>JAKOOJ010000001.1:111360940-113860940 GCA_022577455.1 Arizona elegans
TGCCCCCCCCATGCCTTCACTCACCCTCACCCTCTGCCTCTGTTGGATCGCCGGTCGCCGGTCGCTTACCCCGCCCACTCCCAATCTATTGCTGCCTCCGGAGTCCCAGCTGATGGCTAGAGGGAAAAAAACTTTAAATTCTTGCCACAGGGCTTCAAAGAGCCGCCCTACAGCTGATCAGTGTTAAAAGAAAACAAATGAATAGACCAGTGCCTGCAAAAATAGAAAAAACAGCCCCTTTCAGCTTCAGCATAGGTTAATTACCATAAGTTGATTTGATCAGCCTCCGGACTCTCAGCTGATTTGCTCTCAGCTGTTTGTGGAGGGCTCTGTTGCTAGCTAGCTGCAAAAAGGTAAATTCCTGGAGCAGATTTTTTTTTCCCCTAGCTATGCTGAAAAAGCGAAATTGAAAGTAAAGCAGGGTCTTGGCTGCAATGTGACAAAATGAGGCAGAGAGATTTCTTTTTCTTTTTCCTCACCAAAAAAGGTAGGTGCAAAACTGCAAACAATGGGAAATTTAGGGCAAAAGAGGAGGTTCAAGATTTTAAAACACAAAATACAAAAAGCTCTATTTAACTAGGGAATTGTAATAATTGAGATACTATTAATTGTATATTGTGTTGAAGGCAGAAATGGTTAAGTTATGGTTTGGAGGAATATATGGGAGAAATTATTTGGTTTATTATTATTGGTAAATATAATTAATTGATTTGTAAGAAATTGGATTGCATGGAAATAATTGGAATATTCATGTTCATATTGATTAACATACAAAAAAGATAGTTATATAACTAATTGATTTATATTAAAATGTTGAATTTGTATTAAACAACTGTATTACATAATTACATAATTAACCAATGTGAGGATGGATATAAAAATAGATGACAATGCGAAGGGGTATAATATAGAATAGAAGGGAAAAATTGAATTTGATTAAGATTAGAGATGAGGATGAAGGGTAATATTGGTTTTTTTTAAAAAATAGATGAGGAATAAATATGGTAAAAAGGAAATATAGAAATTGTAAATTTAATTGAAATGACTAAACACTGTGTTGGAAGAAATATCCTTTTGGATTCTGCTCCAAGTGGGGAAAAAGACACTGGAAACATGGAGACTGCTTGGAAAGATGGTTTAATGGTGGACAGGATCACATGGCTTGAGTTCCTGAACAGAAAAGGGGCAGATACAGTAAATCCTCGGGTTTTTATGCTCTCTCTGGCTTTGCATTTCTTGGGGCCCCGAAAGAGTATCCTGATTGGTTGTCAGACTCCCAAGGGCTGGGGGTCTTAGCTAGCCTTGCTGGCTGATGGTCACATGTGCTTCCCAGGTCATATGCTTCCCAGGTCACGTGTGGTGAGTTTCGGTTGCTAGATGGGGCCCATTGTGTTAGTTTCTGTTGCTATTGTGTTGCAAATGTCCTTTGACAAAGGATTGACTTTCTGCCTCTGGCCCATTAACAAAGGGTGGGGGGCAGGAAGGTGGGAGCTGCTTTCTCTGTAAAATATGCTTCTCCATTTCTCATCCAGGGAAATATAATATTCTGCCTTTTTAATATTTCCCAAAATATTTCATTCTTCTAGAAAAGGGGTGGGTGCTAACCTCCTACAACTGTTTAAATTTGTGAACCGGCCAAATACTCTGTTCAAAGAAAATACGTTGTATGTTTGTTTGTGTGTTTCTAATTATTGCTATTTATTCCTATTTGTTCTCTTTTATTCTTTAAAGTTTAACAATTCATTCTTTATCTTAATATCTTTATATTTGTTTGGGGTTGGCTTTCTTCCCTTTCATCTTTTTTATTGTACAGCAATCTTTTCCCTCAAACCTACCACCTCTCTCTTTTCTTTCCTTCTTACTTTCTCTTCCCCCCACCCTCTTCTCCTCCCTACTTCCTCTTCCTTTCTCCTTCTCCTCCTCTCTTCCTCCCTCTCTTACCCTCACTCCTACTCTAATTTCCCTTCCCTTCCTTCACCCCTCTCTATTGCTGTATCCTTTTATGCATATGGACTACTCAGAGGGCTGAAAAAGTTATTTTTGACTGGTCCTCGCACTTTTGACCATTCCTCGCACTTACGACTGTCCTCACAATTTATGTTTTTGCCCTATCTTGTCACCATGGTGAAGAGAAGCAGTTGTGAAATGAGTGACACAGTTGTTAAGAATGCTACAATGGGGATAAATGATGACCAGTCATAAGTGCGAAGACCGGTCAAAAGTACGAGGACCTGTCAGAAATCACTTTTTTCAGCCCTCTGGGTAGTCCTTTTGTGCACAGGGACTACTCAGAGGGCTGAAAAAGTTATTTTTGACTGGTCCTCGCACTTTTGACCAGTCCTCGAATTTACGACCATCCTCACATTTTACGTTTTTTGCCCTATCTTATCACCATGTTGAAGAGAAGCAGTTGTGAAATGAGTGACATGGTTGTTAAGAATGCTTCACAGGCATAAATGTGAGGATGGTCATAAGTGTGAGGACCAGTCAAAAGTCTGAGGACCTGTCAGAAATGACTTTTTTCAGCTCTCTGAGTAGTCCCTATACACATAGCCATGGCCACCTGGTCACATGACCAGCTAGCCACGCCCACCCAGTCACATGACCTCCAAGCCACGCCCACAAAATAACCCACGCCCACAGAACCGGTAGTAAAAAAAAATTAGAACCCACCCCTAGTTGGGGGCCACCACAACATGAGGAACTGTTTTAAAGGGTCGCGGCATTAGGAAGGTTGAGAACCACTGCTCTAGAGTATCCAAAAGTCTGAATATTATTTTGTATCATGTTGGTTGATCCCAATAAGCTTTTACTCAATTATGCATCCAGAAAATAAATTCATATATTTTAATAAATTATGTCCTTTCCCAGGAAACCATGAAGAAATATCTAGAAAGGTTAATAAATTAGAAAAGGAGCAAAGGGATGCTCTAAGATTGGGCACAGAAGATTATGATTCCCAATTTCTTAAGAGAATGTAACACAGCAATGCAAAGTTTACATCTATTTGTATTTATACTAATAATATAAATGATGTTCATGTAATAGCATATCAATGTCTTTATCTTTTATAAATACCAATCACTGACATCAAAGAAGCATAGCAAGTTTTAAAAATAGCAATTCTTTTATCTGCTTTGCTTTAAAATGACTGACATCTAAAGTAAAATTATGTAAATACATAGGTCACAAGCTATGAAACCAGATATGAAAATCAAATAGATATTGGAAGGAAAAGAAAGAGTAAGAAATAATAAATGAGGTTTTTGAGCACCTGAAAAGAAAGCTATACGAGCAAAAATATTTAGAACAGGAATAGATACTAAGTTTCTAAAATGAAGAAATGCCAAACAACTGACTTCTGCCAGTTGGTAAATCTAGTGTTTTTATAATATTATACATTTATAATATTAGCATATATTGCTTACATCAATACAATAAGAATGTGATCATCCAGTTTTCACAGATGTATTCTTCTTCAAAATTATTTGCCAAACAAGACTATAAAAAGTAAAAAAAATATTCCCTTACTTTTAGCTCATTGAAATGCACATGCAGTGCGGGCTTAATCTATGTTAGCAGGAAAAGCAGCCAGCTGTCAGATTTTATTAAGTCCTTTTTTTTCTGTTATGTGAATAGTCTATAACAACTGTCTAATTCCAGGAAATGATGTAGAGCTAATGTTCGTTGGTAAGGATATGATAAGGCAATGTTTCCATTCAAGAATAATATGAAGGGATCCAACACATTCCCTGGAAAATTCTGTCCAACTCAACTAATTAGCATGTTTATTGAGCACATTAATTACTGTGACAGTTCCAGTAATTTTAAGTACCTTAACTCCTTATGTACTGTCCGTTCACTCTTCCTCCATCATTTTCCATGTTAACTAAGCAACTATACTATCCCACTGCCTTTTTAATAGTATTATTAAAGAAAAACATTAGATTAACAAATGGATGCAAAACTGGTGACATCTTCCTTCTTCCCATATAGGATACAAGATGAGAGTTCCCCAAGCTGGAGTTGCACTGTATCCATCATTCTGAAGTCTCCAGGCTGTTCATTTGTGAACTGGCTTGCATTACTAACGGATGGACAGAACACACGCCCAGAATCTGAGCACCCAATCAATCTAATATATCAGCATTTCAAAACAGAGATATGTCCTAAGGATGCATGGTGAATGATATAAAGGCAAGATTCCTCTTTTCAAGGTGAATAGGACTTAGCTCAGATGCTACAGCCACCAATATCTGAACTGGTGTTGCCCTATGCCAGCGTTAGGCTTTGCCCAGCTATGATACCCAAGTTTTGAAATGCAGTTTCTCTGTAGATGCTGGTTCCAATCTCTCATTTGTGGCAAAACACCCAGATCTCCTAGCTACTTTCCTGTTTCTGAATATAGCCATAAAAAATTATGGAATGGGTTTAAAAATTAGCTATCGGTATTACTTACCAATACAGATGTGAAGATTTGGCAATAAACAGCTGCAATAAAGAAAAATAAATATTGCAAGTAGCCTTGGAAAGATAAAGAGAGAAAAATCCATTACAGGGCAAGATTCCATTAATTGGGGGAAAAAAAGAAAAAGAAAAAGCTACTTACTAGTTGAAAAAGAGATGGAATATATTTTAAGTAATGTAAGAATCAATGAGCAGCACTGTCATTAATAATACTGAGTGTAAGTGATGTGCAAGCATTCAGAGAATGCATCAGAACTTTAATGCAGGCTCTACAGGTTTACAAAATGCATAGACTGCTGTGTATTTATGTCAAGCAACCATTGCAGTTCAATATTTCCTGACGTATTTGTAATCCCGTAGTAAACTATTGATTTTACTCAATGGTCTGGTTATGAATCTCCATGATTCATTCCTGCAAGGAACAGAAAAATGAACTGGATGGTCCTTGAGAAACACACAGTTGCAAATGACAACATTTCCAGTACAAGCGGGCTGAGCAATAAAAACCACAGCTATAAGATTAGCAATTTTGTTAACATTATTACATCAAACTTACTTTAAGGACAAAAGAAACCACAGCTGGCCTTGGAGTTAATGTGAATCCTCGACAATCCAAACACATGCAAGTGATTTAATTTTCTATGACTAACTTAAATTGTATGCTTGAATAAATAATTTTCTTCAGCAATCCTCATGCAGAATAGGTCCTGATGCATTCACTTGATCCATATATCTGAACTGTCATATTACGATAAATCTATCAGGCATACTACTAAATAGAAGGAAACTATTATCAATCCTGATTCTCCTTTTATTATACACCATAATCTGGAGCATGCCAATAGAAAAAGAGGTAAGTGATAATTTGATGTCATAAATTAAGAAATTCTTAATATGCAATTTTAGAAATGTTTATTCTTTAAAAAAGTGGCTTGATTATTAATATTTTGATATAAGTAAGAATGTATCATTATTGCAAAATTGTTGGGAAAGTATTAGTTAGTTAGTTAGTTAGTTAGTTAGTTAGTTAGTTAGTTAGTTAGTTAGTTATATTTATATACTACCCTTCTCCTGAGGGACTCAGGGCAGTGAACAGCCATGGTAAAAACAATGTACAACAAAAATTAAAAGCTTATTAAAATAATTCAATCATTCGGCCAAAATTAAAACATCCAACTAAAATCATTTTAAAACCCCTATCAAAACCCAATTTAAAAACCTTTATTCAACCTTAACCTTTATCTTAATGAAACTTATTGCATTAAGTTTCATGTCAGAAGATAAGTAAGTAAAATTATTTTTTTTAATGTGTGTGTTTGTAATACATATACATATCATACACACACCCATACACATACCCACACAGTATTTATTTTAAAGTATTTTCAACAAATTACATAACAACAGTGGCAAAAAACCTTTGCTATATTGCCTATCTTGTGAATTTAATCATTAGTAAGATTTGTACCAGATTAAAACTAGTAACTCTTGGCTTTTTAAACCGATCAGTCTTTACAAGTGAATAATATTTCTTTCTTTTCTACCAGAATTTTACTACCCTAGTTTATTTTTAAAACATTTTATGGTTGTATGACTAATTGTGTTATATTTACTACTGTGATATTTGTTGATGATGGGCAACTACAACTGATAATAAATGTCTTATTGAGTATTCTCAATATTGCTAATAACTTGTCTTGTGCATTAACTTTCTCCCTGCAACCTTTCCACAAGCAAAGACTTTGCCCGTGGGAATCTGGCAAGGAGGGTGAACAATCATATCAGTTTCTTCCATGTTTTTCATCAACTTGTGAGAAGGTGTGAAGAAACACTGAAGATGAGGGTCATATGGCAGTAGTATATAGAAAACAGCCTTTGATTGATAGATTTCATTTGCCATGAATTTGTTTACTCCTTCTTAAAGTCATCCCAGTTGCTGATCTCATAATCAAATGTCATAGTTTAATGTTCTACAATAACTAATCAAAGTAATTATTTTACAATGTACTAAACAAAAGACAATGCATTCCTAGCCACTTGCTTTACCCACAGTTATAATTTTTACAGCAGCTCCATTATTCAGAGCCCCAAACACTGTAATATTTCCTGAAAGGATATTTCTTTTGAGATGCTGTTTTCCACATCTCATTTTTTCAATAATCTTTTCTGGTTTAGCAGACAGAACCAGCAGTGGGCTCCTCTTACCTTCGCTTCCGGTTTGGAACCGAAAGCATGCACACATGTGCGCTCACTTTGCTCATGCACAGCACTTCTGCACATGTGCAGAACCTTCTGCGCATGCGCAGAGTGTCCGTGATGATGTCCGGGCAGGTGGGCGGAGCCTCCCACCATCACCATTACCAGCTCGCCCAAACTGGGGCAAACCGATAGAAACCCACCACTGGACAGAATTGAATCTCTCTTTTCAAATCACCACCGATTTCTACAGTGATATTACAATAATATTGATACCTTTAGTTTCCATTCTTTTCCTAATACTACTACTCAATACAGGATTTGCTTTCTATTGCAACTTTACCTGTTGTAGTCATCACAAACTTACGTGAAGATAGAATTCCTTTTGTCTCAACATATATTCCCTTTACAATTCTGCATGTTGAAATGGCATTTAATATTTGAGTACTAAATACAGGTAATCCTCAGCAACTGACAGATTGGCAACTGACTCGTGACGGTTGCAATGTCCCGTGGTCATGTGATCATCTTTTGTGATATTCTTACAAGCAAAATCAATGGGGAAAGCCAGATTCATTTAACAACCATATTACCTGGAAATAAGGAGAAATTTCCTGATAGAACAATCAACCAATGGAACAGCTTGCCGTTGGAAGTTGTGGGAGCTTCATCACTGGAAGCTTTCAAGAAGAGACTGGACTGCCATCTGTAAAAAATGGTGTAGGGTCTGCTGGGTAGGGGGGTTGGACTAGATGACCTACAAGCAGTTCAGGTGAACCTGAAGCAGCGGCGTTGGGAGGTTCCGCCCACCCACCCGGACATCATAAAATATGATCTGCACTTGCCCAGAAGCTTCTGTGCATGCACAGATGGGGCACACATGCGAGCAAAGCGAGCACAAGCGAGCGAACTGGTAGCAAAGGTAAGTGAAACCCATCCCTGCCTACAAGGTCCCTTCCAACTCTGTTAATCTTTATCTGTATCTACTAACTTAACAACTGCAGTGATTCACTTACAACTATGCCAAGAAAGGTTGTAAA
The DNA here is from genome assembly GCA_022577455.1 of Arizona elegans. Taxonomy (NCBI): domain Eukaryota; kingdom Metazoa; phylum Chordata; class Lepidosauria; order Squamata; family Colubridae; genus Arizona; species Arizona elegans. Next base: position 111,368,644 of record JAKOOJ010000001.1, read on the forward strand.
ATGGGGCAAAATTCACTTAACAATTGTCTCATTTAGCAATAGAAATTTTGGGGTCAGTTGTGGTCAAAAGTCAAGGGCTACCTCTACTCAAATTGTTGAGTTCCTTCTGCAATTTCTCCAGATAGAACTGAAAACATCCTGCATTAAAACATAAGTAGAGCTACTGTCAATTGACTAGATGGATCCAGTGGATTAGAGATCCATTTACTTAGTATCATAAGCAACATTGTTGTTTTTCATTACCTCGCTTTCTTTTGAGCAATCTCCTTAGGCAGATTCTAAACATGCATTCAACCAACTTTTTCTGTCTTCTTGTGAGCTTGAGACTCAATACACAAATAAATTGTACTTAAAATATGTACACAGCTCAAAGATTAGCCCTAATTATGTGAAGTGGTTAGAGTAATTAAATGATTCTCAGTCTATTTTTGCCGTACGTATTTCCACTTCCTTATTTAGTCCCAAAATTGTGATGGTTCAGATGCTTTTAATATATTACTATGCAACACACTTAGAAGAACCATTATGAGGAATGCTGTCCATTAAACCTATCTCCCAGCAATGGGAAAAAAAATTATGACAAACATTTCAGTGTCCTTTGGCAGAGTAATCATATGAGATTTTATGTTCCTCTTATTTGTTTTCCCTTATTAATGTCCACTTTCTTCTTTTATCATTTTTTTCTGCCAGCCTTCATTTCACATTTTCCACTTCAACAAACCTACCTCCACCACCATTTCTATATAGTTGGATTACTTTAATTCTGCAAATACATTTATCAGTGGTCTTCTTTCAACCTTTGCTACAACCCCCAATTACAGTCAGAAATACAACAATGGATACTGCCAAGCAAATAGCATCTTTTTCTTTGATATGTGTTCTTTTAACACAAAGTAATTTTGAGATCTTTTGACTGAATACTTTTTTTCTTTACTTTTTTTTTTATTCAGCCTGCTATGTTGGTGACCAGGAATTATCAGGCCTTAACACAGTTGCCCTTAATGCTTTCAGCTCTCTACTGAACAACTCATCCTCAATTAAACCCTAAACCAGCAGAGATGTAGCAAACACTCAGCTAGCTGAAGAGCTTCTTCCCAGAACAATGTTAATTTTGAATCTACTGAACATAGGTAAAAACCAGACCAGGACTTCAGTGAGGAAGAGAAAATAAGGTTTGGTGTAATAGTTTCAGGGTAGGACTACTAGATTTGAGCTGTAAATATCCAGATGACCACTAGATGGGAGCAAACATTTAATTTGTGCAGCCACTTTGCTACCAATTAGTTTTCCAGATTTAGCAACCTAGATCTGGTAGTCCTAATGAAGAGAGACAGGGGAGCCAATCATCACCATTGTACAATAAGCTTTGCTTCTTTTGGATATGCATGCCAGGATTGGATTGATCTCCCACATGGACATCACTTATACTGCTAAAGTTCTCATCTCTCCCCTATTCTTTGTTCAGACAACAAAGAGACTCCCAGTGTCTTGGATGCAAATGAAAGAAGCAGTCTCTAAGGTTGATATTTTCTATCATCTGGATGAGTTTGGTTTCTTGATTGGCTTCAAGAAGATCATGCTTCCATCCAGGACTTCCACCCATTAAAATGGGCAGAGATCAGTGGTGGGATTCAAAAAAATTTACTACTGGTTCTGTGGGCGTGGCTTGGTGGGCATGGCAGGGGAAGGATACTGTAAAATCTCTATTCCCACCCCACTCCATGGGAAGGATACTGTAAAATCCCCATTTCCTTCCGATCAGCTGGGACTCGGGAGGCAGAGAATAGATGGGGGTGGGGGCAGTAAGAGGTGGTATTTATTGGTTCTCTGAACTCCTCAAAATTTCCACTCTCGGTTCTCCAGAACTGGTCAGAACCTGCTGACTACCACCTCTGGCAGAGATTCAATAACACCATTATGTCTTGACTTTTGTGACCACCCCCCCTACAGACACTACTGTTTCCTGCAATGCAAGGAAGATAAAATTAGCAAATAAAAAATAAAAAATTGAGCAGACCAGAAAAAACACCTTAGCGATGGAGAAGGAATATAAAAACAAATACAGAAACTTTCTCCACTTCTATTTTGCCATGTCATGTATACATCCCATCAATCCTTTTATTGTTATTTTTGTCCCAATCTCTTTCTTTGGCAGACGTTGTTGCCCTTGGCTTCTACAACTTTAAAAGTAGGTAACAGATTGTTGCAGTTTTGCTGTGCATGCAATGTAATACACTTTGATGTCAGTTTAGCCATTGTTGCAGCCAGGTAATTCCAGAGGATAGGATTACTTGACATTTTAGGCTGTTGTAGATGTGCCCTGCCCTCCAGCCTTTCCAAGGCCATGCATGCATTCAGTGAGGGAGCCTGGTTTCTTCAAACAGTAAATCACAGCAGATCTCTTCCAAGGCTCAATTTACAGCAGTTGATCAGAGGCGAGGGTCCTTTTTAACATGGATTTAGTGCTTTTCAGTTCACAGACTCTCTTCGAATTTAGCAGCCACAAAATATTTACACAAAATCAGAGCATGTTTTCACAGGTGGCTAAACCCATTTGTCTAATAATCTGTCAGGTCTTAACACTTTTCCAGCCACAAATATTAAGAAGGATGAGTGGAAGCCAGGGAAATCCACCTATCGCTACCCTTAATGCACCATAAATAAGGAAAACGCCCTGTGTCTGGCAAAGGATCTCCACCGAAAGAGCAAAATTTACGTTAGCATAACTTCCTGCAGGCTCGAGGATTTGTGAAAGGACTCTAAGTATACATTTATTGATTGTACCTGCTTGGTACTTCCTGGGCAGGTTTTGCTTTCGGATCATACTTTGAAAAATATGGCAGTATTGCACATTCAGGACATTTCTATCTACATTGGAAGCAGAGGTCAAATGGGTTAAATCCTGCAAGTGGAATGAAAATAGAGAAGACAATATGTACATGATGTAAATGAAATTCTGTGCACAGATTCAGTGCCTAGCTAGATTAGATTAGATTAGATTAGATTAGATTAGATTAGATTAGATTAGATTAGATTAGATTTCTAAGTATCATGCAGAGGGTTCAAATCACAATTTATATATTGATTTTTTTTCCATAAGTGTTCAACTTCAATCTGCAAGTCCAAGAACAGATTATAAACTAATTAGATTTATTCACATTGTAAACAAAAAAAAGTCACTCTTGAGACCATTCTGTATCCACTTAGTTCCCTCCTAGGTTTTTTAAAGTGGAAACTGTAAGAAAAAAAACACTTTAAAAAGAATTATTCTATTCCTTCCTCTCTTCATTTTCAAAACTCCGTTTGCAGTTTACTTGTATAGCATTCCAATTCTATGATAATAAGAAAAAGTTGTGTCCATATCTTTCAAGAGAATTCTCACATCTGAAAATAAATGGTGGTGATCGTGACAGAGGTGGTGATAAGTGTCTTTAGTTCCTGCTTATTTTCTGAATAATAATTTAAAAGACTAATAATTAGATAGACCAAAAGACAAATTATGGATTTGAGGAGCAAAGAAAAATGAAAAGTAGATGGTAGTTTTGGACAGACACTTGCGAAGATACCTCACAGCCATATTTTTATTGCTGGAACAATCTAATTTTTAATTCTACTGTATATCTTTGAATGATCATGTGGTCAGACACCTTTTCTGGAGATGCTGAGTTTTCTTTAAGTAACTTGTAAAAACAAATGAAACCAAGATCAAGTTTGATTATCAAAGTTAATATGCAATGTTCTCTTCCAAGTAGTAGAGATGCAGAAAACCTCTAAAACAGAGATAATACAATATTTATTACAGAAATGCTCCCATTTCAGAAGCATGATCATTCTTTATTTGAAATTCTAGATGGATTTTGCATTTCAACTGTATTTTAATTCTCTGCACTCCTGACTTTCATAAAAGTTAATATAATCTTAAAAGAAGAGAAATATTAATGGCATTCAGAGCAAGCCTATACATTGTATTACCATGAAATGTAAAACAAGGTTATAATAATGTTGTTTTTCCAACAGGTGGGGGGGGATAACAAAAAATAATAGAATGGATAGAAATGCCTTGTTTTTCTTGAATTTTACAAAAAGATAACTCCATTTATTGAGTCATAATCATTATATCTTCAAATGTTCCCATTTGCTATTTTAATGCTTTATATAATTTGAACTGACTCATTTGTAGCTCCTGAAATTCTATTTATAAAATGAAGGCAATAGATGTGATGTTTATTATCCTGGGGATTATATAACTAACATCAATAATTAGCCTTTGCACAATAATGCTATGAAAGAAATACATTGGTTCACTTCATTATTTGGTATAAATTTATAAACAAATGTCATATGTTATTAAGTTTAAAGAAAGAAGATTAAAGGAAAGAAAACGGTATTTCCATTGCAAAATCCCATTATTTCTAGAGATGATCAAATAAATTATTTCCATCTTATTTTTGGAATGTACTACTTTGGCAAAGAATTGGGAAAAGTTAGTTTGTTTCCACAAACATCATCTTGGTTTCTCTTTTAGGTTTGAATTGCCACTATTCATTTGTAAAATAATAATAATAATAATAATAATAATAATAATAATAATAATAATAATAATAATAATAATAATAATAATTGAGTGGATCTGAAACAAGTTCTACTTTTCATTTTGCTGATATAAGGGATGAAGTTAGGGCAGGAATCAGAGGTTGCCAAGACTGAGTTGGCCATTACGTATCTCAGCAGACTGAAGCCACCAAGTGCTGTGCCAGGTTTTTGCTAACTCAAAAAGGAGGAACAGTCCTAGAACTTAAAACACTTTTTAAATGGTATAAAGCCTGAAGACTATTATTTTTTAAGGAAATTTCAATTGCCTTTCATAACCCGAGGTTACATCATGTTTCTACCTTTACAATTTATTCTAAATGGGGCTATCTAGAACCTTCAGTAAGTGAAGTTTAGCTGCTAATCTGTCTACAATAGGAGAATAATTTGATACCATGTTAAAAGATCACAGCTGAATGTCTGCCATTTTCTAGACATAACTTAAGGCATTCATTTTGACTTAAAAAGCCTTTGCAACTTAATACATGATTAGCCGCCCTGAGTCTTCAGAGAGGGGCGGCATATAAATTTAATTAATTAAATTAAATTAAATTAAGTGCTTATTTCAAAATGAACCCACCAAGCATGAAGGACAAACCCTTTTAAGAATATTCTCTTTAAAAAAATATACTGTTGAATAAAAATTATTTTTTAAAAAATATTCTCTTATTACTAGACATGCAGCCAAGGGCTCTCTTCTGCATCACTCCCCAACTATGGGATGAACTTCCTTAGAAACATGAAGGTCCACAAGTTCACTGAGCCCTGTGACGTAGTGGTTAGAATACAGTATTGTAGGCAAACTCTGCCCACAGTCTAGAGTTCGATCCTGATGGGGCTCAAGGTTGACTCAGCCTTCCATCCTTCCAAGGTCAGTAAAATGAGGACCCAGATTGTTGAGGCAAAATATTGACATTGTAAACAGTTCAGAGAGTGCTATGGGCAGTATAAAAGCCTAAATGCTACTTGCTGTTTTCATCAGCTTCAAATTCTAAATGTATTATTGACTTTAATGCTGAGTCATGCTGTAATTAGATAATGACTGGTTGTGAGAGTATTTAAGCAAGGTATTGTAACATGTTTAGTTGCTGCTATGGTATGCTGCCATGATAATGAAGCTGCTATGATAAGCTACCATTGAGAGGAGTTGTTATCTGCTAATCATCGTTTGATGGATCTGCAACTATCGTGGTTTGTGAACCAGAGTGAGTTTGTTATTCTAACCAACTACTGTTTGTTGAGTAAGAAGATATCTGTAACTACTGGACTGATTTACTGGCAAAGACTTGGAATTTGTTTAAAGACTATGAGACTGTTTTTCTACTATAAAGTAAGCTTTTGATAAACCAGTTTGCATAACTCTTATTCATTGCACTCAGCAACGTTTCCTTGTGCATTTACTCTGCTGGTTGGTAACACAACACCAATATCCTTAACAGCAGGGGGGCAGAGGTCAACTTCAAGGCCTCTCATCTGTGGAGTGCCGCAGGGATCGGTCCTCTTGCCCCTTCTGTTCAACATTTATGTGAAGCCGCTGGGTGAGATCATCCGTGGCTTCGGGGTGAGATACCATCAGTACGCTGATGACACCCAGCTGTACATCTCCACCCCAGGCCACCCCAAGGATGCCCTTGAAGTGTCCCAGTGCCTGGAGGCTGTGCGGATCTGGATGGGGAGGAACAGGCTCAAACTCAAACCTTCCAAGACAGAGTGGCTGTGGCTCCCGGCATCCCGATATAGCCAGTTGACTCCATCACTGACTATTGGGGGCAAGTCTTTGGCCCCCACTGAAAGGGCTCGCAATCTGGGAGTCCTCCTGGATATGCAGCTGTCCTTGGAGGAACATCTGACAGCTGTAACCAGGGGGACCTTTTGTCAGGTTCGCCTGATCCGCCAGTTGCGGCCCTTTCTTGATCGGGATTCCTTGTACACAGTCACTCACGCCCTCATCACTTCTCGCCTTGACTACTGCAACGGTCTCTACATGGGGCTCCCCTTGAAGAGCACCCAGAGGCTCCAACTGGTCCAGAATGCAGCAGCGCGGGTAGTGATGGGAGCCACATGGCGCTCCCATGTAACACCACTCCTGCGCGAGCTGCACTGGCTCCCGGTGGTCTTCCGGGTGCACTTCAAGGTGTTGGTCATCACCTTTAAAGCGCTCCATGGCATAGGGCCTAGCTATCTGCGAGACCGCCTGCTGCTACCGATGACCTCCCATCGACCCGTGCGCTCCCACAGAGAGGACGTCTTCAGGGTGCCATCAGCCAAACAATGTAGGCTGGTGACCCCCAGGGAGAGGGCCTTCTCTGGGGGGCTCCTACCCTCTGGAATCAGTTGCCCCCTGAGATAAGGAGAATCCATGACCTCAGTGCCTTCCGTCATGCCCTTAAAACCCATCTTTTCCAGCAAGCCGGGCTGGCTTAAGAAGAAATTTTTTAAATTCTTTTAATCGGTTTGTGATTTCTTAAATTCTGGGCCAAATTTATATATATATTTAACTGTTTTTTAATATTTGTATTCTATGTTCTTATTTTGGCTGTACACCGCCCTGAGTCCTCAGGGAGAAGGGCGGTATATAAATTGGAAATTAAACTAAATTAAATTAAATTAAATTCTGTCCCTTTCGCATGTGTGTACAGCAACATCCCAATGCATGCACAAAAGAGGCAAGGCTTGAACTGTAATTTGCAATGCTGTTCTAACTACCACCATGCACCCTTCCTGATGACATAGCTAATTAAGAAGTAGATTTGGCTCATTTTCATCTTTAGAAGGAAATTTGAGCTCCTTCTCTTCAGTCAGGCCTCTAATAAGAGGATTTTAATATTTAATGTTGCATTGTCTTCGTATATATTTTTAAATGTTTATTTTTGCACATGTGATTTCCATTCCATTTCTATTCCATTGATTGTCCTCTATAGAAGATTCCATTGCTGGTTATTTTATGTCTCCCTGGTAAGGTGAATGTCAGCCATGTCATTGACAGTGTTAGTCTTCTTTGACAAATCATTTGAATTTCTCTTATTTACTATATTAGCATTCATAGATACCACAGAATCTATATGGTGAAATCTGGCACTGAGGGGACGGGAGAAGTAAAACAGCTCAGTAGTCTTGAGACCCTTGGGAGGAGGAAGAGGCTGAAGAGGAATGCTCCCTAAAAGTTTGCAGTGTTTATCTAGTTATGCAATGTGTGCTTTAGTCTGGCAAAATTCCTCTCTATAGGCGAGCAACACTAAACATATTACTCTAATCTGCATATTGTTTCATACAGTGGTGAAATCCACTTTTTTTTACTACTGGTTATGTGGGTGTGGCAGGGGAAGCATACTCCAAAATCTCCATTTCCACCCCACTCCAGGGGAAGGACATTACAAAATCTCAATTCCCACCCCACTTTGGGGCTAGCTAGAGGTGGTATTTGCCGGTTCTCTGAACTACTCAAAATTTCTGCTACTGGTTCTCCAGAACCTGTCAGAACCTGTTGGATTTCACCCCTGGTTTCATCCATGGTACTTTATGCCTGATAATGTGGAGGATTACAGCAGGAATGCTATTTAGACTGTGGGATATGATTCTTGTGATCTGATCATTCACTTTTTTCTGAGTAGTGAAATAACAATCTCAGATTTAAAAAGAAATACCAATGCGTGTATCATGGATTTTAAATCATATTTAGAATCATATTTTATGCTAAACAAGTTAACAAAAGTATGCATATCACTAATGAAACAATATAAATCAAAATAGATAATCATAATTAAAAAAGAAGGGGGAGGAGAAGCTTGGAAAATCATGTTATAGATGAGGGGTCTCCAAACTTGGCAACTTCAAGATTTGTGGACTTCAACTCTCAGAATTCCTTAGCCAGCATTCTGGGAGTTAAAGTCCACAAATCATAAAGTTGTTAAGTTTGGTGACCCCTGCTATAGACTAATCCACAAGCTCTGGCTGCATTACTTGAACACTTTCTTCTTTGCCCCTTTGTCGATGGAAATAAACGGACTATGAAAAAGCAAATCTCTAGATTGATTCTTTTCTTCAAATCTCTGAATATCTATTTAACAACACTGAAAGAAATTGTGCTGCTTTCCATTTCCTCCCGCATTTCGCCATTATTCCAAAACCTTTCTCCTGTGATTTAAACAGGCTATCTAATGCAAACCGTCAAGGATACTTCTGTTCACGTAAGCCTCTCCAACATTTCAACAGGGGAGCAGTGCTGAATAACCTACACATTGTGTCTGGAAAAATGCTACCTTTCTAAAATGTTATCTGATAAAGCTTGATCAGTGATTGACAAACCTGCTTATCTATAGCATGTCTTATTGTCTTGACCAGGGAATCACTCAGAAAGGTTGGCAGAACGGCCAAGGATAGAAGGAGGGGTACAGGCTAGATTTATAGTTTTGTTTTATGTTACAATATATGGAACAAGGACGATATAGATATCATTAAGCAGAGTATTTTTCAAATTAATTCTAAATCTACCTGCAGCATTGAAATGCTAAAATAGCATCTCAAATACTTGATCACAACTATCAATATCTTGTTTTAACATAATTTATACCAAGGTTTGGAAGCTAAGGATGGATAAGTCTGTTTGGTTAGTGCTTCGATGAGACTTCCAAAAAGGATCCACGCTGTAGACCATATTGGGAATTTGGTGAAACTTCTCAGCGGAAGGCATTGACAAGCCACTTCAGTTTTGTTGCCAAACAAACTACCTGAGTTTGGCCATGCAACCCCAAGAGTCAATCTATCTTTTCTCCTTGGTTAGCTTCCTATTATGCATAGAGAAAAAAAACAAAACATACACAGCTAAACAGTTTAGGTAATAGTATGCCATCTCTGTCCTCCGTCTTAAAATCATAGTTGTACAACCTTGTAAGGTATCCCAATGAGAATAACCAAATACATGCAGTTGTCTGAATTCTTCTCTAAGAGAGCAATAAAGCTAAGTTCAACCAAACAAAATTAAACTAAATTTAAACAGGCAGCTGTCCAAAGTCTGAACTGGGCTTATGGAAACTCTTTGGATTTCTATTAAAGCACAGAAATGTAAATGATTATACAAAAGCATATTAAAAAACTGCTTATGCTTGCTTTTCACTTGCATTTTTAAAACTTGAATAGTCATTTATGACACAAAAGATTTGCTCTTCGCATTTGTTCTGAAGATGCATAATAAAATCTCTTTCCTTTTCAGCAAAATGAATGGGACAAAGAGCATATTCTTTACCCCCACCAGCCCAGACTGTTACTTCTGCCTTTCTTGCTAACATGAAAAAATGGAACAAAGAGAAGAAATTGGAAAACAAAAAAGGAATTGACCTGCCAGGATCCTGCAAAATTTAGGATCCCTTGAAGAGAAGAAATAAACCTGTGCAGGTGCATGTTGGATCCATGCCATTATTCAATTATTATTGTTTATTATTATTATTATTATTATTATTATTATTATTATTATTATTATTATTCCATTGTACCGCAGTGATTAGAATGTAGTACTGCAGACTACCTCATTGCTCACTCCAGGAGTTCAATCCTGCCCGTCTCAAGATTGATTCAGCCTTCCATTCCAGATTGTTGGGGGCAATGTGCTGATACTGTAAACTGCTCAGAGAGTGCTGTAAAGCACTATGGAGTGGTATAGTAAGTCTAAGTGCTATTGCTATTATGGAACATTCTTTCTCCTGAAATAAGGAGAGATGGAGGTCAGCTCCATCTCTCCTTATTTTCTGGAAATCCTTCAAGATCTGGCTTTGCTATCAGGCCTGCAGGTTTCAAGAAATCTTCAAGTGGTTCCATTATTGACTGAATCTTGTATGTATGTGTATGTGCATTTTTGACTGTTTGACATGGATATTGTTTTTACACTTTTTATTTTGCCACCAGGGTAATTTTGTATGTGATAGGCAGGCATATAAATACTGTAGATGAGGGGGGGGGGAGGGATGGAGAGAGAGAGAGAGAGAGAGAGAGAGAGAGAGAGAGAGAGAGAGAGAGAGAGAGAGAAGAAGAAGAAGAAGAAGAAGAAGAAGAAGAAGAAGAAGAAGAAGAAGAAGAAGAAGAAGAAGAAGAAGAAGAAGAAGAAGATGATGATAGATAGATAGATAATAGATAGATAGATAGATAGATAGATAGATAGATAGATAGATAGATAGATAGATAGGAAAAGGGAGAGGGAGAGGGAAATGGAGCTAGAGAAAGATAATAATAGCAGGAAAGAGGAAAGAGTGAGAAAAGAGTTCAGAAAGATGGTAGTTGAGTTATACAGGGAATAATGGTCCTTTGCTTCTCCTGTATAATTCTACTAAGATCTTTTGCAAATCTCAAACTCCTAATTCTAGCAGGTTCAAGGCCTTAATAATAGCTCACATTAGGATCTAGAGTTTATTTTGCCACCAGGGTAATTTTGTATGTGATAGGCAGGCATATAAATACTGTAGATGAGGGGGAGAGAGAGAGAGAGAGAGAGAGAAGAAGAAGAAGATGATAGATAGATAGATAGATAGATAGATAGATAGATAGATAGATAGATAAATAGATAGATAGATAGATATAGATATAGATATAGATAGATAGATAGGAAAAGGGAGAGGGAAATGGAGCTAGAGAAAGATAATAATAGCAGGAAAAAGGAAAGAGTGAGAAAAGAGTTCAGAAAGATGGTAGTTGAGTTATACAGGGAATAATGGTCCTTTGCTTCTCCTGTATAATTCTACTAAGATCTTTTGCAAATCTCAAACTCCTAATTCTAGCAGGTTCAAGGCCTTAATAATAGCTCACATTAGGATCTAGAATTACAACATAACACTTCACTTAGGGACCACACCACACATTTTAAAGCCTATTTCCCAGCTCCTTAAAACACATTAATGTTGGTTCAAATTACTTTGGCATATAGAGAAGTAATCTTTCCGTCTCTATTAACATTGCACTTAATTGCTTAGGTGACAAGCATGCATGTCAAGGCAGGGGAAATGAAAATATGTTCTGTGCAATGCTTTAGGTAAAATGTTAAATGAAAAGAAACCACTATCATTAATAATCTTGAACAATAGTTAATACCATTTGCCATCGAATGAGTAAAAAGGTCATTTCGTATTAATCATGTATTAAGTATAATATAAACTAAAAGCATGTTTCTCAGGAGTTACCAAGTAATGGTCACAGAAAAAAGGATCTTTTGCAAAGGTGCTTTTAAATAATTACTTTAATCTCTCTATTAATTTAAGATAAGGGAGAGAAAGAGAGAGATGGAGATTTTACCTGCTTCTATTTTAGTTAATTATTTCATAAAAGCTGAGCCTTTTCAATATTCTTTTTTACAAAATCAGATATTTTTTTCTTCCCCTTAAAGATCCCATGGCATTCACATGATGTTTCATTAAAATGTACAGCTTTCTTAAATTGAATTTTTGGCTCTTACTTTTAGGGTTTGTTTGTTGTTGTTGTTGTTTTGGCTCTGGGGTGTTTTTCTCACCAAAGTCCCTTTTTCTAGGGATCCTTCATGAATGATAGAATTAATTCTAACTTTTCCTGAACTGATTTGCCAAAACAGCTTATGCCCTGAGGAGCAATTCGTAGGGGCTTTGAGGCTCTCTGCCGGGACATTTCCATTCATCTCAGGACTTCATATGGATGCCGCTGTCTGTTTTATACAAACCAGGAGAAAGTTAAAGGTGTTCCCTCCCCTTTCCTTCCCCTGATCAAAATCAGATGTGTGAGACATTTTTGTGAAGTATGTTGTTGTCATCCTTTCCTTAATGTTTGCTCATTTCGGGCACGATGCTCCTGAGATTTGTTGGGGGCCTTTTATGATGAGGAGGGAGGATCTCCAAATGGGCTTCAATTGATTAGTGGAAATATTGCATCTTTTGAAAAGCAAAGTATTCCCAGTGCTTTGATGTCTTCAGGCATTGGGAGAAAAAAGGGGAAATGGCAGATTTCCATTAGAAAGAAGAGTGCTCATTTTGAAGGATGAAAGGCGTCAGATGACTCTCTAGTGTACTGAGTCATAGGTAGCGCAGGCCAAAATGAAACCTGCAGAGAGAAAATAACAGGAAGAAAAACAACAGTTGGAGACCTAGAAATGAAATTGGGAGAGAGTAAAAGGTTGGGGCTGAGTCCAGGAGAAGACAATTCAGCCAGAGCCATAAAATAACACAGTGACTGGAAAGGATCCACAGCTCAGGATCCAAAATTCCACATAGAAGGTCCTGCTTACTTCCATGAGATTGCCACTTAAAGGAATAACAGAACAGGGAGGAAACACAGTGCCTCAAAATGAAAATTAAAATCATACAAGTCCTAAGATTAGAAAATAAAAGAAAGGGTGTGTGTCTGTGTGTTTGTTTGTTTGTTTTTTGCTTTACAGACTGCTTGTCTTAATCTTCATTACATATTTCCTGATCGCTTTTATTTTGGTTCTTTCTCTTTATATTTTGTGTAAAATAACAAGAGATTTAAGACAAATTGCTAGCCAATTATTGGAACCAAGCATATAGGCAGGGTTAACATTCCATTTATTTTCTTTATAATTAGAACTAGAAAGGTAAAAAAAAATCCCAAAAAACAGTCTGAACTGACAGTTGATGGATTTTAGTTTGTTTTGCTTTGTTTTTTATAAACTCTAATCATGTTTTTGAAAGAATGCTTTTTTTAAAAAAAGTTATTCTGCTGTATTTATTTTGCAAGAAATAATCAGTTTCTGAATTTATTTTTTAAAAAATATGTCAGTCATGGCTGAATTACAACTTTCCCAAAGGCTTCTTGTTTTTTTTTTCTTTTCTTTTTTGAGACAACGTAATTTTTATATGGTAAGGTAAATTGACACTTTTCATTTAAATTATAGCAATTATTTCAAAAATTGTATGTTTACATTATCACATACATATTTAACTATTTTATTTTTATCCTGCCTTTATTATTTTTATAAATAACTCAAGGTAGTGAATATACATAATATTCCTTCCGCCTCCTATTTTCCTCACAACAATAACCCTGTGAGGTGAGTTGGGATGAGAGAGAGAGGACTGGCCCGTAGTCATCCAGCCGGCTTTAATGCCTAGACTGGAAAAGAATTCACGATCTTCTGGTGCCCTAAACACTTGACCAAACTGGATCTCTTTAATTTAATACAGAATTTATTTTATTTTATTCAATAAACAACTTATTAAATTTAAACTTATTTGATTTATTTATTGATATGTTTAATTATACAATTTTATAATTTAGGATTTAATAACAAATTTATTTTATTCAGTCATTTTGAGGTGGGCAATATAGGTTATTTCCATGAGAAATATGATTAGGTTTCACAAACTAACTTCTGAAACACAAGGAAAATGGTTGAGTGAGCAATGACATCTAAACACATCTGTTGAGTCCAGGGGTGGGTTCTACTTACCTTTACTACCGGTTCGCATCACATCCATGCACTCTCTTTTGAACATGCGCAAAAGCTTCTGTGCATGCGCAGATCACCTATGATGACGTCCGGGTCAGTGGGCGGAGTCTCCCACCGATTTTACTACTGGTTCTTGCGAACTGGGCCAAACCAGGGGCAACCCACCACTGGTTGAGTCCCACTGAGTTTTTCTGCCACTGATAAATTCTGTTTTCTTGGGCTACAACAAAAAGTTATGATTTTTTTTCTGAATCCTGGTTTGAGAATTCTACAAGCATATATAGCATTTATGAAAATATTTGTTCAAAAGACAGCATCGGTTTTCCCTGATTTTTATTGTTGCTCAGGGACTACTATGAAAAAGTAAAAATTGCAGAAGAAAGATTTTCAGATTTTGAAGAACAGTAGTGCACATCAGCATGGAATCATTCACAATTGCCCCTCAAATTGGAAAAACAGATGGAAGTCTTGAATTTATGTAGAGCATGTGTTTTAGCTTGGGCCTTTATAATTAAAGAATGCTGATAAAACATTCCTATAAAGACTAGTATTTTGCTCATATATCAGTGATATTACGGCATATCTAAAACTTTCCAGGAATTCCCTAGATGAAGTCAAATTTGAACGGAAGATTTTTCAACTCTCCTCTTGACCGATATTACAATTTTAAATAAATTCTTCTAGTTATATCCATCCATTTTTATATGAAATTGCTACATTTCGGCATTTGCTTAAGTATAAATCCTACATTTTTTTCAATCTACTAAATGTATTAGACGATCTCCTTTATTATGCTATAAAGCAGTATGGAAGCCATTAGTTTTCTCACCATCGCCACCCAAAGCTGAATAGCTATAATGGGTTTAATAGAGTGGTGTTATTTTCCATAATTGACTGCTAAATCTTCAGATTTCATATTATGATGGTGACATTGTTATGAACTACATTTGCACGGCTTTGTTCTGCCATGCTTGAGCTTCAAATAACTTTAGGCTTTTATTAACTCTACTTCTAGCTGCTATTCATCAGCTGGGCAGGTGCATTGCCTGATAGGGCAGTAATCCCCCTTAGATGTATGAGTTGTTTTATTCCTTTTTATTCCAATAAGCAGGTCTGGGAGCATAATAAAACAAAGGGTTTTATTCTTTCTGGGGTTTTTCCCCTAGCAGTGGAACTATAAATTACCATCCATCAGCAATAAATGTGGCTATTTAATAAATAAAAAGGATCCCCTGAACTCTCATAAACAGCATAAGCGATCAAAAAATAAACATAATATTTATTAAAGCCACTGACAAAATGAGGGATTAGTAGAAGCTAGTGTAGGGAGGAAAGTTATCCATGAAGGTAAGCCTCGCACTGTATTTAAACACCACTGAAACATCTAACGGCAAGTAGAATTGTGATAGCACAAAATTGGAAACAACCAGATACCCCTCCAGATCAAATCATAATAAAAAAAAATATACGAAAATATATGAATGTGCAGAGATGGACACATTATCTATGGAAATGAAGGAGAGGAAGGACACCAAGTACTATTTAATATGAAATAAATGGTATTCCTGGCTGAAGAGTAAACATAAAATTTAAGGGATGTTTTTGTTATGAGATCAAATTGCAAATAGAAATCAAGATAATTTAAATAAAGATGTTAAGTTTAAGATAAGATATATTTAGAAGTAGAATTTGCGTAAAGAGCTTAAATAAGTTAGAGATATCAATGCAGAAAAGTTGTTATTAGCATTGAAATTTTGATATGTTTGCTTTTGGTTGTTTATATTTGTGTGTGTATTTTCTTGCTTTTTTGTGTATTATGTTTCTGTTTGTACTGTGTATTTTAATCTTTGGAAATTTAATAAATATTATTTTTAAAAAGACAGAAACAGTGACATCTGCCTCTAGCATATCTGTTTAATGAAATTGAAATCAGTCTCTTATCTT
Organism: Arizona elegans; assembly: GCA_022577455.1. Lineage (NCBI taxonomy): Eukaryota > Metazoa > Chordata > Lepidosauria > Squamata > Colubridae > Arizona > Arizona elegans. Next base: position 111,384,593 of record JAKOOJ010000001.1, read on the forward strand.
TCCAGTATATAAATTGACTCAATCCTGCAAAGTCTAAATGTTCTGGAACGTTTGTTTTGGAGTATTGTATAAATTAAACACCTCTTTGAAATATTTTAATGGCAAAAACCTAACAGTGGGCAGATGTGTGAATTGAGCTTTGATACTTCTAGAAGTCATAAAATATAGAGAGAGTATCCGAATCATTTCCACCTCGAGTGGGATGCTTAGATCTTCCATTTAGCTCAACTGTTTTGCTTCCATGACATAGTCCCAGGTTGGAAATAGGTTAGGTATTCTTTCTTCTTCCCATGTTAATGGGAAGGATTTTCTTTAAAAGGGGTGGGGCAGGAAAAACAGAAAACTCCCTTTCCCAAAAAGTCTGGATCAAACCAATAAGATGTATTGAGTGAACATTACTTTAGACAGTAACAACCTATCATTCAGAAAAGTGAGGTAACTGCCTCAGCCAGACCAGATTTATTTTAAAAATCCCAAGATATTGTCCCAGTTTTCTTCTCTGGCTTATTAAAAGTTTCTACTAGCTATTTAAGGGGGTATTGTAATGACATACCAATGACTAGTAGTTTGTAGTGGTCTGAATATAATAAATATTGACCATCTTAAAAAGCTGCATGAGATATATATGCCACCAAAATTTGTGCTATGAATATTGTTTTTGCTGGTCTGTTTATATTATAGCCATAGTGAAGATCATCAAATGGCCTTTGGCCTTTAGTTGGAGTTTGGATAGCTTTTCTAGAATCCTAACTTGGTTATTTAAACTATGCTGTCATTGTCACCTCCCTTGGCACCAGAGGGCAAACTGAGATCTTTCCAGCATAAAAAAGTAGCCAGGAGCAATCTTATATACAATCCTGGCATGTATATTTAGAACTGTGTAACAGCTCTAAAACTAGGGTTCCTGGTTATAATATTTTGTAATTCTGAAATATTTTTTATAGTAGAATGACCTATGCTGAACAGTCTATGGGTGAAATGAATTATCACCTTCCTTTATAACAGCAATAACAATAACAGAAATAGCCAGAGGGGGGAAAAACATGGAATGAAGAAAAATTGTTTATAGTAAAAGGAAAGAACCTGTACTGCTGACAATTTGAAATGCCCCCATTAATGCATGACCTTCCATATACAATTGTTCTGCCTTATTGATATTTACAGTCTTCTGCCTAAAGCAAAAGTGAACAACCTGTGTCCCAAGATTTTTAAACATCTTCCCAAATACACTTTTGTGCCCCAGTCTCACCCCAAAGTCCCTCTGGTTGTTAATGCTGTATGTTAGTTTCATTTTGAAACTCTACATATTGAGATGGGAAGCCTATAAAAACAGGTTTATGTATGTAATCCATGTATACAACAGTTCAATCAACATGCAATGTAGAGTAACATACACAAATAAAAACAGCATAATATAACTATTATATTCAATAAAAAGATTAAAATATAAAATGTAACATACATTCTGACATACATTGTGTCAGAAGCAACTTCATTTGTATACCCAGAGTCAGAAGATGTCTAGATTAGATTAGATTATATTAGATTAGATTAGATTAGATTAGATTAGATTAGATTAGATTAGATTAGATTAGATTACTGAATTCAGGCAGTTCCCAAATCCACAGCAAATTGACTTGTCAGGTTTGAGTCATAGCCTCTAGACCAGGGGTGTCAAACTTGATTTCATTGAGGGCCACATCAGGGTTGTATTTGACCTTGGGAGGGCAGGTAGGCATGGCCGGGGGGCATGGCCAGAGTGGGTGTGGCCAGCTCGACGTCACTCATGTCAGGGGTACTTGTAGTGGTCAAATGCTAAGGCAGGACTTCTGTCAGACCTCCCTCACACTTATTATAATCTTCCTTCCTTGCTCTCTTCCCCTCTTTCTTTCTTTTTCTTTGTCTTTCCTCTTTTCCTTTCTCCTTTCCTGTCCCTTCCTGCATGCTCAAATTCAAAAGGGAAAACATTTCCCTTTTTGTTTTGTTTGTTTTGCTAGCCCTCTGCCAGCAAAAACAGAGCTCCATTTTCACTGGCAGAGGCACCATGGGCTGGTCCTTTGCTGTTTCCAGGGTGGCCTCACAGGCCAGATCTAAGCACCCCGTGGGCCGGATGTGGCCTGTAGGCCTTGAGTTTGACATCCCTGCTCTAGACACTAAGATTTCCTGGGCTGGCCAAAACAGGGGCCAATATCTGAACCTGTTTCCCTAAAAATACTAACTGTAAATGAATGAATGAATGGAAGAATGAATAAATGAATGCTTTACTGGTTTAAATTCAATACTTTAAATAGAATTCTTTATTGGCCAAGTGTGATTGGACACACAAGGAATTTGTCTTTGGTGCATATGCTCTCAGCATACATAAAAAGAACAAAAAAATATGTTCATCAAGAATCATAAGATACAATTCTTAGTGATAGTCATAAATCAAATCATACTAGGAAACAAAACCATATAAATCATAGAGATACAAGCAACAAGGTTATAGTCATAAGTGGGAGGGATAGGTAATAGGAAGGATGAGAAGAATAATACTAATACAGTCTTAGTAAATTGTTTGACAGAGTGATGGCATTTGGGGAAAAAACTGTCCATGTGACTAGTTGTTTTGGTGTGCAGTGCCCTATAGCATCATTTTGAGGATAAAAGTTGAAACAATTTATGTCCAGGATTTGAGGGGTCTGTAGATATTTTCACAGTTTTCTTTTTGGCTCATGCAGTATACAGGTCTTCAATGGAAGGCAGGTTGGTAGCAATTGTTTTTTCTACAGTTCTAATTATCCACTGAAGTCTGTGTCTACCCAAACCAGACAGTTATAGAGGCGCAGATGACAGACTCAATAATTCCTCTGTAGAACTGAATCAGCAGCTTCTTGGGCAGTTTGAGCTTTCTGAGTTGATGCAGAAAGAACATTCTTTGTTGTGCTTTTTGATGACAGTTTTGATGTTAGTTGTCCATTTTAAATCTTGAGATATGATAGAATCTAGAAACTTGAAGGTCTCTACTGTTGATACTGTGTTGTCTATTATTGTAGGAGGTGGTAGTATAGGCCGGTTTCTCCTAAAATCTACCACCATTTCTATGGTTTTGAGTGTATTTAGTTCAAGATTGTTCCGGTTGTACCACAAGGCTAGTTGTTCAACCTCCCATCTGTATGCAGATTGTTGTTGTCTCGAATGAGATCAATCACCATTATATCATCTGCAAACTTCAGTACTTTAACAGAGGAGTATTTTGAGATGCAATCATTGGTATATAGAGAGAAGAGAAGTGAAGAGAACACACAGTCCTTGGGGGGCTCTGTACTAATTATACAGATATCTGATGTGATTTTGCCTAGCTTCACCTGCTGCTTCCTGTCTGTTAGGAAGCTTATGATCCATTTACAAGTGTGGTCAGGTACAGCTATCTGGAATGATGGTATTGAATGCTGACCTTAAGTCTACAAAGAGGACTCTTGCATAGGTCTTTGGAGATTCAAGATGTTGTAGGATGTAATGCAGAGTCATATTAACAGCATCATCTGTCGATCTATTTGCTCGGTAGGCAAATTGTAAGGGGCCTAACAGCAGATCTGTGATAGTTTTCAGATGGGCCACCACTCTGCTAAACATCAAACTCTTACTTTGGCTTGCCTTTAAACAAAACACCTCGTCCCCCCAAAAAATAAATCCCTACAAGGAACACATGTTTTCTCTGTCAAACATGATTTGACCCAACCCATTTCACTCTCTGAATCTCCTGCTCCCCGAGAAAATACGTTAACTCCATACAAACTATGCACCTGACCCTATAGATTTGACATTTGTTAATACCAGTTGGGATGTCAAACAGAAGGATTAACAGGATAACCAAAGACCGGGGTTTTAAAATAAATGTATTCTAAAAGAAAAATGCTGGCATTTGATTTATTTTTTTAAAAAAAAATAATGCACGTATACCCAATGTTCAACAAGCTCAGTGCATAATTCATTAGCAGTTTCCCACCAATCCAAACAGCCATTAGGGTTTTTCCTCCTTTGCCATTCCTTTCATATATTGAGAACATAACAATACAAACTCCGAGGCAAAATCTCCAGTGAAATGAATGAAAAGTGACTTATTCATGGTGACAAGTTGTTCTGAGCATACATTCAAGCATGGAAAAATACACAGATGACATTCTTAGCTTTGCTGCATGTATACCACTTACCTGCAGGATTTTACAAATCTCAAAGTCACTTTTTATAGGTTTTCTTGCAGTGTAATGGCTTTCTGAAGATGGAAAAGAGTAAACTTGCTTAGCAGCTTCTAGACTACATTATTACATGTTTCAAAGAGGATTTTTTTAAAAAAAAAAAAGAATCCTTTCATATAAATTATATTCAGTAAAAGAAAAAAAATCAGAACTGTTTATGTTGTTTTGTAGGAAGAAACAATTATAAGAAAATTGGCTACTCTTCTTAGAAAGCTTTGAAATCGGTTGCTCGAAATATCTTTTGAGTTATGGTTTAGATTAGCAAATAATTGAAACAAATGTTGAACATAGCACTTTTGGGGCAGGCGCTTAAGAAGGAAAAGACAGTTATCAAAGCAGCTTCTTTTTCTTTCACATTTAAAAAGAAGAAGAAGGTTCTTCCTCTTTGTTTTTTTGAGCCATCAATGATGTGCCAATTGTTTTACGCTGAAGGAAATAAAGCAGTTCTGAAATGAAAGAATTATCTGTCTTCCTTGTGCATTGCAGCTGCCTTGAAAGCTAGAGGGCAAAGGCGTTTCTATACCAGATAAGCGCATTCAGTAGAACAAATTAATGCAGGTTTGTGAATTAAATGGCATGTCTTCGGACAGCTAATTAGCTCTGTGCTGCTCAATTAAGCTTTCTAAGGACATGTTGTATTTCTAAAAGGTAAGGAACATGTAAGGTTCTTTCAGATTCTCAGGATTTTGATTTTATGGAAAAACGATCCAAATGGAAAAATAATCACTCCAACCCAGAAATATCTTGGAGAAACACATAACCAATAGCTCTGATCTATAGCCAGCAGCTGCTTTAATCCAAGCCATAAAGGGTTTGCAAACCATAAAGCAGAAAATGGGAAAGTCGCCTTAGTTACAAACATACAGTAATCACAATGCTTTAATCTTGGACCAAAGCAATTAAGACTTAAGGAAGCAAGAGCTCTTGGTTTTTACCTTGGTGACAATACATTCTAATCATAGAAAGAGCAGGACCAAAGAAGCTAGCAAGTTTAGGGCACATAAACTTAATGCAGGATGAAAAGTTTTTCTTCAGCTTTTGATCTACTCTTCCAAATGGATGGAGAAGCTGTGATGCATAGCATTTCTCAACTCAGCTGATAGGAGGAAATATTTCCGTGTTTTTTTTTTCATAAGCAATTTTCCAAGGGGATGAAATTTAGACTGGCTTAGTAAAATATTTCAGAAAAAGAGGAACATTCAGCATGCAAATTGAAACACAACATTTGGGAAGTGGGATTAGTCTTCTAACAGTTCTCCAAAAACCAGAAGAAATGCCTGTAAATGTTGCAGCCAAGAGCCACTTAGTCTCTGTGGATTTAATGATCCATTATCCTAAAGGAAAAGGTAAGAATTGTAATGTAAGAATTCATTTTCCTCAACTCATAAGGCAAGAATTCTCAAATTCTGCAATAATACAAAATGATAAATGGATTTGTGAAACATCCCTCATTAAAACAGCTAAGCAATAGGACTTCCGGCTGACATCACAGCGATAGCAGACTCAGGGAATGGATCTCCACATTCCCTGTGCTGAGTTCTCCCTGTTTGTGGGCTCTGAGAGGAGCCAAAGCTGCCTTGCAGGGGCAGCGAAGCTAAGGAGGGACGCCCTGAGAGGTCGTGGGAGAGATCGCAACTCTCCTGCTGAACCCCAGGCTTTTTTCTCTCTATGCCACGGTGAGGAGAAGAGGTAGCCTAAAGATAGCTGCCATGAAGCTGGGACATCCGAGAAACACCTAAGAACTGTACTGGAGCAGAGTCAGTGAACAGTGTCTGGAACTGGGTGAAAAGAATCCTTTTTATTGAAAACTCAACCCCCAAAAAATAACCAGGAAAAGAGAGGCTGATTAAAGCAGTGATTTAACATTTTGAGAAGAATTTCAAAAGGAAAAAGAAAAGGGAGAAAGGCAAAAACCTTTAAAATACAGAAAATTGGATTTCTAAATTGGACAGGCGTTGTTTTAGATAGGGATTTTAAAATGCTGGACCTATTTACTTAAAAAACTAATATCTTTATATTTTGGATTGTTACCATTAAAATTGGATAAAACTGGTTAATATTGAAATTTGATTTAAGAGTGCCACCTGCTGACACATTCCCCAAATCCTGGAAATACTTGGCTATTGGAGATTTAAATGTGAGAATAAAAGAGACATTATTATTAAAGTGACCTCTAAAGGCTACAACACAAGACTGAATTTATAGAGGGATTTATGAAGTTTCTGGAAAAAATTATTGGGACTATCCAGAGGAACAGGTCGATCGGCTTTGGGATATAGATTCATGAATATTCTACAATTGAAGCTTTTTCTTATCCAGTGGTATTTAGAGGGAAGCAAATTGTTAGATATAATGAATTATTGGATGAAAAGGGTGAACTTAAATTGAAACAAAACTTAGAAGATCAGGGAATTAAGATAGATTGGTTTTCATACATGCAAGTACTTTCCAGATATCGAGAAGACTTTAAACAAGAAGGTATTTATAGTGTTTTGACTGATTTAGACAAGATATTAATGGATTCGGATGACCATGTAATTAAAAAGTTATATGAATATTTACTTGAAGTAAAATTGGAAGAAGAACAAGTCAAAGAATCAATGATAGCATGGGGGAAAATTTTGGTTATAGTATTGATTTAGAGAAATGGCAAAATCTGTGGTCACATAATAAAATGACAATGTTGACAGCATATAAAGAGAATTTGTATAAGATGTTTTACAGGTGGCATTTACCCCTGACGAGGATAGCCAGAATGTTTAAGAATAAATTGGAGAAATGTTGGAAGTGTCATCAAACTCCAGGATCGTACTACCATATGTGGTGGACATGCTTGGAAGCAAGGAGATTTTGGACTAAAATACATACATGGTTAGAAAAAATGACAAAGAGACATATTGACTTTAAACCAGAAATATTTTTATTTAAGAATTTTACCAGAGACATTTAATAAAGAATTACAATACTTAATTGTGAACATTTTAACAGCGGCCAGAATTGTATTTGCCAAAAACTGGAAAGGAGAGAAGATAATTACTGATGAAGAAATTATTATGAAAATGTTGGACTGTGCTGAAATGAGTAGATTGACATTTGAAATAAGAGAACAGGAAGATAAACAATATTATTTGATATGGGAGATATTTTATCAATGGTTTGACAAAAAAGTATAGAGATGAGATAGCATACATGAAATGTTTAAATATTTATCTTCAGTTTAAGTAAAGAATAATTGTTATATGATGAGATCTGGAAAATTGTAAGCATGAAATGATTCTAACCGATTGAGATGCTGTCTATAATTGTTTGTAAGGATGATATTTTATGTTGTTTTTTTATTATTTTTCTTTTTTTCTTTTTTCTTTTAATCTAAAATAAAACTTTTTTTCAAAAAAAAAAGATTCATGAATATTGAAATTTTTGAGAAGTGACTTTAGGTTTGAATATATGGTTTTTGGATTATTGGACAAAAAAGGGACAAAATAAAACTAAATGAGATGCTCCACCAGCAAGAAAAGAGTGGAATTTGGGGAGAAAGGTCATCAATAATTCAAAGTATTAAGGATATTTTGACTGTCACAGCGGTTTTTTTTATTTCCCAGCTGAGCTTCATTATTTTTGGACTAATAGACTTACTGTAGTTTGCCAAGTTCCTTATCAGTATTTTACTACGCATGTCCGCATTCCTTCACTTACTTCACACACTCTTTCCTTTGTTCTCTTGCCAGCAAGGTCCGGCTGAGAAATAGCCGGCAAGAATTATTTCAAAAATGTAGTAATTACTTTTCTTAGTTAGTGAGGTGTTTTATTTTCTTAAGAATCAAATAAATGAGTTTTATTAGAAACTTTTCTTCACGTTTCTTTTTCAGAATATTGCAACAAGGAATAAGCCTCGATCCATCCTCTAAACCAGGGTGATTTTTCCCAGAGCCAAACATAGGATTAATCAATGCCCTGACATCTGGTAGCTCGGACGGTTGATTTATGGCTTTTTTCCTTGTTTTGTTATTTCTGATAAGAGCACATAGGCAATTAGTTTTTAGCTACTGAGGTACACTAATTATCTTTGCCAAGATGCCGAAACAGAAGAAAAACAAATACAAAATGTATTTTGCTGAGAAGGTGGCAAAAAGGAGGTTTTCAGATTTCCAGCCCCTTACTACAGCCACACGCCTGGAACAAGAAGAAGCCGTGGGAACAGAAATGGAGGGAGATAAGACAGAAGCTGTTTTTGAAGATAACGTACTGGAACTGAGGTCAGTGACATCTTCTTCTGAATTTCCAAGCTCTAAAAAAGTCCTCCTAGAAACTTCTGAATTTGTAACTCTCAGTGCAAGGCCAAAGCAAACTGCCGAGCAAAATTACTCCCACACAGGGAGAGAAACAATTCATTATTCTCCTCGAAACTCTAAGATCACCCTGGATGAGCTGGCTATGAAAGCTTATCGTGACCGTATAAAACTCTATGAACAGGAGCTATCCCAGGCAAAAATGGCTATATCTATGCTTGAGCAAGATAAGGGAGATAACTTAAGATTTTCAAAAAGCGCCATATTGCCTTCTTCCTCAGAGCCAAAGACACTCCCTCTGGTGGATTCTGTGTCAGGCCAATTAAGGCAAAGAGCACTGCATGCGTCACATGAAAGTCTCCCTGATCAAGTTACATATAAACCTGCCACCCAATAATTCCTTGTAACTGCAAAGCTGCCCGAAGCTAAAGGTGCAGCACCATCTGCTGGCGAAAGGAATTTACTACAGGAAGCTGAAATGCCACAAGTGTTTCCACAGGCCCAAACTCAAACACCCCCTGGTGGTGTTGGTGTCCTTTTAGATGGAACACAGCCATGCTTTATGCAGCAAAGGCAAATGACTGCATCTCCAGCAGGTCATGCCAATATTGCAGATCAAGCAAAAATGGCAACTGGAATACAGCAGATTCCAGTACATCAGCCACAGCAGCTACAAATGCCTGCATATGTGCCCCAGCCACAAGCGCAAATAGGGCCACCTCCTGGCCCACCTCCAATGGCACAACCAAGACCATTTTTAGGTCCACAACAGGCACAGCAAATACCACAGGCATTTCTGCCAGCACAGCCAGCATATCAAATGCAGGCTCCTTACCAGGCATTTTCTGTCTCTCCACTAACTGGTGAGTCAAAACTAAAAATGTCAGGACACAATTACAAAGCCTGGGTCAGTGAGATTAGACTATTGCTCTTAGAGAAGGCACTCACTGCATGGTTTTTAACCCTCCTGCACAACCATGGGATTTTGCAATACAAGATCTAGAGATAAGAGCTCGTACAACATTATTGATGTCCATGGATACTGAACTGCAGGTCACTTTTCCACCAAATACAACAACCCGACAAATTTGGGCTGAATTGGAAAATTGCTACAGGCCTATCTCAATTGAATCTTCATGTTTACTCATGTCTGAACTCCACGGTTCGAGATTGAAACCTGGTGAACAAATTGGAGGGCATTTGACCAAATTGAAAGGACTGAGAACAGAATTGAGAGAAAGAGGCCATAACATTGAAGATATTCAAATGATCAGCATCATTATTAACTCTTTGAACTATGAATGGAAAGATGCTGTTACAAAAATTAACCAAGTCCCAATTGCTCAATGCACAGTGGACAATGTCTGTAGGCTTTTAATTGAAGAAGAGGCATTCATGTTGGCCACGCCACATTTGAGAGGACCACCCGCATCAAGAGCTCCAGCTAGGCGCCCCTTCCGAGGAAGGACCTACGCCCCAAGGATGCCAAGGTGCAACACCTGCAATCGTGTGGGACATGCCACCCGGGATTGTCCCCAACGAGTTCCAGCTCCCGTCACGTACCAGCCCAGAGGAACAGATTCCAGAGGCAGAGGCAGAGACGGAAGACAAGGTCGTCGTGGTCCCCGGTGTGATCCACAAACTCCACTCGCCACGTTGGCTTTAACCAATGATCCACAACCTCAACCAGAGTACGACAGACGACTCCTGTGGACTTTGGACAGTGGTGCAGCATTGCATGTTACCTACAGAAAGGAACTTTTCACAGAAATGCACGAGCCTGAACCAGAACTACGTGAACTTTATTCTTTTTCCAATCATCCTTGTCAGGTCAAAGGAAAAGGAACTGTTTATGTTGAAGAGCTCGATGCATTCATTCCTGATGTTTATTACATACCAACAGCAACCAGTAACTTGCTTAGTCAGAGTCACTTGTCTAGAATGTTAAAATTCCAGGTTCACCACCTTGAAAATGCAAGTTACATAGTTAAAGATGGAGATATTGTTGCTGGAACCATATTAATTGGTGGTGTTTATTACTTAAAGCCAAAGCCTAAAACACAAACACAGGCAAGTATACAAACTCCAAAAAGGGAGAGCACAGGCCCAGAGAGAGATGCTCCTGAGAGAGATCCTGTTGCTATTCCAAAGGCTCCTAAAGCCAACAAAAATAGAATTGGTAAACAGGTTGCTCAGAGCAAGCCTCAGGTTCCGCATAAAAATGTTAATGTTGAGAATTCACTAACTGGTAAACCTTTGCATTCCAGGTGTATCCATAAATGGCATAGAAGATTGGGGCATGCCAGTTTCCGTGTTCTTAGGAAGATGCCAGAGTTCGCAAAAGGTTTGGATCTAAAGGGGTGTAAGGTGTTTTTGGATTGTGCTGTCTGCAAAAAGGCCAAATCCAAAGCAGCAGCCATTCCCAAACACGCTACATGTCTGTCAACACGCATTTTTGATTTGGTTCACACTGACATAGTTGGTCCTTTCCCACCATCATTTGGTGGTAGAAAATATTTTCTAACAATTGTTGATAATTACTCTAGATATGGATATGTGTATCCTATGAAAGAAAAATCAGAGACCTTTCAGATCTTTAAAGACTTTGCAACCCTTGTTTCTACCCAACACCAAGTTCGCATTGCCAGAATCCAGAGTGATTGTGGTGCCGAATTCATGTCTCAGCGTTTCTAGGACTGGATGCGTAAGAATGGAATTATTCATCAGACTTCAGCCCCTTACACACCGGCTCATAATGGAGTCGCAGAATGAAGACAAGGTGTCCTGCAAAACATGATGCGTTGTCTCCTAGAAGACGCCAACCTTGATATGATATACTGGGGTGAAGGTATCAAGTATGCAAATTACATTGTCAACCGTACTTGGAGCAGTGTAACAAATCCTTTCTTCATGTTGTATGGCTACAAGCCCGATCTTAAAAACATCCATATTTTGGTTCATATGCTATGGTGAACATTCCCTTAGCTCAAAGAAGAAAAGGAAGTCCAGCAGCAAAGAGACTGAGATTTATGGGTATTGATGATAACTCAAAATGGAGCAGATTTATTGACTCTAAACATGCAATTGTGATTTCCCAATCTGCTAATTTTGAGGAAGATATTGACTGGTCCAGGATTCATTCCAATGATCCTGGAGTTTATTTTCCCAGAGATGATACTGCTGATGCCATGCAGATTGATGATCAAGATTCCACCAGTTCTTCTCAACCCAATATTCTGTCTTCGCAAGCCGCGGATACTGATGCTAGCGACGAAAGTGAGGACGAGGACGAAGCAGAAGAAGACTGGACTGTTGTCCCGAGATGTTCCAAGAGGGCCACAAAAGGAATCCCTCCACAACGATATTCTTGGCAACTGACAAAAGCACCCTTGCCTTTGATTTGCAATGTTACACTTCCACCTGATAATTTCATACAAATCAAGCAGCTCCCTGATTCAGAGCAAGACAAATGGTATGAAGCAATGCAGGTTGAAATGGACAGTCTAAAGAAACTAAAGTATTTACACCTGCAAAACCTCCAGCAAACAAAAAGGTCATTGGCACTCGATGGGTCTACAGAATCAAAAAGAAATCAAATGGTGAGTCACTGTACAAGGCCAGACTTGTAGCTCAGGGTTTCGCTCAATGTTATCCTGAGGACTACACAAATACTTACTCACCGACAGTCAGAACTGAGAGTGTAAAAATTGCTTTAGCAACTGCAACTATCCTTGGTTTAGAAGTTTTCCAGTTTGACGTTGACATGGCTTATCTGCATGCAGACGTAGATGAAGAGATCTACGTGAAAAGTCCTTCAGGATTCCAACAGCAAGAAGGGGATACCTGGTTCCTAAACAAAAGTCTTTATGGTCTGAAACAATCTGGTTTAATGTGGTATTTATGTCTTACTGACAAACTAAATTCAATGGGCTTTATTAAGTCTGAAACTGATGAGTGCATGTTCACAAAAAGATCTAACAATGGACATGAGATAGTTCTTGTTTATGTTGATGATATTTTTTATATTGGTCCAAATAAGCAAATGAGTGAAATTTTTGCCAAAGCTTTGCAGAGATACTTCACATTGAAATCATTAGGTCACATTAGCACTTATTTAGGTGTTCAGATTGAAAAAACACAGAAGGGTTTTAGTCTTTCACAAGAAGATAAAATTGAACAAGTTTTGCATCATTGCAACATGAAAGATGCTAACACAACAAAGACACCCATGCAAACAGATTTTCACAACTTGACACAAGAAGCAAGTCCTGAGTTCGAGGATCAAACACTTTATCATTCAGTCATTGGGTCACTATTGTACATTAGTAGTTGGACCAGACCCGACATTGCACTTAGTGTTAATCTCTTATCTCGACACGTAGGTAAGGCAAAACAGTTTCATTGGACATGTATTAAGAAATTATTGAGATATACTAAACACATGAAGTTATTGTTAGAACCAACACATACTGATTATGCAGAATTAAGTTGTTATGCAGATTCTGATTGGGCAAGTGATAAGAAATCACGTAAAAGTACTTCAGGTTATATGATGTTCTTAAATGGATGTCCTGTTTATTGGCAAGTACGTAAACAGAATTTTGTTTCTTGTTCATCTACTGAAGCTGAATATGCTTGTGTTTCAGATGCATGTAATTCTCTAACTTGGTTTGATGCTTTAGTCACAGATATCTGGACACACCCGATCCGACCGATCACCGTGATGGAAGACAATGAATCGGTGGTTTATATTTCTGAATCTCATTTTACAGGTTCTAGGTCCAGACACATTGACATCCGTTACCAAAACATAAAACATTTAGTGAAAAAAGGTTTTGTCGAAATGCAATATGTATCTACACATGATCAAATTGCTGATATGCTCAACAAACCACTTCCAGCAGCTCAACACGAGTATCCGCGTATGAAGATGTGCCTTATTTGATGATGTACCTGATGTTTCGCTCAACTGGCAAAGAAGGGGAATGTCACAGCGTTTTTTTTATTTCCCAGCTGAGCTTCATTATTTTTGGACTAATAGACTTACTGTAGTTTGCCAAGTTCCTTATCAGTATTTTACTACGCATGTCCGCATTCCTTCACTTGCTTCACACACTCTTTCCTTTGTTCTCTTGCCAGCAAGGTCCGGCTGAGAAATAGCCGGCAAGAATTATTTCAAAAATGTAGCAATTACTTTTCTTAGTTAGTGAGGTGTTTTATTTTCTTTATAACAAATAAATGAGTTTTATTAGAAACTTTTCTTCGCATTTCTTTTTCAGAATATTGCAACAAGGAATAAGCCTCAATCCATCCTCTAAACCAGGGTGATTTTTCCCAGAGCCAAACATGGGATTAATCAACGCCCTGACATTGACAAGAAGCTACAAGAAGATTATGAATAAAATGCAGAGCATATATGGAGAGCTGGAAAACATGATACAAAGGACAAGGAGTGACCAAGATGCCCAGGAAGAGGAGGAGCCAATTGAAAGAGTAGATGAAAAAACAGAAAAAAAAAACAACAAATAAAATGAGATGATAAGAAGGAGATAAAACAAAAACAATAATGACTATGAAATAAGACGAGGGGATGGTATTTTAAGGAATTAAAAAAGGAACTGGAGTTGCAGGAAGATTTTTTTTTTGAAAGAGAGATAGGGGATACACATGGAATTAATGGAATAAACATTTTTATATAATAAGGTGAAGTAATAACAAGACAGGAAATCAGAATTTGAACAATGGTATTATCAAGTATGCTTGAATAATATGGTAATTGGCATAAAAATAACACTGTAATATTGAATAACTAAATAATGGAAGATTATAAGTTAACATAAATATGTGTATTATTATTAGAACCATATAAGCTTGCTAAATGTAACAAATATGATTAATAATATTTTATTTGTAGTAAAAGGAATAACATTCAGAATATGGTGATTGGCATAAAAATAACATATTGAAATAATGAATAACTAAATAATGAAAGATTATAATTTAACATTAATATGTGTACTATTACAAGAATTATATAAGCTTGTCAAACGTAGTAAATATGATGAATATTATTTTACTGTACTAAAGTGTAAGACACTCAATGCCATACTGTTCATGCATTAATATGTTTGTAAAAAAAATTTTTTAAAAAATTTAAAAAAAACTTGGGGGAAGACAGCTAAATAATAAATAAATAACTGAATCAGCAATATTAAAATATTTAATATTTAAAATATGATTTTTGATAAGTGACTGGTGGATAATTTTGACATTGGGTTAGATGGATTTTACCAGCTCTAAAAACTTGCTCCAGGTTTTGCTCTCCACTGCAGAGAGCACAAGCAAGGTCATCTTTTTAAAAAATTGCAATCCTTGTTGGAACTGCTCACAACCTACATTTTGAGAATTCTAAGAATTCTCTACATTTAATTGCAGACATAAGTATAGGATAGCAATGTACATTTTTAACAGATATCTGTGAAGGGCTGGTAGCAATTATTTATTCACAATTTTTTGACTACAAAATTCAATTAATTAATCCACAGCTATAAAGCTTAGTTTTCGTCCATAGCATCCCATTCCATTATATAACCAAGCAGCATAAAGTATCTATATAAACATTTTCTCTATGTACTATAATATCAAGCATATAAGTGTACCAAATATACCAAACATACAAGTATTCATATATACAAGTATGCTTGGAGAGCACATCTTAGAAAGATGTATCTGGTTCTTGTGAGTTTAAAGAATGTAAAATCAGGGCAGTCCTTATCCAGAAAGGGTTTATTTTTTTAAGACCTGACATTATTATTTTTTTATTGGGTTTTAACAATTAAACAATTTTTATTCAACTCTTGTGCATGACTGTGACCATTTACATATCATCACAGTAATGTTCTCCTAATCTCTATATAATTTTACAAAATCTACTATCTGTTATTTCCCTTTTTTTCTGTTTTCAATCCAATTATACCATTTCTCCCATATGACCTAAAAGTCCAAATCCATCAGTCCTTTCAGTTCCAATGTCATTTTATCCATCTCGGCGCAATCTAATATCTTTCTAATTATTAAATCTTTGGAGGGTATGTTTGAACTTCTCCAACATTGCACAAATACCAATCTTGCCACCGTTGTCATATGTAGAATAATATATTTTGTTGTTTTTTCATATTTCTTTTTCATTATTCCTAGAAGTAACAATTCTGGTGTATATTCTATCTGGAAGCCTGTTACTTTCTGTATCCATCTATGTATTTTCATCCAATATTTTTTTTTTGTTTCAGAGCATAACCACCATGTGTGAAAGAAGGTACCTTGCTTCTGTCCACATTTCCAACAATTGGGGTTTAAATTTGGATATATTTTTGCCAGTCTAGAGGGTGCCAAGTACCAACCGTAAAACATTTTATATTGATTTTTTGCCATTTTGGTTAATTTATAATTTTTGTTCCAAACTATTTCCCAATCCTCTAGTTCGATATTATGTGACCTGGCATTAAAATTATTTAAACTATTAAACTATTAAAAGTGGGCCATTTGCAGACATCATGCAGATCTAAGAGAGAGTGGTTGGCCCAAGATTACACAGTTGACTTTGTGCCTATGACGAGTCTAGAACTCACTGTCTCTTGGTTTCTACCCAGTGTCTTAATCATTATAACAAACTTGTTTGTCATACAGATTATCCCCTAGCACAGGGGTATAAAACTCATGTTGTCACGGTGGCATCACGTTGACATATCAGGACTGAACCTTTGCTAAACCAAGCATGGGCATGGCCAGCGCATGACGCATCTGGCCCACAGGCCTTGAGTTTGACAGCCCTACCCTAGCATTTCCATTTATACCTGTACACGTAGTATCTCCATTGCTTTATTATGGCTCTGAGATGCAGGCTGCAAAATTCCCACTCTTTCCTGTCATCTAGTAGCTAATTGGATGCTTGCAGCCCAAATTTGGTAACACCTGTTTTACAAGCAAAATGCTTTTACCAGATTCAGCATTCAGTGACTGCTTTAGATAGTGACAACATCCCAACCTTTTGAAATAATCCACTGCCAACCCAAAATGCAAACAATTGTCCTGCTCTGGCCTTCTCATCACAAGAGTGTAGTTGTTGTCCATTCTTTAATTGTTTACAATGATTCAGGGGACCAAAGTAGCATCATTAAGGAGTACATTGTGAGAGAATTAAATTGGCAGGCACTCACTAATACTTGCCTGACAGACTCATGTTTTTGCTAATGCTGCTTCCACCATTTCAGAGATGAGAGGAAGGGAAGTAACACAGCAACACATACTGCAAAGTTTACCTTTTTCAAAAAATTGTGTTTCCAACAGAGCTTTGTTTGCTTCAAAACAGCTGAAAGAAGAAAGAGAAATTGCTATTTTAATTATGACTAGTTTGCAAAAACCTCCAACTTTTGAAAAGGCAATGGCTTTTTCCAAGAGAAAGTGCCTCTTCAATTAGTTTTTTCTTTCGACAGGAAAAAAAAAACCTCCCCAAATGCTTGATTGAAAAAGCTTTAATGTACATTAGCCACTTTTATGAGCTGTTTCTATCCTCCTAACCTCTATATTAGTTCTAGCTGGGCTGGATGCTGTGGCTGATTTCTTAACATAGTTTCATTGTCAAAGAATTTCTTCTATCTCATAAACAAAAAAAGCATAATGCATTGAAATGAAACCAAAACAGTCATTTTTAAAAGATTGCATATATTTTGGAAAGAATTCTGTTCATTGAAAAGTCAGTTAAGCATTGAAGTCAGCAAGCGTACAGCTACAACAAGCATATATGTACAATATTTTATATCTGACATGTGATATTGAGTTTTCCTCATCCCTGAAGATATGTTGGCCTGTGAGACTTAATAGATCAGGCAATAGATGCTGTATCTGATGTTTAAGAAGGTTTTGTCATGTTCGTGAAATGCCTCAACACTTCAGCTGCTTTATCATCAAAGACATGTAGGAATTTGATCCAGTGCTTTTACCAAATAGTTTTCACCCAGTGATTCTAATTCTGCCTATGTGAGTTTCAAATCCATACTTTAAACAGGTTTGATGGAATTTGGCAAAATCTGCCATGGGGTAGATTCAAAACAACAACAGGACAGAATATGCAAAGCTACAGTGATTTGTTAAGCCCCATTAACCAGAGAATGCTGAGGACTCTTTAGACAAATAAGTGCCTCAGCATTCTTTGGTTAATGGGACTTAACAGTTCAGTGCTACTGGTACAGAGCAGATCTATAAAATTCCTCTTTTATTCAAAAGATGATGTGGTGGAAGAGCAGGCCCCCTTTTTAAATCTGGTTAGCATAGCATCCCTTTATAACAGAGGTGTCAAACTTGCGTCATCATGGAGTTGTCACGTGATGTATCAGGATTCTTTCCCCTTCAATAAACCGGATGTGGGCGTGGCCAGCATGTGACCTATCCGGCCCATGGGCTGCATGTTTAATAGCCCTGCTTTATAACAACAACTTTCCAGCAGAAGATCTTTTGATCACTTTAGGATCCCGCATTGCATATCAGACATTAACACAACCGAACGAGTCCAGAGATATTTCACGAGAAGAGTCCTCCATTCCTCTGCTCGCAACAGAATACCTTATGCCACCAGACTTCAAATTTTGGGATTAGACAATTTAGAACTTCTCCGTCTTCAGTCAGACCTAAGTGTAGCAGATAGAATTATCTTCTACAATGTCCTACCTGTCAATGACTACTTCAGCTTCAACCACAACAATACACGAGCACACAATAGATACAAATTTGTGGTAAATCGCGCTAAACTTGATTGCAGAAAATACGATTTCAGTAACAGAGTCATTATTGCCTGGAATGCACTACCTGACTCTGTGGTTTCTTCCCCACACCCCCAAAACTTTAATCTTAGACTGTCTACTGTCAACCTCACCCCATTCCTAAGAGGTTTCTAAGGGGCGTGCATAAGCGCACCAGCATGCCTACCATCCCTGTCCTAATTTTCCCTTTTATGTGTATCCATTTCATGTATTCATAATTATGTTTATACTTATATCTATTATCTATTACATGCTTGACGAAATAAATAAATAAATAAAATAGTTTTTTGCAGGTCTATCTGCCCAACATGTAGAGCTATGATGGGACAAGGTGAAGGAAGTTATATCATACTTGTTATATACAAGCTTCTTGCTCCTCTATTATAGTATCCTCAGAACAACCCTGTGTAATAGGATAGTTTGAGAGATAATGGCTAGTTTATGGATGGGCTTAGTTTCACAACTGAATGAAAATTCAGAACAAGGCAAGCTAAATTGTTTACAGTAGTCCTCAGCTTATGACCACAACTGAGCCCACAATTTCCATTGCCAAGCAAGACAGTTGTTGAGTTTTGGTCCATACTATGACCTTTCTTGCAACAGTTGTTAAGTAAATCACTGTCATTGTTAAGTTAATAACATGGTTGTTAAGTGACTCTGGCCTCTCATTGTCTTTGCTTATCAGAAGATCGCAAAAGGTGATCACATGATCCCGGGAAACTGCAACCGCCGTAAAAATGAGTCAGTTGCCAAGCATCTGAATTTTGATCACCTAATCATGGGGATGCTGCAATAGTTGTAAGTGTTAAAAAGTCGTAAGTCACTTTTTTCAGTGCTGTTGTAACTTCGAACAGTCACTAAACCAAAGGTTGTAAGTCGAGGACCACCTGTATTTGTAGGGGGGTTTAAGTTAATCATTTGCTATGTGGATTATATTCCGCCTCACTTTTTTCTATGAAATTGTAGAAGGCAGAAGGAATAGCCTTGATGGACAGGAGGAAGAATTACTAGTAAAGCAACGGTCAGATAAGAGGATAAGAACCCAGGCTAAGAAATAAATTTGAATAAATGTCTCAGACATATGTCCCCACCCTAGTTTACATGAAGATAAAGGGGAGAGAAGAGGAAGCACATTGAGGCTTACAAAATTTTGTTGCTATAGCATTACCAAAAAAAAAGGACCATTGTCATACATAGGATTGGTTTCCTAGTTTGATTGACTACTTGGCAAACAGAAATAGTGCCTATTGAAGCAGAAAACAGTGGGTTCATAGAACAGATTTATTCCTGAAAGTTTCTATCTATGCCTTGCATTTAGGTACTTTTTAATATTCATTTCAGTAGTTTGTCATACTGTGACTGATCACCTTCTTTATGGCAGCTGTATAATGAGTAGGCATCCATCTTTATGACAGCCTCTGTTGTTTTCTCACAATACAAAATGTTCCCACAATCCAAAAAGATTGGGATTGAGACCCTTCTCCTATCACAGCTTGTTTGAGTTCAGCAAGCAAGATATCCAGCCCATTGGCTCGGGCTAGATATTTTACTATGTGACCAATGAAAAGTGGGGTTTTTTTGGTTCTAATCACCCTAAAAATCAGTTTAGATATGCCAGCATAATTGGATGCATCTTTACTCAAATAATTTTTTAAAAAACTTTAAAATCTATCATCATAGTTCAGAAAACAAGGATCTCGTACCAATAGAGCATTAAAACCTACTGTTTCGTAAAGCTCTGACAAAGAATCTTGTCACAAAAATGCAAAATGGCAGATCTGAAGATACAAATAATTATGTTGGGTTCAATTTTTTCTTGTAACAATAGTTCTGAATTTAGAAAATTATGAACAGATAAGGCCGTAAACCTTAAGAGATATCTTAACTACCCATGCTAGTCATTTTTCAGGTTAATTCCTATTTAGAAATAAATAAATATATGCCCACTACATAGTTCCATATGTAGCTTGCTCTATTAACAGCCTTCCCTGGTTGGTTGGTTGGTTGGTTGGTTGGTTGGTTGGTTGGTTAGTTGGCTGGTTGGGGCCTTGCCCCTGGAATGGGGACTGAAAGAGTCCCTGAGGGAAGGGGTTTTTTTTGTTTGTTTGTTTGTTTGTTTGTTTTTTTCTGAGAGAGATACTCCACAGCAAAGGAAGTTTATTTATTCAGCATATGGCAAACATTGTCAGGGAAATCTACACATGCTAGATACACAATGCAGTTCTGATAGCCTAGAATGCTAGTTCATTCTGATCAGCATTTATGCACTTATCCTTGGTGCACCATGGGGAGCAAACTAGCTTTCCACCAGCACTTGAGTTGCTGGCTCTTCCGGGCTCCTCTGCCAGTTTCGCCTTGCCCCACTTCACATTGCAATGCCTCAAGTCTGTTTGGCACCGGCTTCCACTCGCCGCACACTCGAATGCAGGTAGGTTTGTCCCACTGAAGTGGTACCCATTTATCTACTCACAATATTGCATGCTTTCAAATTGCTGGGTGGGCAAGAGCTCGGGGTAGAGCAACAGGAGCTCACTCCATCTCACATAACGGGGTTGAACCACTGAAGTGCAAACCATTTCTGGCCAGCAATCCCAGCATCATTAAGCCTCTGTGCCACCGCGACCCCCAGCAGGGGGAGTAAAGGACAGTTTCAGGGAACTGAAGGTAAAACAGGATTGAGAGGAAGCAGAAAGACAAAAAAAAGCTGCTATGAAGGAAAGAGACTGCATGTGATGCCCCCATCAGAGTCTGACTCTGAGATGGAAGATGAACAGAGAGTGAGAGAGTGGCTCCGTTGGCTGTGGAGGAAACTGGGAAAGTGCAAAGTCAGGCTGGGCAGAGCAGGGGAGAGGTAGAACAAGGGACAGGGGGTTCAGATGAAAACCAAGGCCCACCCCCTCCTCATCCTAGGGCACGCAGGGAAGAACAGAGAAGTTAGCAACTTGGGTTGGATGGATTACAAGGGAGGAAAGGGCCCCAATTCCCTTCACAAGGCACACCTGGGGATGGAGTTTAAAGGAGAGGCAAATGGGAGGGGCGGTTGTCGGGAACAAACACTGAGTTAATCTTGTGTTAACTGCTTTATCTGAGTTCCTGGCATCCTCCCAAATGGTTTAATTTGCTGCAGTGCTACTTCACTTCTGGAACTCTTTATCTTGCTTGCCCTGCCAGATTAATTACCTTATCTTGCCTTGTTGGATTTATAGTTGGAACTTTTCTATTTATAACACTTGGACTGGAGTATTTTCAGCCGACAGCTGTTACAGTTTTGTGGGAGAGTTTTTCTCCAGACCAGAGAGTAAACGGAACGTTGGGGGCATAGTTGGAGCTAATAAAGGGACTCATACTTATTCTCTGGTTGTGTTGCCTTTGTACCATGCCCCGCGTCATCACACTGCTCTCCTTCAGAAAAAAAAAAAGAGAGATTGCAAGATTGCCATCTCAGGGAACAGAGGACAGCTACCGTTGGCTTTGAGACTGCATCTTGCCTGCCATGAGAGGGAGACTGAATAGGCCTGTCACTGGACCTATATTGATGAAGCAATAGGATTGGTGAGGAGCCATCTGGCCAAAAAGGACAGGCTTAGGCTCACCATTTTAATTTTTTTTATTATTGTGATGCATAATTTGATTTGATTTTTATCTTAACAGTCATTTTTTTAATTAAAACCTGTAATTCTTTCCAAGGCATGTTGGTGTGCTTGGGACATGTCGGGCTGGTCACCTGGGAAAGGGATAGAAAGGCCCAATTGCCAGCGGCTCTTTTGGGGGAAGCGCTATACATATACTGATATGACTTTACCCTGCATAGTATTCTTTTTTTAAAAAAAAATGCCAAACAGCATTTGCAATGCACTTATCAACTACAAAGTTAGTCCTAGAAGAAGATGGGAAAGAGAAACAATAGATTTCGTAGAAATTATCATAACAAATAAAATCATCCACCGAGTAAGCAATTTAGAAGATTTCTTCGCCTAAATAATTTAAGGGTACGGAATGGTCCCCGTGTAACACTGAAAGAGACAGAGATCAAAATTAATATCTAAACCAGAGGTCTTCAAACTTGGCAGCTTTAAGACTTGTGGACTTCAACTCCCAGAAGTTGAAGTCCACATGTCTTAAAGCTGCCAAGTTTAGGGACCTCTGATCTAAACACTCAGAATCTGGCTTCCATACTATCATGTTACTTTGCAAAGCAAGCTGTGTCCAACCAAATACAGCATGTGATAACTGTGAAAACAAAACCCTTTGGAAAAAGCCAGCAATCCAATAATTAGCTGTTCTGCAGAGCAACAGCTTCATTTGTTCTTCCCACTTCCATTTTCCATATTTAGCAGTGGTTTGATAGGATGCTTTATTTTGGAAAGGCCAACTCTTGATTGTCATGTATGCTCTGTTGGCTCAGAGACAAGTCCATCTATAAACAGTAAATGGCAAAGAACATCCCTCTAAGGACACGATACTGGTAATTATGAAGAAAATTTCATCAGGATCTTATTATTATTTCTTCTTCTTCTTCGCTTTTTTCTTCTACTTTATTGTCTTGTGATTTTATTACATTGAAGCTGTTTGATGTTATTTAAAAAGTGTTGAATTTGTAAAAAAAAAAAAGAAGAAGAAGATGGTAAATAAAGCAATCTCTATTTTAGAAAAAAAACCTGCTTTTAAGGTGTTAGAATAAACTTGAAGTGGAATTGTTTAAAACTACACAACTTGCAAATATCAGCTACTCCACCTACTCATTCTGCTAATATTATACTGAAAGAAGCCCATTTTTTAAAATAAAGTAACCAAAGAACAAGGGACGCGGTGGCTCAATGGCTAAGATGCTGAGCTTGTCAATCGAAAGGTCAGCAGTTCAGCAGTTCAAATCCCTAGTGCCGCGTAACAAGGTGAGCTCCCATTACTTGTCCCAGCTTCTGCCAACCTAGCAGTTCGAAAGCATGTAAAAAATGCAAGTAGAAAAACAGGAACCACCTTTGGTGGGAAGTTAACAGCATTCCGTGTGCCTTTGGCATTTAGTCATGCCGGCCACATGACCACAGAGACGTCTTCGGACAGCGCTGGCTCTTCGGCTTTGAAACAGAGATGAGTACCACCTCCTAGAGCTGGGAACGACTAGCACATATGTGCAAGGGGAACCTTTACCTTTACCTTAACCAAAGAACATCTAGAGCTTTGCCAATTGATTTCCAAGAGCATGGTATAGGTACTTCTCAACTTACCACCACAATTAACTGCAAAGTTTCCATGGCTAAGCAAGAGAGTTGTTAAGCAAATTTTGCCCCATTTTACAACCTTTCTTGCCACAGTTGCTAAATGAACCGCTGCAATTGTTAAGTTACTAACACAGTTGTCAAGTGAATCTGACTTTTCTTTTCTTTTTTTATTGAAAAAGTTTTCAAATACAAGTTTTCCCCCTTTCCCCCCCTCTTCCCTAACCCCCCCTCACCACCCATCCCCCCCTGTGACTTCTTCACAACAATAAGCTAATTCATAACTAATTACATAATATTTTACCATTCCCTTACTCCCTCCTCAAAATACTGACCCTTAGCATAATATTCTTATAACTCCCATTTTCGCAATAATCTGCCCTTTTTCTCCTCCCCCAAACTTATAGTATATTATTACAACAACATAACATTTAATCTTTTATATATATATATATTAATATAACATTTCAAAGCAGCCTTCTCCCTACATCCAAATTTAACATTTATTCAGTTCTATCCAATTCCTCCACTCCCCTAAATATATGACTTAAAAATCCTTTTTCTTAAACTAATCAATCAGTAAACTAACCTATTTCAACCCAATTTCCTGCAAAATTACCATGCACTACAATTCTAAATATAATCCACTGCCCACTCTACTAAAATATACATATATCTATATATGCATTCCATTTTATAAAAAGAAAAAAGACAATAACTTTAAATTTATAATCCATATAATATCTTCTTTGATGTCTTTCCACTGGATTGTTAAATCCATCGTCCATAATAGGGTAAGATAACATGCTGGTGCAACAGTTTGTTCAAGATCTTCAATCATCTTCTGCCCCCATCAGTAATGGATATCCTCATATATATATAAAAGTAAAAACAACCACCCGAGTGACATTATAATTATATTCCATATAGTTGTAATTGTGGTTTTCATCAGGATTATTAATTCCCATCATCCTAGTGGGTAACATCCAGATCTTCTGCATGCCCCAGCATGACTCTCTTGCCTTGTAACTCGAAATAGTTATAATATATTTATCAGTAAAAGAAATCCAAAGTAGATAATTCAAATCCAACAATGTAAGGCTCTTTTCACATCCCAAAATCACGGCATTGCAGAGATCTGCCACTATCCTCAAGATAGTATTAAACAGTAGTTCGCCTCCACTATCTTTTCACATATTCATTCATTTTTTAAAGTCCCTGGCTTCACTGTTGCTTGGTTTAGAAACTACTATTTCTATGAGATCTGTTTCTTTTCTTTTTCTTTTGCGGGTTGAATTTCCATCCTGGTTTCCTTCCTACAAATTGTGTATCAGCTGATCGATTTTCATTCTGCTTTATAAGTTGATCTTGTTGGTTTTGTTTTGTTATCTCATATTTCTTTTCCATCACTTGTATATCAACTGGTTGGTTTACGCACTTGTCTGTAACTTGATGATTCATCACATTGGAGTCGGATGACACTGCTCTCATATTTATAGACAGTCCAGCTGGGGTATCCAGGGAGTCCGAAGACAATTTATCTACCACAGCCTCTGTAATTTGATATTTTCCCTTTGTTTCCAACTCCTTTTGCTTGTCCTGTATTATGCCTAAAGATGTTAAATTCATTTTTAAAATTTTTTGATAAAATGCTTCCGCTTTTTCAACAGTGTTCAGTTGGTATCTTACTCCTTGGTGTCTCAATATTAAACCAACTGGAACATCCCACCTAAATAGGATATTTCTTTTTTTTAACTCAGTCACTAGAAAACCAAATTTCTTCCTCTCCATTAACATCTTGGGCGGGAGCTCCTTAAAAATCCAAATCTTTCTTCCATGAAATTGCAAAGTAGAATTAAAAGAGTTCTGCACAATATTATTCCTAATTTCTTTATCTGTAAAATAAATCACCACATCTCTAGGCAATTGCCTTTGTTTTGCCAACCAGGAGTTTATTCTATAAATTCTGTCAATCCTGCAAAACACTTCATCAGGTTGAACCTTTAAAATCCCAGCCAGAATTTCAGAAGATATTTTCCTTAAATCATCTCTGTTATTTTCCTGCAGACCTCTCAGTCTAATTGCATATTCTGTAAAATTATGTTGGATCATTAAAACTTCTTTTTCAATCCTCTGTTGTACATTTTCTTCATTACCAGTCTTTTGGTCAACCTCCATTTTAGGTTTGTCTTCTGAACTATTATCCTGAGTGTTTGCCAAATCCTTTTTAATTTTTTGGATCTTGTCATCCAAATTCTCCTCAGTTTCTTTTATTTTAGACTCTAATAATTTAGTATTTGCATCCAACTGAATCACAAAGTCTGATAAACCGTTAGCTGTTTTTAAAATCTTTCGATCCAAAAAAGTCAAACTTAGATTTCACCAATTCACCAATTTCTTTAATTTCCTGTTTAAATTTTTCAAGTTGCTGATTCACAATCTCATCCCTTCTTACAATCTCCTCAAGGAGAAATTCTATTATATTAAAGTCAGGTTTCTGAGACTGGAGAGTTAGAACTTGTTCATGTAATTTGTTAATGGGGGAATCCCCCCCCCACTGCCTGTTTGTCTAACTTTATAAGTCTCAGTGCCATTTTCCACACAGACAAGATTTACTGGAAAAGAGAAAAAAAAGCTTTTTTCCAACCAAGATCAATATCAGATCCCCAGGAAAAAAAGAAAAAAAACAAGAGTGAGAGTGAGGTTTTGCCTTCAATTATAGCCAGAAGTATTCATTCCGCTACTTTGTAATAGAAAACGGAAGGACTTTCCCTTTCAGCCTCTCTTCAAGCCGCAGCAGTCGCCATTTTAAAAATCTTTTTTCCTTTCACTTCTTAAACAACTTCAGTAACTTTTCTAAAATAAGAAGAATACTTGCGCTTCAGGATCAGAGGTCCAGCTCACGTCTTCTTTAATTAATTTAACAGATTTATAGGCTTGCTTTTGCCACCTAGCTCTGCGTGTAGCAGAGATCTCCCAGAGCCCGGAGCATCGGCTGGGGATACGGGGAGTCTCTTCCGCTCCGTCCCAAAAGTAAATAAAAAACTTTTGGGATTAGGCAGAGGACTCTACCCACCCCAGCCAGCTCTATCTCCGTTTCCTAATGGAAACGGAGTTTTTTTGAGCCGCCATTCCGCTATAAAGGCGGCTCTTACAGGCAGTGGGTTTGACGATCCCGAAGGAGCGTCCGGCGGGGACAAACAGCAAACCGGAATCTGACTTTTCTTGTCAGAGAGTCACAAAAGATGATCACATGACCCTAGAGACACTGTGATTGTCATAAATACATGCCAGTTATTAAGTATTTGAATTTTGATCAAGTAAACATGGGATGCCGGATTAATTATATATGTGAAAAATAGTCATAGGTTGCTTTTTTCAGTGCCAATGTAACTTTGAACAATCACTAAACAAATAATTAAGTCACAGATTACCTTTATACAATCCTCCACAAGTAATGTGTGGACTATTTCTCTCTTAAGACTATGCAGTACATTTATACTTCCTAAAAATCAGAGAAGTACAGAAGATTTAAAAAAGTCAACTGTTGTCATTTTTCCCCTTAATGGAGGGAGTTCATTGGTAGACAGTGAAATTTTTGTGGGGTTTTCAATAATCACTAAGTGTTCAGACTTACAGCCAATTCTTAGGGGCCCATGACACTTTGCATTATTTTTCTCAGGTGCTAAAAAAATAAGTGTGTGATAAGGTCCTAAAGGTAAAGGTAAAGGTACATATGTGTTAGTCGTTCCCAACTCTAAGGGTGGTGCTCATCTCCGTTTCAAAGCCAAAGAGCCAGCACTGTCTGAAGACGTCTCCGTGATCATGTAGCCGGCATGACTAAACACCAAAGGCACACGGAACACTGTTACCTTCCTACCAAAGGTGATCCCTATTTTTTCTACTTGCATTTTTTACGTGCTTTCGAACTGCTAGGTTGGCAGAAGCTGGGACAAGTAACGGGAGCTCACCTGTTACTATTTTTCAATAAGGTTCAAGCATCACACTAAGTCAGCATGTGAGATGATTCCAGTTTAGTACGCTGTGCAAACTTGGTTCATAAATCATGGCTGATGGATTCACACCTTGTGTAATTCTACCATTATGGCATATTCAGCAAACCATCATCCACACAATAATGATTCCACTCAATGTATAAATTGAGTCACTTCCTGTACAAGAATTAAGCACTAGCTACATACAAGTAACAGGATCAGAAAGAGATTACATCCCTTTTTTTTTTTTTTTTTTTTAAAAAAAGGCATGCAGCTTTTTTCACCTGAATGGGCAGCCTGGGAAGGAAGAGAAATACTGATGAAATGCCATATGGCCAACTCTTTACAAGAAAGCTATAAAATAGGAGAGTGAGTTGTGAGTGCTTATGCTGATAACTGAGATTACATTAATGAATATGAATTATTTCATTTATGGAGCTGCAGTTGCTGAACTGTACGTGCTTCAAAAAAGGAAAACTCAGGAAAACGATGTGATCCTGACCCCAGCACAGGTGGTGTGGAAAAAGAAGTTGCTGAAACACAGCACAGCGAGATGCTGTGCTTGCATTCACAGGAAATCAATCAAGCACCTCCTTCAACCCTTTGGCCAAGCCTGCAGGTTCCTAACAGCTCTGAGAGCCATACTTCTCTGCCTGCTCTGGAAAAGCCATTTCTTCCTTACCACAGAATATTTATCAGAGCAGCTCTTTGGAGAACTTCCCATGGGACCGGTCTCAAATAACTCATTGAAAGAATTCAATTTGTGTTTCCTTGGGATTTTTTTGTAACCACAGAAATGGATATAAGAGTGCAACGTTACTTCAACAGGTGATTGTTGGTGATTGTTCTTGGATATTGACATATAGTTATTTTGTGTCTGTGTGTCTGTACATGCACAGAAGCATAGACATAGATATGTGTGTATGTACTATATGTGTGTGTGCATATGTATGTGTTTGTGTGCTTGTGTTGGTAATGTAGTAATCAGGAAATTGACCATCTGAATAATAATTGCTTATTAAATAAATCCTAAGTGGGTCCCACACAGTATGTCTATATATGTGTGTGCATGCACAGAGGCACATACATTATACATGTGTGGAAACTACAGTAATAATCAAGGAGCTACCTACCTGATTAGTAATTATCTATTAACTGGATTTTATAGGCCTATATGAATTGATATGAATGCATTTAGTTACATTT
This sequence comes from Arizona elegans, assembly GCA_022577455.1. NCBI lineage: Eukaryota > Metazoa > Chordata > Lepidosauria > Squamata > Colubridae > Arizona > Arizona elegans. Next base: position 111,413,352 of record JAKOOJ010000001.1, read on the forward strand.
ATGCATATAAATCAGGCAACCCATTGATTATTAAATTACATGCACACACCTCTCTCTCTCTCTCCCTCCCTCCCTCCCTCCTCTGTCTGTGTTTGTGTTGTTGTTTTTAAGGAGTTGCTTGTTTGATTAAACTGAATTTTATAAACCTCACAAAGTTTCCAAAAGAGCTGACACTCTTACAGGATGAATTTGCCATGGAAAAAGCGAGCCTAGAAAAAGCTGGCAGCAATCTGTTTATAGTTGTCCCATAGGCTCCAAGAAATCCAAGCAAAGTAGGGGAAGGCACAAAATAGCGTTGAAGTCATCATCATAACTAAAGCCATTGCTTTGCTATTAAGCTTTGAAGTCATCATCATAACTAAAGCCGTTGCTTCGCTATTAAGAGTAATAATAAATTCACACCCTTGAAGCTATCTTCATAAAGCTAAGAATAAATGAACTGCGTTACCCACCCTCCTGTCAACTGACACAATTGACCTAACTTAATGGCCTTTAAAACTAATTGCCCAGAAGGAAAAGAGCTGGAACGTGTGTAATTCTAGGCAAAATATGGTGGTTATATAGGAGTGGGAGGGACAGATATATTTATAAACTACATTCCTCCTGTTTTTGCTCAATTTATTTCCTTTATTTTATCTTTCCCCTTTATAATAAAAGCTCAATTTTTCATACACATATATCTGCTCCCTATGCCTCATTCTGTTTCTTTTCTCTGGTGCCCTTCTCAGAAAGTTCAAACTTAGATATTCAGCTCGATATGAAGATCTTACCTTCAGACATAGAAAAATATGCTCACCTTGTTATATTTAAACATTTAATAGCATTTTCCCATTTTTTCAGCCTTGCTGAAAAAGACAGCATCTTTATGATAACAGTTCCTAGAATTTCCAGCTAACATACTTAACCCATTGGATTGGATCATACTGAAGAAGACTGTGTTACAGTTAGAACAATTAACCAGCACTCACAACTTTGCCTCCAGAAGTTGTGAGTGCTCCAACACTGGAGGTTTTTAAGAAGTGATTGCACAACCATTTGTCTGAAATGGTATAGGGTTTCCTGCCTGAGCAGGGGGTTGGACTAGAAGACCTCCAAGGACCCTTCCAACTCTGTTATTCCGTTATTCTGTGTTAAATATAAATGATGCTACTGATCCATTTCTGGCATTTTCCTTTTTTCTATATGAAAAGAAAGCGACTTTTTAGACTTGTATAGAAGAACCATTTCATAGAGCTACAGGTAGTCCTCGACTTACGGCCACAATTAAGCACAACATTTCTGTTGCTAAGTGAGTTTTGCCCCATTTTATGATTTTTCCTGCCATAGTTGTTAAGTGAACCACAGCAGCAGTTAAGTTAGTAATGCAATTGTTAAGTGAATCTGGCTTCCCCATTAACTTTGCTGGTCAGAAGATCGCCAAAGGTGATCACATGATCCCGGGACACTGCAACCATCATAAATTCATGACATGCCATAACAGTTGTAAGAGTGAAAAATGGTTTTATGTCACTTTTTTTCAGGACTGTTGTAATTATGGTCATTAGATGAAAAGTTGTAAGTCAAGGACTATCTGTATTTACAACTGTTGGAAGAAATATCCATCTGATTCAGTTCCAAGCAAGGAGAAAAACACTGGAAACATGGAGGCTGATTGGAAAGATGGTTTAATGGAGCAGAACCATCAAGCACGTAGTCCTGGTGCAGCTGAACACATGGAGTTGAGAGAGAGAGGTATTTATACCCTCTCTTGGGCTTTGCACTTGAACTTCCTGTTCCTGTTTAAAAATGTATTCTATTGGCTGTTGTAAGGGTCAAAGCTAATTTTGACTGAGCTCCCATTTTTGATTGAAACTTGGAGGGTGATGATGTAATGAAGAGGCTTGTGTTCTGTGGGCAATTCCTATTGTGTCTTAATGGCTTTGTCCTGGTTTGGATCTTGAGTGAAGGCTAATCCCATCACCCTATAAATATTTATTATTTATTTATTTATTGGTTTGATTTATATGCCATCCTTCTTCAGAGACTCAGGGCGGCTTACAATGCGTTAAGCAATAGCCTTCATACTTTTGTATATACCTGCTTAGTAGGGCTTTCGCCCCCCCCCAGCAGTGTTCTTTTTTATACAAAGTCAGTTTATTGCCCCCACAATCAGGGTCCTCATTTTACCTACCTTGGAAGGATGGAAGACTGAGTCAACCTTGAACCTGGTGAGATTTGAACTCACAGTAATTGCAGGCAGCTAGCAGCTAAATGCTACTTAACAGCACTTTAGTCTGTTGCGCCATCAAGGCTCCTTATATACAAGTGGGAGATGGCTGGAAGGGCCTATTACACGTGCAAGGGCTAAATTGATTAATGGCATATAAAGGCAGAGATCTCTGTAATGGTAGTTTAATACTCTGACGATGTCAGCTCACCGGTGTGGCTCACCGACGAAGCCTTATAAGGCAGAAATAGCTATCTGAGTCTCCCAGAGAGCAACACAGAGTTGCAGTTTGTCAACAGAAAAATAGCTCTGAAGCTTGTGAATGAGATTTCACACAACCAGAGCTGCAGAACAACTTAGTTTACGTAGGTAAAACCTGGCTAGAAAGAATATGCACATAAAAGCCTACGAAAAAGAAAAAGACACATTGTACCTTTACAGGGGGAATATCTGAGAAGTGGGTGTGGCTCACCGACGAAGCCTTATAAGGCAGAAATAGCTATCTGAGTCTCCCAGAGAGCAAGACAGAGTTGCAGTTTGTCAACAGAAAAAAAGCTCTGAAGCTTGTGAATGAGATTTCACACAACCAGAGCTGCAGAACAACTTAGTTTACGTAGGTAAAACCTGGCTAGAAAGAATATGCACATAAAAGCCTACGAAAAAGAAAAAGACACATTGTACCTTTACAGGGGGAATATCTGAGAAGTGGGTGTGGCTCACCGACGAAGCCTTATAAGGCAGAAATAGCTATCTGAGACTCCCAGAGAGCAACACAGAGTTGCAGTTTGTCAACAGAAAAAAAGCTCTGAAGCTTGTGAATGAGATTTCACACAACCAGAGCTGCAGAACAACTTAGTTTACGTAGGTAAAACCTGGCTAGAAAGAATATGCACATAAAAGCCTACGAAAAAGAAAAAGACACATTGTACCTTTACAGGGGGAATATCTGAGAAGTGGGTGTGGCTCACCGACGAAGCCTTATAAGGCAGAAATAGCTATCTGAGTCTCCCAGAGAGCAACACAGAGTTGCAGTTTGTCAACAGAAAAAAAGCTCTGAAGCTTGTGAATGAGATTTCACACAACCAGAGCTGCAGAACAACTTAGTTTACGTAGGTAAAACCTGGCTAGAAAGAATATGCACATAAAAGCCTACGAAAAAGAAAAAGACATATATATATATATATATATATATATATATATATATATATATATATATACACACACACACACACACACACACACACACACACACACACACACACATGCTGTTTTTCTTCAAAGGAGGGACATTCCATTCCTTTACCTAACCCTCATAACAACCATGTGGCATAGACTAAATTGAAATAGGATGTTGGCCCAAGTTTGAACCTTGCTAAGTCTCATGTTCGGGGTGAAATTCTCCAGCATATGAGGTTGAGGTGAGGTTCGATCTTTCACCGGCCTTGAAAAGCCTCTGAATAACTCTGCACATTCTGTTCATATAATAGTCCAGAAAGTATTTTCTTTTGAGCTGTGCTTAAACGCCTTAAGAACACTCAGAATTTTCCAGAGGCTTCAGTAGCTGTTTCAGCATAACAGACACCATCAGCTAATAAAAACAGAACATTAGATTTTAATTGGATGAAGTCATTTGCACAGCAATAACATGGAATAAGGCGTAGATGGCACCAGCTCATTTTCATAATGCCACAAGCAGCTGGTGTCCTGGCAGGAGAGAAGGATGCACAGCCTTCTCCAAGTTTATGCTTTGTATAGATTCCCATTCTTTTATTTTTATAAACAAAACAATATATCAATTCTTTACCACCCTTGGCAGGTTTTCATGACTTCAGAACTTGCTCTAACCTTCTTTTCTCCAAAGAAAAAGGCATGTGAAGGTGAATATCTGAGAACACTGTATTCAATATCACCAAATAAGTTTAAGGGCTAAGAACAGATCTGATCCAAGACTTCTCCAGACCAAATGCAATAGTCCAACTCCATAGCACCACATAGCTACGGAGCGAGACATTCACTAAGCTGTTAAGTGGCATTACTCTGGTTGCAAATGAGATCTTCATTGGCAGTAGTCTTCTTCATTGTATGCTATCATACAATGGAATGGTTTAAAGCAGCAGACAAACTTCCTTTTCATGCAATTTTATATTTTTATCAAGGCCAAAGTTCCAAATATGTTATTTTAGGGAACTTAGCGGTGTATCTATGAGAAGACTTCATCCCTGGATTCAATACAGTCTAAACTTCTAAACACAAATTTATTCATTTACTTCTAAAGCTCTAATATGGTTAGAATTGGGTTGCACGTCTTCTGAGGCTCGCCCAAGTTTTTATTGCTTAAGGTCTCGAGCAAAGCAAACCCTTTGAATCAACATCATGAAAACAAATTGTGACAAATATGTGATATATTGTGGTTTGTCAAAAAAACAAAAACAACTTATATGACATTTACTAGTTATTTTCTACTCAGAATTAATAACTAGCTTCTTTTCAACAACAGTGTTTATCTCAAGAGCAAGGCATTTTCTTTGCATGCAAAATGTTCCAGACTTCAGCATCACTAAATATGATCAAGGAAGACTCCTGTCTAAACATTGCAGAGTCATTGGGAATCAGGCGACATTATTAGGACAACTGCAGCAATAGAAAGCAAAGATAATACCAATAGTAATAGGTGTCTTGAATGCAATCCCAAAACATCTGAAGCACCACTTGAACGCTATCAACATTGACAAAAAACATCATCATTGGTAAATTGCAAAAGGTAGATTTACTTTGAACAGCTTACATCCTGTGACAATGCCTTCAATATTATTAAACAATAATTTCTGCCTATTCCAGATTCTTCGGAAGGTGGACAATATATGCCAAATTCAGTCTAAGCATTTGGCTTACTGTGTGACCAACCTTAATTACAGCCAAAGTTGACCATATTGAACAAGTTGTAGTCATTAGTAAACTTCAGTTGATTAGGAATGTGAATAGGTGAACAGGGTAGTAATAGTCTCACTGGGAATGCCCCTCACCCACATTCAAGCAAACCTGCCCCCCCCCACCACCACCCCTGCTTTTCTTGAGAAAGACTCTAGCTGTTATATATCTTGAAATCAGAAGTGGGTTCTACTTACCTTTACTACCGACTTGCTTCTTCTGTGTATGCATAGATCCTTCATTATGATGTTCGGGTGGGCGGAGCCTCCCACCGCTTTTACTACCAGTTTGCAAGAACCGGACAGAACCGGGAGCAACCCACCACTGCTTGGAATGAAAGAATCTGGGGAATTAGTAAGATGTGTGTTTATATAATATAAACAAAAGAATCTTATAAGGACAACTGTACACCAGTTATCTAACAATGTTCTGCATTGCTCTAAAGGATCTTAGGGGAAGGGTGCATTTGCAGGAGCAATTTGAAGTCAATGCTGAAACCATGATGCTGCACTTTCTACACCAAATATGTAATCTGGTTTAAGGAGTTGCTGACCATTCTACGTGTGTCCCTGCGTGCTCTAAGATAACTTTTCCCTTTCAAATCCAGAGCTACTCAGCCCTAATCTTTTAATATTTCAGGTAGTTAAATCATCAGATATATAACAACTTCAGCAATTGCTGCATGTAAAGTTTTTACACTTTCACTATTAACACCATTTCACGTCCCAGAAATGTAAAAAGAAATTAAGGCATACTGACAGATCCAACTGACTATGCGGCAGACAACATCATGTTTAGCTTTCTAAAATCAGGCAACAGCAGAATCACTGACAAGAAGGTGTCACTATTTTCAGCTGCATTTTTCATACTTTTCATATATTTTTGAAATAGCAAGGCAACACATCATATTGTGCTGCTTCAAATATATAGGTAATGATGGATAAAGAAGAAAGATATATACCCAATCTGGAATTAGTTTCCTTCACTGTAGAGAAATGCAGAGATAACCTTGACAAAGATAAACATGAAACTCAGTCATAGAAAAGGAACAACCAAGACAAATTCAAATTCCTTCCTCCCTCCCTCCTTCCTTCCCTCCCTCCCTCAAATTCTTGCTGACTTCTCCATTTACTTTGCTTGTAAAAAGTTTCCAGGAGAAAGTCAGTGGTGAAGCCAGCAGGAAATTGCAAGTCCAAGGGCAGCAGGCAGGTAAGTGAATACTGACAGGTGGGGAAGAAAGGAAGGGGGTGCACAAGAGTGCCGCATGGGTCTGGGAGGACATATGGGGATGCAGCATGAGTTGGGAAGGGAGCATGAGGTACACAAGAGATGCCACACAGACCAGGGCAGGTGCGCAGGGGTGCATGCAGGTCAGGAATAGTGTGGAGTGGGGGGAGACAAGAGGCTGAGCACTGAAATTCTGGGAGTGCAGTGGAGCTGGATAGGGATGATGGAGAAGCCAGAAAGAACGGGTACAAGTTGCTTGGGTATCCAAGCAACATGTGAACTTCCCTGCCAGCTTCTCCATTGCCTTGTGGGAAAATGTCAGGGAACATGAATAGAATAGACATGAATAGAATAGAATAGAATAGAATAGAATAGAATAGAATAGAATAGAATAGAATAGAATTCTTTATTGGCCAAGTGTGATTGGACACACAAGGACTTTGTCTTGGTGCATACGCTCTCAGTGTACATAAAAGAAAAGATACATTCGTCAAGAATCATAAGGTACAACACTTAATGATAGTCATAGGGAACAAATAAGCAAGAGGATCATGTGAATGCAGTGAACCACAGCAGCATGGTGCCACTGAAGTGACCTTTCTCAAATTTCATTCCCACAGGAGTAATAGGTCCCAGCATTCTGTAAGTTAGCCCATTTGAGGCACCTTGGTTCAATAACTATTTATTTATTAAATTTATGTTGCATTTATTTACCAAATTTATATTGTTGTCACCAATTTGCCCAATTGAAAGTTTCAGACAGACAAATGAAGGCATAAAATTTAATAAATAAAAATGAATAAACTAAATTTCCAAAGCGATAAGTCTATCAGGGAAGCGATCTCGCACTGCTTCAGGCCTTTCATACTTTACAAAAGCTTTTCACATGGAGAAGCCTGAAGGAGCTGAGACCGTGCCCCAAAAGCTTCTCTTCTCTTTTGCGTGTGTGGAACTGCATGTGTGCGTGTGTAAGCCCCAGCCAGGCCACCAAGCCACAAAGTTTGGGGTCCGCTGTCTTAAGGGATTCAGCAATATATTCATTAATTCAACAAACGGGCAAACAATTCCTTCTTGAATTTATAGATAACATAAATTTTCCTGACCTTACCAATAATAATAACAATAATTTAAAAGCTCTCTTGAAAGGCACAAGGGGATAAATAAAAATAAAACTTGTATTCCAAAATCTGCAGCCATCGGAGTTACTGCAAAGCATTTTGAATTTTAATAATCTAATTATTATTAGTCATAATATATCACCATTAATATAGTACGAATTAGATGACTCTGAATACATATATGCTTCTTTCATTATTATGTTAATGAAAAAGGTCACAGGTTCAATTCCATATCTTTGAACACTTGCTTGATTCTAAAATAGCCTATACTTTCCTTCTACACACTACATAAACTATACATGCCGTCATAATTTCATACATTTTCATGGACGGAATCTTATTTTTAAAAAGAAAAAAAAAAGGTGAACTAAAGGAAAAAGACATCTAGGATTAAAAACCTTAAGAAGAATCGAATGTCAGTAAAAAAAATACCAAATGCTTCTCATGGAAGAAAAGCAGGATAAGACCACAGCTTGACAGACATCAGGCAAAGCTATTTAACACCAAGACAGATTTTTCCATTTCAAATAGAGTGGAAGAGCCAGAAACATCAAATAGTCCAGACTCCCTTAACAATTTCCTGTACAACACATTAAAACGTTCAAAAAGAAACAAACAAAAAGAAAATGCTAATTCTATGCCGCATCTAGTTTCTGGTTTTATAGCAAGCTATGATAGGTTTTCTGAATCCAAAACTCAGGATCCCGATCAGGCTAATTTAGCTAAAAGTCAGCTAATGTTAAAATATTTTGCTCCGTTCTGTAGTTGTAAATTGAGTTTTCATCTCCTTTAATTCTAATCTTTAGTTCATTCTGGTTTCCCTCTGGAATCCAACCTTCAAAGTCTTATCCTATCATTTTTTAAAAAGAATTCAAAGCAAAAGTTTTTCCAGTGGGAAGGATTCTTCTAATTATTTTCAAAATTTGATTTCAAATCCATCTGGAGCCTTAATCCATTTGTAACTTTCCAACATCAAAAAGTTTAATTACCCACTTGCTCTTTATTCCAAAAGAAAAATATTACCTTCTTAAAATTCTATTTAAAACTTCTTTTGCTAAGGATTGATGGAAATGTTATAAAGCTTGTTAAGCCAAAGGCTCCTAATAGCTCAAAAGCAGTTAACAAGCAATTTCTGAATGTGGTTAGAAAGGGAAGTACAGATAGACCTCAATTTATATGCACAGTTGAGCCCAAAATTTCCATTGCTAAGCAAGACAGTTGTTAAGCAAATTTCGCCGCATTTCATGACATTTCTTGCCAGAGTTATTAAGTAAATCACTGCAGTTATGAAGTTAGTAACATGGTTGTTAAGTGAATCTGTCTTCCATACTGATTTTGCTTGTCAGAAGGTCACAAAAGGTGTTCATATGATCCCGGAATACTGCAACTGCCAAAAATACATCCTAGTTGCCAAATGTCCCAATTTTGATCACATGACCTGGGGATAATGCAACAGTCATAAGTGACTTATGAAAAATGATTGTAAGTCAATTTTTTCAGCACCATTGTAACTTCGAACGGTCACTTTATAAATGGTTGTAAGTTGAGGACTACCTGTATGTAAACATAGTGAGCTTTCAAAGGTGCCAAACATGGTTTTGTCATGATAGCTCTCTCATGTCCCAGTGCTCTAAACCAGTGGCCCACAATCTTTTGGGCACCAGGGACTGGTTGCATGGAGAGAGGTCTTCCCATGGACCGGAACGGGCGTGGTTCCACATGCTGCCTGCATCCCATGGATGGGGCTTTGCTTGTTTGCACAACCTGGTTTCTGGCATGCCGCAGGCCCAGTTCCGGTCCATGGACTGGGGGTTGGGAATCCCTAGTCTAAACCCACCTGACACTGTTGTCTTGCGATCTTCTCATGAGAAGCAACCATATGGAGCACTTGTAGACAATCTCAAGTCCTCTCCTTTCCCCGAGAGAAATTATAAAGAACCGATCTACCCTCTGCCTCTTCATTCTACCACAGTCATCAGCTCTGCATTTAGCAGAACAGTTTTCAGTTCACTACTTCTTTCCCCAAAGCATTAAGGAACCATTTTTGAGAGAACCAATCTGGTGTCATGGTTAAGACATCAGACTAGAAACAGAGAGACTGTGAATTCAAGTCCCACCTAAAGTACAAAACCAGCCGGATCATCTTGGTGTCAAGGTTCCAAGTAACACCCCCAACAGAAATAACAGAAGGCAAGCATCTTCCTCCATTTTATTAGAGATGTCATATTGGCATATCTGGGAAAAGCCGAATCTGAAAGGTTTTCCCCACCCAAAGGAAAGCCAAAATCCCTTCCCCTGCACCCACATGTCCATCACATGGCACAATCAGGTCACCGTCCCAACCGGAGTTGTTTCCCAGTCACACCTCTCCCGGTGCAGGCTGAACGTCCTTGATTCCCAGGGAAAATAATGTTTTTATGGCTATACATCTCACCCTGTCTCCATTCAACCTCCCTCCCATTTCCCACAGCATGCCCATCCACCTAGTGTGACAGCCCTGAAGATCCAAAGGAAAAGATTACATTCAGGGCTGACACTTGGGCCAGATGCTCTCTCTCAGCCCTATAAAGGAGGCAATGGCAAACCACTTCTGAAAACTGCATGGACTTATGCAGGCAGTTGCCAGGACTCAACACTAACAGACTCACATAAACACACACACAACCATTTTGGTGTGATATTCATTTCCAGATTTATATTACCTAATCTAAATTAAATATTACTCCTATCACACTATTTTGAGTTATATTTCCCTTTTTAAAATCACAGTTTTCATGTACAAATATAGAAATAGTAGTAGATGCTTACACATGGTACATGTGTAAGCATCTACTATTTAGTTAAAAAATTAGTATTTATAACTAAAATAATTCTGTGCATTTGAGGAAGTTGCTATGTGTGCAACAATTCACACTGCCCTGAGTCCCTAGGGGGAGAAGGGCAGTATATAAATTCAAATATAAATAAATAAAATAAACAATTCCCTGCGCATATTCAACAGGTTTGTATGTGTTTAGTATTTTAAAAATTGATAATATAATATATTTCTATAGTCCAGAACTTTTATTTAAAAAGTGAAAAATTAAACAGGTGTGTCTAGCTTAGGGTCTATCAGTCAAATAGAAGGGGTGGAGACAATACTAAAAAGATTTTATGTGGTCTGAAACACAGCTGGATGCTGAGAAATTCTTTTGTGAAATTTGTTCTTCCTTCTTTGTTATCAAAGGCAGACGAGGAGCATTCTAACTCAATTATTTCCTCTTTGAGAGAAAACGTTAGTGGGAACATCTTTTAATAAAACTCCAACGATGCCCCCACATTGTGTGCCTCTTTGTGTTCTTTCACTTTCATGCTGCAAGGAAGAGATAGATTGAATTTTCCATGAGGTAGAGCTGATTCCAAATACTGAATTAACAATATGGCAAATGCTGCCCCTGGCCTTGAAATATCTCCTCATGATTTATGGAATGGTTTAGAAAGCCTGCAATGACTGGGAAAACCTCCAGATTTCAAAGAGGAACGAGAGAAAAGAAGAAGAAGGGAGGGTGAAAAAAGCAGAAATTGAACTATTTTGCTCCAGTAATATTTACAAAATGAGAGAGAATACGTATAATGATCTCCACAACCAATGTGTTATGAAGCCATGGTTCAATTAAGATGGAATGGAGGCACCAGCCCCTTAAATAAATGGAGGAGGAGGATTCCTGTGCCTGAAATACCTAAAATTTTGATTTAAAACTTTTCAGCAAATGCAAGTTAACAGACTGCATAACTTTCCTTGGAGAAAATCTTATATTTGTAGTTATTAAATGGCACGCAAGGAGCCACATTCCTTGGTCTAAAGGGTGGAGTTGAGACAAAAATGATTTTGATTTGAACCCTGGAAGCCCCATCCTAAGCTAAATGCAGATGTGTACTCGTTCTTGTACATAGCTATAAATCTATAAATCATTACTTCAGTTCATATTCTTCATCTCATATGAAGCAGTTGCAATTACAAAATGAACAATTACACATGGAAGTTCTTAGTACCTTAATGTGTTTATATTCAGGCCAAATCCAGGCAAAGTGTGGCCCTCCAAAAATGTTACTAAACTCCATGAGTGGAGGTAAAAATGACGGAAACTACAATCCAGTATTGCAATAAAAAATGCTTGTTCTCCTTCAGTCTTCCTGGTGCTTTCATTGTCTTTCATGTTTATTATATATGGTTTTTATGAGTTACTTGTTTAGTGACCAAAATAGGGAGCAGCAACTTGGTCATTAAATGAAGCAGTTGCTAAATTACAAAAGTGTTTATGATCTTCAGTTTTTCTTTCCTTTACAGACTTGTGAAGGCCAAAAAGGCAAAGACTGGCTGCCAAGCTACATATTCATCAATGTTATAACTGTGAATGCTTGTTATCTGAGGCAACCATTCATCTAAATGAGGACTACCTGTATTCTTAAAATTGGAAATGAAATATATAAATATGAATTCTAGCTTCCCTGTTAAAGCTTGAACTTGAGGGGGGGGATCAAGTTATGGTGGTTAGATTGCAGTATTGCAGGTAACTCTGCCCACAGCTTGGAGTTCAATCCTGACTGACTCAAGATTGACTCAGCCTTCCATCCTTCTGAGATTGGTAAAATGAGGACCCAGATTGCTGGGGGCAATATGCTCACTCTCTAAACAGCTCAGGGAGTGCTGTAAAGCACTATGGAACAGTATATACTGTAAGTCTAATTGCTAGTCCTAGTGATACTATTCCCATCGATCAATGGAATTCAACTTTTATTCAGGTGGAAGGAATGCAGCTGGGTGTTTTAGTAGCATGCCAGGTGCTGCTTTCCCAAAATGAGAGAGGTCAAGCCAAAAAGTAAATTTGAAGCCATGCATTTTACAAATTCTCCGTTCTGTCATCTTAAAAATGACAATTCAATAACAATTTGGGGATATCCTATGTAGGAGTGCACCCAGGCTCTGAGTCCCATAAGCAGACCTTGGCTTCCACAGAATGGACTTCTACCTCAGAATAATAGATCAATAATTTCCATTCTTGACTGTTGTTCATGCTAGTACAAAATGAGTTCCAATTACTTAGAGAAACATATTTACCCAAACCTAATTCTCTCTGTCATTATGCAGGAAACCACCCTTTCACCCAACATGGTGGCCTCCAGATTCATTGGGACTACAATTCCTAGGATGACTAGCTGCCGAGTGAGAATTCTTTGAGTTGTATCCCAACTTGCTGATAAAATCAAGTTGGGGTTCATTGATGTAGAGAAATGTTAATTCTCCTGACCGCCTATTACTAACTCTTGAAAGTAAACCCTCTGACAAGTAGAGAAACTGGCAAATTATATACTTCCCAGCATGGATTATTTATGAGAACAGCCCGGTTTGTTTGGTTTGTGTAATACTAATTATTTGCAAAAGTGGGAAGCTGTTTCCTCCGCAGTCATGTTCTACATATCTTCTAAAGCAAATAATAGGAACACAGATCCTATCAAATATATTGTAATTACAAAACTGTTATCTCAGCGCCAGCAGCAATATCAGAAACACAAGAACAGAGTTTCTTTTATTTTTCTTTTTTAATATAAACATGCTACCTGGAAAATCTGCTGCCTACCCACTCATAACAAAGCCCTCGACAGATGCATGCCATGTGTGGAAGTTTCCAATAGACGTGCAATTTGTCAGATGCTGACGTGCTGTTAAATCCGGATATCCCTACATGATCCAGGAGTCAGACACTCACAGGGCCCACAAGATCAAGATCCAACTGTAGGGGTTTTTTGGGGTGGGAGTATAAAATCTGTCATTCCCTTTCTCTGCCCTTTACCAAGAAGAAAGGAAGATTCTGAAAACAATTACAGCTTCAGCTTGTATTGTAACTAAATCACCTAAAATTTTAAGAAGAAATATGAGAGGGAAACTGAATTAGACAATAGAATGAGGGATCCTTGGTGCTCTCTGAGCTTGGTTGTTTTCTTGCAGATGTTTCATTACCTAAACAAGGCAACATAATCAGTGCTCTAATCTATAAGCTAGGTCGTAAAATGTCCTGAGGCAAGGGGAGGGCCAAATAGCACCCTGACCAGGGCTCCCATCAATCAATAGTACCAGTAAAGAAGCATAAAAATATCCCTGCTTTGGAATTCTAAAGGAGTCAACGTTAGAATGGGTTCACACAACCTTTTAAATGCTATATCAGATTTAACCAAATGTAGCTGCAGTTTTCATGTAACAAGTGATGCTGAAATAACCTCTATTATGGTTTAAGAGCACGATTCAAATAAGCTAATGACAGGGTTTCCACAATGTGATGAATTATAATTCACCCAACTTCTATGCCACTTCAGTCAAAATGGGAGGCAGTCACTTACATAATGCAACAAGAAACAGTAACAATAGACTATATCTAATAACATTATAATAAGAGTTCTAATATCCATAGGGTATTATGTCCCTCTCATCTAGGGACCACCCCCCAAAAAAAGATGCTTCGTATATCCCTGGGGCAGGGGTGAAATCCAGCAGGTTCTGACAGGTTCTGGAGAACTGGTAGCGGAAATTTTGAGTAGTTTGGAGAACTGACAAATACCACTTCTGACTGGACCCAGAGTGGGTGGGAATGGAGATTTTGCAATATCCTTCCCCCAGGTGTAGGGAAGGAATGGGGATTTTGCAGCCACTTTTCCTGGAGTGGGGTGGGAATGGAGATTTTGCAGTATCCTTCCCCTGCTATGCCCACCAAGCCATACCACGCCCACCAAGCCACGCTCACAGAATCAGTAGTAAAAAAAAAATGGATTTCACCATTGCCCTGGGGTCTGGAAGGCATAGCAGAATAATTGGTATTCGCTAATTTCTGTGCTGTAGGTAAAAACAACAGCGACAATCCTTCTAAGAAGATAAGCTGTTCCAGATGTGGGGACACCACAGAGTATGCTTGCTTCTCATCTTCTTCCCACCACACCTCACAAGGAGTGGTGGCTTCTAACACAGCATAAACATCTTGGACAGGCAAATTCTACCTGGAGTCGGTCTTCTAAAAAATGACAAGACTTCTAGATACATAGCTAATAACCAGCACCTTGAATTGCACCTAGAAGCAAAACAGATTGTGATGTGCAGTGTAAACCCTGACATTCTATCTGAGGGAGAATGTAAAGTTTCCAAAGGATATTAAGTAATCCAGACAGAGCCTTGGGGGCAGTGCTGTCACAGATAAGTCCTTATATAAGTGGCTTCAAAAACGACATTGAATATATGCATAAACATCTCCTACAGAAATCATTTTAAAGTGCTTAATTGGGGCTAGAGTACACTCCTTGCTCTTTCTAAAATAAAGGTATGTCACTCACTGCAGCAGAAAGCCTCAATAAGCAACCACTTTTTCATAACCAATTAAAGCAAAAGAAATTAGTCACCATGGATTATATGTATTAAATATTCCCCCTAGGCTCTTGTAAAATTGAATTCTTCTTTACCGAAGGTGAATGGAACTGCTCCCCCCTCGCCTCACCCATGGTTTCATGCCAAATTAATTCATACAGCAAAGCATTAAGAGAATTACATCTCCATTAATGCCCACTCCGGCACTCTGCTTCCTCCATCTAGGAAAGTATTCCTGCTCATAGATAATTCCACATGTGCACCGATTACACAGTTATTGGAACGGTGCATGTGTGTGCTTCTGTTACATAAAGTTCAGCGAACTGACATTATGAGAATCATCTATCTTAAAACAAGAGGCTGCTAAAGCAGATTTGCCAAGCATAGCAGAAGTTCACTTAAAATACTTAATGTTCTTAATCTACAACCCCTGCAGAAAAAGAGGTTACTCAGCGAGGCCCTGGCAGGTTTTAAATATCATAGGTCAGTCCTCAAGATGTTACAGGGGGATGATCAGGAAGGATCCTCATACTCTGTGTAAAATTCAAAGGTTGAGGCTGAGCAACCACACAATAACAACTGAATTCAGGCAGAATAAACCTTAGGAGGTGGTCCCACAGGCACTTTTTCAAGAAGCAACTAGATTTTCTTGGGTGCTGTTGTTGTTTTTTTAAGATGTTTCGCTTCTCATCCAAGAAGCTTCTTCAGCTCTGAAGAAGCTTCTTGGATGAGGAGCGAAATGTTTTCAAAGAAAAACAAGGAATTCCAGTTGCCTCTTGAAAAAGCACCTTTGGGACAACTGTGGCCTGGATGATTGAGAATCTCCATAGACCTTTGGAGATGGGTATTACAAAACAAGGAAATCTAAATGTGAAAACAGAGCAGAAGAAGTGTGGCATTTAAAGATATACCTTGTGCATCAGGAGAAGGTAAGATATTGTTGGCCATATACCATGTATATTTCCTAAATCTGAAGGCTGCAGTAAACAGAATGACCTCGCACATATGGCTAGAACAGGGGTTTGCAACCTTAAACACTCGAAGAGCCATTTGGACCCGTTTCCCACAAAAAAGAAAACACCAGGAGCCATAAAACCTGGGTGGGCATAGCCAATTGGACGTCACTCACTTCCATGAGTCACATGACCCCCCCCAGCCACGCCTACCCAGACGATCATTAGGGCAGAGAACCGATCGTTAAAAAACACCGGGAACCACAAAACCCTTTTGATATCTCTCTCTCCCTCCCTTCTCCTCTCTCTCCCCCCTTTCTCTCTGTATCTCTATGACTCTCTCGCTCTCCCCCTCTCTCTGTATCTCTCTGTCTCTGCCCCGGCCACTTCTCCATTCCCCGCCATAGTCCTTACTTCTCAGGCCAGGTGAGGAGTGACTGGGAGGGGAGGGCGAGGGGTGGAGCCAGCCAGTGGTGGGATCACCTGATAGGGAGCCACAGCAGAGGGCCCAAAGAGCTGCATGCAGCTCTGGAGCCGCAGGTTGCTGCTACCCAGGCTAGAATATACTTGTATGTACATTTATGATTTTTTTTTCATCTGGCTTTGGGGTGGGAATGGGATTAAGGGTTAGTTTTAGGTATATGCAAAACATTTTCAAAGACAAAATGCTTTTCACAGTATTGTTGAAGTTGTGAATTCATTACAATCTCTTTTAAAACAGGATAAAGTATCCTACACTCTCCCTCCTTTAGAGGTGCATTTACCACCTCTTTATTCTAGCTTTGCATGCGTATGATCTAGTCATCTGGAAAAACAAGGTGAGACATGGGTCCTATCCACAGGACAGGGCAACCTACAATGTCCACAAGCCCCAGAGGCTCAAATTAGTCCCTGGACATTGTCCCACTCAGTCAGCATCAAAGGGAACTGCTGGGGTCTATGAAGCACGGACAGTTTTATTTAAGTCCAATAGCCACCAGGAAAATTAGGAAAACCGAGAACTAGAGATCTGGTTCACAATATCCAATACATTACCAATTCCTGAAAAAGTGGAGTAGCTTCTAATCTAGATTAATCTCTAATCCAGATACGTCTTTTAGATACCCTATTCATGCTCAGTGAATAGTTGTGCATGTTACCCAAACTACAAACATGTAGCTCTAGATGCACAGTTGTGTCCTTACTTTTTCCCCTGAAGCAAATACAAGCAAGATAAGAAGACGAAAAAGAGCTAGCATCAGCTTTAAAAATAAAGCATTCCCTTGCAACAAAAAAATGTCCCAGAAGGTTTGCATTGAAAGGACTTCATTTATGTCCTTCAAACACAGATCTAACCATATAGAGGAGCAGTGGTTCTCAACCTTCCTAATGCCGTGACCCTTTAATACAGTTCCTCATGTTGTGGTGACCCCCAACCAGGGGTGGGTTCTAAATTTTTTTACTACCGGTTCTGTGGGCGTGGCTTATTTTGTGGGCGTGGCTTGGAGGTCATGTGACTGGGTGGGTGTGGCTAGCTGGTCATGTGACTGGGTGGCCATGGCTATGTGTATAGGGACTACTCAGAGGGCTGAAAAAAGTCATTTCTGACACTTTTGACTGGTCCTCACACTTATGACCATCCTCACATTTATGCCCGTGCAGCATTCTTAACAACCATGTCACTCATTTCACAACTGCTTCTCTTCACCATGGTGACAAGATAGGGCAAAAACGTAAAATGTGAGGACAGTCGTAAGTTCGAGGACTGGTCAAAAGTGCGAGGCCCAGTCAGAAATAACTTTTTCAGCCGTCTGAGTAGTCCATATGCACAAAAGGACTACCCAGAGGGCTGAAAAAAGTCATTTCTGACTGGGCCTCGCACTTTTGACCAGTCCTCACACTTATGACCATCCTCACATTTATGCCCTGCAGCTTTCTTAACAACCATGTCACTCATTTCACAACTGCTTCTCTTCACCATGGTGACAAGATAGGGCAAAAACATAAAATGTGAGGACAGTCGTAAGTTCGAAGACTGGTCAAAAGTGCGAGGACCAGTCAGAAATAACTTTTTTAGCCCTCTGAGTAGTCCATATGCACAAAAGGATACAGCAATAGAGAGGGATGAAGGAAGGGAAGGGAAATTAGAGTAGGAGGGAGGGTAAGAGAGGGAGGAAGAGAGGAGGAGAAGGAGAAAGGAAGAGGAAGTAGGGAGGAGAAGAAGAGGGTGAGGAAGAGAAAGTAAGAAGGAAAGAAAAGAGAGAGGTGGTAGGTTTGAGGAGAAAGATTGCTGTACAATAAAAAAGATGAAGGGGAAGAAAGGCAACCCCAAACAAATATAAATATATTAAGATAAAGAATGAATTGTTAAACTTTAAAGAATAAAAGAGAACAAATATGAATAAATAACAATAATTAGAAACACACATACAAACATACAATGTATTTACTTTGAACAGAGTATTTGGCCGGTTCATAAATTTAAACAGTGTTTAGTCATTTCAATTAAATTTACAATTTCTATATTTCCTTTTTGCCATATTTATTCCTCATCTATTTTTGTAAAAAACCAATATTACCCTTCATCCTCATCCTCATCTCTAATCTTAATCAAATTCAATTTTTCCCTTCTATTCTATATTATACCCCTTCCCATTGTCATCTATTTTTATATCCTTCTTCACATTGCTTAATTATGTAATATTACAGTTGTTTAATATGAATTCAACATTTTAATATAAATCAATTAGTTATATAACTACCTTTTTTGTATATTATTCCAATTATTTCCATGCAATCCAATTTCTTACAAATCAATTAATTATATTTACCAATAATAATAAACCAAATAATTTCCCCCATATATTCCTCCAAACCACAACTTAACCATTTCTGCTTTCAACACAATATACAATTAATAGTATCTCAATTATTACAATTCCCTAGTTAAATAGAGCTTTTTTTCTTTTGTGTTTTAAAATCTCCTCTTTCTCCCTAAATTTCCCGTTGTTTGCACCTACCTTTTTTGGTGAGGAAAAAGAAAAGAAATCTGCCTGCCTAATTTTCCAACGTGCAAAGCCAACAGCCTGCTTTACTTTCTCTTTCGTTTTTCAGTTTAGGTAGGGGAAAAAAATCTGCACTCTTTCCAAGCAAGCAAAAGAGCCGAGAGCAAATCAGCTGGGGGTCGGGAGCTGATCCAAGCAAGGGCTAATTAGCCTCTGCTGAAGCTCCGGGGGGGGCAATAAAATTACAAAAAAAACACCGAACCCTTTGTTAAATTGCTGGCTCCCCCGCCCCTCGCCCACCACTATTTATTGGCAATAAATAATGGTGCGGAGGGGCGGGGCAAGCCAGCAATTTAACAAAGGGTTCGGCTGCACCACTGGCTCTAGGGCGGCCCTTTGAAGCCCCGCGGCAAGAATTTAAACAGTTTTTTTTCCTCTAGCCATCGGAGACAGCAATAGATGGGGAGTGGGAGGGGTAAGCGAACGGCCGGCGATCCAACAGAGGAGTGAGGGTGAGTGAAGGCGTGGGGGGGGAGAGAGAGGGCTTTGGCGACCCCTGTGAAATGGCCGTTCGACCCCCAAAGGGGTCGCGACCCCCAGGTTGAGAACCGCTGATATAGAGTATAGACCCGTGATGGCGAACCTATGGCACGCGTGCCAGAGTGGCACACAGAGCCCTCTCTGTGGGCATGCATGTCATTGCCAGCTGCTCTTCTGGTTTCTGGCATGCATGTGCACACCGGCTAGCTGGTCTTTGAGGGTGCCGGAGCGCCAGAAAACAGCCTGAAAACATCCAAAAACCAGGGCGTTTTTTGGGCTGTTTTTCAATTGTTTTCCTGTTGTTTTTCGGGTCGTTTTTGGCCTTAAAAACAGCCTGAAAACAGCCCGAAAACCAGCCTGAAAATGGCTGGAAAATGTCCCGGAAATTGCCCAGAAAACATCCCAGAAAATGTCCCCAAAACAGGCATGCGTGCGTCGGCCAGCTGGTCTTCAGGTTTCCGGTGCTCCGGTGTACGCACATGCACGCACGTTCCAGTTTGGGTACTCGATCCCGAAAAGGTTCGTCATCATTGGTGGTGGTATTATTATTATTATTATTATTATTATTATTATTATTATTATTACTTTATTTTTATACCACCCTTCTCCCAAAGGACTCAGCCTATTAAAAACACAAAAATATACTGACATCAATTAAACATAATTAAAATTATGAAATAATTTCGGCCCAAATTAAAACCCAAAAATTTAAAACACCCAATTTAAAATCATTTACATTGATAGCCCGGCCTGGTGGAACAGCAGGGTCTTGAGGGCACAGCGAAATACACGGAGGTCGGAGATCTTGCACAATTCCGGGGGCAGTTCATTCCACAGGGCAGGAGCTCCCACAGAGAAGGCCCTCCCCCTGGGTGTCGCCGATGGTACCCTGAGGAGCCCCTCTCTGTGGGAGCGAACTGTCCAGTGGGAGGCTATTGGTGGCAGAAGTCGGTCTCGAAGGTACCCAGGTCCTAAGCCACGGAGCGCTTTAAAGATGGTGACCAACATCTTGAATCGCACCCAGAAGACCACTGGGAGCCAGTGCAGCTCGCGCAGGAGAGGTGTCACATGGGCATGAGTCGCGCCCATAACCACCCGTGCGGCTGCATTCTGGACCAGTTGGAACCTCCGAGTGCTCTTCAAGGGGAGCCCCATGTAGAGAGCATTACAGTAGTCCAGCAGGGAGGTGACCAGGGCTGCAACTGGCAAATCAGGTGAACCTGACAAAAAGCCCCCCTGGCCACGGCCGTCATATGCTCTTCTAAAGACAGCCGTGGGTCCAAGAGGACATCCAGATTATGAGCCCTCTCTGTGGGGGCAAAGATTCACCCCCAATAGTCAGCGATGGCACCAGCTGATTATATCGGGACGCCGAGAGCCACAGCCACTCGGTCTTGGCAGGGTTGAGTCTGAGCCTATTTCTCCCCATCCAGACCCACACGGCCTCCAGGCAGCGAGACATCACATCAAGGGCATCATTGGGGTGGTCTGGGGTGGAGATGTACAGCTGAGTATCATCAGCATACTGATGAACTCTCACCCCAAAACCACGGATGATCTCGCCCAGTGGCTTCACATAAATGTTGAACAGAAGGGGCGAGAGGACCGACCCTTGCGGCACTCCCCAAGCGAGGCGCCGTGAGGTCGACCTCTGCCCCCCTGCCAACACAAACTGCGAGCAGTCGGAGAGGAAGGAGGAGAACCACCACAGCATGGTGCCCCCTATTCCTAACCCCCTCAACTGCTGCAGCATGATACCATGGTCGATGGTATCAAAAGCCATTGAGAGATCTAATAGGACCAGGACAGAGAAACAACCCCTGTCCCGAGCCCTCCAGAGATCATCCACCAATGCGACCAATGCCGTTTCTGTGCTGTATCCCTGCCTGAAGCCCGACTGGTATGGGTCCAGATAGATAGCTTTATCCAGGTACCGGCGAAGCTGTCGTGCTACCACACTCTCAACAACCTTCGCCACAAAACGAAGGTTGGAGACTGGACGGTAGTTGGCTAATTCAGCCAGGTCCAGGGATGGCTTCTTGAGGAGGGGCCTCAAGAAAGTGGGAAGTATAGACAGATTTATGTTGACAATCAGAGAAATCCTGGACTTAATTAAATCACATTCATCAAGGTGAACGTTGAGAATCATGAAACTTCTTTAGTTGTAGGCTTCCAGTTCTCCTAATAGAATAACAATGAAATAAATTCCAGGCAAGAATAATGAGAGTGACCTCATTAATATGACAATTTAAAACCTCTGCAGACAGTGATGCAAATGTAACAACTACAAATCTACTCATAATATTTGGAGTTTAAACCTCAAAGGCAGACTCTACAGAGACTTTAGATATTTTCCATTCAATTCTATATACATTTTTTGCAGAGACTTTCTTCCAAACTTATTCTGTAATCGTGTAAAAGGTGTTATTTTCATGCCAAAGTGATCTCAGATTTTTTCTTCTTTTTGGATGATTTTGCACAGCTGTTGATTGGAAATCAGGTTTGTATAATCAAGGCAGTAAAAGCTTGTTCTATTTCCTAAGAACTGGATGGCTTCAGGATTTGCTTCCAAACACTTACAAAAGATAACATTTGGGAAAGGGAAAAAATAAATAAGCCAAGACATTTTTGGATTACTAAAATGTCACAGTTGTAATAATTATTGATGGGACTGATAGACAATGAAGCCAACTGACAAGCCATTAGGCAGAATTAATAGAGGGATTCTCTCTCAATCTCAATCTTGCAACATAAAAATACTTTCTGGGATAAAAGGAGGAATTTGACAAGGAAAGTGGGAAAAGTATTGTTTCCATAATGACTTTCAATCTTGCTTTGGTTTCCACACCATAAGCAAACATGTCCTCATCTCGATGTATGTATTCCAAGTACAAATAGCATAATAGCTAAACCAAAAAACAGAACATGTATCATTAAGGGAGGCCAAAAGAAGAAGATGGGTGCATATTATATTTATACACCTTAATTTATGTTAAATATATACATTTAGTCATTCTTCTTCTTCTTCTTCCTATTCCCACGGGTCCAGGGTCTGCTTTTCAGATCATTGAACGCCACTTTGCATGGTCAGCTGTGTCTCCAGGATGCAGGCCCCTGGCTTGCATATCTTTGTTGATGGTGTCTTGCCATCTCTGTTTTGGGTGTCCTGTGATATTGCCGGGTGTTGACTTCTAGTTGATAGGCAGACTTGGCAACGGTGGAAGGTGCTGCTCTCTGGACATGTCCATCCTAGTGGAGCCGGCCTAAAAATTTGAATAAGAATTTGGTAATTCTTACCATCATATAATTATTTGGGAATAGGTTCACATAAAAAAATGAAAAGGGGACAATAGGAAAATAAATATTAATTTTAATTAACAATTGTATTAAATTCCTAATTTCTACTTCTAGTGACCTCTATTTCTGTTATATCTGAATTGATTCCCAGGTTTAAAACATTTTAAGAAATAAGAATCTCATATAGAGAGATAGTGTCAGAATAAGGCAAAGAAAAGGAAGAATGACATACCGTGCCAGAATTCAGAAAAGTTGGGGAAGGAATTAGGAAGCTGCAGAAATGATTTGAACATAAATATAATAGATTCACATACATTTATATAATGGATCCTGAGATTGGTTTGTTGTCTATATTGCCTAATGAAGATAAATCAATCCTACATAAGAAATCAATTCAATTCTGTTTACTATTACATTTTTGGTTGCGATGTTGGAAAATTGAAATATGTATTTCATATTTCAATATTGAGAAGTAATATTGAAAAGTAAAGGAACTGGCTTGGCTGAAAAGTTAACAAACCAACAAAGAATTTGTAAAGTTTCACAATGAAGGATAAATTCAATTACATTTGAAAAATATTGTCTAAATAATTTAAAATAATACAATATTCATTGACTACATTAATACTTTTTCCTAATACCCTGTTTTCCCCAAAATAAGACATCCCCTGATAATAAGCCCAATTGGGCTTTTGAGTGCATGGCAATAAGGCCAAGTGCTTATTTCAGGGTTCAAAAAAATATAAGACAGGGACTTATTTTCGGGGAAACAGGGTAGATTCTCTCAGGGCATTGCTTATCAGCTGTCCAGATGATGTTGGAGACACTCAACTTGTAGTCTCTTCTCTCCCTCTCTCCTTCTCTCTCTCTCTCTCTCTCTCTCTCTCTCTCTCTCTCTCTCTCTCTCTCTCTCTCTCTCTCACACACACACACACACACACACACACACACTTAACATTCAAACTTACAGCAGTCTTTGTCATCATCCAGAAATAAAGAGCACAAGATAGTCAGGAACACAGGAATATCATGAGGCAAACAACAGTATACAGAACACAGAGAAGAAAAAGGTGGGGGGTGAGGGAAACACTGATTTTACATGACTTCTCATGAACAAAACTGAGAATTTCACTGGTGTTAAAATTGGGCAAGAAATAAATTCACTACATTGCAGTACTGCAACTGCACACTTTGCACTTTAGTAGACAAAATGATCAGTAAAGCCCAGAGTAAATTTAAATCCAGTTCCCATTTGCTTTGCACAGTCATGATTAGGTTTTTTAAACATTGTGATCCAACCTTAAATTATTTGCCACTTTTCTTCCAACTGTCTTAACTCACTACTTGAGAACTCCTGCTCAAGGTAAGATCACAATTCTGGGTTCTTTGAATGAAGGATCTTTTGGTCTAAGTTCCTACTCATAAAGAAAATAGGCAGCTAAAGCAGGGTTCCCTCAAGTGGCCAATATTGACTCTCAAGCAGGGGTGAAATCCAGCAGGTTCTGACAGGTTCTGGAGAACCGGTAGCAGAAATTTTGAGTAGTTCGGAGAACCAGCAAATATCACCTCTGGCTGGTCCCAGAATGGGGTGGGAATGAGGATTTTGCAGTATCCTTCCTCTGCCACACCCACCAAGCCACGCCCACAGAACCACTGCTCTCAAGGGTTGATGGGACTATCTATTATTTTTGTTGTCATAGTATTATTAGTTAAAGTAGTATTTATTAAATTATTTTCATATAATTTTGCGGGGAGGTCCATGAGCAATCTGAAACTTTATGAAGGGAGTAATGAGCTGAAGAATTTGGAGGCTCCTGAGATGGAGTGTTCTTAGATCCATTGCTATTCCTGGAAAGTTAGATTAAAGGTGTGGTCATTCCTTTCTCCAACATTACATATTGTGAGAGCTTCTTTTCTTGAAGAAATGGCCACTAAAGCTTATCCCTGACTCATCCCTCATTTCATTTTATTTCTGTTACTGTAATATACAATATCTGGGGCTACCCTTGAAAAACCAAAATTAGAGTAAAAACAAATTGAGCTTGCTCGTTTTTGTTCCATACTTCTTTTAAAAATAGTAAAGCCACCCATCACTTTGGCAAAAATAATAACTAGGACTCTAAATTTCATACAAGAATGAGTGTGAGTGTGTGTGTGTGTGTGTGTGTGTGTGTGTGTGTGTAATTTTATTACATTTGAGTAGCTTTATCATGACATCTAAATCAATTTGCCCCCATTTGAATTTAAAATCCATCTATTCTCTAAACTCTTTTTCTTTCTTGCAGTGCTGTACTACCGTACCTTACATTTTAATAGGCAGATGCATATCAGATAGAATTAAACTTAATAGAGTCTGAGCATATCAGATATTTGAGTTAATCTGGAAAACTGTACAGTAAAAGACTCTTAGAGAATTGGAGAGGACAGACATGTTCAGTAGCCAAAATTAATTTTGTCTGAAGAAGACATGGATTTCTTTCAATATATTCAAACTGCCACATTAGCTAATGAAGGTCTGGAAGCAAAATTCCATTCATAAGAATCGTTGAAGGTAAAATGAATTTGAGAACACGACATTCACCAACGTTGGTTAGGGATTTTTACAAGATATAACAAAGGTGGAGAAGGACATTCTGAACTAGTGATAAAGAGTTTCCACATACATGCCGCATACATGAAAAATTCTATAGTAATATTGATTTACTATATCAAAGAGGGACAGCTGCTTCAGTTCGGTATTTGTACTGAAGCTCTTTGCAAGTCAAGGAGAATTTGTAGATACAGCTAGGAATCTTCTTTGCTATTGTGAGAGATTATGGGACTTGACAGTTATATCTTAGAAAAGTTTATAAATCCCAACTTGATTTCACTTCAGTATCCATAATACCTGTTCACTTCTTTTTCTGTTTTATTATTGCACTTTCTTTTTATATATCATAACAGAGAAGGAACATTATATTTCATTTAGTTTACAGATTATTTCATATTGCATGTAAATATCCAAACTAAATTATATTTAGTTTATAAATTTATATATTTATAAATTATAGAGAAGACTTTTCTTCCTTTTATTTCAATTGTTTTTAAAACATTTCTATAGTACTATTAATTATAAACTCCAGATCATAAAACAGTGTGTTGTAAAACATAAAAAATAACAACCAATCAATAAAGCAAAAAAGAAAAAATCATATAACGTTGGACAATAGTAAAAAGCTATGGTAAGGAAAGTACGAAGGATCGAAAAATTAAACCGCTTTTAATATTAGAAGCCTGAGAAAATGAACAGTTGTTTATCTGGTGCTATAAAGGACAGCTCTATAAACTTCACAAATGAAGAATCTCAGTAAAAAAGTTTATATCCTTTCCATTTCAGAAAGATAGCAATAGTGTTTAGTAATAGCATTTAGGTTTATATACCGCCCAGGGGTGAGTTCTACTTACTTTTACTACCGGTTTGCAACGGGGCCGCACGCACGCTCTTCTTTGCAAGTGCAGAAGCGTTTTCATGTCATCAGGGTCAGTGAGCGGGGCGTTTTCATGACGTCAGTGACTATAGAACCGGTGCAAACCGGGGGCAACCCACCACTGATACTGCCCCATGTGCTTTACAGCACTCTCTGGGAAGTTTACAATGTAGCATTATTTTGCACATTGCCCCCAACAATCTGAATCCTCACCTTACCAACCTCAGACAGATGAAGGCTGAGTCAACCTTGAGCTCTGTCAGGAGCTGTGACACTCCAGTCTGTGAGTTTGCACTTTAACCACTGCGCCACCAGGGCGCCTAGATAGAAGATACATCCTATCGTCTATCCTCCACCAGATAGAAGAGACGTCCAGTGGGACCTGTCACATATTATCCTGAGGACAAGGGAGATAGTGGGGAGGTCCCATTTTCCCCAGATAACTTTACTTGTAGAGTAAAAAATAAATGTAGTGAATGTGAAGATAAGGAGAAACTGTTTGGTTATATTCCTACATTAAGCAAAAGTTAATGGAGCTCAGGAATAAAGAGCAGTTCATCCAAATCTTTTCAGGGAATAGTATGTATACAAAAGTGTATAAAAATTATCCTCTAGTCAGGTATTCTGAATTGTATTCTTATTTTGAGTTACTTTGAATTGAACTAAATCTAACAATGAGAAGGTATTACACTGGGGGAAACTTGAATTATTCTAGAGCTTAGCATATCTTCAAAATCATGTATGCATTGATTCAGAAAGTATATACCCATGTGTACTACATGTTTCATGAAAACAATCTAGAACTATCAATTATGATATCCTTTTGGACTGACTAGGAGGTTGGAAATGAGAGGCACAGATCCTCTGAAGCTGGTCCCAATTGTGTTAGTATGGGGGAAAGGTGTAATCCAGAGTGAGAGCTCACCAATATGCTGCTGATACTCTATTATATATATCTGAACTCTGGTCCATACAGGTGATGCTGTCAAGGTTCTTACCCAGTGCCTGAAGATGGTGAAGTTCTGGATGAGAATGAATAAGTTACAACTCAACCCTAGTAATGTCTCTGGTTTTGCCCTCCAACCAGTTCTGAAACTTTTCTATGTATAACTCTAGATGAGAGTTTTCCTCAACTCATAACTCTTGCTTAAGGAATGGTAGAATTTATGGTTAGGAAGGTCTTTGCATAAAACGATCTTGTGCACTAGTTTCACCCATTCCTGGATTGGGAGACTTTTCTTTCAGTTATCTACAGCATCATCACTTCCTGTTTGGATATTCCAAATCCAATAATGGATTTTCACAGGGCTACCCTTGAAAAGCATTCAGAAGTTTCAATAGGTCCAGAATGCAGCATCATATGCAGCATTAGGTGCACTTAGTTTTATCCATGCAACACTGCAATTGCATGAGCTACACTGCCTTCTACTAGGTTTCCATGTACAATTGAAAGGGCTGGTTATCACTCTGTGCCCATATGGCACAGGGTGGGTTCTACTTATCTTTACTACCAGTTCACAACGGGGCTGCCTGCATGCTTCTGCGCATGCGTAGAAGCTTCCTGATGATGTTGGGTCGGTGGGCGGAGCCTCCCACCAGTTTTATGACTGATTCTATAGAACCTCTCCAAACTGGGGGCAACCCACCACTGGTTGGATTTCTTGTGACCACTGTCTCTGGAAGTTTCTGCCTATCCTACCAGATCTGATAGCTGGGCATGTATTGGGTTCCCTTTAGTAGAAAAAAATCCATCTTATGGGACTTAGGAGACATGCCTTCTCTATGGCAGTGCCTGTTTTATGGAATAACATGGTCCTTGAGGTCCAGACAACCCTAATACTGCTGGTTTTTCCATCAAACATTAGGGCCAGATTGCTTGTGGAGCCTGATATGCATGAATCCCTTTCTGAGATGCTATGGCTCTTATACTGTGTCATGACTGCTTTATTTCTATTGTTCTGTTCTGCTTTTATATTGAGTTTTATGAGGTTATAAGATAACCCTTTTAAAACATTATCTGGGTGTCCAGTAACCATGAAAATGAGACTTTTATTGAATTGCTCTCATGGAAAAACTGTAGGAAGCATATTTGTTCTTTATTCTTTAAGATCTTAACCATTGATT
Organism: Arizona elegans; assembly: GCA_022577455.1. NCBI lineage: Eukaryota > Metazoa > Chordata > Lepidosauria > Squamata > Colubridae > Arizona > Arizona elegans. Next base: position 111,441,583 of record JAKOOJ010000001.1, read on the forward strand.
TTTTTTAATACCTTCCTTGAGTTTCTTGTAAATTCATGCTTATATAATTAATCATTGCATCTAACAAAATTGTCTTCAGTCAGACTCTTTTTCCATTTTTTTTTTGAAGCATTGGATTCTTTTCCAATGAGTCTTGACTTCATATTACCTGACCAAAATATTTATGCTTTAGCTTTATTATCAGTGTTTCCAGTGAGCAGTTCCTTCCCCTCCCCCTCTTTTTTCTAGTATTAAGGATTATAAGGCCAAAATAGATCTATCTTAGTCTCCCAATGGGCAGCAAAGTGTCTGCTGGCTGCCAGAAGAAAAAAAGCCCTGAAACTAGTGAACTGTGATTTCATTGAACTAGGGCTGCATAATATCTTGGTTTACGTAGGTAGAACCTGGCTAAAGAGAAATACACATAAAATCTACGAAAAAGAAAGAAAAACACTAACTGATGAGGCCTTATAAGACCGAAATAGATCTACCTTAGTCTCCCAATGGGCAGCAAAGGGTCTGCTGGCTGCCAGAAGGAAAAGAGCCCAGAAAATAGTGAATTGTGATTTCACTGAACTAGGGCTGCATAATATCTTGGTTTACATAGGTAGAACCTGGCTAAAGAGAAATACACATAAAACCTACGAAAAAGAAAGAAAAACAAATATTGTACCTTTACAGGGAGGATACATGAGATGAGGGTGTGGCTAACTGATGAGGCCTTATAAGGCCGAAATAGATCTATTTTAGTCTCCCAATGGGCAGCAAAGGATCTCCTGGCTGCCAGAAGAAAAAAAGCCCAGAAACTAGTGAATTGTGATTTCACAGAACTAGGGCTGCATAATATCTTGGTTTACATAGGTAGAACCTGGCTAAAGAGAAATACACATAAAACCTATGAAAAAGAAAGAAAAACATACATATATATATACATATGCATATACATATACATACATACATACATACATACATACATATGTACAACAACTTTTCTCCTTCTACGTAGCAAATATATGATCATCTTATGGCTATTCACCATGCTCTGAATTTAGGATATAAAGTCTGTTAGTTCTTTAGTATCTTCATATATTGTGCTGGGTCCACTAGGTAAGGTAAGGTAAGGTAAGGTAAGGTAAGGTAAGGTAAGGTAAGGTAAGGTAAGGTAAGGTAAGGTAAGGTAAGATAAGATAAGATAAGATAAGATAAGATAAGATAAGATAAGATAAAGTGGCACACATTAAAAATGAAATTCTGTTGCCTGCTCTCAAAAGTATACACATACATAACATATATATAGGTATGCTATATACATAGATATAGGTATGCTATATACATACATATGTATACATGCATCCATATATATAAGGTAAGGTAAAGGTTCCCCTCACACATATGTGCTAGTTGTTCCCGACTCTAGGGGGCATTTCAAAGAGCCAGCGCTGTCCGAAGACATCTCTGTGATCATGTGGCTGGCATGACTAAATGCCAAAGGCGCATGGAACACTGTTACCTTCCCACCAAAGGTGGCCCTTATTTTTCTACTTGCATTTTTTACATACTTTCGAACTGCTAGGTTGGCAGAAGCTGGGACAAGTAACAGGAGCTCACCCCATTACGCGGCACTAGGGATTTGAAACGCTGAACTGCCGACCTTTTGATCGACAATCTCAGTGTCTTAGCCACTGAGCCACTGCATCCCTTTTATCCATATATATAAATACATATAAATATTAATCACTGTCCATCTTGAATACATAGCGGAAAGAAGAAGCTTGAGAGTTCATAAGGTTGATACAAAACTGAACAAAATTGTGGCTGAATCTGGGTGTTCTGCTTCGGATACCACAAAGCCTCCTTCCAGAAGGTAATAAGGAAAACAGGTCATGGAGAGGATGTGTAGCATCCCAGACAATACTGCAGAACCTGCTCAAGCAACACTTACCGGTATATGTTATGTCCTGGATAGAAGAGAGTGAGCTGCCAGTAATCTTTTCTGCCACCCTCACCACTCTCTGCACCGCCGTCCATTCTGAAGCAGAAATGCTTCCAAACCAGAATGTAATGCAATATGACAGGATGCTCTCGATCATCCCTTCATACAGAGTGGTAAGGACAGGGGGAGGAAGATATCCTTTTCTCATGTGACACAGAAAATGCAGGCGCTGTTGTGCCTGCTTCACTAGTGTCTCGCTGTTGACCAACCAAGCCAGCCTATTTGTTAGCTGTGCACCCAGAAATCTGATGCTGCTAACTACTGGTATCATTTCAGGATTGTTCCTGAGGTTTTTGTTGTTTGATACTTAGCACAGACAAGCTTTAACATTCCTCCTTCTTTGTCAACCAGGCATTCGATAAATGTTTCTCACTTCCAGCCATCAAAGATGATGTTTCTGCCAGCAATTTCCATTCCAATTTATATTTCTTCTAGTCCAACATTTCTCTTGATAAAATTTTGCATATATATTCAGTTAAATAAGGTGATGATAAACAGTCCTGGCCCACTTTTTCCCCAATGTTGAAGTAGTTCTTCTGTATTCCATTCTAAAATGCTACTTCCTGGTTACCATACAAATTGTTCAACAAATGAAGTGGCATATCCATGTTTTTGAGGTCTATCCACCTTTCTTTCTGAATTGATTTGTACATCTAGCAGTTCTCGTGTATTGTTGATTGCAAAACCTTCACCATTATGTTACTAGCATATGAAATCAGTACAATTTTTTAATACTTTCAGCATCATTTGGCTGAATTTTTTTTTATATTACTTATGCTGTTTTGAGGTATTGAAATACAAACTGTTCTTTTCTAATACTTCGGCTGTTGCTGTGTTTTCCATGCTTGATTACAGTCTGTATGGAGCACTTTAATTGCATGATCTGGCAAGGTTTTAAACAGTTCAGCTAATATTTCAACTCCTGCAGTTTTCTTGTTAACAGTATTTTCCAGGACCCATTTAACTTTATTTTGCATACTGTCTAGCTCTACTTTCAAGATAAAGTGTTTGTTAAGTATAAATGATTTTGGTATCTATTTTAGCTTAGTTTTTAGTTTAGAAGAATGTAAGTTCTTCTGCATTCATACCATCACTTCTTTATATTTTCTTTCTCCTTTGACTTACTTGCTTTTATTGAGCCTATCTTTACAAAAGAGGATCTCTTGATTTCTATAATTTTCTTAAATAAATTTCTTGTCCTTTCACTTTGATTTTTATCCTCAAAGTCTTTGCATTGCTTATCTAGATACATCACCTTGTCTCTTCTTTTTCACTGGAATTCAGATTTAGTTGGGCAAATTTTCCTCTGTTTTTGTTTTTCTGCAATTTTTTCAATTATTAAAAAAAAAATAGCTATTTTCCTTTTTTGCATTTTAGTACCTTTGTTCATTTTATTCTTACTGATATCATGAATTCCAATAAGGTTCTTCTGGATTTATGACATTTCATCTATTAAATCTATGATTCACCATCTAATCCAATGAAATATTGCTGAGATGGTATTCTTTTGCTCTGATGAAACTGTTTGTTTTCTTATTTTAAGTTGCAATTTTGCAAAGTAACACTCTTCAACTCAGCTATGTTAATATCAAGTCTTGGTTTTGCTCACTGAATAAAGGTCTGGATAGCTCTGCAGACAAAGGCACTGTAATTTAACACCAGCTGTCTGCAATTAAAGTAAGTTCGAATCTTGCCAGGCTCAAGGTTGACTCAGCCTTCCATCCTTTCTAAGGTAGGTAAATTGAGGACCCAGTTTGTGGGGGCAATAAGATGACTTTGTATAAAATATACAAAAGTATGAAGGCTATTGCTTAAAGCATTGTAAGCCGCCCTGAGTCTCCGGAGAAGGGCGGCATATAAATCATTTTTTAAAAAAAAGGTCCTCTATCTTTTTAGGCACAGTATATAGTTAAATTTATTTCAATAGTTCATTGATTGATGCTGAGACATAAGAGGTACGTTTTATAAATGTTAGAAAGAGGTATTTGTTATAAACATTTATTGTTTTGGCAATTTGTACCTCTGCTGCACTTAGACTAAATTTTCTCCAACATTCCAGATGCTATTTTTACTCCCAAAGTTATCTTATTTTCTCTAATGAATATGATGTAAAAAGGAAAGTGCTGCAAGTCATATAACTTCCAAATCATGTAACTTTTTCTACATCTGTTATTGAAGAATTAACTTAGATCACTGTAACATTGCTTTGGACTGAAATTGAGATCATGCTATTATTTTGTATGATTGTATCTCATCACTGATTTTAATATCTTTAAAATAATAATAAATGTAATCATCATCATCATCATCCATCTTTTATCATTTTCATGCCACAATAGGTAATCCAATGCTCCTCTAATTGAAATGACAAATTACCAGTCTATTTCAGTTTACTGATTCCCAGAATTTCAGTGTTCAAATCTGATATTTCTGGTCTGATAACATCAAGATTGCCTTGCTTTGGTTCATGGTTCTGACATTTGTCTTGTCAATGGTATACATAATTCTCAGCCCTGAGCTTTCGATTTGCTTTTAGGCACATCAGTAGTTAGATGTTCTTTCAGTTTAATCTGGCCACATCATAAGCACATATAGTTGTCATTCCTGCCCTCTAATCTTCCCCAACATATTGAATACCTTACAAATTGGAGAGAAGGTTGTTCATTATGTTACTATTATGTTAATACTTTCCTGGGTTGTCTCTGGTCAAGGAGCAGAGTCAGAAAAATCGGAATACAATTAAATGTAAAAAAAAAACATCTGATAGTAAAGATAGTGATGGATGGTTTCAAGCTTTTAGGACGGATTATAAACAACAAGAAAAGGAAATAGCAGTCAAGAAAATTGCTGCAAGTTAACACTTGGCATGGTAACAAGCACTGCAGCTTCTAAATATCACAGTTTTTTCCAGTTGTGACATTGACTTCATAAAATGAAATCTGGAAAGAAGTCCAGATTATGCATTTTGATTTTTAGGGATCAACACACACTCCGGTGCACCCGGAGGCTGCAGTTGGTCCAGAATGCAGCTGCGCGGGGGATTATGGGAGCGACGGGGCGCTCCCATGTGCCACCTCTCCTGTGCGAGCTGCACTGGCTTCCTGTGGTCTTCCGGGTGCGCTTCAAGGTGATCACCTTTAAAGCGCTCCATGGCTTAGGGCCGGGGTATTTGCGAGACCGCCTTCTGCCGCCAATAGCCTCCCACCGACTGGTTTGCTCACACAGAGAGGGCCTCCTCAGGGTGCCGTCGGCCAGACAGTGCCGGCTGGCGACCCCCAGGGGGAGAGCCTTCTCTGTGGCGGCACCAGCCCTCTGGAACGACCTACCCCCTGAGTTACGCACGATATCAGACCTCCAGACTTTTCGTCAGGCCCTAAAAACACACTTATTCCATCTAGCTGGGCTGGCTTGATCCCGTCCTCTCAGTTTTAATTGATTCGGTTTTAATTTGGGTTGTTTTAAATTAGTTGGGCCAAAATTATTTAATTGTTTTTAAATTGTTTTTTAAATTTTGTATACAATGTTTTATTTTGGCTGTGCACCGCCCTGAGTCCTGCGGGAGAAGGGCAGTATAGAAATAAAATAAATAAATAAATAAATAATAATAATAATAATAATAATAATAATAATCTCTATTGGGATTTTTTTTTAATTTACTCTGACTCCTCTGGATGACCTTTCCGAACATATACATTTCAACCAGTTCATAGTATATTTATTCATTCATTTATTTATTTATTTATTTATTCATTCATTCATTCATTTCAATTTAAGAGGGTAGAAATTTGGGCATCTTACTTATAAAAATTAAAAGAAACAAACCATTTCAGAAAAAAAGAAGACAGTTGATCAAAGACGCACAACTCCCTTTGCCACTACAGTGTAATGATCCATAAAGGAGTCATAATGTTAACCATATTTAATTAATGATATTCACATTTCATTCAAGTTACATTTTGTTCTTGCTTTATCCATTGCTTTGCTTCTGCCCCAGGTGCCCATTCAATTTTACAAAGTGCCTTCCTGACACTTAAATAAGCTTTTAGTCGATTGTTCAGTTCTGCATTAGGCTTTCAGGAATCACTTTGAGTGGCTTAAATTCTGTTTTACAGAAACTGATCAGCCCTAGGATTGGATCTATACAGAGAAGATGGTTTTCTATAAAAAATACTCCATGGCAGTAAATGATGCCCTTTCTCTACCAAATCAAGTTAAATAGCATCCAAATCTCAAGTCACCATGATGCCTGATATAGAAAAAGACACATGATCTGTCTTCTCCCTAGCAATGAAAGTGCAAATACTGTATAATGAATCCAGCTTCTGATACTTGCTGCTTAAAAGTGAAATGCAAAGAAATTCACTTAGTATTCACATTTGGAGCCAATTGTAGGAAGTTAGCACCCACCCCTCTCCTAGAAGAATAAAATATTTTAGGAAATATTAAAAGGGCAGAATATTTCCACTAAAAGGGAGGCAGAAACTCAGCCCGCCCCCCCCCCCACCTTTGTCAATGGGCCATTAAGGCCTGGGCTAGTCTATTCAACATAACAAAGATCTATCCTGTTTCCCCGAAAATAAAACATCCTCTGATAATAAGCCCAATCGGGCTTTTGAGCACATGCACTAAAATAACCCCCCCGAAAATATTTAAATGCATGCGCAGCTGGTCCCCACCATTTCCACTAGTTAGGGTTAGGGTGACAGAGCTGGAAATCAGGTAAGATGGCAAGAGGAGTCCCATCTTGCTCCACATGCCCCAAAATAATAAGACCTCCCTGAAAATAAGGCCAAGTGCTTATTTCGGGGTTCAAAAAAATATAAGACAGGGTTTTATTTTGGGGAAAACATGGTACCTCCTTCAAGCAGAGCCATAGTAGGAATTTCCCAAAGCTCTTTCATTACATCATCACCCAGCAAGAGACAATCAAGCTTGGGACACAAACACAGCCTACAGTGTTACCCCTGCATGGTCCCATGGGAGTCTGACAACCAATCAGAATACAAGCTCAAATTCAAAAGCCCAGAGAGGGCATAAAACCCAGGCACTCTCAGCATCTCTTCCCTTTTTTCTTCACCCAAGATCTTCAAGGCATGTGATCCTGTCCACCATTAAAACCATCTTTCCAAACAGTCTCCATGTTTCCAGTGTCTTTCTCCCCACTTGGAACTGAACCCAGATGGACATTTCTTCCAACACAATCACTTAAGAACCTAACAGGGTTCTGGACAGGGGTTCTCTCTCGTCATGCAACCCAACTCTTTCTCCTGCTGACTGATTTTGTATAATTGGCAGCATCTTTTTTCTCAAAGGAATTGCTTCATGTGTCTGACAGAAGGCATCCTATTTTTTGAATACATACATCTTAGGTGTAGGCTCTCTGTCAATAAAAATGTAGCATAATAGTATAATTTTCTTATGAATCTTTGTTGGAAAATCACCCCATATGTAATCAGGATAGAAGCTGCATTCAACCTGATGGGTAGGAATATATGCGTCAATGGTTAGTAAATCCTGTCAGCAGAATGAACATTGTTCTGTTGTTGTTTTCATGTAGGCATTGGCAGACTATAATTTAATAACAGTGAATTTATGGTTCACATTTATGATTATGCATTCAGCCCCTTTGCTCAGTCATGTCATTGAATCTGGACATTTCCATGTTTACCGTTTCATTCAATTTGAGCACTTTTTAAAAAAAATATCCTTTAGTTTTCAACTCATATTTTGTTAGCTTTATAAAAAAAACATATAAATAATTGTACTAAATAAAATACCTTGTTTTGAAAGGCATTGATATAAAACAGAAGCATACCATGCTGTGATTTAAAGTTTCAAAACATTATTTCTCTTCCACTAATGCAAATATATTTCAGAATATGGGGATCAGAAAAGAAGAAAATGAGGTTTTATAAATTATTGTTTTCAAATTGCACGCTAAATTGGGGGGAAAAAACGCTTTCCAAATGCATTCCTTTTGATCAAAGTTAATAATTGAGCTCCAAATGACATTCTTGCAGTTTTTTAAAAATAAACTAAAATGGATTTTTATTCAGAAATTAATATTCATAGGTTATTACTTTTTAAAATACAATAAGATAAGAATTTGCTTTCCAAATGCCTTCTACAATCTTTCAGAATCTTGTATGTGAGATAAAATATGTAAATTACACTTTTGATGAAATAACTAGAAAACGTTTCACTACCAACATTTTTAAAGACTTTTACAAGCTTCAGATATAGTCAGAGATCCAACTATTGAGTCCCACATCATCAAAAAGAACTATGTGAATCAGAGAGCTGCACCCCACTAAGGCCAGTTCAGAGAGAATGACTGTAACATTAAAGATTCAACCATCTAGTCCTGCTACTTGTTTTTTGAAATCTGCAATCCCACCTTCTCATTTGAAACTTTAAAGACTGGGAATATGAACATTTGTCATGCAAAATTAACTGCAAAAGCATGGACTAGCAGGTGAAGGAATGTTGAGGGACTGGGAATTATTGGGAGAAGGTTGACATGCTGTCTCCCCGCATACAGTGGTGCTAATCTGGAATAGAATCAGAAGTGGTATTCAGCAGGTTCTGACCAGTTCTGGAGAACTGGTAGCGGAAATTTTGAGTAATTCAGAGAACCGGTAAATACCACCTCTGACTGGCCCTGTCCCCATCTAGTCTCTGCCTCCCAAGTCCCAGCTGATCGGGAGGGAATTTTGCAGTATCCTTCCCCTGGATTGGGGAGGGAATGGAGATTTTACAGTATCCTTCCCATGGAGTGGAATGGGAATGGAGATTTTACAGTATCCTTCCCCTGCCACGCCCACCAAGCCATACCCACAGAACCGGTAGTAAAAAAATTTGAATCCCACCACTGATTACAATCTTGCCTGCTCTTCTCAAGTAAAATATTGCAATGTCCTAAATAAAAGAAAAAACCTTTTTTAATATTCTGGAGAGATCTGCTACCAGTCAATATCTTTGAAAATGAGGTAAATGGACCAACAGACCAAGTATAAATATAACTCTCTATGTTATACATAAAAATACTAAATAAATTATGCTGGATCAAATCAAAAGCCTATCAAGTCCACCATTGGATTACTAACCAAGCAGATATCTCTTGGAAGCTACAGGTGGAGGCATGCAATAGTACTTCATTTTTCTTAAATTTTACTCCACCAGTTTATTCTCAAGTTCACATTTTGGTAATGTGGCAAGACTCAAAAATTACTAAGGCAAAGCAACCTAACCTTAGTTGTACAATATCTGACAGGCTACTGGGCTGTTACTGGAAGTGAAGAAGAAGAGAGGAAAGAACTATATTTGCTACTTAGCTTTCCTTGTTCCTCAGCTTGTTTCCTCAGCTTTAAAAAGATACCATCTGCTTTAGGTGGTATCTTTAGCTCAAGGCCCGCAGGCCGCATCCAGCCCAATGGGTGCTTAGATCTGGCCTGCAGGGCTACCCTGGAAACAGCAAAGGACTGCCCTGTGGTGCCTCTGCCAGAGAAAAAGGTGCACAGGAGGGCTGTGTGTGGCCCTCCCGAGCTCCATTTTTGCTGGCAGAGGGTTACAGGAGGCTGTTGCAGCCAAAAAAGGAGTTGGCAGAGTGTTCAGGCCACCATAGGCGTTCCTGACACGAGTGATATCGAACTGGTCACACCCATCCTGGCCCCCTGAGGTCAAACACAACCCCGATGTGGCCCTCAATGAAATCAAGTTTGACACCCCTGATCTAAAGGGAATAAATCTATAAGAGTCCAGACTCAGGCCACTAAATCTACTAGTCCTTCTTTATCCCACTACCTTTTGACCCTGACATTGGGACTGTGATAGTGGACTTCTACCTTTGAGATCAGGGTGCATGTTCTACTGAAGCAGTGAGGAGCAAATCCAAAATATAGTATCTGATTAAGGTAAGGTTTATAACCAGAAGGCTTTTCCCTTTTTAAGTTGGAGTGTTAATATTAAGTTCTCCTCTGAGTTGAATGAGTCTTCTCATGATTTCATGAGACACATTCATGTCATTTTCTTGATAATAACTAATGATTGACCATATGATTAGCTAACTGTATAGAGAGCCATGGATTCTAGTGCTCCTCAGGAAAAATCAGTTCAAAATTGCTTCATAAAGTGGACATGCAAGTATGTGGATACATATAGAAATAGAGTAACAGAGTTGGAAGGGACCTTGGAGGTCTTCTAGTCCAACCCCCTGCTTAGGCAGGAAACGCTACACCACTTCAGACAAATGGTTAGCCAACATCTTCTTAAAAACTTCCAGTGTTGGAGCATTCACAGCTTCTGGAGGCAAGTTGTTCCACTGATTAATTGTTCTAACTGTCAGGAAATTACTCCTTAGTTCTAAGTTGCTTCTCTCCTTGATTAATTTCCACCCATTGCTTCTTGTCCTACCCTCAGGTGCTTTGGAGAATAGCTTGATTCCCTCTTCTTTGTGGCAGCCCCTGAGATATTGGAACACTGCTATCATGTCTCCCCTAGTCCTACTTTTCATTAAAGTAGACATACTGAGTTCCTGCAACCGTTCTTCATATGTTTTAGCCTCCAGTCCCCTAATCATCTTTGTTGCTCTTCTCTGCACTCTTTCTAGAGTCTACACATCTTTTTTACATCGTGGTGACTAAAATATCCAGTATTAAGCTTTTGGCTTATCATTATTTCTTAAATAATTTGTGCTTTTAATCCCTATAGCACACAAAATATTCTGAGTTCTCCAAAACCTGCCCTCTCTCATATGTTTCCTTTCTCCTTGGATCTTACTGGAAATGATTTTAAATTTGAAGGTCACTACCTCTGGGTCATCCAGCCAAAGAGAAGTCAGAAGTTGCTTTTCTATCTTCTCAGTTTTGAAACATTTCTCCACTCCCTCTCTACCCTTTCTGTTAATGTGAATGCAAACAAGCTCCTTATTGCTTTCTCAGGATGATGTATTTAAATAAAATATGCATTGCAAATACATGGCTGAGGGAGACAGAACCCATGTTCTTATTAAGATAAATAAACAGCTAACCGGCAGCAGCTGAATAAACTATAAACATTTCAAACAGCTTAAAAATTAAAGAAGCCTCTGCAGCGGAGGCCTTTGCTCTGGACCTGGATACATTTAATCAAAAGCCATAAAGCTATAGACCCAAACATTCTCTTTGGTTCTTCCAGGAACTTATAGCTTATCCAGATACAGTATACGAGAATAGCATAACTGGTTTAGTTCTTTAATATGTTCATTGACCAATATAACAGATATAAAAAAAATGATAAATAAAATGCAACAGTCTGCATAGTCAAAAATAAAAAAAAATAATGGAATACAAAATGACCAATATTGGTTATCAAGAGAAAGCCATTGACAATTAATTTCACATGAATTATATTAGCTACCGTAAGAAAGCTGGAATGTTACATGGCAGTGGTGGGTTTCAAATATTTTTACTACCGGTTCTGTGGGTGTGACTTGGTGGGTGTGGCTTTGCTTGGTGGGCGTGGCTTGGTGGGAGTGGCAGGGGAAGGATACTGTAAAATCTCCATTCCCTCCCCAATCCAAGGGAAGGTTACTGCAAAATCCCCATTTCCTCCCGATCAGCTGGGACTTGGGAGGCAGAGAATAGATGGGGGCAGGGCAGTCAGAATTTTTACTACCAGTTCTCCGAACTACTCAAAATTTCCACTACCGTTTCTTTAGAACCAGGCAGAAACTGCTGAAACCCACCTCTGTTACATGGTGCCTGAATAAAGTAACATTATATTTCCTTCTGATTTTCCCTTTCTAAGGTCATATCATAATATCAATTCATTTTCCAAACAATTATTCTTCCCGTATATTGTTCAAAAATAGCATTCTCTACCTAAATATCAGTTCATTGCTCTAATCTTTTCAGTTCATTTTCAATGCTATTTTTATTTTCTGGATATTAGCTCTCTCATCCAATGAGACAGCAAATTAACTTGATAGATTTGATCGTGAATTAACCTTGTGGCATTACACTCAATACCTCATTCTAGGTTGATGAGAAATTTTCTAAGTATGGTGTTGAAGCATCTATGTATCCATTTAATTGTCATGACACCTAGCCCACATTTAACTAGCTTGTTAATTACCATGTCAAAGTATTTTGTCAAATACTTAACCAAAGTTTAAATATGCTATGTCTACAAAATTCCCACTATCATTTATGGAGTTACTTGCTTAAAATTGGAGAAATTTAAATTTGGAGAAATCAATGCCAGTGACTGAAAATTACCATATTGACCAGGGATCCTCAAACTTTTTAAACAGGGGGCCAGTTCACAGTCCCTCAGACTGTTGGGGCGCCGGATCGGCTGGGTGGGCGTGACTAGGTGGGCATGTGACTAGGTGGGCATGGCTAGGTCATGTGACTAGGTGGGCGTGGCCAATTTAACAGTCCATTGAACAATGCACACAAATTAAACTTTAATTTGTTTTGCTCCTGGGGGCGTTTTATTTGCTTTTGTTTGCATGTGGCTCTTTTGGTTGCCTTTTATTTTAATAGATGGTTTTTTCAGTTGTTTAGGAGTCTAGTGGTCCACTTCAGGAAACTCAGTTTTGCAGCAATTCTTCTCAGCCCCAAGGAGCTTGAGAAATCTCGCTCTGCCTCTCTTTATCTCTTTGTCTCTCTCTCTTTCCTTCGCTCTCTCTCTCTCTCCCTTTTTCTTTTTTCTCTTTCTCTCTTTCTCTCTCTTTGTGTCTCTCTCTTTGTCTCTCTCCCTCTCCCTCTCTCTCTTTCTCTCTCTCTTTCTGTCTCTGTCTCTCTTTCTTTGTCTCTCTCCCTCTCTCTGTCTCCTTCTCTCTCCCTCTCTCTCCTTCCCTCTCTTCCCCTCTCTTTCTTTCTCTCTACTCTTTTTCTTTTTTTCTTTCTTTCTTTCTCTCCCTCCCTCCCTCCCTCTCTCTTTCTGTCTCTCTCTCCCTCTCTGTTTCTCTCTCTTTCTCTCTCTCTCTCTTTCTGTCTCTCTCCCTCTCCCTCCCTCTCTCTCTCTCTGTCTATCTCTCTCTATCTTCTGGAGGCAGGGAAGGTGAAAAACGGGCCAGTTTTTGCCTCATTTTTTGCCTCCTTTCATCCCCCCACCTCCACAAGCATTCTGCAGGCTAAAATTGTTGATCTTACCTTTTAGTTCCAGGCCGCAGGCTCCCGAAGGCAAGTTCTGCACTCTGCTGAAGGGTGGGCAGGGCGATGTGGGCGGGGCAATCTTGTGGTGCTCCGCAGGCCGGATTAATTGCTTCAGTGGGCTGCATGTGGCCTGTGGGCTGTAGTTTGAGGTCCCATGCTCTAGACACTTCCTGGATAATGGTGTTAGAGTAATTGGTCAGAAATTTCTTGGATCTCGTTTCTCTTTTTGGAGGTATTTGGACCATATTTTCTCTCCTCCAGTTATTGGGTGTGTCGTCCATTCTCCAAAATTTCTCAAAGTAATACAAGAAGGGTTTTTTTTTGTTTTGTTTTGTTTTTTTAATTTGATTTATATGCCGCCCTTCTCCGGAGACTCAGGGCGGCTTATAATGCATTAAGCAAGGTTCAGACAAATAATTAGCTACTTCACTTTGTCCTGGAAATTTAAATTTATTCCAAAGTAAATTAGTATTCTCTGATTATGCTTCTGTCAATTTCAGGTTTCAATCTTGTCTCTTTATTTTGCTCTTCAAAATTGCCTGACGAAATATACCTTCTTAATGGAGAAAACAATAAAAGTAGAAATTGGGCTGCTCCAGGCTTCTTTGTTGATTACGACTTAAAATCTTGCAATCCTTATAAGGTCGAGGTTGATGAAAGTTAGTGTTACAGCATTTTTGGACCCTCTATTTTCCCTGTCCTGCAGTAACTTGTCCTTGTTTCTGATAGTTATACTTTAATATAAAATAACTGATGAAGGCCCAAGCTGGTGACATTTTTTTTTAAAGCCTATTTAAATTAACAGACTTGCTGCCACTGTCTGGATATCTGAAGATGTTAAATTCCTAAGGGAACATCTATCACTCTGTAATATTGAGTTGCTTGAAAATAAAATTGCATTTTTCCCCACCTCTTGCTTGGACAGAAAATTCTCCAAGTACAATTGGTGCCAAAACATTTGTTTAAGTGACTCCAGTATCTATGGCTGAAAGCTCATGTGGAAATAGTAATCTGTTCAGAAGGTTCACAATTCAATATATTCTTGAAAATTTTGACAGCACACAGTTTGTCCAGATGAGGGAAATGGCATAAGTAAAATGTAATTCATTTTTATTGCGATGCTTGACTTGTAAATGGTTTTGTGGGCAGATCATATTTAATAGATTCTTGCATGTGTTTTACATTTCTTCAGCAATTTGTATTCAATGCTTTTCATTTTTGCTTTCAGAATTGTGTTTTAGATTTCGCGTTCTCCTTTCAGCTTCTCAGTCTTATCTTCAGATAGGTTTTATTGACAGAACAGATCATCAAACATTTCAGGCATGTCTGGTTAAGTATAAATAATGTGCTGAACATTCTGACTGAATTTCACTGTGTTTATAAACAGATTGTAACCAGCTTAGTTACAGTTTAAAGGAAACTCAACGATAAGCACTAAATTTGCTTGTGTGACAGTTGTAGAAGAAGGTGTATTTTTATGACTTTCTTCTGAAACAAAAATAAAGACTTAATGGCATGTTTCACTGAAGAAATTTGGTGGTTGGAGCTTAGTATTTTGCAATAGAATTTTACTTCATGATCAGTGAACTATTTATTATCTAAAGCAGTGGTTTTCAACCTTTTCTTCACCACAGACCCCCTTTAAATACCTTTTGTGGCCATGAACCATGGGCACGGATTCCTAAGACTTAACTCAAGATTTATAACATCATAACATTTCTTCAAGCCTTTGTTGAATCCCCTGTGACAATATTGTGACTCCCACAATGGTCCACGGACCACAGGCTGAGAACCACTGACCTGAAGGAATGTTCCTCTTTTTCAAACAAAGCATCCTTTACTAAATTGTTCCTTCTTTGCATGAATCTTTGACATTATCATCTTGTTCCTTCATCCTTCTTCTTCTATTTTTATCACAATAATGTGGTTTAAGGTCTTCAGAAAATGTGATTACAACAGATCCTGTCATAGGTCCACATATTAGGTTACATGATTTAATCAAATCTCATTCATCATTTTATCATATTTATAACTTTCCTCAGGCATCAAAGATAAATATTTAAATCAAAAGAATTGGATTACACTATACTTTTGGCTTCAGTAATTTAGGCCTTTGGGGTAAAGTTGCCTTAAAGTGAGTCTGGGAAGACTGTAGCTACTTTAAAAATGATTGACACCATGCTGATATTGCTTGCCTCAGCCTAGATTCCACCTAGAGCCACACTCCAATCATTTCAAACAGACTAAAGCCGGAGATAAAAGTGCCATCAGAATATTGAAAATATTTCAGCTTCTGCTTATTTATTAACCTTGCAACCTAGATGCCATTGAACCAAAGAGATAAGATAGAATTAAAGATAGCAAAAACAATAACTCCCTGCTAATTACTATAGCCCCTTCAATCAGGAAGGCTTATCTTCTCTTTTACTTTCAAATAAAAAATCTACAGTGGTTCATTCCTTTTTGAGGTGAAAAGGAATGATGGCAGAATCAGTGGACTTATAAAGCAACTTGCCTTGAAGAAATAGCCACATAACCAGGGATGATCTTTGAATGATGATATAAACATTATGTTTGCACCAGGGGTGAAATGCTCCTGGTTTGGACCGGATCGCCCAATCCGGTAGCGATCGCAGCAGGTGGTTTGGAGAACTGGTAGCAAAAATCCCTGCACACACACCCCCCCCCCCATGCTCAGTTGAGCCACGCGATCATCAGAGGCTGTTTTTTCACTTTTAAGAGCATTTTTTCTACAACCTCTTCAGGCAAAAAAATGCTTTTAAAAGTAAAAAAAAAGCCTCTGATGATCACGTGGTTCAGCTGGGATCGTCAGAGGCTTTTCAAAGCATTTTTTTCTGCAACCTCTTCAGCCCAAGAGGCTGTAGAGAAAAAAATGCCTATAAAAGCCTCTGGCAATCCCAGCTGACTTGCCTGATCGTCAGAGGCTTCTAAAAGCATTTTTTTCTGCAACCTCTTAAGGTTGTAGAAAAAAATGCTTTTAAAAATTAAAAAAAATATTGGCCACGCCCACCCAGTCACATTACCCTCCTCACCAAGCCACGCCCACAGAACTGGTAGTAACTAATTTTAGATTTCACCCCTGGTTTGCACCAGTATTCTTCTCCCCCCCCCCCTCCCTTTTTTTTTTTTTATTCATTTTGCTTTTGGACTATGTATGTGCTATCTTACTCCATAAGCAGTTCTTTCTCTTTAGGGAATTTATGTTCAGATGCCATACCAACAGTGTATGTTCAGCCATTTATCATTTGCTTTGCTGTGCTATCTAGATTCTGGCATGGCAGTTCTATGCAAGTCTTCTGAAACATAGATCATGTGAAAGGACTAGCTCCCAGGTAATTGAAGCCAAAAACTGAAAACACATTTGTCTTTCTTGCAGCTGTCAGCGCATTTCAGAAAGCAATAGAAGCTGTAAGAAAAATACCCAGCATCTCTATTGGGACAAAATCTTTGCTAGAGCAACTCACAGACACCAAGCACTGAACAAACTTTTACATTCATTGGAAACCAGCTCAGGGCTGCAAAAAATCAAGGAAATCACAGGATAGTATCCAAGAGTTTACAGTTGAGCATTCTGGTTAGTTCCAGTTCAGAGTGCTGGAACTGGCTGAGTTTATAAACGTTGATTATTAAATTTTCTGGAATTTTGCAAACCAATGGACAGCAGAGGTGAGCCTTAATATCTAGTGTGCCAATCAGCTGTTCTTTAACTAGTAACAAGATGTGGTGGCATTAAGGGAGCTAGCAAACCAGTACTGAAATATTTAGCAGCAGTTCTGGAACTCTTTGCTACCATCTAGAGGTAATTTCACCATTTTCAGTGCAGCTATGATAGTATTAGTAGGATCTAACTGTGGAGAACAATACACACTCACAAAGCCATCTAGCCAGTGGTGGTATTCTGCCGGTTCTAGGCAGTTCTTGTCACCGTGGTGAAGACAAGTAGTGGTGAAATGACTGACAGAGTTGTTAAGAATGCCGCAATGGGCATAAATGTGAGGAAAGTCATAAGTGCGAGGACCGGTCAAAAATGTGAGGACCAGTGAGAAATAACTTTTTTCAGCCCTCTGAATAGTCCCTATGTGCATATGGACTAGTCAGAAGGCTGAAAAAGTTATTTTTGACCGGTCCTCACACTTTTGACCAGTCCTTGAACTTACGACTGTACTCACATTTTACGTTTTGTGCCCTATCTTGTCACCGTGGTGAAGAGAAGTAGTGGTGAAATGACTGACATGGTTGTTAAGAATGCCGCAACGGGCATAAATGTGAGGATGGTCATAAGTGCGAGGACCAGTCAGAAATGACTTTTTTCAGCCCTCTGAGTAGTCCCTATGCACATAGCCACGCCCACCCAGTCACATGACCAGCTAGCCACTCCCACCAAGTCACATGACCACCAAGCCACACACCCCAACTAAGCCATGCCCACAGAACCGGTTGTTAAAAAAATTGAATCCCACCCCTGCATCTAGCTATATTTTGAATTGCACAAAAACCTCTGCTAAATAAAGCTTTCTCCACCCAATTCTAAATATGCTTTCAGTCTAAAAATCATTTCAGTCCAGCTTAAACAGTTTCATTTTATATGATAATAAAAAAGCTACCAATTTAGTATATTATACTTTTATCACATCCCTGAAGGATTGTGTTAATAAACTTATAAAGAGGTAGCGCTGTTTAACAAAAAGGTTAGCCTTTCTCAAATGTGTCATGAAAATGGCAGCAATGCTAAAGTGCAACAAAATTAATTAAGACAGATGCTTTGTTTTCAAGATGTTTTTGAACCTTGATGGTACAGTGATTTAATGCACCCTGTTATTAACACAGCTGCCTGCAATTTCTGCTGGTTCGAATCTCTCCAAGGCTCAAGGTTGACTCAGCCTTCCATCCTTTCTAAGGTAGGTGAAATGAGGACCCAGTTTGTGGGGGCAATAAGTTGACTTTGTATAAATATACAAAAAGGATGAAGGCTATTGCTTAACACATTGTAAGCCGCCCTGAGTCTCCAGAGAAGGGCGGCATATAAATAAAAAAAAAATAAAAAAAATAAAAAAAAATTCAGACCAAGCATTAAAAAATAAATCACTATATAGGTTATCTATTGATACTGAGTGCTGAGGTGAGAGTACACCTGATTTCAAATTCAAAACACCTGCAGCATCCCTTGTATATAACAATATAGATATAACTCTGCTTTTGTGATAATTAAAAAGAAGAAAACATTATTTAGGACAAGGGATAATAAAAACATATCTGGATCCCTTCTGACCCAGTGTGGTATAATGGTAAAGGCATCAAATTAGAAACCGGGAGTCTCTGAGTTCTAGTCCCACCTTAAGCCAGTCACTTTCTCTCCACCGTAGGAAGTAGCCAAGGGCAAAACACTTAT
Source organism: Arizona elegans (assembly GCA_022577455.1). NCBI lineage: Eukaryota > Metazoa > Chordata > Lepidosauria > Squamata > Colubridae > Arizona > Arizona elegans. The sequence continues at coordinate 111,460,106 of JAKOOJ010000001.1, forward strand.
GAAAAAAATTGCCAAAAAAACCATGCCGGGAATAGTCCAAGCAGTTGCAAGGAGTCAATAGTGACTCAAAGGTGCACATGCACATAGCATACACACAATTCTCTTTTAGTCAGAAATCAGACCAAGACATAAAACTGAGATGACATTCATTGTATTTTCAGATAATCATTGCCAGTACCAGGATAGGAGGAGTTCTTCCCCAGAGATCTCTATCGAACCTCACCTTGAGAGTGTTTACATGAATGCTTATACCCTGGACTTAGGGCTAGAATGGGAGGCAAACATGTTTTGAGATGCCTGACTATATATTTCTAGTAGTGTTGACCAGGAATCTAATATTTCTACTGATAGTCTTAAGGGAGCATATGTGCTGATGATCCCATTGTCTCTGCAGGCCTTCAAGGTCATGGAAAGTTCCTCAGGAAACACCCAATGTCCCTGAGATGACACCCAATGTCCTTGGAAGGCTTCCAAGGCAGGTGGAGATTATTCCTGTACTTCTTCATCTTGTCTAGAGTGTGCCAACTTGTCTGAGTAGGGTGTGCCAGTCCTCCTGAGTGGAGAAGTGGACAACTTGGCAAACATATAAATATGAGTATGTTCAGGGTTCTCTTTTGTTGAGAAAGGCGTGTCTTTATTTAGCTGAATAAATGAGTATAACTTATCGAGGCTAATATCTGGGCTCTGTCTTTATTTCTACCAAGCCACACCTGAGACTGGCAAAACAGTAGGGGCCCTGGTGGAACATTTCATTGTCAATCCTAAACTGGACATATCCATCACCCAAGAGCTTTTTGCAGTTATGAAAAGCAATAATTTGGGTGGGACTGGCTGTAAATTCCTACTTTTGCTGATGCCTTAGGATAGTTATGACAAAGAGATTCTATCTTTTTTGGAAACTGTATGTAGTTTGTAAGGAGTTTGCTGACCACATACATAATGAAATTGAATTGTTTTCTGCTTTTTGGGATACATAGATAAAATGCACCCTGAGCTAGATATATTCTCCTTTATTGGAAGCGTGAACATATTGAAGCATATTTTTAAACAATAGACAAAGAAAGTGATTATAAGAGTGTCTGCCTCTATAGTTATGCTGCATTTAGAAGATGTTACGAAGAAGAACAATTTTGAGACTGATTTCAAAAGGGTTTGAAAAATGACGGGCTATAAGAATGACATGGAAAAAGTCAATGAAGACTCAACCATCCAGCCAAAGGTGTCTAAAGGTTGAAACATGGTAACTGGACCAATATTTGTTAATCTGAGAGGTTACATTGCTCATCCAAGCAATTTTACACTGGACATGTGAAAGAAAGTGGCTGATGTCTTAATAATTAAAAGGGATATACAAATAGCAAACCAAGAGAGTGATATGGATAATTTCCAGGGGTGAAATCTACTTACCTTCCTTACCGGTTCAGAAGTGCACGTGCCACGCGCATCACATGCGTACGCAGACCCTCTGCGCGTGCACAAAACCTTCTGCACATGCACAGGGTAAAAACACATCACTTCCTGGTTAAAACCAGTAACAACACCCGGGTGGGTGGGCGGATCCTCCTACCGCCATCGCTACCGGTTCTCTGAACTACCTGCCACAATTGCTACCGAATCGTCTGATCTGGTCCGAACTGGGAGCATTTCAGCCCTGATAATTTCCCTATATTGGGTTTACAAAAGAGGCTTGTTAAATATAAAATTGGTTCATTTGAAATATAATGTGTCATTATCTTTGTAATTTTTAATGGACTATTGTTGATATCAGGACTGAAATCAAGATGATATATAGATTTGCTTATAGATAAGAAATTGGGATGTGGGAAGACAAGATCATTTGTTGTATTTTAAGAAGAGGTGATAACTGCACCTCATTGTATAACACCAATACAATTATTAAATTTGTGGATGATACGATAGTGGTGGGGCTCATTAATAAGAACAATGAGTCTGCTTATAGAAAGGAAGTACAAGGGTTGACATTGTACTTTATATGGTGTAAAGAAAATAATCTTATACTTAACACCAAACAAACTGAAGAACTTATAATTGACTTCAGGAGGAAGAAAGATATACATTTACTATTGTATCTAAATGGTGAGGAGGTGGAGAGGGTTGGTAATTTTAAATTTCTGGGCATTTATATCTTGAAGGATCTCTCATGGACTATGAATGCTGACATGCCTGTGAAGAAGGCACAGAAGAGACTGTACTTCCTGAGAATGCTCAGGAAGATAAATCTATCTCAGCATCTACTTCTGTCCTACTATCGCAACACCATTGAGAGTGTCCTGACATACAGCATTCTTGCATGGTATGGGAGCCAGCTCTGCAGAGGACATAAAAGCTCTACAGAGAATTATTAAAACTGTCCAGAATATCATTGGGCTCCAGCTACCAGCCCTGGACAACATCTTCGCATCTCGTTGTTTGAGGAAGTTACACAACATTCTCAGAGACTCTTCCCAACCTGCTTACAATCTTTTTGGACTGTTGCCTTCTGGCAGAAGATACAGAACAATTAAAACTCGGACCACATGTCTTCTGAATAGTTTTTATCCCAGAGCTATAATTGCACTCAACAATGACCTAAAGGGCCACCATCAGTGAGCTGTTGGACAGCATTACTTGGTCTGCTGTGTGGATGCTTGGGTGGTTTAGGGGTGGGGAATTTTTGGTGGGTGGGGGGGTGTCTAGGGATTGTCATGTGTGTTGGGCTTGGTCTCTGGGTGTTATGTGAATTTCGTTGTATGGGTATACTATATATATACATACAATGATAATAAACTTTATATATGTGTGTGTGTGTGTGTGTTACTAAAATTGTTTATGCTTGTAGTGAAGGTTGGAAATCATTTTTATATATTTCTTTTTTTCTTTAGTATATTCTTATCTGTCTTTTCTCTTTCTCTGTTTTTCCTTTGTTGGCTGCACTTTCCCTTTTTCCTATCTTTTTCTGTTTGTGTTAGTTTCTACTGTTGTAATTATAATCTTTCACAAAATTACTACCCCCCAAAAAAACTATTGTGTTTCCATAATAAATTATTCTATGACTGCTCTTTTGAAATGTCGCAGCAGTTCAAAAAGGAGGAAAAACATCCATAGCTTTGCTACCAACTATTTAAGTGATGAAAGAGTAGCTGTATAAGTTATACCCTTTTATCCTTAATATGGAAGTTAACAATGGTGATTCGGTGCCTGAGTTTGCGATAAATTCTGAAAAACTTAGAAAGTTAGTTTATTTTAACAGCGTGGGAAAGTTCTGTTAGACTAAAGCTGCTGACTTTATGGGAAACCATGTCTTTATAACCAGTTTATGGATTCTGGCATTGTCCTCTTCCACAAGGGTCTCACAAAGCTGGGAATATTATTGCCTGCATACCTGTTTCTTAGGTCTTGTAAAACAAATTCTTATTAAGCAAAGCTCTGACATTACATTATAAGTCAGTGGTGTGCAACCTCAGGCCCTGGGGACGCATGAGGTCACTGAAAGCTTTGGCTGTGATCCTCAGCACCTTCATAATTGCCAAAATATTGTAATGTTTAAATTTAGGGAAATTGTAAACTACTGTTTCTAATTATAGTCATTTCAATGAAATGAAATGAAGATTTTGTCCTGCTGTGCCTACATCTTGGATTAATCCTAATGTGTTACTAAAAGACCAGGATAAATGAGCTCTAATAAGAAATTATTGCTTTGTACCACCAATGCTTTGCTTTACTTTTAAAACTACACACACACATATACACACACATGCTTATAGAGAAATGCGCACACACATATTTTTGCAAATATGTTGTTAAAGGAAAGTTTACTTCTGCTACATACATACATGTTTTAAAGCTTCTTCAAATACTGCCATGTTAGAGTGAACCTCAGCACAATTCTTTCTTTTAAAAATGAATGGGTCCTTTAGTAAATTCATCAGGAAGACAGGGCAGTGGCATATCTACAGGTACATATGACACATTTCTGATCAATGGTACAATGTGTAAATATATCTCGCGCTCACAGACACCCATAAAGTTGGGTGTCACATGTTTTTAAAGTGATTTATTGAATTAAACTGATTTATTGAATTAAGGGACCCCGACTGGCAGCTCTCTAAGAGATGCTACAAAGTATGCTTTTCTTCCATTTCATTTAGCTTGGAGGCTGGCAAATATTCAAGGAATTGTCCAGAGAATATGTCCTTTAGCAGTAGCCAAGCGGGTTTTTAGAAAGGAAGAAAATAACAGGTTCGGCATGGCAGGTTTACTTATTTATTCATTCATTTATGTTTTAAAGTAGGGTTAAGTTTCATACTTTCTTTTGTACTACAGGAAAGCAGCAACTCACTCAAAGAGCTAGACAGCCTTAGATCTTTGCTTTGATTTAATTGCAGCTTTAATTTTTGAAACCTCCTTCTAACCACTGGTCACAAGATCACCTCCCAAGATTCTTTTTAAGGGAACTACTGGGTTTAATTGAAGCAGCAGCAAAAGGTATAATTTATTTATGACCAATTTTGCTTAAAATCCTACCTGAACAGTAGGACGCTAGTTTTGCCAGTCTGTAGGCATCCTGCTAATCACTGTGTGTAGCTCATACTGTAGAAAAATACCCACAAAATAAGAGCAGGGCTGAAGAAGCACCAGATAATGAAATTAATTAGGCTATCATTCAAGTGCTTGGTCAGCAGGTGAGCACTTGACTTTTTGATGCTTGCCATAAAATTGCAATCCTGTAATTTAATAGGAAAGTGAACTGATTATCCGAATCCTTCCAGCCTCTGGCTTTGATAATTGAATTGACCATTATGTCCCAACAGCCCGGTTATCAACGAAAAAACTGTTTGGGCTTTCAGGAAGGTTGCTTCTGTAACTATGAAAGTGTTTTATACACTATCAAAGTATTTTAATTAAACATTTTAAAGAGGTGACTTCCAATGCTTGTTTAATCCCAAATACTGGGATTCCGAAATTAAATTTCCTGTATGCAGCTTGAGGAAGCAAATCAGCACAACCAAACCTGGAAGGAAATTCCTCTAAATTCAGAATGACTTTTTTCTCAAGAAAAGGCACCTAGTTTGTGTTACTTCACTTTTAAACCTTCCGCTAGATGCAATTTGGGGTTTTGCCTCTTTATACGATATAAAAAAATAATAATAATAAAAAGCTGCTACACTGAGAAAACGCAACGAGGTTTATAATCTCCCTATAACTAAAATGACAAGTGATCTACAATACATGATACAAAGACGGCTTTTAAGCAGCTATCTTGTTAAAGCTGTCAAAAATGTTACAATAGGAAGAGAAGAACAAAAATGATGGCTGCCAAACATCTCTGGATGTCTAAGGCTTCTATACATTCAGCATCAAAGCTTCCAACCTACATTGTATTTTAATGTGTCGGAAAAAGAGGAGGTGATACTACAAGGCTGGAATCTTTCAAATACAAGATAATACAGAATATCCTCTGAGCTGTAAATATTTCCAAGAGGTATGTATCGGTTTTTCACTGACATTCTTAAACTTATGGCTAGCAATCTAGGGATTTACACTTCTATACTAAGTGGCCAGTGCAAAACAAGGTACATTCAAGTGGGTTGCTCACACAGAGAGAATGATTTAGTACCAAATAGCAGAGCAAGTATAGGAAGGAAGAATGAATGAATGGGTCAAAAGGAAGACTGAAAACATGGTCACAATAAGTCATGGCTCAACTCAGTGTTTGAGTATCCAACCCATATCTTAATGGTCAAGAGAAAGGATGTGTTTACATACTAGAGAAAGCATCAGTTGGGGTTAGTAAGTCCTGTATGTATTTTAATGGCTGGGATATTCCAATTGCAATTTATTTATCAATGATGGCCATATCAAATATATGGCTTAGGCCCAGGATATTTTTCAGACCATCTGCAACCAGTAACAGCTTCCCATCGCCCAGTGCGTTCTCACAGGGAGGGCCTATTCAGGGTGCCGTCGGCTAGACAATGTCGGCTGGCGGCCCCCAGAGATAGAGCTTTCTCTGTGGGCGCGCCCACCCTTTGGAATCAACTCCCCCTGGGGCTCCAGTTAGCCCCTGACCTTCGCACTTTCCACAGCGAACTAAAGACATGGCTGTTTAAATCGCCCAGCCTGGACTGATGGGGTTTGATTATTTTAATGAGTTTTAACATACGTTTAATTTGTATTTTAATATGTTTTTATCTGGTTTGATTTTAATTGTTGTGAGCCGCCCTGAGTCCTATGGAGATAGGGTGGCATACAAATCAAATTAAATAAATAAATAAATAAATAAATAAATAAATAAATAAATAAATAAGAATTGTCCTAAAGATGCGAATTCCAGGTATAGTTATAGAAGAGGCGATAGACATCACAATCTCTGGAACATTTAAAAGTTTAAAAAATTTTATTTTAAAACTTGTGCTAAGCTTTCGTCGGCCCCTACCGACTTCGTCAGAGTATAAAATCCCCATTGAGGAGCTGCTTGCTTTTATGTAATGCTGATCAATTTGGTCATTGTGCATGTAACAGGCCCACACCCTTGCCTTCCCCCTGTAATTATCTTTTTTTCTGCCTTAGTCATGCTGACGGATGACGATGCACTTTCCCCTGCCTCCTTCCCCATTGTGTGTTGCCTCTTTCCCTCCCTGGGGGTTAACGCAGGGTTATCAGGCATTGCTTTGAAGGTATTTCTACCGGCTCTCTCTCCCTCATTGTTATGCCTTTCCCTTTTAGGCACGCACATTGCCTCCTCTAAACCCATTTGTTTTACCCATGATCTTGTGATGGGTCTGCGTTGTTCTTCCTTATCCCCCCTATCTTCCTCATTCTGCTGTTTCCCTAACCTACTCTCTTGCCCTCTACCAGGGTTTATCACACCTTCATTGGGCCTCTCTCCATGCCTAAAGGAGGAGATTTGTCCCCGATCTCCATTCAGTCTTAGTGATCGGTCCTCCTTAAGTCTTTCCTGGTGCCGTATCACCAATTTCGGGGGTGATTGCGGAGGCAATCCTCCAGCGGTTAGAGCAGATAACTGCTTTAATGCATTTTTTGCGCTGTTGTGTAAAATGTGATTATTGCAATGAGCAGCTACAATATTGTCATTTTCCAGCAATAATTTGTGGTAAACAGATTTGTTCACTCCATAATTGACCGATTCATTATCTGCTGAGTAAGCTGAAACACTATTTATTTCCAATTCGTTATCACTAAGAACTCGACACAGTTGATTTTTTATTGATGTAGAATCTTCGAAAGAATCCTCATAAAAGTCTAAAATTTTCACACACAGTCCTTCTTCACAAGTAAAATATTGTGCAACAACGGGATACATTTTGCGATTTCCCTTGTTTGATGCATCAGTGGAGAGAGAAAATGGAATTCCAGTTTTAAGATCATTGAGAACCAACTCAATAGAAAAAGGATACAAAACCTCATTGACAATAGCTGATGTTTTGGTTCTTCCACAAGACATCTTTTTTACAATTTCTGAATCATCAAAAATTTGCTTCATTAACTTAATACCGCAATCTTGAGCCAGGAAAGAAATATGGTGTTTGATCCCATGGTAAGTTTCAGCCATTTCAGCTACAGTCACTTTCTCACTGAAAGAGGAGTCTTTAACAATGAAAAACGAATTGATTCGCTTGTTGCTGGAAGCTATTTTCTCCTTATCTAAATGATTTTTTGTGCTTGCATGCTGTGTGACAGCTTTTATACAATTATATTCAATTGTGAACAATTTCTGACACAATTTACAGTAGGCCGTCGTATTTGTTCTGTCGGTTTCGTTGTTGGTAATCCATGCAAAAGTAGCTTCCCAGTCTTTGGTGTATTTGCACACTCCTCTCTTTCATTTTAAAGAATTTGAAATCTCACCGCTGTCACTCTCATCACTCGACGCCATTTTAGGTCAGTCGACACAAGCTACAATACATTTTAAAAATGTGAATTGTACATAATTTTATAATATATTTTTATTTTAATCTCATCATTAATTTTTTCGGAGAATCAAGTTCAATGGATATTCGATCTTTGTCTCATTCTAACTTATGAAAAAAAAGACAAAATGCGATTCTCCTATCCTTATTCTCTTAGACTGTACAGCTTTAGATTATGTACCATTTCATCATAAAGCTTTTGAATAAAAAAAAATCTCCACTATTTTGTGAAAAAAATAGTGAACATAATGTGAAAAAAGTGGACTGTCCGCTCAAATAGTGGACACCTGGCAACCCTGAGACCATTGCAGATGACATGTTGCTACTAAAAACCACCAATAATTAACCTGGCACAGGGGATTTAGCAGAGAAGTGGTCTATCTATACTCGTGTATCTAAGGTGTATTTTCAGTGCTCATACAGAGTCAGAAAATTCCTGCAGCAAAAATAGGTGAATAAGTAGACAATTAATGAATACTAATATTAACTTCTCTCTAATGCTTTGTCAGGTTCCGAATCAGGATGGGAAAGGAAACACCAGGCAATAGGGTGGATAGTAAAATAGTAAAATTTTACCTTCTGTGATTGGGCACGCTCCAACAATCACCCAGTGCAGTTTCAGTGAAATATTGTCAGCTCTAACTATACCGTGCTCCCATCACCATTTTTAAACCCAGTGCACCCCACCCCTGCTACTCCACCCACTAACTCCACCCCAAACCCTAGCTCCGATTGGAGGGTTGCAACTGCTTCACCGGACCAGTAATTAGTTGCAATTAGTCCAGGGCCGTCGGGTTCAGTAAGCCCCCATTAATGCTGGCTATTGTAGCCAGCATGGCGTCTGCGCCAGCATGGTCCCATCCGCCTCTCAGCTGAGGGGCAGCAATGCATCTGGTGGTGCTGGAGGAAACGGAGACTCCAGAAACAGTGGTTAGAAGAGGGTCCCACCAGCCGAAATCAGGAGTAAGCAGGCGGCATTAAGGCAAGATTTCCTGGGCTGGAACATGGGGCAGGATGATCTGTTTGTCTCTGTCCCTGCCGAAATGGTAGCCTCCGTCCCCGCCGGAATGACAGCCCCAGTGAAGTGATGCTGACAGCTATTTTATGGAAGCTTTTAAGGAGTCCGCTCATTGTGGCAACTTTTTACAGAACATATTATTTTTCCAAACGGAAAAACATATAGCAGCTTTAATGAACAGCAAAGTGCAAAGTACTTCCTTTAAACCATTTTCCAAGCATGCATAAGCCTAATATGTCTATATAGCAATAGCACTTAGACCTATGCTGCTTTACAGTGCTTTACAGCCCTCTCTAAGCGGTTTACAGAGTCAACATATTGCCCCCAACCATCTGGGTCCTCATTTTACCCACGTCAGAAGGCTGAGTCAACCTTGAGCTGGTGAGATTCGAACTGCCAAATTGCAATCAACCAACAGTCAGCAGAAGTAGTCTGCAGTACTGCATTCTAACAACCACAGCGCTACCATGGCTTTTGGTACACACTCAAGAGAGGAAAAGATATATATTCTGACAGAAAATATATTGCGAATTTAGACAACATATTACCTACCATATGTCGCTAATAGCTAATCTTATTCTACAATTGAAATATATTTATAAAATTGCATATTGCACTGACCTTATACAATTCTCATTTATTTAAAATTATTCATACCATATCAATTTCTATTATGTTCATAAAATTGTAGAAATTTCAGTTTCCTGCAGATTTGAATTTTTATAGACAAATGCTCCCTGTCCACAATCCACCACAAAGCTACAGAGTCAGAAAATTCCTAAATTAAATTATTGTGATTTAATTATGCACCCTGTGGTAAAATGTCGATATGAAATTTCTGAAAAACAGATTATAATGACATTGAGACAGTTGAAGGAATTTGCTAATGAATGTTGTTCAAAAATGTTGTTCGACATTTTTATGATATTTACTAGGTTGTCGTTGTGTTCACTTTGGCAGAACATTTTGTTTGTTTTAAATAAAATTCGCATTTAGAATTATTGTTCAAAAGTCGTTTAAGACTGCCAAAACAGGAAATTGTACATCAAGTTTTTCAAGACTTTGGTGTATTAATATCAATTCCTTGTAAGAAAGTACCATCTAGTGGAAATTTTGGAAACTGCAAAAGTTTGAAGAAATATTCAGTTGATCTTCACAAACTGACTGGCAAAGATTTTTCACAACTCGTTTTAGCATCTCTCTTTGACTTACTCAAGCTGTTATGCTTTCGGCAAGATGCAAACCCTCACTTCAGAATTATACATGGCTTTCTCCCCACCACATATGTGTGAATGCAGTTGCTTTCTTTTGCAGACAATCTTAACAGACATGTTGTTGTACAGGCAACAAGGAATAACCTTTGAAGCAGGGGTGAAATGCTCTCTGTTCGGACCGGCTTGGGCAAGTAGGTAGCGATGGCAGCAGGCAGTTTGGAGAACCGGTAGCAAAAATCCCTGCCCCCACCCCCCATGCCCAGCTGAGCCCTGCGATCATCAGAGCCTTTTTTTCCTTTTAAATGGCTCTGACCAGCCAAGCTCTGACATCCCAGCTGAGTTGCCTGCTAATCAGGCAACTCAGCTTGGATCGCCAGAGCCATGTAAAAGAAAAAGTTTCTTTTTTTCTCCCCCGCCCCCAGCTTGCTTACCTTAGCTGCTGATCGCATGACGATCGCAATCCATGCATCAGCAAGCAACTGAATCTCCCTGCCTGCAATCAAGCTCATCGGCGAGCAGCTCTTTCTGCCTGCCTGCCTTCCTGCCTAGACTTGTGGACTTCAACTCCCAGCAAAGCTGGCTGAGGAATTCTGGGAGTTAAAGTCCACAAGTCTTAAAGTTGCCAAGGTTGGAGACCCCTGTTCTATTGGGTAAGTTTTTTTCCCCTTTGGGAACTTTAAAAAAAATAGTTAATTGGGGTTTTTTTTAGTTGTTCTTTTTTTAGACCTAGCCATTTAAAGTTTAGGAAGTTTTAAATTTAGCTGCTTTTATATAAAAATAAAAATAAAATAAAATAATATTTGTGTAGCTTTCTGAGATTTAGTGTGTTTCTGTAGTGTTTCACTCTAACTACACAAACACACAAAATCTCACAAAGCTGTATGTGGAATTTTGTGTGTGTAAAGTGTGAAAGTTGGTTTTTTGGGCTTTTTGTGGCTGTGTGAGGTTCCTGCTTGTTGCGGGGCCATTTTGAGTCTAGCACAGCTGCTTTTACATTGTGGGTGAGCCAGTTGTGTTGTGTTGTGTTTTGTAGGTTAAAAAAGGGCAAAGAAGTGATATTGACTTGACCATGCCCACCCAGTCACCTTATCACCAAGCCCCGCCCACTAATTAAGCCACGCCCACAGAACCGGTAACAAAAAAATTTAGATTTCACCCCAGCTTTGAAGCAACCACACAAATCATACTAAAGATTTAGTTGCTTTAGGAATTCAAAGTAAAATTGCCAAGTGCCTGTTTTGAATGCTTTGCATATATTAATTCGGGAAATGCCATAAAAAGGATGACATTCATTCCGAAATTAGAATACAGTTATGTGACTTACCACTTATCTGTAGCATCTCTTCCTATTTCGGAATGTGAAAGGGGTGGATCCCAATTGAAGATTTCTAAATCTGTAGAAAACCGTGCCCAGAATGTGGGAAGGAAGAGTGTTTCATTCCTACTTCTGAAACATTTTCCCCAAGGAAAATGTTCTTCTTTTCCTACTGAAAAAAATAAATAAATAAAATATTTGCAGTACATAAGGAATAAAACAAGACAAATACATATTGATATAAAATAAAACTGCTCTGGGGCATTAGAATTCAAACTGAGAGGCATCTCCTGCATAACATGCCAGACTTAACAATTGTTGATAAGAAAAAAAAAATCTGGACAGTGGATATAGCAATACCTGGAGACAACAGCATAGAAGAGAAAGAACTGGAGAAGATAACAAAATTCAAAATCTGCAGATAGAAATAGAAAAACTATGACAGAGGAAAGCAAAGGTGGTATGAAATTGTGCATTGGGTGCAATCTCAAAGTATCTGGGGCACAATTTGAACAACATCAGTATTGACAAAAACACCATCAGTCAATTGCAAAAAGTAGCTTTATTCAGCTTACATCCTGAGAGGTTACCTCTAACATCATCAAATAACATCTACCTATTCCAAGACCTTGGGAAGGAATCAATAAATGGATTAAAAAGGCCAAATCCAGTGTGAACATCTGGCTGAGTGTGAAACGAATTAAAATAAATGATGATTCTTCCATTGTCTGGATATCTCTTGAAAACTGTTTTAAAATTCCAGGAAAATGGAGGGGAGAGTTAAAGACCAAGAAGGAAAACAGTTTTCTCCTTTTTAACCCTTTCTGTAAGCTTAAAATACCTTTCAATTCTAGTCCCCACTGAAGTTGGTCTTCAAGGATTTGTTTTCCAAGCTTTCAAAAGTTATTTGTTATATATATATTTCTACGGCTTCTGTTCTTGATACTCCTAGGAAGAATTCCATCCATTCTGCCTTGCAGAGCTGAAGAGGTCATTCCTTTCTTTTTGTTCCATTCTGGAATGGATCTGGACAATATGACATCTGTTTTTTTTCACTTGTGCCTTAAATTAAAGTCATGGAAAGAAGATAATTCTAAAATAGTGGGTTCTGAAATAAGCAGAGTAGCTATTTTGCAAACATTAACTGCCAGTCTTTAATGAATCCTTCCTAAACACTCCAAAGGATGGAGTGGATGATTTGCCAGAAGTTACCATTTGTCTTTCACAAAGATGAGAGGTGCAATTAGATGCAATTTCCAGCAGCCCCAGCAAATACAATTTATGGGAAATAGCTCTAGCAGTACTTGTAGAATAACATATTTCAAGGGTACCCAGCAATATATTCATAGAAGTTAATTTATAGTTGAGAATGTGATCAGGAAATCAACTGTCAATGAATTATTAAAAAGTCATGGCATTCCTAGTGATTTAGTCAAAGTTAAATAAACAAACAAACAAACATGTGTGTGTTTATTTATATCAATGAGAAAGTCTTCAAACTGTTGTTAAATTTATATTTATATATTAATATGAGATCCGGTATGATATAATGGCAAAGGGGTTTGATTAGGAGCCGGAAAACCCTGATTCACATACATCTTTAGCCATGAGAGTTCATTGGGTGGTTCTGGATCAATTCAACCTCTTTTAGTTCTACCTTGCAGGGTTGTTGATAGATGGCAGGCGTACTTTGTTGGCTGCCTTGAAATCTCCAGGCTAGAAACTGTACAACTGTGAGTTTTAGTCTTGCCGTAGGCATGAAAGCTGGCTGGCTGACTTTGGGTCGGTCACTCTGTCTCAACCCAACTCACCTTACAGAGTTGTTGTTGTGGGAAAAATAGGAGGAGGAAGAAATATTAGATACATTTCCTGCCTAAGATATCAGATATCTATGAACATGGATAACCGTGGTACAAAGTACTTCTCTAACAATATAGAAACTCACACTGGAGACCAATAAGAAATTTGTTTCTGAAACAGTATTTCCATTAGAGTTCATATTTCATAAATAACTTGAAGCAGTCTGTGGAAAGATTTCAGCTACTTCATGCTGTGTAAATGAGATGCGTCTACCTGCTGCAAATTGAAGTGCTGTAGGATGCTACAAATTAGGTTATACTAATGAGGAATGCCTTTTAACTTTTGACAGGTAGAGCCCAATTTTCCTTTTTTAAATTGTGTGTGTGTGTGTGTGTGTGCTAGTTTCCCTAACATAATTAGCATGGAATGATACAAATATCAATTACACAGAAATTCATGTGATTAATTGCCTTGTTCTGGTGTTTCAGATATAAGAGAATTGCCCATCTTGTAGCCTCATTGTCAAGATTATTGAAATACTTGAGATGAAGCTTTTTTCAGAACGTACGAACAGGGGTCTGTGGCTCAATCTAACTAATAGCTTTAGCTTACATTAACACAATTTAATTTAACTTAACGATTTATTTAATTCAGCCGTGACCTGGGCCATGTTTACACATGCATTACACAAACTGGGGTGATCATGCCCCAGAGCAGTAATCCGGCCCATTACTTTAATTGTTAATTGTCTGCCCAAAATATAAAAATGCATTTGAGTTTCTCCTATGGAAGCTGTTGGCTCTCCCTCAAACAAAGAATACAGTAGAATTTTCTCTTCTGCTTTTTTTAAAGGTAAGATTGAGCTGCCTTTTTAATATAGTTTACTTAGATAATGGGGGACAATATTTGCCATTCCCTTATGCCGTCCTTTCCAAATGATTGGCCACAAAATGGACTAGAACTATGACTGTAAGGAAAGGTAGATGGGTATATACCATTCTGATTTTTTTTCTTCCATTCAATCATATCCAGTTCTCAGGGATTACCTGGACAGGTTTGTGCAGTTTTGTTGACAGGGTTTTTCAGAAATGATTTGCAATTGCTTCTTTCCAAGGGCTGAGAAGGGGAGCTGGTCCAAAGTCATCCAGCTGACTTTATACGTAAAGTGGAACTAGAACTCACGTTTTCCTGGTTTCTAGTCTGATCCTTAACTACTACATCAAACTGGCTCTCACCATTCTGGTTTATTTTATATATCAATTCTTGCAACACTGGTGAGTATCAGCATCTCAATATTTCTTAAAGCAAATGTCCCATATATAGTCAGTCATCTAAAGTGTAAAAATCCTTGAATTTAATTCCTGGTAAAGGAACTCTATAAAATAAGATTTGTCTATGTATATCCAATGATAGCTAATAAGGATGCAACAAATCACATGCTGCCTCTAAGTGATTATAGGTAGTCCTTGTCTTACAACAGTTTGCTTAGTGACTGCTCAAAGTTACAACAGCCCTGAAAAAAGTGACTTATGACTGTTTTTCACACTCCTAATCGTTGTGGCATCCCCATGATCATGTGATCAAAATTCATATGCTTGGCAAGTGGTTCATATTTATGACAATTGCAGTGTCCCTGAGTCATATGATCAGCTTTTGCGATGTTCTGACCAGCGAAGTCAATGGGGAAGCCAGATTCACTAACAACCAGGTTACTAACTTAACAACTGCAGTGATTCCCTTAACAACAGTGGCAAGAAAGGTTGTAAAATGGGGCAAAACTCACTTAACAATTATCTCACTTAGCAGCATAAAAGTTGGGCTCAATTATGGTTGTAAGTTGAGGACTACCTGTAATGCAGTTTTTTTAAAAAAAATAATAATTCTAGGCAACTGCCACACTGCCAAACAAAGCTCTGGGTTGCATCCATTTAACAGTTTCATTTTCAAAAAATGCATGGAGTCTAGAAGCATTCTTGAAAATAAAGAGGATGCTGAATACCACAGCAAGTTCTGTATGGTACTGTCTCTCATTTAGTTGAAAGAATATAAAAAGTAAAGATAGCTGAGATTGTGAAGATGGGAGGTGTCCATTGAGATGCAGGGCCAACGTCTAATATGCTATATTGGGATTTTATGTTCAGCCATGTAATTGTTTATCTTTATTTCTATTCTACCAGTGACTAATAGAAAATAAAAGCATGAAAACTATAGAAAAAGTCCATCATAGGAGCCATGGCGCCACAGTGGTTCGAATGCAGTATTGCAGGCAAACTCTGCCCACAACCAGGAGTTCAATCTTGGCTGGCTCAGGGTTGACTCAACTTCCATCCTTCTGAAGTCGATAAAATAAGGACCCAGATTGTTGGGCACAATATGCTGACTCTGTAAATGGCTTAGAGAGGGCTGTAAAACACTGTGGGGCTAGAGGACTCCTTGGAAAAGACTTTGATGTTGGGAAAGATTGAAAGCAAAAGGAGAAGGGGATGGCAGAGGATGAAATGGTTAGATAGTGTCATTGACACAATGAATATGAAATTGGGCAAACTGCAGGAGACAGTGGAGGACAGGGGGACCTGGTATGCTATGGTCCATGGTATCACAAAGAGTGGGACATAACTAAGAGACTGAACAACAACAAAATAAGCATATGTTTAGGGCAGCAAGGGAAAGAAACACCACAGACCTGTCATGCCTTTCACTCTTTTGCTGTACACTCAGCTTTACACAAATTTTATGTAATTGTCCTTATTTGTCATGTTCATCTTTAATCTGCAATGTTGACTCTTTTTTTCCCTACAGTACATAAAGTTTAAAAGTTTGGTTTAGAAGTTTAGAAGATGTTGTCAGATATCACAACTGTTTCCATCTTATGGCTTGAGAGTTTGGGGGATGCCATTGTTGGGCTGTGCTTAAGTATCAGTTGATCTTAATCCAGACCTGACTGGAGGATTCTCATATTTGGCTTGCTGAGTTAATAAAAACACTATAACTATAAAAACATAGGCACAAGAATTAGATTTCTGTTTACTGAAATGTGTCAAATGTAAATTCCCTTGATATAGAAATGCATTTTTTTAAAACATTGTTGCAAACTAGTCAACAACTGGCAGTACTAATGACAGGCCAAAAGGAACTCCTAAAAAAAGTAATTGAATATTCATATTTCAACAGATTTGGTACATTTTGAACTTATTATATTACAAGTTTATTTTCTACTTCTGTTCTTAATGTAAAGTGGAATATTTTTTAGGAACATCTATTCTGGTATTTGTTAAATTGTTTCTTCTATGGTTTTTTTACAGTTACTGATTAATCCACAGAAAATTACTATAAATAGGATTCAAACTGTTGAAGGAAATATCTTGGAGTCAATAGGAACATACATTAAAAACTTAAATGTTTCTCTCTCTGTCTAAAATTCTTAAACAGGCCTTCTTTCTAGCCTAAATCCTTCTGAAAATGGGGTTAAAACATCTAATAAAGAAGAATTGTGGTGGTAAAATAGAACATGGATACTAGTTGACTACACAATTAGCTGTAAAATTATCAAAGTTATTAAAAGTCAATTAGTTAATTAATTAGAGTAAAAAAGACTTAATTACTCAGAGTAGGCAATAATTGTTAGACATCAGTTTTCCTACCTTGTATAAAGAATGGATTTATTTCAAAATTTAGTAATTGTGATTTAAATCAAAGAAGTAGATATTTACAACTGGAATGATATTTCAAAATTTGCTTTGACTAGATCATGGTTCTAGTCTCACTGGAGAAGAGCCTAATGCTGGGAAATATTGAGGGCAAAAGAAGAAGGGGACGACAGAGAATGAGGTGGCTGGATGAAGCAGTCGCCGTGAGCTTAAATGGACTCTAGAGGATGGTAGAGGACAAGAAGGCCTGGAGAAACATTGTCCACGGGGTCACGATGGGTCGGACACGACTTTGCAACTAACAACAACAAATCATGGTTAACATTTTCAATACATTATACATTTGACAGAAAAGAATGGTAGGTATATTATAAATACACTGCTCAAAAAAATAAAGGGAACACAAGCAGAAGACATCCGAGATCTGAATGAATGAAATAGCCTTATTAAATACTTTGTTCCTTACATACAGTAGTTTTGTGTTCCCTTTAGTTGTTTGAGCAGTGTATAAACTATTGTATGTAAAGAACAAAGTATTTAATAAGGCTATTTCATTCATTCAGATCTCGGATGTCTTCTGCTTGTGTTCCCTTTATTTTTTTTGAGCAGTATATATTCAGCCCCACCACATTACTAAGGCTGGAGAGCCAATGGTTGTTTATTCCTGCGATAGGGCAGGAAAGAGTTTTGATTCAGCACATTCTCCAAAGTCAGCAATCTAGTATCTTTTGAATGTTTTATACTTTGATCCCTATCAGCTCAACCAGAATGATCAATGAAAATAGCTTGAGGCTATTGCCAACCCATTGGATAAATGTTAGCTAAGATCCTGAGTTAACCTTGATTGATTAGTGTAATGTTAGCTAAGATCCTGAGTTAACCTTGATTGATTAGTGTAATTTTTAATCAGTATTCTAATCACAGACCTGTCAGGCTTTGCAAAGTAGGTTGATAGCTTTCTGCTTCCTCCTGAAGTCTTTTGTACACGCAGAAACCTGTATGCAATACAGGTAGTCCTTGACATACAACCATTCATTTAGTTTGAAGTTACAATAGCACTAAAAAAAAAGTGACTTTGACCATTCTTTTACACTTAGTAGTCTATGCTGATGGCCCTACACTATTAGACAAAAATGCAAAAGGATCTACAAGGTCTGGTAATAAAGGTCAAGGAGTATTGTGGAAAAAACCAGGTCTCTAATTAAATATGAGCGAGATGTAGGTCACAACAAGTAGGTCAATCAGCTTTAGAATTGACAATGAAAATATCGAAGCGGTGGATAGCTTCTGCCTTTTAAGGATAACAATTAGCAACAAAGAAACAAGCTGTCAAGAAATACACCAGAGACTAGCACTTGATAGAGCAGTCATGAAGACCTTGGAAATGATATTCAGATGCTGTGATGTGTCTATACCTACAAAGATCAGAAGCCTGTAAATCATGGTATTCCCGGTGACGTTCTATGGAAGTGAAAGTTGGACTTTGAAGAAGCAGGACAGGAGTAGTATTGATGTTCTTCAATTTGGTGTTGGCAAAAAATCCTATGGCAGCCAAGAGAGCCCTGGTAGCGCAGCAGACTAAAGCACTGTTATTAACATCAGCTGCCTGCAATTACTGCAAGTTCAAATCTCACCAGGCTCAAGGTTGACTCAGCCTTCCATCCTTTCAAAGGTAGGTAAAATGAGGACCCAGATTGTGGGGGCAATAAGCTGACTTTGTATTAATATATACAAAAGTATGAAGGTTATTGCTTAACGCATTGTAAACCGCCCTGAGTCTCCGGAGAAGGGCAGCATATAAATCAATTTTTTTTTAAAAAAAAGCAAAAGATGATCAAACAAATCAATCCAGAGAGACAAAAATGACCAGGCTTCATTCAAAATTATCATTCTTCATACACATTAGAAAAAAGCCAAGCTTTCTGGAGAAGATTCTAATACTGGGAAAAATGGAAAACAGCAAAGTGAATGAATACAATTACACTGTAAGATTGTTGGAAGATCAGGTTAGGGACAGGTTCTATTTGCTATTGTCTATTTAAAAAGGTAAAGGTTCCCCTCGCATATATGCACTAGTCGTTCCCGACTCTAGCTCATCTCGTTTCAAAGCTGAAGAGCCAGCACTGTCTGAAGACGTCTCTGTGGTCATGTGGCCGACATGACTAAATGCCAAAGGCGCATGGAACGCTGTTACCTTCCCACCAAAGGTGGTCCCTATTTTTTTACTTGCATTTTTTACATGCTTTCGAACTGCTATGTTGGCAGAATCTGGGAAAAGTAACGGGAGCTTACCCCGTTATGCGGCACTAGGGATTCAAACCGCTGAACTGCCAACCTTTCGATCGACAAGCTCAGTGTCTTAGCCACTGAGCCACCGCATCCCTATAATTTATATTTTAATAATATTATATAATGTAATATTGTCTATTAAAGAGTTGCAATTCAACTGAAGATGTATTTGCTTGTGATTGTGGGCATGATTTGTAGGATACCGTCTGTAAAATAGCATGTTATGACACTTTATTTTCTAGTGATGACGAGGGATATTTTTTCCAATGGCATAGATATGCCACTCTGAACTTTGAATTACCAATAAAATCATATGTTAAAGGAAAATGTGTGATTTGTCAGTGGTGTTTTGGAAGAATGAAATATGAAAGTATTCTAAGGAGTGTTTATTATATACCTGGTTGTGTTTCTGAGCAAGATGTTCTTTAATTTGTACATATTTTAATTTTGTATTTTATGTTTTAAATATTATATTATATAGTATGCCTGACATTTAATTGTGATGCTTCTGACATAAATAAACTAATCTGATTGGGCAGGGAATTATGGCAATGTGAATTCCCTTTTTTAGGAGGAAAGGAAACATGTCAAAAGCCAATCCTCAAAGCAAATCAAGACATGACCTTCAGGGCAAGATGCTTATACCCTTTATAAACCTGCAAAAATTAACTTTTCTGAAAATAGGACAGTGGTGTTAACTTTGATCAGCAATGATATGCTGATCTATAGATGTTTCCATATTTTCTAGGGAAAACCATGGAAAAAAGTTTATCCTAACAGTCTTCAGCATGCAAATATGCCTGGACCTCCATCTTATTCCATAAGGTGGGACATGAGGTAGCTGTAGCCTTCCAGAATATCTTTGAAACAGTACAGGCATTACAAAAGATAAAGAGAGAAGCCAGTAAAGAGTTATTAAATATTCCTCTGAAGAACCCAAAGGTGCTTTTTCAAGAGACAACTGAACTATCTGGTTTTCTTTCAAGACGTTTCGCTTCTCAATCAAGAAGCTCCTTCAGCTCTGAAGCTTCTTGGATGAGAAGCAAAACATCATCAAAGAAAAACCAGAAAGTCCAGTTGCCTCTTGAAAAAACACCCTTGACCTGGATGACTGAGAATCTCCATAGATTCCTCTAAAGAACCTTTTAAAGCATTATGTCATTCATCATTTTGTCACCCATAATGAGACTCAATCAGCCATTATATAAAAGTTTAATCATACCCTGAAAAATAAAATCTGAAACAACCATTGTTAGGAAGATATTTTATCTGTTATTCTTCAGTGGTACAATAGCCCTTCCCACTGTAGCATCCATACTGCTCCTAATATTGTAAATTTATCTTTCAAGAGGGAGATACAGCTATATGAGGAAATGTTAAAAAAACTTTAAAATATGTTAAGGTGGGAGATCATTTAGGGAATCTAAACTGAAAAGCAAGTTTGAAAAGGGGTACGAACAAACCTATACGGATAAAATATTCATCATCGAAAAATTTGAAAGAAGGAAGAATGGGTGGTAAAAGATTATGGCAAAAATCCTATAAAAGGGTCTTTTTACCCTAAGAGTTCATAAAGATTCCCAACGTCTTTTGAACTGAAAAAAGTAATCCAAAAAGGAGGACGTGGGAAACATGGAAAGATTCTAGTTAAAGGACCATCTAGTTAGAGAAATTCATCGTTTCGGTTAAGATGATTGAAGGCAGGGTTTTATATCACCCTTCCCAGCAATGTATCAGCAACAGCTTTCCTCTGAAATAAAAGCTATAATTTTACTACTCAACTAGCAAGATATCTGGCCTTTCCAGGCTCGTGGGAAATAGGACTTGTGGACAGTAGGACAGTATCCACATAGCTGGAATATGTTAGATGGGCATTTGAAATTGCTATGTAGAGAAAGAGGGTAATTGTGACAGCATTCAACAGCTGCTAGAAAATATAAGCAAACTTATATCAGGTATGTTCAATGCATCCAGGGTGACCTTGATGTATGACGTAGTAGTCATCTCCACATTTGGTCTGTAGTAATAAGCCATTAGGTTCTGGATGGCCTGGAGACCATCCCACAGAGAAGAATTCACCACTGATCATTTTACATCAGATAAAACATCATCAGGGCATGCCATATTATTTTTCAAAAGCATGCAGGAATTTTGAACCATAGTGACGATATCAATAACTCAATGCCTGAATAGAATAGTGGATTACTCTATAACAAGTCTGGACAAGCTGGTAAATTCATCCTACCTGTCCCTCCTTCTCCCTTTTTTAATAGATGTCACAATCACACCTTCACAGAATCATAAGCCTGACTTTATTTTATCTCCATTATTTTGCTCATAATTTTAAAAAATTATTAGATTGGCTTAGCTTGTAATAAAAGTTCCATTCCAGGAAGATACTAAACCTCCTGTCATTCAAATTGTTGAGTTCTGTAACTTGTGAGGGAGGAGAGGTTTATGAGTATCACTTTGAGGGAGGAGTTATGAATATCTGGGTGAAATAGTTATATACACCACTTACTAGCGCAACCGGGTGGCAACTGATGACACCATTTTGTGATGACCAGAGATGACTGATGTTACTCCAGGTGGCTGGTGATGTTACTAATGGTGTTAATTCAGGCACAACCTGATGATGACACTGGTTAAAACCGCTGATAAGTTTGCATCTTACTACTAAGGTACAGTATCTATGATGGTCACAAAGTATAAAGACCTACTGTAGATGTCTATGGAGATTCTTAGTCATCCAGGTCATGGTTGTCCCAAAAGTGCTTTTTCAAGAGACATCTTGAAATGTTTTCAAAGAAAAACCAGAAAGTCCAATTGCCTCTTGAAAAAGATCTAATCTATTCCAAAATATTGTGAGTGCTATTTCAGGACTGTAATAGTTAAATGCTGTATTTTAAAAGGCATAGCTGAAAAGCTGGAGTCTGTGTATTAGCTCTTGAAACTAATTATTATTCCAGAACATGCTGCTTTTGTAATACTTTCCAGTGCTATATTTAAATAGCTCATGCTAAGTTATTCATTCCTCCTCCTGACATGCCACTTGTGTTCGATTCTGGATAATTTCTTCAAGATTTTAACATTTATAGAAGTGAATCCTTAGTTTAAATATTTAGAAAATATAATCCTTCTGAAATGACCCCAATTAAAACAGGAAGGGATATAATGTCCAAGGCACAAATTCCCAGCAATTTGCTCAATGTTTAATTACAGAAGCAGTTTTAAATCAATAGTTGTTTTTTTTAAAAAAAGCAGCCTTATGAAATAAAGCCCCCTTCTGTTTTATCAGTGCTTCCGCATATCTGATGATCAGATATTAGAGAAAACAAACAAAAAATGTGGTTACATAATGGAACAGTGTTTCTACTTAGTGGTGGGATTCAGCCAGTTCGCACCACTTCGGGAGAACCGGTTGTTAACTTTCTGACCAGTTTGGCAAACTGGTTGTTGGAAGAAATCATTAGGACAGAGAACCGGTTGTTAAATTACTTGAATCCCACCATTGCTTGTATTGTATGTGCATAGGTATATGGTGGCCTCTTGGACTCCTTCAAGTAGAAATCCTGTTTTGTATGCTGCCAGCTATCCATTCTTTTACTGAGAAAATTCTTTTCTGCATCTTTACTCTTGGTAATACCAGTTTTAAAACCAATTTCAAAAACTCCTGATACAGAATGTGGCCATACAATCCCAGAAGAACAATGCAAGATCTGTATTGTAACAATGGCTCTGATTACCAATGAAGTTTTGGACTTGATTTTAAAATTATATGAGGTTATCAGAAGGAGCATTTTTCCCTTCACCAAACTGCTTGTCCTTGATTACCTTCATCATAAGACCTACTGGAAAGACACCCTCCCAGCAGGAACCTCTCCTTATCTGAGTTTTGTTGCCGATGAAATTTGACCTGGACCCCTTAGAACATGTCTTTAAGCAGATTCTAAAAATGTTGGCCAAACATTAAACATATCACCACATATATATTTTCTAGTTTTGAAAATGTTAAACTTTCTGTTTATAGATGCTAGAGCAGAGTATCCCAACTTTTCTGGTTTGGCAGCCCGAAGGGAGATACAGGTGCCTTTACACGTGCACACATGTGCACGAATGGGGCCATAAGTACATACACAACACAAATGTGCTCTGCATGTGTGATGCTCGGAGTAACACCAGCATGAATGGGTGAGTGTTCATGCACATTCACAAGCGTGCACACTGACCAGCTACTCATGCAGCCCAGTGGCCAATAGGCCACGGCCCACTACAGGGTTGGGGATGCCTGTGCTAGAGCAAACTTAACAGTTATGGCACAATTTAGTCTTGTGATTAATTTATTTATTCAACTTTATGATGATTACTTAAGTTTCTTAGTGTGCTTTATGATAATTCATTGAAAACAGAGATAGTAGCTTAAAAAAGGAACTTACAAGCAATAAAAAGCATTTACAAAGATGACAGTTGAAGTGGAAAAATATCTTAATTCCCACAATGGATGATTGATTGGCTGCAAAAGCTGATGGGAGTTAGGAGACATGGCTACATTGGCTGTTTTAATTAAAGAAAAAAATACAACCAACTTCATTTCTACAGGTGAAACTCAAAAAATTGGAATATCGTGCAAAAGTTCATTTATTTCAGTAATGCAACTTAAAAGATGAAACTAATATATGAGATAGACTCATTACATGCAAAGCGAGATAGTTCAAGCCTTGATTTGTCATAATTTTGATGATTATGGCTTACAGCTCATGAAAACCCCAAATTCACAATCTCAGAAAATTAGAATATTGTGAAAAGGTTCAATATTCTAGGCTCAAAGTGTCCCAGTCTAATCAGCTAATTAAGCCATAACACCTGCAAAGGGTTCCTGAGCCTTTAAATCGTTTCTCAGTCTGGTTCAGTAGGAATCACAATCACGGGAAAGACTGCTGATCTGACAGTTGTTCAGAAAACCCTCATTGACACCCTCCATAAGGAGGGAAAGCCTCAAAAGGTAATTGCAAAAGAAATTGGATGTTCCCAAAGTGCTGTATCAAAGCACATTAATAGAAAGTTATGTGGAAGGGAAAAGTGTGGAAGAAAAAGGTGCACAAGCAGCAGGGATGACCGCAGCCTGGAGAGGATTGTCAGGAAAAGGCCATTCAAAAATGTTGGGGACTTTCACAATGAGTGGACTGAGGCTAGTCAGTGCATCAAGAGCCACCACACACAGATGGATCCTGGACATGGGCTTCAAATGTCATATTCCTCTTGCCAAGCCACTCCTGAACAACAAACTACCTCAGAAACATCTTACCTGGGCTAAAGACAAAAAGAACTGGTCTGTTGCTCAGTGGTCCAAAGTCCTCTTTTCTGATGAGAGCAACTTTTGCATCTCATTTGGAAACTAAGGACCCAGAGTCTGGAGGAAGAATGGAGAGGCACAAACTGCAAGATGCTTGAAGTCCAGTGTGAAGTTTCCACAGTCTGTGTTGATTTGGGGAGCCATGTCATCTGCTGGTGTTGGTCCACTGTGCTTCATTAAGTCCAGGGTCAACGCAGCCGTCTTCATGCTTCCTTCCGCAGACAAGCTTTATGGGGATGCTGACTTCATTTTGCAGCAGGACTTGGCATCTGCCCACACTGCCAAAAGTACCAAAACCTGGTTCAATGACCATGGGATTACTGTGCTTGATTGGCCAGCAAACTCGCCTGACCTGAACCCCATAGAGAATCTACGGGGCATTGCCAAGAGAAAGATGAGACATGAGACCGAACAATGCAGAAGAGCTGAAGGCCGCTATTGAAGCATCCTGGTCTTCCATAACACCTCAGGAGGGCCACAGGCTGATAGCATCCATGCCATGGCGCATTGAGGAAGTAATTGATGCAAAAGGGGCCCAAACCAAGTACTGACTACATATGCATGCTTATACTTTTCAGAGGTCTGATATTGTTCTATGTACAATCCTTGTTTTATTGATTTCATGTAATATTCTAATTTTCTGAGATTGTGAATTTGGGGTTTTCATGAGCTGTAAGCCATAATCATCAAGATTATGACAAATCAAGACTTGAACTATCTCGCTTTGCATGTAATGAGTCTATCTCATATATTAGTTTCACCTTTTATGTTGCATTACTGAAATAAATGAACTTTTGCACGATATTCTAATTTTTCGAGTTTCACCTGTACTTGGAAACTGCTTCTGGACTGGAGGTGGGAAAAAATGAAACTTTGATTTTGAATTTTACTGAATTAGATAGGTTTGTTGTTATAGAAATGGCGAGGACGTATTATTGTGCAAAAGTAAGAAGATGATGCTATATGTCATTACCTTATTCCACTGTGTTAAAAAGTGTTGGAGTTTTGATGCTTTTTTTCCCTTTCCCTTTTTACTCTAGTTAGATTTTCCTCTTCCCTTTTTCCTTCCTTACTTTCTCATTATTTTTCATTTCATTTCTCTTTGAATTTTATACTTTGATAAACTAATAAAAAATTGTCAAGCAAAGAGAGATGAGTTTGAGACCTTTTTGAAACTCAGCCCACATCAGTTTCAACAGGGAAGGCACTCCAAAGAACTGAAACAACTATAGAGGATGTTCAGTTCCAAACATGAAGAATCACAAGAAGAGTCACAGCAAATTTAACTGACTTTCATCCAGTGATCTCATGAATAGGCAGGTTTGGAATATACAGTGGAAAGAGAAATTACTCAAGTAACATAGATCCAAGCATATGTGGTTTTAAATGGAAAAACCACTATTTTGTATTTTACTCAGAAAATAAGTTGCCAGTTTTTATCAGTTATTCCTGTTATCTGCCTAGTTCTGTACCAACCAAATTTTCCACTCTAAATACACAAGAGCTCTACAAAGAATTCATTATACTAGTGAAACTTAAGAGATGAATGGCTCATGTACTGTATTAAAGAAATTTTCTTCCAAAAAGGGATGTGGCTGGTGTCTCAAACTAACACAAAGCAGTCTTGATTGTTGCTTCTGTCAAAGGAACCAGAGAGATTTGGATCCTAAAACACCACAAATCATATATAATCATCTTCTGGGAAATAATCATCATAAAATTCTACTTCTCTGGAACTGTGATTCTCACAAGAAGGGAAGAATCTTTCATTCTTTAACTCACAACTAAGAACAAGCAGACATATATGAAAAGTATACCATCCAGTGGAGATTTCAGAAAAATTGGCTATAAATATTATGAGGTTCCAGCATTTTCATATAGATATTGAAAAGCGCTGGAGATACACAAGAGCCCCGACTTTTTTTTTTTTAAAAAAAAGATTGTTTTCACATCCTGTTTCCCCGAAAATAAGACATCCCCTGATTATAAGCCCAATCGGGCTTTTGAGCGCATGCACTAAAATAAGCCTCCCTCCAAAAATAAGCCCTCCCCGAAAATATTTAAATGCGGAGCTGGAAATCAGGTAAGATGGCAAGTGGAGCCCCATCTTGTTCCATGCGCCCCAAAATAATAAGACCTCCCCAAAAATAAGGCCAAGCATTTATTTTGGGGTTAAATATATATACATATATAAGACAGGGTCTTATTTTTGGGGAAACACGGTAGTCTGAAATCTGAGAAAAGCAGTAGAATCTCTTCCTAGTTCTCTCTAAAGATTCAGCAGGACACCACATTTGATGGCATTGAAAAATGCTGAGGTAAAAGCCAACCATCAATCATCTGCCTCCCATCCTGATCCCCATAGCACATTCACCCTGAAGCCAGTTTTAGCAGGATGAAATTATCAAAAATTCTTCTAGCTGCAGCTCACAAATTCCCCATCTCTTATGAATCATTCATTGAAGAACAGGTAGAGAAAGATGCACATTAAGTACAGCAGAAAAGAATGTGGGCATCAGCATGTTTTAAGTTGTTCATAAACATCTAACAATTAAGCAGAGTGGCCAACTTTACTGATGACACCTTATCCAGACTAGTCTAAACAAAAAACTCAAAGAATCTCTCTTGATCAGGGGTGTCAAACTCAAGTCCTGTGGGTCAGATGCATCCCACGGAGTGCTTAAATCCAACCAGCAGGGCTGGCCTGAAAATATCAAAGGAGCAGCCCACAGTGCCTCTGGTGGCTGAAGCGGGATGTGTACGCCCTCTCCTCCCGCGCCTCGTTTTCACCCTCCATGGCCTCCTGCAGGACTCTGCTGGCCAAAGACAGGCCCAAAAACAATCCAGGAAATGATCCAGGAAAATGGGCTGAAAAATGGCCCAAAAATGGCCCCCAAAAGAGCTGGCAGAGTGCTGCAGGAGACCATGAAGGGTGAAAATGAGGTGTAGGGGGGGCTGCATGCGGACGTGCCCCATTTTGGCTGACAGCATGCTGGAGGCATCTGTCCCCTCGCCATCCCCCCCTCCGCAAACTACAATGATGGTCTGGCCCTCAAAGAAATCCAGTTTGATACCCCTGCTCTAGATTGTGGGATTGGGAATTGATGCACACACTTCAAAGCAAAGAAAGGTAAAATTCTGGCAGTCTTCTCTGAAGAAATCTCATCTGGCATGCAGCAATTGATCAGGAAGGAAAACTTAGAATTGTGGTGAATAAAAAATTATATTGTGCATTGCCTATTGCTCCCCATCAGAAAGATTGGCTAGAATTGGAAATTGGACATCAATAGGCAACCAAGGTGGCCAAAGACTAAAGTAACTTTTTGTGTTGAATGGTTTCAACATCTGGACTTTGGGAGGAAAAAAGAAAGTAAGTATAGAATTGATCTGACAAAGGTAGGTACACTTATATGTGCTATGGAGAAGAGAAAAAGGGAAATGTTTTCTCATACTAAAGCCAGGGTCATCCAATGAAAATGGGAAGTTCAGGCCAGATTAAAAATTTATGTCATCAGTGAACTGGGGAATGAAGGATAGCATTTTGAATTGACCTGCCAGTCTGTGGTACAAGAGCATTAACAGTCTTGGTTAAATAATATATAAATCTCTCCCCCTCTCCCTCCCTCTCATTTCTATGGCTTCCCAATTCATATTCAACTCTGGGTGGCTAATAAAGGTTAAAAACAAACCTTTATTAATTAGTTAACAATTAAAACAGGAACAAAACAGCCATATTGGGGGAAGAAAACTATCGTATTGTTCACAACTCAGCCTCAACAATGGGCAGACATATCATCCTATTGGCTGAGGAAAGAGCTAACTCTTCAAGGATCTCTTTAAGTGGAGTGGAATAAACATTGTGTCCAGAGGTTTAAATAAATCATAAGATTAAAGTTTTCATTTTTTTCTCAATGAGCAATTACAGTATTCTGGAGCACTTTGTGTGCATGTATTTCTTTTCTAAAAAGCATGACTCATGCATATGTGATTAGCTGGATTATGGGTAAAATAATAATTAAAAGAGAAAAAAACAGCTATGCACACATTAGATCGCATTGACTTGTATTCCAGAATTATACATTATACTTTTATTGTTAAGATAGGCAACTTAGGTTTGGAACAACAAAAGAGCTTTTTACACAGTATCTTAAAAGTTGTACAGAAAAGCAAATTAAGACATAAAATGCAGTTGAGAGAGGAAGCCAAAGGGTCAGTCCCAAAAGTGAACAATAAACCAAATTATGAACTTAAGTAAATATTTTTTAAAAAAGAAAAGTAAAATGAGTGTCTCACAATTCTGTTTACGCTTATTTAAAATCCAGATTGTATAGTTGATCAAATGACAAGTCAAACAGAAAACTGCCCTAAGAAATGGAATCTTCTTCTCTTCTCTCGTTAATACGCTTGCTCCCCAATTACAGGTAATCCTCAATTTACGACAATTTGAGTCCAAAATTTATGTTGCTGAGAGAAATTTGTCAGTTAAGTTTTGCCCCATTTTACGACTTTTGTTAAGTGAATCACTGCAGTTGTTAAATTAGTAAACAGTTGTTTAATGCATCTGGCTTCCCCATTGACTTTACTTGTCAAGTTGCAAAAGGGGATCACAGGACACAGAGACCGTCATAAAAGCGAGTCAGTATCCAAGCGTCTGAATGTAAATCATGTGAACATGGGGATGCTGCCATGGTCATAAGTGTGAAAAATGGTCATAAGTCCCTTTTTTTCAGTGCTGTTGCAACTTTGAACAGTCATTAAACAAACTTGTACGTCAAAGACTATCTGAAGTTAAACGAGGAGCTAACATATTTATCTACATTTAGGATTTCTATCAGGATAAAAATTAACATATAAGTGCTGTAGTGCCAAGATGTTTAATAAATTATTCATACTTCTAATTATAGAGCATTGGCTTCTACTTTTTTTCCGACATATTAAGCCTCTTCAGAGATGGAAGACGTATTCAGTTTCTTTGTGAGCTGTTAAAATGTCAGCCAACATTTATCAGATGGTTGGTGCTATTGACATAAGGAATAGCTTTGAAGATATGTACAGTCTAAAAATTTGGGACTAATAATCATTTTCTACAGGTATCATTAACTTGGATTGACTGGAGTTCTGCATTCTCTAGCCTTATGTTGGAAGCATGCTTTAAGAGGCTTATTGTGGTTGTCACTATAATAGACAGCTGTATTCTGATTCCAGTTTCATTATAAAGTTCAGAGCAGATATTGGAAAATATACATTGTAGAAGTGCATAATATTCCAAACATAAGCAGAAGATTGGCTCCAAAGACTGATGGAAATCACTACTTCTGATTTAATAACTACTAATTTTTATCTGCTACTTCAGTCAGAAGTTATTTTATAATAATGCTGAAATGAGGAATATTGAATGTAGCTAGTATAAAGATCAGTATTACTGGTTCAAAAGAAGATCAGCATAGATTCAATTTTTTTTCTAATAAAGTGTTGTAAAGACTTTAGAATACAGTTTTCATTTAGAAATGCTGTATTTCTTATAGACACTGAAGGTGATTTTGAACATTCAACATAAAAAGACTTGTGGAGTTCTGTGTCAGGACTCTTATCATGTTGTTAATTATTATAATTTAATAATATTATTTCAATGTATATCTTTGAATTTCATTTTCAATAGCTACCTAAAAGGCAATTAACACATTTCTGCTATTGAATAAATATATAAAGTTTAAAATGGTAAGCATACCTGCATGTGTATATACAATACAGTATTAACATATATTAAATTCCAGTGCAACGTGACTACTTTTAAAAAAATAAAAGGGGGGCATTATTATAGGCAAATAAACAAATTATACTTTTTAATTATTTGTTTTGGGCTTACAAACTGCAGGCTAGGTGCTATCAAAAGAACATTTTAAATAGGAATTTGTTTTCAGTACTAAGGACACTTTCATATGCATGCATCTTTTTGTTTATATATCCAACTGGTAACAGAGGTAGAAAAACAGACAGATGCAGAACAAGGTCTCCCTACATGATATTCAAAAATAGACGCTACACATAATCTGAACCAGAATGGCTTATTTAGTGATTTGGGGGCCAGGTTTGGCAATGCAAAGTCTCTAGATCTCATTCCCTAATTCCCAAAGCTTAAAAATAGCTTCCAAAATTAACATAAATGTTTCAGAATTTCTCTTAAACTTTCTTAAAACGGATTTTGAAATATGGTATGGCTGAATTGAGGAGAAATCAACATATTCCTTGTTAAAGTAGACTCAGTGTATCACATTAAATAAATAATATCATAATATAAGTTTACCTAGCTGTCAAGGTTTCGAGCTGCATTACAAGGTCAGTGATGAATCTCAACAGGACAATCACTAAAGGAATCTAGGCTGTTGCATTATGATGGTTCCTTATCTATTTTGTAAGACAGTAAAAGTAGAGGGCCATAATTTGGAAAACTATTTCCTCCCCCCAGTGATTTGACTATTGAACAGAGTCAGTTAGAATGGCAATGAAAAGCACTGCTCAAAAAAACCAACAACCCTTGTTGACACTTCAAAAGATCTAACCATGACATTTTCCCTAAAATTTTTGCCTAGGCATATTCATATTGGAAGGCACAATCATAGCGATGGGTGGGGAACATTTTAACTTTATATATGGATTCAAGTTGCCTGGAAAACACCTATCCTAGATTTGAAGGCTCTGCACTCAAGGAGTCTTGGAAGCCCAAAATTACACTGGAATTGATACCAATTTGTTTCATGATCATCACATACCCAGCCTATTTCAAACATATAAATTAGTCCTCTCTATGAAATAGTGTCATGGGAAAAAGTCTATGTAGCTACACCAAAAGAGAAATCCTAGTATTACAATTCTGCATAAAATAAAAAATACACTATTTTAAGCTCTCCAGATGCAAACTGACAAAGGTTATATTTTAAATCCTGAAGTTTAGGAGATAAGAACTAATATTTTATGCAGAATTTTCTCTGCTGTCAGTTTTCTAGAAGACAGCAAAAGCTTTTATTAAAGATTAGAACAGTATACATTATATATGTAATCTAATATTTAGCAGTTACATGCAATATATTGTTTTCAAAATTGTCTTTCACAATTTTTTGGTAATGCCAATTCTTTATTATTATTACACAGGATTTTCATATAATTCAACAAATTTCATTTTAAATAGAAAATCCATACATTTTCCTTACAATGAATTTATTAAGGTACTTAACAGAGGCTTTCATTTATAAGTAATATTTCATTAAAATTTTGATTTTTTTAAAAAAAAAGTTAATTTAATGCATTCCAGTTGCTACAAAAAACAAGTTATTATCCAGTTCCTTTACAAGTTACTTAGAGTAAGTAAATTCTTGCCATTAACTTATTAACACACGCAGGATGGACTGATAGAAGTTATCAAGATAAAAAACCTTATTTGATTCTTTTTATTTCTGTAGTAAGCATTTAAATAATTTTAATTGCTATAAACACAGTTTACTACCAACTAATTGTATCAGCTGGCAACTAAAAAGAACTGTTTTACAAACCAAGATTATAACACAAAGTTTGAAGAACTGGAGATGAGGAACAGGTTTTAGCATCATCTCTACAATGCAAAAATAAACAAGACTATTTACTTGAAGACCAAGACGGCAAACTTGACCACAAAGAATTCCACATGAGTCCTACTGAATTATGGTGTAACATAGAATTTACTTCTGTGCAAATCTAATTAGGATTGATGTGTAACACCATTGACTTTTTCAGAATCAAGAGCTGGCAGCTCCTGAAGTAAAGTACTGTTTCTCCAGATGTAAGTACTGTTTCTCCAGATGTTAAGTAAATCATTATTCAGTTTGATGCAAGGTTTTATGAATCCTTGTTCAGCCAACTTCAGATGCAAAGTCAAGTCATATCTTAGCCCCCCAATGTTCATTGTAAGCAGTTCACACAAGTAACATTTATGTCGTTTCATAATTATGTAACTGATGCAATTTACTTAATCTGCATCATTATGCAAATTATGTAATTATATTACTTCCATAATCATACAACTGACATACATATATCACTTATGTAAACATACATTTAATGGACATCCCTTCCCCACAACTGGCCTTAAAATCAAGATTTTATATAAATATCCTGAATTTTTAAATTAAACTCACTGAAAAAAAATATAATTGAATCTTAAATACACAGAAGCACAACTTCTTTCTGGTGAGTTTATTTGATAATCAGAGTTAGATACCAAAAGGTATCTTCTGGCAAAAATCTATGACAATTTGCTATCCTAGGTTCCACGAGGAAATCCACAAAATAAATCTTGGTATTGTATATGATACTTCACTTCAGGCTACATATAGTTCAGTCTGTGATACTATGAAGAAAACCCTATTCTTTATGAGACAAGTGTTACAATAAGACATAAGGAATCCTGACTTGTGAATGAAGTCATTTATATGCAGCTTCCAATTTCTGCTTTACTCTTTTTTCACATCAGCAGATAAACCAACCACTATGGGCATAGTTTCATGGGACATCCAAATTTGGATTATTATTTTTTTTCCTTCCCTTCCCATTTTTGTCTCTGCACTTTTTTGTTTTTGTTTTATTTTTTCTTATTTTGCATTAGTTTTTTTATCTCTGCATTTTTAAACTTCAATAAAAACTATTTTTTAAAAACTTAGATTTTGAGATGGATTTGTAAGCTCTTAATAAACCCTAGTTCATAGCAAGTTTATTATGCTTGTGTGAGCATATCTAATATAATTCTAGATTCAGGTGTCATACTTGGTTATAATTTTGTTCAGACATTCAATATTTGAAAAGATGGATCACCGCCAGGATGCACTTTAAATCCCAGTCTCCGGTTATGACCACCGCACACTTACCCAAAAGTTTAAGATGGAAATTTAACTATAATTCTGAATGATCAGAAACTTTCTCTGTTCAAAGCTTCCAGTCAAGAACTTTGTCATGACATTCAGTTAAACGCAGCAATACTTCCATTTTTACGTACTCTACATACTTGATATTCAGCCCCACCAGGTCTGCTTCTGACTAAACATAGCTTTTGACTAAACATACCATGTTTATATAGTTCTTATACTTGTTTCTCTTGAGTTACAGTATCAAATCTGTGACACAAGACGCCAGGAATGCAACAGCTTTATTTACCAAAATCTCATGAAAAACATATATTTAATTAGAATTAAGCTTCTAAAACTGCATTATGCTATTAAATAGATAACACACCACTTGCATACATGTATCCCCTCTCATCTTTTCCAAATCAGGGAGTGAGAAACTGTAATTGCAGATTAGAAGGACCTTCACAAATGATTAAACAACGAAATTGAAAGGCCTCACATGAATATTAAAAAAGAATGTTGTGTCTTTATTGGAATGGTGGAATACACCCATTTTCATAATCGGAATATTTGGTTGCAATTAGAAATGACACTACAGAACTGCAATACTTGTCCAACAGTCTTGCCTTTACTTTCCCGCCCCTTCCCCAAGCAAGAAATAGAATGAAAATGCACCGAATAATCAGAAAGCACTAGCAGGCATCACTTAATCCAAGATTCTAGTCCCTCAGGTCCAAAAGCATTTGCCAAGTTGCATTATGTATGGAATGCAAGTGGAAGATTGGTCATATTTTGACATTATTAGAGATTTACATGATGAAACTCCATGTGGGCATTATTAATTTTCACATTCCCCTCCAATTGGTCACTGGTGTTTTTTCTTGTCAAATATTAACATTACTTTCAATCACTGATATTTTTTTTCTCAATGTATAAAAAAGTAGGAAATATAAACAGGCTCTTGCATTGTACACAATTAAGAGTACAATAGAAGAATTATAGAGCTGACTATCTACAAACCATCAAATCCCATCAAATCTTGGATATTCCATTAATATACAAAATATTAGGGCACAAAAAGAACAAAGACCAACTCCTTTTGTTTTGTTTATGCACAGCTTCAAATATTTAGTCAAAAGAAAAAAACACTTTGAATTGTTTTGGCTTCCCACTATATCAGCATGTTGAGACAGTTATTAAAATATTCCTGTTTAATTGTGTTTGGTCTTTTTTTTTTTTTTCTTATTTTCAAGTCACGTTTCTTATCTTAATACCGACCATCCAGACAAACAAGCACTGAGAAAGACCATTTCCTTGCCTCGCTAAACTCAATTCATTAAATGTCAGATTTAAGACATAACTCCAAAAACTGGGTTGTGACGACAGATGCTAGGACCAATTTCTTCATAATCTTTTTTGGTGTGGCATACTTGGTAGAACTCAGGCTGAAAAAGAAGACAAAAGAGAAATTTAATTAATGCACTGGATCATATTGCAATTTTATATTTATTAAAATAAACATTTTGTAAAAGGATCAAAAAATTCCGTAAGAAAGATTATTGTATTAACGTTATCACAAATGATGCTTTTACCTATAAAAATAAATGTTTCCAATTTTTGAAATGAAGATATAAGCAGTAAATTGGTGTTCTTGAATATTGTGCTGTTTTTATTGTACATTTGAAGGCTAGGTGCATGGAACTCCAGAGTAGAAGGACCTGAAGTTTTAAAGTCTTTTCCTGTATTCTCAGGAAGTCATCTCAAATGGTTTGAGGCGCTCACTACTCCTATTAAAAGTCATGAACTACTCAAAGATTTCCGTGTTTTTCCCTGCTTGAAAAGGCTTAAAGCCAAATAATGTAACCTTCTATAAACTCATAAGTCTTATAGCTTATCCTAGATAAAGGTGCTATCTATCCCTATTCTAAAATTTCAGAATATCATCAGGACCAGGAAGAGATAAAGATACTCTGGGCAGTTCCCAATCAAAGAAATATTAAAGAAAGTTCTTTCTGAATATTTTTACAACATTTATTGTAATGCCTAATGCCTATTACCTATTGTAATATTGCAATAACTGTTATAGTGAACCATCTCTTCAGATTCCTTTTCCATTTTTGTAAACTTACTGTGGAAGCCAGCATTGATCCTCCAAACCAAACAGCGTATCTTTGCATATGATGAGTTATAACTTGTACATCAATAGGTTTTGGCTATAATGGAAAACAAAATCAGTATAAGATTAATTCCAAAAAATGTACAAGTCCACTTATACAAAATTTACTATACTGCAATATTACCTTGTATAAAAATAAATGCTTTAACATTATTCCAAGGAATAAAACACAGTTACGACTGTACCATCACTTCTATTGAGAATATATTTACAGAACTGTAACTCAATTTTTATTTAGTTTTATTTAATATTTGTTTTAATTCCACTGCATTTCCATGGTAAAAGTAGTAAAAATAATTTAGCAGTTAAAGTTTAGGAAAGTACCAAGTCACCTTTATTAAATTCATTTATAATAATTTATAAAAATAATATAATAGCAATGTGTTTCTTAAATTCTAATAAATCTCTTTTAAGCTCATCACATTTTTTATTGTAATCACCGTTTATTTAGAAAATACTATTCAACTAAATACTGGCTATTCCTAATATGTTGCTTGAGTCAGAGCAAAATCCAGAGCTGAAACAAAATAAAATCTAGTTTAGTACGTGTTAGTAAAGACCAAAATGAATTTTTAAACAAGAAAAAGATTCTCAAAATTAGAGATGTGCCAAATATTTCAATTTGAACTATCTGAACCTTGAAAGGGCATTTTGAGCAGGTAAGCAGGTAGGTTCAGTGTATTTGCAGGTGGTTTTCAAACTTTAAACACTTTCAAAATGTATAGAACAGGCCATTACAAATTTGCAAAATTGAGATGCTTCAAATTAACCTTATTAAATCATTTCTGATTCTTGCTTTGTAGAGGATAGTACTGAAGCTTCTATGGCAACTTCTTTCATAATAGAGAATGAAAACTTTCTTTGAGATAGATGAATTAAATGGATTATTGCCAATATTACCTCACTAATACTTGCAGGCTGAAGCAATATTTAATTGCAATTGCTGAATAATACTAAAATGAATATGCTTTTAGTATCTGCTTTTCATGTTTTCAGATATACATTATCCATCAGAGATATTGTAGGGCCAATAAAAATGCAATAATTAAATAAAATAATAATGAATAAAATAATGTAAACACTATCAAATAATGAGGTAAAATGAAACTGAGCTAACAGGAAAAGGTGCAGAGAGAAGATGAAGTATCCAAAGCATGAGGTGACCAATAGATCAATTGCCTATGAATTTCTGAAATGAACGTTGTCTTACCTGAACGTTCCTTTTCAGCTCTCTGCGACTGCAATCCACTTCTGGGTTTCCTTCTTCCTCGCTTCTCTTTGACTGGGTGATATTTTTCCACTGTCTCTCCGTGCTGTGGCCACGCCCCACTTTCCCATGATGCACCAGTCTTTGAACGAAGGCGTGACCACCTACCAAACAAATCAGAAATTTCAGAACAAGCCAAATGAACCTTGAACACTGGAAACAAGAAAATATTCCGGAACCAACAGGGCGGGTGTGGATTGCAGTCGCAGAGAGCTGAAAAGGAACGTTCAGGTAAGACAACGTTCGTTTTCCAGCCCTCTGCTCCTGCAATCCACTTCTGGGATATACCAAAGTTCAAATCCCAGGGCGGGAAGCTAATTGGACTCAGGCTCCTGGACCTCCAGGACACTTTGGAGAACACGTCGACCAAAAGACGCTTCGGCTGAAGCATAGGTATCAATCCGGTAGTGTCTGATGAAAGGTGTTACAGAAGACCAAGTTGCGGCCCGACATATGTCTGAAACCGAAGCCTGCGTAGCCCAGGCGGCCGGCGCTGCCGCACTACGAGTAGAGTGAGGTAAGATGCGACTCGGTACAGGATGAGAACGTTGCTTGTAAGCTGTAGCTATGCATGTCTTAATCCACCTGCCTACTGTGGATGGAGAAACCTTTTGGCCCAAAGAAGGTGGATGAAATGAGACCAGAAGAGCCTCAGTTTTTCTGATGGATTCAGTCCGGCGAATATAACGACGTAGAGCCCTACGTACATCAAGGGTATGCCAGTCCTTTTCGCGTTGATGTTTCGGTGACGGGCAGAAATCCGGGAGGATAAGCTCCTGAGCCCGATGAAAATATGAATTCACTTTGGGTAAGAATGCAGGGTCCAGACGTAGTATCACTGTATTAGGTTGAAAAATACAGAGCTCTTTTCTAATCGATAGAGCAGAAAGTTCAGACACTCGTCTGGCCGAGGTGATCGCCAACAGAAAGGTTACCTTGAAAGACAAATACCTCAAAGGAATTGACCCCAAAGGTTCAAAAGGAGGGGACATTAATGCCTGAAGAACAAGGGAAAGGTCCCAGGTCGGATATCTGTGAACAACAGGTGGGCATAAGTTTACAGCTCCGTGAAGAAAGCCCTTAAGTAGCGGATGCATAGACAAGGACGAGTATGGGGGACACCGAATGACCGTAGATAAAGTAGCCGTCTGACGACGAAGGGTAGATGGTGACAACCCCTTATCTAAGCCGGATTGTAGAAAACACAGGACGTCCTCTATCCGGGCTGATGTCGGGTCCACCAAGTTGGCCGCACACCAGACACAGAAGGCCCTCCAGGAAGATTCATAGATCCGCGAAGTCGAAGGCCTACGGGAAGCTTGGATCGTACCTATGACCGAGTCAGGAAGTCGGTCCTTTCGCAATATAACCCGCTCAAACGCCAAACGGCCAATTGGAGCCATCCTGGTTCTGGGTGGTCGATGGCCCCTTGGCGTAGGGCGATGCGGTCCGGTGGAATCAGCCATGGTGGAGGAGACGATAGGGCCACAAGATCTGCGTACCACTGCCGACGAAGCCAGTCGGGAGCCACCAGGATCATTTCGGCCCTTTCCTCCAAGAGCCTCTGAATCACTTGAGGAATCAAGGGGATTGGGGGAAAGGCGTACAAAAGCCCTGGAGGCCAACGGCATCGGAGCGCGTCGTGATCCATTGTAGACTGGCACGGGTAACGAGTTACATAGAGCGGAAGCTGAGCATTCGACGGACTGGCGAATAAGTCCACGACAGGCGTGCCGAAAAGAATAGTGGCTTCGTGGAAAAGCCTCGGATGCAGTTGCCATTCCGAGTGATCGAGATTTTGTCTGCTGAGCCAATCTGCCCGCACATTGTCTATGCCGGAAATGTGATCGGCCCTCAAAGAAAGAACGTGGCGTTCCGCCCACCAGAATAGACTCTCCGCTTCCAACATCAGAGGTCTCAAATGTGTCCCGCCTTCTTTGTTTACATGGGCCTTGGCTGTAATGTTGTCCGTGAGCACAAGGACGTGGTGACCCTCCAACTGAGATTGAAAATGTCTGAGGGCCAGGCGGATTGCTCTGAGTTCCAACAGATTGATGTTGTGGCCTCTTTCTGGGACGGACCACCGACCCTGCACCACCTGATTTTGAAGGTGGGCTCCCCAGCCCCGAAGGCTGGCGTCCGAGGTCAGAGTCATTCTGTCTTGAATTAGAAAGTGCAAGCCTTTGAGAATGGCTGGTCCCACCCACCACTGAAACGACAGACGAAGTTAGGGTGGAAGGGATACTTTGTGAAGGGAATCGCTGCGTCCCGAGCACTGGTAAGGGAGTAGAAACCATTGCAATGGCCTTGCGTGGCGTCGTGCCCATGGCACAATTGAGAAACACGACACCATCTTCCCCAGCAGTTGCGAGAGCTGGAGAAGAGGAGTGGATCGATGAGACAGAATTTGACGTATCAGGTCCTGAATACCCAAAACCCTGTCTGGAGATAGAAATACTTGACCTCGAATAGAGTCTATCACCGGCCCCCAAGTGCAGCAGAGATGTGGACGGGTAAAGGTGACTCTTTGGAAAATTTATTGAGAATCTGTGATTCTGGAAGGCCATGATGACAAGATGAAGATCTCGAGCTGCCTGGCTTCTGGACGATGACAACACCAGGATGTCGTTGAGGTAACAGAGTACCCGCACCGGGATTTTTCGGAGAGACGCCGCCACTACAGCTACTAGTTTGGTGAAAGTTCTTGGGGCAGAGGATAAACCAAAGGGCATTGCGCAATATTGATAATGATTGTCCCCAATTTGAAAGCGCAGAAACTTCCTGTGTGTAGGTGACACTGGGACATGCAGATATGCCTCCCTGAGGTCGACCGATTGAAGGAGGTCGCCACGACGAACCCCTCCCAAGATGGACCCCAGGGAGTGCATTTTGAATCTGCGATAGCAAATGAAAAGGTTTAGTTGTTTCAAGTTCAAAATGGCCCGCCAACCTCCGGAATGTTTCGGGACGAGAAAGAGTGTCGAATAGAATCCCAATCCATGTTGTTCCGGCGGGACCCTCTCTATCGCCTTGATGCTGAGTAGATGGCAGACCTGTTCCTGTAGCAAGCGTCCCTGATTGGGAGAACGTGGCGCAGGGCAGCAAATGTGGCGAGAAGGAGGGCATCCCAGGAACTCGATCGACAGGCCAGAGGACACCGTGTGAAGGATCCTTGAGTCCATGGTCGACTGCTTCCATTGATGGTGGAAGAGTTGCAGACGACCGTCAATGGGATCCTGGGACCTGCAGTCATTTCCCCCTGTGGAATTGTCGATTTCTGGATCCCCAAAAAGGACGTTTGGAGGCAGCGGGGTTCTTGGGTCTGTCACGAAACCGCTGGCGATCGGAGGAACAATCGTATCCGAAGAATTGCGGACGTTGTGAATAGGCTCCACCTGCCCCCGATGTCGCCCGAAAGGACTGTCTTTGATAGTACGGCGTATAACATCGTTCAGGCCTGCGATACGAGGAAGTCGGCATGACCTTCCTCTTGTCCTTATCCTCAATAAGGACAGGATCGAGAGCGGAGCCGAACAGATTTGGAGCCTTGTATGGCGCCGCCGCCAAGTGCCATTTAGCTTTGGAGTCGGCCCTCCAGTTCCTAAGCCAAAATAAACGACGAGAGGTAATCGACGAGGCCAAGGCTCTGGATGTAAACTTCACAGAATTCAAGGATGCATCGGCCGAATATTCTGTAGCCGCCACAATTTTGTTTATGTCCTGGTGCAGGCGTGTATCTTCTGGCGGTAGTCTATCCTGAAGTTGCCTCAACCAAAGCAGAGTTGCTCGGTTAAAAAAGGATGTGGCGGTCGCGGTTTTGATCGCCCACGCCAGGGCTTGATGCTCTTTACGAAAGGAAAGTTCAGACTTCCTGTCCTCCGATTTTAGACTGTCCAGCGCATCTGTTGACAGTAAGGATGATGAAGACAAGTTGGCAATTGGTGAGTCCACCACAGGCAATGTCAGCATGGCGTCCAAATCCGGTGCCGCACAATACAACTTCTTATCAATGCTATTGGGGCCCATTGACGAAGCTGGTTGAGACCAAGGAGATTGCAACACGTCAGAAAAAAGCTGAAGACAGGGAATGAAGTCCCTGCCCAGCTTGGAAGACAAAAACAAGGCCTCGTGCGGGGCCGACGTGGATGCAGACTCAGATGGTGTGGGTGCAGAAACAGACATGTTTGTGATCTGACGTGCCTTATGTAGGAGAGATTTAAACAATGAAGGCCTGAACAGACCGGTAAAGGCAGGGACATCAGGAGTGAGGCCCTCGTCCTCTGAAAATTCTAAATCCTCCACCGTATCCTCTCCATGATCGGAGTCATCTGAGGAATCGGGTGCTAAATGGTGAGCTGGCCTCGGAACCGGAACCACGGGCGGTTGAGTCACCTGATGGGGGGCCCCCTGTTCTTGACGCATGGTCGAATGTTGAATTCCTGCGGCCAACAGGGATGACAAGGCATTAGAAAGTAGAAACTGCAAATCCATCTGTGAAGACGGTAACTGGCCATCAGGCCCGTGAAGCCCCGCGGCGGTTGGAGTAAAAGTCGCCTCAGGACGAGCCGCAGGAGGGGGGGCGGGATTGACCAGGCCCACCGATGAAACATCAGGCAGCGAGACCGAAGTTTCTTGGACAGCCGTCCAGAAGAATTAGGTTGTGCTGGCTCCGGCGCCAAGTCTCCACCGGGCGACGGAGGCAAAGGCGGTGGATTCTGACTGGTCGGAAAAACAGCAGACAAGGAGGCCTGTCTGGCCTTGTCATATTGGTGTTCCAGAGCCCTGTGGCGTCATTGTGCATCCTTATCTGCCGCCACAGATGATCTCGGTTGGTGGGAGTCGTCAGAAGCAGATACTATCCTGCTACGAGATTTAGACTTGTGCTTGGCTGGAGCTCTAGGAGGACTGGGCTCATGCTCCATATCAGATGAGAAATAGCCATCCGCCATAATTAATAATTCCGAATATATACAATATCGTTTGTGACTAATAATATAAGGTAATTAATTTCTGTCTTTTTTTTCTCTTTTTTTTCTTTTTTTTCTTTTTGTTATATATATACAAGAAAAACAGTCAGAATTATATACACCTAGGCACCCCTGCCCAGAGGGTAGCCGACAAATCCCAGCCAAAGGCAATCCCTGACAGGGAAGACAAAGATTGGCTAAGGTAACAATGCCCCAGGCTCAAACCCTGGACAGCAAGTAACTGGTCCAC
Source organism: Arizona elegans (assembly GCA_022577455.1). NCBI lineage: Eukaryota > Metazoa > Chordata > Lepidosauria > Squamata > Colubridae > Arizona > Arizona elegans. The sequence continues at coordinate 111,502,206 of JAKOOJ010000001.1, forward strand.
TCAAGTGAGGAGTCCAATAAACAGGTGCACACCCCAATAACAGACAGGTGTAGAGGCGTAGGATAACTCAAGAAAAAAAGCGGCCCTTAACTGACGACTCAGCAGTCCAAAATGGCGCTCGGAAATTCCCGCCAAGAAAATAGCAAGAAAATGGCGGCCATGGGCTATCCGGACGACAGCCTACGGCTGAAATCGTGTCCAAAAACAAACAGGAGCCCCAAGTAATTAGCGTCAGACGCCGCCCGAGGGACGGACGTCTGCAGACCTCACCGCCGTAGCCGCTGGCACTCTCCGGGGCGCTGTAGGCTGTAACGAAGCCTCCCGCTCTTCCTAGTCGCTTGAATCCACGAGCGGCAAGTTTAAAGAGGCCAGCAATCAGCGCGTAGTGCACACAAGAAGGCAGCGGTGGGAAGTTAAGCAAACATCAGAGCCCGCAGGGCAGACCTTGCGGAGATCTCCGGAGCCGCCCTAAGAGAGCCCAATCCAAAAAACTCAAAAAATTGGTGTGTGGAAGGGAAAGCGGCAACGCAAACCCCCGCGCTACACACCGGCGGCTAAGAACGAAGCAGGGAACCGCCCCGAAGGGTCGGTAACCCGAGCTGCTGTCGACAGATAGTAAATCCTCTGGGCGGAGAACAGGCCGGATCCCCAGGCACCACACTCACGCCCGCAGCTCGCCAGAGAGGCTCTCACCAGTAATAACAAAAAAAACTAAGAAAAATAAACAAAAGAACCTAACGCAAGATTGCTAAATCCTAGAACTTTGAGCACGAAGAGAAAAGCACACCAGTCAGTCAGCGACTGAGTGAAAAGACTGGTGCATCATGGGAAAGTGGGGCGTGGCCACAGCACGGAGAGACAGTGGAAAAATATCACCTAGTCAAAGACAAGCGAGGAAGAAGGAAACCCAGAAGTGGATTGCAGGAGCAGAGGGCTGGAAAACACCAAGTACTCAGCTGCCTGCATTAGGTGGTAAAGATCACCACTTCATCGCAACTGTTCATTTCAAAAGCACAGATCTGAGTACTTTCTACAGCAATAAAAAAAGTTATGAAGATAACAAGGAAAATCAGATTAATACTACTATTCATAATACTATAAGGACATTGTTAAAAGTTTCCATTCCAAGCAAGCATTTAAATCAGAGTACCTGCCAACTACATCAATGCATTCCATTGTCTAGGAAACAAACCTTCAGTCTGCCACCACTCAGTTCTTCACTGAGTTTCAGTCTAGCATCCACAGTCCTTTTCAAGTCCCGCTGCAAACGCCGTCCAAAATCCCTGAACATTGTTGAGCCTCCAGAAAGGACAATATTCTGAATTAAAATTGCACAAACAAAATCAAATCATTTATGCAGCAGTGAAACTGAGATATTCACTTCTGGAATTAGGAATAGTGGTAATAATGACATTTCTAACCAGTCATAAAAGACAGAAAAACAGCTGCAATTTCTATACATGTGACCTGTTCACAGACTTTATTTCCTACATAGAAGGCAAAGTTGTATCTTTTAAGTAATGCGTAGAGCAATCTTAAAAAGGGAGAATAGTGTTGCTCAAATATGCTTTCACCAATCAACAAAATTTAATTTTACAGAACAAAAGCAAATCTTAAAAGTCAGGCAGCAGCTGAGAGGATTCAGATGAGATAAAATGACCTTCTGTTGACAGAAAGCATTTCCAAGCTGGCTAGCACAGTTATCCCCAAGGCCCAGGGGATTCCTGTGCAAAGGTCTCCAAGGAGACATTTATTCTGGGAAGGTCAGAATCTAGAGGAAATCACAAAAACTCCTTTTAAGTTTCACAAACTAGACTGGCCTGCTGATCACATGACAACTGATTTCAGCAGTTTTAGCTATGACTAAAATGTTAATTCCTCACATCGATAAAGTTGTACTACATCAAATCATGTACAAATTCCATCAGACATAATGGAAGACAGTACAAGTAAAGCAATAAGCAGAACCAGCTAATATCAAGCTCAATTGTTAATATCCCAACATTTATATCAATTGATAAATATAACCCCCATGCTTTCAAATATTATTTTTAGTTATCTATATTAAGACTTTTTAAAAACTCTGCTTTTATCTAAAAGAGAGGGAGGGAGATTCTTAGGAAATAGAAAAAAATAGATGCTTTGCATCTAGCAACATCTTTTTACATCCATACTTTCTTACCTTCTCTCATTTCACTAACCTTATACAGTGGACGTCTAACATCAATAGGACAGTTCTGAATAACTTCATCTACTACTTCTGAGATGGGCTGTGTGAAGTCTGGATTAGCAAACTGAAAACAGAAGTAGGTATTCCTGTTGTTGTTGTTGTTGTTGTTGTTGTATTTTTACCTTGCTAAGTTTCTGTCTCTTTTAGGATGGTGAACATATCTAATACTCCTGCCTTCTGTTTTCTCTACAACCATCACCCTGGAAGAGTGATCTGATAGAAAATGACTAGCCCAAAGTCACCCAGACAATTTTCATTCCTAAAGCAGGCATAGAACTCACAGTCTCCTGGTTTCTAGCCCGGTGCCTTGAACAATCCCACATATTTTTTTAAAAAATAGAATGGAATGATTAGTATAGATTGTTCTAGCATCCTCAAGAAAATAAACTAGAAGATGGAATAAATTTAACAACTAGAGATAATTAACCCAAAATTAAATGGGAAGTAATGTATGAAAAGAAATGGTGATTTGGCTAGGAGTTTTATATTAAAAATGGCATGATTTAAGGAAGAATTATTTCTAATTAAAAGGAAAGTGAAGTTAGAAAAGTGAAGGAAAACAAACATCCACAACTTCAGCCTTGTTTTCTGTTATAATAGGCCTGGAAAAGCTTTTTGTGACTATATCTAACATGTCTGTATATGTCTAAGACCATTGTGGTGAGGTAGTGATATAAAATAGATAGGACCAACTTTTCTGCAGGAATAGCTTTGGGTTATGAGGGAAAATACCCTGAGCTGTGGTGGCGCAGTGGTTAGAATGCAGTATTGCAGCCAAATTCTGCCCACAGTCTGGAGTTTGATCCTGACCAGCTCAAGGTTGACTCATCCTTCCATCCTTCCGAGATCAGTAAAATGAGGACCCAGATTGTTGGGGGCAATATGCTGACTCTGTAAACCGCTTACAGAGTGCTATAAAGCACTATGAAGCAGTATATAAGTTAAGTGCTATTGCTATTGCTAAAATTTGAGCATTTCCCTCAGCTTTTTTAAAAGCTCTGTTAAGGAATTTTAGAGCTTATACTAGATTGTTTTCTTACCTCTAAATAATGGAAACCATGCCACCAATTTTCAGTAATTGTGGAAACTTTAGGTCAATATAGCTCTAAAGTATCCAGTTACCCATCTCTTAAGATATATATAAATGTAGAGGTAGGGTTTTTCTTTCAAACATGTTAACACTTCAGATAAACTTATCTTGATCTAGGAGAATGCAATTCAGCCCTTCAATCATACCACATCAAAAGTGACTAACAGTATCATTATGATTTAAAGCAAAATATTCCAGCTTCATAATACAGATAAAGGGATGTGCTTAATCATGCACACAGAGGTGGATCGCAGGGCCACACAGAACTGCAGAGGGAAAACAGAATAGAAACATTTGTTCTGAGAGAAAAAGCGCACTTGTAAAGGCCAGATTCAGCCCACTGAAAGCCAGAATGTGTCCTCTGATCACTTTCCTCTTTCTATTTTGCCTGCTGTTATCTTATGCTGAACAATTCAGAGTCCACCTACACATCTCAAATGCTAAGCAATGAATCAAGCAGTTCAATATAAAAAAATGGCATCAGCTGGGAGAAACATTTAACCTTACAGCTCAACATAAAAACTACACTGGTGATATAATTAAACCAATTCACAGTAGGAAGAGAGATACGCCACTGGTGTAGGTTTAAAATGTAACAACCATCCCCTCTTTTACTTCAAATATTATTTAGGAAGAATTCACACACACATATAATATGCTTCAATTTACCTCAGGATGAAAGAAGATTTCTGGCCCTAAGAATCTTTCATAGCCAACATCGATGGTAAATTCTTTCTTTGAGATAGCATTGATTCCAGTATATTGTTTAATCCACTTGGTACCATCTACATCATATTTATTAAATTCTTTCACTAAGTCTGGACAGACATAACTAAAACGTTCCTGGAAAAACAAGAACACACATTTATTAAAATGACTAAATATCCAAGCTTTCTATCTGATCTTTTTTAGATATAACAGGACTAAATGTTTCCTTGAAAAATATGATACAGACTAGTACTTATTTATTTATCAAATTTCTACTTTGCCCATCTCAGCTACCGGTAAAGTGGCTGTGGGCATTATACAAATGGGAGGATATCAAAAACTAATATTAATCACCTATGTTTAGATAATTAGTACTTGGATTCTTAGTATAGATACATTTTATGCCTTGCTAACAAAATGTATAGAATCCAGAGAGCCTGAACAGTTTTAATTCTTTCAGCAGCAAGATAGTAATGGAAAAAATCCAATCATACATATTGTTGCTATAGTAACATACTGTACAATTGTATAACCAAAAACCTATCAATAATAATAGATGTGTTTGTGGAGAAATATAGACAAAGAACATCCAGAAAAGGAATGATAGGTCTTCGCAATGTAAAACCAGAAATCTATTTAAATTATAACATACAGAAGAAAAAATAACTTGCTGGCTAATTACCCTCTCAGTTCCTAATATTAACTATTTTACATTTATTCATGGATTAGCCATAAAATCTATCAGACTTGACAAGTACCGTATTTTTCAGAGTATAAGATGCACTGGAGTATCAGCTTAGTTTTTGGGGAGGAAAATAAGAAAAAAAAAAATCTGTCTACCAGGTATTCATCTGGCTAGCGTCCTTAGTCTGGTCAGTTTCAGCACATTAGTTTGCTGGTTTTTTATCCCCTGCTTGGGGATAAAAAACAGCTTCTAAGGCACAGCTGAGAGGAAGCAGCAATGAGAAAAGCAGGCTTTTTGACTCTCCACTGTGCTTTAACGAGGCGCTAGCGAGTGAAGCGATCTCCATGTTTTGCTCCAACTTTCAGCTGTTCTTTAGGAGCTTTTTTTCAGCCATAACTAGGCGCTAGCCGAGTGAAGCCTAGTTAGGGCTGAAAAAAAGCTTCTAAAGAACAGCTGAGAGTCGGAGCAAAGCATGGAGATCGCTTCACTCGCTAGCGCCTCATTAAAGCACAGTGGAGAGTCGAGGGAGCAGGCAAAGTCGCTTCACTCGCTAGCGCCTCGCTAGCACCTTGTTAGGGCTGAAAAAAGCTTCAGAAAAGCTACATTCGGAGTATAAGATACATCCAAATTTTCAGCCTCTTTTAGGGGGGGAAAAGGTGTATCTTATACTCTGAAAAATACAGTAATTAAAATTAATTTAATGATGTAAAACAATTATTGACTTACAATACAGAGTTGAACTCAAATTCTTGTACAAAGAATTATACAAAGAGTAAGTATCATTTTGGATGAAGATACTGAACCTATTAAAATTTCCACTCTTCAAAGGCAGCTCTAGTTAGAAAGTTGTAGTATATCCAAGCATGAAGGGAATCTTGCTACGGGGAATGTAAATGCCTTGAAAATGTTAAGTAATCCAAATAAATAATACAGGACTGTGCCATTTCTGGTGCATCACAAAATCTTGATGCAAGTGCATAATTGTAGAGTGGATTTTTGGGCTTCATTCCAGTTTGCTGTGAAGGCTGCTGGATGGCACAGAATATACATATGCAAAGTCAGGGTTTGCATTTTAATATATCTATTTGCATTTGGATCTTAATAAATAAATATTTCATTAAAAATATTGCTGATATATCCATTTACATTAACCAAATATATTACCTTGACTGCTTTAGCAGTTTCCAATGATTGCTCTGGAGGGATTCCTACTTCTCTTTCTCTTAGCAGTTGCTGAATAAAGTAAGTTATATCTCGTCCGGCTATTGGAATATGTTTGATACAGCTACCAATTACATAACCTTCAGCCTGGAAATAAAAGAACTGTCCTCAGTGACAATCATAAAGACTACCTTTGATCTTCTTCCCACTGGTGCATTGCTGGGCAGGAATGTACTTGACACTGTACCTCATCAGAACCAATTCTGATGATGTCACACTAAGCAGATGAAAAGATAAAATTCTGCTCATCTAATAATCCTTCCCCCCACTCCCTAATTTATGTTCAGAGTTAATAAAAGTAGCAAGACTTGCATTTCATAGGGCTACAGATCACCTGTAGGGCATTTCAATAATGCATTTGTACCCTGCCTTTCTATTTATATAACTTTCAAGGCAGCCTACAGCACAATCTAATAATAATATCTAATATAACTTACTCAAGAGTGAGAACACCAAAACAAGTATTTCAGGATTAGCATTTTCTATGTCATGAAATTTTTGAAGAGCATAGCTTTTCAACAGGTATACCAAATGGTGTCTTTCTCATGTTTTAGACTTAATTTCTATCAGCCACAAGTATGGAATTTTAGGAATTGTTAATGAAATATCTTGAAGACAACAGGTTAACTATCACTGAAATATTTTAAAATAAAATAAACAGGCTGTTTAAGTGCCTTACAGTTTGCAAACTAAGAAAATGTATTTCTTAATACTAGTTAAAAATAATAAAAGTGAAAAATTTGCATTTTGTAATTTGTAGGGGATAGTTACATAGCTCTGAACTCATAAGGAGAAGGCTGAAAACAAAAGATTGTGCTTTCCATAATAATTACAGTATTAGGAACTGTACTTTAATAAACGAAACTGTAATTATATCTTACCACAGGAATGACATGAGTGACACCATCCCCGCTATCTATAACCGTTCCAGTCAGTGTCCGTTCTCCTACTTGTCTTGACGTCCAAGATGCAGCTAAAGCAAGGACAGCCTACCAAAGAAACAGTATGAGCATAAGTGTTTCATAATCTCCAAAAAATGAATACTACATGAGACAAAATCATACAATATATTTATTCTGCATTACATAGCCCAAGAAAATGATACACATTACAAAAAAATAGTGAAAAAGAAAACAAAGAACATATAAGAACAGATACAGTTTGTTAAATTTAAAATAATTGCAGCAGCACTACAGAAAAGAAAAGTAGAACTCTTCTGAAATTCACACTCAAGCATTGAGACAATCTCAGTAGGTAAAGTATTGATGGAAAGCAGCACTATACCACTGAAGCTACATTAATTTCAGACTGACTGAAAATACAATATTCTTTTTCATGTTATCTTTCTGGCATAAAGTGATTGCAAATACGATGAGTTCAGGTATAAGAACTCAATACAATATTGTGTTAAGATTATTTTTTGTTAAGAAGTGTAATATACATAGTCAATAAATATTGATAAGAAATGTTAATAAGTCAGAATTATGACTTAAAATAAAAATTATCTTCAACTGCAAAGCAATGCCAAATGTCTTGTAAATGTTAAACAAAAAATAAATCCTATCAAAAGAAATACTGTGGTAGCAAACCATGGACATACTATAGAAGATTTAAGTATAGAAATAATAAAACTATAGGCACCATGCTGCTCTTTCATCCAATAAACACTTATTATAAGGTGCTCTATATCCTGAGAGTGGGCAGAAGTGAAATTCTGATTGACAACTTACATAGCAATTGCTGTGCTAATGATCATTCTTTCCTCCAAGAAGCAGAGTTCACAGACAATTATAGATCACATAAAACAAAGACAAACTATACTTTTATGAGATGATTTTGCTCTTACCTCAATTTGATAGAAAGTTAATTTGTATTACTTTATGAAATTCTACATTAGTGTGATTTGCACATTGGTAGTATTTCCACATCACACCTAATCATAAGAGGCAGTTAGTGAATTTTGTACAGAAACTATTAGCCACCCCTCCCAAGCAGCATCACTAGTGTTCATTGTTTAGTTAAGCTTGCTATCCAACAAAAGGTAAAAGACAGGACTAGATGTCCCATACTAGGAACAGTGATTTATGTATCCCAAATTAACAGTCAGAAGAAAACAAAGAAGATAAAGGAGTGTGTTTTAGTCATTTACAAACCTAGACTTTACAAAACTTTATATTATACTTCAGAACATATTTAGAACATTTCCAAATGTGTGAGTTTCATGCAAAAGGCCTCTCACCTCAAACTGGGTGATCTCATTGTCTGTCTAGTGGGCTAGCACGAAAGAAGTTCTCATAAAATTACCATTATCATTTAGGTCAGAAGAAAAGTTCTAAGTGCAGCTGATGCAGAACAGGCTAATTCTAGAACAACTGATGTAGAATCCACATAGTTTCTTAAGGACTATTACTTAATAAAATCAGAACTCTATATCTCACCTGAACAGCAATGTACAGCCCAGGAACATTGAAGGATTCAAACATGATTTCAGCAGTATATTCCCTGTTTTCTGGAGTATTTAGAGGAGGTTCAGTCTGTGAAGAAAAAAAACTATTCAGCTCAATCTAATCTACTTTCTGTAGGCCATGTAATATTTTTACCTGAATAATTATCCTTCATTTTATTGTTTTGATAGCTTTACAGGATCTAATATATCCAACACCACAGATGAACTGATTTCTTACTGAAAGAACTGTAACTTCCTAAGCATGCTTATTTTTCCCCCACAAAAAGAAAGTAGTGCCTGTAAATACAGAACACTGTTGTCCCATTATTCCCCGACATTACTTCCTCAAACAACAGAAGAACTCTGTTAACTCTCTTAATTCTGCTAAGGAATTACATACAAATTGGAAACTTTGTTAATGTCAGTGAGTGAGGAAAAGATTTAATAGTGAGACAATACATCTTACATAATTTCATGAACATTTTGTCTTAAAAATGAAGACTGCTCCTGAAGAATTCTTTAATGAGCTAAATGAGGTCAGCAATTTTACGTATTTTTCATATACTGCAATTATGTATTTTATTATAATAGCCTTACAGCCATTAAATACTAGGTAAATTCCGACTTTCTTCTCTGATCTGGCTTCAGAAACTACAAATATTATTTCAAGATTTTAAAGCTATAAAATGCAGAAGCATTTTAGAGGAGTACTTTAGGTTGGTTATTGTCACAATAATTGCTATAATTATAGATATGGAAGGGAACAATTGGGCTACGGAGTCCATCTGCTTCCTAAATAGAAAGAATCCAAATTCTCTGATTAAAGAAGGAATGCATCCTTGACAAATTACCTACCAAACTTCTGCTTCAATAAATCCATCAAAGAAAAGCTCTCTGAACTGGCTTGGTTTGTTAAAATTTATGATTATAAATGTCTTAATAATAGACACCTTTAGAAACAGTTTCCCCAGATAATTATTTCCCCCAAAGAATTATTCACCTGGTATCTGTTTTATGAGCTTGTTTTTTATATGTTCTCAGTGTTATAGCAATAAGACATACCACGTTTCCCTGAAAATAAGACCACATCTTATTTTCTTTTGACCCCCGAAAAAAATTCCAGGGCTTCTTTTCTAATTATTGACTCACCTCGCCGCCACAGCACCAACAGCCCCACCCAGCAGGAGGCAGCTGCCCACCCACTTCTGCGGCCGTTTGATGCTGCTTGTATGCATCGCCCCCGGCCTCCATTTAATCCGGATTAATCCAGAGCTCTGTTATCAGATGTAGAGGGCTTTCCGGAAGACATCCGAAGGCAAAACGGAAGCCAGGGGGTGCCACACACATCAATCCAGAGCAAGTTTCTCAGCTACACAGGGGTTTCCAGAAGGCTCTTACAGTGAAACGGAGGTGGGGGGCGATGTGTGCAAGGAGGTGCAAGTAACCGCAGAAGTGGGATGCAGAAGAAGTGGCTGCAGAAGAAGGCAAGGCAGGTGTTGGGGTGTGCGAGGCCTGGTAAGGAGAGCAGTCCATCCCTCCATTCCCACCCTAGCTTAATTTTTACCTCCCCCCACCCTCTGCACCCCAGGGTGGGCGGGGTCTTAATTAGTGCTAATTTTGGAGGTAGGGCTTAATTTGAGTGCATGCGTTCAAAAACATGATAGGGTCATAATGGTGAACCTGTGGCACACGGAGCCGTATCAGTGGGCACACGAGCTCAGCTTTGGCATGCACGCGTGAGCGCGCCAGCTGATTTTCAGGCCTTTTGGGCCCACTGAAAATCAGGAAAAAGGCTGTTTCCAGCCTCTGGAGGGCTTCCGGGTGGTGGGGAAGGCTGTTTTCACCCTCCCCAGCCTCCTAGAAAGGCTCTGGAGCCTGGGGAGAGTGAAAAACGGGCCTTCCAGTCCCACTGGAAGTCAGCAAATGGGCCATTTCCAGCCTCTGGAAGACCTCCGGGGGGGGAGGCCGTTTTCACCCTCCCCAACATCCTAGAAAGGCTCTGGAGCCTGGGGAAGAGCGAAAAATGGGCCCACAGGGCCCACCGGGCCGTGTGCCAAAAGCGGGGGAGCGGGGGGATTGCATGCATGCGCAGGGGGGCAGGGCGCATAGAACTATGGGTGTAGGCACATGCGCGAGCAACAACTCCCCGCACGCGATGGCAAAAAGGTTAGACATCACTGTGATAGCCGAGAGCCGAGGTGGAGTACGAGTGCAGTACTGCAGCTACTTCAGCTGACTGCTAGTTCAGCAAATCAGCGGATCAAATCTCACCGGCTCAAGTTGACTCAGCCTTCCATCCTTCTGAGGTGGATTAAATAAGGACCCAGATTGTTGGGGGCAATATCCTATTTAGTATACTGTCTTTGGTGTAAGCTGCCCAGAGTCCTCGGAGAGTGGGTGGCATAGAAATATGACTACTATTACTACTACTACTACTACTACTACTACTACTACTAATAATAATAATAATAATAATAATAATAATAATAATAATAGGGCTTCTTTTTGGGGTGAGTCTTATTTTAGGGGAAACACAGTATTTTCAGCACTCTCTGGGCAGTTTATAATGTCAGCATATTGCCCCAAACAATATGGGTTCTCATTTTACCAACCTCAGAAGGATGGAAGGCTGAGGAAACTTTTGAGCCCCATTAGAATTGAACTCCAGGCTGTGCGCAGTTTGCCTGCAATACTGCATTCTAGTCACTGTGTCCCCAGGGCTTAAGTTGTGAGCCTACGTTATTTTACTTTGCTGTACCACATTTTTTAATTTTTATTACAATGTAATTTTGTATTATATACCATTTTGTTGTGCTGTACTATATATCAGAGGTAATACTTTTCAGCCTTTGCTCAATTATCTATTACACTTGTTTTTACAAATTAGTTCAAATCGGATTTTATACTCACCAAAAGAAAATAATGGTCTTCAGGTTCTGCCCTTAAATATTTAAAGATAACTTGTTCCATAAATCTCTCCATCAAGTCCCAATCTTCAACTATGCCATGGCGAATGGGCCACTGTTTAAAGTGTGCACATTGTTAAAAAAATACTAAATTTAAACTTATGGTAGAATCACATAAATATGAATAAATATAGAAGGCGGCCTTTAACTTTGCTCTGGCTTATTTGTACTGTTAAGTATAGAGTTTATATTTTTACATGATACTGCTCTTTTTAAATTAAATCAATTATCATAACTTGTTTTAAAATATACTGGTAAGCATCTTAAAACTTTATCTTAACCTGAAATATTAACATACTGCTGTTTATAATAAATTATATGATACAGTAAATAAAACATTAATCTGTATGAGGAAAATTAGTTCAAATTATTATTCATCCCTGAAAATTAGACAATCTTTCTTTCTTTGCTTAAAAAAGAGAAAAAATGCCACTTTTTATTTTAATACCTTTGTTGCATATGTGGGTTTTTCTATTGCTTCATCCCCGATAAAGAAGTCTAAGTCATCCACACCTTTCATAACCCTTCTTTGTGCCTGATCGACAACTTTGGCCGATTCCTTAATGGCAATACCTTTATTACAGAAATAAGAGCAAATTACAGATAGAATTATACCCTTAATTTTTAATAAAACATTTATTCTTCTACAAAGACTTATTACTCTGAAGGATATTACTGTTGATATGTTTATCCAGTTTTCTAGAAAAAATAAATTTCAAATACAAGTCAACCTTCTACTTAAAGCATCACTAGAATTTTTTTTTGGGGGGGGGTGTTAATGCAAATGTCCGTTAAATCTGAGTGTTATTTTTTTAAAAGTACAAATTTTTTTTACAGAGCTCATAGATATGGGTAGAGTGTTAAATGTTTGCCTGAATCAAGCAGAGTTGAGAGATAATAGCATTCTGCACAGAAGTACTAGAACCAACAATACAGACAAACCAGAGGTGGGTTTCACATAATTTTACCACCGGTTCGCCGCAGACCAAAAATGCCTTCCGCACGTACGCTTTGCTTTTGTGCGCAGTTTGCACGCATGCGCCTGGCTTAGAAAACATGGCTAAATAGGACATCATAATGCCGGGGCAGGTGGGTGGGCACCACAGGTCACCACTACCGGTTTGCCCAAACCAGTCCGAACCAGCTGAATACCACCAGAAACAAACCTTAGTGGCAATGGACTTTAAGAGATAAAGCCAAAGTACAAATCTGGTTTTCTATATTAAACACTCAAATTGTAATTTCACTATTTCCGATTCAATAAAAAGGGCTTAAATATAATGTGCTTCAGATATATAAATGAAGTAGAATTATAATTTTTTATGCCAAGCACAAGGCATTATACCAGAAACACAGCCTTATGATGTTTATATAATACCAGTTATTTTATAATAAATTCTTGGAATATTGTTTCATGGAGCTTTCTTCTTATTTCTTAACTTTCTTTTGTATAGCAAATATTTATTATCCATGCTGTCAAAATGTTCGCTTTACGTTCTAAATATGCGTAAAAATGCATAAATATAAATCAAAAAGTACTGAAGCAGTTTTTAGAAAAGAGATCACTTGAGAATTGACAACCTGATGGTATATAATCAATTGATCACTATAACCAGACAAAACTTTCATCTTTAACCCAGACCATTAACACTCTTCTTTAAAACATGTAAATAATAAATAATATTCTGAATGGACAGAGAATAGAAATAACAATGTACTAGAAATAATAATAAAATAACAGAAATAATCAAATTATCACAACACTTGATAAGTTATAAATCTATGAAAGGACAGACTGCCTGAATTGATTATAATCCCTGTGTTCCTTCCTCCCCCCACTCCCTTCCTGGCCCTTCACCAATGCTGAAATACATCATCAGATTTTATTTCTCAAGTGCACTACTAATGACACTTGTCTATTTGTCTGATTCTAGATTACAGAAATAACAAGGTATCATATATAAAATATAAAATCTGGCTGATAAATCATGCAAGTGTTGGCTAGTTAAAATATTAAAAAAGAAAAATAGCACTGAAAAAAACAACACATCTGACACTATGAACTGAAAATTATATCTGGATATTTTTTATATATATAAAAAAGGTTACCATGGTGTTTAAAGACAGGAATTATTCATGCAATATAAAATGACTGCCTTGGATTTATGCTGCATGAGAATTTTAAAAAGCCCTGAAACAAATATGATATTTTAAGTACTTTTAATGATTAAGTCATTACTCCAACCTCTTAAAGATAATTAGTAAAAATGTAAAGGAAGCTTATTAAAATAAGTAAAATATACAAAAGACTACATATATTGTTGATGACTTTATAATCTATAAATGGTCAGTGTGGTGAAAAAAAAATAAATTAGCATTTTCAATGATATTGAAATGTCATATATTAAGGAAAGATTATTGATAATATGACAATAACAAAGAAAACAGGCTATAATGTATTTTCCAAAAAATATTCTAGAAACTTTTAAATTTCTTGTTAACTAATGTGTTATTTCTGCAGTAATATATATATCCCAAATGCAGCTTTACCTGATGATTGCATAAAGATAGTCATTCTGACTCACAGGCAATATGGAAGTGATTTGTTACTGCCTTTTTCCAGTGTATTTTTTTCCAACATCCCAGTTATTGGAAGGGGAAAGACTCTTGAAATCCCATATCAACTTAATCCAAACATGTTTAGATTTAATAAAATAAGTAAAAGTGGATTTGAGCTTTCCACTTGCTATGCTATGTATGCAAGGCATTACTTAAGGCACTTATAATAAATGATATGGTTAGTAAAATGTTACAATGAGTCATGGAGACAAAAGGGCCATGGAACAAAACCCTCTGCCCACTTCAAGTATTCAAATTAAAGCATCACAATAAATGACTCTCTAGACACTGTAGGGTCTGCCACAAAATATTGCAAGAATCCTTATCCCATAATGACATTTTTAGGCCAAGTATGCTTTTTCATCATTTCAGAGTTTGATGTAAGCTGGATGGCTATGTAAATATTTAAAATAAAATAATAAAATAAAATAAATCAAAATAAAATAAATTTAGGACAATTTAAGGGGTTCAACCAGGCAGTCATTACCCATAATCACTCCAGTTCTCATTTTCAAACATCCTGCAGTTTGTGGTAGCACTGATCCTGTTCAATTCTCACTTTGTTTTTCTTTTTCTTTGTTTTCTGATTTATTTTGGGATGGTCTATGTTCAACTTAACCTTTTGAATCCCTGTATCTTTTACTTCAGCATACTGTTTCTTCTCTCTTATTCACCAGTGGCCACATTCTGACTTCTTTCAGCATTTAACTACTTCAACTCACCATCAACTCATCATCATGAGCCATGGTGGCACAGTGGTTAGAGTGCAGTACTGGATACTACTTCTGTGACTGCTGGCTGCCTGCTTATTTGGCAGTTAGAATCTCACCAGGTTCAAGTTTGACTCAGCCTTCCATCCTTCTGATAAAATGAGGAGCCAAATTGTTGGGGGCAATATGCTAACTCTGTAAACCGCTTAGAGAGGGCTGTAAAGTACTGTAAAGCAGTATAAAAGTCTAAGTGCCATTGCTATTGCTACCAAGGAAAATATTATTTATCCATCAAATGGCATGACATAGCCCCTTCTCTTGCTTCTCATACATTTGTTCACTGTATTTTTAGTAATTTATTTTGGCATGTTTAATAACCAGGGATAGGTTAAACTAAACTGTTATGAAAAACTACATAGAATGGCATCTCTTTAAGCTCATAATAATAAATTAGTAGTGTATTTATAGGGGAAATTAAGGAAGTATTGAATAAGGAATGCCACGTGAGCACGGAATGAAGTTATCATTTCGTTGACAGTCTGAGAATGCTGAAGGAGCAAGATGTTGATTAGTTGTATTCTGAATGACAGAATGAAATAAGCAATGGCAATTAGTATAATTATTCCTGAATTTGTCTTCAAGAACCAAAAAAATCCCCACATTTAATTTCATCAACTGATGTCACACCTCTTTAGAATAGTAGTGCAAAAGGCAGATATAATCTATTCTTCCCTGGAGAAAAAGAAAAGAGAGAATACCTCCAGAATATTTATTGTTATGTTTCTTAGCAGTTCTCCCCAGAATACATCCAAATTCCACATGGCATTTAGAAAGGAAAAACCAGGAAAGGCTTCCAAAGATAAACAGCTATGCAGACAAGGCAAACCAAAGAAGCAATTTCATACCAGCTGGTCCCCACAGTAGAATAATGCTGTTACTAATCCAGAATACTCAAGCACCAAAAAAAAGGAAAGGGGAATGATAAAATCCTGGTTCAGTAGAAGAGCCAAGATTGCAATTCTCCTGACAATTGATAAAACTTTCTCATTTAATCATCTTTTGTTCTAATCGCACCTGCTTCTATTTATTAGTCAGTGAAATGAATTGTCCTGCTCCATCAAGACTCAACTAATCATTCAACCAGTGCAAAACTAGCAGAAAGGATAAAAATTTCCAACAGTTAGTTTTGCTCTATATCCTAATCAGAATAACTTTAGCTAAAAGACATATGATAAAGACATATCAAAGACATTTGATAAAATAGCAAAAGGGGGCCTAAATGAACTCAATACTAATGCCATTACATATTTTTTCAGGTTTTTCCATTAGCCAAATAATACAATGATCAAAAAGTTCATTGGCAAAATATGATTGCCTCCTTATAAATTCATACATTATGTAAATTCTAAGTGTATCTAGTAATCTGAAAACACATTCAAAGTGGTTTCAAAAAAATCTATCATATACAGTATAAAACCTCATTTAAATGGAATTTCAAAAGTATGAATATTCTTAAAACTGTGAGCTAAATTAAGTGACAAATGCAGTTACATCCTTTAATACAACAGCGTACCCCAAAACACTTACATGAAGGAATGATGAACTGTGGCTCTGTATTACCAGCATATCCCAGTTTGGTATACCTGTAAGACAAAGCAACATAAACAAGCTACTTTAAAAATGATCAGCAAAACTGCAGTATTTACAAATCAAAGTCACATGATCAAATATTGATGTATAAAAATATTAATCAGAGACACAGTCCCCTCACCGAGAGTCATTAGCCTAAATCTTTCAGGACTGTACTGAAAAGGTAGTGCTGATGCCAACTATATATCTGCCAAAACGATACCCATAAGAACTGGGTAGAAGTCCATATAACTGCCCATAAGTCAGGCAGCACAAGGTAATATTTTTGTTCCAAGTGACAATGCTAAGATATACTGAACACCTTGTACTGATTAATTATGACCATAACAAAAAAAACCCTATTAAAACAATAGAGAAAATAGTAGGGCATATTCATAATAAACTGTCACCCTTCCAGTCGATCCCAATCTCTTCTAAATAGTCTATTCTCTTCAAAATGGTCTTTGATATAAAAATGCTATCTTGCTAGGGATATGCAGGTTTATTTCCTGCAAGAAATTTTCAGTTTTGTTGAGTGAATAGAGTTTGCAATCCAAGCAAGATATGTCTTAACAGCTAGTGCACTATTCATAGTCTTTTTTTTAATCAGAACTCTATGGAATCTTCCATACCTTATCATAGAATCTAGTTGTTAAAATGTGCTCTGGTGAAAAGCTAGTCTAAAAGGTTATTAAATATTTTTCTATCTGGGAGGCTAATTTGTGACAGATGTGGTATCATCTTGGGCAGCAACATCTGAGACCCTTTCTTTGAAACTTTTTCTTGGACTTGGGCTCTATCTATTCCAATAAGGGAACATTTATATATCTCCCACATTTCTGACTTTATATAATCATTGGGACTATTTTGCTGCTGAATAACTTATTGATTAGAATTAGAGAGCCAGGATAGCTATGGTTGCTAAGCTGCCTTACAGAATTGACACTGACTGTAGCTGTTAAAAGAACTCTTGTGAAATGTGGCAGCCAGATACAGACGTAGTAAGGCACACCCACTCAACCATGTTTAAAGCTTCACTGCAACTGAACAATCAAGTTTTTAAAAAGCTTTTCCATTTAGAATACACTAGTCTAATGGACCGTATAAAGGTAGTCTCGATTGAACCAAAAAATTATGTTGCTAATTGAAACATTTGTCAAGTGATTTTGCCCCATTTTACATCTTTTCTTGCCACAGATGTTAAGTGAATCATTGCATTTGTTAAGTTTGTAACATGGTTGTTAAATGAACCTGTCTTCCATATTGACTTTGCTTGTCAGGAAGTTGCAAAAGTTGATCACATGACCTTAGGACCTACAGCCATCATAAATATGAACCAGTTGCCAAACACCTGAATTTTGATCATGTGACCATTGGGATGCTGCAGTAGTCGTAAATGTGAAAAATGGTCACAAGTAATTTTTTTCAGTGCTGTTGTAACTTTGAACGGTCACTAAATGAACTGTTGTAAGTTGAGGACTGCCTGTAATTAAAAACACTCCCTTATGAATTATTGTGAGTCATCATATGAAATAGGCAACCACATACAGGGAGTTTTTTAAGTGACCATTTGAAATTACAACAGTGCTGAAAAAACTGACTTACAAATGGTCTTTGCACTTATGACTGTGGAGCATCCCCACGGTCACATGATCACCATTTTTGATTGCAGCACACTGACTGACTCATTGCTAAAACAAGATGACACTTGATTGTCTCTCTAAACATTCATGCTCACTGGTTACAATCAGATGAAGGAGAGCTACCTGATATCAACCTAAGCAAGCTGTGCTTCCTTTTTCTGGTTATTTGGCTATATCTTTTCATGGAATACAGATAATTGAACCAACTTTGTTGCATTATATTCTTGGTTAAATTATCTTTCCATTGATATATAATCTTATGGTACTACTCCAAAAAAAGTGGTGTTATTAGACATCAAACCTCAAAAATACATTTTCCCAAAAGGTTTCCACAATTTTAGCCACTACTGTATACTAGCCACTAACTGCATGCATTCAGTCACATTTAGTACTGCACAACCTAACAAATCTATCCCTTGCTCCAGCTTTGTTGCCCATCCATATGTATTCAACAGTTCATCTGTCCTCTGTCTTTGTTCTCTACATCAACTTTCACCTTTCTCTGTAAATATCACATCTTTTCTCTTTGCAATAGCTGCACCATTGATTGCTCTTTGTTCTCATATGGGCCATATTCCCTAATTAAAAGCAGGAGATTTTCATGGAGATTTTTAAAATGCCTTTCTACTTGTTATTTTTCAGAATCCAATTTGCTCTCACCATCTGGCATTCAATGAAGTGTATGTATGTTGGATCTGAATAATTTGCCACCTCCTCTTTTTTCCTGTACCTGACATTTTTAAAGATCAGTCATAAAAGAGGGTTAGGTTTATTATTTGTATGTCATGTAGTCTTTAGTCATTCATATAATGATGCTACGTAAGTACAATACTATTAAATCTTTACCTAAAAAGCTAATTTGTGAACTATATATGAGAGAAACAGGCAATATGTTTCTATGGTAACTATGAGCACTCTTAGTGTTTGTCATGATCCCTGCTTATATATTTTTTTTTTATTTTAAAGCTTATTTTAAAATATTGACTGTGAAGCTGGCATCCCAGAAACCAAATAACCAAGTTTTGCTATCATCTCTATTTAAGAGAACGTCTTTGAGTTCCCCAAAGATGTTAGAAAATAAAACCGGTGAATAGACATAGTCCCAAGACTTATTTACACAATTCTTGAAGTTTGGCAGGGTTCTACGCTCCTAAACTTTGGAAAAGACCTGGCTTTCTCCCCCAGGTATGGGATATGGTGAGGTGGATAAGAAGACTGCATATGAAATCTTCACTTTGGTGCCAGGTTTTTATTGTATGTGTGTGTGTGTGTACACACATGGATATATATGTGTGTGTGTATCTATCTACCTACCTACCTACCTACCATCATCTACCCTGTTTTCCCCAAAATAAGACATCCCTGATAATAAGCCCAATCAGGCTTTTGAGCGCATGGCAATAAGGCCAAGGCTTATTTCAGGGTTCAAAAAAATATAGATCTTATTTTCAGGGAAACACGGTATCTGTTTTATTATTGATGTACTGCTAATTTGACGCCACAAGGAAGGAAGGAAGGAAGGAAGGAAGGAAGGAAGGAAGGAAGGAAGGAACCCTCCCAATCCTCTTTTTCCTGCTACTGATGAAGTATGTCTGGCATAGAGATCGCAAGAGGCCAGGTGTACCTCATCAGCAGTAGAAGGAAAAAGACAGCAGGGTTAGGCAAAGGTGGTAAAAATTAGGGTTGCCAAAAGGGCAAAGATGAGGGAGGGGCAATTGAACTGCACAGAGATCATAAACATGAGCAACCTGCCAAGCACCCAAATTTTGATCACAAGAATGTTATCTGTAAAAATGAAGATGAGAAATCTTATGCTGGAAAGTACAGGTAGTCCTAACTTAACTGCCACAATTGGGAACAGCAATTCCATTGCCAAGTGACACTGTCATTAAATGGAACATCACTTGATCATGCCGGACTTAACATCAGTCCCAGTATGGCTATTAAGCAAATCACCCACAGTTTAGGGAGACATCACATGACTGTGACTTGCCAGGTTCTCTATTGACTTGGCTTGTCAAAGGCCAGCTGTGAAGCTTCCAAATTGCAATCATTACTTCAAGATGCTTCAACAGTACATAAATACACACTGGTTGAAAAGCTTGCAAATCGCAATCACATGATTGCAGAGATACTGCAAGAGTCATAAGTATGAGGACTGATCATAAAATTATTTTTCCAGCCATCTTAAATTTTGAATGGTTACTAAATAGAATAATTGTTAACCAAGGATTACATGTGCTAGTAAATTTTGAAATACCCTAAGAAACTGAAAATTTAGTATTTAGTTCTACACTTGCTCATTTGCAGGATACCATACTACTACTAAACTAATCAGGAGTTACTTTAAAGAAAGACTCTCAAGATCAGACTGTTAGTGCAAAAGAAGTTCCAATAAAGAAACATAAGTCAAGCAATACTTCAACATCCAGAAATGATAAATTTGGAAAACTAAAACAGAATACTATTCACTATATAAAATTTAGTATCTTGTGAAGGAAATTATCCTCTGCAAAGTATTTTAAGGATTAGAAGAAAAATGTTATATGTATTTCCAGTAAAGTCTATACTGCACAGTTCAGCATATCTAAAAATATTCATAGCTACTCTAGCAAAAATGTAGAAGAATGAATCATGAAAATAAACATGGTTATTGGCAGACACTGAGGACACCTAATACCAAGCCTGTTTGCTCTTTTACTACTTGATTGTTCAAAGATCTAAAATTCATTTTAAACAGTAATTTCTCATTCAGAATAAGATGGATATCAAATTATATTGTGCAAGAAACTAATGGACAAGAACAACAGGAGAAGTAATGATACTCAGCAATACATAGATCTAGATTTTTTTCAAAGAAAAAGGTGCACCGGATCAAAAATATTTAAGGATTTTTTTTATCTCAATGCATTATTTTAAATCATGAAAAAGAAGATATACAATTCTTTGAAGAATCATCATGGGACATCTTTAATTTCCAATTTAATAACAAACACTAATCTTAATTATCTTGGAAATCTGTTATTGGCAATATATTATACTCTCATATTTTCTGAGTAAGTAATATACAACTTAGCTTACACAGAGTAAATTATTATATCTGATTCAGTATTTGAAACTAGAGCATTCCAATGCCATTTTGCAGGATCAGATAAAAAGTTCCTTTTACCTTCCTAGATTTTTAAATTAAAGAACTGAATCAGCCTACACTGCAAGGAAAGGATAAACTTTAAAATATTCCAATTGTTTCCAATTCAATACAGAGGAAACACACTGAATAATTAAATAGCTACTATACTACTAGGAATCGTTCTTTTCTTTCCCACTTTTTAACAAACACGAGACTACAGGGATAGATAGAATAATTCTGTTTTCAGCATCTTTCTAAATGTGATCAGGGAAGGCCAGCTTGATGCTACAGCGAGACTATTTCTCAAAAATGGTACTTCTACTGAGAAGGAGTGTATCCTGGAGAAATAGCAACACTGCTTGTTAGTTGAAACTCAGCTCCAACTTGTTCCATCCAGACTTTCACTGCCTTTAAACTTTGAGTCAGGAGTTCCACAGCATTTCTGGCCTGACCTGTAATGCATAACAGATGACCTCTTATCATGGACTGAACAGTTATTCTAATCAGTCCATGTTTGTTTTGAACTGTTATTTTTATCATATTTATATACCACCCATCTCACAAACTGTGATTCTGGGCCAGGTACAATAAAGACCATAAAGTATTTTTTCAAAAAAATAATCTACAATTAAAAACATTATTATGGTTTGACAAACAGTCAGCCAAATGTTTGGACTGGATTTGATATTTTTATCCACCTATTGAATCCTTGCTAAGGATCTGGGAGAAGCACATACAGTTGCTTGATAGTATTAAAAGGATAAGCTTTGCTTGTAACACTTTCCAAGTAAGGTATTATAAGGATGTAAGGCAAGGGTATCAAACTCAATTTCATTGAGGGCCACATAAAGGTTGTATTTGACCTCGGGGAGCCAGGGTGGGTGTGGCCAGTGTAGGCATGGCCAGCTTGATGTCACTTGTGTCAGGGGCACCTGTGGTGGCCTGAACGCTCTGCCAGCAAAAACAGGCTCGAGAGCTCCTTTTTCAGCTGCGATGGCTTCCTGCAACCTTCTGCCAGCAAAAATGGAGCTTGGGAAGGCTGCCTGTGGTCTGCCCGAGCTCCAATTTCGCTGACAGAGGCATCGCGGGCTTGTCCTTTGCTGTTTCCAGGGTGTCTCTGCTGGCCAGATCTAAGCACTCTTCAGGCCGGATCCAGCCCCCGGACCTTGTGTTTAACACCCCTAATGTAAGGTGTTACAAGCAAAGCTGCCTTTTGCACCTGACTGATCTGCCAATGCTGATGATGTTCAAGTGATGCTGCAGAGTTTTTGAGGAACTTCCAAAAGATGGAGCCAATTTCACCATGGGGGAGATAATGTTCCACAGGGCAGGGGCCTTGGCAGAAAAGCTTTACATCCTGGGTCCCACCAGGTGTAGTTCCTTAGATGGGATCCACCTCATGGAATGGGCAGAAGTAACTAGGAAAAGACTGTCCCTCAAATAATCCAACCCCAATAATAAAGGTCATTAAGGGCCAAAACAGCATATTTAATTGAACCTGGAAGCAAACTAGCAACTAATTAATGCAGCTCACAGAGCATGTACACATGTAATATGTGTCATTCTAGCTGTACATATAACTGTCCATGCTACTGTATTTTGCACCAGAGAGCAAAAAACCTGCAGCACTCCACATACTGGGGACCAAGGTGAGATATCTGCCTAATTAGCATCAACTGGAATTGAGGAAAGAGGTGAACCAGTACAACTTTGTGCCACCTATCCCCAACTCTCTGAGCCAATCCAGAGGGATATAATGACCAATGGTACATAGGCCATCAAAAGGTCAAGCATGGATGCAGATCCCCAAACCTGTCTCCTGAAGAGGTCATTGAAAATGAACCAAAGCCATTTCTTACCTATACTCAGGCCTGAATCCTAACTGAAAGGGGTCCAATTAATCCATTTTATCCTGGGTCCCGAGGCTGTACTGTAACCACCTTCTCAATTACCTTCACTAGGAGGAGGAGATTGCATAGTACTAAAAATTGCCCAGTATATAAGGTCCAATTGTGATTTCTTGAGCAGAGAGTGTATCAGTACTTCCTCAAGAACAACAACTTCCTCACTCAAGGAGGGATTCCGCTGTTAGAACCCTGACCTCCCATCACCACCAGGCAGCTTTAGTTAGCCAGCAGAGGCATGGATCTAGAAAGCAGATGTCCAAATTCACCATCATTTTTTTAATGTTGATCTTCCTATTATGATGTTTTAAACTTGTTTTCCTAGCCACTAAGTCATTTAATTTCAATGATCAATAACATGATTGTTAATCAGCAAACCAACTGTGTCTGATTTACCAGTTTTAAATCTACATACCTGCAAGGGGCTCTGGTAATGTTTATTCACACTCCTAGCATCACAACAGACTACTACAACTATTTGGAAAATGTAATTGGTACAGATGAAACTATTCACATTAGCAGATGAGAACAACTGCAAGCACATAACACCGATTCTGCAGAATAGCATTAGCTTCAGCTGTAATTCAAAGTGTGGTTATTAACCTTAAAAGCCCTACATCTGCAGGAACATGTCCTCCAAATAGAACCAACCTGTCCAGTGTGCTCATCCCAAAAGGGAATATTGGGCGTTTCCCAGTTTCAAGAGGTGCTAATGGCAGAGGCCTGGGAAAAGTTCTTCTCTGTGATGGACTGCACTTCAGGAAATTGGCTCACTTCCACAGAGGCCCAGTTGGTGCTCACCCTTTTTTAAAGTTTTTAAGACAAAAATTTCCACTGGGCTCTCAAAAGTTAAATGTTATTAGATTTTTGGGTTGGCACCAGTGATAATATATACCGTGTTTCCCTGAAAATAAGACCCTGTCTTATATTTTTTTGAACTCTGAAATAGGCGCTTAGCCTGATGCGCTCAAAATCCCGATTGGCTTATTATCAGGGGATGTCTTATTTTGCGGGAAACAGGGTAGCTATTCACATTTACTTTTTGTAATAGTTTTTAATCACATTATTAATGGTTTAATATTATAAACTGAAATTCTCCAATATAGCTAGTTAATAAAAATTTAATAGACAAATTACAGCTAAGAATGTTATTGAAGAAATAACTTGTTTAGAATGCAAATATTATTCAAGTCTTGCTAAATAGTAACTAACAAATACCTGCTCTGAAGTTATTCATATATAGGACAAGGTGATATCACTCAAATCAGTTAAAAATTAATTTAGGTAAATGTAAAATTCATATAAACAATACAAGCAATATCTACTTCATTTATTAAAAAGTAGGTTTTGCTTTAGAACATTCATCAAAATACCTTTTCAAATAATTGTTGGCTGTGATGGTGCATATTGATCTGCAGGTTTCTTCTTAGTTAAGTACTTAAGCTAATGTGGATTTAAAATAAGGAACAACTCTAATTGCCATTTGTAAAGTCTGTGAAGTTGGAGGAAGAAACTGATACTTCAAGGTTGCAAACAAATAACCCTTTGTTAATTTATAAAGAGGAAGAGGGAATAGAGGCAACAGACAAACCACAGACTGGCTTACTCAGTTCAATAATTACTGTTGCAACAAATATTAGTCTTTTCAAATAATATTTACATATTAGCTAATGGCCCAGTGTAGGTATACTTATGGGGGCTAATAAACACTCAAGATTAAAAACTTAAGCAATAAATTTCTTATCAATGGCTATCACTGATCCATATTAGCATCTGAGGTGGCATTTGGTTGATTTCTGGATTTCTGGATTCCAGATCTGGTAATCCTAGCATAGAGCTATTCAAATCAGTCAGCTCACTTGCCTCAGGCCGACACTGAAACAGGAGAAGAGATTAGAGCTGGAGGGAGTTATAATTTTTAAAAAGCATCAAAATATGTATTTTAGCCTATGAAATTACATTGGAATTAGGATCTGAGAAAGACAGGAGAGAATGTGCATATAATGATGCATGCCCAACTCTGTCAGTACTATAATGAGACAATTGTAAAGTAACAACAATTCAAGTGATAGGAAGTAACAGACCTATTCACTTCCATACGTGCGAGTTTCATCTGAATGACTTTGTCCAGTCTGACATATTTTAACATCTTCCCAACTTGCTGGACTACAACTATCACATTCACAGCTAGCAAATAAGAAAAGATTCACAGAAAGCAGTATGTTACAGATATTCAAGTACTACTAAGTGGAGCCCCTGTAACATTGTACCGGATCTGAAATCACATGGAATATTTTACTGCTGAATTAGGCATGTAAACTCACAACTGAACTCTGCAGAATGCTTCATTTACTGAACATTTTTTTACTATGGTTATTCACCATATAATAGGTTTTACTTGATTCTATATACCGCACTATGTATTCTAATTATCGGTTTTTAAAACAGTTATTAAGGAATTCTACACAGCATATCAATGTTGGGGAATATTGGCAACTATTATTTGTTTACAAGTAATATGGACAAAGCAATTGTTTAAAAGGCTTTTACAGCTGTTTCAAATGGTACTCCTAATTGATTACAAGTGCATGGATGCACAGAAACACTTTGGTTTGTTCCAGCAAGCTGAAAATATTGCTGCTTTAATGATGCAAAAAAAGTAGTTCTATTTCCCCTTGTTAGGGAAGCCATTGTTTGATTATTTTAAATAATGTTAATAAAATAAACTATCCTTTACTGCAGGTTGACCTGATAAATAGGATATAAATATTTATCATTATACCTACTAAGCAAACAAAATATTTAAAGGATCATTAAAGTCATCGCTATTTATATTTATGGATTACATAATGCAATCTTTCCCAGTTCTGCCTTAGATTGAGTTCTAGTTCTGCCTTAGATTGAAAAACCAGTTGGGAGACTTTGAGCCAGTTACTCTCTCTTAGCCAAACCCACCTCACAGGGTTGTTGTTGTTATTGTGGGTAAAATAGAAGGAGGAAGGAGTATTAAGTATATTTGTTGTCTTAAGTTATTTATATAAATAATAAAGATATGATGTGAAGAAATAAATGTAGCAATAGTCACAACATCAAGGACATCTGCAGGGACCACACAATCTTGAGTTTTTTGAACCTCCATCAAGGATATCTTTTTTCAATATATCTGGAGATACCGGATTATAGTCAATTGTGCTTTCTAACACATCTATCTGATAAAAATGATGAAAATAACAAATCTTAGAAAAGCAGGATATATGTAAAAATTGTACTATTATGTACTTACAGCACTGAATTGCTATCATTAAAATACTACAAATACATTATCATTAATTGGCTATGATTTTCTTTTATAATATTAAGCATATTTATTGAGTTTACAAATTCTTAAAACGTATCAACTTGATAGCATTAGGGTACGTACATATACACACACACACACGCACGCATTAACCACAAATTATGTAACATTCTATTCTATTAGTATGCAAAATTAATATATGTTTAGCTGCCTTCTAAAAATCAGACTTTGAAGCAATAAATTTGGCTGATATTTGGGGGGGATCCCTGTACATAAATATAAACTATTACAGCCACTAAAAGGGGGGGGGGCTGCTAAACAAATAACTTATTGTACTGCATAAAAGAGAGGATATAAGTGTGTTAGTTTTATACCCCAACTTCCTCCAAACACTCAATGTAGCATAGAAGCACATGCTCTTCCATTTTCCCCTATAACCATACTCTGAGATAGGCTGGGTGAGGAGTGACTAACTCACAGTCACTCAGTGAAGTATGTTTCCTATTTTCAACATGAGATTATTCATTCTGTAATGTTCAGAAAAAGCAATTTAGGCAGGAGACCTATGTAGTGTATGCTATCAAGTTCTAAGTGTCTTCCTAAAATAAAGCACATTTTTTGCAGTAATTGTTAGTTGTAACTGTTCAGGCAGTTAGTTCATGCACTTAGTAAGCAATGCTGGGAAAACTATTTCTGACTAGCTATTGGCACACTGGTCTACTTAAATATATGGTTTTCCAGACACACAATTAACTTTCATGTCTTCTGTCCCCCTTGCCTTTCTGTGTACAATATCCCTAAAACCATCCAAAGTCCTAAACCAAGGCAGATTTTCATAATATAGATTTGGGAAAATTAGTTTTATTAGCAAACCCAAATAATAACCACTCAAGTTTTCTTTCAATCTTATTTTAACCATTCTATATTATCTATTGGGAATATATGTGTAGCTTATGAATGGAATATTTACAGTATGTCATAGAAGTGAATACACCCCCTCACATTTTGTAAATATTTAAGTATATCTTTTCATGTGATAACACTGAAGAAATGACACTTGGCTACAATGTAGTGAGTATACAGCTTGTAAAACAATGTAAATGTGCTGTCCCCTCAAAATAACGCAACACACAGCCATTAATGTCTAAACTGCTGGCAACAAAAGTGAGTATACCCCTAACTGATAATGTCCAAATGGGGCCCAAAGTGTCAATATTGTTTGTGGCCACCATTATTTTCCAGCACTGTCTTAACCCTCTTGGGCATAGAGTTCATCAGTGCTTCACAGGTTGCTTGCCACTGGAGTCCTCTTCCACTCCTCCATGACATCACGGAGCTGGTGGATGTTAAGAGACCTTGCGCACCTCCACCTTCCATTTCAGGATGCCCCACAGATGTTCAATAGGGTTTAGGTCTGGAGACATGCTTGGCCAGTCCATTACCTTTACCCTCAGCTTCTTTAGCAAGACAGTGGTCGCTTTGGAGGTGTGTTTGGGGTCATTATCATGTTGGAATACTGCCCTGTGGCCCAATCTCCAAAAAGAGGGGATCATGCTCTGCTTCAGTATGTCACAGTACATGTTGGCATTCATGGTTCCCTCAATGAACTGTAGCTCCCCAGTGCCGGCAGCACTCATGCAGCCTCAGACCATGACATTCCCACCACGCTTGACTATAGGCAAGACACACTTGTCTTTGTACTCCTCACCTGGTTTCCACCACACATGCTTGACACCATCTGAACCAAATACGTTTATCTTGGTCTCATCGGACCACAGGACATGGTTCCCGGAATCCATGTCCTAAGTCTGCTTGTCTGCAGCAAACTGTTCGCGGGCTTCCTTGGGCATCATCTTTAGAAGAGGCTTCCTTCTGTGACTACAGCCCTGCAGACCAATTTGATGCAGCGTGCAGTGTATGGTCTGAGCACTGACAGGCTAACCCCCCACCCCTTCAACCTCTGCAGCAATGCTGGCAGCACTCATACGTCTATTTCCCAAAGCCAACCTCTGGATATGACGCTGAGCACAGGCACTCAACTTCTTTGGTCGACCATGGCGAGGCCTGTTCTTAGCAGAACCTGTCCTGTTAAACTGTTGTATGGTCTTGGCCACCACACTGCTGCTCAGTTTCAGGGTCTTGGCAATCTTCTTATAACCTAGGCCATCTTTATGTAGAGCAACAATTCGTTTTTTCAAATCCTCAGAGAATTCATTGCCATGAGGTGCAATGTTGAACTTCTAGTGACCAGTATGAGGGAGGGAGGGAGGGAGGGAGAGGGGGGGGAGAGAGAAAGATAACACCAAATTTAACACACCTGCTCCCCCTTCACACCTGATATCTTGTAACATTAACACCCATCACATGACACCAGGGAGGGAAAACGGCTACTTGGGCGCCGTTTGGACATTATCACTTAGGGGTGTACTCACTTTTGTTGCCAGCAGTTTGGATATTAATTGCTGTGTGTTGCATTATTTTGAGGGGACAGCACATTTACACTGTTATACAAGCTGTATACTCACTACTTTATATTGTAGCTAAGTATCATTTCTTCAGTGTTGTCACATGAAAAGATATACTTAAATATTTACATAATGTGAGGGGGTGTACTCACTTCTGTGTCATACTGTATATGACCTCTTGAAAAAGTTCTGAGGCCTAAAACTGGAGTGAAAAAAGTGAGCCCTTAGTAATGAATTTACAAGTTAGCTTTATGCACTATTTTATTTCTGAACACCATTTACCACATTGGGGTCTTCCTGCCCTTTCTACTTCTGGAGTGTGGTCTTTACTATACAATGCAACATCATTTGTGCAGCTTGGCCTAAAGATACACACTTATAAAACTTTTGATTCATGTTTTTACTAATTCCATTTTTTCTGCAGCTATTATTTTTATCGTGTATAATAATTCTGGGCCTGCTCACACATATTTAAAAGCACTAAAATTAGTGGGAATTGTGCATAAGCACCCAAGTGCACAATTTTTATAAAATATATTGATAAATGCACATGCAACATGTTTTCTCATTTAAGGCAACTACAATCTGAACCACATTTAGTAATATATCACATAGAATGTTTCATCTCAAAAGTAATTTAAAATATTAATCAACAACAATAACATAATAAACATAATAAACATTCACTTATACATCCCGATACCCAGTTGAAAAAGATTACATAATAAATTTATAAAATATGGTAAATTCAGGAATATTACTTTTCTCTAAATGTAATTCAGTAAGCACATTTTAGGTACATATTCAAATCATTCAAAATATTCAAACATCATTTTGCAATCCCAGAATCCTGGAAGTTGAAGCACTTTTATGTCATCAATCCCAGAATTAGAGGCAGACTTTTATGTCATTAATCTCCTGATCAATGCAGGATTCCAAATTAAAACAGGATTCCAAATTAAAGCAGATCAGATTAATATCATCTAGTCCATACTTAAACTCATATAGTAAACCTGATTTAACTTAATGTCTGAATTAAGCTATACTTCAACATTTCAAGCCAATCACATTCTAATGGTTTACTTCAATAGACCCTGTGTCACATTTTAAGACTTCTCATGCACTTAATTCAGGAACCTCAATGTATTCCTGATGCAATTGGAAGTATTTTAGGTTTGCTGTTCTCCAATACATCTCTTGGACATAAAGTGAATACTGCAAAATATAAGTGCCCTGGAAGCCACTACAAGTAGTCCTCAATTTAGTTTATTTAATGGCAGTTCAAAGTTGCACTGGAAAAAATGGTTTATGACCATTTTTCAAATTTATGACCATTGCAGCATCCCCATGGTCATGTGATTTACATTCGAATGTTTGACAACTGGTTCATATTGATGATGGTTTCAGTGTCCCGGAGTCATGTAATCCTCTTTTGCAACCTTCTGACAAGCAAAGTCAATGGGGAAACCAGAATCACTTAACAACCATGTTACTAATGTAAGAACTGCAGTGATTCACTTAACAAATGTGGTGAGAAAAGTTGTAAAATGGAGCAAAACTCACTTAACAAATTTCTCACTCAGCAACATAAATTTTGGGCTCAATTGTTGTCGTATGTTGAGGACTACCTGTAATTCTTTGCACTTTTAACTGAACTACAGCAATCATAAATGTAGTAACACATTTGCAAAAAGTGTACAATACTATAATGAAACATTTTAACCAACAGTGGAAATTAGTAATTATTCAAATATTTATAACTGTATCCAAAGTTAATAAGGCATAAATATGTGACAAATTTTCTAAAGCAATTTTAAAACATTTTCATATTGCACATATTAGCATAACAGGCTATCTAGCCTTTTCCCTTTAATATTCCAATCTATTCCCCTCATATTTTGAGACCAATATGTAAGACTAGTAGAATACAGTGGAAACGTGCACAAATTTACACGTGCACATATAATCACCTCAAGAAAAAGATAGGGTCTGTCTACATAGTGATACTAAGAGATTATAAAAAAGATGCATCCTTAAAATATATTGGAGTTCTAATTCTCTAATGTTCAGATCTAATGTTTTAAAGCTTGTGATCTCAGAGTCCAGATTTTTCAGGGCCACTGACACATTTCAATTTAGTAATTGTGTAATCATAGTTACTAATTAAAAGATGCTGCGCTTTGCACACCAGTGACTGTGCATTCACTGGATAGCCCCCTTTGCAGAATCTAAAATTAAATCCCTTTTTTTCTTTTGATTATTTCCCATCATTTTGATTTATGCACAAATTTATAAATGAAACATGTCACCAGAGATCCCTATTGGTATAGTTAGCCTCTTAATATGCAAAACCAGCTTCGTATGAAAAAAAGGACATGTTCTTTAGTGTAT
Organism: Arizona elegans; assembly: GCA_022577455.1. NCBI lineage: Eukaryota > Metazoa > Chordata > Lepidosauria > Squamata > Colubridae > Arizona > Arizona elegans. Next base: position 111,533,341 of record JAKOOJ010000001.1, read on the forward strand.
TACAATGAACACTGTACTGTAATTGCAATGTATCTACACATATCTTGTAAGTTACTATAGGCAGCAGAACAGCAACCAGTACAAGTTGTAATTTACTGCAGTTTTACATCCAACTGTATATTCTGTGCTCCATTTTAGTGAACTATCGTAATCATATTCCTTATGTAGATACGTTTAGGTTTTGGTTTGTTTTTCAAATGGAAAGGTAAGGTCACAATTTCCAAAGAATGTTGTTTGATGACACATTTCTCAAAATATTTTTTTTAACGTAATTAACCATTTTTAAACAGAAAACTATGGCTGATGGATGAATGATTAGTTAGAAGTGTTTTACTTGCAATTATATTGAACTAATGCTGCAATGACCAACTTGCATGCAGAATTTTCTATGAAACCCATCTTTATTAGCATGAAGCAAAGTGAAAGCACAAAATGAAATCACCTCAACTCAGTTCCTTAAGAAACTGTAATGAAGGACATAAAAGTACCTATGTACCAGGAAGTCTTTGCTTCCTAGATAAATCTCCAATGCCATCCTCCATGCCTGCTCTTCCCTGAAAGAAATGTCATTGAAGTTGTTTTCTATGAGGGGACATGTTCGAAAATAGCAACACTGAGCACCTTTTCTCCATATTAATTAGTAATTACAAAATAAGAAAAGTGGTTTCTCAAAGGGATTTGGTTCAGGTTTGTCACTGAAAACTGCCTTATAAGGTATAAAAGCCTGAAAGGAGGAAGCGCCTTTGACAAAACTAAGGAAGTTCCTCTGCGCTTGCTCATTAAGAGAGGGCAGACTTTTTTTTCCACCCACACAGAGAGAAGTAATGCTGAATAAATGGCACATATGGACAAATCATGGCACTGCAAAAGGAAGCCACCAATCTGAAGGCTCCCCTCGTCCCCCTATACTGAACTTAGTTGAAAATTATACACAGGCCAGTTTGACCCGAAAAAGGCTGGCGCTGATTTTTATTTTTTTTCAAACCTCCCCCCACCCCCCATGGCTATTTCCTAAACGAAATTAAGGCTGCAGACGTTCTTCTCCAAAATTGCATCCTAACAGCAATGCAGGAAAAAAACGCCTTGGACCGATGCAACAGCAAAAATCCAAATCCAATCTCTTGCAACCCTCCTCCCTCCAAGATGGGGGGGGGGAGAGAAAGGAAATGCTAGACTCAGCGGGCCAAAAGGGTCTCCTTCCCAGCGGCGGAAGGTGCTCTGTCATCCTCGCAAAGCCACACAATGAATTAAGATCGCTGGCCACCTCCGGTTAACTTTTATCAGGAGGAGACAATGCAAGCCTTCCTTCTGGCAAAGGCCGAAGCCTCCCGCAGGATTGGAAAACGGGGTGAAGAGAGGACCGGTTTGAACCCGGGCAGTTTAGGGCGTGGACTCGCCCCTTCTGCCCACAAAAAAAAAAAAAACCTCGCCTTTGACGGCCGACGCCGAAAGGCAAAAAAAGAGCTGCCGGGAAGAAGCCAGTCGGCCCGGCAGTCGGGAATACCCTTCCTCCTCCTCCTTCCCCCCCCCAACCTGCCACCCTCAAATGGCATGATAGAGTGAGGGGGCAGAAAGCCCTGCCATGCCCAGCGAGGTGGGGTGGGGGGGGGGAGAGAAGAGACGGCAAGAGAAGCCCCGTCTCGCTCCACGCGCCCCAATGAAAGGCAGAGGCAGCCCGGCCGCTTCCCTTCCCCGCCCTCTCCGGCGCTGGAAGCCAACTGTCAGCCTCCACCACTGCCGCGCGCCCAGTCGCCCATTCATATCTCTCTCTCTCTCTCTCTCTCTGGGCTCACCCGGTGCCACAGTCCACCACGCAGGCCGGGAGCCGCCCTGCCATCCTCCACGGGTTTTGAGACGCCGCTGAGGAAAGGTGCCGACGACCCCGCGGGCCTCTCTCTCTTCTCCTTCCACTCTGGGGGAGTGAAGGCACCACTTCCGCAAAGGAGCGAGTCACTCCCTTTACCCCAGCCTTGGCTTGCCTGCCTCCCTCCCTCCCCCCCCTCGCCGCTCGCACACGCACAGCCCCGGCGAGGGAGCCCAAGATGGCCGCCTCTTCCGTCGCTCCCTCCCTCCCTGAACGCGGGCATGGGAGGGGCGCCGCGGAAAGAGGTAGAGCGAGCGGGCGGGCGCGTCAAACAAAAGAGGCCTTTAGGAGAAGCGCACTGTTCGGGGGCGGAAAAGAGACGCGGGCGGGCACTGCTCTCGCGCTCCTCCTCCTTTCACTTTGTTGGGGCTAGAGGATCGGGGTTGCTCGCTGGCTTGAGTCGCCCTCCTCGTTTTATCCAGTGACAGAAATGGTATCTTAGGAAGCCGTGGTTTAATTTTTACGGCATTTTTTTTAAATCACGTGATGGAATCCTCTTTCTTTGACCACTTTCCTAACTGGCTGCTTTCAGAATCCCGGCTTTTAAAAGGCAGTGGTTTTGTAGAGCTGCAGTAGCCTTAATGCTTGCATACTAGGCAGAATTTGCACGCCTCTTTCAGAGCGAAAAGAAGTCCTTTGTCGGATGCTTTTTCGACTTGCCCGGCATTTCTATCAATATCTCTAAAACCATCTCACCCTGAAGGGCCCAGGATACAAGTGAAAGGATGGAAAAGGCGGAGGCACCACGATCATATTCAACCAAGTATATATAAAATTAATGGGGTGTCTCATAAAGTTTCTTCTTAGAAAATTATTAAATCTTGGGGGGGGGGGTTCTTACATTCCAAGTTAAACATGAGATTTCCTTGTGGCCTTCCATCCAAGGATTAACTAGATCTGGCTCTTGAGTGGGCTTTTTTGAGTACAATAGCTATTTAGCTATTGTCATATAATTTAACATACAAAGACTTACAGGTACATTTTTATATTACCTATCAGTTGCATTTGGGTTAGCACATTGAACAATTCTTGCAGCCTTGATTTTTTCCTAAACAAGCTATTTATTATCTACTTGATTTATACTAGTCTGAATCCTGTACTGAAACTTGCCAATTGTAAAGAAGATGGAATAAAAAATATAAAAAGCGATAAAGTAAATATAAAAAAATAAATATCAGAATAGTTGATTCAGCATTAAAAGCATGACAAAAAGAAATGTGTCTTGATTGCTCTTCTAGAGGCAGAGAAAGTAAATGCAATTTCTCTAAGATATATTTCAAAGCCAGGGAGCATTCATTTTATAAACTTGATTATAAATGAATCTTGAGTATGTATTTGAAATTAAGAGGTAGAACAGATCATCCAAGACAAGGACCAAGAACCACAAAACCGACTTGTGTTTCCATAAATGCATTTCTAGGGTTTACTCAATACCTCAATTTTTCTGGTCCAGATTCCATCAGAACCACAAACTAACCACCCTAGTTAGTTGCTCATAACACATTAAGTCAAAATGTGGTTATCTAATTTGTGATTCAGCATATGATACTAACATCACCTTTATGGCACAGACACCTTCTTGCTTGCTTGAACATGATGTTATCCATTCAGTTGTTTCCAACTTTTGGTGATTCTATGGGCCAGGTCTCTTCACATCTTCCGATCTTGCACTACTACTTTTGAGGTTTTTTGTGCTCTGGTGATGTCAACTTTGATGGTGTCAGCCACCATATTCTTAGGCAGCCTGCTTTCCTTTTACTGCCAATTTTTCCCTACATGTCATGGCCACAGTAAGTCAGGTGCAGTTTCATGATTTTTCCTTCTAAGTGACATGTCTAGTGTTACGCGCTCCGGTATTTGCTTCTTTGCTATCCAAAGAATACACAGAAGCCTTCTCCAGCACCACAGCTCAAACAAGTCGATTTTCTTCCCATCTTGCTTTTTTAAGGTCCAATTTTCACAGCCATAGGTAGCTGCGGGCAACACCATAGACCGGACTAATCTACATTTGGTTTCCAGTCTGATGGCCTTCCTTTCCATATTTGCTTCATGTTTATCATTGCTGTGTGAGCCAGTGCTATCTGACATGAACACCTCCTCACAATTACTTCCTCACAATTCACTTTTAGTTCAATTAAGCAGTTACAATCACTCTCACACTTGGTTACAGGCAGTGGTGGGATTCAGCCAGTTCACACCACTTCAGGAGAACTGGTTAACTTTTTGAGCAGTTTGGCAAACTGGTTGTTGGAAGAAATTATTGGGGTAGAGAACTGGTTGTTAAATTACTGGAATCCCACAACTGGTTACAGGTTTTTGCATCTTCTTTTGGGCTTGAGATCATCCCACTGTGGGATTTAGGCTTGTTTCTAAGGAGGAGAAATGTGTGAATTAAATGGCATGGTAATTTTTTTTTAAAATCTTGTACTACAGCAGAAGTGCTGGCCTTTACAAATGATAATGTGGGTAAACATGGGCTAGTGCCTAAAGTCAGTCTTTAGACATACATAGATTAATATGCATGCTTCCTAGTAAAGCATATGAAGGTTTCTTTTCATTTTAGAAAACTTTTTGATACGTCTAATATATTGCAAATAAAAACGACTAATCAGCAGTTGAAATGGCTTTTCTGTGCTTGCATACCTCTTCACAAGCCACAAGATATATTTTTTCTTCACCTTTGACCTCTAAATGTTGGAAAACAGTGGGCCAATGAAGCATATCTATTGGACAGTTTCCATAAACTGCATTAGTGTAAGTGCTGTTGAGGTCAATGTTGGGAAGCAATGTTCTTCTAATATTGAATCAGTTGTTTCAACTGACAACAAATAATCTATTTAAAATTATAGGTCTTCCTCCATCTCAAATCATAGGCCTTTGATGGGTAATTATCATGTGGCTTCTAATATAAATATTAATTTTTGTGTGTGTGTGTGTATTGCTAGAACCAAAGTGCAAATGGAGTGGCACCTCCACTTACACTGAATTTAATTATTATTCTTTTATACTGTGGCCCTTCTTCCTTCTCTACCCCATGGCATTTAAGAATATATTTTAATATTATATGTCAAAAGCCATAGGAGTTTCTGGCAAATGACATTACAAGATGGGACAAGGAGTAGAAAAAAGCTCCAGCCATCTTTCCTTCAACTACTTGTATTTTATGCATCCAAAACCAGATGGAGCAAGCAGAATTCAAATTCAAATGGATTCAGATCTATTCTTATTAAAACTGTGAACTTCTGGACTGTCTATAACATCTTACAAATTTTTCTTCCCCAGCAGTGCTATGCATTAATCATTACAGATTTCCAATGCATTACAGATTCCCAATGCAATTATACCATTCTTCCATTCGGTTATTTCCTCATGATGCTATCTGTACCTTTTACTTCATATAGGATTTTTATTTTGGTTTTTGGTGCCTTAGAATGAATTTTGACTCCTGGCATTTGCCTAAATAAGTCTGCAATTTTGTTGGCAAAGTTTTTCAGAAGGATTTTTCCATGGCCTACCTAGGACTGAGAGAAACTGACTGGCCCTAAAATACTTAAGAGTTGTGCAGCTTCTGCCTAAAGTGGGACTAGAACTCAGTCTCCCAGTTTCTAGCCCAGCAATCCCCAACATTCGTGGCTTAGTGCCCCAGCTGTTGGGGGGGAAGGGGAACTGGGCTGCACACATGCAGTCCTTGCATGAATGGTGGGCTGGCACACACATGCACAAGTGCCTGCCAACCCACTGCTTATGCAATTGAGCTGCATGCACACGTTCCAGCCAGCCATTTGCACTGCCCAATTCTGAGTAGGCCATGGCCTGGTAGTGGGCCGCAACCTGGAAGTTGTTCTAGTCTGTTGCCTTAAACACTACACAAAACTGGTTCTCATATCAGTTATACCAAAGAGGAATATAATATCCTAGAAATGTCTATGTTTTGTTTAATACATGCTGATTTTCAAAACCAATTTAAATATATTCACAAGACTCTCTTATCTACCGCTCCTACATTTACCTTTAAACTACTGAATACAGTACAAATATATTGTAGGCAGTGAGGTGGACATTCTGGCCCTGCCCTCAATCATACAGTTCTCTAGTTTTCTCTGATAGTTGCATTCTGAATATGACTGCCTGCAAAGGGGAAACCGTCACACATATATGAGATTATGCTGCTCTTTAGCAGACTCCAAAGCTCAACCAGGCCAGGTCAGGGAGACCTATACTCTATAATCAAAGTGTAGGCTAATAGCATCTTTCTTTCCAGGCATTAAATGAGGATATATGCCCCCCCCACAACTAAACAATTCTCTAACTCTCCTTCCTTTAAACCATTCTGAACACTAGCTCTTGACAGTGACAAGGCCTGTAGAAGAGGCCTGTGCCTTGATTTCAGTCATAATGCCATCATTGCCACTGAAACAGGCCACCTCATGCCATGACCCAAGGTAGCGAACCTTGAAACCAATGTGATTTTTGCCACAGCCTGGCACCCCCCAGGATCTGCTACACGCTGCTTATTCTCAGGTGGTGTTCTTTTTCTGTTAACAGGCTCCTATGGCTTCTCTGAGGCTGCTCTGGGTTGCACGGAGTCTTGGTTCTTGAAGCAGCTTTAGAGATTGCTCTTCCATGGCCTCTGCAGCCTCTGAAAACCACACAAAAATGTGTCCCGTTAGGCTCCAGAGGCCAGGTGAGAACATGTCCCTCTCATGCAACTTCCAGAGAGTCCAGAGGCCATGTGAGAACACACTCCATTTTTCTCAACCTCTGCAAATTGAGCAAGATTGGGGCAGGCTTTCAAGAATAGTTGTTGAGTGTTGATGAACACTGTCATGTCAACCAAAATGTCTTAGCATATTACCTTTGACATGTGTGTCATAGATTTGCCATCATCAGCTTAGAATTTGGCAGTCCTCCTTGACTCTGTATATTCTACTAGTGATTCACTGAATAACAATCTGACACAGATGCTGCAATTTTGGCATTTTCCCCGATGTATTTTGGCTATTCTCAAGCCTTGTAAACTTTTGCCTGTCACTTGAATATCTATTTATTTTCTCCGGCATTTAATCCTGCTAAATCTTGTATTTTCCTCATTGTTCAACTTTGTAATTTCTCATCTATCTATCTAACTATCCATTTGTCTTCTGCGTTGAAGCTTTGTCAGTTGATCGAAGCAGCAGCCTTGTCTTTCTTTTCCTTCCCTTCCTTTCCCTCTGGATTTTGCCTGACTAGATTTTGTTTTCAGAAAGCTACCACTCTTCCTGTTTTGCTACTGTTGGCTCTGCTTCAGCTGAAGGGGATCCAGCTCCCTGAGAAGGTTGGAAAACTTGGCAGCAGGTATCAACAATTTTTTTCTCCCGTCGACTAACAGAACTTTCCCAAATCTAATAGGCTGTTACAGGGTTAAGACTACAATTCTCGCCCAACATGAGCCCTTGCTAGGACTTTGCCAAGGGATTTAGGAATTCTGAAGACTGTGATCTCAGCAAGCTGAAAGTATTCAATTAGGAAACAAATTAGCTGGAGAAGGATTCTCAGGAGCAGAAGGCTCTTCTAGTGTCTTCTAGAATCAAGATCATGTGAAGTGTTAGTACCACTTTATAATGCCTTGGTAAGACCACACTTGGAATACTGCATTTTAGTTTTGGTCACCACAATGTAAAAAAGATGTTGAAATTCTAGAAAGAATGCAGAGAAGAGCAACAAAGATGATTAGGGCAGAAGTCCCCAACCTGTGGGCTGTGATGGGTTTGCAACTGGGCCATGGAAATGGCTGGCAAGCACACGCGCATCCTCACTTGTGCAAGCAGCAGACGAGCATGTGCGTGCATGCTCCATTTGCATGTGCAGCAAACACACACATGCATGTCCCTTGCACAAATGGAGCTGCGTGCAAGCACTTGTGTGGAACCATCCCCTCTCCCGACCCCTCCCAGTTCACAAAGCTGGAAACTTGGGGAACTCTGCATTAGGGGATTGGAGGTTAAAACAAAGAACGGTTGCTGAAATTGGGTATGTCTAGTTTAATGAAAAGAAAAACCAGGAGTGAGAAGATAGCAGTGTTCCAATATCTAAGGGGTTGCCACAAAGAAGAGGGAGTCAAGCTATTCTTCAAAGCACCTGAGTGTAGAACATGAAGCAATGGATGGAAACTAATCAAGAAGAGAAGCAGCCTAGAACTAAGAAGAATTTTCCTGACAGAACAATTAATCAGTAGAACAACTTGCCTGCAGAACAACTTGACTGCTCCAACAATTGAAGTTTTTAAGAAGAAATTGAATAACTATTTGTCTGAAATGTTATAGGTCTTCCTGCCTGAGCAGGAGGTTGGATCAGAATACTTCAAGGTCCCTTCCAATTCTGTTATTCTGTTAGTGTAGGTAAATGTCTATGGAGATCCTCAGTCATCCAGGTCATGGTTGTCCCAAAAGTGCTTTTTCAAGAGGAAATTGGACTTTTTGGTTTTTCTTTGAAGACTTTTTGCTTCTCATCCAAGAAGCTTCTTCAGCTTTGACTGGATGGTGGGGAATGGAAGGATTTATACTCCTTGCAGATAGCTGGTCATTTGCATTCTTTTAGTCGTTAAGGCCACCTGGAGATTTATCTGTGTCATCAGAATCACCTGAGTGGTGCAAATTGGTGTGGAGCCTTCTTGGAACTGTTGAAAGGACTGTGTTGTATGTAGACTGGAGATAGATGATGTCATATTCCTCCCCCCCTGTTGAATTTTGACATAGATGGCCTCTTTGAGTGTAGGTTAGTGTAGGTAAGAAAGTATATACACTGGGTGGACTTACATCATTGCAGAATTTATACCTTCAGTAGAGAGCCAAAGTGATGCAGAGGTTAAAGTGTTGGATGAAAAGGAAAACCCACCTGCAACCATGGGAGCTGCCTTGATAATATGGGAGCAGTCATTGTAATGGAATGTGTGAATGATCTTAGCAGAGAGGAGGAAGAGCCTTGGGCTAGACAATGTCAGATAAGAAGCAACTGAACCCACAAAAGGAATGAGGCAGTGGCAAACATCTCATAAGGATTTTTCTATTTGTTTGGACTGTAAAGGTAATGGGAGAAATGCACTTTCAAACTGTATGATTCTGTTAGTACAACCTTACAATAAAAATATAGTACCTTGGGTGTGTACCTTGGGTGTGTTACCTCACAAACTGATAGGTTTTTTTTCAACCCAACCTATCTCAGGTTTTTGTTATGGGTGGAACAGCTCTTCAATCTAAGCACATATCAAAAAATATATACTATACTAAAGTATACAAATATACTAAAGTATATTTGCCTGTTTATTCCCTGCTATTCACCTTAGTGTGTTGTGCTAGATTAAAAGCATGAAAATAACAGAACTTTTTAGGCTAAATTCTGCCTTACCTCTTCGTGTGTCTTTCAGCCACCCGTTTGGGAACTGAGGATAGATACCTTCCCCATACTGATATCCCCTTGTGCATATACCCTGTTTCCCTGAAAATAAGACATCCCCTGATAATAAGACCAATCGGGCTTTTGACCGCATGGCAATAAGGCCAAGCGCTTATTTCAGGGTTCAAAAAAATATAAGAAAGGGTCTTATTTTCAGGGAAACACGGTACATTTGTACCAACCACAGCTACCTGAATGGCTTATTAGCAAATGCATCATGAGGTAACTTAGCTCATGTACTCCCTTCTTTGCATTTGGATGTACTGTTGATCATGATTTGAGCAGCGATGCCAGGAGGTGCTAGTTCTCGGCATCTCCTTATTGTCTTCTATTACTGCGCTTTTCTGAACAGAACCATTGCTGCTCACCCTTCTGTTTAACCCAGCCCAATCTTCAAACCTTCCCCCAGCCCAAAACAATGTAAACAATACAATAGCTTAAGCTATTGTCTTAAAATAAATAATCAAATCGCTTTCCAATTTTAAACTCTTGGATTCTAAAGGAAGTTGATGTTGACAATTTCTCTTTCATTTCTATAACAGAATTGTCAGCAACCATCTTCATAATCTCTTCCTTCAAGGAGTTATGAGGAAAATACGATCAGATATTGTAATAACTAGAGAATTTAAGCCGCCATTGCAGCCTATCTGTTAGCTTGAACTTCTTTATCAAGGATTTGGCAGCTGAAGGTGGAGTGGAAGGAGGTTAAATCTAAATCCCATTTCTTTTTTCAATTCAAAAGACAGATAATATTTGGCAACTTGGATCCTCTGTCCTAGAACAGGAAGTCCAAAGTGTGCAAGGCCTTTGGTGAACCAATTCTTTGTATCCTGACCAATTCTTGTATCCTACTCAACAATTTACACAAAGGTGTGCTGTGTGTTTACCTAACGTTTGTGAGATTCTAATAATCAACAAAGCAGAATCACACCAAGCCAGAAGAAAAGTAAAATGAGTCAAATGTTTCAAAGGAAGCAGACTATGAAGTAACCAGCTCTTGAGCCATGTCTGCCTGCGGTATAACTGAGCAACTTTTATAAATGTCCTCAAAACTGATTACAGAGTTACATTACATGCTGTGCCACTCAGCCTTGTAATCAACCCACTATTTTCCTGTAGCTCTGATAGCTAGCTCACATTTTTGGTGCATGGTTTATTTGCTCAGAAAGCCACAGCAAATATCCTGTACAAAAGAAGAGCATAGCGAACACGTTCATAAGGGAATAAACCATACTAAACCTCAAAGGCATCTCCAAGTAAATGCACAAAGAATTTTGCGATATGCCAATAATCTCTTGCAGTTAAACAAATCATTCGTCTCAATGATGGAATCTTTTCCACAGGAAAAACAAAAAAAGCATACACAGAAAAACTGAGCCATGGTGGTGCAGTGGTTACAATGCAGAATTGCAGGCTAATTTTGCCAACTACCCATAGTTTGATTTTGACTGGCTCAAGGTTGACTCAGCCTTCCATCCTTCCGAAGTCGGTAAAATGAGGACCCAGATTGTTAGGGTCAATATGCTGATTCTGTAAATTGCTTAGAGAGGGCTATAAAGCACTGTGAAATGATATATAAGTCTAAATGCTATTGCTATGCAAAAGCCTTCTGTCCATAATGGAATATGAGGTTTGGAGACATTTTTAGTGAAGAAAAGAAGAAGCATTTTCTGGTGTTATTTTACACCAGTTTAGGCAGATTTCAGACTTGCACAATCTATTTTGTTTTTACTTAGCATCGCAAGGTCCATCAACCAGAGCCAGAAGGAAATCATCCAGAAGCCAGGAATTTACTGAGTACCAAAATAAGTAGAGCGCACAGAGATGAAAATAATCCTGTTACCCCACACATTCAACATTCCAGCTGTATAATTTAGAACAGGATTAGAGTTATACTTTATTACTCTTGCTTAACAACTGGAAGCTGGAGATTCTTGAATACTTTACTCCAAATCTGCAAGAGATTATTGGCATATCACAATATGTCCAATTCTCCTTTAAAGTAATGGCATAGGAGCTTGATAGTTGCATGTCAAATATAGGTAGCCCTCAATTTACAATCTTTCATTTCATGACAGTTTGTAGTTACAACAGAACTGGAAAAAATAATTTATGACCATTTTTCACACTTACAACTATTGCAACATCCCTATGATCACATAATCAAAATTCGGATATTTGGCAACTGGCTCATATTTACGGCAGATGCGGTGTCCTGTGATCACCTTTTGTGACCTTCTGACAAGTGAAGTCAGTGGATAAGCCAGATTCGCTTAACAACTGTGTTGCTAACTTGATGACTGCAGTGATTCACTTAAAAACTGGCAAGAAAGATCATAAAATGGGACAAAATTTATTTAACAACTGTCTTGCTTAGCAACAGAGATTTTGGGGTCAATTGTGCTTGTAAGTCGAGGATTACCTGTAGTTAGTAAACCAGATCTTGCAATGTAATGTATTATTGAAGATTCAATGGAAGTTATAGATTGGCCACCTGATAGCAAAGTCTCTTGTATCAATGCAATTTGGGAACTACAAATAAGCAAACACTTAGAAAAATGATTAATTTTCATTACAAAATTCTGATCATCATAGCTTGGATTCTCAGTATCAGGTTTTTTAAAAAAAAATTATCTAAAACTTATTTTCTTATTACAGGATTCCTATAATTTGAATACAGAATAACATCACAGGATAGTTTACATATCTATTATCTCTTTCTTAGAAATTTTCCTGTGTCTTCCCATGCATCATGCTATAAATTTTCCATTTTTTCTGCTTTCACAACTGCAGTGTGCAATTTATACAAATTATTCCTGTCCTAAATATTTCAAGCAAATCCACAGCTGATGTCTGTTCAGACCCTGACCCACAACACAAGGATAATTATGAACATGTGCATGGTTGTTTTACAAAAAGTTACCTTGGCATCTAGCATCATGTTATATGCTTTGGAATTCCAGAACTATCAAATATCAGAGCACAGTTGACTATGACATCACATATACCAGGGGTCAGCAACCTGTGGCTCTGGAGCCGCATGTGGCTCTTTTACCCCTCTGCTGCAGCTTCCTGTCACTCAAAATATGCATCATAACCACCAATGTGCAACACCCACCGGCACGCAAAAATCCAAGAAAAGAAAAGTTTCAGAAGAAAACAGAACGTTTAATTCAACTACATATGCTAGTTTTGTGGCTGCTCAAGAAATAGTCAGGCACAGGAAGGGTTTTGTGGCTCCCAGTGTTTTGTTTTCTGTGGGAAACAGGTCCAAATGGCTCTTTGGTTTAAGGTTGCAGACCCCTGGCATGTACCCTTGGCGGCACCTGTTATTCATATTTTTGGCTTCTACATAATGCTTTCATCCTTTTATATCCTCAAAACTTCCATGTATTTTGCTCTGGAATATGAGGGTTCTTCCAGAGTTGATTTGGAGACCCATTGTGCTGCTATTCTGTTTTTTTTTTTTCTTTCTTCCAAACTGGATTTGTTTGGGGTTTTTTATTGGGAGGAGGAGTCTTGGAGTAAGTGTTGCCTATTGGTGACTGACTGGACAAGTCTCTACAATTTTCTTGGTGAAATTTCAGAAGTGGTTTGCTCTTGCCTTCCTCGTATTGTTGAGAAAGTTGAGGGAGGGAGGGAGAGGGAGGGAGAGAGAATTTGACCCTAGGTCACAGCTGGCTTTGTGCCCAACTCAAGACTAAAACTAACAGTCTCTCAGTTTTTAGTCTGATGCCCACTGCATCATACTAATTTGTAGCTGGTAACCCAGCAGACCTTGTCTCATCTCAAAATGTCATGCAAGTTAAGTATTAAATTGGAGAGCATTGGAAAATTCTGGGGTTTAAGCTAGACCAAGAAATTGAACACCATCTCAGAAGGCAGCCAGTCTTCTACTGCTGCTGAAAATCTGTCCCAATTCAAGCACTGGGAATTGAATTTGGCATAAAATCTTACCTATGCAGAACAAAACTTTTTTAAAACTTGGACCTACAAGGAAGCTACACACTACTGTACTGACAAGGAAAAATGTTCCTTAAAATCTGAATGTGAAAATGAACAATGCCCCAAAACAGGAATTCTGCAATTGCGGAATTCTAATACTTAAAAAGTCATGAAAAATAAATATGCAAGCAGCCTCAGGTGTTGAACAGTTCAGGTACCTGAACTAAGGAAAAAATAGAAATGTATAGATTAGTAACCAAAGGACAAAGATGCTATCTGGATTTTCGATGAAACTGCAGTCAACAAACCATTATTATATGCTGAATCTTATCAATCTGCGACAGTTGCTAAAAGAACTTCAAAGCAGATATATTGTTATGTTTAGAACATAGAATAACAGTTTTGGAAGAGTCTTGAAGGTCATCTAGTCCAACCCACTGCTTGAGCAGAAGACCCTATACCATTTCAGACAAATGGTTGTCCAGTCTCTTCTTGAAAGTGATGGGGCACCCACAACTTCTGAATGTAAGCCATTCCACAGGTTTATTGTTCTTGTTATGTAAATAGGTTTGTTTGGCGGGCAGTTTGAATTAACTGACCCTCAGCTGATTGGCTGACCACCACAGCTGCAAGGTATATAAAGGGAGCTGTTTCTCTAGGTCAATCGCTGGGTTCTCACCCTAATAAACAGAGCTGTTGTCACTCACTGCCTGGCTTGCTGCGTCTTCATTCACCCAACTTAACATTGGCGACGAGGATGGGATTTTGAGGCCAGCAGCCAAGGAAAGAGCTGAAGCCACAACTGAAAAGAGCTGAAATCAAGTTCTGAGAGAGAAGCGGAACAACCGACCACAGAATCCAGCCAGGTGAGCGAGCGGAGCACAGGAGAATCATAAAGGATGTCTGCCTACACCCCGCCAGCGCCTTTCAACTCCAAGGAGGAGAAGTGGGGGTCCTACATATCCCGGTTCGAGTGCTTCATGGTGGTCAACGACCTGCAGGAACTACCCGATGTAAGGAAGAAGGCCCTGTTCCTGAGCCACTGAGGACCGCACGTGTTCGACACTGCCGAAGCCCTGGCGGAGCCGAATTCAGTCCACACCATATCATGGTCGACGCTGCAGACCCTGCTGAAGGACCACTATGCCCCAACGCCTTCCAAATACGTCCAACGCTATGAGTTCCGGCAGAGGCTACAGCAGGACAGCGAGTCAATCAGCGAGTACGTCGCCACCCTGCATAAGGCCGCAAACCAGTGCAAATACCGAGACCTAGATGAGATGCTCCTAGAGCAACTAATCTGCGGAGTGAGAGACGGCCGGCTACAACGGAGGCTACTTGCGAGGTCGAACCTGACCCTGCACATCGCCCTTGATGAGGCCAGAGCTCAATAGTTGTCCGTGAAGGCTGCCGAGAGACTGCAAGGGACCATCCATGGCTGGACAGCGCAGAGGTCGGCGACCGTGCACCATGAGGCCGTGAGTACTGAGAGCAAAGGGGAGTCCAAGGGAGAAGTCTACTGCACCAAGCAGTCCAGACCGGACCGTCGGGGAACCAGAGACAACTGCGCCAGCTGCGGAGGCCCCCAACCCCAGCAGAACTGCAAGTTCCGGGACGCGATCTGCCGGTTCTGCGAGAAAAAGGGGCACATCGCTCGAGTCTGCAGAGCCAAGCAAGTGAAGGGCCACAAACCACGTGGCCTAACCAGCCAATCTGAAATGGCGCCGAGCCAGAGATCCAATAAAGATGGCGGAAACCAGAAGGGCGCGAAAATCGAAGACATCGAGGCCTACACCATCCGCATCGGCCAGACCTGCACATCACCCGGCGAGAAGACCTACACCGCGGTCAAGATCGAGGGTTGTGAGTGCCAGATGGAGATCGACACGGGATTCCCCATATCCATCATGTCGTGGACCAACCTCAAGAAGGCCATCCCCAGCGCACACAAGCAACAACTCCAGCCACAGCGATGCCGGCTTAAGGATTATCAAGGGAACCGCATCCCAGTCAAGGGAATAGGCGAGTTCCAAGTAGGATACGGGGAGATCAGCGAGAGGCTCCCTCTCACCATCGTCAGCGGCAAGCTTCCCAGCCTCCTGGGCATGGACTGGTTTCGAGCCCTGGGCATGGGATTCACTGGAGTGAGGAACATCCAGAGCACCCTGAGGGACGACCTAATGCAAGAGTTCCAGGACGTGTTCGACGAAAGGCTTGGCAAGTATGTGGGGACCCCTATTTCATTCAACCTCAACCCCAACGTTGCCCTAATCCGTTTAAAGCCATTCGCCCTAAAGCCCAAAATAGACATTGAATTGGACAAGCTAATAAAGCAAGGGGTGCTCGTACCAGTCGACCACGCCAAATGGGAAACCCCGATTGTGACACCTGTGAAACCGGACGGGTCAGTGCGCCGATTATAAATGCACAATTAATAAGGCCCTGCAACAAAGCGCTTATCCGGTCCCAATTGTGCACCACCTCCTGCATTCCCTGGGCCCCGGCAAGATCTTCGCCAAATTAGATCTTGCGCAGGCGTACCAGCAGCTACCGGTAGATGGCGCTACCGCGGAAGCACAGACTATCGTAACACATAGAGGCGCCTTCAAGTGCACGCGCCTACAATTCAGAGTCAGCATAGCCCCCGGACTTTTTCAAAGTACGATGGAGCGGCTACTGCAAGGGATCCCCGGGGTAGTCCCCTATTTCGATGATGTACTCATCGCTGCGGAAGACGAGGAACAACTGGGGGGGAGACTGAGAATGGTGTTAGAAAAATTCAGAAAGGGTGGACTCCGGGTCAAACGCAACAAATGCATGATCGCTGTCCCCTCCGTAGAGTTCCTGGGGTACCGAGTAGATGGCACCGGCATACACCCCACCGAGAGTAAAATCAAGGCAATCCAAGAGGCCCCCACCCCTAAAGACAAGGCGGAACTACAAGCGTTCCTGAGGCTGCTTAACTTTTATGCAATCTTCTTAAAGGACAAGGCAACAGTGGCTGAACCCCTACACAGACTGTTAGCCAAAAAGTCCACATGGGCATGGGGGAAGGCCAAGGACAGCACATTTGCAAACATCAAGAAATTGCTGTCAGCCGAGAGTTTCTTGATCCAATACAACTCAACGCTTCCCCTTGTTTTAGCCTGTGATGCATCCCCTTTCGGCGTGGGAGCCGTCCTGAGCCATAGACTCCCGAATGGCCTAGAGGCGCCCATCGCCTACTACTCCCGAACTCTGTCAAGCGCTGAGAGAAATTACAGTCAGCTTGACAAAGAGGCCCTCGCCGCCATCTCGGGAGTCAAGAAGTTCCATGAGTACTTGTTCGGGAGGGACTTCGACCTGATCACCGACCATCGCCCACTCCTGGGTCTCCTCGTGGGAGACTGACCAACACCGGCAGCCCTATCACCCAGGATGACACGCTGGGCCATCTTCCTCGCAGCCTACTCCTATGGCCTGGTACATTGACCAGGGGCAGACATGGGAAATGCCAATGCACTCAGCCGCTGCCCATTACCAGACAAGCTGGACGACCCCACACCCGGCATCCCCATCCTGCTGATAGACATCTTGGACTCAGGACCCATCACATCAGCAGAAGTAGCCAGAGCCTCCAACAAAGACCACATGATCCGGACGGTCACAAGTTGAGTGATGAGGGGGTGGCCGGAAAAGACTGGGAGCGGGGAATTCAAACAGTACGCGGGCAAACGGGACGAACTAACAATGCAAGGGGGGTGTTTGCTATGGGGCGAACGGGTTGTTATTCCCTTGTGCCTAAGGGACAAAGTCTTAACACTGTTGCATGAGGGACACCTGGGAATTGTACGGATGAAGGGACTAGCCAGGAGCTACGTCTGGTGGCCCAACATGGACGCAGACATTACCGAGTGGGTGGGGAGATGTCAGCCCTGCCAAGAGTCTAGGCCAGATCCACCAACGGCACCGGTGAGAGAGTGGGAAAGACCCAAGGGACCCTGGTCCAGGATCCACATAGATTTTGCGGGGCCGTTTCACGGGCAGACATTCATGGTCGTAGTAGATGCCTTTTCTAAGTGGCTGGAAATTAAGCTCATGAAGGCCACTACCACTGACGCGGTTATTAGGGAACTGAGGCAGTTATTCGCTACACATGGGTTACCGGACATCTTAGTGTCAGATAATGGGCCCCAGTTCACGGCCACACAGTTCGAAGGGTATTTAGTGGAGTTGGGGTCAGACACATCCTCTCGGCCCCGTTCCATCCGGCTAGCAATGGACAGGCTGAGAGATTCGTAAGAACGGCCAAGGAGGCCCTCTCATGCCTAGGCCCCAGAGACTGGCAGGAAAGGATAGACCTGTTTCTAACAGCCCAGCATTCCACACCCTGCACAGCCACTGGCTGAAGCCCAGCAGAACTGCTCATGGGGAGGAAGCTATGTGGGGTACTGGATAGGCTAAATCCCAATTATTCCCCCAAGGTTTTCAAAGGGCGGGAGAGGAAACTCAGGGAGTTCACCATAGGGACTCCAGTCCACGCCAGAAACTACGGGAAGGACCCACTCTGGGAAGCAGGAACAATCACGGAGATCACCGGCCCCAAATCGTATAGGGTAGACATGGGGGATGGAAGAGTTTGGCGCAGGCACATAGACCAACTGCGAAGGCGAATCGCAACAGACACCGAGGAAAACTTCAACGAACTGCTCCCTGACTACCCGCCAGAACAACAAACTAAGTCAAGCCCGAGTGCAGCGGAGGACTTAGCTGCCGATCCTGGCGTCCGGAGCCGTCCCAGCAAGGAGTTCCCGCCAGCCGGAGAAGTCGCCGCCCATGAGGAGATCTCGGAGGTTCTATTGGTGGAGCAGGGAGAAACAGGGAGTCCCTCCGACCTGCTCGACGACGTCCCTCCGACTGAACTGCGCAGGTCGACCAGGCTACTTACACGCCCTGGTCACCTGAAAGACTTTGTATGCAAATAACACCCAAAGTGACTTCTGGGAGGGGAGGAGTGTTATGTAAATAGGTTTGTTTGGCGGGCAGTTTAAATTAACTGACCCTCAGCTGATTGGCTGACCACCACAGCTGCAAGGTATATAAATGGAGCTGTTTCCCTAGGTCAGTTGCTGGGTTCTCACCCTAATAAACAGAGCTGTTGTCACTCACTGTTTGGCTTGCTGCATCCTCATTCACCCAACTTAACAGTTCTCAATTAGGAAATTTCTCCTTATTTCTAGGTTGCTTCTCTCCTTAACTAGTTTTCATCTATTCCTTCTTATTCTTCCTTCTAGTACTCTGGAAAATAGGTTGATCCCTCTTCTTTGTGGTAGCCCCTCAAATATTGGAAAACTGCTATCATGTCTTCCCTAGTCCTTCTTTCTATTAGATGAGCTATATCCAATTCCTGCAACCATTTTTCATATGTTTTGGCGTATTTGTTCTGGAACTAGCTATCTCTGTACTTGAAACACAATCAATACCCATTCAAACTAAATCTGTGCTGGAAAAAAGAAAAATTTATTTCTGATTCTCATTATTTTTACTCTGCCTTTTAGGCTACCAAAGATTAAAGAAATCCCAATGAAACGTAACAGCAGCTAACCGCAGTTAACAATCTTATACTTGCATAACATTAGAAGTAGAAATACATCAGTCCAATAGACACTGAATGGAGGTACAACAGAAAAGCATACAAGCAGAAACACAAAATGAGGTGCCAGAATGAAAATACTAATGGTAGAAATACAGAACCAGAACCAGAAAAAGGACAGATAGATGGCAAACTACAGACTCCCAGTTTCCCAGAAATATCAACCTGTGTCCACACTGGGGGAAGGATGCTATCTGTACCTGAAGTGAGTCAAGGAAGTCATGGCAGATGTGCTGCCCATTACACCATATATGTAGGAGAAGAAATGGCAGACCCTGGCAGTGGAGTGAAAGAAGGGATTGGCCTAGAATCCTTACATAGCCCAAGTAAATGAAATCCAACACACACATCCTTAAGTACCCTGACCCTTATTAACTGTAATGAGATGCTGACCATTAACTGAGAAGATTCTTGTGCAATAGGATTTTTAGCAAATAAATCAATGTGTACCTGGTCTTTCGTGACTGACAAAATATCCTTATATCACCACACTAGTCATGGATGACTCACAACAGCCCAAATAGTACAGCTGGCCATTAGCCTACTGGCATGCCCCATTGTTATTAGAGTCAGATGGGGATGAATGAATGGAATAAAAAAGAATGACATCCTCTGCTTATAAAAGCTTTTACAAACCACTATCTTCTTGCCAAGACTCTGAAGCACTGTTATATCTATGCTGTGTTGTAGCATTAACAAAATTAGGATAGTAGGGGTAGCCATGTTTTATTCTCCCCATCCCATTGTTGAGAAAGGAGGAGTTATTTACACCAAATCTGATATTTTTGTAAAGCTGCTTTAGTAGATACTAATGAAAGAAATGGAAAATACTGGAATGCTGCATCTAGTTTTGATCACCACATTACAAAAAAGATGTTGAGACTTTGGAAAAAGTGCAAAGAACAGCAACTAAGATGATTAAAGGCCTGAAGACTAAAACATATGAAAAACGGTTGCAGGATTTGGGTTTGGCTAGTCTAGAGAAAAGAAGGACAAAGGTGAACAGAATAGCAGTATTCCAGTATTTGAGAGGCTGCCAAAGAGGAGGGGGTCAATTTATTTTCCAAAGCACCAGAGGGGAGGACAAGAAACAATGGATGGAAACTAATCAAGGAGAAAAGCAACCTGGAATTAAGAAGAAACTTCCTAACAGTGAGGACAATTAACCAGTGGAACTGTGTGCCTTCAGAAGTTGTGGGTATTTCATCACTGGAGGTTTTTAAGAAGAGACTGGACAGTCACTTGTCTGAAATGGTATAGGATTTCCTGCTTGAGCAAGGAGCTGGACTAGAAGACCTCCAAGGCCCCTTCTAGCTGTATTCTGATTGATTTAAATACAAGTGATCTTACTTGTACCTTGGGGCTATGATGGCCCCACCCCCTTTCAATCATTTTCCTCCTGTGTCTTTGCCAGTAAAATTGATTTGCCATCAATGCATTCCCCCAGCATATCTGCTATTCTTAAAACAGTGATGGAGCATCTAATGATTTACCAAATAGCATAACTTCAATCTAAGCACAGACTAGCAAGCCATTTGTTAGGCATACCTTATTTGAGATTCCCATAATCCCAAAATAATAAAATATTGTTAATAATTTTAAGTATATAAATACAAAAGAACACAAATTTCAGTCTGCCTGGAAACTAAAAGATGGCAAAGAAACAAATAAGTGAATATATCTAGACAAAAGGGTCCATAAACTAGAATGCTATTACAGAAAAGGCCATCTCTCCACTGACTACCGTTGTCTAATTTCAGGCTGCTTAGAAGATAACAAACTAAGTCCAGGATGATAAACTGAATTCTGGAGCAAGCTAGAATCTCTCAGAAAAATTTCAAAACCCTAGAACAATGTTCTTGACAGTCAGCCAGTTAACAATCTGACTGCCACATTCTGATTGCCACTACTAAACGTGGAGCCAAGTTCTTCTGTCTGAAGAAGATACAAATTCAGTTGAGAGCTTCTATTAATGGAACGGGGAGGAGACGTTTCTTGGACTTCTCTGTTCTTCCATAAAAATGTATTCTGGATGCTTGTCAATCACTTTGGAACACTGGTGGCTACAAAGGAGAAGAATTTACTAAGATCTCTTTCAGACAGATTGTGCAGGCTTTTTTGGATTAAGTCCTACATGTGGCCAAGGGCACTAGTTCAAGAACGAAGTAAGTCCAGGACAAAAAATTTGAATTATTTTAGTTAATACAATGTTCTTTTAGTATGATGGCTCTCCATACCTTTCATAATTTTCCTTCTGCCACTCACTTAAGCCTGTGGCATCACTAAACTAATCTTGTTCCTTGTGGTTCTTCAAGTCAGTATTGACTCATATTGACTATCTGGACAAGTTGCTGCAGTTTTCTCGCCAAAGCTTCAGAAGAAGGCTGAGAGAGAACTACTGGCTCAAGGTCATCCAGCTGGCTTTGTACCCAAGGCAGAGTTAGAATTCAAAGTTCTTCTGGCTTCTAGTCTAGGGCCTTAAATCGCTATACCAATCTAGCTCTCAAACTAACTGTAGCTGATTAAAACAACAATAGATACACACACATAAAAGGTATAGAACCTGGGTAGGAGACCACCAAAAAATCCAAAGGTTGTCCCTAGACTGGTACATTTAAAAACAACAACAACCACTCTTGAAGAGGAATGTGATCACCAGGAATAAAAATGTACTATTATGCTTTTACAGAATGTGTGGTGTCATAAAAATATCATTTTTTAAAAAAAAAATCTTAAATTTGTAAGTTTTATATAGGTTTCCCCAAAAAATATGCTTGGCATCAGTGGCTATTTTTTTTTCATTTGCTATATTAATATGTCATATCAAAGCTCATAATTATATCCACTTACTTATTAAAGTGTTATTAAAGTGTAATTCTTTAACTCCTGAACAACCAAGCAAGGAAACAGATTTAATTCTTGTTGCTTGCAATGTGACAGATTGATCTGAATAAGTAAATTGATTATTCAAGTGTGGGAATTATATGAAGATAATTATATAAAATTGCCATGTATCAGGGGAAGCAATCAGAAGAGACTGTGTTTCAGGTAACTAAAGGTCATAAATCTTGGTTGGTTAGTTTTTTAAGGTACAGTAGCTATTAAGTAAGAACTAAGTTTACTGTTGCAACTGCAGATTGTAAAAAGACAGTGCGAAATTAAAAAATTAAAATGATAGTAATAAAAAGAAACACAACATGCATAACAAGAAACCAGTGCTATAATTGAGAGTATAAAAATGTATTCCCAATTGTCAGAGACCACAGAAAAAATAAGAGCCGCTGTGACGTAGTGGTTAGAATGCAGTACTGCAGGCTACTTCTGCTGGCTGCCAGCAGTTTGGCAATTCGGGTCTCACTGGCTCAAGGTTGACTCAGCCTTCCAGCCTTCTGAGGTGGATAAAATGAGGACCCAGATTGTTGGGGGCAATATGCTGACTCTGTAAACCACTTAGATAGGGCTGTAAAAGCATTGTGAAGCAGTATATAAGTCTAAGTGCTATTGCTATTGCTATTAACCTGACTGTTAAGAAGCAGAAGCTAACAGATAATTCCACCATTCTGTATTTAACTCCCTAGCTTTATCTATGTTTTCCCTCTAACCTCATCAAAGCTATGGCAACAGAGCACATATTGAATGATGCTCTCCACTTATCCAGCATCAGGAGGAAAAAATTGCTGTTCTCTTGGCCATTTGAAAAATTTCCCTGTCAGAAACGGAAGAAGGCAAAGGCTTAAGTGGAGGAATGCAAAAGTCTTCCTGAGTAGATCGCCAGCAATATTAAATAGACATAGGTAGTTCTTGACTTGCGGCATTCATTTAGTGACCATTCAAAGTTACAACACAACAGGGGGAAAGTCTTAGCCTCCTCATGGTCACGTGATCAAAATTTGGTTTTATATTTACAACAGTTGCGGGGCCATGAGATTGCCATTTGCAATCTTCCCAACTGGCTTCAGACAAGCAAAGTCAATGGGAGGAGATGGATTCACTTAATGGCCACATAATTCACTTAACAACCACCACAATTTGCTTAGCAATCAGGGCAAAAGAAGGTCATAAAATTGGACATGACTCATTTAACAGTCTTGCTTAGCAACAATAATTCTGGTCCCAATTGTGCTTGAAAGTCAAGGACTACCTATACTGGAATAAGATATCAGAATAATATTTTGTACCATCTCTCGAAACATCCTAATCAAGAAACAGATCTCTAATGTTTCCCTGGCCCAAAGGTAAAGTTCCAACACAGGAATCAAGAGTATACCTGTTGATCCATGTTACTGTTGTCCTAAACACATCTTTTATTCTATTTATTCTATATATGTATTATATATTTTTTTCTTTTGTGGTACCAATAGAACTACTACCTATATTGATCTCAGGGGTGGAGTGTCTGAAATACAATTCCAAGTGGTATTAGCCAGCAAGACAAATGGGGAGTGATGCTGGGATCAGTAGGTCACAAACTTAAGGAACAAGAAATGAATTGCCATCTTTTTTATCTACTTGAATTAATTCTCTCCACACCAGATAATGTCAAAAGGTTAGGAATAGGACATCTATAGTATAATCGTATAGTCAATGAGACCTACTTCTAAAAAATGTTTAGTACTGCAGCCTCAAGGATTCCTCTGGAAGTCCATCTGTGGAGTACTTAATATTAATATTAATATAAATAGCCTTGGTGGCGCAGCGGACTAAAATCCTGTTAAATAGCACTTAGCTGCCAGCTGCCTGCAATTACTGCGAGTTCTCACCAGGCTCAAGGTTGACTCAGCCTTCCATCCTTCTGAGGTAGGTAAAATGAGGACCCGGATTGTGGGGGCAATAAACTGACTTTGTATTTAAAAAAAAGAACACCGCTTGGGAGGGGCAAAAGCCCTACTAAGCAGGTATATACAAAAGTATGAAGGCTGTTGCTTAACACATTGTAAGCCACCCTGAGTCTCCAGAGAAGGGCGGCATATAAATCGAACCAATAAATAAATAAATAAATTTATATTTGTTTTCATTAGTCAAAAGTTGCCTTCATGTCCGACAGCAGTCCAATGTTTAAAACATTTAGGAAATAACTAATCAGTACAGGAAAAGGAGCTTTCCTGACTGCTATGGACAAGCATGAAATTCACCCATGTAAAGAAATGTAATTAATCCCAGACGGAGCTATTCTTTATTCTAAGTCTTCGATTTTACTTCTGTGCTGCCATCTTGCGATCGCTTGCAGCAAATGCTTTGTCGCTCCTGGGTGAAGTTGCAAACAGTTGTTCACTGATAATAGAGCAGACCCAAGGATGAAGTCCCTGCTAGTTTACACAGGGAGAAACCGGTTGTTAAGAATTTATGCTACAGGCAGAAAATCAGCAAGAGAGGTTTTTATCAAAGCACTCATGCCTGCACTGAATAACTAAGAGCATCCATTCATTTTATCATTTATCAATAAAGGATGGACATTTTTCCTCAGAACAGACATTTGTGCAGGAAAGCACAGTCACTTCAGTTTTTAGCAAAGGGGTTTCTGTACAAAACGAATGCCATGTTAGATTCACAAACAACAGATTTGTGCCCTTGATACAGGTAGTTAAAATTGAACTCGTTTAATCTTTAATCTCATATTCAGAACAATAAATTGGGCAGGGATCACAATTAATGATTAACTTTAATGATTTTTGAACAACAAGCATATAGAGTCATACAGAAAACTGAGCATGTCTGAATACTATCATATATTTTATTTAAAACACTTCCTTCAACATTAAAAAAAAACTTTAGATTTAGATTTTATGGGCCTATATCCTTTTTGAATCCCAACAAAAAGCTTTGTAGTTCCAATGGAAAGAAAGTCTAAGGGAAAATGGACTTTTTCTTCTTCAAATAAAATCATGACCACGTTTTGCTTTATAAATAGTTGAAGTAGATCTTAAGATCTGCTTTCACATGCATATTAGTCGAAGCAATTTTTCTCACCTCTTCTTTCCTTTCCCAGATCATCTCAACTGCATACAGGCAGTGGTTCTCGGAGAAAGAAATTGTCCAAAATTGAACAAAGGTTTTAAATATTAATATTGTAACTAAATTACAAAAGAAGATATACTATACATCATTACAAATTATCAGGGTATGCTACAGACTGAATGGGCTCTGCAAACAGACTCAGTGGGCTTTGAAGACAGAATTGCTCTCTTAATCAAGTTTTTAGAACTTGCTAATTTTTTTTTTTTTTTTTTTACAAAAACCCGGTGGAAAATATATCCAGCCAATGTAAATAAGGAAACTTAAATGGCATGGAGTTCTGATTACAAGAGCCTACTATTAGAAAATTATAGTCATGGAATACTATTTGACAAGGCCCAGGTTAGAGCAGCCAGGGACACTAACAACCTATGCAGGTTTACTCAGATTTATCCAAAATACATTAACATGTAGGCAAGGATAATAATATAGAAGACTTTATCCTAAGTACGAAATGCAAAGGTAAAATATGAAAAGAAAGTTAATCACTAACTAATCCTGGCAATTATAGAGATGTTTACATAATCAGTCATGTACATACAATATACTGTTAAAAAAATATGAAAGGCAGATTTGAAAGATAAAACATGAAAGCCAAGGGGAAAATGGCTCAACTAAAGCACGTGTGTAAACCATCCTCCAGTGTTGTTATTCACTTCCTGTTGTGTTCGATAGTCTTCAGGGAAATGAAGAGCAGGAAGAAATAATTACAGCGGCCATAACTATTAATTAAAAGCTGGCAAGGCAAGGGTGATGCGACAGAGAAACAATGAAGGTTGTCAGAGGAGTAAAATATCCTTTAGGTGTCAGACAACTGACGGACAGCTCCTCTACCTAAGGAGAAAGATTGGAGGAGAAAGAGAGTAGACTTGATTTGGAGACCTCTTGATTCAGCTGGTGAATCCAGTTTGGCTGATTTGGTATCCAAGTGTCATTGATAATTGCATTGATAATTTGGATTGATCCAAAATAAATTCCTTTTTGATATTTATTATACATTTGTGTGTGCCTTTTATCTTCTCCAGGAAAGACTCCTAGGAACTTTGCTTGGTCTTTCTCTCTAATACTCCAGGGACTGCTCAAAATCCAAATAAGTTAGGATCTGCAAACAGGCATTCAGTCTGTCAAGTCTTTCTGGCTGCAATGAGTGCCAACAGCTGGATCCAGATATTGTTAGGCAGAAATGTAAAAATAAGCCAATATGTCTGGTTCAGGCATAAGATGAAGCTAAAGAGCAGCTTCATGAATTTGTGCTAAACTAAAAGATGCACATTGTCACTTAGCACAAGGTGTGCCCCCAGACATATTGATTCTGCAGGAACTTGTGGGATGAATGTGATTCTTTCATGAATGAGATTCAGAAGAACAGCTGGGAATGAGAAGCAAGAATCATTCCAACAACACTGCTGAAAAGATAATACTGCAGGCCCATAATGGCGAACCTATGGCACATGTGCCAGAGGTATCTGCAGTGCCCTCTCTGTAGGCACGCGAGCCATTGCCCCAGTTCAGCTCCGCCGCGCATGCGTGCGCCCCTCCCACAAACCAGCTGCTCATCATGCCTCTGCTGTGCATGCGTGGGGGGGTGGGGCACATGTGGGAGGCCGCGCATGCATGCATGGGGGGCAAAGCATATGCAGGGGCGTGCGCATGTGCGGGATGGGGCGCATGCGGGGGCATACGCATCCAAGGGACCCACATGCACATGTGCAGGGCCTGCATGCACATGCACAGGGGCAGGGCACATGCGTGGGGCCCATGCACACATTGTGCTTTGGGCACTTGGTCCTGAAAAGGTTAGCCATCACTACTATAGGCTCTTTCTCGCTTACAATCTCAATTGTTTCTAGCTGTCATGTGAATAACTACAGTTTAATGCTGAAAGCTATCTAAATTGACTCTCCCCTCCCCCCAGCCTTCTCTCCCTACTCCTTTTTTTTTCTGTATCATGTCTTTTAAACTGTAAGGTTATATATAGGGTTGAGTTCTGTAAGCTCCCAAAGCATTTTTGCTCTAAATCTTGGAAAAGATACTTAAAAATTATATGAACACAAATTCTGGAAAAGATATCTGAAATGTTTGTGTATTTATGGAATACATGAAAATAATCAATGTCAGAAATATTAGTTAGCTACTGTAAGTAGTACAGAAATAAAGGCCAACGTCAGAATCGGCTATAAAAATAGTCACAAAGTAACCAAAGTATTTTCTCCTGAGTTGTGTACTTGAAACTTGTAATCTATCCCTTTTATTTAGCTGCAGGAATATAGCTGCCACTTGAGATAATAGTTATTCAAACAAAAAGTCAAGAGTGAAAAATAAGAGGTTAGATTTGTCCTTGTTTCTGGTAGCCAGAGCTACCAGATCTGGCTATCCAAATTCAGAATGACCACAATGTGGCAAACAAAGTGTTTCACATAATGTGTTTCCATCAATATCCCTGTATTTGCAACACAGATCAGCCAGTACAATTCTACCTGTTTGCTTAGAGTTAAGTCTCATTGTTATAAGTGTGTACATATTTGCAACTTTAGGACATGACACAACATGATTTCTCAAAAGACCCTCCGAGATCAGAGAGATTCATTCATAGGGTGCAGTCACTGCAGCTGAACACACCTTGACTTATTTTTTGAGTAAACATGCATAAGGACTGGTTGCTACAGGTCATGCTGCACTCCAAAATGTGTCCATAGACTAAGAGAAGGAGGCTCACACTATTTTCAGAAAAGATTCATGATGGGAACTAATTTTCTCTAAGATAACTCAAAGCCAGACAAACTAGATTAGGTCCTCCGTCCCTACTGTTCTGAAATATTAAGAAATTACCACACCTTGATTTTTTTCAAGAATATCAATGGAAACAAGCAGAAATTCATCTATTCTAAATGGCTGGCCTTTGATAGGGGGAAAAGTATATCCTTATCCTCATCTTTTGGAAATTAAAAAATATTTATTACTTCCTTACATCATACCTCTTATATGGCAAAAGAGCTAATACATGAAAGAATTGTGCTTTGATGAATACTTAGCATATTTTCTGTATACTATATATTTTTTTCTCCTAAGATCTGCAATAGGTCACAAGTGCTCTATATATTACTTTCAGGAAATCTGAACACTATCCATTTTCTTATTTGTTCTTTGCATTCCAATGGAACTTTTTCTAATAAAATGCATGAGCCATACTGATAATTTTATTTAATTTCAGAAACAGAGGCAGCCCTCGACTTACAATTCATTTAGTGACCAAAGTTACAACGGCAGAGAAAAAAGTGACTTACGATCATTTTTTACACTTAAGACTGTTGGAGCATCCTCATGATCATGTAGTCAAAATTCAGACCCTTGCCAACTGCCATGTATTTGTGATGGTTGTAGGGTTCATGGAGAAGTCAGATTGACCTAACAACTGTTGTTATTCACTGAACAACTGAAGTGATTCACTTAACCACTTTGGCAGGAAAAGTCAATGTAGCCCAAAAGACAGTTAAAATCTTGTACTTTATAGGATGTTTCTTCTAAAACCATCCACTTAAAAGTTATTATCTCACTGAGCCATTTCCTTCAGACAACATAATCACATTTTAATATCTCATTCTAGGGAAGATGAAAATTGGGCATTATACATGATCATCTCCATTGTTTGCAGGATGTCAAATTATTATGAGAAAAACAATTTCTGCTGTTGGGGATGACTGACAGCTCATCCAAAATCCACATCCGGCAAATTAACAAAAAGCAAACGTTGGTTATTTTATCTTACTTCTGTCCCAGCATATAGAGCAAGATCAGTCATAATAGGTTTTGGTTAGAGCGCTGTGTAAATCCTTCTTCTCTGGTTTGTGAAAACAGTAGAAGTGGTGGCTAATCTCTTAGTACCCAAAAACAGCACTTGAGCAGCACATTTTTTTAGAAGTCTAAGGGCTGCAAACTGATTCAGGCCATGAGGCATCAGCAACAAATCACAATAATGTCATAATGATCATGTATGTTGTGACTATATCATATCAATGATCCAGTAATATAATTATGTCATGCTATGTCATTGGTAGGAAATCAGGCTATCAAAAAACATGGTGGCTGGACACCATCAAAGCTGACACCAATCAGAGCATACAAAAACTTAAAGAAGTTGTGAAAAATTGGAAGATACAGAGCCCATAGAATCACCAAGAGTTGGTAATGACTGAATAGATAATATCGTCATCATCATCATCATGATCTCATTGGTTGGGTGATGTTGCAACACAAGTGTGGCCTTCTTGACTCTCTCCATCAGTTCATAGTGCATTCTTTCATTTAATCTGTACTCTTACATTTTGTTTGAAGAATCTTTAAACCACCCTAAAGAAAAAAAGGTAACATCAATTAAATATAGCAGTAAAAACAAATATAAGCATGCAGGACAGTTTTCTCACCATCCATCCCATGCATTTAACATGTCTATGCCCTCAGGTGTTCCAGAGGTTCTCACCAAATTGTAATGAAATAAATGAGGAAAATCATTAAATGCATGGTTGATATCAACTATATTAACTCTAATGATACTGCATTCAAAATGAAGTGAAATTTTAAACCAGTTTTGATTCTGGCCCACCCAGTTTCGGGAGCAGCATGGTATTCAAAAGCAGAGTGTGACCTTTAGCCTAGAAAAAAATATGCAACAATAAAGGTAAATTTCACAACTTGGCTTTGAGCTCTATTTTTTTTTTTCCACAATCTTCTGGAGGTAAAGATGACATCTGTCTCCAATTTCAACCGGGAACAAAGTCTGTCGTCTGTCAAAAACTGGGAAAACACAAGCTACTAATGAAGAGAATCATGGGATGGGTGAGTCATATGCTCTGCCTCTCTTTGCTACTTAACTGGCTACTGAATCTTGGTTTCTCACATATGCAACTGTTCAGTGACTCACTTTAGCCTTTGAAAAAGAAGAAAAACCCTAGCAGTGTGGTCAAACTCTCATTTTTAAAAGCTGTATCACAAAATCTCATTCAATTTACATTGTCAACTTCTTCTCCGCTGCTTTCTCAAAAACATATTCTGACCTGTGTTTTCAAGCCCCTAGTGCAAATAAATTCAACATGTGAAAAGTACCGCTTTTGTTTACATTCTTTTATTCAAGATGTTAACTATCTTAACAGAAGTTTAAGATTAACCCCAAAACTTGGAGTACACACAAAACAAAGAATGCACTTTGTTTCAAACCTGGATACAGAATGCTTCAGTACTTTGGTCTTCAGATAAAACAAAATCTGGAAAAACTCAAGAGAGATTTTATGGAGCTAGTAGGACAACACTGGTGTATACCTCACCCAAGATTGATAAGTTATCGGCACTGCATATCCCACCCACTTATTTTATGATTCTGGGTCTCTTACCAGCATTTGTCACCTGATCCCTGACATTCCAAGTGCCATCCTTTCCCCCTCCCTCCTCTTAGCCATGATATTCTTCTAACAAGTTAGACTACAATACATATTTTATAAAATGTCCTAGAAATCAAATCTTATAGAGTTGTTGTAGGAAAAATATGAGTGGCAGCATTAGGTATATAAGCTGCCTTGAATTGACCCAATCAATCAATCAATCAATGCAGGATAAACCACGTAAATAATAGAGAAATAACTCAGTCTGACAACTTTTAATTGGTAGGGATTGGAAAACTCAAACTCAAAAATGTTTAAAACTACAATATTTGATTCTATTATTCTATTGAAGGCTACAAGTGGCTTTCCATTCTCAAAATAACTCACAATATTTATAACTTAGAACTCTCAACAGGAGTTAAACCTAAGATGCTTTTGAAATTATGCAAATTATTTGCGTAATATTTTCTATTTTCATGCATACTGTACTCAACTGACAGCTCTAGTGATGATATATGAAATGAACTGTATTTCTTATTGCTTCACAGGTTTATAAACACAAGGTGCACATTTTTTCTGAAACTTTTCATTTTATTGCTTTTGAATTCCATGACTGATAATTTCTAATGCTTGAAATAGAGTACAACCCACTAGCAATATTAAAAAGTTCTGGTAATTTTTGCAAAATTACTGTGGGTTTTTTTAAATTATTCTTTCAAATTAAGAATGTAGGCAACAGCTCATGTAAAATGTATTTAACAATGGAGGAGCACCAGTGGCAGCAAATTGTATCTTATTTCATTGCATAATATAGGTAAACAGACTTTTAAAGAAAAGATTAGACCAACTTATTTCCTTAACATCTGTTGAAAGCCAACATTTGTCAAAATGGGGTTCCTCCAAGACTTAGCTGCCTTGCTGATAACTTTCTTTTCCACAGAACAGAAGATGGCACAGGAAGGCACAGGAAGATCCTGACTTTACTCCAACCAGGTAAGCCTTAGTAGATGATGGATATGGTTCAAAGTTTAGATTAGTTGATTTTAAAGGAAACTGAAAACAACTGTACTCAAATGTGTACCTTGAAAACCAGTGCAAATAATGCAGTGTGGGATTCCATACAGAAGAAACAAAACGGGGGAAATTCTAATACAGCCAGAGTTCCTAAAAAGATATTGAAAGCTCAATTAGAAGCAATTTCAAAAATGGCAATAGTAGAAGACAGTGTAAGACAAATGATGTTCGTGATCACTTGGGAAAGAAATCTGGCAAGAATCAGCATGGGATTGTCCAGGATAAATCTTGCCAAACCAACCCAATCTCCTTTTTGTGACACCATAACCAGTTTAATTGGTCATGGAAATACAGTGGATATACAATAATGCACCTTGACTTCAGCAATATATCTGACAGAGAGAAAAATCACCTGGCAGTTGTACAATGTTAAGGGGCATTGTAAAACTAATTTAAAGGTATGTTAATTCAGGATATTATTGAAGCAAAACATCCTTCTGAAGCTTTGCGCAGCCTCCCTAAGGCTCCTTTATACTTCATAATTACAATGAATACAGATGCCTTCCAATGACTGTGTGCGAAACACACTAAGCCAATCCCATTGTAGCATCGCGCTTTCAGCACTTCAAGCTGCATTTACTCTAGTGCTGACATAAGAAGAAGCGGAGGTGTCTGGAAAGGGACGTTTGACTTTTCACCTACTTATTTTCCCTGGAGATAATATCCCCTAGGAGATGGACGGGAGGGGGGAAAATCCTTTGAGCCGGAGCAGTAGATTAGGGGTAGAGTGACTTGGAAGATGGCCAATGAGTGCAGAGGAGTGGGGAAAGGAAAAGGAGGATTTTGGGTCAGGAAGTCAGTGTTGGCTGCGATGGAGTTGGAGTTAGAATGTTATGCTTAATAAATGGAAGTTTTTCATCAAAGACTTTGTTTGAAATGCAATTTATTTGAGACGACCTCGAAACTTGACACGCACTTTGTGTGAATTCCAGCCCAGATCCTGCGTATGCTCCCTGATCTGAAGAACTGATCAGTTTCAATGAAGGGAGTCCCAATACTGTAATCTGTATAAGATCGCAGCCCTAAACTATTTAGTGCAGGACTACTAAACCTGTCCAGCAAAAATCTAGACAGCAGCAAAAAACAGAACTACTTGTGCATCTCTGCTGCCATCTAGTGGTTATCCGGATTTTTGCAGCCTATGGATAGAGACTTGACTAGACTAGACTAGACTAGAATAATAGAGTTGGAAGGGACCTTGGAGGTCTTCAAATCCAACCCCCTGCTTAGACAGGAAACCCTATACTATTTCAGACAAATGTCCAATCTCTTCTTAAAAACTTCCAGTGTTGGAGTATTCACAACTTCTGGAGGCAAATTGTTCCACTGATTAATGGTTATAACTGTCAGAAAATTACTTCTTAGTTCTAGGTTGCTTCTCTCCTTGAAGTTTCCATCCATTGTTTCTTGTCCTGCCTTTAGGTGCTTTGGAAAATAGCTTGACTCCCTCTTCTTTGTGGCAGCCCCTGAAATATAGGAACACTGCTATGTCTTTCCTAGTCCTTCTTTTCATTAAACTAGACATATTCAATTCTTTATATGTATTAGCCTCCAGTTCCCCAATCCTGTTGCTCTTCTCTGCAGTCTCAACGTCTTTGTTTACATTTCGTGGCAACCAAAACTGAATGCAATATTCCAATTGTGGCCTTACCAAGGCATGATAAAATGGTATTAACACTTCTTGATTCTATCCCTCTGTTAATGCACCCTAGGACTGTGTTGGCGTTTCTTTTTTAGCAGCTCTCATTGTAGCTCTCATTTTCCCTTTTTTTTTTAATGAAAAGATTCCTCCAAAAGACAGCTTCTCCCCCCCCCCACCCCTTCTTCCTTACTACCCTCCCGTATACACCTACCAGCCACCCCTTCCCTCCCTCGCCTAGCCTCTCCCCGTCCTATCCATTGCTCTCTACGGGCGAGGCAAGCAAGCAAGCAAGCAAGGCGGGAGCACGCGCCCAACGGCCTCGAGACGGCCGAGGGGTGGGGGAGTGGGGAGGGCGGAGAAAAGCCGATACAGGTCCGCCAACAGAGCTCCGAGCGACTCGATGAACAGCCTGAGCGAGTGGCTCCTCCTTTCGGCCGTCGATTCACTTCGGCCCAGGCAACCAGCCGAGTCTTCGGCCGAGTCAGCTGGGACGGCGAGAGCGGGGCAGAGGAGAGGGGTTGGCCACCATCTTTGGGAAACGGGACTCCGGGCGAGCGGGCGAGCCAGGGAGTCGGCGCACAGGACGGAGAGGTACTCCGCTGGGTCAAACCATGGGCTGTGCATTTTGCTGAGGTCCCCGGGTGAAGAACGCTGGAGCTCTTTCCAGCCGCTTTCCTGCCAAGCTCCCACCAGGATTTTGGCAGGAAAGCCGTCCGCCTCGGAAGCGCTTTCGGAGCTGCGGCTGTGGCAGCCGGGCTGAAGCAAAAAGGTGGAAGGGGGAACAAGTTAGGAAAGGCGGCGGGACGAGCTCCGCGAACCTCAAGGGAACTCACTTGGTTTGACGTTTGCATGTCCGTGTGCGTGTGTGTGTTTAGGGTGTGTGTAAAAGTCTATCTGTACTTCCTCTTTGGCCGCGAAGAGCGTGTGGGTGGGAGAAGTTTCGAAGCTCGTTCTTAGTGTTCAATATGTCAAAGCAGAGGTGGACAGCAGACTTTTGGCAAACTGGGTTATTTTTTATTTATTTATTTATTTTGGTTGGGGCGGGTTGGGGAGAATGACAGGCTCAAAAATCTGCTAACTAGACCAGTAGAAAATAAAGAAAAGGTAGTTTGCAAAATGTTGGTTGAAGGAAAAGGGGCACATGTTGCAAGTTTGGTTCCTCTGCATAGAGCCTCCCGTATCTAGGCTACAATAATCTGGGTGACTCAATATTAACAGAGTGATATAGAAAACTCTTAAGGAGATCGTTTTAATTTGGGGAGTTTGTCTAGCTTCTTGGTTCCTGCTTTGAAAAGTAAGTGGAAATCAGGCAAGCCTTTGCCCAAATCTGGCTGGTGCAGTTTTTATTGCTGTCTTGGTGATGATAATGCAACTGTTTCTCACCAGTTGATTATGGAGCTATCTTTGGATAAGCTACAGTTGCTTAGACTCCTGACTGGACTACTCTGGCAAACTAGGATAACACTTATTTTGAAATTAATAAGTGTTATTATTAATATGAAATTGATAATTCTATGGGTTGCCACTGGGCTTCTGGGCCCAGTTCAGACTGCTTCAAACTTTAAAACCCTTCACAGTGCAGTGCCAAGATATTCTAAACAACATCTTGCAAAACTTTAACTCAATCGAATAATTTGAACCTGGTCATTTGTATTTTGAATGAGAACTCTGGATTGACATGTTCAATTAGTTTGTTTACTTGGCTGCCCACAGTATTCAGAGCATTGGTCAATATCAGATTTCAGGAGCATCAATACTTTTTCTATCCTGCTTTTTCAAAGTCCAACTTTGGCTTCCATAGAGTGTCACGGAGAATAACCATGGCTCGCACAGTTCTGATCTTTGTCGATATAGACACATCATAGCATCTGAATATCTTTTCCAAAGCCTTCATGACTACTTTACCACATGGTAGTCTAGGGTGTATTTCTTGGCTGCTTGTTCTTTTACTGCTGGTAAAAGATCCTAAAAGGCAGAAGATTTCCCATTTCCATAGCTTCATTGATAGTTCTAAAGCTTGTTGTTCTATCTGTTGTCATTAATTTAATCTTCTTTATGTTTAATTTGAATCTCATTTTTCACTTTCTCCTTGACTTTGTTACTAAAGTTTGCATATCCTTTGCTTTTTTGTCTATCTGAGTACAATAGTATCTTCAGCATACTGCACCGCGGTCTAACATGAATAACCACGAGTTATTCATGTTTTTTCCTTCAGTTGTAAAACCATACTGATTTTCTTTCAATAATCTTTGCTTAATATATATTGAGCATATAGGTTGAGTATATAAGAGAAGAGTGTGCAGACTTTTCTCATTTGCTAACTTGAAGTCAGTCTGTTTCACTATGTTATATAGCCATATTTTGTCTCCCCAATCCATGTAGTAGATAGGTTTTGCAGGAGGAAAACAAGCTGATTTGAGGTTTCTATTTTCCTAAGCATGTTCCACAGCTTGATGTGATTGACACCATCTAAGATCTTTCTATAATCAATAAACATATACTAATTTCTTGGTATTTTTTAGGTTTCTGAGTTATCCAGGGTACATCAGCAATAATATCTTGTTTTCCTCAGCCTTTTCTAAACCTAGCTTGAACATCTGGCATCTTCTTTTCCATGTAGGGCTCTAATCTGTTTTGGATGATCCTATGCTTATTTTGCTAACATGTGAAATTCATGTTGTCCATGAACTCTGATATTATTTAGTCATTGATCACATTTTAGCCAAATATTTTTCTTGCTACACCCTTCCTAACTATAAAACAGTGCTGTTCCTTCTTTGTGTTTTGTATCCTAAGCAGAAAACAGTATAATCTTCTGAGCGAAATTGTCCAATCCTAATCTATCTTGATTCACTGATGCCTTATATGTCCATCTGTACCGGTAGTTGTTTTATTTCAAGTTTGTGTTTAATTTTCCTGGGTTCATGTATCTTATGTTTTGTGTTCCTAGTGTAATCCTGTCTTTGCAGCTTGGTATTTTCCTGTATGACAACTTAAAGAAATAGATATCCCAAAGACTTTAATTTAGACACATCATAAACACCATTAAAACTCAGCTCTTCCTCAGTCATGTCATCTAACCTGAGGGGCCCAACATCCAACACTATATAATCAATTTTATGTTTTATTTTAGCAAGAAAACCACTAAAGATGTAGTTTTCTTGCTAAAAGTGCAGGGATTGTTTACTATTGCCTTTTCCCGTGCAGAGAGAATTGATGTCTTTGCCACTGTTAAAGTGATCATCTACCTCCAGCATCTTCCTGTATCATTGTTTCCCAATATAGGTGCACATTTGGTTTAGCAAGACAGCTGGGATACCCTCATACCTTTGGTGACTCTGTTGGAAATATATACTCTTGGCATGTACTTCCAAATTTCTTTGCCTGTCCTTCCCGAGAATACTTCCCACCATGATGAGGAACATTAATTCAGTGCATTGTCAGGGTATACCGTTTACAAATAAAAAAGACCAAAGAAAGAGTGATATTAAATATTAACACACTAATAACAATAACAACAACAACAACAATACTATAGCAATAATAATATAACCAAAAAGCTTTAACTAAGTTTCTTCTTACATTAGCTTATTTACATTTCTGTTGATTATTGTGATTATAGTTATGTACATCTCTATTTTCAATACTAACATTCATAATCTTATCTTATAGTTCTTGATTACAGTTGTGTACTCTTGTTGTATGAATGATCTGCAATAACTCACTAACAGTGTTGGTAATAATACAATTATGGGCTGGGATTTCCGCAGCTGCTGTGGGCATTTCTCTCTGGTAGCTTGATATTGCATTCAATGGCTATTTTAGCTTGAGCTGAAAGAGAGACCAGGCATCTAGCTTCAACATTATGCCTTATGCCAATTTCAAAGCATTTGTTATATGTTTAATGGGCTCCTTGCTAAAATAAATGTGATGTTCTGCAAGAACACAGGAACTGTTTCCTTAAAGCCCTTGTTCAACAGTCCTTAAAAAGAGTGTGAGATCGGTCTTTTAAAAATGCTATTTCTGCCAACTAATTTTTATTGGTATACATAGGTTTTCTGCTGCTTCTACAAAAAATATAAACTTCACATGGCCAAGTCCATTGCCATCTTGCATGCAGGTAGACCTCATTCAGTGGCTATTAGAGCTTATAACAGTGCCGAACAAGAGGATTTACTACCATTACTTTTACTTACAGTTATTATAATATACTCACAATTTGGGCACTTAGCAACCAATTCACAATTATGTTGCAGCATTTTGCAGTCACACGATTGCCATTTGTGACCTTCACTGCCAGTTCCAACCAGCAAAGTCAATAAGAAGCCTGGAGGAAGTCACAAATGGTGATCACCTGACTCTGGGACCCTAAGGGATTCACCTAATGTCTACTGCTGCTATCCTAAGTTACTGGTCCTAAATACCATCACTAAGTGAGGACTACCTGTACTTTCAGGTACTGTGGGGCTTGGCTGCTCATTGCTGATACTGCCATTCCTTTAATGATTTGGAATATATGAGATGTGGGTTGAATTGATAAGAGGTTTGACTGTTCTCCGTTTTAACCAAATAGGGTGTAGCCAAGGGAGGGATTGAAGTGGAAGAAAGTTATTCTAATATTCTGTAGAATCTTTCAGTGAAATATAAACCAAATATTTTTGAACAAAAATAATCTTTCTATTCCAGAAGAGTGGTAGATATGTGTTTAAACAAAAGTATCTAGCATTCTTCCAGGAGACCATCAAACCTTTGTTCAGAAATAAACCAACTGACAGGTACCAGTGCAGAGCACTTCTAGTCTATTGACCTGTCATTTGAGCAGCTTGAAAATAATAAAACTCCATCATTCAACCCCATTTCACTGATTCACTCAACTCTACTTCACCATATAGTAAGGAAAATAATTATTGATTTTCACATGTTTGGGTAATGATGGGAAAGGGTGAAAAAAGCTACCTGGATAATCCACCAATTGCTCTCCTTAGTTTGTCCCACATTAAAGCTTCAAAGGTACTTCTTGTGTTTCAGCCTTGTTACTGAATTGTTAGGGCAGTGTAGTTATGTCAACACACTTTTCTGCCATTTGAAAGACTGGGTTAGTATGACCCTGATAAAGAGTCCAAAGTTATTAAGGCTCCAGAATTCTCACCTGACATTGAACTGCCTAATAGAATTACACCAAGATCTGAGCCAATTTATTCTCAGCTAATGCTTCCAGATGTATTAAAAACTACAATTTAAATAATTGGAAATAACAAAGAATTTCAGTCATGGAAAGGAATTTTTTTCTTGCATTTGTTTTTGCAGCTGTTAAATGGTTTGTAAATTGGAAGTCCTATTGATGTATTAAAAAAATAACATGGATTGCAGACAATTCAGCCTTCAAATCTAATCTCCCAGGGAATTCAAACATACTGTATACCTATAATAATTGTTCTTTGATTCAGAACGTATATATTATTTATTGGTATTGGAAGCAAAGCCAGTTTCCAAAACTTGATCTCATTTGTTAAATTCCAGAATGAGACAATAGATATAAAATTGAATGTTTATTGACTGCAATTTTTAAGTTTAGTTGTAACCCCAACTGTCTTTATAATTATAAAAATAAAGTCATCTTTGAGTTAAGCTTGACTTTTTTGTGGATTATACAGTATAGATGCCATCATGTAGTTTTATTTGCAGCTGTAGTTTGCCAGTGCCTTATTCTAGGATGGGTTTTTTTTTTCAATTCCCAAGCCTAATGTGTGCCCCTTATGTTTTTCAAATTTTTCCATGTAGTAACTACCATACATTTGTTCTTGCTTAGTTTCCAAGCTACATACTATGGGGTGTCACATGCTATATGGTGTCTAATAAAACATTTTGCTTTCTTCTGTATAATTGAATAGTTTCATACCTCTGTAAAAAAAGGTACTAGTATATCACAACAACATGATCATAGCAGCAAAACCTATTTGGTAGGTTGTAGAAATTTTGTATCAGGTTTGAATCCACTTCTAAGTTATCTCAAAGTGTAGAAGAAATAAAACAGTATTTTTTAATATTCATATCAAGCTTACAAAAGTGAACATTTTGATTCAACAGTAGTATATTTACCTACTGGAATCTGAAGGTTGTACTTTGGGAGAATGAGATATCACCATAATTAGAAGTTGGGCAGTAAGTAAAAACACTCTTGTTGCTCTTCAGCAGAACACACCATCCTCTGAATTACCTGTGACCAAGTGTATATAGATGTGTGTCATGATTTATACTGTAAAGACCTTATTTAACTATTGTAATGTCAACTATAAAATAATGAGGCATGTAATAGGTATTAAAAATTTTAAAAATGTGAAGTTAAATTTGAGTACTGATAATTTCAGAAATAATAGTCTTTATCTTCTTTTTTTAGAATAGACATTTGAAAGTAACTACACCAAACAATACTGCAAAACCTGCCACTACCATGGCAACAAAATATCTTGGTAAGAATGGATTAGTGATTTTTAAAGAAACATTACATTCTTAATCAATGCACTGTGTTTTCTGATTTTTAATCTGAGCAATTATGACTAGATTTACAGTTTGTGAGAATTTTTTAAAACTTTTAATAAAATGCAGATGAAAGGTTTGTGTTCTAATGGGTGCTTTTGTATATCTGTATGCCTCTTAATTAGAAAGATAATCATCAGTTATAAATGTTGTCTCCACTGTCAGTAGGAAAAAGACAGAATTGCCACCGACTATTCTACAATACAATACAAACCTATTACTTAGTTCTTCAGGTTAATCCTTTAAATTTTTATCTTTGAACAAAATTTATTTTCTTGGATTTCTCATTAAAAGGTAAACTAAAGTGGCTTTCATTCTTGATTTAATCTTGAGAATTTATAACTTGAGAAAAACTAATGTATTTTAGACAATATTGAGTGGCCTAGTTTCCCAAATATACATTAATAAGGTTTTCTTTAAATGTACCATATGCAGGAAGCTTCAGAAGTTTTAACCAGTTGCTATGGAAGTGACTTGTGTACATTCCACTTCTATGAAATTACTAAGGATTAGTGGCAAATTTGAGTCCATTTCTGCACAATCTTAAGGTTGTGGGCCAACTCTATCAATATTTGAGGTTAACATTTATTTTTAGTTGGTAAAACCTAAGGTGTCATTTACATTCTGTAAAAGTGAATGTGATATAGGGTTAAACATGGTATGGTGAGTGTGTTTTATGACAATCTGAAGAAAATAAAGAAAAATCTCTGCAGAAGTTAAAGATTTTCATTTTAAAGTGATATTGTTTGAGTAATGTATTTTTTACTATAAAATGGAACTGTCATCAGCTGAAATATATTTGTATGTTTGAATAAGTATAGGAAAGCCATCTATTGATGTGTATCTACCAGTATCTATGTTGAACTTATCTACTCTAATACATTGTAATAAAAGACAGAATAATAACCTTTGATAAATGATTGAAAATGCTAAGGACTTACTTACTTCTTGAATTTTTGCAGAAAATGCTCAAGAATGTAGATAAAAATATGTTCCACGGATATATCTGTGTCATACTTACAAAAATCTAGAAGGTAAGGAAAACTGTCATACCATATATAATTAATATAAAAAACAAAATAAATATAAATATGCTTTTTTCATGTATTAATATTTCTTGAATAATTAAATTGTAAAACTCTATAGTTAAAAAAATAGAGCATATAGTAATTAATTTCTCTTTTCATCCAAATAACTATTAATTCTTCCTATTTTACTTGAGCGTTACAAAGGTTCATCAGTTACCTATGATGTGCATTTTTTGACAGCAAGAAATCATTTAGGTTGATGTTCTTACTGAAACTGAACCAGCTGATTTGTTTGGGCAGGGTAGTTAGAACTGTAGCTGATAATTCTTTAGAAAACACACACAGCCAGTTAGTCCTGTTTTGCATGTTTCATTAAATTCCAGCATACAAACTTTCAGGATCTTAACTCAGTCTCCAAAAAAGCATTTTGTTGTAACTAGCTTAAGGAAAATAGATAGGCATCTACATAATTTTCTATAAAGAATTATGGTATTGGTTCACAGCTGTTTAAATTTATGTGATATATTACTGATGAATGAAGGAAGAAGGAAAAAGGGATACTGTAATATTGAA
This sequence comes from Arizona elegans, assembly GCA_022577455.1. NCBI lineage: Eukaryota > Metazoa > Chordata > Lepidosauria > Squamata > Colubridae > Arizona > Arizona elegans. Next base: position 111,574,451 of record JAKOOJ010000001.1, read on the forward strand.
TACTCTGAGTCCTGAATAGCTTTGTAAAAGGGGAAATTGGAAGGAGAGAGTAGTTATTATTTTCAATAATTGCTTTAAAATTATTAAAGCATCTCAAAATGAAGAAAACTACATCTGCGCATTCATCTATGGTATCTTATTGGACTTATGAGACTTAGTTTTGGCAGCTCTGTTTTGCAGTGATTCCACTCTCAAAGAGCTTTTGCCTGGCTTTGGCTAGTCTACCAATTGGTACAAGAGGACCTGGATATAGTAATTAATGCACTAGACAGTATTGCAATGTGCTTAAAGACCTCTTGAAAACCGCAACTAGTCCAGAATATTTACTGGTCCTCAGTTATTGGGGGCATGAATTATTAATTCTGTGCTAGTTGTTGATTGGTTTCCAACTAAAATTTACGTTGCTTATATTGATTTAAAAAACCCTTCACGGCTGGGTTTTGAAATACATGCAGGATTACCTGCTGTAACCAGAATTGTCTTGTCATGCTAGATCTTATAGGGAAGTCTCACACTTCTGGGAGATGAGAAATATTTTAATAGTAATCATATTGTATATAGACTTTAAACTGCTGAGAATAATCAAATTACAACGGAGTATAATTTAATAAACTTAGTTTACATCTTTTTGCTTGGTTGCACTAATGCAGGATACTGCTTTATACACAACTCATAAAGGATAGTTTGTTAACGAAATACTTTTAAGTCGGCTTGAATTCTGCCATGTTACTTTTGTTTTAGCTATGAGTTTGACCTTATAAATTTGGCATGTTTCCATGGAAAGCATGTTCATTTGGGATGCTTCTGAGAAAAAATGGGAAAAAATGATTACCTTCTAATAACTACTGCATACCAGATGTCTGTAGTTGATACTCTAGTGCAGTATATCTCTGTCTGAAATCATATATTTAATGTTGATATTTATTCTATCTCTTTATCTAAACTGTAGTTTTTGATTAACACCCAAATTCAACTGGGGAGGAGGCTGTTATCCTATTACTATTGTACATAACTATAGGCATCCACAGCTAGTTACAATTTGTCAAAATAAAGAAACCTTTATAGCACAATTTCTTCCCTTCCTGTATCACAACATTGCATGCAAATACATAACAGACAGAATTGCATAAAGATGTCACAACACACGTTTTTTCAATTACACCCCCACGCCCTATGTATGCATATGCATTGTGCATAACATGTCTGTGTTTTCAAAGTGGAACTCTTGGATTGCAAAATTGGCAGATTAAGATCTGATTGAAAGTTGAAAAAGCCTATTATCCTGTAGGCAGTTGACGCCCTTTATTTATTTATTTATTTATTTAATTTTTTTTTTAGGAGATACACTTCACCTTTACATGATGCCATGAAGCTCATTGAAGTCCACTCATTATTTTATTCTTAAAAGATTAGAAAACAGGTATGAAAATAACCATGGGAAATAATTGGCATATCCAAAATACAAGGCTATTAGAATAAAGCAGGGGTCTCCAAATTTGGCAACTTTTAAGTCTTGTGGACTCCAGTTCCAAGAATTCCTCAGCCAGTCATATTAGCTGTGGGGTATTCTGGGAGTTGAAGTCCACAAGTCTTAAAGTAGCCAAGTGTAGAGACCCCTGGGATAAAGTATAAGTAAAAAAACATTGAGTAGTTTAGATGAAAATAGATGCAGTTCAAAATATGCACACAGTGTATTTCTTTTATTTTCTGTGCTCCAATTTTAATCCGGACATAAGTAGTGTGGTATTTAACCTTTTCCCCAATTAAATTCAGGATAATCTGTTTAGGCCTTTTATACTTCACATTTCCGCTATTCATATTTAATTTGTATGTCAGCTACATAAAAAGACAAATGTATTTGGGCTGCAAGCCTGAACATTGTAATGGTGTTTCAGTCTCACAGACTTAAATGTGCTAGCAATTGTCTAGTACAGAGGCTCACAAATGGCTTGTATTTGTATTCTGTTCTGACAAGGCATCAAATAATGTTTGTTATATCCAGAGATATTGGTGCCATCAACATGCAGATGGCACTCTGATTTCTCTTTTCCTTTCATATTTGAATCATCAAACCACTACTGGTTTCAGTTCTAGCTTTATGTGAATGAAGAGGAACAAATTAAATCTTATCATGACAAGACCCTTGCTAGACATAAAAGGAATAGGTTTATACAGTCTTTAAAGCAGCAATTTGCATTTTAGGAGTGCTTTCTATCGGTTTCATCTTTTGTCAAGTGTGGACGGGAGTTTATAGAGAAATCAGATTTTACCTCAGTTATTCATGCTTTAATCAAAGATCTGAAATTCAGACTATCACAAAGGCTATTCCATAATAACCCCATGAAGACTATTTATTAAACTAAGGTCTGAAGCATTGAAATATGTTAATACAGTGGCATAGAGATTTTTACTGACTGGGAAGTGAAAAACAAATATCACAATGCACCCTTAAATTTATTAGCTAATTGTTTTTTATTACAAAACAGAGAAGCTTGTGAAACATCTGCAAAACAACCGTTTCACTCAGGCTACATAGCTGGATAGGTTTTTTCATTAATCAAAATGCAATAATTGGCTTTATTACTGGGTTGGAATCTAATATGTTTTCATGATCATATCTATACTAATCTAAGAAACCCTTACCAATAGGAGCTGCCAAATCTTTTTATTTATTTTTTCTCTTTTTACCGAGCAAAGAGATTTTTCTTTCTTTTTATCTTTTTCTCATTGCTTTTCTTTCTCATTACTTCCTTTGCCTGGTAGAAATATGTTACTTATTTATTGTTTTCCACAAGCCTTGCCTGGCAGAAAAATTCTGACAACTAAACATCCAGATGTAGTCTCTTCTCACCCAACTCCTTTCCCTCCTTCTCCTGTCCCTTGGGCAGCTATATTTTCCCATGGCATAGTAGCAGACCAAACATTATCTTTATACAGTACTACGAGTGTTCAGAGAGATCAGGGCCACCAAAATGGATTGCCTGAAACAGAGCAGGCAGGAAAACAACAGTGGATGCTAATGGTAGCAATGTTAGTACAAAACAATATTTTGGGGATTTCTCTGCCAGTATAGATAGTAGTTGGGAGAAAAAGGAATTTTAATATTCTGCTTATGGAATAAGATAATTGTGTCCAATTTTGTTTCATACCATACAGATTGATCATTGGTTTACATTTTTGCTGTACTTTAATATTTGAATGCCTGTTCCACCCAGTTCCTGGAGGATAAAGCCTGTTTCAATTCATTTTAAAAACTCATTGTCACTGCTGTTGTTTGACAAATTACAAATGGTTTGGATTTTTATCATGAATCGGATGAACCCGCAAAGCAGTTCTCTGACTCAGCGTAAGCGAATGGCTCTTGGCATTGTCATTCTTCTTCTGGTTGATGTCATATGGGTTGCTTCTTCCGAACTCACATCGGTAAGTATCATGCTATAATGCAACAATATTGTGATCTTAATTTTTTTTTTTAACCCAAGTGAAACTAGTAGTGTTTATGACTACATGGAATACCGCCCATCTCATTGTTAGCCACTGTTTGCTAAACTAATTACTCAAAAAAGGATTTGTAAGGTTTTAGAACTAGCCTTAGATTATACAGTCATGTGAAAAAGCAAATACACGCCACTGAAATATTTCAACTTATTGAAGCATGCACATATACAACAAATATCATGCACCAGTTACATTTTGTAGAATAATTTTGTAATTTTGATGCTAGTGCATTCCACCATTAGATAGATGGTAAGTTTTGTAAGTTCCTCCTGTCCAAAAAAAAAACTATACTTAACCCCTTCCAAGATGGGGAAAATATTCCAAGTGAATATAGGAAGTCCTCGACTTACAACCATTCATGTAGTGACCGTTCGAAATTACAACCACACTGATAAAAGTGACATGACCATTGTAGTATCCACATGTCACGTGGTCAAAATTCAGATGTGTGGCAGTTGGCTTATATTTATGACAGTTGCAGTGTCCTAGGGTCAGCTGATCACCTTTTGTGACTTTCTGCCAAGCGAATCAATGGGAAAGCCAGATTCACTTAACAACAACGTTACTAATTTAACAATTGCAGTGATTCACTTAACTGTGCCAACAAATGTCATAAAATGCAGCAAAACTCACTTAACACTTGCCTTGTTTAGCAACAGAAATGTTGGGCTCAATTGTGTTTGTAAGTTGAAGACTACATAGATACAGTTGCAAGAAAAAGTATGTGAACTCCTTGGGATTACGTGGAGTTTTGCATGAATTGGTCATAAAATGTGCTCTGAACTTCATCTAAGTCATAACAATAGAAAAACACAGTCTGCTTAAAATAATACTACACAAACATTAGATGTTGCCATGGTTTAATTGAACATAACATGTAAACATTCACAGTGCAGAGAGGAAAAAGTATGTGAAACTTTGGACTTAATAACTGGTTGACCCTCCTTTGGCAGCAATAACCTCAACCAAATGTTTCCTGTAGTTGCAGATCAGACCTGCACAACGATCTGGAGTTATTTTGGACACACCTCTTCACAAAACTGTTTCAGTGTAGCAATATTCTTGGGATGTCTGGTGTGAATTGCTCTCTTAAGGTCATGCCACAGCATTTCAATCGGGTTGAGGTCAGGACTCTGACTGGGCCACTCCAGAAGGCGTATTCTGTGTTGTTGAAGACATTTTTTTGTTGAATTACTTGTATGCTTTGGGTAATTGTCCTGTTGCATCACCCATCCTCTGCGGAGCTTCAGTTGGCGGACAGATGGTCGTACGTTTTCCTGCAAAATGTCTTGATAAACTCTGTAATTCATTTTCCCATCCATGACAACAATCCGTCCAGGTCCTGAGGCAGCAAAGCAGCCCCAAACCATGATGCTCCCTCCGCCATGTTTTACAGTGGGGATGAGGTTTTGATGTTGGTGTGCTGTGCCTTTTTTTCTCCACACATAGTGTTGTGTGTTCTTCCCAAACAACTCAATTTTGGTTTCATCTGTCCACAGTATATTTTGCCAGTAGTGCTGTGGAACATCCAGGTGCTCTTTTGCAAACTTCAAACGTGCTGCAATATTTTTTTTTGGACAGCAATGGCTTCCTCCCTGGTGTCCTCCCATGTACTCCATTCTTGTTTAATGTTTTCCTTATTGTAGATATGTCAACAAAAATGTTAGCATGTGCCAGAGATTTCTGTAGGTCTTTAGCTGACACTCTAGGATTCTTCTTTACCTCATGAAGCATTCTGCGCTGTGCTCTTGCAGTCATTTTTACAAGACAACCACGCCTAGGGAGAGTAGCAACAGTGCTAAACTTTCTCCATTTGTAGGCAGTCTGTCTTACCGTGGACACATGAACATCAAGGCTTTTGGAGATATTTTTGTAACCCTTTCCAGCTTCATGCAAGTCTACAATTCTTGATCATAGGTCTTCTGAGAGCTCTTTTCTGCGAGGCATGGTTCACATCAGACAGTGCTTCTTGAAACCAGTAAACCCAAACAGGTGTGTGTTTTTAAAGGGTAGGACAGCTGTCAGCAACACATCCAATATGATCACACTGATTGGAGTCAAGGTTGGCTCATTCCTGGCTCCAATTAGCTCTTGGAGAAGTCATTAGGCTAGGAGCTCACATATTTTTTCCTCCCTGCACTGTGAATGTTTACATGTTATGTTCCATTAAACTATGGCAACATCTAATGTTTGTGTAGTATTATTTTAAGCAGACTGTGTTTTTCTATTGTTGTGACTTAGATGAAGTTCAGAGCACATTTTATGACCAATTCATGCAAAACTCCACGTAATCCCAAGGGATTCACATACTTTTTCTTGCAACTGTATATCACATTTTGATAGCTAGATGCAATTTTTCCCTGTTTACCTCTTTATTTATTGATTGATTGATTGATTGATTGATTATGTGACATCAAGTCATTGTCAACTCTGAGTGACCATGTAGACAAGCAAGTTATCCACAATCATTTCTTCTCAAATCTATCTACTAGGAATTTGGTGTCCCATCAGTTGTTCTCCAAGATGTTTCATTACTTGAAGAGACTATCCTAAAATGTGATCCATCAGGCTTGTCCACTCTTTTGGAATTTCAGCTAACCTTGCAAAGGATTTGCAAGTAGCAAAAATGCATACCATCATATGTTAAAATCTTTAATAAATCAGTATGTTAATTTTTGCTTGTCCAGAAATATGCTAATAATTTATGGTATGGAGAGCAGTAATTAATACAAATCCTGGTCTTGACTGAGATTGAGTACGAATCCAGGAATGCTGTATTTCTTAAATAACTTTTCCATGTTTGAAGGTCCATGTAGCTTAATGAGTTTGTGAGTGATGGCTTTTTCCCCCTTTTCTTTGCAGTATGTTTTTACTATGTATAAAAAACCATTCTTCAGTACGTTTGCGAAAACATCCATGTTTGTTCTTTACCTCTTGGGATTCATCATCTGGAAACCATGGAGGCAACAGTGTACGCGTGGGTTTCGTGGAAGGCATGCAGCCTTTGTAAGTATTATTCTGTTTATTGACTTTTATCAGTATTGTGTGTTTTTTATACACAAGATCAAAGTGTAAAATAGAGACAAAAGTCTACATAAACTAATGTTCACTTCCAAATATTCAGAGTGTACAGCAATGCTTCCATAAGTCTAGCATTTCAAAGTGAATCTTTACATAAACGAAAAATAGCAGTAATGTTTCTTAGGGGAACTGATATGAACATCAAGCTCTCTGTCCTTGAAATCAGTAGTTAGCCTGCGGTTTATATTGTTTGTGATATTTTGCCTCTAGCTGAAGTGTTATTAGTTCATTGATATCACATTAAATGTTGTTTTAAGAAAAACTATTTTATCAAAGTTGATTTCTTTATTAAGATGTCTGTAGTTTTCCTATTGATAAAATGCAGTAAACCCAGTCATTATGCTACTCACAATATTTATTTGTTTGTTTGTTTGTTTGTTTGTTTCCATTTCTATACTGCCCTTCTCCAAATAGGACTCAGGGCGGTGAACAGCCAAAGTAAAAAACAGAACATACAAAATTTAAAAAACAGTTTAAAATAATTAAATATTTTGGCTGTAAATTAAAACAATCCAATTTAAAATCAATTTAAAATTTAACTCAAGCCAGCCCAGCTAGTTGAAATAAATAGGTTTTCATGGCCCAACGAAAAATCCGGAGGTCTGTTATTGTACATAACTCTGGGGGGAGGTTGTTCCAGAGGGTGGGCGCCGCCACAGAGAAGGCTCTCCCCCTGGGGGTCGCCAGCCGACATTGTCTAGTGGACGGCACCCTAAGGAGGCCCACTCTGTGCGAGCGTACTGGCCGGTGGGAGGCTATTGGTGGCAGAAGGTGGTCTCGTAAGTATCCCGGCCCTAAGCCATGGAGCGCTTTAAAGGTGGTCACCAACACCTTGAAGCGCACCCGGAAGACCACCGGGAGCCAGTGCAGCTCGCGCAGGAGAGGTGTCACATGGGAGCGCCTCGTCGCCCCCATAATCCCCCGCGCGGCCGCGTTCTGGACCAGCTGGAGCCTCTGGGTGCACCCCAGGGGGAGCCCCATGTAGAGAGCGTTGCAGTAGTCCAGGCGGGAAGTGACGAGTGCCTGAGTGACTGTGCGTAGAGAGTCCCGATCTAGAAAGGGGCGCAACTGGCGTATCAGACGAACCTGATAAAAAGCCCCCCTGGCCACGGCCGTCAAATGATCTTCTAAAGACAGCCGTGCATCCAGGAGGACGCCCAAGTTACGAGCCCTCTCCGTGGGGGCAAGTGATTCGCCCCCAATAGCCAGCGATGGCGTCAGCTGGCTATATCGGGATGCTGGAAGCCACAGCCACTCGGTCTTGGAGAGGTTGAGTCGGAGCCTGTTTTTCCCCATCCAGGCCCGCACGGCCTCCAGGCACTGGGACATCACTTCAAGGGCATCGTTGGGGTGGCCTGGGGTGGAGATGTACAGCTGGGTGTCATCAGCGTACTGTTGAAACTCCATCCCGAAGCCACGGATGATCTCACCCAGCGGCTTTACATAAATGTTGAACAGAAGGGGCGAGAGGACCGACCCTTGTGGCACCCCACAAGCAAGGTGCCTCGGGGTCGACCACTGCCCCCCTGTCAACACAGATTGCGACCGGTCAGACAGGTAGAACCACCGCAGAACGGTGCCCCCCACCCCCCACCCCGCCAACCGGTGCAACATGATACCATGGTCGATGGTATCAAAAGCTGCTGAGAGGTCTAACAGGACCAGGATAGAGGAGCAACCCCTATCCCGAGCCCTCCAGAGATCATCCACCAACGCGACCAATGCCGTTTCCGTGCTGTGCCCAGGCCGGAAGCCGGACTGGAGCGGGTCTAGATAGACAGCTTCATCCAGGTACCGGGGAAGCTGTTGCGCTACCACACTCTCAACAACCTTCGCAACGAAGCGAAGGTTGGAGACTGGACGATAGTTAGCCAAAACAGCCGGATCCAGAGAGGGCTTCTTGAGGAGGGGCCTCACAACTGCTTCTTTCAAAGCAGCCGGCAGGACCCCCTCACTCAAAGAAGGTTAACAATCTTCTGGAGCCAGCCTCGTGTCACCTCCCGGGAAGCCAGTACCAACCAGGAGGGACACGGGTCCAATAAACATGTGGTCACGTTCAGCCGTCCCAGGACCCTGTCCATGTCCTCGGGAGCCACAGGATCGAACTCCCCCCAGATAGCACTCTCAAGACCTGCCTCAGTCATCCCGTCCGGACATACCCAGTCAGAGGCCAGCCCTTCCCGAATCTGAGCGATTTTGTCATACAGATACTGCACAAAGTCCTCAGCTCGGCCCTGCAAGGGGTCATCCCGCACCTCCAGGTGGAGGAGGGAGCGGGTCACCCTAAACAGGGCGGCCGGGCGATTATCTGATGACGCGATAAGAGTGGCAAAATAGCTAGATTTCGCCGCTTTATCGCCACTAGGTAGGTCTTAATATGAGACCTCACCAGTGTTCGGTCGGATTCGGAGCGGCTGCTCCTCAAACTACTCTCCAGGCGTCTTTTCCAGCGCTTCATCTCCCTAAGCTCCTCTGAGAACCAAGGAGCTAGGTGAGTTCGGTGCCGGGTCAGAGGCCGCAAAGGCACAACACGGTCCAAGGCCCCGGCAGCCGCACTATCCCAGGCGGCCACCAGGTCCTCAGCCGAGTCATGAGCCAGAGTCTCAGGAAATGGCCCAAGCTCCATCTGGAACCTATCAGGGTCCATCAGGCGCCTGGGGCGGAACCACCTGGTCGGTCCCGCCTCCCTGCGGCGGGGTGCAGCGGTTAGAAAGTCCAGTCGAAGGAGTGAGTGGTCAGACAATATCCCATGAGAAAATAAGAGCTGACTAATTCATTCAGTTGTTTTCCTCTCTCTGAACTCTCACAGCTAGAAAATACATTAGATTCTTGACAAAACTTGTTTATATATGAAAATGAAGAGCTCTATAACTATATTCATCTGTTTATTTATATTCCACCTTTATTATTTTTATAAATATCTTAAGATGGTGAACACACACACTGCTCATTCCTCCTCCTATTTTTCCCACAATAACAACTGTAACAGGTGGGTTGAGAGAGAGTGACTGGCCCACAGTCATCCAGCTGGTTTTCATGCCTAAAACGGGACTAGAACTCACCATCTCTGGGATTCTAGGCTGGTGGATTAACTATTAGCTCATGAACTCAGTTAGAAGACTACGTAGATTTCCATATATTATATAGAATTTTATGCAAAATTTCACTTTCTCTCTACTTTCTCTATTTTGTATCTTAAATAAATGAGTATTTTGTTCAGAATATCATTTGCCATGAAGTGTCCTGGCAGTCAAATAGCTGGGGATAAGCAAGAAAGCTATACAAAATTGGTTCTTAGTGGTACTTTGGAGCATGCATGGGCCTCTGCCTCTAGCTCTATATAGTAGCTGTGGCTTTTGCTGGGATCACAAAAGTGCCCTTTGCAGAGACTGCCTGAACCTGAGGAAAAAGTGCAGATGCCCTAAGGAGATGCTTCGTTGTTGTTGTTTTAAGATTGGAATCAAAGCATCACACAACCTAAATAATAGAGTAGTTTATAGCTTAACAGTGATTTAAGAATGACTCTTCAGCTCTTGTTTATAGTTCCCAAATACCCCTTTTGAGATCTGTGATTACTTGCAAATGATATTATGGAAAGTTGAGTGCTTAGATTAGCATTTTTAACTTAAGTTTCTAGCTGGAGAATGGACAACAATGATCATAATTCCCAAATGGCATAGACAGTGATTATTGCTAATGGAAATTGCAAACCAAATCTGGGAAATTCAGTTGCTTGTGAATGCTGATGCTTGAATTATCTACCATTTAGATAATTTATTTTGGGGGAAAAAATATTAAACTATTTAATAAAATGTGTTAAGAGGAATACATCATAGTCTGCTTTTTGTTTGTTTATTTTTGGCTGACTTCTAGACTAGTGTTCAACTTCCTGCCAATAGCTGGATAATTGGGAAAAACATAAAAATACTGATTTCTTTTATAGTCAACTTGCCATATGCCCCTGATCACATTTGATTTTATTGCAGTGACGCTGTTTATCGTCTCTTATTCTTCTCTGGGAATAGTTTTTAAGCAGTGGCAAGTTTTGACTTTGAAATTGATAGCAGTTCAGGAGCAAGAAGGAGGAAGAATTGGAATGTGGCTGTCAGTGGGCCATTTTTCCTCAATCTGTATATCAGTCAAAGATATTGATGATAATAATATTCTCTGACTTAAACGTACTTTTTAAAATCAAAGCACTAGATATATATTAATAGAATCTGAGGTGTCAAATTTCTGCTTAGTTTGCAGATGCTGAAAGTTATTTTGCCACTTGTACAACTGACAATACTGTGAATAGTTCTTTGGTAAGTTTTCTCATTTAAGCATTGTATTGCCATATGGCAATATTTATTCATTTCTTATTTTTTTTTCAAATTAATACTAAAATAAAAATAGATCCGAAAAAGATACCTTGTAGTTTTAAACAAAAGGTGATCAAACATGATAAAGAGAACCATAGTAACAAATATTTCTGATTTGCAAGTGCATTTTATATTTGGCTTTGGGAAATAAGTCTTACAGTTCAAGATTACTTCAGTCATTTGTTTGCATAAAGCTATTTTGGTTAGTGTGTAGTGGTTAAGACATCAGGCTAGAAACCGGGTCTTTCTGAGTTCTAGTTCCACCCGGGGCACAAAGGCAGCAGGGTGACCTTGGGCCAGTCACTTCATCACAGCTCTAGGAAGGAGTCAATGGCAAATCACTTCTGAAAAACCTTGAAGACTACAGGGCCTTTATTGAATGGCAGAAAAAATGTGATGGGCCAAAATACCATCTTATAATGCAAAATAGAAGTTTTTATATAGCTAGCTGTACCTCTCTCAACCAACACCATCAAACCATCAAAGTGAAAATTAATTTAATAGGGAGGGGTTTTTTTGTTTTGTTTTTTTTGATAGTTTGTTTTAGGATTGTCTTGCACTGAAATCCATGCTAATTATCACATTCTTGTTGAACTACATCTGAAAATTCAGAAAGGGACTATGTTTGCAGGGATGGAAAACCAATTGACGTTTGAGGGTCACTTTGTATGTTAAGAGGTCTATGCACATGTGAATGCAAGTGTCTTTATAATTAAGGACCAATTTTGATGTTATTGTAACAAAATAAATTTCTTTTATTTCTAAAAAGATAAATTCATGTCAGAATTGGGTAGTCAGTTTGCTCTGTCATAAAATGGATCTGTGCATACAGGGAACTTCATCAATTTACATGAAGAACATGAGGTTATATTTTCTACTTGGTGGCGGATCGCCTAAGGCCTCCTATAGAAATGAGAAGGTTGTGCTTGAAATTCTGGGTATGCCAAATAAACAGCTGATCTAAGCAGTGGGATTTTAATTCTGTTTAGTTCTATAGAGTACCTTTTTGTTCATCACATCGCCCAAAGCTCTTGATTTTGTTTTGATAATTGTGTTACATGACTGGGAATTGGTTACATTGCATTTCAGAGTGAACCTTTGTATGTTCCTGTAAAGTTTCATGATTTGCCAAGTGAAAAAAGTAGCAGCATTAACAGTGATGCTGAAAAAAGTAAGTACATATTTCAGAATTTTAAAAACATATTTTTATATCACCCACTGTGTCCCCATGTAATATTAGAAGTACAGTATGAAAATCCATAGTTAATTGCTTTTGTCTTTTAGTTAAATATTGTAAATATTTATTGTAAATATATATTGTAAATGTAAATTGAAAAATCTTTTATAATTTCAAAAATAAATTGATGGCTTTAATAAAAAAAAAATAGAGGTAATCTATTAATAGTCAAATCACATTAGTTTTTGCACAAGGCAGATGATGAAATTGTGATTGATAGTCCCATTCATGAAATAGGAAATATTCAAAATTGTTCCTAAATTGAACTTCTCAAGTTTCAATGAAAAGTTAGTGAAATCATAAGAAGAAACAGTAATGCAGGAGTTGTTTAGGACTAGAGTATGTAAAAGATTTAAAATCAAACCATGTTGAATTGAAATAAAGGTTAAAATTCAAATGAGCTATTTTCACCATTTTATAAATGTTTGCATTGACAGACTATTTTGGATACAAAACTATCTGAGGTTGAAACATTTCTAGAACAATCTATGGTGCATCTTGCAAATGATACTTTCAAATGCAGGATAACTTGATTTCAAATGAAACATTTCTAATTTGAAATGGTTTGAATTCAGGATATATTGCATAAAATTACTTTGTACTGAGAATACTATAGTGTATCTTACAATGCTAGCCATTCAAAATACATATTTATGAACTACAATTCAATTTCTATTTATTACAAAGTGCTTGACAAAATAATACTTTGTTTATTTAAACATTCATAACACATTAGTGCCATTAAATAACAGCACATTTTCAATATGGATTAGATACCTTTGGTGTTTATTTTTATTTATCTGTCTTAGAGGAATTAAATTTGAATATATACATGAAGCTAAAAGATGCTTTGTTGTTCTACTCCTATTTCTTTAGAAAATAAGAATCTAGAACTAGAAACAGCATTTTTCAGTTTGGTACACTTAGTTATGTAGGCCTTTAGTTGAATTAACCACAAGATGGTGTGAAAGTCATGCCATACTTAAAATCAAAGGTATAATGTTAAATGCATGAATCAGGTTTTAAAGACAAAATTCATGAAAAATACATTCTTATTGGAAAGCAAATCAGTTACTCTAAAAATTAAGGAAGTCTGGCTTGTTCTTTAAATAAATGCAATCAGTACAAATCAAAACCTCTTCAAGTAAAATCTGCAGTCCCAGGTTATCTTTTCTGTATACTAGCTAATTCATGCTGCTGATATAAACTGTTCAGACATGGGGAGGAACCTTATCTTGCTGATTGTTTTTCTGTTCCAGTCTAATACACAAAATGACCTGCACTATTTTTTTCCCCACCTAAAGCTCCCAAAAAACCTCGTGTAAGATTCAGTAACATCATGGAGATTCGACAACTCCCAGCAAGTCATGCACTGGAAGCAAAGCTGTCTCGTATGTCTTACCCAACAGTTAAAGAGCAGGATTCAATATTAAAAGCTGTAGGGAAGCTTACTGCACCTCAAGTAGCCAAAATCAGCTTTTTCTTTTGCTTTGTGGTACGTCATCTGTTTTAATTGTTGCAGGGTATAAATTGAGTCTTTTAACTCTGATATATTTGCTTAATAGAAGACAAATTATTTGGGGTATCAACTGTTTAACCTTGTTCATATCATTTAGGTAACTGCATAATTTTGGCTTATTCCCTAATTGGTTTAACGTTCCAATTTAATGGAACTGACAATTTTAATGAGCAAAAGCTTCTATTCATTGTGAGAAAAGATATCTGTATTTTATGGTTTTCTGCCTCTTGCAGTAATTCCCCCAAACAAAAAAAAACACTTTTAACTAATTTGTTGTTTTTTATTCACTTGTAATTCTGTTGCTTCAAATTTCCTATCCATCCATCAGACATCAAAGCTTGGAGTTATATTTTCCTTGCCTCCACTAGTATGAAAGTGACAAAATTCCATGATTAATTTTCCAAAACTGATCTAGATTCATTAATACTCACATGGCATTTTGAGTCAGGTAGTAGTCCATTTCTAGATCTTAGAATATATTTGGTATTGATATATACGTACATTCCATTAATTTCAGTCATCACAAAATGCATATAATTATATTCTAGCATTGAGATATATATCTGCAAATTTAAGTTGCCTGTAAATTCACTCTGATGTCAGAAAATCTGTTCAGCAGTTTAGAAAAAGGAACGTGTGGGGTTTTTTTTCCAGTTCCTGAAAAAGTAAGCTTTCCAACAGTTACATTTCTTCTTTTAGTGCCTTTAATCCAGGAAAAAAGTTAATTTCTGTTAAATTAGCTATGATTAACTTGTCCTATTGGTTATAAAGGTTTGAACTCTATTACTTGGACTTTAACTGAACATTTGTATGAATATATAATAAATTTTCTCTGATTTGAAAGTTGGCGTTTTCATGTTCCAATCAGTTTATGATTGCATTTCACAATCAGGCCATTTCACAGAAAAATAAAAAAATAGCTGTCTAATCTAGATGTATATTTACAATTACTATTATTTTGCAACAGGCATTCGTCTCCCTATATATACATACTGTTAGCATTTTCATAAACTATCTGGAAGCAGGAGGAATTTTTCCCCATTCACAAATGGGAAGAAAAAGAACATAGTGATGTAGCATAAAGATACCTGCCACCCACTTCTAGCCATTGTGCCCCCTAGTTATTACCTCTGCTTAATGTTCTCTGAGTTTGGTTTTTTGCTTGCAGACTAGTGAGTATGGGGTTTTAGCGGTGCTAATATGTATGGGGTTTGCTCCCTATTCATATACAGTAGCTTGCCCTGTCAATGTTAGTGGGGGTGTTGTTTTCTTCTTGGTATTTCCTTGACTAGGGTATTGTTTTCTGCATGATTGTTTGTCTAATTTAATCTCTCCTTAGTTGCTGGAGAGGTTCCTTCTTATCTTTTTTTATTCTCTCTTGAATGATGTGTAAACACAGTTTATCTCTATGCGTCTATTGTGGGTTGATTCGTTTGATGCCAAGTTTCCAGGAATTCTATAATATTTTTGGATTTATGTTGGTCTAGGATGCTCACAGTTTCCAAGTTGAAACTATAGTTGGATCTGTCCATGGGTTGTGAGATTAAGAGGTTTTCATCTTATCTTCTGGCTACTAGTTGGTGTTCATCAGTGTGTTCTGATAATTTTTTGTCTGTCTATCCTACATAGTGGCTATTATTGTATGTTGTAGATGAGTCCTGGTTTTAACTTCTTGAGCCACTGGGTCTTTTGGTTTATATAAGATGTTTTGGGGGGCTTTTACTGTATATAAACAGCATATACTATTTCTTTTCTTTTCTTTTCGTAGGTCTTTATGTGTATTTCTCTTTAGCCAGGTTCTTCCTATGTAAACCAAGATTTTTCTGCAGCCCTAGTTCAGTGAAATCCCAATCCACTAGTTTCTAGGCTTTTTTTCCAGCAGCCAGCAAGCTCCCTGCTGCCTTAGTCTCCCAATGGGCAGCAGGGAGCTTGCTGGCTGCTGGAAAAAAAGCCTAGAAACTAGTAGATTGGGATTTCACTGAACTAGGGCTGCAGAAAAATCTTGGTTTACGTAGGAAGAACTTGGCTAAAGAGAAATACAGCATATACTATATATAAATAATACTTAATATATACTATATAAACTATGATGGATGGATGGATGGACGGACACACAGACATATGGAGGGAGTAAACCTACGCTTACTAGCATTGATGATGTTACCTAGTTGGATAATGAAACATCTTCAAGCAAACAACCAAACTGAGCACCAAGGAATCTTCAGCTCAGGATTACTTCCTGAGCTACATATATTCTCTTTTATTTCTACTTCTCCTTCCCTTTGTCATTTTTTTCTAAGCAGATCAGCATAATAACAAATAAAGCAATGGGCTGAAGCTCCTCATTATTATTTTCAAAGGATGACTATTTTCTTTAAGACTTTTTAGGGCTAATAAGCATACATGCAAATGGATACAATGATGGAGGCTGGTGTTTTATTCATCATGTACTAGTTTCCTATTATTATTATTATTATTATTTAAATGTATTTGAAAGAAAGTTACGAAAGGGAAGGGAGACTAGAGTTTCCAAGACTGGTGTCAATAGATATACTCATGGCAGGGAAGCTCAGCCAGATATTTCTGTTTGTGTTATAATTGCCTAATCCTTTTCTTCTAAATCATTAAAGGGGAAGTTGATCAAAAAGGCTTTGTTCTACCTCTTCTAGTTTAAAAAAAAAGAACCCTCTTTCATTTTTCCACTTTTCCATTATTCCTCATCCATTTTTCTAGCAAATGCCTAGAAGAAGCAAATGGCTTTTCTTCTCAGTTTCAATCTGTGGCAGATGGAGAAAGGAAGAAGGAAGGAAAAAATTCTTTGAAGCTGCTATAAAAAGTAGTGAGGACCACTGCGACTGACTGCATGGCAGTATAATCATGCAGGTACCTAACTGGTCTGCCAGCTAGATGCAGGAAGCATACCAGTAGTGATGGCATCCAGGAAAATACAGAGCTCTGGAATGATGTGAAAAATCTCTCCATGTTCCTTAAGGCAAACAACAGTAAGGCACTGAATACTTAGGAAAATGAAACAAGCAAAGAGTTCTCCAAGAAACAGACAGCCCTTCTCCAACTCCTGCAGCATTGTGAACAGAGGAACTGAAATAAGGATCAGAGCCTGAAGAACCAGATAACCCCAATTGCAGTGATCCTCTTCCATCCTCCCATTAAACAAAGATTTGGGTAGCATCCATTGCAGTGATTTAAGATGTCACCAGGAGATGCTTACAGAGGTGATCTTTTGGTAGCTGGACCTGGACTAAGTGCCAGCAGCAGTGATCTCCATGGCAGCTAGAAGCCTCAAAACACCAAAAAAAAAAAAAAAAAAAAAAAGCTGGCCGTAGCAGTAGAAACACATGTGTTGTTGTAACATTGTTAGGATAGTGACAGAAGAATTGAGAATCTTTTGACAGTATGTCAGAGGAAGAAGAAGTGGAGAAACAAACCAGTTTTTAGGGTCAGTAATGCTTAGGATCCTGAAGACAGATTTCTGTTGGGTCCAATATATCCATGCAAATGGGCCAATATCAACATCCCTGTGAGTGATTTTCTGGTTGAATTTTACACAGCATTAAATATGCTCATGACATCTCTTCAAAAAAGCTGGAAGAAAGAGAGGCCTAGCAACCTGAATTCCACAATGTCATCAAATGTTTTCTATTATTCTTTTCCCAAGAAGAGGAAAATGAAGCACTCATGGATCCTACAGAACACAGAAAGTACAAAACATTAAACCCAGCAAAGGACTGTGTATATGGATGCCAGTTCTTTTCCTAGAAATACAAAGGACACCAAATGTGTCAAGTCCCAATTCATTATCTGGATTTATACCTAGAAATTGAGTGGGAAGATCTGAGCTCCAGCTTTTCAGGTTTGGCAGTGGAATCCATTTTAATAATCAGATGCCCAGGTTCCATCTACATCTACCAAGTGATTTGGTGCACTTTTGAATGATGAGATTCTGGAGTTGTTTTTTTTTTATTATTATTATTATTATTTTAATTTGATTTATATGCCGCCCTTCTCCAGAGACTCAGGGCGGCTTACAATGTGTTAAGCAATAGTTTATAGTGGAAGGGTACAAAGGTATTGTGTAGACAAGCATTTGCCTCATGTTCTGATCAGCAAATGCATCTCTATCTTGCCACATTCAAATACCCCACTTCTTCAGAGATCCAAGCCTACCCAAGCCTACCCTGTGTCTATCCTCTATTGGGATATTGATGTCATTGTTTCCTTTGATAAGTCTATAATGCTGGGAAAATCGGAAGAAAAGAGAAGAAGAGGATGAGAGCAGTAAAGTGGATGGAGTTGATTATGACAGCATTGAGTACACCATTGTGAGTTCCAAAAGCTGGGAATAGTTCTTCTTGGAGAAAAGTGACTATACCAGTATAGTCACTATGAATTGACACCAACGTGATGGCACTGTATCAGTCAAAAATGCTAATAATATATTTCAAATGCTCCCTTGGGGTTCAGGAGGCCAGTAAACTTTTCCTTTCTCACAAAACAATGTGAGAATTACACAATTCACTGTCAACTGAAGGGGTTAGTTGAATGCATTGTGTTGAAATATTCTGCCAGCAAGAAACAGCTTCCTTCTAGCATTGCAACTATACCATCAAAGTACTCCTGCTAATAGACACCTGTAAGCAAACTACATGTATGAAATTGTCTACATTCATTAGACATTACCAGATAGACCAGTTTGCCTCAGCAGATACTACTTTTGGTCACATGGTTCTACAGAAAGTGCTTTAATTTTTATTGTCCCTCCCTAAGAATACTGCTGCAGTATATCCTTTTGCTCTCCACTCTGCTTTTGGTGACTGAAAGTGCTGTGGAGCTTAATCACAAATTATTCTTCGTAACCTTAAAAGATGGATTCAGCCTTCCCACTTTGCAATCAGGGACAGGAATCAGTATAATCAGCCAGAAGTCACATTCATCAGTGTACTCTTTATTATCAGGGTATGATAACTGAGGGATATTGTCCTTTCCTACATTTCTACATTCCTCTTGTCAGTTGCGAACACTTGTGCCAATGCAGGAATTATGTAGTTTAAAAAAAGGTTTATTATAAACAGTTGAAGACGATGCTCTAAAGCAGGGCTGTCAAACTCATAGCCCGCGGGCCGGATGCGTCACATGCTGGCCATGCCCATGCCTGGTATAGCAAAGAGGAAAAAAAATCATGATACATCACATGACGATGCAGTGACCCCACGAGTTTGACACCCCTGCTCTAAATTGACTGAAGGAGTGTTTTCTTCTTGGAACAGGAAGAAGTCCTATCAGACTAGGTAGTTAACCTTTCTTGTAGGGTTTCTTTCTGGGATCAGAATAGTAGTTTACAGTAAATTCAGCTTCTCCTTTTTCTTAATACAGGTCAATTTTATTGTGTGTATGCTCTTGCTATGCTCTAAATATAGATTGTTTAAACAATATTTTTTAATGTTTTACAAGACTTTTTTCTGACTTTCAAAGCAGTTGTTATTCAAACAAGAATTTGAATGTTATGCTAATATCTACTGTTTCATGTTCTAGTGGTTCTTGGCAAATTTCTCTTATCAAGAGGCACTTTCAGACACTCAAGTGGCAATAGTTAACATTCTGTCATCAACCTCTGGTAAGAAACCAAGATATATTCTAAAACTGTTGTCCTACTTCATTCAAATGGCCTCTTTGCATATTTAAGAAAAATACAGTTATCTATTTTGTATCACTTCTAATGAGGGAGAGAATGATGATGAAGGGTTTCTTTTTCTTTTGAAAAAAAAAAGGCAGCTATGGAGTCAGGTATCACATGTCATTATTAAGAGTTCCGGTTCAATAAGCAGAGGGTTGTTCAGTGGGATTGTTTAAAAGCTACGCTGATTATTACTAAGCATTTGATTCCCATATTGTGATAGCAATATGTAATAGTAAACTAGCGTGTGTGTGATTGTTACAATTTCTGCAATATTATTGGTCACCCATCTTGCCAAAGCGTAAGATTTATATGCTGCTAAACTGTAATCACCTCCTGGTGGTATATAACAAAATAAAGTCAAAGTAGTACAATAACAGCAAATCAAAATAAAGTCAAATTAACAAATCAAATCATTTATTTGATTAACAAATCAAATCCAGTTTCAGGTGTCACTCAGTCTCAGCCAGCATCATTCATTTGTAAATGTGATGAATAAATAAATAAAAATAATAAAAGCTTTGTTAAATAAAAATTAACCTCATTTCATTTCTTTTTGCAACCAATATATATGAATCTGAGGCATTCCATTTTTTAAAAAAGATTCTGATATTTACCTTTGTTTAAAGAAATGCTGCTAGTATTTTTTTTAATCAATAAAGTTATATATAGTACAATGTTTTTAAAGTCTAAGCAATCCAATAAAATGTTTGATTTTTTAATTTCATTTAGGCCCAAGATTAATTAAAACCATTATCTTTTGATTATTATGTTTTCAGTTTTACGTTTTTTATTTGATCATGAATAGCGTATTTTGTTCTTTTCACAGGATTATTTACCTTAATCCTTGCTGCAGTGTTTCCAAGTAATAGTGGAGATAGATTTACCCTCTCAAAATTGTTAGCTGTCATTTTAAGGTAGGAATATAGACTCCTTAATCTTCTATTTTCTTCTCCCCAACAGGCTTGAGTTTTCTTACATTCTTCTAGATAGTTGGATTTAGTAGTGGAGATTTTGTTACTATTTTTAGATGCAGCTAGTTGTATACAGCTACATGAAAAAAATCATTCAAAGTAATTTACAGAATGTGTGCTAGAAGTACTGCTTCTCTATTGCCACTGCCCTACTAAAGGGGCCATTTCTCAGCTGCATTATGAGCCATCTGAGTTTTGTTAGATTAATATCACCAAGTGAATCTTCTTAAATCAGCTAACTCTGTGGCATTACTGAAGATTAAATTCACATGTGATATTAAACTTTGGTTTAACATTTACTAACCATGTTTTATGGAATAAACTATGGTGGCTGGATTCATACAATACATAAATTAAAACCAAATACAAGTAATCTTTACTTACTGACCGCAATTGGGACCGGCAATTCCATTGCTAAGTGATGGGGATGTAAAGTGAATGATCACATAACCATGCCAATTTATGTCAGTTCCAATTGTGGCTGTTAAGCAAGTCACCCACCGTTGTTAAGAGCGATGTCACATGACCGTGTCTTCCTGCCAGCTTCCCCATTGATTTTGCTTGTCAGATGCTGGCTTTGAAGATTACAAATGGCAATCACATGACTATGGGAGACTGATAGTTGTAAATGCACACCAATGGCCAAGTGCCTGAATTTCTTTTCTTTTTTTAAAATTTAAATTTTTATTGTAAACACATTAAAACAAACACACAACATTTATATACATAAACTCTTTTTACAGCTCTTTCATAGTGATTCTTTCTTAATATTTACTATTTATATAGATTTTAGCTTTATCTTGTTTCATATTGCTATCTATCTTCTTTATTTCATCTACATTTTACTTGACCTCTACATTTCAGTCATTTATGTTGTAATTTACCAATTTTCCCCCTTGATTTTAACATTTCTTTCTCTCTCCTTTATTCCTCTTTTTCATTTTTCCTATTCTCCAACCACTCATACCATCTATGCCAAATTTTATAGTAAGTGCCTGAATTTCAATTGTGTAATTATGGGGACACTGTTATGGGGACACTTCAAGGATTTGTTGTAAAACTTATTCAGTGCCGTCATAAATTTGAACAGTTGTTGAATGAGCAGACAATAAGCAAGGACTATCACAATAGTAAATCACAATATGGCTTGGTGTTACATGCGAACAAGGCCATGATTTGGATACCTATGTGAATTTTTGTTAGTTGGAAGTGTTCAGTATCATATTCATGCATATCACTCTTATCATTTGTTTTAAGCAAGCTATAATGGCTAGGATCTCACATCTTGATTATCAATTTTGGTTTAACGTGAAAAACTGTCTTGTTGGACAAGCAACAGTGACTTAATTTCAACAATGCTAAACTATACAGCTAGTCCTTGACTTATAACCATTCATTTAGTGATTGTTCGAAGTTACCGTGGCACTGAAATAGTGACTTATGACTGATTTTCACACATACAATTGTTGCAGCATCCTCAATGCTCACGTGAACAAAATTCGGGCACTTGGCAACCAGCATGCATTTACAATGGTTTCAGCATCCCATGGTCATGTGATCAACCTTTGTAACCTTCCCAACTGGCTTCTGACAAGCAAAGTCAATGGGGGAAGCCAGTTTCTCTTAATAACTGCATGATTCAATTACCAACTTCAGCGATTCGCTTAACAACTGTGGTAAAGAAGGTCATAAAATGGGGCAAAGCTCACTTAACAATTGCCTTGCTTAGCAGTGGAAATTTTGGGCTCAGTTGTGGCCATAAGTCTGGTGCTACCTGTAAGACATCGATCTACTTTCCACAATTCAGCTCTGTTAAATTATTGGTTTGATTTAAAATGAGATGTGAATCCAGAACCAGGGAGCAAAAGTGATGTGATCTCACCAGAAGAGGAATGTAGAAGAGCAGAGTGCATAGTCCTAGGCTTGTTTGTGCAGCAAACAAGGACCCAGTTTGTGGGGGCAATAAACTGACTTTGTATAAGTATACAAAAGTATGAAGGCTATTGCTTAACGCATTGTAAGCCGCCCTGAGTCTCCAGAGAAGGGCGGCATATAAATCAAATTAAAAAAAAAATACACATTCACAATTTCACATAGTTCAGTGTTATCCCCTCCCACAAATCATCCCAGGCATTCATTTATTGCGGACAGTAATCTCTAGGAAATCTAAGTTGAAATCACACAGGAATTTGAAACTTCGCAACCGTGAATGTTCCATCTTCCTCTGTTTCACCCATATTTGCACTAAACCTCCTGATGGGTGCCTATCAGAAGTGGTGAGGGAAAAATATGTTTGTTATACTTTATTCTAGATTAGGCTAGGCAAAGTTCCGTGGAGAGCTTCCTGCCATGCAGATGATGTGATTCTCTTCATGGAAGCAAAATGACTCTGCAATTTGCTTCAGTGAAGCTCTGTGTGTGACCCAGGTGTTTTCCTCTTTGCAGTATGACTCTTCCAGCTTTGCAAAGGCTGCTCAAAGCTGGAAGAGTCACCTCTGCAAATACTGCAGTGAGGCAAATCCATAAAGCAGAGCAGAGGGAAGCAATATGGTAGGGTGTTGTTTTTTTTAACTTGGCTTTTAGAAGGGAGAGGGCCATGTTCATTTGCAAAGTAGGTCCCAGTTGGGACTGTGGTCTTTGGACCTTCATGGAAGGGAGACACTCCTTCAAAAGTTTGCACAGCTTGCTTTGTGTGTGCTTGACCTCTCCTATAGATCAGCTATGGAAAAAAGCGATAGCCTTACTAATGAGGTGCACCCATTGTGCTTCTGTAAGGTTTCTGTTTTCTACTTTATTTCCTACCAAAAGCAGGTAAACCTGTCCAATATAAATACTAATGTCATGTCCTCTGTGGCACATGGAAGCAGAACCAAAGCAACCAAGCTCAGGCTTCAACTCTTAAATTTATAGTCGTTTTGGTTTGTAAACCATGGCTTATCACTTATGGTATATGGATTAATGGTCTATTCAAGTAAGCCATAATTAGTTTCAAATGGTGTATGAATTCACCCCCTGAGAAGTAACTATTAGCTTAGTTTGTTATTTATAGGGAAATATTGATCTCAACCTCCCCCCCACTTTTTTTTTCTTTTTCTTGTTTTGACGTGATGCGCTTAGGAATGGATTCTGCTAATCCATAATCATTTCTTTCTAATTCTCCAGATCATTATACTTGCAAAGAAATGTTCTTTTTCCTTTAAAATTGAAATACAACAAAACGTCGTATTAAGGCAATTGTAAACACTCTTTACAATTTTACAATTTTACAATTTTTTAAAATTTTACAATTTTTAGGGACATGGTGACTCAGAGACTAAGTCGCTGAACTTGTCGATCAAAAGGTCGGCAGTTCAGCGGTTCGAATCCCTAGTGCCGCGTAACAGAGTGAGCTCCTGTTACTTGTCCCAGCTTCTGCCAATCTAGCAGTTTGAAAGCACGTAAAAAATGCAAGTAGAAAAATAGGGATCACCTTTGGTGGGAAGGTAACAATGTTCCGTGCGCCTTTGGCATTTAGTCATGCCGGCCACATGACCATGGAGACGTCTTCGGACAGCACTGGCTCTTCGGCTTTAAAACGGAGATGAGCACCGCCCCCTAGAGTTGGGAAAGACTAGCACATATGTGCGAGGGGAACCTTTACCTTTACCTTTTTAAACACTCTTTATTGTTAACTCTTTCCATACAAACTGTTTGATCAAATTAACTGGAATATAATGCTTTATTTTTAAAATAGCATTGGAGGTGTTGTTATGGTGAATTTGTCTGGATCTGAGAAATCTGCAGGAAGAGATACAATAGGTATTTTTTTTTTAATTCTTCACAATAAATTGAAGTGATTAATGAATATTGCTTTATATTTTTTATTCAAAAAGTGACAAAAATACATAAAGGGTATTAAGTCCGTTTTAGTAGCTGAATCTATAGTAATATTTGTATGTTATTATGAGCAGTATTCAGAAGCAAAAATGTCTCAATAAATAAATGTATTATAGAAAAGTATTCATTTTGAATACAAGTATTCATTGTTGTTTTTTAAAGTGAAATAATTTGCAGGATCCTACCAATTTTCTAATTTTGTGTAAATTATTTATTTGAATAAAAATAGAACACCTTTAATAGTCTGTTAAACTAAAAGATTACATTTAATTAATCCAGTGGCAATACCTTGCTTTCTTATTTACAGGGTCTCTGTGGTCTGTGATGGGAGCTATGCTGTATGCAATCTATATAGTTATGATAAAACGAAAAGTTGACAGAGAAGATAAGCTCGATATTCCAATGTTTTTTGGTAAGAACAAATTTTAAAACACCGTTTTTCAATTTAGGACTGAATCTTGAACTTGATCATTTAAGTTCTGCAAAGTACACTTTGCGACATAAGACTAACTCTTTGTTATGTGATCTGTTTGTTTATTCTGTTCCTGCAGGTTTTGTTGGCTTGTTTAACTTGCTGTTGCTTTGGCCAGGCTTCTTCCTACTTCATTATACTGGATTTGAGGTCTTTGAATTTCCCAATAAATTAACCCTAATGTGCATAGTCATTAATGGCCTTATTGGAACTGTTCTGTCTGAATTCCTCTGGTTGTGGTATGTTTGTTGCTTTGATTATTAGGTTTCTTAACAACAGTCTATATACTTTAGGACCAAATGAAATTGCTTTTCCATAATGTATGTTTTGGAAACTGCTGTCTTTACCAAGTATTGATTATGACACAATACCATGCATTGAAAAGCATCATTCCCTCTGTTGTCATCCCCCTAGACCAACGTTGCTTATTAAATATTAAAAGCTAGAATGTGGTTTTACGTATCATGGTACGTACATATTTTAAAAAGCCTTTAGCGTTGGACCCACAAATTATGGCCATAATTTGGTTAACAAGCCATTAAGGCTGAGTTCACACATCAAATTATATTAATGTTCTGCTTATCACAGTATATTGTAATGATTTTAGTAGTCATCACAAAATGTGACATGATATGACATATGCTGCTTGTCTAGACATAGTGGATATTAATTTCAAATGATTGTTTGGGATTGACCCTAGAACACTAGTGAACGATTATGAAATTTGTGCATTTCCCAAAAAATCTAAGGCTATAGGGATATCACAAATGAAGCCAAATTACATGAGTTTAATAGCAGATGCAACTTTCTTATCAATTCTTTGCTTGGAGAAAATAACTGGCTATAGATGAATGCAATAGAAGAGGAGAACTTTATCTATAATTGAAAGAGCAAAGTTCTATCTGCATGTGCATAGTTTTTAATCAGAACCATTATGTCTAGACATATCTTACAAACATTTTCTAATTAGTTTGAATTGATTCCTTAAAATCAAATTATGGATTTTCACGTTTGAAGGATAAGGCTGTGTAAGTGTTGCTATCTGTGCATGTAGATGACTTAGTCTTTCCTTTAATCAGTAAATGGTGAAAATCTTCATATATGAATTGCTATAAAGACAAGAGCAATATATATCCTTGACATAATACATTAGACTGAGTCTAAAGACATTTTTCAGAGCCAAATGAGTGAGATAGAGAAAGAGAGAGAAAAAGAGAAACGGACAGAAGATAGACAGACAGACAGACAGAGTTCTTGTTTAACAACTGCCTCATTTAGCAACCACTCACGGTTTTGAAAAAAATAATTTTGCGGCCAGTCCTCTCATTTATGACCCTTGCAGATCTGTAAATCAAAGGAAGGCTGAAATAAGGTCATAAGCATAAGTTGCGATTTCACTTCGCAACCACTTTACTTAACAACTAAGTTGCTGGTCTCAATTGTGGTTCCTAAATGAGGAGGTCCTCTATTGAAATATGGCAGTGTATGTTAGCACCAGTTACAAATAACAAGTACACTTTTTGGAATCAGTTATTCTAGATGTGTTTTTCCTCTAGCCAGGTTTTTCCTACGTAACCAAGATTTTTCTGCAGCCCTAGCTCAGTGGAATCGCATCCACTCGATTCTGGGCTTTTTTTCTTTCTGGCAGCCAGCAAGTCACCTGGCAGCAAGAATTTGCTGGCTGCCAGAAAGAAAAACAAATTAGCATACGATACACAAATAAAGGTGTATAAAAGAAATACATGGTAGGACTAGAAAGATCTGATCAATAAATTAAGAGGAAAATTATGAGTTTCCTAAATAACTTGGTTTAATCAATATAACTAGGCCAAAGTACCGGTACCTACAAATTCTGCAAAACTCTGGTATACACTTGTGAAATTTGTTTCTGTGCCTCTAATTTTTTTAAAAACTCAAATCTTTGTATTTTAACATTTTTCCAGGGGCTGCTTTCTTACCTCATCACTGATAGGAACACTTGCCCTGAGCCTTACAATACCTCTGTCCATAATTGCTGACATATGCATGCAAAAGGTAATGTAAATTGAAGGCAGTGTGGTAAATATTACAGAAAATTCCAACAGAAACTTTTAAAATTCAAATTTTTAAAACTTTAAACCAAGTTCACCTTCTCATATTTTAAATTTAAGAAAATCTTAAAAATTCCTAGTGGAATCTTCATGAACAAAAAAGGAGTTCTAATGCTGTTGCAAAAATAAATGTATTTAATTGTAGATAATAGGATTTGGTTGCCCATCAATAGCTTTTAATGCTGCTCTTGTTCTTGTTATTATTTTATCTCATCTTTTCATATATAATTTGAGGCAGTGAACATATTTAATAATCCTGCCTCCTATTTTCCCCACAACAGCCCTGTAAAGTGATTTGGGTTATGAGTGAGTGACTGGCCCAAAGTGACCCAGTCAGTTTTCATACTTAAAAGAGGCCTAGAACTCACATTCTCCCGTTTTCCAGGCTGGTATATTATCCACTACACCAAACTGGCTCTTCGTTCATAAAGCACAGGTGTTTGTTTGCAAGCAACAAAAGCACTGCAATACAAACCCACTGTTTTCAGAAAGCCTCAAATAGATGTCCATGGTGTTCATTGTAAGTTCCCCAAGTAAAATACTTTTCTAAATAGAGTGTTATCTCCCTCTTGTGGTGTTTTGCTTCAGGAATCAGAATAAGGCAGGATGTAATGGTAGCTGCAGTTAATTGTATGCTAATATGAACCTGCCATTCATTCATTTATTAACTATTTATTTTATTTTTATCCTGCCTATTATTTATATAAATAACTCAAGGTAGTGAACACACCTTCCTCCTCCTATTTTCCCCACAACAACCCTGTGAGGTGGTTTGGGCTGATAGTGAGTGACTGGCCCAAAGTCACCCAGTTAAGTTTCATTTAAGCCAGTAATTGTTACACCATGAACATAAATTTAAAATATAGAGTGGGGGGGGGATTTTACTGAATTTAGATTGTTCTTTTCATATAAAAGTTATGATTAGATAGGAATGTGTTTTTTAAAAGAAAATTTCTGCATCATTGTTCTAGGAAAACAAAAGCAAAGCCCCTCAGTAACTGGATCACTGAAATATCTTATTAGCAACAGTAGAAATATCATCTGTTCTCCATATTTCTTTCTAACGTTGGTAAAATTTGTCCTCACTGTGACACTTTCACTCTAAAGTGAGATATTTCATAGATAGTGTGAAATTAGCATTTAATGCAACTGTCAGTTTTAACTGTCAGCTGTAGCCTTGGTTGATGTCTATGTTACTCACACAGTTCTACCTCTTAAATTAAAGGATTCACACTTTATCTGATGTCCATTCCTGAAATGTTTTTCATCCCAAATATGAGAATATTTTATTTTGTGAGCTTTATTCTCTTCTACCACTTTCCTTTCCTCATCCAAGCTGTAAAGTTCATCCATTGCCAAAACAGACCAAACATTTCTAGATGTAAAGATCTGTGTAGCTCCTTCAGGAACTTGAAATTTGTAACTAATTTAGAAGAACCATCAAAGAAGTGTGACCCCCCTTTGTGGAAAGCAGCCTCATCCTTTTCTGCATTTGATTTCATTTGAATGAACACCATATTTCATCATGTTTAGAGAAACACCCCAGAGAACTATATGCTTCTACCTATGATTCTATGCTTTCTTTCACCTCTTCTGATAGAACTGCAAAAAGCAGAGAAAAAACATTATTTGGTGAATTCAACATGAACACACAATGGGGCATGAGGAGTGAGAAGCATGTGACTAACTAGCATCAACCATAGCCAAGGTTGATGTCATGGAGCTTAAAAGTCCTTGGGTAGACATTACTGTAACCAAGGTTTACTTAAGATTCTGGCTAAGTGTTCCTCTCATATTCCCTTTTCCTTTTCTACAGCTCCTTACTGCCCTCCAAATGCCTCTTTCCTGATCCAAATTTATGGGATATTTGTCTTTCCATTAACCTACTTTTACTCTTGATAAAATATCAAATTGATCTTTTAATTTCAGGTCCAGTTTTCTTGGTTATTTTTTGCAGGGGCAATCCCTGTATTTTTTTCCTTTTTCATTGCAACACTTTTATGTCACTACAACAACTGGGATCCAGTAATGGTGGGAATTAGAAGAGTTTTTGTATTTATCTGCCGAAAACATCGTATTCAGAGGTAGGCTGATTTATTTGCTTCTTTCCTATCCACTTCATCTTTCTTCTCTTAATTTTTCAACTATGTCTTTACTATGTCTTAATTTTTACCACAAATAATTTCAAAATGAAATTTGTAGAGATCTTTGCAGGATCTGGTTTTAATTGTCTGAATGATATGCTTTCCTTCTATTTTGACTTAAATATTTGAACATTGAATCTCCTATTATTATAATTTATTTTCAGTAGTATTTTTATGTGTTATTATAAGAAACATTCTTTTGTTGACATCATTCTGGAGAATTCTGATTTCAATTGTTCAAAAGAACCTGCTTGAATAACTAAAATTCAACATCACTCCAGTTGCTATGGAAGTTTAAGTTCAGTATTGTTTGTCCTTAACAATTTCTTACAGGCAATGTAAAGTAATATTTATCCCATGGCTATAGTTATGTTCTTTATAACATAATAATATGGATAAATTTTAAAAGCCTCACAAGTCTGTAACGTTTTATAGAACATCTGAAGAAAGCGAACAATGTGAAAGTCTCATTGCAGTTCATAATGTTTCCCAAGAAGATGGAGAATGTGGTTGCTCTTAGACAACAGGTACATAATTGTAAATTAATTTCATCCTGTGCTAACAGAGAAACATGCTAATATATTGAACCAGAATGAGGCTCTCCCCTAAATTCAAGCCTAGCTGAAGACCAGTCCTCCCCAGCTCTATTTTAGACAACTCGTAAACATTATCTTTAACTTGATGAGAATCTTATTACAAAATAATTTTATAATTAAATAAAAATAAACAGAAATAATTGCTCATTACAGTGCTAAGTAACCATGCCAAATATATTAATCCCCATGGTGCAGGTCAAATCATATGAGCAAAAAGTGTCTTCCATTTTCATAGTCCATAGTTCTAAAAAACTAAAATGGACTAAAATACTGAGTAGGATGGTACATGATTGCATGCTTGGAATCAGTTAATCATCAGTAACAAGTTTAATTAATATAGATATCCTATCAAAGAAATGTATGCTGTGATATAAGAACACTAATGCTATATTTTCCCACTTTTTTAATAGCGTAAGATGTCATGAAAACTCAGCGAAGAGACAATCACTTGGAAAGTCCTTATGGAATCATGTTTCAGTACCTCTTCTGAATCTTTAAATGTTTCAGTTCTTTTGAAACTTAAAAATATACAGATTCTTTTTCAATTTCCAGTATTTAACCAGTTAGAGGAAATGCCAATCCTTTACGAAACCAGCTTGCCTTATAGAACTCAGCTGGTGAAATTACTTGACAAATCAAAGAGAATGCTGTTCTAATGATTTTCTTTTAAAAAAAGAAAACATTCATATTTTTGTTGAATGCTGGATATTTTTACAAATACTTTTCATCTTCTGTAAAAAGTCATAACTTTGTAAAAATTTTCAAATGGAAAGATAAAACACCAGTTTACTTGTAATAGGTACGAATTATCACTTTGTGATGTATAAACTCTACTTGAATAAGGAAAAAAAAAACAATTTATTGAATAACTTTATTATTGCAAAAGTTATTGTGGCTTTCAATACTATACATATCTTCATATATATGAAAGCGTTGGTAATCATTTGGGTGCCTTGTGATATCTATTATGTCATAATAAATTCAAGATTTAAAAAATAATGTACAAAGATAGTTACAAGTACTGTCACACTTTTGTAGATAAATTTCTTCATAATATGTTACTATTCGCTTCATAGACTTTTTACACATTTTCAAATTAAATCATTCCGTATTCCATTGAAAACAACAGATTTTTGGGTAGAATGCAAAAAGTCAACCTTGAGCCTGGTGAGGTTCGAACTGCCAAATTGCAGTCAGCCGGCAGTCAGCAGAAGTAGCCTGCAGTACTGCACCACCACGGTTCATAAAATATATCAGTTTACATCTGGGGAATATGGGCTAATGATGTATGTCTGGAAATTGTGTGATTCAATGCAAAGAGGCCAAATCTAGAACCAGGTTCTTGCATATTAATTCTTCTTGCACATTGGATATTTCAAGATGCCATGACTTAATGATAGAAACATTTTGAATTTACCAGCCAGTTTGTAAATCTGCTTTATTGATTTTAGGAAACAGTTTAACAAAAAAAGAAAAAACACAGGTAGTGACTTCGAGTTATGATGGTAGTTGGAACCAGAATTTCCATTGCTAATGATGCAGTCATCAGTTGTGATGTCACAAAACTGCATTGCTTAACGACAGCAATCCTGGCTGTCCAGGATGCCATTGTAACCTTAGGACTGTTCAGATCATTAAGTGAGGGCTTCATGTAACCACAGTGTGGAAAAAGGTGGGAGTTCCAGTCAAGTGGGCTGAAGGGAGAGCGTCAGGGAGTGCAGGCAGGCAGAGGCAACGTGCAGGTGAGAAGGAGTATGGCCAGTCAGGCAGCTGGATACTAGTGCCCTTATGGGAAGGGTGGTGGCCAAGGCTGGAAGTCCTCTTTGATAAGCATCACTACCGGTGAAGGCTATCCTTCCATTGGGCAGCAAGGTGGGGATATTTCTATGGGGATATTTCTTCAGGCATGGCCAGGATTTCTGGTGGTGATTCCTAACAGCTCCTCAGCTAAGGGCTTATTTGCATGTCAAGGCAGGTGAAGGAATATGGGAAGTCAGCTGAGTTGAAACAGCCCAAATGTTGTTCACATGACTTCAGGTGCGCTATGATGGCTGGAACTTTGAAGACTGGTTATAATTCTATTTTTTTGAAATACTGTGTTTCCCCAAAAACAAGTTCTGGTCTTATATATTTTTTGCCACCAAAAAAGGCACCAGGTCTTATTTTGGGAGGGATATCTTCCACTGACTCACTTCACGGCGGTGGCACTGACAGCCTCACCCAGCAGGAGCCTGTTGCTGGCCCATTTCTTCTGCGGCTGCTTCCAGAAAGGCCTCTGATGGCGAAATGGAGGCCGGGGGGTGACTCACACGAGCGGCAGCGAGCGGCTGCAGAAGAAGTGGGCTGGCAAGGCAGGTGTCCGAGTGTGTGAGGCCTGACTGCAACTGTCTAAAGGTGAGCAGCTCAACCCCCCATCCCCCCCTTGCTTTTTACCTGTGCGTCTTGCCCCACCACATGCAACCAGGTGTTGCTCTTAACTAGGGCTTATTTTGGGGTAGGATTTATATTGGGCGCACATGTAAAAATCAAGCTAGGGCTTATTTTTGGGATATGTCTTATTTTCAGGGAAACACAGTAAATATAACTCGAGGACTATCTATAGCATGCTGACTGAAACGGGGAAAGAACAAAACTACTGGTAATGCTCAAATTATGACCACAATTGAGCCCAACATTTCTGTTGTTAAGTGAGACATTAAATGAGTTTTGTCCCACTTTACAACATTTTGTCGTTAAGTGAATCACTGCAATTGAAAAGCTAATAATACAGTTGTTAAGTGAATCTGGCTTCCCCATTGGTTTTGCTTGTCCATAAGTTGCAAAAAGCAATCACATGAACTTGGGACACAGCAACGATCATAAATATGAACCAATTGCCAAGCATCTGAATTTTGATCACATGATCATGGGGATGCTACAAAGGTCATAAGTGTGAAAAATGGTCATAAACCACTTTTTTCAGTGCCGTTTTAACTTTGAACAATCACTAAATGAACTGTTGTATGTCAAGGACTACCTGTGTTCCTTAACTATAGAAACTATTTTTTCAATAAATGTAATGGTTTTAAAATGGAAATTATGTATAGTCCATTTAGTTGGAACAAGTTGCAAAAGTAAATGGAGTTTTATTTGCATAAAACTACTTCTTGTTTAGCAGCCACAACTGGGACTGACAACACGGTCATTAAGCGAAGTGGTTACTAAGTGAAACTGCAACTCTGCTTTACTTTACAGATTTGCGAATGTGAGGATTGCTCATAAAATTACTTTTTTATCGCTGTCATAATTGAACAGATGCTTAAAGAAGCAGTTAAATGAGGATTACCTGTATTACAGATAATTGCATTGAACCTGCCCAAGGGGGTTCACAAAGCCTATTGGAGCTATTTTCTTTATATTCTGGATACAGAAGGAACTGGAAAAGATAATACGTTGGGTTAGGAGAGTCTTTGATTTGATCAACCATAACTTTTACATTACACAATGATACACAGCATTCTGCATATCATTATGGAAATGAATGCTGGAAATAACAGAGTTGGATATTTATCAGATATTTTTGGATGACTACCCATCAACATGGTTATCACCAGTAAACCAGAAATATGGATTTCCTGTGATTCCCAAGCAGAACTCTTGAATCAAAGGCTTTATGGATACCAAAGAGCCCTCCAACTTGCAAAAAGGTCTTACCCAGCATTTATATGACTTTTACTACTGTAGTTCAACTTCTGAATAGAGATAATCCTCAATTTGCCACTTTAACAATGGTTCAAAATTACGCCAACCTCGGGAGGAAAAAAGTGACTTATGATCTGTACTTGCATTTGTGACCATCGCACCTCCTCTGTGGTGACGTGATTGCAATTTGGATACTTGTGGCAACCAGCTTGCATTTGTGACTGATTGCAGTATCCTGTGGGCATATGACTACAATTTGCGACCTTTTTTTTTCCTGATATCCAGCAAAAATCTCCCATTGGAAAGGGTGGGTTTGCTTAATTGCCGTTAATTACCATTGTAAATACTGTTGTAAAAACAGGTCCAACTTGACTTTCAACCACAACTTACAACAAAAATTCTGGTCCCAATTGTGATGGAATGTCAAGGATTTATCTGTAGAAGATGCTCTACATATGTAAGATGATGGTGCCAAAACAAAGTTGATCTTTTCAGGAAGTACTTTCACTATATTCTGAGGAAATGTTTATAGGTAGTCCTCAAGTTATGAACATTCACTCGGTGACCACTATGCAGGGCAGCAAGGCTGGCAGAAGCAAGATGGCCAAAAGGGCAGAGAGGTGAAGTGTTGAAGAGAAGCCAGTGACTTTCCTTATGGAAGTTCAAGGCTGGCAGGGACCAAGCTGAGAATGGCTTGAATCGGAGTGGATCCTCTCTTAAAAACCAGTGGGTTTTGGTTAACAATGACAGCAAGTAGTGACAAGATTGCCATTGCCAAGTGATGGGTCACATGATATCATGCTTTATGGTCGTATCTCTTAGTGATGGAAATTCTTAATTTATTTACCCTGAGTTAATATTGGAGACACAAAGACAGTCTCTCTGAAGACAGTCTTCCTATTTTAGAAACCAGGAAGTGGATATCTCTAACTTAAAATTCATTAGCTTCAAGTGCAAAGGAATCCTCTCTGTTGGATAAACTTATTAACAGAAATATTATTTCTGTCAAGGTTGTACTGTCTCCACTGTCCAAAACTTTCTGCAATTGCACTAGGCATATTTTAGGGTAAAGGGAGAAATTAAAATTATCCCATTCTTTTGCCAGTGGAATCCTCCTGTGGACGGAATAATTAAAATAGATATTTTAAGATCAAAGCCAATGGCTTTATTTGAGGTGGAGACCGATAATGCCTATACAGTGGAACATTTGGGCATAAACCAAAAACAAAGTTTAATTCAAGAAGCCTTTTGATTGTATTTTGTTTTGTCTATTTCAATTATTTTTCAGAATATCTCTCCCTCCCTCCCTCTCTCTCTCTCTCTCCCTCCCTCCCTCCCTCTTTTTCCAGATTTCAAACACAAGCTTTAAAAAGAAGTAGGCAGGTGTTACTTTGTGTAAAAAAAACTGACAGGAGGTTCATGGCGAGTGCTTCTGTGCCTTCGATTCCTTTCAAACTGATTATAATTGGCTCTTGATAACACTGCAACCATTCACAGGCACAGATTTTTCTCCAATAAAACGATTAAATTGCTTGAGAAAGATGAATTTGCTCAACCTGCACTCAGACAAACTCCACTTAGTCACTGCACGCATGACCCACCCACTGATTCCAGGCCCCCACGTGGGTTTCAAAGGCAATCCATATTGAGCAGTTCAAAGACATTTTCTTGTGCATCTGACAGGAATTTCCCTATTGTCATGCCTTAAGAGTCTTCCTGCAGGTACAGTAATTGGGAAAAAAATGACTTGAAAGGATGTGTTCCGTTACAATAATGTTGTGGCTACAGTTGGTTCTGTGAATTGTCCCTTTCTCTCTGATCCTGGACACTTTTCCCCATCCCTTCATCCTCTTTTGGCTGTGGAAACCAGATCCCAAACTCCTTTTATGTCAGGCCCAAACAACCAAGAATGACATGAGGAGTTACTTCAGAGTAATTTCTTTATTGCTGCTCGCCTATAGACAGAAATCTCGCCAGACTAAAGCACTTATCTGCATAACTGTTAGATATATTCTGTGAACTACCATCTTTGCTCTTCCTGCAGACCAAAAATTCCAAGCTGCTTTGTCACTTTCTTCCCTGAGAAAGGGCTCCTCTCTCTGCAACTCTCGACTACATCAATTTTAAACAGGTCATCAGTAGCATTAATAGCAGTTGCATGTAGACTAAAGCAGACAGCTTCTTTATGCAAACACCACACAGTTCTAAAACTAACCATCTTGTCCCATTTCTCCACACAATAGAAAGTGTAAGGTATTGTGCTTCCTCTGCAGTTTCCTTTCTTTGTTCATTGTGCAGTCAGGATACAATGCCACTGCTATTGGGGGTTCCACTCTGTCTGTCTGTCTGTCCCACAAATTCACTGATCACAGGATCATTCAACTATTCTGTTTTAATTACTGTAGATCCTATCCAAATACTATGTCCATTATGGACAATATATCTATTTAGCTTTTGTCTGTCTGTCTCCATGCATCCATCCATCCATCCATCCATCCATCTAACTATATCTATCTATATTTATCATTCAATAGGAAGAGACAGTATTTATGCTTGTACTTTGATTTGGGAATTAGTAGATTAGTTAATTTGAAAAGAAACCTGGGGCAACTGAAGGAAACTTGGCATTTCATTTTCCATCCCACTCTGGCTATGCAGAAGCTGGATCAGGGAACTGGCCTCTTCAGGGAAGGTCAATATAGGCGGGCATCGGGAGAGAGCCCTAGCTCAGTGAAATCACATCCACTATCCTAGGCTTCTTCAGACAGCAAGCATACATTTTGCTGCCTTCTGGGAGACTAATATTTATAGATCTATTTCGGACTGATTGGTCCTCATCAGTTAGCCACACCCTTACCATATGTTCCCTCCCCGTAGAGGCTAAGTATTTGCTTTCTTCTCTTAGCCTCTATATATGAATTCTTATATCCTAGGAGAAGGTGCTACCTTATCTAACTTCATTTTGACACCTGATACCATTCAGTCTTTGGAGAACTGTCTTTCTAACCTGATCAAAAATAGAAGCTAAGAACAAATCCATGACAAGCCCAGAGTACCTCTGTTTCTGGTTCACTGCTGATAACCATGTTGATGGGTAGTCATCAAAAAATATTTGCATAACCAACTAATAAGAGTGTAATCAGCTTCCAGTCTATCAAGACTAAATTCTGTGTCCTTGCTTCTAATTTGGGCATTCCCATCTCAAGCCTGAGGGCTGCACTCCTTGGGGCTACATGTTAAGACCTGTCATCTTAGACAAGAAGCACACCCAGGAGAATTAATTCTATCTTTACTGTGAAGTTACATCAACAGAATTTTGCAAGTCTAAAAGTACATCTGTTTTCCCATCACTTTTACAGTCCAAGAAATGAGGGAGGGTCCATTCTAGGACATTTGTCACCCTCCCTTCTGTGGGTTTAGCTTTCTCTTTTCTGATCATTACCTCAGCTGCAGCCCTTCCTCGTGTCTCCAAGACCATTCCCACATTGCATGACAGGACCCTAAAATTTTGCTTGCATAAGTTCACTTTTTATAAAATGTAAATTATTATTTGGGCTCCCAATCAAATTTGGAGAAGGTTTTTGGCCTTGATCACTTTTAAGGCTGTTGGTATTCATTCCATTCCATTAATTCTTCTTTGGAGTAAGACAATTTTTAATAGCTGTGGAGGACTTTGAAGCTACATATTCCTCATGGGCTTTCCAAGTCCCCTGCGAATGGAAAACTTTTCCCAGATATTTAAAATGAGCAC
The DNA here is from genome assembly GCA_022577455.1 of Arizona elegans. NCBI lineage: Eukaryota > Metazoa > Chordata > Lepidosauria > Squamata > Colubridae > Arizona > Arizona elegans. Next base: position 111,611,426 of record JAKOOJ010000001.1, read on the forward strand.
CTCAATTTTATTTCCATTTATTATTCAACTAAATTGCTTTGATTTCCTTGAAAACACCAGCACTTTAGATTTTTGATAATTTATAATCAGCTGGCTTGCTCTGCTAATTGGGTTATGGCTTTTATAGCCTTTCTTAGTCTTGGGAATAGCATGTTTTGATTAGATTAACAGTTGAAAGGGACCTTGTAGATCATCTAGTCCAACCCTCCATCGAAGCAGGAGATTCTACACCATTTCTGACAAATAGCAGTCCAATCTCTTCTTGAAAGCCTCCAGTGATGAAGCTCCCACAACTTCCGAAGGCAAGCTATTCCATTAGTTGATTGTTCTAATTGTCAGAAAATTTATCTTTATTTCTAGTTTGAATCTCTCCTTGATCAGTTTCCATCCATTATTCCTTGTCTGGCCTTCATGTGCCTTGGAAAATAGCTTGACCCCTTCCTCTCTGTGGCAGCCCCTCAAAAATTGGAACACTGCTATCATGTCTCCCCTGGTCCTTCACTTCACTAGACTAGCCATGCCAAGTACAACCATTGAGCGTATGTTTTAGCCTCCAGTCCCTAATCATCCTGGTTGCTCTTCTCTGCCTACTGCTCTACTCTTCTCTGCCTACTGCTCTACTTTTTCTAGAGACTCGACATCTTTTTTATAGTGTGGTCACTAAAACTGGATGCAGTATTCTAGGTGCAGTTTTACTAAGGCTTTATAGAGTGGTATTAGTACCTCACTTGATCTTGATTGTATTCCGCTGTTAATGCAGTTTAGGATTGCGTTGGCTTTTTTGGCTGCCGCTGCACACTGCTGGCTCATATTTAACTGGTTGTCCACTAAGACTCCAAGATCCCTCTCACAGTTACTGCTATTAAGCCTGGTTTCACCCAGTCTATATGTGTACTTTTGGTTTTTCTTGCCTAAGTGTAATTGAATTTCATTTTGTTAGATAGGGTCCCGTGTTCAAGTCTGTCAAGATCCATCTGGATCTTGAGCCTATCTTCTAGGGGGTTAGCTATTCCTGCTAGCTTAATATCATCTGCAAATTTGGCACTAAAGCTATAAAGAGCAGCACAATGCAGATCTGTTCCAGGTACATGCCCTGTTGTGAGGGCAGCAAGATTTAGAATGGCTTTCTATCCTACTGGTTTTGGCATGGAAGGAAATTCCAGCAATGTAACTATGGGGACTTGCCCTTATAGTTGAAACAACCGTATTACAAATGTACAAATGTTTTCCCCAGTAAAAACAAGCACCCAGTAATGATTAATAAGTTACTGTTTCATTGAGAATGGTAGACAAACATGGTTAAATGGTAGGTCCTGACTAAATTTTGTCTTCATAGTAAATGTTGCTGACTTCAAAAATGAGAAAAAGAAAGTGTCAGCAAACCAAAGAGATAATTATCTAATAGACAGTGGGAATACTATGAGCATATAACTTGAATTCAGCAACATAATACCCCATAAATGCTGTTTAAGAAGTTAGTTAAGATAGGGTCAGTAGTACACCAATTACAGTGGCTGAAAAATCTTTCTTAAAGAGTGTTTGTCAATGGTTCCTCATCAAGTTGGTGATGTTTGAGTGGGTATCGCACAAGGGTTTCTCTGGGGATCTCTACAATATTTTTATTACTTTTTTGGATTAATAAGTGGAGGGAATATTTTGTAAATGTGTAGACACAAGTGGATGAGATAGGACAATAATACTACTACATAAGACAGAAATTAAAATCATGACAATCTGGATGAAAGGACTGAAAGTAAACAAATGAAGTTTAACATAGAGGAGTGCAAAATTATTCGGTTAGAGAACAGAAAATACACAGCTACAGGATGCTAAGTACCTGGTTTAAGTAACATTACTTACAATCATAATTTTGGAACAGTTGTTGCTTGCAAATTGATTGCAGCACAATATGATTGCAAAGAAGGCAAATTTGATTTTTTGCTTCTGAATATATATATTCCACAATTGATGGATCACAGGATCATTCTTCTTTTTCCAGAGGGCAAAATGTGGAATAAATGGTTTCATTTAATATTTTAGTAATTTTAAGGCAATTTTTACATGTTGTAAACCCTTGTTGTATTTTTTCTCATTCTATTTATTTTTATAAAAACATATTGATGGTCCTTTCCAAATCTATGATTCTATGCCTTTTCCGTAGCAGAACTGAGGGTAGGGAAAGTTTCAAACATATGCTTGGTTTATTTCATCAGTGATACTAAAACAATACATGTTAAACTAAGCATTGACAGGTGCTTTTCACTTTTCACTTTTCACTGATTTTTTTTATATCTGCTCAATAAAATGTGTTTTCAGAGTATTATTTTTACCATGCTTTAGCAGTGCATTGCAAGTAAAAAAAAAAATCTCCCCAAAAGATTTTTAAGCATGAGTTAGTATATTTATAACTGAACATAATGTTAAATAATATGGATCTGCACCTGGTGTATCTGTTCTAAACTTTTTAGAACGAAAGGAATGTTAGCCTTCTAGGCCAAATATTAACCTCAACATTTAGCTTCATAATATTGGGAGCTATTGGTTACACATTTTGTTAAAGATCAAATTAGGCTCACAATTTCATAATGGGGAGAAACTATATAAAACTAAATCAGCAAACTGATTCATTTGTGTTTTCATACAAAAATGTTTTGAATTCTTAACCTTATCTCATTTCAAGCTCTTATTTCTCCATTTACTACAAGCAAATATCTTGAAACTTGGAAAAGATTGCACAACATTTTCTTTCAACAGACATTGTTCATATACTTCCTCAAATAATTCATAGTGCTTTGTGGAACACCACATCTGAAGTATCTACAATTGAAGGTCTTGAAGCATATTTAGCCTCAGTTTCTATACCGTTTGTGTCAACTAAAGCCAAAATTTCTGGCAAACTCTTGAACTTCACTCAATTTTCTCTTATCCAAGAACCCCATGCCCAACTGAAAAAACCCTTTCCACCTGTACAAGAGGAGTTCAATTTGCATTGAAATTGATGTGCATCGTGAAATTAATATTCCATATCTCTAGCTCGGTGTTTCTCAACCTTGGCAACTTTAAGATGTGTGGATTTCAACTCCGAAAATTCCCTAGCCGGTCTTGCTGGCTGAGGAATGCTGGGAAATAAAGTCCACACATCTTAAAATGGTCAGGGTTGAGAAACACTGCTCTAGGTGAAAATGGGGAATGAGGTTTTTTCATTATTTTGAATGAATCACAAAGGCAAGTACAGTAATTTAGCAAAACATTCACAAGGTAAATTTAGGATAGATTGTGCTATGAGAATTGAGAAATATGAAAAATTAGCTTAGCGATCTTGTTGGTTTTGGAGCTAGTATTTCCTGACCCACATATCTCAGAAGTACTTTGGTTGAAGATAATTTAAATTTTCTTTTCTCTGACTGGGTAATAAATGAGCTCGCTCCTCTAATTGTTTATTCATTTCCCATTATTGCTGGGTAGTTTTTTTTAAATATTCTTAGCTAGGTTATTTCATGTGCATTGCTACTTCTGTATTTTGTCTTGTTTTATTCATGCATTCTTACTCTTGACTATGTCCCTAGACTATAAACTTGGTTACAATACACACTGCTGTCTCTGGGTTTGCATTTTTGATTAAGATGCTAGGTTTTTCCCAGACCAGAGATTGGCAAACTGTTATGATTTGCATTAACAACAATACTGGAGTCAAAAGAAAAACCCAACTTTTAAGTCTGGGTGTCTAATTGATGAAAGGTTTGGAAACTAGCACAGTTTGGGGGGAAAAACAACTTCTGGCATTTTTAGGGAATGTGATTAGCAAAAACTGGTGCTCACATTGTGCAATTTTTGTATTTATAAAAGAAAAAGAAATCCTAAATGGCTTTTTTTTTTATCATTTCAAGGAAGCAATGTTTAATAAATAAAGAAATTGACAGATTAGTACAAAACAAAGGAAGTGAATTGCCTCCCCTCCAATAGAAAAAAATTCAAAGGTATTCCAACAAAGATGATTATTTTCCCAGAATGCTACAATAAGCATCAGGATAACAGCAATACTGCAGTGAACACGGTAGGTTCCCTCAAATACCATATTTAGCCAGGAATGGCAGGATTAGAAATACAAAGCAAAGTGATCAGGGGTGGGTTCTACTTACCTTTACTACCAGTTTGCAACGGGATCGCACGTGTGCCTTGCTTCTGCACATGCACAGATCGCCGATGACAACATCCAGGGTGGGGGTGGAGCCTCCCGCCGGTTTTACTACCGGTTCATGTGAACCGGTCCAAACCGGGGGCAACCCACCACTGAAAGTGATATTTTAGGTATTTTAATCCTATGTTATCTTTGAGTGTGCAGAATGGTACTGTTGCTTTTCCCAGTTTTTTTGAAGGAAAAATTTTGGCCGAATCTTTTTAGCAAATAGTTGTTACAGGATTCTTCTTTATATAGGAAATATAATTACCAATCTATAATCAGTAGTGTCCTTGGGGAGAGGATCAAAATCTGCAAAAGACCAGACAGAACTCTGTGATGCATGCTTGCCCATCTGAATATTCATATGATATTAACTCACATATACAAAAATCAGGACTTGCATTGTGACACTCCATCCATCACTTTGCCGATTTTGACCTCCCTCCATGGCCTCCTGCTGCCAGTAATTCTTTAAATTATAAAGATAACAAAATAGGAAGTTCTGTTCTGAACAACAATCAGCAAATATCCCTTTAAGTTAATGAACAAAAACAAACTACTAAAGTTTAGATATGTATTTATAAAGATGAGTAAATACCAACTTTTGCCTAAAGAGATAAGATTCCTTGTCTTTTATAACTGGAGCCATTGGAAATGGAATTGATATACTTAATGTATATATATTAGCAGTATGAACCATTAATATATGGTGGTTAAAAATCCTAGACTGGGAGTGGGAGACCCAAGTTCTAATCCTCTCTTAGACACAGAAGCCACTCTCTTCCCTAAACCAATGATATCTATCCAAAACTATTAAAGATTAACTACAACTACTAAAGGATGCTTAGATGTACAAGAAAGGGAGACAGACAGACACACACACATTTAACATGTACACTTTGTGGGGAAGTGTTTATGTGGATGTGTTCACATACTTACACAACGTGCATATATATGAGACACAGTGTGGTATAGTTGTTAAACTGCCATACTGGGAGTGGGGAGGCCCAGGTTCTTTTCCTCCCTTAGGCACTGAAGCTTACAGGGTAATTTTGGGCCATTCACTCAGTCTTAGTCATTGGCTCAGAAGGTGAAACATTTCAATCTACCAGTCTGCACTGGATTAGTAGATTGTGATCCATAACTTGCAATGGGTTAATGTGTGACGATGATATTGATAATGGACCTGAAAAACGAAGTTTGAAAAACAGGTTAAAGAACAAAAACTCTGTATTTACCATTTTATGCCACTCCACATGAAATATAGTTTGCTTCAGGTAAATCAAAGGCCAAATGTTGTTCTGTTCTTAATGGCACCCTCCATGCATGCAGAATTTTACAGAGTACAAAAGGACTGGCAGATGGCCTGAGGAACCCTCAAGCAGAAGTCAACACATGGGACAAGAAGAGAGGAAGTATGAAGTAGCAATAAATAGAAGGAAATTACCCAATGTTTTCAGTTCCCATAAAATTGCAGCAGGGTAAGAGATACTGCAACATCCCAAGGACAAATTTGTATAGTCATAAATGTTAATTGACTAAACTCCATTTCATCAGATATTTTATCTGCCAATTATAGCTTTCCATTAAGGATTCTTCTGACATTAGAAGGAAATGGAAGTGTGTAAAGACCGTGTCCTGGCTGAGCCCCATACAATATTGTTTGAGTTAACCCTCCAGAACAGTCCCAAAGGTGCTTTTTCAGGAGGCAACTGGACTTTCTTGTTTTTTTCTTTGAAGACGTTTCACTTCTCATCCAAGAAGCTTCTTCAGGTTCCCCATTATCCTGTCAGCACAGTTAACAGAATGAAAATTATTAATATTTATTGCTTTACTACAAATATATTTTTTTGCTCTTTTATGTGAAAACATTCTAGTTGAGAGCTTTTGATAGACTTTTGTAACATTTGGTTGTGTTTTATTAAATGTTAGATTTTGTTCCATTATTTTTATGGGTGTGAACACCATAGACCTTAAATTTTCTTCCAACACAACAGGATTGTGTTGTGATTTTTTTTATAGATAATTGTCTTATTCAGATCTTATTGAAATCTATGTTAAAAGCTTCTATCCATGGAATGTTTCTTCCTACTGATGTTTCATTAATGCTGACTTTGAGATTTAATTTGTTAGGTTGGATGGACTCATATAATATGATGAGTTTATCAATTAGGTTCAGGAGTATGATCTCAAGATTAATTGCCAGCCACCTGCCATTGCGCTTAAACATTCAACTCAATACGGGGGTTTTATAGTCTATTTCATTATATTAATGGACATTTTCCCCAATCCTTTATGTTTTTGAAAATCTGAAAACATAATCCAACTCTCAGCTTGGTACTGATATACACTATTAATTCTAATCTCTCACAATTTTACTGTATATTTTAATTGCACTAAATGAGCAGCGCTCCTGCACTGCTGATCTGGAAAAAAGATAATTTTGCACTCAAGGTCAGATGGAAAGATTTGCATTCATATAATTCCCCACCCTTCAAGGTGATAAACAAACATCCGTAATAATTGTAAGACTAAACTTCAAAATAATGTCTGAAATAGGGATGATCACATTAGGCAGATAGTCATTAAGAAAACAACAGAACTCTTATTAGTATTACAATCTCTGGTATAATCCATTTTGCAAAGTTTCAGCTAGCCCAATGCCATGTCACAGAGAAATGAAATGAAGTCAAAGTTTCATGTTTAATGTGTTGGAGTATATTCAGAGGTGGGCTGCTGAGGGTTCACAGGGGTTTGGGAGAACTTCTAGCTAAGATTCTGTGCAGTTCGGAGAACCCCAAATCCCACTCCTGGCTGGCCCCATCCACCCTGCCCCTCCCCTCCCAGGAGTCCCCACGCATCCCAGATTAGATACAGGTAAGTGCAGGGCGCACGCAGAGGCTTGGGGAGGGCAAAAAACGGGCCTACCGGAAGTTGAGGAAGGCTAGAAACGGGCTCATTTCTGGCCTCCAGAGGGCCCCTGGAGCCTGGGGAGGCCATTTTCGCCCTCTCAGAGGCTCAAGAAAAACCTCCAGAGCCCAGGGAGGGCAAAAATGCCCCCCCCCCCGCTGTGGTGCAGGAGGCCGACTAGGCCATGCCCACCATGGCCATGCCCACCCAGCAACCGGCCAGAGAACCCTTTGCTAAAAAATTTGAAGCCCACCCTTGGATATATTTATCATAAACCCAGTAAGAAGATGCTAATTATGCTATCCTTTTCTCAGTTCAGGAATCCAGATTAAAGCATTTCTGATGGGTTCAAAGACTGTTCAGCTTTTATCTGGACAGCTTCATCAAAGGGGAACTGATCACTTTCTTAATAATTGGTTTCACTGTTGAACTGCCCGTGTCATTAGGAAGTTTTCTTAACATTGAGTCAGAATCTGCTTCCCTATAAGGCTTCCTATCTCACGTAGGATTGTCAAAGATTCATTGATAAAATAACATTTGATTAAGGTCATTCTAGAGAAGAAAAATTTAAAACCTTAAGCAGCAACAACCCAAATACATTTCAGAAACAAGGTGGCTAAAGATAAATATTCTGCTGTAGTTAATTTGAATAAAGCTGAGGACAGATGGGGAGAACAAGAGCCAGACAGCAATCTTTTTATAGCTCTAAAAGTCTAAATCATTGCACAAACAGGATTTAGGCCTATCAACCCCCCTAAAAAAGGGCTGAGTAGAAAACCTACATTAAACTAAATCATCTTCATCTAGAAATTTCGGTACATATAGTAAGTTATTGGGAAGAGGTAAACGCTCCAGCAATTCCTGAGGAAAGATTGACTTGAAACCAATAATTATAATTTCATAAATCTGGGATCTTGCTTGAATTGATATCATCCTCACGTCCAAATAGAAGATAGTGTTGGATATACAGTTGTATAGTGAAAATAGCTCAAAGAATTTTCAATTGGATTATTACCAAACCACCTTTATCAGAAAAGACAGGATATCGTTAAGAAATCTGAGATATCACCTTAGCCTCAAAACCTTTCAGGATTCAGTAAAATCTTCAGTTACTTGAGTCCCCCCACCCCCCATCCTTATTCCATCTTTTATCAAGGCCAAACATATTCAGTTCCTTTAATCTCTCATATGAGTTTTTAGTCTTTATCACCTTATTGTCCTTCTTTACACTTGGTCCAGTTTTGACTGAATATCAAATTTTTGATTTTGACTGAATGTAACCACATGCAGAATCAAGACAATTGATATATTTAATCTATGAATGATAGATCATTTTTAGATTCAGGGTTCAAAAGTGCATGCACCTGCCAGGTATAACATCTGTAGCTTTTTAGCTATTTGGACTTTGGAAAAAACTAATCTAAATTATTGTACTCCAAATGCAGGATACAACCTAGTTCATATTAGCCTTGTGAGGGAAGGCTTGGTAAACTATTCCCACAGGAAAAATGTCATGTCATTTTCTAATTTCCGTAGTTTAATGAAGACATGCATACAGAGAGTAACATGCTAATCATAGTACTCTGCGAATGAAACAATATTTGGAAACAAGGAAACAGCAGGATAGATTTTGTAATCTGGTACTAAATGCACTTGTCTCCTTGGGAACCACACTGGACTTTTTTTCTACATCCTTCCACTCCTCCATCCACACCCCCAACCTATTTTATTCATTTCATTCTTTTTGATATAGGTTCTTTGAAATAAAGGGCTGGATCATAAAATAGCTCTGGCTTTTAACATGAGAAGATTGTTGACTACCACCTTTCTTTAACTGATGGAGGGTTCAGAGAAGAACCTAAGAATAATTTGGTTCATGATGACAAGGACATGTTAATTGTTTTAGTTTTTTACTACCCGATCAGATTTATACTCTCTCTGGCTGTCTTGCTCTCTTCTTCTCTCTGAGGCAGACAAAGACATATATACATATCTCAAAGAACATTTTGCTTCTTGCTTTATATTCCTGGTTTTGGATTGTTTACAAGTCAATCATTAGCTCTGGCACTTGCATTAGTTCTCTATGCTGCTGCACACTCAGCTGGTTTAAAAAATGACAAATACATGTTTTAAGGAACATTTGGAGAAATTGGAAGTGATGTAGAGAAGGTGATCAGTTCACAGGACTGGAAGCTGAAAGGTAAGCTAAGACTAAAAAGAACTGGATTTGAAATCTCTTTTAAAAAAGACCAATCAAATAAATACCTGAGCAAGTGTCACATAGAGGAAAAACAGAACCTGTTTTCTGTGTTTTCAGGGTGACCTTAAGTCAGGGGGCGGATCCAAATAATTTAACAACTGGTTCGCTCATGGTCAGGTTGGCTGTTGAGGGAGGCATGGCCCATCCTCCGGTTCTGCCACACATGTGGGATGAGCCTCCCGCGATGGCCAACCTGACTCTGAGCAAACCACTTGTTAAATTACCACCCCTCCACTATCAATTGATCCTGGGCACTGCGCTACAATGGAGAAACAGGAAATGGAGTGGCCAGCACGAGGGAAGGAGGAGGAGCAGGGAGAAGAAAGAGGGAAAGCAGCCTTCCCTCATACCAGCCACTCCATTGCCCATTTCTCCATTGCAGTGCAGCACCCAGAATCCACTTTGATTGGGGGTGGGGGGGCGGAATTTAAAACTGGTTCACCTAAACTAGTGCAAACCAGCTGAATCCCACCACTGCCGTAAGTTGCAAAAAATAGTTTCTAGTTCAGGGGTCAGCAAGTCAGCAATAGACGCATTGATTCCGCTTCTATTTAAGCCAAAACTGAACAACTATGTGCCTGGCCATTTTAACCTGGATTTCTACACTGAGCAGGGAGTTGGGCTCAGGAACCTAAAATTCAGTGCTTCTCAACCTCAAAATCCTTAAGATGTGTGGATTTCAGCTCCAGCCAAGACTAAAATAAATGATCCCTTCCAGCTCTTGGCTATGCTTATTGTATCCTTCCTTGTTCAAATATAAATATTTTTACCATCATTAAATAGAAACATTTTACTATCAAACAACAAATTTAAGAATAGGAGAAGTAAACCTGAAGCCATTTTTTCCATTTACAAAGCACTTTTGTTCAATTTAAATAAATCCCCATACGGCATACAGTCCCTTCATGCAAAGGTATACCGTCAAATAATGCTGCTTTGTTTGAGGTAAGAGATTTCTTTTTCCCCCCAGGCTGATTGGACACACACGACAGATTAAATTTTCATGGAACATAAAAACCAGAGAGATATTAAAAATAGGCAAATCAACTCCATGAAACGAGATAGGACCTCATTTTAAATCTAGACAGGATTGCTCATTTTTGAGCAAATCACTTGTTTTGTTTCTCTTGTTTTGGCCAGCAGAGGGAGCTACTGCAGTGCGCTAGGTATGTGTCTCTGTTACTGCTGTTCAGCCTTTCTTAAATAGTACCAGTCTTAGCAAAAACTGTGCTTCCTCAGTCTTTGACGGTGGTTTTAGAGTTAATCGGCACTGTGGCCTAACCTTTGGATTGCACCTCCATGTTCACTATGACTGAAAGGATTTGTTCAATTGTTTTGTAGATTGCAGGACCATTCAAAGGATTTGGTGACGAGAAGCAGTAGTCAGAACAAGATGTCCATACAACCAAGCATAACGGAAAACAAAATTTATGTTGAAGAGGGTTGTGGAAGATTGCTGAGGCCATTCATTTTCAGTTAATTGAATAGCAGCATCGGGGAGGATTGTCAAAAAGGATAGGAAACAAAAAATAGTTGTGCTAATTTACATCTCAGACTGAAATTGGAGAAGTTTTCCTACCACCACCACATGTCTTTCCAAAGACCACAAACAAATGATAAGATAGTCTTTTTAGAGCCTTGAATACCACAACACACTCTTGAACATTATTTGCTCTGCCATTAGGAAACCCATGACTTTTTAAAAGTAGCATACAGATAGTCCTCTACTTACAACCTTTTCGTTTAGTGACTGTTTAAAGTTATGACAGCACCGAAAAAAGTGACTTATGACTGTTTTTCACGCTTACAACCGTTGCAGCATGCCCATGGTCACATGATAAAAATTCAGATGCTTGCCAACTGGCTCATATTTATGACGGTTGCCAGGGTCATGCGATCGCCTTTTTGCAACCCTTTGACAAGCAAAGTCAGTGAATAAGTCAGATTCACCTAACAACTGTACTACTAACTTAACACTTGCAGTAATTCATTTAACAACTGTGGCAGGTCATAAAATGGGGCAAAACTCACTTAACTATCTCACTTTGCAATGGAAATGTTGGGTTCAGCCGAGGTGGCACAGTGGTTAGAGTGCAGCATTGCAGGCTACTTCTGCTGACTGCCGGCTGCCTGCAATTTGGCATTTAAATATCACCAGGCTCAAGGTTGACTCAGCCTTCCATCCTTCCGAGGTGGGTAAAATGAGGACCCAGACAGTTGGGGGCAAGATGCTGACTCTGTAAACCGCTTAGAGAGGGCTGTGAAGCACTGTGAAGAGGTATATAAGTCTAAGTGCTATTGCTATTGAATTGTGGTCATAAATCAAGGATTACCTGTATTAGAATGTTCTTCACATGCTCTGCCATTTTGTCCATTCTTCCACATTAAGTTCATTTCTGGTTTTACATGTCCATGTCTTTGTGTTGGGAGGGGCATCCAATGACCGAAGGCCATGAGTACAAAGCTGCAGAGAAAAGCTCTTTCTCTCCACAGGATCTAATATATGAGTGATGGTATAAGTTAGGTCACTGTTAAATTAACATCTAATGTACTGATAATATAAAAAATGGAAATAATAAAAGCTGGCTATGTCTTATACATCCCTAAATGGTCATAACAGTGAAATTAATGGGCTAGAGGTGTGAAATTAGCACATTACTAGTGGATTTATATATAACATCCCCCCCTTCAAAAAGTCTTGTATGTTTTAGGTTTCTTTCTTTTTAGAACCATAGTGGGGACTTACTGATTTCTATGAACATTGGGGCATCCGATACCCACCCATTGCCATCTTCTTACAAAATTCATCTTCTCACTATTATTCTTCCATGTGCTTTAAAGAGTGTTTCTGAAACTCTTGAGCATAAATTACTTTCAGCTTCAACTAGCTTGATGTAGAAGTTAAGGCACCAGGTTAAAAACTAGGAGACTGTGAGTCCTAGTCCTGACTTGGGTACAAAGCTAGTTGGATGAGTTTGGCCCAGTCACTCTCAGCCCTAGGAAGCAGCCAGTGGAAAGCCACTTCCAAAAATCTTGCTAACAAAACTGCAGAAACTTGTTTAAGCAAGTGCCAGCACTCAAGTCTGACTCACTCACCCACCCATCCAGATGGTCTCAAGGAGTTCTAGCACTTTTAAGCTTCGCTAAGAATCTTGAAGTACTAATAATTCTCAATTAATTAGTCAAGACCTTCACAATTAAAATCAAATTGCATTACAATAGGAATAGACAAGGCAAAGATATTTGTAGGAAGATCTACACCCCCCCCTGCCCTCCCCCCAAAAAACCCCTATTGGGAGATTGCTGTTAAACTCAGAAAGAACAAGGAAATATTACAAGCGATGTAGAAGGCAGATGCTATCATTGTTCTTGCAATAATAATAATTTTAAAATCCAAACACTTCATTCCTCTCACCCCTTGATCCATTGCACAACAGGGGATTTATTTTTGGACCATCTTCAGTTCATCATAAAGAAAGGGAAAATGGATACGTCATTTCAAGTATTAGACCGCCTAAAGTATAAAAGGATGCATTGTTGGTATTAATTTAAACCACTGTGGTGACATAGAATTGTTGAACTGCTACAAATGAGAGACAACGAGATGGGATTTGTCTTGTAAAAACAGTTGTAAATAGCTTTAAGAGAAAATTATTAGAAGAAAGTAGGTGGCATTTCCTTTATTCTCACAATAGTGTCGGTGGGTAACTATTTTCCTAGGCCATGAAGATGACCCTTCCATAAAAGCTGACTAATTACTTCAATTGATGAAGAAGAGCTATATTCTTCACACTCCCACGGATGCCACACTGCTTGTGAATATTTAATTTAATTGGCACAAACAAAGGGTAAACCATGAAGAAAGGAATGTATGAAAATTGTTTTACGCATGATAAGGGAAACTTTATTGGAAAAACTAGTGGAAGTTCTGCCGGATCAGGAAGCCACTGCTCAAAGAAAGCTCACCTCTAGGTCTCAAAAGAAACACTATTTTTATATCTCCCTCTCCTCTCCAGAGTTTATTTGCAAGACTCTATTCATTACAGAGCCAAGGAATTAGTTTAATTTTTTTTCCCCATGACTATCAAGGAGTTCTTCCTTGATGAAATGCTCAGAAGCAGGTGCCAGATGACTTGACAGGTGGTTCTTTTCAGCCATAATTATAGCACTGCTGCATTGTACGTAGCTGAATGTAGCTGTAATACATGAGTAGCCCATTCATGGCTTATACAGGTAGTTCTTGACTTGCAACCATTCATTTGACATAACAACAGCACTGAAAATAGTGACTTTTGACTGTTTTTCACACTTACAATCTGTGATGACCCGGGGCATGCCACAGAGGTAACACAAGCAGCTGGCAGTTCAAACCACCCCTTTATTGCTCCAAATTTCCCCAAATGCTCCCACATTTCTGGCAAGTCCCAGAGCAAAGTGATCACAGACATGCACACACACACCCCTCAAGCAGCCTCTGGCTGCAAATAGTCCAGCCCAACGCTGTGAGCACCACGGCTTCAAAGCAAGAAATCTAGCAGGGCAAGTCGAGGAGTCCAGGAAGCAAAGGAGCAAGGCAAGTAATCCAGAAATCCATAAAGAATGCAAGGAATCGAGGAAAGTTCAAACATCGGCACTCAACACTCCATGAATTCAGTGTTTGTTCCCAACAAATGCCCCTCTCCACAGTGTCTCCTCAAGTCTCAGCGCCCAGGTGTGCCTTGTGAAGAGGGGCAGGGCGCTTTCCTCCCAAGTAGTCATGTCAAACTGCATTGTTCTTGCCTTCTCTCCACTCTCTGTGCTTGAGGAAGTGGTCCCTGCTCATCGCCTGAGCTCTGTCTCTCATGTTTACTGCTTTGCCTCTCTTGGTCATCCTGCCCCTCTTCCTCCCTGCCTACATGCTGTCCCAATCCTGAAAGGCCCTGGTCTGATTGGGCCTGCTTCTCCCCATTTTCTTCCCCAGCCAACAAAGCTTGAGCACATTGTAAGCCGCCCTGAGCACATTGTAAGCCGCCCTGAGTCTCCGGAGAAGGGCGGCATATAAATCAAATTTAAAAAAAAAAAAAAAAAAAGCTGCCCCCTTGATCTTCATTGGCTCCAGTTCCGGCTCATCTTCCTCCGCAGAGTCAGGCTCCGATGAGGGCATGACACAATCATTGCAGCACCCCCATGGTCATGCGATCAAAATTCAGACACTGGGTCATGTGATCACCACTTGCAACCTTCTGACAAGCATCATTAATGGGGAAGCCTGATTCACTTAACAGCCATGTAACTAACTCAACAACTGTAGAGATTCACTTAACAACTGTGGCAACAAAAGTCGTAAAATGGGGCAAAACTCACTTAACAACTGTCTCACTTAGCAACAGAAATGTTGGGCTCAGTTGTGGTCATAAATCAAGGACTACCTGTTGGATATGATCTTCCACACATGATTTGCAGCCTCCAAAGCACCTCAGGATCAAAATGGCTAATGTTCAATAAAAATAATGTTCCAATTGTTTAGGTAGTGGTAATTGTTTAGTGGTAGGCAGTTTTAGGGAGAGAAAATTCTCCCATTCCCACCTATAAACTCTCATCTCAAATCCTCAAAATCTAGTAAATTTTTTTTTAAAAACCAGACTGACATTTTTTGAATCCTGCCAGTGATGCATTACAGGAAGCCATTCTATAGCCCAGTAGCAAGTTGAGAAATTGAATTGAGCCCCCAGTCAAGGAGATCCATAGCACACAAGTGATTCTATAGTCTAGCTCTTAATCAAGACATATTGGAGATTGCTAACAGCTGATTCACAGCCATTGATTATTAAACAATTTGGTTTTTATTATTGCTATGAGCCACCCAGAGTTGTGTTTCATAAGATGGGTGGTCATATAGATCTAATGAACGAATGAATAATGGGCATGGAGTACAATGCACCTAATAGGTATTGGAGACTCATTAAAAAATGGCCTTTAACCAAAAAAAAAAAAAAGCATTATTTTTCCAAAACAAGAAAATGTGGTAAAGGCCAAACACATTTGCAAACCATCTCTCTAGTCTTTCTCTATGCGTGGTTTGGAATATTCCTATAAAGGTCAGAGGTTCTACCATGTTTTATTGGTCTAGTTATTATTAAAATATTCAGTCTGCCCTCTATCCTAAAGTTCACAGGCCAGTTATCCATAAGCTTCCTAAATTAACATTTTAAATGTGGATAATAAAACTAAATTAAAAACAATGTCTTTTTTTTTTAAATGCCCACAATAAAATGCCTCCTGATCTTTCACTTTCATCACCACCACTCTAAAAATGCAATGGGAGGGGCAGTATGAGTCTTTTTTGTGATGTAGGAGGGACAGCATAATGCTTGTGTTCACATTTGCTTTGAACCTTGCTTGACTTGTAGTGTGGCTATCATCTGAAGAGGCTCCAAAAACTAATGACCGTTTTGGCTCTGCAGCATCAACAAATATGGTGATGAGCCATAATGTCAATAACTGTTTTCATCTTGTGTAGATATTATATGACAGATTCCAGGAGTATGCATATCAATAGTGAAAATTATCCTGCTGAACTCGGACCTGAGTGTGCTTTAATTCAATTGCTTTTCATTCATACCACACTTATGGGACTGTCAGTCTTCCAACCCTCTAGACATCCCTTTTCTAAGCATCCTACATATTAATGTGGGTTTATCAATCAATCCTAAATTCTGGGAACATCTTCTCACAATTAAGTACTTTAACAGTAGGTTGCACTCTGGGGATCACTTCTACAAGATACAAATATTTATCATTGATGTCTGCCAGGAAACCACACTATGAAACTGCCCCTTGGAGCAACTCAATTTTAACAGCTAGACTTGTCAGTCTCCAGGACTATCTCCTTCCAGATAGCCTGCATCAATTTAGTCTTCATTTCAATCATCCATCTATTTCTTCTAAGTGTGGCCATGCTAGAAGCATGCAAATGGCCACATGACTGTTTTCTCTTTCCAGGTGTTTAACCCTTTTTAATTCAGGTAGCTAAGATCTCATTTCAAATCTGTTCTCTTACTGGTATTTTAGTGTTTCACACATGAAGTTACTTTTTGACTTCTTATTTGAAAATTCTATCCTTTTCCTGCTCAAGTAATTATTTTTTTCTATCTTTAGAATCATGTTTCTTTGTAAAAGTTTGTAGCCAATTACTTACTTCCTGCTTCAGTTTAGTCTAATTTGTGGCCACACACACACACACACACACACACACACAAGCACACTTATGGATCTGTAAAATCTATGGAAGAAAGTAGGGGGAAGGAGATGATCCAGGTATCCTATATTTTTGGCATAGCAAAGCAAACAAAAATCAATACTTCTGATAATTTATTTCATCATATATGTCATCCTCAGCTCAAATGAAAATGCCAGTCAGTTTAGCTGGTTCTCAAATACTGAATTTATTTTATTACATTTAATGGCCAGCCATTCTTACTCCAGGATAACTCTGCATAGTTTACAATATTAAAAGAATAAAGCTATACAAAACCTATACACACTAGGAATAAAATACTATAACCCTTAGACTAGCCTGGATTAGATTACACTGACTAGAAGGTGGTGGTCTCTGTAGTCATTCACAGATTCATTTATGATATTTTAATCTGTCCAATCCAATAGAATTAGAGTATAGGAATAATACAGAATAATACTTATGCAATGCATTGGGGCAGTGGCTTGCATAAGTTTAAAAATGCTTAAAGCTCCCGAAGCTTAAAAATGCCAGGGAATGGGATGACCATTCTAGAATTGAGCCATCACACTGACTCTTTAGTGAAGAAGCTCTCCAAATTAAATAGCCAGAGGCAAATTTTCCTTATTAGTATAGAAATCTAGCATTCTGGACATAAGTTTCTTCTGAATTCTAAGTACAGGTAGACCTCAACTTATCACAGTTCATTTAGTGATCATTCAAAGTTACAACAGCACTAAAAAAGTGACTTATTTTTTGCTTTTTTTTTTTTGCTTTAATTTATATGCCGCCCTTCTCCGGAGACTCAGGGTGGCTTACAATGCGTTAAGCAATAGCCTTCATACTTTTGTATATTTATACAAAGTCAGCTTATTGCCCCCACAATCTGGGTCCTCATTTCACCTACCTTTGAAAGGATAGAAGGCTGAGTCAACCTTGAGCCTGGTGAGATTTGAACTTGCAGTAATTGCAAGCAGCAGATGTTAATAACAGTGCTTTAGTCCACTGTACTACAGGCTCTTGTGATGGACTTGTGACCGTTTTTCACACTTATGACCTTTGCAGCATGCCCATGGTCATGTTGTCAAAATTCAGAGGCTTGGTAACTGACTCATACTTATGACGGTTGCAGTATCCCGGGGTCACGTGATTACCTTCTATGGCTATCATAATTCCAAGTAATGCTCCCAATCAATTCAAGACTCTGAGGCCTGAGCTTCCTCAAACATCCTGTTTATTGGATACATCATATCAGCACGGTCAAATGTGAAACCAACACTGAATAATTAAAGAATGGATACTGGCCACCCCCCTTGTGTCACAGGTCATGTTAGTCAACCAAGCAGGTGATGAACTTCTCAGCACTCCCTCCTGCCATTGCTAGGGCACATTGGCCTTGGTTCTCAGGAGCCTTATTGTTGTTATGTCTGGTACATTGGAGGAAAACATTCTACATTTCATAAGTTCCCCTCCCTCCCCATAAATATGGCAACTAAAAAATGAAGCAAGAAAAATATGGCTTCAGCTAGAGTCATTTCAAGAGTTGACAGTGACATTCTTACTGTCTAGCAAAGTCAAATTAAATTAACAAGCAAGTTACTAAATTAACAAGCAAACCACTTAACAAATGTGGCAAGAAAGGTTGTAAAATAGGGCAAAATTCATTTCACAAATGTCTGACTTGGCAACAGAAATTTTGGGCTCAATTGTGGCCGTAAGTCAAAGACTATCTGTATACTAGATGGACTTTTGATGAGTTGATGCACCTAAACATAGCATTGTCCTACTCAACAGGGAGACAACTTTGGACAAAGGGACAGCAGTTTTCTTGGAGAGCTCTATATGAGGAGCACAACAGAAAAAAGCAAAACTGACAATTATTATGTATTTGTACGTCCCTCCTGGTGGCCTTCTGGCCAAAATGGGTTCCACAAGGCCTTCTGCTACTTAGCATTCACTCTCACCCTCCCTTATTTGTATTCTGTGGCTCTGTCTCCTCACTTCACCCTCACTTCTTAGGCACGTTGCCTTCTGCTTCCCTCAATTTTTAACAAGTTTCCATTGGTGTTGCCAAAAGTAATGTATCACTGCTGCTCCAGGTGGACCACAGACTTTATTATAGATGTGCCTCTGGTGGCAACAATGGAGACAAGCAACAATTTACAGTCTCAAAACAGGTACATTTTCCAGCTATTTGGACTCGGGGACTTTTCCAGAAGCAGGAGAAAGCAAGAGTATTCTCTCCACCATCCCTAATACAGAGAAGGGTGGTTTATCTTCATTGCTGTCAATGTAGAGAAGTGTGTTAGCATCAAAGGATATGGCTCAGCTGAGGCAGAAACAAATATATATATATATATCCATACATACATATACATATACATACATACATACATACATACATACATCATACATACATACATATATATATATATATATATATATATATATATATATATATATATATATATATGTTTGTTTGTTTGTTTGTTTTATTAGCATAGAAACCTCTGGTTTGGTCTCAAAACACATGGAAGAATTGGCTGCTTGCCTATAAGCTGCAGGTGGAGACAATCAAAACATGAGCTTGCCGTTCCTAAGCATGGAGAGGAGATGACAACATTGGTATGTGGGCAAACCAATAATTAAGGCAAAAGTGGAAGGATAGAAGCCATATTTTCCAAACTTAGGCAAATGAAAATTGGATATCTGCAGTGGATTTTCCTTTCTCTTTAAAAAGGTACCTGATTGTGAGAGAAGACTAAATAATTAGTTGCAGGTTGTGAGAAAAGCTGGCTTCGATCAGAATTTGTGCTATTCTGGCCGTAGGTTTAGTTTCCCAATTGTTTCCTTGCCAGCTGCTGGTGGGTCCTGAAGTTAGCTCCTACAGCCGGAGATTCCCCCAAGCATAAGAGCAGAGCCTTTCCCCCAGTTGCCATCCCAGATCGCAAAACTGTTAACGGCGATACACTACTCTTAAGATAATTTGTTACCTGTGGGAAACGTTTGGAAGAGATGGCAGCTTCATTTACTCTCCAATAAATTAACAGCATTGGACTTGCTCTGACTTTCACAAAGGCTATAACAGTTCTCAGTAAATACACAGGGGCACCACTGATTATATGGAAAGCAAGTTGCAAAATGGAATACATACTGTACATTGTGTTTTTTTGTTCAGTCAGTTCTGTGATCTCTTAGCATAACATTTCAAACAGTAGTGAAAAGGAGAGGAATTAGCTTGTTTCACGGTCAAAAGATTTTGAGTTTGCATGGAATATATTGTACCTCTATAGGACAATTCAAACATCTCTTAGGCAAACAGGCCTGATGTTTTCTATGCAATAAAATGGGATCACTTTTGGTACTCCAATACAGGATTTTCTGTGGGAAATTTCTATCATTTAAGACATATCTTCCCATAGCTGCTGTGGATGAAATTTGCATTGAATATCTTGTACTATAAGCAAGCCTTTCAGTTTAACACTTTAGAATTTAGATTATTTTCAAATGAGTTTTACATATGTTGAGTGGGTCATTATAGGAGTTCATGTTCATTTGAAAAAATGGAAATTAAGATCGGTATTTAATAAATTAGCAGGCACATCTGGAATATGGCTTCTGTGACATCTGATTAAGTTGATAGAAAACTTGCTGCCTGAGAACAGTATCTGTTTTACCGGTAGCACTTAAGAGCCTTTTGTATTAATCAAGAAGAATTTACATATGGAAAAGGATGTTCATTGCCTCAAGCAGTAGATAAAAAATAGGTAAACAGATACTGTCCATGTATTCACCCTAATACCAGAACTATTTTAAAAATGCATATTTTTAAGGGATGTTTTTTGCTTGTAATAGTATTAACTAAGGACTTCAATAGAGAGTCTGAGGTTTTGGGGTTTTTTGCCATGCATTTTCCACTGGCAAGAATTTAATCAGATATTTAAATTATACCTCCTTTCAACAATTCATGTACAATTTTTCTTCAATTCATAAAAAATGAAGTTATAGCCTTGTAAAGTAGCATTTGATGCAAGAACAAAAGCATTCAGGAACTCAGAATGGAATTACAATTCAGCCCAATTCTTTGAAGATTGAGAGTTGTACCTTTGATGTTAGTTTCATTCTGGTGTAATTCTAACAAGCACAGTTCCCTTTCAGTATGAATATATTTGAAGAGGAACAACTGCTATGTAGAGATTTTAGCATGCTAATTGAATAGAAAAACAACATTGTTTGGGGTAGAAATATCAAACAATCCCAAATATTCTGAGGTCAAGTTTCAGGACTGTCATATAATACTATTGGTGTTAGTTTGCAAAGAATTAACATCAATTACAGATGAGCCGATTAATCAGAAATCCTCCACAGTAATTAGGAATGCAGATTATATGCTAATAACCAGAGAAATTTGTTTACTTAAAGCATGCTTAGATGCATATTTATAAGCAGTGTTTAATACAATTGGTGTATTAATGAGATTAAATTTGGGAAGGCAAACAAAGGGCAAATACATGTCATTTCATTGAGTCTTCGGAAATTAAATATCTTAGATATGAAACCTGAAAGCAACAATTGGAACTAAATCATCAAACGGTATTTCCTTCCTATAGGCTGGGTTTAAATTGAAGATTTTCTGAGCAATCTAGTAAAGAAGATGTCGATGGTTAAATGAATACTCCTAAGGATTCTGTTTCTATCCATGAATAATTATCTTGTTTATAGAGGAAAATGGTATAAAGGGGGAAAGCACTCTAACGTTTTATTAATAGCTGTCCAGGGAAGAAAAGTGAGGGAAATTATTCACTGATTTCATAAAAGGATTAGAGCTTCGTTTAGCATTACTATACTTCTAGATGTCCTCAGGTTCATCCTCTTTTCACCCTAGCTCTGCGCCAAATTATCCTGAAATGTCTAGAACTAGAGCTTCCCATTTGGACACTTTAGTAGACAGGATGTGCAGAACTAGATGGCAGAATTCGGGAGGAAGGGGGTAGCTCTAGGAAACTAGGTATTTGCCTCTCCTGCCACCTGATTGGTGCATGGAGAGAAAAGGGTGTGGCCAGCAAGAATATAAATGATTGTAAGGCACTAGAAGATTTTAGATGGTTGGTTGGTTGGTTGGGAGGGAGGGAGGAAGGGAGGAAGGATGGAAGGGCACTGCTTGATGTGGTAGTGACATGTACTTTCATATTGCAAACAGTGGCTCAGTTTTTTATAGAAACAGTCTTTTCCTTTTTTTGTTGATGTGATAGTGCGGAAATCTTTGATTACTTAATATTGGAGACTTATTTAATGGTAATGGAACTGTGTGTTTGAAAACAGAAATATTAAAGTTGGTCACCTCTAATAAATGCAGTGTTTTTAAAGGACATGGAAAAGCTCATAAATAATGCATCTTGAAAACATTTTTATGAAACATTTTCCCTTTTCTTATTCTTTATTGAATATATTAATAGTAATGCTCGTTGATATGTTTAACTGGGAAGAAAAGGGTAAAATATATTTATTGACAGTGTCATATCCTTCAATCAGATAACCCAGAATTAATGCCTATAAACTTAAACAATTTACTCTTTAGTATATTAATATGGAAAAATCCAATCTATAACTATCTCAAATTAAAGAATTTTCTTGTATAATTTGTAAGAACCCATAAGCTGTATTTTATTCTCCCTCCCTCTCCCTCTCTCTCTCTCTCTCTCCCCCCCACACACACACACACGCACACACAAATATTATGGAAGGGAAGCCAACAATTCACTTATCTGCCCAGAACAGGAAAGCTCAAGCAATTATCTCAGGAACTCTGAAAACAAAATGACAGATATTGAGAAATCAATTGATAGCAACAAGTGTATGCTTGTATAATGATACCAAGGCCAAACAGATGTGTTAGGTTGAGTGGTAAAAAGACATGTGGAGTTGGTTTTCAGGGATGGCAAGGTCCTGAGAATGAAGTAGAAGGTCTCCAGACTCCTTTTGGTGTTGAATCAGGGTAGCAGCAGTTTATGGTGGCTGTAAGAGTTGTGGAGAAACTTCCAGAAGAGTCTTTGGGCAACTGCAACTGAAGACGTTCTTAGTAGCCAGTGTTTGATTGAACCGAGCTGTCTATCTTTATGGACTATTAACAAACAAGTGGTAGAACAATGGCAACTGAAAGAACAGTGCGAGGTTGGAGGTACAAATAACTGATAAAGACTTGAGAGAACTGTGTTGGCAAAGATGACCAGATGGACTGCAATTTTTGTCCAAGTGATGATGACAGCAGTGTGGGTGATTGGGGTCAGGTTCTCCAGCTAAGCAGCAGCCATGAGGGCGACTTGGGGATGTCTGTGCCTTGGTGTTTGAGAGGTATGGGTACAAAGATGATAGTGCTAACAGGCAGCAGGAGCAGAACCAGACCAGTGGTTAGCTGAAGGGTTGGCTAGTGTTCTGCAGCTTTTACTTGTATGCACAGGGCAGTTCTGGATATGCAACAATATGCACATCACACGATGTTAGCCCTGGAGATAGTTTTAGATTGCATCAGTGGTGGGCTGCCCGCAGTTCGGACCTGTTCGCAACAACTGGTAGTAAAACCGGCAGAAGGCCCCACCCACCGCCCTGGATGTTGTCATCAGCAATGCGCAAAAGCTTCCCGCGATCCCATTGCGAATTGGCAGCAAAGGTAAGTAGAACCCACCCCTGGATTGCATGATATGTAGGGATTCTCTGAATTGATATACAACTCTTAATTCTGGGGAAAAAAATTTTTTTTTTTTTTACATAACCATGCAGAGACGCTTTGTTTTTGAGTGGAGGATTGATTTTTAAAACTAAATTCGGCACTGCTCTGTTTTGCCAAGTGTCAGGGCAATGACCAGGTGCCAAGCAATTGGTTATTTTGGATCCAGAGACAATGAGCACACCACTGAATCAAGGGACGTTAAGCTTTATTATTATTTAAAAAAACAGTCTTAAAAGCACAACGTGAAAAGCATACCATAAAAACCACTCATATATAGTTTAAATAGAGATGGGTGCCTATGCATATAGCCCCTCAAATTTCTTTTCTTTTTGGCATCCATTCCAAGTTTGAGCTTCATTTTGATTAAAGCATAACCTTCCATTTCTATGAATTATTTAAAACCACATGTAGGGGTCATCTTTTTTGTTCCCAGATCAGCTAAGTGTTGATTTATTGGTTGCAACAACCGGAATGTTGCCCAAGCTTGACATCATGGGTTGTGAATGAGTGACTGGCCCAAAGTCACCCAGCTGGCTTTCACACCTACAGTGGGACTAGAACTCACACTCTCCTGATTTTTAGCTTGGCACCTTAACCACTATACCAAACTGACTATGTGAAAAAAAAATATCTGCATCTAATTCAGCTAACCAACGATCTGTAGAAGTTGACAGACTCTTTTATCTCTTTTGCACACTCTTATTGTCAGTGGTTTTGAACAAACCACATACCATCAGAACTCAAGAATCTCTGAACAACCAGAATGCTGCTATTCCAGAGTGTCTTTCTCGTGGGTAATCTTTAAAACAATCTTCCTGAGTGAGTTGTTCTTCAATTACAGCTAGGTAATTAGGGACGTGGTGGCTCAGTGGCTGAGATGCTGAGCTTGTTGATCGAAAGGTCGGCAGTTCAGCAGGTCGAATTCCTAATGCTGCATAACAAGATGAGCTCCCATTACTTGACCCAGCTTCTGCCAACCTAGCAGTTTGAAAGCATGTAAAAAATGCAAATAGAAAAATAGGGAACACCTTTGGTGGGAAGGTAACAGCGTTCCCTGTGCCTTTGGCATTTAGTCATGCTGGCTACATGACCACGGAGATGTCTTCGGACAGCACTGGCTCTTCGGCTTTGAAACGGAGATGAACATCACCCCCTAGAGTAGGAAACAGCTAGTACATATGTGCGAAGGGAACCTTTCCTATTACCTTTAGTTCCAAACTGATCTTGAAGCATGCTGTGTATCATAACCGTGAGAACCAGTGAGGTCCCAAAATCAAATCAGTAATTTCATATTGCATGCTGCAGTTTCATATACTTTGGCAGGAAACAGGGTAATGTGACTAACATTTCCACATTTTTTTTTCTTGTGCTTCTCGTGCTCTAGCTCTGAAACCAAGTTTTACAGCTGAAACCAACAATCAACTGACTATAGAAATAAATCCTCTTTGATGGTCAGACTCTTATTCTTAGGCAGGGTCTTTCTTTTAGTTCCCTTCCTTTAACAGGGAGATCTTGACTTACAATGATTCATTAGTGGTCATATTAAGTTACAACAGCACTGAAAAAAGTGACCTATGATCGTGTTTCACACTTATGACCATTGCAACATCCCCATGGTGACATGATCAAAAGTTGCATGCTTGGCAACTGGTTCATATTTTTGATGGTTGCAGTGTCCGGGGTCATGTGATCACTTTTTGCAACCTTCTGACAAGCAAAGTCAATGGGGAAGTCAGATTTGCTTAGCAACTGAGCTTTACAACTGCAATAATTCACCTAACAACAACAAGAAAGGTCGTAAAATGGGGCAAAACTCACTTAACAACTGTCTCGCTTATCAACAGAAATGTTCAGCTCACTTGTAGTTGTGAGTCAAGGACTACCTGTAATTGTTTCTAGTAATTCTGCCTTATCTCTCTACCTAGTATGCACATAACCATGGACTTTACTATTAAACTATAAACTTCCCCATCTAAATATCCCTTGAATTTTATTAGGTTATGTGAATCATACACTCAGCAAACAGTGAGCATGTTTCAATGACCCCAATTTAATTGGACTTCAAAATAATCTATTATTGGGTGTAGTTTGGATTTAAAAAGTTACACAGGTTAGTTAAGGCATGAAATGATGGATTTAATAGTTCTAATTCTTCATACAGGTTTCAAATGAAATGATCTCCATGACCCTACTGCTCATTTGCTGGTAACGGCAATTATAATCTTGATTATTGAGCCCCATATTAAGAATTGCCTATCCAGAAAAAAAAGAACTTCAAATAAAGGAAGGGCTTCTAAGTACACTTAAAATGGACCTCACTGAAATTACAATATTCATAGTCTAGTGATATCATGAACTGTTGAGATTGCTATAATTTAGGAGCTTTATGGATTTCCATTGAAGATTGGATATATTCTCTGACCTGGGTTTTTGATGCTCATTTTTAGCCTTCTTAAGGACTACAACTATAAAATGAAGGATGTACTTATTTAGAAAATGTACAGGAGATCTCTGCAGATCAAATTGTGTATTGGCAACGGGAAGATGACTTTGTATTGGACCTAGATAACTCACATAAAAATATTTTTGTAAGAAATTGCATTCTTGGCTATAATTCTGTATAGTTATTCACTGCACAGTGATAAATTGTATTTTCAACAGTTTGTGGTTTTAATTGAATACTGGATGCATCAGAGGTGGCAATACACTGGAATAAATGTTTGCTTCCTCTTGCCAAAAAAGAGAGGTGGGGGAAAGTATTTCTTTTGTTTGGTTTGTTAAATAACTTTTCAGGATCCTTCCCACACAAATCAGAACAATATGCAAAAACTACTTCAAAGCAAGATAGCTGATAGCTTAGGAGAAGGACATAGCTAAGGTGACAGGATCATCATGGCATAAAAATACAGGAAGTTAGTCTGCTTTCTGCATTGTTTTTGAATGCTGAGTTCCATTTTGTCTCCTAATATGGCATGCAGTATAGCTATTGATCTTTAGTAGAGTTATAGAACAGGAGCTAGATTTGGTGTAGTGGTTAAAGTACTGGTCTAGAAACTAGGAGACTGTGAGTTTGAGTCCTGCTTTAGGTATGAAAGCTGGCTGGGAGTCTTTGGGCCAGTTATTTTGTCTCTCAGCCCATTTCACCTCACAGAGCTGTTGTAGGGAAAAAGAGAAGGAGGAAGGAACATTAGGCATGTTTGCCACATTGAGTTAAAATAATGAAGGCAGGATAAAAATCTAATAAAATAAATTAAAAAGTAAAATATATAATTCCAAAGACTAAGAAAAGAATAACAAGTATCTGCCCTCTCCAAAATTCTATTGAGAGTGTTTCTAGTTAACCATCTCTTGCCACTCCTTTACTCAATTATTTTTACAAAGTCACTTCTAGGACCATATATTGCCCATAGACTGGATTTAAATAACTGTGCGAAGATGTAGTTCCATCTGTAGCACTGAGATGTTGCCTAGGTTGGTAATGAAACTTCTTCAAGAAAAGCATCAAGGTTAGAGAACACCAAGAATCCTACAGTTCAACCCTGAGCTACAAATATTCTCTTCTGTTGGTACCATCTGTAAGCATTTGGCTCTGGTTTCTCAGTCAATATTTCCCATATCACATAGCAATCATTACTGAAATTTAAGGCTGTTTTAGACTATTTATTCAGACTGATATGGAATAGAACTTCCATGATGATAGAAGGCCATTTGGGTTCCCTCAACATTTCCATAAGTGAAGTGAGGCTGCCATTTCAAGGGACCAGACTATAAATTTGGGGTGGGGGGAGGCATTGCTAGGATACAGAATGTAGAAAATAGAGTCTGCCATAAATGCATGTATATTTTCCATGCTCTACATACAGAGATATGGTAGACTGGAGAGCTGAAGGAAGAAAGACATAAGAGACATAGGAGAGGAGATGAACAGGAATAACCTATCAAAATGCCAGTGTTCACTCTACTTTGTATTTACTATTTAGGCATTTGAATTGAAAGTTATTGAAAATGTTTGAACAAGGTATTAAGAATTGTTGGTTCTTCTTTACCTATTGTAGTAGGTATCAAATCAGTAACATGAGTAAAGTAGAATAAGAAGGAAAAAGTACTTTTAAGACCTTTCCAAGTTTTTGCACCAGCAAGGAAATGTGAGATTCTCATTTTTGCTCTCCACCTTGGATGACAAATGTTGTAGGTTAGTCCTGTTCCTGGAGATAGATAAAGCTGAATTACGTCTTGTGGATTTAAAGCAAGAAGGGCAACCACTTACCAAATTGGGTGCCATCAAATAGCAGATTTTCTTCATGATGATCTGTCCCTAATATGGTCTTTCAGTCTTTCAATCAGGTGCATCCATCGGAACTGTAACTGAGTCCACCTATCTTGCTGTTCATCATCCTTCACTTTCTTTCTACCTGTTGTAGATCTCCATACATTTTCTTATCTCTGATTATCCTATCCTGATCTCATGAATCCTGGATGTTTCTGAGTTAATGCCTATTTTATTTTAATTATGGATATATATATGCAATTGTTTGTATTGCAAGGCATTCTTGCATTAGTTTTGTCTTAGTTATTCATACTTTTTTTTTACTGGTTTGGCTTTTAAATCAGAAATTCATTTTGTTGGATGGGATTCTGTAATTGCTTTGTCTTGCTGATTTGTATATTCTTTGGTAAGGGCACAGAATAAATAAAAGCTAACATGTTCATTCTTTTTGCATCTTTTTCTTTTCAAATTCACACTTTCCACTAAGTCATATGGCTTTCTGTTGTTGTTAAGAGCGATCTTGTTCTCTAATCCTAGTAAATTATGCAAGAAACCATAGAGGAACCCAGATTTCAAGAATTGGATTTTTACTGGTAGTTTTCAATTCAACAGACAAAAGCTTTGCATCTTAAGAAGGTTATTCCTGACAGTTTGATGACTAATTGAGGCAACTTATCTGATTTAATTCATTTAAAACTGAAGACAAAATAAATCATAGCTTTGAAAGAGCATCTCAGGCAAGCATGACATCGTTTTCAGGTATTTCAGGTATTTTGTTTCCATCAGTCTCCTGTACTATGACTGGACAATCCAAAGCATTTTTATGTATCAGTGAGAACTTGTCTTGCCTTCTACTTGGCCAAGAGGCACAGTGTAAGTAGAATTTACACAAGGTTAATAAACACAATTTATACCCTTAAAATAAGTGAAAAGTCCATTGTCTGGTTTTATTTCACCCCAGACATTTAAGATCTAGGAGCAAAATCTTCAGAGGGAAAACAAATGAGACAGGCAGGGTAATTTCTGAAAGGGCTGAATACATCTTCAGAACAGATTTCCAAACAAAAGAGAGGAGATCAATAGAGGAGGATGAGGGAAAAAATAGTGGATTTAAACCTACATACTTTGTGGCTACCTGTAACCAATCAAAAATGAGATGAAGCTTGTGGGCAGGGCTTAGACAAGTCTTCTATGCCTTTGGCCAGCATGGCATCATAGCATATAAGAGCTGAAAAGGACCTTCAAAATAATCTGCTCCCACAGTTTGCTCGGGGTAGGAATCCATTAAATCACAGGTGTCAAACTTGCGGCATCATATTGCTGTCACATGACATATCGTGATTTTTTACTCTTTGAGCAGCTGGGTGGGCGTGGCCTGCACATGACGCCAGGTTGACACTCCTGCATTACATCATTGTCAAGCGATGTCCATCCATTCTTGCACACCGCCAGCAAAGGAGAGATTGACACTTCCTGAGGCAGGCCGCTGAACAGTTGAACAGCTGTTGCTGTTAAGAATTTTTCTCTTGCGTCTAACGGAAATCTACTCTTCTCTGCTTTAAATCCATTGTTCCTGTCCTAGAACAATTCTGTTCTATCATCTAGCCACAACCCTTCAGATACTTAAAGACAGCTATCATAATTCTTCCTGATCAACTGCTCTCTAGACTAAAAATTCCCACCCAATGCCTCCAACTAATTCCTCAATTTTTTCCCACCTCGGTCATTTTACCTCTGGGCATGCTCCAGTTTGTCAATATTCTTGCTTAAATGGAGTATCCAGAATATGTTAGTGTAGCTGGCCAATGCAGAGTAGAGAAAAAATTTTATTTATTTTTTTTAATGTTTACCAGTGCAGCCTAGGCCTGCATTTGCTTTTTTTTCCCGTTAATCACACTTTTCTTTCATGTTCTGCTTACAATCCACTAAGATACCCAGATCCCCATTTCTGCCAAATATAGTTCTCCCCATCTTATACTGATGCATTTGATTTTTTCCCCACTGTATTGCTGTCAATGTTATTAATAACTTCTAATTTTTTTAATAATCTGATCAATATAATTGGTCCCTGTTGAAATTCATCTTTCAATTTTTTTCTCATTGTTCAAGTTTCTAATTCTTAATATTATCTCCTTAGTGTTTGCTATCTCCCCACCCTTGTCTTTGGGTAACTTGTGAATTTGATAATTATATTTTCTAACACCAGCTCATTCAAGTCATCTATAAATACAGGTAGTCCTTGATTTACGATCACAATTAATCCCAACATTTCTGTTATTAAGTGAGTTTTGTCCCATTTTATGAACTTTCTTGCCTCAGTTGTTAAGTGAATTGCTGCAGTTGATAAATTTAATAACCCTGTTGTTAAGTGAATCTGGCTTCCCATTGATTTTGCTTGTCAGAAGCATGCAAAAGGTGATCACATGACCTTGGGACACAGCAAAGATCATAAGTATGAACCAGTTACCAAGCATCTGAATTTTTATCACATGATCGTGGGGATGCTACAAAGGTTGTAACTGTGAAAATAGTCATAAATCACTTTTTTCAGTGCTGTTGTAACTTTGAACAGTCACTAAATGAACTGTTGTAAGTCAAGGACTACCTGTATGTTGAAGGCCACAAAATAGTATCCTATACTCCGTTCCAGCTCAACACAGAGTCATTAACAAGCACTCATTGAGTATAACAATCCATTTAACTCTACAGCCATCTAATACAGGAATCTCAGCTTATGACCACAATTAAGCCCAAAGTTTCCATGGCTAAACAAGACAGTTGTTACGTGAGTTTTGCCCATTTTACAACCTTTCTTGCCACAGTTGTTAAATGAACCACTGCAGTTGTCAAATTAGTAACACAACCGTTAAGTGAATTTGGCTTCCCCATTCACTTTGCTTGTCAGCAGGTCGCAAACAGTGATCACATGACCCCGAAACACTGCAACAGTCATAAATATGAGCCAGTTGCCAAGCCTCCGAATTTTGATAATGTGAGCATGGGGATACTGCAATGGTCATAAGCAGTGGTGAAATGTAAAATTTGTTACTACCGGTTCTGTAGGCGTGGCTTGGTGGAGGGGGGGGTAATGTGACTGGGTGGGCGTGGCCAACTTTTTTTTTTTTACTTTTAAAAGCATTTTTTCTACAACCTTAAGAGGTTGCAGAAAAAAATGCTTTTAGAAGCCTCTGACGATCAGGGAACTCAGCTGGGATCGCCAAAGGCTTTTAAAGGCATTTTTTTTTCTACAACCTCTTCGGCCAAAGAGGTTGCAGAAAAAAATGCTTTTAGAAGCCTCTGACGATCCCAGCTGAGCTGCACGATCATCAGAGGCTTTTTTTTAACTTTTAAAAGTATTTTTTTTCGGCCGAAGAGGTTGTAGAAAAAAATGCTTTTAAAAGTAAAAAAAAAGCCTCTGATGATCGCATGGCTCAGCTGGGCATTGCGGAGGCAGGGATTTTTCCTACCAGTTCTCCAAACCACCCGCTGCCATAGCTACCGGATCGGGTGATCCGGTCCGAACCGGGAGCATTTCACCCCCAGTCATAAGTATGAAAAACATTCATAAGTCACTTTTTCTGATGCCGTAACTTCGAATGGTCATTAAATGAATGGTTGTAAATGGAGAACTAGCTATAGTAGCAATAATCGAGTTCAATTTTTTTTTATTGCTGCCATACAGTAGACGCTTCCCATGAAAAATGTCCAGCAGTAGTCCAAGCAAATAAAACCTTTGTCTCTTTGATATCAACAAGAATGTAATTTTTTTCTTTGAGTTTAGCAGTTTTCTCCCATCAGTTCTTTGGATCACAGCCATTAACTTTCCATTTCTGTAATGTTCTGTGGGGTAAATGAACTTAAATGCAGCTCTTTATCAAATACACAAAAGAATAAAAACATTAACCCAGAAAGGAAAATTAAACAAGTGAAATTAATACCTTATTTAAGAATAGGGTGCTTTACTATAAAGCAACTTCTTTTGGATTTATATGAGAAATCGATGTAAGAGAACGCAGTTCAGCCCCAGATAGTTAACGCTGGCATTTTTAGAAAGTGTTTGTTGGCATTGTGCATCGGTGTGACTATACATTATTATGCTCTAAAGTTGGATACCAAAAATCATCAGTTAACAAAGGAAAAGAAAAGCTTTCAGGATTAAAACATTCTCTTAGCATTTATTTTATGACAAAATAATATTAGTGACAGTCATCACTTAGAAAACCTTGTATTTATTCTCATAAAGGAATCCAAGGTACTGAGAAAAACATTGTAGTTATTGCTTATTTGTGATACAGGTAGTCCTCAACTTACGACCACAATTGAGCCCAAAATTTCTGTTACTAAGCAAGACAGCTGTTAAGTGAGTTTTGCCCCATTTGGCCTTTCTTACCACTGTTAAATGAATCACTACAATTGCTAACTTAGTAACATGGTTGTATAGTGGCTCTGGCTCCCTCTTTGACTTTGCTTTTTTTTTTTTTTTTTTTGTATCAAAAATTTTATTAGTTTATCAGAATGTAAAATACAAAGCAAAATTTTTTTAAAAATGGAACTGGGGAGGAGGAAAGGGAAAAAGAGATAGTGTGGGATAGAAAGAGAAGAAGTAGTGTTGATTTCCAACTTTCTTTAGCACAGTAGAAGATAATAACCTTACAAGCTCAACTTTTTTACTTTTCTACAATAATATATACTAGCTATTTCTATAACAGCAAACCTATCTAATCAGCAAAACCAAAACCAAACTTTCATTTTTCCATCACAAGCACAAAACCCAGAAGCAGTTTCCAAATAAAAGCAAAATTAGATATATTCTTTTCTTTGAATAAATCAATCAATTTAACTGTCTCTATTTTTTATTCTTGCTGTGGAAAATAATATATATTTATATTTGCACTTATTAATCTTTACAGTCTATCATCATTTATATTAGCAAAATTCACTCTATGCTTTCATATTCTTTAACCTTAATGGGGGAAAAAAACTTTTTTTTACATCCATTTTAAAACTCTAAACTTTTCATGGAGTTCGCTTATCAGAAGGTCACAAAAGGAGATCACATGACACTGCAGCCATCATAAATACAAGCCAGTTGACAAATGTCCAAATTTTGATCATGTAACTATAAGGATGGTGCAACGGTTGTTAAGTGTAAAAAACAGTCATAAAACACTTTTTTCAGTGACTAACTTTGAATGGTCACTAAATGAATGGTTGTAATTCAAGGACTACCTGTACTTCTATACATCTATTTTCTATCTGTGGGCATACAGATAGAATACCTAAATTTTCAGTAAAAATTAGGTGGGAGATGTAGTTGTTAGAAGATGATACTCTCAACAGTCCCTAAACCTGCAAGAAAGTTAGAGTCCCTTGAACTAAGTTTGATTCCTGGGCATTTTAAGGACGTGTCCATGCAGATTCTTGGAAACATTTCAGAAGGGCTTTGCCATTGCTGCTATGCTTTCTCACTCACTCTCACACATACGTAATGGTGGGTTAGTGGCTTTATTAATATGCCCCAGCAATTCCCTTCACTAATAACCCAGAACCATACCAAGTAAGTCCAGCCAAAAGCAGACCAATGATAGTCCACAAAGCAATGGCCAGTGAGTCCACAAGGCCCTTGAGAGTTAAGCAGATAAATCCACCAGGCAACATTAAATCCACAATACAAGAGAGTGCATGAGGCCAGAAAAGTCCAGAGTTCACAAAGCACGATGAAAGTCAAGGCACAGAGTCAATCCAAGGCAAGGTTAGAATCACAGCAACCAGGAAACACACAGCTAGGAAATGAACAAGTTGTTCCCAACATCACCTCCATCTGTCTGCTGTGCTAAATAGAGGGATGAGGCTGCCTCCTCAGAAGTAATTGGGCTGACCTTCTCTGCTCTCTGCCTTACATGTTCTTGGATCAGGTGCAGAAGGCAGTACCTCCTCCTCATCACTGACTGGCTGCAGCTCCATGCTTTCCCCACCTGAAGCCTCAGGGCTGTCCTGCTGTAGCTGGCTGCTCAGAGCCATTGACCAACTCCCCTCCTGAAACGCCTAGGACTGGTTCATCCTCCTCTGAACTGACATCTGGAGAAGCGTCTGGAGGAGTCATCACAACTGTCTTCACAGTTTGGTTGAATTTTCCTGGTGGTCTCCCATCCAAATCCTTACCTGATTTGACCAGACATCTCTCACAGGCATATCTATGGGGAGATCAATGATATCACCATGGTGGATAATCAAAATCCCACCTCTTTATATGTTGCAATATGCCACATGTTAAAAAAGGGGGATTTTGATTGCCTGGCCACACTTGCTCTTTTGACATTGTTGCTCCCCTCAACATGGATGTTTCTGCCACTGAAACCTGAGGCCAACCTTTCTATGGTCTTGCTTGTGATTCTAGGATTCTGTTTATTTATTTCAGAAATGTGGGCATTTCCAAGTTTGTACACAATGCAGCCTATGAGTAATAAATGCAGCAGAATTATCGGATGAAGCCTAATTGTTTGGGGAATGGTAAGTACTTTGAAGGGCTATTCCCTCTGGAGCAGGGGTGGGCAACTATGGGCCATTTATGACCATTTATGACGAGTGGATGTATCTCCGGGGGGAACGAGCTCTCCCTGGAGATACGGAGGATTACAGACCTGCGCGCTTTCCGCCGTGCCCTCAAAACATTCCTATTTCAGCATGCCGGCCTGGCCTAACCTCTTTTTTAAACTGTTTTTAAATTTTTTAAATCTTAAATTTGTCTCATAAATTTGGGGTGTTTTAAATTTTGTTTTCTGGGCCAAATTATTTAATTGTATTTTAATGGTTTTTTAACATTTGTATTATATGTATTTTATCTTTTGGCTGTTCACTGCCCTGAGTCCTTCGGGAGTAGGGCGGTATACAAATTTAATAATAATAAATAATAATAATAATTGTCACAAGTAAATGCTTTATTCTCCATCATGTAAATAGTATCTGTACAGTATATCAAGAGTTAACTTATTTCCATTGCTTAATGTATGTATGTCTAACCACTCCCATATCTAGCTCCTCCCCTTGTATATATAAGGAGCTGTATGCCATTTTTCAGTGCTTCTATTTGTGAATATTCAGTGAATATAGAATGCCATCTGTGATTAAACAGAGCTTTATTTAAACATACTATTCTTACTTTAATTATTGAGTCTGATCCTGAAAATATTGCAACAATTTGGTAGCAGAGGATGGTTAATTGACTCAATAAAAAATTCAACAATGTCTGAGAGAGAAAAATCAAAAAGCAAAAAAATAAGACCCAACACCAGGGCATATACTAAAGAAATGGAAGCAGAACAAGAAATAATTGATGAATACGCAACTGAAATATCGAGAGAATCTGAAGACTGTACTACAGACAACGAAGAAATAATAGATGAGAACAATGATCAAAAAGAAAACAAAATAGAAAATAACAAACTCAGGTCAGAAATACTAAAACTTTTAAAAGATCAAAAGAACGATGAAAACCTAATCGCGAACCTCCAAGACTTACTGAAAAAAAGCGGAGCAGCGAGAGAAAAGCACATCGTTACAGATGAAAATAAAGACTCAAAAAAGGTGAGCGATTTGTCTACAGACAAAAATGCAACGAAGGAGAAGAACAACGGTCCCGCGCAAAATTTTGAATGGCAGCCATCTTGGTTTCAACGAACCTTCAGTCTAAGTGATGAAGAGCCAATCAGAAGACAAGATTCAAAATATCTGGCGCGAAAGGACTTACTTGATGCAAAAAACAAAAGAGAAAAGATCCATATATCAGAAGAGTCTGACACAGAGACTGAAGAAAAATCAATAGAAAATCAAGTAGAGTCTGCAATGAAAACGCTTTTTGCAACTTTTGGGTCAAAATTGAAAATAACTAAAGAATCAGCGAAAAACTGCAGTAAAAAAACAAAAGGAAGAACAGTGAGTAAACGAACTTCCCGAAGATCGCACGCCTCTATGCAGACAGCGAAAGCATCGACGCCTGAACCCAGAGAGCCCTGCAGATACCAACCTACGCCGCAAACAATTCCAGAGACCAGCGCTCTCAATAAAAGGACTCCCATCGCCACTAGGACTCCCAAGGCTGAACCAGAGACCGAGTCTTCCAAAGAAGAACAATGCGAGGGAGCTGCAGCGATGAGAACCTTTCACCATGACTTCAGGAGCGAAATGGACAATGCGCATGTGCAAAGCTACACAGACAGCTTCGAAGCAAGAGAAAGACAGAGACTGCCATTTAAAGTCGTCGCTAGCATCCCCATGCCATTCTGCGGTTACCAACACTTAGAAGACCATGGACTTCCTCCAGTTGTAAGTAATGGAGCTAACAACATTGGGAATTTACCCAATGATTTCCCAAAACTGAGGGTAGATGGTGTTAATTTACAAGAGTGGTGCCAACAGCTCCAAGTTGTCTTTATGAAAGAAAATTTATTGTTTTTCATTACTAACCCTCCAAAAAGACCTTGGACTTTAAGATTGGACTGCCTACACCATAGAGCATTTTTCTTACTAATATCCAGTATATCTCCTGCTATGTATCATAGTATTAAGTCAAATCTAACTGTATCAGAAATTGTTCAATACATGTTTAAGCTGTTTCATAGTGATAGTGTAGCCACTACAACAAGAATGTCTAAGGATTTCTTTTCAGCCAGGTTAAAATCTGGGGTCACCATAAGTGAACATTTAATATACTTAAACAAAGTCAGAGCAGAATTACAACTAAGAGGAGAAATAATTTCAGATCAAACAATGAAAAGTGTTATTATCAATTCATTAGACCCATCTTGGAATAATTATATATCCCATTTAGATACAATCAATTTAGGGTATTTATCCATAGAAAACCTTTCTAATAGGTTGATAGCTGAAGACAATTCGAGAAGAAATCGTTATAATAATCACATAGAGCATAAGCAATATAAGAAAATGGCATTTCAAGAAAGGTACCATGAACCAATCAAATGCCATAATTGTGGGTCCAAAGAGCATAATAGAAGAGATTGTCCTAAATTCCTCAGAGATAAACATAGGACAGATCATAGAGATAGATATCACAACAGACAGTCATCCACTGACAGACATAGATATAGTAGTCCACCCATCTATAAGGAACATAGAGGGGGTAGAGATGATTCAAGAGATAGAAAATCTGGTTCATTGAATGGACTGAACAAACACAACAACAACAACATA
Organism: Arizona elegans; assembly: GCA_022577455.1. Classification (NCBI taxonomy): domain Eukaryota; kingdom Metazoa; phylum Chordata; class Lepidosauria; order Squamata; family Colubridae; genus Arizona; species Arizona elegans. The sequence goes on from JAKOOJ010000001.1 coordinate 111,648,196, forward strand.
CATAGACCAGAAGATAACGATTGGCTCATTGACTCTGGTGCAACAAATCACACTACACACAACAAAAATATATTATCTTCGTTTGTCGAAGATAAATTTGTAATCAAAGTAGCTAATCAAGGGAAGATCCAAGTCATAGGTAGAGGAAATATAATCTTACCTGGCCTAGGAAAAATAGAGGGGGTATTGTTAATACCTGAAATACCTCATAACATACTTAGTGCAATAAAACTAAGCAGAGAATCTGGCATAAACATAGTCTTTTCAAAAGGGAATGCAGCTTTAAAGAAAAATGAAACAAGCATAGGTACTGTCATTGTAGAAGGAGGCTTACCTTACTTAATAACAAATGAAAGATGTTTACATAATATTGATTCCAACATAGAGGATGACAATGACATAAATAACGAAGAAAATAGTAATAGTGATAATGAGGAACATGAGGTAGTTCATAACAACAAAAACCCATCCAATGATAAAAGACCTAATATAGGCAAACCCATTCATGATGAATGTGCCCATATCTTACATAGAAAATTAGGACATGCTAGTTTTCCTGTAGTACAAAAAATGATTGAACATGCTGATGGTGTTAAAATAAAAAACTGTAAAAACTATCTAGAATGCTCAGTGTGTAAATCCACAAAACTCAAAACTAGCCCCAGGCCCAAAAAATCAACCAGGTCAACCAAACAAATCTTTGAATTAGTACACATGGACTTAGTTGGTCCATTGACACCATCAATCACATATAAAAAACGCTATTTTCTAACCATTGTGGATGACTATAGTCGTTATGGGTTTGTCTACACATTAAGACATAAGGATGAAACATTTCAGAAATTCAAAGAATTTTACAAACCCATAGAGACACAACACAACATTAGAATAAAACAAATTATGACAGATAGAGGATGTGAGTTCATGTCAAACGAATTCTCACGATGGCTAAAAGATAAAGGGATGTTGCATTACACATCTAGTCCTTTCTCTGCATTCCAGAACAAAGTGGCAGAGAGAAAGAACTCGACACTACAAACCATGATTAGATCCATATTAGAAGATGCTGGTTTAGGTAAACAATTCTGGTCAGAAGCTTTACAATTTTCCAATTACACCCAAAATAGGACTTGGTCCAGCATAGTGAATAAAACACCATATGAAGTAATGTACGGTAGGAAACCTAAGTTAACACACATGCATATATTTGGAGTCACTGCAGACGTACATATACCTAAACAATTAAGGTGTAAAGGTGAAAACGTATCCAGAAGACTTAAATTCATGGGATACGAAACAGGCACAAAAGGATACAGATTTATTGATAACAATAACAGATTCATAATTTCAAGAACAGCAGTATTTCATGAACAGGCCAATTGGTCCAAAATACACCTTAATGAAATATTCCGAAACACCAATTCAGACACTGAACATCAAAATGAGAATATTGAAAAGAAAAACAATAACAGCACACGCAAAAACAAAGTTAGAACATGGACGAATAGTCAACACAAAATAAAAACTGATTCAGTAACAAAAAAGGAAGCAAGGTATTTGCATGACAATGATAGTATACCAGTGAGAACAACCAGAAGTAACAGAAATCAGGTGCCTAATAAATACAAAGATTATGTAATGTGTATGAATGGAGAAATAGTAACACCAAACACTTATGAAGAAGTGCTGAAACTTCCCCCCAAAGAAAGAGAAAAGTGGGAATCAGCAATGACCAAGGAGATGAATAGCTTACAAGAATTGAATGTTTTTACACCCACACAAGCCCCAAGGGATAAGACTATTATTGGTACCAGGTGGATATATAAAATTAAGAATTTGGAAGGAGGTAACACACTGTATAAAGCCAGACTAGTCGCACAAGGTTATGCTCAAAAATATCCTGAGGATTATACAGACACTTACTCTCCTACTGTAAGAACTGAGAGTGTTAAAACAGCTCTAGTTATAGCATCAGCACTTAATCTCGAGGTATTTCAATATGATATACAAACTGCATATTTACATGCCAAATTAGATAAAGATATATATGTAAGAACTCCTCATAGTCAATATACAAACAAAAATGATATATGGCTATTAAACAAAAGTCTATACGGATTGAAACAATCTGGCAAGCGATGGTATGAATGTTTGGTCAAAGTACTTAAAACTATGAACTTTGTTGCCACTACTGCTGACAATTGTTTCTTTGTTAAGAGTGAAGGTGATTCTCCAGAATTTGTATTGATTAATGTTGATGATATTCTATATATAGGCAAAGATACAAAAAGGAGAGAAACTTTTGTAACAAAACTCAATGAACACTTTTCCTTAAAATCATTAGGGAAAGTAAACAAATATCTTGGTGTTCAAATCAGCAAAACAAAGAAGGGATTCAAACTTTCCCAAAGGGATAAAATTATAGAACTCTTAAACAAATGTAACCTAAATGATGCCAAACCATGTGATACTCCCATGCAGACTGATTTTCTAAGAAACACTGATGAGTCATCTCCAGAATTTAAAGATAACACATTGTATAGGTCTGTTATCGGCTCTCTTCTCTATATCTCTAACTGGACTAGACCTGATATTGCTTTACCCCTTAACTTATTATCCAGACATGTCAGTAAACCATTATCATACCATTGGGAAGCTGTCAAGAGGATATTAAGATACTTTAAAAATAGCTTAGACTTCTGCTTGTTATTAGAACCCAATAATACAAATGAACCCATTCTCACATGTTATGCAGATGCAGATTGGGCTGGTGATGTCACTTGTAGAAAAAGTACATCTGGCTATATATTTTTCCTTAACGGCTGCCCAGTTTACTGGTACACTGGTAAGCAAGATTTGGTAGCTACATCAACTACTGAGGCAGAATATGTTTGTCTGTCTAAAGCATCAAATAACCTAGTATGGTTTAATGATTTATTGTCTAATATTTGGAAAAAACCTTCATTGCCTTATATCATACATGAAGATAACAAAGCTGCCATCGAAATATCTAGATCTGATGCTATTGGACAGCAATCTAGACATATAGATATAAAATTCAAACATGTAAGGCAATTATCACAAGACGGATTTATTAAAGCTATTCATTGTGAAACATCAGAGCAAATAGCTGACATCTTGACAAAACCTTTACCTTCTAAATAACACAAATACTTAACTACCAAGCTACAAGTTTTATATTGTTCTGAATCTGAATGTAATTATTGTCATATGTCGAATCAGCATTTAGAGGGGGATTTGTCACAAGTAAATGCTTTATTCTCCATCATGTAAATAGTATCTGTACAGTATATCAAGAGTTAACTTATTTCCATTGCTTAATGTATGTATGTCTAACCACTCCCGTATCTAGCTCCTCCCCTTGTATATATAAGGAGCTGTATGCCATTTTTCAGTGCTTCTATTTGTGAATATTCAGTGAATATAGAATGCCATCTGTGATTAAACAGAGCTTTATTTAAACATACTATTCTTACTTTAATTATTGAAAATATTGCAATAATAATAATAATAATAACAACAACAACAACAACAACAACTCCCAGAATTCCTGAGCCAGTGTAGCTGACTCAGGAATTCTGGGAGTTGAAGTCCATCAGGGCATAAAGGGCCCATAGTTGCCCACTCCTGCTATGGAGTGACTTGCCAATGCTTTGAAAAAATGTCCAGAACTCAGAATTGCACAGAGGAAGGAGCAAATTTAATCACCAGTGTTTCCCCTCTTCTCATAATAAAACATGAGACAGCATTTATGCCAACTACCCAGTTAATCCACTTTTCTTCCGAGCTGTTAGGCTGTGTGTTGTGGCTTCTTTTAATAAGTAATAACACACCCTTCCAAGATATGAACACACACACAAACACATATTTATAAAAAGAAAGCAATTAATCTCCTCAGCAGTTAGTAAGCCCTGAAAGATTTGTCCAGGGCTGGGATAATTCAAAGAGAGAAAGAGAGAGACATATTATTATTATTATTTTTAAAGAGAAATCCATTGAAATAGTCTCAGAAGGCGAGGTGGAGCAGGGATCCATTGTATATGCCACACATTATTCAAGATGTTGCCTCATTTTAAATGGGGAGCTGTTCTGCTGGCCCCATCCTTCAGATTCTCTTTTCCCAAAGAGTTCATTCAGAGGTTGCCAGGTAACCAAGAAGAGTATAAATAATTACTTGATATGAACACACACACAAAAAGCAAGAATCCTTTTTTTAATCTCCCTGGGGACAGAAAGAACTATCTGAGAAAATGAACTGTTTGCCAAACGCTGAAGGAGTGCAGCATCAATATAGTATACTTCCAAAACCAAAAGAGAAATATGACAAATCCTTTAGTGGCTCCATGAATCCAATTTACACATTCATATAGCAGTTATTTTCCTCTCACTTTAATCTGCATATTCAAGGTCATAGCACAGCTCAATAAAGAGCTGCATCCTCTACCAGTTTGGTGGGTGGGGGCAGGTACAAAAAGGCATTAGACTTGCAGAGATGTCAAACTGATGGCTCATGGATGTGTCATACGCAGGCCATGCCCACCCCAGCTCTGTGAAGGGGAAAAAACGTAGTGATACGACACATGATGGCAACATGACGGGGCAAGTTTGACACCCGTGCACTAGAGTCTACCAGTTTAGTCTTTTTTTCTTTCTTCCCCCTCTTCCTTTCTTCTCCTCCTTCCTTCCCCTCCCTCCTTTCCTTCCTTCCTTCCTTCCCTCCTTTTCTTGGCTCAAAAAGCTTTGTTGTTATTGCTAATCTGTAATCTGTATCAAGTAAAACATTGATCTCTGCAGAGGTGGTATTCAGCAAGTTCTGACCAGTTCTGGAGAATCGGTAGCAGAAATTTTGAGTAGTTCAGAGAATCAATAAATATCACCTCTGACTGGCCCCACCCTCGTCTATTCTCTGCCTCCCGAGTCCCAGCTGATTGGGAGGAAATGGGGATTTTTTACAATATCCTTTCCCTGCCATGCCCAAGCCACGCCCACCAAGCCATGCCAAAGAAACGGTAGTAAAAATATTTGAATCCCACCACTGGATCTCTGGGGTTATAATTGTAGAGACAGTAGAGAGATTTTCTTGTCTAAAGGATTTAATTCAATACCTCAATGCCAGTGTCTCAATACCTCCTTCTGGTTAGGCAAGCGTTTCTCAATTTTTTTTACTCTAAAGAAAATCTTGAAATCATTTTCAGGTCTTGGTGAACCCTTGCATAAAAATTATTATATCTGCAGCTCATAATACATTATGATCAGTAAATATATAATCCAGGAATGATTGCCAGTGCTCTCTTGAATAGACAATGATATTTTTCTATGTATTTATTTTTTCAAGTTATTAGCCTACTGATTTGTTTCCACTACCTAAGAAAAACATTAGTTTTTCCTTCTTTAAACATATTTTTCCTTATCCTTAACCTTATCCAAATAGGCCTAAATACATAATCACAGTTTTCTACTTTACAAGATGCTAATGAGGAACGACGTATGCACAAATAGTGAGGGTTTTTTTTCTATTTAAAAGCAAAAATGACTTTTAAGCTTCTTGAAAAAAAACAAACAAGTAGTTATGCTTAATTTAGCTTTCTTGAAATTAATCTGTTTTCCTTTTACAAATTTTAGAAACTCATAAAGCAAATAGAATACATTTCTATTAAATAATTGGCTTAAGCCAAAATGGGATTTAATTTTTCTAGAAATAGGACTGGTAGATTTAAAAAAAGAAGGCTGTAAATTGATTTAATTAATTCCATTTACACCATGAAAATGTATTGACAATATTGAATAATAAAGTTATTAAAAATCATAAACCTAAGCAATATGAATAAAATATTTAGAATCCACAATGCTTTCAAAACAGCAAAGCTGCAGGCTAGCAGTTGAGTCACGGTGCATAAAACTTTCCACAGCACTCTTAGTGAGTGCTAGCATTGTGCAGTGCACAAAGCTTTAAAAAAAAAAACAGTCACAATTTCCCACAGAACTCCTAAGCAACCTCTTACATATTCCCAGTTATGAAAGACTGGGTTAGACGGATGCTCTCACTAAGGATTTCATCACTTCCTTCAGCAATTTTTTTGAGTTAGGCAGACAGACAGAACTTTATTTTGGTCATTGACCAAGAGAAACACAGTCATTAAAATGGACAAGACCAAACTATTTCTTAACAACAGGAACTAACAGCAACCATTGTGGGTGAAGCTTGCACACACAATGCAGCAAAATTTTGCCACTTTTAGAGAAATGCATTTCACTTGATGTTTTAAGAGCCGGTGCATTCAAATACTCAAAGTAACCCAGAAATGTAGATTAAAGAGGGGTAATCATTCGGTGGTGAATGTCCCTGTACAACTGGCCCTAAAAAAGGACATGGTCTATGGGTTTCTATGGCATCATATCATAGGGACAGTATCGGATTTTATATGGGGTTTTTCCATATGTTTCCTTCTGGGACAGCTGTGGGGAGAAAATTAAAGCAATCTGTGATACGATGTTAATATAAGGCCGGTTTAAACACTGACATTTGGTTATGTGCGATTATATTATGAGAGAAAGCAGCAGTTTCTTTTTGACCTTCTATATCTAAGAGCCTTTACCTTTAATATTGATCTACCTTCTGTTTTGGACAGTTTCTTTTTCATCTCTCTCTCTCTAATGGAGGAGAGAACACTGCAGGTACTCAGCTGTAGTGAGGCTGAAGCAACTCAAGATTTCCCATCAGTAGCTTATTTCTTAAATAAAGTTTATTTTTTTACCAACTTCAAGAAAACTTCCTTATAAACGTTATACTCCCATTTTCACTCTTTCTCCCTACACATGCATTGCTGAGCCTGCTGATCGGCTTGCTCTGAACATCTGTATATTGTATTTGTGCTAAATGCAAGCACGTATAATCCTCTCTTTATTTCAATCATTCATTTAGCAACCATTCAAAGTTGTGGCAGCACTGAATAGATGGTAGTTATGCCTGAAATTATGGCTGTGGCAGCAGCCCTGCAATCACATGTTCAAAATTTGGCAATCTGTCCACATTTATGATCTCAAGAGTGCTTCAACTCCCCCGCCTCCTTGGCCTTATGCACAGTGGCACGCCTTCAGAGGTGGGTTTCAGCAGGTTCTGACCAGTTCTGGAGAACCGGTAGTGGAAATTTTGAGTAGTTTGGAGAACCAGTAATAAAAATTCTGACTGGCCCCCATCTATTCTTTGCCTCCCAAGTCCCAGCTGATCAGGAGGAAATGATGATTTTGCAGTAACCTTCCCCTGGATTGGGGAGGGAATGGAGATTTTACAGTACCCTTCCCCTGCCAGGCCCACCAAGCCACGCCCACCAAGCCACACCCACAGAACTGGTGGTAAATATTTTTGAAACCCACCACTGCACGCCTTGGCAGTAATGGCAGCACTGGCAGCTATGAGCTGAAGAGCAGGCCCAGTCCTTCAAGAGTCTTAATCAACTGCTGCCAATTTCAGGCTTCTACTTCACTCCCAGTGCCAGTGTTAAGCAAGGACTATTGGTAATGATTTTAATGCATCCTGTATTGTCCTTATCCTGGCTGGTTTGTCTACCCATGGCCCTCCTGAGGTGAGGATGAACTGCGTGCAACATTTTTGAGCACGTAGTTTTTTGTTTTTTTTTAGTTTTAAAATTGGCCTGCAAAATAGATTGCTTAATTAAGTGTTAAAAGAAGAAAACATAAAGTATGATCAGGAAGAAAAGGCTGGGGTATCTTTGGCATATTTCAGTGGAATCTTTCCTCATAGGCTTCCAACTGAAACCATGCTTTCTAATTGGGTATATAAGAGACAAAAAAACAGATGGAAATTGCTGACATCAATGAGCAACTCCAGCAGCTTTTTCCTCAGATAACTGCAAAGGTTAGCCATCTTATAATGTGACCACGTTTATGACTCACAGAATGCTTTCTTCTACAGGTTCATAATAAATTGGAAGCCACCTTCAAAAATTCTTGACTTGAATCCAGAGAAGTTCAAATAAAGTTCTCTTCTTGCCATTTGGTTTTCCGTTTCTACTGCTTCCCATAAAACACCTTCTGAAAATCCAGAGACAGCTGGCAGCAGGATATACAAGAAACATTTTATAGGAAGGTAAAGTTCTTCATTTTTCTTAAGCACTATACATCTTGGTCTTTCTTCACCCAGCCAGCAAAGCTGTGTTCATTGACACAGCACCAAATATTCAACATGATCAAAATTCAATGTATCTGTGCCTTTCTTTTTAAATTTAGTAATAAGCCACAGTCACCAATAAATATCAAAGTATTACTCAGCTAGAGCTGATCGTCTGAGGAACTGTAGTTATCTTTAGTATTTTAAAACTGAAACACTAAATTCTAAATCGTAACGTTTTTAATTTTGTTTTATAGGCTTATGTTCAGTGACCTCTGCTAAAGGTAGTTTGTTACTAGTGGCTATATCTAATGCTGAATGAGAGCATTTTATGGAAAATATTTTTATAAGTGAAGCCAGTGCAATTAAAAGAATTATCATTGTAATGACAATGACACAAATGTCAAATTTAGAGTACGGTGAGCTCTCACTCTTTAAGTTTTTTGTATCCCTAAATTCACAGATGAATATTAATGTTATGGTAATTATCACTTGGCAACTTATTTTAATGGATTCACAGAGGCGTTCATTCTCAGCAGAATATAATACAGATAGCCAGAACAGGATATGTCTATAGTCCTATATCAAGCAAGATAATCTGTGAATGTAGCCTATCAACCAGGTGTTATGTGGGGTCCTTGGTGCTCTCTGAGCCTGGTTGTTTTCTTGCAGATGTTTCATTACTCAACTAGGCAACATCATCAGTGCTAGAGATAGTGGTGGGATCCAGCCAATTTGCACCTATTTGGGAGAACCAGCTGTTAACTTTCTAAGCAGTTTGGAGAACTGGTTGTTGGAAGAAATTTTCTTTTCTTTTTTTCCACTTTACAGGGCTAATCCTGTAAGGAAGGCAGGAATGAAACATTCTGGTGTTATTTCTAGCCTAATCTTTATTGCTCTGCTTACAGAAACTGCCTCTCTGGTTAACCCTTATTACATTGTAACAACTAAGGCAAAGCGCCCATCGACGTGAGTGATGTTGAGTTGGCCACACCCACACGGTCACATGACCACCCACCACTGGCTAGAGAGCAAACTCTTCTAGTACTGATGATGATACCTAATTGGGTAATGTAACGCGTGCAAGAAAATAACCAAGCTCAGAGAGCACCAAGGATCCCACAATTCAACCCTGAGCTACAAATATTCACTTCTATTGGAACCATGTGTTATGAATGAAATCCAGTTTGCTCATAGCTCAGTATAATGGTAATCGAAAAAAAGCTCAGGTAATGGAAAGACATTCATTTGTGGTAATACTTTTATAAGTGATACTTAAACAAATATGTATAGCACTGACAGTGTAACAGCAAGTAAACATGAAAACTAAACATCACTCACTTTATTTTTCCTGGCAGTAGATTACAATTGTTTTCCCAGTGTAGAATAATGAAGAAAGAACTGGAACTAGACAGACTTTTAAATAAAAAGATGGTGAATGGTTTTGCTGCATTTTAATTTGCTCTACGTAGATCTTCTTAACTTATTTTTTTTATTGCTGGTTCAAAGATATTTTGAATCTGGGCACCTTCATGAATTTTTACCAACACTATTTTTCTAGCACTTTTATAACATAGAGGTCATACTCCTCTGTTCAGGATCAATGACTCATTGGGAAGACACTATCATTTTTACTCATTGCTTATCATGAGATTAATATTGGGGAATATCTGGCTAACTCAGTGCAGTTTCATTAAAAACCAAATGAGCCAAAAAGGGCCATATGTCATACAGAAGCAGCCCTAGGATTTAATCAACCAAAACCACAGTATGCTGCAGTTTATAGGTTAGAAAACTATAAAGTACATGCCTACTGAATGGAGAAATATATTATTTTGTTTCTTGAATCCTACTCATACTATACATGAAAAATACCTTTTGCTTTAAAACAAGGTCAATGTGCACCAGTTCCTTTTTCTTATCTTTCTTTTTCCAAAGTGTATATTATTAGTTCAACTGGTGCTCTAATTCTTGTAGGACATGCAAGTTCAAGCACAGAAGGACAGCAAGGTGCTGATTGGTAATAATTTATTCCCTTCTTGGGTCAGATGCATAGTATATCATGAAGCACAGAGGAAAAAACACCAGAAGCACAGATCTTACTTGAAGTTCCAAAGAGTTAATTTAGTAAAATAATAATAACCGGCAAACCGACCACTGTCTAACGAGAATGAAACAGCAATGTTTTAAGAACCCTCTGCATATTCATCTTCTATGGAATTGAACAGTCTAATCCGATAGGGTCATAATCAGAGTCTGCCAAGATCAAAGAACCTAGAATGATGGATTTTTTTTTAGTGCGATTCTATTATGTCTTGTGGAGTTGATAAGCTAAAGCTGTTGAATTTACATTTGATGAAGTAACATGCAAATTTCATCTCTATCCTCATTTATGAAATCAGTGAAAGTCTGCTAAAATCTTAATTGAGAATGCCATGGTACCACAGCTTTAACCCTGCTTTTGTGTGCTGAGGAAAAAATGAAAGAGGAAAAAAAACTAAATTAGCATTATTGTTTGTTCTACAGAATCTAAAATCTCTTACCAAAATTCGAGCGACCCTGAATTCTACCATGCTTCTGATGTGTTCTCCCAAATGCTTATCTGAATCAGAATTTTTTTGTCATTATTGTCACTGTTTAATTGAATATTAAACATTCTACCAATAGCTATACTTACATCCCTATTTAGTAGAGAAGACCCTATGATTTTATAGTGATTATTTCAGGTTATATTTTAGGTTTTTCTCAGTATCAGTTACTACTGTGTTTACATTATGACAGAGCAGCCTGTGAATTTTTCTCTTTTGTGGCTTTTTTAAAAAAGTAGTGATATACTTTTATATATGTTGGCACTGTGTTGACAGAAAGAGGTGTTATTGCATTTGCCCTTCACACAGTTCACAAAGGAATTCGGGAAGCTAAAAGCCAAATTGTCAAGCAAGGCTTTTTTTTTCTTGAGAGAGAGAGAGATTAAATGTAGGTGAAGGAGTACATGACTTGAAGAATGTTTACGAAGTGGTAGAAATATAATATAATAATGAACTAGGTTTCACAGTGTGTGAAGGACTGCAAGGAAGTTTGTACATTAACACATGTAATAAGGAGAGTGAATTTTTTTGCTTCCATTTTGAGGAACTTGCCAGTTAGTGTTACATTTAAATCCAGACAGATTGTTATAATTTTAAGGTTTCTTTGTCTATAATAATTTATCTTTTTTACAGTAATGTACTTATATATCTATGGTATCTTATCTACAGTATTTACGGTATCTATCTATCATCTATCTATCTATCTATCTATCTATCTATCTATCTATCATTTATCATCACCTCTCTATCCCCTTTTTGTAGATTATCTTTGAGCGTTGAATGGATTTAGCAAAGCAGTTTTTATTTTCTATAAAATAATTCTTTTAAGAAATAATTTTTTTAGTAGTTTAAAGCTATTTTTCTCTCTTGGGCTTTGGATATTTGTCATAGGTGTGTTATGATTTCTACCGCAAAAACAGAAAAAAATCAAGGTGGAATTATCATCAGTATCAATTTAGGCAAAGCAACCAATCAGAGCAGGGACAGTCACGCAGGCAATTAGAGATCATTTGCATGGGCATAGAAGATTTATTGAGAAACAAATATGAAGACAATGGAAAATTAATCATCCCTGTGAGTCAGAGTTAGCCCAAGGATTCCCAAGATGAACAATAATTGCAAAATAAACCTATAGCACTTATGCAGATCTGGATATCAACAAGTAATAAACTAAGATTTAATAACACAAAGAAAAAAGAAACAAATTATGGGAGTTGATGTCATTTGATTCTACTTAGGTAATAGAACTAAATCTATATCAATATATTTAAAATAAAATGCCATCAGATAGATATATACTGATATTCTCAATCCATTTCCTAAGGACAATTTTTAGATGCACAAATATATACTTTCAAAATTGGATCAGACTGAGAACAATGAGTCCTCTGAGAGTTTAAGGAATTATGGGTAAATTACCAGGACACACAATTAAGTGTAAAAAAAACCTGGAGAGGCATTTTGAGAGTCATAGGGTTGAACATTGGAATGGAAGATTGTTGAGAATTTAACCTATATGCTTGATATTTCTTCTCCTTTTTAAAAATCATCTTGATTGTTAAATGCTATTGGAAATCATAACCTCTCTCTAATATTTTAAATAAATTGCTTTCCAATACATTTATATACAATATATAATTTATCTTGCAGAGTTGCATGCTGCATTTTTATTAGCTGAAGACAGTGGTACCAATTTTATTTTTTTAAATTTGATTTATATGCCGCCCTTCTCCAGAGACTCAGGGTGGCTTACAATGCGCTAAGCAATAGCCTTCATTCTTTTGTATATTTATACAAAGTCAGCTTATTGCCCCCACAACTGGGTCCTCAATTTACCTACCTTAGAAAGGATGGAAGGCTGAGTCAACCTTGAGTCTTGGCGAGATTCGAACCTGCAGTAATTTCAGGCAGCTGGTCTTAACAGGGTGCCTTAGACCACTGTACTACCAAGGCTCATTGTCTACCAAGGCTCATTGTAGGTTGGTAATTGGTAGGTTGAGATGTAAATGTGTAATAACTGATTAAATACTATATATAAATTATTTTTGTTTGAAAAAAATATATATGCTGACTTCCTTTTTATTTTTAGACTTATATCCAATTTTTTAAAATGTTCCTGAAGGCATTTCTAAAGTATAATTTTTTAAAAAATTAAAAAACACAAAACAAATCTATGAAAAAAGAACTTGAAAATCAGAATTTAAATCACTGGATTCAAAGCAGCTAGGACAAGAAATGCAAAAAAGTCTGTCATATAAAGTAGTTTTCTCTTTATATTATTGAGTATACTCTTGAGAATACTATTCCTCAAATATCACAAACTAGTGTAGTGTCTGTCTGTCTTATCTATCACATTTGTATAGCTGAACATCTCACATTAACTCTGGGTGACTCTGGGTGGCATATTTTATTTTATTAAAATAAAGCCAACAAATATATAAACAGTCACAATTAAAAATAAGTATTAAAAAGGCACACATGCAGGAGAGGATGATATTAACCATCACAAAATCTCCCCCTCCCTTGGAATCCCAGGTGGGTAATATAACCAGGTCCTGAGGGATTTGTGGAATGGAGACTTGAGAGGAATGGAGCTAATTTCAGTTCTGGAGGTAAAAGTTTCCACAAGAAAGTCTGTCTCCTGGGACCCACCTGATGTAATTGCCTGGCAAATGGGACTCCCAGTGTGTCTTCTCTGACAGATCTGATTGGGCAGGCAGATATAATTGGGGAGAGGCAATCTGTCAAATAATCAAGTCCCATACCTTGAAGGACTTTAAAAGTTCAAATCAGCACTGTGAATTGGACCCAAAAGCACAGTAGCAACCAATGCATCTCAGAAAGCAGAGCTATAACATTTACCACTCTAGGGTTAATCTATCTGCCCACACTGCTGCATTTTATAATAGCTGAAGCTTCTGGATTCTTCTAAAGCACATAACAGGAGACTAGGAGATGAGTGACAATGAGCCGATCCCACTGCTGTAGGAATGGGAACTGGCACACAACAGGAAGCTGTGCAAAGGCCCTCCTAGCCATGACTGCCACATGCTCTTTGAACAGGAGTCATGGGTCAAGGATGACCCCCAGATTGGAAAGATAATAAAAAGGCTGCAACACCACCACAGAATGTAATTAGATTGGCAACAACTGCTTCTCAACCTGCTCCTCAAAGAGCGAAGAGATTGCTCAGCCTGAGCAATCCTTCAGAACAAATCCCCCTGGCATCAGACTCCTCCACAGCCACTAAGCCAGTCAGAAAATATAGCTTCCAGATTCAAAAAAAGCTGCCAAGTTCACAAACATGGCAGTTCCCGGCAGCAGCAGAAGCCAAGCTAGATCAGAAATGCCACCACGGCCAAGTTTTGCAAGTATGGCAGATGCAGTCAGGGCAATGACATGGCATGTGGTACAAGACATTAAGCATTGTTACCTTCCACATTTCTCCAGCTGAAAATGTCCAATCACATCCGAGCAGTCCAGCTTCTATTTGGTTGAGGGCCAATCCAAGAATACAGGTAAGAATCCAAGAGTATGGGACACATGGAGGAGAAGAACAGAGATAGAGGTAATGGAATTTGCCCATCTCCTTTTCCCAATTTTTTTTTTTTTTTTGCACCAGGTATGATAGAGTATTCCACTTATCAACATCATAATTTAGTATAATTCTTTTATCAAATCCCAGATAGCTAGCTGTTATGGTAACAGCTATTTCTAAAGCAATATGTATGGTAAAAGTTAAGCCAGAACAATCTGTCTTTATTCCATCACATAAGGAAGAGAATAAACGTTCCAATTTCACATTGGCTATTGTACTGAAGTAAGCCTACAATGACCTGAAGGTTAAAAACCTCCAACCAAGTTGACCATTTATTACTTTGTGCAGTTAATCCTCACCTCAGTTCAAAGGTGTTTCATTTAAAACAATAATAACTAACAATTAAAAGATTAAAAACAACAAGAATAAACAAACCATAATGTAAAGAGAGTTGTCATATACTGTACATCACCATAGGCGCACTAAATACATTCTTTTTAGATTAACTTTATAAGGTAAATGTATCATTATAGAAGTTAACAATCACTTGGCTCTAGGCAGCAGGCACAATAAGATGCCAAAGTTAAAGCTTCATTGTGTGCAAATAATCTCCATTTTTATGAGCTTTTTGCATTATCCTAATTCCCTGGTTTATGTATCACTTTTCTTTCTGATTAATGGCAGCCTGCCAGGATAGCTGAATGCTAATGAAACAAAATCAGTGCTTTATCTTTAATTCTATCTAAGACAATCAACCTAGTCATATTTTTACATTAAGGATTGCAAAACACTTTTCTACAGTTTTCAGATTCCTGTTGTTTGCTTTAGAGTATAACCTATTTTACATCCAAATCTCCCGGTTTCAGAGAATAACTGTAGGAAGACTCTGATTACAGTACTTGTCAACTAGCTTCATCTTTTTCTTTTAATTTTCCAGTCAAAGCTTTCCCAAAATAAGGAAGAATGATGATTTAGAGATTAATAGCCTAGGAAACCAAACATCAAAATCACATCGGTGTATATACCTCACCACTCAGCCTACAAGCTCATCTCAAGAATGAACCTTGTTTAAAAGCATTAGAATGAGATCCACTACTATCTTTATCAAGCATTAAA
Source organism: Arizona elegans (assembly GCA_022577455.1). Classification (NCBI taxonomy): domain Eukaryota; kingdom Metazoa; phylum Chordata; class Lepidosauria; order Squamata; family Colubridae; genus Arizona; species Arizona elegans. The sequence continues at coordinate 111,663,587 of JAKOOJ010000001.1, forward strand.
ATGTAGTTCCCCCACTGTGAGAGTTTACTTTAGGATAAGGTTCAAAACAGATAAAAATACTAGCAACAGGAAAAATAAAATTACAAATGCACATAACAATACATTGAAAAGTTCTGTTCTTCAAATAATCTTATTATATTCCGGTTAAATCGGTAGAGTAGCTAGAATACAATGGGTAAGAGGATGTTGAGAATCTTATGTAAGATTAAATGTGTATGTTACATGACAGGTGTCATAATCATCCTCTTTATGAACCATAGTGTAGGATCTAAATTGTAAAATCTTAAAAAGCACAGAGTGACTTCTAAGAACTTGTAGCCCAAAATGATATTATGCTGAAAGCCTCATGAGAAACTAAGCTTTGTGCCCTAAATACTTGAAAAGCACTATTTTTTTCAGTGTTTACCATACCTGACCATATTTAATACTATAGTATGAAATGTGTAAAGTGAATTAAATCTGCTATTTTATAGTCTGAAAATACAAACACAGGTTAAATACAAAAGATTCCATTTAGCAAGAGGTTAACATTTTTTAAAAAATTTGCTTTATCTTTCCTTGATGATTGGTATTAGGTATATCTTTTTTTGTCCAAACAGTTACTATTTCTATATATGATATCCAGCAATTTCCATAGCAAAATCTAGAAACAATGTTCTGCATGACACCCTAGGTCACAGATTGTTGAGTCTTAATTTACAAAACAAAGCACAACTTGCTGGTTTTACATAATGTATCCATTCAAAAACCTGTTTTAAAAATTACTATGCATGCATAAGTAAATTGTATGACTAGGCCATCTTAAGATACAAGTCACCTTGACTTAACTTGTGGCTGACCTGAACTTTTAAATCCATTTATTACTGTGATTAACTTCTGAGATGGCTTATAAAAGATGGCATGTTGTATTATTTATCTAGCATAATATCTCAGAAAAGGTAAAAAAATTTTTTTAAAGTTTTAATTTGATAACATGAACTTGTTTTTTATCTGTTCAAAACAGGAAAACAAGAAAATATTATCAGCCATCATCTCCACTGATAGCATCTTCCCCCACAAAAAGTATAATGAGCAAAAGATGGCAAATAATCACCTGAAGCAGGTCCCTGATTATTAATGCAATTCTATTTCAGAAGAAAAATTATCTTCCTTCCAATCTTTATACTGCTTCAAGGCCTGATGCCCCAGTCTTCTCCGTGGTGTTTGAAAATTCAAATTTGTTCTGCTCAGACAAGCTTTATATTAGTGCCCAATTTCTTTCACTTAATTTTACTTTATAAAAGTGTGAACAAAGATTATATATGCATGGCTGGGTTGTGGAAATTAAAATTTGTGAGTTACTAGAGGCTGAGTAGAGAGAAAGGGGAGGAAAGAAAAAGGCCTGAGACGATGGGCCTATCCCCATCCTTTGCCCCCAAATGATTAAAAAGTTCTACGGTTGCATTCTATAATACTAATATTATAATAAATCCAGTTTTAATATTAACCCATGTCTCTGGCTCTGAGAATGGGAACTTTAGCATATATTTTCCACAACCTCCAAGGCTCCGATATATAAAAGAGACATGTTAGCCTATCAAAAGGGAAAGTGTTTGTGTTTCAAGAGATACAATCATGTCAACATTAGATAAGAGTTTTATAAAACATGCATCCTTTACTATATATAAATTCCATTGCTTCACCTTATGGCTGGGTTCATTTCAGGGGTGAAATTGAGCAAGTTCTGGAGAACCAGTAGAGGCAATTTTGAGCTGGTTTTCAGCCGGTTTTCAGAGAACCGGCAAATACCACCTCTGGCTGGCCCTAGAGTGGGGTGGGAATGAAGATTTTGCAATATCCTTCCCCCAGGAGTGGGGTGGGAAGGGGAATTTTGCAATATCCTTCCCCCAGGAGTAGGGTAGGAATGAAGATTTTGCAGTATCCTTCCCCTTACATGCCCACCAAGCCAGGCCCACAGAACCAGTAGGGGAAAAATTGGATTTCACCCCGATTCATTTGCCATATTTATGGAGCCTCCACCTGGGCAAATACATTCTAGTCTAACATTTTATGGTTATGGTTCAGTGTGGCCTGCAAACCCAAGAAACAAGTGGAGGTAAGCATTCAAGTTTCTTTCCAACTCTTATTTTCACTTCTAGCTTAGCTGCAGTGTATTGGAAATCACAGACATTCAGGTTTACAGATTGCAATGTGGAAGGGCTGCAGATTTGGGGGATGGGGCAATTTTCCATTTGGTAGGAAATCCTCCTGCTCCCCTCCTTACTTTCCTCCCTCTCTCTTTTTCAAAGAAGGCCACCATAGTACCGTGACATTTTAAATGGAGACATTTTAAATTGAGCTTAATGTGCAGTGCTAATTAAGCTAAAGATTGACTTGGAGGCTGAAAGGAGCCAGAGGGGGCAATGGTGCAGCTTACCTCCTGCAAGTTACATTTGTGAAAGCGTAAAGAGGGCTCTGGACTCAGAAGTAAATTAGTCAATATAATTAAAAAGGGTGATTGCTTAATTCAGACAGAAATTGTCTATCTAAAGCGGGAAATGATGGTTCTTTTATGACTTGTGGACTTCAACTCTGAGAATTCCTGAGCCATTCCCTACCTCTGATCTAAAGTTACTATTATTATGAGGAGCAGCTTTCTTTCCCAGGAACTTAATCCCAGTTGCAAAAAAGAAAAAAGAAAAACAAAACAAAACAAAACAAAACAAAACAAAACAAAACAAAACAAACAGCATAGCAAAATCAAAATAGTTTTTCTTATAGATTTTCTTACTGAACAACCTAGGAAATTTCATTAGTTCTCCCTTAATCTCATTCCAAGTGATTTGGGGAGCAAGATAAAGATATAACAAAGAATTTTAAAAACTACACAATTCCTGAGTTACAACAATGGTTGTTATATATATGAACTTTAGTGCCCTAAATATTAAAAGAGTAGCCTTCTACACCTTTAATAGTTGAGTATAAGCTGTATAAAGGGAAACTCCTTATTTTATCCAGCTATTAAAAGTATAAGACTCTTGTGTCTCTTGACACTTACCACCCAATCAATACCAAGAAACATAGTGATACATCATTACAGCACTGTATTTGCACAACACACTAAGTCTTAATTAAGTCAACTAAATCCATTGGAGGGGAAAGGAGAATGGTAGCAAGGCGCCATGTGTGAGAATTTAGGAAGACATACAACACTGAAGTTTTTATTCTGTTTTATTTTAAATTCTCTTATTAGAAGGTTTCACATTATGGACTGAGTCACATTTTTTTTACATTTTATGTAAAAATGAATGCAGTTTTGCTGTAAAATGTTTTGAATAGTTCCGTTCAAAGGAACCCATGCACATGTACCAATTCAAAGACTACCTTGCTGGGCTAGAAGGGAAATTGTTGATTGTTTGTTGTTGTTTGTTGTCTAGATAGAGTTTGTTATCTAGTTAGAGTTTGTTGTCTACATAGAGTCCACAGCATTCTAATCATTTTTCTCCCTTTCTGCTCATTTGTGTCCAATTCTCAGATACTACAGTTTTCTAAGCACGGTTATTCGGAAGTGGTTTGCCGTTGCCTCCTTCCTAGGTCTCAGAGAAAGTAATAGCCTCAAGAGCAGGGGTGAAATGCTCCCGGTTCAGACTGGATTGGGTGATCCGGTAGCAATTGTGGCAGGTTTGGAGAACTGGTAGCGATGGCAGCATGAAGCTCCGCCCACCCGCCCGGGTGTTGTTACTTCCTGGTTTTAACCAGGAAGTAATGTGTTTTTTAACCTCTGTGCATGGGCAGGTTTTGTGCATGCTCAGAGAGCCTGTGCATGCACATGATGTGCGCACACTTGTGAGCAAAGCAAGCGCACATGCGTGGCATGTGCCCTTCCGAACCAGTAAGGAAGGTAAGTAGATTTCACCCCTGCTCAAGAGTACCCAGCTAGCTTTCTAGCTTGATGCCTTAATCACTGCACCAAACTGGCTTTCTCTAATCAGTTTAGAATGCATAATTTTTTTAAAAATCTGTCAACTTAATTAAAGCCATTCACAACAAACTATGATACATTGTTAACAAAAACAGTTCCTTCCCCCACAAAAAAAAGCTTTTCCAAAAAGCTGGACCAGTCTCATCTTGACACATTTCTCACACCTGGTATGTCTCCATCTGAGTGTCATTTGTTTCCCCCAGTCTACATGGGAACTGACTTTTCTGTAAGGACCATATCTAGTAGTGTCTTATTCCAAATTGTCATTCTCCACATGGTTGAGTAGATTGAAACCTCCCAGAATAAACCTGTCTGCCTTTGTGACCTCTTTTGAGTGGGTTAAATGCATCCCATCATCTTTTATTCATGTCCAGCCACACAAATATATGGTATAAAGCTGAAGATTATTACCATACTATAGGATTAGATAGTGATTGGCACTAATATGATTATGATTGTGGTGTATAGAATATGTTCATTTTCTAACAATTTTTTCCCCAGTCGGTAATTCCTGTATTTAAGCACAAATTTCATAGATATGGCTAGCTAAATCTGATCTTATTATTTCTCATCAATTCCTTCTCTCCTGTATCTGCATCAGTGTGCATAAATATTTTATATATACATTCTTCTAAGTCACATGATTCAGTATTCTTATTTACATGTATTTTCCAGCCCATCTTGTCCACCAGAAAACAACTATTTTTTCCTCTACTTATTCCTTCTTAAAACATATCTTTTATATTATCCCCTCACCCGAGTTTTGTTGGTAAAACTATATTACAAAATCCTGAGGAGTGCAAATATTGGCAGTTAACTACATTCTGGTTGGGACATTGGTTCATTGATCTAATTTTATATTATACATTTTTTCTCTCTGCTCAGCCACAGATGACCAAGCTAGTTGGGGAAAGTTTCCCTCCTCCTCCTCCTCCTCCTCCTCCTCCTCCTTCCATGATCTACAAAGGAACATTTCTCCTTTTTCAGCTGGTCTCCAGTAGCTTTTAAGGGTTTAGTCACAAAATGATAATATCCATCAAGGCAAAGAGGGAAGACCACAGACAAAAGGTGAGATTGAAAATGAGAGTTAAGGATACAATTGTTTGCTGTAAAGAGTGTAGTTTGTAGTTATCCTTATTACTTTAACAGGAGGCTACAGAAGCATCTGAAAGGGAAGCTTTATTTTAGATACTTACCCTGAGCAGGAGGTTGAACTCAGTGGCCTTAAATCGTATGATTTTATAGGAATTGAATAGTTTTGACATCACCATTGGGCCTTTCTCAATTCTCTCCAGCCATCCTGGAATCAGCATGAAAATTAGGCAGGCATGAAATCTCTCTTGCCTCTATTGGCTCTGTTTCAAGTTCCTGCAAGCATTTGAATTCCTTGCAAGCTAATGTAGTGACAATGCCTAGCTGATTTTCTACATCCTGAGGCTGCCCTTGGACAGAGTGGGAAAAAGGGCAAAAAGACAACATTAACAGAGTCCTGTTAGATTGCACCTTCAATATTAGCTCCAGGAAACCAATGATAAAGAATTGACACAGCTAAGGAGGACTTAAACCTGTGTTATTTGCGGGCCAGGGATGAATAATTTCATTGCCAGGACATTTTGCCATTGGGCAAAAAGGAGCAGCTAACAGCTTTACCCTAATTATGTTTCTTCCCCCCCAGATATTATAATGGTGCACAAAATTTCACTGGCATCAGAATCATTTGTGCCAACACTAGTCTACTAAGGAAGTTTTCCTCTGAGGATTTGGATTTTTCAGAAACTCAATAAAGTACAGGTAGTCCTCGACTTACAACAGTTCATTTAGTGACCGTTCAAAGTTACGACGGCACTGAAAAAAGTTACTTATGACCATTTTTCACACTTATGACCATCACAGCATCCCCATGGTCACGTGATTTACATTCAGATGCTTGACAACTGACTCACATTTATGACCGTTGCTGTGTCCCGAAGTCATGTCATCCCCTTCTGACCAGCAAAGTCAATGGGAAAGCCAGATTCACTTAACAGCTGTGTCACTAATTTAAGAACTGCAGGGATTCGCTTAACAAATAAGTCGTAAAATGGACTGCTACAAACTCACTTAAAAATTTCTCACTTAACAACATACATTCTGGGGTCAATTGTAGTCATAAGTTGAGGACTACCTGAATGTACAACTCTGTCCATAACCACCCAGTCCAAAACTTTCCATCAAGTTCTCTAAAAAAAAATAAATAAATAAAAAACCCTGCTAAAAGATGAGGAAAGCAATTTCCTTTTTTGAACTGACAAGTCATTGCAGAGGTCTGTTTCTAGTCTGCCTCTAAAGCAGAAAAGAGATTAAATTAAAGAAGAGGACATTAAAGAAAACTATGGGGAAAGTGAGATTGTAAACTACCATACACTGCTGGCAACAGCAGCCCAGATTTGCTGTTCTTAAAACAAGCAGGGAGGGATTTCAGGAAGGGGAAACGTGCCAGAGTATTTATCACTTAGTCAGGTTGCCTCATTCCTTTTCAGACCGCCTTATCGGCTTCATCAGTGACCACATCCCTTTCACTGTTCGGCTCCAAGTTAATGTTTGACGGAAACTGCTGCCTTTCAGCCACAGGGAACAGATCTTGTGGAAAAGGGCAGAGACTACAACAGTATTGCTCGTTGGGTTAGCTGTCCTTTAGGGAAAACTGGGAGCTGTCTCCAGCATTGAGCATTTCCTGTCTTCTGTCTCACCCAGAACAGGTGAACAAAAAGCTTTCCTCAGCTTGTTTTTTTCTCTCTCATTGTTGCTAATGTGATTGAGGCAGAGGATTAATTCAATAAGGCCTGGGGTGGGGTGGAGGGGAATGCGAGAGAGGAAAGTGTTATTAAAACTTCAGTTTGTTTGTCCTTACGGTAGAACAAAAGGTTCTTCAAACCAACTGGTCTAGCTGTATTTCAGAGTAAGTGTGGTGGGGTGTTAACTGTAAGACTGTAGAGAGAGTGACCTTTGGTGACCTGCTTTTCTCTTCCTTCTTCCTGTTTCTGTACTTAGTTTTTTGGTCATGGGGGCACCAAATGATGACGATTGTTGGCACCTCATCGATCACAGCCACGTGAAAGACTTTGAAGTAGACAAATGGGTGAAGATCACCATTGCTCTCATCTATAGCATTATCTTTGTGGCAGGGATCTTGGGCAACAGTGTCACCATCCGGACTTCCAAAATCCTGCAAAAGAAAGGCTACATGCAAAAAGCAGTGACCGACCACATGATAAGTCTAGCATGTTCAGATCTCTTGGTGATCTTACTGGGGATGCCTGTGGAATTCTACAGCATCATATGGAATCCTTTCTCGAACACAAAAGGAGATCTAACCTGCAAGTTGTACAGCTTCATTTTCGAGGCTTGCAGCTATGCCACTGTGTTACATGTGGCCACCCTAAGCTTTGAGAGGTACATTGCCATCTGCCACCCGTTTAAGTTCAAAGCTACTTCTGGAACCTACAAAGTGAAGATCCTCATTGCCTTTGTTTGGATTACATCGGTGCTGGTGGCCTTACCCCTTCTCTTTGCAATGGGGGCAGAGCACCCATTGGTAGACATCCCAGGCCATCGGGGGTTGCTCCTCTGTGAAAAATCCAGGTCTCAACGTCTGCCTGAATTCAGTTTAAATGTGACAATCTGTACCAATTTATCATCCAAATGGAGAGTCTTCCAGTTTAGTATTTTCACTGCCTTTATTGTGTACATCATAGTATTGGTATCTGTAACATTTATGTGCCGGAATATGATTAAAGTCTTGATGGTCTACAAGCAAGGAACGGTGGAAGTAAAAGGAAGAGAAAAGCAATCCCAATTTCTAAGGAAAAACGAAAGTCCAGAGAGCCGAGGATCCAAGAAACAGACTCTTATCTTCCTAGGTAAGTTCATAATGGAATTACCATACATTGATGGGTGAGGGATAGCGAGCAGTAAGAAATGGGACCATACAGTTACAAAACAAGAAGGAAATGGAAGCGAAAGGATAATCTGAAATGGAAAATGAATGGCAGAATTGAAATAGGTTCTATCTCTTTTCATATTTACTATTTCTTATTCATTATGGAAATATTCCTGCTCAGTAGAAAGCAAGTGACACAAAAATTATATGGAGCCTCTGTGGTGCAGGCATTATGAATGTGTATTTAAGAAGAATGGGTTTATTTCAAGTTGCATTTCCTTTTTCTTTATGTGCAGAATCCAATGCCTAAGTTTTTCATAGCATCTCCTACATGTATCCTAGGACATTTTTTCATCATTATTTAAAGAAAGCTCTCTATTTTTAAAGAGTAGTACAATCGTGCAACCTCCAGATGGTCTCATTGGGTATGGGTTGGAAATTTGCATCTCTTCAGTTAAGTGTGTCTTTGGCTGGAGTTCCTAAAATTCAATTTGCTTTCACAGTTATGTTGCTTGATAACACTGAATTTGTTCCTCTTAGACAAATAAAACAAAGTTTGGTGACCTCACAGCATTTTATAAGCAACAAGAAGGGAAGGATGGAATGGGAAAATAGGAAGTATGATAAATATATTGATCCATGTACATTTGAAATTCTCTGAAATTTCAATTATTTGAAATTCTTATCTTTGCAATACAGACCTTGTCAAAAATAAAATATATCTGAATTTGGTTAAGGTTAAGGTTAAGAAGGTTAAGGCTTACTGACATGGGCTACAATCTTGAGCATCAAACTTGGAAAAAGACAATTAATAATAATGCTAACAATATATTGATTTGTATAATCTTAGGTTTTGCAAAAGCAATTTGTATCCCATCCATTTCTACCATAATTGATTTCTACCATATATTGGTGGCTATATGAATGTGATTAATCAATTGATCCAGACTTTCAGAAAACTGGCCCCAAGTTGTATATTTAACCTTGCCACTTTATTTCACTGGCCATGCTTCTTTGTCTTTAACATAACCTTATCATGTAAATCTTTCTTGGTGCATGCTGAATTTCTCTCACCTGAATATGTATTGAGGGTCTAACACCAGGGCTACAATACAATACAATATAGCATGCAATTGAAGGTATTGGATTAGAGGTAGTTAAAAAGATAACCATTCTTTCTTCACTTTCTTTCAAATTTACACTGGTTTCACTAAAGCCTTGATAATTCTTAATTGCTTTCATGTGTTGTTCTCTTCTGGAATTTGTTTTGGTTGTATTTATTAAATGACTGGCAATTACATTAGATTCTGCTTTTTCCTTGCCACATTTTCTTACTCTAAACCTTCTTAAGTTGTCATCTTCCCATTCTGAGAAACATGCCAGGTTGTCAATCATTGGGCATCAGCACTTTATTTTGGTTTCTTGACTTTTCATTATGTTCTGTCTGAATGGCTGCCATTCCTGTTTATGCTGGCTTGCCTCCTACAATTATCGTCTTCTATTAAACTATCATATGAGTGTGCACATCACCAAGCCAGTTATTATTTGAATGCCTTTGAGAGTCCACCAGATTTTGGGGAGGGGAGATGTAGAGTAGGGTAAACAAATTTAAATACATTAACAACTATTGAATATATAAGTAGATTAGCAATTATACTTATTGTCAACCCTGACACTCATGCTGTTACTATGATCTGTAGCCAATGAAACCTCAACTATTTAAGTGACTACAAAATAAATTCAGTGAATATTGCAAATTCCCTTCCCTTCCCTTTATTTTGGGGAAAAAGAAAATGTGGACATGCTGTTACAATTCTGACCAGACACTAAAAATAAATAAAGCAAATAAAATGGCATATTGTTTATTGTTGTACTAAAAAAATTATTCATATATCTAACTGTGAAAATTAATATCCCATGTTCAGCTACGGAGAGTACTTTTCCTGTATTGTTTTGTAATCCCTATAATATGTGGATTATAGTTCTCAGAATTTACAGCTAGGAGACCAAATGAACACTGAAGAATGCTGAACTAACTTACATATTCGTACTTCGTGGTGGGGCAATGTTGACTCACAGGTAGCCACAGAATTCATAGTTAATCAGTAGGACCGTCCCTGTCCTACTGTCCCCATTTATTCGTATCCTTATACTTATCCTGTATTCATAATCATGTTTATACTTACATCTGTTATCTTATACGTATTTGACAAATAAAATAAATAAAGAGTTTTGGATTCAGGCTCTTGACATTTTGCTCAAAAACTCTTTAGTTTAATTCTTTACATCTTTCACCTACATCCATTTCAGTATTTTAGGAGATTAGTTTGTAGAATCAATGGTATAACATTGTTTTTGCTATTTTAACAAATAACAAATGTTAGCATATTTTCGTTATGTTTTTCATTCCACATGTGGCATACTTAATGTGCTTTCAGTATATAGCTCCAGTGGTGGGATTCAGCCGGTTCACACTCCTTCGGGAGAACTGGTTGTTAACTTTCTGAGCAGTTTGGCAAACTGGTTGTTGGAAGAAATCATTAGGGCAGAGAACCGGTTGTTAAATTACTTGAATCCCACCACTGTATAGCTCCATAAGCTGATGTCATTTCATAGCACTCTACACTGCTGTATATTAAGTAACATGTTTTGTTTCATCATTTTGTGAGTTGGGTTTTTCTCTTCTGTTGATGTCAATGTGACTAGTGATTTCATAACCTGTGCTTCTGAAGTTCATAAATGTATTTTCCTAGGATTTAAGTAATATGTGAACCCAGTGATCAGCTGTTTCTGGAGTGAAGTGGGCATTAGCTGTTTTTCTATTTGGTCAGGATTTTTCCTATCTGACTTGGCCTATCTGTAGCCTAAGACATCCATCTTGTATAACAGTACATGGCACAGATAGTTTTACTTTTGTTCCTAAAAATAAATAGATAGTTGCCACTATTGCAAACAAATAGTATGCTATATTCTGGAAAAAAAAATACATTTGTGCCATCAAGTTGCTATCCACTCTTAACAACCACAATGGACCACAATCTCCAGAAAGCTTTGTTTTCCACCTGGTCCCTCAGGTCTTTTAACCCACTATATTTGAGTCCATCCACTTTGATGCTGGTTCTTATCTTCTTTATCCTTCAGTCTTTCCCAACAAAGTCAGGTTTCTCAAGAGAGTTGAATCTTCACAGAATGTTTCCAAAATATGATAACTGTGTCAGGTCATTTGTGCCTCAAGTGAGGACTCTGAGTTCCTATTTGTTTTCTTGGCTATCCATGATATCTTCTGACTCCTATCACCAAAATACTATTAGCATTTCAACTTATAATATTTGTAGTATTGAGTAATGATGATCATAGAGTGCCTGTGGAGATTCCCAGTCATCCAGGTCATGGTTGTCCCAAAGGTACCTTTACAAGAGGCAACTGGACTTTCTAGTTTTTCTTTGAAGATGTTTCACTTCTCATCCAAGAAGCTTCTTCAGCTCTCTTCCAGAAGCTTCTTCAAAGCTGAAGAAACTTCTTGGATGAGAACTGAAACATCTTCAAAGAAAAACCAGAAAGTCCAGTTGCCTCTTGAAAAAGCACCTTTGGGATTATGATCAGAGAGAACATTAAGTATTCATTGTTAGGAAAATACATTATTTTTTTGTAAAAAGCTGCACTGTTGCCTGCAGTGGTTCACATGTTGTACAATACATTTAACATGAATAATGCTTCCTCAGACCTACAAATATGCCATATCCCCTATGTTGCATCACCTTTCTCTAGTTGATGACCAGCAATAGAACATTTTTAAAAAGGGAATCAGTATAGATATTCCTTTAATGAGTTCTTTCTTATCTGCAGTAGTTTTGCATTGCTACCTAAAAATATGTATTTGTGCGTATGTGTATCTACATGATGGAATGAAGTGGTAAAGAGTTTAGAATACTTTTCCTTGGTGGCTTCTGATATGCATTTCAGATGACTCTTTAATATGTTTCACTAATTAACTTTGCTTAGAAAATAGATTAATGAACAGGAGATAGAAATCATGGCCTGCATCCGTGAGAACAGCACATCTGAAGTTGTGGCTTTCGTAAGAATTATGCTTTGGGTGCTTTTAACCCAGACTAAATAAACAGATATATTGTTTACGAATTGTTGAATTTAAATATTATGATAACAATGTCTCTGTCTGAATTTCATTTAACAGATGGGTCAAATTAAAACAAATATTTTCTTGTTCCAAATGTATCTCACATTTAACATGAAATGTAAATGACAAACACAGAGCAAGATGTCTTGAGAAGTCTAACAGTAATAAAAACAATTTATGAAGTCTTCCTCCCAAGTTGTTAAAAGTAATAACTTCTATAAAGCAGAAATTAAATTCATAAATCTACTACTTAAGTGAAAGTGTATGAGGTTTTAGTGCTACATTTTGGTTTTTGAAAAATAATGAAAACCAACTGAAAACATGTTAGCGAGGGAATGGCAGTGAAATGTTTTCTGTGTGCTATTTAGACCCTGGTATTGAATTTCAGGATGAAAATAGAAAAGTAAGATAAAATAATAAGCCTATGAAATAATAGTTCAAAAAAATAACCCAGTAGCGAAGAATGTAATATTTGTTTCTAAATACGAGCTGTAACATAGATGCAAGGTTAATATTTTGCAGAGAGTCACTGGGAAATGTATTTTTCCAGTGGTGGTTATTGCACTAAGGGTGATACAACCTCTACTCTGGATTTTCCAAAAGCAATTTTATAAAGTCAGTATAAGTATTAAATAGGATGACCAAGTGATACAAGCCATTGAATGGGCAATTCTTTGCTCGGCTCTCTTTTTTTTCCTTTTCTTCAATTTCTCTATCCACCAAGATTCCCCTCTCTCCATTTTAGTGTACATTGACCTGGTTATTAAGATTAATCTGCCATCCAACATTACATGGAAGAATTTATTTACATTTGCACACAAAATAATGTAAAATAACCCCCTTCTTAAAAAAATATTGACAGCCTTTTGAATCATGCATCAGTATATTTGGTGTGATACAAACCATTCACCTATAACAATTTGTCTTTCCCTACAAAGAAAAAAAAGTAGAAACTCATTGAAATCTAGCTAGTAATTTGGATGATGATGTGCTGTTTTCTTGGCAAGAAAATCACCATGGTTTGCCGTGGCTTTTTTCCAAGATGTTTTCAATCTCCAAAACTTAGTCGACAGTGTTAGGATTTCTATTAGTGTCTCATACAACTAGTAACTTTTTCCAACCTTGTTTAGCTTTATGAGATGAGCCAAGGCACTGTCATCCAAAGTAAGCTTTGAAAAGGGATATGAAGATGACCTTTGGAATAGGGAAGAAATGAACAAGCAATTAAGGGGGGCCTTTCAGGAAATATTACTCAGTCCTGGAGAAAAAGGAAAGCTTGAGAAGGAAACTCAAGACAACTCTGCCTGGATTTGATTCAGTACTAGAGGAAACAGAAAGAAAGGTAGACAATTTTTCAAAGTTCTGTGATTCTATCTTGGTACAATAAGGAACATTTTTGACCTCCCCAGCCTCCAACAATTGACAGCTTTACTCTTTGTTATACTGAAAAATGATTTGATTTTTAAGCTTTCATTACTATTCTTGCCCCAGTGAATTCTCTCTTCTGTTTCTCTAGTAGCTCTGAGCTGAAGAGCATTGAAAACCAAAAGGCCTCGTTCCTTACAGAGAATGAGCAGAGGGCTAAATTAAGGTGACCAGACGTCCCGCTTTTGGCGGGACAGTCCCGATTTTTAGCAATTTGTCCCGTGTCCCGCGGCGTTTCAAAAAAGTCCCGATTTTTCATTCTGCCTCTTGAGCCCCAGCTGATGGCTAGAAGAAAAAAAAACTGTTTAAACTCTTGCCCGGGGCTTCAAAGGGCCGCCCTACAGGCACTCAGTGTAAAGAGTTCCTGAAGCAGTTTTTTTTCCCCTAGCTAAACTGCAGAAACGAAACCGAAACCAGGATCTTTGGTGCAACGTGACAAAATGAGGCAGAGAGAGATTTATTTTTTTATTTAAATTTAAATTTTTATTTTTATTTTTCCTCCCCAAAAAAGGTAGGTGAAAAACTGCAAACAATGGGAAATTTAGGAGGAGAGTTCAAGATTTTAAAACACAAAAGAAAAAAAGCTCTATTTAACTAGGGAATTGTAATAATTGAGATACTATTAATTGTATATTGTGTTGAAAGCAGAAATGGTTAAGTTGTGGTTCAGAGGAATATATGGGGGAAATTATTTGGTTTATTATTGGTAAATATAATTAATTGATTTGTAAGAAATTGGATTGCATGGAAATAATTGGAATATTCATGTTCATATTGATTAATATACAAAAAAAGATAAGTTTTATAACTAATTGATTTATATTAAAATGTTGAATTTGTATTAAACAACTGTATTACATAATTACATAATTAAACAATGTGGGGATGGATATAAAAATAGATGACAATGGGAAGAGGTATAATATAGAATAGAAGGGAAAAATAGAATTTGATTAAGATTAGAGATGAGGATGAAGGGTAATATTGGTTTTTTTAAAAAAATAGATGAGGAATAAATATGGCAAAAAGGAAATATAGAAATTGTAAATTTAATTGAAGTGACTAAACACTGTTTAAATTTGTGAACCGGCCAAATACTCTGTTCAAAGAAAATAAATTGTATGTTTGTATGTGTGTTTCTAATTACTGCTATTTATTCATATTTGTTCTCTTTTATTCTTTAAAGTTTAACCATTCATTCTTTATCTTAATATCTTTATATTTGTTTGGGTTTGGCTTTCTTCCCTTTCATCTTTTTTATTGTACAGCAATCTTTCTCCTCAAACCTACCACTTCTCTCTTTTCTTTCCTTCTTACTTTCTCTCCCCCCCTCTTCTTCTCCTCCCTACTTCCTCTTCCTTTCTCCTTCTCCTCCTCTCTTCCTCCCCCTCTTACCCTCACTCCTATTCTAATTTCCCTTCCCTTCCTTCACCCCTCTCTATTGCTGTATCCTTTTATGCATATGGACTACTCAGAGGGCTGAAAAAGTTATTTTTGACTGGTCCTCGCACTTTTGACCAGTCCTCGAACTTACGACTGTCTTCACATTTTACGTTTTTTGCCCTATCTTATCACCATGGTGAAGAGAAGCAGTTGTGAAATGAGTGACATGGTTGTTAAGGATGCTGCATGGGCATAAATGTGAGGATGGTCATAAGTGTGAGGACCAGTCAAAAGTGCGAGGACCTGTCAGAAATGACTTTTTTCAGCCCTCTGAGTAGTCCCTATACACATAGCCATGGCCACCCGGTCACATGACCAGGTAGCCACGGCCACCCAGTCACATGATCAGCTAGCCACGCCCACAAAATAAGCCACGCCCACAATGGTGTCCCTCTTTACCAATCTTAAAATCTGGTCACCTTAGGCTAAATCCCCCAGGACTTCAGTAGTGAACTGGTTCAAAATGGTCGATAGAGGCATGTTTATTTCCCCCCCCTGCCTTTGTTCAACTCTATGCTTCTGGAAAAGGCGTTATAAGGGGGAAATTGCTTGTAGGAAATAGATGTGCAGCCCTGACAATTCCTGTTTTTTAATACATACATACATATATACATACCAGGGGTGAAATGTAAAATCTGTTACTACCGGTTCTGTGGGCGTGGCTTGGTGGGGGGGTAATGTGACTGGGTGGCTGTGGCCAACTTTTTTTAAAAAAAAACTTTTCAAAGCGTTTTTTCTAATGCTTTGAAAAGCCTGTCTGCCGATCAGGAACTCAGCTGGGATCGTCAGAAACTTTTCAAAGCATTTTTTTTAACCACCTCTTCGGCCAAGAGGTTGCAGAAAAAAATGCTTTGAAAAGTCTCTGACGATCCCAGCTGAGCCGCACGATCATCAGAGGCTTTTTTTTTTTTACTTTTTAAAGCATTTTTTCATCGGAAGAGGTTGTAGAAAAAATGCTTTTAAAAGTTTTTTTAAAAAAGCCTCTGATGATCATGCGGCTCAGCTAGGCATAGTGGGCAGGGAGGGGCTCAGGGATTTTTGCTACCGGTTCTCCGAACCACTCGCCGCCATTACTACCGGATCGGGTGATCCGGTCTGAACCGGGAATATTTCACCTCTGATACATACATACATGCATACATGCATACATACATACATACATACATATATATATATATATATATATTCCCTTTTAGCTTTTAAAACAGAAAGAAAATGTATATTTGACAGAATATACAGGATTGCTGAAAATCAGAAATCAAAAGGCCATACACAACATGAGCAGTAATTAGGAAGACACAAAGGTGTTAGTGAAAGTGTTGGACTTAGACTAAGAGCCCCAAATTCAAGTCTCATCCAACAACCTGAGTTCCCTTCATGGCTTTTATTTTTCTCTGACAGGCTTACTTTATAGGTTGTTGTGGAAAGGAGAGGCAAGCCAACAAATGCTAAAGAAAGGGCTAGGAAAGCAATAAATATATACCATGTTTCCCCAAAAATAAGACCAGGTGTTATATTAATTGATGCTCCAAAAGACACATTAGGGCTTATTTTCTGGTTAGATTTTATTTGGGGGGGAAATACGGTACTAAATGTATCCATCTGGCCAACAATCTTAACTGAGGTTTATTTTGGGGGTAGGTCTTATATTATGAGCATCCTGAAAAATCATGCTAGGACTTATTTTCCAGTTGGGTCTTATTTTTGGGGAAACAGAGTAACAAGGGACTTACATATCCTTTTTAGAAATTCAAGCTCTGAAAATGAAAACATTAAGTAATAGAACAGCACCACAGAAGTGAGTGATCAATTTCTAGGGTCAAGTTAGAACCTAGCTCACTGTTGACTCAACTGATCTTCATCTCCACCATCATCTCCCTCCCTCCATAGGGAGGGAGATGATGTTATTATTCCTATTAATTATCATTATAATTGACTTTTAATTAAAAAGTGCAGCTTTTATTTCATGGACTAGAATATTATTATGGAACCGTTGACAGGTTGAGAAATGGATTTGGCTTGGGAACATAAGATAGTGAGATGGTAATGCCTAAATTTTGGCATTTGGTGCTGAATTTAATTTAATCCATAAGATTAAAGAACCAAGATTTATTGCTTTCCAAAGTAAGATAGGTAGGAACACGAAGATGACCTTTGCTTCTAAAACTTCTTCCTTCTATAAGGGAAAAGCAACCCCCCCCATTTCTTCTTTTTTTTAAAGTGGTTGACTGTTTCTGATCAGCAAATTTATGTTTTTTTAAAAAATGTGATTGCTTATTTTGTAGGGTGTAAAATATTTTTACCATGTGAATTTTACATTACATTTGCATTTGTAGGTTGGTGCAAAATTAAAAGACAGGAATTCAACACCAGCATTTAAATAAAACATTTTTGATAGTTAAATGGTGCGCAAATCAGAAAATATTTCCTGCATTCAGATAATTTTAAAAAGGTGTTTTTTTTTTAAGGAAAATGAAAAACACTCCCAGTTGTGCTTGAGTTTGAAAACTATGTTTGCTTTTAAGATATTGTTAAAATATTGTTATAACTATATGTGTGTGTGTGTGTGTGTGTGTGTGTCTGTCTGTCTTTGGTTATTCGGGTCTTCTCCCACGTAAAATTGGAAGTGTCTTGGCGACGTTTCGACAAAGTCTCATTCGTCATCTTCAGGCTGGTGTTCTCGGCTTCGTGCTTCCAGGAGCAATGTGAGATCGCAGCTGTCTTTTCCTTTTAACTGCTAGTGGGGGTGTGAGCTGATTGGGTGGGAACTTGGCTGTGTTCTGATTGGGTGGAGGTGTGTTCTGATTGGTTAGGGGCTTGGCTGTTCTTTGGATTCCAAAGAAATAAGATCACCAACCTAATCCAAAAAGAAACCCCCACTAAAATCCAAGACAGAGAACAAGAAAACGGCAAAGCCCTCCTCCCATACATAAAAGGCACCACAGACAGAATAAGCAAAATCCTCCACAAACATAACATTAAAACAGCATTCTGCACAAACCGAAAAATATCCACCATCCTAAGGAACCCCAAAGACAAAATTGAGTTAGAAAATCAAGGAGTATATGAAATCCCATGCATCGCCTGCCCCACCACATACATCGGACAAACCAACAGATGAATAAGTGCACGCATAGAAGAACACAAGAACTCAGTCAGAAAAGAGGAACCAACTTCTTCCCTGGTCCAACACCTTAAAGCCACAGGACATGATATTGACTTTAAAAAGACCAGAACTATCGCCAAAACTGAACACTTTAACAACAGAATAACCAGAGAAGCCATCAAGATAGAAAAACGCCCACACAGCATGAACAAACGAGACGATACCTCCCGCCTGCCAGCCATTTGGAAACCCGCCCTTATTGACAAACGAGTCCCTAACACAACGAATGACACCAGACCAACACTCACGAGAGCCCCCAGGATGTCACCACCACACATCCACGCAGAAAGCAGACTCAAACCCACACTGATAATGAGCCACGACCAAGGACCAGAAGCCAGACCGCAGCTGCATCATTAGCACTTTAAACCCCTCCAATCCATACATGAAGCAGACTGACACCCACCATGAAGAGGTGGCACTGCCACAAACACGAAGCCAAACAACAACAACGCAGCTCACCAGCTCAAATCCCCCTGCAACTCAGACTAAACTGAGCACAACCAAGCCCCCATCCAAACAGAACACACCCCCAGCCAATCAGAGCACAACCAACCCCCCATCCAATCAGAGCACAGCCAAGCCCCTAACCAATCAGAACACACCTCCACCCAATCAGAACACAGCCAAGTTCCCACCCAATCAGCTCACACCCCCACTAGCAGTTAAAAGGAAGAGACAGCTGCGATCTCACATTGCTCCTGGAAGCACGAAGCCGAGAACACCAGCCTGAAGATGACGAATGAGACTTCGTCGAAATGTCACCAAGACACTTCCAATTTTATGTGGGAGAAGACCCGAATAACCAAAGACTTACATACAAACACCCGCGAAAACCTGAGAAAACACACGCACACACACACACACACACACACACACACACACACACACACATATATATATATATATATATATATATATATATATATATATATATATATATATATTTGTCTATGTAAGTTTTCACGGGTATATATGTGTGTACAGTTAATATCACGGGTTTCTTCCTGTGTAATTGTAAACATATCCTTATATGTAGTAGCGACGTTTTGACGAAATCGTCGAAACATCTTCTGGCTGATGTTTTCGGTTTGGTGCTTAAAAACAACACAACTGATTACAAGTGGGAGACGGCTGGAAGGGCCTATTACACGCGCAAGGGGCAAATTGATTAATGGCATATAAAGGCAGAGATCTCTGTAATGGTAGTTTAATACTCTGACAATGTCAGCAGATGGCTGACGAAAGCTTAGTAAAATAAAATTTAAATGATTTACATTTTCTTATGGTCTGTAGTGGAATCTCCAACTAGAGTGGGGGGAGGTGTGAAGAGAGGTTTGAGCCCTTGCACAGCTGGAAAATGAACAGATGTTATCTCCCACAGAATCCCTGAAACCCTAATCTGGCTCTTCCTAAGAGAATGCATGCAAGATTCTTGTTAATGGGCATGCAGCAATAAAGAAGCAACTTTGATCAGCTCATGATGTCATTCTGGTTCCTTGTGTTTGACATGGTCTTTGAGCTGTTGAAAATGATTATATGTGAATGTTTCAAAAGCTGTGCATAGAAAATATATACCATACTGTCCAAGTGACTTCTGTGTTTTCACAATAATCTTAGTCAGCTCTAACCAGACAGACAAGATATGGAGAAACAGAGAAAGTCAGCCCTATGTGACTAAGCAGTTTCCTCTTAAGCTAATTAATGTTACAGTTAACAGAGTCTAGAACTTGCTTGCTATCGATAAAGGTCAGACCTTCATGTAGTTCAATATCTGTATGGATTTATTATGTTAAAGATCCAGGGAGTCCTGTTATGATCAACAAATGCTTTCATTTCAGTTTTTTAGGTCAGTTCCTCATGTGTATCAATAGTGCAGTTCTCAAATCTTGCTCAGTCATTAAAGTACAAAGGTATAAGGGAAACATAATTCTCCAACTCCTCTCCAGAAGCTTTATTTAGAATTAGCATAAAACCCCTGTCTGAGATCTTCACACTAATCTGACATACTTAGCAAAGGACGGAAGCTTCAAAAGAAAAAAGTAATGAATGCTGAAACTGGCAGGCATTGCGATAGTTCATATCCGACAACTTTCACTTTGGGTGAAACTTCATTTTACGAGGAACATAGAAGGAGAGGTCCAAGGCTACATTTGCAGGGGGAAATCAGTTCAAATGGAACCAGGGGTATTTAACCTTTCCTACACACTGATACTCTCCTGGCCAATTTTAAAAATTGCTTTTTTCCCCAGCCAAGTTCTAGATGGAAAAAGCTAGTTTCAGGAGGCAAAAGACAAAAGCTTTTAAAGGTATCTTATATATATTTTTTCTGGCTGCCAGAAAAAAGAAAAAGAAAAAAAGAAATAAAAAGCCTAGAAACTAGTGGATTGTGATTTCACTGAACTAGGGCTGCATAAAAATCTTGGTTTGCATAGGAGGAACCTAGCTAAAGAGAAATACGCATAAAACCTACAAAAAGGAAGGCCCCACCACATACATCGGACAAACCAACAAAAGAATAAGTGCATGCATTGAAGAACACAAGAACTCAGTTAGAAAAGAGGAACCAACTTCTTCCCTGGTCCAACACCTCAAAGCCACAGGACATGATATTGACTTTAAAAAGACCAGAACTATCGCCAAAACTGAACACTTCAGCAACAGAATAATCAGAGAAGCCATTGAGATAGAAAAACGTCCACACAGCATGAATAAACAAGATGATACCTCCCGCCTGCCAGCCATTTAGAAACCCGCCCTTATTGACAAACGAGTCCCTAACACAAAGAATGACACCAGACTCACACTCACGAGAGCCACACAGGATGTCACCACCACACATCCACGCAGAAAGCATACTCAAACCCACACTGATGATGAGGCACGATCACGGACCAGAAGCCAGACCACAGCTGCATCATTAGCCACTTTAAACCCCTCCAATCCATACATGAAGCAGACTGACACCCAACATGAAGAGATGGCACGGCCACAAACATGAAGCCAAACAACAGCAACACAGCTCAGCAGCTCAAATCCCCCTGCTACTCAGACTAATCCGAGCACAACCAAGCCCCCACCTAAACAGAACACACACCCATCCAATCAGAGCACAGCCAACCCCCCATCCAATCAGAGCACAGCCAAACCCGCAACCAATCAGAACACACCTGCACCTAATCAGAACACAGCCAAGCTCCCACCCAATCAGTTCACACCCCCACTGGCAGTTAAAAGGAAGAAACAGCTGCGATCACACACATTGCTCCTAGAAGCACAAAGCCGAGAACATCAGCCTGAAGATGACGAATGAGACTTCGTCGAAACGTTGCCAAGACACCTCCAATTTTACGTGGGAGAAAACCCGAATAACCAAAGACCTACATACAAACACCCGTGAAAACCTCAGAAAACATCTATCTATCTATCTATCTATGTATCTATCTATCTATCTATCTATCTATCTATCTATCTATCTATCTATCCAGACAGACAGACAGACAGACAGATAAATATATAAATATATAAATATATAATATATATATATCGTGTTTGTTGGAAAAGTTCCGAGATCAGAAGGTCATATGTTATTTTTTTCAGGAACTATTAGTACCTGTCCTGTTATGAACATAAGTAAAGGACAGGACCAAACATTGAGAAATGTTGAAGACATGGATTTTGTCAGTGGACTAGGCCATGTTCACAAAAAAGTAAATCATTATTTTTGGCAGGCTTTAAATACTTCTTAATAATCTGCTTTATAGGTTAATGAAAACATTAGCTGTAACAGATGTATGTGATAAATAGCCTGGTATTTGCAGTCACAGTGAGCAAGAGAGTGAAGGAAAAGGGAAACCCTCATTTGTTGCTAAATAAAGCTTTGCACTTCTGAAGTATATATTAATCTTTGCAGTGAACTGTTTTGAAGACATTTTGCATGGCTGACCTATAGAGTCCATTGTTGTAAAATATGAATTAGCGGCTTATGTTGGCTCTTTTTTACTTCCTACATCTTAGATAAAAAGAAGGAAAGCCCAGCGTCTGAAGCTGAGCACCTAATTTTTTCACAATCAATTTAGAGTTGGCAGATTAATGTGTAGCTCAAAATAAGGGTGCCGTGCTCGGAAAGAAATAGCCTTTCAAAAGATCACAGAGGAAATATATTTTCTGAGGCACCTGGCAAATGGATTTGCAGTAGGACAGATTACTTCAAGTACTTGCTAAAAATATGTGCTTGACATCTACGGATGATTCCGGTGCAGTAAAATTTGACAATAGTGTGACTTCTGCTACAGGAAAATTAGATGTTTCTTCATAGGCAGGAAATGGTCTGCATTTGGATTGTTGTTAGATGAGTTTTTCTTCTCTTGCTGAAAAAGATACAGCTTGGGGATATGATGAAATTGAAAGAACAACTTGATTGATTGAATTTAAAGGGTGGAAAAATAGCTACAGTTCAAGTTCTTTATTTAAGTTCCCTGAACTTCAAATGCATTTTTCCTTAGGCTTCAATGATAATACCACAGATGTAGAGATTAGTGGTTTGGAATTGCTTTCATTTGGGTACCCTATGAATGTTACCATATAAAAGATTAATGGACAAGGTATCCAACGATATTCAATAGTCAATAATATCTCATTGTGCCTATCAAAATCATGGCATTGTGAGTGAATTTTTGGCACTGAATGTTAGGTTCCACTGCCCTTTAAGTGTGATCTGTTTGTCTTTGAAAACATGTCTCACAGTTTATTTTTGGAGTGAGAAGTGACATATTTTAAGCTAATCTAAAATGGATGACTTTTAGCAAAGAAGTATCAATTTAAATCCCAGTTTGGATGGCTTTAGAGGTAAACTAAGCCTTCTTATGTAAAAAGAGATAAGACTAACTAGCTTTCTAGTTGGACAGAAGAGGAAGGCCATTTTTGACAATATTCCCTGCCCACTGCACTGACTCACACCTCTGCAAATCTCCTTCACGAAAGAGTTGACGCAGAGAGGGAGAAACTACAGAAGGGGGCAAAATCAGTGAAAAAGACTTTCCTTCCTTCTTTCAATTAATACTTCTGTTCATTGCTCATAAAAATATAATTCAGCTAGTCATTCTGTGTGCTCCCAAAATGTCATGTTTCCATTTAAGAAACATCTTTAGTTTTGAGGGAAATACTGGAGACTATTTCTTGATAAATAATTTCTGTAGTTATAATCCAACGCCAGCTAATCTGATTTTATAAAGTCCACACCCTTCCCTTGTTATATAGACTGCTATGTAGTATTTCCAGCTTCTAAAGAAACTTATAAATCCTAGAATGTGACTTAATTGAGAAAATAAGTAGTTCTCCTTAAAATTTAGAGTGTTTTGGAAACCCATTGGAATATGAATTCAGAGCAATACAAAGAGCGATTCTGTGTTTCCAGAAACACTTTCTGAAAACTCTGGTGTTGAGCTTTTAGTCATGCAATTTATTAGCAAATGGCTCTCATAATATGCTTCAAAACAGTAAGTTTTAGAAAGAACGTATGAAGCTTTTCAAATAGAGATGAAAATGCTTCGAAAATAGCTGTAAAGATTTAAGAAATTTAACAAGTTGAAGGAGCTATTTCTTGGAAAAAAAGAGCTGAAATCTGCCAAGAGCAATTGATTCAAATTCAGAGATAAGCATGTTGTAAAATACCATTAATTCTGAACTTTCCCTATGAAAAAGACAAGTGATCTCTTGTAGTTGCCATAGAGATATGTCTACAAAAGTTTTTTCAACAGGGCCATAAAAATCTGTTGGATGGTCCTTACTGAGTAGAAGCAAGACTTAGATCAGAGGTGTCAAATTCACAGCCCATGGGTTGGGTGCATCAGGCGCTGGCCATGCCCATCCCCGGTTTAGCAAAGGGGAAAAAGTCATGATACATCACATGACACCTGACTTAGATCTTTTTATAAGCCAAATCCTGTAATAATAATGTAGAGGGTTTTTTTTTTCTCAGAGATCTGAATAGCTAATGGATTGTGGTTCGGAAACTACAGCAATCTATTAAATAATAATGTAATTACCCCAAACATCAAATAGCGTCCATTGGTCTTTTTTTTTCCATTTTTCTATTGTAGTTAGGAATGATTTTCAGAGCTTGGTAGGGAGGAAGAATGCTAAGTTTGTGGTCTAGTTATGTTTCCACCTGGATTCCTTACAGAAAGAGTTTTTGTTTTTTTAATCTTAGCCACATTTTCTCTCTTTTTTGTTGTTATTTATTTTCTTTCACTTTTATACTTAAATTTTATAGTCGTTTTCCATGAATCATGATTGTACGATGGGGATTTTCTTTTCTTTTTTCTTTTTTTAAACGTGAAAAGTGTTCTCTTTTTAAATGGCATTTTAATGGGAAAGATACAATGACGTTTGTAGGGAAATAAATAATGAAATTCCGGAAGCTGTTGTAGGAAAGAGAATTTATCAGAATCTGAATTTAATACGTGAAGTATCTATATTTTGTACAATACTTTCCTTGTAACAGGAGGTTTAGTTGCAAAATAATTTGCATTACTTCTGAGAATCCAGTTTGCAAGGTGGAAGATTCTAAATTTTCAGAAGAGTTAGCGAACAAGATTTCCGTGGAGGCCTTGAGGGAGACTACTCATAAGCTAACCGAATCTGATTACCCATGGTGATACAATCAACATTACTAACTGGAAGGGTATTTCGGGTAGTCTGACCTTGGAGATATATTAATATAATGTTAAATATAAAGCAGATTGCTGATAAAAAGAATACATTATTGTAGTATTAAATAACACAAACCACATCTTGATCTTCTGAATTTTGATTAGATTATCCTGGAAAAATCCAGAACGACATATTACTGTGGCGGCTGCTGCTGTGAATTGTCCTAAGCAGGCTGCCTTTAGTATACAAGTAGCCCACAATGTACAACCATTCATTTAGTGACTATTAAAGATTCCAACAGTGCTGAAAAAAGGGATTTACAGCCTGCCCTTGCACTTATAACATTTGCAGCATTCCCACAATCACTTGATTCAGATTTAGGCACTTGACAATTGGCAAGCATTTATGACGGTTGCAGCAACCCAGAGTTATATGATCACCATTAGCAATTTTCCCAACCAGTTTCCCACAAGCAGGGGCCATGGGAGAAGCCAGATTTGCTTAAGGACTGAATTATTCATTGAATAACTGCAATGATTTGCTTAATAACCATGGGGGAGGGGAGGGAAGGTTGCACAATTGGGTGTGACTCACTTAACAACTGCCTTGCTTAGCAACAGAAATCTTAGTCCCAATTGTGGTTGGAGCCTGTAGTTTTATTTATTTATTTATTTATTTATTTATTTATTTATTTATTTATTTATTTATTTATTTAAATTTCTATACCACCCTTCTCCAAATAGGACTCAGGGCGGTGCACAGCCAAGGTAAAAACAGAGCATACAAAATTTAAAAACAGTATTAAAATAATTAAATGTTTGGCCGTAAATTAAAACAACCCAATTTAAAATCAATTTAAAATTTAACTCAAGCCAGCCCAGCTAGTTGAAATAAATAGGTTTTCAGGGCCCGACGAAAAATCCGGAGGTCTGTTATTGTACGTAACTCTGGGGGAAGGTTGTTCCAGAGGGTGGGCGCCGTCACAGAGAAGGCTCTCCCCCTGGGGGTCGCCAGCCGACATTGTCTGGCGGACGGCACCCTGAGGAGGCCCACTCTGTGCGAGCGTACTGGCCGGTGAAATGCCTTTAGTGAAATGCCTTTCAACAGTCTTTCAGTGGGACACAATATGAAGTTCATAAACTTTCTTTAAGCCCAGGAGCTGAGATTGTTGAAATTACTGATTAAGCTTCATTTGAATGAAGGTGAGGGAGATAGTGGTAAACTACTTTGCTCTGGTTTTCTCTCCTGAACTTTTCCCTCTAGGAATTCTACGCCCGTGTGCAAAGCTAAGTTGCATTTCCCAGTTGTCCTATCTTCTTTCTGTTAGAAGTGGAAAGCAGCAATTATTATTTTTCTAGATGACATCAAAACCATTTTCTTAATACAAAAGGTTTAATTTTGTGAGACATGGTTAATTGGAATGGGAAACAATGGGAGAACAGATAATAGCTTTAATATTCAAAGGTAAAAGCTTTAATAAAGCAACTGCGAAGTTTCCATAAAAATGGGTCTTATCTATTTAGAGTTAGGGCAAGATAAGCAAATCACTAACTCTGAGAACAATAATAACGAAAGATTTCAGTTGTATTCCTTTTAGACTAACCTCTGTTTTTGAAAGAGAATCAAAGGGTTTTAGGTTATGTTCTAAACCCTGGAGTGCAAATTGGTTTATGGAGCAACGTTGCAGTCTACTTACTAGTGAAAGCTCTTTGGGTTTGGGCCTAACAATGCAGTGATAACCTACAAAATGTTAATTGCTTAGGACAATCAGGTGCTTTGGTTAATTCACTTTTATCTGTAACCTCAGTAAACAAGCAGTATATCATGATATAATTCAGGCAACCAGTACCATTGTTGGTTTGTACAGATCATAATGAAACACAGAGCTTGATCACATATATTTACATATTACTCAGAAATTGTAATTAGATCTGATTTTTAATTTAAAATCAGCCATTTTCTCTAGGGCAGGCTTGGCTCTCTGATGAGGGAGTCAGCATTTCAGCCAATTTTATTCTCTTTTCAAATGGCTTGCTTAATCCTCAGTAGAGGTGGAAAACTGTTTGACATCTAATACAGTATCTGATGCCAGGATTTTTTTAAAAATACTTTTTTAATATCTAAAACCAGTCAAAGCTAAGACATCCTGGATTGTGCTGCTTTCTTTCTAGCCTAAAGTTTGTAAGGTCACAGCAAGTATTCTTTTTTAATATTATTTCCCAATCTCTCTCTTTTTTTAAAAAACTGCAGATACTAGTGGCTGTGAGAGTTTTTGTATTCAAAGCATGCTCTTTACTTCTCAGCTACAATCCCTGTCTTCTAATTTAGTAGCTCTTTTGCTGCTACAGCATCCCGTCTTTCTTTCATTATTCTAGAATACATGGCTACAGATATTAGATTTTTACTTAAGACTCCAATCCAGACACGGACTAGATTTCAGTAAAGCTACCTTCACTAAGCATTCAGAGAGTGCTAAATTCTAAATTCAAAGAGTGCCCCAATAATTCATTTCCGATTCATTCTCAAAACAACAGACTGATAAGTGAAGAGGTATTTAAGCCACTTTCAGGATAAAAGAGTTGGAAGGGACCTTGGAAGTCTTCTAGTCCAACCCCCTATTTAAACAGGAGACCGTATACCAGGGGTGAAATGCTCTCGGTTCGGACCGGCTCAGGCGAGTAGGTAGCGATGGTGGCGGGCAGTTCGGAGAACCGGTAGCAAAAATCCCTGTCCCCGCCCCCCATGCCCAGCTGAGCCATGCGATCATCAGAGCCTTTTTTTTCTTTTAAATGGTGTATACCATTTCAGACAAGGGAGATTGTAATGTGGAAGCAAATGGATCCCTAGAGAAGAGCCAATTTTGTCCAGTGGTGAAGGCACCAGAATAGAAACCAGAATAGAGACTGTGATTTCTAGTCCTGTCTTAGCTAGCTGGGTGAGTTTGGACCTGTCATTCTCCTTCAGTCCAACTCACCCCACAGGATTGTTGTTTGTGGAGAAAATAAGAGTAGGAAGGAGAGTTAGGTATGTTCACCACTTGAAATTATTTCTCTATCTAAAAAAATAAACAATTTCCTTATGTCCTAACAGAAATGTTTGAGGGAACCTTTCTTTTGAGAAATCATGGACACTTGTTGGTTTACATCCTAAAATACTTTATAAAGACATACAAGCAATAATCGTTTAACACGCACAAGGGAGAAACACATAAAGCATTTTATTATTTCTTTAAGAGAGATGAGGATAAGGACAGTTTTGTCTATATTCCAGCTGGGGATGCATAATAGATAAATGGGATTCTTAGGATAAGATAAGAGGCATAAAATAAGAGGCTGCATTGGAGCTCTGAGATATGTACAGAGCCATCAACCTATTAAAGACACTTCTTTCTTCTTCTGCCTCTAGTCCCTGTCTTCAGCAGAGATGTTCATTCCATATTTCATAGAATGGTATGTTAAAAAGATGGGATAGATGGAGCAACTTGAAGCTCACATCTGCCCTTGCCCCTCTCTTTACCCTACGTGGTTCAGCACTTATCTGAACTTTTAGAAGATTCTAAGTTTGGGAGTATGTATGAAGGAAAGAGAAGATTTGTATGATCAGCAGAAAGTTGAATGAACTTCATTATAGTGGTAATGGATGTAGCAGTCTTAAATGTAACAAGTCTTAAAGGGCCAGTCTGGGAACACATCAAATTTAAAAGGTCTATCTATATCAATGGTTCCCAATGTGGGGCCCATGCCCCACAGGGGGGCAATTTGATTTTTAATGGGGACAATTTGGAACCTTGTTTAAACCAAGTTAATAGCCTTTTAGGCTTCCTTCATCTAAAGTAGGAGCTCACTTTTTGAATAGTAAGAATTATATTGGGGGGGGGGGCATTTAGAGATGCTTAGGTGGGGCATGGCCAAAAAAAAGGTTGGGAACCACTGATCTATATGGTTAAATGGACTGCTGAATCTAGTCCTGATGGGTTTGTTCTCTTATGTTGTGCCATGCATTTATGAAGTGGTTGTTTTGTTTCCCCAATGTACAGATCTGCACATGGCTCACTGCATTGTACTGCATATACCACATTGCTCACTTTATGTCTGGGTGTTTTATCCTGGGGATGGACAAGCTTCTGCCTTAGTGTATTCTTGGGTTTGAAGTATGCACATATGTTGTGTTGGTTGAAGATCCTCCTGAGCTTTTCAGGATATTGCAGGATATCCCAACGTTACACTAATTTCCTTGCCCCACCCACATTTATGCATATTTTTCCAAAGTATACAAACTGAGCCTGCTGTAAGACACAGACCTAGGACCCCCATCTTCATTTCCAAGAATAGCCAAATAAGTCTTACTAATGGAAGAAATGCAACCTAGGACTTGATTTGCACTTTGCCCATTTGCCCAGATAGAAAAGCAAAAGATAAGCAGAAGTAGCTGCTTGGGTGTTTTATTTGCTGTGACTGGATGGGTGGGGAAAAGAAAGAGAGAGAAGGAAAACAATGATAAATGCAGTTGTACAATGTATTGTTGCAGTAAATAATGAAGTAATATCTTTGGCTTTATCTATGGCTTGGAACACTCAAATTGAACGGTGTAAGCAAATGAAAAGTTGGACTCCCTAGCTGCACTTCCCTTTAATGACCAGGCTTTGCCTGCAACTCTTCGATAGTCTCTCTGTGATTTGTAATTATTTTCTGCATGCTTTAATGAAGAAGTAATAATCCTTTAAATGTTTAAGTAGCCTTTGACCTCTAAAAGTTTAGCTTGGTATTTGGCTGCTTTGGGTATTACTTTGCTATCCCCAGTTGAGGCAAAGGAGTCTAATTATACTGTGAAGAAAAACTCTCTTCTATGCTCTGAGAAGCCAATTAAAAGTGACAGTATCTGCAACAGTTTGTAAACAGCTAGTTATGTGGTAGGCAGAAAAATCACAATGCATTTTGCTCTCTTTCCACTCTCAGATTTCAAGTATCCTAAAGGGTCTACAGAACAGTTTTCTATAAATGGTATCTACCCAATGTACTGCAGTCCCTGATGGTTAATATGTTATATTTGAACCTGAAAATAGTTAAGTTTGGTTCATTTTCGGTCCAGGTGATATTTGGCAGTTGGGTATTCAGCTCTTTTTGCTGAAAGTATCCTAAAAATCCTGAGGTTGCTAATTCTGAATATTCATGTTAGATCTCTTTATTGTACGGAAGGCAGAAGTAAATCTTAAGCATGTCTTATTGCCCCTCAAGGGGTTGTAGTAAAAATTATTCCTATACTATAGGCAAAACTAAAACTATATGAGAGAAAGTCCTCGAGAGTAGAGGAGATTGATAACATAAAGAGGACTATTGACTTTTGATAAATGTGAAGAAAGGCAACATATACACATAATAAAACAACAACACATGTTTGATTCTAGGAAGGGAGGGTAGATGAAGATCCATCTGTAGAAATGCAAGACTCTAGAGGTGAGAGTAATACAGGCAGTTTTCGAGTTACAATCATAATGGAGCCTGAACATTACACCTGCAAGTTCTAATGGTTGTAAAACAGTTGTGTGGGATTTTTACAAAGGTCATTCAGCGAACAGAGTAATCATTAAGTGACTGTGGCAATAGTAAGTGTGAACCCATTGTTCGTTATGGGCATAGTTTTGCCAAAGTGCTGATTTTCAGTAAGACCATCATAAAATGCAGTCACATGACCGCGGGATGCTGCAAAAGCCCATGCAGGCATCCATGTTGCTGAGTACCCAAAGTGCAGTCACATGATGCAGGGGAAACACCATTAGAACTTCAGATCTCAGTTGTAAGTCCCCTTTTTCAGGTAAGTCATAATCGGTCATAAGTTGATGACTACCTGTAGTGGGTTATCCCTCAAATTATTTAATGTAGTCATTGTGATTGAGGGATCATATAATAATTTTCATTACTTTTATAGTGCTGCTTTTTTTTTTTTTTGGCATCCTCTATTTGGAGTATATAATCTTTATCTTGGACACTTTGGAGATCCTTGGCCCTTGTATTGGCTAGGAGCCCAATAAACCTCATATGTCTATGCATGGTAATAAAGCAGGTTGCACTCTATTTCTAGACTCTTTAGTTTTCTTGTTCAGTACAATCCAATACAATCAAGTATTACTACTGGTTTTCACACTTGAATTTCTGCTGGTTTCTTTCTTTGTGTTGGTATGTGCATGGACACCCAGACCAATATGGTCACATGAATGCTAAATGCACTGAGTTATATTTTCTGCACATCTGTAGTAGTGTAATATTCAGCTGTTTCCCACATTGTGCTGTGCTATGACTTAGTAAGATAACCCTGCTTGGACTCTCACAAAAATAATTAAGCCAAATAAATAGCGATTTACTAATCTAGTATATGGGTTCTCATAAGGTAATAAACTAAAACCAAATCAAACCAATCAAATGAGCAAGCTGTGTTTTAAAAAAGCATCCCCCAGTAAGCGAAGATGAGCTTTGAAAGCCAGAATGAATTTTGGAAGCTAGAAATTAGTATAAAAGTCATGGTGATGCAGTGGTTAGAATGCAGTATATTGCAGTCTAACTCTGCCCGTAGCCAGGAGTTTGATCCTAACTTGTTCAAGGTTGACTCAGCCTTCCATTAGTCTGAAGCGGTAAAAATGAGGCCCCAGGTAGTTGGAGGCAATGTGCCAACTCTGTAAACTGCTTGGAGAGAGCTGTAAAGCACTGTGAAGTGGTATATAAGTCTAACTCTAAGTGATATTGCTAGTGCTATAACAGAGAGAAGGTAGTTGGTTGATGAGGAGTCATCTTGATGCATCAGCAAAAAAACACAAAAAACCACCATCCCTGAGTTTTGTGTGAGAATGGCTGCTAAAGGAAGTCCTTGTTTTCCAGAATGATAAAATCTTGGTGTCAGTTTTGGAAGACAATTTTCTTTTTTGTTGAGGGTGTTCTTTGGAATCCTGACATTTGGTCTATCTTGGAGACCTATGTAGTTATCATCATAGGAGTGGGAACACTCTGGCTTCAGCTATCCCAGTTTATACCGATGGGGTCTATCCTAAGATTCTTACATTCAGAGTATGATAATCTCAACATCGGGTACAGCAAAAATATAAGCAATTAAGTATTAATTACTTGACAATTGAGTATTTTGATATTATTTTTATGTTTGATTTTTGTTTAAAAATAAAAATTTAATTGGGAAAAAAAACATACTTAAATACAGGTAGTCCTTGTTTAGTTATTGCCTTGGGCAGTGACCATTCTCAATGTTGATGAAAAAGAACCTTTGCAACATTTATGGCCTTCATGGCATGTCTTTCTCAGTCACACCTTTGCCATTGCAGTCAATTAATATGTGTTATCCTATGTCTGAGTCATTTTTTTTTCTTTTTCTCCCCCTTACTACTGTTCTCCTTCACCTTCAAAGATTGGACAGGCATCCATGACATGAATAATTGTAGAGAATTGGAAAACTGTTTGACAAATAGATGATGGTTCAGAATTGGATCAACGTCTGCCCAGTAAAGAAAGATTTTTCTGCCCCAGCAGTATCTAGTATTATGGTTCAATAATACTAGACGCAAAAATAATTCTCCTCCTCCTCCAGAATATTTTGGTGACTCTAGAGGAGGAGCTAAAGAGGAAAACTAGTTTGTTATAACTTCCAGTTCAGAGAAGGGCAACAAAGATGATTAGGGGACTAGAGGCTAAAACATATAAAGAATGGTTGCTGGAACTGGGTATGTCTCGTCTGATGAAAAGAAGGACTAGAGGTGACATGATAGCAGTGTTCCAATATCTCAGGGGCTGCCACAAAGAAGAGGGAGTCAAGCTATTCTCCAAAGCACCGGAAGGCAGAATAAGAAGCAATGGGTGGAAACTAGTCAAGAAGAAAACCAACCTAGAACTAAGGAGAAATTTCCTGACAGTTAGAACAATTAATCAGTGGAACAACTTGCTTCCAGAGGTTGTGAATGCTCCAACACTGGAACTTTTAAAGAAGAGATTGGATAACCAGTTGTCTGAAGTGGTGTAGGGTTTCCTACCTAAGCAGGGGATTGGACTAGAAGACCTCCAAGGTCCTTTCTAACTCTGTTATTCTGTTCTGTTCCATTCATTTATTTATTTTCAGATCCAACCTCCTGCACTAGTTTAAGTTCCAAAGTATAATCTCGTGGAAAAGGAATAGAAAGTTGATACTAAATTCTGTGTTTGAGGGAGGTGAACTAAAATGGGGCTTGAAGAGATCCGTTTTTGTTAATAGTTCAAAAGCTGAAGCTCCAAAACATTTAAACACACAGAGTCAAAGCCTGCAGAGTGAATGCCCTTTCGCTGTGATTGGGAAAATTAGTTTACCCTTCTCAAGCTGCTGTGAAGTGTAAAGGGGCCGGATCTTTGTTTACTGTCACCTTCCCAAATGGCTGTCACACTGTGAGTAAGGCATGATAAAGGCAAATCATAACCTCTTGTTAGCTTTCAATCACACCGCATTATGGATTGGAAGAAGGGATGCTGCCTCAGCCAGTTTGGCTCCTTGCATAGGATTTGCATTCTGAAACAGCAGTGAAGAAAAGCACATTTGGTCTCTGCATAATTCAGAGCCATGATGTCCTTTAACAACATCACAAGTCTTCATTTCATTATCTTCTGAGGTGACCATTTCCAATGTGGGTTGCCGAGGGCATTTTTATCTTAGTGTAAGTATCCTTAGCCATTAATGTATTTCTTTAATCAAGCAGAAGAGAGAGAAAGAGAAAAACTCCTCCTCAAGGGAACCCAAAATTGATTTCCCTTACTGCCGAAGTAATATTTTATCTTATGAAAGATTGTCTGCCAGTCATGGAAGCAGGTAATGCAAACTCCTTTACATAATGCAACTCAAATCTAAAGAGCTCATCCTTTGTGCTGTGGCAGTTTTAGAAGTTGTGTGGACGAAGAAAAACACCGGTATTGAAAGCTAAAAAATAGGAGAATAACAAACGAACCACATTCTGTGGAATCTCAAGCAGGTATACATCCCAGCAAATGTCAGGATTCTCATTAAAGGAATTCTTTCTTTTAAAATGCATTTTTTTAAAAAGGCCTCAGGATGCTTGACTGGTTGTTGAAGTGGCCAGGCTTCCAAATGCTTCTTCCAAGAAAGTCCCTAAATATATTGGTCTATTCTGACATCTAGCAAAAGTTGAGCTCGCTATAAAGAATTTTAGAGAAAACTAGAGAGCAAAGGATCTTTTTAAAAGCCAGTGAGTAGCTTCTAAAAGAAAGCTAGCAGATAACTGAGCTCCTGGCAAAGGGGGAATTTCCTTGGAAGGCACTTTTGAAGGCAAAGAAGGTTGCCAACTCCCCTAGAAAGAATTAGAGAAAAGCCACTGACAGGTTATATGTATTAAGATAAATGATATGAAGACGGTATATATTAAGATAATGATATGGATGTATGCAGAATTAACATTTTTCTTCAGTCTAGCACAGATGCTGAGAGACTAAAAAGCAAAGTCACTAGGTATTAATTAATTCGTGTGGCAACTATTAGATGAAGAGATTATCTGGGAAAAGAATTGTTTAAATGTAATTGGGAATACATAGGTGTTCCCATATGTTCTCAATAACACATCACTCTAATTTCTTTATATACCTTTTAAACAGAAAATGCCTTAAAAAGAAAACATTATTGTTGCAATTCTAGGTTAAGCTTTTATTTTGGTTTTAAATGGGCTAGTTGAAAATTCTTGAGGGTGACTTCTGTGAAGTTAATTTTGGGTGGTTGAAAATAATGAAGTAGTACTATTTCCTCTATGAAGAAAGGCACAGGCAGTGCAGTGAGACTATTATATGCACAAAAATGGGAAAATATTAAAATACCCACAACGGAGGAGTAGATTGTGAAGATGGTGGAAGTTGCAGAAATGGTAAAACTATTTGATCAGGGA
The DNA here is from genome assembly GCA_022577455.1 of Arizona elegans. Taxonomy (NCBI): domain Eukaryota; kingdom Metazoa; phylum Chordata; class Lepidosauria; order Squamata; family Colubridae; genus Arizona; species Arizona elegans. Next base: position 111,698,203 of record JAKOOJ010000001.1, read on the forward strand.
TAGGACAAATACTTTTATAAAAGACTGGAAACTTGTTATGGACTTTTTGCTGAAAATGGGGGAAAAAATGAATCGGTGATTTATGAATTTGCTGATTAAAAATATTACATATAGGAAGAAGAGAACCACATCGTGACTTTAAAGAGGGAGGAGAGATAATGAATTTGTATCAGTCTCCATTATCAGATGGAAAAAAAATGAGAACAAATATAAATATTCTAAGCTTGTGTTTTTAAACTTGGCAATTTTAAGATGTGTATGTGCTGGCTGAGAAATTGTGGAATTCAATTCTTAAATTTTCCAAATTAGAAAATCTCTGTTCGAGGCTCTTACACAAACTTTTTTCTGGATTCCAGTTATGTTAGTCTCCAAATCTGAGGATGCTTATTCAAATAAGAAATCAGCTTTGTGTATGAATGGAAGGAACTTAAATTGTTGAACATTGGATATGATATTTCCATATCATTTTGAAAATAAGAAACTTTTCAAGCTAATGCTCTAAGATGTATATTCAATGCCATATTTGTTTTCTCTTGTTCCCTTCTACTTTTCTCAGAGACTTAAAGTACACCAGGTTTAATCAAACACAAAAGGCAGTTTCTCAGTAATTAAATTCCTCTTGTGCCAATTATGAAGCTTTAAATGGAAACAAATATCATGTACATCACCTTTGTTATTAGAAGCTGTCAGAAAAGAGCCCATCAATAGGATTTTAACTTTAAAATAATCTGGGAAATTCCAGTGTTCAAAATAGGAAATTCAGGATATGTGGATAAACATCTTAGTGTCTCTGCACTTCATGTATACTTTGCTGAGAGACCATATGTTGTTTAAACTCAGGCAAGGGAAAAATAAAAAAGTAATTTCTTTGAAATGTTCCTGCTGAGGCAAATTTAATCTAAACTTAAGTGTACTTTGTCCAGGAAAGTTCTGCATCCTATAAACTTTGTGAAGGAGTTTTCTTCTCTTGGATCAGCTGTAAAGATTCTTCCTCATTTGTTAAAAAAAGTCTTCTTTCTCAGAATGTAAAGGCAATTCATGACTTGAAAATGTATTCTAGTAAGTACGTTTATTACCTTCAAAATGGAATCCAAAGATCTCTCTATATATATACATCTACTTCAGTCAAGGTTTTTAAAACATAGCAGTATGAAGTACTTCTAATTTCTATACTACATTGAATTAAGTTACAGTTCTAATCATGATCAGGATTATAGGAGACCCATATTGAACTTCTAAGTCATGGTTGCCGCTTCTAAGCTTCTGTTTCAACTATAGGTTAGCTTTTTAGAAGGGACCAAGTATAAGGTGACCAGATTTTAACATTGGTAAAGAGGGACATTGTGGGCGTGGCTTATTTTGTGGGTGTGGCTAGCTCGTCATGTGACTGGGTAGGCGTGGCTAGCTCGTCATGTGACCGGGTGGCCATGGCTATGTGTATAGGGTAAGGTGAACAGATTTTAACATTGGTAAGAAGGACACCATTGTGGGCATGGCTTATTGTGTGGGCATGGCTTGGAGGCCATGTGACTGGGTGGCATGGCTAGCTGGTCATGTGACCGGGTGGCCATGGCTATGTGTATAGGGACTATTCAGAGTGCTGAAAAGTCATTTCTGACAGGTCCTCACACTTTTGACTGGTCCTCACACTTGTGACCATCCTCACATTTATGCCCGTGCAGCATTCTTAACAACCATGTCACTCATTTCACAACTGCTTCTCTTCGCCATGGTGACAAGATCGGGCAAAAACGTAAAATGTGAGGACAGTCGTAAGTTCGAGGACTGGTCAAAAGTGCGAGGACCAGTCAAAAATAACTTTTTCAGCCCTCTGAGTAGTCCATATGCATAAAAGGATACAGCAATAGAGAGGGATGAAGGAAGGGAAGGGAAATTAGAGTAGGAGTGAGGGTAAGAGAGGGAGGAAGAGAGGAGGAGAAGGAGAAAGGAAGAGGAAGTAGGGAGGAGAAAAAGAGGGTGGGGGGAAGAGAAAGTAAGAAGGAAAGAAAAGAGAGAGGTGGTAGGTTTGAGGAGAAAGATTGCTGTACAATAAAAAAGATGAAAGGGAAGAAAGCCAACCCCAAACAAATATAAAGATGTTAAGATAAAGAATGAATTGTTAAACTTTAAAGAATAGAAGAGAACAAATATGAATAAATAGCAATAATTAGAAACATACATACAGACATACAATGTATTTTCTTTGAACGGAATATTTGGCTGGTTCACAAATTTAAACAGTGTTTAGTCATTTCAATTAAATTTACAATTTCTATATTTCCTTTTTGCCATATTTATTCCTCATCTATTTTTTTTAAAAAAAACAATATTACCCTTCATCCTCATCTCTAATCTTAATCAAATTCAATTTTTCCCTTCTATTCTATATTTTTCCCTTCCCATTGTCATCTATTTTTATATCCATCCTCACATTGGTTAATTATGTAATTATGTAATACAGTTGTTTAATACAAATTCAACATTTTAATATAAATCAATTAGTTATATAACTATCTTTTTTGTATATTAATCAATATGAACATGAATATTCCAATTATTTCCATGCAATCCAATTTCTTACAAATCAATTAATTATATTTACCAATAATAATAAACCAAATAATTTCCCCCATATATTCCTCCAAACCACAACTTAACCATTTCTGCTTTCAACACAATATACAATTATTAATAGTATCTCAATTATTACAATTCCCTAGTTAAATAGAGCTTTTTTTCTTTTGTGTTTTAAAATCTTGAACTCTCCTCTTTTGCCCTAAATTTCCCATTGTTTGCAGTTTTGCACCTACCTTTTTGGTGAGGAAAAAGAAAAAGAAAAAGAAAGAAATCTCTCTCTGCCTCATTTTGTCATGTTGCAGATTTATTTTCGCTTTCGCCTTTGTTTTCAGCATAGCTAGGGGGAAAAAAATCTGCTCCAGGAACTTTTTGCAGCTAATTAACCTAGCGGAAGCTGTAGGGGCTGTTTTTTCTATTTTTGCAGGCATGGGTCTACTCATTTTTTTTTAACACTGATCAGCTGTAGGTCGGCCCTTTGAAGCCCCGCGGCAAGAGTTTAAACAGGTTTTTTTCCCTCTAGCCATCAGCGGGGACTCAGGAGGCAGCCGGGACTCAGGAGGCAGAATGAAAAATCGGGACTTTTTTAAAACGCCGCGGGACACGGGACAAATTGCTCAAAAGCGGGACTGTCCCGCCAAAAGCAGGACGTCTGGTCACCTTAACCAAGTGAGGCTTCTCCAGCAAACAGAGGTAGATGGTTCCAAATTGAGGCTCAATTGCCCTCAATTTATAAAAATATACTTACCTATACATTCCTTCATACTATGCATTCATTGTGGGCAGGGGTAGGTTCTACTTACCTTTACTACCGGTTTGCAACGGTACCGCGCACGAGCAAAGCAAACACATATGCGTGCACTTCTGTGCATGTGCAGAAGCCTCTGCGCATGCGCAGATCACCCATGATGATGTCGTGGTGGCTGGGCGGAGCCTCCCACCAGTTTTACTACCGGTTCTATAGAACAAGACCGAACCAGGAGCAACCCACCACTGATTTTGGGGCAATACTCGCAATACAGTTTCTCCTCATGCTAAATTGCATCTGTTACAGAACAGAATAATATAGCTGGAAGGGATCCTTCTAGTGCAACCCACTGCTCAAACAGGAAACCCTATACCAGGGGTATCAAACTTGTGTCATTACGGTGTAGTCATGTGACATATTGGGATTTTTTTCCCCTTCATTAAACCTGGCATGGGCATGGCCAGCATGTGACGCATCCGGCCCACGGACCGTGAGTTTGACAGCCCTGCCCTATACCATTTCAGACAAATGGCTCTCCAATCTCTTCTTAAAAATATCCAGGGTTGAAGCAGCCACAACTTCTGAAGGCAAGCTGTACCACTAGTTAATTAATCTAACTGTCAGGAAATTTCTTTTTAGTTCTAGGTTGGTTCTCTCCTTGATTAGTTTCCACCCCTTGCTTCTTGCTCTGCCTTCAGGTGATTTGGAGAATAGGTTGACCAACCTATTGACAAAAAGTCCCCATATATACGAACAGATTACATTTTCACTTCATAGTCATAGTTAAAATTGAAACTCAGCAAAAAGGACAAAAAATAAATAAACAAATTGACCTTAACTGAGTTCACAGTCATGCAGAGCTTTGATTTGCTTAGCAATGTTTTTTTAATGAATAACTGCATTCAAACAACTTGTTAAATGATAAACCAGGAGTTTGAAAAGTGGAGCCTAGGGCCATATGTGCACAAGAGCATCTGTTATACAGTCTCAGAGCTAGTGGGGAGCTTTGTTCTGCATTAGGAAGGGGATTAAGGGGCAAAATTGCCTCAAGCCTTTTAGATATTTAGATAAACTCCTGAAAATGGGTCTTGCCTCTCCCCTACCCACTGTTGAAGTGCCACCCCAGTGCAATGTAACTCCTGAAACAAGAAAAGTTGCCTAAACCATAGTGACCGAAGCTAGAGCACAGCACCCTAAAGCAAACCAAACAAGCCACATTTTGATTTAGCATGAGATGTGAGCTTGGCCATTATCTTATTTCAGTTTGCTTGGTTGCAATAAAGTCAACCGACTAAGCGGAAGATACTTTTCTACAACATGATTCATTTTCAGTAAAACACAGCAAGGCATCTTATCCCTGTCAAGATGATATACCAGCAACAAGAACATCGGTAGAATGTGTTTTCATGCCCCTAGAGTTGTCTTACTATATTTTAAAGAGACACATCCCATTTCTCATTATTTGAACTAGAATCTGTTTTCTTTTTAAGGAAAAGATAAAAGTTTCAGGGCTGCTTTGTTAAATTACATTCGGTTTTCTATGAAAAGCAGTCATTGTCTTTTCATGCCAAGATGAGCAAGGATTATATTGACTGCCCATTATCTGAGAGTTGAAGAAATAGGAGAAGCATTCCATAAAGATTAAGCACCTGGGTTATAAGAAGCTAACCTACTGTAAAGGCAGTAATTTATGGATTACTGGTGAGTAAACCTGATTGGGATTAAAACATGTCAGAATAAAGCAGAAACTTAAGTTTCGTTATTGTGCAAGAGGCCCTTATGAATATCTTAGTTACCTTTGCAAAGTGAACTTTCAATTGAAGATTCAAGATGAAAGAATTGGGTGAGGTCCATAGGAGAATGATTAATTAGTTGGAGATAGACTATTGCTGATGGTTGAAAAGAAGAAAAGCTGGGGAGATGACATGCTTTCCAGTCTGGGAAAACTAGAAACATCTGCTCTGTGGTAAAGGCCTTTCTCTCATGTATGGTTACTAAGCGTACTTTGGCCAAGAATTGAAGCCAGGAGTGATTTTTTTCTTTCTTCTGTCAAGATAATAAGGGAGAAGATGCATGACATTAAATTAAAGATCTCCGGGGAAGAACAGCCATTTTCCTTTTCCTCTTTCAATAGCCTTTGCTCTGTTTTTAGCTGTTAATTTTAATATTTAAGAAAACATCCTTCTTTTATATTCTGCATTTGAAATATATTAGCTGCTTTAAGGGCTTGTTTAGGTGGAATGATGGGAGAGAAAATCAAAATATAGTGGATAAATAACTGCTAATTCAATGTAATTCATTAGTCCAGTTCCATTCAGATTTGGTACTGAAATCCGCTATTCTATGTTTTGCAAATACCCTTTTCTCCACAACCTTTTCTCTATAAAGAAAGAATTTAGCTCATTAGATTGCTCCTAGCTGAGCATTGTTTAACATAAAGCATTGGCTAATGATCTCACTCTGTTTTAAGGTTATTAGTCTGGAATAACAATTGTATGGCGGACAAATGACCATTGTGTTGTCCCACCGGAACTTGTTTTCTTTCTTCCAAGAAACACAAGATGACATACAGTACAAGCAGTCCTCGACTTACAACCACAATTGAGCCCAACATTTCTGTTGGTCAGAGAGACGGTTAAGTGAATTTTGCCCCATTTTGCAACCTTTCTCACCACGTTAGTTAAGTAAATCACTGCAGTTGTTAAATTAGTAACATGGTTGTTAATTGAATCTGCCTTCCCCATTGACTTTGCTTGTCAGAAAGTTGCAAAAGGGGATCATATGACCCCAGGACACTGCAACCGTCATAAGTATGAGTCAGTTGCCAAGTGTCTGAATTTTGATCCCATGACATGGGAATGCTGCAATGATGATAGGTGTGAAAAACAGTCATAAGTCACATTTTTCAGTGTCTTTGTAACTTCAAATGGTCACTAAATGAATTGTTGTAAGTGGAAGACTACCAGTATGTAGTAGATTTGGATAAGAGTGCCTTTTTAGTATGCTAATTTCATGTATAGCTCTGAACTTTGTCCTCTAAAACCCTTGACTACACTTCTGCTACTGTTTTCAAGCCATACCGCAAACAGAGAACATCTGCAGCCACGGGTCATCTGTTTTCATGTAATTAGAAACATTGTCATTATATTTTAGGGTGCATCTCCATTTCTCTTTCTTTGGATTTGGATTTCAGTCCTGCTAAGATTGTTAAGTGACTCTGATGTTGTCATGACAATTCAGCCTTGTTGGTTTAAGATATTTAGCCTTTTATCAACCAATACAGAATTATACATTTGACAAGGTTCTAATAAAAAAGAAATCTTCCCTCTCTCGTTAAAACATGGAAACAAAATTTCAACAGAAGATTTTGCATTGTCTTCACTAACACATGGAGTTAGTTTTGCTATCTATTTAGTTAAATGTCAAATCTGATTTATATTGGCATAAAGAGGAACAGCTGTTGTTGAAGTATTGTGGTTTTATTTAGAGCCCTAGGCCATAAAGTGTAGCTAATGCTTCTTGTAGCATTTGAAATTCATATCTAAAATTTCAAACCATCAGAGTAACTGGAAGTTGGGCAGCATATAAATTAAACTACTTCTCCTTCTCCTTCTCCTTCCTATTATTATTATTATTATTATTATTATTATTATTATTATTATTATGGTTCAATGCATAATCAGCCAGATGTTCAGACTAGATTTGGCATTTTGACCCACCTATCCAAGGATCTGATATAGGCAGATGTTGATGTTTTGTGGTGTTAGAGGTATGAAGCTGCCTTTTGCAATTGACTGATGGTGAATTTGTCAAAGCTGATGGTGTTCAAATGATATTCCAATTGTTTAGGCATCTATAACTATTGGTACTATCTCCCTCCCCCACTTTTTTTTTTCTTTTCTTTGCCACAGTCATTCTATTTCTTTTTGCAGGTCTTTGTATTTTGCTCTCCAGTTCTTTCTCTTTCATTCTGCTGTCTCTTCTACTGCCAACATCTGCTATCCAGACATTTTTGTCTTTCTTGTCAACAATTGTTAAGTCTGGCATGTTATGGGACAGGTGCCTGTCAGTTTGAATTCTAAATTCCAAGAGTACTTTAGCTTCTTCGTTTTTTATTATTTTCTCTATTTTACGGTCCCACCAGTTCTTATTTGCAGGAAAATGGTATTTTTTGCAGATCTTCCAATGCACCATTGTCTGTGAAATGTTCTTGCAGCAACTAACAGGTTTACTGTTTCTTCAGCTTCTTTGCAAAGTCAGCACTTACTGTCTGTCCCTGTCTTCTGAATTCTGGCTTTGTATGCATTTGTTCTTAAGGCTTGGTCTTGTGCAGCCCTTCTGTCTCCTTCTTCAACTTTCCTGCTCTTAGCCATTGCCAGATCTTATTATCTGTTCTGTTTGCTTTTTTTTTTAATGTAATACTTTGTCTTCCCTTATGATTGGTCACACAATCATCAGATGTTTAGACTGGATTTGGCATTTTTGTCCTCCTGATGAGTCCTTCCTAAGGACCTGGGCTAAACAGATGTAGTTGTTTAGTAATATTCAAAGTATCATTTCAGGATGTAAAGCTGCCTTTTGCAATTGATGGAGATTTTGTCAAGGGTGATGATGTTCAAATGGTGGTCTAGAAGTTTTGGAGTTATCATTACTATTATTAGTAATGTACATTGATATGTACATTGATTCTTCTTTCTAAATTAAAAAAGCTTTTGTGTTATATCAAATTTTAAGCAATATTTTGTCTTCTAGAAGAAATAGAGAAGTTCCCATGAATCAGAGGTGGGTTTCTGCAGGTTCTGATCAGTTCTGTAGAACCGGTAATGGAAATTTTGAGTAGTTCGGAAAACCGGTAGTAAAAAGTCTAACTGGCCCTGCCCCCATCTATTCTCTGCCTCCCGTATCCAAGCTGATTGGGAGAAAATGAAGATTTTGCAGTAACCTTCCTCTGGAGTGGGGAGGGAATGGAGATTTTACAGTATCCTTCCCCTGCCACACCCACCAAGCCATGCCATGCTCACCAAGCCACACCCACAGAACTTGTAGTAAAAAAATTTGAAACCCACCACTGCCATGAATCATAACAAGCATAACTCACATGTTTGAATGATAATATTTTTGTTGTTGGGGGAAGAAATTTAAGATTTTTTTTTAAAGATAGATGAGAATAATATAAGGTAAAATGAAAGGAAGGAAAGCTTTCTGATGTTTCAAGTATGTGAATTTCAAAAGAAATGTTATCTTATTAAATTTCCAGAATAGATTAGAGTTTTCTTAGTTGTCTGAAAGATATCTTATATCCACAAATAAACGAAGTATATGAAAATATATTGGAGATCATGTACTTTATATTGCTATAAATCAATGAGATTTTACACTTAAAAAGATTATTTGATTATGTTTGGTTTTCATTTTAATTGTTTGCTCAAGATTTTGTACATCCAGATAAAAACTTCTTGTTCTCTATCAGCCTCTTAGAATACGCCCATCTTTTTAGACTTACACTAGAAAACTACAAATATGTATCTCATGGTATCAATAATAGCCTCTATATTAGAATTGGAAAGCATCTGCATAACTTTTTTTGTGATCCCAAAAAACTGATGGAAAGGACTTCAATTTGCTATTCAAGGCTGACTTCTCATTCCGAACATTTTAATTCTGTACAGCTAAAATCTTTCTTCCAAACTGTTACAGTACAGCAAACCATGTGTAGCATGCATTTTCAGCTGGCTCCCCTTTGTGACAGTTTCATTAGTGGACATATAATAGGATCCTCTCAATTTATAGCAAAAATGATTACCTTCCAATGACTGCTAGATCTAGTTTCCCCTTCTACAATTTAACCATGATGCACGAGACGTGCATATCTCCCCTTCTCAACTCAACTTTGTTTTTGTTTTAAAATGAGATGCAGCTTTCTACTTAGACAGATTTCCAATCAGGCCTTTGTGGCAAGAAAATAGAAAGAGAGTGCTGTGTAAGAGAAAGCTCGAAGAGCAATCTGAAGCATGGGGAATGGTTTGTCAGGTGCTTCATTGCATTAATGTTTAGGAAGGCTAGATTCCAACTACGTGCTGGGTGCTGGTTTAATTTCCTTGTAAAAGTATGGCCTCACAGGCAGAAGATTTACATGAAGTGCCAATATAAAGGAGTGTAATTACATAGCTTGATCCCCAACTCAGCTTACTTTCCAAGAGTAATCACCCATCCGAGTGGTGCATCTGCCACTGTTGATTTCTGCACCAGAGTAGACAAGCAAACATGGAAGACTTTTTCAAAGCTGATGCGTATAATAGGGATGTAGGACTGTAATCAATATTTGGTCCTTGACATCAAGATGGGATTTTTAAAAAATTGCTTGTTCTGAGGAGAACATTGCATGACAAAGAAATTTTTAAAGTTTTATTTTTTAAAAAAAGCTGAATCACTTAAACCTCTCTTATTGTTTTTGTATGGTTAAATCCAATGTCTTCAAGAAGAAATAAAGCTAGAGATTTGGGGATTGGAGTCACAGCTCAGCAAGCAAGCACCCTGAGAACTGAGCAGGCTGGACAGTCTGGAAATACAGAATTTCTTTAGGAAAATGAAGAATTGTAAGAGAAGGGAATGTAGCATTTTGGAAAAGAAATTCTGGATAGCACTGTAATCTGAATGAACTGTATATGATAAAATAGTAGAGTAGATATTAAAGCTACCAGGTTTGATCTGCAAACAATTCCACCTTCAAACATGAGGGTAGAAGAAGATGCAGAAAATGGCATATTCTGGCTTTTAATGGTCTGAATTTTTGCAGCCCATGTTAGTAGCCCTAGTTTCCATGTGACAGTAATCCATGGTTTTGATACCATAGCCAAGAGCCAAAATGAATCTGACCAAAATTTATAATCTTTTATGTCCTGTGACCACAACTCATATCTTGGCTTCTAATTGTATTCTCATCAAAAGAATGTGGTTTTTGATAAACTCTGGCCAGTTAAAAACAACAACTCTAAATTGTATTTAGGAATCTAATTTGTTTAACTGAGCAACAAGATTTTGTTGTTATATGCAATGTACAATTCAGGCAGTCCTTCACTTATGACCATTCATTCAGCCACTATTCAAAATTGACAGTGCTGGAAAAATGGACCCATGACTCATACAATGGCCCCATGATCATGTCATCAAAATTTGGGTGCTTGGAAGCCCAGCTGCACTTATGACCACTGCAACTTTCTCCACCTGCTTCTCTTACTTTATGCCTCTTTGGCCACCCTACACAGGCCTGGGTCCTCAGAAGTCTCAACTAATTGTAACCACCTCCAGACTTCAACTTCAGCCTCAGCCCCACCACTGCTGCTGAGAAAGAATGCCTCAAGCTATACACTGTGCCCAGGCGCATCACCATCATTCCACAAAGCCCCAATCACCCTCCTGAGCTCCGATACCTCCCACCCTGTGCTCCATAGCCTCCATCGCTCCCCACTCACCTTCACCATTTTCCTCCTACGCGAGGCAGCTGCTGGATTCATCAGGCCTCCTTACTAAGGCAGCCTCATGCCGTTCTCCAAGCCAGTATCTATCTCACAATCCTTGGAAGCCTCATTATCCAAATCACATATTATAAGTGCTACTGGTCCAGGTTGAAAGCTGAGGCTTCTGAGGGGTGACTGCAGTTTTGTAGTACCCTACAGCACACCTTCACCTCTTGCACAGTCTGCACCAAACCTTTCAGAGCATCCCCCCATCCCCCTGAGGTATCCCTGCACTCTTTACCTAGAACTCCACCCACTTATCAACCCATGATTCTTGTTTAATGACTGTGACCAGTAGTTAAATGTCTCATTTAACTACTGCTTTACTCAACTACCGAGATTCCTGTCCTGTCTTATTGTAAGTCAAGGAGTATCTGCATTATAAGCAATAATAAGCAGTAGGGGGAAATGATGGCCAACTGTTTCAGCTGCTATTTTTTTAGGTGAAGTTCAGTTGAAGATGGCTCATTTTGCTGGTGAACATAGAGTAAAATTAACCAATAAGAATAGCAGGACCCCCAGCTAAACTGTTAAATGCATAGAGGAAAGATACGTGATCCCCTGTAGATAAACCAATCTTTAAAATATTATGAAATCTAAGGAAGCATAGCAGGAGTGAGTAGCCTGCAGCTTCTAGACCAGATTCTCAAGTAGTATCTTTGGTATCTTAATCCTTTCTGTTGCCTCCCTGTTTGTCTGATAAAGCAACCATTTGAACTCTCTGTGCAAAGACAAGGTGTACTGAGTGAGTTTTTCCAGAAAACCAGGTCCTATCAAGGAAATTATGTCCTTTAAGCAAGGTATATTGGCCATAATTTACCAATATACCAATTTAATTAATATGGGACAGACCCATATTTGTGGGTCTGTCAATCAAAGGAAAACTGAAGTAAGGCTGTAAGAACAGTCATGGTTTCATTTAGCAACTTCTTCACTTAACGACTGAGTTATCAATCCCAATTGTGGTTACTACTTGAGGACTACATACAATGGAAATCCTGCAGTCTCTTCCCAATGCAATTCTTGTTTCTTTAATGTAAAGTTAGAAGCAACTGAAAAAGAATATAGAGCTGTGGTGGTAAACGTATGGCACGTGTGCCCAAAATGACACATGGAGCCATGTTATCTGGCACGCGCAGCGTTGCTTGTTCCTCTTCTGGGTTTCTGGCAGGCATGTGCACGCGGCGATCAGCTGGCCTTTGTGTGTGTGGCAGTGCCGGAAACCGGAAGAGCTGCTTCCGTTTTCTGGTGTGACCATGCGCGCCAGCCAACTGTTAGGTGCTTGCGCATGCGTGGCAGTAGCTGGAAGACGAAACTGGAAGTACCTTATCTGGTGTGTGCATGCCCCCTGGGAAGCTCCTCTTCCTGGTTGCAGCCCTGATGAGCGTGCACGAAGTGCTTCCTTTTTGGCACTTGGTGCCCCGCGTGCGCACGTACACTCCCTTTGCGGCACTTGATGCCCCACGTGCATACGTATGCTCCCTTTTCGGCACTTGGTGCTGAAAAGGTTCGCCATTACTGATACAGAGCGTAGAGACATAATTCTTGTTTATGCTTCTTTGTAGATCATAGAGAGGCATGGGGACAACTTTATTTGTGTAAGAATAAAGATGAGTTCAACTGAAATAAAACTACTCAACAGGATTATATATTAAAGAAATGCTAGGTGTATACATTCTATAGCATGTTTAACATGTGTTTGTTATTCAGAGATAAAAGGAATTTGAATATTATTTGTAGCTTTAGAAGTATAATGACAGTTCTAAATATTTTTCTAATCAGTTTTCACAATAGCATTTAATTTTTATTTTTTTTTTAAATTGCTTTTGAAATACAAACATCTTCTACTTACTATTCTGGAGCAGAAGGTAGATTTATCAGAGCACTAAATGTGGTGTGTTTTTCCCCTCAACAATTTTCCCCTCAAACTGCAATTTGTTGCAGTTTAGCTTTTGATTACTTTTGCTTAGGGGTGACTGATAACAAATAATATCTCATCTTTAGTTTTGTTTGGTAGATTTCTTGTTTTCTTGTCAAGCTTCAGACATCTCTTAATTAGTCATTTCAACTTTAATTTTTCTTCAATTTACAGCTCTCTTGGGCACATACCATGTGTGAGACTCACAGAAATATCCAGTGGAAATATCTGCCAAGATTTCAGTAGTTGGCAATATAAAAAAGAATTAACTAGACAAATAAATATCACATGATGTTACTTTGATGAAGGTTATTTTATAATTGTTGAAATGGGGGTAATGTGGTGTGAACATGTGCTGATGTTTCACTAGTTATGCTGCTCATTTCTTCAGAGGAGGCTAAGAAACAGAACTTGGCCACAAAGGTCATATACTATATAATGCCCCAAAATCAATCGTTGACCGCCATATTGATGATATTTGATGGCCCCTCTCGATATTCAAAATGCAAAAGTTCATAAATTCTTGTTGCTTTTTAAAATCATTCTAGGGAAGTATCTGTTATTTTGCGGCCAGGATGCTAACTGCATCTAGGTCTGTTCTGCAATTTGGCCTTTGGCAAAGTGCCAAGGCTTTGATCCAGTATTTAAACCCAGTGTTCCTTCCATGTTCTTAAATTCTGCATCCTATGCAACATTCAGTTTCACCAATTTAATTGTCTCATGATGATACAGATTATTTGTCCAGAATTATGAAGGAAGGGTGCAAATATTAAAGTAATTTAAATCAAGAGAATGTCAACCATGAAAGCCTACTGTCTGTATGATTTTGTAATGTTTAGAATAGCATTTACTGCAGCATGAAGAAAAGTCTATAGATAGTTCTCACTTACCGACTGCTTCATTTAATGATGGTTGAAGTTATGATTGTATTTAAAAAACCAGTTTGGTGGCCAATTCTCACATCTACGAACATCGCAGTGTCCCACAGTCATGGGGTTGTCCTTTGTATCTTCATAGCTTCTGACAAGCAGAGTTAATAGAGAATTCAGAAGGAAAACAACAAATTGCAATTATGTGATGTTTTGCTTAATTGCTGTAGTGGGTTGCTTAATGAGTGAAAGGGAAGTGAGGTAATAAGCCTGTTGCAACCACACAATTTTATGTTTAGTGACCAGAGCACTTAAAAATGGAGTCATGGCTTCCAATTTTGGTCTCACTCTGTCAAGGACCTAGGAGTACTCATCTCAAACGATCTAAGCCCCAGAGTTCACTGTAACAGCATTGCCAAAAAGGCATTAAGAATTGTTAACCTAATTTTGCGAAGCTTCTTCTCTGGTAACACTATACTGCTAACTAGGGCATACATAACCTTTGCCAAACCAATTCTTGAATACAGCTCGTCTGCCTGGAAACCACACTGTATATCGGACATTAATACAATTGAGCAGGTCCAGAGGTATTTCACGAGAAGAGTACTCCACTCCTCTGCTCACAATATGTTATGATATTTTCAGGATCAGACTCAATAAGTAGATTAAGAATTAGATATTCAAACAAAGCACTGTTTATTTACAGAAGGCATTCTATATTCACTGAATATACACAGATAGAAGCACAGAAGGAAAGCATACAGCTCCTTATATATACATGGGGTGGAGCTAGATATAGGAGTGGTTAAGTATGAATATATTAAATAGAGAATAATAAGTTAACCCCTGATACCCTGGTCATATATTATTTACATAAAGGAGAATAAGGCATTTACTTGTGACAAATCCCCCTCTAAATGCCGATTCGATATATAACAATAATTACATTCAGATTCTGAACAATATAAAACTTGTAACTTAGAAGTCAAATATTTGTGCTGCTTAGAGGGTAAAGGCTTTGTTAGTATGTCAGCAATTTGCTCTGACGTTTCACAATGGACTGCTTTAATAAATCCATCTTGAGATAACTGCCTCACATGTTTGAATTTTATATCTATATGTCTGGATCTTTGTCCAATGGCATCAGATCTAGATATTTCAATAGCAGCCTTATTATCTTCATGTATGATAAATGGTAATGAAGGTTTCATCCAGGTGTCTGACAACAAGTCATTAAACCATACGAGGTTATTTGAGGCTTTAGACAAACAGACATATTCTGCCTCAGTCGTTGATGTGGCTACTAAGTCTTGTTTACCAGTATACCAGTAAACTGGACAATTGTTAAAAAAAAATATATAACCAGATGTGCTTTTTCTACATGTGGTGTCGCCAGCCCAATCTGCGTCGGCGTAACATGGGAGGATGGGCTCTTTGTCACTATTGGGTTCCAATAATAAACAAAAATCTAAGCTATTTTTCAAATATCTTAATATTCTTTTGACAGCTTCCCAATGATATACTAGTGGTTTGCTGACGTGTCTAGACAACAAGTTGAGAGGCAAAGCGATATCGGGTCTGGTCCAATTGGAGATATATAGAAGGGAACCGATGACTGATCTGTAAAGAGTATTATCTTTAAATTCAGGGGATGACTCATCTGTGTTCCTCAGGAAATCAGTTTGCTTGGGAGTATCACAGGGTTTAGCATTGTTTAAGTTACATTTGTTCAGGAGTTCTATAATCTTATCTCTTTGAGAAAGTTTGAATCCCGTTTTTGTTTTGCTAATTTGAACTCCAAGATACTTATTTACCTTACCTAATGATTTCAAAGAGAAATGTTCATTCAGTTTTGTTACAAATGTTTCTCTCTTCTCTTTGTGTTTACCTATATACAAAATATCATCCACACAAATTAACACGAATTCTAAAGAGTCATCCTCTTTTTTAACAAAGAAACAGTTATCAGCAGTAGTGGCATTAAAATTCATAATTTTGAGCACTTTTACTAAACATTCATACCATCTTTTGCCAGATTGTTTCAGCCCATATAAACTTTTATTTAGTAACCACGTTTCATTTTTGTTTGTATATTGACTGTGAGGCGCTCTTACATATATCTCTTTATCTAATTTTGCATGTAGATATGCAGTCTGTATGTCGTATTGGAATACATCAAGGTTAAGTGCTGATGCTATGACCAGTGCAGTTTTAACACTCTCAGTTCTTACTGTGGGAGAGTATGTATCCGTGTAATCCTCGGGATATTTTTGTGCATAACCTTGAGCAACTAGTCTAGCTTTGTATAAGGTGTTGCCTCCTTCTAAGTTTTTGATTTTATATATCCACCTAGTACCAATAACAGTTTTATCTTTAGGTGTATGTGTAGGTGTGAATACATTTAATTTCTGCAAACTATCCATCTCTTTAGTCATGGCTGATTCCCACTTTTCCTTTTCTTCGGGGGTAAGTTTTAGCACTTCCTCGTATGTGTTTGGTGTTGATGTTTCTCCATCCATATACATTATATAATCTTTGTATTTGTTTGGTATTTGGTTTCTGTTATTCCTGATTGTTCTTTTTGGTCTACTATCATTGTCATGTAAATACCTAGCTTCCTTTTTTGTTAATGAATCTGTCTTTATTTTGTATTGACTATTTGTCCATGTTTTGTTTTTGTTTTTATGTATGTTGTGATTGTATTCTTCTCCAGTTCTTTCCTCTTGGTGTTTAGTGTTTGTATAGTTGTTTGGGAAAATTTCATTAAGATGTATTTTAGACCAGTTGGCTTGTTCATGGAATACAGCCGTTCTGGAAACTATAAATCTGTTATTATTATCGATAAATCTGTACCCTTTTGTGCCTGTTTCGTAACCCATGAACCTGAGTCTCCTAGATACGTTCTCACCTTTACGTCTTAATTGCTTAGGTATGTGTACGTCTGCAGTGACTCCAAATATGTGCATATGAGCTATTTTGGGTTTCCTATTATACATCATTTCATATGGTGTCTTGTTAACAATGCTGGACCAAGTTCTATTTTGTGTATAATTGGAATATTGTAAAGCTTCTGACCAGAATTGTTTTCCTAAGCCAGCGTCTTCTAATGTGCATCTAATCATGGTTTGTAATGTTGAGTTCTTTCTCTCTACCACTCCATTTTGGAATGCAGAGAAAGGGCTAGACGTGTAATGTAACATCCCTTTGTCTTTAAGCCATTGGGAGAATTCTTTTGACATGAATTCACATCCCCTATCTGTCATAATTTGTTTTATTCTAATATTATGTTGTGTTTCTATACGTTTGTAAAACTCCTTAAATTTTTGAAAAGTTTCATCTTTGTGCTTTAGTGTATAGACAAAGCCATAACGACTATAGTCATCCACAATGGTTAGGAAATAACATTTTCTATATGTGATTGATGGTATTAATGGACCAACTAGGTCCATGTGTACCAAATCAAAAATTTTGTTGGTTGATCTTGTTGATTTTTTGGGTTTGGGGCTAGTTTTGAGTTTTGTAGATTTACATACTGAGCATTCCAAATAGTTTTTACAATTTTTTATTTTAACACCTTCAGCATGTTCAGTCATCTTTTGAACTACAGGAAAACTGGCATGTCCTAATTTCCTATGTAAGACATGAGCACACTCATCATGAATTGGTTTACCAATATTAGGTATTTTGTTGCTGTGTGTGTCTTTGTGATTGTGAATAATCTCATGTTCCTCATTGTTACTATTACTACTGTTTTCATTGTCTATGTTATTGTTATCTTCCATGTTGGAATCAATGTTGTGTAACCATTTTTCTTTTGTCATTAGATAAGGTAGACCTCCTTTAATAATCACAGTACCTATGTTTGTTCTGTTTTTCTCTAATGTTGCTTTTCCTTTTGAGAACACAATATTTATGCCAGAATCTCTGCTTAGTTTTATTGCACTAAGTATGTTATGAGGTATTTCAGGTATTAACAATACCCCCTCTATTTTTCCTAGGCCAGGTAAGGTTATATTTCCTCTACCTATGACTTGAACCTTCTCTTGATTAGCTACCTTAATTACGAATTTATCCTCTACAAATGAAGATAGTATATTTTTATTATTTGGTTGGTTGCTCCAGAATCGATAAGCCAATCATTGTCCTCTGTCTGTTGTATGTTAGTGTTGTCATGTTTGTTTAACCCATTCAGTGAACCAGACTTTCTATCTTTTGAGTTATCCCTGCCCCCTCTATGTTCCCTATAGATGTGTGGACTTCTATATCTATGTCTATCAATTGATGACTGTCTGTTTTGATACCTATTTCTGTAGTCAGGATTTTTTCTATTTCTGAGGAGTTTTGGACAATCTCTCCTATTATGTTCTTTGGATCCACAGTTGTGGCATCCTATTGGTTCATGTTATTTTTCTTGAAAAACTACCCTCTTATATTGTTTATGTTCCATGTGATTGTTACAACGACTTCTCCTTGAATTATCTTCAGATATTAGCTTGTTAGATAGACTTTCTATGGATAAATATCCTAAATTGATTGTGTCTAAATGAGATATATAGTTATCCCATGATGGGTCTAGTGAGTTAATGATAACACTCTTCATTGTTTGATCTGAAATTATTTCCCCCCTTAAATGCAGTTCTGCTCTAATTTTGTTTAAAGATATTAAATGTTCACTTATGGTAACCCCTGGCTTTATCCTAGCTGAGAAGAAATCTTTAGACATTCTTGTTGTAGTGGCTACACTTTCACTGTGAAACAATTTAAACATGCATTGAATAATTTCTGATACAGTTAGATTTTGCTTAATACTGTGGTACATGGCAGGAGATATACTGGAAATTAATAAGAAAAATGCCCTATGGTGCAGACAGTCTAATTTTAGAGTCCAAGGTCTTTTTGGGGGATTAGTGATAAAAAATAATAAGTTTTCTTTTAGAAAGATAACCTGGAGCTGCTGACACCATTCTTGCAAATTAATGCCATCTATTCTCAGTTTTGGGAAATCATTGGGTAAATTCCCAATATTGTTGGATCCATTACTTACAACTGGAGGTAGTCCGTGGTCTTGCAAATGTTGAAAGTTACAAAATGGCGTGGGTATGCTTGCGACGATTCTGAATGGTTCTCTCTGTTCTTCATGTCCTTCAAAGTTGTCTGTGTAGTCTTGCACATGCGCATTGTTCATTTCGCTCCTGAAGCCGTCGTGAGAGGTTCTCGCTGCCGCAGCTCCCTCGCATCGCTCTTCTTCTGAGGAATCGGTCTCCGGCTCGATCTTGGGAGTCCTGGTGATAGCAGGCGCTCGCTTTCTTTGGTTGAGAACGCTGGTCCCTGGGATCGTCTGTGGCGTGGGGTGGTATCTGCAGGGCTCTCTGGGTTCAGGCGTCGGCGCTTTCGTCGTTTGAATAGAAGTGGGTGGATTCTGAGATGTTTGTTTGCTTGCTTGCCTTTTTGTTGATTCTTTAGTGATTTTCAATTTTGGTCCAAAAACAGCAAAGAGCGTTTTCATTGCTGATTTTACTTGCATATCTATCGAAGTCTCTTCAATCTCTGTGTCTGATTCTTCTGAGGTGTAAATTTTCTCTTTTTCATTTCTTGCATCGAGTAAGGCTTTTCGCGCCAAGTATTTTGAATCTAGCTTTCTGATTGGCTCTGCTTCACTCATCTTAGGGGTCCGTTGAAACCAAGATGGCTGCCATTCGAAATTTTGCGCAGGACTGTTAGTTTTCTTTTTCGCTGTATTTTTATTTTCAGGCAGATCGCTCACCGTTTTTGAGTCTTTAGATTTATTCGTAACGATGTGCTTCTCTTTCGCTGCTCCGTTGTTTTTTAATATTTCTTGGAGGTTCGCGATGAGATTTTCATTGTTCTTTTGGCTTTTTAAGAGTTTTAGTATCTCTGACCTGAGTTCGTTGTTTTCTATTTCGTTTTCTTCTTGATCATCAGTCTCATCCATTGTTTCTTCATTGTCAGTAGTGCAGTCTTCAGATTCTCTCGATATTGTATTCGTGGACTCATCGATTATTTCTTGATCTGCTTCCATTTCTTTGCTGTATGCCCTGGTGTTGGGTCTTTCTCTTTTATTTCTGGAGTTTTCTCTCTCAGACATATTTAAATTTTTATTGAGTCAATTTAACCATCCTCTGCTACCAGATTGTTACGATATTTTCAGGATCAGACTCAATAAGTAGATTAAGAATTAGATATTCAAATAAAGCACTGTTTATTTACAGAAGGCATTCTATATTCACTGAATATACACAGATAGAAGCACAGAAGGAAAGCATACAGTTCCTTATATATACATGGGGTGGAGCTAGATATAGGAGTGGTTAAGTATGAATATATTAAATAGAGAAGAATAAGTTAACCCCTGATACCCTGGTCATATATTATTCACATAAAGGAGAATAAGGCATTTACTTGTGACACAATAGAATACCTTATGCCACCAAGCTTGAAATTTTGGGCTTGGACAACCTTGAACTATGCCACCTATGGTCTGACCTAAGCATAGTACACAAAATTATCTGCTACAACGTCTTACCTGTCAACGACTACTTCAGCTTCAACCACAATAATACACAGGCAAACAACAGATACAAATTCAAGGTAAACTGCTCTAAACTCGATTGCAGGAAATACGACTTCAGCAATAGAGTGGTCAATACCTGGAATGCTCCACCTGAATCCGTTGTTACTTCCTCAAACCCCCATAGCTTCAACCTTAAACTGACTACCGTGGAACTCACACCATTCCTAAGAGGTCTGTAAGGGGGCATGCATAAGCGCACCAGCAGGCCTAATGTCTCTGTCAGAGGTCGGTTTCAACAGGTTCTGACCAGTTCTGGAGAACCAGTAGCAAAAATTTTGAGTACTTCGGAGAACCGGTAATAAAAATTCTGACTGGCCCCGCCCCCATCTATTCTCTGCCTCCCAAGTCCCAGCTGATTGGGAGGAAATGGGGATTTTGCAGTATTCTTCCCCTGCCATGCCAACCAAGCCATGCCATGGCTACCAAGCCACACCCAGAGAACCGGTAGTAAAAATTTTTGAAACCCACCACTGGTCCCTGTCCTACTATCCCCATTTATTTGTACTCATTTTATGTGGTCATGTCCATGTTTATACTTATATCTGTTATCTTGAACATGTTTGACAAATTAAATAAATAAAATAAATAAATAAATAACTGGTATAGTACCTATATTCTGTAGGTTGGTCATAGGATGTAACAACATAAATTAATTTTTGCTTTGGTATTTGTCAATTGAAGTGTTTTCATTTTTTCTTATGTGTTCTTAGGAAAGTAAGATTATAGAGAAATTAACAGTGGGGAATGCATGCTTATAAAAGTTAATTATGAAATGGCATTGTGAGGCTCAAATGGAAATGTTGTTTCTCATCATCGCAGTTAGTGTTGCTTGAAAGAACTCTGTTCAGAATGAAAAGACCGTCACTAAGAAATTTGTTTCTTTGCTAGGTACAGTATATGTAGAGGTTGTGTGGTGAGAAAAAAATTTTTGTGGATAATTTGGGTGTCCATTCATTTGAACATAATAGAGTGCAACAGAGCAGAATGGAACACTAATACATCTTAAAACAATTTGTTATGAACAGAGAAATAAAGAATTAGAACGCTAATTCTCTTCTGTGTTAAGGATGTAACTAATGACACTATCACTGCTTATAAGCATGCTTTGTTCATTGTTCAGTCATTCTATTACTTCTGGCCCAATGAACTTATTGGGCCATGATTGTCTGTAAATAGTGGTGGGATTCAAAAATTTTTACAACTGGTTCTGTGAGCGTGGCTTGGTGGGCATGGCAGGGGAAGGATACTGCGAAATCTCCATTTCCTCCCAATCAGCTGGAACTTGGGAGGCACAGAATGGATGGGGGCAGGACCAGTCAGTGGTGGTATTTACCGGTTCTCTGAACTACTCAAAATTTCCGCTACTGATTCTCCAGAACTGGTCAGAACGTGCTGAATACCACCTCTGTCTGTAACAGGTTGTCTGAATTCTTGTACGCTCATGCTTATGTCATCTGTGATAGCTTCTAGCCACATGGTCTTCTTTCTTTTTTTGTGACAGCCTTTGAATTTCCCAAGTATCTGGATCTTCTCAATCATTCTTGCTTTTGCATTATGTGTCAAAAAAAGAAAAAAAAAAGCTAGTTGCTCATTTTTATCAAGAGCTTCATAAAAACACAATTTCTTTTTTACTATTAAATGGTTAATATGATTTTTTATCTTCTCTACTAATTAAAAAATGGGGGTCTTCGTCTATCCATGAACTAAAGAATATGAAGTAATGAAGCTCCTGTCTTAGAATTGTAAAATCATGGGGTTGGGAGGGATTCCCAGGTCTTCTGGTCCAATCTGCTGCCCAATACAGGCTTCCTTGGACCATTCCAGACCAATGGCTATCTGAGCTTTGTTTGAAATCCTGGAGTCAGAGCATTGCTGACTCCAGGAAGCAAACTGTAGTTCTCATGGTCAGGAAATTCCTCCTTAATTCAAGCTTGGATGTCTTTATATAAAGTGTCTACACATTGGCTCTTGTTTTGTCCTAGTGAACTATTGGGAATAAATCCATATTTTTTTACCTATCAGTTTATTGGCTGTTGATCAATACTAAAAACAAAAACGTAAATAAATAAGTCAGAGACAAAAGCGAAATAAAATTTAAAAAAATTGTACTTGACTACCGTGTTTCCCCGAAAATAAGACCCTGTCTTATATTTTTTTGAATCCTGAAATAAGCGCTTGGCCTTATTTACAAAGAGGTCTTATTATTTTGGGGTGCATAGAGGAAACCAGAGGAAATGGCGGGGACCTGCTGCTCATGCATTTAAATATTTTCGGGGAGGGCTTATTTTCAGAGGGGGCTTATTTTAGTGCATGCGCTCAAAAGCCCAACTGGGCTTATTATCAGGGGATGTCTTATTTTAGGGGAAACAAGGTATTTCTACACATACACACTTATCCATGTGTGATCTTATAAGGAAAAACAAACTTTTAAATATATTTTAATATTTCCAAAATATTTATACAAAATACAAAAATGTTTTTTAAAGAAAAGCTAATCTTTTAGGGGAAAAAGGGGGAAAAACTAGTTAATATGACATAATAAAAGTAACCAGACCTAAATAAATTTATTCTCCACTAGCGGTTTTCAACCCTTTTTGTTGTATTAATTTTTCAGTCAGAGAAATTTTTCATACTTTTAAATAACACTGATCCAGTGAAAGGTATATTTTAGTTTTATAATGTTTTGCTAGCAGTAAGGAACTGAATCAATTTCCTATGTTGCATCCATTTATATGCTGTAGGAAATGTGAACCATAAACCAATAGCAGGAATCCTTATGAAATATTATTGGGTGATTTTTTTCTCGATGTCTTCAGAAACATTTGCCTAAAAGTTCTGAGTAAATGGGCATTACCTCCAGAGATAATATGTGCCACTTTGCCAACAACTTGGCTGGTATAATCTGGAAGGTTTACAATTTATTAAAGTGGGACTTTAGCAGAAAATGATGCCACTCATCGTTTCCCCAAAGAACGAAGGAATGAAACATTTCTAATAAGAATGGATGAAACTCTGCAGCTTAATTTTCTCCCCCCCTCCCAATTTTCCTATTTTAATTAAATTTCCAATTACTTCCATTCCATATTCATTTGCATTTTTAAAACGTTGATTGAATATCTGTTTCCATTTTGGGCTGTTTTCTCCCAATGAGCACACTCAGTACATTCTGTTACCAAGGTGCACAAGTTTCCAACCTTTTTTCCTAACATAACACAAATTTTACATGATACTTTAATAAATATATTCCTTACCAGATTCCCCCCACCCTTTTTTAATAATCCAGATAACTAGAGACTACCAAGTCAGAGAAAGCAGGCATAATTTGTCTTAAAGTCTTGAAAAGGCAAATTGCAGAAAACAAGAGACACTGATGGAGCTCATGAGGTTTAGAATCCAACATCCATGCTGCCTCTCCAGCTTTAGAAAACTCTGAGACATTGTATTATTGATCATATTCCAGTAATACAATGTCCCCAAGGAAGAGGGGCCTGAATTTAAGATGATCCCTCATCCATCAAAGGAAGACAAGACAAAAAAAAATAACCCCTGCGCAATGCTGAGCATGCTTACCTTGTTAGCCCAGCCAATCCCATTTGAAACCAATTATGGTAATCCCCTCCCCACCATATATGTGTGCATGGGATATTCTTGTCTATATGCCTGTAGGTGTATATATGTCATCCCAATAAGATAGACCAGACTGAGAAGCTGAAGCCATAAAGGTCAAGACTACTTTTATTCTAACAGCTCTAGTCACAGAATCTTGCAAGTCTGAATGTACTTCTTCACTCCTTTTATCTTCATATGAACTAGGAAGGAGTTCGTCTGAGACATTGTTCTGACCCAGCCTTAGCAGAAGGAAGAAACAGACTCCTTGTCACGAAAAACCACTCTTTATTTACCTCTTGTGAATTAATTGCATTCACCCACCGAAAGGTTCAGGCAAGAGTCATTCTAAGAGTTAAGGGCAGCAACAGATCTTATCAGTTCCTTGCGATAATTGCAAGGCATGAGCTCCCAGATGAAAGGCTGCAAATTAAGTTCTGGCAAGCAGTCTTTGTGGCATGAAACACAACGAGCAAAATCTTCAGCAATACGAACTACGTAAGTTGTCCTATGACAACCACTCTCCTTTCCTTCTATTTATTCCCCAGCCAAGGAAGGGCCATTCATTGTCCATGTGTGCTTTGCTTCCGGAGTCCTTTGTTGTTCACCTTTCCTAACAGCTCTGCACATATGTGCATCTGGAACAAACCTCAGCTGTTATTCCTCCTCACTTATCTCAGCCTCCAAAGACAGTTGTCTCTCCGGTGGCTGGGAAATGTCAGACGGCCCTGGCTCTATCTCTGCTTCTGACACAAAGCATCCATCAGAGCCTTCCCCAGACTCCAGAACTGGCCCAAGTTTCTCCCCAACCTCCTCATTGTCCAAATCTGCCGCCAGCTCCGCTGGCAGCTGGCAGGCCACAACAAACATTTGCTCCACCTAGTTTTGTGGCCTGGGGCTCAGGCCTCTCTTATCTGACCCATTGTCTTGGTAGTGGTACTTTTGCCTATCCTTCAAGGCCTTTCCCTATAACCACTACAATATCTATGGGCCCGAAGCCATAAAGAAGGTTATGGCCAAGAAATGGAACAAAGAAAGTTGTATAGTATGCATTCTGGATATGTAATTAATGACATGCAAACTGTAAAACAAAGTACCCTATTTATAAAATGGGTGTCCAATTACATGTTTCCATTTACTGCATATACCCACCATGTATGCATAGATCACAAACACCCTGAATATACTGTAGATCTGTGCCTGCTCTGAAGATGACTAAGAAGAGGTGATTTGGACTTTCAGGTAAGCAACGTTCCAGTCTGCCATTGATGAAAGCACTTGCGTCTCTTTTTATCCAGACCTCTTCTTCTCTTTGAAGGTATTGCTGCTGCTTTAAGAGTTGCATGGGTGGAAAAAAACCCCACTACTTTAATAATTTGATTCACTAAAGCACAGGTTCACACAGGGGCACAAGAATATATATGTTTGCTTTAAAAAAAAATAGCAGGCAGGAGCTGTACTCTGGCTTGTGCTAGGTCTGAAGAAATGCTTCTGAGTCATTTCTGAAGTGAACGTAGGGATAAGGGAAATATACCAACATACCAGTATCAGACGGGGGGAGGAAACCAGAATTGATATGATATGGAGGTAACTGCAGTGGGAAGGACAAAGGAAGAAAAGGAGCACAATTGTGTGGATATGAAGAAAGGAAAGAAAGGGCTAGCTAGGCAGGGAACGGAGAGAGAGAGAGGGGGGGGGGAGAGAGAGAGGGAGAGAGATCACAAAGTAGCCAAATTAAGAGAGAGCTTTTTTCAAGAGCCTGTTGATTTTCATTCTCATCTTCAAAGGCATCTATGTATGGGAACTGAAGGAATTTCTGCAGTCTTGCTCCCTGCTTTGCTGTCAAGCAGCCTTTTCTCTTCTTATCAGTAAGACTGTAGAACAGCCCCTTTCCTGAGGCCAGGGGAATTATTTGGAAGAAAAAAAAATCCTCTTTTCTGGTAAATATTATATTTGTTGGAGGGGAGGGATTGCCTCAGATTTAATCATAGGATAGCATTCTGGCCCCTCGGGAAGGTGATTGAGAAATATAGTGTGTGTGTGTTTTTAATGCCATCTTTGAGATACTCAATTCTGGGTTCATTTTTAGTGGCTCATTGAGAAGGTGGTGAGACAGGAAACAGCAATAGTAATAACATTCAAACTTATATATCACCCCGTAGTGTTTTACAGCACTCTCTGGTTTACAATGTTGATGTTATTTGCATATCTAGGTTCTCATTTTACCAACCTCAGAAGGATAGAAAGCTGAGCTCAACTTGGAACCCCTGTCAGTATCGAACATCTGACTGCAGGCAGAGTTAATCTGCAATACTACATTCTAACCATTGCGTCACCAGGGAATGTGGTTGGCTCTGTCCTGAAAAAGAAGAAAGCGTGAGGAAAAGATTGAAAACAACCCTATCTTGATCTTGTTATTCTTAACGAAGTCAGGGAAGATTTTAGACTGATTTTCAATGACTTTCCAAATCAATGAAATAGTATGGATGGAAGTTCGTTCTCTGAGCTTGTGGATTGGTTTCTGAACATTTCGTTACCAGACTAGGTAACATCTTTAGCGGGATTTAGGAAATGTCAGTCTTCATGTTCATCTGCTTATAAGGACTTCATGTGGTCAGTAGGTCTTGTGATGGGAGGGTCACATCGGGTGAAGGTCTTGTGATGAGTCAGGTGTGGATGACCCATCCTGACCATCACAAGACTCTCACCTGACATGACCCTCCCATCACAAGACCTACTGACTACACCAAGCCCTTATAAGCAGAACACCGATACTGATATCCCCTAAATTCTGCTGAAGATGTTATCTAGCCTGGTAAAGGTATATTCAGAAACCAACCTACAAGAGCGAACCTCTACACCCGAGCTACAGATATTTGCTATCACAATGAAATAGTGTTTTCTGAAATTCTTGTTCTGCCAGCTAATTAAGAATTTGCAGGACAGATACTGAAGCAAGAAAATGCTTATTTAAATTGTCTCTATTAATTAGTTATAGCACCAGGGATCCTTCTTCCATCTGTTACGATAAGACTGAGTGGTGAGGACAGTCTTTGGAGCTCTGCTTGCAAAATGACTGTTTTCATTGGGCAAGTTTTAGAGCCCTGCAACTTCTTTTTCCCTCTCCAGGCCCAGAATTGCTCAGTTTAGCCACTAGCAAAGGAAGGTTAGATATTAACAAGGATTAAGTGTCTAGACAACAGAGGGAAATATTTCTCTGCTTGGGGTTAGACCTGAGAGTCTGTTTCATCTCACAGCTTGCAAAAATAAATAGGAAGCACTAAATCAGTCAAATCAGCTTCTCTCCCAGGTGTTAGTTGAAAAAATGCAGGTCAATCATGGGACAAATAACATTCCTGATATCCCTGCAGTGTCAATTTCTTAACCTGATCTACTATGAAGAGCTGTCAGGTTAGCAGTTTTCCTTAGACCTTTCCATCTCAGCACTGGGAACACTTGTGAAGTACAAAGATTTCAAAGCCAATCTTTTGTTCAGAAGAGAAAACAAAACCAAAAAAAGGATTTCACTCAGTAGGAAAGCATAAATTAAAAATAAGGCAAGCAATCTTTTTGAATTTAACTCAACTGAATGTTCATGAAATAAGAACACGGTTTGCAATATTACAAGTGCCAACACAGATATGGCTAGTTTCCTCCAAAATAAGACCCAATTAGAAAATAAGCCCTAGCATGATTTTTCAGGATACTCTTAATATAAGCCCTACCCAAAAAATAAGTTCCACTTAAGATCATCAGCCAGACTGATGCATTTAGTACCATATTTCTCCAAAAATAAGACCATTACCAGAAAATAAGACTCAATGTGTCTTTTGGAGTAAAAATTAATATAAGACCGGTCTTGTTTTTGGGGAAACACGGTAGCACTATGAATATATAAAATGTAAGTAAAAGGGACTATCAAGAAATGTAGCAATAGAATATTTGTAGATTGGGATTGAATTTGGAGTCCTTGGTGACTCTGAGCTTGGTTGTTTTCTTGCAGATGTTTCACTACTCAACTAGATGACATAATCAGTGCTAGAGAGGAGCAGCCTTTGCTCTTTGTTTATATACAAGTGACTTGCCCTGTCAGTATTGGTGAAAGTGTTCCCATTTATCTAGCTGAGGAAAGAAATGTCTGCTAGAAAATAACCAAGCTCAGAAAGCACAAGGACTTCAAAGAAAAATAGAAATCAGGGTGATATTAAGATAGGCATTTGTGGAGAGGGGCATGTAATGAACTTGCATCACAATGTCACAATGTAAGTATTAGACATGAGGATACACATATATTAAGGATCCTGGTAGTGTCTGGGTGTAGTTGCTTTCTTGTAACATTTCATTACTAGGTAATATCATCAGTGCTATTACATTACCTAATTTGATTAATGAAACATCTGCAAGAAGACAACCAAGCACAGAGACCACCAAGGACCCCTCATTTCAACCCTGAGCTACAGATATTGTCCTTTATTGGCAGGGCATATATTATGGTAGGATTTGCATCATTTTGTTATTAAGTCCTCATTGTTCTGTCTAGCTGCAGACCCCTATGGATGTTAAGAGCATCAAAGCTGTGCTGACCAACTGTAAACCTAAAATGGTAATTAACATTGGAAGGGATCCTTCTGGAATGAATGGAGCTGGTGTATTGTTTTCCCACAATTGAATCAAGAGTTGTGCAGCATATTCATATACTAATGTGGGAGTAAATCTCAACCATGCTGAAAATTGTATTTTGAGGGTTATGGTCCTGATACGACTTCTAGTGTTTTGAAAATGTCCAGTTATCTAAAGTAAGCAAACACTGTGAGGGTTGTATATGGTTTATGATACCTGTCAGGAGCCATAGAGATGACCCTGGAGAAGCCATTCAGAAGCCACTAAACAATAATAGGTGTGTTAAACATGCATTAAGATTGGGGAAGTGGGAAAGATTTAGAAAGAAATGCAGATAGAAGAAAAAACAAAGGTGGATTTTCAAGACTCTGTTGCTATAGTTTATTTGAATAAACTATGGTGCTAGTCTTTCAGTGAAATAAGTTTCTTGACTTGGTCTAATTTGTAAGGTTAATCATACCATCACAAGAAGAAACAACAACTCTCTGGATAAAATGTTGTTCCGAGATTATTCTATTTAATCACTCTTTTAAGCCATTTTTTCCAAGATGAATAGTTTTTGACTTCCTTGCATCAATTTCCAGGAACTTTATGAAACTTTTCTGGAATGCCAATATTTATTGCTGTTGTAACATTGGTTTTTCCTACAAGATAAGATGATAGAAATTTATTTAGTCTGGAAAAAGAGACTGCCTCCTCTACTAATTCTAGATAATACTTCTTAAGCAATTCCAAATTTAAGGCTATCTTCTTTAATTAACTGCAGTTATGTACACATTAAATCTTCTGCTGTGTCGTAAGTGATCTATCTGATGGGAGCATTAAAACATAATACTTAGGTAGTAATTAATTGTAATTTGTCACCATAGGAGTAGAGAGTGATTTTTATAGAAGATTTAGGGTATATAAATCTTAGAAGATCACAAGACCCGCTCAGTATCCATTATGAAGGGCAACTATGCAACACGATCGACTTCGTTTGTGAATTGCTAAAGGTACTCTCTTTAGATTGTCTTCATCTAAATAAAACCTTGAATATAATGCCAGATGGGTTTCATTTTAATGGAATGTACTTACTATTGCTAAGCATGTTAAGTTAGCGACTGGGTAATGCAGAACACCGGGCAACCGTTCTACAAACATTTGTAACAGATGCACAGCCCTCTTTGCCATCTTGCCATATTTTGACTGTGTGATTACTGAATACACAAGGCATTAAGCTACCTCCAGGGCAGAACAATCCAGAACAGATTTTGATGAAGTAGAAAGCCATACCTGTTTCTCATAGCCTGCACAGATTCTCTCCCCCAGCCCTAATGTCATAGGAGGACCAACACTAGCCAAATTTATTATTATGTTGCATAGAGGAATGGGCTTTCTGCCATTAGGATTATAAGGCTCATTTCTCCCTTCTAGGCGCCAATAAGCATCCTATGAAAAGTCATGGCCCTGTTGGCAATGAGAGTAACAGACACTTTTAGTCGTGAATTCCAAAGCTCGGAGCACACTGAGTTTTTCTTTCTCTCTTGTAAAGCTTCAAGACAGCTTGGGCGCTTCAAGCGTGCCGTAATTTGAAGACATTAAGCTTTTTTATTTGTCTCTGTTTTAAAAAGTCTGCAGTCCAAGCACGATAGTTTGGCTGCAATTATATATTGCTTAGTTTTATGGCTCTGCGCACGTAAACTCTGGAGCTTATTCAGCCATGAGTAAATCCTAAAATGTACAGATCATTAGAGGAAGTATTGAACCATTTACTTGTAGAACGGGCATAGATTAACTGGGAATGGATGATGCTTTATTTTTTAAAAAAAACCAAAAAAATCAAGATACCATCAACTGGAATGCTTAATTGTCTCTTTTTGGGTGGGGGTGAGGGAATGCCTAATTTTGGATCACAAAGACTTCCTTCAAGTTTTCAAAATAACTTGCACATAACAACTAATTACGCTTAATATTTATTTTAAACATCCTCCAGATCAGGGGTGAATTGCTCGCGGTTCGGACCGGATCGCCCAATCCGGTAGCAACGAAGGCGGGTGGTTCGGAGAACCGGTAGCAAAAATCCCTCCCCCTCCCCATGCCCAGCTGAGCTGCACAATCATCAGAGGCTTTTTTTGTACTTTTAAAAGCATTTTTTCTACAACCTCTTCGGCAAAAAAATGCTTTTAAAAGTAAAAAAAAAATGCCTCTGATGATCGTGCGGCTCAGCTGGGATTGTCAAAGGCTTTTAAAAGAAAAAAAAGCCTCTGCTGATCAGGCAACTCAGCTTGGATCATCAGAGGAATTTTTTTAAAACAAAAAACCCACAGCCACGCCCACAGAACCGGTAATAACAAATTTTAGATTTCACCACTGCTCCAGATATATTATTTCAGTCATTCCCCACCCCCAAGAAATTGGTGGAGTATATATGTATTAAGGGCATACCATGGAGATTCAAAGGTGACAAAATTTGAATCAAATTGGAAAGTCAAAATTTAATTTCAATCGATTTATCATTTGATTTAGTAAAATGCCTGACTCGCGTGGAAAAGCATCAAATGCCTGCAGCTAGTTCCTCCCCACCCCCACCCCCCTCATACAAAGGAACAAATGTAACAGGAATGGTAGGCCTTTTAGGGGACATTAATCCTGTTTCAGCCAGATAGAAAGGCTTACGCTGCAATACATTTTGAAATATTTCCCCTGCACCTTTTAAAAGGCAGAAATAGAAAAGGACAACCCAGCATCTTCCAAATTTCCAAGAAGCTCCAGAGCCTCCAGAAAAGCTATTCAGAACTAAAGAAGAAAGTCTAACTTAAAAGGAAAACATTCAATCCTAAGTAAAAAGAAAGAGTGTTTCTCGTTCTTCCTGAACAAGAAAACCTTAGGTACTGCTTTTGCAACATTATTTTTATAAAATAAAGTTTAAGGAGTATCTATGTTTGAATCATTATTTTGCATCTAATGAGAATGATAGAAAGAAATTGTGTTATATTTGAATACAATATACTGTATATGTGCTGGTTACTCCCTTAATAGCTCTGGATGTCTAACAGGCATGATCTTATTTATTTATTCAATTTCTCTTATATTAAATAATTTACTTCTGACCATCCGAAAACTTTCACGGATGACATGATTCAACTGAATTTCCTTCAGGGTCAAGAATGTCTTTGAAAATGTGGATAGCTTTGATATTTTGGTGTTGTAAATGGAGAATAAGAAGACTGGAAATAACTAAACTTAGAATAAGCTACAGATAGTCCTTGACTTATAACCATTCATTCATTTAGTGGCTGTTCCGATGGCATTGGAAAAAAGTCTCTTACAAGCAGTCCTTATGCTTATGAGTGTAGTAGCAGCCCTATGATCACAGCAGAGGAAATTCAGCCGGTTCTGACCAGTTCTGGAGAACCAGTAGAGGAAATTTTGAGTAGTTCGGAGAACCGGCAAATACCATCTCTGGCTGCCCCGCACACCCCATCTATTCGCTGTTTCCCGAGTCTCGGTGGATCTAGCCCCAGCTCATTGGCTGGGCCTTCTTTTGTTGCCCTGCACAGGAGGGAGCTGGAAAGCAGGTTAATGGGGTGGGGAGGGAATGGAAATTTTACAGAATCCTTCCCCTGTCACACCCACTAAGCCACGCCCACAGAACCGGTAGTAAAAAATGTTGAATCCCACTACTGGATCACAGGATCAAATTTACTCATTTAGCAACCATTGTGTATTTATGACGGTGGCAAGATCCCAACCACATGATTCCTTTAACAATTGCAGTGATTCATTACTGTTAAACCATGGTTTTTAAAAAAGTTGTAAAATTGGGTGTAACTCACTCAACAACCACTTTGCATAGCAACAGACATATCTATATGCCATAATTTTGTGTGTTTTATGCAAAGACAGTTATAATATTCTTATATTACGATATATGTCTTAAGATCCTCATAGAATGGTTCTTCTCAACACATAGACCGCTGAATGTTACATCTAAAAGTATGCCCACCTATTTTAAGGATAAATGGGTATTGCTGTAAAAATAATAAGATATCAAAATTCTACATGTGCTCACCAGTCCAAAAAGATAGAGCATTCCTGCTAACATTCAGAAATAAATGACATCTTACCAAGTTGCCTTCTACTTCCATATAATTTGAAAAACTAAATTAGCTAAGTGTGGAGCTAATCTCCTGAAAACTCTTCTTTGCTCACATTATATCTCCTTCCAGTAAGTTTTGGACAGCTGCTTAAGTAATCAACTAATTAAATATGTATCCCATCAAGCTATGTGACTGAAAGCTGTTTTGAGGAAAAGAACAAACTGATGTGCACTAAAATCAAAATAAATAAGAATTTGACTGTTCATAAAATAAAGTAATTCAACAATTACTTCAGTTATTCAATAATCCATCTTGGAACCAACTTCAAATGAAGGTAGTGGGACAATCATCTGTAACTGAGCTTAAGCATGCTTGGGACATGCCCATCATCCAATAAAAATTAAAAACTAAACTAAAATTAATTAATAAATAACAAAACAAAAATAGAACAATAAAAAATCCTTCAAAGAACAGAATCGATGGATCACTAGGTCTTTTTCTGCTATCAGGTTTCTAGGTTTCTAAATTTCTAATAAGGGACGTGGTGGCTCAGTGGCTAAGATGCTGAGCTTGTTGATTGAAAGGGAATGGGATGAACTCCTGTTACTGGTCCCAGCTTCTGCCAACCTGGCAGTTTGAAAGCACGTTAAAAATGCAAGTAGAAAAATAGGGATCACTTTGGTGGGAAGGTAACAGCATTCCGTGTACTTTTGGCATTTAGTTATGCCGGCCACTTGACCACGGAGACGTCTTCGGACTGCGCTGGCTCTTCAGCTTTGAAACGGAGATGAGCATCGTCCCCTAGAGTCGGGAACAGCTAGCACATATGTGCGAGGGGAACCTTTACCTTTACCTTTTAAGTTTCTAATAAAAGCAATGTCTTCTCTAACCAGATTAAGCCATGACACTGTGAAGACAGGTGGCTGGAACTCCCCAAATCCTAAGGAATAGTTTGGTTTTCACCGTGATGTGGAATAATATTAGAGTCTATATTCTAGCTTGGAGATGGGCGAAGGCTCTTCCAGACAGTGGGCACCCTAACCAAGAATCATCACCCTGACCAATCTAATATCCAATCCACTAAAGAGCAATTACATCCCTAGTTAAGAGGAACAAACCTGATGGGATGGCTCTACCTGGATAACACAGTTCTGCAGGTGCTCGGGAACCAAGTAAAGGAACCAAAGTAAAAAGCCAGCTCAGAAGCTTACTGGCATAAAAGCAGAACCCACAATATAAACGCAATAAAGGATAAAGCAGTTAATCACCTACTAGCATGCAAGCAGATGCCTTTGACCAAAAGCAGGTTCTGAATAGTATTACAAAACAAATAGCACTTAAAGCTTTACTGTGTCAAATAATTAGGGCTTCTCTGTAAGCTTTCATTGCCATGTGTATTGCATGCAATCCTGCGTGTTTTATCTGATTTGTAAAGTTTGTGATTTTAACTTTTATTATAAACTCTTTCCAAGAGGGTTGTTTTTTTATTGGGCAATATTTTTTAAAATTTACTTTTAATATGTATATGAGTGGTAATTATACACTTTTGTCAGTTTTCATAGCCAGTGTATGTGTTAGAAAGTGTATGAAAATGGGAATTGCTGCAAGACCAGCGTTAATTGGAAATATATATTCCAAGTGAGAAACGGCCTGTTTTTCTAATAGACTTGGACATTATTACTGAAATACTGGCAAATTCACGCATCAGTATAAATTGTGCGGCTGCATCTGTCAACAGGCACCTAAAGCAATAATAAAGAGAGAATGGCTCCTCATAAATATCCAATATCCTAATTATCAGAGCTTGACTTAACCAATGGTGGGGTAATAAAAAAATGAAATTTTCTTTACCATGAAAAATGTACCTTTTATTCCTGGAAAAATGACTGCAGTGTCACTCCTATTGTTTGAAAAGAGAACATGAAGTGTATTGTCAAAAATATGGTTGGGGAATATGAAGCCACTAAATATTTCATCATGCTGGCAACACAGTTGGCAAAAAGAAAGAACCTTAAATCTATCAGGTTCTCCCTTTTCATCACCCAAACACTTTTTAATTATATCAAAATTCAAGCTGTAGTTAGGTGAACCAGCCACTTCTCAATGTATTATGATATAAAGCATACCCTAAAGGCTTTTGAAGTGGGATGTGAAAATATTACTGCAATAGATCTCTGAGATATGTGGAACACAAGTAGTTCTTGGCAATCACAACTGGGACTGGAACATCTGTCACTAAGTGATCTGGTCATTAAGTGAGTCATCATATTCATTAAGCAAATCCCTTTGACTTTGCTTGTCAGAGCAAAGGTCACAAATAGTGCTCAACACTGAACAGTTACTAAATGAATGGTTATAAGTCAAGGACTACCTGTAACCTTGTGCTTATAGACTTTGTATACTTAGACTTTATATAAACAATATAATTGGGAGTGACCTTAGACATTAGTGTAGAGATACACCAAATTTCTCTCTTCATATTTTTGTTCAGTCTGCAGTTCTACCTTGGGTTTTTTAAGTGATACTCAGCAGGTGAGGGAAAACATTTGCCTCTTGCCTAAGCTGGGCTAGATGAGATCATCACGCAAAATTCTTTGGAATCTGAAGAATGATCCAACTTTTTTTTTTTTCTCAAATATTTAACTTTTGAATTCCTGGCTGGCCTATAGTCTGGTGGAAGATAGTTTCAATACAACAATATGTACAGATGATATAAATCAGTGCTTCTCAGCCTTAACCACTTTAAGCATGGCTGGCTGGGGAATTCTGGGAGTTGAAGTCCAAACCACTTAAAGTGGCTAAGGTTGAGAAACATTGGGATAAATTGACTTCTAGCTGTGCAGAATGTTTCCTCTCCTTTACACTTCCCTGCAGGCTTGGTAATTCTCTCAAACTAAAGACTGAAGTTGGGAACAATAAAACTTCAGTATAATTAACATTTTAGAGAGCCAACTAATTAAAACATGATTTTACTATACTTGTGAAATTATCTATTGGGAGAAGGGCTAGTTTAGCTTCTGTCGGGAAGAAATTGCATTAACTTGATAGAGACACAGAAAAAGCCTTCTCTTGCATTACTATCAAGTTAATCTACAACAGAAAGTAGATTTTCAAAGAGGGTAAGTAGACACTTTGGGGTAGGTTCACATGAGACACATAGATTCTATCTTGACTCTAAAGCATTTAGGGATTTATTATTAGGAACCAACCCTTCAAATTGGTATTAGAAGCATATATAAACAAGTTAATATAAAGCCTATAATGGGAAAAAAAAACCTTCAATTTTGAGCTGCAGTTTCTGAATATTTTTCACAGATAACCTCACATGAGAATAAATAAAGCTTGTGCCATTGGGGTATAAAACGTTTGTGCTCAGAACTGTTTGCCCAGAATTAAACCCACATCAAAACCTGATAATCAGTGTATCACTTCTGGCACAGCACAAGAGTAAACACTACAGATGCTATGCACCAGAAGTAAATTGGGAATTGTCTCAACATAGTTGGCCTCATTTCTAGAATATCAAATTAAATTTACAACACATCTTGTGTGATTGGAACTGCCTGATGCAATGGCGTAGTGAACCATTGCCACACAGCTGGGCTGGCTCACATCTGTAATTTGCAGAAAGATTGATAGAGATTGTGGGGAATCTAAAGATAAACTCCCAAAAGGCAAACTTTCCTCAGACAAAGTACTAAGTAGAAAATGTCAGGAATGCAAAGAATCTATACTGGTTCTATGAAATCATAGGGCAAATTCCACTAATTGGGTAATTTGGGATTGAGGGTGGAGGTTCGTTCTGCAAAGTTGCGGATTGGTTCCCAAATGTTTCATTACCATTGTTGGAAGAAATGTCCATCTGGGTTCAGTTCCAAGTGGGGGAGAAAGACACTGGAAACATGGAGGCTGATTGGAAAGATGGTTTACTGGTGAAGCAGAACCACCAAGCATGTGTGATTCTGGGTAGCTGACCACATGGAGTGGAGAGTGAAAGGTTATTTATACCCTCTCTTGGGCTTTGAACTTGAGCTTCTTGTTCCTGTGGCAAGGACAATTTCCTGTGGCAATTGGCTGTCAGACTCCCAGAGGTCTATGCAAGGGTCACAGCTCATGCTGTCTGAATTAAGGTTGGTTGAACCTTGCTGGCTGATGTAATGTCCCCAGGTGATTTTGCAATGCAGTGAGCCCTGCTGCTAGATCGGTAGAGGGCTAATCCTATTATGTCCTGAGGGTCATGTTTTAATCCCATCACCCTGGAGCTGAAGTTCTAATTGTTTGGTAGATAGGCTAGGCCAGTCTTAATGTGCACCAAATATCTTCTGGGAGCAGGGAGCTGCAGGGAACTGCTCTTTGTATTTAAAAATATGTTTCTCCTTTTCTCATCCAGGGAAATATAACATTCTGCCTTTTTAATATTTCCTAAAATATTTCATTCTTCTAAGAGAGAGGTGGGCGCTAACATTCTACACCATGTTAGGTACCATCTTCATTGTAGTTTAAGGGATATCTTTGTCAGTGTTCCTCTGTTTATAAGGTCTGTACACCCTTATCACATCCTTATAAACAGAAGAACAGTGACACCCCCTAAACTCTGCTGAAGATTTACCTAGCCTGTAATGAAACATTCAGAAACCAAATGTCTATGGAGATTCTCAGTCATCCAGATTATGGTTGTCCCAAATATGCTTTTTCAAGAGCATATTTCTGGTTTTTCTGGACTTTCTGGTTTTTCTTTGAAGATGTCATCCAAGAAGCTTCAACCAACCCACAAACTTGGAGAATGAACCTCCACCCTCATCTTACACCTGAGCTACAGATATCTGCCACCATTACTAATTTAAGATTATTAGGACATGGGAAGCAGAGATCTGGCAGCTACCATATTTTTCCCCTCCTCCTTTTCTTTCCATTGATCCAGAGGTTTTTTTTTTCAAAGCTCTGGGAACATCACAAAGGCAATAATTGAAAACAGCTTCCTTTGGCAGCCCAGAGAAAAAGGCTCACTTAAGATTTCTGCTTTGCAGGCTATTCTGCCAATATTTCTAGGGAAGCTTTGCCGTGACCTTTCTGAAAAGTTTGGCTTGGAAAAGATAGGTGCTGAACTATTAATTTCGTGCTAGCCCTGAAATACTTTCCAAAATACTTGTTGGGGTTGGAGAATATGTTAAGAGAAAAAATGAGATATAGAGGTCAAGATGTGACACTGGGGGGGATTGGTTAGTATGCTTTTTGCATTGTTTGGGCCGGAATCTATAAATATTCATGATGGTTTTCATTAATAACTTATAATGGTGTTGGGCAGCCTCAATATAAAACCTGAAAGAATCATAAGCTTTGTTAAGTAGACTTGGCTGTATGATATTTTACTGAATTGGAAAATGAGGTGTGAAATGCTTTACCAGAATACATTGTGTGCACTTTCCATTATATGGGACGGAAGAGATAGCATAAATCCAGAAAACCAATCATTTGCAGGATTCTAGTTATGCAACTAACTAGTTTTTTTCCCCCTTTCTCATCTGGAGATTGGTTTCTAATTATTTTGCCAATACAGAAACAAATTATTTCAAGGAGAGAAATCAATCCTGCTTTACTAGTAGGATTCTTCGAATTTAAAGGCTGCATTTTGGGTTCAATTTCCTTGAAAGTACTCAATTAAACTCCAAAGAGTTATTTATTTTTTAGTAATAGATAAATTAACTGCATTTATCAAGGTGAAGCTCAAGCAAATGCAATTGATCTGTTGATCTGAATCTATAAAGAGTGAAAAAAGGCACTCAATTTCAATGAAAATTGTAGGACTCATTGATATGCACGGATCATTGCTCAACTCTTCATGTTGGTCTGTCCTACCGTAGTTGGTAGCATTAGCTGCCCTGTGAATGACAGGGAATGTACTAATCAGTTTCTATTAATTTTCATACTTTGCTTAAATTTCATTTGACTGTGGCAGGTCTATAGAGCAGAAGACAGGGTTTTTTTAATGTCTTTCTATTGTTGTCTTCTGAATACTAATTGCAGTTTGTCATATTTTGTTGATAGCTGTCATCTTTTTCACTGGTACTAGTTGTGGAGATATGGCTGAAATTTATTGTTTTTCTATTATGACACTATTTTTAATGAAAATCTTTTGATACAATGTTATTTTTGTTCTGGTTGTAGTTGAGATAGCAACTTGTCATTTTAAGTCGTGGCATGCTTACTAACTTTTGTTGAAGTCAGTGGGTTTATGCACTGTGTTAACTCATAAATTATAGTTTATAGATCTCAGAGTCTGGGTTCGCACAAAACTGAACAAATTGCATACTGGCTTAATGTGTGTCTCAGTGTGTCATGTCTTCATTTTGCTTTTCTCTTCTAGAAATATAATAAATATTCCCTTATCTAACTAAAATTCCATACAGTGCTTACAGATGATCAGACTTCTCCATCTGGATGCCCCCTAAACATGTGGAAAGCACAATTCTCAGAATTTCTAGTCAGCATTGAAAATTCTGGTCTTGGTGGCCCAAAAATGTTTTAACTTGGGACAGTTACAGTAAGGAATAATTTAATGCTGCTTCTATGAACAGGAAGAATCTTTATGTGAATGCTGAACTCAAATACTTTCCTCTTCTAGTTTTATTGCCATATCAGAACCAGATATCATGGTTTAAAATATACCGTACATTGTTAGACAAGCCCTGCAAAACAAGTTAAAATTTGTTGCTGCTTTTTAAAGCGGTTGGCTAAAGCAAATGATTCACGTAGCCAAGAATGTGATACAGTAGAATTACATTTTAGTTTGAAGCAGTGATGAGTTTTGGGACTGAATGGCTTAATTTTCTTTTGTTCCAATGTTTTGCCAGCAGTTGCAACTGGCATCTTCAGAGGCCAAATGAACTGCTTTGTGATGTATTTCCTGGAAGCCCGCAGGCTGCCTGGGTTCTTGTATTTGAACCTAGTAAACTCATCTCCAATCAATCAATGTCATGGCAATCCAAAGAAGCTAATTCCTGATTGGTCCCAGTTGGTCCCTTTTGAAGAAATTCCAAGAGTATAGTTCTTGATTGGTCTGTCTATGAGCCAAGCTGCTGATTGGTTCGTTGTTCCTAGATGGAGTTCTGATTGGTTTATTTTGGAGAATTCCAAGACAGCTGGTTTCTGATCCATTGTTTTGAGTCAAGATACTGCTAGATGTTCTTTCTGATGAGGCTGCTGCAGATAATCCAACTGGCTGCTGACAAAATGTCAGAAGAAAAGAAGATTAGACCATGGCCATTCAGCCTGAAAGCCCACCATTGCGTCATTGATGTCAGCCACAAAAGCCTACACAAGTATAAATTCTAGTTAATTCCTCTGTCAAAGCCAATAATGAAATCCAATTTTTTTTACTACCAGTTCTGTGGGCATGGCTTGGTGGTGTGGCTTGGTGGGTGTGGCAGGGGAGGGATACTGCAAAATCCTGATTCCCTCCCCATTCCTGGGGGAAGGATATTGCAAAATCTCCATTCCCACCCCACTCTGGGGCCAGCCAGAGGTGGTATGTACCAGTTCTCTCAACTGCTCCAAATTTCCACTACCAGTTCTCTAGAACCTGCAAGAACCTGCTGGATTTCACCCCTGGTCAAAGCTATATTGGAGCTAGGTGGGAAGAAGGAATGCAGAAATCCACAATGTGATGAATTCTTTTTTTTTTTTTAATTTGATTTATATGCCGCCCTTCTCCGGAGACTCAGGGTGGCTTACAATGTGCTCAGCAATAGCCTTCATCCTTTTGTATATTTATACAAAGTCAGCTTATTGTCCCCACAACTGGGTCCTCAATTTACCTACCTTAGAAAGGATAGAAGGCTGAGTCAACCTTGAGCCTTGGTGAGATTCGAACCTGCAGTTATTGCAGGCAGCTGGTCTTAATAACCAGCTTAATAACAGGGTGCCTTAGACCACTGGATGGCATAACATTTTAATAAATAAATAAATAAAGGAGAATTAGCATGCAAATGGTTGGGATATATATAGTTCAATTTTGCTAAGAAGTCTATGCATGGGTGAGCAAGTAGGAGCTTAGAGTTACAGGCAGACCAGGAGCTATTTCAATGTATCTCTTGAGTTCATTTCAGAGGCTCACTGAAGCCAAAAAATTCAGATTTCTAGTTATTCTTTCCCTTTCTGAACCTCTGCATGGGGAGGAAGAAAGACAGAGGAAGCAATGTCAGAATTGGGATGTGGGCCCCAACAAGGTGGCGTTTGTCAGGAAAAATGGGAAGAAAGAGCATTATACATACCACCAAAATAAACAAAGACATTGCTCATATCAAATCTACTTCTGATTTACTGGGCCATTTGGTGCTAGAGAAATTTGAAATAATTTTAGATGATTATGGGAAACAATGTCTTCTGTTTTTCATCTCATGTGGAGTCAATCAAAGGCCTAACAAAAAATGCCAGAAATAGAGGGAGAGAGGGAGGGAGGGAGAGAGAGAGAGTGAGAGGGAGAGGGAGATATGCTTATTCAAATACAATCAAAATTAGCAAAGTTTATAGCCTCTCTTAGTTTGGCACTACAACTCCCTACAATCCTTTGGTTTATGGTTGAAGATTGGTGGTGCTGCAATCCCTAATCTCAGGGTTGGGGGGAGACAAACTCGATTTTTACCCTTGGATTAAATTGATTAAAACATGAAGTCCTTTTCTCTCCAGATGCTGTACAAAATAAGGCCAAAAATACATTTTAAATAACAGTTTGTGCTATTAAAGCATTGAGCTGTAGATGACTACTACAGCTGCAAATTTATGTCACTGTAATCATAAAAATGAAGAGATTGTAATATGAATAATTTGTAACTGAGTAACAAGGTGTATATTACTTTATTTGGTCACAATACTGCCTATGAGATATACTGCATGCACGCATATAATACACGTTCATTCATAGTTCAGACTTATATTTACAAATGAGTTTTCAGCTTTCTTCTGACAAGTGAAAGAGTTTTGGACATGCATAAAAAGTACCTTGACCCCTGCCTCCCTTTGAAACATGTTGGGCCAAAAAAAAAAAAAACATAAAGTTTTTTTCTTTTAAGATGATTTATTTCATTCCCAGTTATTTTTACCTCTGCTTAATGCCTTTCTCTGACAAAATCTTCCCTTTGAATAGAAATGTAGATTTAATTGTATCCACTGTCAGTATCCAGCTTTAGTAATTTTGTTTGGTGGGACTGTACAACAGATATTGTTTTTAATATGAACTGTGAAGTTACCTATTTTTATTTGTACCGGTAATCCTCAATTTATGACTGGTCCCTTAGCAACTAAAGTTACAACAACTCCCACTCCAAAGGGTATTACAACCCAGTCTAAAAGTTACATTCACTGAAAAAACCTTTGTGGTCATTTGCTCTTACACCAACCACAGAGATGCTAAAGCACTCACCTTGCCTATTTCCCCCCTCGTCCTGACCCAGTGGTCCCCAAAGATACTGGGCTTGCTTTGCCACTCCACTGGGTTCAACACTGGGTCTCCCCCATGATTGCTCACTTTTCTTTCAAAGATCTTTAAAATTCTGGAAGTTGGGATAGAGAAAGTGGCTATCTTTTTGTGAGTGAAAACTAACACTGGCGAAGCTCTGTTTTCTTTGTTAAAGGTAGTCAGAAATCAATTTTAAAAGTGTCTGTCTCTATAGATAGATTGTGTTCAAAACATTTTATGGAAGAGGTACAAGTCTTACCTGAGAAGAATTGAGAGTGGTTTTAAAAAGTGGCTTAAAAAATGATATGGAAAAAGATTCTACAGTAGACATACACAAGAAATTGGCTGATGTGACTTCCGGTCTGGCTTCCGTTGCCACCAGACGGTCCTCCATGACCGCCAGCCCCGTTGCCTGTAAAGAGCCGCCTTTACATATGAAAGGCAGCTCGAAAAACTCCATTTCCTGATGGAAATGTGAGCCAGAGCAAGCGAGGGCAGGTACAGCCCCCTGCGAAGTCCCCAGAGTTTTTTTTTTTTTACTCTTGGGGACGAGCAGAGCGGGGCTCCCTATTTTTGCTCGCCGCTGCTCCAGGCTTCGGGAGGACTCTGCCTTTTTGCAGAGCTAGGCACCGGGACCAGACCAACTAATAAAATAACAGATGGCTTAGTTAAAGAGAGTGAGATTTGTACCTGGGACCCTAAACCGCAAGTATTTTTAATGATTTTACAAGTGTTTCTAATTGAACGGAAAAAATAAGTTTAAAATGGTGACGGCTGAGGCTTGAGAAGAAAGCCGAAAGTGAAAGTCCTTCTGTAATAAGCTACACAGTAGCGAAATACACAGTGCCGGCTAGACTAGAAGGAAAATATCCATTTTAAGTTTCTTTTTTTTTTTTTTGGAGATCTGTATTTGATCTTGTTTGGGGAAAAGTTTTCTTTAAAAAAAAAAGAGCTTTTTTGTGTGGCAGGATGGCTGACAAACAAGCAGTGGGGGGGGGGGTGTTCCCCCATCCACAATTAGCTGAACAAGCTCTGAGCCTACAGACTCTGCAGAATGGTTTTAATTTAAAAGAATTTCTTCAGGAGGAAATGGCAAAATATCATGAGACTATGAACCAGAAATTTGAGAAATTAAGACAGGAAATTAAAGAAATGATACAACTAAAGTATGATAATCTGCAACGAAAGATTGTAACAGTGACTAATGCTTTTTCAGAAGTTGTTACAAAGATGGATACAAATATCAAATTATTAGAGTCTAAAATGGAGGAAGTTGATGATAAGATTTATAATTTGGACAATAAAATACAAAGAATTGAAAATGATTTGATAAATATTCAAGACAATAGTTTAGAAGTAAAGTCTAAAAAGGAAGTTGGACACGAGACTTACAATGCAGAAGATATAAAGCAAGGGATTGAAAGAGAAGTTGTAATGATGCAATACAGGCTCACAGAATTTGCGGTCAGAATGAGAGGATTACAGGAAAATAATAGAGATGATCTAAGAAAAATATCTGCTCAAGTTCTGGCTGGGATTTTAAAGGTTCATCTGAGGAGGTATCTTGTAAGATTGACAAGGCCTATAGAGTAAATTCTTGGATTGCAAAGCAAAGGCAACTGCCTAGAGATGTGGTGATTTACTTCACAGATAAAGAAATAAGAAATGATATTGTGCAAAAATCCTTTAATTCTACTCCACAATTGTATGGAAGAAAGATCTGGATATATAAAGAATTGCCGCCTAAGATGTTAAAAGATAGAAAGAAATTTGGACTTTTGGTGACTGAGCTAAAAAAACAAAATATTTCATTCAGATGGGATGTTCCAGTTGGTATAATATTGAGATATCAAGGAGAAAGATATCAGCTAAATACTGTTGAAAAAGTGGAAGAATTTTACTACAAGGTCCT
Source organism: Arizona elegans (assembly GCA_022577455.1). NCBI lineage: Eukaryota > Metazoa > Chordata > Lepidosauria > Squamata > Colubridae > Arizona > Arizona elegans. The sequence continues at coordinate 111,742,095 of JAKOOJ010000001.1, forward strand.
CAAAAAGCAAAATCAACAAGAGATAGAAATTCAAGAAAAGCAGAAGGAGGTGGAAGTAATGAAGAAACAACAAGTTACAGAGGTCTCTACAGATGAGCCGCTTTTGGATTCTCTTTCAGAGGTCTCAGCTGGACCATTTAATACAAGAGAGGCGGCTCTGGATTCTAATGTAATGACTTATCAAGTCACAAACCAGCATGGAAATCAATCAGTTGATATACAATTTATAGAACCAGAATGGAGATTTAAGCCACAAAAGCGAAACCAACAAGATCAAGTTATAGATCAGCTTGAAAACCAAAAAGTTGATATACAATCTACAGAAAGGAACTCAGGATGGAGATCCAACCCACAAAAAGTTAAGAAAAGAAGAAGCAGGTCTCACAAAAACAAAAACTTTTAAACTAAACAACAGTGTAATGCCAGTTATTTAAGAGATGATTGAATACATGAAAAGATAGCTGAGGCAAAGTATTGGCTTATATTATCCTGAGGAGAGTGACTGACTTCTGCAGTGCTGTACTTTTGGGATGTGAAAAGGGCCTTAAACTGAATGGATTGGAACTATCTTTTTTTGGATTCTTTGATAAATATATTACGTTTATGCTGGGTTACAAGGCAAGAGAGTTATGGGATTGGGGCACGCAGAAGATCTGGTTGTTACCCTATTACGGTGATTGGAATTAATAATTTGGATAAAAGACACCTCTACAGACACTATATGGAATACAAATACAAAGTCACTCAGGTGGTTGTTGTTGTTTTTTTTTATTATGAAGATATTTGCTATTGATGGGGGCAGATGGTAATTGAAGATACCGAGCATACTGGTGGAATTAGGATGTGATGTTACCCTAATATGGGTGATGGAGTTTATAATCTAGTTGAAAGACATTACAGAAGATATTATGTGGATTACTTCTTTAAAGTCTTTAAAGAAGTCTTTTTAAGAGGATTTTATTTACATAAGGGAATATTTTTTAGTGGAGTGGGCAGAAGAATAAAGATATTAAGAATTATTAAGTATGGTAGTCTTGTAGGAAAGTGGGTGGAGATAGGTTAGTTTATTGATTGTTTAGTTTAAGAAAAGGGATATTATGTTTAGATATGAATATATGTAAAAGATTTGAGTTAAGAGATATAACGATGGGGGTGAAGGAAATGGGTAGACTATGAACTGAATAAATGTTAAATTATGATTTATTATATAGTTTTATAGCGGAAGGTTGTTTTTAAATGATAGATTAATATACATAAAAGATTTGATTTATTATTATGCTAAATTAGGAGTTATTATATAATGTTATAGTAGAAAGCCATTTTGAAATGTATAGTATAAGGGGGATATGATAATCTTATTAGAAAGAAAGGGTCAGCATATGGGGATGGAGTAAGGGGATGGTAAAGTATTATATAATATGTTATGAATTTGGGTTTTATTATGAAGAAGTCACAGGGGGAGGGGAGGGGGAGGGGGGTTAGGGAGGGGGGGGGGGAAAAGGGGGAAAATTTTTTGTATTTGAAAAACTTCTTCAATTTAAAAAAAAAAAAAGAAATTGGCTGATGTGTTACCAAGAGAGTGACCTGGATAATTTTTCCTATATTGATTTTAAAAAAGAACCTTGTTAAAGCATTGAAGAGTTTTTGTGAAAAGGGACAAAGAAAAAAAATGGAAAGAAATCAAATTCTAGGATATTATATGAAATGACCAAAGATCAGGGTTGTTAAAGTAAAAGGAAGGAATATAATGTTGGTTAATTTGATCAAAGTTAAAATAAATATGTTATCATCTTTGGTAACTCTTAATGAACTTTTCCTGATGTCAGGATTGAAATAACAAGACTTTTAGGATTTATTTATAGAGAAGAGATGGGATATGGGAAGAAGAGATCATCTGTTGCATTTTAAGAGTTTACTAAAATTTAGAAAAATTGTTTATACTTGTTCTGATGAAGAGGAAAATCATTTCTTTAAATATTCCTTTTCTTTATCTTTACTACATTCCTTTTTTTTTTACTTTTTTCTGCACCTTCTATTTTTTCTCCCCCCCTTCCATATATTGATTTTTAAAATTGCAATTGTAATTTTTAATAAAATTACTATTTAAAAAAGAAGTGGTCAATAATGTAGTCCACTATCACAAAACCTAAGGCAATGTTGTTGTGAAATAAATTTCCTAGCTTGTCTATTATCCATTTGAACTATGAGTCATGAGTGGATAAATAAAAAAAGCCCCACATAGAAGTCTGTTTCAAAGCTGGAATGTGGAAAAAATGCATTAGTTCTCCCGATTTCATCCTGCATAGATGAGCAGTATAAATACTAAATCAGTCACAAAAGGGATACATTTAAACAGGATTTACTATTTTAGTTCAAGCCTTTTGAACTCTTCTTTGCATTTATTTCCAAATTTAAGGTGATGAAATTTGATGCACTGAATTAATATCTAATGTTTTCTGCTAATAGTGATTTTTCCCCCTCTCCTTAAGATACAACAGTATTATAAACGGTGATTTTACATTATTTGCTGACTCGTAAATTCAAATGGATTTATACAAATTGTATGATTATGGGTTGTTTTTAAGAAAAAGAACTTCTGCTAATTTATTGCATACAAATTTAGTTTGTGGATTAAATAAATATGAAGGCTCCCTTATTTATATAAACCCCCATGAGAATGAAAGTGGTATGCTTCCTGGATGTTGAGAATGGTTTGCTTCCAGTATCTCTCAGATTTAGCTGCTTTAAAATATGTGGACCTCAGCTCCCAGAACTCCCCAGCTAACCCTGCGCGCTAGGTTGTTCTGGGAGATAACGTTCACACAAATTCAAGTTGCCAAGGTTGAGAAACACTGGTTTGCTTCCATATTCTTCCAGAATATTTTTTTTTCTATAGCAAAATTCCTTCCTTCCTTCCTCCCTTCCTTCCTTCCTTCCTTCCTTCCTATCTTCCTTCCTTCCTTCCTTCCTTTCCTCCCTCCCTCCCTCCCTCTTCCTTTTAATCTTTTCTTTTCTTCCTTCCTTTTTTTCTCCCCCTCCTGTCTCGCTCTCTCAACAGAAGGTGGCAGCAATGCACATACCGTAATTAGCCAAAGAAAAGTAATGACGAAATGCCATTCCATTTCTCAGGGAAACTGGCAAGTTTTACAATCTTTACCTTTAAATCCTGAAAGTTAATGTTGGCAAAAACTGCCTCAACCGAGTTTGCATAATGCATGTAGAGTTCCTTTTAATTATCTGTTTGCTCTGTGTAACTTTTTACAGTATACAGCCTTGATAAAAATTATATCCAAACTCCGGATTAGAGACTTTGTTTTATTAGGAAAATAGGCTTTACAGCAAATGATTTTTTTAAGCCATTTGATCAATTTTTCCTTTTACCTGAAAAGTAAACCCCAAAGGAAATGAGGTTCAGCAGCATATTAAACTAACAGAAGATTACCTGGACTAGTAACAAAAGCAGAAAATGATGGGAAAGCTTTTCTGCCCAATTGCTCTTCCTTGAATCCTCTGCTAATTTAGAATTGGCAAACAAAAAATGAAACATAGCAGAGTTTCAAAGGAAGCTGCACTAGCAGGCAGCTAAATTAGTTGCCCACCCACTGTCAGCAATAGTACATAATGTGGTATGAAATCCACGCCATATAAAAGCAGACAGATATAAAAATGCAAGGACAATGAAAACCAAAGCAGAAGAAATTTAAAAATTGTCCACATAGTGGGAAATATTTCGCCTTGGAAGACTACTTGCCAATGGAAAATCAATAGAGAGGAAGTTAAGTAAACTCTCTTGGAAGGAAATCCAAAATCTTGCCCCTGGGTCTTGTCGGAAATATCTCAGATGTTGGCAGGATGTAGAGAAATCCTTTTTACTGGTATGAGTGTGAAATTATTGTACACAGATTGTTCTGCATTGTATAAACTCAGTCAAAAGGTGGGGGAGAAACTCCAACTGATCAAAATAAAAAGAGCTTTCAATTTAAAGGCTCATTCCCTTCTGTGAGGATTTTTTAAAGGAAAAAATAGCTTTCCTTCTTTTCTTCCTTCTTTCCTCCCTCCCTCCCTTCCTTCCTTCCTTCCCTCCCTTCCCCCCTCCTCCTCCTCCTTCCTCTTCCTCTTCTCCTTGTCTTTATTTTTCTTTTTTTCTTTCTTTCCTCAGCATCATGTCAGTTTGACATTTTGAAACAGGAGCAATAGAAGAAACATCCAAATAACTTGAGTGCAACCATCTAAGCTATAAGACAAGACAGTATGGCAGACAAAGTAATCAATGTGTCAAAATGTGCACACAGCCACTGTTGTCCATAATTTTCTTTTTCTACTCTATATGCCAAGCCTTCAAGACAAGCAATGGTTGGGTATACTGTACAATGTAAAAAATAAAAAACAACTAAGAGTGCATGGAAATTTTAGCTTTGTCTATAAAGGCTGCATTTGTCTATAAAACCTTGGATTAATAAATATATCTTAGTCGCCCCATAAGTGTTTCCGAGGATGGGATTGTGCATATCAACCTTGCCCTATGTCCATGGTCCCAACACAGCAGACTCCTGATCTTCATGTATCAAACAGCTAAAACAGTGTGCATTCATTTAAAACAATGCTGGATTGAATTTTTAGAACCAACACCTCCAACTGTTAGGTTGGTTAGGCTAAATGTTTATTACATTTATATTTGATCTTTCAAGAGTTAAAGGCATCGTATAAAGCACTCCTCCCTATGCCACTCACAAGATTTTTTTCATTGCAGCATTAGCCTTCTGGAATTTCCCTCTATCCCACCCTCCCAATATACAGATGGCCACACAAGTTGGCCTGTAGAAAAACATTTAAAACTTGCCTCTATCCTTAGACACTGGGGCCAGGATAATGGGGGTTCTTGAATTAATTATTGTAGCTCTGATATCAACTATGCAGTAGTTGTTTTTGCTGTTGGTTTATTTTCACATTTGCTTACTGTATATTAACCAGAGTTGCAGCTGTTTAAGTTAAGTGGACTATATATCTCTTAAATATATCTCTTAAATCAATAAGAGATTTCATGAGATTCCACTCATGAAAATGGATTTGAACTGGGTCTCCCCAGTCTGTCTATTTTAGCACAATAGGTCCCTGGATTGTGTAGTGAGCAGTCCCCAACCTTTTGGGCACCAGGGACTGGTTCCTTGGAGAATTTTTCTGCAGACCGGAGGGGGCATGGTTTAATGTGCTGCCTGTATCTCATAGATAGGGCTTCACTTGTTTGAGTGGACTGTTTCTGACTTGCCATGAACCGATGCCCATCTATGGACCATGGGTTGGGGATCCTGGTCTAGTAGCTTTGGATGACATGCTGCCATTTCACAAATTACTTATACCAAGGAACAAAGCATGTTCAAAGGAAGCATGAGAGTCCACCTTTATTTTATATTAACGTTGCACAGTTCCTTCCAGTTCTGTCGCCCTATAAAATTCTAAGTGTGGAAGTCTGGTTCCTGTAGTCTTCAGATTTCTAAGATCTTCTAGAAAATTCGCCATGCGTCAAAGACGGTTGTGAAGTTTCTCTTGCTAAAAAGAAGGTGATGTCATTGATAATTCAACAAATAGCTTTCAGATTGAGAAGAGGCACTGAATATTCCATGCTGAATATTTAAGTAATGATTGCCAGTCTTTAAATGGCCAGCAATAATAATTAGAACACTATGCATTCGATTTTCATCCACCAAAAGATACCATTTCTATGAGTCCAGCATGGCAACTTAGTGTTGCAACTCACATCCGTGCTGTGCAGCACTGAAATGAGTTGGGTGGCCTTATAAATCTACTTAACAAAGTAAGAAATGTCCTCCAGGTTCAGTTTACCTTTCCATGCAGTGTTATTTTCAAACGTTATATGTAACAATGTTTAGCTTTTCTCATTAAGACTGATTGGAAAATGACAAAGCTTGAAATGAAACTGAAGAGAAACAAAACCTAAAGGGCATGTTTTGATAGTGGCACAGACCATGAAATGTAAAATGTTCGGAAAAATGTTAATACAGGACCTTGGAATCCAACCGAGACTTGCAAAAAACCTGAGAGACCAAAATAAAGCAGGATATTTAAGGTGTGCATCCATTGTATTATTAGCAGCAGCAACGATTCATTGGAAAAGCTGTAAAGCTCTCTTTGTATACTTTGTTGTATTTATTTTTCATAGTACATGGCCTTAACTAAAAGGTTAGTATGAAAGGATAGGGGAAAAAATTAAGTCAAATTCACTCAGCTCTCTATGATTTATGCAAGCATGGGGAAATACACGTTTCCTCAATCTTCAACATGAAAAATTTGCACACTCATAAAGTCAGGGCTGGCTGAAGCAAGAAATGTTAAATTAGCTTATTTATAGTCCCCACTGGTGGGGGTTTCAAGTTTGGAGAAAATCAGTTCAATATTTTAAAAAGTTCTGTTTATAATATTAGAATTTTTTGGCATGTACATTGCATTTTTCCCTTAAGGCTTTTAACAAAAAGCAATTTAAAAAATTTAAGGAGATCTCAGTTAAGAATGTGGTTGATTATTTGGGGTTTTTTTTTTAAGGCAATATAGTTTTTAAGGCATCTTCCATATGTAAATGTCTCTTTAGGTAGCAGGCAGTAACTTATTCATTTTCTTTCTGGGAAAAAAAAACTCTTAAGGAACTCAGTCTGATCCTTTCTGGTCTAGTGCAATGATTGTATACAGAAAACACAATGTAATTCATGAGGTGGCTTCTCAACCCTTTTGCTTTGCTTTTTACAGTCTATGTATTACATAATAGAGAAACCTAAAAATAAGAAATGAAGTAAAGAACAAGCAGTTCGTCACACCAGCTCTGAACAGGACAATCTTTGTCTTTCCAATCCAGTCTAAAAATGCACCAATATTTAACACTGGATAGGGAAGAAACAGGGCCGCTGTCAAAGCAGTGTGATGGACCACAGTTTAGGTTCGGCGGTCTACCAATATAACATCTACCTAGGTCATTTCAGAATGTTTCTTGGAGCTTTCAAATCCCCCAGTTGATTATCTTTGCATGAGAAAAGAGCAGAGGTAAACCCAATAGCTTTGCCCCCTCCACAGATTCCAGTGCAAATATCTACAGCAGCAACCAATCCTCTTTCACCTATGGGCAGGTAGGTTCCATTAATTATTTAGAACATGGATTGTAAAGGATTGCAAGTTTGAAGTTATACAGGGAATCTTCATTTGATTCCCCCCACAGTAAGCTTTAAATGGAAGATGATGACTCATGACAACAGAGCTCAAGAAAAGAATCTGAATTAATATTTCTACCCCTTCCATGCTCATCCTTCTGTTTAACGTATGACTTGCTAAATCACCTCAGAAATTGAACCCCATAACAGGGCCACGTGGAATATCATAAACATAATTTTAACGGAGATTATTACTTGATTGTTTTAATACCTGTAAGGCTCATTCCATTCCATGGGCCTTTCAAAAGTCTTGGCATATGATACTGCAAAATTCAGCTAGTTTAAGGAAGGTCTAACCATGTCAGAGGATTACACTGAATATACTGTGTGCTATCATTCTTAAGATCATATGTATCACTTCAAAACAGACAGTAGAGAGACTGATAGTGGAAAATATTTGTAGCTCAGGGTTGAACTGTGAGGTGCTTTCTGAGCTTGGTTGTTCGCTTGCAGACACTTCATTACCCAACTAGGTAACATCATCAGTGCTACCAAGAAAATGACCAAGCTCTGAGAGCACCATGGACCCTACAATGGAGAGAATTACTATTACTATTATTGTTACCAAAACTATGGGACAGTCCCAACCTAACTCAGAAATTGCTGAGGTGGAGGGAAAAATTGGACAAGGGAGTAAGTGTGCCCTCTTGAGTTCCTGAAGAAAATTCTAATACAGTTAAACAAATTTGTCACTGGAGAATTGAAACTATGACAACTGATGCAGAGCCCCTGGAAATCCAATAAGAACCATCATCAGATGTCAGGAAATTAGTTGATAGTACAGATAGTCTTTGACTTACAACTGTACATGTAGTAACTGTTCAAAGTTACAAAGGCACTGAAAAAAAGTGTTTTTCATACTTACAACTGTTACAGCAGTCTCGTGCTCACATGATCAAAATTCAAACGCATGGCAACCGGAATGTATTTATAACCGTTGCAGTGTCCTGGAGTCATGTGATCACCTTTTGACAAGACAAGTCAATGGGGAAGCCAGATTCATTTAACAACTGTGTTACTAATTTAACTCCTGCAGTGATTCACTTAGCAACTGTTACAAGAGAGGTTGTAAAATGGGGGAAAATTGACTTAACAATTTTTGTTAAGTTTTACCTAACAACAGAAATTTTGGGCTCAATTGTGATCATAATTCGAGGACTACCTGTAATGATTTCCAGACTCTCTGCTCATTGCATGAACTACACATATTTTTCCCCTCTTTTCTCCCCCTGCTTCACCCTCCCTGAAGTTCATACAGTGAATCTGATGCTTCAGTCCCATGAGGAGCTATGGAACAAAAGGGCAAATGGAAAAGAAATGTTTATACATATTCAGTCCTTCAAATAATGTTTCCCCATGAATAAGTCCATATCTTAATAGAACAGCATTCTACTTTTGTTACTGTAATCCCTTAATCAAATGAATGGGAACTAGATAAAAGTCAAATCTTGTTAGCTGATTACAGAGAGATGTGTCCTATCAGCATACTGTATAAATATATCAGAAAGACAAAAGCCCTTAGCTCTGCAAACTTCTAAAGTTAGTTGATCCAAAAGTTAGCCTGGATGCATACTGTTATAAAACACAGATACAGCATATTTGCTACTCAGGGTATTTTTCTGACTTTGTCCCATTCCTCATAGTAAAAGCCTGTTTTCCCCAAAGGGACATTTAAGGTCACTTTAGGGGGTAGAATTTTACTTAGAGCCCCCTGGCTAATGAGGTCTGGGAGCCGGGGATTAGTCTAACATGCAAATTTTGGAGTAGCCAATGGGAAGTTACTTATTAAGATGATCCTTCACAGTGTGTTGTTAATTACTAAAGGCAAATAGGGCAAGAAAGGTTAATCGTCCTACAGTTGCAGAGAGGTTTGTCTCCTGCTTTCTTCTCCTCAACAGGATCATCCAATCTTCTTATATCAATACGCAGACTTCTGCAGAGGGCTGGTTCAAATCACAGCCTCTAAGGAAGCAAACGGAATCAGCTTTTTTTTTTTATGTGGCCAGAAGCGTGATGGTAAGATTCAGCACCAGCAACTTTTATTAAGCATGGTGCTAATCAATTAAACTTCCAGATTAACTAATGAATCCAACCCACAGTAATTTGCTCAGTGTGAAAATTGAGCATTTTACTGCAGGTTGGACCAGGGGTGAAATCTACTTACCTTCCTTATCAGTTCGGAAGCGCATACCGTACGCACACGCTCTCTTCGCTCATGTGTGCACATGCATCACATGCACACCTTCTGCACATGTGCAAAAACTTCTGCCCATGCGCAGAAGGTAAAAAAAAACATTACTTCCTGGTTAAAACCAGGAAGTAATGACACCCAGGCGGCGATCGCTACTGGATTGCCAAACCACAGGGAAAAATCGCTACTGGATCGGGCGATCCGGTCTGATCCGGGAGCATTTCACCCCTGGGTTGGACTAAGTTGAATGTTTTTGCTATCCGGCTCAGATAAAATAACTCTAATAAACAATAATAATAATTTATTAAATGTATACACTGCCTAAAGCCCAATGATTCTGGGCAGTCCGCAACTTTACTCAGCCCACCTGAGAATTTCATGCCTTTTCTATGGATCAAATTATATATTGGATGTCCTAAAATGCTTTGCCATGATTTATTTTCAGAACCTGATATTTTAACCATTAACCATTTGGTTAATGTCCATTTGAAGTTAGAACAGCATTGAAAAAAAATGACTTCTAACCATTTTTCAGACTTATGAATGTTGCAGCAACCCTATAGTCACGTGATCAAAATTCAGATGCTTGGCAATTGATTCATATTTATGGCCTGGGGTCATGTGATCACCTTTTGCAACCTTCTGACAAGCAAAATCAGTGGGGAAGACAGAGGCATTTAGCAATTTTGTTACTAACTTAACAATTGCAGTGATTCGCGTAACTGTGGCAAGAAAGGTAGCAAAATGGAGCAAACTTACTTAACAACTATCTCATTTAGCAACAGAACTTTTGGCTTCAATTGTAGTCATAAATCAAGGATTACCTGTACTCAGATTGAATTTAAAGTATTACACACTTAACTTGTAGCTTCTTTCCAACCTTTTTACTTGCAGATTATACAGATGACAATTTGGCTCAAAATGCCTTATTCAAATGAGGAGATAAGAGATGGCCTCAAACTGTCCTGATTGCGATGATAAACCCAGTTCACAAATTAGTTCAGAAGAGATCCAAAAGATCACAAAGTGGGAGTGGGATGCTAAACATGAAAGCTCTTTTGCTGAAAATCTTTGAGGAGCCTGGAGAGAGAGTTCAAAACATTACAGATCATATGGACACTCACAAAAATAACTATATTCCTCAATCTTCTTGTGATCCGTGATGTTTTGAACATAGACTGAAATATGAATGAAGATTGACATTAAACATCCAAGTGCACAGCGAGATGAAGGAAATGCGCCTTGGCATAACAGAGAAAACAGAAATCAAGAATATCCTATACATATATCCAGCTGCACATACTTACCCGTCTTTGCAGAAGTAGAAGGCTTCCCAAAGCAAAGGTGGAATCAAAAGTGGTGGAGATGATAAAAGCTTTTCCCGTCCTCCTTCTCTAGTTCTTAAGGAAAGGATTTTGGATTTATCTGCAACTAGCAGAAGGAAGGGCGAGGATAATCCAAGTTATCTGAGGGCTCCATGGTGCTCTCTCAGCTTGTTTTCTTGCAGACGTTTCATTACAGAATAGAATAGAATAGAATAGAATAGAATAGAATAGAATAGAATAGAATAGAATAGAATAGAATAGAATAGAATAGAATTCTTTATTGGCCAAGTGTGATTGGACACACAAGGAATTTGTCCTGGTGCATACTCTCTCAGTGTACATAAAAGAAAAGATACATTCATCAAGAATCATAAGGTTCAACACTTAATGATAGTCAGAGGGAACAAATAAGCAATCAAATCATCACTAGGTAACATCATCAATGCTAGTCATTGGTATCTCTCTCTCTCTCTCTCTCTCTCGGAGGGGATCTGGGTTGTGAGGCTGGCTCTAAAGTTTGACTGGTGAACTATTTTCACAGTACGGGCCTTCAAAGTCTCTTTGGTGAGGGTCTTGAAAATTCATTTTCTACCCTAAATGAATGGCTCCTATTTATTCCAGTTGAAAGCATAGTTGGATCAAGAGTAGCTAAACTTGTTCTTGGCCACCCTAATTGTGGAATATATTAATCTTGGTGCACAGAACCTAATCAAAGCTAATGAGGAATTAGCATCATTTCCCAGGCTGTAGCCGCTACATCTCTAATGAAACAATAGTCCTTAGAATTTTATTGAAATTATCTCATGAGCTTTTGTGAATCGTGGCCCACTTCTTCAGGTACACAATCTGCAGAGCTGTGAAAGGAAGGGTGTACATACAAAACCAATGAACCTCCTTATTGCCAGTGCTTCCTTGACTCAAAAAAACCCCATTGACCTTCATGGAGAAAGCCACCAAGTATAGTCAATACTTTAGCACCTTCCAAGCAATCAGCAGAAGAAGCTGCTGTACCTTCTGCAGTGTTTTCTGTGCAGAGGATCACCCCCACTGTGATCTTTGCCAACTGCTGTGTGTTGATCATTATAAATGCTGTACCATTCCAAGAACAGAGGAGACAGCACCACACATAGATTTACGGCATGCAGGATAGTGCCTTCTTGGGATTAATCTCCATGCATCTGATGAAGTGGACTGTGACCTGAAAAACCTGATGCAATAATAAACAGATTAGTTTTCAAAGTTATCCGAAGAGCTTTTGTTCTTTTGGCTGGCTGGCTTACCTCTGGTTTAGATCTTTGATCAATTATTGGGCTCAGCAGCAGAGCGGTGGTTCAAATGCTTGCCCCCATCAAGACCAAGAGGAACAATTTGGAATCAGCCTGGCAGAATCTGATCCATGGTTCTGGGGTTGAGATTGTGGCAACCTATTGGAAGCAATCCCTTGGCCCACCTGTATAAAACATCCCTTCCAAAAGACTCCAGCCTATTGATTTTCATTGACTAAAACAATTCAGAAAAGGCAACCTCTGAATGCAGTAAGGGTTGTATCCTTCAAAGGACAAAATTTGGCCGCTGCAAAACTTTAAAAGTTTGCTTCTGTTTAGAAATGGCAGCCCCAACTTGACCTGAATACAAATGATTCTGTCTGCAAAGTGACTGGCAAACACATCACAGCATGCAAGAAATGATTTAGTCTCTTGGTGGAAACTCCTGTTGCTTTCATTGAAATATACAGTGCAACCCCCCCCCCCCAATCCCATTCAGTTTAAAAGCTTCACTCTACGGTAGTCTCCTTTTCTTCTCACCCACTGTATATATGAAAAAGAAAACCTGCTCTGCATCTGTGCAAATAGATCCATGCCCCAGTTTCTTTGAACATTAATCATCCTTAACTAAAGAAGTTACATTTAATCATTTTAACCTTGGTGTTACCATTAGACAAGGGGCTCATGAGATATCTGCAAGAAACAATGCTACTTCGAAAACAGTTTGATGGGAAATTAGAGGTTATTACTTTTTACTACAGAATTAGTCCTATAACAAAGTGCTATTGCTTGAGTATTTTAAGTACTCCTTATTAGTAATGTGACATTGGAATTCTGCTGAGAAAGCCAGCATTTTGTTCTTTTACTACGGAGTAAGAATATAAGACTTGAAGTAGGAATAGCCACCAGTTGGAATCTAAGCAATTTAGCCTCCTGATTAACTCCAGAAGACTGTAAGTTGTTATAGGCTTAGTCTACTCAATTCTCCTCCTCCTCCTCGTCCTCCCACTTCCCTCCCTCTCCTTCTTCCTTCTCCTCCTCACATTTCAGTCTTTAAGCCCACAGTCTGTTGTCTCTTAAATAACCATATTTAACCCACAAAAAAAGAGCAGAGCTATTTTGTGTGTCCAATTTCCTCTTCCTTTTAAAGTAGGGCTATGTTCTCTTGTGTCATTGATGCACTATTTTCCAAAATAATAGTTAGTATCTGCATACACAATAAAGATACGATTGGGAGAAAGAATATAATATTATCTTTGGTTTGGAGTGGAGAGTTACTTCTCTGCTCAGATCTTAACAGTACTTCTGTCCTAGATAACAACAGAAATAGAATTCAATATCCCTCCATGAAGAGATTGCTTTTTTAAAAAAGCAAACAAAATAAAAAAAAAAGACATTCTCTAAGCCCTCAGCATTTAGAAGGCTCTGGAAGCTTATGACACAATTCTGTGGGTTTGTGAATATTATTTTCCTTTAAATTTATATATATATATATATATATACACACACAAGCACACCTACTTATTTTTCCCATGCACATAAAGGGGAAGGGGGAATGTTAGAAATCCCTTCGTTATTTACAAATTGCTTTTTTCTGCCTGCCCAGTTTATATTTAAGCCAATAAATAGGCACCCTGGTTTAGTGGGTATAAGGAAAAAATAAAAATGAAGCCAAGCACTGTGTTTTCTGATTTTGGTCTGTTTCAACGTGCTTTACACCTTCATTCAACAACATTCTTCATTTAATTAAATGCTTAATTGTACTAGGGATACAGTTTGAAGGGGCAGTTTAAATTGCCTGACCTCTGGTCTGCAATATTAACATCTGACAGCCTTGTAGGGCTGCTGCAAACGATGGCTTTCAGCATAGTTCTCTTACCTCTGCTAGGATTATAACTGAACTACACGGCAGGGAGTGTGTATATTAGTTTCTCAGCAGGTCCTGTATGGTAAGGGTAATAGCAATAACTTTGCCTGCAATGGGGTGGAGGTCTAATATCTCTTAACAACAACACTTGCTTGTTGTAAATGAGAGACGTACAAAGTGATTTGAACCTAAAAGTCCATTTCAAGGAGAACTTCTACTTGGCCATTCTGAGCAGTTATATTTCAAGGGTTCTGATCATTGGGGGTGGGGGATTATCATGAAACAAGTTACTGTAAGAGTTTGTGGTTCAAAATAAAACATAAATGGCTGGGGTGGGATCTGTGAAGGCCATTCTGAAACCTTCATCTTATTTTCCTGTAATTATTTAATCATTTATTTGGAGGCATGTTTTATATCTTCATCTTGCTGAAATATTCAGTCTTTTCAGAACCTGCAGTCTTGAACATTGTTGAAAAATCTGTGTGAAGATCTCTCACATGCAAGGAGAACTACAAATATTTCCTAGAAAAGGTCTGCTAGGAACAGTGGGGAAATTTTCCCCCCAAAAGCCGAATAGAAAGATTCCTAGCTGGTTACAAAAAAACTGTTTGAATGCTGTTATTTCTGCCAGCTGCAATGTTACAAAGCAGTGCTTGGAAGGGTGTCAGAATCTTTCCATATTCACAGTTTTCTTATTTTGAACATTTAAACAACTGCGCCTTAGTATTAAGTATGGTTTCAAGCGCAGAAAAATGTTGCATTTAACACTCTACCAACTTCTGTCCTATTAAGGATTCATTGATATATAACATATGACCATAGTTGACTGAATTTTGCATATTACTGTACATTAAATATATTACCTGATCTGCTGCTTCATTAGGCAACTCTTATTTTGTTCCCTTTCTAACTATTAGACATGAATACTTTTTTAAAGTGTACATTTTTCAGCAGCTATCTTTTATTAATATGGGAGATCCAGTGTTTATGTATTAACCATAATAGCCTTTAATACTGCATTATCGTAACACCGTAAGAGATCATTTGGATGTTATAGCCACCTTGGTTATCTTGACCCTGTTTATTATTTAAAAGTAAAATCACAGTGCTTTGTATAGATTTCCCCAAGCTAAATATCATTCACCTTGTGAAGGTGTTTAGCTGTGATTATTAGATAATCAATTTGGGTAAAATGAATTATGTGCCAAGAGACTTTTTAGAATGCCAGCTGTCTATTCACCTTAGATTTTTAAAAGCCCTATTAAACATTTTATGTTCTTTCTAAATGATGAAGCATAATCTGTCATTCACAACCGGAATTTCTCTTCAGTTTGTATAATCTTTAAATCAAGAGGGCATGTAATAAATACTCTTAATTTTTGTCTGCTTTGCAAAAGAGAGACAAGAATCCAAATTAGGTTTTCGGTATTATGACTAAGTATGTTTCTTACTGTTGGATCTTTTCAAGGGATTGTGTATGCACCTACACGCTTATATATGTGTACGATATACTTGTGACTTTCAGATGTTGATGTGCTGTGATCTTGTGATCCTTAATTTGACTATGCTGGTTGAGGATGATAGGAGTTGGGTGACCATAGCTTTTCTTTCATTGTACTAGACAGCTGTTCAATCAGAAATCCTTGTAGGTAAACCTATAGGAACTTTAAACCTATAACAAGGGAGCCAAGTATCTATAATATAACCCTGACAATGACTTAAAAGTCCACAATGGAGAAGAAAGTATATGGGATTTTGAGTGGTCAAATAGTTTCTCTGTCTGTAAAAAGTATATTTCCATTTAAAAGAAAGGAATTGGAAGTTTGTTCTACACATATATTGTAAGATTCTACACTGACCCAGAATCTCCAGGTAATTGTGACTGCAGTAACACATTTGCTAGTGTTTTTGTTCTGTTTGCACTGTGAAGTTCAAAGGTACAAATCCCAAATAATCTACTTGGAATCCATGGACCTGTCTTTTCTTATCAATGCAGAGCCATTTCTCCAAATTACCTGCTATGTTATTGGTTTATCTGTTCCAAGGTTTTCTGCTACTAAGATATATTGCTTTGACCTTTTCTATAACCGTGTTTTTAATTTTTGTTTGAGTCCAGCTTTCCAGTCTGGGACATTTTTAAATTCAGTCTGATTTCTGAATGGAAGTGCTCTTTGGTATATTTTGATCATAATCTATAACATAACAAGGATTCTCTTGGGAAAGATGAGTAAAACTGGCAAATGAGCATTTCTCTTCACTTAAAGATTGTATGCTTTAACGCGGAGGGAGGCATGCTACTGTAGGGTAGAGGGTTAATTTTGTACACTGTGTTCGATTATATTCCTCATAGATTATAGGAAAACCCATTTCTTGAATATTGTGTGTTTATTTTTTGTGGACAAATAACAATAATAGGGGGACCTTGTTCAGGCTGTTCACATTTTCTGCTTTCAGGTAGTGGAAATAATGCATTTATATCTCTCACAATAAGCTTGTTTCTTGTCCTTTGAGGAGCAGGAATGAGAGAATACATGAAGATCAAGCTGATGCTTTTCTTCAAGGAAATGGGATGATTGACAGAGACTTGCAAGTTGTCAATAACCAACAGCAATTAATTCTCTTTGAATGTAGAGGCTAGTGCATTTGCAGCTGCTCACAAGTGGGTAATAGAATTATAATGGCTTCTGACTGCATTAATATTGGGCAAAACAAAATCAAGAGATTGTTTAATATGTTTGATCTAACTCTTGTCATTTTTCCTTTCAAAGGCTTTGTAGGTTTAAATTAGAGAAGTATTTAATTGAAATTTTAAAAGTTAATGGTGTTCAAAGACTCTGGAAACATGATGGCAGATAATTCTGGACTTTCTTTGTTTTTCCTTGAAGACATTTCATCTCTGGGATAACCATGACCTGGATGACTGAGAATCTCCATAGAACTTCTTCTTCACGAGCGAAGGAATACAATTTGCTATGAATGAGGCGATGTTTTCTTTTGCCACTGCACCCTAATTTTAAATGAAATTATACCCTTTCTCTAGAGACTTTAAATCTCACTGATCCTTCTGTGACTTAACATTTGAGCGAGAAATTATTTCTATGGTAGTGTGGCACCTACCAGTAGCTTAGGCTGGTGTGTGGTTATAGCAGAGAATTGTAGGGGGGAGGGGGGTTTCCATTATGAGGTGCCAGCAAGAGATTATATGTATTTTTGGAAGTTGTGTGGAAGTTTCAGTTAATATAAATATTGCAGCAAAAGGAATTTTGAAACTGAATGAAATGAAATATGTCAGTTGTTTATGACTTGATTCCTCCTTTGTTTCCAGTTCTAATTGAAGGTGTGCTATAAAGCCCTTCATATACCAGGACTATGGTGTCTGAAGGATTGCCTCTTCCTGTATGTTCCTATTCACATTCTAAGATCATATTTAGGAAGATGTGTTCCCAGTGCTCTCCCATGATGACTCATGGCTGGTGGTCAGCCAAGAACAGGCCTTGTCAGTGGTGGCCTCCCAATCTTGGTAATTGCACCCTAGTGAATTATGCACAGAGCTGTCTATCTTGCCTTTGTTATGCCAAGCAAATAAATGTATACTTTTCAAGTTTTTTAAATAAAATGTTAATGCTTCAGAGAGTTTGTTAACTTCTTCACCGCTGCTTTTTTTAATCTGTGCTATTTTTATCATTTGTTTTGTTTGTGTTTTTCCTATAATGTTTGCAGTGTATATATTTATTAACTGTTCTATTGTTTTAATTGCTTGAACTTTATTACAAACTGCTTTGATTTTTTTTTTTTAATGGGAAGCAGCATGTGGATGGTTTAGCGCAATAAAATACATAAAATAATATTTGTAAGGCTGGCCAGTGAAATCATAGCGACCATGCATGTCTTGCATTATCCAGATTCATGTGATTTTTAGTTCATCTTTGGCATAAATATTCCTATATTTTTGTTTTTGTCTGAGCATCTGCCATCGTTTTCATCATGGAGAAGAATCTATGAATCTGGTTCTTTTAAATTGATTCTATATGATGCTGATATTATGTGGCCCAAGCACCAAATGACAGGACTGAAAAATGTCCAGATCTCATTGATTCATCAAAATTGAAAGTCTATAGAGATTTTCAGTCATCCAGGTCATGGTTGTTCCAAAGATGCTTTTTCAGGAGGCAACTGGAGTTTCTTGTTTTTTCTTTTGAAGACGTTTCACTTCTCATCCAAGAAGCTTCTTCAGCTCTGACAGGATAGTGGGGAATGGAAGGATTTGTGTTCCTTGCAGACAGCTGGTAATTTGCATCCTTTTAGAGGGTCATTGAAGCATTTGGAGGTTTATCCATGTCCTCAGAGTCACCTGAGTAGTGCTCAAGAAAATCCAGTTGCCTCCTGAAAAAGCATCTTTGGGACATCAAAATTATTGAAAAAGAGATCTGAGCCACTATGAAAAGAGATCTGAGCCATTACTAATCATAATGAGTACTATTTAAAATCTACAATTAACAATTATTTATACAAATCATTTGGAAGATAGGCTTCTAGAATAGTCAATGTTAGATAACAACCCTTGTTGGTTTGTTTCTAATGTCCTTGTTAGGCCCCAAAAATGTACTGGGTCAGTTCAAAGGCCCAACGTGAGCAAGCATTCAAGTTCTTAGGAACCTTTGATCAACTACTATCGGGGGTGGGATTCAACCGGTTCAGACCGGTTCAGGTGAACTGGATGTTAATTTTAATCTGGTTCATCGAACTAGGGTGAGGCTCTAGGAGGGTGAAAAACGGGCCTAATGGAAGTCAGGAAATGAGCCCATTTCCGGCCTCCGGAGGGCATTCGGTGCTGTCCTGGAGGCTCCAGGAAAGCCTCCGGAGCTTGGGGAGGGCGAAAATGCCCCCCCCCGTCATGGTGCAGGAGGCTGAGTAGGCCACACCCCCATGGCCACGTCCACCCAAGAACCAGGCAGTGGACCAGTTGCTGAAATCTTTGAATCCCATCCCTGACTACTATGGTAAATTGTGCAAACCAAAAAATCTTTATTCATGAATTATACACTTACCTTCTTACCTTCTTTTATATACTTTCAGACACTTTTTTAAAAATTGTACACACTTTCAGTTTTAATACATTTTTTGTCTTATAGTTTTTTATAATTTAATACAATATCCTTCCCTCCTTGTGGTGTCTATGACCATAGTAAATATTTGATGTGATTTGATTAGCATTAATTATAGGCATGATGGAATGTAGGGAAAATGGGAATAAAAACCAGGGCTATTTGCTGAAATGTTATCATCTGTACTTGTTGGATACATCATGTCCATCCACCAAATTGTTTCCCTCAAGGAGCAGGTAGTCTTCACTTAATGCCTTGTCATTTTTCAACCATTATGATGGCCATAGAATGGGTGCTTTAGGACCCATATGGAGCTTTATGACTGGCTGCAGTGTTTCATGGTCATGTGACCATGATTTACAATGTTTTTTTCCAGTTTCTGGCAAAAAGCACTTATTCAAACGATTGAGTTTTCTTAAGAACCATGGCATTTGTTTAACGACTGCTCAAAAAAAGACATAAGATTCTTCTAGTCATATGGATGCTTAGCCTAATAACTGTAACAAATTACGACCATAACTCAGGGCTCAATTCCAGTTATTAGTTGAGGACTATCTCAGGGGTGGGTTCTATTTACCTTTACTACCGGTTCGCAGCGGAGCCGCGTGCACTCTTCTGCGCATGCGCAGAAGCATTTTGATGACATTGGGGTCAGTGGGTTCTATAGAACCGGTGAGAACCTGGGGCAACCCACCACTGGACTACCTGTACAGAATACAGAACTGATCACCTGGTAACCACTTTCCATTTCTATTCCACTTTCCATTTCTGTTTTGCACACATCTTCTGCATGTACATAAAAGCTGTCCATGCTAATTATGCACAGTATTGGAGCCAATGGCTCTGGAAAACTCTGTGTCTTTTGAAATATAATCTTAAATTATATTCTGCCCTGGTGGCGCGGCAGACTAAAGCACTGTTATTAACATCAGCTGCCTGCAATTACTGCAAGTTCAAATCTCACCAGGCTCAAGGTTGATTCAGCCTTCCATCCTTTCTAAGGTAGGTAAAATGAGGACCCAGACTGTGGGGGCAATAAGCTGACTTTGTATAAATATACAAAAGTATGAAGGCTATTGCTTAATACATTGTAAACCGCCCTGAGTCTCCGGAGAAGGGCGGCATATAAATCAAACCCAAAAAAAATTTATTATTATTATATTTATTATTTTTGCCTGTTCATGTTTCTCCCTCTCCCCCATTGCTTCTACTTGCCTTTTACAGGTAATCCTCGATTTACAACAGTTCACTTAGTGACTGTTCAAAATTACAATGTCACTGAAAAAAGTGACTTACGACCATTTTTCACACTTATGACCATTGCAACATCCCCAGGCAACATTCAGATGCTTGACAACTGGTTCATTTTTATGACAGTTGCAGTGTCTTGGGGTCATGTGATCCCCTTTTGTGACCTTCTGACAAGCAAAGTCCATGAGGAAACCAGATTCACTTAACAACCAAGTTACTAAGTTAACAACTGGAGTGATTCACTTAACAAATGTGGCAAGAAAAGTCGTAAAATGGGGCAAAGCATATTTAACAAATTTCTCACTTAACAACATAAATTTTGGGCTCATTTGTGGTCCTAAGTCGAGGACTATCTGTATTCTCTTTTGCCTGTTAACTGTCATTGATGATTTCTCATATTTAGTAAATAAACATATAGCTAACTGAATTGACTGATACGTGTGCTTGCTGTGATCAGGATTTAAGATTGACAGGCAGTGTGTTGGATGCACATTACATCCTGTAATTTTCCAATAATGCTCATTATTTTCCCAGGGACTGCTGAACGCACAAGGCAAGGAAGGGTAGATGACAAAACATGAGTGACAATAGCATGTTGTCATAGTGTATGACTTGCATCAAAATCAGTGATGGAATAAACATAGCGTCCCATGCCTTATTTTTTAAAATAAAAAACTCAGCTGTTAATTTAATATTCCTGGATATTCGGCACCCGATTCAGCATAATTTGAACGTATGCAGTTTCCTCTCATATTCTAAAGTAGAGCTAAGGCTGTTTAGTAATGGGTGAGCATGGCTGCTTCATAAGTATATTATGTAGCTTCCATTTGCCCTTCCCATTCCAAATGTTAAAACAAGACCTCTGGTTCTTCAGAACTGATCTCTCTAGTTACAAGCTCCCAGTCTAATTTTTATGTTGGCGTAATATCCATAATTCATAGAAGACAGGGGTTGCAAGTCTCTAACTTAGCGGCCACCAGTCTTTATTGCCACTGTAATAATCTTGATAGAAGTGGCTTTTTCCAGACCAATTTTTCTTTGGTCTGCAGCTCGTTTGCAATAAACATGAGCCAGAGTAATGAGACAAAAAACTCTGACTTCTCCTATGACAATTCAACTGGTTCACAAAGGGGCAGTAAAATATAATCCAAGGATTTACGGCGCTAATAGCAATGAGCAGTGGAGTTCATTATTATGCTAAACTTTCAACTAAAGCATGGGGACAAAGATTGCCATAGGCACTGTCCTGTATGTTGGCGATAATTGAGTCTATTAGCCTTAATTTCATAATTCCTAAATTAATTCTGCTCACTTATAAATAGCTTTAATTGCTTGACGGGGGGAGTTATTAAAAGGCAATGTACTATGTATTAGTGCGATGAATTCATTTGAATATAGCACACTCAACGTAATCAGCTTCATTCATTGTCATATATTTATCTGTCAACAATGATGATATCTAAGTTGGGTCTAGAAAACAGTCAATGGCCACTGAAGTAATTCTAAACATTGCATTTCACAGGTGACCCCTTTAGGTGCTCAGGAGTTGTCATACATTTGTTGTATAAATTTGGTTGTATAAACAGAGGCATAGAATCAAAATCATGTGAGATATTAGTATCGCTTTATAAATTCTTAGTAAGACCACACCTGGAATACTGCGTCTAATTTTGGTCACCACATTACAAAAAAGATGTTGAGACTTTGGAAAAAGTGCAAAGAACAACTAAAATTATTAAAGGGTTGGAGACAAAAACATATGAAGAACAGTTTCAAGAACTGGGTATGGCCAGTCTAGAGGGGAAAAAAGGACTAGGGGGTGACATTATACCAGTATTCCAGTATTTGAGGGGCTGACACAAAAAAGAGGAAGGTCAACTTATTTTCCAAATCAGCAGAAGGCAAGACAAGAAACAATGGATGGAAACTAATCAAAGAGATTAAGAAGAATTAAGGAGAATTAAGGAGAAACTTCCTAACAGTGAGAACAATTAACCAGTGGCACAGTTTGCCTTCAGAAGTTGTGGGTGTTTCATCACTGGAGATTTTTAAGAAAAGACTGACAGCCACCTGTCTGAGATGGTATAGGGTCCCCTGCGTGAGCAGGAGATTGGAGTAGAAGACCTCTAAGGTCCAATCAGCTCTATTTTGATCGATTGATTAAATGTCCCTATGCTGTGCTACATTTAGAAGTCTCCATGCTCTTGCAAACCATGGGGGTGGGAAATTTTACTCCAAAATTCTGCTTTGAATCTGAATTTTGTAAATGTGGTTGTCCCTGTTGCACATGCTCAGTGACAGCTTCTTGGACACATTTGTACATTAGGTGGAAATGCTTAAAGGTGAATGGAACCTTTGTTTGTACCCTCAATTGCATGGACATCATATTGTGATGGCAAAGTGGTTAGAACGCAGTACTGCAGGCTACTTCTGCTGACTGCTGACTGCCAGCAGTTTGGCAGTTTGAGACTCACCAGCTCAAGGTTGACTCAGCCTTCCATTTTATTTATTTATTATTATTTGTCAGATATAAGTATAAACATGATTATGAATACAGGATAAGGATACGACTAAATGGGGACAGTAGGACAGGGACGGTAGGCACATTGGTGCGCTTATGCACGCCCCTTACAGACCTCTTAGGAATGGGGTGAGGTCAACAGTAGACAGTCTAAGGTTAAAGTTATGGAGGTTTGATGTTGGTAAAACAAGGACCCAGATTGTTGGGGGCAATATGCTGACTCTGTAAACTGCTTAGAGAGGACTGTAAAGTACTGTGAAGTGGTATATAAATCTAAGTACTATTGCTATCATGCTGTGTATAGTGTTTTCTGCTGCAGTCATTTGAAATATCTTCAAAAAATCAGTATCATTGGAAGCTGGGGCTTATTCAGGATGTTCACATGGTTTAAGATTTACCAAATGAGATTTATGATGCATGGGAATATCTTTTGCAGCTAGGGTTTTAATTCAGGGATATTAGTTATTACTCATCTCTTCTGACAGCAACGGTTATCTCGGTTTCTACTATCGTGCCAAATGGAGAGATGTTCTTCACAGCTGTCCATCAACCCTGAAAATCAAATCAAACAAAAGACAGTTCACACACTACACAGATCGCACATTTGAGTTTGATTGGTTTTAACTTCACATGTTTAGCAATGCCAGTTAATTGTGCTTTATTCAGTAAATCATGGGTGAATAAACCATGTCTTTGTCTGATAAATGAAGCTATCTCGAACAAGCGTCTCTAACCCATGGCCCACAGGCTGCATGCGACCCTGGTTAGCTAGTAATGTAGCCTTACAAGATTGAAAATTTTTAACGTTATATGATTTATATACAGTACATTAACTGTATTATGTATTTTATATATGGCCCACAACAATTCCTCTTCACTCAGTGGGGCCCAGATAAGACAAAAGGTTGAATACCCATGATTTAGAAGTTTCTATTCTCTCCAGCTGACTTTATACATGCACCCTGCTGCTTATATCAAGAGGAAGCTGTTATGCCAAAGGCTGCCTTTGACAAAATTACTCAAATCTGCATCATAGATGTAGTTTATTTAAATTAGAATGAAAAAAAGGTGTTGCAAATCCATAAATAAAACATGAAAAGTTTAAAGTTGCCAAAGACAGGCTATTAGAGCTACTAAAAATTAGAATTTTGCTTTTTTTAAAATTTGATTTTATATGTCGCCCTTCTCCGGAGACTCAGGGCGGCTTACAATGCGTTAAGCAATAGCCTTCATACTTTTTGTATATTTTTACAAAGTCAGCTTATTGCCCCCACAAACTGGGTCCTCAATTTACCTACCTTAGAAAGGATGGAAGGCTGAGTCAATCTTGAGCCTGGCAAGATTCGAACTTACTAATTGCAGACAACTAGAGTTAAATTACAATGCATTAGTCTGCTGAGCTATACCAACAATTTGTAACTTGTAAGGCAGAAAACTTACGGAATGGGATAGGTGAACAATAGTTCACATTTAAGCGTGATTTTTACCCTTTACTGAAATCATAGTTGCTGAGCAACCTCGACAGTGTTCAGTTTTGCAAGTAATCTTAATAATACTCTTTTAAAAAGGTATTTTATTATATCATGGTAAATAAGATGAGAGAAAAAGTTAAATTCATACAGTTGCATTAGACATATGCCCAAGTCAGGAAAAAATGATAGTTTCAATTCAATATAAACACCTGCATTCTGGGAGTTCTACTGAATCTTTTCAGATCAGTCCCTGCTTAGTAGATATGTGATTCAGAAAACTTTGGTTACTCCAGGTTTTTGGTGAAACATTGCCTCCCCCCCCTTTCTTTCCCAGCTCTCCTATTTTCCTAGTATCTTGTTTAGTTTTAGTTTTATTAAATTTATATACCGCCCTTCTTCCCTTTCTCCTCTCAGTTACTACTGATATCCCACTGCAACATACCCACTGGCCTGATTATCTCCTGATCTTCCAGAACTGATGGTGGACTACAACCTGGATCTCCCCACATCTAGTCCAGGGTGTGCCAGTACACCACACTACACAATGTAACCCCACCCTGTCCCACTTAAGGAAATAATTGGCTTCGGAGCCTCTGTTGAGTTCTCAAAAACCATTAAGAGGCGTGCTGCTTCTGAACAGCAGTTTGGGCCAAATCGTCCATGTAACAATGCTTAGCTTGAATACACTGCAAAGCATTACTGCAAGGGAAATCAAACATCTTTCTACATTTCATAAAATTTTGAACATTCATCAGAATAAAGTTGGTCCAAAGAAGTAAGATTACAAGAGGCTGCATTTACACAAGGGGGGAAAAAAGAACTACAAGATTATTAGACTGTGGTTATTCTATGAGGCAAGTTTTTCATGGATAATAAAGTCAAAATTACATCCATGGTCATTTGTATTCTTCTCGTCCCTGTGGTAGTATGTTTCTACTTCAAGCGTGAGACTTGGGAGTTTGAAGGTTCTGCGCAGGATCTTTGCTTGTTCCTAGCACTGCATTCTTCTAGACAGAGGAGCTCTAGTGTGATTCCTGGGATCTGTTGGAGCCATTTTCCCAGCTTAGAAGTCACAGCCTCAACTGCTCCTATTACTACTGGGACCACTTTGGTTTTTACTTTTCACATACACAAACACACTTACACACACACACACAAACAGAGAGACAGAGAATGCATGTATGTGTGCAGCTGATCCCCAAACCAACAATGATCTCAGGAATTTCAGTGGCATCAAATAATAACTTTCACATTCTACCCAGAGACGAGCTGAATTTTGAAATATCTTGCTCTGATTAGTAACTACAGTTGAAGCAAATGCCCCATTAAAAACCTGGAAAAATATGGAAAGTAAATCTACCTTTCCCAGCAGGCAATTCTAATTTATGCAGCAAAAGTCTCAGAGGATGCCCCTGCCAAGGAAAATTATTTAAATGGCATCTAAATTCACTTACAGTAATGTGAACTAATGTAAATAGGAAGACTCTTAACATATAAATCAATGATGAACTTAGCAAGATGATAAAAGATGCAATCTTGCTGTCATTGGCATCAATTTTACTTAATTCAAAGGAGCAGATTAGAGCAGAACCACTGAGACAGATTCTGAGAATTTTTTTAGATGTAAAAAAACCAATACAGAAATTTACACATTTTGATGTTGTACTTTGTTTCCTCGGGCCTAAAATAATGGATTTATTTTTTAATGTTTAATTGTCTAGATAGGGTATAAAAATAAACAATTTGCAATAGTATCTCTAATAGTCTGACTCATAAGGCACATACATGAAAAACACAATCAATAAATAATGAATATGACTCAACTCTACTTGAGAAGAGGTCTCTTGTTGCGCAATATGACTGAATGCTGAGAAAACATTGATAGAGCACTTCATATAACTGCTGCATAAAAGTGGGGCCTTTTTCCCCAATTAGTACCATGGAGTGATTTTCAAATTATAATACTCCAACCTCCTAACAAATTTGTGATTAATGAATTTGTGATCCCCTTCCCCATGAATAAAACTAACAATTTCGCTGATGCCAAAATTGGGCAAGAAATAAATATACCACTTTTTATCATGAAATACAACAGAAACTTTTGGACTTTGCAGGACAGCAATTATCCATTGCAGGTAAAAATGAGGAAAAGCCAAAAGTGGTTTTTGATAGCAGACAACTTTTCCTGCGTACACTTGATTTTATAAAAATAATAAAATGTAACAAACAGCCCAAATTACTTGTGACTCCTAAGGGGGGCAGACCTATCATCAAAGAACTGTCATAATCCTCTTTTTTCAACAATTCAATAGAATATTTCTTCCTTCCTCTCTTCCTCCCTCCCTCCCTCCCTCCCTTCCCTCCTCTCTCTCTCTCACACACACACAATGAATGGACTAAATTCATGAATGTTGGCATTCTTCCTTGAAATCTCTTGAAAATTCAGTGCACTTTCTTAAAATATCCAGAATTTCAGATGGGAATCATGAGATTTGCCAGTCTCCTCCGATTTAAGTCATTTTTAGTTAATTTAAAATTTAGATTTTTAATCATACTGAGTTTGAGACTTCCACAAATATCATTGTGTGGTAAAAACTACATTGTCCATTTATGGCCAACATGATGGTCTTTCAACATTTCATCGTTTGTATGTAAGAAGAGACTAAAATACTCCAATTTATATCACTGATTACCACTGAATATCATAGAAGAGTGAAATTTAAAAATCTGCATGCTCATATCCTATTTGGCTACTTTAATTACTACACAGCAGTGGCTAAAAAACAATAAAGCTAAGACTGTTTGTAGAACTGCTAAAAACTTTTTACACTCATCAAGAAAGTAATCCAGTAAAGACCAGAGGTGAGAAGAATCATGAAATCACGTACACAAGTAGATGAGTCCAGGGTCTGTGATGAGCTATCTCTTTGTGCTGGGCATCAGAGGGCTTAGTACAATGGGCAGCTATTTCATGGGTATAGCCTAGCATGGAAAGGTGTCTTCTCTTAACTCAGATAATACCATGTAGTGTACAGTCACTTTGTTTCTCTGTTGTGCTTAGGCTGGCAGTATTTGAAAGAGCAGATGGCCATGATGAAATTGCATTATACTCTTCATGAGTATCTCTGACTCAGGTCCTCCGTGTCTTCTTTAAGAATGTAAAAGTTAAAAGGTTAGAATGAAAGCAAGCTGACAAGGTGCTTGGAGGCTTGTTCAAAATCTTTGCAGTGCAAAAGGCTAACGTTTTCTAGCTTTATCCCTGCAATGAACCAAATTAGCAGTAAAAAGGGAGAAATGGGTCTCCTTGTCACTGCATTGTCCTTCTCATCATAAAGGGTAGTACAAGTACAATAATATCTTGTGCAAAGAAACTTTTTCTGGTAGAAATTTTGTCCCTCGGCGAAGTTCCTTTTAAAAAAAATCTGGTTTTACTCTGCTTTTGAGAACCTTTGCTATAAAGGTGGGTTTGGTGGCTTTGCTATGTCACTAAGGAACAATACTATGAAGAGAGTCACAGATTTCTCTACGGTTTCTTTAAGAGCAAACAAGCAATGGCAATTTAATCAGCTGCCCTAATTTAGCAAATTCAAATTCATTTGCTGTAAAATAATTACCTTCTTTCCATTTATGCCTGGCTTTTTTAAACTACAGCATTTAAGGATTAATTAGATCAATTCAATTCATTTAGTCCATTTAATTAATGCATGTTGGTTTAATGTAAATACAGTTTCTCTTGAGTAAAACTTAGTTCCCAATGACTTCACGGACTGATCCATATACTTAACAGTAATGCAGAAGTGGGCTGGCCTGTGCCTTTTTTCAAAGTGTTTTGTCAACTTTCTATAGTCCTGAGAATTCCTGTTTGTCTCTTATCCAAGTGCTGGTCAGGTCCAGGTCTATTTACTTTGTCAGGGTTATCCAAAGTTGCCACCTAGTTAACTAGTTAACACTAGTTAGACATTGAGCGGTGGCTCAGTAGCTAAGATGCCGAGCTTGTCGATCAAAAGGTCGGCAGTTCAGCTGTTCGAATTCCTAGTGCCACATAATGGGGTGAGCTCCCGTTACTTGTCCCAGCTTCTGCCAACTGCCAACTGCGAACTAGCAGTTCGAAAGCACATAAAAAATGCAAGTAGAAAAATAGGGACCACTTTTGGTGGGAAGGTAACAGCGTTCCGTGTGCCTTCGGCATTTAGTATTGTGGGCCACATGACCATGGAGACGTATTCAGACAGTGCTGGCTCTTCGACTTTGAAACAGAGATGAGCACCGCCCCCTAGAGTCAGGAACGACTAGCACATATGTGCGAGGGGAACTTTTACCTTTACCTTAATGTACAAAGCTTTATATTTTTCCTTTATCTGCTTCTCATATTCTGAAAGGAAAGGCTTAGACACAATATTAACATTTCTTTATAGTGCTTAAGAATCTGCGAGTCCTAAATCCCATTCAGGTAGTATTTTTATGTGTTTAATTGTTCTTGCAGTTGAACACAAGGGAATGGCAATTTCTTGTTTTTTTTCTGTTTTCACTGTGCAATTCAGAGAGGGGAGGCAGGATGTGGTGGAATCACCAGCTAAAGGAAAGTGGGCAGTAGAGGCTCGTCAGCAGGGTATTGCTCCAGGGAGGAAATGTCATAGTGAAGCCTTATCTACTTAGTTCTCAAAGGAATGTAGCCAGTCTGGCAAGTTTCTTGTAATGTAGTTAATCAACAATAAAGAAACTGATTTGGCCTATTCAGGAAGCTGTTCTGGTTCCTTTGCCTGACACAGGGCTACTATCTACAAACCGAACATGCTTTTAAATGTCTACATGGGAATGTTTCATTTGAACACAGTGAGGTCTTTCCGAGACTCCCAGAGTTTATTTCCTGCTTAAGGAGCTGCAATTTCTAGTGGTGTCTTACCGCCCTACCACCATAGTTCAAACAAACCGGTTCAGAGTCAAGAAATTGCTTTGAACAAATGGGATAGCCAAGACATGCCCACTTCTAAGTGACAAGACGTTAATAATGGCTGCTTGCCATTTCCCATAGTGGAGACACTTGGAGCAACTGAAAAAGCAATTTCTTTGCCTATAAATTGTTTTTCCTTTTTTTCTTGGAGTAGCTGGATATAAGATTTCCCTCTTCTGTTGTGTGATTGATACTTTCAATGAAAAAAAGTAGTTGACTGCTATAGAAATCCTTTGTTTTATATAATGGAGGATGTCAGCATGTAAAGGCAACTTGCGAAACTAATTGAATAAGATTGGCATCTCCTAAAGGAGGTAGGGTGAATACGGGAAAACACGCACTATTTGGCCTAAAAGAAAAAAATGGAAAGAAAATGCAACCTTCTCATTCTTCATCTTTTATTGCTCATGAAAAATTGGTAGATAATCCATACGTACTTTGCTATCTGAAATGTAGAATGTTAGAGAGATGGTTTAAGGTCTGAGGAAATCGTTTAGTTAATTTATACATTCCATCGACTTGCTGCACCCCAGAATTATTTGCAACATTTGTTTGGTAGGTTCTCTGACCCAAATTTTGTGATTCCTTTGCATCTATTATTCAGTTTTCAATTGAATGCATTATAATTTCTTGTGATATCAGAGCTTATTACATCAATATGGTTTAACTGTGGATAGAAAACAATTGATTTGAATTCATTTATTTGCAGGTAGTCCTCGACTTATGATCACAATTGAGCCAAAATTTTCCATTGCTAAGCAAGACAGTTGTGAAATACGTTTTACTCCGTTTTACAACCTTGCTTGCCACAGTTGTTAAGTGAATCACTGCAGTTGTTAACTTAGTATCATGGTTGTTAAGTGAATCTGGCTTCCCCATTGACTTTGCTTCTCAAAAGTTGCAAAAGGTGATCACATGACCCTGGAACACCGCAACCGTCATAAAGACATGCAAGCTGTCAAGCATCCAAATTTTGATCACATGATCACACGGATATTGGCATGGTCATAAGTGTGAAAAATGGTCACAAGTCCCTTTTTTCAATGCTCTTATAACTTTGAATGGTCACTAAATGAATGGTTGTAAGTACTACCGGTATTGAAATTATACAATCACCCCCCACCGCCTTTAAGCGATTCTGCATAGCTAACTAGAGTGAAAAACATCACAGTATGAAAAAGTGAAGAAAAGAAACCATAAAAACACCCATGCAAGGGACAATAGCACACACAAGATATCATTATCATGGCTCACATACCATCATGGCCCACTGCCAGGAAGAGAACCAGTCTGGATTACTGCAAAAGACTGGGGTCAGCACTAGCAATTGCCATGTACAACTCTGAGGCTAGCAATTGGTTTCAGACTTAGATGTGGAACTTGGAGAATAGAAAGAAGCTAATCCTAGATTTGTGAGATAGTAGATCATGACTGAAAGCACTGTCTGGAAATGGCAGGGAGTTCATGCAATCAAAATGGCAGGTGCAACTGGCCAGTAGTTGCAAAACCCATCTCTACTGTTTTGCTCGTACGCTCACACGCATTTGCTTGCATGCACGATGCTTCTGCGCATGTGCAGAAGCGTCCAATGTGGGTGGGCAGAGCATCCCGCCGCTGCCGCTACCAGTTCGCCGATCTGGGTAGACCCGGTAGCAACCCACCACTGCAACTGGCCCCTTCCAATGTATATGTGATGCATAAGGTACACATTAAAAAAAAGTTATGTGGGTGTGTCCACAATCTTGATTTTTGGAAACCCTAAAGATGCCCCTGGTATAGTTCCTGCTCCATCAATGATATTTTTTTCTATCTCTAGGCTCTGATTGTCATACCCAGAAAACTTTGTATTAACTGAGATGGTTAAAGAGCCAGCCCTTGACATAGTTTAATATTCCACCCTCTCTGCATTCCTGTTGCAAGAGGAAAGTTCTGGGAAGGGAACTGAGCCTGAGATGGCTAAACTGGCCAAGAGGAAGTTCCTTTAGGAATCTACATTGGGACATTGGGATTGGAATTTCTTGGTTGCCAGGATAGTCTAAGCCAGGGGCCACCAAATTTAGCAATTTTAAGACTAGTGGACGTCAACTCCCAGAATTCCTCAGTTTGCCAAGCTTGCCAAGTTTGGAGACCCCTGGTTTAAGCATCATGAGAGATAATCTGGATATAATAACTTGGAACTGACCAGCTGTTCTATTCAATCTGAGTATTGGCTGCCTCTAAAGCCAGAGATGATGATCAGGTTTGGGGGCAACATGTCCATTTCATACCTTAACTTGTCCCCCATGTACCAAATTCTCCCACAAATAAAAAATGCAGTTGCACACCTCCATGACAGTGTCAGAAAAATAGCCTTCTCCTTGGTAATCACCTACCTTCAGTAAACATTACAATCTATTGTCCCAAAGGTGCTTTTTCAAGAGGCAACTAGACTTTATGGTTTTTCTTTGAAGATGTTTCACTTCTCATCCAAGTAGTGAAACATCTTCAAAGAGCTGAAGAAGTTTCTTGGATGAGAAGCAAAATGTCTTCAATGAAAAACCAGAACGTCCAGCTGCCTCTTGAAAAAGCACCTTTGGGGCAACCATGGATGACTAAGAATCTCCATAGATATTACAATCCATTCTAACAAAGGAGTTATATAGAAGTTCAAAAGCACATTGCTCA
This sequence comes from Arizona elegans, assembly GCA_022577455.1. Taxonomy (NCBI): domain Eukaryota; kingdom Metazoa; phylum Chordata; class Lepidosauria; order Squamata; family Colubridae; genus Arizona; species Arizona elegans. Next base: position 111,773,921 of record JAKOOJ010000001.1, read on the forward strand.
TTCAGTGGGTGAGGCTATTTCCATCTAATGATATTTCACTTCTATATTTGTTTTTATGCATGTGGGCTGACTGTAGCATTGATCAGAATCATTGGGCTACATATTTAACTTTAGGTTGAAGTTCTAAAAAGTGAAGAACCTACAGCCTATTGTTTTCACGAATTTGTTAGTCATACATTTATACTTGACCTTCCTATTGCCTGGGTAATCAGATTAGATTTCCACTCTCTATCTCTGAATCAGCCAGTAGGCCTGAGAGTTGTATTTTTAGGCCTTGTTTAATGTAAAGCAGGAAACTGATCACTGAATATTCTAGAAATGTAAAAAAAAAAAATAACTACGGAAGTAAACAAAATGCAGCATCAGCAACTATTCAGTCAATCTGACTCAACAAATTAGTCTAGAAGAGCAGAACCATTAATGGAAGGTCAACGTATAATGGAATGAGAACCCTGAAGGAAGTGACTCAAGTCAGGTATTTGTGCAACAGCAGAACAAGTGGGGATGACAATAAATAAAGGAATGTGTGGAGACATTAGAAAAGAGTAAAAGTCAAGTATGTAAGAGGAGGAATAAATCAACTGGTAAGAGTCACAGCAATAGAAAATCTCAGAAGTAGGGAAAGGAATATGGAAGCAAAAATACAGTTATCCCCAAAAGATGGCAGAGGTGATGTTGCTTTAACAAGCACTTCTGGAATTCAAAAGATCCATATGTATTTCATTGCAGAATGTTGACTTAGAACTCTGAGTCTGCTGTTTGCCAGTGCAGCAAGCATAATTTTTCCTTTATTTTACCAGAGATGTTTATCTCTAACACAACAAATTTTAGAGTTCTCCTTGGAGCTAATTCCTTAATTGTACCAAAATGTTTTTAGCAGAGGAACTAACATTAGAATGCCAAGGAGCAATGGTGGCTCACATGGTTAGAATGCTGGATTGACAAGCAGCAAGCCCGTGTTCGAGACCCAAGTGCTGCTATGCGACGGGGTGAGCTCCTTACTCCAGCTTCCACTGGGGACATGAAAGGAGCCCCCAACTGAATACCCACCCCAGGCAACTGTGATATCATTGGCTAATCCTTTCAACCCAGAAGTGCCTTGGTGCTTCTGACATGAATGTGATGTAATTAGAATCCCAATTTAATGCATAGCTAAGGATCTTCATCATTCCATTCCAGAAAATGACTTGCCGTACAACTGGAATGGACGGTTGAAAAGGGAAGAGAATAAAATCATTGAAAATAGTCTTGCAAATAGTTTTGATGCAGATGCCTGATGCTTGTTTGACAGACTAGAATAGAATACATGGGTTGACAAGTACATTCATGAAATAAACCTATCTATGCCCAAGTCAGACTTGGATCTCCAGATAATTATAGAAGTTGGGTGCAGTAGTTGATCTTATTGAAGTTGAAATATACAACTCAACACATCTTTACTTAAAATGGAAACGGCCATTTTATTTAAGTATAGCCTGCCCTAATACATTTATATAATATAATGTTATTCTTTAGAGAGAGGCTTGTTTTGAAATAAATATAAATCAGCACGCATTCTAAAAAGGTGGAGGTGATATTCTGTAGTTGCAATATGAATTTGAAAGTGTTAACTTATCAGATGACTGACAAGTTAATGGACAAATAAATGGGATGAAGAATGGTCAAGGTTAGAAAGAAAATAGGATGACCCAACAGGTCACTGGTTGTCTGGACTACCTTATCTTTTTCTTAAAAGTGCATATGAAAATCATTGAAAACTAAATTCCTCTGCAGCCAATTGCTCTTTTGATTTTATTTTATATTCTCCATGTTCCTGTTCTAACAACTCTCTATAAGTTAATACTTTTCCCTTACCTAGTGTTTCTATAAAATGCTTCTTGAAATACAGAAATTTTCGGGCAGAGTCTGGATTTATCTGTTCCTTGCTTTCAATATGGCACTTCTATTGTAATGATTCCTGAGGTTTTTAAATTCTACATTAACTTAAACTTTATGATACCATAGAAAACTATACCATCGAAACCTCAGTCGTGCTCTTCTAATTCTAAAATTGTCTTATTCCTCAGAAAGAACTCTTTTTTTCCACACTAAGAAGCAGCCTACAAAATACAATTCCAAATGAGGCAGTCCCAATCCATCTCATTCCTTTGCATCTTGAAGTATTTTGTATTTAATTCTTGTTTTTTCCCCCTTGCCCTACATTCTTAAGATCAGTGGTGGGTTGCCCCTGGTTCGCACTGGTTCTATAGAACCAGTAGTAACACCAGCAGGAGGCTCCACCCACCGACCCTGACGTCATCAAAACGCTTCTGCGCTTGCACAGAAGAATGTGCAGCCCCGCTGTGAACCGGTAGTAAAAGTAAGTAGAACCCACGCTTGCTTAAGATGTATCTTTCTCCCATTGTTTAAATGGTACATTAGTTTGAAAGAAAAACATCTTGGCAAACATTTGTTTTATTACAGGCAATTTCCCCATCAGTGGCAATTGTATTTTCTCCCATTTTAACTTCCTTCTTGATTTCATTCTAGGTCTTAACATTATTATTCTGGTATGTACAATTCATATTAGTCATAGTGATACCCAATATTGTACTTTTTTCCTCAATCTTAGAATTATTTTTTCCATCAATTCTGACTGTTTTTCCATTTTCATATTAATTTTAAAACCAGCAAACACTCCAAAATACTTTTATCCATTAATATTACAAAACAATCACTAGAACATCACTGAACACTAATAATTTATGTTTCTCCTTTAATCTTCACTCCATTCTCTAATATCATCTTTTTATCTCTGATCAATATTTTGAAAGCTAAAATAGCAATGGTACCAACAGGTATCCTTTTCTAGTTCTTATATCTCACAAGGGTTTGTTACTTCTGCATTCACAATTATACATGCATTTTGTGAGACATAAATCAGTTTTACTCATTTGATAATATTCCTGCTAAAGTCTATATCTTCCAAAAAAAAAAAAACCCTCCAGTTTAAATTGTCAAAGGCCTTTTCTTCAGCATAAATCAATGCTAGTTGTTTTTCATTATGTCGTTCTAAGTATTCCAAAATATCAATGTAACCCATATTGTCCCTCAGCTATCTTTTACCCTTCATGAGTAAAATCCTATAAAACATCTTCCTTCTCTGAGCTAAAATCATCGCGAGTAACTCATAATCACTATTCGGTAATGATACTGGGTGATAATTTTGGTGAAATCAACTCTTCTTTAGATATAAGGCTATATTAACCTTCAACCTGGGGTTATTCTAGTCGGTGGGTGGGTGTCAAACTGGCGGCTTGCAGGCCATCATATGCAGGCCACACCCATCCCAGTTCCACAAAGGGAAAAACATCACAATATGTCACATGACAACAACGTGACGCTGCGAGTTGTTAATAGAATCCATCATGTTTTACAATTGTTGTAATAATTGATCTTCAAAATATTAACAATAAGAGACTGGTAACCCATCTTGTCCAGGTATTTTCGCTATTTTGACCTTTTTATAGTTTCACACCTTTCCCTTATTAGATTGAAAAGGCAATAAAATGAGTGAAAAGTTAAGGAGAAATTACAGGAAAACAACAGTAGGAGAGTTTAGCAGCTTGGTCCAGGGCAGCTTGGAGTTGACATCTACTTGAAATAATTTTTCCTAATTAACTTAAATTTTGTGTTCAGTTTTTCATTTTTGAAATAGGTATGGCAGCACTTTCCCCCTATGCTTCAGGTTTCTTTCCCTTAGGAAATCTCAAACCAGAACTGGAATTAGTCAGGAAGCAGGGAAGGAAAAAAAAGTAAATTTAGAAGTCCATTTAAAAGGGTGGACGGGAGAACCTTTTCTAGCATATTGGATATGCTCTCAATTTTTAGCCTGTGCATTCTACTGTAGGAACTTCATTAACTTCTTCATTAGTGTTATCTGATTCACTGCAGAATTTTCTGATCTGAATGTGGATCAGCAACTGGAGAAGGAAATCAGCTCAAACTAATGTATGTGTTAATAACACTAATGTTTCTAGCACTGAGTCTGAATAAAAGGGAGGCACTAAAATATCTGCAATATATATCCTTCTGACAAAGAAAGAGGCCAGTGAGTGAGTGATTGCCACAACTTAAAACTTATCTGCTTCAGAACATTGAAAGTTGGTATTTATAGATGAGTGGAGAATGTTAGAAACTCTGACAATACAAAGAGGCACATGATGAATTATTCAGCACGACAGATTGTCCACCATTAAACAGAATAAAGCTGACGTTTTGCAAAATTGAAACGAACTTGAACCTCTGACCCCGCCTACTTTGTCTTCATCAATAAATTCCTTAGAGCAAAAACTAGGAATGTCTATTATTTTATGAAGTTTCAGGTCTACACTGGGAACCTTTGTGTATATTTAATGAGAATCAAGTTTAACTAGAACTAAATAAATTAATATAATAAGGGGAGAAATAATTTTTCTCCCCTTTCTTTTAAATTTTAATTTGTTTTAAATTTATTGGGATTTTAATTGTCGTGGGCTAAATTATTTAATTTGGTTTTAAATTGTTTTTAACTTTTGTTTTTCTGTATTTTATCCTGTGCCTGTTCACCGCCCTGAGTCCTTCGGGAGTAGGGCGGTATACAAATTTAATAAAACTAAAACTAATATAACCACATTAATGGGATAGAGGTTATTAGGGTAAAGAAGTCCTTTTCTCAAAAATTTTCAGTGGTAAAAATAGATTGACTGTTAGGATATTGAATTTAGTAGCTGGAACAGTAAAGTGTACAATAGTCCAGAACACACAATTCTAATTGATTAGTTAGAGCAGGGATGTCAAATGGCCCATGGGGTGCTTAAATCTGGCCCGTGGGGCCACCCTTGTAACAGCAAAGGACCGGCCCATGGTGCCTCTGTCAGTGAAAACGGAGCTCACGAGGACCGTGGGCAGCCCTCCTGAGTTCCGTTTTCACTGGCAGAGGGTTGCAGGATACAGCCAAAAACAGAGCTGAGCAGGGCCGCAGGTGGCCCTCCTGAGCTCCGTTTATTCTGACAGAGATTGCAGGAAGCCGTCATAGCCAAAAACGGAGCTCAGGAGCCAGTTTTCACTGGCAGAGCGCTCAGGCCACCACAGGCGCCCCTGACACAAGTGACGTTGAGCTAGTCATGCCTATCCTGGCCACCCCAGCTCCCCAAGGTCAAACACAACTCTGATGTGGCCCTCAATGAAATCAAGCTTGACACCCCTGAGTTAAAGAGTGCTGATTCGTGCATGATGCAATCTACTTTATGATTGGTTGCTATAAGTAAAGGAGGGAGTTTCCGTTTTCCCCCTCCTTTTTCTTCTATGTGTTCTGTGTGCTGTTTTTGATTTACCTTATAACATTCCTGTGTTCCTGATTATCTTATGTTCTTCCTTTTCTGAATGATAAATATATTGATATAAAAGACTACAAGTTTGTGTCAGTGTCTCCAACTTCATCTGGACAGCTGCTGTGCAATTCCTTGACATTGACAATTCCACAATTTCAAGTCATATGTAGCTCCCCTATTCTGTTTTTGCATATTTTGGGGGAAGTTTGTGTTGCTGAAGTCTAGCAGTGTGAATCTTCAATGTCAGCAATGTCATTGTTCTTTATTTTTATGTACAATACACAAGGACACGACAGTGTAAGCCTTAAACTAGGGTTAATTCATATTTGTCTGTGACCTGTGGTGGCGCACTGGTTAGAATGCAGTACTGCAGGCTACTTCTGCTAATTGCCGGCTACCTGCAATTTGGTAGTTGGAATCTCACCAGGCTCAATGTTGACTCAGCCTTCCATCCTTCCGAGGTGGTTAAAATGAGGACCCAGACTGTTGGGGGCAATATGCTGGCTCTGTAAACTGCTTAGAGAGGGCTTTAAAGCACTGCGAAGCAGTATATAAGTCTAAGTGCTATTGCTATATAGCAGGCAGAAGGTTCAATTGGAGTCTCTGCTCCTCCAGTAACATCCCAAACCCAATCTTCAACCATCAAAAAAATTGCTCACCACTGTCATGACTCCATCTTCATCACCATGATTCAATGTCTACCAATACAGATGACCTTTCCTACAGATAACTGTTGCACTTCTGCAGACTACCAAGTAGGATGTTAGCTAACAAGCCCATTGTGGCATAAATGATTGCAGATTCTTAGGGTTTTAATTTTGTGTATGGCAAACTACTCCTGGGTCTATTGTTTAAATCCTAATCAGTGTGACACCAATAATCTTATGGAATAACCTGAAACATTTTGAGATGTATACTTGTGTGTTTTTGCAGTGCTTGGGAGAATGCAACATTGCATATAAGAAGAGGAAACATTCAGGTTGTGACCTCAACCTCCTTGCCCATTTCCTTCTTCATTATTTGTGTGGGATGATGTTCATTTTGCCTCCTTTGATTCTGCAGTTAGTTTTTCAGACCCAATTTAAGATATTGGAACTGACCTTTAAAAACCTAAGTGACCCTAAATATCTCAGGGCCAACATTTTCTACTATGACCTTTGGCTATTCAAATCTGCAGAAGAGGCCCTTTTGAAGAGGCCCCGGCTGTCAAATAGCTGTCTTTTCAGTATCTCAGAAAGGATTTTCATCTTCTTCTGCATTTCTCCCAGGCTATGGAATATACTCCCTGGGGAGCTGCATCTGGCTCCTATTCTTGGCATTTAAAACATTGTTCCTTTGCTGTTCTTGTCAAGAACATCCCAGCGTCATTATCTCTTCCCACAGCTCAGTAACAAAACTTTGGCTGTGATGATATCAAATCAAACCAAATAATGTACTCTGTTTTATCAGCACAAAGTTCTAATAAAATATTATTTCTTCAGCGCATTCTGAGCCTCTGGCAGTTTAAAGACACTCTTTTTCCATCTAGTACTTTATCCAATTGCTGATCCGATGTTTCATGCCTAGAATGCATCTCTTGTTATTTTGTCGCTGAGTCAGCCAGCATATTGCTTTACAAAAACAAGAGACTGGGTTAAAACTTGACAGAGGGAAGCCATGGAGAACAGGCAAGGCAATCGTGCAAGAGTAACTAGTAGGTCTGCACAATGGGTTGAAGGCTTCTCCTGAGCCTCTTTCAGTCTTCTCCAGCATTGCTCATAATAGCAATAGCATTTAGACTTATATACTGCTTCACAGTGCTTTACAGCCCTCTCTAAGTGGTTTACAGAGTGAGCATATTGCCCCCAACAATCTGGGTCCTCAGTTTACCCACCTTGGGAGGATGGAAGGCTGAGTCAACCTTGAGTTGGTGAGATTCAAACTGCCAAATTGCAGTCAGCCGGCAGTCAGCAGAAGTATCCTGCAGTACTGCATTCTAAACACAGCGCCAATGCGGCTTTTAATAATGTGGGAGTCAAGCCTTCTTTTCTAGCTGTGGTCGAAGTCACTAAGTCTGGGTGTTTTCAGGATAATGACTTGAGTGTGCTTCAAAACTGCCTAACCTGATCTCCCTTGACATACAATGAAGATCCTTTTTATCATACCACTTTTATGCAGAAGTGAAGGTTTATCTCCCATGAAGAAGTACCCATCGCTTTTTTTAATTGGGGGGTCTCACAATTTTAATTGTCCAAGAGGGACAAGAGTCAAGTGAGCAGTAACCTCATTTTTCCATATCCTTTCTCCACAAATCTACAAGAATCTGAAAGAACAGAAGGAAAGTTGCTGAAGTTACACCACAATCACCTGACTGCACCTGATTCCCTTTGTCTACCAAGAATGATGCCACTTGCTCACAGTGTTCTGACTTTCCCTTCCAACATCTTGATGGAGATATTGTACAAGGCAGAAAAACAATGCCCTCTTGCACTATGCAGATTCAATGAAGGCGAAGAAACCAACTTGTTTTATTGCCTTGGCTGCAACACTGTAGGTCTTTAGATAGCTCTGATTCTTTGTTTAGTCTTTTTTTTTTCTTCTTCTTTCAAGCGTGTATTCACTTATGCCCCCAATTAAAAGCCTATCCTTTTATCTTTTAGAGCCCAGAGGGTTGATTTGTCTGTGATAGGGAAGGGAGAACTTAGGATAGATAGCATTAATTAGCCAGGCTACCTCCATATTTCAGAGAGCATCCAGAACATTGACATTATTACTAATAGTTGTAAAGAATTCATCAAATGCATTCAGGACAAATCTGGATACATCAGATACATAATTAAATAAAGCCATTTTAATCAGCCCTAAATTCTAAAACATTAAGGAATTACTTGTCAATAACAGTGTAGTCACACATGGTTCCTCCACCTTCAGATCACCAGTTCACCCCAGATAGAATACCAAACCAAATGCTTACCATACTTAGATGCAGGAAATCAGATATTAATTTTAGCAAGCCCATGGTGGTTATGGAGGGCTCAATATTTTGACTCACTCATGACTGGACAATCTTCGTGTGGACACTGAAATTCCCAAGAAAAGGAATCTGAAGTAATCCAACATCATGCCCAAGATCACTTTGGCTAGTTTAGAAAGATAGACTGTTAGCACTAATAATCCACCCATCCATATGCACTTAAAACTGAGAACAGACAGATGGAACAGCAGGTCTGTAAGAAGAGATTGCTATACTGGAGCCCACAGCACAGCGTCTCCCTGCCATCAGGATACAGACCAGAGATGATGGTGTTATCTTCCTAGCTCTACTACTATGTGCTTCCCATTGGTTTCTCACTGATGCTGCCTGACCCTGGCTATAAGTTTCTAAATCAGAACTTTCCTTGTGCCTCTTCCCAATGTCTTTGTTTTCATCTGCCAAGCTTCCTGGTACGGAATTTGTTCAGCAGACTACCTTCCCTCAGGCCTTGTTCCAACCTTCCATTGGACAGTTTTGTTGTTACCTGCTATTAGTTGTGTCTCTGCACTGTTTTTCCTGCGCTTAAGCTTTCTGTCTTAACCTAAATCTCAGTCCTGTAGGAATACTTACTTTATGGGCCATCCTAGCAACTGCATAGGAAAAGATGGTTTGTTTCAGACCAGGGGTGAAATCCAGCAGGTTCTGACAGGTCTGGAGAATCGGTAGTGAAAATTTTGAGTAGTTCGGAGAACCGGCAAATACCACCTCTGGCTGACACCAGAGTGGGGTGGGAATGGGAATTTTGCAGTATCCTTCCCCTGGAGTGGGATGAGAATGGGGATTTTGCAGTATCCTTCCCCCGGAGTGGGGTGGGAATGGAGATTTTGCAGAATAATAATAATAATAATAATAATAATAATAATAATAATAATAATAATAATAATAATAATAATAATTTTATTTCTATACTGCCCTTCTCCCGAAGGACTCAGGGTGGTGTACAGCCTATTTAAAAACACAAGACAAAACAGCAATTAAAATTTAAAATGATTAAATAATTTGGCTCAATTAAAACCCCAGAAATTTAAAATACCCCAATTTAAAACTATTATGTTGATAGCCCGGCCTGGCGGAACAACAGGGTCTTCAGTGCGCAGCGAAACACACGGAGGTCGGAGATCTTACGTATTTCCGGGGGCAGTTCATTCTGGGGCTGGGGGTCCCACAGAGAAGGCCCTCCCCCTGGGTGTTGCCAGCCGACATAACTTGGCCGATGGCACCCTGAGGAGACCCTCTCTGTGGGAGCGGACTGGTCGGTGGGAGGCTATTGGTGGCAGAAGACGGTCTCGAAGGTACCCGGGTCCTATGCCATGGAGCGCTTTAAAGGTGGTAACCAACACCTTGAATCGCACCCGGAAGACCACCAGGAGCCAGTGCAGCTCACGCAGGAGGGGTGTCACGTGGGCACAACGAGTTGCGCCCATAACCACCTGCGCGGCCGCATTCTGGACCAGCTGGAGCCTCCGAGTGCTCTTCAAGGGGAGCCCCATGTAGAGAGCATTACAATAGTCCAACCGGGAGGTAACAAGGGCGTGAGTGACCATGCGCAGGGTGTCCCAGTCCAGAAAGGGCTGCAACTGGCGGATCAGGCGAACCTGACTCAAACTTGCAATGGCCTTGGCGAATGTGATTTGTAACCTGCTCTCAAAGTTATGACTGCCACAGACACACACACCAAGGTCACATGATTGCAATTCAGCTACTTGACAACTGGCACCACATTTGGGACAGTGGCAGCATCTTGCAGTCATGTAATTACAATTTGCTACTTTTCCAGCTGACAAACAAAGTCAATTGGAGAAACCATGTAATTCACTTAATGACCGTATGATTTGCTTAACAACCATGGTAAAAAATAACCAGTCCCACCTTCATTGATCGGTACATGAACCAGAATGCTACTATACGTAAGACTCGGTTCCTGCAATGAACTGTTCTTCCATTCAAGCAATCCTTTGCTGCAGCTCCCTTTCAGATATTGCAAAAAGGTGATGGGGATAGTGGAATACAAGGCTGTTGGGCAAAACCTATTTCTACAGACAATGTGGTTAGCTACTGTCTTGCAAACCAAATCCATTGTAAATAGGGCAATATTGGAGGAAGGAGTCTTTTCACTAACTGGGACATCCCATCGTAGCCTTCCTTTTTCCTGTTTCTCTGATTTTTTGTCACAGTGTTAGCTTTCTGGAAGTAAACCACAGAGAGCCAGAAGGGAGGAAGTCTGCTCCCCAGTTGCAGTTGACTTCAGTCATTGGATTTGCCCAAATGCTCTACTTGTGAGAAGAAGAAGTAAGGTTTCCTGATCATCTCTACCTCTTTACCTCTGTCTTGGAAAACGTTTTCGTGCGAAACTTCTGTGAAACTTCCTCTGAAAGTTGTTTTCTGTCCCCCCTCTCCCTCCCTCCCTCCCTCCCTCCCTCCCTCCCTCCCTCCCTCTCTCTCTCTCTCTCTCTCTCTCTCTCTCTCTCTCTCTCTCTCTCTCTCAATATAAATAAATTTCCATTCTCCTTTTCTGGAAGTGAGGTAGCAAACATAAAAGGATTTGGTTTCTGTTCACATAATCTTTTCTAAAAAGTAGTTGGACAACAGGGAAAACATGAAACAAGTATTATTCCCAAATGCAAAGCACATGTCATTTGACCCTTAAATTCTCTTTCCCCTGTTTCTCCAAGCAAATTTAACCTTGTTAAGCCTGCCTTAAGAAAATGGGAGCGCATGTTTCATTAATTTCACATCACAAACTGGATACTTGGATGTACCAAGAGATTTGGAAATCATAGGATCGTACTTCTCAATTATATATTTTTCTTTTCTAACCTGAGTTTCATTTTCCCATTCATACAGTATACTAAGCTGTATGAATTTGAATTAAAATTTGTATCTGATAGAAAGAAGCATCTTTTTCATAAGTTAAAAATCTATTTCTCCATCTACATGGAAAATGTACATTTTCAGATGTGTTATCTGAAGTTCTGATCTCTCCCCTTGTATTCTCAACATCAAGCAGTCTTTTCTGTACTGTTGTGGAGTAAAATTCTATTATATCTCCTGCCTGAAAATATGTTGCAAACCCTGGCCTGAGAATCTTCCTCTCCCAGAACTTCTGCATAGTGTACATAGCTTGCTTGTTACCGTCGATTTGCTCACATGCAGTTTTTCACCCTTGCATCCCAAGTCAGTCCAAGTATTTTGTATTTTGAATTGGTTAGACATTGGATTTTACTTTGAATACATGGAATAAACCTAAATAGACCTAAGAAGTTTGATCTTGCTTTTTATAACAAACAGCTTGGTGATCTATATATTGCTTTCTCTAACTATCTAGGGAATACATGTTTCTAAAAACCACAAGCCATTACATTTGAGAATTCAGGTAGTTTTTGACTCACAATCATTCATTCAGCAACCAAGGTTACAGTGGCAGTGAACTAATTGACTTATGACCCAGGGCCAATGTTACAGTCACAGCCACAGTTAAATGATTAAGATTTGGGCACTTGGAAGCCCACATTCATTTAGGACTGCAGAGTCATTTCAATCCCCCACACACACCTGCCTACATCCTCCTTGCCCTTTTGGCCCTATGCTGCCCCAATTAACTTCAGTATCTTCTTGTTCCCACTGCTGAAGAGGTGTACCTGGCCTGGCAGGTGAGCTGGGCTGAGATTAGGCTTCGTGCTGCAATACCCCCTCAAAAAAGCAAATAGGCTTTTTCGCACTGCAACTCTGGATGTGATTATCTCCCCACCCCACCCCCTCACCCCACCCCCATGGCAAAGGGCCTTTTTGGCACTGCAGTTCTGGAGTTGCTTTTTTGAGGGGAGGGGAATGCAAAGCCCAGCCACAGCCTGGCCCAGCTGCCAGGCTGCACAAGCCTCATTCAAAGTAGGAGCAAAAAGATCAGCTGGGGTGGCAGTGTCTCAGAGGGCAGGATGGCAAGGGTGACTCGGCTGGGATGGGGTGGCTGTAGCTTGTCGGGGTATGGCAAGCAGCCTCAAAGCCATGTTGTTCCAGCTCTGCTTGACACAAATATAAATGTTTATAGAAAAGCCAACATTTCTAGAGGTCAAAGATAAAGTAAAAATCTTTTTATTTGACTGTAGCTTACAAAAATATGTCAAATATAAATGCATTTTTAAAACAACAAATAGATTTTTTACAAAATACTTCAAAAACTGCATTAGACAGACAAACTCAGAAAAGGACTTTTAAAAAGTGGGTAGGGAAATAAAGGGAAAAAGTGTAAGAAGAGGGAAGAAACAAAGTACATGGATTCCCAGAAGGAACTTGCTTAGGCTATAGTACAAACTTCACTCCTTCCAAATGACCCATTTCAGAAGCGGGTCGATCCTGAATTTCACTTTCTGCAATTACAGGAGTGTTTTTCCCCCTTGCACAAAAGATTCAATCCAGCCTGGGGTGGAGGGTGGCAGTGGATGGGAAGGAGACATATTATTTTTGTCTGCAAAAATTTTTGTGGCTAAAACGCTGAGCTTGTTGATCAAAAGGTCGACAGTTCAGCGATTCAAATCCCTAGTGCCGCGTAACAGGGTGAGTTCCCGTTACTTGTCCCAGCTTCTGCCAACCTAGCAGTTCGGAAGCACGTAAAAAATGCAAGTAGAAAAATAGGGACCACCTTTGGTGGGAAGGTAACAGCGTTCCGTGCACCTTTGGCATTTAGTCATGCCGGCCACATGACCACGGAGATGTCTTCGGACAGCGCTGGCTTTGAAATGGAGATGAGCACCGCCCCCTAGAGTCGGGAACGACTAGCACATATGTAAAGAGGAATGTTTACCTTTACCTTTAAGTTCACTGAAAGTTATTTCCAAGAAGGAACACAATAGCCTAAACTAGCAAGAAATGTTGTCTGTACTCTAATGCTTTTTATTTCTGGATGTATAATATAAATGAATAAGCATTAAGAGGTATTAAAATTCTTTGTAACTCAATTCCCAAAGCTGGGTTCTTAGGGCACAGTAACCTCAATGTGGTGGTAAGAATATCAAAGGCTCTGTTTGGCCACAACTTTTCTTCTCAAGACTTGTGAAGTATGTTTCTCTTCTACCAAACCTGTCCTTGTCACCCTTGGATACCAAATAGTCCAGGCCAAAATGTAGAAAACTTTTTTTTTTTGTAGTTCCTGAAAACTAGCAAAGTCCTATCTGTATTGCAGCTCAGCCCTTTGCTTTTCAGCTGAGAATATTTGAAGTCTCATAACACCGAGACGAAAGCAAAGAAAATTCTGTACCAGAGACCTCATGCCACCAGAGTAATATTTTATGCTATGTTTTCGTTGCTTTTAGTTGTTTAAACTGAAAATTGCCTTGGCATTTTATATACACATTGCACACATACCCCATAATAAATATATTTTTTCTTATAAAAATCATTCTTGGTATCTTCTTATGTCATAAAATCCCTGTAGCTCTCATTAACTCTTTGTTATTTCCAAAGATATCTAAATACATGAGTTTAAAAAAAAAATTCTGGAGTTAGGATATTGTACCAAAATAATAAATAATAGTTGTTAAGTACTAGTCTGGCCAATTGGGAGTTCATACAAACCTCCTATGGATTTCTGAATTAGATTCCTTTCCTCTGTGAGAGTTGCCATGGTTCCTTGTTTTCTCTCTGTGTTTTTGGGGCCAGGCACAAAAAAGTATATTTGGTCAGCACAAGATCTCACAATTGTTTATTAGATATCCTCCTTAAAAAATTCCATGTCAAGTCAAATCTCACAGCCCATACAGTTACATCCCAAATAATCCCATTTTCTTCCCAATACAGGAAAATAATAGCAGAAATGTTGATCTTTAAGATATTAACCTATTCCTGATGGAGCTAAATACCTGATGGACTTAAATAGCCTGTGATATATTTCAGAAGGAATTTTCTTAGGAAAACTTGGAATGGAGGACCTTAAGGCCTGGAGAGTAGAAATTGGCACACTTGAATTAAGGGATCCTTGGTGTTCCCAGAGCTCAGTTGTTGTCTTGCAGACATTTCATTACCCAACTAGATAACATCATCAGCGCTAATGGGGAATGGGGTCTGATGAAGTTACCTAATTTGGGTAATGTAACATCTGCAAGAAAACAAACAAGCTCAGGGAGCATCAAGGACCCCTTATTTCAACCCTGAGCTACAAATATTCTCCTTTATCAATAACACTTGAATTAATATACAAAAGTGCCAGTTGTCCTAAATAATTTATTTACACACATGCATAGCTCTCCTCCGACTTCATTCTGGGATCAAAGTGCTTCTAGGTAAATAAGTGTTTTTTATCAGGGCAACCTGGTCTACCCAAATATGGGACAGAGTATACGGCTTCCGCTTTCGCCTTTCAGCCCCAATCCACACACAAACTTTTTTTTGTGTGTGTTAAATTTATATTTACCAACAAAGAAATAAAAGGAGAGTAGTATAGATCTATTTCATGCTATTTAGCTCTCATCAGCTAGCCATACCCTTTCTGGGATTTGAACCTGGGCTGCTTCTAAGTAAGTACCTAGTATTGCAGCAATGTATTTACTGAGGGCAACTGAGGATTTACAAAACTACTGGGAGCTTTTCCAAAAAGAGTTTCCAAGATCTCATTTGGCCAAAAGAGTGAAAAATCAGGGTGAGAAATGAAAAACCGTGACTGATGTTTGAGAGTCTCCAGGTTTGCAAGCGGGAATTTCAGCGGGGAAAAGGTTACGTTAAGTTGCATCTGAAGTTCTCCCAAAGCTTTCTGGGAAGAAGAAGAAAGCTGCGGATCATAGATTTCTGTATTTTTGGAAATGTAAAATCCAGCTGTTAAAATCCTTCTTGATCCTAGTCCTCTGACTACATTATGGAGTAAATTTTTCTCCGGGACCTGCTGTTTCACGCATCTAATCCTCTGTAGAAAAAAGTGCCAAAGCTGCTCTTCTCTTTGGTCAAATGCTGCAATGGACCAGATTCCGTTTAGCTACAACTGCCGGCATTGTTCTGCTGGATATAAGCAGCTATTTCGTTCTTTAGAAAGGCTTCCATTAAGGTTGGGATTTAATTTTGATAAAGATACATTAGAAAAATAGGCGAGAGCGGTAATTGCTTCTTACATGGAAATTGGAATTCAAGAAGTATGAGAGCGAAGGAGATTTGCTGTCTTTTTAGCTTTCTCAGCAGGCGAGTTGGAACAAGGATTCACTGTTCTTTTCAGTAAACTGTTTTCTTTGCAAACTAGAAATCTATAAGGAAAAGAGGCAGAACTGTTAAAAATACAAACTAACAGCATCTGTTATCCTCTCTAACAGCATGGTAAAGAAAATCCAAAAATCTTGGTAAAGAAAAAGCAGCTCTCTTCCTCACACTCACATTGCGTCCTTAACCCAATTTGCAAAATAGATTTGTTTTTTTTTTTGTTTTTTTTTAGCTGATAATTTGACTGGAACACAGCAAGGTATATGTACTAAAATCCTAACCTCCTGCAATAAAGGTTTGGACAGAAGGCTAAATGCAACTGAATTGGGACAGCTAGAGCTAAAGCTCAATAAACTTATATAGAGAACCCAGATAACCAAGAAAAAGCTAACATGCTATAATTAAATGATTCCCAGGAGAGGGCATGATATGGATTTCACTCATTGTTAGAGATAAAGATTTTTTTTTCTAGAATAATAAAGGTACGGTTTGTACTGCCGTGTGTTGTGTTATAGGTTTGTACAGTCTGAAGACTGTTCCACTTTGAAAATTTAATTGGTACTTTTTAAACTTGTTAAGTGAATATTGGAAAATGGCAGGGTGGGCACTGGGCTGCTTCAGTTTGCTCATCTGTAAGAGTGAAATGCTGGAATGTATAGCTCTGGAAAAGCAATATCAATTATAAACATTCCTCGTTTAGTGACTGGTCACAAATATGTCTCTAATAAAGAAATCAATTTCTGACCACTGCCCAAATGCGATCCTTGGGGCTCTCTCAGTTTGATTATTTTTTGCAGACTTTTCATTACCCAACTAGATAACATCATCAGTAGTAGAAAGGAGTGGATTTGATCTCTTTATATACAAGTAGATAAAGCGGATAAAGAGGACAAACACTGAGGATGTTACCTAGTTCGGTAATGAAATATCTGCAAGCAAACAACCAAGGTCAATGAGCACCAAGGACCGTTCATTTCAACACTGAGCTACAGATATGCACTTCTGTTGGTACTGCAGCTAAATTTCTGTGCCCGACAACAACACACAACAGAGTGAGAGTAAAGCTCACTTTATCTGAATGAGATGACAGCAACCGCTGATGTTTGCATTTCTCACTATCTGTCGCAGATTCATATATCGATCATTTTACTTAGCAACCATTTTGCTTCTGATTAAAGGAATGGACTGCAAACACTAAACAAGGAGAGAGTGCACTTGAGAGGTCCGGCTGGATGTTTCAGTCAGTAAACATACCACTTTTAGAAATACATCTGATTCTTAACTCCACATTGCTATACTTTGACTTCTAGTACTATATAAAACAGCATAAAACATCACAGTACTGACAGCTGAGAATGGGAGAGAGGAGAGGAGAGGAGGAGAGTTTTAGAAGTTGGTTACTTCAGTCTATCAGAAATGACAGATTAGGAAGGAAGGAAAAGCAGGAGTCTCTGTATCTGTGTATTGTTCCCAAAGGGAACTCATACAAAGAAGGGATCTTTTGTATGAGTTGTATGAGAACCTAAACCACACACAGGATGAGCAGTCAGTTGGATATCGTGACATAAAAATGGAAGTTCAGAGCAACAGTTTGAATTTTACAGAGTGGATTTTCAACTCCCATTGTACCCTTTGCACCCATGTTTGTGAAATGAATTTTCTTCTGCATCTATTTCTGAGCAATGGGTTAATGCCTTGGAATGAAGGAACAGGGCTTCAAAACTCTGTACATTATGAGTATAAAGCAAGAATGCGTATAATATCCTGAGAAAGAATGTGTAGTCCCATAATGCCCAGGGAAAGGCCACCAACCTTTCGGACCTCAATGACCACTAAATTCATAATTTTAAATCCCGCAGATCACTAATATGATCTGCCTAATGACCGGCTGGGTGGGCGTGGCTAGATGGTCATGTGACTGGGTGGGTGTGGCCAAGTCAATGTCACTCACATCAAGGGGTGCCTCACTAGCTTCTACTCGCCCCTCCCCTCCCAGCCACTCCTTGCCTGCCCGCCCAGGCTCCTTAGGGCCCCAACAGGAAGCAGTTGTTGGAGCTAAGCAGCATGAGAAAGAGTTGGCAAAACAGCTGGCTCAGTTCAGATTGGATCTGACTGAGAAGGAGACTCAGCAGAAGTACCTCACTGAGGTCTACGAGTAGGCTTTCCAAGCAGAGGAAAGACCTGCAGGAGTGCAAGGCCAGGTATCGGCGCCTGGAGGCTTAGTGGGCTGAGATGGTCAACTAGTTCCAGGCCATGATACAGTCCCACTGGAACAAGGCCCTCCAGCTCTTCGCCACCAGCGGCGCTTCCCTCCAGCCTTCGTCCAAAGTCCCGTACCAGGAGGCTGAAGCAGACCCCAAGTCAGAATTTCTGTCCCCCTCTGACCCGCACAAAAAATCTGAAGGGGGAGACTCTCTGCAGCAACACAAACATTCATTGCGCATATCCGGCCCAGGGGCTATAGTTTGAGGATCCCTGATTTAATGCAATATAAAAAATGCAAATAATTTTTCTGTGGACCAGCAAAGTTTTTTCACGGACCACCAGTGGTCCACAGACCACTGGTTGGTGACTGCTGCTCTAGAGTACCTCACAAACATACTACTGGATGGTATTTTTTTAATATGAGAGAAGGCAAGAATTCAAACAGGAAGTGAAAATTTATATTAACTATATTAGCAATAGTACTTAGAGTTACTATATATATATGACTTCATAGTGGTTTACAACACTCTCTGGGCAGTTTACAATGTCAGCATATTGCCCCCCAAAATCTGAGTCCTCATTTTACTGATTTTGGAATGATGGAAGTCTGAATCAACCTTAAGCCTGCCAGGATGGGCAGAGTCAGCCTGCAATACTGCATTCTAATCACCGTGCCACCAGGGTTTAGTTTTTGCTATGCCCCTGCCTACTTCTTTATTCTGGTCTCTTCTACTTTTTGGGTGTGGCCTTTGACACAAGAGCCAATAGCTAATGTTATGTATTGATACTTTTAAGCGGGAGTTTCAAACCTGCCTACGTTTCTGATTGGCTGACAGTCTCTCCAGGATTGTATATAAGGAGGACTGCAGCCTCTGAGTTTTTGCTGAAGTCTCACCATATATTAAAGAGCTGTTGTCACTTGCTTGCTTGTGCCTCTCGTCATTCCCGAACCACTTCATTGGCGACGAGGATGGGATTGAGGCTACAAGAAGCCAACCAGTGAGACCACGAGCTTCAGCTAGGCGACGAGGCGAACCACAGGAGACATACCGGACATGTCTGCCTACGTTCCGCCCAAGCCTTTTGATCCGACCCGCGAAAAATGGGTCTCGTACCTAACAAGGTTTGAATGCTCGCTAGAAGCCAGCGACATGCAGGGCCTCTCGGCTAATCGAAAGAGAGCCCTATTCCTAAGCCACTGCGGACCGGACGTGTTCGAGATGGCCGAGTCACTGTGTGAGCCAACGCCGGTTCAAACAGTCTCATGGGACACCTTGATGGCAACTCTCCGGGCTCACTACGCTCCCGTCCCCTCCAAGTTCGTGCAGCGATACCAACTAAGGCAGCGCGTCCAACGAGAGGGAGAGCCGGTCAGCGCGTACATGGCCAGCCTGAGAAAAGCCGCAACTCATTGCGACTACAGAGACTTGGATGATGCGTTGCTTGAGCAACTGATCTGTGGTGTTCGGGACATTAGGCTGCAACGGCGTCTGCTCGCCAAGCCTGATCTGACGCTTGCCGGAGCCCTTGATGAGGCCAGGGCTCACGAAGCCTCCACAAAGGCCGCTGAAACGCTACAGCGTCCGCCGACCAGCAAAGACAGCCCCAAGTCTGCCCCGGTGCACAGAGAAGACGCCGGATCCAGCTCGGAGTCCGAGTCGGATGAGGACGTCTTCCGAACAGAGCACCGGAGAAAAGACACTGGCAGCCCCCGGCGAAGCTGTCCCAGCTGTGGCGGGCACCATGATAGACTGTCCTGCAAATACAGAGAGGCTATTTGCAGGCGTTGCGAGAAGAAAGGGCACTTGGCGCGAGTCTGCAGAGCCACTCTGCCCAGAAGACTCAAACCACGTGAGCGCCGCAACCAACCGGAATCAGCGCGCCAGAAGCAGCCAACGAGAGAAGGCGGCGCGAAAAAACGGCGCGAATTTGAACCGCGAGATGGCCGCAGCATACACATCGACCAGGCCAGCACAACGGTCGAGGACAAAGTCAGCACGGTGGTCGAGATCAACGGAAGACCGTGTTCGATGGAGATCGACACCGGATCAGCTCTCTCCATCATGTCGTGGACAACCCTAAAGACCCTCCTGCCGTCGTTCCGGAAGGATCAACTCTCCAGACAGAGACTGCGCATCCTAGACTACCAGGGGAACCGAGTCCCCCTCGAAGGCGTGGGCACGTTCCGGGTCACCTACGGAGACTACGAAAGAGACCTGCCGCTGACCATCGTCACGAAGCAGCTGCCGAGCCTCCTGGGCATGGGGTGGTTCCGAGCCCTTGGCATGGGCTTCACCGGCGTCCACCTGATGTCCAAGTCAACCCTGAAAGACAGCCTCCTGTCCGAGTTCCAGGACGTTTTCGGGGACACATTGGGCAAGTATGTGGGGACCCCTATTTC
Source organism: Arizona elegans (assembly GCA_022577455.1). Taxonomy (NCBI): domain Eukaryota; kingdom Metazoa; phylum Chordata; class Lepidosauria; order Squamata; family Colubridae; genus Arizona; species Arizona elegans. The sequence goes on from JAKOOJ010000001.1 coordinate 111,794,064, forward strand.
ACTAAACTTAGACCCCAACGTAGCCCAAGTAAGACTAAAGGCCAGAAGAGTGCCGTTCGCATTGAAACCAAAGATCGATGCAGAACTGGACAAACTGATTAAGCAAGGGGTGTTGGTTCCCGTTGACCATGCCAAGTGGGAGACCCCCATAGTCACCCCAGTTAAGTCCGACGGCTCAATCAGAATTTGCGCCGACTACAAGTGCACGATCAACAAGGCCTTGCAGCCGAGCGCCTATCCGGTGCCGATCGTGCACCATCTACTACACTCCCTGGGCCCCGGAAAAATTTTTGCCAAATTAGACCTGGCCCAAGCCTATCAACAGTTACCGGTCGACGACGCCACGGCAGAGGCGCAAACGATCGTGACTCATAGGGGTGCATTTAAATGCACCAGGCTCCAATTTGGGGTGAGCGTCGCACCCGGCTTATTTCAAAGCACCATGGAGCGCCTGTTGCAAGGACTTCCGGGAGTAGTCCCCTATTTCGATGACGTCTTAGTCAGCGCCCAAGACGAACACCAGCTAGGGGACAGGGTACGGAACGTCCTGTCCAGATTCAGAGAAGCGGGACTAAGACTTAAAAAGAACAAGTGCAGGATAGCGGTCCCCTCGGTAGAATTTCTGGGGTACAGGGTGGACGGCACAGGCATCCACCCTACCGAAAGCAAGGTGAGGGCCATCAAAAGCGCACCAGCCCCCAAATCCAAAGCTGAGCTCCAAGCCTTCCTTGGACTACTAAATTTCTACTCAATGTTCCTAAGAGATAAGGCCACGGTCGCTGATCCCCTTCACAAACTCTTAGGGAAGAATGTACCATGGGTCTGGGGGAAACCGCAAGCGGCCGCGTTTGAGGCAGTAAAAAAACTCCTATCTGAGGACAGTTTCCTGATCCAATACAATGCAGAGCTGCCGCTCGTCTTGGTTTGCGACGCCTCCCCCGTAGGAGTTGGTGCCGTCCTAGGCCATAGACTGCCGAACGGCCTAGAGGCACCCATTGCCTTCTACTCCCGAACTCTGTCCAGCACAGAACGAAACTATAGCCAATTGGACAGAGAGGCTCTGGCTGCGATTGCGGGGGTTAAAAAGTTCCACGAATACCTCTATGGCCGAAAATTCGAACTTGTGACTGACCATAGACCGTTGCTAGGACTGCTAGCAGGCGACAGGCCAACCCCCGCTGCCCTCTCCCCCCGTTTAACTAGATGGGCGATTTTCTTATCGGCCTACTCGTACCAGCTCGTCCATCGGCCTGGGCGGACCCTGGGTCATGCGGATGCCCTTAGCCGTTGCCCCCTTCCCGACCTGCTGGACAACCCAACACCGGAAACCTCCGTCCTGTTGTTGGACACGTTAACCTTGGGGCCCATCTCCTCCGGCGAGGTGGCGAAGGCATCAAATAGAGACCCTGTTATCCGGACTGTTATGGGTTGGGTTTTGAAAGGGTGGCCGGACAAGGTGGTCGGGGAGGAGTACCAAGGTTTTGCCAACAAACGAAATGAACTGTTTACGCAAGGGGGGTGCTTACTGTGGGGTGACAGAGTGGTAATTCCAGCAAAACTACGAGATAGAGTTTTAGAATTATTGCACGAAGGGCATCCTGGCATCGTTAGGATGAAGTGCTTAGCCCGCAGCTATGTCTGGTGGCCCAACATGGACCAGGTCATTTCCGAGTGGGTGGGGAAGTGCAGACCCTGCCAGGAGTCTCGCCCCGATCCCCCAGTAGCGCCCATCCGAGAGTGGGAGAAACCAAAAGGCCCATGGGGGAGGATCCACATTGATTTTGCCGGCCCGTTCCATGGCCAAACGTTTTTAATAGTAGTGGATGCCTTTTCAAAATGGCTCGAAATTGTATTAATGCCATCCACAACGGCCGAAGCGGTTATCAAGGCCCTAAGAAAGTTGTTTGCCACCCACGGCCTGCCGGATACCTTGGTATCGGACAATGGTCCCCAATTTACAGCAACCCTTTTCGAAGGCTACTTGGCCGGCCTGGGGATCCGCCATGCCCTATCAGCCCCATTTCACCCGGCTTCCAACGGATTGGCTGAACGATTTGTCAGGACAGCCAAGGAAGCACTGTCCAGATTAGACAATGGGGACTGGCAGGCCAGGATAGATCAATTCCTTGCGGTTCAGCATGCATCACCATGCACAGCAACTGGGAGAAGCCCAGCAGAGCTCCTCATGGGGAGAAAGCTCCGGTGCGTGTTGGACAGGCTTCACCCTAACTATTCGCACGAAAACTTTAAGGGAGAGACCTGTGGCTTAAGGCAGTTTCAGGTCGGGTCCCCGGTGTTCGCTCGCAATTATGCCAGCGGTCCTCTGTGGGTTGCAGGAACCATAGTGGGGATAACAGGCCCAAAATCATACACGGTGGATGTGGGGGTAGATAGACTCTGGAAGCGCCACATAGACCAACTGAGGAAACGGGTGGTTGGCGAGGCAAACATCAACGCAGACATGTCCGAGCCTAACTATGACCACTTCTCCAAAACAGCTAACTCAAGCCCGGGGCCGCGAGAATACTTAGCTGACAAGCCCTGGTTCCAGCGCCGCCCCAGCGAGTCGCCACTCCCAGCCGGGAATAACCACGCCCCGGACAAAATCCAGGAGGTTCCATTGGCGGAGCCGGGAGAGACAAAGAGTCCCTCCGACCAGCTCGACGCCTCACCAAACACTGAACTGCGCAGGTCAACTAGGGCGAGAACTCAGCCTAAGCACCTGCGAGACTTTGTTTGTACATATGTTAATTTTTGAGTGTTAGTGCCTTCTGGGAAGGGAGGGGTGTTATGTATTGATACTTTTAAGCGGGAGTTTCAAACCTGCCTACGTTTCTGATTGGCTGACAGTCTCTCCAGGATTGTATATAAGGAGGACTGCAGCCTCTGAGTTTTTGCTGAAGTCTCACCATATATTAAAGAGCTGTTGTCACTTGCTTGCTTGTGCCTCTCGTCATTCCCGAACCACTTCAGCTAAGGCCAGGCCATGGCTAGAAAAAGCTGTTTATCTGTGCTCTAAGAGCCAAGTCTAAGGCACATAACCCACTGAAGCTCAGAGAATGACAGTCCTTATGGGTAAACCAAAAGTCTCTAATTCTTGTTTTAGAAAACATAAATAAGTGGTGATTCTTTCTGCTTTTTCATTTTTCTTTTCCCTCCTTTTCATTTCCTTCATCTAGTTCTTTGGAGAAAGAGAAAGGAGATACGGAGATGAGAGAGTCAGATTTGAGAGGAAGATAAATTAACTAGAAATGAATGCCCCCCCTCCCCCAACAAAATTAGATGGGTGGCACGGCATCACATAATATCTTATCCAGGGTGAAAAAAGCATCATTTAATCAATTTAATCATAAGCTTAAATTGATTAAATTAATTTTAATATCTTGCTTTGTTATCCTTAACATTTTTATAGTTAGGGGATTAAGAAAAAATATTTCTATCTTCTGCAACCTTCTCCAATCTCAATAGCCTCTGGAAATGGGGCCTTAAAATCCCAGAATTCTCAGCGATGCTAAATGGGAATTCTGAGAGTTGAAGTCCAGATTGTTACAGCAGAATACAGTAGAAGAAAATGCTACCTTAATAATTTGTAGGTTCTTGAATGATTGTTAAGTTTCCACCAGTCTTAGATGGTAAATCCAACTGTAGATTCCCCACAAATAGCAATTAAATTCATGTTTTTTTTTATTAATTTATTTATTTAAAACAGTACATCAAACAAAAAAGGAATAGTCAAACAAACGATCGCGACAGAAATTTTACATAATATTTACACTTTCTACGGTATGTAAGCTTCAGTCAAATTTAACAAAAGTTAAACATAGTCCTGGTTATACTTGACTTTTTGGGTGTCTGTTGTTCAACCAAACATACCATTTGTCCCAACATTGGAAATATACGGAGTCCTTTTGATCTCGCAATGCTTTAGTCAGTCTGTCAGCTTCCGCATAATCCAAAATTTTCTCCAGAATCAAATCTTCAGCCGGCAGGTCTTTCCCCTTCCAATGTTGGGCGAAACATATTCTTGCTGACGTGGTGATAAATACACACAGACACCATATATTTGTGCCTATATTATCTGGCCTAATGTTCAGTAGATAGTACTCTGGTTTCAGAATTAGTTTATAACCTGTGATTTCCATAATCCATACCTGTATGGTTTTCCAGAATTCCCTCATCCTGGAACAGGTCCACCACATGTGGAAATAGGTGCCGATCTCCCCGCACTTCCAACAGTTTGGTGAGAGATTTGAATACATTTTAGAAAGACGAGCAGGTGGAAGGTGCCATCTATACAGCATCTTGTACACATTTTCTTTATATGATGTTGCCCACAGGAGTTTCATATGTTTGAGCCAGATTTCTTCCCATTTGGTCAAATCAATTGGATAACCAATATTTCTCCCCCAGGCAATCATAGAATCTTTAACTATTTCATCCCCTATCCAATAGTCTATTAGAAGTTTATATATCCTTGATAACATTTTATCCTCTTTTCCTAGAATAATATTGTCCAGATCATGCTGATTCAAATTAATACCAACTTGTTCCCTATCTTTTTTAAATTTCGAGCAAATTTGGGCATAAGCCCACCAATCCAGTTGTCTTCCCTGCAACTCCAACTCATTTCTTGTTTTCAGACTGCCATGGGGGTCCAAAAGTTCCCGGTAAGAGAGGTGATTTTCTTTGTTATATAGAGGCCTATACGTTATAGCTTCGAGTGGGACCAGCCAGGAGGGGACTGAAAAGTAAAATTTATCCTTAATTTTCCTCCACGACTCAATTAGAATATTCCTCACATAATGTCCTGCAAGGCACCTGTGCTTTGGGATTTTATTTTGCCAAAGAAAATAATGCCATCCTTGATGTAATCCCTCACCTTCCAAAATCAACAACCTCCTTCTTCTCAGCAATATCCAATCCCTAATCCAGACTAAATTTGCGGCCTGATAGTAGTATTCCCATTTTGGAACACCAAATCCTCCTCTTTCTTTAAGTTCTTGAAGCATTTTAAGTTTAATTCTGGGTTTTCTATTTTGCCAAATGAATTTAAGGACATAGGAGTTTAATTTTTTTAAAAAATTGTTATCCAGTCTAACTGGTGCTGTGTAGAATAGGTATATCCATTTCGGAAGTATATAAGTTTTAATAATTGCTGTTCTACCTAGTAGGGATATCTGCATGTTCTTCCACTTCTCTAGATCCTGACCTGTTCTCTTGAGAAGGTTCAGATAGTTGTCTTCTTTGATCGTGGAGCATTTGGCTGATATAATAATGCCTAGATATTTTAGTTTGTTTACAATTTGGAACCCCAAATTCACTTCTAATTCTTTCCCTTGCTTTACTGTTAAATTTTTGGCAATAATTTTAGTTTTTTCCCTATTGACTTTTAATCCCGCCACCTTACCATATTTTTCTATTTCCTGGGTCAGACACGGTCCCGATATCAATGGATCTTCTAATACAAATACTATGTCATCAGCGTAAGCCTGCACCTTATATTGTTGATTTTGGATATAAAGACCTTTTATCCCCATATTACGTCTAATTTCCCTCAATAAGGGTTCTAATGACAGAATAAATAGCAACGGGGAAAGCGGACACCCTTGTCTAGTTCCTTTCTCAATATCAATTTGACCGGATACATCATAAATTCATGTTTTGAAGACATCCAGATGGAGAAGCTTGACCTATTGTGATCCTAGGCTTGAGACACTGTTATTTAGTTATTGATGTTGAAACTCAATCGCTGTATTTCTTTTGGATTGCTCTGTTTAAGATTTTATTTAAAAAAAACACCCGATATTTAATAGCAAAAAGGATTTATGGCAGCCAGTTGTAAATATTTCTAATTGGTGAAAGCAGCTACATTAAATAGAAAAAGGAATTGGAAAAAGATTGGGTACCTAATTGAAGTCTTTTGGGTGGTTATGGATAAAATAGCTCAGCTGTTCTCAGCTGATTCTGTTACTCTTATACTTTCCCATTTCAGTTTATATTTTCTTGCCCCTGAGCTTTCAGACTATAAATTGTTCTTCCACCCACCCACAAAAAGCCAGTCAGACCTGTTCAGCCAAGCCATCGTATTTAAACATACAAAATAACAGGGATTCAGGCCATCAGGCCCCCAATCATACTGTATTTAATTTGAACTGTTGCCTAGTATTAAAAGCAGGATTGAAATCAAGGCATTTTTGACACCTACACAAAGCATAAATGGTAACAATAAGCACAAAAGCCATTTTTTGAGCATGGTGTTAAGCCTGCTTAGAAATCAGTTCTATAATGGAACAGATAATGAAAGTTTAATTGCAACAATTCTCTCAGGTCTCCTAGCAGATACACAACCTATTTGACTATTTTCGCCACAATGATGCTGTCTTTTAACATCTTTTCTAAGAAACGTTCAGCTTACCTGTAACTAGAATTCACACCTTTTTTATTTGGCACACATCAAGGAGGATTATAAACATTTAAAATCCTGACATAAGCCTACTTGGGTTAATGAAATGGTGGGACATGGGGCGAGACATTTTTGTGTGTGAGAGAAATATTTAGCATTTTAAAAATGCCAACTGGACTGCAAATAATATTTCTGGTAGATGTATGAGAAGCCAGCCAATGACCCTTGGCCTTTGTGAACAAGTGGATGTGGTTTGTTGCTGAGGGCATAATGAAACAGCTTCCTCTTAGTCACAGTTCAAGATCACAGCTGTGTGCCCATTTATATGCCGAACCCTGGTACTGGACAGTGGATAACCAATCAAAGGACCATTTCTTTGCTCATTCGAAAGTATTGTTTACCTACTGACCCAAGAAGGGGTCAATTTTAATAGGCGATGCGAGCAAATCATAGGAAAATATAATTAGGCTGCCTTTGATCTGATGAACTGAGCAAAATACTTGAAATAGCCCAAATGCGCTTCACATAAATATTGTTAGTATTTTTTTTAATTGCCTATAAGACTGAAGAAAATAAAACCAACACATTCTACTAAGTGGTGAGATATACAGAGAAAGAGAGAGATTTATTTTAAAACGTGGTTAAACACACGTTCAGGGGATTAAGAAGATGCATATGTTGTACATGAAACCTAAATCGTATAGGAAGACCTTGCTTGAATGTAATAAACTTTTTATCTTCTATGAGTAGAGCACTGATGAAGAGGAATATAGTGTGAAAAATGTTTTGGAAATGGATTTGACTCAATATACCAATGTGGCAAGGCTTCCTTACATTCCCCTGAAACTATCTACAAGCAAGCTTTGATCCCATAACAAAATTTCAAAAGCTAGTTGAGTATCTCCCTAATCATGAATCCTGCATGCTAAAACTACAGTCTATCTGTCTCCCCCATTACCTCAGCAAGTATCCCCAGTGATGTGAAGAATCCATCACCGGTTTTGAAATCGAACCTATGCATTAAGAACAAGAGAAATCTTCAGAAGAAACTTAGCATTCAGTATGTTCTTTTAGTGGTTAGCATGCCCTCTTCAAAACTCTGTGTCGTGCTTAGGTGTATTCCAGTTAAATAAATTATGCTGCCCTTATTTTCACATGTTGCTAACAACGGTTAATAAATTGTACTGACTGGGTCCACACACACCATATTAAATGCTAAATTTGAAGCACATTGTGCCTTAGCATGTTCTGTGAACCTGGTTCGCCAGTCCAGAAACAATAATTTCTGTCCAACTCCAAAGGGCAGTGATTGTGTCACTGTTTTTTTTGTGGGGGAGGAGAGGTGGCTAGATGGGAACTGTTATTTTTGCACCTTTTAAGAAATCCTTTTTCTTATCACAGGAGGTTCTCCTGCTGGTGTGCAGGTGCACCATCACGGCTTGAAGATATCTTTTCATTACCAAAGAATAGTTACTAAAAGCTTTATGTACTTCTGGGCACTGCAGAAATAAAAGAACCATGACACTGAGCTACTAGTGCAGAATGCCTTCTGTACGTAACTGCAAACGTCCTAGGCATTCAGCTTTGTTGATACCGGGAGCCAAAGGTGAAGTAGGAAAACCTTTCAAATAATTCAGCCAAAAGTATTGGTAGGCTTTCTTCAGAGCTGACTGAAAAATAACTTTGCCAGTTGGAGAGTGTATATAAAAAAAGATCAGCCTTATTTTAAAAGAGGCTCCAGAGAGAAATATATTTCTCAAGAGAAGTTCTGTTTTGGTTACACCTGTGTTCTGAGAATAAAAGATATAATAGAATGGTTCTTTCTGAAGCAGAGCTTTATCTTCTCTACCAAGGAATTTACCCCCTAAAACTTTTAGATTCTTTTTAAATCGTTTGAGGGATCAACCAATCATAATTTCATGATATACGTATTTTTCTCCTATGAGCTCCCATATTTTCATTTATAATTATTTCATGTCCTATTATGAAACTAATCATTAATGTATTTCAAGCCAGTTTCATTCTCATTCTAGGTTACTTAAATTTCTTGTCCTATTATAGTCTACTTTTGGGGTATGTTGAGTACTGATTTACTTACTGCAAGATAATTATGGGAAGAAAAAGTGTTAACGTTTTTGTGCCTCTGAATGTTTAAAAAAATACCCTAAAGATGGATTCTTAATACAGTTCCAAAAGCATACTTTCTACTTTTCTTTAATTACTCTAATTCTGTAATTAGGAGTGATAACATTCCAAAGTCAAAAGAAGGACATTTATGAGAAGCAGTAATATGTTGATCTGGACATTTTGAAGTATATTCAAAACTTCTATGTTGGCTGAGCTAAGTTATGCCTACCTTAAATAACCAGACCTGTAGAGAACTCCCCTGAACATTTTTTATTCACATTTTTGAAAGCTTTTTACCAAGACTTCAACAATGACAAGCTTTTTAACTTCAGCTTTACGATATGTTACCTGCTTTCCTTATTTATCTCTTCTGATGGTTTCATAATAAACAACTGCTTACCATCTAGTCTTGTGATCTGAAATGTGAGGGTTTTTTTTTTTCTTTAGTCCCATCACCTATTTTAGATCAATGGAAAAGTAAGAGCTAAAGATTGGCATTGGCTCCCTCAGCAGGAGTTTGGCAGACTTTCAAAGAAATAAAGCAGGAGAATCAACTTTTCCTCCCTTTTGCCTGTTGGAGAGTGCGCTGTGGCTGCTACAAAACCATTGAGGATCCTTTGCAAGCTGTTCCATCAAAAAGGAGAGGTGGCAGAAGAGTTGTTGTTCTGCACTACACAACATTTTCCGGTACCTCCCTGAAAAAAATAAAAGAAAAACAGGCAACAGTAAAACAGTAAAAGGGAATGCTGAAATGATTTCTTCTACAATACGGTATTAAAACACAGTGTCAAAATATCAGCAAACCCTATGAAATGTTACTTCTGGTAGAAGAAAAAGTAAAACTACCGATGATGTAGCTACTGCAACAAAACATCAAGCAATAAGTGTTGAACCATTAATTATTTGAGCGGACCTGTGTGAATGAAACACCTTTTTCAAATAAATAGATAGATTAATAGATGATAGATAGATAGATGGATAGATAGATAGATAGATAGATAGATAGATAGGCAGTTGGTACCACACGGAAGCTATTCTGTTCTAAGGAACTGAGACCAGACAGGATAATAATAAGCTAACAGTTTATTTGGCTAACAAACATGGCTAACAGTGACCAGCTCTTGGATCGGCAGAGAGAGCGTAATCGTCGTATGACAGCTCTTTATATATTCAGCTGTCAGGCGGATTAGCCAATCAGGCAACATCTTTCTCCCACCAGTTGGCTGTCAACGGAACAACCAATCCGCAGTGTTTTCTTGTTCTGCGTGCAAGGCGGACCGGGATGAAACCTTGCAGACGCAACAAAAGCCACATAAACATTTTTAAAGAGGCTCTTCTAAAACCAAGGTACAACCAGTGAAAAACGTCTTTTTTCAGCAGCCCATCCTGCCTTCAGGTATTGTGGTAAAAATTGATCTTGGAGTAGACTAAAAAAAAGAAAAATCATCCAGATTCATCTGGTTTCAAGTCATTCTGAATATAGGCAGTCCTCGACTAATGACCACAATTGAGCCCAAAATTTCAATTGCTAAGCTAGACAGTTTTTAAGTGAGTTTTGTCCCTTTTATGATCTTTCTTCTTAATAATGTTTCAGTTATTAAATGAATTACTGCAGTTGTTAAGTGAATAACATGGTTGTTAAGTGAATCTGGCTTCCCCATTGAGTTTGGTTGTCCGAAGTAACTATGTAAATATGAGTCAGTTGCCAAGCACCTGAAATTTGATCTTGTGACCATGGGAATGCTACAGTGGTCATGAGTGTGAAAAATGGTCATAAATCACTTTTTTCAGTGCAGTAGCAACTGTCACTAAATGAATGGTTGTAAATCAAGGATTACCTGTATTAAAAATGCCAACTAATGCTTTTGCCCAGAGAACTCCAAACTTGGCAAGTTTAAGACTTTTGGACTTCAACTCCCAGAAGTCCTCCACCAGCATTCTGGGAGTTGAAGTCCACAAGTCTTAAACTTGCCAAGTTTGAAGTCCCCTGTTTATGACTAATAGCGATAGCACTTAGACTTATATACCACTTCACAGTGCCTTACAGCCCTCTCTAAGCGGTTTTACAGAGTCAACATATTGTCCCCAGCAAACTGGGTTCCCATTTTCCCGATCTTGGAAGGATGGAAGGCTGAGTCAATCTTGAGCCGAACCAGGATTGAACTGTTGAACTGCAGGCAGCCGGCAGGCAGCAGAAGTCACCTGCAGTACTGCATTCTAACCACTGCACCGCCATAGTTTCAGCCACTAAAGCTGAAACTACACGAGACTTGCTGTAATAAAAGAAAGGCTCCACAATAGATATGATACTCACTGCCGCCACAATCCCAATCTTGTTTTATGTTCTGCTTTTCCTGCTATTACATCATTTGAGACTAGTGTCTAATTTCTCCTCTCCTATATCAACACCTTCATATTATAAAATTGACAAAAAGCAGCAGCTAAAGATGAGATTTTGGTCAAACCCTGAAGGAACTTAATAGGTGTGATAGTTTGCCACCTTAATAAGCATTTGTACATCTTCATAAAAAGAGGTTGAGTGTTGAAGCTTTGGTGTACACAGAACAGGATGTTCAATGTTGCTTAGACTGAAATCCTGTTCAGGGGTATTACGGACAGTCAAATGACTTTGCTCCCTAATCTATTCTTATTCAGGAAAAAATACCTAAAACTTCACAACACCACCGTCACAAGAACTCCCCCTTTATTTTATTATTTAAAATAATGCACTTCTCCTTTCTGCTTTGTCTCTTTATTTCGCTTTTTTCCTCTTTTGTGAATTCATTTTGTTTTAAGATGGGCATCCTGCTCCATGCACTCTTTCTGCTGTATGATGAGCATGACATATATCAACACTAACGACATATATTTTGGGTACTTCCGAACAGGACTGCCTAGTTGCAGATATTATACAGTTTTCTTCTTCTTCTTCTTCTTCTTCTTCTTCTTCTTCTTCTTCTTCTTCTTCTTCTTCTTCTTCTTCTTCTTCTTCTTCTTCTTCTTCTTCTTCTTCTTCCTCTTCCTCTTCCTCTTCCTCTTCCTCTTCCCCTTCTCCTTCTCCTTCTCCTTCTTCTTCTTCTTCCTCCTCCTCCTCCTCCTCTTCTTCTTCTTCTTCCAGAAATAATGTGATAAAACCATGTTCTTGAAAAAGACTTTCTTATCCTTGTGTTTTTTTGCTATTAAGAAAGAGGTGCTTGCCCAAAACTAAATAGAGCTCTTCATATTTTAGATTCAAGTATTATGTTTCTTATTTATTTATTTATTAGTCATATTTCTATGCCACCCACTCTCTGAGGACTCTGGGTGGCTTACACCAAAGACAGTATACTAAATAGCATATTGGCCCCAACAATCTGGGTCCTCATTTTACCCATCTCAGAATGATGGAAGGCTGAGTCAACCTTGAGCCGGTGAGATTTGATCCGCTGATCTGCTGAACTAGCAGTCAGCTGAAGTAGCTGCAGTACTGCACTCTAACCACTGCGCCGCCTTGGCTCTTCCTATTACTATTACAATGTAATAGTGTTATGCTTATTCTATTCTATCCTGGGAATGGTTATCTCATTATTATTTGATTGGGCATTAGTGGCACTTGGTGATATTGTTGCAGCATTTGATACTTATTAAATTTACTGAGAAATACAATACATACAAAATGAGAATACGATCATTCTACTAGAAGGGTATTCTATATTCCAATAAACCTTACTACCTCTCTAATTCTCCATGTATCTATTTTTAGTAAAATGTGGGACGTAGAGGGGGAGGGGAAATCCACAAATAGAAATTGTATATATTTTAGTTGCTTACTTTATTTATTTATTATATTTATATGCCACCCGTCTCACTTTACATATTTCAAATATGTAGACTTTTCATATATGTAAAGTCTGCGACTTTACATATTTCAAAAGTTCTATTCATCCATCATTTCACATTAGAAAGGCACACACTTTGAAAAGTATCCCTGATTGTGTTTGGTGCTAGAATTATCTCTGGTTGCTTGTATATAATTTATATGATCTACCATTTCAAGCTGGTAATTATTTTTGTTGTTTTAGAGATAGCCAGTTGGCTCTGAAGGACAATGCTAGCTATCTCCAGACTATGATTTATACAGGAGTGTCCTTGAGGTCCATACCAAATGTAATGTTCACTGAATCATAGTGGCATAGTTTTTTTAGATATAGATATTTTTGATACTTTTAACATCAGGTAGAAGAGTATAAAATCATAACATGTATATTCACATTTTTTATAGGTGCACAGATTTGCATTATCATTACACATGAAAGAATGTGTAGTAGATATAATGTAGTGATGTCTTCATCTGCTGTACTTCAAAGTAGGAGGGACATTTTTGGGACAGGAACAATAAGTAGAAAAGGCTAAGACAAGTTCACATAGAGTCATGAATTTAAGAAATCCTAAGCCAGTGTTTTAAGAATACAGCACATCAAAATTGATAATAAGGTCTAGAACTGAGGAAAAACGGGGATGAACACTGTGGAGAAAACACAGGAAGAAGAAGAGAGCTTTTCTAGGAACTGCAAACAGGAATAAAAATGGGTTGAAAATAAACAATCAATTGTTGTTTAAAAATTGCTTCAAAATCCAAGGTTATTTGTTTTTTGGCAGGATCCAATCTGGGTCGGCAACCTCTCTCTGCAGAATGGATGATTCTGGTGAGAGAGAGGTTTCCTGAAGAGGGGCTCCAGCAAGAGTCCAAAAGCTTGGAAGACTAAACCTCTGGTCCCAGTGACTGATCCAGTTTGGATCCTGCAACATTATCCTGGGACATATATATTTGTCTTCATTTGCTTTGTTTTTTCACTGCTCTTTAAAAATAGTATAATTACTGGTTACTGATAGATCTGGATTATCAAGACCTATCAGTAATATCCAGTAACCGATGGATATTAGTATAGTATAATTACTGGATTACTGATAAAAAAAAATTCTTTCTATTGCCTATGTTTTGCAGAATTGGTAATAAATACCAGCCTGCTTTCATGGGGAACAAGTTGTTATTTATTTTTAAATTTACCAGATTTCATTAATCATGATATATATCTACATCATTAAATCAAGGGTCTGTATTCTATAATCTAATCTAAACTAAATCAAATGTAATAGATGCTTCTGAAAATGGTTTGGGAATCGAATTTGATGAATTACACAGAACTGTCTGTGGAACTAAATCTATTTTGGTGACTTGAAAATTGTTCTGTTGCCTTTCCTTATCCTTGGTGTATTTGCTTCAATAAGAAAAAGCACTGAAAAGAGATCTGGGTATTTTGCCACATGTCTTATCATGCATTATTGTCTTTTTAAGATATCTGTAGGTTTGGATAATATCCGTGATAATTGCATCCATGGGAATGCTGAAACATAGACAAATATCTAGCTATTTGTCTTTGCTGGGTTTTTTTTTGCTTTAGGTCAAAGAGCTCTCTTGATTAAGAATATTTTCAACAAGTAATGGACCTTGTGATGGTTGCCACTAGGTGGGTGTGGGGATTTCTGGAACACAGAGAAAACAAATTTGGATGCTAATGTAAAAAGAAACAATGTCTTAAATAGACTCAGACATAATTGCATTTATTTGTACGCTATTTGTGCGAAGCCAATTTTGACTGTAGTGTGATATTTAAAGCCCGATTTGGTCTGATCGTGATTTTCTCCATCAATTATTTTGTATGTTTTCTTCTATCCCTCCTAGCGTTTTGAGAGTAGTCTCCATAGGTAATCAGATATTCACTGTCTCAAGAAATATGATTTAACTCAGGAGGACTGATTTGCAGAAGTTATCAGTATTGTATGCCAGAATATCTGTATGCTTGTATCTTGTTTTTCCCCCCACACTTTATAATTAGCTGGCTGGAGCTGGGGGCTAGAAGGCTCTGATTTTCTGAAGAAAACAAGATCACCAATGAATTAAAAAAAAAAACCCTATAGGATTAGAAAGGACAAAATAGGTGCAATGGTTTCATAAAAATATTAAGTAAATCAAACATGTAGCAATATCAGTGTTGTTCTTAAACAGGCACATCATCATCCCACTCAGTCCTAACAATCTGTTCAAATGCTTTACATACACTTAAGGAACGGTTGCAGGAATTGGGTATATCTAATTTAATGAAAAGAAGGACTTGGTGTGACATGATAGCAGTGTTCCAATGTCTAAGGGGCTGGCACAAAGAAAAGGGGGGGGGTCAATCAATTCTCCAAAGCATCTGAAGGCAGGACAAGAAGCAATGGATGAAAGGTGATCAAGGAGAGAACCAATCTAGAACTAAGGAGAAATTTCCTGACAGTGAGAACAATTAATCAGTGGAATAACTTGCCTCCAGAAGTTGTGGGTGCTCCATCATTGGAGGTTTTTAAGAAGAGATTAGACAGCCATCTGTCTGAAATGGTATAGGGCAGCGGTGGGTTTCAAAAATTTTTGCTACCGGTTTGGTGAGCGTGGCTAGTTGGGGAGCATGTGACTGAGTGCCGTGGCCAACTTGACATCACTCATGCCTGTACCCACTCAGTCATGTGACCCCCCCACACCTAGCCATGCCCACAGGAAAAGGTAGGAACATTTTTGGAATTTCCACCTACCTAGCTCCACCCTCCCTTTGCCAATCACCCACATTTCCCCTCTGTTAGCAGCCCCGGCCCTAGTCCCGCTTCCTCCCCCAGCACTGCCTCTTTGTTCAGGCTGCTTATCTTCTGCAGCGGCTGGTCCAGAGTCCGAAAGCAAGATATCTAGAGTTTTTGGTGGCCTGCGGGCAGCTGCCGTCTCTTTGAGAGCTGGTTTGCAGCTGCGGCAGCAGCTGGCTGCAGGCCACTGAAAAGTATCAGAGCTCACAGAAAAAGCTGCTGCCATCACCGTCATGTTCTTCATGTATGCACAGCCCATTGGCCTTGCAAGGCAATGGGATGTGTGCATGCGAAGATGGCAGTGATGAACATGGAAAGCGGGGCGAGCAAGCAGTGACCGGGGGACCAGTTCAGGGGCATGGCCAGCTGGCCATCACTACTGGTTCGGCAACTTTGGCCAAATTTCCACCAACGGTTTGCGCAAACCAGTGTAAACTGACTGAATACCACCTCTGATATAGGGCCTCTTGCTTGAGCTGGAGATTGGACTAGAAGACCTCCAAGATTTCTTCCAACTCTGTTATTTTTTTATTCTGACAAAATTGTCCAGAATGTGGGCAAACCCGTTGGACCAGAATCAAACAAATTTAAGCTGGGAAAGGGCTATGAAAGCATACAGGATTTTGATACACATGGAGTGTAAATCACAGTGTTAAACAAGAACTCGGCTCCTGCCTCTCTTGGATTTCAAAGGAAAACAGTTGAAAACACTGGGGGAGATTGTGCTGTTAAGCTGGTGCTGCAATTACAAGGCTGTAAACTACAGAAACATTTTCGATGTGGCACATGTTAAACCTTTCTGAAGTAGTGCTTTGATTTTTAATTTTATGCTCTTGGCAAGCAGGCAGGGTCCTTGATAGAATGGAGGCCAGGGGGGAAATGTTTCAAAGCGGCGAGGATCTTATCATAGTGCAATTAATGAATAACTATTAAGAAACAGAAATAACTGAGGAAACAAATAAGAGTTAGTAATGAAATTTGCCCATTTCCAGCCTATAATGAAGCTGCAAGAAAAAAAAGAGGCTTGTTATTTTTCTCTAGCTGCATTGAAAAGATCAGCAGTTTTGATAATATCTGTCATTTCAGTCTAATTTTCATGATTTTATATATTTAGTCAGCAAAGAGACAAATCAGCCATATTTCTTAATTAAGCAGAGCTTTCTTTTAAAAAAAAAATTGTGTAGGTAGTCCAACTTGGAAAATCATCAATTGAAATAAGCTCATTTTGTGTGATTTACTCTTGGCCAGATTCAGAGCTGTAACAAGTTAAGCTGATCAGCATATAATCTTATTAAAGTAGCTCCTTGCTCTCAGTGTAAAACTTTTATATATCTATATATATATATATATACCTATCCTTCTTATCTACTTTTAATGAAGTAGACCACAATCCATGAAAGCTCTCACCCCATTCCTAAGAGATCTGTAAGGGGCGTGCATAAGAGTACCAGAGTGCCTACCGTCCCTGTCCTAATGTTTCCTCTACTTGTATCTATTTTATGTATTAAATTCATGCTTATAATTATATAAATTACCTAATACGTTCTTGACAAATAAATAAAAATAAATAAAATAAATAAAGTTTTAATATGCCACAGGACTGTTTCTTTTTCTGGAGCAGAGTAATATGAACTTCTCTCTAAAGATAATAATATAAGAAATGGGGTTCTCCATAAACATACTTCCTTATACTGAAAATTGGAGACAGCAGATAATCTATGATTGGGAATAGATCTTTTTTCTTTTTTAATATATACCTTTGTATTCTTCATTGGACTGAATACTATAGGAACAATTTATGTCCAGTGATGCAGCCTGACTATTAATCAGTTGCTCTTCAGATTATTCTAATTCTGCATGCCCCAAAATATTTACATTGTTTACAACAAAGATGGGGAATGAGAGAGAAAAAGAGTTGAATTCGGAATCTGATCTCAGACTACAGGACATGTGAGTGTTCAAATATTCACTTAATGAGGTATATCTGTCACTACAGGAGAGCAAAGCGACTCGTGTGGTTTGAAACCCTGCAGGTAGCTATTCACATATTATTGTACTGCTACGTGTGGGGTTTCAAACCACAAGAGTATGTAGGGAATAGTTACCAGCTGCAAGCATTCCTGATATGTTTACACATCTATCTATTTGTACATTTATAGATCATACCAAATATGGATATAATAATCTCTTTTATCTTATTCATCTGAACTACTAGTAATACAAGTCAACATGCTGACTTTTTTTTTTTACCAGTGAAACCACCAGCCTATGAAAATTCCAAGCAAATCAGGGAGTACAACATATATATATATATGTTTTCTCAGGTTTTTGCGGGTGTTTGTATGTAGGTCTTTGGTTATTCGGGTCTTCTCCCACGTAAAATTGGAAGTGTCTTGGCGACGTTTCGACGAAGTCTCATTCATCATCTTCAGGCTGGTGTTCTCGGCTTTGTGCTTCCAGGAGCAATGTGAGATCGCAGCTGTCTCTTCCTTTTAAGAAAACAAGAAAACGGCAAAGCCCTCCTCCCATACATAAAAGGCACCACAGACAGAATAAGCAAAATCCTCCACAAACATAACATCAAGACAGCATTCTGCACAAACCGAAAAATATCCACCATCCTAAGGAACCCCAAAGACAAAATTGAATTAGAAAATCAAGGAGTATATGAAATCCCATGCACCGTCTGCCCCACTACATACATCGGACAAACCAACAGACGAATAAGTGCACGCATAGAAGAACACAAGAACTCAGTCAGAAAAGAGGAACCAACTTCTTCCCTGGTCCAACACCTTAAAGCCACAGGACATGATATTGACTTTAAAAAGACCAGAACTATCGCCAAAACTGAACACTTTAACAACAGAATAATCAGAGAAGCCATCGAGATAGAAAAACGCCCACACAGCATGAACAAACGAGATGATACCTCCCGCCTACCAGCCATTTGGAAACCCACCCTTATTGACAAACGAGTCCCTAACATGACGAATGACACCAGACCCACACTCACGAGAGCCACACAGGATGTCACCACCACACATCCACGCAGAAAGCAGACTCAAACCCACACTGATAATGAGCCACGACTAAGGACCAGAAGCCAGACCGCAGCTGCATCATTAGCCACTTTAAACCCCTCCAATCCATACATGAAGCAGACTGACACCCACCATGAAGAGCTCGCACGGCCACAAACACGAAGCCAAACAACAACAATGCAGCTCACCAGCTCAAATCCCCCTGCAACTCAGACTAAGCTGAGCACAACCAAGCCCCCACCCAAACAGAACACATCCCCAGCCAATCAGAGCACAACCAACCCCCCATCCAATCAGAGCACAGCCAAGCCCCTAACCAATCAGAACACACCTCCACCCAATCAGAACACAGCCAAGTTCCCACCCAATCAGCTCACACCCCCACTAGCAGTTAAAAGGAAGAGACAGCTGCGATCTCACATTGCTCCTGGAAGCACGAAGCCAAGAACACCAGCCTGAAGATGACGAATGAGACTTCGTCGAAACGTCACCAAGACACTTCCAATTTTACGTGGGAGAAGACCCGAATAACCAAAGACCTACATACAAACACCCACGAAAACCTGAGAAAATATATATATATATATATACATACATACATACATACATACATACATACATACATATATATATATATTGAAGTGGGGGAGAGTATCTGCATTTTACAGAGGTTGCCACAATGCTCCTATGCTATTTATTTAGTCTGGATCTATTGGGGATGAAATCTTCATTATCTCATGGACTGTCTTTGGGCGATTCATTATCTATAAATATAAGCTCTCCACCAGGGATGAAATGCTCCCATTTGGACCAGATCGCCCGATCCGGTAGTGATTTTTCTGTTGATCCATTGCATTAAACTTTTGCTGATAGGGCTGACCTCTTCTAATACATCTAATGCAGTTTGCTCAGGCTTCTGGACTTTACCTCCTAAAGTTAAGGATGGGTCAATCTGTCTATTTCTTCTGATATCTTTAACTAGTTTCTCATATTTTAACCTATTTCCCACATTTTAGCCCATATCTAACATTATTCATATTTTCAAGAAAACTTTTCCTGATATCACATGGCTTTTATGCACAATTTATCTAACTATATAAGCATGACTTCTTTATGTACTCAATTTGTCAAAGTGCAAGCTGCACTTCAGAGTCCGGGAAAGTATATCATATCAGTGCATTATTATATGTTTTGAAAGTGGAAATACACATCAGAATTCAAACAGATTGAATTACTTAGTCTTCCCTGTACAGAGCTCCCTTAATCCAGATTCATTGGCCTGAAAGTTGAAACTGTTGAGACTTGGAGATCAAAACATGTTGAGGGAAAGTTGATCTGTTTTTTATTATTGATGATTTAAACTACATCTGTTGGCATTCATTGATATGAATTGCATACATTTCACACAGTCAGTATGCTTCCTTTCTTTTTGAAACCTACTGTCAATATGAATTTGCATATAAAACTGGAAACTCATTTATTTTTACATCTTTCTTTATAATACTTAGGTATCTTATAAATATCTTACATAGACTGAAATTCAAAACAAATAAATTTTACAGTCACTCCTGGTGACTAAGAAAAACACAAACAGATCATTTTTATTTTCAAAATGTTGCCCTTGCTAGAATCATGAAATAAAACAGCATATAATTGATTGTATATAAAGTACATACATGTGTACATGTATGTGGATGTGATTATATACAGTGAAGTTGGTGTCAACATTAAGCAACAACATAGATAGATTTTCTCCATTATGATAATTTCTCCATGCTCTATCTGCAGTCCAAGGGACTCTCAAAGTCTTCCCCAACACCACCGTTACAGTAGACAGGTAGAGGCCAAATTCTTTGAAAATAGTTTTGTAACTTTTTCAGTCTGGTGTGTATCAGCAACTGTTTTTTGGAACGCCTCAGAAATCTTCTTTGTCCAAATTTGGACATACTTCCACAGATTCAGGTGATGAATAATTCTGTTGTTTAAATGAAGTAGAACTTCCCACACTAACATCTCAATATTATCCCATTAACTGAAATGCCTGACTCTACTTTTCTCTTCAAATGAACTGATCATCGTAGAGGTTCATATACTTTTGCCACACACAAATATGTAGCTTTGGATGATTTCTCCTGAAGAATAAATAGCAATAGCAATAGCACTTAAACTTATATACCACTTCATGGTCCTTTACAGCTCTTTCTAAGTGGTTTACAGAATCAGCATATTGTCCCCAACAGTCTGGGTCCTCATTTTACTGACCTCTGAGGGATGGAAGGTTGAGTCAACTTTGAGCCTGGGAGCCTTGAGATTCGAACTGCCAAATTGCAGTCAGCCGGCAGTCAGCAGAAGTAGCCTGCAGTAATGCATTCTAACCACTGCACCACTTATGGACAAGTTGTGGTGATAAAAGGTATTTCCCCCTTTCCCCTCATACAGATGTATATTTAAACCATGTTCAAAGTAATTTTGTTGCTTTAGGTGAGCCAGATTTTGGGCACAAATATGTTTTTGACTCATTTGTTTAGTGTTATCTTTATATGCTTTGAGGACTTGTGTGGAGAACAGATCATGGTTTAGGTTGTATTTATATAGATTTTTTTAAAAAAAAAATCAAAAACTTTTAAGAACCATTGTACATTCAGTTACCATTACCTGAACGAAAGAAGAAAACACAACTCATTTCTCAGTGGCATCTTTCTTTAGAAATAGATTATTAAATCTATCTGAAAAGTGGGTAGCAATATTAAATATAACTGATAATGGAACAAGATCTGTAATCTATTAATCAATAATATATTAGTAAATAATAAATAAATGAAAGCAGGTTTTACTCTTGGTTCAGTCTTGCTTGATATAATATGCCTTTCAAACTGGATCAAATGCCTTTCAGAGAAAAGCCGGGGAGATAATCGCTTGTCAAATAAAAGGTGATTTTTATTTGTTTGTTTTTCCTATCATCAGAACCATAAAAAGCCAGCTATGCAGGGACACTTTATATCCCTCTGGTATGCCAGCTGTTATCAGCTGTGTGAATGGGAATGGCACCAGTTTGTGCTAAAGCTTTCCAGCCCAGATGTCTTGCATAGATTGACTGTGTGCCATAAACATATTCTTGAAGTACTTGTCAATTGGCGTTAAGAATTATATTCAACTTTAAAATGACTAGTGTTCTTCAGTTCAAACGCTTTTTGAGACTGGATTTTCATAGTTGTCATTGTTTTTGTTTTGCTTTGCTTTTGTGTCTCTGGCTTTGCTTTCCTTCCCTAAACTAGTACAATAATTTTCTTAAGGGGAAATTAAACACATACAGCTCTACCATGGCCTTGTTGAAACAATCCTAACACTGTCTTTGTCTACATGCTTTGGCAGACAGTGAATCTCAGATAAGCATCAGACAATTTCTCTTGTTAGCTGGTTCAGATATGAAGAGCGTACAGGTGTACAGAGTCTGAAAAATATGGGGCTGCTTTTAAAAACTATCCCTTCTTCTAACGACATGACCCTGTATATAGGATTTTAAAGGCCATCGCTTTTCACCTCTACACAGTGTCTCCTTAAATCTGAAAACCAAACACAAACCATGCATGAAGAAGGTAATAAGGACACACCTCTTCATCATCTGCTCTTTCTTTTACCATTGTCCTCTCTGAGTAGAGCCTATATGCATACAACTTGCGCCCATCAGTCTTCCCCACGTATATGAAAACCTTGTATTTCCAAAGGGCCTATTGAAACATCCAGGTTACAAGGTCCAAAACTGAGTTTGTCTTTCCAAAATGAAAGGGTTAAAGTTAAAGATGACTCTCCCTGTCAATAAGCACTTCCAGATCCTATGGAGAAAGCAACTATAATCAGTTAAGACTATAGAATATTTGTAGCTTGGTTGTTTTTCTTGCAGATGTTTTATTACCCAACTAGGTAACTTCATCAATGCACTGATTATGTCACCTACTTGAGTACCGAAACATATGCAAGAAAACAACCAAGCTCAGAGAACACTAAGGATCCCAGAGTTATATTTCTATATTGATACCAGATATGCTAAAAACTAGATGTAACAGGGAGTTTTTCTCTTCACAACAATATAATTCCATCGTTTCACCAAAGAGACCTGCCTAGTTGTCTTGTCTGGCCTTTTCCTGCGGTTATTAATTCATAATCTTGCCAGATATGCTTTAATTTAATGCTAAATTAGCAAGTAAGTCATGGATAAAAATGTTTTACATATCAAGTTCACTGGTACCAGTTCATTACTTGAATTATCTCTGATTTCCATGTAAAGTTAAATGTAAATTAGAGTAATAAATTGCAAGTTTGCATGGGATACCATTTACGTAGTTTGATGTCACTCTGTTTTTTCCTCCTAAATTGCCATTAAATCCCTATTGTTTTTGAGATTAGAAAATTAGACTATTGATACTTTTGATACCAAAGCCAGAAAACTCAAGTCAATATTATTTTGTCTGATTTGCTAATCAAAATAAATAGTATTGATTCTGTAGAGGGCATCAGAAGCTTGTGTTCAGTTCTTGTTCATTACATTTGCCTATTCTAATACTCCTAGCTTATGCTTTCTTATTCCCATTCAGCACTGATAGTCTTGAATTTCTGGTCTCTATCCATCATAAATTGTTGCAAATTCAAGTTCTTCTCTCTGTAGAGCTTTAGAGAGCAGAGTACAATGTAATTTATTTCATATTTTGCATTACCAAATCAGAAACTTGATTTTTGAGGATCTAAGGAACACGGCTAAAATCTGTGGAAATGTGAGCTCACTGTTCTAATTCAAAAAGCTATCTCCCAAAGTTCCTGGGAGAATTTACAATAATTTTATGAAAGGCCAAAATCAAGAGGATTTCAAATTAGTGTCTTTTAAATGTTGCTCTTTGCCTTTTACATAATCTTTCTTTAGAATTTCTCTGTAAATGTAAAAATTATTCGGATTCCTGTATTCTTACACATACACACACACTCACACTCCAATGTATTCTTAATTTTCAATCCATTTGCCTAGGCTGCCCTTGCCCAATAATATCCTAGGAAGGAGAAGGGACCAAGCAACACTTTTCTTTTATAACCTTTTGGGCCAGGTATATAAGAGGCAATTTTTTACCAATACAACATGATTAGAGTTTCCTGGCCAGAACTGTAAAAAGAACGGACATTCTGTAATTAAGGGGTATGAGCGGTGGGATATATCTTACTTTCCATGGCAGTACAAAGGTATTACAGGCCCAAGCTGAGTCTGCCATTCAGAAAAAATAAATAAAAGGATTTTAAAGCTTCTTGAGACCCTAGCAACAAACTGCTCACTTCAACTTTTCAAGTGTAAGAAATATTTTCTACAATATTACCAGTTCTGCATTCTAAAGTCCTGTAACTATGGTTGTTAGATTGTTATGATTGATAGAGCTGAGGTGGCGCAGTGGTTAGAGTGCAGTACTGCAGGCTACTTCAGCTGACTGCTGGCTGCAGTTCAGCAGATCGAATCTCATTGGCTCAAGGTTGACTCAGCCTTCCATCCTTCCGAGGTAGGTAAAGTGAAGACCCAGATTGTTGGGGGCAATAGGCTGACTCTGTAAACCACCTAGAGAGGGCTGTAAAAGCACTATGAAGCAGTATATAAGTCTAAGTGCTATTGTTTACAAAAACCTCTTTTAGCTACAGTATTGTTTTCATTAGAACCCAGATAAGAATATCAAGCTGCATTGACTTCCACAGTTTTATATGTATATGCATGTGTGTTTGAGTGTCAATAAAATAACTTGTGCCATTTAATCTGCTATACCTGTAAAATTTTGGTATTTAGCATCATTCAACAATTTCCTACTTCATGTCCAGTATCTAGCTGTCCCTAAAATGTACCATGCTCATATCTGGATCAATTTCCTGGATATTCATTTCATGTAGAGGTGGTTCAATCTATGTCTAAAATCCCATTTTATTCAGCCTCATAATTCAGTCCCGTAGCTAAAAAAGAGATGACTTTTGTATTGTTATGTGGCTTAATTGTAAACTGTTGCAAGGTGTTTCACTGATCATAAAACACGAGTTGTGAATATAATCCAACTTGCATTTTACTTTGAACAAATCATCCCTGGTACTTAGAAAACAGCATTTACTGACAAGGGAATGATTCAGTATGCTTGTAGTATTCAATATAAAGAAATCTTCATGCAATTTGCATATAGATATACAAGAAAACTGCTGTGCTCTTGTTGGCTATCCCACTATAATTAATTTGTTCATTTCTTAATTGGATATGGAATCTGGCCCTAGCAAGTTGATCTATATTAATTTGGTGGTCTTAATTTATTAAAATGATAGATGAAGTGAAAACCTACTGAGAATAAGACCATTTTAGTACCACACACTTTGGTCATGTGTTTCCAGTGTGCCTCTGCTTACTGATCACTACAATAGAGAATTCTTTTCCATTCTACTCTTCACCCTCTATTATACATTTTGGGATATATAAAGTACATTATCCAAATTAAAGGCTCAAGATAAATGGGATTTAACACTGTTTTTGTCCATGAAATTGAAGGTTTAGTGCAGAAAAATGAAATGTTGAGAAACGAGTGATGGTTTTTGGTATGTACCACAGTAGAAGAAATGGAATCTGTGCGGTTGTTAATATAACATAGAGGTAGATTTGTAACACCTAAAAAAGCTATTTATTTGCTGATTTTCTTGCTAGCCATGGCTGAAGTCAAAGAATTGCCAGCTGAGCACTGCTAGGCAGCTATTACAGGCACTTTCAAAGTGGAGTCCAAATAGCATTTCTCTAAATCTAGGATGAAAAAGGTGATGTGCCAACCAGGTAGTTGTGTTAATTATATTGCTATTTTCTTGCTGTGGCCTCATATATATTTGGTGTCCAGATGTGGCTCCTTGGTTAGTTTTATTATAGTAAATGATGCATGCCTTCATTTAATATTCCAAATAAATAATCATGGGTATCTAACAAATTTTCGGTATATGTCTAAGCATATTTCAAGCCCAGGAAAATGAATATGCAATTATTACTCTGCTTGTTTCTTTGGTTACCCTGCAATCTAGATTCCAAATGTTGAAAGAACAAATGGCCTCTTTCTTGATAGTTTCTCAGTCTATTTATTCTGCACTTTGTGTGGTGTCTCTCTCTCTCTGTGTGTCCGGTACATGCGCATGTGAACATACATGTGCAAAGAAGAGAGAAAAAGTTGTCTTTGAATTCATGTGGCATCTTAATTTCTGATTGACTTGACCAAAATATCTACCAGTTTCTCCATCCTACTGCCTCCTAAGAGATGCCAAAAGTATCCCAAAATTTAACAGTAACTCCTTTAGGAAGATTTCCAATATGATGTTATTTTAGATGTCGGAAATCTCTCCTAGAGTGGCAACATCTAGGACCAGTTGATTTACTTCAGTCATTCTAACTTTGAACTTTTGAAAAGATTGTATGGAAAGTATGTCAGTTCTCATTTAAAAACTAGGCTATCAAAACTAGCCTTGCTATTTTCAAATCCTAAAATTTAAATGTGAGTACCTTAAAATAGTACAATAGGCTTTCTCTTAAAGCTTCCTATTAGAATTTGGCCAGATATATAATTTGTATTGTTTTCTACATGACGATTTTCATGACATGCTTTCAAAATAATAAAGGTCTGGTTCTAATTACATTTACCAGGTCTTCATTAATGTCACACTGTGAAAATTCTATTCATCCAGAAAATGGAACATAAAAGAAAGAATTAAGCCAGAATAAAGTCTCAAGATGTCTTGCCCTGCTGTTGTACGGCAGAAGAATACCAGGAAATGTTAACAAAGATATCTGAATGTGGTATGACTAATTACGATGGCTATTGTGGGACTCTAGACATACCTTACCCTATTCTTCTAATGTGAGAAAGCAACAACTTTCTCAGGAAACATAATTACCAGTTTTCTGTTCTTGTCTTCTATTCAGGAAGTATTCATGAAATGTCAATAGTCCTTATTTTTTTTTTATTAATGTAGTTAGGAGGACAAAGAAAAAAGCAAGAGGTGAGAGCTTTTAAATAGCTGCTGCTTATTTTCCCTTCCTTTTGTATTTGAGTTTATGTCTTTGGAGATACTAGACCTGGGCTAGCTATGGAAACAATCCCACTCTGGTACCATTGTATTGGAACGTAATGTTTTCAAAGGATAAACACTGGATAAAGAGAATATATAATACTTAGAATAGAATCATAAAACCTGCTTAGTGCAGAGTTCCACCGAAGCTCCAGAGATCCACCATTATCCCTTGGTTCTAGGTATCGTGGTTTTCACTTTTCCCAACCTGATGCAAAATCTCACTTTTGCCATTGCTGAATATCATCTTGCTGGATTTGACTTATGGTCAAGTCTGTTGAAGTAAATTTGAATTGTGCTTTAGTCCTCTAATCTCTTAGTTTGGTAACATCTACAGACCTGAATAGCACAGGGCTAAGGATACAGCCCTGGAAGGCCCACTTAGAACTTTCTTTAAAACCATGCAGAACCAGGTACAGACACTATACTGGTGGAACTAAATAGTTTGCAAACCCATTTCTAGTCCACATTTATCCTTTCTTCTCAAGCCCCTTGCTTCATCTATAAAAAGTCAGTATTAAAGCCTGCCTGGAAGATAACCTTCATTTGGATGTTGAGGTCCTTCAATCTCATATTTCTCTAGTACTTTTTTCTCCCCTTTAATAATTAATGAAAAGACTTTAGCATACTTCTAGCCAACTCTTCTCTCCTGAGTGGAAGATCTGCACCAAGTACCATATATATATAGATATGCAGCTTGTGTCATCTGGAAATTGTAATCCAATACATCAGAATGGCACCATTTTTGAGAAAGTGGAATTTATAGTGTCAGACTTTTCTTCAGTAACTTCAGCAAATGAGATATGATCACCTCTCAAAAAGACAGTTCTATTATAATCTAGTATTACTAGTTGTTGGGCTTTTTGTTTAAGTTGACATAAAATTAGTTGCCCTGGAAATCCAACTGGTTCTTGTACTTCCTCTGCAATAGAAACAGCAAGCCGCTACTACCTTCTCTGTGCAATTCTTCTGATATTTGAAGGCAACCACTACATTGTCTTTTTCATCAGCTCTTCCAAGTAGACATCCTTACATCTTGTTCAATTATTCATCATGGGATTTAAGTTTCAAATTCCTCATCATCCTTGCTCAGTGTAATAAAAATCAATGCTATCAGGAAAAGTCCATTATGATTAATATTATTTTGTGAACAGGTTATGGACTTTCTTGGCTATTTCTGGAGATCACCTCAAAGTGATTATTATTTCAAGTGAATCCTGGCTCAAAGCCCTATGTTAAGTATACTATTAAAGTTGTATTCCATGTTTTTGATACGTGAGGGAACTATCAACTATTTTTCTGTACTCAGGGGTCTTCCAAAAAAATGAAGTAGCATTTTAAATTTGTTCCATTCCTATTTTGATCTTACCAACAGGGGTTCACACAATAATTGATTCAGGGCATATGTATGTATAATTGATGTTACAATCATGGCTAGCATGCTGATATAGCTAAACATGAACATTTCCCATAGTTGTTCCCTGCGTAGAACGAGATATAGTTTAATTCCTAAGGTGACACATCTAAAGTCCATATTGATGTGGAAGACATCCCTTATCTCCCCCTTCAGGGTTTGATAATTAGTTCTGAGGAAGCCAACATTCATAGAGTCTTGGCAAATATTATCGGTTCCTCACAGATTAATTTTAATACGGTAGGATTTTTTTCGAATTTTGAAAAATATTTCATTCAACCTTTTTCTAACAATATACTCTGGAGATTGTAGAAGCTCATTGATTTGTGAAGTTCAAACTTTTAGAATACTTATAAGTCTATGAAGGACTGAACAAGAAATCAGATTAAAGCTCAGACATAGCAATCTGTGAGGGAATAGCAGGTTTATGTTTACTTATTTATCCATGTATTCAGTTGAATGTAACTAACAGTTTTCCGGGAAGCTTGAGAAACACTGATTTTGCTCATCCTAAAATATAGTTTTAAATTATACATGTAGAAATGGTCTGGAATTTCAGTAACGTTACATTTGTCACAATGCATTGGTTAATATAGCTGGGCATATGTTTAATAATAGCAAATAAAATAATGATGCTTTATAGTTGGTTACACAATCAGCCAGATCTATAGACTGAATTTGGCATTTTTGTCTATATATGACAAAATATATAGGACTTGCCTATCTGGAATAGGTAGATGTTGTTGTTTGATGATGTTGAAGGTGTTGTCAAAGGATGTAAGCTGTTCTAAGGAAAGCTGCCTTTTGCAATTGATTGGTGGTGATTTTGTGAACGTCAAAGGGTTTCAAGAGCGCTCCAGATGTTTGGGAGTTGAACTCAAGGTACCTATGACTATTGGTACTATATTTGCTTCCTTTTGTAATGGTCATTCTACTTCTATTTGCATGTCTTTAAACTTTATGATTCTATCCAATTCTTTCTCTTCTATTTTGTTGTCTAGTGCCACATCATCTATACAGACTTTTTGGTCTTTGTTATCAACAATTCTTAAGTCTGGGGTGCTGTATGACAGGTACTTGTCTGTTTGAATTGTAAAGTCCCAAATCACTTTAGCTTCTTCATTTTCTATTACTTTCTCTCTTTTACGGTCCCACCAGCATTTGCTTGTGGACAAATGGTATTCCAATGCACCATTGTTGCCACAACTAGTCTTTTTCTTTTTCTCCCTTCTTCAGATTCTTATTTCTCACCAATGGAATAAGTGGCTGTTGTTCCATACCTCCTTCTGAAACACTTGCAACATTTCAGAATAATTCTGGCTTGCTCTGAAAATCCCACAGAATGTAGCTTTTACCCACTGTTCAGGGAAATTTCTCCAGAAAACATATAGAGCATCAGGGTAGTGTGCAACAACCAAGTGTATCTGAGTAACATCAGTTTATCTTCTAACATTTGGAAACTGATTCCTGCTATGGTCACCATTTTGATATAAAAGGAAATTTCTGAAATCTGTATTCAATCTGGAGACATATTTCATTTATGCTTACATGTTTATTTTATTTATTTATTTATTATTTATTATTTGGACTTATATGCTGCCCTATCTCCAAAAGGACTCAGGACGGCTCACAACAATAAAACACACAAAGTCCAATCCTTCCTTTAAAATACCCAATAAAAGTATAAAAACCATTAAAATTCCCTCTAAAACCCCTTCAGTCCAAGCCGGCCAGGCGAAATAACCATGTTTTAAGGCCACGGCGGAAAGAGCGAAGGTCAGGGGTCACCCAGAGCCCCGGGGGAGCTGATTCCACAGGGTAGGTGCACCCACAGAGAAGGCCCGCTCCCTAGGGGTCACCAGCTGACACTGTCTGGCCGACGGCACCCCTAGGACGCCCTCCCTGTGGGAACGCACCGGGTGATGGGGAGCTGTCGCAGGCCGCTGATGGTCTGCCAAATACCCCGGGCCTAAGCCATGTAGGGTTTTATAGGTGATTACCAGCACCTTGAATCTCACCCGGAGGGCAACTGGTAGCTAATGCAGGTCCCGCAAGAGGGGTGTAACATGAGAGTGTCGGGGCATTCCCATCACTACCTGCACGGCCATTATAATCCCTTTATAATTATAAATATAATTATAATTTATAATGTTATAATTCCTGGAACAGGTCAAGAGATGGCATGACATTGAAAATGTAAAGGAAAGAAGATTTGTTTCATTTAGCATTACCATACTAGCACTGAAAGATCCTGAAATGGTCCAAAACAACCTGTCTCATATATCAGATCTGGAAGCAATTTACCGAGCATAAAGAATACCACTCACAGAGCCCCACAGGCTGGATATGTAGATTTCCACTGCTATAGCTAGCAAATTCCAAACCTTTGGTTAACTAGATTTCTTACTTTTAGAAGAATTGCATGTGAACTCACACAGCATAGAACCACAATAACTACTACTTAGAAAAATTGAGTTATTAAATTCGACTCATTAAGCAAAAAATATATAGCATTACATCAAACTGAACTGTGATTAATATTTCTTGAAAACCTATTGAACTATTGATGTTAACATCAGTGCAAAGCTTTATCCTAAATAACAGAGCAAATGTTTGTTTCTCCTAACAATCTATTTATACTGCAGCAAATCTATGTACAATTTTTCTCCTTTGCATGGATTGGCTAAAGGCATTTTGCTGTGCAAGGAGGAGAAGCACTTTATGGCTGGGGAAAAAAATGGACTCTGTGCTACATCAAACATGTGTTGCTTGGCATTCTCTATCATAGTGCATATATATCACAACTGAGCATCCATCTCATTGACAGCCCACTGCTGAGGCAGGCTGAAGTTGGTCCAAGATGTTCCAGCATGGCAGTAGCATTTTCCCTGCTGTTTTGGCAGGAGATGTTTCCTGTGGAATGTGCATGATGAATGGAAAAAGACATTTAACAGAATAACAAAGTTGGATGGGACCATGGAGGCCTTCTAGTCCAACCCCCTGCTCAGGCAGAAAACCCTATACCATTTCAGACAAATGGCTGTCCAATCTCTTCTTATAAACATCCACTGTTAGAACATTGACAGCTTCTGGAGACAAGTTGTTCCACTGATTAATTGTTCTAACTGTCAGGACGTTTCTCCTTAGTTCTAGGTTGGTTTTCTTCTTGACTAGTTTCCACCCATTGCTTCTTGTCCTGCCTTCCAGTGCTTTGGAGAATAGCTTGACTCCCTCTTCTTTGTGGCAGCCCCTGAGATATTGGAACACTGCTATCATGTCACCTCTAGTCCTTCTTTTCATCAGACTAGACATACCCAGTTCCAGCAACTGTTCTTTATATGTTTTAGCCTCCAGTCCCCTAATTGTTCTTTTCTGCACTCTTTCTAGAGTTCTCAACAACTTTTTTCCATTGTGGCAACCAAAACTGGATGCAGCATTCCAAGTGTGGTCCTACCAAGGCATTATAAATTGGTATTAACATGTGATTTTTATTCTATCACTCTGTTAATACAACTTGGGACTGTGTTGTCTTTTTTGGGCAGTGGAAGAGATGTGGCCTGAGGTGGCCATCGGCTTGGCTTCAATTGATCTAGTGTGTCTGCTGTAGAACTTCCCTTTCCACCAGGTTGCTGCAGTCAATGTCTACTCTGCAGTGGTGTTTTGGCCATCAGCCTGGCTTCTTTGGTGGGGTTGGGGTCAGGGGTGGGATTCAGCCAGTTTGGACTGGTTCAGGTGAACTGGTAGTTACGGCCAGTGGCTGGGCCCGCCCACCACCCTGGCGCTATCCCGTCATATATAATCGTCATGTTTTTGATGCAGCGCACAGGTGCACAAAGTGCACACACACACACACACACATTTTTGATTCTGTGCGAACCAGTTGTTAAATTATGTGAAGCCCACCTCTGGTTGGGGTGTTGATAAACCTAGAGAATCTGAAGCTTTAAAATTGACTAGTTTGTCTCCAACAACATTTGCAATTGTGACTTGAGCTTCTATAGCCTGCTTAGTGAGTAATTCCCTCCCCAGTGGCCAATGTTCAAAGAAAGCTTTCCTTTCTTTCTGTCATCGCAGTCTATTCTTTTAAAAGTTCACTCCATTGTAGTATGTAGCACAGCCACATTTTCCCTTTGTTCCTTTTAGGATAACTAAAGTTGTATGTCTAATCTACTGCACAAATCCAGACAACTGCTAGATGGCAGCCAAGAGAGACAAATTTCCAATTCTTTGCTGACACCTAGTGGTGTATAAGTTGACTGCACAATAATCATTTTGGAGAAATTATATGAAAGTACCTGAGAACACCTTACAGCTAAATATGTTTGGACAAACTCTGTGTCATTTTTACCAGGTCGACCAGGCAGGAAAGGTGACCAGATAAACTAATTCTATTTTATTGTAAAACTATGTTAACAGAAACTTGCAAATCTGAACTTACAATTCTCCTACCATCAAATTTACAGTCCCCAAACCTAGGGGGGGTCCCTCATGAAGTTCTTTCTCCTCCCACTTTGGCCAATGGTTTATGTAATCTAATCTTTATCTTATCTAACTGTTCTCTATGTGGCATCTTTTCACCTGGTCTTTCAGGGTCATTCCCATATATCATTGGCCCCTGGCAAGACTATATATTTACTGACTGCATCTGCACTGCACAAGTCCAGATGACTATATTATTACAAGTAAGGGAGACAAAATCCTTGCATGTAATGGTTGATAGATCAATAGATCAACAGTCCTTTCGAGGGAAAGAAGCAGGATTTGACACAGTGTCTAGACCTTACAAGCACCACACTGGCATATATTCTACACCATGTTCAGTTGCAGCTTTTCCCTTTGTTGGTGACATTTGAATTTCAGCCAAGAAAAGCTGCCAATCACTGCCCTTGTAGCATCCTACGGAGGACCTATATGGACAGCAGCATAACAAGACCTGGTTCCAGTTGAGAGTTAAGGATATGAGTAGGGACAGTGCAATTGACGCCAACGTGATTTGCTCTTAGATCCAGGGTGGGAAAAGGGACCACTAAAAAGTGTTTTTGTGAATGAGCCCAAACTGAAATATTGCAATGTCAATGCTAAGTGGTTTTTTTAAAAAAACACCACTGCAACAACAAAAGATATTGCTAAGCTTTATATGGATTTTAAAAATGAAGCCTTTATAACAGCTATATAAAGTCACAGAGATTAATTCCGTAGATCAGTACCTTGATAAAGTAGTAAAAGATATACCAGGGACCACAAGCCAGTCTGAATGCATACAAAGACAGTTGTTCAGACTGTTATGAAACTGTTAAATAGGCAATTTTTAGTGAAAACATCTGCCCTCCGTATGCACTGAGTCAAATCGCAATCATGTTACTGATTTTGTAATTTTATGCGCAAAGGACATCTAGCCCAAGAGAGCAGGAGCTGCATTCTGTTCTATTATCTGCAGAGCAGTTAGCTATGCTGCAGTGACTTTGTTCCTCAGATACATCTGTGCAGACCTGAGCACAGGCAACAGTTATTTTTTCTCCCCTGAGGCTCCAGTGTTAACTCAGTTGAACTGCAGGGATAAGAAGGATATAATCAGTCACTTGTGACCACATCCTTGATGGCATTCCTATCTAACTCGCTGGTTTTTTTGTGGGGGAACTAGCAGGGACTAACATTTGATAATAAGAAATCTGGGGTGTTTGAAGCAGTCTGAATAACTGTGCTCATGTATTTTGACAGATTATTTTCAGCAGAAATTGCATCCAAACAAAAGATGCTAAGCAAAGTAGAAGATAAATAACGATTAATAAAGCAAAAGTAAAGTGTTATTTAAAAACATCTATTGGTAAAACATTGTCCCCTTCCCTTGCATTTATTTTCCCAACCACTGTCCACTAAATAAATATTTTGAATGTTAAATATTGGAGATTTTTTGCTTGTATCTGTTCACGTAATTTCATCCTTTGTGTTTGATTGGTCTCGTAACTGTTTTCTTAAAAACTGTATTCCAAAGTCTGAATTTACCTTACTGTGTAATGGGAGCCATGTTTTCTACAACCTTCTGGTCCACAAACCTGTGGTAGAACATCATGTAAGGAATTCTATAGAGGATTTTAGGTATACAGCACAGCAATCCAGCATATATGGACTGATAATTACTTGTAAAATTCTTCAAATGTTATAAATGTTGTGTAGAGATTAATATATAATGGAGTCTCTCGTCACTTATAAGGAGTACTTAGAGTAATTGAAATGGTACCCAGGTGAAAAGCAATGAGAAGGAAAGAGGAATATAAGGAATCCAGGTCCAGGTTTTTGAAAAGAGATAATCTCAAGCACATTGTCCCTTCAGTTCAACAGCTATAGGATAACCTGCAAGCAGAGCTTGAATGGTATTTCATGTAAGAAAAAGGAAGTCAGCTCTTTGTTTATCTCCTCTTTTTCTGGAAAACACAAGGCATCATGTTAATGTCCTTGCTATTATACTCTTCTTGAGAAGGAAGGGTTGCATTCATCCCAAAGAACCTTGGAAGCATGGAAGAAAATTGCATTAATGGGGAGGTTCATTTAATAGCAATAACAATAGCACTTAGACTTATATACCGCTTCACAATGCTTTACAGTCCTCTTTAAGCAGTTTACAGAGTCAGTGAATTGCCTCCAACAATCTGGGGTCTCATTTTACCAACCTTGGAAGCAGCAGTGAAATCCACTTAACTTTGCTACTGGTTGGGGAACGGGAGCGTGCAGGAGCGCACACACGCTATGCATGCGTGCACCTCTTCTGTGCATGTGCAGAGCCTTCTGTGCATGCGCAGAGGGTCAAAAATGGGACATAATGACATCCCGATAGGTGGGTGGAGCCGGTTGGATTTCACCGCTGCTTGGAAGGATGGAAGGCTGAGTCAACCTTGAGCCGGTGAGACCTGAATTGCCAAATTGCTGGCAGTCAGCAGTCAGCAGAAGAAGCCTGCAGTGCTGCATTCTAACCACTGGGCCACCACAGCTTTTGTTCTTAATTGAACAAAAACATTAAGGAGTATCCATTTTGCACAAAGGAAGGACTGGTGGCAAAAAGAGCAACCACTAGAAACATAGAGTAATGTGGAGCCTGGTGGAGTCAAGCTCAAAATCTAAGATGATCTTAGTTCAGGTTGCCAGTTAAGCTCAAAAAATGCGCAAGATGATCCTAGACTAGCTGCTCTCTCTCTCTCTCTCTCTGTCTAGCTTACTTATGAAATGTTTGAGACATGGTTTCTTAAACTGGAATGAGAACGTCACCAATTATAGAGGATCTAGCTAAGCATTCTTACTTCATAAGGTATTTTATAGGTGTAATCTGGTTATTTGTAGGTCTTAAATGTAAGGCTTGGTTTCCTGCTTTCAGTAAAAGAATTCTCCTGGCTACAGCAATTTATACTGTAAATGTTGCCACTATATATAAAATATATATAAAATGGTTACAATTCTTTTTTTATCATCTTATTTAAGATATTCTAATGTAGAAGCTGGGACTGGTACCTTATTATCCCATCTTTCTGCTCACCAAATATGGTAAATTTGCAGTTCCATGCTTCATTTCATTATCATTCTGATTATTGATTTGCAATAAATGCATCCTATTCTCCTTTTCTCTATAAACCCTTGTACCCCTTACGTAACAAGATTCTTGGCTATAAGCCTAAAATAGACAACCCCCCCCCCTAATTTACAAGTTAAAGCACTTGTACACTAGCACTTGTATATTTTAACATGCAAATACATTTCCAAATAGGTATAATTCTGTTTACTTATATAAGGGCAGGAGGAAGGCAGAATAAAAATATAGTCAAGAATTAAATAGTTTCAATACAACCATTTCATTGTGTAGATTTTAGGAAAAATAAAAAAACTGTGATGTAATATAGTATATCTCTATAAAATGAATTAAGTTATAACAATTGATATTACCGGGAACATAACAGCTAGATACAAAATGGCAAAGAATTTTTCGGTGTTTTTTTGAATATGTGTATACTGATTGCTTGTTTTTTTAATGAACTAATTTATTTTTCTTCATAAATATTGACAAAGGTAAAGCCAAGTCAATGATTATATCTCTGTTTAATAAATTGCGACATTCATCTCTTCCATTATCAATATCATTTGCTTCTAATTAGCTGTTACAGATGTTTGTCCTTGAGCAAACAAAGCATATCCTATGCAAATAACAATAAAGAATTTCAGCCACGGCTCACAAAATCTGCTGGCTCGTGGAATATTTCTTGGCTCACAATCAGGGAAGTAACTCTTTGTCTTACTTTAGGGAGAGCCCTCAGCTGTTCTTTCCATATTGACAGCATGAGGACAGTCTTCTTCTCAACTTCAGAGTCTTAGGATAATAACTTCTTAATACCTCCTCCTGTCCCTCAGGCACAGAACAAGCTTAGACTTGCAGAAATGTGGGCTATTTAAGAGTTGGGAGAACAGGTTTCTTCACAGGAGAAAACTCCAGCTTCTAATACTCTACTTTAGGCTTAGTTTCTTGCTTGAACTCCTTGGACTCCAGTAAATTCCAATATCTCAGTATTCCAATATCTCAGGAGCTGATGGAGTCAAGCTATTTTCCAAAGCACCTGAGGGCAGGACAAGAAGCAATAGGTGGAAACTAATCAAGGAGAAAAGCAACTTAGAACTAAGGAGAAATTTCCTGACAGTTAGAACAATTAGTGGAACAACTTGCCTCCAGACGTTGTGAATACTCCAACACTGGAAGTTTTTAAGAAGATGTTGGCTAACCATTTGTCTGAAATGGTATAGAGTTTTCCCCTAAGCAGGGGGTTGGACTAGATGATCTCCAAGGTTCCTTCCAACTCTGTTATTCTATTCTAAATTCTCCTAACCATTGATGAAGAATAGCCAGTGAGTGCTTCTACTGAAGTCTACTTTCTCTGAATGTCCAGTCATGGGATCTATATTCAGTTAGGTATAGTACAGGGGTGGGTACTACTTACCTTTACTACTGGTTCACAACGGGGCCACATGCGCTCACTTTGTTCGCGTGTGCATGCGCTCTTCTGCGCATGTGCAGAAGCATTTTCATGATGTCAGGGTCAGTGGGCAGGGCCTCCTCCCGGTTTTACTACCGGTTCTATAGAACCGGTGTGAACTGGGGGCAACCCACCACTGGTGTAGTAGGTAGAAAGGAATGCAGTATATTCTTATAAATAGCACCATAAGGTTACATAGCTATATGACATACATTTGGGAAAATACAGAATGATTTTAGACTGTTGACTTTGAATAGCAGAGTTATTTTCCAGGTGTGTTACACTTTTTATGTAATGGGTCAGGATTTACAGTCTGCACCTAGTATATGCAAAGAACTTGCTTTATCATTATTGACTGATTATGTGCCATCACACCTGGGTCAATTCTTAATGACCACATAATTTTCTTCATGATAATCTGTCCCTAACCTGGCCCTTTAGATCTTCCAAATGTGCACCCATTGCCACTTTACTGTCCATCCACCTGGCTGCAGATCATCTTCTCCTTCTTTCCACCTTTCCCAACATTAGAATTTCCTCTAGAAGGCTAGATCACCTTAGTATAATGCGTCAAAAATATAATTTGCACCTGGACATTTATGTCTTGAGTTGAGAACTCTTTGCTTGATGATCCATTTGTTTTCTTGGCTTCTCTGTTATTATGGTCCTGAGACTAGATTTCAGCGGTAGACTGTCCATTGCTGCATATGATGGTTGTGAAAGCTCTTAAGTATCTTTTTCTGATGATAAATATTGGAAGCACAATTTCTGTCAAATGCACTGCTGTTCCTTGGTCTTACCAACTGAATGTGATCCTTGGCTGGAAAAAACACCACCTATCACAGGGGCGTCAAACTAGTGGCTGGGGTGTCATGCATAGGCCACGCCCACCCAGCTTCGCGAAGAGGGAAAACATTGCAAAATGTCATGTGACGGCAATGTGATGCCGCGAGTTTGACACCTGTGACCTATCAGATCCACCATTACAGAACTTAATGGTTACTACCATCTCAAGAAATTGTAAGGTGTGGTTTCTGGCTAAGTCTTATTGCATATTAGTAGCCAATTGATCAGTTCTTATGTTGAAGAACTCTCAGATATAAATCTTACAAACTATTTTACTTTGATATCTTGTGTTTTGTCTTAGCCTATCTTGCTTTCTGTTGTTCTTTCTCACTCACAAGGGCTGCAGAAATTCTGTATTCTCAATATACTATACCACAATGGTAGAAACAACATTAACCTTGATCTAAGGAATTATCTCACTTCACTGCCCATTGAATTGGAAAAAGTTTTAGAAACCCCTCAAGAAAATATTGTCAGTGTTCATTTGGTTGTCAGATGGGTATTATGTGGCATATGCTTCCTGCTATTCTTTAAAAGTCTTTTTTTCTTTTCCATTCTTGTTATCCCATTTCTTTTCAGTTTCTTTCCTAGCATTTCTATTAGTTCTTTGACAAAGATTTAATAATAGTTAATGAAAAATGGACACACGGTGTGGGTATCTGTGGTATTTCTTTAAAAAAGTTTTTCACTGGTTTAATGATGCTGGTTTCATAAGTTATAGTAACTGAAAATAAATACTGCTTTGCATGTCTAATTCCAGGCCTAATTATTTGAAAGTTATTTTAAAAAATGGAACTAATTCATTTTTTGTTCGATCTTAAATTGGAACTGAACTAACCATATGCTTATGTTTCACTGAAAATTACTATTTGAAATGTCAGTACAGACGCAGTTGTCGAGAACTGGATGACCAAAATATCCCTTTTTTTTTAAAGTTTAACATAGTTCATGCCAATAATATTCATAAAGAATCTGTTTTTAGTACTTTTAGGTCATTTCTTCACTGTGAATCAGAGGAGAAGGGAGTGATTATGGAAATAATTAATAAGGATTAGCATTGAATAATGAAAAATGTATACATTAGCGTACTCCTGTGACAGTAATTCTAAATTCAATCAGATGAGTCAGATCTATTGGATAATTGGTCTCTAGAGAAGCTGCTGTGGGGAAGTCTGTAGTTTAGGATTTAAAAGTAACAATTAAAAGCCTTATCAGAGGCAGGCATAGTAATATTGA
This sequence comes from Arizona elegans, assembly GCA_022577455.1. NCBI lineage: Eukaryota > Metazoa > Chordata > Lepidosauria > Squamata > Colubridae > Arizona > Arizona elegans. The sequence goes on from JAKOOJ010000001.1 coordinate 111,832,896, forward strand.
GAGAAGCAAACACTACAGATCTCTGAATTCTCCATTGAGCTTTGATTGTGGCTTGCTAGAATCTGTTTTTAAATCCTCAATAAAATTGCAGATAGTACTGAAGTGAATTTGGTATTCAGTTACCTGGAGGAATATTTCAGAATAGTTAAAAAGAATTTTTAAGGGAGAAGCGACTGCCAAATTTCTTCTATCCTGTGCCATTGAGACACAGTTATGTTGCTAGCACATTTACTTTACCATGAAGACTTGTCACTTAGGAAAAGATTATGAGGACAGGATGCTCAAGCTCATTATTCTACAGGTCTCACAAATAGCAACAATTTTATCAGTTTCCTCTAAGAAACCATTAGTAACTCTGGAGACACAGCTTATTTTTCCATAATCTCCAACCAATGTGGAAACAGCATCAGGACTGTACCTATCAGATTAAGCTCTTTTCATTTAACCAACATTGACAAAAGTAGTAAACAATAAACAAAAATACAATAAAGGCAGGCAATAAGAAAAGGAAAATCAATGAAATCTACTTTAAACCAACGCCATTCACAGGCTTTTCCAAAATTGTCTCTTTCCAAAGATCCTTGCGTCTGCCATGCATCATGGAATCGAACATTTTTTTAGAAAAAAATCTGAAAAATTATTCAGATTCTCAGACAAAAACCTATCTATCACCTGTAAACAAAAGAACAAAGAACCTTTTCACATCTCCAACCAATATATTTCTAATCTCCCACTTAGATCTGTAAATAAATTAACCAGCAAAAGAGACATCACAAATCTATGCCTTACTCCCATTCCAAGTGTCGCACTTATTTTTACACATGCTTTTCTTCCATCACACACTACTTTTACTGCATTCATGTACTAACCTACAATTCCATATTGATGCAAAACAACCTACAATTCAATCCTGCTCCCTCCTCCTTTAAATCAACATTTGTACAATTAATTTTCTTCACAACATTCATACATTTCTCAATTATTTGCTAAAGAGCAAAACCCTGCTCTTAACACACACTCACACTCCTTGGCATCCAACCAACCTTCACTTCCCAATTTTTGCATGATGTCACCACTTGTACGTTTTCAATCAAATTTCACCAAACAACTTCTTAGACACAATTCATGTATCAATCCATGTGACATTCCTTTGGCAACTTTTCCTTCTGCATGAGACACAGATGCAGTTTTCATGTACACATTGAACAGACCGCACAGCCACCTCATAATCAAGTCACACCCAAAGGTTAACATTTGTCCACTTACACCATCTACACCTGTAACCTTATTTTATAGCGTTCCTTGTCATCAAATTTTTTTTTTGCCCATAACATACATAGTATTTGTAGTGTTTAGAGTAGGTGTGTCCAACCTTTTGGCTTGCCTATGCCTCATTGAGTGAAGAGGAATTGTCTTGGGCTGCATATAAAATATATAATATACAGTAGTTAATGTATATATTAATGCACATAATAATCTTAAAGGTTTACAATTCTGTGGGGCCACATTACTAGCTGTCCAGGAGCACATGTGGCCCATGAGCCATGGGTTAGACACGGCTGGTTTAGAGCATATCTAGCACTCCACTTTTAACTTGTTGCTATTATTTCCATACAAAATATTTAAAATATTTTTACAGCATTCCCCAATTCAGTTACATCTCAAATCATTTCACTACTTTTATTTATTAATTGGTCTCACTTTGTTACACACTCGTTTATCCTTTGCCAACTTCCAAAACGTTTTTTTAAAAATTCCCCTAAGAAATGCCCTGTGTTTTCCCTATCTTTTTTAGTATTACTATTTCCTGGTATCTTTGATTGCATTCTTTGCCATTATAGTATCCCTTGTTTAGTGACTGGCTTGTTTAGTGGTAATTCAGTTACAACAGTGATGAAAAAAAAAAACACTTTATATCCCATCCTGTCATTTATGACCTAAAGCAAAGGAAAGCTGAAGTAATGTAAGATCATAAGCATAGTTGTACTTTAGCAACTGTTTAATAACCAAGCTATTGGTCTTAAATTGTGGTCGTTAAATGAGGACTGTCTGTATCTTTTTCTCTCCGTAGGCATGGTGGTTCTCCCATCTTCACCTCTGATTTTTTTTCTCAGCATTTTTACTTTGTAAAACTTTGTCCTGATGTCCACTCTTCGTTTATTCTGTTGGAGAATTAATCTGTCTTCTCATATCTTTTTCAAACACAAGCCTGCCTCCTCTTCTTGCTATCATTCTACTTTTCCTCTTGTTTCTTTCACTTCTTTCCTTTTCTTTCATGTCACTGTCCCAAAAAATATTATTTTTTAATTCAGCTGTCTTTGTTTCACCATCAGCATTCATGGATACACTCACATGTGCTTATGTACTGCATTCTCAATTTAAGTTTTATTGATTTAAGTCGTTCAAGAATTGTATAGCAATAACATTTTAGATTAGCATGTGTTGAAGTGCATTGCATGGATACAGTACACAATAACAGAGTTTCCCCCTGCTAACTTTTGTCTTTGCTTTTCCTGCTGTGTGTTCTTGGCTGGGCTTCATGGCTTTTCTCCTCTTCGAAAGCTTGCCTCTAGCTGAGGGACACATCTAGGATAACTTTTGCTACACTTCTGGTCTGGGGGGAAGGAAAAAACCTCTTTCCCCAGTTTTCTCAGTTCCTTTTCTGAAGCCTCTTTCTCAACAGAGTTGCCAATCCCTTGGTTTTGTGTGTTACTTTTACTCTTGCGGTTTGGTTTTATTGATTCAGCCTGTTCCTCACAAAAATCTATGCAGAAGTGCCAGGCAGCCATCTTGTTTTGTCTCCTCTCCACACACACACACACACCAGTCAATACTGTATTTTGATTGGCGGCAGCTGTTTGATTGGCTGCTGGGTTGTCCCAACAATGGGGGAGGGCCAAGAAGGGAGGAGAAGGAAAGAGCGAACAGGAATACTTGCCTTATGACTGGCTCATGCAATCTGGCCTCCCAACCGATGGTTACAGCAAAAGTCCTCCAGGTAAATTGGTGTGAGATGGGCAGCACAACATAGCACAACACATGTAGCCTGGAGAGAAATCTGTCTTGTGTGTGTGTGTGTGAAATCTGCCTCATGTGGGCATTGTGAAGAATATGTGAAAATTCCTTTACAAATGGATGAAAAATACCCCCCCCCTCTTTCTTTGGGAAAGACAAAGAGTTTGGTGCTTTCTTGGCTCCCCTTTCCTTTGGCAAACTTTGAATCCAAATTATAAATTAGCATGTCCTTGATTTAATTTTCATTACCAGTTGCTCCCCTTTCTACCCACCCACCTCTTTCTCCTCACTGCCCTTTTGAACGTTTCTTTCCTCCCATGGCTGATTTGACCTTCCTTTCGTTGTTGTTTCTTTCAGCTCAAATCCGTATGTCTTCACTTCTCTCTTGTCTTCTGTCCTTATTTTGCTGCTCCCTCTTTTCCCTTCAAGGCATCTATTTTACCTTCTGCAAAATCTTCTTTCTCATTTTCTCGTGCTGTCATTTAGTTTTTCCCTTGTGGCTTCAAACTCCTAATCGCTTTGCTGGCTCCCCAATTTATTTCCCTCTGAATTCCTTCTGCCATCTCTGTTCTCCTTTGTGCTGCCACCAACGCTCTCAAACTTGACTCCCTTTCCCAGGGCCTTGTGTTTCCTGATCTCATTACCCCAATAGCCATTCATTCTGCTAAAACGGAGCTGTGTTTTGTGTCTACTTCTTCCTCCCTCAATGAACATAAGCCACAGATGATCACGGATTCAAAAGACAGTGAATAGCGAAAGCTGCAATGGGAATTTTAAACATTTGCTGATGAAAACAAGGTATGGGCATTTAAGGATATCTGTGTAAATTGCATTGATTTGGAGCAGAGACGGAACTGAAATCATTTGGTCTTCACAACCAAACATTCTGTGTGTGTGAGTGTGTTTACACATACATTCTGAAATCAAGGATCCATTGCTCAGGAACCTCTACAAGAGGAAAGGGAATCGACAAGTCTGTGATAATCATAGAGGAATATAGCTGCTTTCCATCGCAGGGAAGATCCTTGCACGAGTGTTGCTGAATTGCCTGACCGACTACCTGAAACAGGTTCTATTACCGGAGACACAGTGTGGTTTCCGCAAAGAGCGTGGCACTGTGGACATGATCTTCGCAGCCTAACAGCTCCAAGAGAAGTGTCAGGAGCAGAATTGTGAATTGTACACCACCTTTGTGGATCTTACCAAGGCTTTTGACACTGTCAGTCGCAAAGGTCTGTGGCGCATCATGTCGAAGTTTGGGTGCCCTGAAAGATTCATCCTGATGGTACATCAGCTCCATAATGGCATGACGGCTCATGTTCTGGATGGTGGAGAAGATTCAGAGGCCTTTCCCTTTACAAACGGTGTCAAGCAAGGGGGCGTATTGGCATTGACCCTGTTCAACGTGTTTTCAGCCATGCTGTCAGATGCCTTCCAGAACAGTTCCTTGGGAGTTAGCCTGAGATACAGGACTGATGGGAAACTGTTCAACCTGAAAAGACTCCAGGCTGTCACCAAGATAAAAGAGACAAGTGCTACGAGACCTCCTTTTTGCTGACGACTGTGCCCTGAATGCTGGATCAGAACAGGAAATGCAAACCAGCGTGGACAAATTTGCAGCATGTGACAACTTCGGCTTCCTCATTAACACAAAGACCGAAGTGATGCACTAGCCAGCTCCGAAAGCCCAACACCAAGAGCCCGCCATCACTGTGAAGCTGCAAGCGGTGGACCAATTTACATACCTTGGCAGCACTCTCTCCCGCGCAGTGACAGTTGACATTGAGATCAACTGCAGAATCGCCAAGGCAAGCTCTGCATATGGCAGACCACCGTGGAATAAGCCTTGCTACAAAGCTCAGAGACTACCAAGCCGTAGTGTTAGTCACTCTGATGTATGCCAGTGAGACTTAAGACTGTGTACAGGAGGCAAGCTAGGCAATTGAACCACATCCACATGACCTACCTCTGCAGATCTCTGAGGATCCAGTAGCAAGACAAGATGCCAGACACAGAAGTCCTCTCCAGAGCAAGCCTGCCATCAGTTCACACCCTGCTGATGAAAGGCCAGACACACTGGGCAGCCCATGTTGCGAGGATGCCAGACCATCTCATTCCTAAACAGCTCCTCTATGGTGAGCTGTCTCAAGGAAAGCGATCACATGGGGGGGGGGGGGAGGAAGCAATTCAAAGACACGTTGAAAGCCTCCTTCAAGTCCCTGGATATTGACACCACCTCCTGGTACAAGATTGATCAACATGGCGCACATTGATCCACCAAGCCTGCCGGACATATGAAGACAGAACAACCACAGCACAAGAGAGCACTGCGCAAAGCCAGAGCTGCAAATGCTGTAACAATGATGCCCACACGTCTGCCCAACATGTGGCAGAACATTCCGTGCCCATATAGGCCTTACCAGCAACCTGCGAACACACAGTGGGCAATCCATAACCTGTTAGATCTCAAGGTCCTCTTCGAACACGATGGACAAACATCATCATCGGCATGTGTGTTTACAGAGTACTAACCAAGCTTTCCTCCTGAACTATTTCAGTCTGTACTTTTTCCCAGCTCAATTTTTATTCACAGTAGTGGCTGAAGTTGCTTATACATCCATCAAAGCACAGGAAAGTGAGCAGTCTGTGTAGCTTACGTGAAATAAAATAAGAACATCTTAATTTGATATCACAATTTATTTTGCATTTCTGAAACATGAGCAATATTGAAATAAAATTATATTGCAGAATATAAACAATTGATATTTTGATAAGCTATTAATGATTCTTTAAACATGTTAGAAAACCTGTAGGTGCTCAGATATTGCTGGAATGTATTCAGGTCAGTACCAGTAGCAAGTTCCCTACTATAAGGTGCCTTAAAAATGCTCTTTAGTGAGTAATATATGCAATTGAGGAAAATTAATACACATTTAATGCTGTAATCCAGAATTTATTTAGGAGTATATTTAGGAGTAAATCTAATGGTATCATTTATAAACCATTTTACTAGTTCAGGTAAGATTCACAATTCTTTGCCCACATCATTAGTAGTAACTGCTTTCCATAGGCACCGTAGAGAAGCTATGTCAAATCTCACAAGTCCTCATCACTTCCTTTGTGAGGCTACATTCATGGTAGGGGAAAGGACTGAGATTCACTGCTTCTCACAGATCTTTCACTCAGTGTTCTTATATTTATGCTTGAAGAAGTCACAGTGAAGCTTCAATATTTGTTGTTGCACCTTAGTTTCACCTGATAAGGACTCTTGCCTAGCACAATGCATTATCTGTGTTCTTACTTTAAGCAGAGATACAGTGGACTTAGTTAAAAATGGATGGGAACCATTAAATGACCGCTTTATTGGGTTTTGCTTAAATTTGTACCCTTACAAAGTACAGTAAGTCCTTGACAACTCAATACGTTCTAGGAATAGGGCAGGTGCACTTTTTACTAGGCCAGTGTTTCTCAACTGTGGCAATGTCAAGATGTGTGGACTTCAACTCCCAGAATTCCACAGCCAGCATGTTTGGAATCCTTGGAGCTGAAGTCTACACAGCTTGACATTTCTGAGATTGAGAATCACTGATCTAGACAATACAGAGGTTTCCCATCTAAGAACATTTGGTTTAAACGGTGACACAGAAGTAACTGAGCAATAGCATTGTGTAAACCTATTTTCCTCCACAATATAAAAATCGTTGTTATTCTACAGGGCCAATTAGTATCTTCTCTCCATTCCATTTGTGTTGATTGTACCAGCACATTAAGAAAAGTAAAATAAATGTTACATTTTATGCTATTGTAGCCTCGATGAAAATAACAGGTTTATGGATGAATCTTAAAAGGATCGAATCTCCAAACATTTATTCACATCTCTGCAAAAAAGAAATGTTTCTTTTCCTGGGGTAGCAAGAGATGAGCAATTACTTGTGCTCACAAAAATGACAGTTTACACGAAGAGTTCTCTGCTTTTCCTTGAAACACTAACCTCTACAATACAGTACAAGGTTACCATCAACTCATTTTTCACTTGCTCTGTATAGAATAAAGCAGTTGGTTCCTCGTTTAGTGTCTAGGGAAGGAATTACTTGGACATCGTATAATCTAAATAAAAGTCGGCAGCAAGAGTATCAATGGAAAAAGCAAAATTTGAACATGCTTTTTTTTTTATAAACAGGTAAAGTATTATTTTGCCCATATTAATTATACATTGTGCATTTTGTACATTATACTCATCGTATAGAAAGTGTTACGTATTAAGTGCTGATTACAAATTTTACTTAAGAAGTAACAACTGGAATTCCTTCCCACATTTTTATTTAATTTACTACCTTACCAACAAAGCCCCAAAGACAATACATCTTAAATGAAGAGCCAGTACACCTGAAAAGTTAATTCCTTAACTTTTTAAATCTTCAGCATTAGAGACAGAGTTCCAATCTTGCAGGAAAAAGGTTCTGACCTTGGAAAGCAACTCAGAAGTATGTTGCAGATTGCATATTTCATGCTCTGACCTATAAGGATTTTTCTGATTTGGTCACACATTGCGTCCTGGAGTTGGCTAGCTGGCTCTGCCAAACTCCATAGAAGATATTGAATGTTGATTTTGGGGGGGTGGGAACTAATTATAGTTAGCTGGAGAGGCCTTGGGCCTCCAGAGCACCAAGCAGAGGAATGGAAAATTTCAAGGATCCGAAGGCCAGCCAGGATTTTAAGAGCAGACATTTGTTATACTGTGTATTTTATAATAAATACCGGTATTTAACAATGGTACATTACAGAAAATATATTAAAGGCTGGCACTTCATATTTAGGTATTAACTAAGCCATTGTTGTAAGGCAAAAGCACTGGGAATGCTCTAAACTGGAAAAGATGGAATACATAAGGGCATTAAAAAATTAATGTAATCAACTCAAGAGAGAATTAATTGAACCACTTTTGTAACTTTAAAAATATAATTGTCCATTTAATAAATGTAATAAAGGTCTTACTGATGTTTTTCAAAAAAATTGGGATTGCAATTTATGAAAAACAGAATTTATTTGGTAAACATGTTGACTCTATTTTGTCTTATTCCTTCACTTCATTTTCTTAGATTTCTATTTTTTATCAAGTTATATACTTTGCTGGCTATTTAATCTCACATGTTAAAAACCAATTATACTAGTGTTTTACTTCTTCTTTTTAAGGAAAAACAAGATTGTAAAAATAACATAATAAAACACACAACAAAGGTTAAGGTGGCCCACATGACTGAGCCTTAAAACATTTCTGTATTTCTGCTTAGAAGTTAGCGATGGATGAGTGATTTCTCAGATCAGGACATTTGTGATAATAGGCCTGAAAGGAAACCACTTTTAAGGTTCACAGTTTAAAATGTCATTTAGTTATTCCATAATTTACACACACACACACAAAACTATATTAAGTCCATGTGTCTTCAGTGGCTTCTGTGTCACGGCTTATTGATCTTTTGTTCTTCTTAATGATAATGAGAACGAGAGTGAAATAGGAACGAAGGCATGACCTTACTGTATCTTAATACAAGACACATCAAGTGGTAGGTAAGTCATGATCCTGAAAAATTAAGACTATAATAGTAGAAAGTAAAAAAACAGAATGACAGCGAGTCCCTGAGAAGATAAAAAAAGAACAAGACATAATGAGCAGAAGAGTTATTTGTTTAATGTTTGCTATTTCCAGTTGATAATTTTAATACATAATAAACTTCAAGAAATATGAATTGCCAGGGGTCCCAGATATTAAGAACAGTTAGGTACTTGGGGAATTTAGACATGAGTTTTCTAACAAAATTGTCATCATGGGGGATATAACAAAACACAAAGCTCTAATGAATAAAATGTTTCTTGCCACTCTCAAAAGTCTCTTCATCAAAATGCTTTTTACTAGCCTGTATAGTATACTTCCAACATTAACAGTGGGTTACATTTTTACTTTCTAGAAAATTTTTGGGGCCCAGGGATGTTCTTGAAATAAAACTGATGATGCTTATAATAGGTACTTTGCTTTTCACTTCTTAAAAGCATTTTTTAAAAAAATAACATTGGATCAGCGCCTTGTAAATCTTAGGTTAAGGTCTTGGGGCAAATGGGCTTTCTTGAACTTCACCAAAAGGAACTCTAGCATATGTATACATATATGCACACACACTCAACTTTGCATCACAGGGAGAAACACTAACTTTGTGTATGTTTTCTAGCCTTGTTTTGCTTCTTTGTCTAGTAACCATTCAACGTCTTGCCAACTTGTGACATGCCTTGTTTAACCTATTTATTTATCAAATGTATTGGCTGCCCAAGAGTTACCCCGTGCTAAGATTGGTGACCAATAATTTGATAATTAGAATAAACCTGCCAATTTCAGATCTCATGGCAACCCTAACCATGTATCAGTTACTCCTTCAGCACAAATTACAGCATATTGCACTTACTTCGTTTTTATTTCCCAGCTTCTCAACACTTAAGTTTTGTAAATTTACTTACCTCTGCACCCTAAATCAGTCCCTTAAGGCAGAGCAATAGTCTTAACTGTGGTTATAGAGCCAGACATATTACAAACTGAAAATGGTAGTTTAAAATAATCTCAAAGCTTTGGTGTTTCATCTGTGTTTGACAAATTATCTCTCTGTTCACCCTTAATCATACACATTTAAAAGAAACTTGAAGAGGAATAGTAGTAACTCTATACTTTGTGAAGCAGATTGTATCAAACAGGGTTAAAAGCCTGAACTAATTAGTGTATCTGCCAATATAGTTTCACCACCCACAAGGAGTCTTAAAGAATATGCCTAAGGAAATTGGCAATTTACTGTGTTTATTAAAACTTTTGTTTTTGCAAATTTCTATTAGGCATAAAGGTAACAGGTGCATATATATGATTTTGTACAAAATGCTGAAATCTAAGCTTTCAACATAATGAAAACTTCATACAATTACAAAAAAATTAACCTTTTTATTAACCAAAAGTAAACATTAAAATCAAAAGATTCACAAATCTATTTATTACACAGAGTTTATGATCAGTTCTGACTCTTCCAGGGTACTGCTGTCAATTCCTATTTTCTTCTGCTTACATTCATAATTGTTCTCTTATATTTTTCAAAACAATTTGTCTTTGATTTTGAATTCTGGATCTTCCCAATTATTTTATTGAGTACATATTTTACAATTTAGTAGTGACTAGGTAAAGAATCCAGATTCATTTAGACAAAAGCAACATAAAGCCTGCATTTTCTAATAAAGCAAATCGAGTTGTAGGACTACCTTTAAAGCAAGTACATTTTTTAGCAAGTATGATGTAAAACTCCACAAATCAAAGAAAAACTTGCAGTGGAACAGCCAACATTTGGATAAATTATTTTCTTTCACAGATAAGGCACCTTTGCGCTAAAACAAGGAATACCCCAGCAAGGGTAAATAGGCTAAAAACACTTAACATGTTATTTCTTTCCCTTAAATCCATCCATGAACATGCATCAAGGGGGAGTCTATAAATGCATCCTTCATTTTATAGTGTTTTTTTCTTAAATTTAGTAATATTTCAGTAATTGAAATTGGGTTGGAAATCAGGCTATACTCAACTATCATTCCGGAAAGATGGTTTAAACCTGGAACTAAAAAGTTGATTAAGAAAATGGAAGTTAAGCAAACCATTGTTCAGGATGATTTATCACATTAGTTTGTTTTAACAGATAAATAAGACAATGTGTGTGAAGCATGTTTAATATTTTGAAACTATGCAATCAGTAAGTATTTTTGTCAGCCCTGGGAGCCTGGCATTCTTTTCTTGCCAGCAATAAGAAAGTCAATGATAAATATTTTAATATTTCTTCAATAAAATTAACCTAACCTCAATGAAATAAATACTCACATTTATAGGTGAATGCAAAATACCTGGACAGCAAAATTCGGAACAAACTTTGTATTCTCTAGAAGCTCCATTTCCAGGAACATTTAATGCTTGTTCTCTGTGCCATTTTATTTTAATTGAACTGCAGCTCCTTTCCTGAATTCCTTATATACTCTGTCATAAAAAGAGCCTCTCACACTGTACATAAAAATATTTTCTGTAGGAGAAAAGGTACCAAAAATAATGCCAAATTGTATGCACATTTTTTAAAATATAAGTGGAATTTGATCTGCTTTTGGATATTGCCTGTTCTAATATGGCTGTATTATTTAGTCATGAAAAGGAGGAGGAGGAATGGGCAACAGAGCATCAATAACAAAATATTTGAAGAATGCAGTACAAATGAAATAAAGCATTTGAACTTAACCGATGTCAAGGATCAAAAGAAATGCTACCTTACATGTTACACAATACTTATTGGAATACAGACTCCAATGACCTTGAAACCCGTGGCTTGCCTTTTCCCCTCCTGTCTCTCTCAGAACATGTTTTGCTACTGGCGGAAGATGCTGTCAAGCAAAACACTGAAAAATTGGTATCATTTCCTAGCCGGTAAGTGGAGCACTGATACTAAATATTTTATGATTTGGTTTCACAAGTTCTTTTTCTCTCTTCTCCTTCCTTGCAGGTTTGATTGTTGCAACACTGGCAATATGCTGGCTACCGAATCAAGTTCGAAGGATCATGACGGCTGCCAGGCCCAAGCAAGATTGGACAGTCTCTTATTTTAGGGCATATATCATTCTCGTCCCCATAGCAGATATTTTCTTTTACCTTAGCTCTGTGGTGAATCCACTCCTGTACAACATTTCCTCCCAACAGTTCCGGAAGGTCTTTCTTCAAGTCCTCCGATGTCGCCTGTCCATAGAACATGCCAACAAGCAGAAGTATTTGGCAACTAGTTTAAACTCTGTAGCCAGTGTCAACCATTCCAAACGTCCATTGATCTTCATGTCATTCAGGCGAAAGTCGTCCACCAAAGCAGCACAGAAGGTGTCCTCAAATATTCTTCAGGATGAGGCTGAAATTGACTCCACTTTACCAAAACAGAGTCTCGAGTCACTAGAGCTCAATGTGAGAACAATGCCTCTGGAGACTCTAATAGATCCAAGTCCTGTTAACCAGAATGGCATTTGTGAACATGAGTAGTAAATACTCATAAAGAAACATTATAGGATACACAATAGACTAAAAGAAGCAATAAAGGAAAACAAAAGAAAGACTTTACAGCCAACAACTTGTACCCCTCCAAGTTCAAGTACAATAGACGATTTTCCAATAACATGAATGATAGTGCTTTCATATGGACGACTGTTGATTATTGTTTTCTTTGTTTTGTTTTGTTTTAAAGTGCATACTGGAAAAATCAGACAACTAAATCTATTCTGCAAGTAATGAAGTTGTTGAGACTTCTTTCAGATAAAACTCTTCTTCTGGGAAAGCAAACAACAACATCACAATGGAAGCCAGCTGTGCCTTTGAGAGAAGCGACACAGGAAGAATGATGGCGACAAAGCAAATCTTCCCTTAGAGTTTAGCACTGTGCGGGTGATAGAAACAGCAAGCTAGACAGCAGCATGGTTGTTAATACTCCTGCCCTAGGCACGGTGCCAGCATTTCCTCGCTTCTTTGGCCTGGGCCCATTACAAAGTGGAGTGTTGCAACAACTTATACAAACAGAGTTTATCTTCCCTGGAGTACAGAAAGTCTGGTATCCGGCAGAGGTCATGAGACAAGCTGCAGAGGAGGCACAGGACTTGCGATACAGGATCCCTGCGACACAGAACAAGAACTGATTTAGTCTAATATGAACAAATATGCTCTCCACTGTCAATTAGCAATTCCTATATCTGAAGGGCTGCCAAGCATTCACATGGTGACTATGAATGCCAGTGCATGCCAGGACATTCAGCTCATTAGTACTTATTATGTTTTAACAGGAAAAAATAAAGCTTAAATAAAACGGCATTACTCTTAAAACATGCCCTTCCCTCCAATCCCTATAAGGCCTGAAAATGAGGAGAGGAAATTGTTAAGTGTCGCAAGACATTTAAAATTTTAAAGGTTTAATATTTGAATTTGATACAATCGTCAGAGTATTGTTTGATTTTTCAAGAGAATCCATGGTTTGTTATACATTTTAGAAATTCTTCAGTATTTCTGTAAAAAAAACAAAACCCTAAACTGTGAAAAGCTCATAGGGAACTCAGCAGAATGTTGTACATTACATGGAAGAAAAGATTAGAAAAATCTCTTTCTTGTAACCAGGCTATTGCCATATGAAGCTGGGTACACTGTTATTAAAGGTATATGCGAAAGGTTTGCTTCAAAAGTCCTGGTAGTTATAAAATGAACTCTCCTTTAATACATGCACTTATAGAAACATACACAAAGTGAACTGCTTATATTATGCACCCAGCTGTCATATGACCTCAAAATCTCTTCTTTCATATGATCTGATAGAAATTCAGCTTTGGGCTGGATACATAAATAATACGGCTATCAAACACTAACACTGTATGCTTCAGTTTCTCAGACAATTTCCTTTCGGGATTTCTGGAAGTAACCTTCATAGTTAATTTAAAACAATTGTTTCCTTTTAAGTAAAACTTGTGCTGATCTTGCTGTCTTTATTGGAGAGAAAATTAAACATGGATGAAACATAAAAAATGCATTTGTTATATTCAAGGAATTAAATATTTTCAAAAATGTATGTTCCAGCAAAAATGTAGAAAACATTAGCTTGTTTGACACTGATATATGTAATATGTAAGAATTTCATAATCTCCTATTTAATCCATGATTCACTGCTGATCAGCAAATAAGTACCATTTTAGAGCTAGAAAAACAAAAATGTTTTACCTTACACAACAGTACGTTTGATTAAAAAAATGTACTAGGAATACCAATAAAGGCACTTATATGCAAATAGAGTATTTGCAATATTAGGAATTAGTAATTTGCAATCTAAATCAGTTAATCTTTAATATATTGCATTCTCCAGCTGCACCCTTGAATGGGCCAGTCCAATTGTTAATTTGGTTCAGTTGACCCTGTTCTGGTAGAAAACATATAGACCACTAAATTTTGCATATAAAAATGGTTCTTTGCAACTTCTAATTGAAGTTTTTTGAATGGTCATCTGTGAATTCATACATATGGGGTGTGTTTTTATTCAAGTCCTACTGAAAATATTCTAGAGCTTAAGGAATTTCTTAATGGGAATCCCAACCCTCATACATAGTCCATTTGGCTGACATGGCTCCCACTGAATCCTTTCAATTACTGAGACTGATACAATGAATCTAGAGAAACATTGAGGTCAACCAGCTCCTTGTGGAGTTAGGAGGGCAGTTTGTGTAAATTCACAGATGTTCACTCAAGTTACAGATAAGCAAACCATTTTTGTACTTCTAAGATAACTAAAGAAAAGCTCTTCCTCCATTTTTCAGAGAACAAAGACCCAGGCAACAATTTTGGATAAAAAATGAAAATTGTATCTAGATTTGGAGAGGGCATATTTGCTTAGGTGATCTGTAACAAAAGACTGGCAACTGCAGGTGTCTAATTGGAAAAAAAATGACTCAGCCAAGTCCATTGAGAAGGGCTGTAGTCTGCTGCAAAGAGAAAGAGGGTGCTCTTTGAATATTGAAGGAAAGATGTAGTTTCACACTCAGTCATAAAGACACTGCAACCGTCATAAATATGAGTTGCCAAGCATCTGAATTTTGATCACATGACCATGGAGATCCTGCAATGGTTGTTAGTGTGAAAACAAGCCATAGGTCACTTTTTTCAGTGCTGTTGTAACTTTGGTCACTAAATAAACTTGTAAGTCAAGGACCAGGGTGGATAAAAATCAATAATTTTTTTTAAAAATCAGATTTTTTTTATTTAAATCGATTTTTTTTAATTTTTATCAAATTTATTTTAATAAAAAACTTTGGGGGTAAAAATCTATCGTAAGATAGTTTTCTATTTAAGATACATAAATAATTTAGTTTATTCAGCATGAAATGGAGCTTAGTTATGTAGCATGAGGCTGTATATTCTGCAACACTGGGACTATCGGTGAGTCAACAGTGGGTCAAAGGAGTAGCAGAGATGACAGTTGCTCTTTAAAAATTATGATTTAAATCGAGTTGATTTAAATCAAACCTTTTTACTAGTGATTTAAATCATGATTTAAATTGTGATTTAAATCAACTCGATTTAAATCAAATCCACCCTGTCAAGGACTACCCACAGATGAAGCTATGAAGGAATTTATTGCACCTGGCAGCCTACAGGCAAGCCAGTGTAGGACGAGAAAGACAAAGGTTTCACACAAGAACATAGTAGCCCTTCAAAAGCAAACATTTTATAAAATAATGAAAATACCATCCACTGGTGATTAGAAGGATATTCAAGGTATTGAAGAGGGCTGAAACATTGTTTTCTTGAATAGTCTGTTAAAGCTGCCTGCTTAGCTGAGAAGGAGACTTTTGTGGAATAAAAACCCTTTCTGAAGAAAAGCATTATCTAGTTTCTGATCTGAGTATCAGGTGACAGAATAGCTAAATGGATAGAAGAGACAACAAAGTTTTACTTTTTCATACATCTGACTGAATTCGGCATAATGGGGAACCAGAACCTTGTCACTGAGGATAATTGAAAAGGTGTGGGTTTGAGAAAGAACCACAATAGAAACTCTAACTTTGAGAAGAGAAGAAGGCAATCTTTTGATAACAAGCCATGGAAGATTAGAGCTGGTGTGCAATAGTTGTTCCAAAGATGAAAGTGAAAGATGTGGAGAGTGCAAAAAAGTGAGCCTCCCAGTAATGAGAGGATTCTCATGTCAGGAACAATGACTGCAATTGGGTGGTTAGCCACAGTGCTTGAATGAAAGGCGAGGAGAAAATGTTAATGAGGGCCTGAGGAAGCAGTGGTGTTTAGCATTATAATGCTTTAGGAAATCTACGGAGTTGATCAGGAATATGGAAAGCAGAAGGATAATGGTAAAAATCCAATGCCCATCCTAGAAGAGACCAATGGATGCTAAAGCAATACAAGAGCACAAGATAGCAGAAAGGGAATTTTCAGAGGGAGACATGATTGGCTTTGACTCCCAAAATCTCAAGATAATGGGGGGTCCCTCCTATATCTGATATCGCATGGGTGTCAAACTTGATCACGTCACGTGATATATTGCAGTTTTTTTGCCTTTGAGGAGCCTGAGTGGGCGTGGCCTGTACATGACGCAGGCAGGCCGCCAGTTTGACACTCCTGTGATATAGAGAGATGCCATGCAGAATGAGAACTCAGGTGAGATCTATCATGTATTTTCCCCTTAAAAGATGCATTTTGTGTCTGAAGGGGTTTGGATTTTCTAAACTGGCAAATCTGGAATTGATACACAAGTAGAATCAAAGCAGCAGGGTGAAAAATCTGCAATTATAGGGCCATGTGAAAAGACTTAGCTCTTCTTCCTTTCTTTTTTGCTCCAATTGGAAGGAGCGAGTCCTTTAGAAGGTTTTATACATACATTGAATTATTTTCTTGATGCTGAAGGTAAAATTGCAGATGTCTCTGGATTGATTTATTATATCAATTTATACAGCCACCCATCTTGCAATCATGACTCTGGACAGCAAAGGGAAAATTATTGGCAGAAGGAGATATAAAATATTTTTGAGGTAGGACATATGAGGTACTTGGTAACTTTTGAGACACAGTGAAAATTTTGGATAAAGACAAAGGGCCATAATAGTCTCAGAATTGGCTGCTCTAAGAGTCCACCTCCCCAGGAGTAGGTTATAGGTTAGAGAGGGGATTGCACGGAATCTGTTTTGCTACCACTTGGCAAGGCTTACAAGAATCCACTGTGTGATCTTTCCTAAGGGATAAACAATGTCAACAATTACCCGACGAAGAAAGCTTGCTTTTATAAGGCTGAACCTGCAGAATGCGGCCTTGGAGGCCTTATGCCTGATCCAAAAGACACATGAATGGGAAGAATGTCAACAGCCTATGTTATAAAACAAATAAAAGTAATAAAATGGCATCAAAATTAAGCAAAATAAAACAGCACGGAAAAAAAGAAAGCCAGGGAAGACCTCTTTAATAGCTCATATAGGTATCTTGACAGAATAATTATGGTCCAAATCAACTGGCAAAGCTAACACATGGGGACATTGCTGTGTCATGGTAATTTGTGATAACACAGTTGTTTTCTGAGTGGGGTATCTTTTTCCCTAGTCTCTTCGTACAGGTAGTCCTCGACTTACACCCACAATTGAGCCCAACATTTTGATAGCTAAGCAAGAAACTTGTTAAGTCAGTTGTGTCCCATTTTATCACCTTGTTTGTCACCGTTATTAAGCAAATCATTACAATTGTTAAATGAACCATGCAGTCATGAAGTGAATCTGGCTTCCTCCATTGATTTTGCTTCTCGAAAGCCAGCTGAGGTTACAAAGGGTGATCGCATGACCCTGGAGAAGTGCAACTGCCATAAATATATGCCAATTGCCAGGCCTGAATTTTGATCACGTGACCATGGTGATACTACAGCGGGCATGAGAAAACTGGTCGTCACTTTTTACAGTGCTGTTGTAACTTTGAATGATAACTAAATGAATGATTGTTAAATCAAGGATTATTTAAAATAGGTTTTTTCCCCCTTATTTTTTTAATCTTTATACAACTTGTGTTATATAATAAATGTATACATTTATTTTAATGATATACTAAAATATATTATTTTATGCGATATTGACATTTTCAGCTACTCCATTTGTGTAGATATGTTATTATTTTAAAAAGTAAATTGTAATTTTAAAAATGTAATACAATTATTTTTTTTAAAGAAGTAATAAGATTGTACACATGAATGATTATAGTATTTTCAGGAATTTTTTTTTCTGCACTAATTGGTAACAACATTTGTATCTGTGGGGGAGAGATGGAACCTATGACTGTATTTGCAGCATCTAGCTCTGCTGGTTCGAATTCCTGGATGAAATTGATGGAAGCTTCCAATTCCTGGCTATAAATATCACCTTTTCGGACTGCTGTAATTTATACAAGCCCAGACTTCCCTAGAGGATGGATACAGCTTGCGCAAGCGAGGAACTTGTTAAAACTACTCAAAAAGAAGAACAGTCTCTGATCAGAGGGACAGTAAACATGACTTTGCTGCAGCTGCACTGATATAAAATAATTGCTCAGATCTATAATCATCAGAGTTGAGAGGGGTGCCTTTACCAATCCCTCCCTTTACATTATTTAAAAAGGTTTTTATGGGGTGATATGCAGACAAAAATAATGTTTCTCCTTCCCATCCATTCCCCCCCTCCTGTATTCCCATCCATTCCCCCCTCCTGGATTCAATCCAGTCTCCTTCAAAGACTGGATTGGATCCTTTGTGCAAGGGAAAAACACTCCTGTATTTGCAGAAAGTGAAATTCAGGATCGACCCACTTCTGAAATGGGTCATTTGGAAGGGGTGAAGTCTGTACTACAGCCTAAGCAGGTTCCTTCTGGGAATCCATGTACTTTCAGTTTCTTCCCTCTTCTTGCACCTTTTCCCTTTATTCCCCTCCCCAATTTTTAAAAAATCCTTTTCTGAGTTTGTCTGTCTAATGCAGTTTTTGAAGTAGTTTTTACAAATCTATTTGTTGATTTAAAAAATGCATTTATATGTCATATATTTTTGCAAGCTAGTCAAATAAAAAGATTTTTACTTTATCTTTGACCTCTAGAAATGTAGGCTTTTCTGTAAACATTTATATTTGTGTCATGTGCTGTGATTTCCTGGTTATTAACATTCTTAGATGTCCTTCCAAGAAGAGAAGAATTTTAAATAAACTTGAACATCTGAAGCTACTTTTTTTTTGTTTAAACAAAAAAGGCACTGGAAAAGAATTTTCTAGGAGATGGGTAGGGCAAATATACTGAGTGGTAACCTCAGTTAGTAATTTTGGTTAATACATTTTCCAAATTGTACAAATGGGTTTGTACAAATGGATTCAAAAGATTTTGATAAATTATTGTATGTATAGGGTAGCTTTATTAATTACTATGGTTCTACTCAGTGGTGGGTTTCAATTTTTTTTTACTACCGGTTTTGTGGGTGTGGCTTGCTGGGTGTGGCTTGCTGGGCGTGGCAGGGGAAGGATACTGTAAAATCTCAATTCCTTCCCCAATCCAGGGAAGGTTACTGCAAAATCTCCATTTCCTCCCGATCAGCTGGGACTTGGGAGGCAGAGAATAGATGGGGGCGGGGCCAGTCAGAATTTTTACTACCGGTTCTCCGAACTACTCAAACTTCCGCTACCAGTTCTCCAGAACTAGTCAGAACCTGCTGAAACCCACCTCTGGTTCTACTAAAGATCACTCAGTTATTTTTTTTTTTGCTGTGGCTCTTCTTTTGGGTTTGGTGGTTGATCAGACAAAGAAGATTTTGAGGAAATGTTTTGTTTAAATAGACATCCTGCAAATTGAGGAATCTCATATGGCTCTCGTTTGTGCTATATGGAAAGAAACAAAAGTAAGGACATGGAACTGTTTGGGTCAGAAGTAGAAAATTTGGTTTAGAGCATGTCCGTAAAGCTGTGCATTTTCATGATTTTTCATGGAATTCATACCATGCCAGGGAAAATTGTGAACTTTTCACACTCAATTAGTGTTTCACAATTCGATCTTGTATTTTCTAGGATGAATTAGAATGCGGTGTAATTGTTAAGGCATTAGGCTAGAAACTGGAAGTTGTGAATTCTAAGTCCTGCCTTAGGCACGAAACTAGTTCAGTAACCTTAGGCTAGTCATTTACTGTGCACCTTAGGAAACAGACCACATCCAAAATCTTGCCAAGAAAACTGCAGGGATTTCTCCAAGCAGTAATCAGGAGTCATGATGGATTAAAACATATAAATTTTTCCTCCCCTCTGGGCTACAAAACTACCACATGTCACAGTTCCATTAATGAGGTACTAACATTACCTTTTTTAGGTAATGTTTAGGTAATGAGGTACTAAAATTACCTTTTACCTCTTCAGATCCATATCATTGCACAATCTTAAATAAAACATTGGAAAGTTAAGATACAGGAATTTTTGAACAATTTTGTAAAGCAACGTCCACTGGAATTATAATATTTTGATGCTGCCACTTGGAGATTAACTATGTTCATGTACTCAATATTGAACATCTTTTGAATCTGAATTCTACTTTAATATACATTTTGATTTTTTTTCTTTAACATGAAGGAAAAGAATCTGAGGGAAAAATCTTATAGATTATTGGCTCCTAGATTAATAAAGATACCTTTCTCTACAGTGTTTTCCTCTTTCCCCTTATCAATGGTTTTATATTTGTCATTTTGAAGGTGGATAAAGATCCTGCAGCGTGTGCAAAAGATCACTTAATTTCTTTGCAATACCTTTCTTCACCAAATTTCTTTGTAAAATATTGGCAGTGACTTTACTGGAAGACTTCAGACTGTATTACTTTTGGCAGTACATCACATGCAATCTGGTTTATAAAAGAACATCAAACACTGGATAATATATTATCTGTGGATATATTGAACATGCAGTATATCTGAATATCTCCAAATGTATTTGGTTGTGGTTGCTTTGTTGCAGATGGGGAAAAAACCATTGAAAATACAAGATTATATTTTTGGAGCACATTTTGTTTTAAAACAGATTACCTTTCTATGTTGTGGATTGAATTAAGATTTGATAGTCTCATCTGTTAGTTTGGGTTATAATAAACTGAATTATACCATTACTTATTAGAATGTGACATGAAACTCAACAAGGATATTTACTTTATTTCTTTTATGTAATTTGATTTTGAAACCATTGCCTTGTTTTATCAGGTAATCTAAAAGCATTTTAGGTATCAAAGTGACTGGGCTGGAACATAAATAGAGTATTATATACCAAACATATTTAGTGTTTTATTCATGATTACCAGTGTTGTTTATCTACAGATTTAAGTCAACAACTTGTTCATCTTTAAAGTTATTTTATTCATTGGAATAAGTTTAAATTGTTCTAAAGTTTCTATGAATACAGGAATGTGCAAACCAGGGAGACAAGTTTCATTTAAAGCAGATGTCCCTGCAGTAACTGGGCAGAAAATCCTACCAGTTTTCAATGGTCAAAACTACTATGAATTGAACCCCAAATGCTATAGTAGCCAGTGCTGAGCCTCCAGCACCAATAAATAATAGCTCTCCCTTGGCAACAGACAGGCTACTGCATCATATACCAACAACTGAGTATTCCTCATTTCCAGCTCATGTAAACTTGCTGGAGTAATCCTAGAGGAGAGGACAAGGATATGAGACATTGTGGCCAGAGTCTCTTTCTAGAAGAAAAGATACAACTGTCCCACCAGCTGTGGCTGGGCAAAGGACCTCTCTAGCCACAGCCTCCACCTGCCTAGCAGTAGCCATGAATCTAGAATTATAACCAAATTGAAAGCTGGCTATACCATCCACCAGTGTGACCAACACAGTCTGTCCCAGGCCTGATAATTCATTTTCTACAACTTATTGACAGTTTGAACCCTAACCACTATCTCATCTCACTACATGGAAGACTGGGCATTGGACAATAGTTATCTATTGAAGGCCTTTACAAGAAGGATCATACCACTATCTTTTTTCAAACATCAGGAATCACTCCACCCTCAGACTGGAGCCAGTCTGATCCAATCAGTCACACACCAACTGGTTTCCCACAGGCCCAAGTGCAACAGCAATCCAAGTCTCAATACAGTTATGATCTTACTATCTAGAGCTTCATCCATTTTCTCAAAAGCCACAAGCTAAAGTGAATCTCATACGAAGTAATGCTTGATTCCCAGACTGAAATCATTTGGAAGTTGTCTTGCCAAATGCTTAGCCTACCTCTTCCAGAGGTGGACAGGGCATTTGATGAAATTGTCTCGCATTTCTGGAAAAATGCCCAAGTGCTTTTGAAATCCAACAGTATCCATAAGGTGCTTGCAAGAATCAATGAGACAGACCACGGGGATAGTCTACTCACCCTGTACAAGTCCAGACTAACCATAAGCAAATCAGGAAGGACATATCACAATAACTTCCATATTCAGATCACATTTTCAGACCGGCATTAACCTGTGGAGGTGAAGTTCAAGTCTATTGTAAGATCTCTTGGGTGGGAGGGACCATAGATTATCTGAGACAAAAGAATGGTTATCACTTCACATTTTTGAACCACCAATCTTCTCAGAGAGGGAATTCACCGATGAAAGTCAGTTTTTTTTTTGTGGCCTGTTGGCTGCCGGCCCCTGCAGCAGCCAAATCAGAGGAGGAGGAGGCATGGGAGTCAGGGTCAGCATTAAGGCAACCTCAGAGCTCCGAGGAAATGGAGCTGGCAGAGAGAGAGAAAGAGAGACAGAGGTGGAGCCTGGGCTGTCCATCAGCCCTCAGATGGAGTCAACAGCTCCCAGGTCTGGAGGTTGCTGATAAGGAAGAGGAAGAACAACTGGGTCCAGTGCTTGAAGCACAGAAGGCAGAGAAGAGCAGAGCAGTGGAAATTCTTGGGAAAGAAGAACTACTGCTGCTAGCGAAGCCCCACCCTAGCTCTGGAGATAAAAGGAAGGGGGCAGAGATGAATAGATGTGGCAACAACTATTCATCTCCTGGCCGGCTGGACTTATTAGCGTGCGGTAAGAGAGAAATTTTTTTGCTGGGGCTGCTGGCGCTCTTAATGAAGGAATCTTTGAGTTAACTTCAGAGGGTTCGTCGTGTTTGGGGAGCTGTGTCAGAAGAGTTTTGTTATAAAATCTTATGATGTTTTGTTATAAAATAGTGATAAAATGTAAACAGGTATACAGTTTTAATTAAATTTCACAAAGCAGCAACCACTCAAATCTTATTCCACTTGTAAAGTGTGCAACTTTCATTATTCTTTTAACAAAGCCCAACAAACCACACAGTATTTCACCATATGCAAGTACAGCTGACAACATTCTGCTACATTCCATTCTTTGTTGTCAATAAATTTCTTAGGGCATGTAATAAATTCTTTCTATTACTTTTGGTGTAGTCCACAACAAAGTAGATATTTCAGGACTCTTGGACAAATATATCTATTTGTCAATATGCCTGGTAGCTAAGAAGTAACATGTTTCATCAAATATATAAAACTGATTCCTTTAGATGTTGTTCAACAACCTTTTCTTCAACTAAAAGTTCCAATGGCACAGTGATTCTCAAATATTATTTTGGCCAAAATAAAATATAAATACCACCAAAACAAATAAAAAGAAAATAAAAATGTATATGTTTTCCATGAATGGAAAATGTAATTGTACCACTCTTTCATTTTGGGGCTAATATCTGCATGAATTTACTCCTACAGTTTTAACACAGAAAAGTCAAAACTCCTTGCTATATAGCAGGTTCATACTCTGGTTATTTGTTTTCTGGTCATGGCTAAGTCTAACTATTTGTTATACTCATCAATGTGTATCAATAGATAGATTACTAATTAATAATTCTTTTTCATAGCAACACACATGATTTATGACTTTTCTCTTCAATGTTATTGTTTGTTCATAAAGACAAGATTGAATACCCCTGTGTGTAACTGATAAAGGCTTCTCAGCTCATTTCTGATAACAGCCTTATAAACGGGCCCATTTATCTTCCTTTTCCAACTTCCATAACTTTTCCTGTTCTCATAGAACTCTGAAAGCCCATTTATTTTAAAGCACTTTGTTTGATAAAGGTGTCTATCTGATGCATACATTACCTATTATTTCCACCACATACTGTTTCCCTTTCTCTTTTAATCTATATTCTATTTTCAAGTGTGTCATCTCCTTGGTTCTCTGAACTGCAAAATCTGCAGAGTGATTAGATTAGTTCAGGCATATGAAAAGAATACAAGAACCACAGTGTTGTCCTCACATAGCAACCTTTCTGCAAGTTGATGAGTTTTGACTGTCATTGTTTTTAATCTTAAGCAATTGTTCTCCTAAGATTTGTTCCATTAAACTTCTAATGTGGGTTTAAGATGGTGCTATCATTTGGTTTACAGAGTTCTTTTTGTGAAGAAACTATTTGATATCTCCACAATGAAGAGTCCTGCTTTGATTATCTTACCAATTTGGGTATTTTGATTCACTTGTTTACACAGAATACCTTGAATGGGTCACTGCACTACATGTTGGGGTGCAGAGAAAGGAAAATAAGCATGCTTGGGGAACAATAAGGCTTTGGTTGCACTTGTGGCAAACTGTCACACAAATTCCAAAATCTGACCCCTTTTTGTAGACCTATTCTTAGAAAAGAATGCTGCACGTGGCTGATGACCTTGTTTATTCTTGCTATATCTTATTAAAATGTGTTATGTGAAAGGTTTAATTGACCTAAACCATAGTGGGAAGCAAAGGTCAATATTTATAGATCCACCTTGTGACAATTAGATTTAGTTAGATTTCTTATTGCTTTCCCCCTTTGTTTCTTCACTTAATTTTGCTCACTATCTTATTTTTCTTCTGTACATTACATAGTCCCTGAAAAGTATATCAAATAGGCAAAAAGACCAAATCCTTACGTAATAACAATTTATGTTTTACAAGGTATATTCAAGTACCAATTCTCTAATATCCATTTTCTCTTTTTTTAATGTTTGATGCATCTTTGTTTTATCAATTATTTGTTCCATACCTGAGGTAATAATCCTCGCCAAGGTTACTCATATCAATCTTAGAGATTTGCAAAAAGTTTATACTGTAATGTTCTATAATGAAATTCAAAGCAGATTAATATTGGTGTGCAAAATATGAAATGTTTAACTTAAACCATTAATGCTAAATAAATAAGTTAAGTTTGACTTAACAGCTAAATGTTTCTAATAACTTATGTAACCTATGTACAAAAGGAATAACTTGTCAAATATTTTGTTTTCACAGGAAATATTTTGACTTGATAAAAATGCCCCATTCCCTCCAGGCAGAACTCTTAAGGCTGATTAAAAGTAATCTTGTTCATACAATGGTGACTATGACATTAAAGCGCTGATTAAAATATCAAACGCTGAATGGAATAAATGAGACACACAAATGTTCATATTGGGTATAAACAATGAATAGACTCCAAAATGCAATAGAATTCCTTTTTTATCTTATGGAGGGGGATGTATTAAACCCTGTAAAATCCATTTCCTTTTATTTTAAAATGCTCTTAAGATAAGCAATTAGTCATAATATATATTAAGCTAAAGGCCAAAAAAGACAGTGACATCCAACAGTGTTCAATCCTTTATATAACTTAGATCTATCCTGGGAAATTTTAGGGGAGATTACCCTTAAACTCCACCCCCATGGTCGGGTCCTCTCCATGGTCACATGACCAAACTTCATGCATGTGCAGGGTCACATGATCAAACTTCAGGCATTTAGCAACACAGCTACATTTACGACTGCATGTGGTGTCTAACAGTCATGTGACCAAGGTTTATGAGAGTTTTGACAAAAACCAGCATTTACTTTTGGTTATTTGCAAAATTGTGTCCATAGCAAACCACTGGTTCATTAACAACCATGGCACTGGGTTAATGACTGCCCCCCCCAAAGATCTTAAATTGACTGACCCATTTTGACATGCAACAGTTATGATATACAACTGTAATGAGATTTCATTACAGTTGTATGTTGAGGACTACCTGTAACTGATCTAACACAGTTCTCCTAAAACATAATTACAATTGGGACTGGCAATTCTGTTGCTAAGTGACATAGTCACTAAGTGAGGCATCACATGAGTGTGATGGACTCATGACTTCACTTGCACTGTATTTAAGCGAAATATCACATGAAGGTAAGTTATGATTTTACTGCTGACTTCTCCATTTATTCTGCTTTTAGGAAGCGAAGCTGTTCAATGTGCAGCGGAATGCTCCATCCGTCATAAACACTCACTGGTTGCAAAGTGACAGAATCTCAATCACATGATCACAGGGCTGGTGTCTTAGTTGTAAACCAGTTATAAAGTTGCTTTTTCCATTGCTGTTGTAACTTCAAAATCACTAAACTGGGCAGTTATTAAGTGAGGACTACATGTACTTAACTCCATATAGTTGGGCTAGATACCACTTTCCCGAATTCTAGAGTAAACCTAAGAACAAGTAACCAGAATTCAAATTAGTTTACCTAGGCATGAGTTTCATCTGTCTTTGGCCCTTTATTAGAAGAAACTATATAATCTATATAAAGCAAAAGCATTTCTGCCTTTTCCCTCTCAGGTTCTACTTCCATCAGTCGATCTTTGTACTTTCAAAAAGCTAGTTTCAATAGTGCGTTGCATGGGAAACCGCCTCCTACTCCATGGCTTACATCAGCTCTTCAGGGTTGGCCAAGACATTTTATTGCCTGAGGTAAGGGCTAAATTTTGATTCATCCCATGGTTACTGTTCCTTGCATTAATATAAAAATTCACATCACCCAGGATGAATTATTTCATAACTGACTCAAAAAACTCTCACTCCCTCAATAACAAAACCAATCAAAATACCTCAAAAACCTGCCTCATGACTGTGCCCAGAAAATATTTCTTTCCTTTTTTTTTTTTTTGATTTATATGCCACCCTTCTTTGGAGACTCAGGGCAGCTTACAATGCGTTAAGCAATAGCCTTCATACTTTTGTATATTTTATACAAAGTCAGCTTATTGCCCCCACAAACCGGGTCCTCATTTTACCTACCTTAGAAAGGATGGAAGGCTGAGTCAACCTTGAGACTAGTAAAAATTGAACTTGCAGTAATTGCAGGCAGCTGGAAGCTAAATACTACCTTTAACAGTAGCATTAGTCTGCTGCGCCACTCAGGCTCTTTTCCTGCACTGCCTGGAATCTGGACATGGCTGAAAAATTCCCAAGGGGAGAAAGGGGGAAGGGACACAGTGGTGAAGGAGCTTCATCACCTAGTATCAATGGAGTGAATAACCTCCTCTTATGAGGTGAAGAGGTTTAAGCATAAGCAACTGAGAACCAAAATGGGAATGATGAATGAGAAAAAACTTAAAAGCAGTAGTAATGGCACTTTCCCAAAAAATCAATAGGAGACATTATTCCAAGAAATAAGCATAAAACACTCTCTAAACAATTATCTGGGAGTCAAGCAGGCTATAAATTTAAATAATATCTGCAAGAAACATCATTTTCCTGTAAGCAACAACAGAAAAGGCCACAAAATAGACTAAGTAATAGAAAATGAAAAAGCTAAAGTCCTCTGGAATTTAAGAATTCAAACGACAGGCACCTGCCACATGACAACCAGAATTAATAGTTCTAGATAAAAGTGATAAAAAAACAACAACTCTAGATAATGGATTTGGGATTACCTGGAGATAACAATATAGAAGAGAAAGAACTGAAGATGATCGCAAAGTACAAAAACTTGCAAACAGAACGACTGTGGCAAAAGAAAGCAAAAATAGTACCAGAAGTAATAGGCACCTTGGGTGCAATCCTAAAATATCTGGAGCACCACTTCAATACCATCATTCAATTGCAAAAAGTAAATTTACTTGGAACAGTTTACATCCTTTGATGATACCTTTAACACCATCAAATGACAACATTAGTCTATCTCAGGTCCTTGAGAAGGACTCAATAGGTTGATAAAAATGCCAAATCCAGTCTGAACATCTGCATGACCATCCATAATAATAAAGCCAAAGGTTATTCTGATCTTCCATCTTCTCCCATTTCTTGGTTCAAGCAGCCTAAAACCTTGGAATGACATTTTATCCAAATTAGCACCGTGGTTAATGCTAAACAGGACTGAGCTCATTGCTAATTGAAAGTAATTCAGATTTTTATGAAAAAGGAGGCTGCTTAACCCCAGAACAGTTCTAATTTTACGCTATAAAATAAATCACGCAACTGAGATGGAATTCACAAGAGATACTGCAGCGTATCACAGAACTTCAAAATACTTGCAGAGGGCAGGCATAAATTCATGGTAGATCTTCCCTCTATTATTATAGCCTATGCAGATCGTAACCTTCCAACATTATTTTTGGGGGATTGGGGAGGAGGCATTAATGCTCCCAGGTCTTTTTGACAATGTCATTAGCCGTAATAGAACTATAAAAATTCTGTCCTTTTGGTGCTTTGGGCTTCATGGTAGATGAGAGCATTCAGATCCTTGCCCAAGGATCCAAGCAGTAAAGTGGAAATGATTGCTACCGTTCAATCCACTTCTTTATAATAATATACTTGGTCAGGAAAAGAGTGTGTGTATCTCAGTAGGTCATTTGAAACTGTGATGGAGTTTATTCGTTTATATGTGGAATTTGAACCACAGTTTATTCACCTATAAGCTCAGCATTGTGAACTATTCAGAAAGCGGCCTTCGGGCACCATATTCTATCACCATATATACCTTAGAACAAATCCAAGAAATGGAAAAGGCATAAAAAGCTATTGTCCATAACCTGGTCAGAAATTAAAGTCATTCAGCCAGAAATGGCAACTTTCTTCACAATAACCCATCATTTTGGGGGATGGGAGGTCTTTTTTTTTTAAAAAAATCATAAATTACTTTGAGTCAACTTCTAGCTTAACCACTGTTTCACTGTTTTTAAAAGTACTAAAAAAGCAATTTATTACAAACTCTCCATGGTTTCAGCTTACCTAATGCACTTAATTTAGCTCATCTTCTGCATCCTTTGTAGTGTTCCAAGCAACCATAAGATGGGAAGCAATTTATTAATAACAGAACATGCCCTACAGCTTGTTCAGTTACATCTGAAAACACTTCCAGAATGGTAAGATACCCAGGGCTCTGAATTACAGCATATAGCGAAAATTAATAATATATACCATAGTTCTTTTATTTCCATTCAGTCCCTCAGCAGCTGAAAGGAGCTGAGTGCTTTATACAGGAGACAGAAAATGTCCATGACTTTTTGGATGGGAAGGAATTTGTTAAATATTCATTGAAAGATACTGCTTTCTTCCTGCGCTGATTAACTTTTACAATATTATGACTATACACTCATAATTCGTCTTGCTTGTGATTTCTGTAATCAATTAATTTTAAACATGATATAAAAAAGGGCTACCCAATTTCTCCAAATAAATAAAATGTTAACATAAACAGAACACAAATAAAAATTAGAATGTATAGATTTTTCACTCAAGGAATAAAATGTATGCTGCTTTCCTTATGAGCCAATGTTTCTTTCTTTCCAGTGGAAGCTTTGATATTCAACAAATGCAGCAGTATCACTGCATCTGCAGGGTGGGAAAATATATATTATTTATGCTTCTCAAGGGTAAAATAAGGGTATGTTTCTTGACCAGTGACATATGCATTCCTGGAAGCACTCAGGAGTAGCTAAGAGGTCATGCAATTTCACTCCGCAAATTAGGATAGAGCCATGAGAAAACAGAGGAGAACAGAGATGATGAGACATGGAGAATATGGTGCAATGGGACTGAAGATGTCCTGATTCAAGTCTACCCTCCATTACGGAAGGTCAGGGGAAGAATTGGGGCCATTCTGTCAGGCCACCTTATTACACACAGTCCTCGCTTAACCACACTAATTGGGACCAGGAGATCTGTCATTAAGCGATGTGGTCATAAGTTGAAAAAACACAGGATCACAACATTTAGCAATGGCAGTTCCAGTTGTTGTTAAGGAGGACCCTACAGGTTACTTAAATGAGGACCTCGCGTGACTGACATACAATTTCCTGCTGGCTTCCCTGTTAACTTCGCTTGGTAGAAAGCAGCAGGGAAGGTTGAAAATTTCAATCATGACATCATGGGATGCTATGATGTCATAATCATGACCAGGCACCAAGCACCAGATCACAATCAAGTGCTGAACCAACAGTTGTCCAGCAATGTTGTATGGTCAAATGGCTGCTGACAAATGGTTGTTAAATGAGGATCACTTGTATGCAGGCTTTTGTTGTAGGGAAACACTGGAAAAGGAAATGCCACATATACTTCCTGGAAGACAGTCAAGAAAGCAATCAAATCATCTTAAACCAGGGGTGAAATCCAGCAGTTTCTGGAGAATCGGTAGCAGAAATTTTGAGCAGTTCAGAGAACCAGCAAATACCACCCCTGGCTGGCTCCAGGTTGGGGTGGGAATAGAGATTTTGTAGTACCCTTCCCCTGGAATGGGGAGGGAATGGAGATTTTGCTGTATCCTTCCCCTGCCATGCCCACCAAGCCACGTTCACAGAACCGGTAGTAAAAAAAATTGGATTTCACCACTGTCTCAAACATTTCATTTTAACTGGGCATGATGACACAAAGGAAACAAAGGACCTCAGCAGAGTTATGACAGAGAATCTGGGACCGGAATAACTGCATATTGGTTGGAGGTTAGGAACAAAAGAAAACAAAATATGTTAGTATAGTTAGCTTTAGGGTGGATAAAAATCAATGATTTTTTAAAATATATATAAAAAAATTGGATTTTTAAAAAAATTAAATATTTTTTTTTATTTTTAATCAAATTTATTTTAATAAAATGCTTTTGGAGTAAAAATCTATTTAAAGATAATTTTCTATTTAAGATACATTAATAATTTAGTTTATTCAGCATGATATGGAGCTTAGTTATGTAGCATGAGGCTGTATATTCTGCAATATTTACATTTTTGGTAAACTCATTCAATGAATCTAAGCTCTGCAAGCTGAGATAATATGCACTGCATTGATGCATTCACACAATTTCACAGTAACCATGGGATGAATCAAAAAACAAAATTCAGGAATATTCCTTTATCCCCTTGTTTTGCAAATCTATGTATACTATAAACTGTATGATTGTTTGAAGAGATACACATCTGTATCATGAGGCTCTAAGAGTAGGGAGGAAGGGCAAGCAGTAAAAATGAAAGTGAAACCTTCTAAGCATCTTATAATATTAAAGAGCACCTGTCATCTCAGATCCATCATGGCAGCGCCTGTTAGCCGGCATCCACTCACCTGCTGCTTGCCACGTCCCTCACCTTGTTGTTTCACTGCTGCATCATTAAAGTGAATGGGACTATCGGTGAGTCAACAGCAGGTCAGAGGAGGAGCTGCTGTGGGACAGAGATGACAGTTGTTCTTTAAAAATTATGATTTAAATCAAGTTGATTTAAATCAAGCCTTTTTTACTACCAATAGTGATTTAGATCATGATTTAAATCGACTTGATTTAAATCAAATCCACCCTGGTTAGCTTCATTATTAAAATATGTTTCATTTTTGTTATTGTTGTTGGAAACAGCAGCAAATTCCGATTAAGTCTCATAGTTTGTTTGACCAATTTTGGTAGATTGTCAACGGTATGATTATGGCTTTGTTGATGGCCTTCAAATGCACCTTGATAAATGTTAATAGCCAAATGGCCATAAACTTTTCAGAAAAAGTGGGCTTTTTCTTTTTTAGTTTGGCGAGACCCAGGATCTTTGATAAAGACATTGGTTAGGTTTAAGATATGAAACTACAGAAATAAGGTTAAACTTAACACAGCAACTATAAATGAAAGGATGTGAGAGATTGTTATTAGGTAGATCTAATCTCACATTTTACTGAAGATGGTTTACTTTGGTATCTCCATTTCTGTTATCAAAACAGCAACTTTATAGGTTGAGCTGAATGTTGCTGCACCAGGCAGTTTTCATCACTGAGGTTGGACTTGGAACTTCCAAAACTTCACTCCCTCCATCACATTCATTTTACTGACAAATCAGCCAAGGTCCATTTGGGCTTGCAAATATTCATTTGTTCTTAATTATGGATAATTATTAAATTTGGAAATTTTTAGACATGGGATTTATTATTCTATAGTTTGTCATGTTTCCTAAAACAATAGCTCTATAGTTTCCCAACATGTTATTTGTAGGACATAATCGCTCATACATTATTTGAACTGGAGCATTTTTTGGAAATTGAAAATGGTGATTAAAGCTAAATTTAGAACATTGTGTTTACATATTGAAAGAAGAAAATGTCAATTGATTTTTATTAGGGAAAAAAAAAAAAGAATGCCGCCATATTGCCTCTTTTTCTCCAACATAATGTCTGGAACCCCAAATCTACTTATAAAACCTACCAAAGCCATTAACTCACCATGCTTTTTAGCTTAAAATAAAACATTATTATTTTTAAAGGAAGTAAATGCACTATCCTTCATCAGTATCTTTATTTTCAAGAATGCCTTCAGGTCACAGCAGCTTTTTAAAGATCATACAAACAATGGGCCACCCCAACTCAATGATTTCTTTGAATCTCTTTCATGTAGAGAACTTCTGGAAAACTATAAGACCCTTCTGAGAATAGCCATATCAGTGTTTTCCTTCTCAAAGGAAAACTGAATACACACAATGGTTGCCTGGAACAATCTGTTCCTAGAATGTTAACTTTTGTATTTACTTTAAATGGGCTTTTTCAATTCTCCTGATTTTTAAATTTAATCAACGTATTGGTGTATGATGAACTAAGTTTATAAAAATGGTATTAAACGATTGAACAATTGCAGTAGAAAACGTACGAATGCAGCCTTAAAACCCCACTGTAAATGTTTGGAAATATTTCTAAAAGCTCCCTTCTATGATGTCCCAAGACATGCTCTGATCACCCCATCATTTCCATTTACAAGGGCCACACAGTTAAATGTTAATTATTTTTTAAATAATTAATAATAATTATTAATAATAATAATTAATAATAAATAAAGGAGACCTATATACGAGACAAGAATTGGAAAGACGGGGTATAATTATCGAGTGGTGGCCATATCTCCACATAGAATCAAGATTTACGGCAGACCGGACACAATATGGATTCCAAAGCAAACCGAACGAATTGGATAAAATATTAAAAGGCAAGGATGAGAAAATGATATCAAAAATCTATGGATATTTAATAAAATATAAATTAGAGGAGGAAACAGTGAAAGAAAACATGATAAGTTGGGCAAGAAATATAGGTCACAATATAGAATTGGACAGATGGGATAAGCTATGGGCAGAAAATCTCAAGATGACAATGTCAATCCCATACAAAGAAAATCTATACAAGATATTCTATAGATGGCATCTCCCACCGGCACGTTTGGCTAAGTACATCACCAATGTGTTGGAAATGCAAGACACAAAAGGGGACATACTACCATCTCTGGTGGTCATGCAGGAAGGCACAACACTACTGGCAGGAGATTAAGAGAATAATTGAAGAAATAACAAGGCAAAAAGTAGAAATGAAACCAGAATTTTTCCTATTTGGAATGACTACACCACAATACACTAAAGAGATAAAATATCTTACCATCCACATTTTGACAGCGGCACGTATAGTGTACACTCAAAATTGGAAATCCGAACTATTACCAACAGAAGAAAAAATAATTGCAAAAATAACCGAATGTGCGGAGATGGATAAGCTCACTAAGCAGCTTCAAGAAAAAGAGGATATTTATTATTATTTAGTTTGGCAAAGATGGTACCTATGGCTAGAGGGAAGGATAGGGCCAACAACATAGGATATCAGGAGAACTCAAATTAAGAAACATAGAACTAGTCACATGAGAGGAGTTGTATGATGGTATAAACAAATGGTTAACATGACTATAGAAAGATATAGCTCTAAATGTATAAGGTATATCAAAGTGAAAGCAAATTAATCTGAAAACTGTAAGATAAAGGAAAAATAAGGGAAATAGAAATTAACCACTGATGCGAGAGTTTCTTAAGAGCTAGTCGATAGACTTCTTGTTTCATTTTTGTTCTAGTACTGTGTTAATGTATGTGTTCGTATATATTTGTGTTTTATGTCTGTTTATGTTAAATATATATATATATATATATATATATATATATATATATATATATATATATATATATATATATATATATAAATATGAGTCAGTTACCAAGCATCTGAATTTTGATCACGTGACCATGGGGATGCTGCAATGGTCATGTGAAAAACGGTCATACACCACTTTTTTCAGTGTCGTTGTAACTTCAAACAGTCACTAAATGAACTGTTGTAAGTTGAGTACTACCTGTACTGCTTTAGTTTTTCTTAAAGGTATATAAGGCTTGGTTAAAAAAAATCTGTAGAGCTATCATTATTCATTTTAACAATTGCCATTTGACTTTTAAAAATTACATGATTGCTACTAATGTATAAATACTTTAGTTTAACATCGAAGAAGTTATTCTTTCTGTTATGGAGGAAAGAGATATGTATACGCTACATGAAGTAATCTGTTACTGATTTGGACTAGATATAGTCTTAGAATGTTGCATTTCATATCTAAGTTAAGTTTTAGAAAATGTTTACAATGACAGATTTTATTTAGTGTATAAAAATAGAATTTGGTTCTCTAACCACTTAATGAAATTGGGGAAATGCAACAGCAATATTACAAAGTTTTGTACTATATAAACTGAGGTACAAATTAAGATACAGAAGTTTCCTTATACAATGAAAATCAGCAATGAGATCTTTAGTATTAACCAAATGTAAAGGTAAGCTGAATTAGAAAATGGTTATGTTAAACAAATGCTGTTAAAGTACATTTTATTCTGCGCACATTTTAAGTCTCAACAAATTCAATATTATCCCAAGTAAAACACAGATAAACTCTATATATCTACTCTGAAATAAGTCCTCCGAGTTCAATGTATTTACTGCCAGTTAAATTTGTAAATGTGTCCAGCAAACATAATTTTACCCCACAGTAGTTTTGTTGAAATCAAATCACTTTTCTATTACTCATAATTTTGCCAAATTCTGTGCATTAGCATGTAAAATGTGACTGGGATTGATATCTAGTAAGTGTTAATTAAGAGCCAGTTTGATATAAGTAGTTTAGGCATCTGGAAGACTGTCAGTTCAGGTTCTACCTCAGGCATAAGGCCAGCTGAGTGACCTTGGCCCAGTCAGTTTCTTTCAGCCCTAGGATGGAAGCAATGGCAATTGACTTCCAAAATCTTGCCAAGAAAGCTGCAAAGACTAATGTAGCAATGGTGGGTTTCAAAAATGTTTACTACTGGTTCTGTGGGTGTGGCTTGGTGGGCATGGCAGGGGAACGATACTGTAAAATCTCCATTCCCACTCCACTCCAGGGGAAGGATACTGCAAAATCCACATTTCCTCCCGATCAGTGGGACTTGGGAGGCAGAGAATAGATTGGGGTGGGGCCAATCAGAATTTTTACTATCGGGTCTCCAAACTACTCAAAATTTCTGCTACCAGTTCTCCAGAACTGGTCAGAACCTGCTGAAACTCACCTCTGTAGTGTAGGCAATGTCTGAGAATTACACAATGGAACGGAGGACAAAATAGTTAACAGGGTTAGAAACATGCTATATTTGTGTTTCTATATTAGTACCTGATGCTATTGTATCCCACAATATCATTTAAACATTGTTTAAAGTTACCTGATAGCTAATGTTTTAATTTGTGTTAATGTTATCCCACGTTAGGATTAGAGCAATGCCACGTTATTTAAGTTATTTAAGCTAAACAAGTTTTAGTAAATATTGAATATTGAACAAATATAAAATTACTGAATCAAGTCGAGTATTAATGGTTACCCTTATTGTAAGTGACCTGAATCCTGAATACTTTCATATCAAATTAAGGCCAAATGTTTATTGTTTCGCTATCCAAATTCTTTCTTAGGGACATTAAAGAGAAGCTAAATTTACTGAGTAAGTAGATTTTCTTTGTGTAATATACTAAGTATCACAGCCTTCCTCTTCCTGACTTTAATGGAACTAAAATGGCTTAAAATCAAAATAGATTTGTTTCTCCTGCTGATTTACTGAAAACTCACTTTTCATTCAAATTAGAGAATTTGAGGTAAAATTTTAATTTGTCAAAGAATCTCTAATGTTAAAAGTAGGAATCTGCATTGATTTTAATCAGAATTGCCTTGAACCACAAGATAGGCGGCAAATAAATTTGAATAAATAACTCATTTAAAATAATAGTTTATGAAATAAAAGCTGTATAACTGTCAAAATAAGTTCTAATGTTAAGTGAAGCACTACTGCTACAATTAATTTGGTAAAACCCAAAGGAAAAAAGTAATTAACAATGTTCCTTTTCTAAGGAAAATATTACAAATAATTTAACTAGAGTTGGAAAGACACACTATTTTCAATTTAAAAGTTTGAAGGGCCAGTTAAAGTAGTTCTAACTTTGAAATTAATATTGTCATGATAACTTAGGTAGCTTGAAAATTCATTTGTAAACCTTATTTTTAAAATGTAGAAGAATATAGATTTCCAAAAAAGGTTAAAGTAACACAATTCAAGATAAAGGAGTTTTGCTGACACACATTTTATGCCTTCATAACTTTGAACTTAAAAGACTATTAATATGATTCCTGGAGGGCTGTTAGAATTTAAAATTGTAACTTGTGGTAAAATGTTGTGGTCCAAAAGAACAATATTACAAATAATATAATGAAAAGTAGCATTTCAACATTTCAATTGGGGACGGGGACGGGGACGACAGTTTGCAAATATTTCTTTTAATACCTTTAGGCCATTATAAATTTCATCTTTCTTTTTAATTAATTGGCTTAGGAACAAAATATGTATTTTTAGATACATGCCCAAACTTGAAGTAAATCCTAAAAATACACCAAAATGTATTGGCTTGGTTAAAATTCAATACAGATGGAAATACAAAACCAGTAAAAGGATTAATTAAAAATGTTCTGAAACTTTGTGCTTGAACTCAATACTTTGTTCCCTTCATTTTCAGAGCGATATAAACATGGCCTGACCTCCATTTCATTCTTTGGAACAAGTCAAATCTTAATTGCACACACTGATGATAAGCAATTGTCTGGCCTATACAGAAGTCAAGTACTTTGACACTACTGAGCTGTACTGTACTTTGATGAATCTATAGGAATTTCAATTCCCTTTCATTTTTACAAGTTAAGGAAACTATTATGAAAAAATATAAAGTCTAGTAATTGTTATCATAGCATTGTATTTCAAGATAATCTTGCCCTAATTACAATACATGATTGATTAATCATTGTGGTATTTTTTAACAGGAACAACTACAATTGTATTTATTTATATCATTATCAGATTTATTGCAAAACTATCATGCATATGAATCCATTGCTAGAGCAATAAACATAAACAAATTACAAGGCAATTGTATTGTAGGCTGCTATTCTGATATTATTCTTCAAGGTCAATCACATAGAGTATTCTATATGTATGCAATTATCTTGCTTTAATAAGCCTGATCTCATTTTGGAAGTTCAAATGAGACTGCATGAATGAAGAAGCAGTTACATTTTGACTTTTATATATATATTTCCTATCTTTGGAAAGAAGAACTACTATAAATCAGACTGTTTCTTCCAAATGTACACTTTAATCCAAAAATTGTCTGATGTATATAAAATGCAAATATTTTATCCATTATTTCTGTAAAGTTGTTTGCGCTCTGCCTTAAATTTGTTTCATGAAAAATATTTAAATTTTGGGGGGACATTCTAAAGTAAATTTCTTTTTTTGTAAAATATAACCACATTTCTTAGTCTCACTTTAATTACCACCTCAATTTCCATAGCTGTTCCCTGCCTAGATTAAACATCAAGTCTCATGACCTGTTAGAGTAAATAAAAAGAGCTACTAATTCAGTACATTTTCTTCTAACAAAGGCTTTGTAATTACTTGTACTGTGATGAGATTAAATGAACTTGTTATTCCTTTCCTAATATTTTCAACAGGCCTAAAATTTGTATTGCTTTACTAAAATAATTTCAGCATTATTACCCAGTTATATACTTTAGAGGAAGTGAAAGGTGTATTTAGATCAAATTACATTATTTATGAAGATATGCTTGAATTCCACAAATAACTCATATTCTCTAAATATGAATTAGATGGAAAAGAAAATGCAAAGAGAGTGCTGTCCATTATAAGCATTAATTAGCACAATTTATCTTACCTGAACTTTTTTCCATCACTTCCTTCTGACACATGTCTTGGACATTCACAGTACAATTCACAATGAACTCTGGCGCAGAGCAGTCATTATTTAGCTGAAATTCCTCACACTGATAACACTGTATTTGCAAAGCAAATCCTAAAATAGAAAGTTTCATAGACAGATAGCATAAATTTTTACAAATTCTAATGCTACATTGCAATCAACTTTACTTGTGGGTAAATGCTTAAAAATTGTATGATTTGCCAAGTTTTCCTCCTCCCTTTTTTAAAAAAAATGTTTAAAAACTGGCTCAATGTCCCCCTCTCTCCACTCCAACATATTAACTGATTATTGCATTTGGGTCTGGCCCCCTTCTCTTCAGTTAAGGCCTTGGTCTTTTGCAAATGCTGACCACACACATAATGTGATTTCTTCACCGGTTATTCTGCTTCCAAGTTTTCATAACCACCGGCTCTGCATCAGCCTAAATTGCATCCAGCAGGGGGCAGAATAAACAATAAGGACGTGTAACAAAATTGATTTGTTTTGCTCACCAATTCTCCTCTCTCCTCTCCTTAGGAGTTTTTTTTTTTTTAAGCACTATGCTTTTAAAAAGCGAACGAACGGCACTGGGGGCAGAGTGGACCTGGGAGCACTATTTTTAATTTATGCGCTCCAGAGCTTTTCCGAGCGAAAGGGTTTACTTAACTGCTAATTAATTGCAAATGATTTAATTACTATTTTGCTATGTACAATTACAGCTGCAAAGCATCCTCAGTTCACCTCTTTTATCATGTAAACGAGGTCCTTCTGGAAGTTAAGGCGAGGGCAAGGAGACAGATTCGGGTATTTTACTATTCTTTCGGAGCTCTGCCCCAGCAATGAATCGAGTACCTGTGGTCACTTGGGGGGGGGGGGGGGGGAGACACCGGCGTTGTTGAACAGAAAGGTGGGAAACAAACGGAAGAAGGTCGCCCTCTATTAGTCCTGTTTTCAAGAGGCGCCCAGGGCTGCATTAGGGTATCTCCTGAAGAGGAAAGGAAATATCGCCTCGGGCTAAAAGGGCGACTCGCTATAAATCAAGTTGTCCGATTCACCCGTAGCGGTCCGTTCATACTGAAGAGCCTAACGGGAGAAGATCAGCACTCAACCTTGACTTGAAGTGGGGAACCGCTTCGGATCCTCATTCCCCAAATGAGTTTGCTCCACTCAATGTGTGTGTGAGGAGGAGGCGAGAAAGAGAGAGCCAAAGCCACCCCCAAGCTATCAAGCTAAAATATTTCAAGCACTAATCACACTCTCCCTTCGGCTACTTGGGAAAGGGATTGGGGACTTCTCCCTCCCATTCCGTTGGAGGAGAGGTGGCCAGACGGGCGGGCTTTTCAGCCACTGCCGGGTGAAGATAACTCGCTAAAAAGCCCGCTCGCCTCTTCTTCCCACCCCCGAGTGGGAATCGCCGAGAAAGGGGACTAGGAAGGTGGCGGCGCTTAGCTGCGGCGCGTTTGCAAGCTGCCTGAAGTTGAGCCGTCCGTCTGGCGACGCGGGTCCAGAGACAAGCAAAAAGCGGGGGGCTGTTTTCCGGAAAGAGGGGAGGGGGACAAACGGCCATCTGGACACCTCGAGCGTTGTCCTCACGCCTTCTCAGCCGGGGCTGTAATTAAGGACCGTTTCCCGCTTGGAGAGGGGAAGAAAAGAAAACACCAAAAGCCTTCTTGGCCATTGCGCTTGTTGCAACAACTGTTAGGATGCGAGGCGCGCGCGTCCACCCGGCTGCCGCCCATGGCTCAAACCACAGAAGGCGAGTCTGGCTGCAGCCAAGCGGCTGAGGAAGAGTAGCGGTGGTCGTCGGCGCCTCGGGGTAGCTCGGAGAGGAACGCGCCAACTTTGCCAGGTATCCCTGCCTCGGCGGGCGCCCTCCCCGAGGAAGGCGAAGCGCCAGAGGCGGGAAAAGGTGGCGAGAGGGACCAGCCCGTCCCCCTCGCGCGCTTACCTGGCGCCAGCAACAATCCCCAGAAAGTTGTCGTCACGGCGAGGAGCCACATCCTCTTGGAGCCGTCGGAGGTGAAGGTGACGGTGGCGTCGGCGGGGGAGCTCCGGGCGAGGAAAACGCGCGGTCTTAGCAACAGCCCGAGCCGGGCGAAGGTCGGAGAGCTGCGCACCTCGGCTCGGACGGAGTGGCGCTGCTGCAGCCGCCGCTGCGGAGAGGAGCTCCGAGGGCAGCAAGCGACGCCCGAGCCCGCATCGCCAACCTGGCCGGGCTCTTTCCTTCTCCCGCTTGAGCTCCCTCCAGCGTCGCCGGAGTTAAGAGACTGAAAGTACCACGGAAGACGCCGCGCCAAGAAAAAGGAGAGCGAGGAAGCGCGAGAGGGAGAGGCGCGCGCCCCCCACTCGCATAGCCCCCCTCCCTTTTCGTCGGGCCACGTGACCCCTTCCGCCCCCCCCTCTTCTCCCAGCCCTTATTTTCTGAGGCGGGGAGAGGAAAGAAACTTTAGGGAAAGAGGTGGGAGCCGTCACGCTCCGGCACAGACGACGTTGCGCCTCGAGACGTCTGGTTGGAGCAGCCGCGGAGGAGGAACCGGAGCGACCTTCCCGGATTTTTCCCGCCACTGAATTTCCACCTTGCCCGCGAAGCCTTGCTACCCTTCGGGTTATGCATATAAGGAAAAGAGAGGCTAATTTATTAGGCAGCCATGCGGGAAGAGCAGCAGTAATGTCTCTCTCGCCTTCTGGGGATATATCGTGGATGCGCCTTATTGACAGTATGAAAGTGGTGCTTTTTTCCCCAGTTTAGACAACCCTGCCTGGGATCACTCAGAGGTCTCCCATCCAAACACGAGATGGGTCCAACGCTTCTTTAGTTTCTCAGGGACAGCAAAATCACCCAGCTGACATTTGTTCGGCTTATTATTTTAGGGCAGTGATGCTAATTTTAAAACGCCTGTTTACTCCTTTATCGTCTCTCAAGGGCCGCACACTCAAGAGACTGGCTCGCTTTCCTTCACGCTCCTTGGACCCTTTCTCCCATCCGACCTTTTCCCTTCCTGGGTGCGCATGCGCCTCCTAAGCGCTTTTGGCTTGAAAAATTGCAACAGGCGAGATCGCTCCAAGACGGTTAATTAACATTGCGCTCCATCGGCTGCTTCCAAGTGCTTTTGGCCATTAGGACGGGCGACGATCAGCTTTTCTCGCCCGTTTTCCCCGCCTTAAAGGGCGATGAGGCTGTGTACCGCGTGTGTGGGCTCGCGTATGAATGCAGTTACTTGAGCTCGGCAGTAATAGCGCCCAGGGTGCGCAACCTGTGCAAACGCGCCTTGGGTCTCTTGTACAGTTAAAGGAGCCGATCGCTCCACCGACTTTCCGGAAAAATCTCGGTTTCGCCCGCCCATTTTCCCCGCTTACTTTCTAATTCGTGTCGGAGCGAAAAGGCCCGGGAAATCAGTGGCGGCCCTCCTCTTTAAAAAGCGCTCAGTCACTCAGCAAGGAGGGAGCCGCGCTTCTGAGCACGGAGCTGCCAAATGCGCGCCCCTCGCGGGCAGGGGACTGGGACAGGGTGCGCGCGTTGAAGGCGATCCGGGTTACAGAGAGGCGAAAGGGGCGCCCGGTTGCGCCTCCGTGGCCACGCAACTATAGAGCGCAATCTTATTTGAGGAAGTAAATGTGTGTAAGATCGAGAGAAAATCGGGGAGTGGGGTTGATGTATAGGGAAGGTCAGGTGTAGCAAGGTCCTTTTTTTAAAAAAAAATCAATTTAATAGCAATCAACGTTACAGTGGCTATGAGTACGTTACACGTGGAGTACGTCGGCTACGGTGTCTTCGGACCCTCTGAGCAGTAGACTTCAAATTGACAGTTTCGCGAACATCTAGGCGGGACAAGTGAGGGCACTTAAACACACTTCAGGACTGGCTCGACGGGAAAAAAACGAAACGAAAGGGGCGAGCGAGACCCCGAGTAAGGTACACAAATGCGCGAATAAAGAAGAGCCCATTGGAAGTCTCCAGCTGTCCATTCGCGCCTTTCTTTTCAGCCAGGCGAGGTTCCTTATTAGGGTATAAATGGGAAGGCAGGAAAGAGAAACGCGCGTCTTGCGAGGTCGCGCCGTGTCTGAAGGGGTCTTAGCTTTTCCCATTCAACCGCCTTTTTTGGGAACTGGGAAGTTTCTGCGGCCAGCTGAGCCTCTTCCGGGCTGAGAAAATGAGCGAGCGAATCAATGATTTAGCAGCCAAACAGCCCCTTCAACCGGGCTTCTGATGAGCGGGGCTGACAATTCAGGCTCTTGTCTCTACTAATTTCACTGGCCACAAAGGACGTCCGTTTGGAGAAGAGGCGGTTTTCACCTGGTGCTCGTAACTCGGAGCCCCTAGTCTGGCCTTGGAGCGGAAAAGGCATGAAAGAACGAATCCCCATGCTTTTTCTCCGTTGTCTTTAAATGAAGTCAATAAAAAACATTCTGCCGAGTATTTGTCAGGTCATCATGGCAAGCTATCAAGAGATGTTCATCACTGGAGTTCCATACTTTCCATATAGCATTATTTGTCAGTGTGTAACCTACAGGATGAGGCAAGTCATGGTTATATGTATTTCATACCTTTATGTGACTTGTGAACCATTAATCTGAGCTGAAACCAATGATTAACAAAATGATGTGGCATTACAATGGGTTTTCATGGGTCTGAGGTCACTTGCTGCATCAGAAACCTTTAATTCAGCTCTTGATCTATCCAATTGCTACAGAGTCATAGTTGCCAATGTTGCCCTGAGCTGGCTAATTAAATGTACTGTGAAAGGCACATTTTGAAACCAAATAAGCAGTGGTGTATATTTACCAACGTGTTTCCTAAGACACAGACATCTATACTTCCACCAGAAATATGCCAATGATTGCTCAAGGCTGAACTGATTATATAAATCAGGAAAGGAAAGGAAGTGTAATAACGCTTACACATTGTGGCTTGATGTTAAGGAGAAAATGGGATTGGCAAGATTGTTTAAAACACTGGCTAGCATCATTGGAAACCTTTGGTGCTCATGTAAACAGCAAAATGGGGAAAGTGCTAAAGGTTTCATCATGTGGTATGGTAGTATCACAATTTTAACACAACTCGCTTTTATTTTTTCATTTGGAGCCCATTTTTTGCATTGAAGGCTTCAAGGCGAGGTTTTATCGTGAAGTCACAATAGATGCTTTTCAGAGTAAATTTAGTATGAAAGGCAACCTAAGGAGTGCCACCTTTCTCTCTTTAGTCAATGTTTTGGCAAAACACAGAAGAAAATGGTAGAATAATTTGGAAAATCTATAAAAAATAACACAAAGGGTACAGTCCCATTACACACATGATAAAGGATCTGCATGGAAGCCAAATTTTATAATGGTTCTAAGTCATTTTTCTCTAAACCCCTTGTGTTTTCCTGGGAGTATGCAGTGGGAAGGAGAGAGAGATAATGAACAAATGTACCAGAGTTGGGAGTTGTTTGCTAAAAGCACCCATGAAATGTGCTTAGTAGGGTAAACAACAGATTTCTGTAGGGAGTTTCCAAAGAAGGCTTTTACTGTGCTTCAGTCCTTGTTTTTGTGGACACCTAGACACTTTGTTAAAAACCTTGTTTTTTTTTCTCATTGCTTCTTTATCATCTTTTTTTTTTGACATAACAAAATCCTTAAGGAAGAAAAGAGTAAATTGGTGGAGTTGTTTGACTGATGATGATAGGTGCTTGACTTGGCTGACAGCACCCTACAGTCCATTTTGCACAAGAGTGTTCTGTTTTTAAAATATGTATTACAACTAGTATTCCAAAGGTGATCGGCTTTGCATACCTTCTCTTTGAGAAATTTTTGTTTTCAACACTGACCATTTTTTCCCCCAAGAGGATGCAGATGCTAAAGAGCTTTGAATTTAGCATCAAATGTTCCCATGTAGCAAATTCACCAAACTATCTGCACATTCCTTTGTCCTGGAGCATTTACATTTGTGTGGCTGGAGAATTATCGCCATTACTTTTCATCTGGCTGTTTTTCCCCCCTATGGAAACATTGCTACATTTTTCTAGGTTGCTTTC
Source organism: Arizona elegans (assembly GCA_022577455.1). Lineage (NCBI taxonomy): Eukaryota > Metazoa > Chordata > Lepidosauria > Squamata > Colubridae > Arizona > Arizona elegans. The sequence continues at coordinate 111,876,866 of JAKOOJ010000001.1, forward strand.
TTACATGTTATGCAAATAAAAAATATTTTTAGTCTACTTCTAGGTTGTTTTTTAATGTGTAATTAAATTTAACTCATTTCTTTGGATTAATCTTTGTTGAAATGACTATTTTGCCATATATATTAGAATATCCAGATGTGCTTTGACTTTTATTCAGAAATAAATTCCAAAATAAATTTTATAAAAGTCTGAGAGAATGAAGTCCACCCTGACAGCACTGTATATTTGAAAACAACATAAAATGTAACATTGCACAAAGGTATTAATAACATAACACTGATAGTACATCATACTTTGAGGAAAAATGAGTAGGAATTTGCTATAAACATAGTAAAATGACTAGGTATCACAACCATAACTAGATTACAGATTGCTGTACAAAAGTTGTTATAAATACTCCACATCTAGAAAAAATAACACTCCACCTTTGAAATAGACATTTCCCTCACATATAAACAGTCTTTGTAGGAAAAAAAACTTCACAAATTTCTTTGCTAGCACCATTTTTTCCTTATTACAAAAATTTAACATGTAAATTACAAATCTAAATGGCCTTTTCTCCATGATTCTGAAATAACATTAAGATAAAATATGAAGACATGTTAAATCAGCATAAGATATAACAATGACAGAAGACTACAGATGGAGTATCTTTTGGAAATGTTGAACTCAGAATAAACCTTAGTTTAAAACAGCATTGTTATGTTGTATAATGTAATCCAAGTGGTTTTAATGTAATTTGGCAAGTTCAATTTTGGCAAACAAAGCAATTCAGCTGCATACGATTTTAAGACTAGAATGCTTATAAAACTTTATTTTATAAAAATGATCGCTAATTTTGTTAATATTAAGACCAGTATTTAAAATTAGTAATGTGCCATTTCAGAAGCATGGCACGAATTAGTGTTTATTGCTATCATGTTTTTCTACAAATATATTTTTCTTTGTCAAAGAATATTTTTACAACTTCTGTACAATAGTTCATGAAAGTGCAAATTAAGACTTTAAAAGTTATAACTGTTACAGGTATCGTGTTTTCTTTCTTTTCACAAGGATGCAGTCTCCTCCCTTCATTGTATGATCACACCAGGATAGATGGTATGATGAGTCTTATCAACTCTCAATATATTTACTGATCTTATTTAGTTCTTCTGTTAAGTGCTTCATCACTGTAGAATATCTTTAAACATTGTATGAGCTTGTACTAGATGAGAAGCTATCATACAAAGAAACTCTCAAAAGTTCTGTGTGTTCTCTATCTCAAGAACTATTTAGAGACATTTCTTCATTATTTCCATTTTCTTCTTGTCCTTCAACCTTGTTTGCACTGTCCCAACAAAATGTATCAGTTGCTATTAAATTTAATGAGAGTTCAAAGCAAACTTTAGACATCCTTTTTTTTTGAGAATCTTTTTTCATTTCCTCAGGTTGCTTCAATTTCTGTAACAATTTAAGAACAGGAGAATAAGAATTAGAAACACAATCTTTACAAAAACAAATAAAATTGTTAACCATACTATAAATGGTCAATTACTGGCTGTCTAACATTCATAGTAAGAAAAGAAATAGATTGTCAATCTAGAAATAGATTTGGGCTTAATCCTCCATTATAATTAAATGCAATAATAAAGTCAATTTTGGGATAAATCATAGCTTTAATGATTCAGCTCAGACAACCAGGACTCAATTTGCAAAACACCATTTACATTTTAAGTAGCTGATTCTGGAATCTGTACGTATAAAGTATGTTTGAAGTTTTCAGAGTAATTCTTTAGCAATTATTTTTTAAGGACATCTTTGCCAAGAAAGCTAAATATTTATCTTTCGTGAACTTCATTACATATGAATTTACAGATAGAAATTTTGGATAAGACTGATAGATTAAGCCTTTCTAATATCATTGGAACATTTGCATATAAGACAAAAATATCAATTCAATGTTCTTAGGCACACCTAGTTTCTTTCAGTTTGAGTAGAATCAGATTTTAATTAAAAATCCTTGCAAAATATTGAAATGTTGCTATTATCTTTTTTACATTACTGGTTTGAAAAACTGACATTCCAAACCAGTCCATATATATTCACAAATATACCACACTATGGCAAGGGAATTAGGTACTGTATTTTATATACCGTACCTAATTCCCTTTTATATACAGTACCTAATTTACATACAGTACCTAATTCCCTTTTATATACAGTACCTAATTTATAAAGCGCTCCATGGCATAGGACCCGGGTACCTTCGAGACCGTCTTCTGTCACCAATAGCCTCCCACCGACCAGTCCGTTCCCACAGAGAGGGTCTCCTCAGGGTGCCATCAGCCAAGTTATGCCGGCTGGCGACACCCAGGGGGAGGGCCTTCTCTGTGGGAGCCCCAGCCCTGTGGAATTAACTGCCCCCGGAAATACGTAAGATCTCCGACCTCCGGGTGTTCCGCTGCGCACTGAAGTCCCTGTTGTTCCGCCAGGCAGGGCTGTCAATATAATAATTTTAAATTGGGGTATTTTAATTTTTTTAGGGTTTTAAATCTGCCAAATCTATTTAATTATTTTAATTTTTAATTATTGTTGTGTCTTGTGTTTTTAAATTGGCTGTACACCGCCCTGAGTCCTTCGGGAGAAGGGCGGTATAGAAATATAATAATAATAATAATAATAATAATAATAATAATAATAATAATAATAATAATAATAATAATAATTATTATTATTATTATATAAATTAAACACGTCCTCTATTGGACTGAGTCAGAAATACTGGTCTATTAAATGTTTATACACAGACTGAAATACGTATCAGCTATTTCAGTGGCATGAATGTGACCTCTATTGTCCAATTAATATAAAGAAATGTATTGTCTCTTTTAATGCGCTTGTATTGGGAACTTATATACAGGAAGTCCCCAAGTTATAAACCTCTGGCTTACAAACAACTCCAAATTATGAATAGGCTATGTGCAGATGGCTGACTGGCAATGAGATCTGACCAAAATGGCAAACAGTGCTTTCCCCCAGCGAACTGAAGAATCACTGAAGTTGCATCATGAGATAGTGCGTGCATTTTTAGTATATTGGGCAATCTGTTTCAGTGGTTTCTGAAAGCACTGTGCAGATTCAGTGATTCCTTGGCTTGCGGAAGGAAAACAGTATCTTCCATTTTCAGTCACATTGAGCTCCCATTTTTCTCTGCTACATAGCAAGACAAATATTTGACAAAATAACCGGTTCTACTTTACATACAAATTCACCTTGATGACAGAATTAGGAACAGAATTAATTTTTAACACCAGGATTTAACTGTACCTCGAATTGTGGGAAAGAAAAAATTCTACCCCCTTTTTCTCCCTCTCACACGCCACATACAAATATACACATCACAGATGCTAATAAAATATGGTAGAAAAATAACATCACCTTTTGCATATAAAACAAATTGATCTTTTTAAACTAAAATTATTCTCTAATAAAAATAAGAACGGAAATTAAACTGAACTGATCCAATACCCTCAGACCAGAATCAATCAGATATTAGCCACATCTGCTCTGAGAAGAGTTGCAAAAGGGACATAAAATAAGCACTACACAATGAATCTGCACATTATATTAAAAACACAGCAGGACTGTACAATGCCAATTTTACCTCTTTGCTAGGAGAAGACTTTTTATCAGTTATTTTAGAAAAAGGTTTAGTAATAATGCAACCCCCCCTTCCAATTTTCTCATATAGTTTGCTCTTTTTAATCTTATGTTATCATATATGATAAACCTTATTATATTAGGGAATTTAGAGATATACACACTTTTGCTATATCCATTGTTAAATGGGGTGTGCTATTCATATAATAAAGGCAACTACGTTCATTTGTCATTTTCAGTATTCGTGCCAAGAAGAAATGAACAGATCAATAAGCTACTGGCAGTCCAAGAATGAAAACTTGTTACTTTACATTTTGTTAGCAAATGAAACGGCTGATTTAGGATCACCTGAGAATATAGATAATATTATCAGAGAAGAAAATATATTGCAATAGAGCAGCAAACTTAAGATCAGGTATTCAGAATAAAAGATTCAGTCTTTTGCTTGACTCTATAAACAAAGACATAATGTATTTCTTATGCCTTATATTATGGGTGACATTTTCAGATAATGTTAAATAAAGTACAGTCAATGTAAAATCTGTAATGCAGTTCCCATAATTGAACCCTAATTCTTGATCCAGCTAGTACTAACCACTCAGTATATTGGAGCAGTGTTTGTTTTTGCATTACACAATTATTCAATTCTGTGTTCTTGCTATCAGGCTATGTTGTGAGAGTGAGGTCAGCCATTGGAAATTCAAGTTCACTTATTGACTGAAACTTCCCCTTAAATATATCCCACTAAAAACTTTATTCAATGTGGGTCTCAGCTAAAGTAAGAGTCAATCTCTATTAAAGATTTGTACACATACAGCATACGAGAGACCAAAGGAATTTTGTTAAACTATGGTTATTAATAGAGATGTATGCAGTGGAACATCCCTATTCACGCAAAGGGAAGCATTTCTCCTTAAGGAGCAATGCAAAGAACAGCACACTGAAGCATGTATGATCTATTTAAATTCAAGTATCCTGATTATATTACAATCTAGTTAAGGGCTGTCAAACTCATGTTGTCATGGCAGCGTCACATGACGAATTGGGACTCCCCCCCCTCTTGCTAAACCGGGAGTGGGCATGGGCAGTGTGTGATGCATCCAGCCCGCGGGCCATGAGTTTCACATCCCTGATCTAGTTCAGTTAATTTTTTTTACACATATATGCAAACAGTAAAAATTATTGACACAACTACATATATTTTCATATTTGGAATATGTCTTAATGTGCTGTAGCACTAACTGATCCAGGAACTGCAATTACTGATTTTTACTGATAACCTTGAAACATTTCTTTTTAACAGAAGATGCTTTAAATGGAAAATGCTTCTATGCAATTAGGTCATTATCAGTCCACAGTATATCCCATTTTATTTTAAAGATTTTCTGATATTAGGAGGAACTTTTACAGATTGGCTTGGTGAAAGAATTTATAGGAAAAATAAACTATAAAAATTTGGTGCCATCTGAACTCACATCTTTTTTTTTTTAAAAAAAAGAATAATTAAAAGTTGAATTTATAAATCTGAACCATAGTTAGCTGAGCTATTGGCAGATCAATCTTGCAAACTGATTTCATCAATCATTTTGAAATTGAATAGATCAGAATGGCATGTACATCAGTGGTGGATTCCTCCCAGTTCGGTTCGGTTCGGCCGAGCCGGTAGCGGTGACGATATGACGATATTGAATCTTATACTATGGTCTTTTCTGCAGAATAGTTAGTTGTTGAAGGAAACAATAATTTTTCACTCATTCCCAATTACATAGCTGTGTTTTAAATATACCTTGCCCTAGCCTAGAAAGAATGTTAATAAAGAGTTTACAAGTTAATTGTTCATAATATGAATGTTTAGGAGTGCCCAGGACCATCTGCTTCAAAAGTAATTTCTCTATTGTCAAGCGAGAAAGGTGTGTTGTTATAATTTATTTATATGTTTATATGTTATATATATTTTGTTTATATGTTGCCTTTTATGTAGGAGTTCAAAATGGCATATACAGTGATTCTCCCCTTTACACTCCCCAAAATAAAGACTTTGAGGTAAGTTGGGCTAAGAGAGAATGTTTGCCCCAAAGTTGCATTGTCCTATTATTGATTCATGTTCAACCACGTAAAAATTACTGGGTTCAGGATTTATGACCTGGTTTAAGAATATATATGTAGGAAAGATTTTTCAAAATGATGAGACCTCTAGGGTGAAACCAGTGCTTGCTGTTGATAAGAGTTTAAGAGTAGAAAGGTAAGAGGTTCATGTCTACTTTCGGAAAAGAACTGAATGTCTGATTCTAGGTTAGTAATTATATTGATTTCTCAAACAAAATGATTTTAAGTTCCTTCTGTATTATTTCTGTTTACCAATGTAATATGACATTAACCAATAAAATATATTGAAATCATGAGTGAAATTTGAACCGGTTTCTACCAGTTCACTGGCCACGCATGCATGCTGCATGCGTGCTTGTGCATCAAATGCATGCTGCATGCACATGCACAGTGCACACCAAACGTGCGCTGCACATTAAAAAGCTACCGGTTCAGGCGAATCGGTAGTTAAAAAAAGCTACAATCTGACGATCACCTGTGCCGCGCGGTTTAGCTTTGCTGGAAAGCAGGATTTCCTGCTTTCTAGCGAAGCTAAACCGTGCACCACAGCTGATTCCCCCCCCCCCACTGTTCTACTTATTTTCCCAAGCCTCCTTTTGGCATGCATGCGCTCCTGAACCGGAGCAAACCGGTAGCATTTTACCCCTGATTGAAATAAGAGAAAGTGTAGTTCATAAAAGTAATAAATCATTCTGAATTATCTAAAATTAAAATTATCAGTAGTGAAAAAAGGACAAAGATTTAATATCTAACTTGAAATAAAAAATTATTTAATACATTGTAGTTTTTGTGCAGTTTTGGATGGTAACATATTCTTTTCAACACTTCTCTTAGTTTCTATAGTAATATGTCTTCTGGCTTTCCAAGGAAAAGGAGGCCTTTATCTATCCAAGCCTGAAGGCAGAAATAGAGAAAATGGGTTTAGGATTAAAAATCAACAACTTTATTTTTTGAGTTTGACAAGAGATTCACAGACACTGAAGATAATGTGTTTTTCCTTTGCTTAATTGATATAATTGAAATAGAATTCTATTCTATTCTATTTGAAGTGACATTTAGTGAAATAAATAAGTGCTGGGATGGAAATTATATGTATTGTGCTATTTCTTTTTAAATAATTATCCAGATAGTAATCATTCTATTTGCTATCCATAATTTTTGATTTTTATAACAAGTCTTTGAGAAGAAAATTCTGCTCTACGTATAAAATGGCAGGTATCTAAAATGCTTGTGAAACAATTGTTAAACAAACACCATAGAAAGACCCTGTCAATTAACTTTTACTTTAATATACAAAGCTATTTCATTTGCAAAGCAGATTAACGTCTGCATTCTGTCATTGGAATAAAGATCCTTCAATATACGTATGGGCAGATGATTACAAAAGATATGCAATTAATTATAAGTTTAAAAATAAACTCAAATATATCTCTGCTTGTTCCTTAAAAATGGTGTTAAGAATAAAATTATAGAAATATTGTTCTTTCATGTCAGTGAAATAAAGTAGCAATTCCAATTATTTATGAAAAAGCCAAAAACAATGCATCATCTTTGAGCCAAAACAGATCATGTCACATTCTTTCCAATCTCTGATTAGTTTCTACTTTTGTCTTTTGTCCATCTCAACCTTTGTACAGTTCCTTATTTTTGTATTATGAATTCTGAAAAGCTTTTGACAGATACAGAAATGAGATGTTTACTTGAAATAATTTTGTTAACTATTTCAGGAAGCATTCTGATTACCTCATCTAAGTTTGATATTAATATAAATATTTCAATTTTCCTAAAAAATATAGATACGGGTTTGGGATTATCTTCACTACAAATATGCTAATGATTTTGTAGGCACTGGAACAGCTTTTGCAATGGTATAAAAAAAAGAATAAAACAACATTCAATATATCAAACATAATTAACTTGATATATTAAACATTCAGATCAACTTCGTGAGGCTTCATCTGACCCTATTACTAATCTCAGCTGCCAGCAATAGAGTTTGGTTCAGAGGTTCTCATGTTAAAATCATTATTTTACTAATGCACTTTTAGTGTGAATCAGTGCCTCTTTTTGCTGATAAGGGCCACCTTGCAGGATATCAGATACATAGTGTATCCTGGGAATTGATTGCTCAGACATTTGGTAATAGTATATGGAGCCTTTAACCTTTAGGTCATTGGTCAGATCAAATCTGGCCTATTGAAGTGACTGAAAATCATTATTATCTGGATCTTCACTCATGGACTTTGAGTAACTTCAGATAGTTAGCTTATTTCCCAAATGTTCAAACAACCACTGTGGAAGAAAGGGAAGAACAAAGAATGCAACAGCACCCCTATGCTTTAATATTAGTAATTTTATATGCTTTTTTCATCCATTGCCTTAATATGTACTCACATTTCTCCAAATGAGAAATGACTACTATCACCAGAAAGTGATGTACACCAGTGGTAGATGAGCTTATTTCCACTTTTGTACTCCTGCACATATGTTGAACTCACCTCCAGAGGTGAGAACAAAGTAATAATTAAGGTTTGTAAGCTGAAGATGGGGCAGCCCACTTTCAAGTCCACCTTTATCCAAGGACTCTCACTTCTGATTGTATGACAGTAACTTCTCCCATATGATTGTTAAGGGAAAATTTATAAGAGAAAACGCTGTAAACTTCATCTTAAACTCCTTAAAAAAAAGGCTGGATATAAAGCTAACAAATAGGATGCTCAAAGTATGGTCTACTCCTATGACATTGTTTTTGTAATTTACATGCTTAAAGATTTCTATTCTTCTGCATATTGAAATAACATGTCACCCAGCATCATTTTTTTCCTTGAGCTAAAAAGAATAAAAAGCATTAATATGCTATGCAGTATATATTTAAATGAAGAAATAGCAAAAGAGGTATGAATGTTTCAGTAAATGTTAGTAAATGCTTTTTTGTTTTTACTTTGTATCCATTTTCATTAGGGCATAGATGTGTGTGAAACTATATTAAAATACACAAAAGGTCATACTCCATTCCTAATGGAGTATGTTTGGAGAAAACAAAGATGGATTCTCCACAATAGATGAACAGAAGCCTTCTCCTGCAAATAATACTTGAAATATTGAGTTCTTAATTGTCCATATGCTACTAAAACTCTTATTGTTGTGACCTTTAACTGGGTGAAATGAAGCCATTATAGGGCAGCAATTTTGTAAATCAAGGTACCTCAACTCCTGAGGGAATAAAATTTCATTGGTTCAGGCTACTGGCTGGTGCACTGATGCTGTGGTCATGAGATCTTCATTTTAAATGTCCATGACAGCTTCCCAGCCAGACTTGCAATTCCTCGTTCCCTCCCCCACCCAGCAGCAACCACTTACCTGCCTGCTGAAAAGGGAAGGGAGGGAGGGAGGGAAGGGAGGGAGGAAAGAAGGAAGGAAGGAAGGAAGGAAGGAAGGAAGGAAGGGGGAGAAATGAACTCTTGTGAATCCTTTCCCCCTCACATACACCTTACCCAACCCACACCACCGTCACCATCCCTGAACTGGGGCCTCTTCTATATTCCCAAGCACCCCCAGACACTCTTTCTAACTTATGATCCCCTATATGCCATCCCTAATGGAAATGGGGCACCGTTTATCTAATATATATTTGAAAATTATCTTGGAAGGAATTTGGAGAATTCCTTGGAGAATATCACAAGACCTACATACAGCTCAGGCTCATAATCATTTAAGCATTCATAAACATGTTATTTTATAAAGTTATTATATGGCTTTACCATAAAACATTTTCCGTTTTAAGGCTCCTTAAAAATTGCTACTGTGAAAAGTCAGCTATGCCTCTTTCATTAAAACAAAACAAAACAAAACAAAACAAAACAAAACATATAGAATACCCTCATCAGATATTAAAATTTACCACCAAATTATTTACTCTTGGCCATAAGAGAAAATTGTACACCATGTAAAACTCTTTTATGCTTCTTTAACTCTGATCAGGTTCTCTACATGGAAATTTAAATTTATGGAACTGCTGTTGCTTACTCTCTGATTTGGAAGGGAATTGTGATAAGTTGGAGTGTGGGCCTTCTCATGAGGCACCATGAGAAAAAATACTCTTTGCAAAGAATATCCGTTTGCATGAGACTAGTAAAACATTCATGGAACCACAATGTAAAGTAAACACTAAAATACTTTAACAGTATATCCTTATGTTACTATACAATCTGTAGAGTAGTTAAGACTGCATACAATGTATACAGTGTATAAGGATTATTTTTGAAAGGATTGATTGTACTTTTTGCCTCATGTTAAGAAGTGCAGCATGAACACAATTCAATTTTATTATGTAGTGAAGTAATATAGCTATTTTTATTCACTTTATAATAAGCACCAATTTGAAACAATCGTATTAGCTGTTAATCATAAAAAGTAGCATCTTCCTTTGAGTCATATACAAAGATCAGTTGGGTTCAGATTAGCCTAAATAAATAAAAAAATAAAAAGCTTGCTCCTCTTCACAAAATATGCCTTCAAAATGATTCAACAGAGAAAAAGAAAAATGTAAAGTACACAAATTGTTGCTTTGGAATGGGAATTGAATATAGTTCAACAGGATCTATTTTATAACTGTATAACCCAAAGTCTTTCATTTCACACCTAATCCCTGATCAGAAGAACTAAGAAAGCTTGTTTCTAATTAAAAAGATAAAATAAAAACATGGTGGAATAATTTCCAAGCTGTTCACATGTTAAATCTTCAAGATACCTCTATTTGTTTAATCAATCAATATGAACTCATAATCCATACTATTTATCATGGTAATTTAATAATTTATCACTGTTAGATGTTTCAGAAATTATTGGTGGGAGTAAACAATTCATATTGAATACATTTCATAACAGCTGAGAGGGTTTTCAAGGTTTTTTTTTTTTTTTTCATTTTCCAAAAAATATTCTGTGGTTAACAAAAAATTTCTAAATATTAGAAGTCAATTTAAACAATACTATAAGTCAGATATTTTTTTTCACTAATGTAATTGATAATAAATTGCACTTAGTCTTTTTGGAAAACTGGATATCAGGATTGTGGAAAAGTAGTGGTTTTGGTTTCCAATTAGAATCCACTGTTTTCTAAATGTTGAAAATGGGATTAACATTAATCCAGCCTATCAGGCTGCATCGGGCAATCTCCTGCCCATCCCCAAATCATATCTAATGATTCTGCTGTGTTGCACAATCTTACATAGGTCTGCTCAGAATAAAATGCTGTAGAATGGGTGGAACCTTCCGACCATTTGCCTGATCCACAGAAAAGACAGAAGAGAACTTCTTTAACCCTTCCTGTCAGGCTCTTACATTTTTTCTCTTTCATTTGAAAGTGGTTACTTATTAAAAGGAAGAGAAGAAAACTATGGATAATGAGCATTACAGAGCCACTCCCTTTTCATTATTGATACCTTTGTATGCTGCTACTGTGCACAATCAAGATATCTTTCCTGCTCATTTATGCTGAATAATTTATTTGAACAAAAAGTAAAACTGGGTTACTTGTCAATTCCATAAACTAGATACTTGATAATGCATACAACAGGCTAATAATTATCTATTTTGCAGAGGTGGGAGACCATTGAAAATGTTTTGATTTTCATGCAGCTTACCGGTAGTTTATTTTCTCCTCCATTATCTTTTGCCTGTCAGTTACTTCTATTTCAAGTTGCCTCTACTACATGCTAGTAACTATGAGAAAGTATAATTATGTATAATTAGACCTGCTATCTACGCTTCCCTGCATTCATCATTCCTGAATCCCATAGTTGTCCAAAATTTGGCATCACTTCTCGGTTAGGTCTTTTTTTTTTTTAATGACATAGTCTCAAGATCTCATTTAGCTAAATGAAATAAAGGGCATGGTGGATGAGGAAAGCCTCACAATAGGAATTATAAAATCACCTCATGGAAACATCAAACTGAATATTACGGCTAACAGTGTTTGAACTTTTTCTCTCTTTAAAATGTAACCTTAAATAATAAGTAAGGACTTTATTTTCCTTATATATTCTGGGAAATTTTCTCTTTTTTGAACATAGGATAATTTTTGAAATAATTAATCTTTTTTTTTCTTTTGCTGCTTGAGCAAAAATCCCATGATTATTTTTCCTGAAGCAGACAGTATTCTTCTCCACAGAACTCTATCACACTCATAAGATAAATAATGAGAGGGCTTTTCTGCCTGAAGAAAAAATATGAAGTGTTTGTGAAATTGATTTGACCATTATTTTTAAAAGAAAACTGTTTATATTTAGAAGTATCTTATATTATGTTCATCTAAGGCAGCATCATTTAATAAAACTCTACAAAGAAAAAAAACACCTTTATGTTACTTGACATTATGGTTGTAGAAAAAAATACAACAATCTCCCACACACACTTCAAGGGCAATTTTCACTGGGGTGGAGTAGGGAATAATGAATTGCATGAGAGAAAATGACTCTTTGGTATCTGCTCTGAATGGATCCTATCTGTTAAGCCTAAACAAAATACTTATTGATGAACGAAGCTGTGAAACTGAGAAATTCAATCACCTGAATTTTGATTGTTTCAATAGCATGAAAGAAAGGTGCTGAAGCAATGAACCGTTTTCGTTTAAAAACAAAGAACTGCAATCAGTTCTATCTCCTGGTATCCATTCATAAGTCCATCCAGGACTTTTGCCCTGGGCACCCTGCTATCTATTGTGAGACTTTGTGAGGTTTGCCCAGAACAGATTTGGGATATACAGCAGAATATTGGAAGATGAAAGTAAAAGTATGTAAAAATAAGGTTAAGAGGATTACTATACTTGGGGAAGAAACTGGCAAACAATAACATGATCTAGTGATTATGATGAGGATGAAGGTAATGATAAAATACTCTGTAGCAAATACAAAATACTAGATAGCAAAATACTATGTAGGAAATACAGTATAATCTTTTGTATTTGACCAGATATAAAAACTTAATGTAGCCTCTAAATTCATTAGAAACAGCAAAGTTTGTGGTTAACACTTCTGATTTTACCCAAATAAGATTTAGGACTCGTCTATAGAATAAGATGTTATCCCACTTCCTACAGTAGAAGATAGTTTTGAATAAACATGCAGAGTTTTATATTCCATTCTATTCATTTATCCCATACACTCTTATCTGGGACCCAAGCTTTTAACTGGGTAAACCTGCCCAGAATTGCATCACCAATGCATTAAAGTTTCTGAACAGAGTGTAATGACTCTGTAAGGTAGTTTTATGCATCTTTCTGCTCCCTCTTCTGAAGCTCAGGTTTTCTGAAATACTCGTCAGTTACTGTTCTCTTTTGAATAGTGGAGGCTGTGTTGCTCAGTCTGTAATGGGTATTTTGGTGTTTACGCTGAAGACCTGCATGATATGGCTTCCATTGTTTACAGAGGCACAAATGGGGTCAGTGAGTGGAAGGATGTGAAGGAGGGACAGGGAAAGAGAAGATGTTCCAATGTTTTTTGGGTTTATACCTCTGAATAATGTGACAGTTTACAATATAGTCATGCAACATTTTGTTCTTATTAGCTTCAGGTTTTTTTGAATGGTTTTATTTGAATGAATGAATATTGATACATTTAGATTCGCTTATTCGTTTAACTAGAGCCAGGGTAATTTTTTGGTGAGTGGGAGGGCTCAAGTCACAGGACTGCAGTGGATGCTCTCTGATAGAAAAAGGAGAGGAATTGAGTTTTGCCAGTTCCTTTCTTCCCCTGCACTATCTCTCGTGCCATTTAAGAGAGTTCTCTGTAATTTATATGAGAGTTTGCCATTTCCCTAATTCTGTTTTGGCCTAACATAGCTAGTGCCCTCATTTGCAGAAATTGGCAAGAACTGATTGAGCTTTTCCCTTTCTCCCTGATGGATCCAGTAGAAGTCTGAACTCACCCCAGTGTTTTAATTTCTATAAACCACACTGAATAATTAATAAAAGGATATTTAAGCATTAAAATCAAATAAATAAAGTATGTTTAAAATTTGAGCCTCTATTAAAATCTATACCTACCTAAGTTATATCGGCTTTTAAATATCAAATAGTATAAGCCACCAAAAATGTTAAAAGCTACTTTGAAATTTTATTGCTGTTCCTGCTTTTGAATAGTATCTGAGATTTCAAATGAATTCTACAATATCCATCTCTAAATCAGCATTTTTTATAGAATAACATTCAGGGAATAGCATGCACTTACATCCTCTTTCATTCTGTTTCTCAGGCAATGTAAAAACAATTTAAGATAATACAGGTAAAATGGTAATAAAACACAGAGTAAATATTTTTATCAAGTGTTGCCCTAATGGGCATTCCACTTTTGTACTACATTCAGTATATTACAAGTCTAATACTATTGGGATGTTCCCATTCATTCAGATAATGAATTCTGTCAACAGCATTCCTCCCAAGCAGTGCTCTGTGCTTTCTTTATTAGGATTTTTCGACTTGTTTCCATACTGTTTCTGTTGTATCGTGTGTTATGTCAAAATATATATACTAATGGATCACATAGTGGACACACAGAGCAGTTACAAGTGCTTTGGTATCTCACAGTCAAATGGGAACCATGAAATAGATAGCAACATCCAAATACCACCGAAGAATCAGCCAGGTCTTGAGTGACCAGTTCAGTGCAAAGCACAAGATCCATGCTATCAACATGTATATTCTACCAGTTCTCAGATACCCTGTTGGTATAGATAGAGAGCTGGCCAAAGGTCATGGAAGCTGCCAAAGACCTGGAAGCTCCTTACAATGTATGGAGGTTTTCACCCCATGTCCAACATCCAGAGACTGTACACTAGGGGAAAAGGAAGCAGTCAGGTTGTGATGAATGTCAAAGCCACTGACATGGATGAATATAGTACAGAAGTGGAATGCCCATTTGAGCAAAACTTAATAAAAATATTTACTCTGTGTTTTATTACCATTTTACCTGTATTATCTTAAATTGATTTTACATTGCCTGAGAAAAAGATATATCAGGACTATAACAACAAGATGGCACCCAAAAATGAGCTGCTGAGAGAATGCCTAAACAGCAGCAGATGTGGGAGGAAGATCAATCAGAAGAAGTGCCATGGCAAGACAAGACCCTGCATGGGATGTACCGTCAACAGATAGCTGAGATGGTAGACAGTGGGTAATCCTACCAGTGGGTGGAAAGGATTGGACTAAAAGACAGTACTGAGGTACTGATCATAGCAGAATAAGAATAAGTACTAAACCCCAGATCCATAGAAGTAGGGGTCTACCACACTAGACATGACTCAAAATGTAAGTTCTGCAGAGATGCCTCAGAGACAGTCCAACACATAGTTGGCAGGAATATTATACGCTGAACAACACAACCAAATAGCTGGCATTGGTTACAGAATATGAGCTAGACTCTCCTAGATCTAGATAGGAGATCCCACAAAAGATTGTGGAGAATAAGAAAGCTAAGATCCTATGGACTTCCAGATCTACACAAACAGAAAGGTATTGACCAATCAATCAGGCATTGTGAGAGTAGACAAGGGCCAGAGGAAGCAAGTAGTGATATAGCAGTGTCAAGTGATGGCAACATCAGAAAGAAGGAGTGTGAGAAACTGGAGAAGGGCCTGAAGGAAGAACTGTAAAGGCCAAAGTAAAGGCCAAAGTGGTCCCAGAGTGGTAGTAGGAGCACTCTGGACTATGATTCCTAAGCTGGCAGAGTGGTTCCAACAGATCCCAGGAATGACATCAGAGCTCTCTGTCCAGAAGAATTCCCAGTGCTAGGAACAAGCTAAAATATGTGCAGAACCCTCAAACACCCTGATCTCTCGTAGAGGACCTGAGATTGAGAAACACACAGACCCACCCATGAAGAACAATTTGTAATCATGAGACAGTATGCATCTAAATATATTGGAGAGATAAATACAAGATTTATATACAGATTTGATAAACATGCTGCATGGGAACAATAAATTTAAGGAAAAATGTTATTGAGATGTGCTGGTGCATGCCAACTATATGAAACATCTGAATTAATCAATGTACAAATTTCATGGGAGTCTTTAATAATGTTTTAAACTATTATGCAACTACTATGGGCAGCATTTGTAACAATTCAGTAATACAGTGCGCAGCTTTCTAGTACAGATGTAGTGCAAGAGAAAATGTGGGAAGGGTGGTCTCCCATGGCACCAGTCTTGCTTCAGCCTGCCTTCTTGGGTTCTGTCTACCCAGCTTAAGTCAACGCTCAGTGCCAGCTTGTTACCTTTTCACTAGTTTCATCAAGTTACTTTGGCTAACAAGGTGTGCAGCATATAAATTAATTTTTTTTTTAAAAAAATTAAAAACTGCCAAAGTGAAAGCTGCGATTCCATTACATTATGCTACCATTTCACTATGCTTAAATTGAGCATTTACTTTTGGGATGGGGGATGGAAGGACTTACTGGATGCCAATTTTAGCATACATTATCAGTTGCAAGAGTTATTGTCTAGAGACTGACCATGCAGAACTCTGCAGCAATGTTAAAGGCTGGAAATATTGTGGAAATATGTGTATAGGTGCACATGTTCACGTGTGAGTATCTATGAGGAAGTGCCCTATGGGTCTCCAGCAGTAATGGGTTTCAATTTTGTTCGCTACCAGTTTGCTCATGGGTGCGTGCAAGCGTGATGCTTCTGCGCATGCGCAGAAGCTTCTGCACATGTGCAAAGATGTCCGGGAGGGTGGGCAGAGCCTCCTGCCGCCACCGCTACCGGTTCGCCCGATCTGGGGCGAACTGGTAGCAACCCACTACTGGTCTCCAGATACTGAATTACAATGTTAGGCTCCTTATGTTTGGCTGCAGGTCTTCTACCCCTGAGAAACCAAACCTCTCTTCATCTTAGAAATACATTTCTGAAGGTTTTTTTTTTTTTTTAAATATATATACTTGCCAAAAGTATTATG
This sequence comes from Arizona elegans, assembly GCA_022577455.1. Taxonomy (NCBI): domain Eukaryota; kingdom Metazoa; phylum Chordata; class Lepidosauria; order Squamata; family Colubridae; genus Arizona; species Arizona elegans. Next base: position 111,893,565 of record JAKOOJ010000001.1, read on the forward strand.
TTCCACTATTGGTCAATTTTAAAACTGTGGGTCTATCTGCAGATACTACTTGGATCTTTTTAAAAGGCTTTAAAGCTTTAAAACTCTACTATAATTAGTCAATAACAACCTAAACATTAGTCAATTTACAACATAAACATTTGAGTGCAAACCTGCTTTTTATAAAGTTGTATACCCTTCCACAATCCCAACATGAATATGACCTCTATTACAAATTTTAAAAGAATAGACTGTGGGGATAATCTGTCAGCAATGCTATTATCATTCTGAGCACTTCCATTTTTTTTCCAGACCAGAGGGGGGATACCACCAAAACAGGTCATGATTGGTCCAAAACGGAGGAATTCACTGAGTTTTCTGCCTTCTTTCTAATAGTTGCTCCTTCTGGTACCTAATAAAGTATAAGTACCCACATCCACAACTGGAGGTTTGCAAAGGAAGATCTCTGAAATAATTCAGAAGTGGGCAAGAACAGAAATAAAACCTAGTATTTCCTTCCTTCCCCCTTCACCATATTCTATATGTTAGTCTACCGTACATAGAGGATATAAGAATGCCTGACAGAAGAATGCTTTCCAAAAAGAGAGAATGTTTAGAGATGACTCTGTCTTTGGAATATCCTGTATTGGATTGTTTTATTGGAGATGGTGGGGGAGGTGGAATTATTTTTTATGGAGGAAATGCTACCAAGACCTTTTCTGACTGATGTCTAATCATCTTCATGCTGTATCTTCATGACATTGTCCTTGCCCATGAGGGAAACAAGCTTAAATTATGCCAGCACTTTCCTCCTTATTCCAATAACATCAAGGGCAGACTCAAAGTGTGCAAAATCTGTTATGCTTTGCTACTCAATATGTCAGAGGGAAAGTCAGGTGAACAGTAGCAAGCAAGATCAGAGAGGCACTTATTGGCCGTTCCAGCCTGATGAGGGCATGTCCTCTCCCATCCAGTCAACCTTATCTGTTGCCATTCTGCTGTCGTTTCCCTCAAGAGATGGAGAGAGCACTGCATGAGACATAAAGAAAACTACTTGCTGGGGTTTCAATTAGCATAACAGTAAAATAGTGTAACAACAAAATAGTGTAGTAGAATGAAATAACACAGAAACTATAAGACCAAGCCCCCACCCCACTCCAATTGCCTCAGAGCTGAGACGAATCTGGAAGTCAGCATCTGTTGTCTATATAAAGAAAGAAAAGCAAGAGAGTCCTATATAAAAGAATTGCTTGTGACTCGGGTTATGTTTTGGAAAAGAAGAAGCCTCAACATCTGTGTTTGGCAGATGTTTTCCCCATCAACCAGTAAGTGCAAAAGAAGGAGGCCAGCAAATTTGGAGAACTATCCAATTGCTTTGTTGATCTTACATTGTACATGCAATATCAAGATAAACACCAACATTATTATAACTGAAGTAATATTGGTAATATAGGCAGTCAGTAGAACAAGTATTTTGCTAGAATAATTCCTGGCCAACTCAAGGGAGGATGGAGAGTAACTTCGCTCAGCCATCAGAAAAGGCCCTTAAAAGAGCAAAACATTGGGGCTTTGTTATATAATTTCCTTTGAATTTGAGGATAATTTTGTTACCCAGTCCAATATTCCAATGCTGCTATAAATCATATGTACAAACAGGTTCTCAAAACAATAACAAATTAAAATTATTCCAGCATAGAGGCCACAATTTAAGGTTCCCTGACATAGGCATTTGAAGATCTTGCATTCTATCCAATTTAATGCTCATATGGCCTCTTTGCCTGCTCAGTAACATATTTGAGTAGATAGTCTCTATTATATGCAAGCTGTGATAGCCACACTTCCATTTAAGTGCCAAAACAATTGGGAACATGACAAATGTATAATTATACACATGTATAATTTTCAGATAAATGTTCTATTTTGCTATTTCTTCTGCAGGAGTAGTTAGTAAAATATATGCATGGAGTGATGCTTCCGAAAATTAATTTTATCAGGACTTTGCAGCTGCATTCATTCCTACATTCATGAAAACTGTTTCCATAACTGAAACAGATGCGATACCCTTCCATGTATTTAAAAATACTCAAAATAATATACTCTCTATGAGTTTGTGGATGTCTTGATAATGGCAGATAAAATCAGAATAATTATAAGACAAATTGGTTTTTTAGTGCTACCTTATCCAGTTAAACCAGTTAATGGCTCTTAATATTGTAACAGAAAAGTAGAAAATAAATACCCTGAAGATTATTTCATTTTACGTGGCTTCAATCTGATTAGCGGTCAATTCTGGTAGTTGAAACCAGGTGGGAACAATAATCAAGGTTTTTCCTCTGCAGCTCTCTAACAACTGGAAAAAACTCTCTTGGCTCTTGTCCCAAACGATGATAGGATATTAACCTAAAATCTAATTAATCTATGAATGAATTATGGGTCCAAAAATACATTGCGTTATAATCAATTTTAAGTGAGTTCCTAAGAGAAGATAAGATGAAGAAAAAGCTGTAAAATTACCAGAGGTTGATACATTCTGTTTATATGACTGATGATTTTTAAGGGGATAATTTTACAATCCATCAAACTTTTGTCAGCTTGAACATCATGCTGCCAAGCATATGCAGTAAATTAATTTTTAGATTTACATATTTATTAAAAAATCTTATTGAAACCAGCAAGAAATGAGCTATGTTTGAATAATAAAAGAATGTGTTATTCTATTGAATATAAAAACCAGCAATGAAAATACCGAACTTCTTTCTCTTCCTAGAAAGACCTTATAATCAGGCAATAATCATATAAAATGCTATCTGAATTACCAAACAAACAATTTATTAAGATGCACAATAAAAGTACATCAATAATTATGATTCTAATACTGTGTTTCCCCAAAAATAAGACCGTCTTATATTTTTTTTGAACCTTGAAATAAGCGCTTGGCCTTATTGCCATGCACTCAAAAGCCTGATTGGGCTTATTATCAGGGGATGTCTTATTTTGGGGAAAACAGGGTAGGACAATTCAATCTGTAACCAGGGACCAACTTTATAGCATACCAGAATTTTTCCAGCTCTCTAGAAGCCATTGCTATCCTCAGAAACACAAAAGGAGATAAAGCAAGAAAAGTACTCTTAAATATTAGTTTTTGAAGTATGTATGCAAAATGGCATTTCATTGCCTGATCTGGCCCAACTTGTGGATGAGATTAAATGTATATTTCTCTCTTCACCTGCATCCTATCCTTGCCACATTGTATTACTGCTCCTTTATGAATGAAAAAAGTTCTTGATTTCTTTAACTGTTTTTTTTAAAATTCCAGCACCAAACATTTGTATTGTGGATCCATTTACACTATCAATCATAAAACAGTCATCTGTACCACCATTCAGCCATCTGAACAATACATTATTTACCAAAATACATCAAACACACCATTATTATATTATGATCATGAACAACCCATACAGATGTTTGGAAGCAATATACTTCTGATCAATACTTATAATGTCAAAAGAAGAGGGGGAAAAACCTATTTCCCACTATGTCCTTTTTTGGAAAGTTTCCTAGGGGCAAACAGCCTGAATTGGAACTGAATTATAATGAGTTATGATGAGAATCAGCAAAGTAATTCTTGTACGTTCTAGAAATTTCATGTTCTTCTGACAGCTACTTAAAGGAACCTATATTGCATCGGCCATTTTAAAGAGCATGAGGTAACTGTTACCATTGCAATAACATATCAAAATGGGTAAGCATGAATTAGTAGGCAGAGAAATGTGAAGTAGATAATTAAAGTAAAGGGGAAAATCTATTGAATATAATGTCCAGTCCCAGGAATTCTTGGTAGCCCATTTTAAGAATAAAAAAATTACGTTTCTTCAAGTGTTGGCCATTTTAATTTGCACCAATAATTCAAGAGTTTACCTAGTATGTGTCCTGCAGAGAAAGTGTAACAATTAATTATGGTAAATTTGTTTATTTATTTAAAACATTAATATAGCCATCAATCTTAGAGTCTAGGTGGCTCCCAAATAGTGAACGCTGAGCAAAAAGATTATATCCCAGGGTAAGAGACATTGATTTGAAACACTATCTCAGTTCAGCATTCGAAGAGAAGGCCAGCTACTGCCTTTGGGAGAAACACTGGTGATTGGATATTGTTCCATAAGAAGAAATGAATACACTGTTATGTGAAAAAGAATATACGCACCTCTTTTTTTTAATCTATGCTGTCCTCCAAAAGATATTACAGTCTCCTTGTAAAATCCATGTCTACTCAGAAGTAAGTTATCTTCCTCAAAATAGAAGCATACCACTTCTTATACTTCACACACATGCATATTTCATCTCTTACCTAAGAAAAATAGCATCTGTTTGCTTTTCTGTACAAAACAAGATTTGGACATTAAAAACCGAAGTGTGCTACAAAAGGAAGATTTGGAAGTTGCAATTCTCCTATAGTGCTGATACAAGAAGAATAGAGAGCCAAGTATGAGGTCGGGTAGGTCTCACCTCTCCTCTCTCCTCTGTACTCTTCCGTTAAGCCAATCCCAGAGATCTAAAAGAAGCAACTGGCACTTCTTTGCAAAACATTGCAATCAAAGAGATGCCCAGTTCATCCACCACTAAACTACCCCATTCACTGTGGTAACTATCATCTGTGTTCTTATGATGTTCCCTCTGCCCTGCTGTGCCAACAGCAATAGGAGAGGGATAATGTGCTTTGCAATAATGAAAGCAAAATAAAACCTGGTATAAAGACAGCTCCAATGGCAGAAACAACTGCTGCAGATCAGCAGTGGTAATTGTTGCCCCTCAGCTTTGAAGTGGGCGAATCAATCCTTTCCCACCAGGTACCCACACTAGAAGCACAGTATGTGCAAATGCAAGCTCATCTGACCTACCTGCTTATTGCCCAGATACAGCTTCACAAATGCTAAGCAAGATGGCAAGACATGGCTTCTCTGGCTGCGCTACGGGCTTCCTCTACTCTTCCCATAGTTTCCTTCCATAACAAAAGAAAGCAAACCATCACGCTAGAGATACTTGGAGGATCTCTATTCATGCTATTCACAGCTGCAAACCAGGGCGGATAACAGGCAGATCAGGTAGCAAAAGACCCAGAACACTTGCCAAGTCCCTCAAGTGATAGAAGTGGAAACGCTTTGAAATCTATCAGAGGTACTCATTTAATAATTTCCTTTATCAGAAGATACAGGTAAATAATCATAAGAAATAACATTGGCATCAATTGGAAATGACAACAATGGTGGTGTTTTGAATCACAACCATTTTAACAAATTGATCAGACAGCTAGTTCTTGCTTAACAACCAATCTTTCTACAACTGTTTGAAGTTTTGATGGCCACAGAATGGGTGCTTTGTGGCCCATAAAGCACTTCAGGCCATTGGAAATGATTGTGCCACTCCCACCCACCCCCATGGTCACATGACCACATTAGGCATCTCAGCTTCACATTCCACATTCATATGACCATGATTCACAATAATTTTTGCCAGTTTCCAGTAAAAAACACCCATTCAAATGAATGGGTTCATTTAAGGAGAAAAAATTACTTCTGGTCACATGGTTGCCACGATTTATGGCCATAATTTCAAGTTCAATTATGGTAATAAATTGAGGACTACCTGTATTGCATTAAACATTCTACTCATAGTGCGCATGGTTTCCTTTATAGAATTACTAATACTTTATAAAATTACTAATACTGATAATTTTAGGGCTAATAAGAATTGCAAAGCAGTCTAGATTTGAAAGGGAAAAGGTTTCTTAGAGTTCAAGTGGATTTGCATGTCACATCTATCACCACTTCCTTAATTTAAACAGATCTTTTGCTAGGAAATGATACAGTCCATAGCCTGAAACATCTTTTCCCTTTGAATCTGGAGAGCATCATAGTCCTGCTAAGAATACAGTTCAGCATTTATTCCTATCTCAATTTTTTTTGCCTAAAATAGAGCTAATCCACAACATGGATTACATAACTTGGATGGGTAGGAACAGGCTCAGATTCAACCCCTCCAAGACTGAGTGGCTGTGGATGCCGGCGTCTCGTGTTCTAGAAGTCCCATCACTTGTGATGGGGGGGGGGAGGTGTTTGCTCCCATTGAAAGGGCTCGCAACTTAGGTGTCCTCCTGGATTCCCGGCTGTCTCTGGAAGATCATCTGATGGCCGTGACCAGGGGGGCTTTCGCACAGGTTCGCCTGGTGCGCCAGTTGCGCTCTTTCCTAGACTGTGATGCCCTTCGCACGGTCACTCATGCCCCAGTTACTTCTCGCTTGGATTACTGCAACTCCCTCTACATGGGGCTGCCCTTGAGGTGCACCCGTAGGCTCCAGCTGATCCAGAATGCAGCCGCGCAGGTGGTTAGGGGAGCTCCCCATTACTCCCGTGTAATACCTTTCCTACGCGAGCTGCACTGGTTACCAGTGGTCCTCCGGATCCGCTTCAAGGTGCTGGTACTTACCTTTAAAGCCCTACATGGCTTAGGTCCGGGGTATTTGCAGGACCATCTCCTACCCGCCTCCCACTGTCCTGTCCACTCACACAGGGCTGCCCTCCTCAGGGTACCGTCGACCAGACAATGGAGATGAGAGGTTTTTATGGATCACAGTCACATCACCTCCCCAACCACTTTTCTTAGCTTGGTTTGCTCTCATGACCCAGCTGGAAGAACCTAGGTCCACACCACTAGACCTGGCTCACCCAGGACTAAGACCACAAACCATATTGGCTTCCTCAGTTATGGTCACCTATATGTTCTATTTTGAACTGATCTAGCACAATCAATTTACATCTCACAGAAGGAACAAATAATAGTTAATGAAGATTTACCTAAACCATATGAAATACAAAAAGAAACAAGGCGAGGTTGTCATTGTCTTCTCTTTTGTTTATTTCAGCTTTAGAAATATTAAATTAGAGACATAAGACAAGATGAAAGGATCAAGGGCATACAGATTAAAAAAAGAAATTTATAAGTGAAGAGCTTTTGATGATTTGGTGCTTGTCTTGGAGGACCGTTTAAAGGGAGCTGAAATTTTGATGGAAAATTAAAAGAATCTGGTGTACTTGCAGATTTTAAAGATCATCAAACAAAAGACAACGATGTTGAGAAAAACATGAAGACACAAGATCAAACAGACCTGATGAATAAAACAGGTCTTAAGTTTGAGAACAAGAGAAAATACTTGGGTATTAGTATGACAAACATGAATTATGTTGTTTCAAAATAACTATTGTATGTTAAGACTTGGAATGGAATTTTAAAAACACATGTTAAACTCAATTGTCACTGTTGGGGAAAGTTTCTTTGATTAAGATGGATCTCTTGCCTAGAACATTATTTTTTTTTTATTCCAGACAATACCTATTTGAAAATGCTTATCTTTCAGAATATCCAACAACTCAACCTTGAGTTAACTATATTCTCCACTATGATAATTACCCTAATTAAATATCTGTCTGCATGAACTTCAGACTTACAATAGACATACAGAAAAATGGATGAAAGCCTTACAGAGGGAAGATTCAAAGTTGAAATATGGAGGAACCTCTTGCTTATCAGAGATATTAAGCAATGGAAAAGTCTCCATTGATTGAGAGTCACTCAATCTCCAATACTGGATGTTTTTTAAGCAAAGGATGGACAGGCATTTGTTTTGAAAAGGCATGAGGATTCCTGCCCCGGGCAGGGGGCTGGTCCCAATCCTATGATTCTGTGATAAATAGATCCAAGTACAAACAAACAAAACTTACCTGGACTGGGGGAGGAAACACATTCTTTTAGAATTAAAAAATGGGTCCTACATCAGAAGATATGGCTTCTAATGAGGATTTAGTCCAATTAATTTAATTTTACATATCAGCTCTTGAACAAAATGATAGGAAGATTAAAGGACAAGCTGGAGTGCTTATTAGTGAACAAATGTAATCTTGTAGTCTAAAAATACCCTTGAATGAATAACCCATGTATAACAAAGTAAACTTAATATTTGCCAATCAGGTCAAGTTTATATTAGTCATGGGATGTAACCTGCCTGGTCTAATCTAGAAGAAAATGAGAAACACAAAAGAGCGAATGCAGGGAAAGAACAGTTCTTTTCAGAAATAAGATGCCTCCTGCCTTTTTTGGAACATTAGAAATAAAAAGGAACAGGGAAAAACCAAAAAAGATAAACTCACGACTGGCAGGAAGAAACAAGGCAGTGAAAGTTTTATACTTCTGTCCAAGAAAGCTTCCAAGGCTTTGAACATTTAGCTAATCTAATTTTTAATGTCATAACACATACTGCATGTTTCATTCTTCTTTTTGATGTGCGAAAAATTATTTAATTTACAATTATATGCAAATTCAACAAAACCTGGGAAAAAAATGACTCAACGAAGGAAGATATTCTTCCAGCTTCTTTTTGCCTTAGAGCTAGAAAGAAACCATTGTTCTGGTCTCCTGATTATAACAGATCTGGTAAATCAGTTTTTTTTTTTTCAAGTATGTTACTGAACTTTAAATAGAAATACAATTGTCTATTGGAAAAGATTCCACACTGACACTCCCTTCCAGTCAATATAGAAAGCTACGTTCAATCCTTTTCCAAAAAATTCTACTTCTTGTATATTTTAAACTATTTTTTCTTCTTTTCCTTTAAATGCAGAATATCAAACCGGTGTTTTCAAAACCATAGCCCAAAGATCAGTACTGGTCCATGTAAATATGTGGGTCAGGGCTCCCCAACCCTTTTCCTTCATTACCCAAAAACTGCTTATTAGAAAGTCCTGTTTACCCAATGTAGGTAAAACAGTTCAAGACAATTTAAAAGTCCCAGTTGCGATTGAGTAATGGTTATTTGTTATTACCCAAATAAAAATCACCTTTACCCAATTTAGGTCACTTTACCCAGGTGTGATCTGAATCTTTTGTTGTTGTTAGTTGCAAAGTCATGTCCGACCCATCGCGACCCCATGGACAATGTTCCTCCAGACCTTCCTGTCCTCTACCATCCTCTGGAGTCCATTTAAGCTCATGCCTACAGCTTCAGTGACTCTATCCAGCCACCTCGTTCTCTGTCATACCCTTCTTTTTTTGCCCTCAATTTTTCCCAGCATTAGGCTCTTCTCCAGTGAGTCCTTCCTTCTCATTAGGTGGCCAAAGTATTTGAGTTTCATCTTCAGGATTTGGCCTTCTAAAGAGCAGTCAGGGTTGATCTCCTCTAGGACTGACCGGTTTGATCATCTTGCAGTCCAAGGGACTCACAGGAGTCTTCTCCAGCACCATAGTTCAAAGGCCTCAATTCTTTGGCGCTCAGCCTTTCTTATGGTCCAACTTTCACAGCCATACATTGCAACTGGGAAAACCATAGCCTTGACTATGAATCTTTAAAATCATTAAAATATTAATTCTCTCTTTCTTTCAACCACAGCACTGTATCTGTGACTGTGCCAGTACTCTGCTCGGGGGGTGGGGGGTGGGGAAGAAGCTTTGACCTAACAATGAGAATTAGAACAGCTTAAAAAAAAAACCTTACTTTTACATGTACCATGTTATGCATTTTTGTATGTTAAAAAAAAAGCAGTAAAAAAAAGTGAAAAAAATGCTCCCTAGCTATATAAAGTTTGTAAAGCACTGATTTAAACCATGTTTTTAAGTTGCAAGTCAAGTGACAGAGATAAATCTTTACTACCTTAGTTTTAAGGAATACATAAACCCAGGCCTGTGTCTTCACTTGCTTTGTGATATAATTCTGGCAGCTCTTCCTCTCAGATTCCATTCTCCAAATTTTGAGATGAATATTGTACTTCCCCTCTCTTCTAGTAATCTGTAAAAATGCATCCTAGTTCTGTTTTCTATTACAGGTAGTCCTCGACTTACAACAATTTGTTTAGTGACTATTCAAAGCTACAACGGCCATTGAAAAATGACCTTTGCAGCATCTCCATGAACACGTGATCAAAATTCAGATGCTTGGCAACTTCATATTTATGACAGTTGCTGTGTCCCAGGATCATGTGATCCCCTTTTGTGACCTTCTGACAAGCAAAGTCAATGTGGTAGCCGGATTCACTTAACAACCAGGTTACTAAACCTATCGACTGTAGTGATTCAGTTAACATCTGTGGCAAGAAAGGTCATGAAATGAAGCAAACTCACTTAATAAATGTCTCACTCAACAGCAGAAATTTTGGGCTCAACTGTGGTCGTAGGACTACCCGTACCTTGTGCTATTTCAACAATTCTGAAAGTCAACTACTGAGACAGAAAGTGTGTTAAAACTACATGGTAAAACTCATGTAATCATACTAGAGTTCAAGTTTATGAAAAATATAATTAAATTTATATGATTAATGTAATTAATTCTTTATTAGGTACTGCCACTATGTTTGCTTCTGTACTTAGCACTGAAAAAATTATATCAGCATAATTTAATAATATCTTCAATTGACTTCAGTTTTAATATGAAAAGTTGTGATCTGCACACATTTTCACACAGAATTTTACTGCAGCTAAAAAGCACTGTTGCCTGACTTCTTCCAATTGGTGTTTTAAATTCCTTAGTTGTATAGTATTCTCTTTCAGCCAAGAAATTTTCCTAAAGCAGTTATCATTTGAGGATTAGTCTTTTGTAAGATTATTTCTTTCAATAGTGTCAGAAGGTTTACATGGATATTAACTCTACTGTTTTCAAAGTTGAAGTAATTTTTTCTAGGAGCTTCAGTGATTTTTTTTTAATCAGGCACACATATGATTGAATTTGCCCCTCTTCCCTTGTAACAAAATACCAAGTTACAAACAAGCTAGCAAATACCAAATGGGATGCCATCTGGTGCAATGAACAGAATGTAACCAGTTCCCATGACTTCCAAAATAAAAACTGAAATTGATATTCATTAGATCCCCGAGTGGCTTGCAAAACTGCCTTAACACTGGATGGCAATTACTTTTGACACTGATTGACTTAAGATAGTTTAAACAGATTATTCCATAATGGCCAAAGCCTTAATTTGTTTGAATTGTTCTTTATGAAGTTTCGTAGTGTTTATACACATTAAATGTGCTAAAATTTATAAATGCATCTATCTTTGTACCCCAAAGCTAATACATATAAAAGAAGGACAGAGGAAATCCTATGCTATCCTAGCCGTGTACTATTTTATTTTGTTGGTTGTTTAATTCTAATTAGTTCAGATTATGTTGCTTGTTATAACAGAAGCTAATACACAGACACTTGGCGCATATTTGTGCCGCAACTTGAAAAATACCCATGACCTTTTCATGATTGAATATAAAAATAAATGCAGAGGATTTATACCCCAAAATCTTCCAGCAGACTTTGCAATATTTTTTTTTTGTTAGCACACAAGGATGGTATCATGCAGATAAGACTTATCTTCTTCATGTCATCAGGGCATCATTACAGATTCTGATATTTTTTTGCTTGTAACTTTCAAAATGTCTTAATATTATAGCTAAAACACTTAAATTTTTAGATCAGCATTCAGGAACACTTATTTACTAGCACAATTAATTTATTCTACTTATTAATTTACCACATTTATATTTATTCAACAATACATATAATTTCTATTATTTTCAAGGAATTCTAATAAATTTAGAAATTTATTTTGCATTCTGTTCTTCAGTTCTATGAATGTATGACCTCAGTAAAGTTTAACATTTCCTGTTTTTAAAATTTTAATGCTTCTGATGTATTTTATTCCTCTCTGTCTGATTCTCACCTTGTTGCATTTTGTTTGATAGTTACTGAAATCTGAAGTCCTACATTACTGTTGCTTCTTGCTGTAAAAAGATTACAGACAATCCTATGACCATTCATTCAGTGACCATTCAAAATTACAATAATGCTGAACGAGGGGACCAGTCTGTGAAGGGTCAACTTGCAAAGTTGAAGCTGTTGCAGTGTCTCTATGGTCATGTGGTCACAATCAGGCACTTGGGTAACTTGTTTGCAATTACAACATTACAGGGAGCCATAGTCATCTGATTGCCATTTGCATCCTTCCCTTCTGGCTTCCCAAAAGCAAAGCTAAAGAGAAGCTAGCATGGAAAATTGCAAGTTCCTCCCTCCATTTTATCTCTTGAGGATCCCTACTATGGAATATGAGAACCAAAGATTCTTGTACTCTATAATGCTGCTCCCCGCCCAGAACCTCCATTGGCCCACTTGCCCTTCATAGCATCTACCCATCACAATCTCTAGCTCTGTAGTGCCTGCCTGAAGCATCCCTCCAACTGTGGCACCCATGCAACTCTTTCTGCTTAATAACTCTAGTGATCCTAGGATTAAGAGACCAACTGAGATTGGTAAGGGCAACTGGGATTGATGTCACACTTTACAACTGCATGACTTAGCAACGGAAATTCCAATTGCTATCATAACCTGAGGATTACCTGCATCTACCACAGGAATCACCTCTAAATGCTTAGTGGCATTTATTCAAATAATGCTTTACCTAAATGTTCAGAGTAATAAGAATAGCTCCAGAACTGTTAAAAGAAACCCTTAGGTCTATAGGCATTTGTAAATTGCAGACTTGATAATGATGAAAGGAAAAGTAGAAGAATCCGAAGTAGCTGCTTGCTAGAAATATAGCAGTTAAGTATCTAAAATGTTTAACAGAGAACAAACCAAGTTGGAAAAACCATGATATATGCCACTAACAGTTACTTTAGACTTACAAGACTTTGTAAAATTATTAAAACATGGCTACATTATGTAAAGAAGGGATGTATTGGCCTTGTATTGATGCTCATCTCCATGTCTTAGTCAAGGAAACCAGAAGACGTTTCCAGTTGACAAGCAGTTTAGGCTTCTCAACTGGAAGGTTGGAAGTTTGAGACCCAAGTACCAGTTACTTGCCCCAGGTCCTGCTAACCTAGCAGTTCAAAAGCATGAAAATGCAAATTGATAAATAGGGGCCACTTTGGTGGGAAGGTAACAGCGTTTTGTGCGCGTCAGTGGATAGTCATACTGGCCACATAAAACATCTTCTGGTTCCCTTGACTAAGACATGGAGATGAGCATCACCTCATCGCACACAACTGGATGGGGAAAACTTTACTTTTATCTTTCTATTATGTAGCTGTAACATACAAATATCTCCACTAATATAGTTATCCATTGCTCATTGCTATTACAGAGACTGTATCTTCCTGTTAGTTTATCATTACTGATACAGCTGCTGCTTTTTAAAGCAGTGTGGGGCACTGCAAGCCTGGTTCCAAAAAAACCCCCAAAGAAATCTAATGTCAATAAAAGAGAAAAGGGAATGAATAGTTCAATTCATAATTAAGGGTAAGAGTTCCATCAACAGTTATTCTCAGTTTTTAAATTGAAATAATTTGAGGAAGCCTTCTTAAAATAAAATTTTGGATTTTTGGGGTTTTTTTTTAATCAAGAATCTGTAATTCCACCAAGTATTATCTATTAACTAGCATTGCTAGTTACAAAGGAAAGGGCTGTAGTCCAACACATTTTGTCAGTCAGTCAGGGCTGGCTGACAAAGAATTTGGGTTACTGTATTTCTAAGAAAATACAAAACAGATGTTTTGAGGAAAAAAATTAAAGAATAAAAAAAAGAGCTTTTACCTTTAAAACATGTTTGTTAACCCATATTACAAATCTGTGTTTTATTTTAGAACTTTTAAAAGTATCCCTCTTTTAAGAACTTAAGGTAAATACAATTCAATAGAATTATAAACACAGCTAGTTACATTAGAATAAAATCCCACTGAGCATTTCCAAAACCTCTAGTTAGGATTTTGTTCCATTAAGTTAGTTTTACTCTGTTCATATTCACGCTGTTGTACTGTACATATATGAGAGTAATCTCACATGGACTCAATAGGGTTTCCATCTGAATAGAAGGTATACATTTTCAGCCTGAATCTCAACCAACATCAATTCCAGCTGATGTCAATGGAACATGATGAAAACTTTTTATAATAAATAAATAATTAATTTACAATTTAAATTGCATATTTAATATAAATTAAATTTTAATTTTTTTCTTAAAATGTGCCATTAAAATTTAACATGGCTCCAAAACATAATCATGAACTTAACCTCTTCTACTAGTTAAAATGGAGATGAGAGATAAAATAAAATACCCGATAGCTGGCTTCTCTTTAAACGTACAATGATAAAGAAAGTTAATGAGTATGAGATGATGGTGTAGGTCTGGCAAGGGGGAGCTGTCTGAATATAAATGTGAAGGAGAGAGGACTGGAATTCCTGTCGACCAGACTATTTAAAGATTACATTTTGGGACCTGAAGATTGTCTTCAATTCATTAAATGTTAATTTTAATTCTCATGTTTCAGCAAAGTTATTATTATTAGGCCATTGTAGTTTAATGCAATTAAACAAAGTAGGAAGGTGCTTCAGTCCTTTTTCTATTTAACTTTTATTAGTGCATGCATTTGGTTATATTGGTAGGAACCCTACCTTTACTGAATTCTGTTAGATGAATCCATCCGTATACTACAAGATTCTGTTCACTCTCAGTTGCTACCAGGAATGTCCACAGGGTATGGTTGAAAAAGTCAAATGGTGCAATACACTTATAAATCAGGCAAAGCTGTCATTAGGTCCTCATGGCCACCCTTTTGATTTTTTTTAAACTATACTTCGCAGACGCAAATGGTTTCTACCATTTTATAATGTGCGAATGAAAGTATTAGCTATACCACATATTAGAAAGACCTAATATATTACTCTTAGCTGCATAAACAAAGGAACAACCAAACCAAAGAAAAGAAAAATATAGCCATAGAAAATTTTGTAATTAAAGACATCAGGTTACAGAAAGAAGCAACTAATGAAAATTGCTTGGTTTGTTTAATCCAGGGGTGTCAAACTCGCAACATCACATTGTCATCATGTGAAGTATTGTGACTTCCCTCCCCTTCACTAAACTGGGGGTGGGGGTGGCCAGTGCCGACGCATCTGGTCTTCAGGCCGTGAGTTTGACACCCCTGATTTAAGCAAAACTCCTCCTTCCTGTAGATTGAGAAAAATTTAATGCTTAATTGATGTGGGTCAGTTTGACTAGGATACAGACTCTCTAACAGAATATCTATTTGCAGGAAAATTGTTGGATAAAGTCTGTAAGAAAGAAAGTAACAACTGTATATTTAACACCATCACTCTGCTAAACAAATAATTCCCTCAACACAAACTATTCACTAAGTCTGCATTACTATTACTATTAGTCTTCTCATCATTCCTATTACCCATCTCCTCCCACTTATGACTGCATGACTGTAACTTTGTTGCTTGTATCCTTACGATTTATATTGATATTGTTTCCTAGTATGATTTGATTGCTTATTTGTACCCTATGACTATAATTAAGTGTTGTACCTATGATTCTTGACGAATGTATCTTGTCTTTTTATGTACACTGAGAGCATATGCACCAAAGACAAATTCTTTGTGTGTCCAATCACACTTGGCCAATAAAGAATTCGATTCTAATCTATGGGTAAAATTATTACATGAACTCCAAATTGCAGTATAATATATGATTATGTATCAACAAAAAAAAATTACCTTCTTTATTGGAATAATTGATACATAAATAAATACACACTCTGCTAAATATTCACAAGATATAGCAGTAAAAGTAAAAGGTAGAACACCATCAACATAATTTTGAATGTTTACTGTAATCTTTGTCATAGATAATGCTACAAATATATCCCAGAGAAGAAATATAGAGGAAAGTGAAGGGGCTGCAAAAGTAATTGCATCAGTTGCAGTGTTTAGTTAACCCCAAATTTTAGAAAAGATAATGCAGCAGACATTGCAAAGTACTTCTATAATAACCACCTTGCAACAGCTGCTCTGAACAAAAGAAAAAGAATCAAATTAATTTTACCGCAAGATACATCAGAATATTAGTCAAAACACTATACCAAAAATCCACCAATTATGATGGAAATGGGTGAATAAAATGAAGAAAAAATAGCTGGAACTGTCACGGCCAAAATTTTCAATACAGAAAAAAAAAATCACTGAATGTATGCTAGCTATCCTAAAGTCTATTTTTGTAGTCTTGAATAAAGTGTAGAGAAGTGACTTTTGTTTCTTACTCAGTAATCTTGAAAACTGAAAATGGCGAGTTTAAATTATAGTATTAAACATGAATAGCAATGCCTCCAATTATTTTCTTGTCAATATTCTTAATACTCAAAATCAGAGTCGATCTTTAACTGCTACAGAACAGGAATTAGTTATGACATGGATAGCCAGCAAAATACTTCCATAATATCAGTTATAATAAATTTCATGGTAAATGGTGTTCCAATAAAGAAAAGTATCTGATGATGTTTCAAAACAAGTCATATTAATGAGTTGGTAGAAATCATTTAAACATTTAAAATTTGTAAAAAAAAATTGAGTTCAACTCTTAGCAGAAGTTTCTTTTACCATTATAAAAATAATGAAAAGGGGCAGATGATTAAAATTAAGAAAGAAAGAAAGAAAGAAAATAGGAAAGATGGTTTCAGTTTCTGAATAAAGAAAAAGACATGGGGAAAAATATTCAATATATAGGTACTGATTTGGCTAAGATTGTGTATTTTAATTTCTTATTATAAGTGAATCAGTCAATTAAAAATGGATGTACTTGATTTTTGTTAAAATAACAATTTTTTTAATTTTTTTAGAAGAAAGTTGGCCAGAGCAACCAAAATTATTAGTCCAATTTTAACAGCCGGTGATGGTTGGTCTTCAAACATCTAAAATAATTAATTGAACCGAGGCTGGTTTAGCTCCTAATTATTTCAGAAGTATGTCTCTGCTTGTTTGATACTAAGATTATCATGTCATTTTAATAATTAATTTGAAAAAAATGACCATATTATTGCTTTATTTGTTCTAACCTCTAAAATGAAATCTACTTTTCACTGCTGAGGAATATACAACAAGAATCTTCTAGACTAGTATATATTGTAATTGAAAAATAATAGTAATTGTAATTTATCTTGAGTTAAATGCTTCATGAAATATCTTAAACAAATCCGATAAACTAATTAAATAGGGACATCATCGTGCATCTCTGGAAAATGTTAGATATCTTTCTTCCTGTACATTATTGGTGCATAGAATGTATAACTCCGATGAAAATTATGTTCTTACTAGTTACCAAATGATGCTTTACACAAACACAATTCAGTTCTGGATTTAGTACAAGAGAAGAAAGCATTCTGCAATCAACAACAGAAATATATATGTATTTTAAAAAGTGGTGGTGCTATGATTTTCATTTCTCTGATCTACAAAGAGGGAAACAATTAATCTGGTCACATAATGTACATCCTTAATGAATGCAACTATAGTTTTTATGGCAATACTTCCAAAAGAAATAAATGGCATTTTGAATGAATATGATACAATCAGACAGGATATGTTTCAAAGAGATGTTTAAGAAATAATACCAGATATAGTTGAATGCTATTGAGCAAGATTAGCTAGAAAAATAAGAAGGCGACTGATCTTTTGTATTTGAGAGAAAGTTTTTGACAATTTAGGATGGTCCTCCATGTCATGACTTTGACCCACAATTCAACCTCTTCAAACTTTCTAACATGGTTACATGTTAGAAATATATCAAAAATGAAGAAAATAAATGGTGTTCTATCATGAAAATGTACTATAATGAAGGAGTCAAGACAATATTCATTCCCTACAACAGACCTGAGCCCATTATTTCTCTACTGACATTTACATTTACATGACATTTACATGGGTTGAAATTTCTCCATCCATTTCTCCAGCCTTGGTAAATATTCTAGCATGGTATACAAATTCATCTACTTCCTCTAGTTTTTGACATTTTGCCACCTTACCATTGGCTGGTTAGGTTTCCTATCAAGCCAAACTACTTTTTATCTTTAATAAATTAATATCTATGTAGTATTCCTCAAAATCATTTGGGTTCTGAATTGACAGCATTATCCATGTACAAAAGTACAGTTATTCACATCTCCCACCAAAACATCTCTAATATCTACATAAACTTTTCTTATACTGTACATGTATCCATAAGTATATTAAATGACTCAGGAGTCTATGGCAGGATGTGTCACCATGAATAAGATTAAGATTTGTAAAATCCTGCCACTCCCACCTTATTAAGAGTTTTTCTTTTAGTCTCCCTCCTTCATTTATGACTGCATCTGGGAGGATTTAGGTCATCCAGGAATATCTATAATGTGGCATGTGTGCTTTGTCACCCAAGTCTTTAACTGACAAGGGTGGCTTTTTCTAGGTCCATCAGAGGGGCTATCTGTTTATTGTTGTGGCAGTAACTGACAATGTCGAAGAAAGAGAGGTGGAAGCGAAATGAAGGAGGAGCAGAGATGACGAGCAGAAGAGCAGAGCAGGAGGAATGACTGCTAACAACTGGGAGCTGAAATGTTGGCTAAAAGCAGTTGGAATGTGACTCCAGGGAAGAATGCATTGGTGGGAGACTGAACTCTAGCACGGAAGTGGAAAATAGCTGGGGTTGAAAGAAGTCTCAGGGCACGAGAATGCAAGAACATGGCTCATGTTTAGCTTTTCAAAAGGGAATGGCGATTAGCACATTCAGGAAATGACCTATGCATTGATATTGCTTCACTGTCTCTTCTCCCTCCCAAACCCTTCAATCCTTCAGAACTCTAAATAGTTCTTGGAGTCTATTCAAAATACAGGGAAGAACAGAAAACTATATAGCTAAAAGCAAAAAGCCCACAGAAGTACAATATAAGATGAACAAGTCATAGAAGCACAATAAGAATATATGCATAAATAGTAGCTATAATGTGTAGTAATGAAAATAAAATATGTTATATACAAAGTATAGAATTCTGGGAATAAAGACAGGATATGTATAAAACAAAGTAAAGGAAGTAGAACAAAATAAATTTCAAGAACTTAGGCAATGCTGTATGAAAGAGCTGGGAATTAAAGAAGTCACATGAAACAGAAACTTTAATGTTCATACAGGTTTTGATTATTCCAATAAACTATTGTTGTTTCCTGTTTCATTTGTGCAGTTACTGTATGCTCTTTAACATTTGTTTCCCTTATATATACCATAGTTGTTACTAGAGGTACCTATAGATATTGGCTTCAGTTGCCCATCATGACTCGATCATCAAAACTTTCACATAATGCTTTCTAGTAGGAGAAAAAAAATATAAAGTATGTATAACTTTAGTCATACCATATCATACACAGCATTTTCTTTTACCAAAAGGCAGTACTCATCAGTTTTGCCATGTTTTATTCAATGCCACACAGTTTTATCCCAAACATGCTCACACTGTTCTGTTCAAGGTAGGATTTAGAATTTAATGGCTACTTTGTAAATCAATGTAGCTCATAATTAATCAACTACGAAGTATAGGCAGTGTACTGAGATGTGCTTAGGATGTCCAGAAACAATCCACGTGATTACATTTCAGCAGTTGCTCTGGCTGTTAGGAATAAGGAAAGGTGAAGCTAGATGTCCTTAAAGCACACCCAAGTTTTAACCATCAACTTTCAAGTTATTTCAAAGCAATTGTTTCTTGTAAATATGGCCTGCTTCTGAGTGGCTGAACTTAGCAAAGGTGTCCTAAATTAGAGTTCTGTAAAGCTTTAATTTTCAGATTTTTCAGTTCAATTCAATCTCTAATTAAATTTGTTTTACAAATCAAATTAGAATATTGAATCAAACTACCAAGCTGATTTATACCAATTTTACAGCTGAATGGCATGCACAAAGGCTATTTTCCCCAAAACAGTTTGGAATCAGTGTCTTAATTTTCCAATCATCAAATTGAACCGGATCAACAATATAATTCAAATCAAGACTTCAAAGCAGATCAGAGTAGATCTGCATACTGCAAACACTGCAATATGTTCATTTCATACTTGTGTTGAGTAAGTTACTACTGAATGAAAGCTTTTGTTCTTGAGTTTATCTTCATTTTGTTATATGAACAGGAAAGTAATATGTTTGGACAAGGATTCTGAACATGTTTTTTATTTCCACATAACTGATTCTGGCAACCAGATAAGGTGAGAAACTCAATTCGAAATGAGGAAGACCACAGGGATTAATATCTCTGGATCATTTCATATGTTCAGATAGTCTATTATTGGCATAATAGAACATCTGCAGTAAAAGCACCTTCATTGTATACAGTCTTTTCAGAGGAATGGTTGGGTTGTGGAGATATGCTATTCCCCTAGCACTAAAACTACGATTCAACCTTTCTGTCAAATGCGGTTGTTCCAGTGCCACTGCATACTGCTTGGAACCCAAAACACATGCGATAAGAGAAATAGATATTTGTTTTAAAAAGTTTATTTTTAATTTTAAAAATTGATGGCAGCTTCTGTGTTTCATACGTTCTTTATTTCCAAAAGTTAAACAAATATATCTAGCCCTTTAAAAAAAATTACAAACAGCAGCAAGGTGGCACACAGGCTTCTGTTTTGAGAACCATTAATCAATTTTATTTTGTTTCTGCTTTTCCTCCTGTACTAGCACACTTGCTCAAACAATTAAAAGAAGAGGTATAAGATAATGTCTCTATAGCTTTCTCTTATGGGCTTTACAATGAGAAACACATCACTAAGCCAGTACTGTTCCAGCAGAGCATTCCTTTGGAGCAAATGAACCCGCCTTATACAATTAGGCATTTCCCTCTGCCCCCAATATCCAACAATAATTTTCTAGGTCTGGGACATACTTAAAAATAAGGTATCTTTATTCCATCCTCTTCACATGCCATGTCAATTTCAAAAACTGGAGGACAGAAAGCTGGAATAACCTTGATGCATTTTCCTCTCACTGCCAAAATATAGAATCATAGAGTTGGAAAGCTATCTTCTAGTCAACTTCCACTTAGTGCAGGACATCTCTGACAGATGAGCATGCAGCCTTTGTTTGAAGGCCTTTATCATAATTGTAGCATACCATTTTATAGCTTCTTTCAGTAATCTGTAGTCTGAATTTGTTTCTTTGTAATTATAACTCACTGGTTCTGGTCCTCCTCTTTTGGGCAAAAAAGAATAACTCCATTCTCTTGTCTAAGTGACAAGCCTTCAGGCATCCAAATACTATTATTAGCTTTCTTATTTTCTGAAGGCTAAACATACTCAGAATCTTCAACACAGAGCTTGGTTTCCAGACTTTTCTGGAACTTGCTGGAAGTACTTTTCTGAGCTTGTTCTAATTTTCATTGCCCTTTCTGACCTCTGGTGCCCAGAATGGGACAAACTATTCCAAATGGGATCCCTCCCCTTATATTAGTATAGATTTACACTTACAAAAGAGTATGACTAAACATATAAATGATGTATTCACGAATTGTTTGAAACTTGTAAATTCTATCAGCACCACTATTCCTTGAATATATGACGACTTGTGATTCATACACTTTTCCTGATTCTCCTTTGATCATTCTAGAAGCAAGCCATCTTGCTTAATCAAATCCTCACCATAAACTTATTTAAATAATAACTTATATCAAAAACCTTCTGACTTCCTTTCTCTTTTCTAAGTGGGTGAGGAGAAATGGCAGCAGTAGTAGTGATAAAGAGGATGTTTTCCTTCTTATATTTCCCAATATATTGTTTAGTAGTGCAGCATGATTGGGAAATACCAGCCAATAAATTTGACATCTTTCTAAAGGCCTATTAACTTGATTGTTTCTATTATAGTTAGTTCTCGATTAACCATGGTAATTGGGAACAGAATTTTCCAAATGTGATGGCAAGGCTGGGGGGGGGGGTTTGCTGCTGGGGGAAGAGAGTATGACCAACCAGAATAACCTATTTACTTTGCTTGTGGGAAACTAGCAGGGAAGATTGAAAATGGCAATTACTGCAGCCATTGTTAAGTGTGACTCAGTTAGCAAGTGCTCAGATCACAATAACATGATTGCTGGCATGACCATAACTATGAGAACCTGTGGTAAGTACCATTTGTTCGGTGCTGTCATAACTTCATATAATCGCTGAATAAGTGGTCATTAGATGAGACTACCTGTAAACATAATACATGTGTAAATAATGTCACTGTGTCAGAGGGAAAGTAAAGCAAGAAGTAAATTTGCTTCATTCTTTCTTTATTATAGTCTCTATTTGCAGATCATCAGAAACAGAGAGGAAGCTATTTTGGTGGCTGGAAGGCTGCTGAGCCTTTTTGGTAAGGAAAAGGGAGTAGGAAGAAACAGGAGAGAGGTGAGAGATCTTCTTGATCTAAGCCTAAATGGGTGTTTATGGAGAGAGATGCAGAAATGGTTTTCTATGGCATCTGAATTTCTGAACAAACCTGGGAAAACTTTGTCAGCCTCAGAATCAATCATCATGATGCCTGATGTTTATTTCTGAAACCAGGAATTAAGGGACTTCATTGTTTTTGAAATCATAGTCTCAGGGAATGTGGGAAGGGTACTCTCCAGATTTAAAATATCAAGATGGAAATTATATGTTATTCTGACAAGAAGCAAGACATTACAGATAAAAGAACTCAGGTTCTGTATTGGCAATGCACAGCTGCAAATTTCCCGTGTAGAGAAAAAAAGCCGAGGTTTTTAAAGATTTGCAACATAAGATATGAAAAAGCTTTTTTTTTTTGTTTCAACATGCAGTGATTTTTAAAAGGGTAAAAGAAACCTAATATTCAAATCTGAAGTGAAAAGTTGATACAAAGTGCTACTAAAAATACAAAAATACTCAGCAGTTCATTTTCAATGCTATACACAATTCTCATTAATGCAAGCTATGAAATGTATTCTCCACTCATCACGCTGAGAACATAACTCTCATATTAGTAGATCAGTAATTTCCTATTCCTTTCTTCATAATATTTAACTGCTTAATGCAAAGCATATCAATGTTATAAATGAAGAAGGTACATTTCAGCTCTAAAGAAAAAAAAATCTCAATTCCCTGAAATACTTTAGCATTATTCATGTAATTTGACTTGGCTGATCAGATTCTCTTTTCTGAATCAAAATATTTTTCCAATCCTGCATTAAAGGGGAGGGGGTAGATATATCTTTAAATGGTGCTATTTCCTACCTCCGTTATCTTGATTGACTTAATTCTATATTTATTATATTCAATTTATTTTTTATCTTTTTTATTAGCAATAACATCTGTGCAGGTAATGACATACTATGTTACAAACATTCTGCATAATATTTGTCATTTGTTGCTTTGCATTTCAGTTCAACCCCATGTTGGTTGTATTGTTTATCATTATAATCTATTATATAGCACAACAGGTAACCAAATGAAAATAAATCCCTCATGATTTTACAGCTATAACTATTTTATGATTTTATAGGTACAACTATTTTGTTTAGTATCATTGAAAGTTAGAATGCTGTAAAAAAAAACCTAGCTTTATGACCAATCCTTACATTTATGACAATGAAATATCCCATATCACCTGATCCGGTAGTGATGGCGGCGGGTGGTTCGGAGAACTGGTAGCAAAAATCCCTGCCCCCTCCCCCAATGCCCAGCTGAGCTGTGCGATCATCAGAGGTTTTTTTTTTTTACTTTTAAAAGCATTTTTTCTCCAGCTGAAGAAGTTGTAAAAAAATGCTTTTAAAAGGCTCTGACGATCCCAGCTGAGTTGCCTGATCATCAGAAGCTTTTTTTTCTTTTAAAAGCAAAAAAAAAAAAAAAAAAAGCTCTTAAAAGAAAACAAAAGCCTCTGATGATCAGGCAACTCAGCTGTCAGAGCCTTTTAAAAGCATTTTTTTTACAACCTCTTCAACCGAAGAAGTTGTAGAAAATATGCTTTTAAAAATAAATTTAAAAACAAGTTGGCCACACCCACCCAATCACATTACCACCACCACCACCAAGCCACGCCCACAGAATGGTAGTAACAAATTTTACACTTCACCACTGCCCCTGGTCATGTGATCACCGTTTGTGTGCTTCACGATTGGCTTCCGACAAGCAGATTTAATGAATGCACAACTAAAATTTCAAGTCCCAGTCATATCACATCTTATTGAACAACTGCAGTGATTATCTTAATGACTGAAGTGGAAGTGAGGTTGTAAGCCCATTGCGGTCCTATGAAGTTTTACTTATTGTCCCTAGTGCTTAGCAATGGTGTCTCAATTGTGTTAAGCAAGGACTACCTGTATTTAAATTTTCAATTACAGTCCAAGAAGACATGGTGCAAAATCAGAGAAGCCTTAATTTTTTTAGAAATTAAGTATACAGTGTGTCACTGTATACTATTGTCAACTGAGTTCCCTCTAAATATCTTGGATCGTGCCCCAATAAAGATGGGAAAGACTATAATGGGAATTATAGTCAGAATATTTTGAAGAGTTTTGAAAATAGTTGGAAAAAATAGCATCTCTTACATTCTTTAATATTTTATAGCAATAGCATTTAGACTTATATACCCCATAGCACCTACAGCAGTCTTTGGGTAGTTTACAATGTCAGCATTATTTGCCTATTGCTCCCAATAATCTGGGTCTTTGTTTTACCAAATTTAGAAGAATGGAAAGCTGAATCAACTTTGAGCCCCAGACTATGGACAGAGGGTAGCCTGAAATACTGCACTTAAACATTGTGCCACCAAAGTTCCTGTGAATTATTTTATATCTGGTTGGTAACAGAAAACATGATTAAGCAAGTCTTATGGAACTGGATCTAGCTGCCTTTCCATTTATGAGTGCCTTGCCTGAGCAGAAATCTGTCAAAATGCTCCCACTAATGAAAAAGAATAGAGGGATTATTATTTATTTATTTAGCATATGGACATGGACCATATATGAACTAGCAATATTTATTAACATTTCAACTAGATTATTAGAACCCTATAAAATATAAATGTTAAAAAGATCTATGTTCAAATATCAATGTCTAGGCCATCTAACCATTGACACGCAGCTTCATTTATATTAAAATAAAAAATAACTGGTATATGTCCTCTGCTTACAACTGGTCACAATGTGATCTACGGTTTGGTGGGGGATCCTGCAGTCACACTGAGAGGAGGATACTATGCCCCATTTATACACACAGTCCCGGAAGATGTGAATCCTATTCAGGATTGTCCATTGCTGATGTGGTAGTTCAAAGCCTCACATCTTTTTTGTGGGGTCATTATATGTCTTCCTATATCTAGGTAATCAGTGATCCATTTAGTTTTCCATTGGGAATCAATATTAAAGATGTTGGGTAGATGTTCTGCAAGTGCCAGTGGGGGCTTTCTAAATTTGAGTCTTTCTGCTGATAAATGAGGAAGGTCAGCATGCAACGATAGCAGTGAGTTGTTCCTATTTTTTCTGTATTCTCTCACCAGTGCATCTTGTCTTCGTAAAGCTGGCAGTGCTATATGATTCAGAACACGAAGCCAGCAAGTCAGAGCAGTTATAATACAACCACTTATCATCCTCATGGTGTTGTTGAGTCTGGTGTCTATCTTACTAGTGTGGCAGCTGTTAAGCCATACAGGGGCACAGTATTCAGCTGCAGAATAGATCAACCTTAGGGCTGATGACCTGATGGTGGCAGCTGAAGCTCCCCATTTAGATTGATAAACTTTAATTGTTCAACCATCTTCTGCAACCATGTTTTTAATTTTCGTTATTGTGTCAGAGAATCCTCCAGTACTTTAAAGGTTCTCTTCTAGACTATGTGGATTTTCATTGACTGATTTTATGCTATCAGGTCATTGAAAATTCTTAGCACCACATAGATAGATTTTCTCCATGGTGATCTGTCCCTAACCTGGTCTTCCAACAGTTAAGATGGTTTCAATGGTCAAGATGAAAAGGACAGCCTATTGCTGATATTTTCATCACAACTAATTTCTTTTTTATATAAGCATACAACATATTCACTATGAACAGCTATTTCTTTTGGTTGGGATTTTTGCGGGGCAGTGAAGGTAATGGTGGATAAATTGACAGATAGCATAGAACTTTTCTCCACCAGGTTTTTAGGCATCCAGAGCACATCGGATCCAAGTCAATGGTTCCTCTGAAAAGCACTTCCTCCTACAGCTCGTAAATGACATTTAACTGTAGAAAAGAAGCGATCTGCAAGTATCAATACATAGCTAAGAAACTAAAGGTTGGCAACATGATATCCATGCTGTTTAGTACTGTAGCATTCTAAAATAATCTTTCTGAAACAAAGAATCTGACACCAAGTAGTTCACACACAGTAGATTTTTAAAAAAATATGTTTATTTATATATCCAATTTTTATGACTATTTATTTCAAACAAGTGACTCTGGGCACAATTTGTGTTCCAGGATGTGCCTTTGCTTTGTTGTATACCAGATTTTCCCCAATGTGGAAGCCTTAAAGCCTTAAAGTTGTGGCCACTTTAGCCATGGCTGAGATTTTTGGGAATTGAAGATTTTTTAAGACATAAAAGGATATAAGGATATAAAGGATATAAAACATAAAAAGGACATAAAAGGACATAAGACATAAAAGGCATAAGGATGGCTGGTCCTTTCCTAAGCATAATCTGTTGTGAAAATATGAGATATGAACCTCAAGGGAAATGTCTGTGTCTTCCTGCATTGACATATTTAGATTTAAGTCTTCATTGGTAAAATGTAGAATTTTTCAAGGTGGTAACAATATAACTAGTCCCAAATATATCATCTGATGATTGGTGTAATTTAAGTAGCACTTTGTGCTAATATAATACATCTGAAAAATCTTAACCTTAATGAGACATTTTTATATTATTAAATCCAGATCAAGTCATTCATGTGAACAAAATCCATTCAGTTTTCCTAGAATGAAGCCATTTGAAGTGATCAGTCGTGACTACTCTGTAAATACACACACACACACACACACACACTTTTGTTTTCTTTTTAATATTTCTGTTCATCTGTGCTAGATTTTTTTAAATGGCAAGGCATGGTAATAAAGAATATCAAATCTCCTTACTAAATCATCCCTATGATATAAAAAACCATTCCCAAGAGAGGGAAAATGGAACAAATTGAAAACTACACTTAGATGAATTTAAGTCTCTTTAGGTAACTAAGAGCTGTATTCCAATTACTGATAAAGTAAAAGGTAAAAAGGAAAGAAAAACAAATCAGAAGAGAAGCCAGAACAGAATCAGGATTGTAATATAAACTGAAAAGTTCCTGGATCACTTAGAGAAAGAAAGATAGAAAGCTGGCTACCAAATGTAGAAAATATGGAAGCTGATCTTGAAAATGGGAGATTGTGAGTTTAAGTCCTGCTTTAGGCATGAAAGCCAGCTGGTGTCTTCGGGCCAGTCACTCTCTCAGCCCAACTCAATTCACAGAGTTGTTGTGGTGGGAAAAAAATAGGAGAAGGAGGTATTGGATATGTTTGCTGCCTTGAGTTATTTGTAAAAATAATAAAGGCCGATATAAATAAATAAATGAATAATTGCCAAAGCGACAAGGGGAAAAACATATCTTAAATCCAAAACAAAGGGAAGGCATGCATGAAAGATATTTCCCAAATTCACATAACTAAAAAGGGGAGGAGGGAGAGGGATTAAAGTATAATGAGGCTTGCAAAATTCTGTTACTACAGTCAATGTTGATGCAAGTACTTCAATGTATGCATTTGTTTTATTTTATTTTATTTTATTTATTTTTTATATTATTTTATTTTATTCCCCCACCACCACCACCACCACACACACAGACATCTTACCACAGGGAAACTCTGGGCAGCTTACAATGTTAAAAAGATAAAACTATACAAAACCTATACACAATATAAATAAAATACTATAAAAATACATACAACTCAAGATGGGGAGTGAGAGATTAGGATGAGAGGGTGAGAGATGAGATCTGTTATCAATCTATCAACCACCCTCCCCTCCCCTCCCCTCCCCTCCCCAAGAGCCCTCCCCTCCCCAATTGGAGCCCCAAGACAATTGGCAGAGCCAGGTCTTTAAGCTCTTGTGGAAGGTCAGGAGAGTTGGAGCCAAACTCACTCCCTGAGGGAAGATGTATGGAGTTAATTTCTTGGTTTGGTTTCTATATAATAGAACTGACTCAAGTCTTAAATTAGCTCAACCAGAAGATATATCCTCTCAGAAGTGAAGAAATACAGATTTTATAAGATGTAGTGAATGTCAGTCCTTTCTCTACTGCCACAGTTCAGTCTTATTTGTTGCTCAATCATGGTTTAACAAGTGGTTTGCCTAGTTTCTCCTTGACTTCATTATTTCAAGCTAAGCGTCTTGAGTTTTTTCGGTTTCTGAGTAAAATCACCTTATAGCTTAAAAGTCACTCTCATAGCCAATAAGTGCTAAAAATAAAATGGAACAGTGGAAAACACCTTCAAAGCTAAGGGGCCACATGAGAAACTGGGACTGTTGTGGAGGGCAACTCCAAGCGCTGTGCAGGCGCAGAAAAGTGCTTTCCCTCCTCATCCTCCTGCTGCCTGAAGGGACACACGGTGAGTGCGCAGAGCCGAAGCTGATTTGTCTTTTTCTCATGCCGCTTGCAGTGGCATGCTTGTTTACATTTGATTTCTAATTTCTGATTGACTTTACATGGGCTGGACAGGAACAACCAAAGGGCCAGATGTGGCCTGGCCACTGTAAAATGCTGAGGTCTGATCAAAGCTATCAATTCCTGGGCCATACCTATGATATGATATATTGCCGGACTGTTAATATTAACTGTCCAAGCTGAACTGAACAGTTTGAGCTGAAAAACAATAAAAGCTAATGACTATTCACTATGTATTACAACCTTTAGTGATATTGATAATTTATACCTGCCTTGCAGAACTAGAGGCAGAGGTTAATTTCAAGATAAACAAGCTGTCAAAGAAGAGAAGCATGCATTGGGCTATTATATAAAAGACAGCCAGGAACAAGCATTGAGGCAAGTTAAAAATTTGAACTTACTGAATGTACAGGAAATAAAACAAGAATATCAACATGTAATAAAACCTCAAACAGAATTCTAGCAAAGAAAAACATGACATGATAAATTTCTACAAAAAATCAACGGGAAAGTGGATAAAGGTAAAACCTGGCAATGGCTTACAACTGGTACATTTAAAAAAGAAACTGAAGGCTCGATTTTGGCTGCTCAAGATCAATCTATCCATATTAATGCAATCAAGGCCAGAATTGAAAAATAGTCAAATGATTCAGAGTACAGATTGTGCCAAGAGCCAAAAGAAAGAGTAGATTATATGCTTACTTCATGAAAGTAGATTGCACAAACTGATTATAAACCAAGACATAGCACAGACACTAAAATGATTCACTGGAAGATCTGTTAAAATGATTGTATCAGTAATGAAAAACTGGGGGGAAATACAGAATGAAAAACTAATAGAAAATCATCACATTAAAATACTGTAGGATTTCTGAATACAATCTGATAAAGTCTTAGTTCATAGCACACCAGATTAAACTGTGGTTGAAAAGAAGAAAGTGTGGTTAATTAATGTGGTCACACAATGAGATAATATAATAAAAGACAAAGAATTAGAGAAGTTCACAAAGTATCAAAACCTGAAAATTGAAGTTCACAGATTATGGCGTAAACTGTCTATGGTGGTCCCATTGGCTGGCTCACTAGGTATTGTACAAAAAAAAAAATCTTGGACAGCACTTAGAATTTCCATTTGCCAATTACAGAAGGCCACATTACTTGGATTTCCACATATACCATGCCAATGAAGGACAAAATCAGCTAAAGACCAGCTAAAGAACTGGCAGCTGTGATTTCACATTTTTGTGCATATAACTGGGACCATCAAATTTTGGGAAATGAGCAGATTAAGATGTTATGGGTCTTTAAGATCCAAAGAGGCATCTTGTCCATGACTGATATAAATATTATTGAAAAAAAAAGTCTCACACATTGATTTTGGTATACAGGATGATCCTAGGATTAAGGAAAATCAATTTGAAAAAAATTACAAAATACAGGACTTGCAGATCAAAGCTAAACACTTTTGGGGAAAAATCCATTGTTATATCAATCATAATTGGAGCCCTCAGAGTAATATCTAAAAAACCCCTCAATATGTGGATATATTGAATTTAGAATCCAAGATGAGCAGCAAATAAATTTAATATAAACATTCAGAAATTTATGATATTGCTGAATATAAATATTGACAAATAAAACTGATGGCTAATGAGGAAGAGTTAGAAGAAGTCAAAATTCAAAATTTACTTTTTATACCGTACTATCCAAGATCTCATTGACAACAGTTTTGAAAAGTCTGGATATGAATTGGCTAAAAAAGAGGATTAAAAAGTTTGCATTTACTCTTTATGGATGATTTCAAATTATTTGGAACAATGAAAGCTGAACTGGATTCTTGGCTACAAAGCACAAAAGAGTTCAACAAAGATATTGGAATGCAATTTGGCACTGACAAGTGTGAAACCGTAGCCATAAAAACAGGCAAAATTTTTGAAGATGATGAAATACAACTTGATAATAAAGATTTGATAAAGGCAGTAGCACCTGAAAAAGGCTACAAATATGTGGGAGTTTTGTAAGCTTCTGATTTATTATAGAACCAAATAAAATAAGTAATTCTAATAATATAGCAATTGAGTTCGTAAAATTTTGAAATCAATGGTGAAAACTTCATTAAAGCAATCTATACATGGGCAATCCCTTTTATTTGTTATATAGCAACAACATGATAAAACTTGATCACTTGGATCAGAAAACAAAAAATTAATGATGTGCTCTACACCTAAAAAGCCATATTGATCAGTTGTCTTTGCCAAGAGCTAGAAGGGCAGAGGATTCCTACAGGTGAAACAAACTATGGAGGAAGAAAAGCATACTTTGAATGACTCCATAAAGAAATATTAAGAACTCTGTTTGAAGGAAGTCAATCAAGAAAAGCTCTTGAAAACAAACAAAAAAAAAAGGTAAAAGCTGAGTATAGAAAAGAAACAATTGAAAACTGGTATTTTAACTGGAAGAATAAGCCAATGCAGTCAATATTTGAAAAAATATAAAAGGAAAAGCTGATAAAAACCAAACATAAGGTTGGTGAAGATTGGGAGTGTTAATGAAACAGAAAGCTTTATTTTAGCAGCTTAACAAGAAGTCTGCCAACTAATTGCTGAAAGAGAAAATTCAGCATGTAACACACAACGCACAACGTTAACTTTGTAGTGAAAAAGATGAAACAATTGACCACCTGATCGGGGACTAATCAAAATTGCAGATTACAAGCAGCAGCATGACCTATTACCGTGATGGTGAACTATGGCATGCCAGCCGTCACCCCAGCCCAGGTCCATTGCACATGCATGCACGTCTCCTGCCAGCCAGCTGGTCTTCGAGTCTCTGCCGCGTATACGTGGGGGGTCGGGCACATACAGGGGATGCAGGGTTAGGGGCCCCATTTTGGGCCTGGAAGCCTGGCACCAACCTGGAAGCCAAAACTACCAAGCCAAAGAGCCTTGGTAGTACAGTGGTCTAAGGCACCCTGTTATTAAGCCGGTTATTAAGACCAGCTGCCTGCAATTACTGCAGGTTCGAATCTCGCCAAGGCTCAAGGTTGACTCAGCCTTCCATCCTTTCTAAGGTAGGTGAAATGAGGACCCAGTTTGTGGGGGCAATAAGCTGACTTTGTATAAATATACAAAAAGGATGAAGGCTATTGCTGAGTACATTGTAAGCCGCCCTGAGTTTCCGGAGAAGGGCGGCATATAAATAAATAAATAAATAAAAAACGGGGTGCGGGGGGGAGGGCCCGCATGCACGGGGACATGCGCTTATGTGTGAGGACATGTGCACATGCATGCATGCGCATTGCATTTTGGGGGGTTGGGCACACATGCATGCACTTTGGACACTCGGCACCAAAAAGGTTAACCATCACTGCCCTATTATGTCAAAATTTGGCAAATATATTACCAAGTTGCGAAAATTATTCAGAACTTTGGTTTTGAATATAGCAAGAACCCCTGGGAGTTGAGAAGGTTTTGGAAAATGAACAGGTTAAGATCTATCGGACTTTAAGATTCAAACAGACAGGCATCTTGTTTATAACATGCCTAATATAACAGTAATTGAAAAGAAGAAAGTCTGATTTATTGATGTTGCTATAGTGAGTGACACTAGGAAAAACAATTACAAATGTGAAATACCAGGACTTGTAGAAATTTGCTGTAACACCAACTGTGTTGGAGCCGCTAAAGGCTTCCCTTGATATTTAGAAATTTTGATGGCAATTCCCTGCCATGCAGTTACTAAAGGCCCCAGGACACTTCCCTCTTCTAGCAGAGAAGTGGGCATTGCTTCAGAGAGAGTGCCCTCAAAGCATAAATTAGTATCTGTGCAATACCATTATACTGGAGCTGTATTGTCCATTTTAATGGAGCTATGTAGAAGTATACCACACTGTGTTTTTTAACCAGCATGAGAAACTCATTCTGTCCATCATGACACCTATATTTTTTTTCTAAATCTTCAGTCTTTGGAGTGGTGGGATGCTGGTCACGTAACACTTTTAGTTTTAAACAGACCTCATTATAGATCTAAATTGCTTTATGGAACCATGGCTTTTTAAATTCTTGTTTTTTTTTCCTTTTCTCTCTGTGTGAATGACATTTTGGTTAAGATGTGCTTTTCATTAAAAAATTGTGAACATTTGCAGCAGGGAATACATATTACAATGCTGGGTTAAACAAGAAATTCATGGTTTTTCACAGACATTGCTGCTCATTTGTCATTCTGAAAATTCTAATAGGCAAATCCCATGTGTTTTATTGAAGTTTTATTAGATAGCAAAAGCCAATAATGTCAAATAATATAGAGTTAGGCAACCTGGGACACCCTAGATATTTTGGACTACAAATCCCATCCATCTCAGTCAGTTTGGCCTGTAGAAAACCATTGGTATCAAAAACACCTGGAAAGTTCCAGGTTGACTATCCAGATTTTAAAGTCTCTAGTTTTAAAATGCATTTACACAATGCTGACACGAACAGTATACTTATAAACTAATGAGGCATTTGCTTGCCTTCCCACCCTGGCAGGGCATTCTGGATTATTTCAGTTATTTTTTATGCAACACTTGATTTTCACATTCTAGAGATTTTCTGCATTTAAGGAATACACCATGAATAAAAAACAAATCCCGTATTCTTATAGTTGTAGAAATGTGAAAGTCGGAAGGAACTTAAGAGGTTTTCAAGTTCATGCCAGTGAAGAAACCACTCCATGTGGTAACCTCTTACACTGGTTGACATATTTTATTGTCAATGGGTTCTTCTTATGGAACAACTCTGATTATTGATCTGAGACCCTGAATTTAAGAAAATGATGTTGTTATATTTGATATAATTTGCCATGCTTGGATAACGTCAGGTACGCTACTAGACCAGACCGGGAAATATAATTGTATGTGTGATTTCTAAACAATTTAATAGTGATATTAAAGGGAAAGTAATCTCTTAAATCAAGCCATTTACCCTTTGTAACTTATTGTATAACACTGGTTTCTTTTTTCTTTTACAAATCTGAACTCCCATTTCTTCATTTAGCTCATTAAGGAAACTCAAGAGCTACAAATCTGAGTCAGCTACAAACAAGAATCATATCCTTTAAAGATCCAAACAAGATCAAGATGGCCCAAGTTTAAATCATATTCTGAGCCGAAAATCTCTCTGGAGCAACATCTTTTAGTCTAGGGAACCTTTCTTAACAGATGAAACAGGAGAGGTGGGAACCATGTGAAAGGTGAAATAGAAATGAATAAACATATGTGCACATATGCCTTAATATGACTTGAGGAACATCCTCTCTCCCCCCCGCCACCTTGATCAAGTTACTTCTAGCAGGTCAATTTTTCAGATAGTAACTGTAGTGAATATTTTGTCTAATTAATTGAAGGATTGAATAATTTTAGCTTGGGGGTTCAGAATTGAATGCCCAGGACAGAATTTATTTGTGATATGAATCATAGATTCTAAAACCTGTTTTACATAAGGGAAGAAATTATAGATGTTAATATTAGCTTCAAATATTATGATATGTGCTGTTTCTACTTTTTAATGGCATAGCATATCATTCTTCGGATTATAGCAAAGTATGTCAGATACAAGATTTACTCTTGTTTAAAATACATGCAAACATGCACAAATACAGGGTGAGTTTTAGAATACCAGCTTGGTTCAGCGTTCACAAAGCCTTTCCTAGCCACTATAAATTATTATGAGGAAAGAAAGTGCTTAAAACTTTATTTCATTCTTCCCTACAGCCTGCATGAGATTTTTCAATCTGGACATCTATAAAAACTAATGATGCATGCAGAAAAAGAAAGTACACTACACATATCCCTGAAGTTAAGAAGAGATAAAAGCATTTAAGGAAAAAGAAGAGAAACACACACACACACACACACACACAGAGAGAGAGAGAGGGGGGGGGGGGGAGGGAGAGAGGGAGAGAGAGAGAGAAAGGAGAAGGAGAATGTCATATTCATACTAGGAATCTTTCTGCCATTTTTAATGGAAATTCCATTCAACTGCTTATCAGAACTGTTAAAAAGTTAATTATTCACACAACTCCCACCCCCCCTTGATAGTGGCTATACTGTGCTGATAAAAATCCAAGACTGGTATGGGTTTCCTCATAATGAACTTGCTCACACTATTTTCTTCTTACACAGCTAAGCACAAATCTAAAACACATATGCCTGCACATACTAAAACATATTGCCTGTATATATTGTCACATGACGTGACTTAATTTTAAAAAAAAAAAATCTAGGAAACTAGAAATATCAGCAGCAACGATTGTATTATTTCTCGTGATACCATCATGGCCAAAAGAGTTATGAAGTAATTTAAACATCATATATCAAGTAATTAAAGCTTCAAACTTAAAAAAAGCTGACATATAAATGCTTCTGTTACTAGTAGGTAATTTTCATGCTTGAAATGAAATTCCTAATATTACTTTAATGCTGAATTTTGAACATCAGTATAATTTAAGTGTGCATCTTAATCAGAGTGGTTTATCTGCCTATATACAGCAAATGTCTAACTTCCAGTTTCTGACAATTTGCATTATGATAATTTTATATGCTTAAGTGAGAGATGGAGAAGTTGATAAAAGTGTACATTTTTATGTCTGCAATGGATTTTACAACTTCTGTGAAGTAATGTACCATTCTTACACATTTATTATTTTTAAATTCTTCAATTATTGAAAAATATTAATGTTCAATTTTAGCTGTCAGAAATGAAAGCTGGAATTGAACAATATTTAACATTTTTTCCAATGAATGTTCAATTACTTAGACTTCAACCATATTCGCTGTGGAAGTTAAACTTTTAAAGGAGTCAGTAGGCTTTTTCTTCAAGCCAAGTGTTTGACAATAAATGTGATTTGGCTTAGTTCTAATGCATATTTTTCCAGATTGAAAATATAATCTCCAATGGGTTGCAGAACTTTTTCCATTCAATGTACAGGTGGATTTACAAGCATTCATTTAGTGGCACTGGAAAAAGTGACTTATGATTGGTCCCTGCCCTTACAACTGTAGCAGCATCCCAGTGGTAGGTTTCTACTGGTTCGTCCCAGTTTGGGTGAACCGGTAGTGGCAGCGGTGGGAGGCTCCGCCCACCCGCCCGGACGTCATCACAGACACTCTGCACATTCTGAACTGGTAGCGAAGATAAGAGGAACCCACTACTGCAGCATCCCCTTTGTTGTTTGATCAAAATTTGGGTGCTTGGAACCCAACCCAGCATGTATTTATGACAGTTGCAGCATCCCATGGACATAGAATAGAATAAAGGAGTTGGAAGTGACCTTGGAGGTCTTCTAGTCCAACCCCCTGCTTAGGCAGGAAATCCTATACCATTTCAGACAAATGGTTATCCAACCTTTTCTTAAAAACTTCCAGTGTTGGAGCATTCACAACTTCTGGAGGCAAGCTGTTCTACTGATTAATTGTTCTAACTGTCAGGAAATTTCTCCTTAGTTCTAAGTTGTTTCTCTCCTTGATTAGTTTCCACCCACTGCTTCTTGTCCTGCCCTCAGGTGCTTCAGAGATCATGTGATCCCGTGGTTATGTGATCACCTTTTGTGACTTTGCCAGCCAACTTCCAACAAACAAAGTCAATGGGGGAAATCAAATTTGCTTAACAACCACATGATGCATTTAAAAACTGCAGTGATTTGCTGCTTTGCTTAGCAACAGAAATTCTGGTCCCAATTGTGGTCATAAGTCAAGGATTACCTTGTCCCAAAGATGCTTTTTCAAGAGGCAACTGGACTTTCTGGTTTTTCTTTGAAGATGTTTCGCTTCTCATCTTCTTAGCTTCTTAGATGAGAAGCGAAACATCTTCAAAGAAAAACCAGAAAGTCCAGTTGCCTCTTGAAAAAGCATCTTTGGGACCACCATGACCTGGATGACTAAGAATCTCCATAGAAATCAAGGACTACCTGCAGTACAGCCTGCTAATACATTATGCTTTCTCAAAATTGTTGTTTCTGATAAAAGAATTATGCTGGTTATTGATGAAGTGTATGATATGGAATGCAGTCATGGATGCAGTCATAAAAGCCTCGCTTAACTCAAAGATCTACTTCAACATTAGAACGTCTCAGTGTGTACCAGTTACTAAAAGCTCCATGTACTGGTTTCAGTTGTCATACTCAAGCATAAACAGCTAGAAAACCCTTTGCAATCCACTTTAGCCACTAAATAAAGGTAGTTCTCAACTTACAATTCATTTAGCGATGCTTCAAAGTTGCAACGGCACTGAAAAAAGTGACTTCTGACCGTTTTTCCCACTTATGAGCATTGCATGGTCACCTGATCAAAATTCAGATGCAACTGACTCATATTTATGATGGTTGCAGTGTCCCAGGGTCATGTGATCCCCTTTTACGATCTTCTGACAAGCAAAGTCAATGGGAAAGGCAGATTCGCTTAACAACTGTGCTACTAACTTAACAACTGCAGCGATTCACTTAATAAATATGGCAAAAAGGTCGTAAAATGTAGCAAAACTCACTTAACAACTGTCTGGTTTAGCAACAGGAATTTTAGGCTCAATTGTAATTGTAAGTAGAAGACTATCTGTAATGAGAAAAGTGGGCGCCTTATTTATTTTATTGAATTATGTGGCCAACTCATCTCACTTATTTGCTGTTGCCACTTACAATGGCAAATAAATAGCAATAGCAATAGCACTTAATAATAATAATAATAATAATTTTATTTCTATACCACCCTTCTCCCGAAGGACTCAGGGCGGTGTACAGCCAATTTAAAAACACAAGACACAACAATGATTAAAATTTAAAATAATTAAATAGATTTGGCCGGTTTAAAACCCCAAAAATTTAAAATACCCCAATTTAAAATCATTATGTTGATAGCCCAGCCTGGCGGAACAACAGGGTCTTCAATGCGCAACGAAACACCCGGAGGTCGGAGATCTTACGTATTTCCGGGGGCAGTTAATTCCACAGGGCTGGGGCTCCCACAGAGAAGGCCCTCCCCCTGGGTGTCGCCAGCTGACATAACTTGGCTGATGGCACCCTGAGGAGACCCTCTCTGTGGGAGCGGACTGGCCGGAGGGAGGCTACTGGTGGCAGAAGTCGGTCTCGAAGGTACCCGGGTCCTATGCCATGGAGCGCTTTAAAGGTGGTAACCAGCACCTTGAATCGCACCCGGAAGACCACTGGGAGCCAGTGCAGCTCGCGCAGGAGGGGTGTCACATGGGCACAACGAGTTGCGCCCATAACCACCCGCGCGGCCGCATTCTGGACCAGTTGGAGCCTCCGAGTGCTCTTCAAGGGGAGCCCC
This sequence comes from Arizona elegans, assembly GCA_022577455.1. Taxonomy (NCBI): domain Eukaryota; kingdom Metazoa; phylum Chordata; class Lepidosauria; order Squamata; family Colubridae; genus Arizona; species Arizona elegans. Next base: position 111,931,402 of record JAKOOJ010000001.1, read on the forward strand.
ATGTAGAGAGCATTACAATAGTCTAGCCGTGAGGTGACAAGGGCATGAGTGACCGTGCGCAAGGCGTCCCGGTCCAGAAAGGGCTGCAACTGGCAGATCAGGCGAACCTGATAAAAGGCCCCCTTGGCCACGGCCTTCATATGCTCTTCTAAAGACAGCCGTACGTCCAGGAAGACACCCAGATTGTGAGCCCTCTCTGTGGGGGGCAAAGATTCGCCCCCAATAGTCAGCAATGGCACCTGCTGACTATATCGGGACGCCGGCAGCCACAGCCACTCGGTCTTGGATGGGTTGAGTCTGAGCCTGTTCCTCCCCATCCAGATCCGCACAGCCTCCAGGCAGCGAGACATCACATCAAGGGCATCGTTGGGGTGGTCTGGGGTGGAGATGTACAGCTGAGTGTCGTCAGCGTACAGATGACACTTCACCCCAAAACCACGGATGATCTCACCCAGCGCCTTCACATAAATGTTGAACAGAAGGGGCGAGAGGACCGACCCTTGTGGCACTCCCCATGCGAGACGCCTCGAGGTCGACCTCTGCCCCCCTGCCAACACGAACTGCGAGCAGTCGGAGAGGAAGGAGGAGAACCACCGCAGAACGGTGCCCCCTATTCCTAACCCTCTCAACCGCTGCAGCATGATACCATGGTCGATGGTATCAAAAGCCGCTGAGAGATCTAATAGGACTAGGACAGAGGAGCAACCCCTGTCCCGAGCCCTCCAGAGATCATCCACCAACGCGACCAATGCCGTTTCTGTGCTGTGCCCCCGCCTGAAGCCCGACTGGCACGGGTCTAGATAGATAGCTTCATCCAGGTGCCCGGGCAGTTGTCGTGCCACCACACTCTCAACAACCTTCGCCACAAAACAAAGGTTGGAGACCAGACGGTAGTTAGCTAATTCAGCCGGGTCCAGGGAAGGCTTCTTGAGGAGGGGTCTCACCACCGCCTCTTTCAAGGCAGCGGGAAAGGCACCCTCACTCAGAGAAGCAGTTATAATCCCCTGGAGCCAGCAGTTATAAGCAGTTATAATCCCCTGGAGCCAGCCTCGTGTAACCTCCCGGGAGGCCAGTACCAACCAGGAGGGACACGGGTCCAATAAACATGTGGCGGCACTAATCCTACCCAGAACCCTGTCCACATCCTTGGGGGCCACAGGATCAAACTCCTCCCAGATAATATTTATAATAATATAATATAATTAAGACTTATATACTGCTTCATAGTGCTTTAGAGCCCTTTCAAGTGGTTTTACAGAGTCAGCATATTGCCCCGAACAATCTGGGTCCTCAGAAGAATGAAAGGCTGAATCAACCTTGAGCCTGGTGAGATTTGAACTGCCAAACTGCAGGCAGCCAGCAGGCAGCCGAAGTAGCCTGCAGTACTGCATTTTAACCACTGTGCCACCGCATCTCTTAAATAAAGATGCATATAATACAAAAAATAAAACATATAGTAGCTGGAAATCATAAAAAAGACTACCATTAATATATTTGGGGTCAGTTCAGGAACAAACCAAGTTTTTAAGGCCTTACAGATGGCAAAACAGAAATGGGGTCAATTTAATCTCAAGGGGAATCACGTTCCAAAGGGCAGGTGTCATGGCAGAAAAAGCTTTCCTTTTGGGTTCTGCCAGCCAACACTCCTTATCTGATGGCACACAATAACGACCGTCGCTGCTCATCATTTTAATGTTAGCCATCAAATAGAATGGGTGGGGTTTTTTTTAATGCTTTGGGTTTGTTTCCTTTTTTCCGCCTAGTTTATTTTATCCTGCTCTTAAATGCAGAAATGAACAGCTGAGCCAGAAAAAAAAAAAAAAAAAAGGAGAAGCAGAAAAGCCAGAAGCCTATTTCCTTCCATTCTGGTTGATGAAATAAAACAGAAGGATGTCAGGAAGGTGCAGCTTGTGTCTTTCCAATATCTAGAGTCAAGTACTATTGTCGTTTGCAAGGACTTTGAAGAAGCAGAAGCCTGCAGGAAGATTCTTATATTAGCTAGTAGTGGGGGACGCTTATGCCATTCTTGTCCAAATGTATCCCCTGATTTTGTTACCTAATTACCTTGATTGTTTACAGAGCTCCACTAATAAGCAGCTGCCATTCTTCTGTGTTTCTGTTCATTATTTTTGGCCTCTTGTACGAAATCTGTGACAAGGGTTGTTTGTGTACATTAGTAGTCTTTGTGCAAGGGTTAGGCTGAAAATGTGACAAATAGCATATCTATCTGAAGCAGGTTCATTTTTTTTTTTTTGAACCACTAATAACCAGATTGGCCTGGACTCAAACAGACACAAAGCACTGCAATTCTGGACAATTGATGGGATTTTTGCATCTCCGTTCAGCGAGTGGGGGAAAAGACTTGTATTTCACAAAAGGAAAGCTTCAAGGGTTCAATTTGCCTTTTATCTTTTGTAGTTGCTGCTTTCTAGTTCTGTGCTGTCACAGTCTTTACTTTTTCTGTGCCCGTGCTGGGCTTCTTGATTCTTCTCTCCTTCCAAATCTTAGCCCTTTCTGAGGGAAACAGCAGGGGTAACTTTTCTTTCACACCAGTTCTGAGAGAAGGAAAGAAATGCCCCCCGCCTCTCTCCTTCCTTCCTTTTTCTTTCTCTCTCTCTCTATTTACTTCTTTCTCTTTCTTTCTCCCCCTCCTCTCTCTCCCTCCTTCCCTCCCTCCCTCCCCAGTTTCCTCAGCTGCTGCCTCTTTCTCATCAGGCTTGTTATCTTAGTTAGTGTTTAATTGATTCCTGGGCTTGGGCTCTGTTGATTCAGCTTCTTCTTCACGAGGCCTCTAGTGGAAAAACTCCCAGACAGCCATCTTGTCTTCCTCCTCTCTCCTGCCTCTTTCCCATTTGATTGGCAGCCGGGTTGTCCTGACAATGGGGGAAGGCCACATTGGGAGGGGGAGGAAGGAAGGAGCAGAGGGGCTTTTCATCTCTTCAGGCAGTCCGTCCTTCCACACGATTGATTACTAAATCTATTTTACAATAAGTTATAGCCCACAGAATGGAGTAAAAGATTTGTCATGAGATAGCACTTGAGTTAGGCATTGGCGCTGTTTTTCTTTTACCCTGACACTGCTTTGAATGTTCAGCTGGAGCCCTGAAAAATCCATGAGCAGCATCTCTGGCTATCTCTATTCTCTCCCCCCACACACACTTCTTTGGCAATAAGCACAACAAATACTCATTACTCCTGTCCTCAAGGAAAGAGCCTGAAATACTCTTTGCTGTGTCCTGCAGAAGGAGGAAGCAAGGAAACCCTGGGAAGTCCAGCACAATGGGATGAGTGCAGACTGGATGAAAATTGAATGTGGTTATATGGCTATCTCATCTTTGTCTTCCCTCTGATAATTTTGAAAGGGACTATTCAAACTAAGAATGAGGTGGGACCATCTCCATATCTTAAATATGGGAGTGATGATACTGAGCAACCAGCTAGGAAAAGGATGTTATTTAATTAATTTAAACTTTTCATGTCCTAATGGACACCATTTAATTAGGATTGCTGATCAATAATTGCCTCTTCGAGTTCTTATAAAATAAGGGTTAAAAAGGTTAAAAAAGTGAGCATCAAATGCAACAGGTACAATTATTTTTATAACGTTAGCATCCATCTTGAAACAAACAAGATATTATGGAGAAAGAGGAACTGATAGCATTTGTTGTAGAAGTCACATATTGGATGTCAGCACAGTGACAATACAGTGCAGGGCAGTTACACAACTAGGGCAAAAGTAAACCATCTGATTTAAGAAGCACAGAATACAGTCTCACATTCAGCTCTACAACTGGTAATCAGCAGCATTCTAAACATAAGGATGTCTGCTTATGTATTGCTGCAAATATGTTGTTATTTCTTTAATGAAAAACCTCTATATAAGAATATTGATTCGAGAAACGTTTAAGGAATCTTAATTAAGCTACTGCAAAAAGCATTTTATTTAACTGTAACGTAAAATAATTATTCCCTCTATTTTCTTCTGTTTTAAAGAAGTTTTTTTTAGGTCAGATCCATTTGCTACAGTCTGCCTTACATACATATTTGTGGTGGTCAAAAAGATTCTGAACATAATAGCAATTACACAGATTTAAAATGAATCAACCATCTGCTCAGGGAAAGAATTTGGAGCTGATTTTGGAATCACTAAAAGCAATAAACAGTGCTGTGTTTTGAAAAGTGTGTAAAAAAATGTCGTATGATCTCTGCTGTCCTATGGCATATATGCAAACATACCTTTTGTTTTGCAATTAATGGAAACCACCTCTTGCAGATTAATAGTTTCACATGATGCGATTTTTAGAATGTTATTTTTCAGCTTTATTTTTTTAAATATATTCTGCTTTTAATACTTAAACTCTATCAGCTGCCTAGAGCTGGTTGTTTTGGGTGCTCTGATAACATTTATAAATAAATAAATCTTACCTCTTACAGCTCTTATACATGTGACTGTAACAGTTATATGAATATTATTTCTTGCCAGCAGACATGTTCCAATGTACTTTGCTTGCACCCTTATTTGCACATTTTGTGCTTGATTAACTAGAGTTGGTTAGTCAATATGAATACCAGCTCCCCAGTGAAATAGTGTTGCTACTTTTATTTGTAAATCAGAGGTTAAACAATCTGGTAATTTCCTAATAGTTAAAGCTAGCAGAAGCAACTGATGAAGAGATTTAACAGGCTCCCCAATTTTTTGGTAGTCACGTTTAGAATTCCAGAATGGTGTACTATCAGACCAGCTTTTTGGTTGCTGTGACTGTGAGCTTCTCCCTATTAATCTTCTAGACTAGCACCAAGGATGCTTTCTACTGTTTGTGTTTTATTATTTTTTTTCCTGAACACTTAGCCCTAAGATCCAGGCACCCATCATTTTATTCTCAGAACAACTCTGGAATTTAAAAAAGGATTCATTATATTCTGTGAAATAAAAATTATGCTTAAGAGTGTATCTACATAGTAGCTGCTCATTTTTACACACATTCACACAACATGTATTAATAGCCTTGTGGGTGCTAAGGCAGATATCACCTGCCACACTGATGCCCGTGATGAAAGTTCAGTATGTCTATTTCCAAAGAAAAAAATAGATATGACTTTAATTATAGAATAGGAACAGAGTTCATGGCTCATTGGCTTCTTTTAAACCGTTTAAGCATGGGACTTGTGTGTATGTCTCTGTGTTGTATAATACACTATTGAAGCAATAACCCAAGATTATTGTTTTACTTCTGCCATAGGGGATTTATAACTAAAAATGTTAGGGTTTGACATCTAGTCACAATCATGCTGCAAAAGGTAAAAAATGATACAATAAAGAGTAATGGCAAATGAGATTTTAGAAGTGATGGCTAAAATTCATCTGTCACAACAGAAGTGGGATTAATACATTTCTGTGCACAAATGGTACAGTACCTTGTTTGTTGTTCTTCATTAAATCTACCAACATTTCCCCTCCAGTTCCAAAATCATTTGTTTCATGTTCTAGCTCCATTTCGGTATCACTGCTACTGCTAGCAGAGTAAGTGCACACTCTCAGTGCCCTGTCCTGTACAAAACAACATATAATTCCTTGACTCAAAACAGAAAACATTTCACCAAAAGCAGTGAGTCTGGAGTGCAAGCATATAAGGTGAGCCATTTTCTATCTTTTTCAGCCCAAACAATTTATTTAGCTGCTGCCATTTGCTACCGATTATGTGATTAAATGTCACAATCTGTGAACTTTCTCCCAGCAGAACCTAAATATTAAAACCAGTTTGTGCACAATCCAGCTACAGAATCCACCTTGCTTTAATGTTATAACAATGCATTTGAGTAAAAAGGATCCATGAAGAGTTAGTGGCAACCCAGGAATTCAGAGTGGGTCATTTGCCTGTTTTTTCTCTGGGGTATGAAATAGTCATCCCATCAAATCCCTGAACTGACAGAAATGGAAGCAAACATTACTCTTGGGTGAGGAATAACTTTGGGAATATTTTGGATGTTTCCTGTATTATAATTTTATCAGGTGGCATTTATATTTTTATTGTTTTAGAGATATTCATTTCTTAGGGTTATAATTTTTAATGCTGTGAGCCACACAGAGACATTTTGTTACAAGATAGGTGACCAATAAATTCAATAAATACATAAATAAAATATTATTAAAGAAACATACAGTTGGAGGGACTTGGATATCATCTAGTACAGTGGTCCCCAACCTTTTCGGCTTGGTGGCCCAGTGGGTGTGGGGTGGGGAGAGGGGATGGTTATGTATGAGTGGTAGGCATGCGTGCAAGTCGCAAACAGCTCCATTTGCACACGCACGCACTCACCCACTGTTTGTGCAGCCCAGTTCTGAAAAGGCTGAGGCTCACTAGTGGGCCGTGGCCTATGGATTGGGACCCCTGATCTAATACAGTCCCTATCCAGTGCAAGAATCCAATTCTGCAGTGTCTTCCTATGAAACAATGTGTACTGAATTGCAGTAGGGAACCTGAATCAATACCATTCCCCAGAGGTACAATCTTCTGTAAGCATTATTGTTTTTCTTTGGTTTGTGCTAATCATAATGCTATACTTAGTTTTTCTCATAACTATCACCTGTTCAGTTTGATGGAGCTGAGACAACAGTGACTGGCTCAGAGACATCTAGAGGGTTTCTGTGGCTGAAGTTATAGTGGTTAAGGTATTGACTTAGAAACCAGGAGCTGATGAATTCTAATTCTGTTTTAGGCATGAAAGCTGCCTGAATGACTTTGGCCAATCACTCTCAGCCCATCCACTTCACAGGGATATTGTTATGGGGAAAATAAAAGGAGGAAGGAGTATTAAATGCATTCATCGCTTTGAGTTACTTATAAAAATAATACAGGCAAGATAAAAATCTAATAAAACTTAGGTCTTCCCACTCAAATCCAATACGTTAATAACCCCACTCCCTGACTTCACCTCGCTATTCAAAAGGAAATGATTCAGACTATTATCTTAAAAGACTATAGATTTATTCTAATTCTTTATTTGGCACAATGCAAATAATTGTATGATTGTAGTTTTTCAGTATAGCTTTTTTAAAAAAAAATATGACGCAGGGTAGACATGTAGTATCTTCTTGGTGAGATTCTTCTCTTTTTTCCAAAGGAAATTCTGAGTTTGATCACAAAAACGCAATGGGCTTTTCTTTTACTCTTTCATACAGTCCAGGTTTCTAAGAGAAATCAACCCAGGTATTTTTCTCTCGGAGAAGAAAATATAACTGCTTCATATATCCTTTGCACTTCAAAAAAGGAAAGCAGCTTTGGATGAAGGCAACTTTGATTTGGAAAAAACATTATAGCAAAAAATTTAAACATTCCTATCTTCACTGCCTCTTTTATCAAATTCAAGGCTGTTAACAGTAAAGAAAATAACAACAGCACGAAATAGTCTATGTATTTTTCAGATTAAACTTTGGCCTTCAAATTTTCTTGCAATTGACCTCAGTTTCCTGGAACATAGTAAGAGGCAGAATATGATCACTTTTTAAAAAGAGATAGTATGAAACTATAGTAATCAGTGGAAAATGAATTTCTACTGTATAGTGTTTGGGGATAACAAAGGATTGATGTCTTCAGTTGATAGATTACTTGACATCAAGTCACAAATTATTCCCCTGTAAATTAACTGTGCAACCAATAATAAAAATTATTTATAAATATTGTAAATGAAAAGGGAAAGCACATATAGCGTATTAATGCTAATAAATATGCATGATATATTACTGAACAGAAGTTCAGTTGAATATAAGTTTATTTTGGTACACCTACTGCTACACAAAATATTCAGCAATAATGTTATTTTACCACTCTTCTCTCTGTTAAACAGCTCACATCTTCTATGGAAATGATGAGAGACTAGTGGATTTGGTCTAAAAACAGAGGTAAGGTATTTCCTTGCCATGACCCTTATTGGGTGTTGGGTTTGTCATGTGAATTAGTGAATCATAAGATTCTGGCTTATACCAAGTTTGACCTTAAGTCTGTCTTGCCAACTGCTCTATGCTAAATTGAAATAGTTGTTCGGGATTTTAGGCAAGATTTTTTCCCCCATAGCATGGAGAAGCCAGGGCTGAACTTGGGACATTCAGAATACAATCCATCAATCCACCAACTCTAATACTGTGTTATAACCAAATTTCCAATATAACTGACATCACAGAGTTTGTGAGAATGAAGTAGGCTAGCAGATAATCACTTAGGGGATGGATAAAATATAAATTTGAGAAATAAATAAACTCTGAAAAATAAACCAAATACTTTCAGAATCTTTTACATTTATACCTTGGCTTTGATAACATTCTTGCTGCTCCAGTCTGGAAACATCTTTACGTTGTTACATTTTTCTTTTTCTGAATCATCTAATGATGCTGAAGCCAAACAACTCGATTCTTGACTGTTGTTTTCCACAGGACCTGTTACTCCTGGACAACAAAAAGAAATGGAACATGGCCTCTTGGATTTTGTTTGCATGTAAGGGTCAGATTCATTCATGAATTGACTGATTACACTATGGTCATGGGAAAAAGAGAGGACGGTGGCTTGCAGAATGCTACAAATGCAGAACATCTTCACATTCTTCTTTATCCGGAAAACATGCAGTCATCTCTGCCAGAAGACATTTACCAATAAACTGGATGTTAAAATAAATGCAACGAAATGTCAACATTTTTTATAAATGAAATCTCTTCCCTTTCAATAAATTTGAGTAAAGAAGACTGTGTGGGAATCTCGTTTCTTTATTGTAAGCTGCTGCTAAGGGCTTGATAACTCCATTTCTACAAAATGGAGGAAGAAGAAGTAGACAAAGTTAACCTGATATAAATTCTACAAGCCAAATCACTTAATATCATGGATCATATTTCCTACATTATAAAAAGGGCATAATTCTCAGCCATCCTTATTGTTAGGGATGTGCAAGAAGAACACATATAGCCTCCAATTATAAATAAAATAAAATAAATTGGCACTGAAATCACAACAATCTATGGGTCCTGACCATTTTTTTAATGGAAAGTTTGAGAAAGGGAACCATCAGATGTAGATTTTCCAACTGAGAGCAAAAGAACGAAACAGTAGAAAAAAATTCTCTTACAACAAGTGTTCTTAGCTAAATAATTTACTCTTTTTCAATTGAACAACTTGTAGAACAAGAGCACGTGTAAATCACAGTGCTTTGTAAGATTCACTGTATGCATGCATATGGGAGGGAAAAGAGAGATTGGTAAGAAGATAACATTTGAAAGTGGGAATGTTGCCCTCCCAATCTGCAGTATACCAGGCTTTTTTAAAAAAAATATCTTCAAGACAATTTAATTAAGAAACAGATCGTAGAAGGCTGGTGCAGTGAATATTAGCATTAAGATCAGGACAATCTTACTGCTACTGACTTCTTATGAAGCAATTCAGAGCTTGCAGTTCCTATTCAATTTGTTATAATGACAGTGTTTAATCATGGAGTCTTTTCTATAGCACGCTGCTGAACTGAGGTCACACATGTGGCTATTCAAGCATGTAGCATATAATCTATAACTAAGATTTCTGTTCTAAATCTCCTTTAGTTGTGCTATTAATTAACAATACACTTTTTAAAAAAACAGTTTAACTTAAAATACCTTTTCTTTAACTACAATCTGAAATGAGCAGGGGAGTTTCCAATGTATCATGCAGCATGTATTTGCATTCTGTTATAAGCATACAAACCTGTATTAGGAATATTACTAAATCAATTAAATTCCAGCAAATTTAATTAGAATGTGTCATAAACTTCCAAGAATCTTTAATGCAGCTTATTTAGTCATCTGTTCAATTTAAATATTGACACATTAGCAAAACATTATTTGGGAGTCTTGCAGTAGATTTCTAATTCTCATTTGAATGTGCCAGTGGATAAAAGGTCAGCTATGCCAAATAATTGTGCAGTCTGAACATGTTAAGGTACTCTTCTGTTCTAAACATTTTTTTTCTTTTATGAAGTATATGGGATCATGATTAAAATACTTTTTTAAAAAATAACATTTAGCACATGAGGTTCACGTACCTCTGATGAACTTGAAAAGGGCAGCCTTTTATACTTCTCAGTAAAATGTCTACGGAGATTCTCAGTCATCCAGGTCATAGTTGTCCCAAAGGTGGTTTTTAAAAGGCAACTGAGCTTTCTTATGGTTTCCCTCCCTTGAAAAAGTTTCCTCAGTTCAACTTGAATTGAAGAAGCTTCTTGGATAAGAAGCGAAACATTTTCAAGGGAAAGAAAACCTCCAATAAAGTCCAGTTGCCTTTTGAAAAGCACCTTTGGGATTCTGAATAAATGGTTAAGTTATTTCTAGATGTAGATGTATGCTTTATATAACAAGAATCATCAATGGGGTACTTTCATTGGCATTTACAACAAATCTACCTGGACTGGTCACATAGGACATGCATGTACATACACCCATAAACATTTTAAAAGTAAAAGCTCTCCCAACTCTGGAAAATCTTCAATTTGCTTTTGGCTAGCTTTGCCCTGACCTAGCTTTGACATTAGCCACAACGTATTTAAAGACACAGTGTGGAAGAGTAAGCTGCTGGAACAAAATTGCAGGCACCTCTGCTCCCTTCTTTTTCTCCTATTGGGGCCTTTCTCCCAGCATCAGCCTAGCAGAATTGCCATTAAAGCTGCAACCCTGGCACAGGTGTGGTAGGAGGTGTGTGCTTTGGAGCTCTGCAGCCACCAGCAGAGTACAGCAGCAAATTGAATGAAGGTGGTTTTCCTTCAGCAGGAGTGGATGCTCCAAAAGAGAGGAAAAGAAGTATAAAGATAAAGCTAGATAAAGCACAACATTTAAAAAAAAAAAAAAGATGCAAGAATTCTACATGGTGGCCATTAAGAGAAAAAGAAGAAATCTCAGGGCGGGGAAGGGGAGGGGAGGGGGGGAGACACTTATGACAAAACAGACTCAAGACATAAATGTTGATGCATATTAGCCATAATATGGAGCACAGTGCAGGGGTGAAATCCAGCAGGTTCTTACAGGTTCTGGAGAACCGGTAGCGGAAATTTTGAGTAGTTTGGAGAACTGGCAAATGGGAGTGGGAATGGAGATTTTGCAATATCCTTTCCCTGGAGTGTGATGAGAATGGAGATTTTGCAGTATCCTTCCCCTGCCATGCCCACCAAGCCCCGCCTACAGAACCAGTAGTTAAAAAATTTGGATTTCACCACTGGCACTATATTGACTAGTAATAATATAGATTATAATATGAACATTGTCAAATATAGTAATTGTCACATAATTATCATATAATTATCATACATACCATATAATTATGTGCTTGTTTTTAGAAAATAGAACATCCCCCTAACCCTTATAGGGAGATAGAAAGAAACCACCTGTTCAGGGCCCAGTATGTTTGTGTCTCTCTGGGTCAGGCTAACTGGGTACAGTTTAAAAAAGAACTTGTAACACGTGCTGTGTCTTCTTTATAAGACAACAGATTACCATTCAGCATCATAACATCTCCATTTCACTGGAATCCCCGGCTTGTAAAACACCTACAGTAATGCGAGAAGTCTTTTCAGCTGCATTTTTCACACATTTTTCCACAATGTTATCTGCTAGGAGGCCTCTGCTAATGAAAACTGACAGATGGACACAAAGCATCTCATTTGCAAAAACCAGAAGCTGTCATTTTACCTGAAGAAGCTGCTTTCGGAAGATGACTCTGCAAAGCCTGCACACCTCTATCAGCCATCGCAGGATCTGATGCCGAATGAGAAATTACACTCTCGACAGATCCCGGGCTTTTATTAGTTGTTGAAGGCACTTCTCGTTCTAGGGTTTGGGCTTTCTCAGATGGAGCCTGAGGAAAAGGTTGCTCGGGTGACGTGAAATCTTGATTTTCTAAATCCAGTCCTTGTTTAGAAACATGTCGGCCTGTTGAACGGTTTCCTGAGTCTGGAAGAGGAAAGGTTCCTATTCCACTGTCCAATGTCCTCATTTGGCAGCAGGATTCTAAAAGGTAAGAAGACAGGCTACTTTCAATGGAAAAGACCAAGCATAACAGAGGGCACCTTGAAGAAAGGGCTTCTGGGTAAAGGAAAGGGCTACAGCTCACAGGTTTTGTACATACATCCCTACCTGGGACTATTTTCAAATGAGATAAGGCCTTTAAAACTGAGAAAAATTATTGCAAGTCAAAGCGAACAGTATTTATTTATTTATTGATTGATTGATTGATTTATAAAGCTGTCTGAATGCATAAGACCCTTAGGAGGGTTTAAACGATTAAAATAATAAAAATAAATAAAGCAGAAAATAAAAAAAGAGGCTCTGAAAGGAGAACCATCCAGGTTAAAAAATATATATTCTAAAAGAAACCCATCATGCACTTTAACCCAAGGCCTGAGGAATGAGCCAAATCTTTGACAAACTTTTAAATGAAAGCAGGGGAGAAGCCATGGGGAATCTCTGGAGAAATGCGGGACCAGAGGACTGGCAGAGCATAGACAAAGCATGCTTCCTGGATCCCATCAGAGTACTTTGTCTGAGCAATGGGATCTGCAGTAGTCCAAATCTGTCTGATTTAATAGTACAGGCAGAAACTGCTGGAGACAGACAGTCCCTCAGATAGTCAGGCCCTAGTCCATGGACCAGACCTTTAATTGCATCTGTAAGTTACTGACAACTAGAACAGCCCACAAAGTATTACATTGTTAAGCAAAGGTGAGCCTTTTATTGCCCATGCCACTGCATTCTGAACCAGATGAAGCTTCCAAGTGATTTTCAAGAGCAGGCCCCTCTACAGCCTATCGAAATCATCCATATTGAAGTGTCTAAGGCATGAATCACTATCTGGATAGCCTCTCGATTCAAGAATGGACATAACTGACACAGAAGATAAATAGGTGTGAAAGCCTTCCTAGAAATAGTGCCATCTGCTTTTTAAATAGGTGGTGTGCATCCTGGAAAACCCCCAGTCCTGAATAAGAAAGTACTACCTCATCCAACATTAAAAATGAAGGTTCTTCAGGGCCAAATGACTGAACTCACAACAGTTCAATCTTGACAGAGTTGAGTGTGAGTCATCAGCTCCCTCATAGCTTGCAAGCATTGGGAGAAGACTTCTAACAGCATCCCTCAGAGAGAGCATACTGATTTATTCCAAAATTGGATAACCAAGCAAAAAAGGAACCAGAAAATGATCTACGTATAACAGAAGATTGATAGCAATGTCCTACAAGGTCAGCTCACAAAAACTATATCTAAAGGTATATATCATGCCCTTAAAGATTTGGGTCAGGGTCATGGTGGCCAAGAACAGAGTTGGCCCAAACTCTGAGTCACCTTGGGTCACCCCACAGCCTCCAATGAACTATAAAGCCTTTTCTTTTTGATAATCTTAGTATCCAACCTACTCAAATAGTCTGATAGTACAACAAAGCTAAGTACAAAGCAAAACAAAATGTCTGTTCTGTAGCTACCAGGTCTGTCCATTACCTAATACTACTACTAATCCAATTTCAAGTAGAGGCATTCTTGGAAAAAAATTGAAGTACAGACTATATGCAAATTAGATGTTCCACTTTACTGCCATCTACATTAAAAAATGAAGTAAGGAATGGAGTACAAATTAGTGAGAACTGTTGCATAGCCAGCTTTGGCCTATATGAGTAGTACAGATCCAGTACATTTCAATATACTCTGAAATTTGATTTTACTTTTTTATTTTATTTATCAAATTTATTTGCTTCCCAATCTTGCCATGGGGCTATTCTGGGCGGCTTACAATAGTAAATGGAAAAAAAATGATAGAAATGTAAACATAACATTAGTAAAGAAATGAAACTATAAAAATAAGCAATGAAAATACAATATGAATTAAAAGATGGTTGGTGGGGAATATTATAGTATATGGTCCTCAAAGAATCACAAAGCAAGTAAAATGAAGCTTTTGTTGGAGGTATTATCTTTTATTTTTCCTAAGGGACTTTCATAATAGCATTTGCTATTACAGTTATAACTTCACATATGCCTAGAATGACTTTAGTCTAAATAAGACAGGGTTAGGCTCTTATTTTTAGAGAAGAAATTCAAAATGCTATCATATAAAGTTATTTTTAATCAGTTCAGTAGCTATCTGGAAATACATCAATCTGGGGTATTTGAGATTTGAGCAAGGACTGTACTCTTCTTACAAAATAAAAATCAAAGCATCCCAATTATTTTAGGCTCACTAAGTTACTCACAGAATTGTAAAATTGGCTTAGGAGACTTCATGAAATGAAAGATTGCACAGAATACATCTTAAACCAAATGTAGGCCTATACAACTAGTCTATTTCAGGCTATCTAATAAAAGTCATTCTAGAGACAGATATAAAGAAATAAAAAGGGTATCCATGCATTCTGAACACTGTTTGCACATAGAAATAGATGGAATTTGTTTGAGTAAGAAGAAATAATGGTAAGATTAGGAAAGTACTGGGCTATCACTCATACATGGTAATTAACCACCACTATTTCAGTACCAGCCCCTATCTAAACTTCAAAGTGTGTAAAACAATTGCTGCAACCTGAATATTTTGCAGTATTTTAAGCCAGGTTCAACAGTGTAAAATGGTGGATGAATATCCAAGTTCAACACCACAAGCACCAAATGATAGTCTCTTTGAAAGCACAAATAAGGAATATTTATCAGGAATAAGTTTAAATTTTAGTTCCAAAAGCAGTGAATATTACTACTAGTATTATTGTTAGAAGAGAGAAGCTAAAGGGTTGGTTTTTTGTTTTTTGTTTTGCTTCTTGTGGAAATGGACCACTGCCAGATTTAATGAATCAATCTAATTGTACTGCTCTTCCTTGCCCCCTCCTCTCTCCATATATTTGTAATGGACAAAAGCCATATACCATCATTGTACTATTTCAACTACTCACTTTTCCAGGATTTATGAAAGGTGGGAACTTTGGATCTATGATTCAAAAAGGTACTTTGCTCTGGAGAGGAAAGAGCAACATTCACCAAATAGATAAACAAATATTTCTGTAACCATTTTGACCCATTTTAATAATTTTTTCTCTAGACAAGAAAGATCCCCTAATTTGATATAAAGATTCTTTAATATTTCTTCTTTCAGTTTCTTATAACAAATCAGTTCTTTGATATTACATTTTTCATTTTACTGATTCCATTAGCTCCAAAATATCCCTCTTCAATACTCCTCAGTACAACTATAGGCAGTTATCTCTTATTATATTTTACAGTTTATGTGAAATGAAAAGAAAATGAGTCCCATTAATGCCAATATCATTTACAAACAAGTTACCATGATTACGGAAAGTATTTTGAATGATAAATTCCACAGCACTGGCAAAGTGGCAGCAAGGCTCATTTCAAAGAGGCTCTAAGACTGAAATGCTATTCTCAAAATCCTGGATATCTGGAAGTTACTACAGCCAATTTTCAAATAAACATGAATTGGATCCAGTTGCAAATAAACGTCTGCCTCCAACCTATATTGCAAGAGTATGTCTGGGTATCACCATTTAATTTCTCTTTGTGTTCAGAAAACAAGAAAGAACCCTCCCTCCCTCCCTCCTTCCTTCCTTCAACTAAGAGACTAATCTCTTGATTTAACTCACAATAGTCCTATTTACTTACTTAAAAGAGTTAAATGGATGCCCATTTTATATATCGTAACCCTGGACAGTTCAAAATGTAAAAAATAAAGCATAAAAGCAAACAGTAATATTAACAAAAACTAGATCTCATGGCACCCCCCCCAAAAGAACATTCCCCATTTATCTACTGGTCACCAGTCTCACCCTACCTCAATGTTTGTGGGAAGATGCAATGCTTCATGGCCTTCTGGGAGCTTCTTCATTGATATACATGACTGGGAAAAGGGGCTGAGGTTCACTCTGGCTTGCAAATGGGAAAATGAGCTTAATTATCTCAGCCAATGACTCTGTGGATGTTAAAAATTCCAAATAGCCCTAGCCTTGATTTGGACTAAAGTAGCTTCCCCAGCCGTCATATCGTTTAAACTGCTTTCTGAGGGGCTACTCTACCACTTTGAATGCTGCTTCTGTAGGATTATTATGTAGATCATAATCTGAATTTCCACATGATTTCTTAGTTTATATTACTTGATTCTGATCTGAAGTGTTAGAAGAACAAGCAATTCTGAATAAATTCCCATTATCCCATTGTTTCAGTGAACAGAGTTCATTATTATCTCTCAAATTCCTTTCTATATTTTATGACAGAATAAAACATGGGAGCAAAATATGTATTTTTCTTCCCTTCCACTCTAGTTCCTTGGAAGCAATTGTCAGTGAGACAGAAGAAGGTATCTCAATCTCAGTCCAGTAATTTTAGAGTCACTAATCAAGCTGGAAAATTAAAGAAACGTATCTGTTGAACATCCCTGCAAGTGTACCAAGTTCATCCTTGCAGCAACTAAGCTTTCCTTTCTTCTTGAAAAATACGAACAAAACAAGAGGAAAATATCCTCTGGTCGTGAATAGTATTTTCTTCTTAAAAGTGTAAAATGGAAGCTATTGTGTTTCCTGCTATTTGCAGGTTTCTGGAGAGATGAGAGAAAAAAATCTTGTGCTTATTTTATAGTGTTCCATGTGACATTCAATGCAAACCTCCTTCCATCTAGACAGAGTAATTTGCAAAATATTACAAAAGAGATTACACTAAAAGGGTTCATTGGTATCTGTACACACTTTCAGCTGACAACCGCAGAAGCATTAGCTTAAAACTGAGAGAGATGAAAAAAAAAAGCTAAAAATCAGATCACATCTTCTCACAACAAGCTATATAAAGCTGAAGGGAAGACCACTTCTACTGGCAGCCTGAGAGGAAATTTCAAAAGTCCAGAGTTTGGGTATGTTTAAATTGTACTGAGGATGTTTCTGAAATGGGGGTGGGGGTGGGGGAGAGAAATGGCCTTATATCAAATCAGCAAGAAACCTGGAAGGGTTCTAGAAGTTGTGCTGAACTTTTTGGGGTTAGCCATAACTCAGCAGAAGCCATACCAAGAAATTTAGGTTGTTCCAGGTTTTAGTTAAAACAAAACTCAGCTGAGTGAAAAGGGCATGGTTGGTGTGTGTTCGTTCCCCCCTCCACCCTCAGCAGCTTATCTGAGGTCCCAGTAGCTATCCCAGTGTCTTCCTTGCCTTCTCTCCTCCTGCCATCATCAATGTCCCAATGTGTCATAGGCTTCCTTGGGGGGGGGGGGGAATTGATTCCTTTGTAAAACTACTGAATAGCATGCAATACTTTTATTGCTGCAGGGAGTAATAACTACATACAAAAGCTGCAAATAAAGTGATTTGCTCACCTGGAGAGGATGTGTTGAGCTTCCATACCATATAAGGCATTATACAAAAAGAAGAGAAAGTTAAAGAACATGAGGAAGACCCAGAAGAAGATGGAGAGACAACATCAAAGACACACTACCACAACATCAATCAACAATAGTTGAGGCTGCCAGAAGAGTGAGAACCAGAAGAGACACCCAAAGTGATAGAAGGAGAAGAGGGGGGAGGAGGAGGAAGAGAGGGGGGGAGGGGAAGAAGAAGAGGAAGAGGAAGAAGCAGCACAACAACAACAACAACAACAACAACAACCTAGCAGATGTTTGGAGATCTACTATGTGTTGGATAAGGGCTCTGAGTTTATTCAAATTTCAAGCATCACTGTACTGAACTGCACTGCAGTTCATGGTTCCAATTATGTTGTAAGTGGATTTTGGAATGCTTTTTTACATTTGAGATGGGAGAGGCAAATCTCCTCATGTGAGTTTTGTGTATAGAATCACAATCTGCGGAGTGTCCACATTTCTTTTATTTGTTTTCCCTTGGAGACAAGAGAAAAAAATTCTTGACTGCCAGATCATTAAGGCAATACATTTCATTACTAGTCTGTCTGACTGGGAACTCCTGTGCAGTGCAGAAGATTTCAAGGTGCATGTCTATAGTAGCGTTGTCTATAGGGTTATAATCCTGTGGCAC
The DNA here is from genome assembly GCA_022577455.1 of Arizona elegans. NCBI lineage: Eukaryota > Metazoa > Chordata > Lepidosauria > Squamata > Colubridae > Arizona > Arizona elegans. The sequence goes on from JAKOOJ010000001.1 coordinate 111,949,423, forward strand.
GTTGGTAGTAGAAGTGAAGGGTAGAAGAGGAAGAGGAAAACAAAGACACCCAAAAGATTGGGAGTGGATGGGTTGGTGGAGTATTTAGTACTGGGAGCTGCAGAAGGAAGGAAGGAAGGAAGGAAGGAAGGAAGGAAGGAAGGAAGGAAGGAAGGAAGGAAGGAAGGAGGAATTGTTGTGTCACTGATGTTCTTGTTTTGTTCTAAGCCCTTCCTTTACTTCTACCCATTGCTCTGTTTCAGCCTATACATAAACTATAACAGTCCGGTTTACTTTCATGCATCCAATCATCTGAACAATATGTGGAAAACAGGTGCTCTCTCTGCTGAATACTTCACGTACAAAATATTTTGCACATCCTTAAATTAGATCAAATAAAATAATTCAACCTAGACTGTAGTGTGCAATCATGTATTGGCTGGCGCTACTCAATACAATCTAACAAATCATTTCCTTTTCAATTTTATGTTTCCTCCTATTGATCTTTTCATAATATTTCCAATCTGTTATTTAATTTTGTCACAGTAAGCCCAGCTCTTTCAAATTTTATTTTCCTTTTTACTATATTGTGAATCTTAGTGGACTGTTAGTATGTCCCCCGGCTCAAATACTACTTGAACACCAATGACATTTATTCTGAGAAATCATTACATTTATATCCAATATATTGACCAAACCAAGTAGTTCAAACATACATAGCAGGGGCAAAGGATTCCCCTGCTAGAAATTAAATGTGAGAAATGGGCCTACCTTCAACTTGCACTAAATTAAATGGCTGGTTTTCTTGGAAGGAAACAGATTCATCCACGGATGCCTATTAATTCTGAAACATTACCATTTCCAAATATTAGCCTGATTTTTCGTAAGCACTCCAATGTGAATCGTTCTTTTCTTTAAAATACATTTGCAATTGGCAAGTAGATCTCAAACTACAGATGGCAGAGCAGCTCTCTTTATTTGCCTGTCCTTTCCATTCTTGGAAATGCTAAAACAAGCAAACAAACAAACAACACCCACCCACCCACCCCCAAAATTAAGATTTTGGCTTCCAAATCAGTTTTAAAGTGGATTACATATGTTGGCTTGTGTTTAACTACATTAACTAAAGTTGAATGCATCAGGTTTTCATTTTTCTGCTCTGAATGGCCAACTAGTGCATGAAACTGAAAAGAAATAAACTGTTTATAAAAGCTTTTTTTTTTTTTTTTGAGATTAGTTTGTAAAAACTAGTCTCAAAGCCATGGCATACACTGAACAATAGAAACAAAAGAAACTAGAATAGAAATAGAAAGAATAGAAACTTCATGCATTCAAACCAGCATGGATGAAGCAAAATTGTAGGGTCAACCGATAGGGTTGCAGGTAAGGCCTTGCCATGCATTGGGGCCTCAAATTCTAATACTGAGTTGGAAGCACACTACACTTACAACTGCAGCATTTTTAGCAGACGGAACTGCTGCCTTCTTTTTGACTGCACCACAACATTATCCTGAAGATGGCTGGGGTGAATATAGGTGGCGCTCCACTTACGACCACAATTGAGCCTAAAATTTCCATGGCTAACATTTAAGACATTTGTTAAGTGACCTTTGCTTCATTTTATGACCTTTCTTGCCATGGTTGTTAAGTGAATCATCACAGTTGTTAAGTTAGTAATATGGCGTTAAGGGAATCTGCCTTCCCCGTTGACTTTGCTTGTCACAAGGTCACAAAAGGTGATAGCATGAACCTGGGACACCGCAACCGTCATAAATATGAACCAATTGTCAAGCATTCAAACTGATCACATGATCATGGGGATTCTGCAATGGTCATAATGTGAAAAACAGACATAAACCATTTTTTTTTCAGTGCTGTTGTAACTTCTAATAGTCACTAAACAAATAGCTTTAAGTGAAGGACTGTGTGAACTATAGCAATCTATAGGATCAGGTAATATCCAAACTTTGTTTGTTGGTCCAAACAAAGTTCTTTTTCATATGATCCTTTTCTTCCTTTTCCTTATTCAGGTACTGAAATCTAATACCAACCAACTAATCATTTCTTGGAATGTACTGCCAGATATATTAAAAACCACAGAAACATTTGCAATAGAATGAAGTTCCTAATTATGAACTGGACAACTTTAAAAGTTACAGTTTTGTTTATCGGCCATTTGGAAAACCTTGTACAACAGCCTTCCCTATCCAAAAAGTGACTTTACTGAATGTTAACTTTCATGGGAAGGCTACATACATATTTCCAAGATCATAGCTTCATAAGTGCTCCCTCTATTGTGGGGTGCTTTGTTATTTACTCATGCTGAAAGCTCAGTAACGTTCACATTGCTCACATGATATTAGAGGAGATGTTCATCCCATGTCTCCCTAGAGTCTTTTAGCCAAAGTTTACATTAGAGAACATTAGCCAATGAAGAGCACATCAATACATTCAGAGTTAATAGTTTTCTAAAGATCTATGCTATTTATTCATTTTCTTGTAGTTATGTCTCCCTGTCTTAAAACATTTTTTTCAGGATCTGTCTCCATATGAAAAAAGGGGAAATTAATATCGTTATTCATCTGCTGAAACCGTGAAGATGAACTGAGGTGCTGAAAAAGTCGACCTCACCAATATGGAGTGCCAAACAAAGAAAAGGCAGTGGAAAATATCAGAATCCAAAGCTCTGGCTGTAGTGAAAAGAAAGGAGTTTGGAAGTCTGTAAAACCAGGACAACTTACAGTTGTGTCAGGCAACATGACAATTAGTTCATTCCTTCTTTGTAGACCCAATGTCTACTATCAACCCTAAACTTTCATACTTTAGTGACGTGAATGTCATCTTATTGCAGATTATTGTTTGGTTTCTTAAATTCAGTGGTCCACCAATGGTATTTTAAAGCAGTTTAAGGAGATAAGGGGTGGAAAATAAGGCTTTTCTTTCATAATAGTAATAAAACTTCCCTATTTTCTCTCAAATTCCCCCCCTCTAAACTTAAAATCTAAGCCATTAGCTTTTTATAAGATTTGAGGTATCAAATTCTGCTCACTTAGATTCTGACCAGACCCCCATTTTATTTAAATGTGACCCAAATATTTGCTAACTACTGAATTATCACTGACTGCTAAACAGGAATTCTTACTCAGATGTCTTCCAAGTACCACCCAGACCCTATTCTGCTTAGATTGTTCAAAATCAGTCTATATAATAAATGTGACTCAATAATGTACAGAATTGATGGGTTTTTTGCTTTTTTCTTAACACAGATTATTATTTTGAGTAAGAAACCAATTAAAAATTGTTTTTTAAACCAATATGTTCTCTAAACCAAGAGTAGAAAGTTTTGGTGAATCCACAGATTTTCTTCCACATTATCCCAATTTCAGGACATGAATTCTCCTCCTCCAGACCAGATGATATTCTAAGCACTGTGCCCAAAGCTAACTGAATATAAGCAGGAAGCGACAGTACTTAGCAAATGGTTATGATTTAAGGCCAACATTTTAACATGAATTTATTTCGGGAAGCTATTTTCCTTTTAACAAATTCCTGCAATAAAAGCTGGGGGGGGCGGGTTTTCTGTCAGAGAATTCTGTCCCTTCCTATTAGCTGGAACTGAAATTGATGAATAATTCATTGATAACAGTAAAGGCCTCCACTTAGGCCATCTGAACAGTATGGAATTTTGGAGGACTTCCCACTGTATTTTTCCCATCTGTAGAATATGGTCTTGGGGATAGAATGAGCAATTTTTTTACTAGTCATATTTATTTTTGGGGGGGTAGATGTAAGAAAAAATAGGTAAAATGAGACTCCAAATAGCTAGAATTTCCATGCATTGTTTCTATAAAACCACTTATCTGAGAAATCACAACACAATCAGAAATCACAACACAAAACAGAAAAGTGCATAAACAGAATTGTCAGAGCCTTTTATTCATTGGAATATAAGGCTCTGACAATTCTGTTTATGTACTTTTCTGGTTCTCACTTTCATTGTTATGGAATCCCTGAATACTAGGATAAGAGTCAGGTAAGAAATGTAGGATACTTTTTACAAAGTTAGATTTTAGCTGCTTTTTCCAAGAATTTTGTCTAATCATCACTCTGTGACCATTTCTCTCTCTTTTTTATAGATGCTCTAAATTTGATTCCCTTAATATCCTCATACAAGCTACATTATGCAGGTGGTGCTTTCTCTGTGACAGAATGTAAGACGACTTCCTATTCCTAATTTACAGATTATTACATCTGAGTGGGGGAACCCACTTTATCTTCCTAACAAGTAAATATAGAATTTTAAAAGAACGTTTGAAATCAGGGAAAGATATGTTGCACATACAGAAATCGAGTTGCTCATTTCTAGATGTATCCTGAGTTATTTATCTCTAGATCAAAACTACGGTTCTTACAAAAAAATAAAACACAATAAAGCCATCCGATTTTTATATATTATTTATGAAGCAGAGGATTGAAAGCAGTTACCCCTAAACTAGCTATTATAGCATATACATACAGTGCATTCAGAAAGTATTAAGATCCCCTTCACTTTTGTCAATTTTGTTATGCTGCAGCCTGATTCTACAGCTTGTTGAAATTCATTTTTTTCTCACTAATCAGTACCCGATAATGACAAAGTGAATTTTAAAAATGTCTGTAAATTTATTAACCAGTGGAATGGAATACTTAACTAGTGGAATGGCTTGCCTTCAAAAGTTGTGGATGCCTCATCACTGGAGGCTTTTAAAAAAAGACTGAACAACCAATTGTCTGAAATGGTATTGGGTCTCTGCTTGAGCAGTGGGTTGAACAAGAAGACCTCCAAGGTACCTTCCAGCTCTGTTATTCTCTTAATTTCGGAGATGTGCTTCCTGTCAAACCATTTAAAAGAACAAGCACAGCTCAGCTTAAAAAAAAAGTACTATTTTGACTTAGAAGGATTCTATTAAGATGAAACCCAAGGATTCTATTAAGATAAAACTATAGAACTGATCATATTTAAAAGGGTAGGCTTATTGGTCATAGTAATATATTTAACGGATACTGGAAGTTGTCCTCCCCAAATCACCATAAAACAGGGGTGAAATGCTATCAGTTCGGACCAGTTCAGGCGAACCGGTAGTGGCAGCGGGTGATTTGGTGGATCAGTAGCAGCGGCAGCACAAGGCTCCGCCCATCTGCCCAGACATTGTAGTAATCTGTTTTTGACCCTCTGTGCATGCGCAGAAGGCTTTGTGCATATGTAGTGGTTCCAAAATCGCACATGACGTGTGCGTGCACTTCCGAACCAGTAGGGAAGGTAAGTAGATTTCACCCCTGCCATAAAACCTTGCCTATATGATCCACACAGGAAAGTTGTCAGAAGGAAATCTTTAGGTATTGCCTAAAAAAGCCATTCATTTGGAACAACATGCCTTAGATTGATAAAACAAAAACAGCAAAAGATGAATTTGGGATAAAAACAGTAAAGTGTTTGAAGGAAACATCTTACAATCGTGCCTCTAGTATGGGTTGGGGTTTGTGGCAGCTAGTTGACAGGAAATATGGTACAGATGGAAGGATGGATTTGACTAAATATCAATATTCTCTAAATATTAACATCTCACTGTCAGTGAAGAATTGAAAGGCAGAAAGAGAGTGCATATTTCAGCAAAACGGTAATATGAAATGTAGCTTGAAATCAGTCGAAGTATTTAGTTACAAAAGATAAATGTTTTTAAATGTCCCATATCGGAACATTACTGAAAATATGTGATCAGATCTCAACCATGTAGGGCTTATAAAGAGACCTAAAAATATGTCTGAACTAGAAGAGTTTTGCAAAGAAGAGCAGGGGAAAAAAAGACCTCCCAATGCAACGATGGAAAGATACTTCACTGTTTTGTTATCTTGGATCTGTATATAACTGCTCATAAAAGGATGCAAGATATTATTATTATTATTATTATTTATTAAATTTTTATACCGCCCCCTCTCCCGAAGGACTCGGGGCGGTGAACAGCCAGAATTAAAAACACACAATACAAATATTAAAATACATTAAAACAAAATTAAATTATCCTAGGCTTCTCCAATTTAAAACCCCGTTACCCATAAAATTCACCCAATTAAAAAATTTTAACCCAGCCCGGCTTGCTGAAATAAAAAAGTCTTCAGGGCCCGGCGGAAGGTCCGGAGGTCCGGGATTAGTCGTATCCCTGGGGGTAGCTCATTCCAGAGGGCGGGTGCCCCCACAGAGAAGGCTCTCCCCCGGGGGGTCGCCAGCCGACATTGCCTGACAGACGGCACCCTGAGGAGACCCTCTCTGTGGGAGCGTGTTGGCCGGTGGGAGGTTATCGGAGGTAGAAGGTGGTCTCGTAAATAACTGGGTCCTAAGCCATGGAGCGCTTTGAAGATGAGAACCAACACCTTGAAGCGCACTCGGAAGACCACTGGAAGCCAATGCAGCTCGCGCAGGAGAGATGTCACGTGGGAGCGCCATGTCGCCCCCATAAGTACCCGCGCGGCCGCATTCTGCACCAGTTGGAGCCTCCGAGTGCTCCTCAAGGGGAGCCCCATGTAGAGAGCATTGCAGTAGTCGAGGCGGGAAGTAACGAGGGCATGAGTGACCGTGCATAGGGAGTCCCGATCCAGAAAGGGGTGCAACTGGCGTATCAGGCGAACCTGATAGAAAGCCCCCCTGGCCACGGCCGTCATATGCTCTTCTAAAGACAGCCGTGCGTCCAGGACGACACCCAAGTTACGCGCCCTCTCCGTGGGGGCCAATGTCTCGCCCCCGATAGTCAGCGATGGCACCAGCTGACTATATCGGGACGCCGGCAGCCACAGCCACTCAGTCTTGGAGGGATTGAGTCGGAGCCTGTTCCTCCCCATCCAGACCCGCACCGCCTCCAGGCACCGGGACATCACGTCAAGGGCATCGTTGGGGTGGTCCGGGGTGGAGATGTACAGCTGGGTGTCATCAGCGTACAGATGGCACTGCACCCCAAAACCACGGATGATCTCACCCAGCGGCTTCACATAAATGTTGAACAGGAGAGGCGAGAGGACCGACCCTTGTGGCACCCCACAAACCAAGTGCCTTGAGGTCGACCTCTGCCCTCCAGCCAACACAGACTGCGACCGGTCGGAGAGATAGGAGGAGAACCACCGTAAAACAGTGCCTCCCACTCCCAACCCCTCCAACCGGCGCAGCATGATACCATGGTCGATGGTATCAAAAGCCGCTGAGAGGTCTAATAGGACCAGAACAGAGGAGCAACCTCTGTCCCGAGCCCTCCAGAGATCATCAACCAACGCGACCAATGCCGTTTCCGTGCTGTACCCGGGCCTGAAGCCGGACTGGAACGGATCTAGATAGACGGTTTCATCCAGGTACTGCGGGAGCTGTCGCGCAACCACACTCTCAACAACCTTCGCCAAGAAGCAAAGGTTGGAAACTGGACAATAGTTTGCTAAAACAGCTGGGTCCAGAGAGGGCTTCTTGAGGAGGGGCCTCACCACCGCCTCTTTCAAGGCGGGAGGCAAAAACCCCTCACTCAAGGAAGCATTTATAATCCTCTGGAGCCAGCCTCGCGTAACCTCCCGGGTAGCCAGCACCAACCAGGAGGGACACGGGTCCAATAAACATGTGGTTGCGTTCAACCTCCCCATCATCCTGTCCACGTCCTCGGGAGTCACAGGGTCAAACTCATCCCAGATAACCGTCTCAAGACAGACCTTGGACAACCCGCCTGTACCTACCCAGTCAGAGTCCAAGCCTTCCCAAATTTGAGCGACTTTATCGTGCCGATAATGCGCAAAATCCTCAGCACGACCTTGCAAGGGGTCTTCCCGCGCTCCCAGATGGAGAAGGGAGCGAGTCACCCTAAACAAGGCAGCTGGGCGATTTTCTGCCGACGCGATAAGAGCGGAAAAGTAATTACCCTTCGCCGCCTTTATCGCCACTAAGTAGGTCTTGATATAAGACCTCACTAGTGTACGGTCAGATTCGGAGCGACTGGCCCTCCAACTACTCTCTAGGCATCTTTTCCGGCGTTTCATCCCCCTCAGCTCCTCGGAAAACCAAGGAGCTGGGCAGATTCGGCGCCGGGTCAGAGGCCGCAAAGGCACGACCCGATCTAAAGCACCAGCGGCCGCCCTATCCCAGGCGGCCACCAGGTCTTCCGTCGAGTCGCGCGCCAGAGTCTCAGGAAATGGCCCAAGCTCCATTCGGAACCTATCAGGATCCATCAGGCGCCTGGGGCGGAACCACCTGATCGGTTCCGCCTCCCTGCGGTGGGGCATAGTGGTCAGGAAGTCAAGTCTAAGGAGAGAATGGTCTGACCATGACAAGTGTTCAATAACTATATCCCCTGTATCTAAGCCATTCAACCACTGACCAGAGACAAAAACCAAGTCCAGCGTGTTTCCTCCTATGTGAGTGGGGCCCTGAATTAACTGGGTCAGGTCCATGGCCGTCATGGAAGCCATGAACTCCCGAGCCACCTCAGATGCTTCACCGATGGACGGCAGGTTGAAATCCCCCATGACTAAAAGCCTGGGGGTATCAACCACCACCCCGGCTATAACATTGAGGAGCTCGGGCAGGGTCGCTGCCACGCAGCAAGGAGCCAGGTACGTAACCAGCAGGCCCATCTGCCTCCCATGGCCCCACTTCACAAGGAGAGACTCACAACCGGCTATCTGAGGTACAGTGGCCTCCCTAGGATCAAGACCTTCCTTTACAATAACCGCCACCCCCCCCACCCCTACCCTGGGCCCTTGGCTGATGAAATGCGCGGAAACCCAGTGGGCACATTTCTACGAGGGGGACCCCCCCTCCAGGCCCAACCAGGTCTCAGTAATACCCGCCAGGTCCGCTCCCCCGTCCTGGATCAGCTCACAAATGAGGGGGGCTTTATTAACCACGGACCTGGCGTTGCACAGCATCAGCCTAAGACCCAGGCTCTGAGACTCCAGACAACCCAGGGAACGGGAAGAGCCTTGTGGGCCGGAGCATGTCACCGCTTGAAGACAGCGGATACGTGCCCCCACAACATGATATGGCCCCCTGCTCCCACCATACCTGCCCCTCCCACCCACGGTCCTGATGACATCGCCCTCCTCCCTACCAACACCAACCCCCTCCGATCCCCGCTCCGCACCTCCCCTAGCATGACCCTGTGCCGGGCCTGGCCCCCTCCCCAACAAATCACCCTCCCTATCCTTTGCCAAACAACCCTCCCCCCTCCCAAAACCCCTTAAAAGATTGGCAAATGACAATTTTAAAAAACCCCTCAGCCCCCTCTTTGCCGCATGCCACCTCTCGGGATTCCAAAATCCGTCATCGAAGTAGGCCCTCGATAGAGTGGAGGGCCAATCCTGCGAGAGGGGGGAGTCTCGCAGAACAAGAAGCTCAGCTGCCGTATACATCTTGCCACAAGTTCAAGTCTACTAGAAAATTAGTTGTTTAACTTTGTACAATGTAAAGGTTGTGTCAGCTCTAAATAAATAAATTTAATTTTAATAAATTTAATTCTAAATTTAATTCTAAATTCTAAATAAATGTTAATTCTAAATAGAGTTTATTGAAACCTACCATTTGACCAGGTGTGCCTAAACATTTGCATGCAACTGTTGAATTTAGACGTATTTTTCAGAATGCTAATCATTTTATATTCTCCATGTAACTATAATGGTACAGGGTAAATTTTCTGGAAAAGTAATCATTATAATTCAGTAGCTGATTGTACATAATCATAAAGGCATTTTTAAGGCTATGTTTAATAAGGAAGTTGATCCAGAACACTAATGCATTTGGCTTACAGGAGGGACAGCTAAACCGAATGCCCCAGTAGTGTTGCAGAAGAATTGGCAATTAGACAAGTGCTATGTGTATTATCTCTTAGAAGAAGAAAGTAATTATTTGTCTTCAACAGACTGTGACGAAGAGTAACTTGACATTATTTAGAAGATAATAATGCATACTAGATACTTATTATTCAGAAAGGGAAGTGGGTTTTTTTTTTTAAATAATTCCTTTTATAAAGAATGAGGGCATGTTTCCAGAAGAGAATTGTTTCTACATAAAACCATTTCAACAAATTCCAGTTAACTTTGCCTATCCCAATCATTATCAAAGTTCTGACAATTTTCAATTAGTCCATGTTTAATTTTAAGTATGCTTTCTTAAAAAGGCATATTTGGAAGTTTTACAGTAGGTTGAGAACATCTCACAAAACAGCTATCATGGCCAACTATGGAACATCCATTTATCCAAAGGTGAGATAGTCTTCTGGGAAGTATGTTTCTCAATTCAGAAGGGGTCTTTTATTGGGTAGAAGACTGTGATGGAAATAAATGTGATTCTAGAGAGAATCACATTTGCTTCTTAACAGTCCAACCTTAAATATATAGGCTATGGTTTCTGGCAGATGTCACTGCACACTTTAGAATTTGGACAATGTGGATGTTTTAATTTTTTTGCAAATCATGTAACTGTTGAGAATTGCAAAATTGAAAGTTGAAATATCAGTCAATCAAATAAATAAATGTGGCCCTGCTCCCATATCTGCCTGGCCTTATTTCACCTTTTAGTCTTGTTCACTTCTTATGATAATCTCAGCAGGGCCTTTTTCTGTTCTAGGTCATATATTCTGAACTTGCAGGATTTGGCCTCATAACTCTGAAATCAGCTCCCTCCTTCTCTTTGTCTCTACAATGACCTCAAAAGGCACTTAAATATCTCTTATTTGACATGGGTTAGTGGAAAGCCAATTATCCCAATTTATACTTACTCCTCTTGCTTAAATATTGTTTTATTTGACTTATAGATAGATATATGTGCATTTGGTCGTACCATGAAGCAATGTTTTAAATATGTATGGTTGTTGCATTTGGTTTCTCCTAGTTAATATTTGTTTCAAAGTTTGGTTGTTGAGAATTTTATTTGTTGGCATAAGGTCCAACGATTCTGGCGGGAGAGGCATGTTAAGAAATTATTCACAACTTACAAAATCTAGGATACAATGACAGTATTTCCAGAAAAGAATTTTTTAGTATTCACCTCCCCAGATACCTCTCGTGTCCAGTGCTATTGGGATATTTCCTTGTACAGGAACATTTGTATGTTGAACTGTGTGTGCAAAGGGAAGTTTTCTAAACAGATCTACAAAGTTCCAAAGATATCAAAAGGATTATCTATATGACAAGCATGAAGTCCCATTCTCAACATAAGCTTTGGTGTAAGTTGGAAAAATAATACTTGTATATAACTACAGTAAACTATTGTTTCTCAAAAGTGTGCCAGAATATTTCCATATCGATTCCCTGCTAACATTTCAGTTTTCTGAACCTGTTGTCAAGTTACAAATCAACAACTACAAGAATGTTACCTGCACGATTGCACTTGTTCGATCTCTCTTTCACACATAAAATTAAAACTTGGCTATCTCTAAGGTGCTTTAGGAAGCAATCCTTCTCCTAGAACTGTTAGAAAGTGTTTGATGGCATGCAGCTTCGTGCAGATACAGATAGCTAAAAACTTGATCTGTTGGTATCCTTTTTAACCAAATATAACACCTCAGAGTAGATTTTTTAAAAAGGTACTCCCTCAAAAAAGTAAGAATTAATTTGATGCTACTGGTTTTGTCTAGCAGCTGGTATCCTACTAAATTTGCTTGCAAAAATATTTAGGGGTTCTATAGATTTCTCTGGGTAGCAAATAAGGACATGATGCAAATATTCCTTTATCTGATGGGATGAAAAATGAATGGCTCACACACTTGCAAAGATGATTGCTACATGATTCTACTCAATTTCTATTGAAAGGGTTCATTAAATAAAGATTGACACTGATAAGATACATTCTCAAACTGCAAGAGAGCATAACAAACTTCTGTTGAATATAGCTTTTGATTTCAGGTGAAAAAAATTTTTAGTACTGCACATTTTTTTCTTTCTCAGAATTTTACACCCGTTTTCTGAATAAAAACTCATCCAATTCAGTACAGTTTGTTATGAAATCTGCTTATTTCAATAGATCATTCTGTAATATCTTAACAATTCATTGATGCTCTCACCTAATTTGACTGTTACTTTGCAGATATTTTTAATGCAAAGGATATTATCTCGAATCTGATGAGCTTAAGCGAGACACTAAAATCTTAGTCTTCTCTTCCACATAACTTAAACAATAAAATAATAAACCTATTTATTTATTATTTCAATAAAAGTAATATTTGGGTATACACAGAAGATGTAAGTTACTGCTTTATATTACTTGGGAAATAATTTGGTGTTTGTGGTTAGAAAGAATTCAAAAGAATAGAGTCAATCACAGTTAGTAATTACACATGTATATGAAGCTATTCAGATCTTAAGATCAGCAGGACAAACAGCCTTAAAGGTATCTTCACTTTCTCAAGCCCATATGTTGAACATACAGATGAGGATTTCCCATGGGCAAATCCCTTGAGAGTGACAGAATAACACAGCTGCAAGGGACCTTGGAGGTCTTCTAGTCCAACCCCCTGCTCTGACAGGAAACCCTATACCATTTCAGACAAATGGTTATCCAATATCTTCTTAAAAACTTCTAGTGTTGGAGCATTCACAACTTCTGAAGGCAAGTAATTCCACTAATGGTTCTAACTGTCAGGAAATTTCTCCTTAGTTCTAGGTTGCTTCTTTCTTTGATTAGTTTCCACTCATTGTTTCTTGTCTTGCTTTCAAGTTCTTTGGTGAATAGGTTGACCCCCTATTCTTTGTGGCAACCCCTTACATATTGGAACACTGCTATTATGTCACCCCAAGTCCTTTTTTTTCATTAAAGGCATGCTGCTCCCATTCACTTTGATTTCAGGAAAGGAGTAAAGATCTCTCTCTTCCACCATGGTTTTTTGGTCTGAACTGGCTTTGGTCTTAACTTCTTAAAAGTTTCATTGCTTATATTTTCTCTTTCCTTCTTTCTAATGGTTAGGCACCTTCAGTAACTTTTGAGTAGCAAGATGGGATATAAATGCAGGAAGTAAACAACCAAAGGCTGGCAAAAAATAGAAAAGAAATAACCTCTTAAAATCTTGTCCTTGTTACTATCTAATATATAAGCCTCCTAATAGGCCCTCTTAATACACGAAGTGAATACTGATCTACAATAAGGCAGAGATGGGTAATACAAGGACTGACTACTAGATTGGAGGCTGCACATAAATTGTTTATTATCCTCTCCTCCATAATTTCTAGAGTTGTATTAAGCAAGAAGAAGAATTTAATCACCTTCCTCTTGGTGATCTCTTTCCTTGGCAATTGCATTCTTGATATCCGTTCCAACAGCAGATTAGCCAACTATTATAAACTTGGGGGTTTTTTTTTCCCTGGGAAGAAATTGCATGAGGACTATATTCATTTATCTTCTCTGAGAGATCATACAAACAATTCCTCAACCTGTGCAGTAACAAGGGTAGCAGTGCTGCCAAGAGTATAATGGGGGTAGGAATTGCAGAGAATGTACAGTCGAAGTGCACCACGTTGGAGACCTGTGAGGGCTATGGGGTTACCAACACTGAAAACCCTTAATGGAATATTAACAATTGTGGAAATTGGACAAGTATTGCTATCCATCTGCTGAACTGACGTAAGCTACTTTAGGTCCAAAGAGTTGCAGTAATTGAAAAAGTATGGTCTCCTTTCTCATGAAGCAGACAGAAATCCGATCAGCTTCTTAAGGAAAGCTACCATTATACAAAGTACCTTCACAACATGAAATGGAGATGTAGATAGAGATAGAGATATATGCCAATGCCTTTTACAGGACAAAATAAATATGTGCTAACATATTTTTTTTCAGTCATTTCCTAGCCCAAAGTCATAACAGAGACATATCAACCATGCCAGAATGCTCCCAATATTTACAGAATTACGAACAAATTAAGCTAGATACACGTATAGAAACATAAACAAATACACACACACATCTCCAAAACAGCCCTAAAAGCATGGCAGATTATTCCATATATACACAAGTGGGGTTATTGGAGGTTAGCCTAAAAATCTGGACCAGAAAGTGAAGATAATAGAGTGGCTTAAAACCTGAACCAGAGTATTTCACAATGCAGAATTACAAAAAAAGAAGTCAGAAAGAAAGAAGAATTTCAAAAAAGAATTTCAAAAAAGAAGTCAAAATCCTTATACAGTAAAAATGCCCCTATATAATAAAAATGATCCACAAGAAATATGCCTCTTGAATTTCTATACTTTGTAGAAATACCAAAAAAGGTCATAAAATCATAAAATTGGAAACTCCCCTTTTCCAAAACACTTGAATTAGACTTAATGACAACAAACAACTGGAGAGAGCAATGTTACCTTTCAAATTGATCAGGAATGCTCCAAATAGCAATATTTCTAGAAACAACCTCACTTATAAAATTGATGAATAAACTGTAATTGACATTTCACAGAGTCTACACATATTCAGAGAAGGTATAGGCACACATCTTGATACCATGACAGGTACCTATCTATTCATGCATTTCTAAAAAGCAGGGTTATATATTAAAAACTTACATTTAGGAAGGAATAATTTTTTTTGACCAGGTGGGCAAAAAGAAAGGAAAAAAATATTAATTTACTATACCATCTTTGATACAATGCAATTTCTGACACAAAAAAGGCAGAATGAAGGCTGAACATTTCTCTCTCAAGTTAAACAAGAACAGAATTCTTTAATGGAAGCTATTAACGGATGATTTTTCTATAATGCTTAAGAGTTCTTTAATATAAAGTTTCATTCTTCACTTCAGAATGTTTAACAGCACTTTGTCTCTGAACTTTCAATCAAATTATATGCAAAACTCTTTGATCAAAAAGTTTCCTTTTGAATTTTTCATCACCTTTTCCTTTTCCTTTTCTTTTGTGGAAACTAGAGGTGTGGTCTGAAAATGACGATCATTATTATATGTGTCCCATTTCAGAGATATTTCCTTACCTAAACAGAAAAGCAGAACAATCACAGGTGGGCAAAAAAGTAGTGGGAAAAGGAGCAATTTTCAACTTCCTGCCGGCTTCCCATTGACTTTCCTTCTGGGAAGCTGGCAGGAAGTTGAAAATTGCAGGGAGCATTGGAAATGATGATTTATGTGACCGCAACTGCAGTGCAGTGGCACAGCAGTGCTGAAGGAACTATAGTTTTGCCAAATTTCAATCCCATATGGAATGGGTCCCAGATTTTGGATGCATTCTTTAAGTCAGCTCATTGGGGGTATGTTGTAAAGAATTACTGGTCCATGATGCACTGTTATGCCCAACTGTAAGTTACAACCTACAAACATGAAGGTGTTAGTAGTATGTAGATCAATAGCTCTCAATTTCAAAAAAACATTTAATGAAATTCAGGTCA
This sequence comes from Arizona elegans, assembly GCA_022577455.1. Taxonomy (NCBI): domain Eukaryota; kingdom Metazoa; phylum Chordata; class Lepidosauria; order Squamata; family Colubridae; genus Arizona; species Arizona elegans. Next base: position 111,964,781 of record JAKOOJ010000001.1, read on the forward strand.
ACAATTTCAATGAAGGAGGTATGTAACCAAAACACTGTTATTAAAACATTATTTAGTTTTATAGTGTTAATATGGATTTTATGCTGTTTTAACTTTTGTTTGGGAGCCGTCCTGAGTTGGTTATCAGAAGGGCAGCTACATAAATGTTTTAAATAAATAATTAAAAAACAAAGGCGTATATAAGACAGACTTTTCTTTCCTGATGAAATTGTTTTTAAATCAAACCGTTAAACCTTTTGCAGTATTCTTCTTAAAAAGTGAAAAATGATGTTAAAAGAAAATGGCTTCTATAGAAGGCAGAATCTACCTGGCAGATGTTTAACAATAAATTTAATGGACTGCAGAGCTCAAGTACAGCATACAAAAGAAGCTGTCACTTCAGTTTTTAATTCTGGGGCAAACACTTGTATTTCTGATTACAGGGGGAATTGCAGTTGGGTTTCACTTAAACCTTCTTTTTGCTCCTTGATCTATTTATTTCCCTTTTAAACCTCAATGGAATACACATTTCTCTAAAATCAATGTGCACTGTATTTCTGAGTAATATATTCTAGAAGAGCTTCCTACACAGAAAAAAAAAACCTCTGTATCATCCACAGCCTTCTCATTTCTTCCATTGATTACATTTATACAATGATCCTTCAAATTCTTTTTTATTATTGTTGTGAACGGATGTGTATGGTATAGAACACAAATGGACTTAAAGAGACCATTATAATGATTCCTTTATGTCTTCCTTCTGCAACTAAGCACAAAAATGGGATTATATCCCATGTTCTCTAAGTAGATTTATGTTCTCACAATACTTTTCTCTCTTCTACTCATAAAAATCATCATCTCCCCTGAAACCTGCTCCAGAGAATCACCAGCAAAATGGTGGATTTAGATCCTTGTGTGTCAAATGGGTGAAGATAATTCATTTTGCTACTGGTAATAGATGCCATTCCACTATGGATGGGAGCTATGGAAGGTAAATCAATTATACTGAGATAACCAGTATAGCAATTTTTGCAAAAACAATCAATTAATCAGTCAATCAATCAGATCTCACCAGACTTATATAATCAAGCTGAATAAGGACCAAAATACCCAAATTATGCTTAAAATAAAATCAGAAACACAGAGACTTAACAAATGAAGGCAAATATATGTCATATAGATTTTTTTTACTCTTAAACTGTGCAGACATTCCATTTTGTTTCATGAAAATGTTTTTTTTTCCCCAGGGTATAAAAGTGAAGGCAAAATAATGGCTCATTAAAATGTGAAAATAAAACAATATATCATAATAGTCTTTAAATTAGCATTTCAAAGCAGCTCTAGTGATTGGGAAAAAGTTGGAAATAAAAGTGCATAAAAGCATATCAGATAGGATATTCTATCCCCTTGGGACAGAGGTAGCAAACATGGCTAATGCAAGAGATTGTGAATAACAAATTTAAGCCAGTGCTCAGAACATGTAAAACTATTGTGTAAATGTATTTGTTGTCTGTTTTTAAAAGGAGAACACATCTTAGACTCTTTTAGTCTTTTTTCTAAATGCCCTTACTGTGTGAATATGGTAGTTCATTTATTTACTGTTAGTTATTTAATAATATTAAATTATTAATTTATTCATTATTAAAATATTATTTATACCCCAACTTTATTATTTTTATAAACAACGCAAGGTGGCAAACATATCTAATACTCCTTCCTCCTCTTATTTTCCTCACAACAAACATCATGTGAGGTGAGTTAAGCTGAGAGAGTAACTGGCCCCAAATCATCTAGCTCAGGGGTGTCAAACTCACGGCATCACGTTGTCGTCACATGACATATCACAACTTTTTTCGCTAAACCGGGGGTGAGCGTGGCCAGCATGTGACGCATCCGGCCCGCGGGCCTTGAGTTTGACATCTGTGATCCAGTTGGTTTTTCATACCTAACGCAGCACTAGAACTCCTGGTCTCTAGCCTGGTGCATTAACCACTAGATCAAATTCTCCACATATTAGCTATATAATAGAATCTACTTATCTACAGCAAGGGAAAACAAAATAATATCTATTATTGACGTAATTTGTATTAAATATATTTATGACCCGAAGAAAACAATTTTTAAACAACAATCTCAGTGTAGTAAATGAAGTGTGCTGTGTGTTGCTAAAATGCATTTATATATACATTTGACAATTTTAAAAAAATAACATGAATAGTTCAACTATCTTTTAGTTTCTGGGTTGAATCAGTAGAATTGTATCTATAATCAAGATGGTGAGATGATATATTATGTTCAGCACAATACATAGGTTTTGGAGCTCTAGCTGACAGTCAAAGTAGCATAATTTACAGTAGATTTTTCATTGTGCACGTACAGATATCTCTATAATAGCTGTTTATTAAACTTACAGAGAATCTTTGAACTAAAAGGAGATTATTGCTCTATGTCTCACAATGTAGATTGTTTTCCCTAAGAGATTGTGGGAAGTGATGAATTTAGACTGGGAAATTTAAATATTTGACTAAGTAACTCCTTCTTCAGAGAAAAGTTTGAAGGCAGGCCATGCACAGCTTCCAATTACTTAGTTACCAGTTCCTGGTAATTTGACAATCATCTTTCAAACTGTGTTATGACACTGAAGTACATTTTGTATGAGTGTATAGAATAACTAATGTGTGATAGATTTTTAAATCTTTGATTCTGTTTTCAGCTGAGTCTCTATTATAGCCTTGTAAAATATTGGACAAGTTTTTCTCATCCAAGGCAGAATCGTCTTCTTAATCCCTGACAGATTTATTTCTAGGAAAGAGAAATCCATTCAAATCAGCTGCAGAAATGCCAATTTTGATATGAGGCACCAGACCTTCCAACATATCTTTCTTCCATTCTTCTCATTAAATTTTCTAGTTTATTTGTTATTCATAATATAGAATTATATTATTTTACAGCAAATTTTCTTAAAGCCAAAACGTCCCATCGGAAGAGGGATCAGACTTAATGGCTTTATGAAAGCTTGGCTACTCGAGGCATCATGCTGTGTTCTCTGACATCAGAACTAAAACAAGATGTTCTGTAAAGGCTTCTGCAAATGGATATGTAGCACAATCAATGCATTAAAAAATAATATTCTTTTATTTGGCAACTAATTCAAATCAATATCCAAAGTGGAAAGCTATGAACTTTTCCTCAATTCTGCAATCTTTTTATATGTCCATATATATAGATAGCCTTACCAAGGGAAACAAGATTGTGTTTATAATCTTATTCCAGTTTCCTTCGCTTTACAGACATAAATGTGAGGATGGGTCATAAAGTCACTTTTTTTATTACTCTTCTAAAGGCAAATTGTTGCTACACAAGGCAGTACTTAAATGAGGACTACCTGTACTACCAGGATAAGTTCAATAGGTCTTGTTTTGGTGCTTCATTTGTAACACAGCATAGTAACAAAAGCAGAGTGTAAGGTAGAAGCAAAAACAGCACCGCTGGTCTTAACATAACACTTAGTAAATTAGAAAACTATCTGTACTTAGCTAAGGAACTTCTTACTAATAGCAAACATGTTTTTTTTTTTAAAAAAAGCAAAAAACCTAAAGCTTTAGAGGTAATTCCGCACAGTAAAGAACTGCCAAGCTTTGTCTAATTCACACACTGCACAAACAATACAGGAGTACATACAGTGCATAAGAGAGGAAGAGGAGGAGAAGCTAGCATGTTCTTATTCCATAAATTAGACTTTGAAGACTCGGATTAGAGAAATGGTGGCTGAGTTTTTACTTGGTAAAAATATGGATTAGAATGATTAAAAAAAAAAAGATTAGAATGAACCCAATGATAAAATGACCCCATAGCTGCTTCCCTGTTTCTTTGTTTGCTTAGGGAGCTAGGGAGATATATTGGTGGGGGTGAAATATAGGAAGAGTGTAACAGAGATGAAGGGAAAGCTTGTTGCATAAATGGAAATTTGTGGCACAGGCATACATACTTCAGATCCACCTCTCCACCTTTATTTTCCTTATTGCTAGAGTCCCCCTGCCCCCCACGTTACTGAAAATTAGGTCTGATGCATAAAAAAGAACACTGAATATTTATGTTTGGGGCATATTCAGTATGCTACCCAGATATTTCCATGAAGCCCAATACCATTTTTTTAACAAAAATACCATTTTTTTCAACATGCTGAAAAAGGATGTGATGAGAAAGCTAATGTTTAAATTAGTAAAATGAAAAACTCAAATAATTTGTCCATTAAAGAAGAGCTGTAATGGAGGGAATTAGCAGCTGGAGAAAAGCGTAGGAGAAATAGACTCATTCCCTTCCTCCAAGACTACGGCTCTGCCACAAGGCCAAAATGATGAAAAATGAGTTTGGATGGAACTTTATGCTGTGATACACATTTCATCATTTGTCCTCTTGCTCCCCTTGTAGATTTCCATGTGCAGTAACATACCCTGGATTTCTCTATGGAGATTCTCAATCATCCAGGTCATGGTTATCCCAAAGGTGCTTTTTCCAAAAGGCAACTGGACTTTTCTGGGTTTTTTCCCCTTAAAAACATTTCACTTCTCATCCAAGAAGCTTCTTCAGTTCTAACTGATTGGTGGGAAAATTCTAGGCTTTGAAAACTTAAGAGTAGAGAAATGGGGACCACGTTTTTCCTGGGTAATAATAATAAGTTGTATTTAAACATACTCTGTATTTAAAGTTTCTTTATCTATGGCTGCTATTTGAAAAGAAGTGTTAATAAATTCCTGTCTAATTGTTCTCAATTTATTATGATTCAGTGCATTACATAAAAAGAATATACAGTTCAATGTATTAGTTTACCTATTAAATGACTTTGATTTCTTGAATCTGGGAGGTTATCTTCTGCATCCTCTTGAAAGTTTTCTCTTACTACCTTGACCTGCATGACATTAAAAACAAAAAACAATAAAAATTTCTTTTAAGTATCTCTTTGGAAGAGCACAAGATAAAAGCCGAATGATTTCAGAATACACACACACATTATTTTTGTTCTTAGTGATAGTATCTTAATATAACTTTCAAATCATACACAGTAAGAATTTAAAGTCACTTCATCCTGTGATTAATTACTTCTAAATTGGTTCTAAATGCTTGAATAAAAGCAACATCACGAAGCTATCAAAAACAAATTTTGAAGACAAATAATCCTTAAAGGAAAAACATCTTCTATCATTCATTTTAACAAAAGCAAAGAAATAGAGTTAAATCTCATGAAGGCATATAGTACCCTTTTTGGAAATATTATGTGTCATGATATTCATTTATTCTAATAACACGAGATGTCCATGAGAAATACTGGAGGAAGTGCCTTCTTTCAGTATTAATATTTCTTAGGCTTTATGCCAATAACTGTTGACAAACCTTTATCAAAGTGCAATGCAATTGTTATCAGAGGTGAGACTAAATATAAGCCGTGGTGTATGAAGTCTCCTATCCCACTCTCCCTTGTGTACATTAAATTCCATGTTAGATTAATCAATTTGGGGGAAAATCCCAGAACAACTGAGATATAATGTCTTGTCTAATTCCAGGTCATTTGTAGAAGAATGATATTGAAACAGAATAAATAATTAATATTGTAGTTGTCTATCTTTAGCCATATATCTTTAGTCATAAAGCATTGGAATATTTACTTGCCCACCTTATATGCCACTCAGTTAAACAGTGCCTTAAGTGTACATGAAAAACAATATTACCAACAAATGAATACTACAGTCTAATTCACCCACAGCTCATAGGCATCAGTGGGCTGGGTAAACCCTGTGTTAGCCTTGAACAATTTCATTACTTCTGACCCCTTTACATATACTACATACATAGCGTTCCTACCAGTTGTGGATAGAGTAGTAGAACATCTATAATATAATATAATAGTAGAATATCTGTAGTAATTACACATGTTCTCTAGGCAGAGTTAGGCTTCATGGTTTTTAAAGGGATATGTAACTGCATACATACACACATTGTTACAGCACACAATTGCTAATAACACCATTCTGTCTTGAACAGTCTATATGCATCCATTTAATGAGATCCTAAGCCTTTAATCAACCTACTGTAAAAGAATTGATTGTACAACATATCGAAAAATAAAAAGTTTGAAAATTTTCTGTTAGATACATCGCTTAAGTAAACCTTTTTTTTGTTTTTATTCTGAATAGTTTAATGAGATAATGCTAGTTAATTTATTGACTGATTTTTTATATTTTAAAAAAGGATTTTAAAACTGCACAAAGCAGTAGCATGTGTAATCCAGTCTTTGAACAATATGTTCTAATAACATTTTGATTTTTAACTTAGCAGAGTACTGTTTGGAGAAAGAACAAACAAAGCCTTTTCAGCCTATTTTGTTGTTATAAGGAATAAAATTATATATTATATTATATATTATGTTTTATTAATTATACTATACTATATGCTTTGCTATACTATACTATTACATTACATTTTATATATATACACACACACACACAAATAGAATCATCTTTATTCTTATCCAATAAAATGAAGTGTAATTCTTAAAGATATAGCTAAATGGCTAGGATTGCTACGATTGCAAAGCCCCTATTAAAGGAGACAAAAACCCTTTTAAATTACTGAGCCATTAAACAACAAGAAGAAAGTTTTAAAAGAAACATTAATATTGGCTTGTTCCCCCCCATAGCCGCCCCCTCCCTTTCTTTCTGTACAGTGAAGATATACCCTAAGCTGTCAGCACCATGTTAAATGGGGCATAGTTAAATTGAGTGGCTGTGATAAGGGCTCTGCTTTGTTATCAAAGTTCTAGATCAGCTGGATTGAATTTCCTGCATATGGCACATTTCCAGACTTCCATTCTTTCTCTTCCTTTCAGTGACATTGCAAGGGCAGACTTAGATATGCTTATAATTTGTGGTTTTATAATGCAGGGAACATCTACATTTTCAAAGAAGAGATACTATAGAAGCTACTGGCTTTTATAAAAAAAAGGGAGAGCAAAGGGGGAAAAAAACAGTTTTGTAACACACACACATGCACATACAGACAAATCTTGGAAAGGTTCTTAATGGATGACCTTGCACATCTTCTAGGAAAGGCTTTATTTGCATGAAAGTAGATAAAAATATGCATATAATATTCTGAAGTTGATCGTTTTGTCCTTAAGCATCATAAAGACTATTTGATTTTCAATTCCCATCAGGTGGAATTTCTACATTATGTTTTACCTCTGCACTATATCATCTGAGAAATGGGTTCATATTTCAAATCCTATTAAAAACAGAATTGTTTGTTTGTTTGTTTGTTCTGTTTTATATAAGACCAGAGAAAGAGTGGTCTTTGTAAAACAGAGTAAGAGAAAACAAGCTGACATGCAGAACAAAGATCTTTCATTTGTGCTTGATGAAACAGCCTACTGGGAGCAGATGGTATCCCCGAGAAGGTTTATTTTGTGTGCTTCATTCATGAGATAGTTCTTAGAAAGCAATCTGTGCCTTAGCTAGCCATTCTAAATTATTCAGAACTTTAAAAAATGAATGTGAGTGTTTTTCCATCCATCTTGAGTGCTTATATAAACAGAAGGGTGGAGTATAAATCTGACCCAGGTAATCCTCGACTTACAACCATTTATTTAATGATTGTTCAAAGTTACAACAACACAGAAAAACATAACTGATGATCTTATTCCACAACTTACGACTATTGGTCTTATGATCAAAATCCGGACACTTGGCAACTGGTTCATATTTATGACGCTTGCAGTGTCCTGGGTTCATGTGCTCATCTTTTGTGACCTTCAGACAAGCAAAATCAATGGGGAAGCCAGATTCACTTAACAATTGTGTTCCTAACTTAAAAATTGCAGTGATTCGCTTAACAGCTGTGGCAAGAAATAACGTAAATTGGGGCAAAACTCACTTAACAAGGGTCTCGCTTAGCAACATAAATTTTGGGCTCAGTTGTGTTCATAAGTCGAGGACTACCTGTAATAAAAAATAAACAACTATTTCCTGGAAAGGGGACTCACATTATATTTTTATATAAAAATATGGTCTCTGATGGATTTGGGGGGTGGGGAAGGCACATACCATTTCTTATACACCAGGCTCCATATTGAGATTATCATTATCCCATTCAAAAACATACATGCTGATCCAAATCCCAATGCATCTAGTTCTGCTGTTAAAGTAGCCTGGTTCAAGCCCTTGCATTCCTAAAATAGCTATAACTTGCAATAGCAAAATAATTGGGGAACCATTTCTCATTTCAGAAATTCATATGACTGTCGCCTAAGCTTCCCAATAGACAAAACCCAACCTTGTGCTATTTTTAATTTACCAAGTCATCTCCAAATGCTCTAACTAGCAAAACTATTGTACCTAGGTAGGGTTAGGTAAATATTTAAAACTATCAATATTGCTATTTTTTCTGCAATGCTTGAGGCAGCAGATACTAGATACCTAACCAACATTTCTTGCAATGTATTTCTTGTGATGGACTTTGATTTTAGCTAAAAATGATACGGAAATGGCGCTGCTGTTATTATTTTTATCTCAGTCTATTTCAATTACTCCTAAGAGATAAAAAGAAGGATTCCGTGTAATTTTCAGGGTTTTGCTTCAAAGCACAGGTGGCCTGTGCAAATTTTAAAGCAGGCTGAGTCAGTTTGCACTGTTTTGTTAGCCACTGAAATAGCATAATCGGATTCCCTAATCAGATCATTGGATGTTGACATTAATCCATCACTCCCCAGTTCTGAACTGTGTCCTTTCACCATACACAGGCATGTACCTTGTAGTAATACAATAACAGCCAGGAAGAAAGGAAAATCTTAAGGGAGTCTCATCTTATTGCTTACCAAGGCCTCATTTGGTATTTCTATATCAACCTTTGTTTTGCTGGTTTTCTTCTGGTTTCTTTGCGTATTGGCGGAGTTGCTTGGAAGAGGAAAACCCTGGGATATGCTCTTCGACACGCTCCTGTAGGAAACATTTTTTGATCCACTTTCTGTCTGCTGGGCTGCCTTCTTATCAACTCTGCAGGTAGAAAGTGATTCCTCTGATCAATGACGTTGTCCTTCTTCAATCATTCTACCTTCCCTTCTGCTTCTTTATGTTTAGTGAAATCACCCTGTATCTTTCTCCCGCTCTGAACTTCTGAGTGATAAATGTTGCTAACTAGCCTTGATCAAATCTGTCATTTGCAATTTCACAGACCAAATTAGAGTCGTCGTTCAGGTATAATGATTTGTTTTAAATTTTCTAGGACTGTGAGCCAAACTTGGAAATTATTGTACAATTATTTCTGGGTGTCTTTGTGACCTAAAATCCAGGAAGCGGTGAAAGTAATTACTTTTGTGGGTTATCTTCTTTGTATACTAACAATCTGTAGCCAGTTACAAGGGGGCATTAAAGAGAACACAAAGGCAGATGCTGCATTTTTAAAAGAAATCTCTCCGTGATGGATGTATTAAATAAAAATGCCATGCTTAAAAACTGTATTCGTTTTAATAAGGCTCACTATTCTTTAATTTCAAAGACCACTGACCTGGCTAACAAAAAGCAGATAGAAATGATCAGAGCAGCCATGTGGAGCTGTTTTTATGGGGATATGTCACTCTATTTGGCAGGTGGTGGTGGTGTTTTGCATGTGTGAACGCACATCTGCATTATAAACAGCTGTCTCCCTAAAAAAAGAAAAACAAAAAACGAAGCGAGAGCTGGCTACCAATCCTCTCCCAGAACATGGCAGCATTTTTATGGGAGATTCCTACTTTCCATTTGAAAGATGGAACAACACTGTGATCCCTTGTCAGCCGTCTGAAATAGCACAGCTCAGCACAGGCTGCCCTTTCTGAGATTGCAGTGTTTGATCATGTTCAAAGCTAACAAGCAAAATTATCAGAACGTGCCTGTTTCTCCCCGTCCCCCGGTTATTTAAGAATATGCAATTTCCTACAATCTTAGCCAAGATCAATCACAAAAAAAGCAAATTACAATTGTCAGGCAACAATTAGAAGTTGAAGAACAATCAACGCAGAAGATAAAATCAACTCTCCCTTTCAAAAAAAAAAAAAAAAAAAGGATGAGAGACAAACCAGGTGAACTATTGTTCTACTGAATTTTTTTTTAAAAATGCCAACAAGTTCCAGGCCATAGTAAAAAATAATAATAATAACCCTACCACTAAAGAGGAAATAAAGGGAGATTTCTATAGAATGAAATAGCCTTGGGCTTCATCACAAAGGCTTTAAAGGATTTGTAATCTATCACCAACTCCTAAAGAAACAGCATATGAACAGAACTTTAAGTGCTAGTTCAGCGTCCAAACATGGCTGAGCTACGATTAGGCTGTCTGATGATGTTCTAAATGTAAATCTTTTGAGCCAATGAAAAAAAGGCAAGAGATCTGTGTGTGGGTGTTCGTTTATTTATTTTTGAACTTCCAATAGAACCAATGTATTAAAATTAGAATTATTTTTAGTTTTAGAATTACTAACAGAACCTGGAAAGTTACCTTATCAAGCTGCTGTAACCTGGCATCTCTTTATCCTGTTTCTTCTCTGCCCCCTTTTGTGTATGTGTGTGTTTTTGACAGCATTTCTTTCCTGGTTTCCAGACAGAGGCCCTTGCCCACAGATCTTTGGAGTTGGCTGGTGGCAGAAGTCACTTTTGCCTATTTCCCTCACTCCACTCCAGGCAGCCCACAAATCTTTGGGCTTTTCTCTTTCTGAAGCTATTTAGATAATGATTGCAAAGTTCTTTCCCCCACTTTTAACTCCACTACTCTGCATTGTTAAGAGAGCATCTTGCAGTTTCTAAAGAAGCTTGCAGAGTTTCACGTTTAAAATGGGAAGACAGAATGCTGCCAAGAAAGGGGAGCGATTAAAAAAACCATCAAAAGACGGTCACACTATTCTAAAAGGGAAGATTCCAAATCTACATATGCTAAAATTCTTACCTGTGTAAAAGCTCTTTCATGAAGTTGTCTTTTCCTGAGTAGGTAGCAGTAGGGCTGCTTTTCTGTTCTGATCTTGCTTGGCTTGGGTTACTGTGTACAACTTTTGCTAATTTTTTTCCTTTGGGAGCACCATCTAAAAGGACAGAAGTTTTCCTGTTCAGCTCGTTTTCCGCTTCACAGTGCTGCTCGCTTTTCTTTTTGTCTTTCCTTTTTTCAGATTTTGCTTGCTTACTTCCAAAAGCTGAACTTTTTGCCTCTTTCTTTTCTACTTTGACTTTTGAGGTATCTGTTTTTCTGCTGTTCAGGGCTGGGAGTTTACTTTTACGGAAACCAAACCAGCTGGCAAGAGAAGGGCCCCCGTTTTTTTGTTTCATCTCAGGGCCAGATGGGTTTTGCCCTTGTCCTTTCTGCATGTTCTCTTGGATGCACAACATCACTTTTTCTTCTATTGTAGGATGTGAGCTGGTTGAAAGCGAAGCCTTTCCAGACGTTTCGGGACCATTTAGACAAGTTTCTGGCAATGCTGTCTTGCTTCCTTCGGTTTTATGATGATGTTCAATCCTGTCCATGTTTTTTTGAAATGGGAAAATTTGGCCTGGGGAAACACTGGTTGGGTTGATTTCTGTTTGGGTAACACTTTTTTCCATTGCTGAGTGACGCTTGGAAACATCATTGCTTTTTTCATCTTGGCCAGGTTTATCTGGAACTTCACTCTGGGATGCTGATTTGTGGATCCCCTTTTTCAAAACACTGGTGCACACATCTCCTTTCGGAGATGTTCGAAAGGGCAGTTTGCTTGGGTTGCTCATTTGACTACTGGAACCACTCACTTTAGCACAAATGCCTGGCCGAGTGTAAGAAAGTGCAGGAACCACCTCTGTTGTTCCAGCTGATTCAGAAACAAACTTCATTTGTAATCCGTCCCCTGTCGAGTTTTGCCTGGTTAAAGAATTCCCTCGTTCTGATGTATTTGTTATAATCTGTGTTCTCACTTTTCCCAACCGTTCTGGGGAAGGTGCATGCAATAGTTCTTCAGTATAAATACTGAAACTCTGACTACGGGCCTTGGCTCCTGTCATACCAAGAGCTGGCTTCAGGTATGCTTTATTACTAGAAGAAATGGATCTTTTAACAGATTTGTTTTCAAATCTGTCCGGCTCTATCAAATTGCAAGTTTCAGGAGAAATAGGGAAAGCTGGGTCCATTTTGAGCTTCTTTGAGAAACTTTCCTTTAGTTGGGGCTCCAGACTCCATTCTTCAGAGTCCGCTAAGTCTATAGTGGTTTGAGGTAAAGATTCATCTTGCCTCTGTTTATCTGAATTCACGTTGCATTTAGAGGCTGCATTCATACAGTCTTTTTCCTGCTTTCCTGGCACAGTGGAACTCTTTCTGACAAAGCGGGGAGATGTTATGAATAATCTCAGTCCCACAGACAGATGGGGCTTCAGGACCTTGCCAGATAAGTTTCCATCATCCCTGACCTGAGATAACAATGGAGCTGGAGAAGGGTTAATTTGAGGCAGAACACTCTGTTCCCCAACTGTACTTATGTGATGCTCCAGTGAAGTGGAGAAACTCTCGGGAAACTTTGATTTCTGAGGTACACCAGTCTCCTGAGACAGGGAGCTTGTATCTTGTGTTGTGAAAGCTGTAGGGACAACTTTGGAATTATACAGTTCTTGGTTGCTGTAGAACATGGGCAAGTTTGAATTTGGTGGACCAATTTTCTTGGTGAAAATCTTGGAAGTGACTTGGCTTGTGGCAGGGGATTTTTCTGATACACATTTGCTTTCACCTTTATCCTGAAAATGGTTTAATTCAACTTGAGGTGTGGCAGGCAGTTTATCAGTTTTTGTTTCATAAACAGCGACATTGTGGCAAACAGACACTGAATTTCCTTTCTGTGGTGACAACTGAACATCTTTTCTTGTATCACTGAGAAAACCCGCTCCTGGTTGGTCAAGAGCAGGGGGTGAATGTTCATAATGTGATCTAATTAAGAGTGAAGCTGATCTGCCAGGAGGAAGGGGAGGGGGAGAAGATCTGGCTTCCACTGGTGGACCTTCACAATGGACATCTCTGGTTGGTTTCTCTTCACTATGGACAGGCTCTAGAAGATGCTGAGGCAAGGCAGTTGATTCCGAGAGCAAAATCTTAGTTTCTGGATGGGCTAACATCTTGCAGTTATTCAAGCCTACTTTTGAATTCTGATTTGGATTTGGCATCTTTTTGTGTCTTGACCATTTTGCAGGTGAGACTGGACCTTTATCCAAGGTCTTAAAGCAATGGGGAGAGACTAAAGGACAGTTTTCAGCCATGGCTGCTTTTGCTGTCTGTGGTATAAACTTGTCTCTGCTGGATACTCTTGTTAACTTGTGTTTTTGATTATTACTTCCCTGAATACAAGAAGGGGAGCTCAAATTAGAAGAAATACTGCATGTGGGCTTGGTTAGTTTTTGTTGAGAGGTATTTTGACACAGTGGTTTTCCAAATTGTATAGGATAATCTCTGATGTGGGGAGCAGGGACATTTGCACAGTCGTCCTTGAAATCATTTGGGGCAGTTTTTCTCTCTGCTTTATTAACAGGTATTTGCATAACATGGCAGCTTTTAGCATCTATTGCTTTCTGCAAATTAGATACTCCCTGAGATAAACACGTAGTGTTTTCTGCATCGCAAGACTGGTGGATTGAAATTTCATTTCTAGTTACAGTAACAATTCCAGCCTGATGTGAATTAAATTCAATAGGTTTGCCATCTTCGGCATCGAATATTACAGTAATACATTCTTCGGAAGAAGTCTTCTTTATAATTTTTTGCTGCTTAATAAAATTGCATGCCTTTGTCCTGATGTCTGAGGGAGGGGCCTGTTTTTCAGAAGATGCCAGCTGAGTGTTTTCTTTCTCCCCAAGCACACCACAGCTCTCGGTGTTCTTTTCTGCAAAGGGTGCTAATGACAAATACGATGGGCTTTTCTCGTCGCTGCTCTCTACATGTAATTCATCAAGGATTTCATTGTCATCAGTATCTGAAAGGTGTAAATTAAGGTCTCTCCAGCTTACACTGGAAAGACTTTTATCTATCTGCAGCACAGGCAGCTTCATATCCCTGCACGATTTTGCACCCAACTGAAATCCATTGACAAAACTAGTCAGTTTTTCGGGCTTTTCCTTTGAATTAAAGTAAGACCTTATTTCTGATAAATGCTTTCTATCAGGTTCCCAGCCAAATAAGCTGTCAGAAACACTGTGAGTTAATTTATTACAGTAGTGCCAACAGTCTTTCCTTGGTACTTCATGCAGTAGTACTAAAGACGAAGAGTCATCATCCACATCTTCTTGGGAATCAGAATCATACACAAAGATTTTTGGGTGATCTAGGCAAGCTACCTCCATTTCAGGCCTGCCATTGGCCTGTTCTTTATGCGCGCCATACTTAATTCCAGGAGAATAGATTCCTTCGTTAGAATCCATGCAATCTTTATAGCCCCATTTGGATATAACCGAAGGAGGTTCTAATATTTTTTTTTGCTTCTGTAGCTTCTTCAGCCCATCCAAAATGTGGTTTTCCTTGATACGAGTTGGAGGTAGGTCATCAGCAGGACTGGAATGGTTGCTGGGGAGTGAAGAGCCTATACTTATCCTTTTATCCCAGCTTACTGACTAATTTGAAATGGGAAAAAGAAAATATACATGTTTAGTTGTTACTGCAAAATTAGCAGTCATTAGGAATAAAAATGCAGGTTTTGAACTTCACACCTAGATGAAAGTAGGAGGGATTCCCACCCCCCAGGACCCCAGATATAATAAGTTGTCATCATCATCATCATCATCATCATCATCATCATCATCATCATCATCATCTGCCAAAGTAGCAAAGCATGGAAGCAAGCCTCAGACCAAACTATGAGTGTTTATTACACTTAGCTAGAGATGAGACAAATCTGACTTTGAATAAAAGCGAATGAATTGGAATGGGTGGGGAAGGGGAGGGGAGGGAAAGGAAGGGAAGGGAAGGGAAGGGAAGGGAAGGGAAGGGAAGGGAAGGGAAGGGAAGGGAAGGGAAGGAAAGGGGTGGGAAGGGGAAAGGGATACTTCAGATTAGATATCCCACTTCTGCTGGAAGTCATAATACTTCTAGATTTATATTTAGGACTCTGATCTCAATACTCCCCATTTCTTTCTCCTTCCCATCATGCCCTCATTGCTTCAACTTCTAAGCTAAGCTTATGAAGCATCCCTTGCCAATAATAATTTTTTTTAAAAAAACGTAGCCACTTTAAATTTTCTCCTAAATCAAAGGTGACCAGTAGCTTACCTTTTTCTTGCATGCTTTCCCATCATTCCAGGAGGAACTGCTGGAATATTCACTGCAGGCGCTAGACAAGGAGAGTTCACTGCTGCTGCAGCTGCTTCTAGGATAAACTTGGTGAGGTCCAATCCCATTTAACTGATTCTGGCATTTCAAGGCAGGTATTCCAGATTTCATATTCTGCTGGCATTCCTAAAGCAACAAATGACATTATTTGGTGGGCTGAAAAAAATAAGAGAGAGAGAGGGGGGGGGAGGGAGAGAGAGAGGGAGAATCTTTCTGAATAAGATGACAAATCAACAGTCTATTTGTATTCATACCAGTACAGATACAGTCTAACTATTGAAGGAATATTAAAACCACCATGCTCATATTTCATCCTTATTACAAGATTAACTTTTCTCAATATTTGATTGTTTTAAAAATTTATTTCTTTAAATTATGCACGCCCTATCCAAGCTAGTTTTTCAGTGACAGTCAGCTTGAAATATGCAATGTTTATTAGCAATGTGCTCTAGAAAGATACTGGAGCTTAAGTTAAAGCAGTACAAGAACATCTTGACAACTGCATTATAGCCCCACAATGTAACAGATGAGGCACTGGAAAACTGGGCAAGGTAAATTAATTTAGTGCCCCAACTAGAATGTCCACAGAGAATGGAATCTCTCCATTACAGTCTAATTTTGGTTTCCTATCTAGTTTAAAGCTTTGTCTAAGAAAGTCTCCAGCCTAGGACAATCCATCTTTGTGTCACTGTCCGACAGCTAAAACCTCCAGTTTATGCTATTTATTGACACTTTATGGCTTCCTTTGCTACTTGTGTGGTTATCAGCCTTTTCCAAATGCAATCTCAGCTTCTGTGACTAAACACCAGTTTCAAGGAACAGAATAAGGAAGAAAGAAGCAGCGCAGAAGTTGGTAGATGTGTTTTAATTTTGCTCCAGATGAGCATTTTATTTCCTACAAAGGTCAGAGTGTCCCACATGCTCAGAAATCTTGCGCGTAACATGTTATACAGCCTCTTTATGAAATGGATCACAGACAGTTGTGTAGCTTGTTTATTTACAATATTTGTAAACTACCCCAAGAGAAATAATAATGAGTACAAAATGAATAACATATTTGCATATCCTTGGCATTTTGCACCGTCTCACAAATCTCAAAAACATTTTTCTCACATTCATGAGCATTGCAAGGATATGTGCCTACATTGCTTTACATCACTTGGAATAGATAAACATAATCTATTCCAAAATGAAAAAATGGGCCAGGAAAAAAAGAAAAGAAATAAACACAGTGAATCTCTCTCAGGCACAAAGGGATTTGTTAATACTGTTCTGACATAATCCTGGTGGCCAAATCTTGGGAAGGCTACAGAATATTAGTCAACTCATGAAATGTGAACCTAATTTTCATTGAAACATTTAACTTCTTTCTGAGTGGTAGCACTTCTATATCATATTTTTGAAAGGTTGTAAAAGTTCATCCTCAAAACATGTATAAAAAAACCCCCTAATAATCCATCTAGTCCAGGAACTTCTGCTGGTTTAATCTTTTTTATAGCTTCAGAAACTTCCCTTATTGTTACAGGTCCATTCATAATCTGTCTCTGTTCATCTGTAATTGTCAGTAAATTTTATTTCTTTAGATATTTATCTATCTTCTTTAGAGAGTTGTCAATTTCTTTGCATAAGTTGGAGTAATATTGATAAAATGTTTTTTGTATACCAAAGTTGCCCATTAATACAGTATCTCCCTCTTGTAATTTCAATATCACTTTCTTTTTTGTAATTTATATGCAGGCAATTCTGAGGTTTATTTGCAAACTCAATTTTTTTTTGTTTTACATAATTCATTTTTATTTCCATTTCCCTTACTGTTAGCATTTATAACTGTTGTAAAAGCTTAATTTGTTGAGAAATATCTCTCTAAAAAAATCTTTTCTTTTTTCTCAGTCAAAAGAGGTTGTGTTTTCTCTTGACTCTTTTTTTTTGAGTTTGCTATTCTTTTTTATAAAATAAAAAACTTTAGTTGCTTCCCATAGCCATTTTTAAACCAATGCCTTATTTTCAAAAAAAATATTTTAATTTCTTTTTACACTCCTTTATTGCTTCTTTCTGTAGCAACATTTCATTTAGTCTCCATCTAAAAGAACTAGATTTTCTTTTATAAATCAAACTCCCAGGATTATGATCTGAAAAAGTCTTTTGTAAAAGCTCTACTTTAGCAGATTTGGTAGCCAAATTCTTTGAAATCAAAATCAAGTCTATGCTTGAAAAGGAGCTATGTCTTTGAGAATAGTAGGTATACTCTCTTGGATTGCCATTTTTCTGTCTCCATATGTTAACTAGTCCCAAAATGTCCATCAAATCAAAGAAAACTTTTGTATTTTTCTGTAAATCAATTTATTTTTTTCTAAAAGTTCTATCCAATTATCAAGAAATCATTCCAATCTATTACCTAACAAACATCAATTTTTATCAGAGAAACCTATTAATCTCTCTGTAAGCTTTTATAGAACAGTACTATTGTTTTAAAGAACTATAGTTAGTTCTACACGTATTAACTTCCACCCTAACAAATCTACCATGCTTATCAGTCAATACAAATTCATATTGTAGTTGAGAATATTCATATGAAACACCTTCATCCCTCCATCCTTCCCTCCTTCAAAATAAATTCTTCACCCATTATTTTCTAAATCAAATATTTTATATTCTCATTTCTAATATGTTTCTCTTGTAGGCAAAGTATATCTTGTTTAAATTTTCAAATTTTCTCTGTTGAAAAGTATTTGTTCCAGTTATATTCCATGCATTAAACATTTGTAATCCATAATCCATAATCCATGTTAAAAATTTAGAAAAAATGATACCCAATATCACTTTATTCAGTATCATCCCCTTTCAGTTTCTTATGGGACCTGTTGGAGCTTTTCTTGTACTTTCATCTGAGACCTCCATTTGAATCTCCTTCAATTCCTCTTGATTTTCTATTCTTTTCTTTTTTTTTAAGAAATTCCCTTGTCTTCTGGACATAATGCAATTTAAACCTCTGTCATTTAATAGTAAGAAATCACACTTTCCAAATAAAATGGAATATTTTTGTGCTTTAATCTCTCGGTCAAAAAAGAGTACTCCTTTCTCTTAAGCAGGTTTCTAATTGGAATTCCTTTAAGAACAATTACATCCATATTATTAATCTTCAGTTTTGTCTAAAAATTCTGCAGCAAAACTTGAACTCTTGCCTTCTTCCTGATAGTGCACAAAAACATCCCTTGAAACATTTCCCAATTTTGCAAATTTTGTATTTTATATACTTTATCAGTATCTGCCTTTGTAACCTACTAATCCTACTCCAAAAATTTGCTAAATCTTTAATAAACTTTTCTTTAATGTTTTCACTGGAATCCTCTGAGATTCTCTAAATCTCAAACAAAATTCATTCTCGATTCCAATAGAGGCAGAAGGTTCTGTTTCCAATTCTCTGTCTTTAACTTCTGTTTTATTCTCCAACGTTTCTATATTGTCATTAATTTGTATTACATCTCCAGATACTTATTTTACAGTATTTTCCATCTTCTTAACTTCTTTCATCTCCTTTTATAACTTACAAGTCTTTTATTCATTCTTTTTTCATAAACTGTACATTTAGGATCAACTGATTCAGCTAACTTATTGCTCAGTTATTCAAACATTTTCTTAAGCAAATCTGATGTAATTCCTCTCCATGGGGATTGCTCTAGTGATCCTCTTGTCCCCTCTTTTTTTTTTTGCTGCTTTTCTAGTGGTTGCCATTATGATATTGTAATTCAAAAATGAAAGTGTCTCATAGAAGAAAAAAAAAATCTCCCCCCTTTTTTTCTATTTGTCTTCTTGTGCCCTTCATGACTCAAATAGCACTCTGTAGTAATAGTCATAATCACAGTTGACATCTCTATAGCAGGGGTGAAATGCTCCCGGTTCGGACCGACTTGGGCGAGTAGGTAGCGATGGCGGCGAGCAGTTTGGAGAACCGGTAGCAAAAATCCCTGCCCCTGCCCCCCATGCCCAGCTGAGCCACGCGATCATCAGAACCTTTTTTTTTCTTTTAAATGGCTCTGACCAGCCAAGCTCTGATGATCCCAGCTGAGTTGCCTGCTAATAAGGCAACTCAGCTTGGATCGCCAGAGCCATGTAAAAGAAAAAAAACTTTTTTCCTTTTAAATGGCTTGTAGCAAAAATCCCTCCCCTTCCCTCCCTCAGCTTGCTTACCTTAGCTGCTGGTTGCAACGCCTTGCTGTAATCCCATTGCAAATCCATTGCATCAGCAAGCAACTGAATCTCCCTGCCTGCAACCAAGCAGGCAGGGAATTGTGGACTTCAACTCCCAGAATTCCTCAGCCAGCAAAGCAAAGCTGGCTGAGGAATTCTAGGAGTTGAAGTCTACAAGTCTTAAAGTTGCCAAGGTTGGAGACCCCTGTTCTATTGGGTAAGATTTTTTCCCCCTTTGGGAGCTTTAAAAAAAATAGTTAACTGGAGTTTTTTTTTAGTTTTATTCTTTTTTTTAGACCTAGCCATTTAAAATTTAGGAAATTTTAAATTTAGCTGCTTTTATATAAAAATAAAATAAAATAAAATAATATTTGTGCAGCTTTCTGAGATTTAGTGTGTTTCTGTAGTGTTTCACTCTAACTACACAAACACACAAAATCTCACAAAGCTGTATGTGGAATTTTGTGTGTGTAAAGTGTGAAAGTTGGTTTTTTGGGCTTTTTGTGGCTGTGTGAGGTTCCTGCTTGTTGCAGTGGCCATTTTGGGTCTAGCACAGCTGCTTTTATATTGTGGGTGAGCCAGTTGTGTTGTGTTGTGTTGTGTGTGTGTAAACTGTGAAAGTTGGTTTTTTGGGCTTTTTGTGGCTGTGTGAGGTTCCTGCTTGTTGCAGGGGCCATTTTGCACAGCTGCTTTTATATTGTGGGTGAGCCAGTTGTGTTGTGTTGTATTTTATAGGTTAAAAAAGGGCAAAGAAGTGACATTGACTTGGCCACATCCACCTGACCAACAAGCCACACCCTCCAAGTCACTTTACCACCAAGCCCCGCCCACTAATTAAGCCATGCTCACAGAACCAGTAGCAAAAAATTTTAGATTTTACCCCTGCTCTATAGTTACAGTTAGTATGACAGTCTGCCTTTATGTTTTATTTTGTAAAATTGTCCACACTCTTTAATAATAAACAACAACAAAACATTTCCACAAAAATCTGGTTCATTTGTCCATTTTAATTCCAATTTGTTCAAAAACACCAAACACTAATCTTTTAAAATAAGTATCTCTTTACTAGTTTTATACTTTCTTATATCTAATCCCTGTTAAAATTTTTGCCAAAAGTTTTTAAATCTTTAAAACCCCTTTCCCTTTGTAATCCAGAAAGAATGTTGACTCACCAGGTTGAATTTTCTTATTTTCTCTTTAGCTATAAATTAATTACATTCTGAAAGTGTTTAAAAAAATGAGGCTCACATGAACCTTGTGTCCATATATGCTGCATTACAACTGTGAGCTTGGTTGAAATCTCCCAACTTTCAGTTGCTTAACTCACATGTTGACTGCAACAACCTCAGTTCCTGCACTCTGTGTTCACAAGGAACAGCTGTCCAGTGTGCAAGTAGGAATCTCAAAATCTCTCTTTTTTATGAATATTCTTAGAGTTTAAACTATGCATCTGAGTTCACTCAAATTCAGACAAAAAATATGGACATATAAAATAGATTTGCAAGGCAACAGCCAATTTATATATCCCAAACGTGTGTGCAAAATTATAATTGGGGAAAGTGCACATTTCCCAGACCTGTGAATCTTGGTGGGGGACAGGGTTCTAAATGGCTAATGGTAGAAGACAATAGCATCCAGTACCTGGCTTTCTTTGTGATACCTGCTGCTTTAAAGGTAAAGGTAAAGGTTCCCCTCGCACATATCTGCTAGTCGTTCCCAACTCTAGGGGGCAGTGCTCAAAAGTCTAAGAGCCAGCGTTGTCCGAAGACGTCTCCATGGTCATGTGACAGACATGACTAAATGCCAAAGGTGCACGGAACTCTGCTACCTTCCCACCAAAGGTGGTCCCTATTTTTCTACTTGCATTTTTTACATGCTTTCGAACTGCTAGGTTGGCAGAAGCTTGGATAAGTAACGGGAGCTCACTGGGATTCAAACCGCTGAACTGCAGACCTTTCGATCAACAAGCTCAATGTCTTAGCCACTGAGCCACTGTGTCCTCTCACCTGCTGCTTTACTAGGTGCTAACACTACTGCCTGTCAGAGAGATGAGAAAATAACCAAGCACTTTCTGAAAACCATCTGAATCTGCTAGATGCCTCATGTAGATTATCCAAATCAGTCCAATCAACAGAGTCTCTTAATCACAATAGAATCAGAGTATGGCCTGATTCTACTAGTAGGAAATTCTATTCATCTCCAGATGCTCCAACAACTGCTCGGAGATAAAAATGAGATCCAATGTATGACCATTCCCTGAATTAGAACCACAATAACTTCTAACAAGCCCATGATCACTGTGGAGAAAATAATTTATCAAGCTTTATTCAGTCCTGAAAACCAGCAGATTAGGATCAGAAAGGATAAAAAAGCATTAGTGTAGTGTTCTGCTGCCAACCCCAAGATGTAATCAAGCACCTCTTGGAAGGAACCAGCTCATAACAGGGCAGTCTGTACACAAGAAAGGCTGCAAATTTCTTTCTATGACCATGTATCACATATAGTAGGCATTTACATCCTTTATGTCAACAGCAGTGTCTTTGGCCATAGTCAAGGTATATCACATGATTAGAGCTACCTCCCCTTTCCATCCATGATATCAGGGCTGTTGAAAGACCAGATAACTGTCTGGACAAATTTCCGATATGATAACATCATTACTATTACCTAGCCAGAATCTGCTTATCCAATACTACGTGGTGGCTGAGGATGGACTTCAAGACAAATAAAGACCACTGGAATGATATTTAGGCATCCATGGATGACTTTAAATGTATCTTACTTTTTAAACAGAAGATAATTTTTGTCCTGCAGAGATTGAATCCTTTCTTTAGATATCCTCTTAAAAGTTTCAAAGATTACTCCTGGGGTGCACTAATTACATATATTTAACTTGTCCTTTGGTTTATTAATTTGCATTTCATGACAAGCATTTTTAATCATAGGATTTAAGCCATCAGCATATTCAGAGTACAAAACCCTGTTTAAGATTATAATTTAAATACATAATTGTTAAGTGGCAAGGAATGGCAATTGTTTGAATGAAGCTACAATATTGCCAACCTAAAACTCGAAAAATCTATCATGAAAGCTAAATTACAGATTGTATGAGTGGTCATTATTCTTATTCGGAACCTTTGAAACAATATTTTATCATATCAAATTGGAACCTGTCGAATTTTTATACTTACACATGGAAAAGATATTTTCAGGTCTTGTGTGCTTTAATTCTATTTTTTATGATTTATTTATTTATGTAAGCTATGTTTTGCTTTCCTCAATGAAACATGAAAGTCATTTTCCTTAAAGTTTTGCCAGATAAGCACAAAGGGAAGCACATTTAAAAAGGAGAAAGTGTATGTGTGGGGGGGTGGAGAAGCAAGGCCCATGAATTTTTAAAAGTTCATACATAATATATCATAAAACCAGGATGAATAATATGGTGCCCCAGCTTTAATAAAAAGCTCCTTGACCATTTCTCACAAACTTTGAGATGTAATCAATACTCAAAAAGGTATCTTGGGGACATTGCCAAGATTTACGCCTTTTTGCAAAGAATGGCACTTTTTACTTCAGCCAGCAAAATGATAGTGGACTTCAGAAAAAGAAGAAAAGGTTGTTATTTCTCCTTCTATAGCACTCTAATTCTATGATGAGTTTTATTGTCCTCACCACATCCACTTCTTATAGAGATAAGAATATGCTAAAGGAAAAAATCAAATGCAAGAAAACTCATGGGAACCTGAACGAGCTGCAATTACATCAAACCTGAGTTCTTTTCTACAGTATCTCTGAAAAGACATCCCCAACTCAAGGATTGAATGAATGAAGATGGATGACCAAAGATGTATGAATGAAATTCATTCCTGTCAGGAAATAATGGGATGACCATAAAATAATTTGCCAAGTATGCAAAAGTGGAAATCCCAAATGCAGAAGATAAATTTCAAGGGAAGAATAAAGGATTTTAAGGCAAAAGAGCTTTATTGTAATGTCTCCATTTATTGAGTCCAAGACATAGTACAAAGAGGAATCAAGTATTTATGAAAAAGGAGCAACACTTTTCTAGTGTATGATACCTCATCATTTATGAAAGCATTTTTCTAGCTTGATAATTGCAACTTGTTAGTGCTGTAGGAAGTATTATATAATCACTTATTGAGTAATCAACAGGTGAACTTTATTTTATTTAGCAGCTTCTGTAAATGATTGTAAAATAATGATGCATGATTATAAAAATGAGTCTACTCTTCAACAGCATTGATCTTGCAAAGCACTCCCTTGAACAAATTTTAACTCAAACTCATTAATGTCATCTGTTAGAAGCAATTAATGTGAATAGAAAATAATTGTATCAGGGAGGTGGAGACTCAAGAGGATTTTGTGCATTAATATTCCATATGCAGTTCGATTACATATTCAATTCTTTCAATTTTGCTTGGAAGGATTACTAATCTGATGCTATTTTCCCCATATTAATTTGTATACTAATTACCAAAGTTTTACATGAATGTTAAGCTTGGATTGTTTTAATTGCAAATACAATACATTTTGCAATTTATGTAAATATGACCTTTTTATGGATAACTTTAAAAGAATTTTAAGCCTG
Organism: Arizona elegans; assembly: GCA_022577455.1. Classification (NCBI taxonomy): domain Eukaryota; kingdom Metazoa; phylum Chordata; class Lepidosauria; order Squamata; family Colubridae; genus Arizona; species Arizona elegans. The sequence continues at coordinate 111,988,902 of JAKOOJ010000001.1, forward strand.
ACAAAAATATACAATACCTTGTCAATAACATCATTAGAGCTGCTTGTTTTTTAATCATAAAGCAAGCAAGCAGAGAATTTTTTCATGACACTGCAAAACAAGCCTACTTGAATATTTTCTTCCTCCTCCTCCTCCTCCTCCTCCTCTACCACCACCATCATCATCATAACAGAACAAAAAAGCTTCAGTTTTTGTTACTCAAATAGCCACTCTAAGATTTCATTTTTGACTGGCACCTCTATAGAATCACATAAGGAATATAATACAACTATTATACATTTATTTTATTTATTTATTAAACTTAATTATGCTGCTGATAGGTCACTCTGGTTCTAAAATGATAAGTAATCAAAATGCATGAGAAAAGACTATTTCCTTCCAAAGTTGTAAGCTATTAAGAGGGACAACTGTTGCCATATTAGGAAAACATTTTCTCTACTCCAGATCCCAGCTGACAGGACTCTCAAAATAAAGATGTAATGTTGCATTCATTGTTACCACAGCAATAAAATACAAGGTCTACAAATACGTTGCTATTCAAATTTAAGACGGATATGAAGTACAAACAGTAGTAATAATTTGAGAATGCTGCAAATAGAAATGTGAAGTAATTCCTATTCCTAGCAATCCCAATAATAATTTATAATATGAACATTAGTGCTGTTGTTTTCCAACTATCCCATTGCTCATATCTAAACATACAATCCTCCTCCTACTCATTCTGCTCCGCCTTAAATTTTTAAAATAATGTCAAAAATAGGTGATACAAATAAAAATCAAGTACGAGTAGTGAAATATAGATAAAAAACAAATATGAAATGCCAGACAACTATATATTCTAGTACATCATTAAAAGCCGATCACACTGTTAGAAATCTCAATCATTTCCTAATGAAAACATGCCCCTATAAAACTTTCAGCTAGATGAATTTGGGTAACACACTTTAGATTATAAAGAACAGACTTTAGATGGTAAACAATATGTTAAATTATGCATCGAATTAAAATACAAATTTTAGTTATGACACAAGTATGCGTATTATGGCCATCTAAGAATGATTTACAATTACAATTACACCTAAGAATAAAATAGATTTTTTTATTGTGATTGGACACACAAGGAATTTGTCTGATGATTTCCTATTACAATTATTTTTAAAATACTAAGACAAAGAAGCATATTCCCACAATTTACTTTATTTAGCTATTCTTTCGAAGAGGCGAGCAAAGATCCTTTCCAATAAAAGGCATAGAATCCTTGCAGCTATTTATACATACAATGATATTTCAGAATACTTTGAAGGAATATACAATTTAATGAAACACAGATTACGAAATGGAATTATAACTTTCAGGATGTGTTTCACTTTGTAGTGACATACCAATGGTAAAACATCTAATATCAGTTCTAATAATATTTGATATTTCACTAAATTCCCACTGTTTCATCTTCATGAATGTGTTCAGTTTCAGCATCTATTTGATCATACGGCTTTTGATTTCTTTGGGTTCTGAGCTGCACTTTCATAGTAAATCACAAATTACACCTAAGATAGTTCAGCATTATGGTTTATAAGGTTTTCAAAATCAGTCGCACTTCACAATGCTTACTCTATTCCCCTTCATTTCTGTAATTCTTATGATGGAACGTAAACTGGATTCCCAGGAAACAGGGGGTGCATTCCAGAGGAGTAAGAGGCAACTCAGTTCAGATAGTTTGTGTGAGAGAAAGAGGGTGAAGACAGCCCCTTCCTAATCATTCTTAAGAGTATATGGTAGATGCAGCGAGTAGAGTGCTTAGTCTGGCAAGATTCTATCTACAGGTGTGGAACAATAAAGAAACCTGCTTGGAACAATCACTAAGTAATTTCACCAATAATAGTGCCTTTTCCATAATCTGACTTGCTTCACCAAAGTTTTATTTTACAGAATTTAACAACCATATCCTAATCATCAATGTTATAACCTATTCTGTTAACAAAAAGGCCAGTGAGAGAAAAAAACTTTTTTTCCCTATATCCACTATTAATTATCCTAAAATTAACGAATAAACATTTTTTGAAATCAATTGGGAACAGGTGTCCTCAAGCTACAGAGTTTGCGTCACATGGCATTAACTTATCCTTGATTATTGAAATATTCCTTTTGTGAAAATAAATTACTTATAAACCTCACACCTGCTCCATTGCTACTATTAGACTATGTGGAAAAGTCCACAGAAACAACATAGATAAGGTGGGCGGGGGGAGTGAGCTATCAGAAGATAGACTATTTTGTTTTGGGTTTTTTCAGAAAAAAAAAACAACAACAGTGTTTACTTGTTAGATAAAGAGAAACTTGCCAGAAAGCCCAAACTTACCGATATTTCAAAATAATTAGGAAGATAAAGTTTGGAGACAAGATAGTTTCATAGTGCAATATAAATTTGGTATGGACTATTTGATTTTTATATCTTATTTTCTAAGCAATAAATGCTGTTTCCTATTATTACAGCATGATAACCATTCAGAAGGTGGGGGGGGGAAGACACTTAACAGCAGGCCAAACTGATGCATTTATTTCTATTAATAAATCTCTGGAATTTTGGCAATAGGGCTATCAGAGCTGAGCTGCAAAACTCTAGGTAACCACAACAGGTCGTCCTTGATTTACAACCACAACTGAGCCCAAATTCCCGTTGCTAAGCCAGACAGTTGTAAAATCAGTTTTGATGCAGTTTACGACCTGTCTTGCCACCATTGTTAAGTGAACCACTGCTGTTAAATTAGTAACACGATTGTTAAATCAATCTGTCTTCTCCATTGATTTTGCCTGTCACGAAAGGTGATCTGTGACCCTGGGACACTGCAACCATCATAAACACATGCCAGTTGCCAAAAAACCTGAATTTTGATCATGTGACCATGGGGATGCTGCAACGGTTGTGTGAAAAATGGCCATAAACCACTTATTTTTTAGTGCTGTTGTACCTTTGGTCACTAAATGAATGGTTTTAAGTCAAGCCCTACCTGTAAATGGCAATGAAGAGACATACAAAATGCTTAATGTTGTGGTACTAGCTAGTAGAGTCAAAGATCTGCAGCTCAGAGCTGGTATCTCTGTTAAGGAGTAATTTTATAAACTTATCTTCTGAGTGCATAAATATAGAAAGTAATTCCAGAATTGGTTATCATATCCAGATAACCTTTGCAAACATCAATGCAGACATAGGAGATGATCAACAGTTTCATCCAGGGAGTCATTTCCAAGGCCAATCTGCCAATGATATTTCAACACAAACCCTTTAAAGATCTTAAAATAAAGCAATACACTGGTTTAATGTAAGAGTTATTCAGTTGAAATTAAGTTTTATTTCATCTTTGTTTACATTCCTTGTGTATATAAATGTTACTTGTCCTGAAATGGACTTTGAGAAATAAAGTGTCACTTGGGATAGCTCCTCTGAAATATAATGCACAAGGAAAGGAAGCTCACTTCCCGGAGCAAATGTAAGCATTCTAATTTGTTTCAGACGGATCTGTGTTTGTGCGTACATGGGAGAACTGTAGTACTGTTGTTGTTTTTTGTTATTATTATTAAGGATTAAATCTTTAGGGCTTTCAGAATGAACGAATAAATTCTTCCCTATTGACTGCTATCCCTCCTGTTGATAATACATACATTTATACATATCTACTACGCTATTCCCTTGCAGGGACAAAGGAAAAAAATACTATGCAAAGCTTCTAAGAGGACTAAGAAATATCAAAGAGTAAAAAATTTATTTCAAGAGAAAAGGAAAGAAAATATAGCTATAATTAAGTTACATCAACATCGCTCATTGCTGAGCTAGAGAGCAATCCAACAGCCATCTAGCCATGACAAATAATTGATGGCAAGATCTTCTGCTCCCAGATTACACTGCAATTGCTCTAAGACATAAAACAGGTCAAATGTATTCCCACTGAACCCTCAATACTTCAACTCAGGTGCATGAAGACCATGGTCCACTGAACCATCCCAGGCTTCATTCCGCCTAGAAACAGATTGAGGTTGCCAAGAGCTATAAGCTTTAGCATCTCCACTGCCAACTCAATGACAGAATCTAGACGTTCTGGCAGCTCTAGGCAGGAATACGCAGCAGGGAGACAGACTTAGTCTTTATAGCCCTAATAACGCTATGTGAAATGTGTCACATAGAATCAAGACCAAACCAAAACAACCCACCCCAGCTTAGACCACTGATGAGTCAAGCATGGGATTCAGAATAACATATGAAAGGATAACCAAAGCAACAGAACTGAAATGGGAGGAAAAAAATACGACCTGTAGGAAAACTAGAGTTTAGCACAACATATTTTTCTTACTTATTCAATTGTGTGAAACCTCTCAGAACTGTCAAGTGTTGAATAAACAATAAATTTTCAAGTATATCTAGAAATATAGGGAAAGGTCTATAAGGGAAAGTCTAGGTATAGAGAAAGACTGACCAGAATAGAACTATTTTTGTTTTATTAAGAATCATATTAAGGTTACATTTTGCAAATACGTGCCTTCTAAAATATGATGATGATTGGATTTGTGGAAAGGCTTTAGTTCACAATGGTGTGCAGTATTTGAAATGAATTGAAATCCCAGCAACAGTGACCTGAACAGAATAAACACTGGATTTAGAAATAAAATAAAGAGCTGTGCAGAGCACACGAAACCCCAGAGAAACACAATCAAATTTAGCAAATAGCTTTGAATTTACTGAAAAACAAGTCTAACTTACACTTTGAGGATTTTTCCCCCTACATACCTTTCTCTTTTTCAAACTTTCTTTTAATTCTTTTGTATCTCCTTTTCTGTGTGTCTTCCTGAATTGCAAGCATGAAGACTCCAGAAAATATACTAATAATACATTTCTTTAACATTTACTTTTTTTGATTGCTTATTTTAAAACCCAGTAGAAAATACTGAACTTTCTGATTGTGTACTACTGAAACAAGTTAATGTTGCAACACAATAATCGGTAAAACAACAACAAAAATAATAGCAAAAAGGAATTCTACAAAGCATATTTTTGGCACAATTATTATATGACAGAAGCGAATTGATAAATGCCATCTGCCATGGGAATCTTCCAGACATACAAACTCTTACTTCTAGCTGATAACCTGAGGCTGCAAAAGGCTGGTCAAACTGATCGCATTATTGTTGTTGTTTTTATTGATGTTTTCGTACAAAATTTCTCACATGGGGGACAGGAAGTTAAAATGGTCTATGAATTGGCAAGAAAGGAGATGAGCCTGGACATGGAGTTGGAGATATTGAAGAGAAGATGACCTGGAATCTAAAACTGGCTTAAGGCAATTTTAGCTTCTGAAGAAACATCAGTTCAAGAGTGATTAGAAGACCACTAAAGATGGTTCATATATATATATATAAATAATTTTTGTATTATGCATAAGCAATAATTGTATCTTGAACATGTTTTATATGCTTTCCATTCAAAAATGCAAGCACTTTCTTAATTTAAATTAAAATATTGTGAAGTCTCTACCCACATTTGTTGTACAAATTCTTTATCATTCAATAGGGAAATACCAATTTCTTGATACCTTAATCAGTTTCCAAAGCAAACATTTCAAAGTAATTGTACTATGATCAGATATATAACAAATGTTAATATTACATTCTTAAATTTGGTGATATACAAGTTGATGATTCTCAGGAAAATAAAGAACAGCAAAAGTCTAGGCATTAAGAAGTCAATTTACACTGCAGAAGTCCATGAGACAAGAGAAGCTGAAGATCAACAAGCTAGCTATGAGAGATGCCCAGCTAAGTTTATATGAAACCCTTGATTAACTGTAAGTTGAATTTAGCGTACACATAAACAATCTTAGTCACACTGAATTCAGATGAAGCATTAATTTGCAGGCCAGGCAATAATTAATTGCTGAATGGCGGAGCAATTGGAGGCATAAAGTGATTTATTGCTTTTATTGCATGCCAACTTTTTAATGGCAGTTATGTCGAGACAAGAAAGGGTGATCTGAAGATCTATCTGTTTATTTGCTTTAGTTGAATGCTGCTTAGTTATTTTCTACTTAAAAGGACGAAGCTTAGAAAAACTAATACTTTTCAATCTTGCTTTACTATAAACAAGAATATTCAGAATTGTTTCACAAGAAAAGTTGCATGGGTTGTGGTTTTCTCTGTGCCATCTGAGAATTCTGTATTACCCATAAGTTGTATATGTTGCATAAATGATGTTTTTGTTAACATTCTTAACTAAACCACAACTGACTGGGTTCAGACGTTCTGGTAAGCCATAAACCAAAAGAATTCTATTATGGATTAACGGAATCTGCAAATCCAGACTATATTAGCAATAAGAGGCTTTAAGATTTCGTCTTTAAGCCAGAAAAAAAATGAAAAATGGTAAGCCGTTTTTTTACTTATTCAATCTTTTTAACACATTCTAGCATGTTTTATTGGCTTTCCAATCATCTGAGTTAGAAATAAAAATAATATTTTTAATATTCAATTCCCAATTCTAAACAATCCCAACTTGTTTTTATGTCATTGCCTGTGTTATTACAGTGAGGCTCAACACTCTTAGCGCATACTCTAACTTTCAGGAGAATCCTATATGTTAAGTGAAAGAATAGAGAAAGAAAGAATAATTCAGAATGTTCCATTTCACAAATGATTCTGTTCCTGAAAATCAGATCTTAACTATGGTATTTACATCTGTACAAATGAAAGCTGCATACTGATGATTCCTTTTGGCAATAATAAGCATGTCTGTCTTGTTCTTGCTGTATACTTGTATTTTTTTAAAGTATGGCATGATCTTTTACCATTTCAAAAGCTGTAACTTATAACAAAAACAATCTACTAAGATGAAAAGCAAAGTGCATAAATGCAAAGACTTTCCATACAATGTTCTGTTGCAATCTAGTATATTACTTCTAGGATAGTAGCAATTCTATACTTACAGCTTAAACGATGCCTTGATTTGCATTGCATAAATGGCTGCTATAGCCAGAGGTTGTTTTTTTTTTAATGGTTTTAGACAAGTTTATATGAATCCCTTGTTAAAATGTTAGCTTAATAAAATTTAACGTCCAAGGTGAGATTTGAGTTGGGAAAGACAGACCTCAGGGCACACTGATTTCCCCAAAGTTTATCCCACCAAATGTGGTTCTTGATTGACCATGACACTCTGATGAGCACACAGTCCTGGAGAAACAATGAGATCTTCTTTCATGTTTGGGGATGGGTCTCCAACTGATCAGAATAAATAAATAAAATACATAAATAAATGTAGATCGCTTTTTCCCCCTTTGTCCACTTGTTATACTCTGTGGAATGGAAGCATGTTGGAACTGACCCTTTAGTGAGCTACTTCAGCAGAGAGACAATTAGAATTATTGATGCATATGTGGAGAGGCCTGCAGGAACTATGGAGAAAAGAAAAGTGATGGGGGAAAGTTCTGATCCTTTGGGATGGAATTGGGCACCTTCCATCTTTAAAATGAAGGCAGAGGCACCATTGGCCCGCATTTCTACTTATTCTACTAGCTCTATAGCACTGATGATGTCACCTAGTTGGGTAATGAAAGGTCCGCAAGAAAACCATCAAGTTCAGAGAGCATCAAAGATCCCACAATTCTTACATTTTCTTGAAATTGCATGCAATAGCTTTGTAGAGCACCCTTCCTGAAAAGCTGCACAAATCAGAATTGCTGTCAGAACCAGTTGTTACATTAAGTCTCGATTCAGATTTGCGTAGCCGCAGCAGATTATTAGAAAGGCAATCCAAGGGATCTCATGGGGCTCTCATCTTTTGTTGTCATGTGCTTCTATTTTGCAGATATTACCCTGACCATATGTTCATCCACCAGCCTTAAAACCGGATATACATTCACTATGCAAAATTCCTACTCTCACCCCTATTAGATTGGTATTGGCAGATGAACCAAAGATATGAAGGTTTCTGCTGTAGTAGCTCTGCTTCCAGGGGAATAGCATAGTCTTGTTTTATTAGTTTCCCTCAAAAAAGACCAATGTGATTGTGTATCTCACAGGATTTTGCAACATTTTGTTAAAAATACCAGTAAAGAAAGAAAGGCCAACAACAAAAGGAAAACTAGTAGAATCCAGCAACTTGCTCTAAGAAAGTTCTGAACTTAACAATAAATCTATATTATGGAGAAAAACTGTGAAGATAAAATATTATTTTTGCTATTTCAAGTAACTTTGAACAGGTAGTCCTCAACTTACAAAAAGTTCATATAGTGACTGTTCAAAGTTACAATGGCATTGAAAAAAGTGACTTATGACCATTTTTCACACTTATGATCATTGCAGCACCTCTATGTTCATGTGATTTACATTCAGATGCTTGACAACCGGCTCACATTTATGACAGTTGTAGTGTCCCGGGGTCATGTGATCGCCTTTTGTGATCTTTCTGACAAACAAAGTCAATGGAGAAACCAGATTCACTTAAGAACTGCGTTACTAAATCAATAACTCTAGTGATTCACTTAACAAATATGGCAAGAAAAGTCAAAAAATGCAGCAAAAATCATTTAACAAATTTCTCAATTAGCAACTCACATTTTGGGCCCAATTGTGGTTGTAAATCAAGGACTAGCTGCATATGGAAACTTATAATATCAATTAGTTTCTAGACCAAGTTGCCCTCCAGACTCATGAACTCTAGATTGTTCATTCATATTAATAACTGAGAAGAAACAAGGAGATTCCTAAATGATTTTAATCCCTTTGTAATTCTATAATTACTTCAAACTGTTTCCTTATTTATTTTTCTAACTGAAGGTAGCAGACGTTCGTTTTTCATCATGCAGATACTTCTCTTTGGTATTATTCAAATCCATCTCTTTCATTGAAAGGTACTTTTCGCCTCAAATCTTTTGAATTCAATCATAGTGCAGAGCTTTTTCCAGCACTCTGGAAGATTTTAAGAGAACAATGGGGAAAAAAGCAATGGAACTCCCTCAAATGGCAAATGAGTTAGTATAACACCTTTTTGTGAATAAACCAATACTTTTATTGTTGCTGGGATTCAGCAAGAAATATACCACTTTTAGTTAAAAAAAATGTTATCATAAAAGATCTCAAACTTTATATTCGGCAACTTATCTGCTGGAGAATTGGACAGACAAAATGAGGTGAGCAGCAAAATCCAAAGCAAGTTTTGACTATTTTCCCAGTTTGCCTGCCAAGCCCGATTCAGTTTTTTAAAATTAACTCTAAATTGCTTGCAACCACCCCAGGGGCATCAATCCACCTTTTGAGAATTTGTAAGTTATTATCTGAATGTTAAACAAGACAAGTGAGTCATACAAGTATAGAAAATCCTAGCAGGAGGGCTTACCTTTTTATGGCATACTTGTTAGGACTACGCCAGAGATTTGACTCAGTTTGGTGTCTTCTCTCTGAGAATTTTCTATATGCATGAATATTGCAAACATGGAAAAGCATTCAAAAGTGTTTTGTCAAGTGCAGAAAATCAGGAGTCAAGGGGATTCAAATGAATAGAGGTTTATTACATACTAACACTCTCTCAAATACTTTGGCCACCTAATGAGAAGGAAGGAGTCACTGGAGAAGAGCATAATGCTGGGAACGATTGAGGCAGTGGTGAAATCCATTTTTTTTACTACTGGTTCTGTGGGCGTGGCTTGGTGGCCATGGCAGGGGAAGGATATTGCAAAATCCACATTCCCACCCCACTCTGAGGCCAACCAGAGGTGGTATTTGCCAGTTCTCCTAACTATTCAAAATTTTCGCTACTGCTTCTCCGAACTGCTCAAAATTTCTGCTACCGGTTCTCCAGAACCTGTTAGAACCTGCTGGATTTTATCCCTGGATTGAGGGCAAAAGAAGAACGGGATGACAGAGAATGAGGTGGCTGGATGGAGTCACCAAAGCAGTAGGGGTGAGTTTAAATGGACTCAGGGGGATGGTAGAGGACAGGAAGGCCTGGAGGAACGTTGTCCATGGGGACGTGATGGGTCAGACACGACTTCGTGACTAACAACAACAGCAGTCTCTAAAAGAAACTGAAGTACTAGTGGTCAAGGCAAATTGTCAATAGACAAGAGTCAACAGAATTCAAAGTGGGCTGTACTTAGGTCTTTTGTGGGCACGAAGGAACTTGAGTGATGACACACCTGACCTCTCCTCAGGCTCAGCCTGGCCATCTCTATAGATCTCTATAGATCTTCTCTGAAGATGTATAGACCAGTGAAAGTTCTACCATATGTAAAAAGTACTATCGTGATGGGGTATAAAACTGATTTAAAAAATAATCTAATATCTAGGTCATTTTGCAATGAGTGCTGCGAGTGGTAAGATATGTGACATTCTTATTCCCATCAGCTGAATCTGTTGATAGAGTAGCTGGAACTAAAACTAGTTCAGGTCATGACAACTTATAACACCATAGGTCTCGGTGCTCTATTCTTTTAGCAGCAACATATTACAAGCCAATCTGAATGCCTATTTATTGCTGCAGTATCCCACTGAATCTGGACTATTATCCTTATAATTTAGGATAGTTAGTTTACTTGCTACTTATACTATTCTTTTTTATTTTTTAAATTCCTTTTTTTTTTTTTTTTACAGCCTGGATCTGTTTTGAATATGTATTTTGCAACAAATTCAATGCTTTTCATAATAAGGCCCAAAATATGTAGGAAACTATTAATCTTTCTAATGCTTGTTTAAAATTTGAGATAGAAAACTGGAAACATGTAATTTCCCCTGATGTTAGGAGTGGAATGAGGTATGGATAAGACAAATATTAAAGGATTAAGTCCAAGTATGCCTGATTTTGAAAAAGCTGCTTTCAACTTTTATGTGGAATTTAAATCAATTTGATTGTGTTGTTGTTTTTGTTTTCTTCTATAGAGCAGAAATATTTAAAAGTTTTATTTTGATCAGGTCCCCCCCCCCCCTTCTTCTGTTGCCACAGCACAAATATTCTCAAGGCTAAAGAAAATGAGAAGGAAAACCCATCATAATCAAACTCCAGCATTTAAATGTATCTTCTGCCTGAAAGATGGTTGCCAGTTGTGTGAGCAAATCCTCTAGGCGGGTTTACTGAGACTTAACTGACAACATTCAAGACAAAGAACAAGGAGATGATATTACAAACATTTGTATGGAAGATTAGGGAGTTACAACTACATCAGAAAATCCTGTTAACAAGGCAAATCCACCACAAAATATTAAACAATGTCTTAGAGAAACCATTTTAGCTTCCACAGGCTTGTTATATTTTGCATAATCAAGCCACTATGAATAAGTAGTGTACGAGAAGTCAAAGCACTCAGACATTTGCAATACAGAAATTCATCAATGTCCTGGAATATAAATGCTGCAGTTTTAAGTAGATATTCAGAGTACAAGCATAAACGACAGAATCTCCTTTTTCTAATATTTCCCTGCTTATAGTTTAAAGACTAAGATTATTCATTTTCCCAATCTCTCCTCCAAAGTGTTGATCTTTATAAACTATTTTAAATAAAAGATACACCCAAAGGAAAAGTAATTATCTCTGATCTTTAGATTTCATTTACATTTTTAAGAAATGCAGAGAAATGATCCTGACTTTAACGGTAGTACATTAGGCAAATGCTCTAAAGGTTTGTACAGAGATCAAGCTTCTTTCTATGCATAACATTTATAAATAAGATATATAAAATTATACAACCAGTTATAACTGATACAAGTTAGCCTCACTCTCTAGATCATGGGTGTCCAACGTTTTGGCTTGTCTGGACTGCAATAAGTAAAGAGGAATTGTCTTGGGCAACATGTAAAATACATAACACAGTTAGTGTATATAACTCACACAATAAAGTTAAAAGTTTACAATCTTGTGAAGTCACATTACTAGCTATCCACGGCCGCATGTGGCCCACAGATCATGGGTTGAATATCTGCTCTAGCTAATAGTATATTATATATGAGACTTGTAAAAGGGAAGCTATGTATATAAGACTGAAGATACATTGGCTTTCTCCTAATTAGTAACCCTAATTGCATAAAAATGCTTCGTTTTTCATATTGCAAATATTACATTCAATATAGGACAACACTGACATTATTTCACTTCTAGGCCACACTTTCAATCCCTGTATGTATTCAGCCACCTCTAAAGATGGCTCTTAAGATGTTACTATACAGGTAGTCCTCAATTTACAATCACAATTGAGCCCAAAATTAATATTGTTAAGTGAGACAATTAAGTGAATTTTACCCTATTTTATGACTTTTCTTGCCAAAGTTGTTGAGTGAATCCCTGCACTAGATACGTTAGTAACATGGTTGTTAAGTGAATTTGGCCTCCCCACTGATTTTGCTTGTCAAAAATTTGCAAAACATGATCACATGATCTTGGGACACAACCAGTTGCCAAGCATCTGATCACATGATCATGGAGATGCTACAAAGGTCATAAGTCTGAAAATGGTCATAAGTCACCTTTTTCAGTGCTGTTGTAACTTTGAGCAGTCACTAAATGAACTGTTTTAACTTGTGGACTACCTGTATTTTGGTTTTATACTGACTCTTATGCTAGTGATTTCAAACAAACACTAAAATGCTTCAGATAGATGAACATAGAACGGTTTTTTTTTTTTTTTTGTCACAGCAGCCATGTAACTCATCCGTTAAAAGAAGAATGTGTTACTTTTCATCAACAATGCTTCATTTCTTAGCTAACAGCAACTATCAATATAGCAGGTTGAGTCAAATTCAGAAGCTCTTCTTTAGTATTGGCTTTTCGTTTTCATTTATTGCATATGAAGAAACATATGTATTGTTCTAGAAATTAATCCAAAAATAACAGAGATAAAATAAAATTTCTTCAGTGAAATGTAGACGAAGGAACCACTGGATCAGCATAACACAGAATCCTACACATTATGTTGACTCATCTTTTTAGATTACTTACATGGCTTCCCAGCCTTCAGCTTTATCCTGGAGAGCAGTCAGAGTTATTTCAAAACACTATTTTATCTTTCAAACTTTTGTGACAGGGAAGAACTATATCATTAATCTTTTATGACCTGTCTCGCACAAAATATTTGCGCTTTAACACCACAAGACATGGCTATCTTTCCTAATTCTGGTATGCCAAGAGATATATCCACAAAGCCTCAGGAATGCACATAAAATATTTTAAGTATCGGCTGCAAAGTCCGGGTCATGTCATTTTTTTATTACTCATATTTTATTAAATAAAATAATTACTTTCTCAGACCTATGGGTGGTCTTTTGTCTGCCTCAATCTTGCCCTCTACCCGAGGCCTGGGAGTCTGAGGGTTTTGTGAGGATCTTAGCTGTTCCTAGCACTGCACTCTTCTGGAGAGAGAGCTCAGATGTGGTTCCTGGGATCTGATGGAACCACTTGCCCAGCTTAGGAGTCACAGCCCTAAGTGCTCCTACCACCATTCTGGGACCACTCTGGCTTTTATTTTACACTTATAAAGGTTTTCTTGTCTGGTCCATGTATGACTACGGGAACAAATCGTATATGGACATGTTCTGACCTAGGCTTCCTGATACAGTAAAAGCACACAATGAGTCTCAAAAACCCTCATTTTATTTCAACGGTTGTGAATTCTGCTCATTCAGATCCTGTTCATTCTCAATCTGTTCATTCACAGATGAGGCCCAAATAGTTGTAAAGAGTCCGACAGAAGTCTGCCACCGTTCTTTGGAATAAGGCTGATAAACACCCACCTTTATCTCCCTTGACACACTGCCAAGACCTAATTGGTAATTAACTTTGCAAGGCTACACAGAACACAGAGGCAAAACAGAGCTGCAGTATTGAAACCGGCCAGCACAAACAACAGTTGCTTCCTGCAAAAGCCCTCATACCTTTGCTCCTCCTTTATGTCTTATGGGAGAAGCCAATCATCTCCAAGCCGTACTCCCAAGTCATCCCTTTTTTTTAAACTGTCCTTGCCTTCTGGCAGCTCTGCACATGTGTGCACTGGGAACAGGCTCCCTCTGTTCCTCTGCCTCACTGATGTCCAACTCTGGAGGCTCCGGAGTCTGCACATAAGTCCCAGATGGCCCTGGCCCCACCTCTGTCTCCAACGCAGAGCCCTCATCCGAGCCTTCCCCAGACTCCATGTTCCTCCCAAGACTCCTCACTGCCTGACTCTGCTGCCAGCTCTGCAGGCGGACCACAGCAGGACAAGAGAAACACTCACACACACTTTTATTTTTATTTTTACCCTTATATGTCTTTGACAGTTCTAAACTTTTCACATCTACTTCTTTGGTCTGTCACTGGAACCAAAAATCATCTAAAGAAATTAGGCAGTCTTCAATATGATTCCATTATTGACATTTATGCTGATCGATGTTGGCTCTTACAGAATTGGAATCTGCAGATCAATTCCCTTATTAGATTCTTTCTCACTGCTGCCACGATCATTTTATCACACAAGCTGTTGCTATCAAATGCTGCTTTATCACTTTATAATAGGAGAAATGAAAGGTTTCTTCCAGCTTAGAGACAAAAATAAAAATAGTCACCAATCTAAACAGAAATTTTTGTACAAAATATGCTAATAGTTACGTTTTACCAATGTGCTTATGCATATACATAAACTCATGGATAAGGGTAAGTGTGTTTGAATTTTAAACTATACATACATAAAATTTTAGTCTCTTATGAGAAAGTTTTGGCAAGTTCTCAGAGATTAAAAATGAATAAATACTCCATTATTTATTAGAAGTATGCTAATGAAACCAGCAATTAAATAAGGGCAGAGGGGGGCAACCACATTTGACAATAATATTATGTATATTTTTAAAAACTGATGAAAAGTAAACATTGCAGTTTCAATCCGGATCAGAACAAGATGCTGCTCTGAGGAGATTTTTAATATTTGGGTTCCTTCACCACAGTCCTGGTGAATAGTAACAGCAATAGCACTTAGACTTATATACCACTTCATAGTGCTTTACAGCACTCTCTGGATGGTTTAAAAATGTCAGCCTGTAGCCCGCAAAAATCTGGGTCCTCATTTTACCAACCTCAGAAGGATGGATGGCTGAATCAACCCTGAGCCAGTCAGGATCGAACTTCTGGCAGTAGACAGAGTTTGCCTGCAATACTGCATTCTAACCAATGTGCCACCATGACTTTCACCAGGGTGAAAAATTATCTGTCCATCCAGTGGTGGGATTCAAGTAATTTAACAACTGGTTCTCTGCCCTAATGATTTCTTCCAACAACCAGTTTGCCAAACTGCTCAGCAAGTTAACAACCGGTTCTCCCAAAGTGGTGCGAACTGGCTGAATCCCACCACTGTGTCCATCCCAAAATGGAAGCATTTCCCAGAAAGAGGAAGCCTGGGAATACTACCCTGTTTCCCTGAAAATAAGACATCCCCTGATAATAAACTCAATCAGGCTTTTGAGCTCATGTGCTAAAATAATCCCCCCCCCAAAAAAAACCCTCCCCAAAAATATTTAACCGCATGCGCATCCTGTCTCCGCCATTTCCACTGGTTAGGGTTAGGGAGACAGAGCTGGAAATCTGGTAAGATGGCAAGAGGAGCCCCATCTTGCTCCATGTGCCCCAAAATAATAAGACCTCCCCGAAAATAAGGCCAAGCGCTTATTTCGGGGTTCAAAAAATGTAAGATAGAGTCTTATTTTCAGGAAAACACGGTAGTATATTTTAGCAGGCTGATAGATAAAATGGCTCTCACTTGCAGAATGCACAGTTCAAATACAAACTGGACCACATATCTGTAATTTGTTATAAAAGTAACATTAACAGAATTAGCGTAACTGATAGAAGATTATAATGGAAACTCAAAATCAGAAACACTGGTTAGAACACAAACCCTGTATGTTTACCTATTTATGTTTTATAAAATTGTTGTGAATAATTCCTGAGATTATGACTCTTCCAATATTGACTTCTAAGAATGTTAGGAAATACTATGTCAGGGAAATACTTTAAGAGCTGACCAGCTGCTACAATGATATAAGGCAGCAAGTTTTTTGGGCTGATACGATTTTAAGAGGCTGTATATATGAGAGAGGCCCTGTGAGGGCGTCTCTCTCTTTATATGTGCTTCTGTGCTGCAGTTGATGATTGATTGCCTGACTTTGCCTAGTACGTGTATGTATATATTCCTTGTAGATAAACCACTATTTGAAGGCAAATCTATTTACTGTATTTTGCTCTTGGGTTGTGTCAAAATAGTCACCCTCTGTACACTCTGACATACTATAATAAGAAACTCCAAAATTCAAAAAAAAAGGAAGCAGAGGGTTGATATTTATGTACAATCCCGGATGAAGAATATCAAGTAAATTTTAGACAGTCTACATGCGGATGTGTGCATGTGTGCAAACACATATGCCTTTGGGGCAGTGTTGCCTCCTGGTGACTGCATGAGGAAATCCCTATAGTTTTCTTGACAACATTTTCAGAAATGGTTGTTTCTATTGCCTTCTTCCTAGTTTTGAGAGAGAATGACTGATCCAAGGTCACTCAGCTGGCTTTGAGTCTAAGGCTGGAATGGAACTTCCAGTTTCTACATTTGTGCCTTAATCAGTATGTCAAACTGAATCTCTTTGACAAATTGGGACCATGTATTTGAAAAAAGTACATAATCCCTTGTACAATTTGAGAGAAGACTTCACTCTGACACCCTTGCCTCCTTTAAATTCTGTTTTTTTTTAAAAAAAGTTTAAATTCTTACGTGCTGTTTTTATATTTTTACATTTTAGTGGTAGTGTAAGGACCATTTCTAATTCACTTTTTTCAGTACTTTCATATGATAGTTTTAATGGAAATGGCTGGGGTGTGTGTGTGTGCACTGCCTTCAAGTCAGTCTTCGTTCCTGGAAACTGTCTGGAGAAGAACCTGTAGTTTTCCCTGGGGGAAGGGGGGAGAGAGAGGGAGGGAGGGAGGGAGGGAGGGCGACTGGCCCAAAGTCACCCAGCTGACTTTGTGCTGGACTCACAGTCTCCTGAATTCTAGTCCAGCACCTATAATCACTACACCAAAAGACTCTCAGTAGTACCAGTGCTTGCTGGAAATAAGACACTGAATTCCTATAGTCCCTACTGCTTGTAGATACTAGAATCAGTCTTCAAGCAACATCCATAATTATTGTGTATGCAATGACTCATAAATTAAGGGACTGTGGAATTACACGGCTCTTTCAAGTGACAGAATAGTTTATAAAATGTCAAACCTCTAACAAAATTATTCATTATCTTCACACTGAAGATATGGGGAGGGAAGGAGGGAGAGCAATCCACTGACACAAAGCCCTATATTCTGCTGCAGCTCATTAGTGCCCCTAGAGCATCTGTTACGTTTCTCTGTGCATACGGTTTCACAATGCCTGAGTAGGGCTTGAACGAGTCCCACTGCAGTTATTATGTCTTGTATAAAGAAATTGTTCCGCACATACAAGAGATTTACCTTTGTAAGGATGGTGTACGGATTCCTGTTGAGAGAGAAGTTCATCACATTAATTTAAACCTCCAATAAAATAAATTAGATTTTTATTGCCAGGTTGAACTATGCGGCTGTGATTGTAATGTATTGCTACAATCCATGCCTTAACAGCATTCTAGCCCTGTGGTGGTCAACAGAAACCATTCCAAGCCTTATAAAGGCTATTAAAACATGTGCAGATGTCTGGAAAATTAATACTATTATCTGATTTTAACCTTTTGCCTGTAGGAGAGTCAAGGCTAGAGGAAGATGGATCAATATATTACAATAGAAGAAAGTAACAAAGCATTTCTAGCAAGTTCGGTGGCAATAAACCAGGATCCCAAGAACTTGCTGTAAAGAGCTTTTTTCCTTTTCTTGTTCTTTTTTTTTAAAAAAAAACAAACTTAAATTCATTCATTTGTTTTCGGGCCATGGTATTTAATATATTTTAAATGGTTTATAACATTTGTATTATGTATATTTTATCTTGACTGTTCACCGCCTTGAGTCCTTCGGGAGTAGGGCAGTATATAAATTTAATAAATAATAAATAATAATAATTCATTTACTTCTATTAAAAATCGAGAGAGATAAATTCCATTTTCTACCATTTTTGTGCTTACTGCTGTTTCTCAAGGTCCAAAATTGCTACAGGGTGGAAAGATTCATTCATTTACATGACAAGAACACAAATTTGTGAAGGTTAATGTTGAAAAGCTGCATTTCCTCTTTCCTTCTGATCTTTTGTATTTTGAAAAGTACTTTCTGTGTATCCAGAAATATCAGTCATGGAAAGAGATAGTGAGATCAAGATTACAAAAAAAAATTGGCCTCATTACTGGTTTCAAAGCTAGCATAACTATACATTCTCTCGAACTAAAAGAAACATAATGATTTCTGAACTAGCAAAATATGTAAGTTTTTTTGGGGGGGAAGGGGTTTGCTATGCTCAATTTTGGAAGAGACTTCTGAAAAAAAGAAAAAGAGTGAGTATTTCATGGAAAATGAGTTAAAAAATAACATATTTTAGAGAGTATAAAAACTTCCCTTCCCTAACTTGCAAAATAATAAATATATATATATTTAGATATATAAACTTACATATATATATATATATATATATATACTGAGCTGGAGCTACAAAAAAAACCTTGGCTACGTAGGGAAAACCTGGCTAGAAGAAAAACGTGTGTGTGTGTGTGTGTGAGAGAGAGAGAGAGAGAGAGAGAGAGAGAGAGATTGATTTTTGTAATCAGGGTTTTTCCTATGTTGATAAAAGATGTTAAATGGCCATGGTGGGATGAAATCTCCAATCATCACTTTCAGACCTGTCAGACATTTTGTGTTGTTTATTCTGAGACTTATGGGAGACTGGGATAGCACTATTTCGGTTTTTTTGAACATAGGAAAAACCCTGATTTCAAAAAAACACACATTTATACCTATGAATTAAAAGGAATATATATATATATATATAGGTCTTTGGTTATTCGGGTCTTCTCCCACGTAAAATTGGAAGTGTCTTGGCGACGTTTTGACGAAGTCTCATTCGTCATCTTCAGGCTGGTGTTCTCGGCTTCGTGCTTCCAGGAGCAATGTGAGATTGCAGCTGTTTCTTCCTTTTAACTGCCAGTGGGGGTGTGAACTGATTGGGTGGGAGCTTGGCTGTGTTCTGATTGGGTGGAGGTGTGTTCTGATTGGTTGGAGGCTTGGCTGTGCTCTGATTGGATGGGGGGGTTGGCTGTGCTCTGATTGGCTGAGGGTGTGTTCTGTTTAGATAGGGGCTTAGTTGTGCTCGGGTTAAGGCCGAAATAGATCTATCTTAGTCTCCCTTAAGTCTTATAGCAGACAACATAATGCTGACAACCCTGTCATCTTCAGGCTCTTGTTTCGTTTAGAAGCTATGGGTTCTCTGTTGCGAGGTCGAAGCTGTTGCTTATCTATATTTGCTGCTGCTGACGTATGCTGGCTAGCCTGCAACTCTGTGTCCCGATTGGAGGACAGCAGTTTTTATTCCTGCTTCCTCATCCTAGCTGCTTGGCTGCGTGTTGCAACACCCAGCTTTCTCAGATTCTCTATTATTATCTGTCTGCTGTAGAGGAGAAACGATTCTGGTAGGCTATTTGAACCCATAGCTTCTAAACAAAACAAGAGCCTGAAGATGACAGGGTTGTGAGCCTGTCGAAACGTTGCTATAAGAAAAACTTTTAAAGTCACTGGTAGGATTTTAGCTGAGGTTTTAAAGGACCTTGCAGAGTGTTCTATAAGGATTTTTAGAAGATTTTAAACTGGGATTTTAACCAGAATTTTAAACATTTTAATCAACTTATTTACAATGACGCGGGAAAACACCCGAGATTTTATTTTTTTGCATATGCACACCCACGAAAACTTAAGAAGGCATACGCACGCACGCACAGTCATGGCTGTAAATGTTGGCACCCCTGAAATGTTTCCAGAAAATAAAGTATTTCTCACAGAAAAGTATTGCAGTAACACATGTTTTGCTATACACATGTTTATTCCCTTTGTGTGTATTGGAACAAAACCAAAAAAGGGAGGAAAAAAAGCAAATTGGACATAATGTCACACAAAACTCCAAAAATGAACTGGACAAAATCACTGGCACCCTTTCAAAATTGTGGATAAATAAGATTGTTTCAAGCATGTGATGCTCCTTTAAACTCACCTGGGTCAAGTAACAGGTGTGGGCAATATAAAACTCACACCTGAAAGCAGATAAAAAGGAGAGAAGTTCACTTAATCTTTGCATTGTGTGTCTGTGTGTGCCACACTAAGCATGGACAACAGAAAGAGAAGAGAACTGTCTGAGGACTTGAGAATCAAAATTGTGGAAAAATATCACCAATCTCAAGGTTACAAGTCCATCTCCACAGATCTAGATTTGCCTTTGTCCACAGTGCGCAACATTATCAAGAAGTTTGCAACCCATGGCACTGTAGCTAATCTCCCTGGGCGTGGACGGAAGAGAATAATTGATGAAAGGTGCCAATGCAGGATAGTCCAGATGGTGGATAAGCAGCCCCAAACAAGTTCCAAAGCAATTCAAGCTGTCCTGCAGGCTCCCACCCAATCAGTTCACACCCCAACTGGCAGTTAAAAGGAAGAAACAGCTGCGATCACACATTGGTCCTAGAAGCACGAAGCCAAAAACACCAGCCTGAAGATGATGAGACTTCGTCGAAACGTCGCCAAGACACACACACACACACACACACACACACACTATACTATACACTATACACTACACTACACTACACTACACTACACTATACTAGATATGGGTTTTTGTTCATTAAGTAGAATGAGGAGGAAGCCTTTCACATTACTATTTTCACAATCAGAATGAATAAAACATATGCTAAATGTTATGTCTAAATATATACAGTATTTCTAAGAGCTTTTGGAGAAGAAGATGCAATGAAAATTATTTGTGCAATATCTCCAACTGTCATTAAGATTGATATTAGAAAAAGGGGTGGAATAGAATGCTTAAACCAGAATGTAGCACACTCTGACTTCTTAATATATTTCTTAAATAGTTAAATCTTGACCTCCCAGAGAAATAGAAGTCCTGGGCTCAATCCAGCATATTCTTACGATCATACTGACAGCCATCGTCATGAAAATATTGGAGAGATACAGCTTCAAGTCTTTTAATACCCATGGAATTTCTCTGGATGATTTTGGGTTAGTGACTTTCTTTGAGACCAATTTAATCACAGGGTTGGTGTGGGGAAAAAAAATACTCTGAGCACCTGGAGGAAAGATGGGACATATATCTAAGGAGTACAAATAAATTATGTCCCTTTGACTCCCACCCCCTCAAATGGAGCATCAGAGATTCCTAGCACTGGCAAAAAGAAAGAGCACTGACAAGGATTTCTTTATACCAGAATGTGAATTGCATGAAGAACAAAATGAAATGTTGGATGTTGCAGCTTTAAGAGCTGTGGTGGCCCAGTGGTAGAATGCAGTATTGCAGGCTAATTCTGATGACTGCCAGAGGTTCAATCCTCATTAGCTCAAGGTTGACTCAGACTTCCGTCCTTCCAAGGTCGGTAAAATGAGGACCCAGATAGTTGTGGGCAATATACTGACTCTGTAAACCACTTAGAACGTGATGTAAAGCACTGTGACGCAGTATATAAGTCTAAGTACTATTGCTATTTAAGAATGTTTAAACTGCAATCTGTATATTCCAAGAGAGAAAGAGAACATGAATCAGTTTCTCCTGCCTGTTGCATTTTTTTTTACTTCATCCAGATTACTATATAGCCACTATTGAATACAGACTATGCTAATACAATTAAAACTTATAAAAGGAAAAGTAAACACTAGAATTATTGCACGGCACAGGGCAATTTTGTCCTGAGTTCCAGACTCTTGCTAGCATTCTATGCCACTTGTTAAATCATGACTGTTATCACTGGTTTCTTTACAAAATTTGCCACCATTTTGGCAGGAGAGCAGGGTAGACAAGTAATTTAAAATGTCTTTTCTGCTTGAACAAGGATAAGATCTACAAGGTGATGCTTAATCCTACCCTTCGTTTTCATAAGCCTATTCATAAGGTCTATTACTACTGATAGAAAGAGAGTTATCCTAATTGATAACCTTCTCATAATCTGAGTTTGGTAGACATTTACTGCCATTTTGCCCAAGTGGGTCTATTTTATGTATGCTTTTCCTCAAAGTATTTTCACCCAAGTTTGCCAGTATTTGTTTTTGATGAATGAATGTTCACTCCAGCTGATTCAACTAAGAAAAATTATACTTAATTTTATAATATAAACTATGAAGGGAGAGCCATGGTGGCGCAGTGGTTAGAATGAAGTATTGCAGGCTGACGCTGACTCTGCCTACTGCCTGGAGTTCAATCCTGTTTGGCTCAAAGTTGACTCATCTTTCCATCCTTCCAAGGTCGGTAAAATGAAGGCCCAGATTGTTGGGGGCAATATGCTGACTCTGTAAACTGCTCAGAGAGAACTGTAAAGCACTGTGGAACGGAATAGACACACAGTGTTATTGCTATTGTAAGGAAGAACAAAGGTAAATTACCATTCATATGGAGAAAGTTAGCAGAAAATCCACAACTGTTCTATTAATCTAAGATTAATAAACTTTGTGGTCTTGAGACAAAGTATGGAGTAATTATGCTGGTGAATTGGTATGCAAGCTTTCCACTTGTGGTTGGCAGAATGGAAAATGGTTGTACACAACATAATATGTCCCCAAAGATGTGAGGAATTCCAGAAACCAGGACTGAGTTGAAAAGCACTACCTATACAATGTCATATTTTTCTTCTGTCAGCTAGTTCTTGATAGCCTTCAGGAGTGGATTGGTTACACAGAATTGCTTTCAATTTCATATTTTTTTTAAAAACAAAAACCAGATGGGCCCTTGATGGGGAGTAAGAGAAATGCTGAAAGAAGAAAATTACTTGGGAAGATTATCTGAAGTAAAAAAATTACAGCATTGCAATGAACTTTCATTTATGTTATTCCCCCATTGCCAAGGTCACATGAAAGAATCAATCTATTCTTCTGCATGTTTACTCAGAAGCAGTTCTGACTGTGTTGGAGTGGGCACTACTGTAGCAATTAAATATATATATTTATTTAAAAATAAATCCTGCTGAAATAAAGAGTAGTTTAGGCAAAATTAATGTGCTAGGAACAGGCAACATGCATGGTCAAAATTGGAACCCAGGTACAATTTTTCTTTCCAATAAAATCAGAAGTGCATATCTCAAATAACTTAAAAACGATTTGAATGAGAATGTGCCTGTGATTCATTAACTACTGTTGTTATTGATGTGAGACGTTATTGCCCCAGCCTCCTAGATTCCATCTTTCAAAGCTTAGGGAGGACGGGTTTAATTCATAATGTTCATAATGTCCTTGTACTCCCAAGCAACATGCAGACAAATCACTACTTCTCCTTGTATCTTGACACAGATGAGTGACTAATGAAACCTAGTTTGCTCAAGTCCAGAAACTGAAATGAATATGAATGTCCAAACATTGCCCTGCTAAAAATACCCTTAGTTAAGGCTATCAATATCATGTTGCCAAGGTTCAACAATCAAGGTCACTGCAGCTTTTCTGCTTGGGCTTATCAAGAAAGAAGACCCAATGGAAATGTATGAATTAAAGCACTTATGGTGTCTTTGGTTACATGGAGCATTTGGTTGATTTTATCTTGCAGTACAGTATTTCATACCCTCAGCAAAGTCATTAGAGTGTTCAGTCAATACTGTCAGAGCTTTTGGCAGAGCATCCAAATTCTACCCATTAAAAACCCCATTTTAAGGTTTGTATGGGAGTAAGAAGGCCCATTTGTAGAATTCAACACAACATGCCAATCTCAACATTATTAGAAAAATGTCCTGTGTATTAAAAGTACATAAATTGACAAATTATAGAGGTTTAATTTGCATTCTCTAGGAAATTATGCCAAATTGCTAAAAAAAAAAATTAAATGCTTTAAAAATGAAATTACCACAAACATTCAAATGGTTTCAAATAACAAATATATACTTTAAGGTCAAAGTCTTTAGGTTTCAAAATTTTACCTTCCCTGTACTACAAAATAACCCTGTCAAAAAGAAATATAAATAATTATGTACCCTGTTTCTCTGAAAATAAGACCTCTCTGGATAATAAGCCCAATTGGGTTTTGAGCGCAATGCACTAAAATGAGCCCTCCCCAAAAATAAGCCCTCCCCAAAAATATTTAAGTGCATGCGCAGCCGATCCCTACATTTCCTCGGTTTAGGGTTAGGGAGACAGAGGTGAAAATCAGGTAAGACATCAAGAGGAGCCCCACCTTGCTCGACACGCCCCAAAATAATAAGAACTCCCCTGAAAATAAGGCCAAGAGCTTATTTCAGGGTTCAAAAATATATAAGACAGGATCTTATTTTTGGGGAAACACGGTATTATAATATTTTTGTGCCTGTACTCAAGAGTTACTTTGCAAGCAAAGTCATTACTACTAAATAAGCTGATGACTGTATCAGGTCCAGTCATATTTTCTCTAATAGAAACCGCATTATGTTTTTATATAGGTGGGGTTGTAAAGGAATTTAGGAATATGTCTAAAGATTCATCAGATGTTGAGCCATACAAAATACATAACGGGCCCATGTTGTATTTTGCTCATCTTCTGGAATAAACATAACTGCAACTACCACAGCCTTAAACAAATACATTTGTCTATAATTAGAAAAATTATCATCTGATATTCAAGAGGGAGGCTTCACTCAAGCAACCAGAACAAAGCTTACACATCAGCCAAATTAATAGCATTGGTTGCAATTCCAACCTGTTTCAAATTCAGCTTCATCATGAAGAATCATTTAACTTTATGAATTCTTTTTGGTATTTCATTTGGAAGTTATGGAGTGTGAAATATGCAGCATGATGAGAAAACAATTATCTTGCGTTACCTGTTGCTTATGCAGATTATATTTAAGAAAAGTCCTGCAGTGACTATTAGTTTACTATTGCATAATTTCAGTGAAGTGAAAACTGACCCAAAGTGATAGAAATACACTTTTATATACTGTAGGCATTTTGCCTACCCACTGTGATTAATTAATTCTAGTGTTCAAAATCAACTTCATTTTTCAATCCTGTTACTAACAAAAAGATTGGTCATTTTTATAAAAAAAAAATTGTATCTAATATAGAGATAGAGTTGTTTTATAATAAAAAAAGAAATAAATACACATAGAACTAGGGAATTAAAGTCACAAGCTTTATATCCATGATCTTTGTCTGCCATTAAAAACATATTAAATACTGTATTTTTCGCTCCATAAAATGCACTTTTCCCCCAAAAAAGTGGGTGGAAATGGTGCCGGTCCTTTGGTGAATAGCAGCTGGGCCGTGGCAGCAGAGTCCTTTTACAGTGCTGAACACCGCCTCTTCTGTCTTTGTCATTGCCGGCCTCTTCTGACTCTTTTCCGCAGTGCAGGAGTCAATAGGCAGAGCTGGCACATGAGAGGACACCTATCTGTGGTCCTCTCAGGCTCTGCCTGATATTTTTTAATCTTATTTTCCTCCTCTAAACCTAGGTGCATCTTATGGTCCGGTATGAAAAATACAGTAATTTCATACTATATTGCATTAAAATAATATTAATATTTTTTAGATTTGATGAATACAGTCAAGTCCATTGTCTTTTATGGAATTAAAACCATTTCCCTTAGATATAATCTACACCACACTCCCAATTTCTTAATGACATTCAATTCTTAAAATACAAATTTTCCTTCAATGATTTCAGCAAACTCTTTGTATTTGTAGAAAAATTAAATGAAAATATGATATAAATTATTTTTAAGTTCTGTAAAATATGAGGGCTTCTGGGCACTTCATGTTGTGGTCCGCCAGCAGCCTGCGGAGCCGGCAGCAGAGTCAGACAGTGGGGAGACTGGGGAGGAACATGGGCCAGTCCTGGAGTCTGGGAAAGGCTAGGACGAGGGCTCTGCATCAGAGGCAGAGATGGGGCCAGGGCCATCTGGGACTTATGTGCGAACTCTGGAGCCTCCACGAGACAGAGGAACAGGGGGAGTCTGTTTCCAGTGTGTGTATGTGCAGAGCTGTCAGAAGGCAAGAACAGTTAAGACAATAGGGAAGACTCGGGAGTAAGGCTTGGAGATGATTGGCCCCTCCCATAAGACATAAAGGAAGAGCAAAGCACGTGGGCCTTTGCAGGAAGCAATGTTGTGGATGGTGTTGGTTTGTACTTTGAAGCTCCGTTTTTGACTTTGTGTTTCCAAGCGGCCTTGCCAAGATAATTGCCAATTAGGTCTTTGGCAGCGTATCAAAGAAGATAAAGGTGGGTGTTTACCAGCCTTATCCCAAAGAACTGTGGCAGACTTCTGTTCGACTATTTATAAACTCTTGATGATTCAGCAAGTGCTGTGAATGAAAGGAATTCACAGCAATTAAAATTTAAAAAAGGGGGTTTGGGGACTAATTGTGTGCTTTTTATTATATCAGGAAGCTTAGGTCAGAACACTTCAACAGATAACTTCACTGTCAACTAAGCAATTCTTTTTAAATAAAATATAGTATGACTAGACAAGTACAATAAGAACATTATCACACAGACACAAATCATGAGTACATTCATATCTTAACCTGGAGTCTTTTTACATTCTTTCACCATTTTTTGAACAATCTATTGAATATAAAATAAAAACTGAATATCCTAGGTTCTTGATACATACATAGGCTAAGTAACAGTCATTATTTGGCTTTCTGAATTATCTTGGGTGTATCAACAATAATGGCTCTTATTTTCTGATCTTTTTTTTTAAAAAAAAAAACTTGTTTCAACATCTGTCGTAGGTCTCTAATCTGTATTGGATGGTCCTAACCATTATTTTGTTAGCATGTAACTTAAGGATATTGTACAATATTTTGCACAGCCTGCTAAATGTCTTCTCTTTGGTACCGATATGGAGATTTATCTCTTCCAATCTGTCGGCCACTGTGTCATTCTCCAGATTTTCAGCCGTTATTTGTTTATGATGCATCATAGCTTTTACTGATTCGTCTGCTGTTGCTTGTAATATTTCTGAACATGTTTCATCAATTCCTGTATGCTTTCAACTTGGTGGTAACTGAAAGGCTGATCTTTCTTCACCTTTTAGTACTAAAGGATGCTGTAAATATGGAATGCTATCTAAGCTACCTTAGATATTGACATCTTTGCTGTGCAGCTCTTCAGTATATCCTTCCATTTCTGTTTCATCTTCTTTGAATAAATTGTTATCTGTTCACTGTGTTCTTTAGCAAGCCAATTCAAGAATGGAGCCTCCTCACTTTTGAGATATATTGGAATATTATTCCTCATGGTGACACCAATAACTAGACATCTCCACAGTTTTAACTTTGCTGTCATAAACACCATTAATACTCTGAAAGATTGTCAGTTATTCCTTAGTAGTACCGTGAGTGTCATATGAGGAGGCAACCACCCAGTGCTGACTATCAATCACTTTATATTATTTATGGTTTACTTGGTAAATTGTAGAATTAGTTGACCAGGATGGATAAAAATCGATTATTTAGTTATGTAGCATGAGACTGTATATTCTGCAATATTTACATTTTTGGTAAACTCATTCAATGAATCCAAGCTCTGCAAGCTAAATAGGGAACCTTCATTTTGTTTGCAAATGATAATATTAAAGACTCTAACTAGAATGAGTCCTTACATTTAAAGAGCACCTGTCATTTCAGATCTATCATGGCAGCGCCTGTTAGCGGGCATCCACTCACCTGCTGCCCACCATGTCCGACACTCCCATTCACCTTGTTGTGTCACTGCCACATCACCAGCCGTCCCATTAAAGTGAATGGGACTCTCAGTGAATCAAGAGCGGGTCAGAGGAGGAGCTACTGCGGGACAGAGATGACAGTTGCTCTTTAAAAAATATGACTGAAATCGAATTGATTTAAATCAAGCTTTTTTACTAGTGATTTAAATCATGATTTAAATCATGATTTAAATTGACTTGATTTAAGTTGACTTGATTTAAATCAAATCCACCCTGCAGTTGACCATTGCCTTTTCCTGTTGAATAGCAATGTCAAACAATTAATATCTAAAAAGAATTTCTGTCCATTTCCCCTGATCTGCTGCAGTGTTTTATTTCATGTTTTCATTTAATTAATAACATATTTAGCAGTTGTAACAAATATACACATGCACACATGCACACACAATCACACATATGCATACACACATATACATTATGGTTATTTTTCCATGAAAGAACACGTTCATACTTATAGCTTTAAAATATGGTATGTGAAGCAGAACATGGTAAATTAATGAACATCACAGAATCCCGAGGAATATATATATTAAAGAGGATTTGTAATAAAACACAGACTACCCAGGCTTGGATGGTTCAAAATAGACTTGCACAGCTTTGAGAATTGAGAATAGCAATTCCTACTTCAAAATTATTCATAAGTATTTCACTAAAAATTGTTTCTGTTTTGCCTCCAGACAGTTTCTCTCTTTGATTTATTAGTAGTGGCCTTTTCTCTAGCTTTGTATTGTTCTTTTAAGTAGAAGACTCGGAACTTGAAAAAGTGATTCCTTTAAAATATTAGAAAGGCTTTTGGTTGTGACAAGAAATCCAAATATTTGGATTTTATTTTTATTTTGTACGCAACAAGCAGGGCCTCATTCTGTTGTCTGAACACTGGAAACTTATCCTATCAGCTACTCTGAAGAAAGAATAGGAAACACCGAATAGCAAAAATCATGGCCTACATCCTCAGGTACCTGCCATATCTATTCTGTTTCCTTCCATTACTTCTTGTAAAATGGCTTGTACATGGCTAGCTCTTCCATATTTAAATATTCACAGATTGTGCATCCTGATTATTAGACTGGAAGAATTTTATTTCTATCTACGTTTGCTAGTAAAATACATTTGTTGTATGCAGTGGTGGAATTCAAATTCTTTTACTACCGGTTCTGTGAGCGTGGCGTGGCGTGCGTGGTGTGGCATGGCTTGGTGGGTGTGGCAGGGAAAGGATACTGCAAAATCTCCATTCCCACCCCATTCCTAAGGGAAGGATATTGCAAAATATCCATTCCCACCCCACTCTGGTGACCAGCCAGAGGTGGTATTTGCCAATTCTCTGAACTACTCAAAATTTCCGCTACTGGTTCTCTAAAACCTGTCAGAACCTGCTGAATAGCACCTGTGTGTGTGTGTGTGTGTGTGTGAGAGAGAGAGAGAGAGAGAGGGGGGGGGGGAGGGAGAGAGAGAGAGAAATTGTCAGAAAGGAAATACTTTTATGGCCAAATATCCAAGGGGAAAAAATTCACTGATTTCTGGTAAAAAGTCTCTATGAATTTCAAAGGTAGATTTGGATGTGACAGATACTGCAGATAAGTTAATATACAGACTACTGTATAATATATCATAATAGCTATTCAGAATAGCTATTCAGCTATTCAAGTAATAACATTTGGATAAGAGAATATTTCTACAACTTCTAACAAGGATACAATGAATATGACAACCTTTAAAGTCCATTTTACTTTAGAAGTGTTAATGTTATGCTTTAGCTTTTTTTAAAAATGTGCATAACCAAAGCAGAAAATAAAGGAAAAAATGAACATCAAAAGAAAACAATGATTTTCAGATAGCATTCTGAACATAAAACAACTGGAATTGAACAGAAGCTATTATTGTATGCAAATGATGTAACTTTTTGAGGATTTGAATATTATTCACCAGGAAATGTATTAATATAGGACTGCAGTTTGATAATTTATCAGATTACTCAATTAATTGGATGAAGAGTCACAAATATCCTATGGACCTTGACATATATATGAACATTTTTGAAAATTGGTATTTTATTTGGTGTTTGAATAGTTTTAGCTAAATTGGAATAATTATTCCAAGAGAAGTTTGTTTTTTAGATTCAAATTTATTTATTAATCTATTTATATAGTTTGATATATGCACTTATAAGGATTCCCATCTTAATACATCAAAGTATTAAATTGCTAAATTAATAGATTTTATGTGAAGACAAACTTTAGATTTTATTTACCCAAATTATAGCTTTTCAGTTCTCTTGATTTACAGTTTTAACACTCCATGTACATTTTGATTTTTATTTCTCAATAGAATCCAAAGAATCAAGTCCAAAACTCACTATGAGTATAATTAGAAAACTATTATGTGATCCATTTTGGCAGAAACATGGATTCCATTTTAAACGAACTCTATATATATTTTTACATATTTTAAGACATCTTACTCACACAGGGTTATTGTACACTAAAGGATAATTGTAGGTTAAAAACTGTAATTAAATCTGTATCCTGAAATTCATTGCCAGCAGGAATATTGATAATTTAGATAATCATATTGATCTAAATTGAAGAATAGCTATATATTAAATTATTATTTTTTTAATTTCACAAATTCATGCAGACATATTAGAGCATCTAAAATTCAATTACTATCACTATTGGAATGTGTTTTGGACATTCCAACTCTACAGTATATCTTTATAGACTATTAAATGCTAAATGCAAATATTAATTATTTGGAACAATTTTGGAAGACCTCATGTTAAGAAAACAGTGATAAACATCATTATGACAAGTAAGTATTATTCCTATTATCTTAAAATAATATTAATTCAACAAAAATTATGTTCATTAGACAGCTCAGAAAATGCTTTAAAATGAGTTTGCTGTCAATTCCATTTACAGGGTGAAGACGCATGAAATGAGCTTAGCTTGTATTGCCCTTTTTTGATCCGTGTATGTCTTAAATACATCAGTGTGATTGCATGTCAATTCTTTGGAATTTATCACTATATGAATATCTATGTATCTACTGTGTTTGGGCTATACATGGGAAAAATATTTTAATTGGAAAGACAGTGCCAGACTGGATTTACAGTCTTGGATTTATCCCTATAATAGAAAGCTGATCAATATTCTGTATGGCCAAGATTTAAAGCTATGTTTAAAACTGGCCTTTTTTATACTTTATATGCCACAAAATGTTTTTGTTTGCTTTTTTACTTGTGTCTTTCTGTGTTTTTTTATTTAAAAAAATAAAAAAGAAAAGCTTCAATGTACAATTTTTCTTAGAAATCAATTGTGATATTCCTTCTTCTGTGATATGGATTTACTCTAAGTATTGTTTCTGCCTGCTGGTCAACTACAGTACAGTTCATCTCATCTATTTAAAGAGATATGGAAATCAGATAGATTATTCTGGAGAATTATTTATAGGCTAGCAATACGAATACTATCCTAATTTGCTTAATAATAATTAATTCTGAAGCATCTACAATTACAAAAATAGTATTGCTATTGACAATTCTACAACAATTTTGAGTAAGAATTATGGCTGCTTGCATCAACTCCAATATATACCAAATTTGCTGTTGTCTGTGATATACTTGGCCTCTTCTGAATAGTTCATTTCTGTCCAAAAGTAAAGAAATTCCTAGGATTTTGATCTATTAAAGCTGATGGAAGCCAACATAATTATTTATCTTCTAACACCTACTAATGTTTAATGGTATTTGAAGCTCAGGTCATACTCTAGGCAACCCACTCTATCTTATTTTGTCAGCTATTCAATAATTAATTGCCCCAGAAGAATTGCCATGTATAATATTGTCATGGAAGTAAGTTGCCTTTTTTCTGCTAGATTGTTAATCGTGTCTATTTAAATAAATGTCCTCAAATGCTTAAGTTAATGTAAACTTTAGAGTTGCTTGTATTGTCATCCCAAAATAAATTTTATTAAGGTCAAAAAGAGACACAGCAACCTGTTCATGAGTGTGATTTCTCAATTGCACAATTGTAAGTTGGAACATATCAACCTACAAAATCTGAATCTAGAACATCAGTTTCTGTTGAGCATCCATTCACTTTTCACGCATATTTGACCTCGAATACATGACACCACAAAATGCAGCTGCATTGCAGGACATGCCCAGTTTTTAAGCCTTGCAACATTCCTTCCTGGATGACTGCTTAAATTAGGCACAATCAGTGTTGAATCCCTATAAAGAGGGTAGGAGAAGAGAGTAAGTATCTCTGTTTTCATGTTTCCCACTCACAATGGTGAATCTGACTTTCAGTGGGGATATTTCAGAGTCTGCCCAGCAACAATGCAGATGGCAATGCACTGAACCGAGCCAGTATAAAGGCACAGAGTGCTTCCAGATGATAACGTGAAAGAGAGAGGAGGCAGGGGTACAGCTGTCAGAGACATCAGCATATAAATGACTGGGTGTCTGGCCTCTGTCCCGATCCCAAATCCGTTGTCAAATAGCTCTTTTAGCATTTTTAAAGACCAGTGTAAAAATAAATTCTGGGAGCAAACTGAAGGAAAAGAGTTTTATGACTAACAGTCTCCACCAAGCCTGCTCAGGCAAAGATAGGGCTTAAAGAGCTATTCAATAAAATAGAGGCATATACAGGTCTCTAAGCCCAGAAATTGTAGAGTTTCAGGGGACCATTATTGGGGAACAGGAAACAGACCTCTCCAAAATTTTGTATAATAATCTGTAAGGAGGCAATAAGGCTAGCTTTTTTTTTCATTGTGCAACCAAGGCATCACTTTTGCTTTAAACAAGAATGTTTAAAGATGAGAGGAGATTAATGTCTCTTTCATTTATGAAAAAAAAATTAACTGTGACCACATTTTTCTTTGTATGTTTATTGTAGGGTCGAAAGAGGGGAGGCAGAAATATTTTTTTAGGATGGTACTGTATTCCCCGTCAATGGATATAAAACTTATGGCTGAAAAAAAAGCCTGATATTAGAAAAGAAGTTACAAAATAAAGTGTCTTACTTAACTTGGAAATGGTTGGGAGTTATTAGATGTAGTGCTTTTCTACATGTGTTCCTCAAGTGCACTGATATACAAATGTCTTAAAGTAGTTTCTTTCTTTCCTATAATTGTTCTTTGCTGAGCTTGACTCATCTCTTTCTTCTCTTATAATGAGGAGCTTTCTTTGCTTTTCCAGCTCCATTCTCTCTTGCTTGGCATGAGGAAAAAAAATGGAACCGTAGCCAGATCCCCCCACCCCCAAAGCTTTTTCTGTTTGATCCTACCCCTTAATTCTTCCTTCTCCATTTATCAACACTCTGTTACAGCTATCCTGCGATCCAGAAAAAAGAAATAGGCACCTAATCAAAGACTTAAGAGCTTGGCTGTTATTTTTGATTTGACTGATTTAGTCCTCCTTTGTCAAACTGAATCTCAATACCTTGCATTCTTCCCCTCTCTGCTCTTAGCTGCATGATGATCCTCCATCATTTGCGTCTGACTTCCTCCACCTTTGGATCAGTTGTGAAATTCAATTTTTTTTATTACCAGTTCTGTGGGCATGGCTTGGTGGGCGTGGCTTGGTGGGCATGGCAGGGGAAGGATACTGCAAAATCTCCATTCCCACCCCACTCCAGGGGAAGGATACTGCAAAATTCTGATTCCCTCCCAACTCCTGGGGGGAAGGATATTGCAAAATCCCCATTCCCACCCCACTCTGGGGCCAACCAGAGGTGGTATTTGCTGGTTCTCTGAACTACTCAAAATTTCTGCTACCAGTTCTCCAGAACCTGTCAGAACCTGTTGGATTTCACCCCTGCTTTGGATTGATGGTTGTTCTCTCCTTCAGGATCTCAACTATGATGATAATATTCCAATCACCACCATTTTCTATTGGGTTTCTTTTGACCTTTCGATGCTTTGGAAATCTTCAGCCTCTTCTCCAAGGGATAAGCATCTTGTCTAGTGTCATCTCAAGCCATTTTCATAAATAGCAGTAGCAGCAAGCAACAGCACCTAGTATTAGTAGTCCCAATAATTATAGGAACACACAAAAAAGCAATGGCAGAAACCAAAGCATCCCTAACTTCTTGGGAAGAACTCGTGGCATACAAAGACCAATCCCAGCTGAAGAACTGCCAATTATGATTTCCCATTTTTTTATATATATAAAGCAATAGATAGCAAATGCTGACTCCGTAAAGAAGCTAAATAAACAGTGGACCACCTAGTTAGCTGATGCAAGATCACCCAGACTGACTACAAACAATGTCATAATAAAGTAGCAACAGTGGTGAATTGAAAGATCTGCAAAAATACCATTTCCCTCCAAGCAAACATTGGCTTAGACAAAGTGCTATGTTTCCCCAAAATACGACCTACTCTGAAAGTAAGTCCTAGCTTAATTTTTACATGTGTGCCCAATATAAGCCCTACCCCCAAAATAAGCCCTAATTAAGACCCACCCACTCCAGGGTGCACGGGTAAAAATTAAGCTAGGGTGGGGTTGGGGGGGTGGAGCTGTCCTATTACTTACCTTTAGACAGTTGCAGCCAGGTCTCACACACCCTAACACCTGCCTTGCTGGCCTATTTTTTCTGCAGCTAGCAAGGCTTTCCTGAAGGCCTCTATAGCCAATAACAGAGCTCCGGATCAATCCAATGCTCTGTTATTGGCTGCAGAGGCTTTCAGGAAAGCATTGCTGACCGAAGAAGTTCCTGAAAGCCTCTGACTGTGAAAATGTGCGCAACTGAGGGGAGTCAGTGGATGACATCCCCACCCTAAAAGTAAGACCTGGTGCCTTTTTGGTGGCAAAAAAATTATAAGAAAGGGTCTTATTTTTGGAGAAATGCAGTAATAGAAAATTTGGATGCTAAAGTGCTCTGTGATTTTAGAATCCAAACAGGCAAACAGACACCTGCCAGGCCTAGAGTCATTCTGAGAATGAGATGGGCGGTATCCAAATTTGATACATAAATAAATAACAACCCAGGCTTAACAACTGTTGATAAGACAAAAAAAACTATGAATATGGACAATGCACTGCCTGGAAACAGAAGAGAAAGAATTGGACAAAATCACAAAATAAAAAGATATGCAAACAGATGTAGAATAACTATGGCTAAAGAAAAACAAATATACTACCAATAGGTGCCTTGGGTGCAATCCCAAAATACCTGGCGTACCACTTAAATAGCATTGGCACTGATAAAATCACATTGTTGTATCTATAAAATATAGATCTAAAATATAAATCTAATAAATATATAAATAAATGCTGGTGCATTCAACCTGACCCGTGAAATCAAGGATTTCCAATCTTTTCTGGAGGCACATTTCCATTTTTGCCTAAGTAAAGCTTTATAATACTAATTATTTTTTGTTTTGGTTTTTTATTTTCTTGCAACTGGAGAGCAAATGACAAGAGAGATAAATTTTTATCAATAGTTTTTATGTTTACACATTATAGTTTTTATTGCTATTAAACATTAATGGAAAAACCAAGATTTGGAACTAGTAATCAACACTCATTGCTCCTTTATAGCATGGTGTGTGATAAAAGATTCTACATTTGAATTATGAGTTACTGGAAGCAGGGGACCAAATCAGTTGACTCTGCAGTAATTATTGATGAGTGGAATTGAAAATCTTCATACTTAGGATATTTATGACTTAGTTGCATAACCTTTGGAATCACATCTTCAATACACTACCTTTGCAGTGATCATCATCCAAATAAATGTTGGTCTCGCAGATGTAATTCTGAGGTGAAGGACAGGTGATCAATATCTGTGTAACATCCTATTCCAAAAGTAATTACTAATTTTAAAAGGTCATAGGATACTATTACATAGTCTATAATGCTGGTTCCAATCTCTGCTCAAAATATATTCCTCAGACTTTTCACTTCTCATCCTTCATTAAGAATAGTAGGATCCAAGTTGTTCACCTTCTAAGTTAAGTAATACTTCTCATAAATTTTAGACAGAAACTCATTTCCATCTCTTTCAGGGACTAGCCTGTTTCATCTTACACACAACTCTGCATCATTCCATTTCAATCAAATATTTAAGTCCTCAATTGTAATCACAAACACTATTGTCTCTCTGTCTCCCTCTCTCCTTCCCCCTCCCCGCTCTCCAATTTGTTCCAAAGATCTCAATTTTGAGAAATTGAGATACACTAAACTGCAATGGCGCTAAAAGGAGCATAAACATTGCAAAAATGAATGGCTTGGTAGCTGTAGGTCCAGGCCCAATGATGACATAGTGAAATCCAACTGAATCCAATCCTTTATTTGTCTATACCTAATGGACAGAATCTTGGCAGATTAAAGCTACAACCTTCTAACCTAATAGATATATCCTGAGAGATTCTAGAATGTGGATAACCTGAACTTCTTCCTTCCTCCCCCAACTGCTCATAAGATATTGCAGAGGATTAGCAGCCTATCAGCAGAGCCATTTCTATGGAAAAATCTGGCATAGTATGTACAGTATATTAACTATTATTTTACGTATTAAACATATATTGTTGACTACCAACAACGTGTCATGCACACTGAAATATGGATGAAACTATTTAAGTAGATGCAGTAAGGATACAGAGGCAGCTCAAGTTCTTTAAAGCTCTTTTCTGAAAAAGATATTTCAGAGCAGATGGATGTTTTTATCAGTGAGTTGGCACTCAGAGGGACGAACTATTACTGTGTAGTTTTTCCATGAGGATCTGCAGGGACATCTCAAGGAATCCCACATATGAGCCCTCGGATAAACTGCTGCTTCCACAGATTTTTGGAAGTCAGCGTATTACTAGCCAATATGGTAGGAAAATAGAAAAGGGGAAAAAATAATGCTAACCTAAGATGTTCTTTTGTACTTTCTCTACCAATTCTCATTTCATTTGATGAAAAAGAATTTGCTACAGACGTTTTTTTTCAAAAAGGGAGAGCATTTTGGAGAAATTCTCTTAGGTGAAATACGGCATTCTTCCATTTAGTTATGAGATGGTAAAATGACCTATAAGAGTGTTCTTCGGTTAAACAGAAATCAAAAAGGGGGGGGGGCGAGAAAGGGAAGGTTAATTAAACCCTCTGGGTAAGCATCAAAAAGAAAATCTCCCCACTGTTTTATTTCAGTTGCAGTGTTATCATTCCTTCCTTGAGAAATTGCTGGAAAATTTCTCTTTGCCCAAGAGAAAACTGGAAAAATCTTCCAGCCAATTCCTTTGCTTATAAATCTCCCATCCACTTCTTAAAATCTCACCAGTCATGTTTGGTGTTTCAAGTACAGAAAATTGAAGATGTTGGTGCTAGACAAATGAGATTTCTTCCCCAATTCTTGCTCAAGGCTTGATATATGTTCTGAATTTTGTTCTCCTGATGTTTCTCCGAGAAGCTGAAATATTCCCAATCCTGCTGAAAGTGGTTTTACATTTCTTCCCATTCGAATAATCTCAAAAGTACAGGGAAAGTGTATTAATCTAATCAAGAGGTCTGTGCTTATTTATATGGAACACATGATATCTCCATACAGAAAAAACAATCACAATCATAAAATAAAAATAAAAGTGTCTTCTTTGCCAAAACATGACATGTTAGAAACACACAATGCAACAGGCAACACCATAAAATAAGTTGAAAGCTTAACCCCAAGACAATAATCAAATGAGTAGAATATAGTATGTATTATAGATGGGAAGATTAATCTGAGAGGGATCTCATGTAGTCACTGGAGCTGCTTCACCCAGATAAGATGCTGGCTTGAGGCAAAACCAAATAAAAATATTTCACTTTGGAAACATGTAGTATGT
Organism: Arizona elegans; assembly: GCA_022577455.1. NCBI lineage: Eukaryota > Metazoa > Chordata > Lepidosauria > Squamata > Colubridae > Arizona > Arizona elegans. Next base: position 112,026,597 of record JAKOOJ010000001.1, read on the forward strand.
CAGGGTTCAGAATGCTTAGTTTGGAGAAAGACTAGGCATTTTGGATCAGATTTTGGTTTATCTAATCTGCTCATGATGAGAATTAGATTTCCCTTGCGTGACATCTACTGCCAAAAATGGATGCTCCGAATTTCTAGCACCAAGGAATTAATGTGCCAATCTGCACAATCAAATCCCAGAGATAAATACAAATGTTTCTCTTTCAATATTTTCAAGCTCTGTGATGTTGCCAGCTTCCCTCTAGGTGTGCATGTGTGGTTGAGTGTCTGTGGATCAGTGGGTGATGGGGAAAAATGTATGACACTGACATTTTTAAAACTATATTAATTATAAAAACCTTTGAACATGTTGTAGAAAACATCCCTGGCATAAAATTGATCTAGAGTAATATTATTTTTTTCTTTCAGCTGATTACAGGGAACACAAATGAGAGGGGGGGGGGAAGAATGTACTTACATCTATCTATCAAAGGAAGAGGCTGTGCACTCAAATTCTGGGGGTTACACCTTTTCAGAACTAAGAATGGAAATTATGTTCTCATCTTTTTTATTGTGAACTTTGCTCTGAAGCTGAATGTGCCAAAAATGAGTAATGCAAGGAACTATTTCTCACAAGATTACTTCTCCTCAGCTATGAGATTTAAAGGAAAGAGATAAAAGAAAACAAAATTGCTGCTTTATGCTGAATGTGTATCTGTATATATTTATACACACATAGACACACACACATACACACACACACACACACACACACACACACACACACACACAGTTAGCAGTGTTGTCTTTTTTTCAAACCAATGATCCATAGCTCTTCTTTTTTGTTTACTGAGGCAAGGGACTTATTAGTCTTTTTGTTCAATGTGGACAATACACATGTCCTTTCAAGGTGCTCTGTAGGATATAATTTGTTTCTACATCTTTCCTGTGGCTGCAATAAATACAGCACTAAACTTCATGGAAGCTAGTGAGATAAACTAAATTAGAATACAGGGAATCTTCGACTTACAACCATTAGTTTAGTGACTGTTACAACGGCACTAAAAAAACCAGGAACTTATGATTGTTTTGCACATTTAATGGTTGTGGCAGCAGCCTCATGGTCATGTGATCAAAATTTGGACACATGGCAAATGGCATGTATTTATGATGGTTTCAGTGTCCCGGGGTCATGTGATCACCATTTGCGACCTCCTGATATGCAAAAGCAACAGGGCAGCTGTGTAATGTGTATTAACTGAACAATGGCACTCTAATTCATTTAACAGCTGTGGCAAGAAAGGTTATGAAATAGGGCAAAATTCACTTAACAACTTGTTTAATAATGGTAATTTTGGGCTCAATTGTGGTTGTAAATCGAGGACTATCTGAACCAGAATAAGGAATAAGAACACAGATAGTAAGAGCTGGAACAGAGACACAGAGAAACAAACTGAAAACTAAAATAAGTCACAATGGGACAAACTCTCTCCAGACAGTATCATGAAGCAATAACATTGGAACCAACAACATAACCTGAAGGGCATTGTTAGAAAATCCTGGTATAACTCCTGTGCATTCAAGGTATACTCACAATGTTTTAGGCATGCTGTGGTTCCAAGAACTTGATGAGACAATAGAGTCAAATTGAAATTAACGAATTTATTTTTATGTTAAGAATGACAGAGCTTGGTTCAAAATCATTTAATGGAGATATTAAACCTACACTACACAGGCATTAGGTCATTCAAACAGCCATGTGTTGAGAACCAATCAATATGAGCAAATGTTGAATTCATACAAGTTTAAGAGTATATAATAATGCCATTTTAACTTTAGAGAAGCATGAGGAAGAAATGTAAATGGTGTACATCAATAAATACTGCATTGTGTAAATGTAGGCATTTCATCAGTTTCATCAGACTTGTAAAGAAATGAAAATTGTTTATACAATGTTTATTAGAGACTTTATTTTAAAATTGTAAAATTTACTGACCTGTGTTTACAGGTCATACAAATCTATATCGAAGGAGGCAGGTTTTTATACATATTTGGTGGTGCTCTAAAAATCTTACTTTATCTGGGATATTCCTCAGGAAAAAGGTTTACTTGCCACTGGCTTTATTTAACTGTATAAAAACTGTGTGAAACAATAGCATACTAAATGTGTATTAGTAAGAGTAGAGTGGCTATTAACAACTAAATTGCAGAAGATAATTGACTTCTATTGATTTCTTCACAGAAAAAAATTGTATTAAAATAACTGGTTTATTATGATACATTAGTTCAGTTTTGGCTATGATTTCTGTAGGGATAATTTGATTATATGATAAACATTGGGCCTCATTTATAACTTAGCCGACAGCTAGATTCCCTTATGCTACTTTTTTGCAATCAAACTTCATATTGTTATGTCTTTCTCCTATAAAGGTAAGAAAAATTGTGCTGATTTAATTAGCATATGCTGTGTATCTTGATTGTGTGTCTTGATTTTGTGTTATCAATGTTACGCTACTGTAACAGGTATTTAAAAAAAGATGTCTCAATGAATAATGAACATATTATAGTTAAGAGACTTTTTTAGGAATGTAGAAATATCCTAGGCCATAGTGACTGTACTGTTCACAGAAGATATTAGTTAAAATCCATGCTTTCTCTAGTTTTTCCCCCTAGGCAGAATTCAAAATAATGTTAATGATTTCCATGTCACATTGGTCTTTCAGACAAGATTATTTGAAAGAATCTTGTCCCTATCCTTTAAGTTTTAATACCACTTAAAGAGAATTTCTGCTGGTCCAGTCAGCCCACTGGATAATCCATATCCAAGTTGACTTGATGCCAGACTTTGCCAAAGGTGGTCATAACTGATCAGTAAAGCAATTTCTAACTTAAAAGCTGTTTGGCCCATATGCGGAATTTCCATTTTCTGACACTAATTTCAGACAACTAATTGTATTGCTGTTATCCATTTTTATTCTAAGTTTTGTTATTTTATTGTATTTTTCCTATTTTATCCACATTGAGAACTATCTGGAGGTCTAGATTAGGATGAGGAGGGGGTCTAGCTGCCTTCAGCTCTCCTTGCAGCTACAACCTAATCAGGATAAAATCCTGTTCTAGAGCATTTGGATGCAAATCAGAATCAATACAGGACTACATCAATGAAAAACCTGGCCTCATATGAGGGAACTTCTTTTGTTCATAGCCTTCTCTCTGTCTTGCTTTAGAAAGCTATACAAAACTCTTGTTTAAATAACAGAACAAAGAGTTGGAAGGGAACTTGGAGGTCTTCTAGTCCAACCCCTTGCTTAGGCAGGAAACCCTATATCATTTCATGAGAAATGGTTGTCCAATCTCTTCTTTAAAACCTCCAGTGATGGAGCCCCCACAACTTCTGAAGGCAAGTTGTTCCACTGATAAACTGTTCTAATTGTCAGGAAATTTCTCCTTATTTCTAGATTTGTTGTCTTCCTTGATTAGTTTCCATCTATGCTTCTTATCCTGCCTTCAGGTACTTTGTACAATAGATTGACCCCCTCTTCTTTGTGGCAGGCCCTCAAACATTGGAACACTGCTATAGTGTCATCCCTAGTCCTGTCAATATTTGATTACACTTTATTTCTTTTTATGCTAGCAAATTACTGTTATATTCCTTCTTCTTTTACTTGTTTCTGATTTTTTTTTAAGAATTCGCTAGTTAGGACAACATCTCCCCTTTAAGCCTTTTCTTTCATTTTTTTTCTGAACCACCAAACAGTAATACATTTGTATTATCTTGTACTGCATGTGCTGTATTTTCTGTGCTTTATAAATACTGAGTGATTATGGTGTCTATTAGTTGTTGCTATTATTCATCTGGAGTCAATTACTATGTACAAACACCACTTCTAAAATTGAGCACAAATAAACTAAACGAGCAAATATAATAAAACAATATAAACACAATAAAAAGATGTAAAAACAGCTGTACATTTCAGTAGAACCAAGGCAGCATTAAAAAGGACCATTAAGTAGACAGACTGCCAGAAAAACTCTGCCAGATACCAACACTCTACCATCAACATTACAAACAGTTGCGTTTCCCTGAGGAGAGAATTTTATGTGTCTTCTCTCCAGATATCACTAAGGTAGCTAATATGTTTCAGTCCACATTTTTCACTCATCACTCAAACAGATGAATGAGGGCAGATGAAAAACAAGGAAAGAAAGGGCAGAAACAAAATTAACCCAGTTTCTCAGTTATGACAAAACATGGAACATGCATCTCTGGGTTGTCAAATCAATAGAATAAACAGAAAAGAAGTTTTATTTGGAGATTTTTTTTTTTAATTCAGCCCAAGAGAATGGCAGAAGGCAATTAGGTAAAGGATCTTGGGACTCTATCCATCTGCAGGATAATTCTCCAAATTTGGTAGGATGGGAAGGCAACACAACATATACTAAAAATGAGCCAGATCTGGCCAGGAGAGGAAAAAAAAAACAACCCTAGCACATCCTTATGGGAGAGGCAATCTGGGCCAATGCCTGCCTTCCTTCCTTCCTTCCTTCCTTCCTTCCTTCCTTCCTTCCTTCCTTCCTTCCTTCCTTCCTTCCTTTTTTCTTGTCATATGTTTCAAATAATTGCTATTAACCAAGATTTAGAAAGAATTCCAGAGGCAATGTTCTGCAATATGTGTTTCATTTTTTTACTTTCTTCTGATATTGTATGGTTTTTTTTCTACAGAAGTATCTTGAAAATTAATTCTATTTTTTTAGATACAATTGTGCAAGGGAGCATGCTTATGATGTGCTTGGATTATTAATATACATCGATCACTCTCATTCTAAAATCAATGGCTTCCATGAGTTTTCACTATAAAAAAAAGTCTGGATAAATCCAAACCTAGTCCCTCTAATTAGAGAGGTATAGAATGAGACCTCTCTGCTTTCATGGTGAGATCAGTACACTTGTCCACATGCAATTGGTACATCTTATTCTGTTTGGTGACACACACATTCAGTTGAAATATGGGATACGCAAAAAGGTTCCATTTTCCTTGTTTCATTTCTGAATGAACATTCATGCTGTTACTCTCCCTGAAAGCGTCACTACATCAGTAGTGCAGAGGACTTTTCTGAGTCAGTTTCTGAACCTCCAGCCATTAGTTTGGGACAATAAGCATGAACCCATTTCCACCCCATCCAATCTTTAACAGCCTTTAGATACTGAGAAAGGGACACAACTGTATGTCCTGCTATGCCAGAGATGGCAGCTCATACAGATAATCCCTTGCCAATGAATACTCTCCCTGATGATTATGGAGGGAAGGGCTAAGCCACACACAGAGCACTCAAAGATTCATCCTCTCCCTCCCCACAACTACTGACCAAAGCCAGCCAGTAGCAGAACAACTGCAACACAGAATCACCCTCCTCATTCCTTTCAGTTGGCTCAGAAGGATTCCCTTGTTGACGGTACTAAATGCAGACAAGAGAGCCCACAGGACCACGAGAGATACATTCCTCTCTTCTGGTCCCAACACTAACCTTTTATTCATTTTATGCACAATGGGAGATCCAGCTGCAAGGCTTTCATTGTGTAATGTTGATGACTTTTGCTTATTTTAAACTGCAGATATGATATTTAGAAGGCAATGCCCTTCCTTTTCTTCATATAACTTTCTATCATATGAATGAACCCATTCATATGGAAAACATAGAGCTAAATCCAAGGATTTTATGGTTTTGTGTTACTATAAAGCACTTCTGTTTGTCTAAGTCATTATTTTATTTATTTTATTTTTCTTATGTCTTCCAACTTCTACATCCCTTTGTTCTACAAAATGTTTTTCTGTGGAAATATCCCCTAACCTTTGGAAAATTTGAAAAGGAAAAAGGAAAATCAGAGTTCAAGAAAAACTGAGCACAGAAGTTAGATGAGGGAAGATTACCACAGGATACACCTCATCTACACAAGATTTCAGATAAATCATCTGTTTGTCTGGAAATCTAGACTTTAATCCAATTACATTATGAGATTACATGATGGAAGTATTTTGCCTCCTGGAAGATTGTTATTCTGCTTCTTTATTACAGCAAAGTGTCTAATTTTTTGGCAAGCAACGTCTCACACAGTAATGCATTTTCATCTCTCTCTTTCTTTGTGTACACAGGTAGTCCTTGTTTAACAACCACAACAGGGACCGGCAATTCAGTCGTTAAGAAGTGGTTGCTAAATGAAACTATGCTTAGGACCTATCTTCAGCTTTCCTTTGCTTTACAGTCTTGGATTGTTGTAAATTTAGTTTTTCATCACCGTCATAACACTAAACCACAAATGGACATTAAACATGGAAGTCCTAGGCGAGAACTATCTGGACTCTACATTTCAAATGCAATATAGCAGCTTTCGAAAGCCATGTTCTTGTAACTTACTGTATCTATAAAACGTCATTTTTTTCTTATTGGCTTTACCACTAACTATCCATTCTTAGGCAATTTCAATCAGGATAAAACTATAATATGTATGAATGCAAACATTTATTTACAAATACATTTACCTGAAACAGTACGTTAGATGTTGGTTTCACTCTTTGCTGGAATAGCACATTTAGTGTTTGGTTTTGTTGTTCCAGGTCAAAAACTCTTGTTTTCAACTTCAAACATTCCTCTCTCAAATCCTAGAACAAGAAAGAAAATGGCATAAGTAATAACAAGATAACAACATCTGACCCCCAAAATTATGACAATACTAGAATACGCTTGATATTTATATACTGTATATACATACATACGGTATATATATTTGTGTGTGTATGTATACATCAGTGGTGGGTTTCAACATTTTTTACTACCAGTTCTCTGGGTGTGGCTTGGTGGGCATGGCATGGCTGGCATGACAGGGGAAGGATACTGCAAAATCCCCATTCCCTCTCCACCCCACTAACCTGCTCTAGGGAGGAATCAAACTCCCCGCTCTTCATTTCCCCAAATAAAATATTACTCATAATAAAAGACTCCCAGAAAAGCAAGGAAAAATCAAGCTGCTAACAAGGAACCTGCCCAATACTCATTCCACATTCCTGCCAACTGCATAAAGGAAACTTTGTAAGAAGAAAACAGCTGTGTTTAATTTATCTCTAAACAACAGTGTTTAGAGATAATAGAAAATGGAAGGCGGAAGTTCGGCTCCATTTACAAGCAAGCAGAAAACTCATTCAAGACAGGATATTTCACAATGGAAATTGCTTTTTAGAAACACAAAGCCCATGTTGCACAAACCCCAAAACTTCAAAAACATAGAACCATGTAAGAATCCCTCCTCTTATCCAGTTTGTTGTTCAGCTGACCCAGAAACGAACTGCTGAATGTCACTTTGCTTCTGCAAGTAAAAACCTCCTTCCAGCAGCTGCTTCTTGGCTTGTCAATTTAAAGCGATGGCGTCTTTTTTTTTCTTCCATTTTTTGTCAAGTGAGCCCTGATTTTTTCCCTCTAGCAGATCAGTTGGAAGGCTTCTTGGCTTCTCAATTTAAAGTGACAGTGTCTTGTTTTTTTTTCTCTTCTTTGTCAAGTGAGCCCTGATTTTTTTTCCTTGTAGCTGATCAGCTGGGACTCGGGAGGCAGTGAATACATTGGGGACAAGGCTAGGCAGAGGTGGTATTTACCGGTTCTCCAAACTACTCAAAATTTCCACTACCGGTTCGCAAGAACCGGGAAGAACCAGTAGCAACCCACCACTGGTATACATGTATATGTATATGTGTATATATGTATATGTGTATGTATGTATGTATGTATGTGTGTGTATATGTGTATATATACACACACACATATACACATACACACACAAACACACATATGTATGCATGTATGTATGTATGTATGTATAGTTTCAGCAGTAGTATGTCTCAATAATGATTAAAATGTAACTTTCTGAAACAGAGATAAAAGTTTTAAACTTGCACTTAAGGTGTTAATAGCTTTTCTTTACTCACTACTTTACTTACTTCTATCTTTGCTTACATCTTTCCTAAAACTAATCCCAGTTATTCAAGGATATTTTTGCCAGGTGAGTGTATAAAACTATTTTGATGATTTCTGCTATGTCTATATTCACAAGAATAAATACAATAAAATATAAATTATTATATGCTAAATTATTACTTCCCCATAAGGAACAATAATCTAGAAGTATTCTTATATAGTGCTGAGTGTTGGAGAAAGACAAGCAAAGTTAAGTTTATATTTCATCCCCAGTAAAAATGGAAAAAGCAAACCAACGGCAGGTGAAAAGAAGATAAAAGCTACACTGAGCAGAGGCAGCTATATGAGAATATTATACAGTTTCTCTTAACCTCTGTATTATAAATCAACCGGCACTGGCATATATCTATCCCTTCTCCATTGATGCCTCCCTGTGAAACTTTAAATCTTCAGTGAGGAATATTAGTTATCTTAATATTCCAATGAAATCTGAAAAATTATAGTCCACAAAAGCCAGCTATTGTGAAGATATACAAGCAAGTCAATGAATCATTCTCTCCCCCACCCCCTTCCATCCCTCACCCACCTCTGATGTGGGCCAGGACAATATAGGACACAGCCTATGGGAACAATTTATGTTTCCCATGGACGTGGGGTTCTTTTAATATATCTGGGAAACCTGTAATGGGATGAGCTGGAGTAAGAGGGTTTTTGCTGAAATTACAATAACATTTTCCAACAAATAGTTCTGGTTAAATAGCACCAAAAATGAAGATTCAAATGCATATAGGAAAAATAGGACATTTGGAGTCACACAGCTCAGTAGTTATTCATTCTATTCAGTTTACTTCTTTCTGAATTCTTTGAACTGAATCTGAAGGATCTTTTTTATCATCTTTGGTAGACATGTAAGAAAGCTAAGAGTTATTAGGATCAAATAAATATTCTAATTAATTTAGTTATAGAAATTAAAGCTTTTTGATAGGTGCTTGGTTCTTTCCAATCAGCATACACTGATTGGAAATCAATGATTTAACTTTCTGGTCATAGATATGATCGCTATTTTCTATTTTCAAGAATGGGTATCTGTAAGCATGTAGATAATACTGTAGGTGTACAAGAAAAAGACTCAGCTAAAACGCAGGAGTGAATGGGAGAATTCCTGTATTTTTGTAAGTAAAATGGTATGTGTGTGTGAGACAGAGACAAAGAAAGGGAGAGGGAAACACTGCTTACCACTTGGTGTCTGAATGGACATATTCACAGAATTGTTTTACCATAGTAGAGAAATGGCTTGTTATTGCTTCTTTTTTGGATATTTTTTCATTTCCCACTCTATTCCACAATCATGGGATTTACAGGTGGTCTCCTAACCAAAGGCCAACCTGGTCCAACCGCTCGAGAGCCCCTATGCCCCGTTTTGGACCTGGGAGGCCTCCTACACCAACCTGGAAGCCAACACAGGGCATGGGGGGGCACGGTGTGAGGCCCACGTGCCCCATTTTGGGCCTGGAAAGCCTCCTGCATCAATCTGAAAGCCAAAACGGGGGGCGGAGAGGCGTATGCGTTGGGGGGCAGGACGCATGTGCGGGGTGGGAGACACATGCACAGGGGGTGCTCGCATTGCATTTTGGGGTTGCACGTACGTCAGTGGTGAAATCCAAATCTTTTTACTACCGGTTCTGTGGGTGTGGCTTGGTGAGCGTGGCAAGGGAAGGATACTGCAAAATCTCTATTCCCACCCCACTCCAGGGGAAGGATACTGCAAAATCCCCATTCCCGCCCCACTCTGGGGCCAGCCAGACGTGGTATTTGCCAGTATTCCAAACTGCTCAAAACTTCTGCTACCGGTTCTCCAGAACCTCTCAGAACCTGCTAGATTTCACCCCTGACATACGCGCACACGTGCTTTGGGCACTCATCACCAAAAAGGTTAGCCATCACTGATATATGGCATGTAAATGTCTTAAACTTGAGAACAGACACATTGCTTATCTTTCTATAGTTTATTTTTGGAAGCATGCATGAGTGAAAAGAACAATGTTTAGCTCCGTCTGTGTGTGTTCATTAACAATATTAACAAGATATTGGAAGCACATAAAACAGTGGAAGCTACAGATTAGAATGTGGAAGAGTCTGAAATAACCCGAGTGTTTGTCTTCTCTTGTGCTGTGTCAAAGCTAGCATGATTGGGGGGGGGGGGGGGGGAGGGATAACACAATTCTGTTAAGAGATAGCCAGAAAAAACATAGCTTAGCTTTAATTCAAAGTTAACATTGAATGAACTAAGAAATCATTTTGCCTGCACGCATTACGAGGTCAGTGCTTATTTAAAATACCCCTAAGGCTAACCAAGTTATATATTCTCTGCCTACTAAAGTGACAAGGAGGCAATGATATTTTATTTGAAGTGCAGCACAATTCTAAATCCTTTAATTCAGCAAATAGATGCTCTGGTAATAACTGCATCAACTCAGGCCTCACATGGAGAACTATTATAGGTATTCTGTTTAAGCAAGCAAAAGCGCTAATGCCACTTCTTAAGGAATTTCTAACAAATAAGATACGGAGGAGCTAGCGGCAAAAATTAAGATTAAAAACCACAGACTTCAAAGGAATAAATGTTTTATGAGCCCTGGGAATTCAGAGTAACTTAGATTGAGCAACACTACCCATGTACCATTTCAAAAACCTAGATGTTGACCTCACTTGTTCCTAGATTTAAAGTTAAATTAAAATTTAATTTGCTAGATCAGTGTTTCTCAACTTTGGCAACTTTGAGATGTACAGGTAGTCCTCTACTTATGAGCACAATTGAGCCCAAAATTTCTGTTGCTAAGGGAGACATTTGTTAAGTGAATTTGTCCCATTTTACGACTTTTCTGGCTACAGTTGTTAAGTGAATCACTGTTGTTGTTAAGTTAGTAACATGATTGTTAAGTGAATCTGGTTTCCCCCATTGATTTTGCTCGTTAGAAGGTCGCAGAAGATGACCACATGACTCTAGTCATAAATACATGCCAGTTGCCAAGTGTACCAGTGTTGACCATGGGGATGCCACAATGGCTGTAAGTGTGGGAAATGATCATAAATCACTTTTTTCAGTGCCATTGTAACTTCGAATGAACACTAAACCAAATGTTGTAAGTTGGGGACTATCTGTATAGACTTCAACACTTAGCACTGAACTATGTAAAATTAGAAATCTAGATGTCTTAAATCATACCAGAAGGGAGGGATGGATGGATGGATGGATGGATGGTTAGATGGATGGATGGATGGATTACACTTTTTTGTACAGTAAGAATAGTGTTTCTCCTCCATAAAAACCCCATGGGTCGGTTTGGCTAAGAGAAACTAGCCAAAATCTAGTTCAACACCAGAATCACTACACCACATGGGCTCATAAAATTGCATTGCTTGTAAATGTATGAATGAGGGGTCCTTGGTGCTCTCTGAGCTTGGCTGTTTTGTTGCAGATGATTCATTATCCAATGAATTCATTATTCCATTATTCATTCATGGAATTCATTCCATTATTCATTGATGATGTTACCTATTTTGGATAATGAAAGGTCTGCAAGAAAATGACCAAGCTTAGAGAGCATCAAGGACCTCTCATTTCAACCCTGTGCTACATATATTCTTCTTTAAATCTATATATTTCCTTCTCAAAATTGAGTTCACTAAAGCAATTCCGTGTCTTACAAAGAACAGTCATATCCAACGTGCCTATTTTAAACTAAATTTAATCTCAAGCGTTCAATGACCTTGATAAATCTCTCAGCTTTTTGCTCTCTCAGTTGATAAGATCTCCTGGTTTTAAGAAAAACTTGCCACTTGCCTCTTGAAAATGCACCTTTGGGACAACCATGACCTGGATGACTGAGAATCTCCATAGACAATAATTTGATATAATTTTGGGCTATTTGTACTTCATTCCTTAAACCGATATTTGATTAAATTTAATTGATTTAAATAATAAAAACACTACCAAAATTATCCCTTAAAGGACCCTTGAAATTTCATGGTATGAAATTTCACATATGATCAGTGTTCCTGTATGGTATTATTCTTGGTGAGAGTTGTTCAGATTCCTTCTGTATTTATAAAGTCCCTCTGGGGTATCATCTCTTGGTGACATGACTTGTTCTGTCTTAGTGTAATGTAGTAGAAGACTTATCTGTTTACTGGATCTTACTTGGATTAGTATAGAAGTCATTTGTAATTGACCCCCAAAGCAGAATTTCCTATTTACTGTACAGTTTTGCCTTCTTGTCCTTTTGTATAAACGCTTTCAGTCCAGATAGCATTAAAAGGGCTGTTAAGAGTTAACATTCATTAACATTTAGAATGCTTTGTGTTTCCCCTTCAAGATATTAAATTAGTTGGTGTTACTCAGCCAAGGCTGTGTATCTGTCAAATTTTGTCAATATCAAGCAAATCACTCCATTAAACACATTTTAATCTATTTTCTTAGTCCACTCACAGGGAGTCCTTAGAACCTGTGGCTCTTGCATCTTCTGATAATGTCAAAAAGAGCAGTTATTGGGGGGGGGGGGGAAGAATTTAATCCTAAATGTGCTATAATTATATTATGAGACTATTATCTCCCCTTACTTCACTGTTTTTTGTTTTGGTTTCTTTGTAGTTTTGAAAAAGAAAGGATGATGTTTTTTCAGTAAGATAATGCTATATTGAGAAGAATGCAAACACAAAGGCACCCTCATAGAAAGCGTTGTTACGTTGTAGAATGCTAATCTAATTCTTGTAGGCTCTTGAATTCAGGATTTGTACCAATTTGTACAATCCAATTTTTTTTTACTACTGGTTCTATGGGTGTGGCTTGGTGGGCGTGGCAGGGGAAGGATACTGTAAAATCTGCATTCCCACCCCATTCCTTCCCTACTCTTGGGGGAAGGATATTGCAAAATCTACATTCCCATCCCACTCTGGGGCCAGCCAGAGGTAGTATTTGCTGGTTCTCCAAACTGCTCAAAATTTCCGCTACCAGTTCTCCAGAACCCGTCATAACCTACTGGATTTCACCCCTGATTTGATAGATGTGATAAATAGAATATTATTCGTTTAATTATTTATGGTAAATTAACTCCATCATTCAGCCAATTACAGTCATTTCATGAGAAGCTGGGTTGATTACTGGCAAACCATTTAGACAGTATAGATGAAATATTGTACAAATGAAGCTGAACTCATGGTGACTACATAGATAAAACCATGTAGTTTTCTTGGCAAGTGTGAAGAAATTATTTATCCTCGGCATTCCTCCAGGATATTTCTTCCAGTCTTGCTTGTAAACTGGTTGATTTTCCATCTAAATACTAATTAGCTCAAGTCTTGCTTAGCATCCTAAAATTAGCTATGTTCTGCCATCTAGTTGAGTATTTAGGGAACACAGGTTGGTTTCAACTCATAACCACAAAGGGACAGGATAGTCAGAGTTAAGCAGTGCAAACATTAAGTGAGGCATCATGTGATTGCATCCAATTTTTCTGCGCTCAATAAGTGGAGACATCATGTGACATCATGTGCTAACTTCCCTGCCAGCTTTTCCATTGATGTTGCTTGTTGGAAGCTGGCTGAGAAAGTCACAAATGGCAGTCACATGACTCTGGGACACGGCTACTATTATAAATATACAATGGCTGCCAAGCACCTATATCATAATCATGTGACCATGAGGATGCTGTGTCATAAACGCAAGGACCAGACATAATTTTTTCAGTGCAGTTATAACATAGAATGGCTTCTAAAGAACTACTTTTACCTAGGTTTGCATCATATGTTCCAAATAAAAAAACAATCAAATTGCCATAGGCTCCCTGAAAATATGATATACAAGAAAAATACTTCACTCTGTTTTCAAACTGTGGGCCAAGAAACTATCACTGGACAATCTTCTTGACAAACTGCCACCACCATTCCCTCTGCAACTTTCAATTATGCCAAGACACTAACAGGAGCTCCGAAATATATTGCTGCATATAGCAATAGCAATAGCACTTAGGTTTATATACCACTTCATAATGCTTTATAGCCCTCTCTACGCAGTTTACAGAGTCAGCATATTGACCTCAACAATCTGAGTCCTCATTTTACCCACCTCAGAAGCAGGGAAGGCTGAGTCAACCTTGAACCGGTAAGACTTGAACTGCTGGCAGTTGGCAGAATTAGCCTGCAATACTGCATTCTAGCCACTGCACCACCACAGCTCTTTATAGATTCACATGAGAACAGAATTGGGTGGAATAAAATTGGGTGGAAGATTAAGCTATAGCATGCAAAACTGTAGGGAAGGGAACATTTTCAAGGAAAAAAAAACCCAAAGAAGTCCAGTTGCCTTTTGGAAAAAGTACATTTGGGACAACCATGGCCTGGATAATTAAGAATCTCCATAGAGAAGTGGCAAGGTCCTCTTCCAGAAGAATAAACTCAATCTTGTTGGGAAACAAGAAACTCCAGGTAAAGGTAGATCAAAGTGTTGGCAGGCAAAGAAAAGGGCTAAGTCCCCTTTTTCCCTGTTCCGGGAAAAAAGAGATAAACCTACACTGCAAATGTGGTTTATGTTGCTTTTCATGCCACCACTGTTTTGCTTTGATTTTTAACCCTAGAGCAGTGTTTCTCAAACTTCACAACTTCAAGATGTGCAGACTTCAGCTCCCAGAATTTCCCAGCCATCATGGGTTATACTTGCCAAGTCTTAAAGTTGGCAAGTCTGAAAAGCACTGCCCTAGAGCATATCTTGGTATAGAAAAACGAGCTTCGATATCATACATAAATAATAACTAAAATATAGTATATAAATAAAAAGACTACACACATATAAGCTGGGAGAAAGGTAAGAAAACTCAATTAATGTTGCACAGCAGCTCCAACCAAATTGGTTATCTCCAAGGTGCAATTCAAGAAAACTAAAAACAGCTGCATGTTTCATTACATGTGTAGGGATTTGGCTGTCTGTAGCCCTAAGTATAAATGAACATGTTAAGCAAAGCAATCAGTTGTTCCAATTCCGTAAGAATGGCATAATCTTGTATATACAAAAAAGCGGTCATATTCTAATGCTATATATTACCAGTGATAAATTTATTTAATGTAACACTCCCAAATATGGATGAGATTTCAGGTCCAGCTTAACTTGAAGTAATCTTGTAAGTTAAGTCTGCTCAATTGCTGAGAGCATTCTGCATACTCCGCAAGGTTTTATCAGCAGGAAGACTCTGCTTTTGTGTTGGTTGAAATAAATTTTTAATCTTTATTCAATGGCCTAAGAAGGATAATCAAAGGGATTCCTAGTGACTCAATGCAATATGTCATCATGTTCAATTTACTGGACAAAAAAGATTGACAATTTTAGTTAAGTATTATTATTTTTTGACACCACAGAGAAAATAAATGACTTACCTTCTGAGTAAGCAGCGCTTGTACAACCTGGTTGGCTACCTACAGAAGAAATAATCATATCTGAGAATTACTTTTCATAATTGGGAGGGAGGGGAATTAAACTCTCCTAACTTCCATAGAAACTGAGAGTCTACTGTTTTTTTTAATTTCAAAACTTAGTAGTTTTTTTAAATGACCCCTCAACGCAACATTTTTTACCCTCCAAAGTGAAAAGGATAGAATCAATACAGACCAGGAGCCAAACTATATATAAGTCAATTGCTTTAAAGAAAAAAATAAGCATTTCGGTCCTCCATATGGAAAAGGCAGCCCTGAATCTACCAAAAAGGGGGGGAAAAAATAGACCATCTGTTCATGACAGCTAGATGGCATTGCATGCTCCAGAAAATTAAAATACCTACAGCTCAATCAGACTAGAATTTTACCATACTTTTTTTATATTGACTTAAAACAAATAACAAAACTTTGATTTATAAAACTATGTACAGAATTAATTTTACTTAATTCTTTACTCATCTACCAGGATCATTTTCTATATTTTCATCTTATTTTTTTAATAAAAAATAGTTTCCTATTTATTATTAAATTTAAAATCCAAAATCAGATATAGAAGTCTATCACATATTTTATTATGCAATTAATAATATTTTAATGAGCAATATGCTACCATTTTATTTTGTTAGGCAGCCTTATGCTTTATGTAAATTTTACTATTTTGAATAAAATGATTTTTTTTAGAAATGAGATGTTTCTTTCTTTCACTAATTTATTTTAAAATCTGGTTTCATGTGAATTAGAATTTAAGAGAGGAATTCAACCTTTTTCTAAATACTTATATTTTTATAGAAGTCAAATGCTTGAAATGATTCACATTCTCATAAAATTCCTATCATTTCCAAAACTGTTCTCTAACCTAAGGCACCACAGACAGCAAAGGTCACATAAAATAGCTATCTCTATGATTTAATACAAGACACAGATTAAAACTGTAGCCAGAATTCACAAGAGTATAACTATAACTTTTTAGATAAGAGTGGCATAGAAGAGATATGCTATATTGGGGTTTTTAAATCTAAAAAATAAGCAAATACTTTAAATATCACAATTAATACTCTAAATTTTGGGAGTTCAGTAAAGTGCCTACATATTCACTGAAACAACACAAGGTGATATAATCAGAGAAGAGAGGGATTAAATACTATAGGAATTCTACAAATTTTAATAAACCAAGTGTCTGAAATGAAGATACTCGGGATATTCAGAAGGGGGATACTGTATATGGATGCTTTTATTTATAAAATCACTGAATAATTGCCTAACACCACCACAATGGAGCATTATATATGCCAACAAATACATTACTACAAATGTCACAAAGCATTATGTAGTATGTGCTTAAAAGAGGTTGTTAATACCTTAAAATAAAAATCAATACTTTTTCTTTTTTCATGGTAATTTCCTGAATTTGAGCTGCTTGTTTATTTCTTTATTATTGACAGAGAGAGGGAGGGATGGAAAGAAGGAAAGAAGAAAAGAAGACAATAAAGAAAGAAAGTTTCTGATGCTGTCAGCTTCCCACCAGAAATTAAATGGGAAAACCGACAGGAAGTTAGAAGTCATTGCTGCTCCCAGTGATTTTCAACAATGTCTGTGACAATTCTATTTTCTTTTCAGGTCAGGAAATATCTCTGAAACAGCGACCCAACAGGTCAAGTAAATAAATAAAATTCATTATTAAGTAAAACAAATCAAGTGCTGTTTACACTATAGTTTAATTCAAGTACATTATGTATTTTTCCTTGGAGGAAATAACAGAGATTTACAACTAATTTGAAAGCAATTGTTTCCGGGGATAACTTTTAAAAAGAAGAATGTTAGTCTTTTTTTAAACAAAATAATAATTTTATTTATTTATTAGCTTTTTATTCCACCTTTCTTACTTTGTAAGAAACTCAAGGTAGTGAATAAATATAATACTCCTTCTCTTTTTTTACCCACAAAGGGATCTATCCAGTGATTCTGAAAAAAGATGAATCTGATCGTTCCTTTCTTATTTCTTATCTCAGGTATCACAATCATTGATTGTGTCTTCTTCCCTCTTACTTCCTTCATGTCAAGGGTTGTTCAGCATTTGGCCTCTAGTTCCCTTATACCAGGGGTGTCAAACTCACGTGGTCACGTTGTCATCACGTAAAGTATCGTGACTTTTTCCCCCTTTGCTAAAAGTGGGGGGGGGGCATGGCCAGCGCGTGACACATCCGGCTTGCAAGCCATGAGTTTGACACCCCTGCCTTACACTCTTTAGGCAAAGCCTAATTTTAACATATATAACAAGGGTTTAAAAAACATATTCCTTTCCATCTACAGTGCAATCAAAGAAGTTAGCTTGGCCAATACTATTCTTAGCCATGCAGGTAAACCTAACCAGTCTTCAAGTTTATGGCTCATTGGCTCTACTTAATTTCATTATTCAGTTATCAATTTTGATAGTGATATTGCATGCTGAATACTTTTTTAGTGATTGCAAATTGATTGGACTGTATCTTTTATTAACCTTGTTTTGGTTTCATAATTTTATTGTGTGAAGATCAACAGTTCAATTTTTCATTTGGCTTGTTTATTACACTCCTCTAAAATGGTGTCATAATCATAATGACCTTCACCATTATCAGGCAAAAAGCTCTGTGGTAATTTGCTTACCACTATATCCCTTCCAAACTATACCACTTACCAAAAAATATCCAAACTTCTTTGTCAGTAACATTTCTGAATAATTCTATTTTTTTTCCAAGGCCACCAAAAGGAAAAAAATACATTTTATCATTTTATCTGGCTACCATAATCTCCTCTATTTACTGCAAAACTGCTAATCTCCTATGATTTTTAATCTTCTCGGTTGCCAGGCTTCCTTGGCCCATCCCAGGCAAATGGCTTTCCAAGCTTTGTTTGAAAACCTATAGGCACGGAGCATCGGCGACTCCAGGAGGCAATCTGTAATTTTCATGGTCATGAAATTCCTCCTTAATTGGTACCTAGAGGTTTTCAAACAAAGCTAGGAGAGCCATTTGTCTGGCACAGTCCAAAGAAGCCTGTACTGAGCAGTAGATTGGATCTGAAGACCCAAGAATCCCTCCCGACCCCATGATTTTACAATTCTAAGGCAGGAGCTTCATTATTTCATATTCTTTAGACCATGGATAGACGAAGACCCCCAATTTTTAATTAGTAGAGAAGATAATATTGGCCTTGATTCCTGAAGATTTGATGTAGAAAAACTTTTGTTACTTGAAAAAAGGATACAGCAAAATCTGTGTGAAAATCAAACTACCTATGTTGGCTCCTTTGCAATAATTTATTTATTTATTTATTTATTAGTTCGATTTATATGCAGCCCTTCTCCGAGACTCAGGGTGGTTTACAATGTGTTAAGCAAAGCCTTCATACTTTTGTATATTTATTTATTTATTTTATTTTATTTTATTTTATTTTATTTTATTATTTTATTTTATTATTTTATTATTATTTTATTTTATTTTATTTATATTTATTTTTTATTTTATTTTATTATTTTATTATTTTATTTTATTTTATTTTATTTTATTTTATTTTATTTTATTTTATTTTATTTTATTTTATTTATTTTATTTTATTATTTTATTTTATTTTATTATTTTATTTTATTTTATTATTATTTTATTATTATTTTATTATTATTTTATTTTATTTTATTTTATTTTATTATTTTATTTTATTTTATTTTATTTTATTATTTTATTATTTTATTATTTTATTTTATTTTATTATTTTATTATTTTATTATTTTATTTTATTTTATTTTATTTTATTTTATTTTATTATTTTCTTATTTTATTTTATTTTATTTTATTTTATTTTATTATTTTATTTTATTTTATTATTATTTTATTATTTTATTTATTTTATTTTATTTTATTTTATTTTATTTTATTTTATTTTATTTTATTATTTTATTTTATTATTTTATTTTATTTTATTTTATTTTATTTTATTTTATTTTATTATTTTATTTTATTATTTTATTTTATTATTTTATTTTATTTTATTTTATTTTATTTTATTTTATTTTATTTTATTTTATTTTATTATTTTATTTTATTTTATTTTATTTTATTTTATTATTTTATTTTATTTTATTTTATTTTATTTTATTTTATTATTTTATTTTATTTTATTATTTTATTTTATTTTATTTTATTTTATTTTATTTTATTTTATTTTATTTTATTTTATTTTATTTTATTTTATTTTATTTTATTTTATTTTATTTTATTTTATTTTATTTTATTTTATTTTATTTTATTTTATTTTATTTTATTTTATTTATTTTATTTTATTTTATTTTATTTTATTTTATTTTATTTTATTATTTTATTTTATTTTATTTTATTTTATTTTATTATTTTATTTTATTTTATTTTATTTTATTTTATTTTATTTTATTTTATTATTTTATTTTATTTTATTTTATTTTATTTTATTTTATTTTATTTTATTTTATTTTATTTTATTTTATTTTATTTTATTTTATTTTATTTATTTTATTTTATTTTATTTTATTTTATTTTATTTTATTTTATTTTATTATTTTATTTTATTTTATTTTATTTTATTTTATTTGTATACCGCCCTACTCCCGAAGGACTCAGGGCAGTGAACAGCCATAGGAATAAAACATATAAATACAAAATTTAAAATAGATTAAAACGAATTAAATAATTTGGCTGAACAAATTTAAAACCCCCGATAATTTAAAACCAGATTTAAAATTTCCATTTAAAAAGGGGAAAGGACTTCCGGTTTGCTGCTGGCCGCCGCCAGACGTTCCTTTGGGATCGTCAGCTTCCATTGCCTGTCAGAGCTGCCTTCACAGCGGAATGGCGGCTCGAAAAAACTCCGTTTCCAAGAGGAAACGGAGATAGAGCCGGCAGGGGTGGGTAGAACTCTCTGCAGAGTCCCAAAAGTTTTTTTTTTTACTTTTGGGACGGAGCGGATGAGAAGCCCCATATCCCCTGCCGCTGCTCCGGGCTTTGGGAGACCTCTGCTTATGCAGAGCCAGGCGTCAAGAGCAAGCCTGTGAATTTAACAGAATAATCAAAGAAAAGGCGAGCTGGACCCTTAATACTGAATCGCAAGTATTTTACCCTTTAAAAAACTATTTAAGAGAAAAGATGAGAGGAAAGGGGGAAAAAGAGTCTTTTAAAATGGCGTCTGCCGTGGCTGGAGAAGGGCTGAAAGCTGCGGCTTGAAGAGAGGCTGAAAGGGAAAGTCCTTCCGTTTTCTATTACAAAGTAGCGGAATGAATACTTTTGGCCGTAATTGAGGCAAAACCTCACTCCCACTCTTGCTTTTTTTTTTTCTTTTTTTTTTTTTTCTTGGGGATCTGATATTGATCTTGGTTGGAAACAAGCTTTTTTTTTTCTCTCTTTTCCACTAAATCTTGTCTGTGTGGGAAATGGCACCGGGACTCACACAGCTAGACAAACAGGGGGGGGGGGAATCTCCCCCATTAATAAATTACACCAACAAGTTTTAACTCTCCAGTGTCAGAAACCTGATTTTAATATAATAGAATTTCTTCTTGAAGAGATTGTAAGAAGGGATGAGATTGTGAACCAGCAACTCGAAAAATTTAAGCAGGAAATTAAAGAAATTGGTGAACTGGTGAAATCAAAGTTTGACTTTTTGAATCGAAAGATTTTAAAAACAGCTAATGGTTTATCAGACTTTCTGATTCGGGTAGATGCAAAGACTAAATTATTAGAGTCTAAAATGAAGGAAACTGAGGAGAATTTGGATGACATGATTCAAAAAATTAAAAAGGATTTGGTAAACATTCAGGATAATAGCTCAGAAGACAAACCTAAAATGGAGGTTGACCAAAAGACTGGTAATGAAGAAAATGTGCAACAGAGGATTGAAAGAGAAGTTTTAATGATTCAATATAATTTTACAGAATATGCAATTAGACTGAGAGGTTTGCAGGAAAATAATAGAGATGACTTAAGGAAAATATCTTCTGAAATTCTGGCTGGGATTTTAAAGGTTCAACCTGATGAAGTGTATTGCAGGATTGATAGAATTTACAGAATAAACTCCTGGTTGGCAAAGCAAAGGCAATTGCCTAGAGATGTGGTGATCTATTTTACAGATAAAGAAATTAGGAATAATATTGTGCAGAACTCTTTTAATTCTACTTTGCAATTTCATGGAAGAAAGATTTGGATTTTTAAGGAGCTCCCGACTAAGATGTTAATGGAGAGGAAGAAATTTGGCTTTCTAGTGACTGAGTTAAAAAAAAAGAAATATCCTATTTAGGTGGAATGCCCCAGTTGGTTTAATATTGAGACACCAAGGAGTAAGATATCAACTGAACACTGTTGAAAAAGCGGAAGAATTTTATCAAAAAATTTTAAAAATGAATTTAACATCTTTAGGCATAATACAGGATAAGCAAAAGGAGTTGGAAACAAAAAGAAAATACCAAATTACAGAGGCTGTGGTGGATAAGTTGTCTTTGGACTCTCTGGATACCCCAGCTGGACTGTCTATAAATAAGAGAGCAGTGTCATCCGACTCCAATGTGATGAACCATCAAGTCACAGACAAGTGCGCAAATCAACCAGTTGATATACAAGTGATGGAGAAGAAAGATGAGATGATAAAACTAACCCAACAAGATCAACTCACAAAGCAGAATGAAAATCGATCAGCCGATACACAATTGGTAGGCACGAAACGAGGATGGAAATTCAACCCGCAAAAGAAAAAGAAAAGAAATAGATCTCATAGAAACAGCAATTTCTAAACCAAGCAACAGTGAAGCCAGGGACTTTAAAAAATGAATGAACATCTGAAAAGATAGTGGAGGCGAACAATTGTTTAATACTATCCTGAGGATTGTGGCAGATCTCTGTAATGCCGTGATTTTGGGATGTGAAAAGAGCCTTACCTTGTTGGATTTGAATTATCTACTCTGGATTTCTTTTACTGGTGAATATATTATGATTATTTTGAGTTACAAGGCAAGAGAGTCACACTGGGGCATGCAGAAGATCTGGTTGTTACCCATTAGGATGATGGGAATCAACAATCCTGATGAATACCACAACTATAACTATATGGATATAATTATAATGTCACTCGGGTGGTTGTTTTTACTTTTATATATATACGAGGATATCTACCACTGATGGGGGCAGAAGATGATTGAAGATTTTGAACAAACTGTTGCACCAGCATGTTATTTTACCCTATTATGGGTGATGGATTTAACGATCCAGTGGAAAGACATCAAAGAAGATATTATATGGATTATAAATTTAAAGTTATTGTCTTTTTTTTTTTTTTATAAAATGGAATGCATATATAGATATGTGTATATTTTAGTAAAGTGGGCAGTGGGTTATATTTAGAATTGTATTGCATGATTTTGTAGGAATTGAAGGGTTGAAATAGGTTAGTTTACTGATTGTTTAGTCTAAAGAAAAAGGATCCTTAAGTCATATATTTAGGGGAGTGGAGGAATTGGATAGAACTGAATAAACGTTAAATTTGGATGTAGGGAGAAAGCTGCTTTAAAATGTTATATTAATATATATAAAAGATTAAATGTTAAATTGTAATAATACACTATAAGTTTAGGGGAGGAGAAAAAGGGCAGATTATTGTAAAAATGGGAGTTATAAGAATAATATGCTAAGGGTCAGTATTCTGAGGAGGGAGTAAGGGAAAGGGAAGATATTATGTATGTAATTAGTTATGAAATAGCCTATTGTTGTGAAGAAGTCACGGGGGGGATGGGTGGTGAGGGGGGGTTAGGGAAGAGGGGGGGAAGGGGGAAAAACTTGTATTTGAAAACTTTTTCAATTAAAAAAAAAAAAAAGGGGAAAGACTTAGGTCAGGCCGGCTTGCTGAAATAGGAAGGTCTTAAGCGCACGACGGAAGGAATGCAGATCTGGGATCCTCCGTATCTCCGGGGGGAGCTCGTTCCAGATAGTAGGTGCCCCCACAGAGAAGGCTCTCCCTGCTTAGTAGGGCTTCCCCCCCCCTCTCCCCAAGCGGTGTTCTTTTTTATACAAAGTCAGTTTATTGCCCCCACAATCCAGGTCCTAATTCTTGTTAACCTAAGAAATTTGCTAGTAAGTAAAATGAAACTATCTGAATTAGTTTATTTCAGACATATAGCATTCTACAATAATAGAATGGTTGTCTGAAAGATGGCCAGCTATATAAATATTTTAAATAAATCAATAAAAATAATAACTAAAAAACTTGAGATTGAGAATTAAAGGACAACAAAAGCAAGCCAGAAAGCTTTCTTATGGGAGGGAGAAGGAGATTTTCAACAAAGAGTAGGAGACCAACATTCGATCCATCTCACCTCATCAAGACATCTTTCATACTGCTCTCTCTGATTTTTATTTTCCATAGCCAGTGCGGAATTTTCTGCCTGAAAGACACACAAGCACACACAAACAAACAAAAATATACATTAAATAGTGGATATAATGAAGAACATGACAACTTAATTATACAGCTAGTCCTCGACAGTTCATTTAGTAACTGTTAAAAGATACAACAGCACTGAAAAAGGTAACTTATGACTGTTTTTTACACTTATGACCATTGTACCATCCCCAAGGTCATGTGATCAAAATTTGGACACTTGACAACTGGTTCAAATTAATGACGATTGCAGTATTCCCTTTTGCAACCTTTTAATAAGCAAAGCCAATGGGAAGCCAGATTTACTTAACAGCTGTGTTATTAATTTAACAACTGCAGTAATTCACTTAACAACTGTGGCAAAAAATGTTGTAAAATGGGGCAAAATTCATTTAACAAATGCCTTGCTTAACAACAGAAATTTTGGTCTCAATTGAGGTCGTAAATCAAGGACTACCTATATTGTGAATGTAATCTCAATATCTTATAACTGTGTAGGATAAATATAATTATTTACGATCTAATGTAAACTTTGGATTTTTTACCCTCCAAATATGTGTTGCTGTTCTGAAATAACACAAATTCTGTTAACTTTATGAAATCACATGCACAATATAGTTCAATTTAGGAGAGCCAGACAGATCTCTGTAATGTCTTCTTGACAGATACTGAAAACGGCCTTTAGTAAGAATACTGCAGTGGATATTTGATATATCAATTTTCTTTTATTGAAGCCTTCCAAACTTTAGTGCTAGGAAACCATGAGTCAAGGGCATTGTCTTCCCTCTCTAAATCAGAAAGCTTAGTTTAATATTAACAGATTTACATCTACAATAATAAAAACTGATCTCCTTTTATCATTCAGACATCATAGCACTAATGGTTAGGGCAGTCATATTTTCATTTTCATTTTTTTATTTTTTTAGTTCTTGCAAAACCAATGAAAGCAGCACACATTTTTCTTGCTATATCCACAATATTTTGTTCAGAATAATAGCAGAACAGATATATAAGCTTTTTTCATTAAAGCAACAACAAAGAAACCTTCAAAAGTATAAAACTAAATTAATCAGTACAAACTAGAGCAGTGGAGGTGGTTTAATCCCTAATTCCATAAAATCACTGCAACTGGGCACGCCACAAAACCAAGGCAACCTTTTTTTTCAACAGTTCTGATTCTAAAAAGCAGAAAACTCTTCTGGCATTGGAAATGCCAGGTCAAGGCTGCAGGGTGAAACAACCATAATCACTTCTCTGTCATGATGAGAACCCTGTCATTTCTGAAGCACAAAAAGCTTCTCTGAAACAAATCCAAGAGTATCATACAGTGCAAATCCCATTCTAGTCCCTATATATTTTAATAAAAATGTTGCAATCCCCCCTCCCCACAAATAATGGCTCTGTTCAGAATTCATTCAAGACATTTACGTACCACCTTTCCTCTAAGAGCCAAAGGTGGGACCAGATTCTGTCCTACAACTAGGACATCTCTCCTCACATCAATTATATGAGGTAGGCCGGGTCACTCATTTGTAATTGCGAAGTCTCTTAGTTCATTTCATGGCTGAGGCTGGAATTGAAACTGAATCTTCCTGATAGCTATTCCAACATATTAAGCACCATATATGGATGGTGCCCATCTGACTAAATAAGCATTAGCACTCAGCGAATAAGGCTGCTACTAGTAAATAAAGCATGCCATAAAATACTGAAACATAAAAATACAGAAAAATCCTCCTGTTCTGGGTGTTACATCTCATTCCCTCTTCTCATCAATTTTCTATTATTTCCTTTTCTCATTCCCTTTTCTCATCAGTCTTCTACTATTTTCTTCAACAAACATTAAGCCAGCATTTCCAACATAGAGTGACTACTTAAATAACCAAATGTTGCCACAATCTTTATATGGTAAAAAGTTAAACAATTCTCTGCTATTCTGAATATCAAGTTATTTATAAATTCAAAATAAGAACAATGAGTTTGGTAGGTGAAAAAGTTTGGACACTGTGGTAATATTAAAAAAAATAGCTCCCAAACATTTTTATAGTTAATTTTCATTCTATTTATTTAGTTATTTCACTATTTCTATTCTTGCTTTTGGACTTTTTCCACCACTCTTCCTCTCAGAATTCTTTTAGTTCAGAAATATTTGTAGGTCTCATTGTATGCATTGCATATGTTCAATCATATTCAAATCTGGGGACTACAAATGCCATTACAAAACATTTATCTTTCTTTTCTGGTTGATCTGAATGAATGTTTCAGATCACTATCTTGCTGAAACATCCAATCACTGTTCAGCTTTATACTTTTTACTAATTACTTGTATACAAAATTTTCTTACATAATACAAATCAATTCTGATTCACTGAAACATAATTTGATCTGTTGCATTCATCTGTGTATATATACAACAATATACCTGTGTATATATACAACATTATATAAAATGGTCACATTTAAAACAAAATAAATTAACAGTCCAATATCCTATCCATGTTCACATACCAGTAATGGCCCCATCCATTACTTCCAAGGACTTTCAGCAGGCACTTTCTACAAACATGGCTTAGATGGGCACATTTTATCTGGAATAAGCAATCTTTAAATAACTTGCCTCCAAGCTACACCTTGATATGTATCCAAAAAACAGCTGGCGGTCAATGCAATTACCACAATATTAGAGCTTTGTGGCAATAACAAGCAGTTCTGACTAGCACATGGATAGCCATAGCCTTCATTAGAGGTGCTGTTTCTGGAAGATTGTTAAGAAAAGTCCTACTTAGAGTGCTTTATAGTAGTTAATCCATGACATAGTAAGATCATGAGTCATTGTTGCTAGCACTTTCTGTTCCAGAAAAATCATGAATAGCAAAAAAAAAAAAAACAACAACAACAAAAAAAAACCCCTGAAAAGCTGGGAAAAAGCCCTCCTTAACACACAGCTTCCATCATAAATCCCTCAGATTGGATTGATTGACGACCTTCAACTCCATACTCATGAGAAATATGCCATAACTCATACCTCTATATTTTATCATATTTCCTCTAAATCTACAAGAATGCAATAAACTTCCTCACGTTCACACATTTTTCAAAGTCCTGCAGAACAAAGATCCGGTTTACCTAGCAAAAGACCCAATCTACTTCCTAAATCTTGAACACTATATCTTTTGGTATTCTTTCAATCAAAATTCCACCTGACATCTTCACACTCACATTTTACAAATTAATTATTTTGCCTTTCACTTTCTAAATTTCCTTTTGTATAGGGAGACAATAATGCATTCTTCCAAATTACAAGCACACATGGAGCTTCACAAAAACATTAAATAAGAAACAGAGCTACTGTGTAACTCTGGGTAAATATGGGTGTAACCATATACATATTTTAACATTTTTTCCAATTAGACCATCTATATCTGCAATCTTACTGTTTTTCAACATTCTCACCACATATATTTTCTATTTTTCAATTCTTTTTTAGACTCTTTAGACCAGGGGGGGGGGCAAATTGGTGGCCTGCAAGCCGGATGCGTCACACGCAGGACACACCCACCCCAGCTCCACAAAGGGGAAAAATATTGCAAAACGTCATGTGACGATAACATGACGTGGTGAGTTTGACACCCGTGCTTTAGACTTTTGTTATTGTTTCAAGATATCAGAGTCATATAAATCTCTAAAATGCTTCTTCCAGCTTTTCTCACTTCAGTTGGTCAGAGTGGGAAAATTAAAGTCCATGAGGGGCTTCTTTGGAAAAAGGGAAATGAGGTCCTAGAGAGATTATATTTTCATTCAACAACCAAGATGGAAAGGAGGGAAACAGCCAGCTTTATGCAGGACCCAAGACAGGAAGGTGTTGTGGTCTGCCAGCAGCCTGCGGAGCTGGCAGCGGAGTCAGACAGTGAGGACGCTGGGGAGGAACATGGGCCAATCCTGGAGCCAGGGGAAGGCCTGGATGAGGGCTCTGCGTCAGAGGCAAAGATGGGGCCAGGGCCATCTGGGTGTGATGCACAGACTCCAGAGCCCCCAGAGTCGGGCAGCGGAAAGGCAGAGGAACATGCGCAGAGCTGCCAGAAGGCAAGAGTGTTCTGTCCCCGTACCACGCACACACCCAACCAGCCAGCCGAGGGTTAAATAAACTCTTCAAACACTCAACATCAGTGATAAGGAACTTGGCAGCAACTCCGTGGCTGTCTGCCAAAAACTTTTACTCCGATAACACAGACAAAAATACACACAGTTTGAATAGTCCAGTTTGTAATTAAATCCACAGCAAATAGGTGTTGTGTCCGAAGGTGCCAAGTGCCTCGCCAGAGATTAGCTTTGTCCGTCACAGAGTCCGAATGGCCACCACACTCCCTTTTATAGCCTGTGGGGTGTGGTCCAGTGACTCAGCTAATCTCTGGCACGCCTTCCCCTCTGCTGCGCACGCTTCTCCCTGCGCCTCTGGCCCGGGTCCAGCCAGCACTTATTTTCCTCGTCACTGTCCACCTGTGGCTGCGGGGACGTGCTTGGCTCTGAGCCTATCGTTTGGCCTTTGGTGTCCTCCGGAGGCATTGCCAGAGAGGAGGGTCCTGGAGAGGGAGGCCTTGCCAACTCCTCCCCCTCACTCTCAGAGTCTGCATCTATCAATAGCCCAGGCTCAGGCAACAGAGCCACAACAAAGAGCAGCTAAAGCAAAAGGGATGACTGGGAGTAAGGCCAGGAGATGACTGGCCCCTCCCATAAGGCTTAAAAGAGAAACAAAGGCACTTGGGCCTTTTGCAGGAAAGCAACGTTGCTAATTCTGTTTCCAGTCAGCATCTCTTGTTTGTTTCTGAACTGCGTGAGGCTTTGCCAAGTAAGGCCTTTGGCAATGTGTCAAAGAAGATAAAGGTTGGTGATTATCCTGAAGGACTTCTTCCGAAGGACTTTTTTTGCAACTAATTGGGACTCAGCAATATATACTTCATTTGAGGTTGCAGGCCTCAAAGAACCTGTTCATTAGGCAGGACAATGTCTTATTCATTACCATAAACCCTGTCCTTGTTGTTGTTCAGTCACAAAATTTTGTTTGATTCTTCATTACTCCCTGGATTATAGTATGCCAGCCTCCCCCACCCCATTCTCCATTTTCCCTGAGTTTTCCCAACTTCATGTTCATTGCATCAAGGATGCTATCTAACCATCTCATCCTCTGCCATCCCCTTCTCCTTTTGCCTTCCATCTTTTCCAACATCAAGGTCTTTTCCAAGGAATCCTCTCTTCTCGTTAGGTAGCCAAAGTATTTGAGCTTCAGCTTCAGAGACCTTGTCCACAAGGAGCCAAATATAATTCTTTCTTTAGAGACTTCTTTATTGGCCAAGTGTGATTGGACACACAAGGAATTTGTGCATATGCTCTCAGTGTACATGCAAGCAACAAGTGATAAATCATGATTATAATAATAAAATACATTCACCATAAATCATAAGACAGAACTCTCAGTGATAGTCACAGAATATTAAATAAGCAATCAACATAAATCGTATTAAGATATTAAATAAAACAAAGATTGTTGGTGTGGCCAGAACAATCTTGAACTGGCCACACCAAATTTCTACAAAACTGTAGAAATTATAGTAGATTTTTGGAGAAGCCCTTCTATTCTACCATCTCTTACAATATCAGACAACACAGTATCAACGGAAGATACCTTCAAGTTTCTAGGTTCTATAATATCTCAAGACTTAAAATGGACACCTAGCATCAAAAATGTCATCAAAAAAACACAATAAAGAATGTTCTTCCTGCACCAATTCAGAAAGCTCAAACTGCCCAAGGAACTGCTGATACAGTTCTACACAGTAATTATTGAATCTGTCATTTGCACCTCTATAACTGTCTGGTTTGGCACTGCAACCAAACAAGACAGATATAGACTTCAATGGACAGTTGGAACTTCAGAAAAAACAATTGCTACCAGCCTGCCTTCCGTTGAGGACCTGTATCAGGGGTGAAATTTGACCAACTTGGACTGTCTCGGGTGAACCGGTAGGGACTATTTGAATCGGTTCACCAAACTGGTAAAAACCACCCCTGGTTGGCCCCGCCCACGCTCACCCGGTCACCTGCTTGCCCTTTCTGGCCACTTGCTCACCCCTTCCGGCCACTCGAGCCGCCCACCCACCCCCACCTTATACGGTTATTTCTCCCTCCATTCACAGTGGAGCTGCTGCTCCCTTTATGCCCTCCCGCCCCCTCCCTCCTGGGGACTACCTTAAAGGTACAGGCTGCAGCAGCTCTGCTGTGAATGGAGGGAGAAAAGTTCGGCTTCTCTCTGTCACAGAATTCAACGTTAAATGCTGCAGCAGAGAGAATCCAAAATTTTCTCTCTCCATTCACAGCAGAACTGCTGCAGCCTGTCCCTTTAAGGTACTTCTACCCCAGGAGGGAGGGGGTCAGGGGGTACCATAAAGGGAGCAGCAGCTCTACTGTGAATGGAGGGAGAGAAGTTCGGCTTCTCTCTGCCATAGCATTCACCATGAACCCTTCTCGTGCTCATATGGACATTTTTTCCTACTGGGTTCTGTGGGCGAGGCTTGGTGAGGAGGGTTAATGTGACTGAGTGGGTGTGGCCATGAGTGACATCAAGTTGGCCACACCCACTCAGTCACAGGAAACCCCCCCCCCAAAGTCACAGCCACAGAACCGGTAGGGAAAAAATTGAATGTCACCACTGACCTATATACTGCACGAGCCAGAAAGAGGGCTGTGAAAATCCTTTTAAGCTCATGTATCCATATGCACATGGATGCAAGCACAAATGATGAATAATATATAATTTTTCCTGAAATCAGGAAAAAACCAAGAGTGGAACCAATGCTGGTAATTTACTCAGTATGCAGTTTTCATTCAGTCATAAAATAGATGAAAGAAAACCTAACTGGCTGAGTGGGGAATTCTGGGACTTGAAGTCCCCATGTCTTCTAGGGCAGGGGTGGGCAAATGTGGCTCTTTTACAACCTGTGGACTTCAACTCCCAGCCAACTTGACTGTCTCAGGAATTCTGGGAGTTGAAGTCCACAGGTTGTAAAAGAGCCACATTTGCCCACCCCTGTTCTAGGGGATTGCTTAAATGCAAATAGTCATTGTATCATATCACATCATTATTCAAACTTAAGCACAAACCATTGCTCAAATAGTCTCTTTTCCATTAAACAACAATTGAAGAAATTAATGATTGCATAGCTAAAGAATGCAAGGTAGCTTTGTTCCCTCTTACAAATGAAATATTCTTGAGCTGCCACACAAAAGCAAATGTTCATCAATTATGTATGGCAATGGAAACTTTCTAGAGAACGATTCAAATAAAACTTCAAATGCAATAATAAATGTCTGTTTGGCTAGTGTGTGAATGACCGAAATAGAGATGTATATCTGCTTCATTATCAGTGTGTATCAAAATAGACTACACAAGGACCAATTTAAAGTTTCAGGATAACTGAGTAAAGGCAAATCTAAAATATCCATTCTTCCTGGAGGCATAGACCAAATTAAAAAAACCTTTCAAGCCAAAATTAAACCTAGCTTGGGAATCTAAGTATCATACCTTTGTTCATAATCTTCCCATCACATAATGCCCTTCACATGTCTATGAATAATCAAGATTCACACACAATTTTAGTTTACGTTGTATGCTTCCCTCTTAGCATATTTAAAATCTAAGAAAACCAAGTAATTTTTTTAATGGGAAAAAACTGTGGTTAAAAAGATAAGCTGCATTCCACTTAACAGCACCCAGTTAAGGAAACCCAAGTAGTGTTGCCAGTCTCTTTTAAGAGGTCTTGATAGCACTGCCTCTTGACTCATAAGCACATTGGTATTTTTGAAAGAAGTTTAGTGTCTTCACTCACATATACATTACTTTTGGAATTGTATCTAAAACCTTAGAAGGGATGAGGAGCTGAAATTCTTCTAGCAGGCAGCCCTTTCACTCTCAAAAGTTCCCACAGCCCAGGAAAGGATTTCAGCTCCTTTGAATTACTTTGAATTCCTGCAGGCTGCAGGAATTGAGTTGAAATCTTCAGATTTCAGCTCCCTTCCTGGAGTCACACAAGGGATTTCAGCTCCACTCCATGCCATCCACCTGCAAGCTTCCCTGTCAGCTTCCCCACTAACTTTCTCTGGAAGCCAGCAAAAAAGATTGCAGGGAGGCTCACATGATCACAGGATGTTTGGCATGTCGTAAACATGAGTTGGTGTTGTTTTTGCTCATGAAGCAAAAGGTTTTTGGCAGCAAATAAGGAGCTGGTTAGAAGAGATGTTAATGTTCAAAATAGAAGTCAAGTCGGAATTTTTCTTACTGGGCATGACAGATGGCAAATATGACAAAAATGTAACCTATTTAATATTGCATATACTTACCGCGGCAAGATTAGCATTTGCTCAAAAATGGAAGTGCAAAGAAATATCCTCAGAAGAAGAAGTAATGCACAAAATTTACAGCTGTGCAGAGATGGACAGACTTACTTTAGAACTCAAAGACAAAAGTGAATCAACATACTATGAAGTCTGGAATAAATTTTATAATTGGTTAGATAAGAGGAAGAATGCCAAAAACAAGGGATAATGAATGTCTGGAAATGTATATATCAATGTATATCAATATATCAAGGTATATTGAATTTGTGAATGTAATAAAGGTTTACTAAATATACGTATAGCTGTTTAGGAAGTAAAATACTGTATACTTGATATATAATGAAATAGGAGATATGTAAATTTGTATATAGATTAAGGAATGTATTACTTATTAACTTGAATTTGACGCAAATGTTAGAAACCAGAGACATTGAGCAATGTCCATTGTTTTATTTTTAAAACTAATAAAATATTTTTTTAAAAAAACATGAGTTGGTAGGCAAGCATCTGAATAGTGGTCATGTGAGTGCAAAGGAGAAGAAGAGACATTCTATGATTGCCAGAAATACTTTATAGGCCATAAAAATGACCCTTTCAATGGTCATTAAATGACCAGTCATAGGCTGAGTACTACCTGTATTCAACTATCATGCTTTTTTAAACCTACCGTATCCCATACTTCATTACATTCATCCATATAAAGTCTACTTCTAAAGGCATTCCTAATTATTGGTGCCAAAACTTAGTCAATTATATGATGAGATACTTGATAAGGGAATATTATCAGAAGTATTTAATCAAGCTTATATTATAGTTACACCAAAACCAGGTAAAGATCATGCCCAGTGTTCAATCTCACTGATTAACATTGATATAAAAAACTTAATAGGAGTGCTAGCAAAATGATTACAGCAAGTGCTATCATTTGTTATTAAAAATGATCAAACTGGGTTTATAAAAACTTGACAAGCAGCAGACAATATTAGGTTAGCTTAGCTTAGTTTAGGTGTAGATTTAATAGACCTGAATAAAAGTGAAGACCAATTTGTAATCTTATCCTTAAGATGCTGAAATTTTTTTTGACAAAATATATAAGCACTACGTGTTTGCTGTATTAAATACTGTAGGTCTGGATTTCCTTTGGAATTCATAAAATGGAACAAGATGATATATGAATTGCATACATCAATCAAGGAGAGAAGCAACCTAGAACTAAGGAGAAATTTCCTGACAACTAGAACAATTGAACAGTGGGATGATTTGCCTCCAGAAGTTGTGGATGTTCCAACACTGGAAGTTTTTAAGAAGATGTTGGACAGCCATTTGTCTGAAATGGTGTAGGGTTTCCTGCCTGAGCAGGGGGTTGAACTAGAAGACCTCCAAGGTCCTATCCAACTCTGTTATTCTGTTCTATTCTGTTCCTTTAGAATACTTTAGTTGGAACAAAGTTTGATTAGCCTTTTTTACATAACTATTTTGCATTTTTAACTTTGCTAAGCATACATTTGTACTTTTTAAGAAGAGTTAACTGTGCCTTGTAAAATAAAGGTGGGGGGGGGAAAAAAACCAAAGGAGAGATTTCCCAGCCTCTCTCCTATAGAATAATTAGTCTTGATGGTGAAATTAAATTGTTGCTGAGTTTTCTAAAGCAGAAATGTCTCCTGTATTTTCAGGCTTAATTTGATCTGGGACAGAGAATCTTTTCCAGGATGAATCAACGCCCAGGTGTTGGACAAATTGTAATCAATATGTATTCTTATGGAGGCTAATCATGGCACATTATTTTATGAGATGAGTAACATCTGTAAAAACATTGGCTTACCGGATTAAAAAAATATTATTACTCTGGATGGCCATGTGAACATATGAGAAGAAATGAAAACTATGAAAACATAAATTGATAAGTTGAAGGAGGAGTGGAAAATGTGAACACAGTAACTTGTTCTCATGAACCTAGACAGAAGACAATTGAATTTACAATGGAAAAGCAAGAAAAGAACATAGATCTCTATGATAAAGTTTTGTTTAAACTACAAGGAGAACTAGCCCACCCAGAAACCTAAAGATAAAGCATCTTCCTACAAATATACAAACTACAGAAACTTTGTCTGATTTGCTGGAAAAATACTTGCAAGAGACACTTTCATTGCCTCCAGGAGTGGATGTGGAAAATATACATCAGGATAGTTATTGGGTTAAATCACTTAAGGATCCCGCAGAGCGCTCCTTACATTATTGTCAAATTTCTCAGGGCTGCTGCTCATGTTATGGTTTTGAGTGAGGATCCTTCATTTAGATATGAGGAATATAAATTCCAAGTATTCAGTGATATTCCTGAGACATGGATCTTCTTGATGAAGGAATTTCCTTTGGCTAAGGTTTTGGCTAAAAAGAAATCTACTAAGTTTTTTTTTTATTTCCTGCTATTTTTTGTCAGTCCATCTCTGATCAGCTCAAGCATGAGTGCAATGACTGATTGTCGCCATTTTGGAAGGCTTATATTGTTGTGGGAATAATTCTTTATTTTGTTTCTGTCTTGCTAGTAGTGCTATCTGTTGAGTCTAGGTACAAATGTTCCAGTGTTAACATTGATTTTGTTTGCTGTTTCTTCAACAACAGAGGGATGGAAGGAGGAGAAGGGGGGATGTGAGATGGTGAATTAGCTCTCTATGGAAGTCAATTTATGTCTTGTTTATTGTCATTGGTTTAATTCTTTTTGGTGGGAAGTGTGTTAGTTGTATATTACTTGTGTTCAGTTATAGTTTTTATAGTCCCTGGTAGTATTAATCTCATTGCAAGTTTCTGTATTCATATATAATGTATATACTTATTTGTAATTTAAATATTCCTTGTTTTTGAAAGAGGTTTTTTTATTATGGAGCCTATAGGTAAGTATATTATATTTGATCCTTTTACATGCTTGGGTTATGGATACTAAATTGGAATGTGAAAGGGATATGAAATATTATTAAATGTATTTTTATTTAATAATAAATAGTCATAAAGATGTTATATTTCTAAGTAATATATCAGAGATAATGAACTTAAAACTTCATCTTCTTCACGGAATATGTCATAGTTCTTCTTGAGAGCTAGTCTAGTAGTTAAGGCATCAGACTAGAAACCAGAAGACTATGAGTTCTAATCCTGCTTTAGGCATGAAATCTGGCTGGGTGACTTTGGCCAGTCATTCTCTCTCAGCCCTAGGAAGGAGGCATGAGAAAACTACTTCTGAAATTGTGCAAAGAAACACATTTTTATTTGAAAATGTTATATTAAGATAGAAATATTTTAACGTAATGAAGATGAAAAACTATAAGGGGGAGGGTGGGGTTCAAGTTTTATACAAAGGGGGGGTTTTCTTTGATCTGAGTATATTGTATGGAAGTCCGGGGGGAGGGGAGGGTTAGGGAGGGTTAGGGAGGATGAGGTTGGGAGGTTTGGGTGGGTTGAGGGGGGGGGGAAACGGGGTGAAATGTAATTGTAAAACTTTTGCAATAAAAAAAAAACACAAAATCCTGCAGGAACTAATCCAGGCGGTAATCAGGAGTCCACGGTGACTTGAAGGCAAAAAAAAAAAAAAAAAAAAAAAAGGAGGGAGGGAGGGAGGAAGAGAATATTTTCTTCTTGCAAGAGGAGGGCTTTTAACATTATATTAGTATATTAGTAATAATAGTATTTCCAAAGAATGTATCTGAAATGATGGGCATCAGATTTCCTATGCTGAAAGCTATTCACCATAATTTTGAGATTTGGCTGCTAATTGGGGGAAGGGGTAGCTAAAAGAATCATATTGAAAAATTGAAAATGTGATATTGTTCCAGATGTCAAGGAATGTTTGTTGGAAAAGTGTAATCTGTCTTCTAATCAAAGGATGAACCAATATGTGCTGCTACAGCAGAGATATTGTGATATTTTACAACAATATTTTGTACTTTTTTTAAAAAAGAGAACCATTCAGAGGATGTTGGGGTGGCTCAAACCTCTTGGGAGATATGATTTCATAAGATGGGCACCATGACAGAAACATATGCTGCCTGGGTCCTATCAGATGACATTGTTTTAGAAAGGGACCAGAAACACTATGGGCTGCTATTGTTGCTTTTATCCGCAGACATACGGATGTAATGTCATGATGTAATGTCAAAGGATATACTAAGTTAAGGTATTTAAATACTTGCTGAAAACAAAAAATATTCTAGACAACCCTTCATTATTTCATTGAGTATATGCTCTCATTATACGTCCCAAACAACAAAAATCCCAACAGAGCTGGTAATAACAAAATGGTAATTAATCAAAGACAGGTCAAAAAAGAATTTGACCATTGTCATTGAGCACATCCCCAGATTGATTTTAAGGTATAAATCAGTATTTTATAGCATTTTCTATAATTATTTCTGCTTAAAGATTAAAAAAAGAGTCCACAATAGAGACTAACCTATTTTTATTCAGGTTTTTTGTTTGTTTGTTTGTTTCTGAGGAAGCGAAACTCGCATTTCTATACTCAAAGGCAAGGCAATAAATCTCAGTGGAGTTGGTGGCCTTTTCAGTAGATACATTTAGGATAATAAAACAGTAATGGAAAGCCAAAAATGGGGCATATGGTTTCTGTGACTGCTTGATAATGTAGAAGCTGGAGATGTTTCAATGAGAAGTGGTTGATATGCATCCCCAAACCTTGCAAAGCATGGACTTTTAACGATGCTAAATTACATATCCCTAATAAAAATTATTTTCATTTCTAATCAACGTAGTACTCCTACCATAAGGTCAGCATTGGACCTTATTGCAGGGCGTTTTAAAAACTACCTATACAGAATGGTATGCAGTGTAGAATAATCAAACTTTGAAAACAGTGCAGTTATAGAAAGTGGATATTTAAATCAAGCTCTCAAATAAACTTTGTTTTTAAGACTTCCAAAAGGATGGGATATGTTGAACATCTCTGCATCATGGGACCTAAACTTTTTTGCTGTTAATTTCAATTTGGTTTATTCTGTTTCAGTAGATATTCCTTTAGCCTTTCTTTTCCCAATTATATCTAGTATTCAAAACTAGCTTTCAGAAAGAGAGAACACACATTTTGAATATATAACATGGAATGCTTTGAAGCCCAAATGAAGGGATTTTTTACACTGAGATCTCTACTATATTATGCACAATTTTATAAAGCAAAATTGATGCATCTAAATTTTAAGTCTGAAAATTGATTTGAAATTACTCAACTAGTGACTCAACTGCATTCTGGCACAGCAGTAATTTAGGTCTGATATTTTGGCTGATTCTTCCTGATCAGCAAGCTGTTTGCATATTACTTTACCCTCAGTTTGATATATTCCTTAAACACACAATTAAGAAATAAGAAAATGAGAGTCTTACAGCTAATAATGCATATATTTGCTTATAGGAAATGTACAGGCAATTTTATCCTAGGGGCTTTAAATAACGACCAAATTGATTTTATGCAGCCTAGGCAAGTTTCAGAACTATATTCCCTGTTGATTGTAGAGCAAATCATAAGCATTTATTTGATGTTTTGTAACAGGAAATGAAATGGGAAAGCATCCCCTAAGGATGATAAAGCAACCGTTAGAATATATTAAATCACCAGCAGAGCATTTCACCTATCAAAAAAACAAGACGGAAAAAGTAAAATTGTATTTTTTTTCAAATTTGCAGCTTAATTTAAATAATCGTGATTCTTAATATTCATGTTCACCATGTTGTCTGTTATGACATCATGAGTCTATCAGATGTGGAATATTGATGGTTGTTTTAAGAGCTAGCCTATAAAAAATTCTGGTTAAAAACAAATTGATAAATGTCTGTTATCCTATTAGTAAGATTGTCCATGCCAATATTCTAAAAGACTATTTTGTTTTACAAAAACTATTTGTAAAAAGTACATGGCTGAATTGGCCAAGGAATATATATCTTAGACAACACTACAAGGATCTTCTACCATGCAAATATAGGTAGTCCTCAGGTTACAGCGGCAATTGGGACTGGGAACTCCAGCACTAAGAAACAGTCATAAAATATGATGTCCCATGACCACATCACCTAGCAACAGCAATTCTTCTAGTCCCGGTTGCCACCATTAAATGAGGACCATTTGGATCATTAAATGAGGACCTAACTTGATCACAACTTTCAACTTCCTGTCAGCTTCCCATTGTTGGAACTCTGAAGACCTCTCATTCAGCACTGTTATAATTTTAAAAAAGTTGCTGTAGGAGAAGGACCGGCATAGCCAGGAGGAGGCGTTAAAAAGATAAATCAGCCTAGAATCATTATCTAGCCACAAATAAAGTCCAACTCTCCCCCCTCCCCCTTGGTTGCCATTGACCCTTATCTAAATATAACCAGTGCTTCTATTATAGTTGAGAAGATTGCTACGCACAGGTTTATAGCAATATATCAATTAAACTGGACCTTTACACATGAACATGCTCTTTCACATCTGACATTTGCTGAATAAATGGTCATAAGCTGAGAACTAACCTCTTTCAATAAATTAAGACAGGCACCATAATATGAAATATTTGACCACATAGGTTTGTACAATTATGTAGAGAAAGCAGATATTTGAAATTCCTTTGTAGCAACACTTCTGTCAGTGAATTGGGCTGGACTTCATTTGCTATGTCAGCATTGGCCTTTTATTTTAGGAATAATTACACAGAAATGGAAAATGAAAACCCAATTTATCTAGCACTGTGATTAGTTCAATTATTGTGCCAAAGTTACAGAAAAGTATAGAAGCTAGTCTGTTATATTCTGTAGTAATATCTTACATATATTTGATTTATTTGTAGACCATCTCACCTCAAGATTAAGTCTACTAGTAGTATACATTAAAATATTAGAAATAATCTGATGTAGGGAGAGAAATATGTCAAATACATTTTTTATATATTGCATATTGTAATATCTCAGATTTTGACTGTAG
This sequence comes from Arizona elegans, assembly GCA_022577455.1. Classification (NCBI taxonomy): domain Eukaryota; kingdom Metazoa; phylum Chordata; class Lepidosauria; order Squamata; family Colubridae; genus Arizona; species Arizona elegans. Next base: position 112,065,789 of record JAKOOJ010000001.1, read on the forward strand.
TTTTAAGTGTCACTATAGTCTTCCTAGATTCATAATTTGTTTCAATACTTTGCCAGAAAAACACTATTCATTGGTTCGATTTTCCTGTTTATGTAGCAGAGAGTAAATATTCAAAACAAGCTTTTCTTGGATAATTTATCCAAATGTTAACCTGGATGATTTTCTCTTCAAATTTTAAGTCAACTCAACTCAAATTCAAGGAGCGCTTATAATAAATGAATTCTGTATGTGAGCAATTTGTAGAAAATAACATAGTTCAGTAGGAGTTGAAATAAGGTGCTGTACTGAAAAGCAAGTTTGGCCTATTTTTTTTCGTGAACTTATTCTTCATATTTCAGTATACAAATGTGGATGTTTTCCATAAATCTTATTACAGCCAAAAGTAGAGACACTGAGTTTTGCTTAAGAGTTTGACAGTATAATTTAGTCCTGAGAAGTATTTATTTTTACTTAACCTAAATATGGTTATGTTTTTATTAGATTTAGACATGTGTTTCATTTACAATATATACCGTATTTCTATATTATATTGTTTTTAGGTTATTAATTTGCATTTGAATGAAATATACTGACATATTTTATTTCTATGCTACGGAACTGCATTTTGTGATTACTTTAAGAGAATACTATGGGTTTGCTGGATTATAATCATAAAATTTGGCTATAGAATAAGAACCAATTACATTAAGAAAATTTATCTGTGAGTAAACAGATTGGTTTATACTGCTTACTGATCATGTATTCCAAACAATTAAATAATAGCATTTTTTTTTTGGCTTTGCATTTGGCCTTCCACCAAATTGAATTGAATTGCAAAGTAAAGAATAAAGGGAACATTAGATATAATAGTACCAAATTGTTATACATTGTGTTAACACAATCACTGAAATAAAGAATCTTTATTCTCCATCTTCTTTACTTCAGTTTTGCGTTGCTGATAATGGCTGCCATCCACTCCTTAAAGCCTGTTCCCACTTTGTTACGTAGACCAAGATTATTCAACCCCCTTTAACATTTCTTACACTCTACATGGAGGGGAAAAGAAGAAATGATCATTGACAAATTACAGTGCTTTTCATCACCATTTCTCTTTCCCCGACATAACATATGGTAGGTTACATGTTCATAAATCAAAGGAAGGGAAAGACAGAAAATCGCTGATCAGGTTTAGTGACTTCTCATTTTGACTTCCATTGTGCTTTCAGTGAAAGAAGAATTCACAGTGCTTGTAGCATTGTAATTAATGCATTATAGAGATCTATTTTCTCCTGAAGCCATTACCTTCAGCTATGGAACTGAGTCAGTTCAATACAATTCCCTGCTAAATGAGTGAGTCGTTCAGGCAACAATTAAGATAGCTGAAGATTTGACTGATGTACTTTCAGTGGCGGGAATCTCTGAAACACAGGTAAAAATGATTTCTCTTTTAGAGAAAAGGCTCCTCAAAATAAAGATTTAAAACAGAGTGGAGGTTTCTTTTAGATATTGCACCTTTTAAATAAACTTTTCATTATTGTTCATTATCTTTCTATATGTAATCAATTAGAGAATCTCATGTTACTGGGAATGAAAGAGATTGCTAATTATAATATGGAAAGTAACTAAATACCTAAGTTATTTAATATTTTACCTGCATTTATTCAATTTGTGATAGACACTATGATCCTTTCGGCCTAGACCACTGTCCTGTTTGATTTGTGTATATGTAGTCACTAATATATATATGGAATCTTTGACTCACTGGTTGATGTGTAGCTATAATCCCCAACATTGAGGAATTCTGGAATAAAATTTCAACAACACACAAAGGGTATCATATTCCGCATCCCTGTCTTTAGAAGTCTAAACCACATAGGATTATGAGGCAATCAACCATGATCAACAACTCAAAGTCAGAATGTTGGCTTATTTGCTGTAGACAACTGAATTTCATGAATTTGATAACATATTGTTATTCATGAATGTCTAACTGAAATAAGTCTATAGAAGTATAGAGTGTGGAAAATTAAGGTTTCTGAGATGCTAATGTTCTTCTAGCTAAATAAGTGCCATGATAAAAGGACTTAAGAAGAATTCACATAGTTAAAAGAATAAGAGCAATGGGATATTTATTTTAAACTTTTCACTAAATTGACTAGTTTTTATTTGATTTTATTCCTTCTTATATACTAAGATGAATAAACATATAATTGGTAGGATTTATTGTGTATTTTGAACAATCGTCATTGGGAGAAAGGAATATTCTACAAAAGAAATGTATGTCCAGGACAGGTAAGGAGGGCCTTTAAGTGATATTTTAATGTCTTTTCATGATACTATGTATAATTACAATATAATTATAATATAATTGGCACATAATTACAATACAATTTGGCAATCACTGTAATCAGTTAGTAAGGTATCATTATTTTTTTCTTTCTGCTATTTTCCTGCTAAAAAGCCACCAAATTTGTCAGACCTTAAAACAAAAACATATGAAAGCCCAGTAAAACAACCTTAAACCTCCAAACAAAACAAGATGTGTAATTTGAAAAGCCAGTTGAAAAGATAAGTAAGATATTCTATTATTTTACGAAGATAAGTAGTCCTTCTGAAAGTGGTAATATTTTCAATAGAAACTTTCATACAGATGATATTAATCACAGATGTTCGGAACAAATTATAAAGAGGTTTGTATAGCAAGGGCCAAAACCATTTAGACAACTCTAGTTGTCTGAGATGGTTGTTTTCTGGCAAATGTTTCATTACTGATATGCACTGATGATTTGCTTGGATAATGAAACATCTACAAGAAAACAACCAAGCTCAGAGAGCACCAAGGACCTTCAGACTCTAAAGGCCCTTGCTATACAAGTCTCTTTGTAATTTGTATAGCCAGGGATAAACCCATTTAGAGTCTGTAATCAGAGTACCAAGGAGCCCTCATTTCAACCCTGAACTACAAATATTCTCCTTTATTAGGACCATTTAGAGTCTTAAACTTGAAAGCCTTGAACAATTCTAGATCGTCTAGCCTATACGACTCAATGCTATTGATATAGATCAGTGTTCCTCAGAGTTGGCATCTTGAAGATGTGTGCCTATTTTGGGAACACTTGTATAGATGATTTTAATATCTGCATGGGTTAACTACATGAGCTGCACTTTCCAGTTGCAACAATTCACAATATACTTATAGTATGTAATGGAAACATGGATAATTGTTGACAGCCTTGAAGTTTTCATAAAGTGCAAAACCTCTCAGTTTCCCCTGTGATCAAAGAGAAGAGAAGTGTGCAGAAAGCTTTGCATACCAATAGCCACAGAGAGCAACAATATGTATAATAGAATGGAAATGGAGTGAGAAACAAGGTGGGGGTGGGGGTTTGCAGGATATTAAATATTAGCTCAGCATCCAGAAACAAGGAAAAGGGAGTTTAAAGGTCTTGTGTCATTTCAACTTCAACTAGCAACAGAAAAATCTTTGAAGGTATTTCTGATAAAGGTCAAGGGAATACAGTCATGCCAGTGAACTTTAAAAGCATTGGCAAATTCTTATTAACAATAGTTATCAGATACATTTTTCTGTATTCATATTAGCCTATTGCTGAGCTATGGCAAGCCCTTGTTTAGCATGCCCCATCCATAGCTTAAAGGTGTCCAAATATATGAAATGAGCTCACTATAATTTTATTGCTTTTCACTTGAAACATCTGTGCTCTGAGATATAGCTGCAGGCAGCGATTCCATGAATGGGCAATTTGTACAACTGAAACTTTAATTTCCCTCCGTCCCTCCAAATCAACCCTCCCCTCAAAACCTTATCAGGTAGTACTACTATAACATGCTGGTCATGTTGTATGGACCTGTGTTGTATATCATATGGGAGATGAAAAATGCTTGTTACTTGTCAAAAAAAACTTGTTTCCCATTAGAACTCATAGCTATACCCACACAATCACAAAGAGAAGCTTGTATAACAAAGATTGAAAGTAACATGTAGAAAGCAAGAGAAAAATTAATAAGACATACAGCTTGTTCGCTAAATACCAAACTTTCAGCAAGAGGATTGCAAATTTTAAGAAATAATCCCCTGGTTTTGTTGGTTTTCTTGCAAATATTTCAGCCTTGCACAGGCCTTATTAGTGGTAATTCATTAAAAGAGATTCAGAGCACTAGGCTTATGCTTACTTCCAGTCTCAGTAAAAACTTGAACTTTGATTTCCACTGACTGGATTGATGCATAAGTCCTGAAGCACCTATTACTGTCCTATTTCTTATTTTTGTGGGTACACCTCTACCACCCACCCACTTCTGTTGGAGCTGTTTTCCATCTTTATCACAGGATAGTTGTTTTGAGACATCACAATTCAGCTCAACTTGCTTTCAGGCTGGGATTTAAACAGTGAGAAAGTAGCCAGTTTCAGTCAGCAAGTCGGAAGATATTGCCTCTATAGCAATGGTTAAGAATTATAATAGCAATAGTGACAAAGTTCTGTTCCAAAGAATAGATTGTTAAGCAAAATGGTTGCTAAGTGAAGGGAGGGAGGGAGGGAGGGAGGGAGGGAGGGAGAGAGAGAGAGAGAGAGAGAGAGAGAGAGATTGAGAGATTGCAAATATCACTGGTTGCTGCCTTCTCATTCAGATATAGTTAGTATATATTAAAATACATAATATCTTAATAGGCCATAAAAAAGGACATGTTTATACCAAAGGTTGCATCAATCAGGCTTTGAACACAGGATGATTCTTATGACACAGCACTATGAAGAAGTACTGATTTGCTGATGACAGATTGCCATGATAGAAGTCAGAGAAAAGGTTTATTTCTTGCTCTCCTTATAACTATGATAGTTGTCTTTTCGAAAATTCACTGCAACTAACAGTAGAAGGAAATTTAATTATGTATTTTGTTCATATATTATGTTTACAACCTGTTGCAATCCCACAGGACTCATTTCACAAGCACATAGATATTAAAACACACACAGTAATGTAAGATCCAAAAACATAAAATGTATAAACCAAAAAATAGAAAACAATCAATTCAGAACAATGGGTGTCAAATCCCAAATGCCCTTTGGAAGAGCTTCATCTCCAACTGTTTCTAGAAGTGGCTGAAGTTGGGATCAATCTCACTTCCTCTGGGACTATTTTAGAGATAATCAGCAAGATGGGAATTAATGTTTGTATTTACTTTCATTGGAGAGAAAGAGGTTACAAGAGAGTAAGCCGATACACAAAGGAGAATACATATAGAAAGGAATCCAGTGGTATCAGCGAGTCTGCTAAGTAAGCTGCGAGTATGCTGTAAAAACAGCTGCTGCATTCCCCGCTGTGGTAGCTGCTTACTCTCTTGTAATCCCTTTCTCGCCAATCTGTTCACTGTACAAGGGAGGAAAAAACAAAAACAGGTCAGCTACAGGATAACGCATATTGCCTGTGATGATGATTATGTTACTGAGGGATGCTGTGAAGCAAATAGTGATAAAGCTTTTTTTTCCAGCACCATTGTATCTTAGAGCAGTTACTGAATGATGCAGTTGCAAGGCAAGGGTTATCTGCATAGGTTTCATCATCTTAAAACTTGCATATTCTTTTAACAATTCTGACTGTAGTTACCTTTTAATAAATTATTTTCCTCTATAGAACATCATTTCACAACATGGAAATACTATTGCATCGGAGAAAATAGCAGAAATGGAATAAATAATTTAAGATAAAATTTTAAATTTTAAAAGTTATTTCTTTATCTTTCTTTTGAGTGGGTCTTGCTGCAAGAAAATTTTGAATGACATCTATAGTAAATTATGCTTGCCTGAAACAGAGAAGTCAAATTAAACCAATGGTCACTAATTGGGAAAAGTAAATTACAATCAAATTACAATCAAAATGAGAATGACTCGCTGATTACTATCAGGATGCTTAAAATATTCTTAACAAAACTGCTTTTTTTTTCACTTTAGCAAAATTCCTTTTTTTTTTCAATTTAAATGTACAGTTTGACAAATCTTACTCATAGTTGGATTTATTCAACTCCATTCATAAAATATTTTACTATCAATTAATGGGTGTGTATGTGTTATGTTGTAATTCAATATTTCTAGCGCAAATTTTAAGTGTTTGTGGGTTTTTAAGAATTTTGAAAAGATGGGTCTACCTTACTTTTTTAAAAAAATAACTAGTTGAAGAATCATAACATTTTACATTATCCCTTTGCTGAATATGAAGTGTTTAATATCAAAATGCCTTTAAAACCTTCAGCAATTTCTTTCTTTGGAATCACTGAAATTTACATTTTAGAAGAATGATGGGAAGGATCTCTAACAACAGAATGTACTTTAATTCTTCTGCTAGTAAATAAGTGATTTTGGCTTCATTATTTAAGCTGCTTAGCCAAAACAAATTTTCATAGTGTTGATGGTACAGCATTTGAAAACTACATTTCAATATTTAATTATCCCAGACCATTCCTTGGGTTAAAAGGTTAATTAAAAACTAATAAATAATACATAAACAAGATAATTTATTTAATTTCACGGGTCCTCTGACAAGTTTGTAAATAGAACAGTTCACACATAATTTATACAAAATAAACAAGATACACAAATAAGGTAGCTAAGCAAAAGAATATGCTACCAATATGCAAAGTAAAGGATACATAGCAATTTTAGGATGACTTCTAGAGGCATGAAAAAATAAGAAATACAAAAACGGCACACTGAAATAGCTAAAAAACTAAAAAGATGGAAATTTTGCTCAAGTATTGCTCAATATTGCTGAACAGTTTAGATGTCTGGTCAATGATAAATTCCAGAATAATTTTGAGGTCACTCTCAGCTTCTTGCATTAAAAAAAAATTAATCATGTAGTAAGGACAGATAAGATTAAGATTTAAAAGGATGGTATGTTAATAATACGTAGTTGGGACAGGCAATCTTTCTTTCAACTGTGTTCTGGGACTTTGGGAACCTTTGAGAAGTCATTGTGATTCTCCTACATAAAGCTTACTAAAGGTAAACAAGTTCTCCATTTTTTCCCCCTGCTCTGCTCTCCCTGACCCATAGGTTGGAGTGTCAGGTCTAGGGAATCCACATGAAAAAGATTCTGACACAGATCTGCTCTTTCTACTGTTCTTACAAGCTACAGCTGTGCAGATAAAGAAAACTTTAGGATAACAGAAAGAGGCTGGACTGCTGCATTGCTGTAAGACAGGATACCAGATTTGCCACTGAAACATTAAAAGAATGTGTTACTATTACAGGCATGAAGAACATGCATTCGGATCATCCCTTAATTGGTTGTCTTAAAAAGTGAGAATAAAAAAGTTCTGCAGGTCAGAGTATATAAAATCTGTGAAATATGTTCAGATTGGTAGGTCAGCCTGCACAGTATGATTCCATTAAAATTGACTTGAATATATTGGCTGTTCTTAATAGAACTATGTGGGGTTTTTTTTTCTTGTTTCTTCTGCTGTTATGCAACTTCAGAAGACTGACTGACCCTTGAGGATGGAATAACTTGTGCTGGAGATGAGAGTATGTAGAAATTATGGGCCACCACACTGGATGTGCACAAACAGCTTCCACATGTGGGGAAAAATGTGATACAATACATCAGAAACATTACCAGTTCATTAGACAAACACTGTTTGCAAATCTCTTTTGGATTTCAGGAAAGAGATGTAAAATATATGCATCAGCTTAGTCCCTCAAGATATATAAATAGATAAACTCAAGGTAAGTTAACTTCTAGTTGTCCACAGAGACAACTTTACTTGTTGTCTTTGTCTACTTTAATCCAACTGCATTTTCAAAAGATCTATATCTTTTTAAATACACATATAACAGAATCTAAGAAATGTGCTTATGTAAGTCTTTTTTGTTTATTTATGCATGTTAATATTATTTTAGCAATAGAAATAAAATGATTCCAGTGGGTTTTCAGGAATGTCACCTCTTACATTTTTTTTCTGTATACTTGGCCAATAAAAATGCACTCTGTCCATGTCATAAACCAGCACAGAGTACAATGTACATGACTCCTCCCCCAGCATGGGCCTAGGTTGGTAAACGGACACTGGCTTTCACCAACCGGTGAAAGTGTGAAGTGTGTGTGAAGTGGTTCTTCAGATGCAACAGCAGTTATAAAAGAAAAGCTGCATTTGTTGCTTTCATTTTTTTTCCTTTTAAACCCAGCATGCAACATGAAAGCTTAATTTTAATTGTTTTATTGGGAACAACTGTCTGCTGAAATCAAAGAACTATAAATATAAGCATCGCACAATGAAAAAAAAAAACATGGGTTCTGCATTCACATTTCACATAATTACCATTTTGTTCTCTTCCAATCCCCATTTTCTTATCTATCCGTCTCCTGCTAGCATGCTCATCTTCTCCTTAAATTTGTTGTTAGGTTTCAAGAGAACAAAGCTGTTTTGATCTATTTATGGAAATTAATCTGTCACCAACTTCATTCAGATAGGATCAGCTTTCGATATTTCACAGCTGGTCTTTTAGAAATATTCACAGTAAACACGCAGTTAATAATCTCTCCCACTTTACAGCACCCCAGAAGAAGAAAGACGAGAGCTGTAATACCAATTTCCACAGCTCACATAATTTCTGTAAATAGAACTAAAGCACTGTATAACAGCAGTGAACCTAATTGCTTTTGCTAAATAACATAGTTAAGTGAAATATATCAGTTCTATCAGATCAACTTAAATTAGTTCCTGAAAGTTTAGAGAGCCATCTCAAAAACCAAACAGAGCATTTCTACTCTGAAATCCCATTTATACCTTATTCAGTGAAATATTTTAAAATTGAGTCAGATATCTTTTCCGTTACCAGATTTATAATAATTTACAATAATTTAGGATGACATGATATTAAGCAACGGTTTCCAGTATAATGCACCCCAAACATTCTGAACTGCAACCATTAGAATTTCAAGTCAGAATATATAAACATCTTGCCAGTTGTGAATGTTGAAGTTTCAGAACATCTGGAGGCCAAATAGGAGAATGGGGCTACTAATTTGGAGATATTAAGGACAGAATCTATTGCCAGAAAAAAAGAAGTCTCAAGTTGTCTGCTTCTCACAGTTTTGTTGCTTTATAAAACAATGTGAATGCAATTGTGAATGCATTTCTTGTTATGTACTTAAACTTCTCTGCAGTACATAGCTTCTACGGCATAGCAGAAACAAACAAACAAAACAAGTTAGCAAGCAAGCAAACAAAGATGTTTAAGAACTGAAGCCCCAGAGCAGCACCAGAAAAAGAATTGAAATGAACTTCCTGTTTCTGGCGCGCGCATGACACCAGCCAGCTGTCATCCGGGTTTCTGGCACGCATGCTGGCCGGCGCACATGATCACACAGGAAAATGGAAGTTTCCGGTACTGCTGCACACACGAAGGCCGGATGATCGTCGCGCGATCGTGTGCCAGGCGATATGTCTCTGCATGTAACTTCGGGCATGCATGTCATAGGTTTGCCATCATAGTACTACCCATTTCTGTAACAACAAACTTCCTAATCCACAAAAGCCAAAGCTTCGTTTTTTTTCACAACAAACACAAAGTCCAGAAGCAGTTTCCAAATGTAAACCAAGTTACTTGTATTCTTTACTTTAATTAAAGCAGTCGATTTAGCCATTTCTGCTAACTCCATCAGCTTTTGCAGCCATTCATCCATTGTAGGAGTTAAAATATCTTTGGGCTTAGGAACAGTCTTTAGACTGCTGCCGTTAATTACAATGTGGCAGAGCTCATCTGATCAAATGCCCTGTAGAAATTTGAATATACATATCAAATAACATAAAAATAATTTGAGTAGTTTGAAAACTGTCAAGCACTGCTGCAAAATAGCTTGGGCTTTTAGCTATCCAAAGAGAAAAAAAAAACTTTGAACAAGGATAAATCATGTAACTTTATGCCAAAATTAGTGTTCAATGTCAAAATCTGAATTGGAAAATTGAGTATTTTGAAATGTAATGGAACTTTTTTTTAACTAGGATTTAAATATTTGTTTGTAAATGGGGAGAGATTTCTTTTATTTCTCAAAATGATCAGTTGGAATACAAAATGGATTTTTTGATCAGTTAATCTCTCTGTCTCTGTCTCTGTCTCTGTCTCTGTCTCTCTCTCCAAATTCTAGATAGAGCAATTGTCCAAAACTCATCTGTGAATGCCTAGAGCTACACAAAGTCAACAGGGCACTAAAGTATCTACAAGAACTCAATAGGACTTTGGAAGACAACACTGGAAGTTGACTGAAGATAACTCGCCATGGCCTTGATGGCCTTGAAGTGGCCATCAAATGTGGCATATACGAAAGTGAAGCACTGTCCCCACTGTTCTGCATAGACTTGAACCCCCTCAGCCAGATAATAACAAAGACTGCATATGGATGCAAGTTCAAGATTGGATGTACCTTCAGCTACCTCCTGTGTGTGTGTGTGTGTGTGTGTGCATATATGTGTAATGCATAGATGTGTATATATACCCTGTTTCTCCCAAAATAAGAAATTCCCTGATAATAAGCCCAATTGGGCTTTTGAGCACATGGCAATAAGGCCAAGGGTTCAAAAAATATAAGACAGGGTCTTGTTTTCGGGGAAACATAGTACTATTTATAAGTGATTTTTTATCTACAAAAATCACAATTCATAATCGTAAGATTTTAATGGACTGTAATGGTAGCTGTGGATAATCTTCATGATAGAGAAAGCCAGTCGCAAGTCAGTTGCTAATGGTTGCCATTTTTACTCTCTCTTGATTTTTTTTATGCTATAAAAGCAGGGGTGTCAAACTCGTGCTGTCACGGCGTCGTCACGTGATGTATCAGGAATTTTTTCCCCTTCATTAAATCAGGCAGGGATGGGGCCAGCACGTGACACATCCGGCCCGTGAGCCGCGAGTTTGACAACCCTGCTATAAAGTGTTTTAATGAAATTTCATCATCCAGTTCCCCAAACACGTTCCCAGAAAATTTTAAAAACTTCCTGAGTATCTTGCCATAGTTAATAAAGATATACAATATTAATATGATTCCCTTGCATTTTAACGTCCAACTACACCATTTTGCAATTTAGGAATTCTTTATTCCTAAAGAATAATCAAATCTGACTCCAAGTTGGCCCAATTAGTTTACAAAATGTATTCATTAGTACCAGAATTTCCAGCTATAGATAAGTTTCCAGTTTGATAAAATCCTTTTCCTACCTATTCCTTGCAATGAAAAGAAATATACTCCTATCTGAAAAGGTGAAAAGAAATGTCAGAAGTCAAGATTTATTTCCACCTTACCAAACTTTGGAAATAAATATTTGGGATAGCAGATATAAATTGTTCAATGTCAGAATGAAATGTCATCACCTTAATAAAAACTAAAGAGAAAATGAAATTTATACCTCAAAGATTTGGAAAGATTCAGTACTATTCAAATCTTTATTATAATCTTTTACCATCTTGAGAAGGTTTCAAATGAGTAATGGGAAATAATAATACTGAAATCCAAGTTAAAAAACAATGGTATTTAAATTATACGGATGTTGGGTCCATAAACAGAATAGCAAAATAATAACTTACTTCTAAAGGAAGATTTTTTTTGTTCATAATCTAGCATGTTAAAGAGAAAAAAGATATTAAGAAATAATACAGATATATGGATTTAATTTCCTTAATAAAGCAGATATTATATTAGAGGGGAGAAAAATGAAAGAAACAAAATTGTTATATTGCAATGTTGTTTATCTTTTCTTAACTTATCTGTTTCTCAACTAACTGGGCATGTGTTGGGAAGACCAGTAATACAAATGGGGAGATCTTTATCTAATAGGAGATGTTAAACATAGAATACATCTGGGTGGCTGCAGAATAGCTTTAGTACGGTCTTCAATAAAGAGTTCCTAACTTCTCTTAAAGATCTTATACAAATAGCAATATAAGTGGGGTGGGTCAAAGAGCTACAAAGGTGGCGCAGTGGTTAGAATGCAGTACTGCAGTCTATTTCTGCTGACTGCTGGCTGTCTACAATTTGGCAGTTCAAATCTCACCAGGCTCAAAGTTGACTCAGCATTCCATCCTTCCAAGGTCGATAAAATGAGAACCCAGATTGTTGGGGGCAAGATGCTGACTCTGTAAATGGCTTAGAGAGGGCAGTAAAGAACAGTGAAGCAGTATATAAGTCTAAGTGCTATTGCAATGTTATTCAGTGACCTCAACCACATCAGCAAAATTTGTCTGAGTGGGGAACCTTCTTATATCTGTCTTCAAGTACTGTCTTCAAGTACTGGCTTCAAGTATTGTCTTCAAGTACTGTGAAGGAAAAATACAAATAGTCCTCGACTTTGTTTACTGACTGTTAAAAGTGACAATAGCACTGACGTATGGCTGATTTTCACACTTATAATTGTTGCAGCATCCTGATGATCAAAACCCGGATGTGTGGCAATTAACTTGTATTTTTATGCTAGTTGCAGTGTCCCGGAGTTATGTGATGACCTTTTGCAACTTTCTCCCAAGCAAAGCCAAGGGGGAAGCCAGATTCACTTAACAACTGCAGTGATTCATTTAACGACCTTAGCAAGAAATGTTGTAAAGTGGGGCAACACTCACTTAACAACAGTCTAGCAATGGACATTTTGAGCTCAATTGTGTTCGTAAATGGAGGATTACTTGTGTTCAGTTGAAGCAATCAGAAAGGCCTTCTATGCTTGGCTGTTTTTAGCAGATCTAAATCTCTTGTGGGATCAGAGAAGTTAATCTGATTTCCTAATTCTGTTCTTGGGGCTAATTTGGCTATTCTCTATCTTACTACACCATGGATCTTTCTTAAGCTTGAGCATGGCCTGATCTTCCTCAATATCAACAGAACTGTCAGGGATATGCCATAATAGTGCATTTTACTTTCAGGTTTCTTCCTCCAAGGAGGAAGTAAAAATTAACTCTGAATGTAAGTGGACCCAATCCTTGTATTCCAAATGTTAAGCTTAGCCAATATCTAAATACATTTTCCATGTTCTGGTCTTAATTTCAACTAATCCAGCATTTTTACTGAGAATGGAATGGAATGGAATGGAATGGAATGGAATGGAATGGAATGGAATGGAATAGAATAGAATAGAATAGAATAGAATAGAATAGAATAGAATAGAATAGAATAGAATAGAATAGAATAGAATAGAATAGAATAGAATCTTTATTGCCAAATAAGATTCAGCAGACAAGGAATTTGTCTTTCATCTATTAAAATTAAAATTGAAAGTGTTATTTTTAAATAAGAGTGGAACAGAAAATAGTAATTGGGAGTTTCTTAAAACAAATATGCTTCTCCTTAGGAAGAAGAACAGTGTTAAATTAGTGCACAGCACAAAAAGACATTCAAAAGTTCCAGGTTTGAAAGGGAAAGATTTGTGTCTGAAACCTGAACCGTGGTAAAGTTTTAAATTGAACATTCTAGTAGCCTCAGCCTGAAAACCAAAGAGTAGCTATGTAGCTGAAGTTACAATGGCACTGAAAATTGTGATTTATGACTGTTTTTCACTATTATGACCATTGCAGCATCCTCATGGTCAGGTGATCAAAATTCAGATGCTTGCCAACTGGTTCATATTTATGATAGTTGCAATGTCCCTGGGTCATGTGATCACCTTTTGCAACTTTCTGACAAGCAGTCAATGGGGAAGCCAGATTCATTTAACAACCATGTTTCTAACTCAACAACTATAGTGATTCACTTAACAACTTTAGCAGTGGTGGGTTTCAAAAATTTTTACTACCAGTTCTGTGGGTGTGGCATAGCTTGGTGGGCGTGGCAGGGGAAGGATACTGTAAAATCTCCATTCCCACCACACTCCAAGGGAAGGATATTGTAAAATCTCCATTCCTTCCCCAATCCAGGGGAAGGTTACTGCAAAATCCCCATTTCCTCCCAATCAGTTGGGACTTGGGAGGCAGAGAATAGATGGGGGTGGGGCCAGTCAGAATGTTTACTACCGGTTCTCCGAACTATTCAAAATTTCCGCTACCGGTTCTCCAGAACTGGTCAGAACCTGCTGAAACCCACCTCTGAACTGTAGCAAATAAGGTTTTAAAATGGGGCAAAACTCACCTAACAAGTGTCTCGCTTAGGAACAGAAATTTTGGGCTCAATTGTAATTGTAAGCCAAGGACTACCTGAATATCCCTTTATTCTAGTGCAGGGGTGTCAAACTCATGGCCCACAGGCCAGATACATCACATGCTAGCCACGCACACCCTGGTGTAGTGAAGGGGGAAAAAGTTGTGATACATCACTTGACAACATGTCGTCACGAGTTTGACACCCCTGTTCTAGTGACTGGAGATCTGCCTAGCTATTCAAATGCAGATGGAGGACAAAACCATGTAGGAAGTGTGGATGTGTTACTCCATATTTTCAATATCTGTACATAAATCCATTGCTTCAATCCCTGACTTTAATCTGTTGAACTAAAAGATCTGGGAGGACTTCTAAATATGCTTGTAGAGAGGCTTCTAAATAGATGCAACCAACATGGTTTTTGTCTCCCTTTTACTGAAGCAAGTCTCTTATGTGGCTCTTAAAGATGTTTCAGACAAGTTGGGATCCACTTTTAGGATAGGTTTGAATGCATACAACCATAACTTCTTGCTTTTCTTGGGTTTTTTTTTTTAAATTAATCTTGAAATAGTTGAGGAAAAACTTTGATCAGAGATAAAAAGCTAAACCTACACGTTGCAACAAGGCAATAAAGGTGAGCAATGTACATTTCAAAGAAATAGCTGAGTAAGAAAAACATTGCTCTCGGTCTGTTATGAAAAAGATCCTTCTCCTCCTTCCCCCCACACCTTCTTTCAATTTATTGATTGAATTGCATCTCTTTTGATCTCAAATGGTTTTGTCATGTTTGTACTTTTCCTGGAAAGCTCAAAACAGGTAATAATAACAGGGAAAATAGCTATATTGCAGTTTGGATGGAAATTTTGTGCATTAGTACTGCAGCCCTCCAGCTGAGTTAGAAGATTCCTTCCTGGAAGGAACAATTGGTCAAACAGCATCTTGCTGACAAACTCAGCAGAGACCTCACTGCATTAGAGTGAAAGTTTTGCTGACATGCGGGTTGCCTATAACCAAAATTTAGTTAAGGAATTACAGATTAATTGGGGCACTATCAGCTTTTAGCCATTGCTTTATAGCCCTAAAGATGGTTTATAAAAACAACAGTGCATCTCATTTGTTTTCGACTTTATTTCAGAGCCACAGATTTCTCATCATATTATCTTCATAACAACCCATCAGCTTATTAGGGTATATCTTATAGCTAAAGGCCTTAAGAGAGTCAAATGCAGGGGCTCATGACTGTAAATACAACACTGGAATATCAAACGGCTGGATACTGACTGGATAACGTTACAGGAGAATTGTTTCAAGGAATTATAATTATTGTGAAATTCCATACAAAAAATCCAACATTGAAGTAAATAAAGAAAAGCCCTGGTTTCTCAAGATTTAAGTCCTAAGTGTGCTAATTAAATAGTCAGAATTTATAAGCAAAGCCCCTGGAAGTTTGAATTAAAACTGAAAAGATTTCATCATGCACAAAACTAAATTTTGATAGAAGATCAAAACCATATAGTACAGTTATGCTTCCTTGAATGGGAACTAAGGCATGGAGGAGATTCAAAATAAATGTCCTTTCCATTTTGACCTTAATTTATGCACAGTAATTTTTTTAGAGAACCCATTATTTTATTTTAAATCATTATTTTTTTTAATCTTGTAATTTGGAAGGAAAAAAGCTTTTTATCCAACATTTTATTTTTCAAGAAGTAGTACAGAGTGGCAGAGAAGAAGTAAAAGCTTATTTCGTAATAATGACTAAAGGATAGAAATGGAAGAAAAAATGTAGGATTAATGGAATGGCTGCCTGTAGATAACAAAGAAACACACAAAGCCTTTAATTGGTAAAAATAATTTCTGCTAATAATTAAACAAAATGATCGTCTTCCCAAGGAAAATTTCATTGCTCTAATTCGTGCTTATACAGTGAGAAATAAGAATATCTCTGGCTTAAGCACTCTGTCAATATACAGGAAATAGTTCATGCTCAACCATGAACTCTCTTTGAGATTCATACTATCATAAATTCTTCTAGGTGGCAGGATTCAATTGCATATGTCACATACTCATATGGGCTAAAAGCCAAATAATAGGGTCCCAAAGGTGCTTTTTCAAGAGGCAACTGAACTTTCTGGTTTTTCATTGAAATTGTTTGAAAACCCGAAAATCTAGTTGCCTCTTGAAAAAAACATCTTTGGCACAACCATGACCTGAATGACTGAGAATCTCCATAGCCAAATAATAGGGAAAATATATATATTTAAACCAAAAAGACTAGATAATACCTACTGACCTCAGAGGAACATGATACATACTTCACTCTAATATCCCCCAATGGGAAGGTACTGAGACACAATATGTGGCAATACAATTAATATTTCATACTTATATTTCATTTACAATGTTTAGGGGAAATAAGAATTCAAGAGCAGGAAAAATGAAATACAGATTATTGCAAATCTGAATATTTAGTTCATAGTAACCCACTGTAACCATCTCAAATTATTTATATTAGAAAGAATTCTGAAAGGTACAGCAGAAATAATTGGCTACTATGAAATCATAGTAGTTGCCAAATAGCTGGCGTTACAATCTAGGTTTATAGATCTTCGTTTTATCTGTATGCTGAATCCCATTCAAATGATTTAGCAAGTAGAAATGTTTTAACAAATATTAAATTGATGGCACCAGCAGTAGTTAAACCTGTTTTTATTTTGTATGAGGAGGGACTTTCATCAATTGTCTGTCCCCTGAACAAATACACATCCCTAAATTCTACTTGATTGGGTTTCTCAACCTCTGGAACAAATTTTGAGGGCCTAAAGATAAGGGATCATTTGCTTTCTACTGACAGGAATAGTATCGTCAATCAAAGATCTCCCCTAATGATATGCATTGATCCACTTATGACTTTATGACTGTAACCTTGTTGCTGATATCCTTAAGATTTATACTGACTGTTTCCTAATGTGATTTGATTGCTTATTTGTTCCCTATGACTATCATTAAGTGTTCTAAGTGTTGTACCTTATGATTCTTGACAAATGCATGTTTTCTTTTATGTACATTGAGACAAATTCCTTGTGTGTCCAATCACACATAAAGAGTTCTATTCTATTCTATTCTATTTTGACTGATTTACTTAAACTATGACTGCCATCCCCCTAAGAATGATCTACACCAGTGGTTCTCAATCTTCCTATTAATACAGTTCCTCATGTTGTGGTGACCCCCAACCAGGGATGGATTCTAAATTTTTTTACTATCGGTTTTGTGGGCGTGGCTTATTTTATGGGCGTGGCTTGGAGGTCATGTGACTGGGTGGGCATGGCTAGCTGGTCATGTGACCAGGTGGCCATGGCTATGTGTATAGGGACTACTCAGAGGGCTAAAAAAAGTCATTTCTGACAGATCCTCACACTTTTGACTGGTCCACACACTTATGACCATCCTCACATTTATGACCGTGCAGCATTCTTAACAACCATGTCACTCATTTCACAACTGCTTCTCTTCACCATGGTGATAAGATAGGGCAAAAAATGTAAAATGTGAGGACAGTCGTAAATCCGAGGACTGGTCAAAAGTGCGAGGCCCAGTCAAAAATAACTTTTTCAGCTCTCTGAGTAGTCCATGTGCACAAAAGGACTACCCAGAGGGCTGAAAAAAGTGATTTCTGACAGATCCTCGCACTTTTGACTGGTCTTCGCACTTATGACTGGTCATCAAGGCTCCGCTCGGATACTAGGTGGCTTAGATACTCAGGAGCTGGGCCTTCGGCTGATGCTGTGCAATGCCAGGTCCGTGGTCAATAAGGCCCCCCTCATTCACGATCTTATACAAGAGGGAGGAATGGACCTGGCGGGTATTACGGAGACCTGGTTGGACCCAGAGGGTGGCATCCCTCTGGTTGAAATGTGCCCACCAGGCTTCAGAGCATTCCATCAGCCGAGGGCCCAGGGGAGGGGCGGGGGGTGGCGGTTATTATTAACGAGGATCTGGGTCCAAGGGAGACCACTGTGCCTCTGATAGCCAGATGTGAGTCCCTCCTTGTGAGGTGGGGCCGTGGGGTCCAGATGGGCTCGTTGCTTACGTACCTGGCTCCCTGCCGCGTGACAACAGCCCTACCTGAGCTACTCGACGTGATAGCCACGGTGGCAGTAGATACACCAGGCTTTTAGTCATGGGTGATTTCAACTTGTCATCCGTTGGTGAAATGTCTGAGGTGGTCCGGGAGTTCATGGCTTCCATGACGGCCATGGACCTGACCCACTTAGTTCATGGCCCTACTCACAGGGGAGGTCACACTCTGGACTTGATTTTTGTCTCTGGCCAGTGGTTGAGTGGCCTTGTTATAGGGGATATAGACATGGAACCCTTGTCATGGACTGACCACTCACTCCTTCGCCTAGATCTTCGAACCGCGACCCCTTGCCGCAGGGAACCGGACCCAATTAGATGGATCCGCCCCAGGCGCCTGATGGATCCTGATAGGTTCCAGACGGAGCTTGGGCCATTTCCTGAGGATCTAGCACATGACTCGGCTGAGGACCTGGTAGCTGCCTGGGATCAGGCGGCTGGTGGGGCCTTGGACTGAGTCGTGCCTTTGCGGCCTCTGACCCGATGCCGATCCCGTGCGGCTCCTTGGTTTACTGAGGAGCTGAGGGAAATGAAGCGCCGGAAAAAACGCCTGGAGAGCGGTTGGAGAGCCAGTCTCGCTGAATCTGATCAAACACTGGTAAGGTCGCATATTAAGGCCTACCTAGTGGCGATAAAGACGGAAAAGTCTAACTACTTTTCCGCCTCTATTGCGTCATCAGGGAATCGTCCGGCCGCCCTGTTTAGGGTGACCCGCTCCCTGCTCCATCCGGGAGTGCGGGAGGATCCCTTAGAAGGCAGGGCGGGGGATTTTGGACAATACTTGTATGACAAAATTGCTCAGATCCAGGGGGATTTGGACTCTGACTGGGTAGATCAGGGCAGGGTGACGAGGAACAGTCTTGAGAATGTTATCTGGGAGGAGTTTGATGCTGTGACTCCCGATGATGTGGACAGGATTTTGGGGAGACTTAGTGCGGCCACATGTTTACTGGACCCATGTCCCTCCTGGTTGGTACTGGCTTCCCCGGAGGTTACACGAGGCTGGCTCCAGGGGGTCATTAATGCTTCGTTGAGTGAGGGTCACTTCCCCACTGCCCTGAAAGAGGCGGTGGTGGTGAGGCCTCTCCTCAAGAAGCCATCCCTGGATCTGGCAATATTGGCTAACTATCGTCCTGTCTCCAACCTTCGCTTCATTGAGAGTGTGGTTGCACAACAGTTTCCACAATTCTTGGAGGAAACATCCTATCTAGATCCGTTCCAGTCGGGTTTCAGGTCTGGGCGGATGATCTCTGGAAGGCTCGGGACAGGGGTTGTTCCTCTGTTCTGGTCCTATTAGATCTCTCAGCGGCTTTGATACCATCGACCATGGTATCATGCTGCACCGGCTGGAAGAGTTGGGGGTGGGAGGCACTGTGTTGCGGTGGTTCTCCTCCTTTCTCTCCGACTGGTGGCAGTTTGGCAGGGGGGCAGAGGTCGACCTCGAGGCCTCTCATCTGTGGAGTGCCGCAGGGATCAGTCCTCTCGCCCTTTCTGTTCAACATTTATGTGAAGCCGCTGGGTGAGATCATCCGTGGCTTTGGGGTGAGATACCATCAGTACGCTGACGACACCCAGCTGTACATCTCCATCCAAGGCCACCCCAACGATGCCCTTGAAGTGATGTCCCAGTGCCTGGAGGCTGTGCGGATCTGGATGAGGAGGAACAGGCTCAAGCTCAACCCTTCCAAGACTGAGTGGCTGTGGCTCCTGGCATCCCGATATAGTCAGTTGACTTCATCACTGACTATTGGGGGCGAGTCTTTGGCCCCCACTGAAAGTCCTCCTGGATATGCAGCTGTCCTTGGAGGAACATCTGACGGCTGTTACCAGGGAGACCTTTTTCAGGTTCGCCTGATTCGCCAGTTGTGGCCCTTTCTCGATCGGTATTCCTTATGCACAGTCACTCACGCCCTCGTCACCTCTCGCCTTGACTACTGCAATGCTCTCTACATGGGGCTCCCCTTGAAGAGCACCCAGAGGCTCCAGCTGGTCCAGAATGCAGCAGCGTGGGTAGTGATCGGAGCAACATGGCGCTCCCATGTAACACCGCTCCTGCGCGAGTTGCACTGGCTCCCGGTGGTCTTCCGGGTGCGCTTCAAGGTGTTGGTTATCACCTTTAAAGCGCTCCATGGCATAGGGCCTAGCTATCTGTGAGACCGCCTGCTGCTACCGACGACCACCCATCGACCCGTGCGCTCCCACAGAGAGGGCCTCCTCAGGGTGCCATCAGCCAAACAATGTAGGCTGGTAACTCCCAGGGGGAGGGCCTTCTTGGTGGGGGCGCCCACCCTCTGGAATCAGTTGCCCCCGGAGATAAGGAGAATCCATGACCTCAATGCCTTCCATCGTTCCCTTAAAACCCATCTTTTCCAGCAAGCTGGGTTGGCTTAAGAATAAATTTTTAAATTCTTTTAATTAGTTTGTGATTTCTTAACTTTCGGGCCAAAATTTATATATATTTTAAAATGTTTTTTAATATTTGTATTCTATGTTTTTTATCTTGGCTGTACACCGCCCTGAGTCCTCAGGGAGAAGGGCGGTATATAAATTGGAAATTAAATTAAATTAAATTAAATTAAATTAAATTAAATTAAATTAAATTAAATTAAATTAAATTAAATTAAATTAAATAATTAAATTAAATTAAATTAAATTAAATTAAATTAAATTAAATTAAATTAAATTAAATTAATTAAATTAAATTAAATTAAATTAAATTAAATTATTAAATTAAATTAAATCATGCCCATTGTAGCATTCTTAACAACTGTGTCACTCATTTCACAACTGCTTCTTTTCACCATGGTGACAAGATAGGGCAAAATCGTAAAATGTGAGGACAGTCGTAAATTCAAGGACTAGTCAAAAGTGCGAGGACCAGTCAAAAATAACTTATTCAGCCCTCTGAGTAGTCCATATGCATAAAAGGATACAGCAACAGAGAGGGATGAAGGAAGGGAAGGGAAATTAGAGTAGGAGTGAGGGTAAGAGAGGGAGGAAGAGAGGAGGAGAAGGAGAAAGGAAGAGGAAGTAGGAAGGAGAAGAAGAGGGGGATGAAAAGAAAGTAAGAAGGAAAGAAAAGAGAGAGGTGGTAGGTTTGAGGAGAAAGATTGCTGTACAATAAAAAAGATGAAACGGAAGAAAACCAACCCCAAACAAATATAAGGATATTAAAATAAAGAATGAATTGTTAAACTTTAAAGAATAAAAGAGAACAAATATGAATAAATAGCAATAATTAGAAACACACATACAAACATACAATGTATTTTCTTTGAACAGAGTATTTGGCCGGTTCACAAATTTAAACAGTGTTTAGTCATTTCAATTAAATTTACAATTTCTATATTTTCTTTTTGCCATATTTATTCATTTATTTTTTAAAAAAACCAATATTACCCTTCATCCTCATCTCTAATCTTAATCAAATTCAATTTTTCCCTTCTATTCTATATTATACCCCTTCCCATTGTCATCTACTTTTATATCCATCCTCACATTGGTTAATTATGTAATTATGTAATACAGTTGTTTAATACAAATTCAACATTTTAATATAAATCAATTAGTTATATAACTATCTTTTTTGTATATTAATCAATATGAACATGAATATTCCAATTATTTCCATGCAATCCAATTTCTTACAAATCAATTAATTATATTTACCAATAATAATAAACCAAATAATTTCCCCCATATATTCCTCCAAACCACAACTTAACCATTTCTGCTTTCAACACAATATACAATTAATAGTATCTCAATTATTACAATTCCCTAGTTAAATAGAACTTTTTTTCTTTTGTGTTTTAAAATCTTCAACCTCCTCTTTTGCCCTAAATTTCCCATTGTTTGCAGTTTTGCACCTACCTTTTTTGGTGAGGAAAAAGAAAAAGAAATCTCTCTCTGCCTCATTTGTCACGTTACAGCAAAGACCCTGCTTTACTTTCAGTTTCGTTTTTTCAGCATAGCTAGGGGGAAAAATCTGCTCCTCTCTTTGCAGCTAGCAACAGAGCCCTCCGCAAAACAGCTGAGAGCAAATCAGCTGAGAGTCCGGAGGCTGATCAAATCAATTTATGGTAATTAACCTATGCTGAAGCTGAAAGGGGCTGTTTTTTTCTATTTTTGCAGGATCCGGTCTTCTCATTTGTTTTCTTTTAAGATCAGCTGTAGGGCGGCCCTTTGAAGCCCCGCAGCAAGAATTTAAACGGTTTGTTTCCCTCTAGCCATCAGCTGGGACTCAGGAGGCAGCAATAGATTGGGAGTGGGCGGGGTAAGCGACCGACGACCGGTGATCCAACAGAGGCAGAGGGTGAAGGTGAGGGTGAGTGAAGGCGTGGGGGGGGTCAGAGAGGGCTTTGGCGACCCCTGTGAAATGGCCGTTCGACCCCTAAAGGGGTCACGACCCCAGGTTTAGAACCGCTGATCTACACTGATATATGTTCCATTAAACCTCAGTATAAATGGGATTGCAAGATAACTCTGAATCAAAATTAGAATCTAAATTACAATATGCTTCTCAAATGTATCTTCTCTTCTTCACATTTTAAGATGGATTAAATTTACATCAAAAATACATTAATGTTTCCCCATTTTCAAACACTCATATGTGAAGGAAGCAAGTTAGATAATTCCGAATACTCAAGTAAATTAAACAATTCCCTGGGCAACCAATAAAACATTCAGATACATAAAGCTTAATTTGAATTTTAACTAGCGTCTATTAGAAATCTCGGGACTATTTATTATTTGTTCAGCTAGTTAACTAAGCCTTAATTTGAAAAATAAGATTAATCCAGCAATGAATTTGTTCTTTCCTCAGCAATACAACTCCTCATAGAGAATTGCGAGACTAGGCCTAAGTCACCATACCTAAAAGTGAAGGAAACATAGAAGCAGGATGGACAAAAGTCAGGAAAAGCTCCCTCGGGGAACTAATTAAGAAGGAACCCAGTCAATAAGGAAATAAAGGAAAAAATGTCACCTGAATCAGACCAAATAAGTTGGGCCTGAAAATATGGGAAGCCCACCCCAAAAAGCAAAACAAAGCAAGACTTTGGGGGATAAAAGGGATTTGATGCCCGCCTACTCTTGAATTGTTTTTTGGACCCAGACTTAGCGGCTTTCATCCCTCTGGCTGTGCCTGGCAGCCTAGTTGAGGATGTTAGTTAAGTGTGGATAAGTGTGTGTTGCGTGTGTGTGTGTGTGTGTGTGTGTGTGTGTGTGTGTGAGAGAGAGAGAGAGAGAGAGAGAGAGAGAGAGAGAGAGAGAGAGAGAGAGAGAGAGAGAGAGAGAGAGAGAGAGAGAATATAGATATACTTTGTAATCAGTAACGTTTGCTGTTATTTTAAATTCACTGGGTCTCCATATATTCTAAAGAACCGTTTGTGCCTCAGTATTCAGTTGAAAGTGGTTTGAGTATGGCAGTTTTCCAGGCCATGACTGTGTGAGTGAGTGACCATAAACTGAATCTGAGAGCACATATGTGTAACACAATTACTGTCTGATCATTCAAATTCAATTATCATATGCCATAAAAACTAAGGAACTATTATTTGTCTTTTGTTAAAAAAGGAAAAAAATATTTTGAATGGGAGGGATATTTATATTTTGATCAAATAGGCTGGAAGCCTTTTATGCCTTTACATTTTACCTTTTATAAAATGTTAAAGAAAATCAACTGAAATGAACAGCTGATAATCTGCTACTTTTGAACCAGTTAAGAATGGGGTTATATATCTTCATTTCCAGTAACTTTGCAAAAGAAAGACACCTGGGAGAATTATACATTTCCCCCCAAAACACTTCTACACTGAAGCTGTGTATATTGAATCTAGATCACTTTAAATATGAAGTGTCCTGTTTCAAACTTAAAATGCCACTCCCTCCCCCGGGCTGTCGCCAGCTCAGCTGCTTTCAGTGTAAAACAGGCCTTTTTGAGCATTTTGGAAGTGTTTCAAGCTGTCCACCTTGTCAAACTGCAATACCCTATTATCTGCATACTGTGAAAGTGACAAAGTATTTTACAAAGGAGGTAAAAATAAAAGAATCAAAAGAAAACATCCCAGTTATAGAATAAAGAATTTAAAAGCCAGGCGGAATAGATCTATTTTTTTTTCCTTGCACTGAAAAACTAATCATGCTATTGGCACGACTAAATGCTGGGCCAAAACCTGTCTCTTACAGTTTCTTTCTCAAGAAAGAGATTTTTTCCCCTTTCATTAATGCTTTTGAGTATCCTTTTAACTGTTGTGAGATAGTAGAAGTTCTGTTAATTGTATGATTATTTCCTGATAAACATTTCTTCCATCAAAGTGCAGCCCTATGATTTTATGAATCTATGATTCTCTGCCTATCCTTGCACGATGACCTGAAAACTCTACAGGAAAAGATCCCCCCACAACACGCATGTGCATGCATGCACACATACATACACTCACACAGACTGAACAAAAGCACAGGAAGAAGCTAGGGAGGACTACTAGGAAAATGTTAGCGCAGATCCAAGTTAAAGGTCCTGATGCCATTGAGAACATTTTGTAAAACTTTTTGTTATAAAAAAGAAAGCAATTTCTCTTCCAGACACTTGCCTCAATAAGTATATCTAAGGAGGGGTTTTCCCCAAAAAAATCTTGCTAGTGCCTCATGAAACCAACTGATTTAAAAAAAATCATATCACTCCTTCTCAACGTTATTCATCTATTCATTTGTGGATAGGTCCAGCCTTTATGCTAGGAAAGAGTTCAACTATGCAGAAAGGTGAAGGTAATTGGCTGCCACTCCCTGTGGTCTGACCTTATCTGGTGTTCATTGTCTAGATTATTAGTTAAGAACTCCTGACATCCAACTATTGTGCTGGAAGGTTTTATCTCCTTTATCCTGTACAGAGCCAACTGAATGACATTCAAAAGCCTTGGCCAGCTGCATCAAGGCAAAAAGGGATGTTAAGGAGGATTTGAGAGCTCATCTATTGTTTTGGTGGCAAAGTTCTAAAAATACTGCTGAGGCATGAAAAGAGTCCAGCCTTTTGCTAAATACAAAAGTTCAGGTACATCCAGCTATTAGAGATACTGTCTCTTCTGCTTTTTTGTCCTTTTCTCTCAACTGACTGGCATTTCTGTTGTGGTCAAGACGAGTTTTTTATTTGTCTGTTTCAAAAAGCACACTATGCTTGTATTGATTCTATGTAATTAAAATGCACAATAACTGCATTTAAAAAATACGGAAGGTATGGCCATCTGATTTCAAAATTGGCCAGAAGGAATTATTAAAGCAATGTGCTTGTTTATTTATAACAGCTTCCTTCTCCACATTGCTGATAATCTGTGATCCCTGTTTCAGCAGCCTTTGGAAATAACTGTTGTTTTGGGGGAGGGAGGGAGGGGGCTACAGGAGGCCTGTAATCTCTATCTGTAAACTAATATATAATCCCACACTGGCTATGATGGGCTTGGTTAATTCCTGGAACTAAAGCCCTCCTACTCAGAGATCTATTAAGTTAGTTAGGGCTACAATGGATATTTGCTTACCTAAAGTATTTAACACAAGAATTTCCGCTCCAGCATCTAAGAGAGTTTGCTTAGGATCATTGTAGGTTAAAACAAAAAGCTAATTCTTCATACCTTAAGGGTCTTTCAAAATCCCCCATCTCTAAATACTGCAATCTGCTGAAGAGATATAAATATCAAAGTGACTTTGCTTTTTAAAAAAGCAATTTAATAATGCCTGTAATAAAGTATTTAGATATACGATGACAGAGTCTATGCTTGAAGAGGTGGCAATCATATTTTAAGCTTAGAAACTAAGCAGGGTCAGGTATGGTTAATATTGGGATGAGAGGTCACTGGGGAATGTTGGGGTCATAGGCTACACTGGAGCTTGAAAACCACTCCAGAACAATGACAAATCATTTCAACAGGATTGCTAAAAAACCCTTGCATAGGCATGTCATCACTGGTTAACTTGTCTCTTGAAAGTCTATCAATTTAAATTTTCAGAAATCTGAAGTAAATATGATTGTTATTTTTTTTATTACGCTTGAGATTGTGTCAATTATATAATAGTTATTTCCTCTGCACTAAAATGAATAAGAGTTATATAATTCTAAATTTAGTGGGATACTAGTTTTGTTTTAAATACTGACATGAAGGATCAGCTCTGGGATAGATTGCCATACGTTCACTTCAATGCAAATCAGAAGACCAGTTCATTCGGATAGAAATAAGTATATAGATCAGTGTTCTATAAATGTATATGGAATTGTTCTGCTTTTATCTGTAGTGAGTATTCAAAATTTAAGAATGCCATCTCAGTAAAAATCAATAATTTTCTTAATCTGTATATAACTGTTTATTTCAGGGCTGGGTTGAAGATCTTGTATTATTTTTCTAGAGTGTCCTGTTATTGATATTTGCATTGTATCTGACTCAGCATGATATGATAAATTATATTAATGGATCATTTACAGATTTGAAATAGAAGCCTGATTATAGCTAAAAACTTATTTATCAAAGGGTTTAAGGTCCTCCTTGAGACATTTCCAAGTAACCAGATAATACTTTGTTCTTTCTGCCCACAATTTTATTTGTTGCATGTCTAGTCTTCCTTCTCTAAGAAACATCCAAAACCTTTCTGCATACAGTTACCAATAATCCTCCCCCACCACCACCACCAGGAATGCAATTAGATAGGATTATATATTAAACTTGTCTGAGATAATTGTAGAAGAACTCAAGTTTGAATTGAACTTGAAAGATTAGCAGGTCATTTTTCATTGTTACACTTAAGAAATTGTAACTCTCTCTATTCTTTTTGCAATGAAACAAGAATCTATATGTTAATTAATACATTTTTATATACATTGATCAGTGATTATGTTAGTAACATACTTATTAAAACTGGAGCAGAGTAGAAGAAAAAAATATGGCTGATCTATTTAATCAAATACTAATCAAATACTAGATAGGATTTAGGGTATGCTACATAAGAGATTCTATACTTACAGTCAGACTGCAACTTTCAGAAACTGTATTGTAACCGTAATTCATACGTGCATGAGTGTACACCCATACACACACACACAAATCTATGATCAGTTTAAAAACTGTAAGTCCTACGAAAACATTTTTTTCATGTAGGACAATGCCTCTAATTATAACAAAATTAATTTTAAGGCATACTGAGCTTCAATTTTTCCTAAAAATGGGCATCTCTGTAGAAATTTTGATATGCAGAGAAAGTGTCCGTTCCTTCCACTGCCACGGCTTTACAAACAGACAAGATGGAATTCAAATGGTCTGCAGAAATCTAGAACACAACTGTTGTTTGGTAGGGAGGGAGTGGTTTCTTCAGGGTGTGTGCTTGACTATCTATTGGAAGAATTAACCAAGAGTTAATCCCCCAAAGTTTTGCATGAAATTATCTTACTTCGATAATGTCTTCACAGGGTTAAAGTCTCCCCATTGATTCAAAAATCCCAGGGCAGCATGACAGAAGTACAAAGAGCATGAGGGACAAGGATATTAATAGCACGTTCATTATATATCTTCTTGTTAGCTAAAAGCACTTTAGTCTGACTTTTGAAGTTAGTTTCTTACGGAACGGTGTGAAGTTGCAAATTGAACAATAATATAAACATCTAACATTTCTGAAGTAGGCTTGCTAATTGCATACATTATTGCCCTTCAATTCAATTGAGTCACAAATAATGTTTTTAGTCTTACAAAGCTTCAAAATGTTATTGGTTACT
Organism: Arizona elegans; assembly: GCA_022577455.1. Classification (NCBI taxonomy): domain Eukaryota; kingdom Metazoa; phylum Chordata; class Lepidosauria; order Squamata; family Colubridae; genus Arizona; species Arizona elegans. Next base: position 112,093,786 of record JAKOOJ010000001.1, read on the forward strand.
GAAAGGCCATCTGTGCTAATAATTTGAAATTGGGCATTTTATGAACCTGAATGTGACCCCAAAATTTTTCAAGGAGGCAAGGCCAAAAGGATCATTTTCAAATTTGGAAGGTATCTTAAACCCCTGTGCAATTCCCAAAATGCAAAAAAAAAAAAAAAAAAAAACCCTATTCTGTTGATTCCCTCCTCTGTTGTAAATCTGCAATTAGACTCTATTTTTGTGCTATAACTTTACAAAAAAAAATTAATGTCTACTGATGAAGAAAAAAACCATCAATGACTTACGATGGGAATTCCAGGCTCTATTACTGTCATAAGTTGAGGTAGTAAGGAGATACAGAGATCTCTAACGCCACTGGTCTTCCAGATTATTTGCCTAGATATAATATCACTGTTTATCTTACTATTAACTAATGTGATGATTAACATTTCTTTCCTTACTTCCATTATGCCCATATGTCACTTTCTGCATTGTTTTTTGTTTTCTAAATTTCCCACCTCTGTCTTTCTGAAGATCTCAGACTCCATCCAAACTTGACTTTCTTGTTTTTCTTTTCCTTTTGACCAATTCACTTCTCATTCATTTGTAGGTTTTTGATTCAGTCCTGCTTCTGTCTCTCTATATGACCAAACTATCAGAAAAAACTTTTTCTGGTTTCCCAGTTTTGTATCCCCTATTCCAGTGGTCCTCCATCTTTCCGGCTCAGTGGACCAGTGGAGACGGTGATAGTAGGGGTGGGGTGAGAAGAGGGGATAGTTTTATATGCAGGCAGGCTGCTTTCACAAATATACCTTTGTGCACACACTTGCCCACCATGTCTGAGGCCTGGTTCCAAATGGGCTGTGACGTAGCACTAGACCATGGACCGGGGGTTGGGGACCCCTACCCTATTCCTCCTCTTCTATTCATATCCATACATTTTGTTGCATTATACAAACTAGCTAACATGGTGCAAATCATGCAGGTTCTCAGCCAATAACACAAAATAATTTGTATAAAAATATTTTTAGAGTTGTATTCGGACTGAAAAGATCAAGGAGCAAGACCACCATCAGCCACGGAAGCTCACTGAGTGGCTTTCCATCCTCTTTATTTCAGCCCAACCAACTTTGCAGAGTTACTGATTGTAAAATTAGAAGAGGCTTATCAAAGCTACCTTGAATTTTTGGAGGAAAAATTAAATGTAAATCTAAGAAGCAAATATGCAATTAAACAAATAATCTCAGTTTATAATTTGTTTTATTTTATTTTAGATTCAAATTTTTCCATCTGTTACACAACCTGTTTAAAATGTGGCAAGGAAAGACAAGTAGTGCTACAGAAGGAAAAATAAAAGAACATTTTTATTTTCTTGCAAATAAACGAACGAACCATGAATGTTGTTATAAGTATCAACTAATTATCAGGATATGGAAACAGTGGAAACTGTGGAATCAGTGACTATGGTCTCATTACCACAAGAATATTTCTCCAAACAGAATCCCATTGCTAATATACATATATATATATATATATATATATATATATATATATATATATATATATATATATATATATATATATATATATATATAGGACAAAGTTACTATGAATCAGATTAACTGGAAGAAATGGACAATTGCTATAGGTTTATTTGAGAAAAAGCAAATTCATTGTACAATTATACCTTGAGGCTTAACTAGAGCTCAATATGTAGTACATATTAAAAGCACAGCATTTCCTGAAACCAGCAGGAACATAATATTTATGAATTTATTACAGAAAAAAGAAATTATCTTTTGAATGAAGAAAAAACAACAAATTACTCCTTCTTTCCATTTACATAATGTACTGGAAAATGTTTCCTTTAAAAACCAATTTCTTTTAAATGACCATTGAAAAGATTAAAATGAAAGCAAATTCTCTTTAACATTTTGGTTAATTTATAGAAAGTTATCCACATTATATATAGTATGCCTCATTTGGGCATTTGATAAAAATCATGAAGGCATGAGGTCTTTTACAAATAGCAAACATATTCTATGATAATATTTTACAAAGTGGACAAAAGGCCATTATATCAGAAAAGGTGTTTCCAGATGGTTTTTCTAGAAAAAAAATAGGTCAGCAGTAGTCCAGAAAACTTTTTTTTAAATTATTCCCATTTAGCCAAATGTAATTTTCTACACATTAAATTAGGCCTTCAATATGTAATATTTAAGGTTATACATCAATTTTCTACATGTTTATAATGCATCTAGGAAAGCCATAGTACGATTTTGTGTTGCTTGACTAAGAGTACTTTTTTCCTATTCTATGTTGTGATAGCAAGTATGTCAACGCAATGCTTGAAATTTCCTCCAATAGCAAAGTAGAAGAGCAATAAAGATACAGCTCTGAAGTGAGTGAAGGTAGTCCTCAGTTTACAATGGAAATTGGAACCAGAATTACTGTTGCTATGTGATGTGGTCATAAAGTATGATGTTGCATGACAACACCTCTTAGCAATGGCAATTCTGGTAGTCTAAGTTGTTGTCATTAAAGGAGGATGCTACGTGGTTGCCATTTGTAACCTCCTGCCAGTTTCCCCATTGGCTTTGGTTGTCAAGCCAACAAAGAAGGTTGCAAATCACAACCATGTGACCATGGAACGCTGCAACAGCCAGAACTCCAAGGACTGGTCATTAAGTACCATTTATTCACAAGTTTGAACAGTCACTGAATAAGTGGTCATTAAGCGAGAACACCTCTGTTAAAATTTCTTGAATCTAACTATGGCAACAGTATGCAACCAAACCACTTCTAAATTTATAAATTGTCGGGCGCAAGCAACCAAAGCAACACTGAGAATGGATCGAGTAGGTTTCATTATTGTTGATCACCAATTTACAAGAATCTCGCCAGACTGCCTGCCTTTTTTAGGAAACAGCATATATATACCTAAAGGTTTGACGTCAAACATTTCCTTCCTCAAATGGACTCTAAGCTGGAATGTCTTTTAACACACACACACACCACTATTGGGGCCTCCTTTGTTTCAGCCAGTGGTTACATCACTTAAATTATGCCAAATTCCTATCAAAAGGAACTCAAGCAGAAGTCTCTTCTCTTGATACCTATTGTCAAGATCAAGTGTAAGGTATACTATTATATTTTCAGCACAATGTATGGATGTTATAGGAGATGACCAGGCTCAGCCTGAGGGAAGGGTCAAGTGGGTTATCAGTTTAGAATCCCTTTATGCCTACAAGAGATTTATGTCCAGTCCTCCTTGAATTCTTCCTTATCTTGCCTTGACCATTAGTAGTTTAGATTCTTGTTTAGAGATAGCGTGTAATAAACTTGTATTTTGTACCTAATCCTAACTCCCTGACATGTGTCTCCAGAAGGGGAGTAGCAATAGTACTTAGCAATAGCACTTAGACATATATTCCACTTCACAGTGCTTTATAACCTTTTCTAAGCAGTTTACAGAGTCAGCATATTACCCTCAACCATCTGGGTCCTCATTTTACTGACCTTGGAAGGATGGAAGGCTGAGTCAACCTTGAGTCTGGTGAGATTCGACTGTCAAACTGCTGGCAATCAGCAGTCAGCAGAATTAGACTGCAATACTGCATTCTAACCACTGAGCCACCACGGCTCTTAAAAGATAAAAGGACAAGATGGTGGCCATGCACATAAAATAGGAGCAGAGCTTTCACTGCATGGTTGTGGCAGCTTTTTGACTTGGGGACCCATATGTTATGATTACGTAGATAGCCACCATTGCAAAACAGACACATGAAAATGTACTTCATGATAATATATACCACATGTTTTGCTTTCTACCTATTTCATTTGTGTTTCAGTTCAATTTTTATATATGTAGAGAAGATTTTGACAGACAACTGATCCTTGCAAGCGGAAGGCCTGCAAATCTGTATGTATATAACCTGAAGTTGAAATTAATGTAAAATGAAGAAGAAGAGAAAGGGAAAGAGGATACATCACAATAATGGGAAATAAGACAAAAAGCAAAATCAACTAAGGTTTGTGAGGTGGAAAGAAACAAAGAATTTCTAGAAGCTTTTAGCTATCATAGCTATAGGTTATCTAGGTTATTGCCTAGATAAAACATGGGGGAAAGGACTGTGAAAAAGTAGATTTTAGTAAATAATTAAGAGAAAAGTAAAATCTGAAAGACAATTGAAAGGAAACAACTATATGCTAAAGGAAATAGTGGCCAGAAAGAAAAATACAACTAAGTGTAAATGTACACCAGGCATATGGCAAGGATATTGTGTGTTGTTGCAGGGGAAGAAACCTAGCCCACACTGGGATTGTAGTAATTAGTGAAGCCTAAAGCCAATAGAACACCCAGAATAAATCAGGGTACCTAAATTCAATTTCCCATTCAGCTGGAATGTTCACAATTTATCTATATGTCACTTATCATCTGTCAATCTGTCACAGAGCTAGGGTGATGAGGATAAAATATGTGAACATTATATTGTAAGAGGATGCACCAAGGCTTAGGAACAATGGGAATAATTCAAAATATCACTAAGAAATAGCAAATGAATACTTCAGTGTCAAGTTTACCTAGAAAAAGTTTTGAGCCCAGCAGGAAAAAAAAAAGATTCAAGCAACTCACAGAAACTCCATCTAAATGATTTCATCCTTAAATAAGGATGGGGTTTTTTTCCTCATTTAATTTTCAGGATTCTGTTTTTAACTCCCTATTTATTGATATTAAAGGTGATTAGTAAAACTTCATGTGAATTGCGTTTCATTGGATTTCTGATACTAAAAATATGACATATAAATCCTTTCCCAAACATCTTGAATGGGATAAATATAAATCCTGTTCTAGCATTTTTAGTGTCTTTCCTTATATCGGTAATTTTATATGGATTTCTGAAGATTGGATTCCACCATCACAGTATTACTTTCAGCAGTTTGGTTTTTAATTATCTATTAATACTTCCTGATCACTGATGGAAAAAGATCAGACAGTCAATACAAACACATTTGTATTGCCTTTCTCCTCATTCACAGGTTTGAATGGTTCACTCTAAATGTAAAGGAACAATAGTGGACCCTAAATTCTGAGATTTGAGTGAAAAGTGAGAGATCCTGTTCTTCCTATGGAAATTTAGAGGTAAAAATTCTTATAATAAATTGATAATAAACAGTATTAATATTGGAAACTGGTAAAAGGGTATAGGTGCAAACATCATCATTAAAAAAAACTTTAAAAGACATAATAATGATCTTCCACATCCCATTTTCGCTTCTGAAAGACTCCTCCTTCCTTCAGTTCTTGATCATTTATAGTTGACATTTGCTCTAATTTCCCATTTAACATATGACAAATTCCTTCTGCCATTAACAGAAGGAACTAGGTATTGCTAAATTCTGCTCGTGGATTGCTCATCTTGGTAAAGTAAAGTGGTTGGAAATGTTCAATCTCCTTTCCTCCTGAAAGCAGCTATGTCTACCAAATCTACTGCAGAGAATTAGAAGATTGTCTACAACAGTGTGAGAGCAATTCACTTGTGTATATGTTATTCTATTTTCTATTACAAGGACGTTTATGGGAACAGAACAACTTCTGTGAAAAGAATACAGTTTTCCAACTGTAGAACAACAACTATGAATAGAGAAGCAACTTAGAACTCAGGAGAAATTTTCTGACAGCTAGAACAATTAATCGGTGGAACAACTTGCCTCCAAAAGTTGTGAATGCTCCAACACTGCAAGTTTTTAAGAAGATGTTGGATAACTATTTGTCTGAAGTGGTGTAGGGTTTCTTGCCTAAGCAGCGGGTTGGACTAGAAGACCTTCAAGGCTCTGTTATTTGATTATATTCTAATAATTCTATTTTTTTAATTGTTGGTATTTTCTAGATATGGACATGTGCTTATAATATGGATGTCGTATGTCCATATATTAGTAGCTTTAAATTAAGGATATAAGAAAGTACTTCCAATTCAGGAAGTTTCTGTTTATTTTTATTTATAATGCTACTATATTTCTGTATTAGTTATGACTAATTCTCTCAAAATGGATTAATGTCTCCCAAAATACCTATTTAAATTCATTATTTAATCTGCCAAAAATGTGTTAAAACATTTTGAGAAAAGCAAAACCTGGCAAAGTGCTATATTTTGATCAGGACACTAATCCAACAAGCAAGAATCATAGCATTTTGTATGGAAAAGTACAATCTACAGCATATAGCATACCTATTTAAAAAACATAAGCAAAAAAATAAAAATAAAAATAGAAACACCTGGTTTAATTAGAATTTTCAAACTAATTTATTTAGATACCTACTGGAATATGATGAGAAGTGTGAATCTATTCATAATTATATGCATGTAAAAGGAATCTTCATTATACTACCAATGTGCACGTTGCAATAATATCTGAAGTTTTAATACTTTCCAAATCCCTTTTGTCAAAAGATAACATCAAATAAGTCTCACTAAAGGATTACTTTCTAAAGGTTTTATCTCTTTCAAAAGGCCAGAAACCCAGAGGTATTAATTTGTATTTTGCACAATTTAAGTTTCTTACTTTTTATATCATAAGTGTAGAAGTAAATTAAATGGGATTTCCTAAGCAATGCATTTTCATGGCACAAGGGAACTAAAAAATCACGCTTTAACAAGACATCTAGCTACTGAGAACATGAGAGTATCAGCTTCTTTTGATTACAAATATATAGTATTTATAAGTCATCAATCCAGAAATAGATAAAGGCCATGACTGAATTGCTCAGAATAGTAAATCAGAAATGAGTTACATTCAGTTTTACCTCCATTCGCCATACAAAGAAATCAGGAACAAAGTATGAATATCTTCCATAGTTTTTGTTTCTTTATTTAAAAGGAAGATAATACAACATAACGGCAGTATGAAAGTACTGGAATTTCAGACTTGGAAAGACCATTGTGCTCAAGATATAGAGCATGGAAGAACACTATGTGGTCTTGGATTGTAATAAAATATTTGTTTATTAAATAAAGATATGAAGAACGATAGGATCATAGATAATTAAGAAATCCACTGTTGAAAATCAAATATTTTACCTTGCTAGACCACTACAGGAGTGTCCATCCTTTATAGGATGCCTGTTTTCCATTCACACTCCAAGATAATCTTCCAATTAATTCTATTTTTGGAGAAAAATATGTATACATACACAAAACATACATAGCACAACAGAGCACAATACATTTTTAATCCTAACCTAAGGTCTTTGCAAAAAGTGGCAGTCTCGGTTAACATTTGCTAAACTCTCTCTGATTGAATCACAAATTAGCAGTCCTACTTGCAAAAGGAAAGGCTAGAGATTGACCACGCATCAATCTTACTGTTCTTTATCAATAAAGCAATTCACCTCATGTTGCTATTCTACAAATCTCTTTCAAGCAACATCATTTTTACAGTATTGCTGGAACTGATGCTTCTTTCACCAAAAGTGTAATTATGCTTTGTGGAAAGTTCCTTCCCATATATTTGGAAGCTGATAGAATGCACTACACTGACGGCTAATCTTTTCAGCACCAGGTGCCGAAACAGGAGCAAGTGTACGGGAACCTTTTTGGTACCAAGTGCCAAAATGGGAGCGTGCACATGAGCGTTTGTGTGTGAAAAACTGGAAAAGCAGATGATCTTCCGATTTCCAGCATGCCATTTGCTCTTCTGGTTTTTGGTGCGCATGTGCGCACAAAACCAGTTGTCCGGGGCGCATGCGCTGTTTCCGCCTGGCCTTTTGGGGGTCCTCATACCTCCCTGCCCACCCCCCGCCCCCCGTTGGAGTGGCAGGACATCCCCATCGATGACCTGGTTCCACAGCCAGGGAACAGGGAGAGAAAGTTGGGCGGGGAATGCTTCCTCCATCCGCTGGAAAGCCAGAGCCCCTTCCCGGCCTCGAAGGTAAGGGGTGTCAGCGTTCCCGGGCTCAGGTTGGGGGATCAGCAGGCGGAAGACCTTTGCCCAACTCTGGGCGGGATGAAGCGACCATCCACCCCACCACCGAGAACAAGCCGGCACAGGCCCCCCTTCCTGGTCGCTTCCTGGCTGTTGCTGCCTTTTACCTCTTCAGTGGCGTCTCTATGCTGCACTCTCCTCTGGCCTTCCTGGGGCAGCTTGCCTCCCTGATGGTGACTCCTCGTCCTTTTCCTGCTCCAGCATCCCGGCCAGAAGTGGCAGTGTGAGAACCGCCGCCCCCCTCACAGTGGCAGAAGCAGAAGGCAGGGTAGCCAGCTGCCAGCCAGCAAACCCTGCCCCGCTGCCCCTGAGCTGGCCAGGCACTCTGGCAGCTCTGCTCCCCTTGGTCTTGCTCTCCTTGCAGGTTCCAGGCAAGTGCATGCGCACTAGCCAGTGCATGTGCACCAGAAACTGGAAGACCAGGTGGCATGTGTACATGTGTGTGCTAGAAACTGGAAGATGTTTCTGGCGCGCTCTTTTGGTTTCTGGAACTCCCGCACACATGAAGACCAGCTGGCCAGTGCACCGGAACCCAGAAGAGCAACGGGCAATGGCTCTGTGTGCCACTTCTGGCATGCGTGCCATAAGTTCGCCATCACGACACTATATTAATTAAATAACTTATTCTTGAGAGTGATTCTTAAAGAAAACAAACAGATACTTCTTTTTCCCAATGTACTGTAATGTCAAGCAGGTTGCTTGAAGCCCTATGTACAACCAACTGGACCATTCTCGTTTGTTGTGCAGTCAATATTTAAGACATAAATGGAGGACTCACTTCTTGAAAATCAAACTAAGAACTACTACGAAGAAAAGTATCTCTTTTTGAAAGCACAGCCCCCACCCCATCCCCCAATGTGAGGCGAATAATGTTGTGGATAGTCACTGCTTGTGTAATTCCAATCATGCTGATTGCATCTTGGAACCCATTCCTTTCAGCTTTCTTTCTTCAGCAAAAAAAAGGTATCCATTTTTCACTCTCACAACAAAGATTTCAGGGTTATTTTGCTGCTCTCCCAATTTCAATTACAGAGAGACAGAGAGAGACAGAGACACTATTTGGAAAGTATTTATGCAGGTGTGCACAGTATCTTACTAGGCCTTACTAGCCCTTACAATATTTCTACAGTTCCCCTGTAGTCTTCTATGTCCTCTGAAAAATTGCTTCAGTATTGGAAGTCCCACTAGAATTGGAGTGGGGGGGGATGACAATGAGGGATAAGGATGAATGTGGAAATTAATCAAACTTGTCTCTTCTGTTCAGGGGAATAAAAATTATGTGTCATTTTGATGCTCTATGTATTATGTTGGGTTCCTATCACCTAATTCCATGTACAAAGGCAGTCACCTCTCTAGATACCTGTTAAATAAGTGGTACAATAATGCATTCTTGACTTTTACTAGGAATAGATGCATTTGTCTTTTCCTTTCTACTACCTGACCAAGGGAATAAAGACTTTATATCTGTTGAGAGATATAAAGTCAGCGACACCAACAAAAAGGGATTTAATTTGGATCCAAGTCACAATCGATGCAAACCAGGACAAACGTATCACTACTACATCACATAAATTAGAATAAACATCCCTGTTCTAGCTGCAGTTCTCAAGATCTTTGAATCCCATTTCCATTTTAACAGAAGTTCACAATACAAAAGACTTGAGCTTATTATGATATCTGATTTTTTTTTTTTAAAAAAGAACATGAACAGATTTTTAGAGCAGACATGGGTGCTGGATAGTTTTCACATACTGCAAGATAATCAGATTAGTCACTGCACCAGTTGTAACTTTACTAGGGGCTTTCATCTTTATTTGCTTTCCCATTCTTGTGTTTTCTCCTTTCCTCCTAAGTAGGCCCTATTAAGGCCCTTTGCCATTATTTCTCTAACTGCTGCACAATAGCTTTAGAGAGTTTTTCACCTTAATGAGTGTGAATGAATCATGTGGTAGAAACTCTAGCTAGACTGGAGAGAGGGGTAAGAGAGGGTTGATCTTAGAGTCTTTGCATTGCAGAAAGCAAGAAGGCCTGACTGTCTAAAGAATCCCTGAAGCCTTATCTGACCCTTCCCAAGGGAATTTAGTCGATCTGGTGAGATTCTTGCAACATAGTTGACTAACAATAAAGCTCCTGCTTGAGACTGTTCATCTATGGCTCTGGTTGCTTGGATCTAGAGGGAGCACTGTTTTTTTCCCCCCCAAAGTGGGGGAGGTATGTGGACATTCAAGAGGCACCATCTATCCAGGGGTATAAAAATGTTCCTGATGATTTGGAAGGTTGAAGCCAATAGCTATCTGACAGTCGATTTATTTTTATTTTATTTTATGAGATACCTTTCTTATTTTACAGTATCTTACAATCGGATAGAGGAAGAGTGCTATAAAAATGTTTTATACAAAGGATAATGCAGACACTCATAGATGGCATATAAACACATATTTGTATATCTGGATTTTGTCAATTAAAGGTTATTTAATTAGTGAAGTTTATTTTTAAAAAAATGGGCAGAGATAACAGCGCCAAAGAAATTTTACAATCTAAAATGTATATTAGCATATTATAGCCCTTATTTGTTCAACCGTACTAATTAGATAATTTGCATAATCTGTGTCCCCTTATTTATACAATTTTATTCCTTTATTTATATTATACCATTTCCTATAGATAGTAAGGCTTGCTATCTAAACAAATTAAAAAGCAAATTTTTGTTCCATCCAATCTATTAATGAAATACAACAATTAATTATTCTTATGACAAAAAATTAAATCAACTGATAATACGATAGTAAAATGTATGACTCCTGATAAACTTCAGAGCTTTGGAGCAAGTTTTTTAAAAATCTTAATTTCTGAAGCACAAATACACAAGGCTAAGAGTGTATAATATAAAGCCAAGATACAATTAGCAGCACCTTATTCTAATTATCTTTGATATAAAAAAGTTATAAAAGTTGGTCTGTAGTTCATTTTTCTCCATGGATTACTTCTTGGATTGCTTCTGTAGATTAATTTTGGAAGCACTGGTACATTCTTTTTTATTTTTAAAAGCAAGCTACCGCACAAAACTAAAATCAATGAAGAAATCCTATTTGGTGACCTTCCACAGCCAAGATTGCATCTTAAAAATGTAATGAGTTTTCCTCCTCTCTCTTATAACAATTGGCAATAACTGATACAGCGCTATGATTTCATTTAAACAAGAAAAGAAAAACTATGCAAACTACACTAACCATTCATTGGGAACGCACTGAAAAATATACTAGAAGGACGAGAATGCAGTATTAGCTCCTCTACAATTGATTAAAAATTAGAAAAATTAAGCAACACAAAGGTAAACAAAAGTATTTATTCACATTTTGGAATGTAACTATTGAAGCTATAAAGTAAGATATGGTGTGATTTCAACTGCAAGGGTTGCATACTTGAAAAGTCCCAAATTTATGAAATAAGATTTGATAAAGTTAAGAACTTATGGAAAAAATCAAGGTTAAAACTATGAGACAGATAAAATCACGATTCATACTGTTAAAAAATTCCTCAAACTGTATTTTTAAAAACATAGTAAACATTATGCTGTATAAGGATATAATGAATGAAATTATAAGCCAATTTTAAGTATTTTTACTGATATCATGACCATTACACCCAATCATTTTCTAAACGTGTACGTTTGTACAATATAATATTGTGGCTAGGTGATTAGGAAGAAATGTTTAAATTGTTTATTTTTTTTCCTAAGTAGATCCATGGTAGTCATGAACTCCTAAGACACTTCTCAGAGACCTGTATCATTATGTATGTTGAAATTCCTGATAGCCTTGGTACTACATATGACTATGTAGCAAAGCAGTGCCTTTCAAACTGTATTCAAGGCTTGTTGTTGGGAGCTATTACCAGAGGTGGGCTGTGACTGGTTCACACCAGTTCTCCCAAACCAGATGTTAATTTTCTGAGCAGTTTGGAGAACCGGTTGTTGGAAGAAATCTTTTCCTACTTTACAGGGCTAATCCTACAAGGGAGGCAGGAAAGAAACATTGTGGTATGCCTGTATTTCTAGCCTAATCCTTATCTTAATTGCCCTGCTGCTTTAAGTGTTTTCAGAAACTGCCTCTGGGTTAAGCTTGTTACATTGTAAGCCTTAATGGTTCTTGGCAGTATGTCCAGACTTTCTGTCTATAGACTGACCTTGTCCGGAGTTTTCCCACCTCGAGTTTTTTGTGGTACTTTTATTCCTGGGGCTTGATTTCCTTAAAGATTGCTAAAGGGTTGCTTTAAACTTTTTTGGAGTATACTTCCAACACGGTTGGAACAGCTATTTACAGAATGGTTAGCATAGCTATAGAAGAAATGGATGAGAGGCAGGATGCAAGCCTGGCATTCTGTTTGATTTTTTTACTGCCTTTCTGAGGGCATGTGATCTTTCCTTAAATCTCGATGATTGCCTAACGATATCTTGTGAGGTGAGTGAGACAAGCTGGCTTCTTTAAGTGGTGCAAATGGATCTAATGATTGCTTCTCCTGGGTTGGAAACTGTGCTCTGTCAGTTCACTGAGCACAGGAGTCTCTTGTCTATGGGGATTCTTCAGTCATCCAGGTCATGGTTGTCCCAAAGTGACAACCTCTTTTTTCAAGAGGCAACTAGACTTTCTTGGTTTCCAGAAAGTCCAGTTGCCTCTTGAAAAAGCAACTTTGGGACAGGAGTCTCTTGCATTGCTTCAGAGTGGGCAAGGCACATTATTGCTCACTGATAATAAGTGGACCGACCTTCCAATTTGTTTTAGTTTTCTCTCATGATAATATGGCATAGTAACATAGCACCAATTGTAGAAAGTTAGCGCCCACCCCCTCCTAGAAGAATGAAATATTTTGAGAAATATTAAAAAAGAAGAATGAGAAATGGAGAAACATGTTTTCTTAGAGGGAGACAGCAACCCCTACCTTCCTTAATAGCCCACAGCAGATGTCAGGATTTAAGAGATAAAGAGATAGATAGCTATATTCATAGGCAAAAATTCCCTGCAGCAAGGTCTAAACAAAGGCAGAATCGGATTAGCCCTCACTCAAGATGTTAATTTGTTAATTTGTCTCTTTAGGTCAGCATTTTGTAGCCCAAATATGCCCATCCACTTTCTGGAGAGCTTAAAAGACCTCTCTGCTAAAGAGTTTCACTTTATGAGCAAGAGTAACTTGGCTACTGATAGTATCCTTGTATTTTAACTATTTTAATTCCTCAATGTGCTCTGGCAACCTGTCTGATTTGTAACTCTGGGTTGCAGGTATAGCTGAGGAAAAGGAAAGTATTCAGACATAATGATTTAGGTTTCCATGACAGCTTGCAAGCAAAGAAGTTTTTTGTATTTTTGTACAGGTAATCCTTGACTTAAAACAGTTGAATAGTGACCATTCAAAGTTACAATGGCACTGAAAAAAGTGATTTATGACCATTTTTCACACTTACGACTGTTGCAGCATCCCCATGGTCATGAGAGGGCGGGAGAGGTGAAGTGCCCCTCGATGTGACATTGAGTTGCCCACGCCCACTCAGTCACATGACCACCCAGCCACGCCTATCCAGCCAGTCAATAGGGCACAGAACTGGTTGTTAAATTATTTGAATCCTACCACTGGAGCCTATTACTACTACCCAGCCAATGACAGGAACACTGAAAAGTGTATTACATTGGCATTCTACTAGTTACCTCTGATTTGGGGAGGCCTCATTCTCTGCCACAGCATGGAAAGTTGAAGGCGCTCTTTTGTGGCTTGTGCGCTAAATTAACACTTCAAACTAAATCATACAGACTATGTTTTCCGTATTAAAGTCTCTATGGCTTTGAGCTAGCCTCCAGCTTGGAACAACTTACATTTATTTATGAAGTTTCTCTTTAAGGTACATGATCCTTGACATTAGAGAAAAATAGCTTCAGTGATTCCAAGGTGCAACATTTCATTCATCCTGATCTAATGAATCATGATCAAAAATATTTTTAGCAGAACCTAGGTGAACTGAGAGAGATAAAATTTATATTGCACCACTATTCAGTGCCAATAAAAACCAAGACCCTGGATGAGAGATGTTTCTTTTTATCTTACCTCCAGAGCCTTCAGCCGTTCCAAGAGTAATTTTGTTTTGTCTCTTTCCTCTTCACTGCTGTTGTTTTCACTCCTTGAATGTTTATCTGACAGGCAAATGTCTTCCACTCCTGTTTTGCACTGCTTTCCCTCTTGCATTAATGTTTCCTAAAACAATTAATATATTTTTCATCAATTAAAGGTTAAGAATGATTGTTAGAAAATGTGCTGGAAGTACATTATTACATTAGCACCCTAACAGGAACTTTTTAGTATTTTACTTACTTACTTACTTACTTATTTATATTCTGGCCACTTCCAGAAACTTCTCTGGCTAAAATCATAATCATAACATAAATATAATAAAAAAAAACCAAAGAGACAACAAATATACATATTAGGATTAAAAACAATCCATACCATGGTTCTTAATCCCCAAATGCTGATGTGAAGACATTGGTTGGAAGACATCATTGCTCTCAAGGTAAGAACAAAGATCAATAATGATTGAAATTCAAAGAAATGAGGACATGAGTGACTTGTTAAAAGCTTCCTTCTCTATAAAGAACCAGAACCAGAAGCTGGGATAGCCCTGAACCCCAAACTCCAACAGCCATTCTTTCATAAACCTGCTCATTCAGGAAGAATGTAACTCAGAAGTGGTATATAGAGGCCAACAGACATTTTATGGACAGGAAGCCATTGTCAGCCTATTTCATCTTATTCAGGTTTTTATAGTCTCCAAACTTCACAGGATTAGACTATTAATGGTATTTCCTGCCTACCTATAGTAAGAGGTATCTAACTAGGTATTATGTGCATACTGAAAGTTGCTTACTCCAAACTACAGATGACTTCTCCCAATGATTTCACAGAGATGTTAGATCACATGGGGACAACACTGAGCCTGAAGTCCAAATATATAACATCTAATATTTAAGGAATGAGAGAATGTGCTTTGTTCACAACCTGAATTAAAAATGATACAGAACTTACACTGAACTTAAAATCCTCATTTCATGTTGTCTGTTAAGTAGAGTTACATGAAGGACTTTGTCTGCACCAGTAATCCTTTGGTCACCAGTTGAAATCTTCTTTACTTATCTCTTATGTATTTAAAAAACGAGAAATAAGTTTCTCATATCAATGTACTCAACATGAATTTGAACCAGAATGAAGAAGCTCACAAAGCAATGCCATTCTATCATATATTTTGGCTTCTAAATCCTTATAGGAAATAAAGGAGAAAAAACTACAAGGACGATATATATAGAACAGTTCCAGCCTTAGGCTATTAAAATAATAAACTTATTTCAAACCTCTATGACCATAAAACCAGATAATTTTATCACCAGAACTGGCATTTAGGCTTGATGTACATGAAGAACTGCCAACCTCTCTAATATTTCTCAACATATCCTTAGGTAACTTGACTATTTAACACTGACTATTGCCTCAGACAAACCAGTGCTTTTCACACATACAGCTTATTCTAACAGTGTGCTAGTGCTTATATGGAAGACACTCTCTGCTCTTAAGCACTGTTGTCCATTGTTGGCATCCTCTGTGGGTGCTGACAATAACAGTGAACTCGAACAACTAGAGAAAAGATGTTCACAATAAACCTGCAAAGCATCAAAATACATGTGAAATACTCTACTTTTACAAAACAGTAATACACTGAAAGATCAGCTAGGCCAAATATAATTTTCAACTACATGCATAAATTGCCTGTTCGTTTACTTGACTGTACCGTATATTGGCTGCAGTTTTTAAATGCTTGATCTTCTTATCTCCAATTAGACAACACACATGATCTAAGCTACAAGCAGAAGAGTCAACATTGCTCTCTTTTTTTTTTTAATGGATGATGAAAATGGATATTCTCCAGTGAACCTTAACAACAACTCTCACACACTGCTTGAGGGAAAATTGGACACAGAACATCAGAGTGTGCATAGTTTTGATCTTTTGTTTGTTTATTTCTATGGGCAGAGAGAGTACAAAAGAAATGGGGGGAGAGAAAGCATGGGAGATAGCTACAGGGAAAAATAAAAGAAGTTAAAGGGTGAAGAGAGAGAGAGGAGGCAACAGAGAAGAGATAAAGAGGAAGTATACATTTGCATGAGAATAGATATACTGCTTCACTTTTTAAAAATATTTATATCCCGTCTCTTTTCCACAGATGCAGCTGACAATAATCCTTGAAATATTATTCTATTGCAAAAAATAGAAAAACAAAATGGCAACCAAGTAAAAAAGTGGCTAGGTTGATACGATATCTTTGACTCTGTCAAAATTTTAACCCAATCAGCTATAGCACATGAAAGGGATACCCAAAACAGCCCTAGGTGTTAAGTGCTCTCCTGTTCTCCATAAGGTAAAGGTAAAGCTTGCACATATGTGCTAGACGTTCCCAACTCTAAGGGGCGGTGCTCATTTCCGTTTCAAAGCCGAAGAACCAGTGCTGTCCAAAGACGTCTCTGTGGTCTTGTGGCCGGCAGGACTAAACGCCAAAGGCGCACGAAATGCTGTTACCTTCCCACCAAAGGTGGTCCCTATTTTTCTACTTGCATTTTTATGTGCTTCTGAACTGCTAGGTTGGCAGAAGCTGGGACAAGTAATGGGAGCTAACCCCGTTACGTGGCACTAGGGATTTGAACCGCTGAACTGCTGACCTATCGATCAGCAAGCTCAGCATCTTAGCCACTGAGTCACCATGTCCCTTATCCTGTTCACCATACTAGATAACAAATTAATGCCATGTAGATCAGGACTACTGTATTTTTAGGAGTATAAGACGCTCTGGACTATAAGATGCACCTACCTTTTTGGGGGAGGAAAACAAGAAAAAAAATCTGCCTGTGCCTCAGGCAAACAGCCTGCTTTAGTTTCATTTTCATTTTCAGCACAGCCTGATTAGCACAAGAAAAAAAATCTGCCTCCCACCAATTTGCCTCCTTGCAGCAAACAACGGAGGCCCGCGTGGCAATAGGCAATAGCAATTCCTGCAACCTGAAATAGCTGAGGGTCAGGAGGTCAATCCAACCGACAATCAGCTGCTTGTGCTAATCAGGCTGTGCTGAAGCTGAAATGGGCTGTTTGCTGTTTGTTTACAAGGAGGTAAATTGCTGGAAGGCAGAGGCCAAAGGGTGGGAGCTGGTGGGTGGGCGGGGCTACATTCGGTGTATAAGACGTGTCTTATATGCCGAAAAATATGGTATTTTTATTATAACAGCTATAATGTCTGTCATAAAAGTCTGAATATGCTTCTGCCTTCCCTCCCTTTTATCTTTCGGTGAATTAGAGGGAGGCCTATCTGAGAATTTTTTTTTTTTCCAAATTAGTTTCCAAATTTAAAAACTACACTATTCTGAAAGATGATAAAATGAGAAACTGAATTTGATAGAATTCCTCACCAGCAATGGGGGCAATTCTAGTAACTCAGAAAATATAAATGAATCACTATTTGCTTGTTAATTTATTTATTTAACTTAACATCTCTTTTTGCCCAGATATCTTTTAAATGTATGGAAATATATTATTGTTGCACACTGCCTGGAAATACATGGAATGAGTGTCAGCATACATTTATTTTAAACAAAATAATGCCTCTAAAAGCTATGTTCTTCAACATTTCAATTTGTGTTTAGTGTTACTAGTTAATAGGAAGGGGGTCTTCTCTATGTCATTCCAAATGCTTTCAAAAACAGCCAGTGAACTGCAATGGTTGAGATGTTAGGCTAGCGAGAACCACGGAAACCTCAGAGAGGGAAACTGATTGATTGACTGGACCATTTCTATCCTATCCTGTTCTATGCAAATTAGGAGTTAAATATGTATAGGCTAATTTGAGCATTTAGAAAAAGGTTAGATTACAAATATAATAAATATGTAAATGTATCTATAAACTACTCATCTCACTGAACAGACTACAAACAAACAATATTGTTGCACTGAGATTGTATTTCATATGTTAGATTTAAGCATAGATATTCTGAAAGTGGTCTTATTCAGAAGGCGCCACAAAATACATAAATTATTACCAAAATATAGTTTATGTTTATTTTTAATCTAAAATGAAACCAGCAGCTAAAGTAGTTAATGTCACACTAGGCCAGACAAATATATTCAATAATGTCACCAAAGCATCGCCTTTTTGATTTTTTTTCTGCAAAATATTCTGCTCGTAATATTTGCATTCTTTTCAATTTCATGCCTTTCTTATATGTAGCAGATTTGTTCATTAAATTCCAAAAATGTAAAAAGAGGAGAGAAAAAATAGAAAAGCATAAACATTATTTACCAAAACGTACAATCGAGAGGAAGTAACAAACTGCTGAAACATGTTGAAGCACCACATGGTAAATCCTAATCTGAAACGTCCATGTTTCCTCAGAAAAGAATTATTTTCATAAAAATTGGTTCAATCATAAGAGGTAGGTGACACTATCATCCGCTGCAACAAAGAGATTATTTTTTTTAAAAAATTGATTTAAATGCCGCCTTCTCCGGAGAATCAGGGCGGGTTACAATGCGTTAAGCAATAGCCTTCATACTTTTGTATATTTATACAAAGTCAGCTTATTGCCCCCACAATCTGGGTCCTCATTTTACCTACCTTGGAAAGGATGGAAGGCTGAGTCAACCTTGAGCCTGGTAAGATTTGAATTTGCAGTAATTGCAGGCAGCTGATGTTAATAACAGTGCTTTAGTCTGCTGCGCCACCAGGGCTCTAGATTCTATCCTTATTATAGGGGATCTCAGTTTTCGACATCTCTTTCATGATTAGCATGATCAAGAATGAAGAAAGAGAGAACTTTAGGATGAAATGGAATCAGAAGTGGGAGTTTTGAACATACTACAGAAACTATTAAGCACCTGTAAGGGGCAACCTATTCCTGATAGACAACTGCAAGGCATGTTCTGCATGTCTATTTTCTACTCAGCACAGATTTATACTTTCTAAAAACTTGCTCCTCATTATTAACTTATAACAATTCATTATTCAGTACCAGATGGCTATAATTTGTCTCTTCCCTTTTCTATCACAGTAGAGAAGCAAAGGCTTGGGATCTAAAACAGACAAGATTTTCTGAAGCTGAATGTAGAAATTTGATTCTAAAGTATCTAAATAGACAATAAGGAGTGAAATTTGTTTCTCATAAAAGCCTGTTTAATCTAATGCAGTGTTTCCTAACCTTGGCAATTTCCCTAGGTATGAGTTCAACTCTCATAATTACACAGCTAGCTCAGCCATTGCTAAGAATTCTGGGAGTTAAAGTCCATTCATTTTCAATTTGACAATGTTGATAAACACTGGTCTACTACTGGTAATTAAGGTATCAAGTTACAAACCAGAAGATTCTGAGTTCTTTTCCTGCCTTAGACATGAAAGCCAGCTGGGTGACTTTTGGCCAATCACTCTTCCTCAGCCCAGCATACCTCAGAGGCAGTGGTGAAATCCAAATTTTTTTACTACCGGTTCTGTGGGCATGGCTTGGTGGGCATGGTGTGGCTTGGTGGGCATGGCTTGGTGGGTATGGCAAGAGAAGGATACTGCAAAATCTCCATTTCCACCCCACTCCAGGGGACAGATACTACAAAATCTCCATTCCCACCCCACTCCAGGGGAGGGATACTGCAAAATCCCCATTCCCTCCCCACTCCTGGGGGAAGGATATTGCAAAATCTCCATTCTCACCCCACTCTGGGGCCAGCCAAAAGTGGTATTTGCCGGTTCTCCAAACTACTGAAAATTTCCGCTACTGGTTCTCTGAACTACTCAAAATTTCAGCTTCCGGTTCTCCAGAACCTGCTGGATTTCACTCCTGCTCAGAGGGTTGTTGTTGTTGAGGAAAATGTGAAGATGTACTAGTAGTAGTTTTGGGCATATTTGCCACCTTGAGTTATTTGTAAAAATAATAAAGCTAGGATTTTAAAAAAATCATTTTAAAAAACTGCTTCTCTTGAGGCCACTGCTTATTCTTAGCCCCACAGTTCTAACTCTGGAAATCCTTCAGAATAGCCTAGTTTGCATTGTTATAGAAGATATTGCAAACAGAATGTGATTAAAAACTATTTTCCATGAGTGAGAGTGGTTGTTGAAAGTTTTAAACTGAAGATTTAAAAGATGCCAACCATTTAATCTGGGACTTTCGTATGCAAAGCAGGTACCCTTTGACCGCCATTTTCTAGTCTTTCTGCAGTCAAATGGCTAGTGGCAATGTCTAATGCGGAGCCCTGAGTGCCAATATTTTCCTTTTATAATCCAGCAACATGACCGTGGTGTCAGAAAAAGCCCAAGGGATTGCAGATGGAGGGGTCTGAACTATGACTCTACCAAGTGATTAAGGAAAAATGTTGCCTCAGGCAAAACAAATGATAAAATGTTTTTAACTTTCAAAATCAAGGAAAGGGGCAAAGGAAAAATGAATACAAACAATAAGAGAAGACAAAAATAGCATGCTAAATAACAGAAGAACAGAGGAAAGGAAATTATACCCAGGTACAAGAAGATAGCAATGGGAAAACTGTTAGGAAAAAGAAGAAAAGAAACCTATACCTTTAGGAAAAAGAACTAAAAAACAAATAAATAGGAGCAGATAATAAACAGGAAGAGGAGAGGGGAGGGAAGAAAGGGGAAGGGAGAAAAGGAGAGGAAAGGAGAAAGGGGGGAGGAAGATGGCAGGGAGGGGGAGGGGAGAGGAGAGGATAGATTATATTTGAAAACCCTCCATGTATAGGTTCCATGATCTGACTTGAAATTCAGTCTTTCAATAAAAATCTCTACAATAAATCCCTTATGAAGTGATAAGCAGAGTAAAGTAACATAATACTAGAAACACTGATATTCAAACTGTAGTATTCTGGAGGAGAAAAACAACGAAAGAGAAGACAGAAGCTAATATCTGAAAATACAGCACATTAAACCAATTTGAAGCAAGGCAAACCAGCAGGTTGCCAATTGTTGTATCCTTGAATGAAAAGCATCACATAAAATTTTCTACTTTTTAGCTTTGCAGCTAATAGTAAACAAGCTGTGTATTGTTGATAGATAAACAAGGTATACATGAAAGGCGTTATCAATATGCCTGTGGTCAGCAAATTCTTTTATTGTGGAATATTTCTATGCTAATTCAAAGAAGAAAAATAGACCAAATTTGCAAAACTGGATTTAGTGAATGGCTATGACCTTCTTTCTTTTCACAGCCACTAGTTTCATTCTCTAGGTCATCTTCAGTTTAATCATTGTTTAGATTATTTTGTTATAGATCAATACATAATTTTTAAGCTCAGATATCCTTAAATTGTAGTTTCTGAATTTCCACATATCCACATTTATAGTCATAGCCAACCTTCAATGACTATTAGGTCCCTCTTCAATTATGGACATTCTGTGTAATGAGAAAGTTAGTTTGCTGTTGTGGTTTTGATGCTAGGATAAACCTTATAGAATAGAATAGAGATAGAAAGGACCTTGGAGGTCTTCTAGTCCAACCTCTGCTCAAGCAAGAGATCTTGTACTATTTCAGACAAGTGGGTGTTCAGTGTCTTCTTAAAAACCTCCAGGGATGAAACACCCACAAGGTCTGAAGGCAAGCTGTTCCACTGGTTAATTGTTCTTACTGTTAGGAAGATTCTTCTTAATTCCAGGTTGCTTCTCTCCTTGATTAGTTTCCATTCATCATTTCTTGCCCTGCCCTCTGGTAATTTGGAAAATGTTGACTCCTTCTTCTTTGTGGCAGACCCTCAAATACTGGAATAATTCTATCATATCATCCATAGTCCTTCGTTTCTCTAGACTAGCCAAACCCAAATCCTGCAACTGTTCTTCATATGTTTTAGTCTTGAGGTCTCGGATATAAAAGCCAGCTGGGTGACTTTGAGACAGTCATTCTTTCTCAGCCCAATACACATCAGACTGTATTGTGGGAAAACAAGAGGCAGAAGCATTAGGTAAGTACTGTATCTCACCTTGAATTGACTGAAAATTAAAGCAGGATAAAAATCAACTAAATGTAACTAAATTACAATAATTACAATAACTGAATTGTAATATATTACAACAGCATTCTTTAATCAGTAAGAAAGATTTTTGTTAGCTGATGGGTAGAGATTATTTCCCTTGCCCTTGTATGGCCTCTAGCTTGAAATTTATGGAATGAGCAAAAAAGAGGGGGGGGGGGGAGAGAGAGAGAGAGAGAGAGAGAGAGAGAGAGAGAGAGAGAGAGAGAGAGAGAGAGAGAGAGAGAGAGAGAGAGAGAGAGAGAAAGAGAGAGAGAGAGAGAGAGAGAGAAGAGGAAAGTAACTACCTGTAGAAGAGTTGAGAGATCACATGGAGGATTGTTGAGATTAGGAAAGTAGAAAAAAATATTTGTACTGGAGGTAGATAATTTATGCAGTGTCGATTTTACCAAAAGTTTTATAACCTGAACATTTCTATTTGTGAAATTTGATAAATAATAACAGCTATTTTGTTCCTTAACAATAAAACACTTTTCACACACTAAGACCATTACCTAGGGCTAAATAGCTTGTTTCTAAAAACACAATGCCTTAAACTGCTACCTGTAGCTCTCTATACTAAGGTCCATTTGTTTAGAATTACTGATTTTACTTATCTGTCACATGTGGAAACTCCCAGTTTTCTTTTTTTTAAAAAAAATATTACTATTCCCTTTGCATCCGAACTGCAAAAGCGCTGAACAGATTATGCCTCTGCTTTAGACAGCTTAATGCCTATAAGATACAAACATATTTTTTGTACTGCTAAGAATTTACTTCAAGTGAAATTAGCAAAATTTGAAGCAAAAGAAAAAGGGATTCGAAAAAACAGAAAATTTTAGAGGAATAGATACACTGTTCGTTGTTCAATATTACTTCTGCTAGAAAACCCTATATCAATTTCCTTTTTCCCCTCTGCATTTTATTTAAAAAATATACATAGAGTTTGGCTATAAAATCTTAGATTAAATGCTTCTGACAGATAGGAAAACAAAGTGTTTTCTTTACATCTCTGATGTGAACCTACAACCACTGTCATATCAATCTAAATCTACTACACATAAGTCTTTACTCAAAACACTTCTAAATATCGCAGGATATTATCCTTACAGAACAGCCCTGCAGAGCTATACTAATAAATTTTCTGAACAAGAGGCTTTTATTGCCTCTTCCATTTATCAGAAACATTTATTTCCAATGACAAAATGCTTAGCCCTCAAAAGAAAAAAAGTTTCCAAGGTTCCAGATATAATATAGAGAAAATTATAATATTAATTAAATGGATTAAAAGAAAAGATATTTTACTAACGCTGATAGTAAGGAAAAAGTTGTATACAGATCCTTTCCTCAAACATAGTTGGTGAAGGATACACAATCAATAATCCGCATCAATGATCAATGATTTATGACATAAAGCCAATTTCAAGGGAGAAGGGGTAAAAGATTGATCTACAAGTATGTCATTATAATATTTAGGGACTGTCACACAAGGTTATCAAGAAAAGCAGAAATAAAGAATTTTAACCTGCTAAAGAGGGACTGAGATGATAGCATCATATATAAGAATTTATCTTAAAGATGAAATGACACAGTTTAAAGCTATTTGCCAGAGAATATTCTAAAAGAGAGGTACATCTTTTTAAACCCTAATTTAAGCATTGGGCATTATAAATTATCTTTAATAATTTTACCAAATATTACAATTAAAAAGAAAAGAAAAAAGAAAAAAATAGAAAGTGCAGAAAAACTAGAAAATAGATAAGAAAAAAATAAGAATATAGTAAAGAAAAAGAAAACAAATGACTTCATCACAATAAGCACAATTTTAATAAATTATCACCTTCTCTTACTTAAAATATAATAAATAATCTCTCTTGTTTATAAACAAATCCTTAAAACATCCTAATTCACTCCTTGTTCATCAAAAGTCAATTAAAGGTTACCAGAGATAACATAGCTGTTAACCTTCATCAAATAAACAAACCTTATATTCCTTCTTTTTACGTTTAACAATCTTGATCTTTAGGTTTTCAAATAATGTCCTTGAGCTCAATTTCTTTTCATTTTTTCTTTGTCCCTTTTCACAAAATCCTTCAAAAGTTTAAAGGATAAAAGGATTTGTTAATCCAGTATAGAAGAATTCAAAACAATAGTATTTTTCCATAGGAAGGACTTTTATAATTAATTTCAAGATTTTATTTTAAATCCATCTACATTTTTAACTGTAACTTTCCAAAATCAACATTCTAATTACATTTTGTAAAAATTAAAAAAAAAGACATTATAAAAATTCCTTAAACTTATATTTAAAACTTTCTTTCACTAAGGATCAAAGGAAACTCCTCCAGTGAATGCTATAAAACTTGTTGATCCAAAGATTCCTAAAAGTTTGAAAACAAATTAAGAAGTAATTTCAAAGTGATTAAGAAATGAGACTCAATGAACTGTGTGTCCATGTAGGCTATTTTACAGCCGTGAGGTTGGTTTCTTTTGACTCTCAGATACTCAATTTACAAGCTAAACACAAAAACCTAGGTTCTATGGTCTACTCATTGGAGCAACTGCCTGGAGTACATGTGGCTAATCTTACAATCTCTCCTTTATCTGGAGAGATTTCACCTGTCAGAATTTGCCATCTGGCCGCTGACTGTTGCCATAATGGTAATATCCCCACTTCTTTAGGAACATCTAGTTTGCCATGAGTCCTGAATGAAAGTCAGCATTATAAATTTATTGACAAAGTACCTAGTTGCTTCTGCCTTGCTTGCTTTCCCAATCATCATGTATTTTATCATGAATTCTAAATTGATGCCACTGCTATTATTAACCATGTAGGGTTGCAATATCAGTTCACTATACTCTAATTCAATAATCCTCACTTAAAACAACAATCACCCTGGTTTTGGGGGAAACAAAGAGAACTCCTGCTGTTATTTTTGTAAATGAAGCTAACTATGAATCTAGAAGAAAATATGATTAAAACTGAAGTCAGAACACCACATACGTCCCCAAAACAACCCCAGAGCTCCTTCAAACATTATGGAAGATGTTGAAAATCATCACATATGCTGACAGTAATTACATTACTTACAATTTAATTGTATTTAATTCTAATTACATATTTATTATGTAATTAAATTTATGAATCAATTTTAACCCACAAATTGTAGCCCTGGAATGTTATTTGAAGGTTAATGATCCTGACATAAAAGAAATTTAATTTGCCTTTCTAAAAAGTTATTTCATATATAATACCACATACTGATCCCTCCTCCCATTTTGTCACAATATTCATGTTCCAGTTTCATTCTAATCTAGGACATACTATAGTTACTAATATGCATCTACTATGCATCTACTCCAAACAATACCTGAACTTTTGATCACAGCAGACTCTTTCAAAGAGACTGAAAGAAGCTAACTGCTCTTTTCCTAAAAACACCAACGTTTTACATTGGCTACACTGTTATTGGAGGAGAAATGCAGAATGAAATAATCAAAGAGGTCCCAAAAGATGTAATTTAACTGTAATTTGGGACCAAATGTCTACCCAGAAGTTATAGTACCAATTTTGGAAATGGCTAAATAGGAAACAACTTTCATCGTGGCTACCTAATCAGTGTGTGGCTCCTACTGCCTGTTCCCAGAAAACTGATATTTAATGTTTTATCACCTTGTAAGCAACATCAGTCTGGCTGACAGGGGAGAAGGAACAAGACCTCAACCTTCTGCATTGGGCAATATCTGCATAAACACTGGCAGCCAGAAGCAACACAGGAGCGGAGAAACTGGTTTCAAAACCACATAAGGGAATTTCATTCTATTAAGAGTTTTAAAATGTTATAGTCATGACTGGTTTTTTTTTTTTAAATCAAATTCAGAAAACACTCCTAAATATTAAAAATTTGGCAGGGTTCATTTCTTTATCAGAGGTAATCTGCCTGAAAATGTCACTACTTTTGTTTTTTAAAAAATGAGAAGACTGTAATACAATCTTTGTAATACAAAGGGACAATATAGTCAGCTGTTTTATGAATCAAGATGCCACTTTAGAGCTTATTGCAGGGGTGAAATCCAGCAGGTTCTGACAGGTTCTGCAGAACCGGTAGCAGAAATTTTGAGCAGTTTGGAGAACCAGCAAATACCACCTCTGGCTGGCCCCAGAGTGGGATGGGAATGGAGATTTTGCAATATCCTTCCCCCAGGAGTGAGGAGGGAATAGGGATTTTACAGTATCCTTCCCCTGCCATGCTCACAAAGCCACACCCTCAGAACTGGTAGTAAAAAAAAAAATTGGATTTCATCACTGGCTTATTGGCATGGAAATCACCACCCCTACACACTCACCATAGCTTTACGTTTTCTGAAAACATACGTTGAGTTTAAAAGCATTTTTCTTACATTACTTTTTTGTGCATATCCTATATACTATGGGAGAACCAACTGCATTGACATTCCACAATTTGGTGCAATAAAGTTTCATGATGAGGAGATATCTTCACCCAGCTGTCTGTCTTCTTTATTTCTTTTCTGAAAATCTCTACTGATTTTTCTTATAGAAAAATAAGGCAAAGTTGCAAACTTTATTCTGTTGATTTCTTTATCAGATAAAGGGGATGAAAGGAAGGAAGGAAGGCTGCAAAATCATTTTGGACCTAGTTTCTGTCCTAACTTGGTTAAGTTCTTACTGGCCAAAGTCATTCTTCAATGTTCAATTCCATATCCTTCCTTCCCCTAAATCTCTCATTCTTTTCTGCTTGCTTTCTTTCATGTTTGCCAGGACTATCAACTTAGAGCAGTGGGAAAAACCATGTACTGTAGGATCTATAATATTCGGAATTAGTTTCTTAGTTTGCACTGGGGATTTTGCTGCAAAAAAATTCAGGGCATAAGAGTGAGAAGTCAGAAAGTGAGGGAAAAGGCCTGGTAGCGTTTCCAGTTTCAATCTTGTAACTCTGCTACAACATACCCATTTAAAGAAAAATTGTATTTTTACCAATGCAGTAAATCTTTCATTCATTATTGAACAGTAGTGGCTCTGTCCTCAACCTTTCTCAAGTCTGAAATTAGTGCTGAAACTAAAAAAGGATGTGATATTCAGAGAGGCATATAAACATTACACTTCACACTACAGACATTATTATATGATATTGTTCCAGGAAAAATGCTGAGTTGAAACAATGTGTAGGAACTCTGATGGAATTATTTTTCTTTTTCTTCATTACCCAATTATCAGCTGAGTAAGCAATGTGTTTCCAGGCTCCAAATACATTTGATGGCACTGGAAGCACTTCTTGTTTATTCATTATATCTGAATTCAGTCATATCTACCTGGGAAGAAAATCCCAAATAACTTAGGAGCAGTTACTTTGAAGTAATGATGCATAAGATTCTATTATTAAGCACTGTTCTCAACTGCCATCTCTGCCCTTCTGCAGTTCAGGCTGGAATCCTACTTTATTACTGCTGCCTCAGATTTATGCCTCTCGGCATCTTTTTGGAGAGAATAAAATTTATGACTTAAATCAACAAAATTCAATCACAAGTATCACTTGGAGCTGATACTATACCATATATGAACTTCTGAAATTTTAAACAAGTGTTTTTTTTAAAAAAAAGTATAGGCAATCCTTGACTTACAATTGTTGATTTAATGATTGAAGTTACTGAAAAAAGTAACTTCTGACTGTTTTTCACACTTATCACCATTGAATCATCCCCCATGGTCATGTGAGCAAAATTTGGATGCTTGGCAACTGACTCATACTTATGCAGCGTCCCAGGATCATGTGATCACCTTTTGCGACCTTCTGACAAGCAAAGTCAATGGGGAAGACAGATTCATTTAATAACCGTGATACTAACTTAACAACTACAGTGATTCACTTAACATCTATGACAAGAAAAGTTGTAAAATAGGACAAAATTCACTTAACAACTGTCTCACTTAGCAATAGAAATTTTGAGCTCAGTTGTGGTATTAAGATGAAGACTGCCTATATGTATTTTACATTTATATTTTTTGGCCTCGTATTTCAGTTCTTCCAGATTTTGGGAATGCCCAAATTTAGAAGATCATAGTGACCTTTTAATTACCAGAAACCTGTCTTATAGCAATAGCAGTTAGACTTATATATCACTTCATAGTGCTTTACAGCCCTCTCTAAGCAGTTTACAGAGTCAGCGTATTGCCCCCAACACCATCTGGGTTCTCATTTTACCAACCTTGGAAGGATAGAAGATTGAGTCAACGTGAGCTGGTGAGAATCGAGCTGCTGAACTGCTGGCAGTCAGCAGAAGTCGCCTGCAGTACTGCATTTTAACCACTGTGCCACCACAGTAGTTAAAAGGAGCAGGCAGAGAAAACTTAGATTATATTTTCTAAAGTAGAGATTGGCAATCAGCAGACTACTGCCTGCACCTACCATCCCAATACCATACTGCCAGAACTCAGAAAAAATGCAGCTAATTTTCAATAGTGCAATTGTTGCTTTTCTATTTCTGAAAAACAAAGGCAGAAATGAAACTGGAAGGAGGAAAACTACTTTAATTTATGCCCTCAAAAAATTGCTCCCATCTAAAATCAACTGTGAAAACTCAAGCATCTCAGACTATTTTTGGAAGATTTGAGTTTTTTTTCCCTGGGTGGAAATAGGAAAGATTTGTCTCTATGGGGCTTCATACTCTCACAATTAACAAAAGGGAAAGGAAAGGATAAAGCCTCCACCAGAGGCTTTACCACTGATGTTGTGCCTCTTCCAATTATGTCGTCATTTGTCATAAACTTATTTATTTATTTGAATTTATTAGCTTTTGATAATATAATCTTTGGAGCCTTTAGGAGGTAGAAGATTGTGGCTTGAAAGCCACAATTATTTCCAGCCCAAAGAGGTTATCCATATAAGTATTTTCTTCAGCTGCCTCTCAATTATCTTTGATGTAGCTGCTAGGCTTTGAAATATAAGTCAATTTTTATTGTGCTGGCTAGGAATTTTGTGAGATGAAGTCTTTACATATCTGGAAATCAGCAAGCCTAGCCTACCTTTAAAAGTTTTTATTGTATAATTTAACACTAGTGCCACATCTGATGTTTAAGATCAAATTCAATTTAGATTTATCCAGATTTACCAATGTAAAATGCCAACTTTCAAAGTACCCTTAGGCACTTCCATCTAATTTCTTCTTCTCAATATTTCTTCAACAATGAAATATTACATGAATCAAATGTTTACAGTACCCCATAACTCTTGTTTATATTTTCTTATATATTTATTTGCAAATATAAATATTTTACCTTCCAATTTACATTCAAAGTCATTGGGTCTGACAGTTATAATTATGAAGCAGAAGTATGCAAATTAATTATTTTTACTTCCATGTATTTTTGCAACTGAAAGTGTACACTGATTGAATTCAAATCTAATAGCAAGCTGATTTACATCCCTTCCATTTTAACTTGAAATTTATTCATTTTTAATTAAAAAAAAACTGTGCATATTACATCAAACCTTTCCAAAGAAGGCATTTTACACATTCATAATGGAACTTGAAAAACTTTTTAATTAATATATTTTCATTGAGCTCCATTTTTTATGATTGTCTTTATATTTCAGGTGTTATGAAGAGGCTAAAGGGTGTGGTAGGTTCAGTTTAATAGGGAAATATGAACCAGAACAACAAGAAATTGTTTTTGCCGGGAAGACCTTCCAAATAACACTGTAGCTAGGAATTCATAGGTTACAAATGTGCTCTATGACAAGAGTTGCTACTTCTACTAGACCCATAGCCACACCTGAGAACACTGAAGCAGCAGAGAAAAGTTGAATAACACAGACAGAAAGCAATTTCTCTGTTTTTCTCTATTTTAGCTCCCAATTCCTTCCGTTTGGATATCATTTTGTAACCTGGCCTACATTCCCAAATTCCAATTGCAATAGTTTTTTTCTGCCTTTGCTGGCAAAACCAGCAAAGGTCAACTGTATTTTCTATTTTCTCTGCACACTGATTTTGCTTTTCTGAAGAAAAAAAAATTCAGGGGGCTGGATTGTGAAAACAGAGTTTTTATACTAGGAAAGGTCTATAGGAAAGTCAAAAGGAAAGGGAAAAATAGTTTCAGTTTTGAAAAGAAACTTTTCTGGGTATATTAGGTACTGAGACATTTTAATTTTTAGTGTTTTCCACCCTGAGGGCAATAAGTAACTCTGGGAATGGCCTGATACCAATTGAGTTATGTTTTCAATGCTAGGAAAAGATGTTCTTATTTTTCTAGGCATTTAAATCAATATCAGCATTCCTTAGAAACTGATTTTATTGTTTCAGAATTCTTTTATTTATTTATTTATTGGGTTTTTATGTATAACAACAACAACAACAACAACCACCTTTAATGCCATGAAAGCAAAGATACAAAAATCCACTGACAATCCAAACTGCCAACTTTGCAATGACAAAGTTAAAACTGTTACAAAATTAATATGTGAGTGCAGCAAAATTGCGCAAACTGATTACAAAGCTAGACATGATCAAGTTGCTAAATTAATCCACTTGTCATTATGTAAAAAAATACGACATACCTGTATCCGAAAAGTCATGGGAACACAAAGTGGAAAAAGTTACCGAATATGAGACAGTGAAGAGCTTGTGGGACTTTCGAATACAGACGGATTGTCATTTGGAACATAACACGCCAGATATCACGGTTGTCGAGAGCCAAAGCATACAGTTTATTGATATTGCTGTACCAGGAGGCAACAGAGTTGAAGAAAAAAAAAACTGGGAAAAAAATAACAAAATATCGCGACCTGGCCATTGAAACTACATGGTTATGGATGAAACATGTCACAGTGATACCCATTGTCATCGGGGCACTTGATACCATATCCAAGAATTTTACAAAATGCATCAAGAAATTGCAGCTTTCTGCAATAACACCAGAGGAACTGCAAAAAACTGCGCTACTCGGAACATCATATATTTTAAGAAGATATTTGGTTGATACCTAGGATGCTGCAGCAAACCATATCAACCATTAGCACGAGTCAAGGGTATTTTGACACATTTTTAAATGTCTAGTTGACTGAGTTTCATCTTTAATGAATAAAAGAGATAATAAGCTTTATTGTCATTGTAAATATATACAACAAAATGTATGTTTTAATTGTTCCAGAACATTTGTTTGCTTGCTTATTTATTTACCAAATGTCTATGATCATCCAGCTATCTATAAGAAAACATTATGCAGCAAACAACATATAAACATCCATTTTTAAAAAAGCCAAACAAAATCCAAATTGGCACATTCACACAATCAGAGTTCAAGTTAATTGACATCCCCATCTCAACATCCAAGGGAATGCTGGATGAAGATAAGGGGCTTATCTTCACAGCCTTCTGAAAGGCCAGAAGAAAAGTAGCTGTCTGTATATCTCATGTTTGATAAGGCAGGCCATGACAGTGAAGGCATGCTTCCTAAGGTGAACCAGATGAGACTGCTTCACCCAGAGGGCTTGGAGACTCTGCCAGGCCTGGTGAGATGAGTAGAAACCAATAGAGATAGGTGGTCCCAGAGTTAACTTCGCCTAACGCCAGAAAGGGCTCAAATTATACCTAGAAGCCTTTTGATAGCCAATAAAACTCATATTACAGCTGTTATCAATGATTGTAATATTATTCTCTGTATCACTGCATTCTGGACCAGCTGCAGTTTCTATGTTCTTCAAGAGTAGTCCCATATAGGATATGTTGAATAGTCCAAGTGGAAGATGACAAAAGGTGTGAATGACTATGAGCTTTACCTTCTGACTTGGAAATGGCACACATGATGTGAAGGTTCTCCTGGCCATGGCTGCCATTTACTTCTTGAGCAGGAAGTATGAATCGAGAAGCACTCACAGATTACATGTTTGGGGAAATGTGACCCCCATGCCCAATTAATGATAGAAACCTGCTGGAGGCCCTAAAACTATAACCATACAATCTAGTCAGGTTTTAGCCAAAGCCAATTCCTCCTTACAGAGACTCCTAGAGTCTCCAGGCACTGGGAAAGAACTTCAATAGTATCACTGCTGAAACCTGTAGTATAATCTGTAGAGATGTACAGTGGAGTTATTATCCTATGCTGAAGAATAACCTCACTCAGCATTCATATAGAAGAATTGAATTGGAGGGAGAATTGAATCCTAAAGTAGTATAAGGAATTTAAATAACTGTTAAATGGACAAAAGTTCAATGTTGCTATACTAAGTAAGTAAGTAAGAAAGTAAAGTAAAGTAAATGTCATTACATGTTACCCTTAGCTATGAAGAAAGGCAATATGCTATTTAGTGGAAAACGGAAGTCACTCTGCATGTGCTATTAGATTTTTATTGTATTTTTCTGACTGCTAGAAATATTTTGGTGTAATTTGTGGACCCTTCTTGTATGTCCCCAAACATACATACAAATACATTTGTTTTTTTAACCACAGTACATTAATTTAATGTTTTGGACAGCAAACAAGATGAATTGTGGAGAAGTGTGTGGTACTAATATCTTGTGGTGTGCAATAGTTGTGAAGGTTTTGTGTACCACACAATGACACCAAGAGTTTCCATCATGAGGTGGTTCACACCATACTTTCCTATTTAGACCTATGGACTGTACTCATTTTGCAACACTCTTAATAATATATTCTAGAGTCAATTCATGTAGTCAATAGTTGATAGTATTTAAAATAAAAATCTGATCAGGGAAATAATTGCTGGAACATTCCTGAACACCTTGTGTCTAAATTCATTGTTGTTTCTTTTATTTTTGAATATGCCATTAAACCAAATCAGTGCAACTAAAGACAGTCAGTGTCTTTGTGTCAGTATGATATTAAAATATTTTATATAAAATAAATAAGATAAATTACCTCTGTCTGTAAAAAGGATCTTGACAATTTTACAATAATACATGTATGTTCTGCTGTTCCTTTGATTATTGTTCCATTGACATGTGTACTGGGCAACATTTAAAGTTCATTAGCACCAGTATTTATTCGGGAGACAGGCATATTGATATTGTAATCAGAGCTGTCTTATACATCCCTAAACAATAATTAGGTTTAAGAAAGAAAAGACAAATATGCAGGCAGTAGTCAATAGATCAAAGTGTTTACCGCAAAGAAGAAGCTTTTATGATTACCAAAATATTATCTTGAACACGTTGCACACCGTTAAAACAACTTACCATAGTCCCTTGAAATATGAAATTGTTTCATATTTCATAAACCCCATAATCAAAATAATTATTCTCAATATTATTTTCTCATTTCTTCCTGAATTATTATTTTTTTTACCAACTTTATTTTTTTCTTTTGAATATAATACCCTTAACTAGTGGCAAATACGGCTTCAGAGACAATGTCACAATTCACACACTCTCTCCTACTGATGAAAAATAAAAGTATTACTACTTTTAAAAAGTAGTTCTGCAGCCTAAGTTTTATCAATTGATTAAGACTATGGGTTTGATGATAAATAAACACATATATCTTTTAAAAAAATAAAACATATATGAGTTTGTAGTAAATTGAATGCGTATATATTTATATGTTCATATAAATATGTATGAGAAATACAATTTTACATGTTTTTTATGATAACAGGTCACAAAAGAGTGTCATAAAAGGGACAGTCTTTATGAAATAAGAAAAGGAATGAAATTGCTACTCACGTAATGTAACTTTACTGCTATGCACATTACAATCTGCTGCCCACTTAATAAATTTCTTATTTAATCAAAGAGGGCTTTAATCAGGGGTAAAATCCAGCAGGTTCTGACAAGCTCTGGAGAACCAGTAGTGGAAATTTTGAGCAGTTCAGAGAACCAGCAAATACCACCTCTGGCTGGCCGCAAAGTGGGGTGGGAATGGAGATTTTGCAATATCCTTCTCCCAGAAGTGGGGAGGGAATAGGGATTTTGCAGTATCCTTCCTCTGCCATGCCCACCAAGCCACACCCACAGAACCGGTAGTAAAAAAAATTGGATTTCACCACTGGCTTTAATACATTGACCTCATCCATTAATCAATACTATCATTATGATAATATCATGAAACATTTTCTCAGAATCTTGTGCACAAATATGCATCTATACAAGTGCATGCTTGAAGGCACTTCATGTCCTTATACAGACATATGCCCCTTGTATTCATGTGAAGACAAACAGTAGGCTTGCTTGCCTAAATGCACAAAGCATCTTCTTCAGTGTCCACAAATACTGTATGTGCAAATGTAGACATGACTATATTTTCAT
Source organism: Arizona elegans (assembly GCA_022577455.1). Classification (NCBI taxonomy): domain Eukaryota; kingdom Metazoa; phylum Chordata; class Lepidosauria; order Squamata; family Colubridae; genus Arizona; species Arizona elegans. The sequence continues at coordinate 112,128,106 of JAKOOJ010000001.1, forward strand.
AGTATGCACATACGCAGACACACATGAAGGAAATGAGAATGCACTTGTACATCTTACCCACATGTGAACATATCTTATGTAACCTATACGTAACACAATTTACTTACATATATAGTATGCATATGTAAAGCATGAAAAAAATAACTCTACAGTGGGGAACAAAAGGATCATCTCAGTCACCATCTATACTTGCCTAGCATTAAATTAAGATCCGTCCATCTGCCTGCAATGTTTTACCTGCCTGTCTTCCCAAATCTCTTCCTCTGTTTTCCAGATGTTTCAGAGAATTCTCATTGCCATGCAAACTCAATGCATGGGGAATCTGTGATAGCTCCAAGCATTTTTCAGAAGCTTAAATGTCATTTTTAATCACATTCTCCATCGATTATTTTTACTGCACTTCTGCCTTAGAGTTTCTGGTTCCATAGCTCATACACAGATCATTTCCTGATTTTTCTTTTTCTGAGAAGTATTTTCTGCTTCAATTACATATGTGACAGCATGTCTCTTATTCAGAAGAGATAATTTTTAGCAACTTTAAAATCACCTGTGTTTACAGTTTTTCATCTTCTAATTGTTCTACCAGTTATCAAGAGATTGCAAATAGGGCTATGAAAATCATTATTACCTGATATGATTTTAATATGGGCACAGATTCTTCTCCATTGGGCTCAGATAATCCTTGACTTTGTAGTAGGTTCCTCACTGTTTCTTCCATTCTGGAAAGAGAAGAGGAAGAAAAGAGATATTAATGCAAGCACAGAAGCTATAACGTATCTCATTATACAAACACAATTTAAAGTATTTCTTAATAACTATGCTAAAAAGAATATTTCATGTTTATTTATATACAGGCAAATAAATATTGCCAAGAAATAATTCAATATAGCTTTATTGCCTATGCTTACTAATTCTAACATAAGACATCTGTAGACTTAGGGGAAAAAAGATTCTAGCGATAGTGAAAATCTGAAAAACATGCTATTTGAGTACAAGTTAAAGCTTAATTTATTAAACCCTCATTTAATGGAATTCAGATACAAATTTCCACCTGGACATTTTGCAAATTAATGGGCTATTCATACAAATTAAGTTGTTTGTTCAATAATGTACTTTGGCATTCAATATAATATTCTACAAAATTTCTCCATTATGACAAAGAGCTAAGGACATCAGAACTACCTTACTTGATATGACTACAAATAATTTATTCTACCACTGTATTTAAAGAAAGATGAACCTAGGAACTCACAAGCAGATTAAAAAAGCAAACCATTGTTACGTTCCCTTGGAATTACACAAAATAGTCTACCAATCCAGTCGGGATTCATTACAGTTTTTTCTTTCTTTCATTATAATAGCAGAGTTTATTTAGTCTTTGATGGTAAGGTCAGCATTTATGCTGATCCTAAGGAAGCTTTTCAAGAAATTCATTCTATTCAGATGTCTAGTTACAATTGTTATTGTTGGTATGATTATTGATTTGCTATGCCAGCTTTCCATTTATCAAGAAGTACTTAGCACAGTCATTCCATCTTCTGACCAAATGTGAACAAACCACCAAGTGTAATGTTCAACTAAAACAGCAGGTCTTATTTTTTTTCTGCAGTAGATTAGAATAACTTCATTTTGACATTGATCTTAGTCTTTTTTCAATTTTTTTTTCTTGTGAACCTGTGACTTCACAAACTTGCCTTAAATACACTTTCATGGTTAAATCTTCAGCACACTGAAAAGGTTCAAAAAAGAAAACAGCAGCAGCTATCACCATAATCATCTTGCCCAAGTGGTAGATGGCCTGTCCTGCTGAGTGACCATTTATATGAATCAATACATCCATGTATGTGTGAATCAGTAAGTCAAGAGATGGTAGCAGCTACAAAAAAAGTGGTATTGACATTGTAGAAATCTCAGCAGTTGCATGCATAATAATAATTAAGGAACAATTATTTTACAGAAAAGATTTATCTGTACAAGTAAAAAACAGTAAGTGGCCACACACATTACTGAAATGAATATATACTAACACTCACATCAAATGTGAAAAATAGGTTCAACCCTTCCTTTCCCTTTATTTCCAATAATCTAAACAAGAAGCTCTCTAAAATAAAATATTTGAATTTGAATCACTATTAGGTACACATGAAATACTCAAAACACATTCATACACAGAAACACATAGACACACCAGTACAGGTGATGCACTCAGAAGAGTGCATCATGTATGTATTTAAAACATATATGTAGCCACCCATCTTTCTGAGTGCCCCCATCTAAGATTAAAAAATATATGAAATCACATTACAGCTATAAAACTCAACAGATATTAAACAAAAGAACAACAAGCTGGCACCAAATCTGTTCTAATATTTGATTATCTAATCTTCTCCAATCCTTGGGGGGGAAAGCCAGATGTTCAAAGCCGTAAAGGTAAAGGTTCCCCTCGTACATATGTGCTAGTCATTCCCGACTCTAGGGGGCAGTGCTCATCTCCGTTTCAAAGCCGAAGAGCCAGTGCTGTCCGAAGACATCTCTGTGGCCATGTGGCCGGCATGACTAAATGCCAAAAGCGCACAGAACATTGTTACCTTCCTACCAAAGGTGGTCCTTATTTTTCTACTTGCATTTTTTATGTGCTTTCAAACTGCTAGGTTGGCAGAAGCTGGGACAAATAACAGGAGCTCACCCCATTATGCGGCACTAGGGATTAGAACTGCTGAACTGCTGACCTTTCAATCGACAAGCTCAGCATTTTAGGCAGTGAGCCACCGTGTCCCTTGTTCAAAGCCTTACAGAAGGCTAAAAGGGTGGAGGCCTGCTGATCTTCACGGAGGTAGAGGGTTCCAGAGGGCAGGGGCTGCCACAGAAAAAGCACCCTTCCTAGCTCCCATCAGATGGCAATATTTAGGGGAAGGAACTAGGAGTGTGCCCACCCTATCTGACAAGGTAGGATGGGTAGATGTCCTCAGGGAAAGGTGGTCCTTCAGATAGCCTGGCACTGTGTCATATAAGGGCTTTAAAGGTGATGACCAGCACCTGGAATTGCACCTGGAAAGAAGGTGGAAGCCAGTGCAGCTCACACAACAGAAGTGCCCTCATTACTGTGCATCCTACGGCATTCTGGACCAGCTGAAATTTCCAAGTGATTTTCAAGGGCGGCCTTTTGGTCAGTGGAAAAATATGATGGCTTTAGTTTTTTAAAAAAGTCATCCAGAAACCAATTTTCTATTGTATATTCAGGCTGGGTGAAGCCTCAGACTACTACTTTCATTGTTAAATGTGGCAGACAGCATTTTTAGAGACATGTGTACAAGGCCGGATTTTCCTATAGGCTAACTAGGCTTCAGCCTAGGGCCTCAAGATCAAGAGGGGCCTACATTCCCTACATTCAAATTGTTAGCAAAATTAAAATTACACTTTCACCATAGGTGAAAAGGCCTCATAAGTAGAATAGCCTAGGGCCTCTTTTCATCTAAATCCAGCCCTGCATGTGAAAATATACCATGTGGTAAACTCATCTCAGTACTCTGTTTTAAATGTTATAGTGGAAAACTAAACAAGCATTTATGTCTGTCATTGTTAGAAAAAAAATGTGTATATCAAAAAGAGTGGTTTTGCAGTGAATTAAGTTGTTAGTTTGAAATTTGTAAGGTACTATCCTTGTCTAGGCATACAGACATAACGTAACATAATTTTGTTAACATGCTAATTGTGTTTTGTGATAGAACTGTAATGGGTGAAAGGGACACAAGAAGCTGCATTATTTAAGGTTTGTTCATCCAGCTCAATATTATCTGCATAGAAAAATAGAATGAGGGTTACTATTATTGGCTGTACACAGTCAGCCAGACTTTGAGAGTGGATTTGGTATTTTTCTCTATCTATCAAGTCCAAGAACCTGTGATAAGCAGATGTTGTTTAATATTATTAAAGGTATTATTGCAGGATGCAAACTGTTCCTAGTAAAGCTTTATTCTGCAATTGACTCATGGTGATTTTGTCAATGCCAATGGTATTCAAGTGGTGTTCCAGTTGCTTTGGGATTGTGCATAAGGTGTCTATCACTATGGGTACTATTTTTGCTTACAGTTGCTATAGTTGTTCTACTCCTACTTGCAGGTCTTTCTATTTTGTGATTTTCTCCAGTTCTTTATCTTCTATTCTGCTCTCTCCAGGTACTGCCACATCCACTGTCCAGACTTTTATTTTTCTTGCTGACAATTGTTCTGTGGCAGGTGCTTGTCTGCTTGAAGTTCCAGAGCACTGGAGTCTGTGCTGCCTCCTTGAAGCAGCTAATCAGGTGATCCTGTTTCTTCAGTTTCTTTGCAGAGGTAGCACTTGCTGTCCGTTGCTGTCTTCTCAATTCTGGCTTTGTACGCATTTGTTCTTAAGACTTGGTCTTGTGCAGCCAGAATTAGCCCCTCTGTCTCTTTCTTCAACTTTCCTGCTCTTAGCTATTCCCAGAAATTATCTCGTATTGTTGTTGTGGTTAAGGTGATTTTGCAGTCATGTTTGCAGTCATGTTTAGACTGGAATTGGCATTTTTATCTACCTAGCAAGTTCTTCTCAAGAACCTGGAATAGGCAGATGTTCTCGCTTGAAGGTGTTATATATTGTTATTTCTAGAATGTATGAAATCTGAGAGTTTACAGAATCATTTCCCTAATTAGCACCACTTACCCCCCACCAAACATTGCCAACTTTTTTGCTCTTTGAACTGAACGATTTCTAAGAATTTTAAAATCAAGATAGATTTTCCAGCAACCAGATTCACACAGCTAAAGTCAAGAGGTTGGGGACATGTATCTGATAACACACCTGACCTCAATCTTTATTTTACACCAATGAATAATATTTCAGCAATGCCTTTACTTCGCATAAATCACAAAACAGCCAGTAGTGAACGACTAACATTTGTGAAATAGAGATATAAGCAAAGGCAACTAAAGAGGAAAAGCCAACAGATCACAAATGTTATTTTCTTCCTTGATTAAACAAATGTAATTTTAATTGTTTTTATATTTTGTATAATAGGTAAACAGAGTGTGGAACACTACAGAAAAATGTATGGCAACTTAACCTTTCACTGATTAAGCACCAATTATTACTAGCAAACAGTTGTATATTTTCAAAGCATCCAGTCATGTGAACAATTGCAATTTTCCAATCAAGCAATTAAGATAATGGTCAAATTAAAAATGTATGCAACGTAATCAGCTTGAAACAATTTTAATGAGTTCTCCTCCTTCTTGTACTAAATCAGCTGAAAGAAAACATTTTTACTACATTAGTAAAAAATAAAAGTCCATCAGTGATCATCTGCGTGCCACATGCATGTGTTTTCCATTGGCCCCGAAAGATTTTAAATTATAAATGCACAGTTGAAGAAGTAATGAAGAATACAGTTTACTCAGTCTACTTGATAGACCTCTTGGAGAGGAGTCAAGATCATTAGTCAAACATTTTGAAGTGATCTGATTATTACTTTAGCTGCTGTCTTTAACTGGGATTTAGATGAATTAAATTATTTAGATCACCAATTTATTATTTCTTATTAATTATTAAACTAGTTGAAGTATTTAGGTTATTTATGAAACACTGTTCTAAGGAGACAAAGGTGTCACATTAAGTGAAATAATAAAAATCAATAATGAATGACATGATTCTATTGACAACTCTTCTATCACTCAGAATTAAGACTAAGGTAGTAAAAGCATAACCAAAATGAATTTAGTTGTAATGATTAAATTCACTCTAAAATACAGTACTACGATTAATATCAATTATAAAAGCCTGGATGTCAAAATAAAGGATATTGAAAGTGATGAGAGTTGTGAAGGTGGTTTGGATATTTGCTCAAAAAATTATCTGATGGAATAAAATTATTTTTTAAAAAAATATTTGAATTATGGGTTTTTTAAATGCTTACACCGGGCACAGTAATAATGGAAACATCAATTGTTTCCATTTATCAAATTGGACCTAATGAAGTACATAGATCTAAAATTTTCAAAGAAAAACTAGAAAATTTACATCTTTCAGATAAGTATAAATACCGGTACATTTAAGTTGTGAAAATACTGCCCTGACTATGAAAAGTTTATCAACAGGGGTTACTGATCCATGATCACAAAAAAATTCTCTTGTTTAGCAAGAACTTGCGTTTAGCTTCCCTGGCCCCAATCCAATGTCCTTATCAGTGTACCATTTCAGTAATCAGCATTAGTTTTACATTTATCTTTAGTTGTTAGATAATGAATGTCTAGTCCTTGGCTACCCTGGCAATGCAGGAATTATATTATAGCTTCCCCAATCTTTTCCTAAGTAGCTAAATCTTAAAAGCATGAAAAAGAGCAGCAGTGGAGATTCATATTCTCAAATAAGCTCTCTAAATTCTGATTCTGGAAACAAATGTTATCAATTAACTCTGGATTTTCCAAAACAGGAACGTCCTTTAAATCAAGCAAAAAGATTCTTCAGTGTGTGTTACATGTGTGTGTATGTGTGCACACACACAGATGCATGCATACTTTCTTATATACATATACACAAATAAGCTCTTTAAATTATGACTCCAGAAACAAATGTTACCAAAACAGGAATGTCCTTTAAATCAAGCAAAAGGATTCTTCAGTGTACGGTATATACACGCGCAGACACACACACAGAGAGATGCATGCATACTTATATAAGAACACACAAACACATTTCTATTCTGAAAAGTACCTGAAGAATGGAATATTTATGAAATGAGGTAATAAATTGTGTACAGTGCAAGAAAGCAAAACTTAGAAATATAAAATATTTCCAAAAGGTAGAATGAAGGAGGCTGCCTGAATTAACGATGAACGAGTCGAAGGGAAGGGAAAAAAATATTTTTATGAGGCTATTAAGAAGGATGTGGCACAGAATCGAATGAAAGAAAGGAATCGCTCCTTATTCACAAAAGCATTTTATTTATTCACAGCAAGTTTCCGTGCATTTACTCTTCCGAAAGGGTGAGAACAAAGGGCAGAGAATCCAGCAGAGCATGATTTGTACGGAGAGCTAAGGTGAGGGAGGGCTTGGTCTTAATGATAGCCTCAGAATGGGAGCTACACCATCCTTTATTTACTCATGTCTCAACCACTTGCACATAGCATTTATCTTCAACACAGTCAGAAATACATTTTCCAAATACGGTGTGGGTTTTTAGCTATAAAGCTCCCATTGAGTCTAATGGGAGTCCCGTGGATAAAACCCCATGCTAACCTTTGAAAATGTATTCCAAAGTGTCGAAATAATGTACTATTTGAACATTATCCTCTTAAACTGGTGCTATGATGTGACTGAAGGGAAACAAGGATTTCTAAAGCCATATTTTGTAACATCGCATACGTAGCAGGGGTCTCTAAAAATGTTTACCTGAAAATGAGTTTCTTTTTCACTACAAGTGTTTTGCATTATTACATCAGTAGGACAAAACACTTTATAGCCACTGCATTAATTTTCAAATTATGAACTCTTGCCTTTTTTTTTCCAATCAACCTTACAAGGTCTCAGATAATCTGAAGTGGTACTATTGGCTGTACTTCATAAGCAGAATTGATTTCACTTGACACTGTTCACAAGTTATCTAAAGGTTCCAAAGCGTTAGGTCAGTCGTATATTTAATAAACATGAGAAGAATACTAACTATTAAGACAAAAAGCAACAGCAATAGCACTTAGACTTATACACCACATTTTTCCTAATATTAGCCTGGCTCTCAGATGCCCTACTGTATGCCTGTCTTGCTTCTTAGAAAGAAAGCCATGTCATTCCACATATGCAGCAGCATTCTTTCATAAATTGAAGGTGGTTTCATTCTCAATGAAGTCACTTTATTTAATGGAATTTTTAGATCTGTATGGTTCTGGTTATCCACATCCGCAATACTTCAGTTCATTATTATTATTATTATTATTATTATTATTATTATTATTATTATTATTATTATTATTATTATTATTATTTAATCTTTAGTGAGATTCACAGCCTTTGAGGCTGGTTAATAGCTCAGCAGCTCGAGTCCTAACCAAGCACCTAGGAACTGTTAAGGTATCGTCGGAGGATGTAAGCTGTTCCGAGTAAGGTGGTTTTTTGTAGAGTCAAAATGTTCAAGTCCGGCAATTTTAGAATTTCTAAATAGTGGGCTAGCCCTTTGGGTATTGCTCCAAGGGCTCAAATTACAATAGGGACAACACATGATTTCTTTTTCCACAGTCGCTCAACTTCAATTTGTAAGTCCCGGTACTTTGTGATTTTTTCTTGCTGCTTATCTTCAATTCATGCATCACCAGGTATTGCAATGTCAATGAATAATAATAATAATAATAATAATTATTATTATTATTATTATTATTATTATTATTATTATTATTATTAATTGAATTTCTATACTGCCCTTCTCCCGAAGGACTCAGGGCGGTGAACAGAATAAGATTTCATATACATATTATATATATATATATATATATATATATATATATATATATATATATATATATATATATAAATTTTCTTACTTCTTCGTAGGGTCTATGTGTGTTTTTCTTCTAGCCAGGTTTTCCCTACGTAGCCAAGGTTTTTTTTGTGAGCTGGAGCTACAAAAAAACCTTGGCTACGTAGGGAAAACCTGGCTAGAAGAAAAACATATATATATATATATATATATATATATATATATATATATATATATATATATATATATATATATATATATATATATATATATATATCAATTTTCTTACTTCTTCGTAGGGTCTATGTGTGTTTTTCTTCTAGCCAGGTTTTCCCTACGTAGCCAAGGTTTTTTTTTTTTTTGTAGCTCCAGCTTTCATTCGTCATCTTCAGGCTGGTGTTCTCGGCTTCGTGCTTCCAGGAGCAATGTGAGATCGCAGCTGTCTCTTCCTTTTAACTGCTAGTGGGGGTGTGAGCTGATTGGGTGGGAACTTGGCTGTGTTCTGATTGGGTGGAGGTGTGTTCTGATTGGTTAGGGGGTTGGCTGTGCTCTGATGGGATGGGGGGTTGGTTGTGCTCTAATTGGATGGGGGGGTGTTCTGTTTGGGTGGGGGCTTGGTTGTGCTCAGCTTAGTCTGAGTTGCAGGGGGATTTGAGCTGGTGAGCTGCGTTGTTGTTGTTTGGCTTCGTGTTTGTGGCCGTGTGAGCTCTTCATGGTGGGTATCAGTCTGCTTCATGAATGGATTGGAGGGGTTTAAAGTGGCTAATGATGCAGCTGCGGTCTGGCTTCTGGTCCTTGGTCGTGGCTCATTATCAGTGTGGGTTTGAGTCTGCTTTCTGTGTGGATGTGTGGTGGTGACATCCTGTGTGGCTCTCATGAGTGTGGGTCTGGTGTCATTCGTCGTGTTAGGGACTCGTTTGTCAATAAGGGCGGGTTTCCAAATGGCTGGTAGGCAGGAGGTATCGTCTCGTTTGTTCATACTGTGTGGGCGTTTTTCTATCTCGATGGCTTCTCTGATTATTCTGTTGTTAAAGTGTTCAGTTTTGGCGATAGTTCTGGTCTTTTTAAAGTCAATATCATGTCCTATGGCTTTAAGGTGTTGGACAGGGAAGAAGTTGGTTCTTATTTTCTGACTGAGTTCTTGTGTTCTTCTATGCGTGCACTTATTCGTCTGTTAGTTTGTCCGATGTATGTGGTGGGGCAGGCGGTGCATGGGATTTCATATACTCCTTGATTTTCTAACTCAATTTTGTCTTTGGGGTTCCTTAGGATGGTGGATATTTTTTGGTTTGTGCAGAATGCTGTCTTGATGTTATGTTTGTGGAGGATTTTGCTTATTCTGTCTGTGGTGCCTTTTATGTATGGGAGGAGGGCTTTGTCTTGGATTTTAGTGGGGGTTTCTTTTTGGATTAGGTTGGTGATCTTATTTCTTTGGAATCCATTGGATGTTAGTATGTTAGTGAGAGTGTGTAGTTCGGTTTTTAGGTGTTGTTCGTCAGCTAAGCGTCTTGTTCTGGAAATGAGTGTCTTGGCTACAGAGTTGATCTGGGCAGGGTGGTGGTGTGATATATATATATATATAAAAACAGTAAATAATAAATTGAGTCAACTTAGTGTATCTGCTAAGACCTTGGCATAGAATTTAGATGTTTATGCTAGCCCTGCTTGTTGAAACAGAAAGGTCTTCAGGGCACATCGGAAAGTGCGAAGATCTGGGATTATTCGTATTCCAGGGGGTATTTTGTTCCAAAGAGTAGGTGCCCCCACAGAGAAGGCTCTCTCCCTTGGAACTACTAGACGACATTGTTTTAATGATGGTACTATGAGTAGGCCTACTCTGTGAGAGCGTATTGGTTGGTGGGAGGTTATCGGTTGCAGCAGGTGGTCTCGTAAGTACTCAGGTCTTAAGCCATGGAGCACTTTAAAGGTAAGAACCAACACCTTGAAGCGCACTCGGAAGGCCACTGGAAGCCAGTGCAGCTCGCGTAGAAGAGGTGTTCATGTGAGCGCCATGTTGCTCCCATAATTACTCGTGCGGCCACATTCTGGACCAGTTGGAGCTTCCGGGTGCACTTCAAGGGGAGCCCCATGAAGAGAGCATTGCAGTAGTCAAGTCGGGAAATGACGAGGGCTTAAGTGACTGTGCGTAATGAGTCCCGGTCTATCTAATAAGTTCATCCCTTGAGGACCCCTTCATTTTAAGATCTGTGGCATATTATTTATCTTTTCCTTCTGTCTTTTTTCCCCTTCCTTTTTGGATTTTGATGCATTTCTAAAATTTCAAATTGCCCCAGCAATCCTTCTGCAGTTGGATTGCTATATACTTTAAAGGATAAAATTAGCAGCCCACAGATTGATGAACAGAGTTTAGGGAAGAGGTGAGTGAGGTTTGTGAACACTTACTCTGAAATATGTCAAGTGACCAAAGGGGAATTCAGTTTCGAGGGGGGGGAAATATACATTCGACTCAATATCATTTTCTTGGTCATTACTTCATGTTCATGGTACAATAATGAAGTAGAATAAGTTCACAGTATTTCTAAGGAATCCATCATCTACACTGAATTTAATCTGCATAAATACTGACTCCACATCTGTAGTTCAACATCACAGAAAAACATTTAACACACTAATAACAGTAATAAAAGAGGATAGAAGATATTGCTCTATAAACAGTAAACAACCAGATAAAAGCATAAATAAACAACAAATGCAATCATAAATGCTTAAGTCTAGGAGTGGGAGAAAATGAATTTGAAACACTTATTAATGCAATTATGTACAATGCACTCTCCCCAATGGACAGCCAAATCTAAATGTGCTTTCTAAGTCTTATGAAATTAAAAATGTGTACGAGGGTATATATTAAGAGAAAATGTGTTGAAACTATGTAAAAGAAGAGATTGGCACTTCTTAATTACCTTACTCATTTTGAGATGTTTAAAAAATATAAAACAGGTGCAGAAATGGGGTGGAAAAACTACTATCAGGAAAATGAGAAAACTGAACCGAAAACCAGTTTGACAGATTTGACAGATTTGCACCTCCCTCTCACTGGAGTAATAAATGCAATTTTCTTTCCTTATTACTGCTCTTTGGGTGTGTCTATAAGTTGAAATTGATCAGAAGGAGATTTTACTTTTCTTAACTGCATACAGTGTGTGTGTGTGTGTGTGTGTGTGTGTGTGTGTGTTCGTTCATTCATGTGTGTGTTTCTATACAATCAAATACTTATTAGATGAAACCTGCAGAAATGAGTTTTTAATTTGAAAACACTTAATTTTTTAAGACGCTACAGCCACCTACACTTGTGGCTCCTGAATCTCATTTAACCATAACTGATGACAAAACATGGTATTGTTTTCTGACATTTGGGGAATGGAAACCTTCAAACAGCTGCAGGTGTGGGAGTGAAGGAGTGATATCAACAAAAGGTAAAGGTAAAGGTTCCCCTCGCACATATATGCTAGTCGTTCCCGACTCTAGGGGGTGGTGCTCATCTCCGTTTCAAAGCCGAAGAGCCAGTGCCGTCCGAAGACATGTCCGTGGTCATGAGGCCGGCATGACTAAAAGCCAAAGGCGCATGAAACGCTGTTACCTTCCCACCAAAGGTGGTCCCTATTTTTCTACTTGCATTTTTTTACGTGATTTCGAACTGCTAGGTTGGCAGAAGCTGGGACAAGTAATGGGAGCTCACCCCATTACACGGCACTAGAGATTCAAACAGCTGAACTGCCGACCTTTCAATTGACAAGCTCAGCGTCTTAGCCACTGAGCCACCACATCCTGAGATATCAATATTTCACCTTAAAAGCCTATAATTTTAGCTTATAAATTGGCTAGATGCTTAACAATGAGAAAATTCAACTGGAGCAACCCAACTGAATAAAGGTCCCCCAAATACCACAGATTAATGCTGGATCTGATTATTTTGTCTTTTACACACACACACATATTCAGGTACAGAAAGTAAAAAATAAATATGTTTTATTTTAATTTTCTCTCAGTAACCATTATCATTTTCATTCTGCTCCTTTAAATATCTGATGGATTAGACAGCCTTTTGCTGCCCAATTCTTATATACAGCACAGTACAGTATACTCCAAATTTTAGGAGGGGAGGAAGAGGGGTTGGCAGCTTTATTTTTAATTATAGAGCTAAGCATTCAGGGATGGGTTCTAAATTTTATTACTACCAGTTCTGTGGGTGTGGCTTATTTTGTGGGCGTGGCTTGTCGGGGGTAATGTGACTGGGTGAGCATGGCCAACGTTTTTTTTAACTTTTTTATTTTTTTATATATATAATTTTTATTAATATATTCTATACACTAATACACAAATAAAATATACAATCCTGCCATCATGGTATAATATGATTACATTGTCCATAAGTATAAAGTCATTCCTTTATACATACATATTTGCCATCATATATATATACATCATCATATATCTATTCTATCCCACCTTTTCTGGACCCAATCATACCATACTTTCCAACTGTTATAAAATTCTGAATCTTTTTTACCATTGATCAATCTAGTTAATCTATCTGATTCTGCACACTCATTAATTTTATATATTATTTTCAAATCTATCGGTAAGTATTGATTTTTCCACTCCTGCGCATACGCTAATCTTGCTGCAGTGATAATGTAAATCAACAAGAACCATATATCTGATTTAACATTCAAAAGTTTTGCCCCCAATAGGAAAATCTCAGGTCTTAATTCCAAATTAATCTGTGTAATTTCCAAAATCCACTGCCGTATTTTTTTTCCAATATTTAACCGCCTGCGGGCAGGTCTACCATTGGTGAAAATAGGTTCCATTACTGTAACCGCACTTCCAACAGCAGGCAGATGTCCCAGGAAACATTTTAGCTAACCTCGCCGGGGGGAGATGCCACCGGTAGACCATTTTATATATGTTTTCTTTATATGAGGTGGCCATGGTTAATTTCATATTTTTCAACCAAATCTGTTCCCATTGCTGGAAGTCAAGAGGATATCCAAAATTTCGCCCTCCATGCTATCATACAATCCTTCACTACATCCTGTCCTATCTGCAGAGACAATAAATATGCATAACATTTAGATAATATCCCTTTCCCTCCTTCTAATAAGATCTTATCCAATTCTTGTCTTTTACGGTAGATTCCTTCACTATATAAATCTTTTTTATACCTGGAGTGCACTTGAGAATAAGACCACCAGTCTATCTTATATCCTTGAAGAGTTAATAATTCTCGTGACTTCGGATTACCCTGAACATCCAAGAAACCTTCATACATCAAGGTTTTCTCCCCTTTATACAATGTTGGGTAAATCTGAGCTTCCTGCGCCGAAATCCAACATGGAACTTTTGAATATATTCTTTTTTTTAACATTTAAAGGCATTTTTTCTACAACCTTAAGAGGTTGCAGAAAAAAAAAATGCTTTTAGAAGCCTCTGACGATCAGGCAAGTCAGCTGGGATTGCCAGAGGCTTTTAAAGGCATTGTTTAAAGGCATTTTTTTTCTGCTTTTAAAAGCCTCTGAGATCCCAGCTGAGCCGCGCGATCATCAGAGGCTTTTTTTTTACTTTTAAAAGCATTTTTTTCAGCCGAAGAGGTTGTAGAAAAAAAATGCTTTTAAAAGTAAAAAAAAAAAAGGGCCTCTGATGAGGTGGGCGGGGTAAGCAAGCGGCGACCGGGCCGGGGACTGGTTCGGGGGCGTGGCCAGCCAATGTTATTACCGGTTCTCCGAACTACTAAAAATTTTTACTACCGGTTCTTGCGAACCAGTGCGAACCGGGAGCAACCCACCACTGTAAACATTAATGAAAAAGCCTGTAGATGTGTAAATAGGTGTGCAGCAATTTCAGCTGCAAAAAGAAAGAAGACCATGAGCAAAAGTGGCCTTGTCTCACCTTCCCAACTCTACCCCTTCCTTAGCTGGGGTGGGCTAACTGAAGGAGGAAGTTACCGATAGTTAGAAGTTATAGAAGGACCAGAATGGAAGAAGAAGATATCCTTATATGTCTGTCACTTTTCATTTTTGCCTCCTCCATTGGCTTCCCCCTCTCCACCCCAGATGGATGTGGGGACAGGAGACCGAAAGAACTCATGCAGTATTACACAGGGCAGGGGTGTCAAACTGGTGGCATGCGGGCAGGATGCATTATACGCAGGCCACGCCCACCCTGGCTCCGCAAAGGCAAAAAAGTCATAAAATGTCACGTGGCGTCACGTGACACAATCGAGTTTGACATCCGTGACTCAGGTTCTTGTTTTATTTTATTTATTACTTTATTAATGTATTAATTAAATTTCTTAGCCGCCCATCTTACCACAGGATAACTCTGGACAGCTTACAGTTCAAGAACTAGTTATTAGCCACTATTCCATTCCACAGCCATTGGTCAGACCATGATAAGACAGCCGAAACAGAGGTCAGAAGCAGGAATCAGCACAATGTGGCATCTTTCAAAAAAAAAAAAAAAATTGGCAAAACTGACAAGGAGGAAAGCAAACTCCCAATACAAAGATAGCAGAATACACTCTCTGTCCAAGTTGGCAGAAACAAGGTTGCCTTGCTGGTGTGGTCTCTGCTAGCTGTGCTATCCGTGGGTTGAGAGACCAAATCTGAATTATAATGTTCTCTCAATGTGGGCAGCAAGTTCCTAAAAAGACTTTCATGTTGCCTATGGGCTACAGGTTTGAGACCTCGGCACCGACTACATATTAAAATGTAAATAAAATTAAATATAGGTCTGAACATAGCACAGCATTGAGTAAAGCCATTTCTGTAAGGAAATCATTTCATGAGCATAAGTTTAAATGTCAACTCATGAGAATAATTTACATTGAAGAAAATATATAATACATCTATCAACAGAATGAACTTTCTTCTCTGTTTCAAATTGTCTTGTAAAACTCTTTCCATAATGAAATACTGTCTGAATAGCTACATGCTCTGATATATTTAAAAAATGCATAAATATAAGCTATTTGAATGTTAACATTGAAAAAGAAAACCATTAGAACTCACTGAGGTGTATTAAAGAAAATGAGTCTCTGTGCTTTTTTATTCAACACTAAGTTTTTCATACACACTTCTATTCTGGCCTACTTTTATCCTCACTGACAATGAAAAATAAAGACCTTTAATCCAACTAACCTGGATGGATAATTTGTTCTGGAGTATTGACAATGACCACAGCAAAGGTGAAGCCTTTTGACAAAGGATGGACAGAAAAGGAATTTTCTAAAGCACGTTGGAGGTGAATCCAGAGCCAAGCAACATTTGAGAAAGTCGGAATAAGGGACTCAGTGATGGTTCTCACAATGGCCAACCAACTGCACAAGGAAGACTAGTAGACTTCCTACTAGTCTCCCAGCAGATGCCTTCAGAGACAGTTACGCCCCAGTCAAAGTTAATAGACATTGATCCCCATCAGGTCCATCTGTGAATTTGTTGATTCCTTTTTGAAATTAGCAGAACTGGTAGTTGCCACCATATCTTCTAGTGAAGGAGTTTCAACCACTGGGCATCACCATAGAGTACCAGGTCCCCAAGACCTGAATGTTCTTCCATCAAAGTCACATGCTGTTACTTTCAAAACAGAAATCAAGGAAACAGATCTCACAGATACCACTATTTCTAAAAAGGGCTTGATGTAAGACTCATTCTCCTCAGTTGGCTACTGGTACAGAAAAGCCATCTCTAGCCAGTGGCAAAATCTCTACACCTTTCCTATTAGGAACTTTGCTCTATTAGGCACAATCAGACAACCATTGTAGATGGCCAGTTCCAAGAAATAGCAACAAGACAGAATGTTATGACTGCAGCCTCCCCTCTGCCCTCTATGTCAGTGTATTGCATTCAGGTTTGGTGGAAACTAGATGTTAACTAGTTTCCACCAAACTGCGTGAGCTGCACTGGCTCCCGGTGGACTTCCGGGTGCGCTTCAAGGTACTGGTTACCACCTTTAAAGCACTCCATGGCATTGGACCTGGGTATTTGCGGGACCACCTTCTGCCGCCAATAGCCTCCCACCGGCCAGTACATTCCCACAGAGAGGGACTCCTCAGGGTGCCATCAGCTAGACAGTGTCGGCTGGAGACCCCCAGGGGGAGGGCCTTCTCTGTGGCAGCACCTGCCCTCTGGAACGATTTGCCCCCCGAGATACGGAGGATATCAGATCTCCAGGCTTTTCGCTGTGCCCTAAAAACTTTTCTCTTCCATCAAGTAGGGCTGGCATGAACCCCCCCCGCCATTTTTGAGATATTAGATTTTTAATTGTTTAATGGGTTTTAGCCGTAAGGTTCTTAAATTTTGGCCAAAGGGTATAATTCTTTTAAATTTTTAAATTTTGTATTGGATGTTTTTTACTTGGCTGTGCACCACCCTGAGTCCACTAGGAGAAGGGCAGTATACAAATTTAAATAAAATAAAAATAAAATAAATAAAATAAACTAGATGCTAACTTTGAACCAACTCTTATGAACTAATTGTTGTATTACTACACAGAAAAGTCACTCTGTGTTTCTTAGACAGCCAGAATTGTCCATAGGAGGGTACCCCTTTTCAGACTGCAAAGTCTAGCATTACTAATTATAATGTGTATGGTTATTTCCCAGTTTAGATAAAATTCTTGGGTGTTAGAGACACTGTCTGAGTCGTTGTTCATGGTGAGAGACTGAACTGTCAATCCAGTCAAACTTTGTACTTAAAAATGGGGTGAATTGTTCTGATGCTCAAGGAACAAACTGTCTTCAGTCAGCCCTAATAAAAGCTTACTCATTTAAAAACTTATCAAGTATATTTTTCTAGTTTACACATAAGGGAATTTAGGATTAATTGAACATTAATTAATTGAATATTTCACAGTTTTAGATGCTCTAGGATGCTTCACAGTTTTCATGTGTTGGGAAAAAGACTTATGTGTTTCCCAGGTTCAGATTAAGAAATGATCTCATAATAGCTTGAGTAAACCTTAGCTTTGATAACAGTTGTGAATAAGTTTATGAATTATTTCCCACATTTCTAGGTTGTTATTTAAATTCGGCAACAACAATATATAAATACCCCTCCTCTCCCCATCTTCCTAGCATCTTCATTGTGCTACCACCAAATTATCAGCTAGATCCTTCCCTCAACTTCCATATCTATTTCTGATATGGAAGCGCACTCACATTTGCGAACTGGTAAGGAAAGTAAGTGAATAAGTGCTATTGCTATTCATAGTGAGATTTTCTTTTTACACTAAAAACTGAAGTCATTTTCTATTCATTTCTGATGCTGAGAGCCTCTGAATATTTTCCTTCTGTCAATGAAATATTCAGCTTCTAAACCATATAAGGATTTAAATTCCCTTTATATTTCTTTCATACTATAATTATTATGCAGTGTTATATAGTTTATGTAAGTAATTTGGAATTAGAGAAGTACAGATAGTGCTACTTGATTTGATGTCTGGCTATTTCCTTGTCAAAGGCTAGGATGCTTAATTATGTTTTATTTGATATGTGCCAGATAAGATTTAATCTATGGTTTACAAAATAGTATGACTGGGTTTATGCATGGCATTAAACCAAAGTCAAACAACCCTATGACTTAGTATGACATATGATTCCTAAAACTGACTACATTTGTCTTCTACTTGTCCTGAGCAGTGGTTGGTGACCTAATCCTAATTTTTAGTATGTATGTAACCCTTTATAATTTTAATTGTTCTTATATTTATAATTGTCTTTATATTTCTATTTTTATTACAAATAAATAAATAAACTATTTTTCAACTCGGGGTTCAGTCCGATAAAGTTATATCCTGCTAAATTGCTGGTCAAACTTCCTAATGTGAAAAGCAATATATGATACATATTTTATCATAATCCTTTGTTTTTACTATTTACAAAAAAAGTTGCAGTATTCTCTTTGGATTTACTGGGTAGATTAAATTCAGTGGTCAAATCCAGTTGTAAAACTTATAAAGGATAATCCTCTCTAGAGTCATGCAATGTAGAATTACAAATCATCACTCAAGCAAAAAACTAGTGCTAGAATGAACTAAGCAGAAAATGGAGAGAAAGCACAAGCAAAAGGATTACAAATACCTGCTGCCATGCATCACTGCAATTTATATTTTGCCTGATTTAAGCAACAACCATTTTCAGGCAAACAATAAATAAATAAAAAATACAGAGAATAGAATCCAAATGATTTGTTCAAACTCCCTTCCAGACTTAATTATCCTGTCTCACAAAACTAAAACAAGCGAAAGCCATTAACTGGACTGAAGAAGCTACCGAAAAAATTATTAAAATATCAGAATTAGTTATACAGCCTTATCAAAATAACTGAAATTACTATCTTTCCTGCAACCCACTCAGCTCTCAGCAGTGCAGGCAGCTATGTTATATTGCCTAAAGCAATGAGACCAGTTCCGATTACTAGTAATCATTATGCCAGGGTTTTTTTTGGCTATATTTAATACCTTACAACTTTTGACTTGTTTCTGACACCACAGAAAGAGCATTTATTAATTTACAAATTATTAGGAAACTTGATAATGGTTCTTCCACATTGAAAACCTTCAGAGCAGTTTACAGATTATGAAAAGCAAATAGAGTAATAAATGCAAGCAAAAATGAACCAACCTCCATGTGCCATGGAGCAAGCAAGACCTACTGTATGTCTGGCAAAATAAGAGAGGGAGGGCAGACAAATTTTCAAAGAGAAACTGAAAATGACACATGTGTTCAGCCATCCTTTGAAGACAATGGAAATAAGAAGTTGAGCACTGTTAAAAATCTGAGCAAGCAGGCAGATTAATATAGGAAAGTGCTCCCTAAAATACTTGATGTTACACCAAGTGGAGTTAATTTATTTCCTTTTAACTTTTTGCATAGCCTCTCAGATTAACTGAGGAAGGGTCTGCAGACTGATGGAGAAGTTTACTTCTGCTGTATTAGTACTCTCCCATAGCACTTATAGCATTTAAACTTATATACCACTTCACAGTGCTTTACAGCCCTCTCTCAGCTGTTTGCAGAATCAGCATATTGTCCCCAACAATCTGGATCCTCGTTTTACCGACCTCAGAAGGATGGAAGGATGAGTCAACCTTGAGCCGGTGAGATTTGAACTGCCGAACTGCTGGCATTCGGCAGAATTAGCCTACAATACTGCAGTCTAACCATTGCACCACCACAGCTCTCCCATAATATTAAATCATATGCCTTGTCCTAATCGTGGGTTTAAGAGGCAGCAAAAGTGTTTTGAGTTATGACTGAAGAAATGTAGATGCCAAAAATAGTATTAATTCACATAATGAATACTAGTATGCAATGAATATTACTACAGTATTTCTAACTAACTGAACATCCCAACTTCTTTTCAAAAAACATTTGTAAATACAGACCTCCGGCCACAACTGAGCCCAAAATTTCCATAGCTAAGTAAGACAATTGTTAAGTGGGTTTTGTTCCATTTTATGATCTTTTTTGCCACAGTTGTACAGTTTTTCTTTTTCTTTTTATTAGTTTATAGCAAATACAAAAACAAATAGTAGGAAAAATAGGAGAGGGAAAAGGAAAGGGCAAAAAGTGCAGAAAAGAAGGGAAAAAGAAAGAAAAGGTGTTGCTTTCCGACTCCCTTTGGTACAGTAAAATAAAACAGTAACATCAAACCTCAACTTTTTACTTCTACATAGTAGTATAAACTAGCCATTGATATAGAAATGGCTTTTTTCCACCTCAAGTTGTTAAGCAAATCACAGCAGATGTTAATAGAATCATGTAGTCATTAAGCAAATCTGGCTTCCCCGTTGACTTTGCTTGTCAGAAGGCAGCTGGGAAGATTATAAATAGTGATCATATGATACAGGACAGTGGAACTGTCATAAATAGGGAGCAGATGCCAAGCATCTGAATTTTGATCACTTGACCATGGGGATGCTGCAATGCTTGTAAGTGTGAAAACTGGCAATATGTCAGTTTTTACAGTGCTGCTGAAACTTCAAATGGTCACTAAACAAATGGCTATTGTCCAGGACTACTTGTGAAATGGGTCATCCAATAAACTAAATCTGATCATTAAGCTATCAGAAATACTACTGCCTTTCCCTTAAAAAAATACTTACTTGCCAAAATAGGATAGCGTTGACTGCAAATTTGACCCAACTAATATAGAAACAAATAGTTTACACCATGCAATTATGGCTTACCTAGAATGAAAGGGAGAATGATATCAAAACAGCTGTCATAATTCCAGGCTAAATGTATCTATCCAAAACTAGAACCAAATCTAGTTAAAGGGAAGGAGAAGGAAAAATAAAATGAGGAGGGGTTCTAACAGCCAACAAATTCTATATTATTTTTGCCTAGGCAAAGAAATTTTGTGACCTTACATTCTGAAAACAGAATTAAGAGTTCTATTCATATGGAGCAAAGACCTACAGCTTTCTAATCCAGTATCAATATCCTTAATTTAAAAACTCTGAATTAATTTATCAACTTCAGTTGACATCATAATAATTACAGTTTTAATTAGGGATTGGAACATATGCAATTTGTAAAAAAAAAAAAAAAGGAAATGGGGGAAAAGTAACAGAAATAGGAAAAAAATATCCTAACTAACTTCTTTTTTAAAAGTTCATCAGAATTCGGTTATTAATCATATTAATGCTTCAGATCAAATCTTCCTTATGCTTCCTACATGATGTTTTAGCACCTACGATAAAAGCTTCATGACACCTTCCCAGAACCAGAAATTCACTATTCAAGAAGGTACAGTTCTTTCCTTTAAGACCTTTTAGAATGAGTAATACAACATTCAGAGCTTAATTAAGATTAATGTGAGAAACATCGTATCTCAAACATTAAGTTCTGAAGACCAGATACCTCCGTATGGACATGTTATGCTTTAATCAGATGAGGAATGAAAAAATTTGACAGTCTGAATTACATCTGAAACTTCCTAAAGGCCTTTCCAAGTTCCCCAAAGTGTCAAACTAGTAATTGTGAAATTTCTGTTCAATGACCCATTAGATGAGAAAACAAAGGATCAAGTATAAATGCTTTTCAGAGCCTTGAGGATTACTGGCAGCAACCCAAAAACAAAAGCAACTTTGCCAATAATTTATGGGCTTAAATATAATTTTGAGTAAGTGTCCATTTTTTGTTTAAAGGGCATGCAACAGTTCCTACTTAAAATTGACTTTTCTTTTACTATAAAGAAGAACAATTGGATAAATCCCAAATTGTGGTAGATTATTTAAGAACATAATTGAACAAATCAGTATGGATATGACATTTTTCATTTATTAAATAACTTGAAGTGTTACCTTAAAGTATATTTTTGTACATACATTTTCTCAGGAAGTAGTTAATGAATATTCTAATTAAAGAGCATAACACAAAGTCCTTCTAATTAAAACAAAAGCATGGATTTGTAGGGAGGAAAACTGCTACTTTGCTTCAACTTTATCTCCTTGATGACTGCACTAAGCAGTACAAGGGCAAAAGAAATAATTCTTTGGGCTTTCAAGAACAGTTCAAATCAAATATCAGCCCTGGGATGGTTAGGATTTCTGTGCAGAATATATCTTGATGATTTATCTGTTTATACATTATTATATGAACTTCAAAAACAGTAAATGTGTTATTACGAAATAAATAATTCCAGTTAAGAAAGCAGTGATAAAGCCTAATATTAACAAAACCAAGGTAAGAACAATTGTTCTTGAAAAAATTACTATATAGGTAGGAATCATTGAAAAATGCACAATATGCGAAGCATGTGTTGCTCTATTGCTGAGAGTTGATTGATATGTAATTTAAGATAAGACATGATGTGTATATATCAAATAATAAATTATTCCTTTCTTTCTGGTATAGCACATGGAATACAGAGACAGCCTCAACTCCATTACTATTTAATTTTGTACAGAATGCCTAAATTCCTCAGTTTAGAGAATCACTGCTGGGAGAATAAAATGTAATAATGCTATGGACAATACTCTGGATTCAGTGGAAGAAAAGCAGATTAAATATGCAATACATATCCCAAAATAAAACTTCCTTTCTGCTCATGAGTAGCGAAGTATTTTGGACCCCTGATATAAAGAACAATTTATCTTGCTAGTTTTAGATTTTCTGCATCCTAAGTAGAATTAGTTTTTCCTTCTATAAAGCCTTTGGAAAATAAATATTTTGATAAATAGCAAGCATATATATAGCAAACTTGGATATTGTTACTTTGTTATCTTAGGCAACTTGCATGAACACAGCCTCCATTACAATTCATGAAAGAACTAAGGAAGGTACTAGTTCGTAAAAAAAAAATCATACTGCACTATACCCTACCCTATTAATTAGACATTAGTAAACTTAAATTATTGTGGAAACTAAACATATTAGTTGTAAATTTGATTTGATAGACATGCGTAGCCATATTGGTGGGCACCCAAGCTCAGCTCCAGCACACATATGCGCACCGGCCAGCTGATTTTCGGGCTTTCTGGGCCCTCAGAAATAGGGAAACAGGCTGTTTCTTGCCTCCGGAGGTCCATGGGGTGGTGGGGAAGGCCTGTTTTTCTCTGTCCCCAGCCTCCAGAGCCTTTCTAGGAGTCTGGGGAGGGTGAAAACGGTTTCCCCACTCTCCCCGGAGGCCAGTAACCTCCCTATCATCACTGTGATAGACTGAGTCACTGAATTATTTTGTGAATAATTCACATAATAATAATTCACTAATAATAATTTGCTCTGCTATATTTTAAGCTAATTTTAATTTCTGAATGTTGCAGTACAACATATGAAATGTTAATACTTTTCTTCTGTATACCGTGTTTCCTCGAAAATAAGACCCTGTCTTATATATATTTTTTCTGAACCCTGAAATAAGTGCTTGGCCTTACTGCCATGTGCTCAAAAGCCTGATTGGGCTTATTATCAGGGGATGTCCTATTTGGGGGGAAACAGGGTACTAACATCAGTATATTATATTTTATATTACCATATATTTTATTTTTATAAGAGTAGTCTATTAAGTAAAGAGCTAGTTTGGTGTAGTAGTTAAGGCACCAGGCTTCTTCTTCCATGCCTAGATCAAACTTTAAACTGCCAGAATGAAGTACTGTCTTGGCTCTGTCATTAGCCAAAAATAAGTCATTATCGATACATGTTTCTAGTAGCAGCCAACATACCAGCAGGTGGGCTGAGCTCTGCGTTTCTCCACATTCACAAATAGCAATAGCACTTAGACTTATATATCGCTTTTCAGTGCTTTACAGCCCTCTCTAAGCGGTTTACAGAGTCAGCCTATTGCCCCCAACAATTTGGGTCCTCTTTTTACCCACCTCGGAAGGATGGAAGGCTGAGTCAACCTTGAGCCTGGTGAGATTTGAACTGCCAAATTGCAGGCAACCAGCAGTACTGCACTCTAACCACTGTGTCACCACACCGCAGGATCTTGTTATCAACTAAGAGTCTCCACTTCAGACACCAGGCTAAAAACTTGGGAGTTTTTAGTTCTACCTTAGGCCTAAGCCAGCTGGGCTGATCTTGGGATAGCCACCCTCTCTCAGCCCTGAGAAGGCAATGACAAACCATTTCTAAAAATACTGCCAAGGAAACTGCACAGACTAGTTCAGGCAGCCACAAGGAGTGAAGACTGCCCTGAAGGAGCGCGCGCGTGCGCGCGCGCACACACACACACACGCACACACACACACTTTTATTTATTCATCAAACTTAAAGACTGCTCATCTCACCCTCTCTCCCATTCTACAGGGAGTTTAGTAATTTGCAAGTTTCTTTGCTTCTAAACAATTAACAATTCAAAACATTTACTGTGATTGCAAAAGGAATGAAATATTTTTCCAACGAAGCACTCAAAGAGCATTAGAGTTTCAAAACATTGTTTGAAAAGTTCTGCCTCAAGAAAACAAAGAAAACTATGGACACAAAACTCTAAAAAATCTATGCCAATCCCATGAGCATTCAAGGAGCAGGGAAGGTGATAAATGATGAAACCTGCCTTGTCATATTGTGGAACAAACGTGGCCCTTTTTGTATTTGGCCCTTTTTGTACTGTCTTAATACTGCACACAAATATGTAAGGGACCAAACTTGGTTTGGGACAATACCACATACGTTGTCATTTTGATGAAATTTCCACATGCTGTGGACACTCCTAACTATTCTGATCTTGTTGCCCCAATACACTTAACCTGTTCAGCCTTCAACTTTGTCAAATTTCCTTACTAGTAGGTCTCACAGCACATAGAAACATGGAGCCAAAAATCTTCAACCTGGAACCTTTCCAAGGCTTGTAAATACTGTATTTGTTTACTTCAGGCTGACATTTTCTATGAATGGGCAAGCAAAGCCAACGGGTCATGGCAGCAGGAGCACAGCTCAAGTATATAATAATTAGAAATACTGAAATCCCAGAGGTAGTGAGAATCAGTATAATTCGTACGATTTGCACAATATACATGAACTTAGGTCTTCAATTTCCAAACAGAACGTAGATTCTCAAGAGAAAAAATAGGATCTAAAGTTGGTTTATAATATATTTATGACATCTACTATGATATTAATAGAATATGATTAAATAAAATATTAATAGAAAACAGGCAGCCAAAAATAATTGACTACAACAAAGCTGCCATCAATCTCCACTATTTTTTAAAAACAAGCAAGCTATTTTATGTGGGGGGAAAAAGTCTGTTATTGTTTACAAAAGGCTTAATGCATGTCTGCTGGATACCATGAATTAAAAAGCTACAGAATTTGACAAATGGAAAGAACCCAGATAATCTCTCGTGCTGTATATATGTGTGTCTCTTGAAGATGTTCAAACCATCCCTAGCAAATAATTTAATACAGAACTTCTATTTAATGAAATATAATTGGTTTACATACTGTGACTGTAGAAACATTTAGCAATAGACTAACAGTCATTTACTTAAGCCAAATGAATACTGTTGAACTATAACTCAAACCCTTGCCATTAGCTATAACCAAATTTCGGGAGAGGGGGGGAAATCAGCTTCCCCAAAAGGCTTCTTGCTTCCAGTTTTCGATACTAGATACATATGGACAAAGTATTGTATAAATTATTAAATTTAATGTTAATTATAGCCCTGCTCATATAGTCCTACTTTTAACTGCTATCACTCAAATAAAAAGAGTTGCATACAGCCTATCACACATCAGATACTTATTATCTATAGAGAGAAATCACATACGCACTCAGATGTACATATTATTAGAGTGATACAGTGGTAGTGCATCCAGAGAAATAATATTTATTAATTAATAAACCTCACACGGTTGATATTGGGGGGCAATAGGAGAGGAAGGTGTGTTGGGTATGTTCCCTGCCTTGAGTTATTTGAAAAAGTATTTAAGGCAGAATATGAATGAACGAATTTATGAAAAAAAACCATTACATATATACAAAAATATGGTATGTATGTCATTTCTAATTCACTTTCTTGAACTTTATTTACTGATATGTTCAACAAGATAAACCTACACAGAGTGAATTCAGGTTGGTCTTTGCAGAGGTTTCTAGTAACTAACTTCTTTTCCTCTTTATGTCAAGAAAATTGTGGGCTGTATAGACATCTTTTCTTTCTTAAGATGTTTTCAAGAAAACTCCTAGTTTTATGCTTACACCAAACTATCTTATTTTCGTGCAGCATAGTATGTAGTGTAACATCATGATTTCACGTATATTCAAAAGGTTATATTCAAAGCAACTGTTCTGGGTAATATAAATAATAATACAAAATACATAACGAAGCATAAGCAGAAAAAACAGCATGTAGCTTATTGTACCATAACGGATAAAAGGAAATTAAAATCTGTTCATAGATGGTACTCATTATAAAACACAGAAGACCAAGTGTCCTAGCTCATGATTCTTTTGTAAATACATACTTATGATTAGAAAATTCATACGAAAAATATATTGTGGATGACTGATTAAAAATAACAGCAATATACTCTTGCAATATTAAAAAAAATATTTTTAACATTTTATCTCTAATGTAACCAAGAACAAAACAAACTTGCAAAAGAATGTGTAGAATAGTTGAACTCATTCAGTTCACTTTATCATCTAGAAACCAATACGCTATTGGATATATAATGATGGAACAACAACCAGATAAATAGAACATAAGCACCTATCTCCAGGAGGAATAAAATACTGTACTTTCAATAGAAAACTAAAAAAAACAAACTTCTTCTACAAACCAATATCTATGGAGAAAATTTGTCCACATTTTATGAAACACATAGTTGAAAAAAATGGAGGCTGGTGAGCTATCTTCACCCAGCAAATGTGAGTGGTAGAAGATATGTTCTTATTCTTCCTTCTGAAGGTACTATATCTTTAGAGAAGCTTCTGTCATCCATAAAAATTGTAGAAGTAGTGGCAACTAATAGTCTGCAGTATTTGGATTCTTAGCAAGCAAATAAATTCTAGTTGTGTGGTAGATACACACACCCAAGAAAACGTGTCTTTGAATTAAGGAGGTGTAAAAGAGGCAGTGACAGGAGTCATCTATGTGTCTATGTGTGATTGCCTCCTTAAGTGCATATTTTCCTGAACTTTCAGATCAATTTCACATGTCTATGGAATTACTATTGCATTCATCTACCAATCCCATTTAACTACAGAAGTAATATATACAGGCATACAGGAATTTGGTGCCAAAGTTATTGTATCCCAAATTGGATGAAAGAACTGAATTATATTTGCAACAAACAGCAGCACCACCAACTATATCTTATGTGCCCACTTGTTGACTATCTTCTTATCCACTTTGCTTAACCTCCCATCTCTAAACGTATCATTAAAAGAAATATGTTACTGAACTGAATTCCTACTTATACCACACCTAGACATTTATATGATAGTGGATATTGGAAAAACAAACAAACTGAGATTCTGTTTTAACCCACAAAATACTGAAAATGGTGCAGCCGTATTAACTTATATTGTGATGTGGAATTCAGAGAATCTGAAATGAAATTCTTTCAAACTTCATTTACATTTTTGTGGTACTGTGTAAAATATTGGAAATCCAATAAGTAGTTCAAAATTTCAAAATTAAAGATTTATGCTGTGGCCCTTTTCTCTTCCCTTTCTTCCCCCTTCCCAGAATTTACATGAAATATTTCATGAACTGAACCTTTTTGAACCTTTTTTTCCCCGTATGTTCTTCATAGAAGAAAATATACACAAACTCAACAACAGGCTACCCACAGGCTGATATGCACATCTTGTTGCCCAATGAGTGGATAACACTGTCAACTTGAATAGAGATATTCAACTAATAAAGAACAGACCAACTCCTGTCATATTTTGAGAGGACGAAAAACAAATTTAATCCCCGAGCATCAAATAAGTGATCAGTCCTGTCAAAGCAGAGCAGCCATCTGTTCAGTACCATGCGGATTGTTCCCAGTTGAATTGTCAGAAACACAATACATACTCCTGAGTATTGAATACTGAGTGATCCTAGGAATTATGCATACGGCGCAGTATTTCACAAGACTGTCATAAACAAACCGTATTCCAGGTAAATTGCATATTATTTTTTATTGTGTTTCTACCCATTTTATATCTTGGTTCCATTATTGTTATGTATGATTTACCACAAAGGGTGCTATCAAAGTAAATGTGCAAGCATGGATCTGATCAAAACCAGTTCTGTGTGATTTGTGGAATAGGGCCCTAATATATATTTTAATCATCATAATCTGCATCCAACCAAAAGAATGTTAATGTTGCCAGTGAAGGAAAATGTTGCCAGGACTACAAAAGAGGAACGTGAACAGTTTATAATATTTGTTTCAATTGCAAAAAAGATAATCTGTGACATCAACTGCCCTACACATAACACCCCAAACAATGATCTTGGTTTTTTATGTGGCTTTTAAACATATAGGCATGTTATGTTATATGACATATTCAAATGTATTCATATCATGTCTTTTTAGTTTGCTTGATTTTAAGTATGATTTTTTTTCCTACTGGATTCATTTACTTTAGCCCACATACTTTAATATTTAACCGTGTACTCAGTGCCAATGAAAGCTAATATTTAAAAAGTAACGAAGTTGATGAACTTCATTTTATTTTTCAGTTTCAATACTTTTTAAATCTAGATATGATTCATTCCACAGGCCTAATATGAAACGAAGAATGGAAATTTGTTTGATAATGAGTCAAGGATATACTTCAAACGAAGTTTCTTTATATCTGCTTTGGGAAAAAAGAGTCAATAAGAACAAAAAAATCTGTATTATTTTTCATAAATATATAATAAAATATATCTTTCAAAAATGAGGAAGATTCATATGAATGTAGGAGGTTCTCCAACTAAGTGTTTTTATCCCTGTAACTGAGCCCTTGAATATTTCAGGTTGGCAACACCATTCAGTATTAGATATACTTCTATCCAGATCAGTGAGTTTTCTTTTACCATTATTCTTCTATTTTAAGAGATAATCTCCTTCATCTACTTCCAAATGCTTAATAATGATATCTTCAATCTTCTCCAGACTGGAAGAAATCTTTATAGTTCATATACTGAAGTCCTTACAGCCCACACCATGATAATATAATGGTTAAAAAAAAAAGACAAAATTCCAAGAAACCCTCAATAGCAAATTATTATGGGACAGAACCAAAGTCTCTCATGATGACTTCTAGATATGTTCTTCTAAAAAGACTGGAGTCTCAATACCTCAACATTACTCAATTCTTTTCAGATCAGATGACTGCTGCCTTGAGAACTGTCTGGAATAGAAATCTAGAACATAAATGTAAGAAGGAAATACAAATAAAGAAGAATACAGTAAATGATTATATTAAATGTTTCAAAGATGTCAAGAAATACTTCTATCAGAATTCACCAACAAGTTATCCCAAAGGTGCTTTTTCAACAGGCAACTGGACTTTCTGGTTTTTCTTTGAAAACGTTTCGCTTCTCATCCAAGAAGCTACTTCATCTCTCAGCTGAAGAAGCTTCTTGGATGAGAAGCAAAACGTCTTCAAAGAAAAACCGGAAAGTCCAGTTTCCTATTGAGAAAGCACCGTTGGAGAAATCAAGACCTGGATGATTGAGAATCTCCATAGTCACCAACAAGTTACTTGCATTCAGAAATCCACAAAAAGAACTCCTGCCCACAAAACTGACCTCAGACTGGAATTAATCCAAAATTAATCAGTATCACCTGCAACAGAGAACCATCATCTCCTCCTTGACCCTTTGACCACTTTCTTGAACACATGAAACAGTTTAGTTAGGGTCAAGTCTTTCCTGGGTATGAAACCAATATGCAGAGGAATAAAGAGTGGAGATGAGATGTCTTCAATAAAAGTTATTTGAAACAATGTTATCATTAATCTTCTATATTTTAGGAGTAAGCCTAATCTGTTACCTGCCTTCTCACTTGCCTCTCCATCCCCATTTGTATTAAAGGTGAGATACTGTTTTAAGAAGGGATGCGGTGGCTCAATGGCTAAGATGCTGAGCTTGTCGATCAAAAGGTCGGCAGTTCAGCGATTCGAAACTCTAGTGCCGCGTAGATGCACTAAATGCAAGTAGAAAAATAAGGACCACCTTTGGTGAGAAGGTAACAGCGTTCTGTGCGCCTTTGGCATTTAGTCATGCTGGCCACATGACCATGGAGACGTCTTTGGACAGCGCTGGCTCTTCGCCTTTGAAAGGGAGATGAGCACCACCCCCTAGGGTCAGGAATGACTAGCACATATGTGCGAGGGGAACCTTTACCTTTACCTTACTGTTTTAAGAGCTTTTAGACTAGATATGAAGAAACCAAGGATACTGAAACAAAAATGTTTTATGTGAAGCATAAATTTTCATCACATTTAAGAAACACATTGTTGCAACTGTAGTGTAAAAGGGAGGAAAAAACTTTTATGTTATAATGATATCATAACAGAAAAAAACACGAGGTGCTCTAACGAAGATATCATCAGGTGTTAAGAAGTTAAGTAGGTCTTTGAATTATTTTTTATTCTACTTAACTGGTCAGTACAATTCAGTAGGCAAACATCTATACAGTAATCAGCTCTCTGATGTCCTAATCATCCCATATTCACATTAGTTATCCTCAGGCTTCAACAATTAGTTTTTCACAGAGAAACATCACAACTGTAAAAGGACTTGATACAGGTCTGGCAAAAAAAGGTTAATTATGTATTCTCATTAGATCACTGACATCAATGATAAATGCTATTTGACAGACAAGTTTCATCTTGGTTTCCTTTCCATTTAAATCTTCCCTGGTGGAAAGGTTTTATTTTTCACTTTCACTATCAATGCTCTCTATGGGGCAATATTTCAAACAAAAATTCTGTTTTGTATCCGCCTTTTGTTCCAGTTACTAAAGATGCTTGCTTCCACAGTGCAAATCTTTTAATTTCCCCTTCTCCTGATTCTAAACAACCTAAAATACAAAACAATAGGATTTTTATGAACACCAGAATGAATAAAGAATTGCCTTAGTTTAAATTCAGTATTAAATATAAATTAAAGAGGGAATGTGATTCACACAGGTGACTTAGAGTTTATATTTTTATTGCACATTAGCTGTATTTAATTGTGGGTTTCATAATTACTTTTAAAAACAATTCTTTTTTTGTTTGTTTGTTGAAGTCTATCATGCCCTTCCTCTAGGACTTCAAGGTAGCATACATAACACTCTATTTTTTTTTCCTTTACAAGAAAGAGAGAGAAACAAAGACTTACCTAAAGGTAGATTTGCACATGGGTCTCCCTGGTCCCACACAATCATAAGTATTCAGTGCACAATTACATTAAGACTTAAATCTCAGAAGTATTTTTTATAAAACCGAAGATGAACTTGGAAGCTATACCACTTTTTATGGATATTATTCACTATAACTGTGTTTCTCAAATTCGGTATCTTTAAGATGTATGGACTTCAATTCCCAGAATGCCCCAGCCAGCATGGGGAATTGCACTATAATACAGGTAATACTCTACAGACAACAATTCATTTAGTGAATGTTTGAAGTTACATCATCACTGAAAAAAGTGATTTATGACAGTTTTTCACACTTACCATTGATTCAAAATTCAGATGATTGACAACTGGTTCATGTTTATGATGATTACAATATCCCAGATATGTGGGATCACTTTTTCTGACTCTCTGGCAAACAAAGTCAGTGGGCAAGCCAGATTAATTTAACAACTATGTTGACTAACTTAACAACTGTAGTGATTCACTTAATAACTGTGGCAACAAAGGTCGTAAAATGGGGCAAAATTCACTTAACAACCGTCTTGTGGACTCAATTTTGGACTCAATTGCAGTTTTAAGTTGAGGACTACCTGTAATAGTAATTCACTACAGTCCTTTGCACTGCTCTTTTTATGAAGGAAAAAGATGTAATTCCTCAATACCAATTCAACATGGCCTCTCACTACGGATGAGGTTTCTTTCATGTGCAAGATCTGGCTGATTAGATTTTGAATTATTCAAGATCGGAGCAGAATTCTCAGTTTGATTAGATAGCACCTGGATGAATATGTTTGGGCTCAGAAGCTAAATAGGACTGGGCATGTTAATTAACTCACAGAAGACTATCAGGGCATCTGAGAGGCACTTCTTCATCAGTGCAGTTGCCAAGAAAACTGTGAGTATGTTCATGAAGTCACCAAGATTTTACCTTTATCAAACCTGCTCTACCAGCTCTCAACAACTATAGTACTTTGGTGGTGCTATGGGCAGGGATGAAATCTACTTACTTTCCCTACCGATTCGGAAGTACATGCCATCATCACGTCCAATTTTTGACCCTCTGCGCATGCACAGAGGGTTAAAACCCAGGAAGTAATGGAGTCCGGGTGGGTGGGCGGAGCCTCACACTGCTGCTGCTACCAGCTGCCGCTACAGGCTCATGCGAGCTGGACAGAACCGGAAGGATTCCACCACTGGTTATGGGGCTATTCTTGAAGAGAATTTGGAAGGCATATTTGGTACAGAACTAGGCAGTGCTGTCACTTCTGGGGGCCTCTAGGTTGGTACTTATGGTACTACTGTTGTGCAACCTGTATGGGTTACCAATCTGCTTCTGAGTCCAGTTCAAGGTGTTGACCTTTAAAGCCTTCTGTGGCATATATTCAAGTTATCTGAGAATCCCAGTGAGACTAGCCTGCCCCACTCACTCCAGCAGAATGGGTCTGCTGCTAAGGAATTCTGGCTGGTGAGATTAAAGAGAAAAATCTTTTCCACTGTGGTCCCTCCCCTGTGGAACATTTTGTCACTGGAAATGAGAACTACTCTTAATCATTTGACTTTCTGGAAGGAGATCAAAACCTGGCTTTCCCAGTTGTCTTGGGGCCATAAGGAGGGCAGTCAAGGTTGAAGGTGGTTGACAGAATAGGAAGAAAATTTCATTCCTGTGCAATCCATCTGCTTAGTTCTAGCTT
This sequence comes from Arizona elegans, assembly GCA_022577455.1. Taxonomy (NCBI): domain Eukaryota; kingdom Metazoa; phylum Chordata; class Lepidosauria; order Squamata; family Colubridae; genus Arizona; species Arizona elegans. The sequence continues at coordinate 112,161,083 of JAKOOJ010000001.1, forward strand.
TTTTATATAGCTTTTAAAAAATTACTTTTTTCTATATTTTCACCGTCTGTAAACCCCTCAGAGTTGCTTTATTGATGAGGGGGTCAGCATATAAATTTAATAAATAAATAAAATTATTAAGGAAGTCTCTTGGAGACATGTGGCTTGAGGTTCTGGTTGCTTGAGATGCTCTAGCAGTCAATGACCCAAAATTTAATTCCTGTGCCAACAAGACATATATTTCCTGGACCTGGATTATTTTAGGGACATGTTACAAATTAACAGGAATGGTAAAAGCACCCAACTAGTGATAAGATTCGGATCTTATCCCTAGCATTATAAAGGGAATTTACAACCTGAGATCCTCAAGTTCAGATTGGGAGCTAAAAGCTAGCAATATAATACAAGTAAGACACTAGTACAGGTAGTGTTTGACTTACAACAGTCCATCTAGTGGCCATTCAAAGTTACAACTGCACTGAAAAAAAGTGACTTATGACCGTTTTTCACACTTACAACCATTGCCACATCCTCATGTCATGTGATCAAAATTCAGATGCTTGGCAATTGACTCATATTTATGATGATTGAAGTGTCTCGGAGCCATGTGATCCCCTTTTACGACCTTCTGACAAACAAAGTCAATGGGAAACCCAGACTCACTTAACAACTGTATTACTAACTTAACAAATGCAGTTATTCATTTAACAACTGTGGCAAGAAAGGTCGTAAAATGGAGCAAAACTCACTTAACAAATGTCTCACTTAGCAACAGAAATTTTGGGTTCAATTTTGGTCATAAATTGAGGACTACCTATAGTAATGTGGAAATGAACACACTGTTCATTACAGCACTGTTGCACTGAAGATATTCTTTCTTTCTCAACGTCAGAGCAGTCTCTAATTTCCAAACTATAAGTTTGATTTCTGGGGATCAGTTTGACTTTGTCCTTTGTCCTTCCTTTTTAAGTATTAACATCCTAGACAGAAAAGCATTATTTAAAAAAAATAAATCATATGGATATTATACAGGAAAATATTCTCTTTACAAAGCAAACCTTGTAAAGAATAATAATACTTCAAAACTTTTTTTTTCCAATGGATGATAATTATTCAATCCATCCTGATACCTCTGATAATGAATTTAATTTTTAACTTATAATTATTTTTGTTTTAGAAAGAAGTAAAGGACTTCTGGAGCACATAACAATAATCTGTTCCTTCATATTCTTTACTGAATTGGCATATGCATAATAAAATGCCATAAATTTGCAAGGCATTTTTAACAAGCTTTTGGAATATATGCAGTTCAACTAACCATTTATTCTTCTTAACAATACTGTATATTAAGAATGCCAATTACAAACTGTATTTTTCAGAATATAAGATGCACCTTTTTACCGTCAAAAAGAGGGTGAAAATCTGGGAAGAAAAGCACTTTCAGGCGGCAGCGCTGCTATCCCCTCCCTGAATCCAAAACGGTTCCAGTTCCCTGCTGCACAATGCAGGGGAACTGGCCACCGCCTGAAACGCGGCTCTGAGAATTGCATTGGGGAATCCGGCCAATGGGCAGCAGTGGCTGGAAAGGAGGGTCATTTCACTTTAGGGGCTCCCATTCTTCTTGGCTCGGCTCCTGGGCATGGAGAGGACTTAGGTGCCAGCAGCGGCTCCTCACATTGCTGGAGAGTGAAGTCATTGCGACCATTCTCTGCCCTGAGCTGCCTGCTGGATGGCCAGAGGGGTGACCAGCTGCGAATCGTGGGGCCCGCCTTGTTCACCAAAGTTGCCAGGCAGATTCCCCCCCCCCAGACCATCCCAAAGAGGTTTGTTCCTCAGGCTGTGCCCTAACCCTTCCCCCAGAGCATGCGAGGGGTCTCTTCGGGGAAAAGCGAGTAGTCCTTGTGGATCATAGGAGCACCCCAATAAGTTTTCTGGAAAAGAACTTCTCAGTAATCAACGCCCTCTTTCCCAGACAAGTCTCTGAGGCACCTCGCTTGCAGGAGGAGGAGGAGGGCAACGTAAAGCAGTGACACCTTAAATGTTGGTAGGAAGAGGTAGAATTCTTTTTTTCTTGTTTTCCTCCCCCAAAATTAAGATGCGTCTTATATTCCGGTGCATCTTATACTCCGAAAAATATGGTAATTACACATATTAATGCAGATACCTTTTATTCATCTTGAAAAAAACACAAATGTGGAAAAATGCATTAGTTTAAATATTTCATTCTAAATATGACGAAAGATTAAATATTCTGCCAAGCATGCTGTGTCATAGGCTTAAGGTTATGATTTGCAAGAAAGTGAAAATTGGATGTCCAAGGAATTCAGTCACTGCACATCTAGATTTTTTTGGTGCAGTAATGGGATAAAGCAATGCAGTTAGAAAAATAAATCAGGCTATCTACATTTGAAATTCAAACTATTGTTTATGGATTTTTTAATATATGCTTAAGAACTTTTCATACACATTTTCAATATTACTCTCCTTGTTCAATCATAATCACAAGCACACAAATGAGCCTCCCCAATCATTCATATTTGCATGCATACTCATGCACATCACTCTCAAATCTTGTTTATATTGTGTTAGAATATAATTTTGATTTATACCCATCCCTTCAGGCATATCCAGATTTTATTCTTGAGCTCAGGATAAAGTCTCAGAGGAGTTTCCTCATAAGATAAAGATGAAAATTTTGATCTATTTTTATTTCTATCTATACCTTCCAAAACTCCCTTAGCTCCAGACTGACCTTTTAACCACATTTCCCCTAAAGGAATAGTCGGTATATACACTCATAAACAAAGAGAGACAGAATTTCATCAGTTGAACATTTAACCTTGTTCCAAGATTTATTTCTCTGGACTTAAGTGTGTTGGAATTTCTAATGTATTTCTGCGGAAAGAAAATATTCTACAGCAGTGGTTCTCAACCTTTTCTTTACCATGGACTCCCTTTAAATACCTTTTGTGGCCATGGATTATGGCCATTGACCCCTAAAACCTAACTCAAGATTTAAATCATAATATTTCGTCAAGACTTCATGGATGCCCTGTGACAACATTGCAGCCCCCCAGGGGTCCACTGACCACAAGTTGAAAATTATAATTCTATAAGAATCCTGAATCCAGAACCCAGCTTGGTTCATAATAGAACCACATTTAAATAGTTCATCGATACAACAGTATTTCATTCAACCATGAGCGAAACTGAAAACTTAGCTATTACTAAGTTATTATCACCTATCATTTTATGTGTTTGATTTTGCTGCTGGCATGGCTGTACAAATTAAAACATAAAAGATTCATACCACTGAATATGTTTGTAAAATAAATAAAATTAAATATAGATGTACCATAGATATAGATAAAAAGATACACACAGAGGAAAGGAAGTATACTAAAAATCTATAATATGAACTACATTAAATGTTGAAATCGGAAATTTTATTCTAAACACTCCTTATTTGCTTGACACATTTCCTAAATTCAGTAACTTATTTCTTTGAAATTAGATTGTGCTATGGGGCACCTATACTTTTCATACAGCCTGTCTATATATCAAGATTTGTCCAATGTTTTCAACTTAACCAGGATAATAAAGGTTGATTAGATAACAGCATCTGCTTTCATACAAATAATATTTTTATTAGATCAAGCACTTTTAAAATCTGGCTTGTTAGTTCAATTAAGTTAAAAAATATTCATACAACCCATAAAGAGGTTTGTAGCTTTATAAACATTACTGCTACTCCCAAATACTACTTAATGACAACATAAGTATTTTAAGTTTTAAAGTTTTAAAGCTAAGTAGCAAATCATAAATATTTAAGAGATAAAATAAGTACCCATAATATTAATTATAATTTTATCCTCATCACACAAAGGGAGAAAATTGGAACTGCTTTCAAAAAGAAGAAGCAAAGTAGAAAAATCCCAGGCTTCACATTCAGAAAAACTGATTCTCATATAGGCTTTTGTGAAAATAGGTGACATATTTAATTATAACACATGTACAATTAGACAATGATTTGAAATCAGTACTGTTGCAAAACTCCTGATATACTTATACCTGATTTTTTTTTAAAAAAAATATTCATCTATTAGGCACCCAATTCATAAGCAACTAAGGGCAATGTATAAAAATTAATAAAACATAATTTTATGTTTGATAATGGTATTGGATTTTGATTTGACCCGGAGACTATAACTAATGCAAAGTGTATAAACTTGCAATATCACTCTTCTTGATATTCTTGAGAAAATAGTAGGCCAGGACTGCCTATGTCAGAATAAATATGAGATGCCAGAATTTATATTCCTTTCATCATCACTTCTAGGCCTAATAATGTTCACCTTTCCTCTCACAGATCATGGGAGCATTGCCTGATTTGCAATGATTTGATTTGCAATCTCCTTCAGATGGGAAATAATTGATTTTGCTGCAAAGGGGACACCTAGGTCAATATCTTCTATGTTTTTAGCTAAAGAACTCTTTCTGCCACTTTCTCCTACTGTTGGCCTTTATGGTAACCTGATGAAGAAGCAATATTCCCATATTAAAGTCAATATTATATGATGATTAACTTATTATATTTTAGCCTGAAAAATGACATCTTCAAATTCCTATCAACATTCCAAATCATCACTGGATGATTTGTATTTAGTCAGTGTCTAGATTCAACCCACATCAATGGTTGCTGTTGAGACAAAATTAAGGGAGACCCTCATATATGCAGTCTTTGGTGAAGAATAGAGAAAACATAAGATAGAAGAGCAATAAATAAATATACAGCTAAGGTATTTCATAGTCCTATGCATTAAAATTAAAGCCAACTCACTCAACTGGACTGGCTTTAAAGAAAACATTTAAGATGGCAGAGTGAAAATGAAGCATACGTGGTTTTGTTTTAAAAATCTAAAAGATGGAGCATAGCTTATCTTCCCATATGGGACTTCATCTGGGTCCCATATGGGAAGATAAGGTCCATCAATGCTGCCTCAAGAGTTTTCCCCAGGCTGCTCTTGAAAAAAAGAGAGATCTCAGAATTTCTCAAAATGAAACTTCTCCTGAAATCATATAGCAGGGGTGTCAAACTGGCAGCCCATGGGCCAGATGCATCACATACAGGCCACGCCCACCCCAGCTCTGCGAAGGGAGAAAACGTTGTGAAACGTTACACAACAGCAAAGTGGTGCCACGAGTTTGACACCCGTGTCATGTAGGTTTCAATCTCTTTTGTGTATTGCTTTATAATGGAAATTTGTTACCTAAAAGGGAATATGCTTTTTCTCCTCCACTAACCGCTTTCTTCCTCCACTAACTTTAGTAAAAATGCCAACAGAAATCATTATCAAATAGACTTTTTGTCTATTTATCTAGACTATCTAGACTTTTTGTATCATATTTTTCATTTGAAAAACTACTTATACTATATTTCCCTGTCAGTCTTATATAGTGCAGAATATTACCAATTGAAAGATATGAAGGTTTATGTGACTGCCCCTAAGGTTAATGGGACTACAATACATATATCTGGAAGCAAAATCTGACCTTAATCATATCACTATAATCAGTACAATCAAAGCCAGCCAGTTTAACACTGGAAGTGCCCTGAAGTATTACAGCTGCTTCAAAATTAATTACTCTCACTCATAAGTTGATTTATCCAAATTATGCAAAGTTGCAAAGTTCCTAGGGAAAAAACTCTAATGATGTATGTATGTATGTACCGCATGTATATATGTATGTATGTATGTACGTACAGTAATATGTATGAAATTGATATACTGAGGCCACAGCTATAGAAATGTCGTTTGGAATCATGATAAGGCAATTCTGGAAAGCATAGTAATCATAAAAAAATAAATAGAAAATCAGTTAAAATGTAAAAACTATTAATTTAATAATTAAAATTATTAAAATTAAATCATCCTGTTTTCTTAGGAATGGAACCAAGATAAAATTCCAAATGACATTACTGGAACTGTAGCTTCAGTAATTATTCTTGAAAATTATGTGCTTACCAATAAATGTATAAATGAGAGTGATAAAGGATCATAAACTTTTATAGATATCTCCCACCCCACTTCATTGTACTATCAATACTCTTTTCATGAAAAGTCTCGAAAAGACTGTTGTAAATATGATCTAAATGCTTGTGAATACTGTTAATGAAATACTTTTTGAATGCTTATGAAATTTGGCTTCATAAAAGATTCCTCGGGTTTAAATGGGAAAGTGTAAGACATTTCCAGTAAACATAAGGCTAAGAGAGTAACTGATCCAAGGTCCCTAATTGGTTTTGTACCTAAGAGAGGTCTAGAATTCGCAGTCCCCTAGTTTTTAGCCTGGTGCCACTACAGCAAACTGTTTCTCCTTTTAATGAATGCATTATCAATATTTATGAAATGAATAAAGCCTATTGTTCAATATCAAATGTAGATCTCACTAAAGCATTAAAATTACCTAGATCAAGTAACATTTTTACAATGCAGATGGTACAAATGGCTCTTTCATATAGGATGTGACTATGGACTATAGTGTTTACTTAAGTATTCCAACATACGGTAAACTAAAATAAATACTCAAATAATGATATGTAAAATAGTTCAATATTTTAAAAATGAGAAACATATACAATTGAATGCATTGCTAGGTTGCAATTTTTAAACAGGTTTTAAGAAAACTGTTCCATTTGTACAAAAATCAAGCAGTGCCAGTTGATCACAAATGTAATAGTTATAGAAACATAAAATACTAATTATATAACCTGCATCAATCATGTCATGATGTACAATATGCAATTTGGGCCATCTCTGCAATTTGATCATAACACGTAACATCATTCCCCCCGTCCCCAGATCCACATGAGTATTTGTTCATACTGTGATAAGATCCACTGTGTAGTTTTTCCACATAAAATCTATGTGTGATGTGTCACAAAAGATAGTGGTAATGATGAAAACCAAGGACTGCAAAATCCAGGATTGTAACCTATCTATACAGTTGCAACAATCTATATTATAGAACACATATGGCATAAATAGGGATCATGTCATGTAGATCCTTTAAGCATAGTCAACCAAACACAGGTATAAAAAGGTATAGCTTTTCCCTTTTCAGTCATGTCCGATTCTAGAGGGTGACGCTCATCTCCGTTTCTTAGCCAAGGGAGCCAGCATTGTCGAAAGACATTTCCGTGATCATATGACCAACATGACTATATGCCAAGGTACATGAAACCTTCCCACCAAAGTGGTATCTATTTATCTACTCACATTTGCATGCTTTCAAACTGCTAGGTGGGCAGGAGCTGGGGCAAGTAACTGGAGCTCACTCTGTTGCATGGTGCTCATATCTTGAACTCAGACTATCAGGTTTCCAGCTGACAAGCTCAGCATCTTTAACCACTGAGCCACTGCAACCCCGAAACACGCTTAGAAATGCTCTTTGTAAGAATTTTGTCCTTGCATAAGAGATCCACATGGAGACCTTAACTTATCAATATGAACCCTTGTCTCTTGCATACTTTCACTATTACATATTCAAGCCAGTACTTCAGCATGGCCCAGTGAAATTGTTATTTGGCTAATTTCTGTCCTCTTTTTCACAACTAGCAATCAGTAATGTTCATTTTCATCAGCTGTACATAACATTTGATAGAACCATCTGTAATAATACTAATTCACACTGCTATAACATAAGAATAAAAAATTGCAATAGACATCAATTAAAAGACAAATTCATTCACAACGTACTTGAAGGCCAATAGGATAATTTTGCTTGAAGCAGTGAATTAATTTAAAAGGGGGAAACATTCTATGAGTAATTAACAAGTGATTGTACCAGTAACATTTCTCAAAAGGCGCTTTAAGGTTATTTGGAAAATGATCTTGAAAGCAATTACCAATCCGCTGCATCTCTGTCACATAAATTTACGTAGGTGTCCACTAGGCTGCATATCTATATAAATACACTTTATGAAGAAATTTATTAGGCCCTTCAAATAAAACTATAGAACAAGCTGATTAAAATTTCTATAAATCAATTGCTATTACACAGGTTGCAACTGTTCTTTATTATTCTCAGAAAACACTTTAAAATTGATAACCCCAATCTGAGGATCTCCAGATGTGCTGTAATTGTAATTCTCACCTTTCTCCATCTCATTGGCCATTCCAACTGGAAATTATACCCATCAGGCAAGGATTTGAAGCAATTAGGCAAGATTGGATAAGAAATGATTTATTGAAGAAAGATGAAACAAACACACTTAAGAATTGTAGTGATTACACACACACACACACACACACACACACACACACACACAATTTCATCCAGATTGGGATAAACTTAAAAACTGAAATTAATAGAAATCAGTTTAATTATGAGAAGCAAATTCAATAGGATTTGTCTTTACTTTGGTCTAGATTCATTCCTAACTATCAAAAATGGCCTCGATTTTATGGAATATACAGATCTTATAATCTAAATTTGTGATATTCATTTATGGTGTATTGCATGAAAACAGTGTATTATTACTTCAATTTACGTTTCTTACTACGTAAGGGAAAAAGGGAATAAAATGATTAAAAGCTGAAATATTCAGCGAGAGAACTGAAACCATCAAAAATATTTGTTGAAAAGTTAGTTAACTTGTTTGTTAATACACTTCTTTGCCTCACATTTTTCAACCATTTCTGGAGATTTGTATTCTATTGTCTGCGATGTCAGATCATGAAAAAAATGTTTTGATGACATTGTTTTTCTTTCACTCAATTATGTCTAATTTTTGGAGTCTGGATTAGACCCTACAGTTTTCTTGGGAAAAATTTTTGTGAGTAGTCTGCCTTTTCCTGCTTCCTAGGTCTGAGAGAATGACTGGCTTACAGATCATACAAGGTCATAGAGCTAGCTTTGTGTCCAAAAGGGGACTAGAACCCATAGTCTCCTGGTTTCCAATGGCATGCCAGCTGTTTAATTAGGCTATTCTTAACAAACCCAATCTCCAAAAAACCTCGATCTACAAAATGTTGGAAATTCAGAAAATGTATATGCACCTTCATTGTATAATAGAAAGAGGATCCAACTCAAAATAATAACATTAATTTACTTCTGGAACATGATAAAATAAAGAGATGGGAGCATGAAAAAATATGCAATACTAAAATACACCCCCAAAAAAATCATGGATATGATAGCAGGAATTCCAAAGTAAATTAAACATTAATATTAAATATACCACTATTCAGATACATGGCTTGTATTAATTATGATATCTTATATTAACATTATGCTCCACTTCAATTTCTTGCTTTTCTTAATTAGACCAGGTCCACTGCAAAAATTAAGAAGCTTGCTGGAGTTTGCTTATCTCTACCATGCATAATGAAAAGCATTTGGCAAAAACGTTTGTTATTATTTCTACCAGAATAACATGATTATCCTTTGTTTATTCTGCATTTATAAGACAAAGTAATATTAAGCAACTTGAAAGTTAATTTATTTAGTGCACTAAAAATCTTGGATACCAACATACTAAAGCAACCAATAGCAATTCCAGCCAGTCAACAGGATTTTTGGAGGTTTTAATTCACTAATGAAACCCCAGATTAGCCCTTCAGTAGAATGAAACCAGGAATTATGATCTGCTGTGATCTCATGCAAATCACTTTGTATATAAGCAATAAATGAACACAATGCACTGCAATTTCACAATCTAATGTGTATCAGAATCCAGAGAGCTACATAAAAGTATTTCTCCTGGGACACAGCTTGAATCTGATGTAGCTATACTTCAACATGCACTTAATATGGATAACAAAAAAGACATTAAGACATGTGCAATCAAAAGCAATTTTTCATCCAACTAAATGATACAATAAATAATGCTTAAGTACTAAGATTTGTGTGAGTCTATTGGGTGCTATTAGTATATGAAATTAGTTCCTGATAAAGACAAAGACAGTAAAGTTACAATAGGGAAAAGTTGCAGGTGGGAAATAGGCTTAGGTAAAAAAAAAATGTTGTAAACCTAAGAAATGTTGTATAAAGATGACATCTAAGCATTACAGAAACTGCAGATCAGAATTGTCAGAATCCAAATGAAGTTTTTGGAGTATGAAGCTTGGGAAGAAAAACAACATCGAATAAGGTTAAGAGCATAAGAGAGATTTAAAAACCAAGTTACAGTATGTCAGATGCTGAAGTACTAGGCAAGACATCATATGATTTAACTGACAGTACAATAAGCAAATAACCAGCCAAATGGAACTTCAGAACGATTGTTAATTATAGTATCCATTTAAATTACACATGTTGCAAAATTTAAGTGTCAATGAAGATTCATTTTTTTAAAGATTGTGAGGATGGTTTTATTAAGTATGGAATCAGTTAAGTTGTAGTAAGTAGGTGGCTGAACTCATTGTTTAAAACAGGGTAGCATTGAGCAGAAAGGAATTGTCTGGGCTGCATATAAAATATATAATATAGTTATTGCATATAAATCACATAATTAAAAAATTATGATGTTATGGGGCCACATTACTAGCTGTCCAGGGCCACATGTGGCCCATAGACCAGTTAGACCTGTTTGGTTTAAAGCAGCGGTTCTCAACCTGGGGGTCGCGACCCCTTTGGGGGTCGAACGACCATTTCACAGGGGTCGCCAAAGCCCTCTCTCGCCCCCCCACGCCTTCACTCACCCTCACTCTCTGCTCTGTTGGATCGTCGGCCGTTCGCTTACCCCGCCCACTCCCAATCTATTGCTGCCTCCTGAGTCCCAGCTGATGGCTAGAGGAAAAAAAATCTTTAAATTCTTGCCGTGAGGCTTCAAAGGGCCGCCCTATAGCCAGTGGTGGGATTCTGCCGGTTCCGCCCTGCCCCTTGCCCCGCCCCTCCGCACCACTATTTATTGCCAATAAATAGTGGTGGGCAAGGGGCGGGCGAGCCAGCAATTTAACAAATGGTTCGGTGCTTTTTTGTAATTTTATTGGCCCGCGGAGCTTCAGCATAGGCTAATTAGCCCTTGATTAGATCGGCTCCTGACTCTCAGCTGATTTGGTCTCAGCTGTATTGCGGAGGGCTCTGCTGCTTGTTTGCAAAGAGTGCTGGAGCAATTTTTTTCCCCCTAGCTATGCTGAAAAAGGAAACTGAAAGTAAAGCAGGCTGTTGGCTTTGTGTTGCTGCAACGTTGGAAAATTAGGCAGGCAAATTTCTTTTCTTTTTCCTCACCAAAAAAGGTAGGTGCAAACAATGGGAAATTTAGGGAAAAAGAGGAGATTTTAAAACACAAAAGAAAAAAAGCTCTATTTAACTAGGGAATTGTAGTAATTGAGATACTATTAATTGTATATTGTGTTGAAAGCAGAAATGGTTAAGTTGTGGTTTGGAGGAATATATGGGGGAAATTATTTGGTTTATTATTATTGGTAAATATAATTAATTGATTTATAAGAAATTGGATTGCATGGAAATAATTGGAATATTCATGTTCATATTGATTAATATACAAAAAAGGTAGTTATATAACTAATTGATTTATATTAAAATGCTGAATTTATATTAAACAACTGTAATATTACATAATTAACCAATGTGAGGATGGATATAAAAATTGATGACAATGGGAAGGGGTATAATATAGAATAGAAGGGAAAAATTGAATTTGATTAAGATTAGAGATGAGGGGGAAAGGGTAATATTGGTTTTTTACAAAAATAGATGAGGAATAAATATGGCAAAAAGGAAATATAGAAATTGTAAAATTAATTGAAATGACTAAACACTGTTTAAATTTGTGAACCGGCCAAATACTCTGTTCAAAGAAAATACATTGTATGTTTGTATGTGTGTTTCTAATTATTGATATTTATTCATATTTGTTCTCTTTTATTCTTTAAAGTTTAACAATTCATTGTTTATCTTAATATCTTTATATTTGTTTGGGGTTGGCTTTCTTCCCTTTCATCTTTTTTATTGTACAGCAATCTTTCTCCTCAAACCTACCACCTCTCTCTTTTCTTTCCTTCTTACTTTCTCTTCCTCCCCCTCTTCTTCTCCTCCCTACTTCCTCTTCCTTTCTCCTTCTCCTCCTCTCTTCCTCCCTCTCTTACCCTCACTCCTACTCTAATTACCTTCCCTTCCTTCATCCCTCTCTATTGCTGTATCCTTTTATGCATATGGACTACTCAGAGGGCTGAAAAAGTTATTTCTGACTGGTCCTCGCACTTTTGACCAGTCCTTGAACTTACGACTGTCCTCACATTTTTCGTTTTTGCCCTATCTTGTTACCATGGTGAAGAGAAGCAGTTGTGAAATGAGTGACATGGTTGTTAAGAATGGTACAATGGGCATAAATGATGACCAGTCATAACTGCGAAGACCGGTTAAAAGTGCGAGGAACTGTCAGAAATCACTTTTTTCAGCCCTCTGGTTAGTCCTTTTGTGCATATGGACTACTCAGAGGGCTGAAAAAGTTATTTTTGACTGGTCCTCGCACTTTTGACCAGTCCTCGAACTTACGACTGTTCTCACATTTTACGTTTTTGCCCTATCTTGTCACCATGGTGAAAAGAAGCAGCTGTGAAATGAGTGACATGGTTGTTAAGAATGCTGCATGGGCATAAATGTGAGGATGGTCATAAGTGTGAGGACCAGTCAAAAGTGTGAGGACCTGTCAGAAATGATTTTTTTCAGCCCTCTGAGTAGTCCCTATACACATAGCCATGGCCACCCGGTCACATGACCTCCAAGCCACGCCTACCCAGTCACATGACCTCCAAGCCATGCCCACAAAATAAGCCACGCCCACAGAACCGGTAGTAAAAAAATTTAGAACCCACCCCTGGTTGGGGGTCACCACAACATGAGGAACTGTATTAAAGGGTCGCGGCATTAGGAAGGTTGAGAACCACTGATTTAAAGGAACTTACTTTACTTTACTTTACTTTTACTTTTATTAGACTTCTATACCGCCCTTCTGCCGAAGGTTTCAGGGCGGTGTACAGCCATATTAAAACACATAAAATTTACAAAATTTAAAAACCATTAAAATCAAATATACAAAAATTTGGCCCACAAATTAAAAACTAACATACACCCATTAAAATTCATATTCATATTAGGCCAGCCCGGCTTGTTGAAACAAGAGGGTCTTCAGGGCGCGGCGAAAGGTGCACAAGTCGGGGATCATAGGCACATTTATCCCGACATAATTTCATAGCATTTTCTAATACAATACAATAAAATATAATTAAAAACAAATTAAAAAATTTAAAGCTATTCATTGTATGAATTTTTATCCTTACTACATTTTGCTGAAATGTATCAATAGAAGCTTACAAATATATAAAGAATTGCAAATAAAATGTCTAGTGCCATTGATTTTTTTTTTAGACATTATCAATTCTTAGGGTAAAATAGTTACAAGTACACACATGCCTCTGACTATTTTTTAAACACACTTTTTCCCTTATGGATAAAATTGTTCTAATGGTGACATATTTAGTTTATTCTTTTAAAGAATTATGTTGGACATACTTAAGTTTCTTTTTAGTCTATTGATTTTGGTGAAAGAAACTTAAACATGCGCTTGTTGTTGTTTTTTTACTTACACCAATGGGTACTTCTGTTTTGAAGATAATGGTTATAATATATATATATAGTTACAATAAATGGAGCTTAACCCAAAGTGACTCAACGACCTTATGTCTAGAAAATCTAAAGAGCTTGAAGATTAAGACTTTTCAATATGTTCTATATCTGTACCAAAGAATTCTGAAGATACTTTGTAAATCCAAAAGGTTTACACAATTCTATTCATTGTTTACTAAGGCAAATGCGGTACTCCAGATGTTGTTTACTCTCTCAATTGCCAATAGCGAAGGATGCCGATAGTTCAACAGCATCTGGAAAAGCACCAATTTTCAGTCATTTCACCAGGGGAAGGAAATAAATGGTGAATCTGGATTCTCTCTCTCTTTTTAAATACCCTATGAACTACCTCATTCCAGATTTTCTGTGTGTACACTGGAAATACAAGGGGGAGGACAACAGATTTCTATAATCTGAATACCAGTCCCCTCAAGTAAAATTGGATTGAGTTTGCATCTACATAGGTGAAGAAAAAAACTAATTAAGCCTATTAAGACCTACATTCTTATTACTGTGAGAATGTATCTTCCAGGAACCAAATATAACACATATTGGCATTTCTGAGTGAAAATTAAGGAACTCAGAAGTGCCAAAACGTAATTACGTATTCTATTCTGATCCTTCTAGCCACATCTTGGAAGACATATTCTCTCAGTAATAAGAATGTAGGTCTTAATAGGCTTAATTCATGTTGTTGTTTTTTCACTTGTGTAGATGTAAACTCAAGGATAGGAAAATATACACATTCTGATATTTAGAGATTTTATACATACCGTAGTATGAAATAAAGTATCTTCTTTTATGGATTATATTTTTCACAGAACAAATGGATTACGTGGATTATTATTTTTTACTGTATAAAAGATAAAAATGTTTTCTTCTAGAAGATACACACATAACATACAGTACATGCATATATATTTATACTATGTATACAACACAAGTAAATATAATGGATTTATTTGCAAGGCAACCTAATTACTTTGTATTATTCTTGGGTCATGCAAAGAGAAAGAGGCAGTTTCTATTTGCATCCTAACTATAGCTACTTGGTTCCCACAGGAAAAACACCACCGCTTTGGGCAATGTAACATACTGATAGCATCCTTCAGGCAGTCTTTCCAGCATGGCCCGGCATTATTCTTATACTGCATGATTCGTAGAGAACATCCGTTATACTCTAAACAATTAAATGTTTAATTAATGGTATTGTGGCAGACAACAATAAAGTGTAAACTTTGAGATTTTACCACAGGCTGAAAGGACAGCAGGAAGTAAATGGTACAAATTAAAATAATTTCCATGATAATATGATTTTAATTGCAAACATCTATCGCTTTTTTGCAGTATCTGCAAATTGATGTACAGTGAATATTTTGACCAAAAATAAGAACATCCACGCATTTTCTTTATCTCCCCCCGGTCCCCAGCAACAGTTGATAATAAGAAGAAAGTAACTGTTGCTCAATTCCAACAAACTCTCTATGGAATTTAGTGTTACCTGCATATTAGGTTTAAAATAATTAGTATAATTAATAACTCTATAAAAAGGAATCAAGAGAATGTAAATGATTAGCTATTGAAGAACGAATGTATATATTTTAGGGCAATTATAGTTTAACGAATAAGGATGCTATGCCCTGACCCAAAGATTATCTCTGTGACTTTCACTGATTTTAATTACCAAAGGAAAAGTTTGGAATAATACATCTGACATCACGATACGGCTACCGTATCAGGCAAATCTGAACTTAGAACAGCCTATTTAGGGCACTAGCACCCTTGTAAATAATATTATTTGGGCCAAGAAAAAGAATCTTCTTCAAAGATTGTCACATATTCATCTCATCACGGTAAGCAATAAAGTTAAGAATACAGTTATCCCTCAAATCCTAAGATGTCTGAAGCCCCTCCGCAAATAGGAAAAGACAATTCAACCGAATAGAAATCACACAAGGAAAACACATTTCCCTGTTTGTTTTTTTGTTGCTCCTCTTTGGCAACTTTCTCACAACTTACATATCCCAGTAAGCAGTTAACCTAGATTTTGACTAATGTGCAAATTATGCTACCCGAGTCAAAAGCTATACCCATAATGGAACCTCATCCATTTTCGCAAGGTAGGGCCTTTTATAGTCCAGCAGCTCTTGCACAAACAAGAATGTATTACTGTATTTTCCGGCGTATAAGATGATTTTTTAACACATGAAAATCTTCTCAAAAGTCAGGGGTCGTCTTATACGCCGGGTGTCGTTCTCCTGTAACCAGGCAGACAAACCCGAAAGGCTCTGACGAGCCTTAAATGGCTCTGGCGATCCAATATCTGATGATCTGCTAATCAGGCAACTCAGCTGGAATCGCCAGAGCCATGGAGAAGGAAAAAACTTTTCTCCTTTCACATGGCTCTGACGATCCAAGCTCTGATGATCTGCTAATCAGGCAACTCAGCTGGGATCGTCAGAGCCATGGAGAAGGAAAAAAGTTTTCCCCCTCCAGCTTGCTTACCTTAGCTGCTAGTTGCAACGCTTGCCTTGCTTCGCTTGCCTGAATCTATTCCATCAGCAAGCAACTCCCTGCCTGCAATCAAGCAGGCAGGGAGTTGTGGACTTCAACTCCCAGAATTCCTAAGCCAGAAAAACAAAGCTGGCTGAGGAATTCTGGGAGTTGAAGTCTACAAGTCTTAAAGTTGCCAAGGTTGGAGGCCCCTGTTCTATTGGGTAAGTTTTTTCCCCCTTTGGAAGCTTTAAAAAAAATAGTTAATTGGGGTTTTTTTAGTTGTTCTTTTTTAGACCTAGCCATTTAAAGTTTAGGAAGTTTTAAATTTAGCTTTCATATAAAAATAAAAATAAAATAAAATAATATTTGTGCAGCTTTCTGAGATTTAGTGTGTTTTTGTAGCGTTTCACTCTTAACTACACAAACACACAAAATCTCACAAAGCTGTATGTGGAATTTTGTGTGTGAAGTGTGAAGGTTGGTTTTTTTTTGGGGGGGGGGCTTTTTGTGGCTGTGTGAGGTTCCTGCTTGTTTCAGGGGCCATTTTGGGTCTAGCACAGCTGCTTTTACATTGTGGGTGAGCCAGTTGATGTTTTTTAATTTTTATTTGGTGTGCGTTGGAAGAGTGGTAGTCTTATACGGCGAGTATAGCCCAAACCCTATATTTTAACAGGAAAATTTGGGGGGCGTCTTATATGCCCAGTCATCTTATACGCCGGAAAATATGGTATATTATTTGTTCCTTACAAGTTGGCAGCAGGCAGCTTGGCTTAGCCACTGAAGCAGTGGTTGGGAGGTATATCCTGTGGGTGACAATATTGTAGTGGACACTGGGTTCTGCAACAGAAAGGTTGGCTATTTCACCTACTCTTTTAACATTTTTCCCCCTGGTTGTAAAAAGCAGGTCAACTAGGTTAAGGGATTTCCATGACATGATTAATTGGGTGGAATTAGTTGAACCTTGTGCATGACTTATTTATTCCCTGGGGGGGTCAGTTGATGAAACAATTAATCCTCTTTTGCTTTTCCCACATTTCAGCAATGTCCTACTGACCCAGTTAAGCATCTTATGAGATCAACAAATACTGTAATGAACAAATTTGATAGTTTCCTATCAGCCTTCCATCAACTGCTGCTCTGAGATGTCTTTGACTATCACAGCCAGCCTAAGGAACATTGATGGTTCACCTTGGTGTTCAAAAATACAGGTACTTCTCGACTTACAACTAAAATGGAGCCTGCCCATTATGGTCATCAATTGTGATGGTCATAAAACAGATCACTCATGTAACTAACCTGATTTTACTACCTTTTTTTTGCAGCTGTTATTAAGCAAACACATTGGTCCTTAAGTGAACCAGCTGTTGTAGCCATTAAACAAACACTATGGTCCTTAATGTTTTAAGGGACGCGGTGGCTCAGTGGCTAAGACATTGAGCTTGTCGATCAAAAGGTCGGCAGTTCAGTGGTTCGAATCCCTAGTGCCGCGTAACGGAGTGAGCTCCCGTTACTTGTCCCAGCTTCTGCCAACCTAGCAGTTCGAAAGCACGTATAAAATGCAAGTAGAAAAATAGGGACCACCTTTGGTGGGAAGGTAACAGCGTTCCGTGCGCCTTTGGCATTTAGTCATGCTTGCCACCTGACCACGGAGACATCTTCGGACAGCACTGGTTCTTCGGCTTTGAAACGGAGATGAGCACCACCCCCTAGAGTTGGGAACGACTAGCACATATGTGCGAGGGGAACCTTTACCTTTATCTTATGGTCCTTAAGTGAATCAATGCTTCACTAAGGGCTAGTTTTACTGAAAACCAAAAGTAAATGCTGGTTTTTAGCAAAAGTATTGTAAAATGAGGTTATGTGACCGCAGGATATGGCAAATGGCTGTAAATGCAGGTCTGTTGCTGAAAGCCTGACGTGCAGACATGTGACTTGGTGGGGGGGGCCATCAGAACTTTGGAAATGGGTCACAAGCACTCCCTGGGAGGTTCATCATAACTTCAAACAACTGGTAAGCGACCTGTTACAAGTCAAAAACTAACTGTAATTTGTTCCTACACGGAATAGGCAAAATGATATTGATACTGCAAATGGAAGGGAGATTCACAGAAATGTTCCCCAACCGGCCTGGAAATCAGAGCTTTATTTTAACAGTGTTTTATGAATGCAATACAGGTTTTATTTTTCCTATGGCACTGCAATGACCTTGACCGCTATTGTGATAATTATTACAATGAAGGGATTTCTTTTTCCATTTCATACTATAATCTTGATATAACAAGCATTTAATTCAAATCTTAAAATTAGAGTCTTTAAATAATTTTATCCAGGACAAGGAAACTACATTTTCTTAGCACTGCTATCCAATTCCAAGCTCTGGAATAGGGTAATACTATGTAATGTTAAAACAATACCCTGGAACAATTACATATTCCTGGCAATATTTAAATTATCATATTGGTGGATTAAACAATGTAAAATATGCAAAGAAGAGAAACCGCTATTACTTTGGGCAAGATGCATATAAAATGTTACTGAGGAATGCATTATAAATTATGCATATTATTAACTATTGCAGATACTTAAAAGATTTCACCAAGAAAAATGACAATCAGAGATAAATTAGACACATTTAGTGAGAAGCACTTTTATAGGAAATTGAGGAAAATAAGGTTAGCCAAATATTAGGACTAGTTCATATGCCCCAGCCCCTAGTGGGGCCCCTGGTATACCAGAAAATCATGAAAGCATGGTTACAATACTGTATTTTTTTCTGCATACAGAAAATAGCCATACAATTCAATATTTTAAAAAATGAAGCACTGAGATTCTGTAATTTTAAATGTACTCTGAATAAAATCTAAACAGCGTAGTGAATTCTTACAGGCTTTCAGTAGAATCATTACCTACAATTTCACACCTTTCCTTTCATCCTTTGACTGGATTTCTTTGTCATAAGTGGTAGCTATGAAACTCGGTAGCACATGGCTGTTTCACTGAAATGTTAAATGATTGTAGCACTTACATAATCATGGGTTGCAGTGAAATGGCTTCATTATAGAGACTGCACCTTCATGCAGAATGAAGGTGATGTTATTGGGCTAAATGGAATCTGGAAAAGTCACTATGATTTCAGTAAGAAAATCTTACCAAAGGAGAATAGTACTAATTTTTATATCTTTCCTACTAAAAACTAGGATGAGCTGCTTACTTCTTTGTAACCGCAGTTCTGTTATTTGTGAAATGGCTATTCTGAATGTTCCAAAGATTTTGGTGAAATCTTTACCTAAACACAAAGTATACACAAGGTATGTAAATGTTTGCAAAGTTCCTGGTCTGAGTATTATTACAGAAGGTCAAAAATAAAAACAAAAAACACTATCCTAAAATTCAAACAGGGAAGAGGGTAACTAACATACAGTATTTTCGCAGAGGATCATTTGAAGAACTATACTACAGATATGAAGAACTATACTACAGATATGTAATCAGTTTTTCATCAGGTCTCTATAATTCACACATATGGATCTATTACTATATTAGGGGTAGCATCACCTAACTGATCATATTTGAAGGACCACAGATCTAACCTGCAGCACCAGACAAATGCACAGTACTGAGACTGAGCTAGGCTACTCTTTCAAAAATGCAACAGAAGGACCTACAGCTCACAAGAATGTACAGAAAAACCAACAGGATGCAGTCACTTGATTAGATCATAATGGAGCTGGGTAATGGACATGACCCACTTGGTAAGGTACTGAGATGAAATATTTCTTTCCTTCCTGTAAATGAAGAAGAATGAGAATGAGGTCCTAGAAAATGGGAGACAGCTGTACATAGAATGGCATCTAGGTATACCAAAGAAGTTAAAACAAGCAAATACCTTGACGACTGAGAAAAATGAATAGAAAATCAGTTCCTGTTAAACGTGAAACTCCAACATTTGTAGTTCCTGTCTCAAGAACTACAAAAGATGTAGTTCCTAGCCTAACTTATCTTGTGGAAAATCTAGCTTGGAAGCAAATGGAAGGAGTGCATATGACTTACAGAAATATGTCACGTGGAGGACCAATATGGAGGAAATGGAATCAAGAAAAAGAAATTATCTAAACTCTTCAAAAACCATGTGAAAAGAAGGACATATAGTTCCCAAAGCTTCAAGATGCAGATACTCTCACTCTTAAGGAAAGAAAAAGAAGTCATTTAGTTCAAAATTTCAATACATACTCTGTAAAAGAAGCAACAGTTCAGAAGCAAGGGTAATCAACCATAACTTCAGGAAGGCACCAACCTTTTCAACTTTACAGAGTAGGTTTTGCATGCATGGCTTCAGAAACGGAGTTAGCAGTCAAATTGAAATTTGGGACAGCAGTCAAATGGCCCCAGTTCCTGCCATCACATTGGAAGGATGCATGATGTCCCAGGGTATGAACAGAACCATCAATTGAGAGACAAATCATATCCTGATGAGATTGGGGAAGAAAGAAGCAAATAGGCCTGATGTGACCATGATGATTTAGCCATGAATTGGCCAGCTCCATTCAAAAGACTCATAGCTACCATTCCAACTCTCAGAGGAAACAGAAGATATGTGACCACAAAGATCTGAGCCCAATAAACTGGAAGACTAACACTTTTTCTGCTATACTATTTGTTAGGAAATAACCACTGAAATAGGAAGCCACAGTTACTAGATTTGAGAAAACCACTTGGAAAACAACAACTTCAGTTGCAGCTGCCCCTGCTAGCCTTCGAAACAGCATAATTTTAATATTATGTGCCTCAGAAAGTCAGGAGGACAAAGCCTATGACTTAGAGAAGGCAGAAAAGGAAGGAGGTACATAGTTGACATACAGAAATTGTTATAAACTGCTGTACGCAGGTCTTACTTATGGCTTCTTTCTAGTGTACAATAAAACAACCAAATCAAGTCATGTTCATGAGCCTTTAGTCATGAAATTGATTCAATTCAAATCAGATGTATTAACACATATCTAAATATCAAAAACTATAATTTCTACAAGTAACAGTGTGTAATCAAAGTGAATCACTGGATTCAAAGCTGAAATGACAAGAATGACTGCCTAACATACACTTCACTTTAATGAGTCAAGACTTTTACTGGACTTTACCTTTTATCTCAAAAACATTCATCCCAGATTTTTAATATTTAATAATTATTATTTTAATAAAATAATACTTATTATTTTCCATACAAATGTTATACAACAACCTAGAACCAACCTAGAACTAAGGAGAAATTTCCTGACAATTAGAACAATTAATCAGTGGAAAGACTTGCCTCCACAGTTGTGGGTGCTCCAATCCTGAAGAATTTAAAGAAGAGACTGAATAACCATTTGTCTGAAATTGTATAGCATCAGCTCCTGCTTAAGCAGGGGGTTGGACTAGAAGACTTCCAAGGTACCGTCCAATTCTGTTAACAGTTAATAGTAGTTTGGGTGAGCCAATCTCTCATCCAGGTTTTCAACTAGTGGCTTGTTCCAACTAACACTGGACTGAAAGTCTAAAACAGGAGTGTCACACTCGATTTCATTGAGGGCCACATCAGGGATGAGTTTGACCTCCGGGGGGGGGCATGGCTGGGGGGGCATAGCCAGCTTGACATCAGTTCTGTTGGGGGCACCTATGGTGGCCTGGGTGGGGCTGGGGTGATCCTCCTGTAGCCCTCTGCCAGCAAAAACGGAGCTTACTCCCAAGCTCCGTTTTCACTGGCAGAGGCTCTGCAGGCCGGTCCTTCGCTATTTCCAGGGTGGCCCCATGGGCCAGATCTAAGCACCTCGTGGGTCGGATCCGGCCTGCAGGCCTAGAGTTTGACACCCATGGTCTAAAATAAAACCATGTGGAATAAAATATTCTATAGTCAGGACTTCTAGTGGCATGCTTGTCCTGGACCAAAAATTAGTGAGTTGGCCATTGAGAAGGAAGAAGAAGAACAAAGGTAGAAAGAAACCATCTTCCTATAGCCAGATCAAGAGGTTCAAAGATAAAACAATGAAATATTATAAAAATAGAGTTTTTAAACTGGCATAGTGAATTGAAAGAGGAGGAGAGGCATTGCAGATGTCATAACCAACTATGTAAGGAAATTGCTTTCCATTGTTGGCTATAAAGCATGAATAATTAAACATGTCCTAAGTCTTTGAACTGTATTGGGAAATACCAGTAGCTATACACAATCATTTCAAGAGTGGTATAGAATTAGGTAAGCTAATAATAACTGTGAAAAATGAAATTTGGCTTCATTAATTTGCCAGAGGACCTACAGTTAGAGGCATATTGCTCCCCATGCTTCGCCAAAACATGACAGCAAAGGGAAAATCAATTTGATCTTCTACAGTGGCTGGAAAAACAGCTGCAGTGTGTTTGCTTTGTTCTCAACACTCCCTTTAACAAATTCGCTCTTGTTATTTACATTTTTCTAGTATAAAACATGTTATTCCAACATCAAATAGCAAATACATCAGAGACTATTGCAAGAAATATTTGATGCCCTTTGAGGGAGCTGACCTCAAGTCTTGCCAACCCATTTCTTAAGCGAGATCTATCAGAAGATTCAAATTTTATTCCATGACACTTCAAAAGCTGTCTTCCCCCAAATTTGCTTCAACAGTTGGCAGCACATGTCCTGATGAATGTTTATTTGCATTTCTAATAAACAAATTCTAGGGGAAAAACACAGGTTTTTTTTCTCAGTTTATTCAAGTGAGCCATCACCTTTTCCATTATAGCTATTTACCCATATTTTCTCAATCCAATTCCTCTCTATGAAATTTACTGCAATTGTTCTTTTGTTTTCTTTTGTTTTCTTTTGGATTTTCCATGCACATTGCTTCTAACACGCAATTTACCAAACCTTTATTTTTTTTCAGCTACTAGAGCTATCAAAGGTGAGGCAGAGAAAGAAGAGGAGGAATGCATCATATCCTTGAATACTTGGGAGCTACTACTTCCAGGGTAATTATCACTACTTGATCCCAGAATCAGTGCATTTTTAAAAAAATAAAGACTACTTAGTGCTGTCGGTAAATGGCATACATGTTTATTATTATTGATCAGTCAAAAACCACTAATTGAAAATAACAGATGTTTTCCTTTTATTTCCAACTCCTTTTGCTTATCCTGTATTATGCCTAAAGGTGTTAAATTCATTTTTAGAATTTTTTGATAAAAATCTTCCGCTTTTTCAACAGTGTGCAATTGATATCTTACGCCTTGATATCTCAATATTAAACCAACTGGGATGTCCCACCTGAATAGGATATTTCTTTTTTTTAATTCAGTCACTAAAAAGCCAAATTTCTTCCTCTCCATTAACATCTTGGGCGGGAGCTCCTTGAAAATCCAAATCTTTCTTCCATGAAATTGCAAATTGGAATTAAAAGAGTTCTGCACAATATTATTCCTAATTTCTTTATCTGTAAAATAGATCACCACATCTCTAGGCAGTTGCCTTTGCTTTGCCCACCAGGATTTTATTCTATAAATTCTATCAATCCTGCAATACACTTCATCAGGTTGAACCTTTAAGATCCCAGCCAGAATTTCAGAAGATACTTTCCTTAAATCATCTCTATTATTTTCCTGCAGACCTCTCAATCTAATTGCATATTCTGTAAAATTATATTGAATCATTAAAACTTCTCTTTCAATCCTCTGTTGTACATTTTCCTCATTACCAATCTTTTGGTCAGTCTCCATTTTAGATTTGTCTTCCAAGCTATTATCCTGAATGTTTATCAAATCCTTTTTAATTTTTTGAGTCATGTCATCCAAATTCTCCTCGAGTTCCTTCATTTTAGTCTCTAATAATTCAGTCTTTGCCTCCATCCGAATCAGAAAGCCTGATAAACCATTAGCAACTTTTGAAATCTTTTTATTCAAGAAGTCAGACTCTGATTTCACCAATTCACCAATTTCTTTAATTTCCTGCTTAAATTTTTCAAGTTGCTGATTCACAATCTCATCCCTTCTTACAATCTCTTCAAGGATAAATTCTAATATATTAAAATCGGGTTTCTGACGCTGGAGAGTTGAAATTTGTTGGCGCAATTTCTTAAGGGGGGAAATTCCCCCCCCCCTGTTTGTCCAGCTGTATAAGTCCTGATGCCATTTCCCACACAGACAAGATTTAGCAAAAATAAGAGAAGAAATAGAAAACAAAAAGACTTTCCCTCATTAAAAAAAAACTTCTGAGCAGCACAGGAGCGAGGTTTCTCTAGAAATGTAGCCAATGATATTTATTCCGCTACATTGTAATAATGAAAAACGGAAGGACTTTCCCTTTTAGCCCTTCTCCAGCCACAGCAGACGCCATTTTAGAAGGCTCTTTTTCCCTCTTTTCCTCTGCTCTTTTCTTTTAAATAGTTTTTGAAAGGGTGAGATACTTGCGGTTCAGTATTAAGGGTCCAGTTCTTCATTTCTTTAATTATTCTTTTAGATTCACGGGCTTGCTCTTGACGCCTGGCTCTGCATAGGCAGAGGTCTCCCAAAGCCCGGAGCAGCGGCAGGGGATATGGGGCTTCTCATCCGCTCCGTCCCAAAAGTTAAAAAAAAAACTTTTGGGACTCTGCGGGGAGTTCTACCCACCCCTGCCGGCTCTCTCTCCGTTTCCTCTTGGAAACGGAGTTTTTTCGAGCCGCCATCCGCTGTAACGGCGGCTCTATACAGGCAGAGGGAGCTGACGATCCCAGAGGAACGTCTGGCGGCGGCCAGCAGCAAACCGGAAGTGTTTGAAAGAAAGAAGAAAGAAAGAAAGAAAAGATGAACAATGGAGATGAATGCCAAGTTACATCTCAAAAGTATCTTCTGAATTTGAAGAATTTACTTACGTACGTTCCTTTCTCCTCTTCCCCCATGTCACTTATTTCCCTTTCTTGGCAATTCTTCTTTTGTAGTCTAGATATCAAGGCCTATCTCTCTTATTTTCTTTTTTACTGAAAAAGAAACTACTTTGGGTGAGGATAATTTCTGAAATGTGGATAAAATATGTAATTCAAGCTCAGGACCAATCTACAAAAGGACCCTGTATTTTAAAAAAGAAAGTCTTATAATCTGAGTTTGGCATGTCCATGGATGGGCTTACCCATGAGCAAGTATAGTAACACTTTTTAAAAGTACCCATGTTTGTTATAGATATAAGCCCATGCATGTATAACCAAACTCTTGAATTTTTAACCAAAATAGTATGAAAAATGCAGGTCAGCTTATCTTTGGATGGCATATTTTTATGGTATTTTGGTTAAAAATTCAAGGGTCAGTTTATCGGTGAATGGGCTTATACACAAGTATATACTGTAATTATATACTGTAAAAAATGCTAACTGTAATGGATCGTTATGTTTTTATCCAAAACTACATGCAAGATTTCTGGCAAGTATGTCAATATCCTGTGAAGTTTTTTAATACTGTGAAAACATAACATTTTGGAATCATAAAAATGCCATTGGTGTATCATTAGGGCACCCACAAATAAACATACTACTAATTACTATTTAATATAAATATTTTAAAAAAGAATACCACGACCTAGCTTGTTTTTTTCTAAAAAACCCCAAAATATTTATTTTGTCCATCATCTTCTAGAGTTACATCCCTTTCCACTGTGAAATTATCAGGGAAGATATAGGTATTTTGTGGGGATATTTACTCCAGGCGATGTTTTTAATAAGTAACTTGGTGAAATATAGTTAGTGAACATTATCAATGTGAAAAAGCAGGGCCGAGAGCGCTGCTGCCAGCTGGGGAACGGCCACTGCTTTGTCTCGCCAGGGAACAGGCTGGTACCCCGGTTGCCCTCCAGCCCAGCGACGCATGTCGAGCTTGCCAAAAGTCTTGCAGTCAGCCAGGCGAGCGTGGCAATGTAGTTCTTGGCAAGAGGCAACCAGGTTTCTAAAGTGCCCCGACCCACCAGGCAAGCAGTGGTGGGCCCTCCCCGACTGTGGCATGCAGAAAACATGACTGGCAACTGGCTGGGGAAGCCTGTGGGTGGTGGACCAGCAGGGGAGTTGAAAAAGCCGCCAAGGCTCACAGTGGAGGCAGCACGTTCTGAGTTTTTTCCTTTTAAGCTGAGATGGTTTCAAAAGCCGCTCCTTTTCCCTCGCCTGACGGATCAGGCCACTTGAGCAACCCACTGCCTCATGCCAAGAACCGCATTGCCCCGCCACACAGGGAGAGGAGGCAAAGAGCCGCTGCCATCACGTACTTCTTTTTCTCCATCCGGTGTTGAACCCGGCTGACTTGCTTGCCCCCAATCACGCTTGCTTATCCTGTTTCTTTTTATTTAGCTGCCGCTCAAACTCGTTGAAGTCAAACATGGCTAAGGGAAGGAGCAGCGGGTGGGGCAGCCGGCCGCCCAGCCAGAAAATGCTGCCTTGCTGCCCTATGCACCCAAGCCGGTTGGTCGCACTTGCCCTTCCCCCTGCAGCTGCCACTGCTGCTGCTCTTCTGGGTTGGGGCGGCTGCACAGGAGGAACACCAGAGGCAGTGTGCCAGCTGGGAAGCGGTCATGCTTCCTTCGCAGAAGTGGCGGAGGAGGCTGAGCAGGGCCGGCCGGCTATCCTGGGGTGCCCAAGCCGGCCAAGTGCTCCGGATCGCCTGGGGCCATGCAAGAAGCCTACTCGGGTGGGGAGGGAGAGAAGCCCACAGCCGCCTATCCTGGCTGACAGCTCTGGGCTTCCCGCTCCGCATCTTTTGGCACGCACGCCTGTTGCTCTTGCCACTGCTGGTCTTCACACGTGCATGTGTGCCTGAAATCAGAAGACCAAGTGGCCGATGCATGTGCGCATACTGGAAACAGGGAGATCATCTTCCTGGAGCGCGTATGCGCAATGGGCAGCTGCTCTTCTGGTTTCCGGTGCACCCATGCGCATGGAAACCAGCTGGCTGGTGCACTAGAACCCAGAAGAACAACAGGCAATGGTTCTGTGTGCCCAGAGAGATGGCTCTGTGTGCCACTTCCAGCACGTGTGCCATAGGTTCGCCATCACGGTCCTAAGGTATACTCCGTAACTTGTGTCAATTGAAGTGCTACATTCCTGTTGCTTACATCCTGGAAAAGCCCTAAGGGATGATGGCTTGATTTACACTGCAAATGGTATAAAGTAGTTCACCTCTTTCAGAATTTGCCTCCTCTAATGCATACATTCTAAAAGCATTCAATTGCTCTTCTCCTTGCTTTCTACAACTGTACTCTTTTATTTATCTCAGCATATTCTACTATACCTGTCAAGCCAAATTATGGTATTTGAACCTGCAGTTCTTTATATTGCCTGCCTTAAACTGTGATAACTATCTAGTTCAGGCACAGCACTTTTTTTCTATAAATTTAAATACGTATCTTATTGCTACTTGTGTATTATTTTTTTGGTCCCAAGTTCCCCAAAGTGCCACTAAATTGCTTGTACGTGTATTTGCTGATGCAATAACTAAAAAACTATTTTCAGATGGAACCAAAGGCTAGTTGTGGTTTACACAACTCTCTCTCCAAATAGTTCTCAGTGTGTACCAGTTCCAAAGTATGTTATGTCAGGGATTTCATTGTAATTATAATTCTGAGAGACTCCTGACCTCTGCTATATATTCCTCTATTGTCGCTCTCCTAGATCTTGTTGATCATGCATTACATTTTAAGTTGCAAGGGATACTACAGGATTTACCAAATGATGAACTGTACACTAAAGATCTCTTATGACTGAACACATCTGAATTTTAAAATTCATCTTTAACAATGATCCAACATTCATCTCTCCTGGCGTATTAGCTAAGCTGTCCCCAATTATTATTATTCTAAATTTTATCAAGGTTAACAGCAACCTCATCAGCCTTCCTTTAATAAAAGATTTGTCAAGGATATTTTCATGGTAAATATTGCACAGAATAGATTTGCCATTTTCCTAGGATCATTTCTGAATAATGGAGGGATATGCAAAATGACTCTCCTATGAACCTTGTCATTTTCTCACTACAGAATCAATTGCTTCAGTTTCATTATCATTTTAATTTTTATTTTCTAGTCTGCTCCAGTTCAGAAATATGATGGCTTGAATTATACAGACTGCATTTTAATTGAAGCCAAGCATCCTTTTAAACCATGGCATGATAATATTTCCTATTTTTACTTTCGATAATGATGAATTTGGCATTTCCACGGCTGCACGAAACAGAGCTGATGCTATCTGTGTACCCACTTTACAGTCAACTTAGACTGCACCAGCAGAGATAACTCAGTTTGTCTCACTTACTTATTTACACTGAATTTCATTTCTTCCCTATTACCTAATTACAGAATTCCTTTTGGAGTACTTTACTGTCAATTTCAGGTTTTGAAAGTCTTAATAACTGTCACTCATAGAGCTCAAAACTCTCCTTTGTTTAAGTGTAACAAAACACCAATATACATTTTTCTTCAGTGAGAAAGTCCCGCTGAAGGGTTTTTTTAAAAATCCAATCTACTTACTGTATTTTAGCCAATATTTCACAGAATATTACACTTTTATCCTGTTACTTTCTCAGTTATGTCCCTTGTCCATGGATATCTTATTTTCTTACTAATAAAGATATTAGAGAAATTGCTGGATTCTTGAGAAGAATAATGAATACAATAAAAGAGATAGGACATCTCCGCAGCCGCAATATTTCAGTGAACCAGTACCAATGCTCAATGCACAGCATATAATAATCTAATAAAACATAACTTCATTTGACTGGGACTTCTGGTCAAACAAAACCATGACTGCATTGGCCTTAGCTGAAAACTCAGAGGTCCTCTGAGGATGTACTGTGAAAGAAGCGAAGCAATGACAAGAATTGATAGTTACTGCATCTGGAAATGTTGTTCTCCTTTCTCGCTATGGCATATTTTGGGAATTTTGACCCACAATTCAGTATCAAATATCTCCATAACTACAAAATCTCCTCTATTCTCTGTCTTCCCTTCTTGATTCCTTTTACTAGCATCTTCCTAATCAGTATTATATAGGTTTTACTACAAGACTTCTACCTTCCAAGGAATAGTTAGCAAGAACATAGTATCCATCAATCTGTTTTCTTTATACCTTATTAACCCCTGAGCAGATGTTTCTACATTCAATTAATGTGCCATGCTTCACTTCTTAGGCGGTTTTATTAATAGCGTGCTTTCCTTCAACCCGGTATTTCCTAACAAGGTCCTTTCAGATGTTTAGAACTAAAAATTCCATGAACCAGCGTAATTGTGTTTCAAGGATTATGAGATATTATGGCAAAAAAAAAGTTTGAAGGGACAAACTTTGAAATGTTTCTCTTTCTTTCCCCTTCAAGTATATATGTGATAATATATACTGGATCATATGTGTTAACACCTTAAAAAAGGGCTCTTTGGAGCATTGCCATTGTTAAGAAATCACTGAAACCTAGTACATTTCTTAAATTTTATTGACTTTAATAAGATATAAATAGACTGTGTTCAAAATTGCAGCCTTCGTCTTTAATGAAGTTCTTAAAATTACGTTTGAACACTAGAAGTTTGATTTTAAAACAGATGGAAAAAACATTGATAACCTGCACTGTTATAATGGCACTACTTTAATAGCCAATATTTCAATGTAGTGTAATGAAATGTAATTATTTCAAAATTGTCTTACTATTTTTTTTTAATGTTGGTGCTCTATGGATATTGCCTATCTAGACTAATTCCCATATAGTGGAGACATAAATTATTATAATTCTTTTGATTAATAAATATATTTCTCTTTTGTATTTCAGCCTAAATATAGTCATGTTGCTCTTTATATAAACAATGTTCTTAATTAGCACTTCTATATCCCTGGATTAAATTTAACCAGTCTGGATAATTGATGTTGCTTTTTGCATTGTAAGTAGAGAGGGGGAGGGCCCTTTCTTTTTAATATCCTTTACTTTATTCACTGGTCTATAATTACAATCCTGTTTAGTCATTTTTAACCCTGACTAAAATTTTCCCTAAATTCTATGTCTCCTATTATAATTTGGTATCCCTGGTATTTATAAGGAGAAAAAGGAACCATGTACTTCATTATTACCCTGCTTCTCTTCACCCTGCTTATTACCCTGCTTCTCTTCACCATGGTGACAAGATAGGGCAAAAACGTAAATTGTGAGGACAGTTGTAAGTTCGAGGACTGGTCAAAAGTGCGAGGACCAGTCAAAAATAACTTTTTCAGCCTTCTGAGTAGTCCATATGCATAAAAGGATACAGCAATAGAGAGGGATGAAGGAAGGGAAGGGAAATTAGAGTAGGAGTGAAGGTAAGAGAGGGAGGAAGAGAGGAGGAGGAGAAAGAAAGAGGAAGTAGGGAGAAGAAGAAGAGGAGGGGAAGAGAAAGTAAGAAAGAAAAGACAGAGGTGGTAGGTTTGAGGAGAAAGATTCCTGTACAATAAAAAAGATGAAAGGGAAGAAAGCCAACCCCAAACAAATATTAAGATAAAGAATGACTTGTTAAACTTTAAAGAATAAAAGAACAAATAGGAATAAATATCAATAATTAGAAACACACATACAAACATACAACGTATTTTCTTTGAACAGAGTATTTGGCCGGTTCACAAATTTAAACAGTTGTAGAAGGTTAGCACCCACCCCTTTCCTAAAAGAATGAAATATTTTGGGAAATATTAAAAAGGCAGAATATTATATTTCTCTGGATGAGAAATGGAGAAGCATCTTTTACAGACAAAGCAGCTCCCACCTTCCTGCCCCCCACCCTTTGTTAATGGGCCAGAGGCAGAAAGTCAATCCTTTGTCAAAGGACATTTGCAACACAATAGCAACAGAAACGAACACAATGGGCCCCATCAAGCCATGTGATCTTGTCCACCATTAAACCATCTTTCCAAGCAGTCTCCGTGTTTTCAGTGTCTTTTTCCCCACTTGGAGCAGAACCCAGAAGGATATTTCTTCCAACACAGTATTTAGTCATTTCAATTAAATTTACAATTTCTATATTTCCTTTTTACCATATTTATTCCTCATCTATTTTTTAAAAAAACCAATATTACCCTTCATCCTCATCTCTAATCTTAATCAAATTCAATTTTTCCCTTCTATTCTATATTATACCCCTTCGCATTGTCATCTATTTTTATATCCATCCTCACATTGGTTAATTATGTAATACAGTTGTTTAATACAAATTCAACATTTTAATATAAATCAATTAGTTATATAACTATCTTTTTTGTATATTAATCAATATGAACATGAATATTCCAATTATTTCCATGCAATCCAATTTCTTACAAATCAATTAATTATATTTACCAATAATAATAAACCAAATAATTTCCCCCATATATTCCTCCAAACCACAACTTAACCATTTCTGCTTTCAACACAATATACAATTAATAGTATCTCAATTATTACAATTCCCTAGTTAAATAGAGCTTTTTTTCTTTTGTGTTTTAAAATCTTGAACCTCCTCTTGCCCTAAATTTCCCATTGTTTGCAGTTTTGCACCTATCTTTTTTTGGTGAGGAAAAAGAAAAAGAAATCTCTCTGCCTCATTTTGTCACGTTGCAGCAAAAACCCTTCTTTACTTTCAATTTCGCTTTTCAGCATAGCTAGGGAGAAAAAAAATTGCTCCAGGAATTTACCTCTTTGCAGCTAGCTCTTTGAAGCCCCGCAGCAAGAATTTAAAGTTTTTTTTCCCTCTAGCCATCAGCTGGGACTCCGGAGGCAGCAATAGATTGGGAGTGGGCGGGGAAAGCGAACAGCGACCAGGCGATCCAACAGAGGCAGAGGATGAGGGTAAGGGTGAGTGAAGGCGTGGGGGGGCGAGAGAGGGCTTTGGCGACCCCTGTGAAATGGCTGTTCGACCCCCAAAGGGGTCACGACCCCCAGGTTGAGAACCGCTGCTATACAGTCACCTAAACAAGGTATTGACAAGTCTTCTTAAACAAACACATTCACAAGTTACAGCATGAAGATAGCAAGTATGAAGGAGCCTGGATAGCTCAACATACTAAAAGCCTGTTATTAACATTCAGCTGTCTGCAATTATTGCAAGTTCGAATCTCCCCAGGCTCAAGGTTGACTCAGCCTTCCATCCTTTCTAAGGTAGGTAAATTGAGGACCCAGTTTGTGGGGGCAATAAGCTGACTTTGTATAAAATATACAAAAGTATGAAGGCTATTGCTTAACGCATTGTAAGCCGCCCTGAGTCTCCGGAGAAGGGCGGCATATAAATCTAATTAAAAAAAAAAAAAAGTATGTCAGCCACTATACAGGAATTTCAGCCATTGTTGTTCTGGAAAATTTTCTTGATCTAAAAATCCTACCAACCAAAAATCAACATGTGCTCCAATACAGAAAAGCCTTTGATGATTGTGTTGATCTTAGAAAAATGGGAAACGTGCTTAGAAAAATAGAAAACCCAGATCATCTCATCATCCTCATGCAAAACCTTACACAGGACAGGAAGACATAGTCCAGACTGAATTTGGTAAAACAGTGGCTCTAGGCTGGCAAAGGACTGCCACAAGGTTTCATACTCTCCCCTTACTTATTCAACCTACCCTGATCCTGCCCTATTATCAAAGCGGTTCTATCTTCCTCCACAATTTTTTTATTCCTGAATCCCCAGGCAATATCCTCTTACATTATGGATCATTGCATAGTTTCCCTGAGTTGGGAGAAAATTAGATTGATTTAAAAAAAAAAAGCAATTGCTTTGGTCTCTTTTTTCACATTTTTCTCCCTGAATATTATATTTTCCCTTTCCTCATCACTATTGACCAGCAAAGCCTAAAACCTCACAGAGTAACTTTCCTACATACACATCTACTTTCTCTTTTTCTGTCTCCACCATTTCTGTGAAGCATCATATTTTTAGTTATTTATTGTACTTTTTCAACTAATTAAAAAAAAAAACCTTTTAGTTTCTGGAAGTAAAAGATAACTGTCTAATGTTATGTACTGTACTAAGGCACTTCTTAATTAAATTATTATTATTCCAGTTACTTGCCCTTGGTTCTTATTTATTTTGATCACAAAGTGTTGGTTTTTGACTCCCTTTACTGGAGAAGCCCGCTGACACAGCCACAATCAAATAGGAAAATACTTTTGCCTTTTTTTTCCCGTGACAAGTTTATTCTCTGAATATAGTGAAGTAGCTTTCTGAAATGCGCTGTATGATTATGTCATTTGCTGGACTAACATTAGTACCCAATCAAACCCAGGAGTTCAAATCCTCCATATTATTTATAGAATCACTTTAAATATTTATAGCTGTCTACCTTGTTCAAAGAAATAAGGCTATTCAATACAACCCATAGATTGGTCGTTGCTTACCTGAACGACCCTTTTGTCCTCGCTGTGAAGACACTCCTCAGTATGGGTATTGCTCACTCTCATTCGCAATGGCTGGGTGTCAATCAAACCCTCTGGAGCTGGATACGCCCCTACTTCCTGCTCCTTCCTCAGTCTTTTCACGAAGACAGATTGGTCCAAAGACATCAGGACGAAGTATAGGAGATCTCCATAGTAAACAACAGGAACAGGACAGGAACAGAACAGCTACAGAGGGAAATAAGAAGAAAAACCTCCACCAAGGCCAGACCTGGCAACTATAAGGGAGGGACGGAGTGTCTTCACAGCGAGGACAAAAGGGTCGTTCAGGTAAGCAACGACCATTTTCCTCCTCGCTGTTCAGACACTCCTCAGTATGGGACATACCCAAGTTCAAGAAGAATAGGGGCGGGCTTAAACGGAAGACTGGCCTTGGGGAGAGATTACAGACTGCAAAACCCTCCTGCCAAAGGCCGCATCAGCCAAATCTGTCTAAACGATAGTGGGTCACAAAGGAAGAAAGGGAGGACCAGGTTGCCGCCCGGCAAATATCATCTACCGATGCCTGGGTAGCCCATGCCGCTGAAGTCGCGGCACTACGGGTAGAATTGGGCAAGATACCCCCCGGGACAGGAACCTCCCGCAACTCATATGCCCTAGAGATACATGCTTTGAGCCACCTGCCCACTGTTGCCGAGGATATTTTCTGACCTAAAGAAGAGGGGAGAAATGAGACTAACAACGCCTCAGTTCTGCGGAACGAGGCAGTTCTCTTAAGATATCTTCTCAAGGCCCGTCTTACATCTAAAGTATGCCATCGTCTTTCAGCTAGATGACGAGGGTTCGGGCAAAAATTAGGCAAGATGACTTCTTGGGCACGGTGAAAGCGAGTGTTCACTTTAGGGACAAATGAAGGGTCAAGTCGCAAGACCACCTGGTCAGGGTAGAAAATACAGAGATCACTCCTCATCGAGAAAGCGGCTATCTCGGACACTCTGCGAGCGGAGGTAATTGCTAGCAAAAAGGCCATCTTCAAAGACAGATATCGCAGGCTGATCGCAGCAAGTGGTTCGAACGGAGGTGCAGACAAAGCCTGTAAAACCAATGTAAGGTCCCAAGTAGGGTAGCGGTGAACCGGTGGGGGTCGCAAGTTGGTAACCCCTTGAAGAAATGAACGGATCCGCGGGTCCTGAGACAGAGGAGTTCGATTATCTCCAGACAAGACAGTGGCTAGGGCTGCCATCTGACGGCGAAGGGTCGCTGGAGCTAGACCTCTAGAGAATCCTGCATGAAGGAACAGCAGAATATCTGGAACTCCTGCTGTTGTGGGATCAACGTGATGGGAGCCGCACCATCTGGTAAAGGCAGTCCATGAGGCATTATAAATGCGAGTCGTTGATGGTCTTCTAGCCGCCTGAATGATGGAGATGACATCCTCAGATAGATGATCATTGAGCAGCTTTATGCGCTCAAATGCCACACGGCTAATCGCAGCCACTCTGGTTCCGGATGACTCACTGCCCCTTGGGTCAAGACCACTTTGTCGGGTGGAAACTTCCACGGTGGTTCGACGGAGAGATTCTTGAGGTCCGCGAACCATTCTCGGCGGGGCCAATATGGTGCTACCAATAGAAGATGCGCCCGCTCCTGAATCGCCTTCCGAATTACTTTGGGAATAATCGGCAGGGGAGGAAAGGCATAAAGGAGCCCTTGAGGCCATGGACTCCGCAGAGCATCCAGCCCTTCTGCGGCCGGAGACGGGTAACGGGAAAAAAATCTTGGCAGTTGAGAGTTGGCGGCTGTCACAAACAGGTCTACTATGGGCAGGCCGAACCTCCTCGACAGGTCTCGAAACAGGCCTGGATCCAGCTTCCATTCTGCATGGTCTATCTGGCCTCTGCTGAGCCAATCTGCCTCTCGATTCACATTCCCTGAAATGTGTTCGGCTTTTATTGAAGATAGATGGATCTCTGCCCACGACAGAAGTCTCTCCGATTCCTGCATTAGAGTCCAAGAGCGGGTTCCCCCCTGCTTGTTGATATGGGCCTTGGTGGCCATATTGTCTGTCAGGATCAAAAGGTCCTGCTGATACACAAGATGTTGGAAGTGAAGGAGAGCGAACCTGACCGCTCTGAGCTCCAGCCAATTTATGTTGTGCTTCTTCTCGGCCAATGTCCAGACCCCTTGGGCTAGCTGGGCATTGAGATGGGCCCCCCATCCGTGCAGGCTCGCGTCTGTGGTTAGAACCAGTCTTGTCGGGTCCAGAAAGGGGGAGCCTCTGCTGAGAGCAGGGGACAACCACCATCGAAGGGAAAGCCGGACCGGGGCCGGTACTGACACTTTGAAGAGAGACTCCGCTCGACCTTGTTTCTGAAACGGGAGCAGGAACCATTGTAGACGACGAAGATGTAGGCGAGCCCAGGGCACAATGTCTATGCAAGATATTAGTTTTCCCAGAAGCTTGGAAAGAACCAACAGAGGGACCATCCGGGTTAGCAAGATGTGAGTCACCAACTGATGAATGCTGGCCTGTCTCTCGGGAGACAAGAAGACCACACACTGCGTCGAATCGATTGTTGCCCCGAGATGCAGAAGACGAGTTGTAGGAACCAGATGACTTTTGGTGAGATTCAAGGTGAATCCGTGTTCCTGGAGAGTCTGGACCACCAGCTGTCGGTCCTGCACCGCCTGCTCGGGTGACGTTGACAGGATCAAGATGTCGTCGAGGTAGCATGCTAATCGAATCGGGACCTCCCTGAGAGAAGCTGCTACTGCCGCTAGCAGTTTTGTAAACGTCCTTGGGGCGGACGAAAGGCCAAAGGGCATGGCCCGATACTGGAAGTGATGGTTTCCAAAGGCAAACCGGAGGTACCGCCTGTGGGAGAGGTGAATAGGCACATGAAGGTACGCCTCTTTGAGATCTACCGATTGCATGAGATCTCCCCGCCGGATGCATCCTAGTAATGATTTGAGAGAATGCATTTTGAACCGACGGTATAAGATGTGTTGATTGAGACGTCGTAGATTCAAAATACCTCTCCAACCACCCGAGTTCTTCGGAACTAGGAACAGCGTTGAATAAAAGCCGGTCTTGAGCTGGTCGGGCGGAACCTGCTCTATTGCATTTATGCGTAGCAGATGTTGAATCTCGTTCGAGAGTAGGAGCCGTTTGTCCAGTTGGGCCGGCCAAGGGCAATGAACGTAAAAGTCCCGTGGGAGAGCGGTGAATTCCAAACATAGACCTTTGGTGACAGTTTGGACAATCCAGGCATCCAAAGTTGTAGCCGGCCACCGATGGGAAAAGGCCTGAAGTTTCCCACCGATTGGAGACAGGGCCGGTGAGTCACTTGCCTCTTCTGGCGTAGCGGGCAGAAGACGAGGACCTGAAGGGACGTCTGGTGTTGACTTGTCGACGACCTCGGTCTCGAAAGGACGCCC
Source organism: Arizona elegans (assembly GCA_022577455.1). Taxonomy (NCBI): domain Eukaryota; kingdom Metazoa; phylum Chordata; class Lepidosauria; order Squamata; family Colubridae; genus Arizona; species Arizona elegans. Next base: position 112,197,980 of record JAKOOJ010000001.1, read on the forward strand.
GGTCGGAAGGTGGCTGGTACTGGAATTGGGATGGTCTGTAGTAAGAGGCGCCCCCGGCGCCTTGGTCCTGACGAAAGGGCTGCTGGGTATAAGGCACATAGCGCCTATCCTGACGACGAAAAGATGTAGGCAGAACCTTCTTTTTGTCCCGGTTCTCCACCAAAACGGGATCCAGTGAAGAGCCAAATAACGCTGGTCCTTTGTATGGAGCCGCCGTCAGGCGCCACTTAGACTTAGCATCAGCTCTCCAGTTGCGTAGCCATAGCAGGCGCCTTGAAGAAACTGTTGAAGCCAAGGCACGAGATGCAAATTTAACGGCGTCCAAAGACGCGTCCGCCGAATATTCAGCCGCTGCAATGAATTTAGCCAGATCTTGTTGCAGACATGCGTCCTCAGGTGAAAGTCTGTCTTTCAATTGACACAACCACACAAGCGAAGCACGGTTGAAGAAGGATGACGAGGTGGAGGCACGGATGGCCCAAGCCGTCGCCTGGTGCGTCTTATGAAATGCCATGTCTGCCCGCTTATCTTCGAATTTGAGGCCATCCCCTGCTTCACCTACCAGAACGGAGGAGGATGTGAGACTGGCCACTGGTTCATCAATTGTAGGCAACTGTAGGAGGGCGTCCAGCACAGGAGCTGAAGCATAAAGCTTTTTGTCAAACGAATTTGGACCAGAAAGTGAAGCGGGGTGATCCCATGGCTTTTGAATGACCTGGCAAAAAAGGCCAGGACACGGTACAAAGTCATCATCAGGTTGAGGCAAATTGAATAAATTACTGTTAGGGCCTGGGGACACCGAAGCAGATGCCAAATTTGGGTTGTTGTCCATATTGGTGGCAGCTTTCGCTTTGCGTAGGAGAGATCGAAATAAAGAAGGCTTAAATAAACCAGGAAAGGCAGGTTTGTCCTGGACCTCCTCCTCGTCATCAGACATCTCAAAGTCCTCCAGGACCTCATCCTCACGAGCCTGTTCAGGCTCTAGGCCATAAGAAGTAGAACCGTGATGCTGCCCACAAGAAGGTTGATTATGACATGAAGCGGCAGGAACACAAACAGGAGCCGGAAAGGCAGCAGAGGCCTGCTGAAACCCCATTTGAAACATATGAGACATTGCCTGAGTGAAAAAGGATTGAAAGTCCATAGGCTGAACAAAGGCAGGGCCCGCTTCAGGCCGTAGACCAGCTGCAGTGGGAGTGAACGTAGCCTCAGGGGCAGGTCGAGAAACTTGAGACAAGTGACTGGCCCCACTAGAAGACCTTGACCTAGCCCTAACCCCTGATTGGTTAGTGTGGCATAATTGTGTCCCCTGAGAGGTGGAAGGGGCCTCCCCACACCCATCACCAGATAGTGGATCCTCCTCAATGGGGATTTCTGGGTTACAAGACACCTCTTGGTGTGTACTTTCCTGCACTGGTGTGATCTGTTGTTTGGCCCTGGCAAATCTTTTTTCTAGGGCATTGTGCCTGCGCTGGGCATCTTTATCAGCCTTAGAAGACCTGGTGGATTTTGCAGCTTTAGACTGTTTAGACTTCTTCCCCTTGACCTGTTTTGGGGAAGGTGCTGGGGTAGGAGAAGGGCTATTATCCAAGTCAGAGGAAAGGGCCACTTCCTCCATATTGCTCATAATATCAGTTCGTTCACAAGGCCAATGATCACACAAATTTCAACTACACAGAGAATGTCTGTTGTAGATATCAAGAATAATATTATTGCTATTATTATTATTATAATATATATATATATATATATATATATATATATATATATATATATATGACCCGCAATCAAATCAATAAAAAATTTATCCACCAAATTGAATAACCAGGGTAATTGATCAGGAATATATACACAGCCCCCTCTTTCTTTTTTTTTTATTTATATAAATCAATTAATCAATAAATCAATAAATTGATGCAAGTACTTCCCTGAACTGCTGCAGGCACCTCTCTTCAAGCGGGTAGTAAATGCAGGAAACTTTTGGACCGTGTCCACTCCTGCCAAGAAGCCAGCGACCCTGGAAAGCAAAGCCCAGGTCGCGGTGTGTAAAAACGGCAGCGCAAATCAGCGGGCGACCAACAGCTCTCAAGATGGCGTCCCGCAATGGCGTTTTCTCTCTCAGGTTGCGGGCCAGGCGAAACAAAGCGCCTACGGCTGGACCGAAGCTGCCTTCAACAGGTGACAATTAGGAACACAGAGGGAAAGAGTATGCCAGCCGGCAGCGACTCTAGCCCCAACACCTGTGCGCGATGCTGATTTCTTCAGCTAAAAAGCGGCAAAAGGCGGGAAAAAGGAAGCCTGGCAATCGCTATAAAAGTCAAGCCGCTAATGGCGGCCGGAGCCCCGAACCGCCGTTACGCGCCTGCCAGCTGTCTAAACTAATGCAGGGAAGGTATAGAGCACAGAGAAACCAAGGAAATAGAAATAAATCAAAATAAATGCAAAAAAAGAGGATATATAGAAGAATAAATCACAGAGAACAGACACCCTGAATGCTTTTGCAAATGGCTGAGTGAAAAGACTGAGGAAGGAGCAGGAAGTAGGGGCGTATCCAGCTCCAGAGGGTTTGATTGACACCCAGCCATTGCGAATGAGAGTGAGCAATACCCATACTGAGGAGTGTCTGAACAGCGAGGAGGAAAAAATGAAGTGTGTAAGTATGCTAACTAGAATATTCCACAAAAATGTACGGCATCACTTTTTTGCAATACCTCCCGCCGCAACCAGGGTGACCTCTGTTTTTGTACTTTCAGTGTTTTTGAAGCAAATAACATACTTAATTTGAATGCAGCAATACTATTAAGTTTCTAGAATTTAGTTGTTGTGTTTCAACACCTGAAAATTATTTCAATATTAAGAATATTGTACAAAGATAACGTATGTTTCTCATCAATCTCACACTGATCCTCCTCCTTTTTCCTCAGAAAGAGGGACAAGAAGCAGTGCCAAATCTTGAAGCAAGATGCAGCAATCATTAAATGAATTTAACCTCAGGTCTTCTTCTCCTTTATACAGAAAAATATATTACTCTTTGTTTGCTTTGCACTTCTTTTCTTTTGAAGTCTTTCCACAGTATTTTTTTTATGTTGACAGTGTACTTACCTGGTAATAGCCACAAGATATTATATTTATCCATATTACATTTTTTTCTGCAATTGCTCTACTTTTTGAGGACACAAAATCCCCTGAAGCAGCAAGATTCAGCAAAGTGTATATACTGTATAGGAAATCGTTTAGATATCTCTATATTTTTACAAAAATAACCCGACTGTTACCCGGAGATACTAAAGCAATTATTCTACAAACTTAACAAAAATATGTCTGAAAGTATTACTGTCACCAAGCTCCAATTATACTTAACTTCTAATACGTGGCTAGGTATTTATTTGTTACAACTATTTTTGTGCCAGTTTTTGCTATTAGTAGGAGAACATTATGCTCCTTTGCCAAACAAGTTCCTATTAACGTATTTTCATTTTAAATTTTAATCCATAAAGTCTTGACATAATATCAGAACCCTTCAACAATAATTTATTGAATTCAGCAGTAAACAAATTATTGCTGTGATTTTTTATTATCCTATCTCCCTATCACTGTAGTTTCCCAAACATTCTGTCAGTAAGTGGTGAAAAATGGAAATAATTGAAGAGGCTCTCAATATGTTATTATTATGAACGATTTGTAATACCTAAGCAACTTAGCATGATGCCTGGCATTAGACTGTTGGAATGTAACTTTCTGACATATAAAAAGCTCTCCAGAAATTTGAACTTACATAAGTTTATATCTAAACTACAATGCGGGCTACCTTGAACAAATCAATTACATTATGACTGGGTCTACAACTTGTCATGCTTTCAGTCATGTTTTGGTGAACAAGCTGTAGTAGTCTGATTCTCTCACTATAGTAAGTCAACACGAATAAAGTCAATGATTAGGTTCACACAGTGTAAATAAAACCAAATAAATCATATTATAAATTAGCAGGATGTGTTAATCCAGAATTCTCTGATGATAGCTTAATGCTTAAAATAATATTAATGAAATGACAAACACCTCCAATTTCACAGGAAATCATTCTGTCAAACCTAACATTTCAACAATGCCAATTCTGAATTATTTCACTTATCATAAATAAGTATATATATGTTTTTTAAAAAAACATCCGTTTATACCCAGACTTAGAAATTCACACATCACAATATGTCACTATTTGCTTAGGAACAGTTTGTTTGATAAACCCAAATTGGCTGGATTCACAGAACATGCTAATTAGCTATGATATAACAAAACCCCCACAGTGGCTAGATAAACCAAGGGAAAAAAACATTACAAATGGATACATACCATCCCAAATTATATTTGGGAATTAAAGAGACCAATGACCCAAACAGCTAGATCCTACCACCAGATCATAAAGTAGACTACAATGGTACAGATTTGCCTCTTCATTTATAGTTAGTGTCAGTGCAGGTATTTTTCCATACAGCTTACCTGTCCTAGTCAAGTAATCTATGCTAATTGTGAAACTTGACATTAAAAATTTCAGAGGGTTCAGAGGCCATTATCGTGAAATTTTTATCCTGTGGGATGATGTGACAATTGCATGATTTAGAGACAAATGATGAAATTCTCAGAATGATTCAGGAATGTAAAACATACTGAAGAGAAATTCCAAAGCTTTTCCATGTCTCAGGAGTAATCGATATGGAAGGTAATTGAATGGTTTCAGAGCATAAAAAGGTTTGGAAAACTATAGGGAGTTGTTTACTTCCTGCTCATCTTTTTTTGTCTTTACTGTCAGCAGTACAGTAAAGTATGGCAAAGTTCAACATGTGTCATTCAGGAATATGAACTATAATTACACACAACATTAAACAATTCTAGCAGCTTTACTATTCAATAGTTCCTCAACTGCAAGTGGTATATGTAAGCCATAGCAATACTTAAAAATGCTGTACATATTATGAGTAAGTGCCTTTCCTTATCCTGGAAATCTATCTGTATTATTTTAAAAAACATTATATAGACAGACCATAGAAGAAGAGATTTCAGAAAGTAATAAAAATGCTATTGCTATTGTTTTTAATATTGTCTAAAATAAAGATGTGCATTTTATTCCTAAGAAATCAACGTTATTACAATTTACTTTGTTTTGGAAGTTCTATTATTTCATTATTTTTACTGCAAAGGGAAAGTGCTTGAAGTCTATGCTCTGCTTCACATCTACCATTTGAACTGTATGTAAATGTTTCAGAATGATCAGGTTATTATAATTTAGTTTCACGGTGCTCTTTAGTGCAACAAAGCTCAGCATGTGATATGATGAGGTCTGAAAGTTGGGTGTTATACTATGGGATACAGGATCTGGGCTGCAAACAGCCTCTACACAGCAGGAAATGGTAGCTATCAGGTGGCCATGGTTTGTCTTTGTTCTCATCTAATGATCATCTGGATTTTTGCAGCTCAGGTCTGACAGTCATACTTCCATTATTGCTTGAGTTCTGAGGACACACTGAAACACAAACTAGCCAGGCATGTCTTTAGTTCTTGAATCAGAAGAAAAATATGTCTTCATAATTTGCACTGACCTGATGGCCAAGCTCTAAACTGACTGCAGGTTGCCATGTCTTTTTTAGATTTACGGTGACACAATTTAATGGCAGTAATTGATAGATTCTCCTGACTTAAATTCCCCTCTTCTCCAGCATCGTCAACTAACAGGAAACATGACTCATTGCCATAATCTGAGATGGATGGGCTTGGTAAAAGGTGGGCAGGTGCCAGGAATGGTGTCGCAATTTGTTTTGCCAAACCTGTACCAAAGGATCATTAGTTCAGCCTGTGTTCTGACATTAGTTTTAGTAGAAAAAGTTGACTTTCATCATGTAGAACCAAAATTCTAAAAGACCTTGAGAGTAACGCTGCATGGGTGACTATTAGCCTTCCATCTGATGAAGAGAAAAGGCAATGTTTCATTGGCCAGTCTGATAGAATGAAGAATGAAAAATATCACTGGATTTGAAAACTGTTTCTCAATTCTGCATTGTTAAGCTGATAAAATGCCACAGCATTATAAAGCAAATTCAGAACAATTGGGTCAGGAGTCCACAATGCTCAACTTTACACCTGAACCTGATACCAGGTTCCCATGTTGTGTGAGGCATTGCCAAACTCACAGTGATGATGTTCCCACCTAATATGACAAGCATAACTCCCCATTTAATAGGTAGTGTGAACACAGGAAAGCCAAAACATACTGACATTGGAATTAAAATACATTACATTACATTTGTCAGACTGCCTACAGCCTTGATTGAACTATTCTAACATATCCATCACTGGGTCCTGTTAACCAGGCTGTAATCACAACTACAGGTAGACCACAATTGAGCCCAAAATTCCTGCTGCTAAGCAAGACAGTTGTTAAATGAGTTTTGCCCCATTTTACGACCTTTCTTGCTGCAATTCTTAAGTGAATCACCGCAGTTGTTAAATTAGTAACATGATTGTTAGGTGAATCTAGCTTCTCCCTTGACTTTGCTTGTCAGAAGGTCAGAAAAGGTGATCACATGACTCTGGGACACTGCAACCATCATAAATATGAACTGGCATCCAAATATGTCAAGCATCCAAATTTTGAACAAGTGACCATGGGGATGCTGTACAGCGACCATCAGTGCCACTGTAACTCCAAACAATCACCATACAACAACAGATAGTCCTTGTCAGTCAAAGTCTATCTGTACACTAAACCTACTCTCCACAGATAGTCTCACTCATAAAACTCCCAACACTGTACTGCAGGGTGGATTTGATTTAAATCAAATTGATTTAAATCACTAGTAAAAAGGCTTGATTTAAATCAACTCGATTTAAATCATAATTTTTAAAGAGTATCTGTCATCTCTGCTACTCCTTTGACCCACTGTTGACTCACCAATAGTCCCAGTGTTGCAGAATATACAGCCTCATGCTACATAACGAAGCTCCATTTCATGCTGAATAAACTAAATTATTTATGTATTTTAAATAGAAAACTATCTTACGATAAATTTTTACCCCAAAAGTTTTTATTAAAATAAATTCGATAAAAATAAAAAAAATCTGATTTAAATAAAAAAAATCTGATTTAAATCCAAAAAATCTGATTTTTTTGATTTTTTTAAAAAAAATCATTGATTTTTATCCACCCTGCTGTACTGTATCTCGATCCGTTCCAGTCGGGCTTCAGGCCTGGGTACAGAATGGAAACAGCATTGGTTGCGTTGGTTGATGATCTCTGGAGGGCTCGGGACAGAAGTTGCTCCTCTGTCCCGGTCCTATTAGATCTCTCAGCGGCTTTTGATACCATCGACCATGGTATCATGCTGCACCGGTTGGAAGAGTTGGGGGTGAGGGGCACTGTGTTGCAGTGGTTCTCCTCCTTCCTCTCCGACCGGTTGCAGTCTGTGTTGGCAGGGGGGCAGAGGTCACCCCGGAGGCGCTTCATATATGGGGTGTCACAAGGGTCAGTCCTCTCGCCCCCTCTGTTCAACATTTATGTAAAGCTGCTGGGTGAGATCATCCGTGGTTTCGGGGTGGAGTACCATCAGTACTCAGCTGTACATCTCCACCCCGGACCACCCCAACGATGCCCTTGAAGTGATGTCCCGGTGCCTGGAGGCGGTGCAGATCTGGATGGGGAGAAACAGGCTCAGACTCAACCCATCCATGACTGAGTGGCTGTGGTTTCTGACATCCTGATATAGTCAGTTGGTGCCATCATTGACTATTGGGCCCCACGGAGAGGGCTTGCAACTTGGACATCATCCTGGATTCACGGCTGTCTTTAGAAGAGCACTTGACGGCTGTGACCGAGAGGATGTTTCATCAGGCTCGCCTGATTCGCCAGTTGCATCCCTTTCTGGATCGGGACTCCTTACGCACGGTCACTCATGCCCTTGTCACTTCCCGCCTGGACTATTGTAACGCTCTCTACATGGGGCTCCCCTTGAGGAGCACCCGGAGGCTCCAACTGGCGCAGAGTGTGGCCGCGTGGGTGGTTATGGGAGCGACATGGAGTTCCCATGTAACACCTCTCCTGCACAAGCTGCACTGGCTCCCGGTGGTCTTCTGTGTGCGCTTCAAGGTTTTGGTTACCACCTTTAGAGCGCTCCATGGCTTATCTACGGGACCGCCTGCTGCCACCAGTAGCCTCCCACCGGCCAGTACGCTCCTCCGGGTGCCGTCGGCCAAACAATGTCAACTGGCGGCCCCCAGGGGGAGAGCCTTCTCTGTGAGGGCACCTACTATCTGGAATGAGCTCCCCCCGGAGATACGGAGGATCCCGGATCTGCGCACCTTCCGCCGCGCTCTCAAGACCTTTTTATTCCATCAGGATGGCCTGGCCTAACTTTCTCTGTAAATTTTAAATCTGTTCTTAATTATTGGGGTGTTTTAAATCTGTCTTGGGCCAAATTGTTTAATTCGGTTTTATTTTGCTTTTAAATTTTGTATTTATGTATTTTATCTTGCGCCCTGAGTCCTTCGGGAGTAGGGCGGTATGTAAATCAAATAAAACCTAAACCTAAAACCTAAGCTGTAGCAAGGCTACAATCCTATGAAAATTAACTTGGAAATAAATCCCCTAATCCCAATGAAGTATTTTTCAAAGTAATCTCATCACCCAACAACAGTTGCAGGTGTTTACTGAGAGTGCCATTTTTACTATAATGTTTTTACAGTTGGAAATAGCACTACAAAAGCCTCCATAACTGTTTGCAGATGGGCTATTATATAATAATGTCTTTTATAGTTTCCCTTGGCCTAACATGAAAACTGAAGTGATAAAAAGAAAACAATGTTACCACTCTAACAACAGAGCATTTATCTGGATATTACACAGTATGTGTATGTGGGTGTGGGTATGCCATATGGGTTTCACAGAACATATCTATGCAAAACATCTAATTCTTTTCTATCATGACGACAAGTTCATGTTCTTATTCAAATGACACTATAAAACTCCCAGACAATTCTTCTTTGGGATTACTGCAACCAGAGAGGTTGCAGATAAAGTAGTACTAGAGAGGCTGAGGAGCAGTTGCTGTAGGCTGTTGCATAGGAGAGTAACATCAAAGAAGAAGAAATGCTAAAGGCAGCCACTCATTTGCAGTATCCTAAAATGCCCCTTTTTGCTGCAATCAGAACATGTCTGGAACGCTGGAGCTGGCTGCATGCTGAAAAAAATGGGAGTGGTGGGAAGCTGCCTTCACTTTCCCAAGCCTCTGTAAATTGAGCAAAGCTCCCGCAAGGCTGTGCAGAATGCCATCAATCCTAAAATAAAATGTTCCAGCTTGCATTGCAATGGGTTAAAGCCACCAAGCAGATACTTAGATCCTGTGGAAGCAAATCTCTGCTAAGAATCATATTGAATTTGCTTTGCATTCTGCTGTGGTGGTTTCCCATGCATCCACCCTTTTGTGGAGTGGGATGGGGAGGAGCCTGCTTTATGTTGCACCTCTTGAGCCTTTGGAACTCCCTGCTACAAGCTTCCTTCTGTCCCACTGAGGGAGCTTCCTAGGCATTCAGTCCTTTATGTGGTGGGCATGGCTGTTCACATGCAGCTCATGTCAAGCGTCCAAAAGACTCCCCACCCCTCTGAGGCACTCCTCATTCTCAATCATCCTGGTCATAGATGTCCCAAAGGTGCTTTTCCAAAAGGTAGCTGGACTTTCTTGGGTTTTTTTTTTCCTTTGAAAAAGTTTCGCTTCTTGGATGTAGAGCAAAATGTTTTGAAAGAGGGGGAAAAAACCCCAAGAAAATCCAGCTGCCTTTTGGAAAAGCACTTTTGGGATACTTACTTACAATTAAATAACCAGTGAGACTGTTTAACGACTGCAAGGGAATTGCAATTATCGAAGAAAGCAGTCACTTGATGAATTGCTTAATGACTGCTTCACTCAGTGACTGAGATTTCAGGCTGGTCTGGTCATTAAGTGAGGACTACCTGTAACAGTTATGCCATTTTTAACTCTGGTAGGTTTATGTGAAGATTTTTAATCTATCTCAAGCTAAGTATTGCTCAGCTGATAATAGATGAATAAGAGAGGAAAGAATCTTTGTATTCTAAAATGATAGTTTACGCGTTTTTATCATTTTTTTTCATAATAAACAACATATAACCTCTCTGCTCCACTTCACATTGAGGAAGCAAACTAGGTTGCATTGGCTCATTAAGTTTCCTGTTATATCTGAACTGGGGGAAAAATACACTCATTATATGAGATAGGTGATCATGTAAGTTCTGTGAGTAAAATTAAAAATAATTAATAAAAGGCTTCCAAATATTATAAACCAAGTTCCGATTTCCTGGTTTTATTCAGTATCCTACTTGAAGAAGAAGGAAAGTATTGCTAGTGTTTTTGTATAAGATTCATACATTGGCTTGTTGAACTGAAACCTGATCTTCCAAATGTGCCCACTTCTCTTCATATGAACTGAATATACCTTGATGATCAGAGGGAAACAGCTTGTGCTCCTGTTTCTTAGAACAGTAATAAATTATCAATATCTTCATTGATAACTTCTGGGTTTATCAGTGATATAGAATTAATACATCTTTTAGAAAGAAAACTGCCTTCTGAAACACTTCCTATGCTTTTTCCCCACATGTACCCTCAGCTGCTTCTTATAAGATCATGTGGTAGACTAGAAGTCTTTCTCCTGTCTCCCAAGATCATTCACATACTATCAGATTTCAGCATTAGGAATTATTCAGTTTTCCAGTTCCTCTAATAAGCATCCTGCTACAGATAAATCCTTCACTTGCAATCGTTCATTTAGTGACCATTTGAAGTTAGGATGGTGCTGAAAGATGTGACTTACAACTAGTGCTTGCATTTACAAACAATGCAGCATTCCCATGGTCACATGATCGCAATTCAGGCACTTGACAACCAGCATCTATTTACAGTGGTTGCAGCGTCACAGGGTCATGTGATCACCAATTGCCACCTTCCCAGCTGACAAGCAAAGTCAGTGAGGAAAGCTGGATTTGCTTAATAACCAGAGTGATTTGCTTAACTACTGCATCAATGGAAGTTTTGGTGCCAGTTATGGCTGTAAGTCAATGACTTATCTATATTTGTAATAACAGCTGAATTAATTTATCAAGAATAGTTCAATCAAATACATTATTTATTTATTTTTGTCAAGTACCACTGGCCTTCTGAGGTACACCAGACAGGAAACAGGACCAGGTGAGCAAATTCTATTTTATTGTATGGCTGCAGTACAGAATCTTGCAGGTCTGAAAGTACAAATCTCCCGCAGCCTGATAATCTAAGGAGGTTCCTTTCTGAATCTTTTTCTCTGCCCATTGTGCAGCTATGGGCTATATCCTCTTTTATCTTATCATTCCCTAGGAGCATTTCTCCCCATACACACACACATTCCTAAGAATCACGTCATTCCCACCTTACAGGTACTTATGATACATGATGCTGCAAATGCAGGTTCAACTAAACTGTTTTGCTTAATATATACTGGCTGCTGGAGGGTTAAGAAACTGAACTGCATTCAAAAACACAGCCTTGCAACTTGGGGACAATCGTGCCATTTGCAAGACAAGTCTCTATTGGACAAGGAAACAGATCGTATTTGAAAATTAGTAACAACTAGGACAATATCGACTATTTACTGTTTATGTATTCAAGTGTATATGCATATGTACAGTATATATGTATTTAAATCGGGTAATTTTTCAAAAATCCTGCTTACCTTGAAAACTGCTGTTGCAGTCCGCACATTTGAACCCTGTGGCGCTCAGATTCCAGGGTCATTTCCTCTAGTCTTCTTTCACTTTCAAATCTCAAATGTCGCTCTTCCTCCAACTCATGTACCAGTTTCTCGCGCTTTAAAAAAAAAAAGCAAGTGACAAAATTAAGCAGAGTTCCAATGTGTAAGACCTAGGCTGCTACTGCTATTGAAAGACAATCATGTAGAAGAGGTGAGTAAAAACTTTACCCTGGGTCAGCCCCCTTCAACCAAGAGCCCATCAGATGATTAGAATTTCAAAAACCCATAAAGGTAGTCCTTGTGTAACGACTGCCCTGTTTAGTGAGATCATTCAAGTTTACAACAATCCTGAAATAAAAAAGATTTGGGTATTTTGCAAACAGAAAGCATTTACAACCATTACAATATCCCACGATTGTCATTTAACTGCTTCATAGCCAACTTTTGACAAGCAGAATCAATAGAGAAGTCAGCAATAAAATTGCAAGTCACAGTTATGATTAATAAGGTGGTTTGCTTAATGACTGTAACGGAAGTGAGTTCCTTAGTCTATTCTAGACCTGTCAAACTGGTGGCCTGTGGGCCAGATAAGTCACATACAGGCCGCACCCACCCCAGCTCTGCAAAGGCAAAAAAGTCATGATCCATCATTATCTGGTTTGACACCAAGGGTCTATTGAGGTCATATGTCTTGTTTAATGACCATGTTACTTAGCAATAGCCTTTCCCATTCCCAATTGTGGTGGTTAAGTAAGAATTACTAATAATTTCCTAGCCATCAATTTCCTAGCCATCAATAGCCCTATAAATTGCAAATTGTTAAAAGTTGGGTGGCATACAAGTTTAATAAATTATTGTTGCTATCACTATTTTTTTTTACTCGCAGAGCTATTTTCGCTTAAATGTTTTTTAACTATAATAATAAAATACAGAATAAAAACAAAGTACAACCTGATACCAACAATTTAAAAGGAAATAATGAGAGCAGCTGATTTTAAAGGGAAATTTTTGAATAATTATGTTTATTTTTTAATTTCTGGAAGAAACCCCCACAGTTGTTAAGTGTGCTTCAGAAAGTAAGAATCACTTCAGAGAATGCATCCTGCCTTACTACAACTGAAGTACTGTAGTCCTGTTGGAGACAGCAGGGAATCATCTCCTGAATTTACAGTTCTTAATAGTCGGGTCCTGAGCATCTGAGGACTAAATACAGCTGAAACAGAAAATATGACAGCATACGTATAGATACCTACTCAGCTATTTCTTCTTTGTGATCAGTTCAATAAATTAAATTTTTCATGGAGAACAGTCAACTCTGTATGATATTCAAAGCTTTACAGATATATTAATGGTTAAGTAGGGGTAATTAGAAATAGGAAGTTTAAAGAAAGATGAAATGAAGAAAGCACAGACAGTGATAATTACCTTATTATCTGTGCCTAATCATAAAGCAGCTGTTGAATGACAACAGATATTGCCAAACCGCTGAGCTGATAAACATATATAATATCACAAAATGATTTATCTAAAATATAGAGGACAGAGAGAACTCTCTTTGTAATAAAAATATCACTAAATTGTCATACTTCATTTTCTAAATTTTATTTCCTTCCAGTATCATTCTTTACAATCCTACTGACAACCATTAAGTGCACATATTCCTGTATCTCAATCAGCCAGCCAGTGGTGAAGTAGTTAAGGTTCTTTCATTCAGTCAATCAAAGAATTTTCTTTCCCCACTGGAAAATACAAGAGTTTCCATTTCTCCAATAGTAGGATCCATAAGCCCTTCTCCATCATGAAAAGGTTAGGAGAAAGTGTGTGTTTGTGTGTGTGTGTGTGTGCTTATGTAATATTTACCCCCGAAAGCTTTAACTTTTCATGATGGACAAAGGCCATGTACACACACACACACACACACACACACACACACACACACAGCATTACCTTGTTTGTGGGCTGCCATGACTTTCAAGTATATTTGATGCTTATAACCTAAATTTTATGAAATACCCATAGTACAGTATTGTATCAAATCTTAGGCATATAATTTTATTACAGAATTTAAAAAAAGCTTTCTTGGTATTAAGCCATTATTTGCACAAGCTGTGGTATTATAAATCATACTGGATAATAAATGTATAATAGCAGTAACCAAGAGACCAAAATATGAGCCAGAAAAAGATCTCAAAGACAGTAATATATAAGCAGATGTCTTTAGAGGCAGGTTATAAGAGATTAAATGAAATACCTATGCATACCTATTGTAAACTATGGAGAATTACACAGAGGAGACAGAACTTAGGTGAAGAAAATCTCACATAAATATTTGTAAGTGTGAATGTTTAAAATGGGAAATAATAATATATGGAAATAAATTTCAATAAAAAATTTTTAGTAACCTAATTAAATTAGCCAATTAAAATGTACTGTTACTTTCTCATAGTCTTGCAAATGCTGAAAAGAATACTTATAGGAAGCTTTGAATATAGAATATAGTGCAACATAGTGCAATATTTCACACCATCAGAATTCTGCAAAACTTAAATCCATTAAAACCAGTGCTGAGGTCCCCTCTCATGGTTAGGATAGAAATGCATGTTAAGCAAAATGGATGTAATTCCTAAATAGTTAATTACAGATTATTGTAAATTGACAAGGAACATTTGCAATGTAGATATGGCATTTATATATGGCCATTCTTAAATCTGTCATATTCACTCACCTTTCCCTACAAATATATCATCTACGTATCACTTCTTGGAAAATCCAAAGTTCTTATAGTTGTGAAAAAGAGTCAGGGAAAAGAAATAAATCACAGAGGAATCTTGCCTACACATTTTCCATGAAAATTCTATTTCCTGTATCTCCTGAAAAACAGATTTCAACAACCTCAAGTGCCATACACCATGTCATCCATGGTTTTCTGACAAAGCTTGGAGCAGGTGTCTCTGTAAGCTACTTCACAACAGCAAACCTAACACAGGCTATTTTTTTCCCCTCGTGCGGTGAGGTTAAGTTTTATTTGATCTCAGGAGAAATCTTCTGGATGAGATCTCTCTTTCTCTCTACATTAGTGATGGCTAACCTTTTTGTCATCTCATGCGAAAAGTGGGAGGAGTGCGGGGGGGGGTCGCATGTACATGTGCCCACACCCATAATTCAATGCGACCTGTGCATGCGCTTGTGACCCTCTGCGCTTTTGGCACACGATGGCACAGTTGTTCCAGTAGACCCGTTTTTCACCTTCCTCAGGCTCCAGAGGCTTTCTTGGAGGCTCTCTGGAGGCTGGAAATGGCCCGTTTGCCAACTTCTGGTGGGCCAGAAAGGCCCAAAAATCAGCTGCTCATGCGCACCACAGCTGAGCTAGGGCAATGATCGCGTGCCCACCGATACGGCTCTGTGTGCCACCTGTGGAACACGTGCCATAGATTTGCCATCAGTGCTCTATATAATTAGAAGCACAAAACTTACCATTTATCTTGATTTTCCAATACTTTGTTTTTATCTTTGTATGCCAAATTGTGCCAAAAGTATTGTGCGTGCACACATACCCCTACTAGGTTTAATTTAAGAAGCTTTCCTTTAGAGGCATAACTCTGAGCATATGAACAAGAGGAGAGAATACAGATCAATTTACTTTAGCCCAGTGGTGGGCTTCAAATAATTGAACAATGGTTCTCTGCTATAATGACCGGCTGGGTAGGCTTGGCTGGGTGGTCATGTGACTGAGTGGGTGTGGCCAACTTGATG
Source organism: Arizona elegans (assembly GCA_022577455.1). Taxonomy (NCBI): domain Eukaryota; kingdom Metazoa; phylum Chordata; class Lepidosauria; order Squamata; family Colubridae; genus Arizona; species Arizona elegans. The sequence continues at coordinate 112,213,514 of JAKOOJ010000001.1, forward strand.
TCACTCACGTCGAGGGACACTTAGCCTCGCCTGGCCTCTCGGGGCCATGGGGATGCTGCAATGATCATAAGTGTGAAAAACAGTCATAAGTCACTTTTTTCAGTGTCATTGTAACTTTGAATGGTCACTAAATGAACTGTTGTAAATCAAGGATTACCTGTACAAAAATACAAAAAGCTTCTTTGCTTGCAAAAAGCTGCCCTAAACACCAATCATTAGATTAGAAATGGGGGACTACACACTGAAGATCAATGAGACACAGCTGTCATGGAAAGCTAAACCATTCTGTCTGAATACCTTCCTTTTCCTCAGCAATACCTGCAACCCAGAGTTACAAATCAGGCAGGGTGCTAAAAGCACATTGAGGAATTAAAATAGTTAAAATACAGTGTAGGAAGTTAGCACTCACCCCTCTCCTAGAATAATGAAATATTCTAGGAAATATTAAAAAGGCAGAATATTATACCTCCCTGGATGAGAAAAGGAAAAACATGCTATTGGAAAGCAGCCCCCACCTTTGTTAATAGCCTCAGAAAGACTGGTGCCAACTTATCTCTAAGAGGAAAGACTGGGCCATCTTATCTACAAAAGACCTTCAGCTCCAGGGTGATAGGATTAGCCCTCACTCAAGATCCAAACCAGGACAAAGCCATTAACCCATAAAAGGAATTGCCCAAAGCCCCTTCATTACATCATCCACCAAAATTCAACCAAGCCTGGGACTCACGACAACCTAGAAAGTTACCTCTGCATATCCAGGATTAGCCCTGTAAAGTGGGAAAAGATTTGTTCCAACAACCGGTTCTCCGAACTGCTCAGAAAATTAACATACGGTTCGGGAGAACTGGTGCAAACAAGCAGGAGCCCACCACTGCTTTGGCCCCTGGGACAGTAAAGCTAGAAAACCAGCACTGATCATCAGTATCAAGTAGAATCATTTTATTTTAATTTAAACTTTTGTTTAATAGCTTTTGATAAAAAATAAATTCAGGTAATGCTAATTTAAACAGACAGAACTCGTAAAAACGACCAACTGCACAGATACTTAAAGAATACTTAAGAGATAGAGAACTTTACCATCTCTCTTAATGTAATGTAAGGTAGTCCTTGATTTACAACAGTACATTTAGTGACTGTTTGAAGTTACAATGGCACTGAAAATAGTGACTTATGACAAGTGGTGAAATCCGAACCGGTTTGCTACCAGTTTGCTGGCCACGCATAAAGGAGGCCTGGGCAGGTAAGAAGAAGTGGGGGGGGGGGAATCAGCTGTAGCGTGCAATTTAGCTTCCCTAGAAAGCAGGATTTCCTGCTTTCTAACAAAGCTAAACCCCACTGTACAGCTGATTGTGGGAATTACCGGTTTTCCCGAACCTGTAGCTTTTTTTTACTACCGGTTCACTGAAAACCAGAGGAAACCGGTAGCATTTCACCCCTGCTTATGACCATTTTTCAACTTTCAACCATTACAACATCTCCGTGATCACATGATAAAAATTTAGATGCTTTTGTTATTAACTTAACAATTACAGCTGTGGCAAGAAAGGTCCTAAAATGAGGCAAAATTCACTTAAAAGCTGTCTCACTTAGCACCAGAAATTGTGGACTCAATTGTAGTCGTAAGTTGAGAACTACCTGTATGTGTAAAGGAACAGATACAATAAGTCAATAACTAACCTATGTAACCCCTCTATTCAAAAGTGTACACCAACACAATATCAAAGAGTATGATAAACAAATAATTATGGATCCCACTGAGCAAATTGAGGCATTTTTCTTTCAGTGGATTTCCAGGTGCCCAATAGGTTAGCACTAAACCAAATCTAGTTGGCAACCTTTTCGCCCTGATTTTTAGAGGCCCCGTGCAAGAAAAAAAAAATCTGAAAAGTCATACATACAGAAACTAGAATCTAAATCAAACCTTTTAAAAAGGTTACATTAGTAGAGAAAGTCACAGTAAATACAGTACTATGGAAATGGATCTATCAATGAACAAAATGAGAGTAATTTGCATTTTAAAAAAGGTTCTTAAACCAATTTACATTAACAACTATGCAAATTTGGAAAAGGTGCATACAAGATGCCAAATGTTAGGAGACTTAGCAAATGGAAAAAGTTATAAAATTTACAGTTTCAGAGATGAAATCTTTATCTGCCGACACGTGGAACAGAAAGTAGCACTGTTAAACATGTTCCACACATCCAAACAGAAAGAAGTAGATATAAATATTGAGGGATCAGATAATTTTGTTTTTGTTTGGTTTTTCAGTGTTTATTCATAAGTCTGCTACCCCTCTCTCTCTCAGCATTAATCTTTATAATTTCTGCAAGAGAATTGGTATGAATGTTAAATGCAATAGCAAAACCAGCATTTTCTTCTAAATATTTCCTTTACTTGTTTGATGTGTGTAGAATAAGGTTTTCTCTGAAAAAATACCAATTATAAAAATTAATAAAATACATTATGACTGTCCTAATGGCTGTTTTGGAATCTGATTTCCATCAAAATAAGCAAATTTAGCAAAAGCAGTGGATTATGGGACTCAAAAAACTCAAATATCTTAAAGCATCTTGGTGGCTTCCCTATCACTGAGTATTTCTAGCACCATGTCTTTCACAATAGGAGAATTCTGGATTGTGTCTCACAGTACACAATTTAAATTAATCTAATTTCAGGTAGCCCTTTGCTCCCGATCAAGTCCTGTTAAACTAAATATTTATTATCCTGCAATCAATACCTCTTTACAAAAATAAAGCCAGGCATTGACAAATAACCCAGCAACACATTGCAGCTCTCTTGATAGTAGATTTTGATAACAGAAACAACCATCACTCAAGGTGAAAGAACAGGAACAGAAAGAAAGGATGAAAATGCTTACAGTTATAACATTTTATTATATCAGACAAATACAATCACTGAACCCAGCCACGTTAATTAATATGACTCTGTCACTTACTACAGTTCCAAAGTGAACTGCTAAAGGTGACATTTATCTTTTCCGTTTTACCCATACGTATGATAGATTACTTTTAAGAAGCCTGAAGTCATAGATATATTATAAAAATTCATTTCTTTGAGAAAGTGGAATAAGCCCTTTTAAAAATGCAATTATACCACATATTATGCTATATGTGATTAAGTGGCTAAAAATGAGAATTTAAAAACCAACAACTACTGGAAAGATATTACAGTATCTTCATATTTATACTTCAACAATCTTTTAACCCTGTCTTCCCTGAAATTTCCAGAAACAATAGACAGTATAACTATGGCTTAAGTTAACAACATCCCAATTTGCAAAAAAGTATTGGTAGTGATTGATGTTTCAAGCACATTTTAATCCATTATTATCAAAAGCTTTATAAGCAAACACAAGCATATACACATACACACACGCACTGCATGTAGTTCAAAATTGCCACCAAGTATTTATGCCTGAAATTAAGTAGATAATTACATTCTATGTGATATTCATCACTACCATTGAACTTTTGATTCCTGATTCCCTACTAGGGCATCAGGTGACGATGCTACAGTTGCATAGCAACCATTTTTTCCAGATGTAATAATCCTATACCTCTTGGCTTCCTCTTCCAAATTGAATTCATTTTATGTGAATGTGGATATCGTGCCCTTTTCCTGAATCTTCCCCTTTTCAATTCTGTGTTTCTACTTCCTATTCAAACACTGCCAATTATCTTGGCTACCTACCAAATTTTCTTCCAGTCTCTTTGACCATTTCCAAAACCTTCACATTCTACTCATCTTTCCTTTGAGTTTGTCTTTCTCAGACCACTGTCTACTCCTCACTATTTTTTAATATAATTTAGGGATTCTTCACAACTTTCATTCTGAATTTTTAATCCGAGACAAACAAAATGTTTTCTCTATCCCTCCATGAATCTTAACTGAAAAATACTTACTGCCTGATTATTCCAAATTATAATTCTGCTAAATTAGTGGATGTCAAAGGTGTTCTACATTACCGTGTGCCATTTTTTAAAAAAGAGTTGCTTTTATTCCTTCCACCTACTTTAACTATTTTCTATCTGTAAATCAAAGCAATGTTTTATATTTTCTCTTTCAGTTCTAACTAATTTCCAGATTATTTTAACAGTTTGTGTCATTAGAAAATAAATCTGTTCAACAGCAGGCAATAACAAATTCTGTGTATATTCTTTCCATTTGTCTATAAAGGATGCCAAAAAAGAAATCATGGCATCCTAGCTAGATATTTTAGCAACAATGGGCAGTGGATTTTATGATTAATACTTTTAGCCTGTAGTGCTGTTCTTTTTCAACCCAAGTAAGTGAATTAAAAGTACTGTTACTCTTTCCAGTATCCATTTCTATTACACAGTAGCTCAAAATTGCCACCAAGTGGTAGGACACTGACTTTATTCAACTTGTTTGGCTTTATTTACCCAGGAACGTGGCAGAATTTTAATTGCAGTTTAAACAATAGAATGACTGCTGTCAAGCAGCTCTTTTTCTTCCTTATAAGTGGAGGGTTAATCTATAGTTAGAAATTTAGAAAACTAAATTACATATGAAATTAATGTGTACGCAAAAGAAAAAAACAAAATTTAGAATAATAAAAATGACAAGCATTTAGCTCTACTCTTGCTTTTTCCAGCTGTGCAGTCCTGCCAAAGCTCGGAGCATGAAAAAGCATCGTTGCCAAATAGTAGTTTAATTATGTGAAACAAACAACTGGGGCCAATAAAATTGCAGTCACTACTAAAACTGCTTATCATCTTCCACAGGCTAATAAACAGAAACTATTAGGCGTATTGTCTTCTATAATCTTGTGTAGAGACTCTGGTTTCTAAACTTAAAAGTACCATATATATAATGTACTACGTACTATACCGTAGCAGCAGCAAAAACAAGAACATTAATCCTTTATAGGTTAGTCCTCAACTTTCAACAGGTCATTTAGTGACTGTTTAAACTTACAATGACACTGAAAGTGACTCATGATTGGTTTTCACACTTATGACCATTGCAGCATCCCCATGATCCAAATTTAGATGCTTAGCAACTGTCTCATATTTATGATGTCCCGGGGTCACATGATCACCTTCTGTGACCTTCTGACAAGCAAAGCCCGATTCACTTAACCACTGTGTTACTAACTTGTTAAGTTCAGTGATTTAATTAGCAATTGCAACAAGAAAGATCGTAAAATGGGGCAAAACTCATTTAATAGCTGTCTCATTTAGTTAGGAACAGGAATTTTGGGCTCAATTGTGATTGTAAGTTGAGGACTACCTATATTTTCTGAGTTTAAATTATCTAGGATATTTTCACCAGTAAATTAAGGTATGCAGTTTTGAAACCCATCTTGTAATCATGAAACATTTCCCATTTATTCATCTGTAATGCAAGGGGCCAAAACTGAAACTGACTTTCTAGCCTAATTAATTTTATACTTGAAGTTGTATGCTATATATGCATTTTAAAAAGTATCTAACAAAATAAAAAGCACCATTTTAATGAGCAAGAATGCTTGAATACTCAAATAATTAATTTTTTATCTTAAAACCACAAAGCTACTCAAAAATGAATTTGCAAATGTAATTGAGCTTCTAATAGCTTCTAGAGGCATTAATTAAAGAAGTCTAATTTCCCTAAATTAAACATAATGAAAAGTTTTTGAGATGAAATAAAACCTGAAAAAGATGTGAGGCCAAAGATAATTTATATGAAAATATGATATTCACAAGTATGAAATATAAACTCAAATCAAAAGCAAAATAAATAATCTCTGCCTTGATCCAGTTATAGTGGATATTCTCTGTTATTAGATACTAGCAAGCTTTGCTGTTTTATCAAACTAATTATGATTCCACAAGGTCTGATCTCATCATGATATACACAGTCAAGAACAGAAAGTCCTTGAACAATCATAAATTCATTCATAAGTATGTGCACAATATGGAGTAACTTCTACTACACCCAGTTAATAGAAGCTACAAAGGTCTATAGATCTAATTTCAAGAAATCCTGCTCAAATTTTATTGATTCTCCTTTCACCTACCCTTGATTCTTTGACTGCAATCTTTCGCAGACATTCACAATTGTTGTTATTCCCTTCAATGATTGCCTACAATACTTAATACAGTATAGATAGATCATAGATCTTGTGCACCAACACTTCTGTTAATTTTCAGAATACTTCCCTGCTGCATTAAAAGCTTCAGGACTCATCGAACATATACCAGAGGGTATATAATGTAAACTAAAATGCTAACTAAAAAAAAGAGAGAACAGGATATCGTAATTAGTACATATATTAATAATAAGTTAATAATAAGTTAATTAATAATTAATAATAGCTAATTAATAATAATTAATTAACCAATAATTAATAGGTATCATTAAATAATGCAATAAATTGATACAGCAGCTAAACATTTTAAAATTACATTTTAAGAATATATCTTCCTGCATCAGGAGTATATATATTTTATTTAGCTTATGGCATCTACAGAGGTCATGCAATCAATGATATACAAATTTAGTTTAAATGAAGTGTGTGCATGTGTATAATACAATACACACACAATATAGAATATATTTTTAAAAAGCCATAATAAAATCACTATCTATCTATCTATCTATCTATCTATCTAAAATCTCACACACACACACACACATATACACGTGTGTGTGTGTGTGTGTGATTTTATTATGGCTTTTTAAAAATATATTATCTCCTATATTGTATTGTATACACAATACAATAAAGGAGATAATATATTAAATGAAAATAAAATCATAATAAAATCATCATAATATGGAGCCACAAAATTATTACTATTAATAATTTTAATAAAACTATTAAATATAACACTGAATCAAACTAAAACCTAGAGTAATTTTTATTACTCTTTTTTTATTTGATTAAACCACAAACAGACTAACATCTGTTATTACAGATGTTATTGCCATTTGTAATATGGTCTTTTCTTTTTTAAGCCTCTATATTCCCTTCAAATCTGATTTGAACAATCTCCCAATAAAGTAGATCTGTGGCGCCATGGTGCAGGAAAAGAGAGAATCAGGCAACCAATTCAACTGGCAGATGCCTTCTATCGGCAGACTCATTCAGATATAAAGCTGTATAGTGCCCTCATAGTTAAATCTTACATAGAATCTCTGCCTTTAGATTGTGATGATGATGGTGATTATATTTTTATCCTAATACACACACACACACCATATTTTTCTGAATATAAGATGCACCTTTTTCCCCCAAAAAAGAGGGTGAAAATCTGGGTGTATCTTATACTCTGAATATAGCCCCGCCCAGCCTTGCAAATGGAGATTTCAGAGGCTGAAAAAAGCCTCTGGAACAAGCTTCAGAAAAAAACCCTCCAAACAGCTTCAGAAAAAAAGCCTCTGAAAGGCTTTTATCTAAAATAATATGGCCAGCAACAAAAGAAGAATCAGTAAAGATTCTAACCAAACTATGCTAACAAATCTGGAGAATGACACAATAACCAACAGATCGGAAGAGGTTAATTCAGGGGTGAAATGCTCCCGGTTCGGACCGGTCAGCCGAGTAGGTAGCGATGGCAGCGGGCAGTTCGGAGAACCGGTAGCAAAAATCCCTTCCCTCCCAGCCTCCAGCTTGCTTACCTTCGCTCTTCGGACTGAATCCTGAGCCGCTGGTTGCAACGCCTGCCTTGCTTCGCTTGCTGTAATCCCTGCAATCCATTGCATCAGCAAGCAACTGCCTGCAATCAGGCTCATCGGTGAGCAGCTCTATCTGCCTGCCTGCCTGCCTGCCTGCCTGCCTGCCTGCCTGCCTGCCTGCCTGTAAGTTTTTTTCCCCTTTGGGAGCTTTAAAAAAAAATAGTTAATTGGGGGGTTTTTTTAGTTGTTCTTTTTTTAGACCTAGCCATTTAAAGTTTAGGAAGTTTTAAATTTAGCTGCTTTTATATAAAAATAAAAATAAAATAAAATAAAATAATATTTGTGCAGCTTTCTGAGATTTTGTGTGTTTCTGTAGTGTTTCACTCTAACTACACAGACACACAAAATCTCACAAAGCTGTATGTGGAATTTTGTGTGTCTAAAGTGTGAAAGTTGTTTTTTTGGGCTCTTGTGGCTGTGTGAGGTTCCTGCTTGTTGCAGGGGCCATTTTGGGTCTAGCACAGCTGCTTTTACATTGTGGGTGAGCCAGTTGTGTTGTGTTGTGTTTTGTAGGTTAAAAAAGGGCAAAGAAGTGACGTCGACTTGGCCACGCCCACCTGACCAACAAGCCACGCCCACCCAGTCACCTGACCACCAAGCCACGCCCACTAATTAAGCCATGCCCACAGAATCGGTAGCGAAAATTTTTAGATTTCACCCCTGGGTTAATATATATACCAGCACCAAAGAAAGGAGATTGAACAGAGTACAGATAATCCTTTAGAAAAATAGCCACCGAAACAGAGCTTCAGAAAAAAAGCCTCTGAAAGGCTTTGGGCCTGGTGACTCAGCAGACTAAAAGCATTGTGATTAACACCAGTTGTCTGCAATTACTGTAAGTTCGAATTTCACCAGGCTCAAGGTTGACTCAGCGTTCCATCCTTTCTAAGGTAGGTAAAATGAGGACCCAGTTTGTGGGAGCAATAAGCTGACTTTGTATAAATATACAAAAGGATGAAGGCTATTGCTTAACGCATTGTAAGACGCCCTGAGTTTCCGGAGAAGGGCAGCATATAAATCAAATAAAAAAAAAAAAGAAGCTTCAGAAAAAAAGCTTCCAAACAGAGCTTCAGAAAAAAGGGCTTTTTTTTCTGAAGCTCTGTTTAGGAGGCTTTCAGAGGCAGAAAAAAAAAAGTTTTTTCTGAAACAAATTTTTAGTAGTTTCATAGGAAAAAAAAAAAAGCAAGGCACAGAGCTCACAACCAATGAACCTGTTGCTAAAATTCAACTCTGGGAACAGCCGATCTACCCACCAATCAGCTTTTTTCTTATTTTCTTCCCCAAAAACTAAGGTGCGTCTTATACTCCAGTGTGTCTTATACGCCGAAAAATATGATATATCTAAAGGCAGCAAACATAAATAATACTCCTCTATAATATTAATTTACCTAATAAATTAGGTCGAGGGGGATGTTAGAGCTCATCCGGATAGTGTTTCAAACATCAATACTGTGAGTGGGAGGGGTAGATATGGCGGGAGCAGGGGGCCATATCGTGTTAGGGGAGCACGCACCCGCTGTTTACGAGCGGTGGCGTGCTCCGGCCCCCTAGGCTCCACCCGTTTTCCAGGTTGCATAGACCCTCAGGGCCCAGGCCTTCGGCTGATGCTGTGCAATGCCAGGTCCGTAGTAAATCGAACGTTGTCTTACCTGAACGTTCCTTTTCAGCTCTCAGCGACTGCAATCCACCTCTGGGTTTCCTTCTTCTTCGCTTCTCTTGACTGGGTGATATTTCTTTAACTGTCTCTCCGTGCTGTGGCCACGCCCCTCTTTCCCATGATGCACCAGTCTTTGAACGAAGGCGTGACCACCTGGCAAACAACCAGAACATCCGAACCAAACGCATAAACCCTGTACACCATAAAAAGACCAGACTTCAACAAAAGAAACCAACAGGGCGGGTGTGGATTGCAGTCGCAGAGAGCTGAAAAGGAACGTTCAGGTAAGACAACGTTCGTTTTCCAGCCCTCTGCTCCTGCAATCCACCTCTGGGATATACCAAAGTTCAAATCCCAGGGTGGGAAAACTAAGTGGACCCCGACTCCCGGACCTCAACCACACTTTGGAGAACTCGTCGGCCAAATGATGCTTCAGCCGAAGCATACGTGTCAATACGGTAGTGCCTGATGAAAGGTGTCACAGACGACCAGGTAGCGGCCCGACATATGTCAGAAACTGACGCTTGCGTAGCCCAGGCAGCAGATGCTGCCGCACTACGCGTGGAGTGTGGTAAGATGCGACCCGGCACTGGACGAGATTGCTGCTTGTAGGCTGTAGCTATGCATGTCTTAATCCACCTGCCCACTGTGGATGAAGAGATCTTCTGGCCCAAAGACGGTGGATGGAAAGACACCAGAAGAGCCTCAGTCTTCCGGAAGGACTCAGTCCTGCGAATATAACGACGAAGCGCCCTACGTACATCAAGGGTGTGCCAGTCTTTCTCGCGATGATGTTTCGGGGATGGGCAGAAATCCGGAAGAATGAGCTCCTGAGCCCGGTGAAAATATGTATTCACTTTGGGTAGAAATGCAGGGTCCAGACGCAGAATCACTGTATTAGGTGTAAAAATACAGAGATCCTTCCTGATCGATAGAGCAGAGAGTTCAGACACTCGTCTGGCCGAAGTAATCGCCAATAAAAAGGCTATCTTGAAAGACAAAAATCTTAAAGGGATTGACCCTAAAGGTTCAAAAGGAGGGTACATCAGAGATTGAAGAACAAGTGTCAGGTCCCAGGTCGGGTACCTATGAACAGTAGGCGGGCATAGGTTGACGGCCCCATGCAAGAATCCCTTAAGCAGCGGATGCATAGACAACGATGAATACGGGGGACACCGAATGACCGTAGATAGCGCAGCCGTTTGACGACGTAAAGTAGATGGAGACAACCCTTTGTCTAAACCGGCTTGCAGGAAGCACAGGACATCCTCTATCCGAGCTGAGGTAGGATCCACCAGGTTGGCCGCACACCAGAGACAAAAGGACTTCCAGGAAGACTCGTAAATCCGGGAGGTCGAAGGCCTACGGGAAGCTTGGATTGTGCCTATGACATCGTCGGGAAGTCGGTCCTTCCGTAAGATGAGCCGCTCAAACGCCAAACGGCCAATTGGAGCCACCCTGGATCTGGGTGGTCTAAGGCCCCTTGGCGTAGAGCGATGCGATCCGGTGGAATCCGCCACGGAGGACGAAACGACAGAGCCACAAGATCCGCGTACCACTGTCGACGAGGCCAGTCGGGAGCCACCAGAATCATTTCGGCCCTTTCCTCCAGAAGTCTCCGAATCACCTGAGGAATCAAGGGGATCGGAGGAAAGGCGTACAAGAGACCCGGAGGCCAACGGCATCGGAGTGCGTCGTGATCCATCGCTGAATGACATGGATAGCGAGTCACGTAGAGTGGAGTCTGAGCATTCGACGGGCTGGCGAACAAGTCCACGACAGGCGTGCCGAAAAGAAAAGTGGCTTCGCGAAAAAGGCTTGGATGTAGTTGCCATTCCGAATGGTCGAGAACCTGCCTGCTGAGCCAATCTGCCCGCACGTTGTCTGCGCCCGAGATGTGATCGGCTCTCAATGAGAGAACATGACGTTCCGCCCACCTGAACAGACTCTCCGCCTCCAACATCAGCGGCCTTGAATGAGTGCCGCCTCCTTTGTTTACATGAGCCTTGGCTGTAATGTTGTCCGTGAGCACAAGGACATGGTGACCCTCCAACCGGGATTGAAAATGTCGGAGGGCCAGGCGGATGGCTCTCAGCTCCAACAGATTGATGTTGTGGCCTCTTTCTTGAGCGGACCAACGGCCTTGCACCACCTGATCTTGAAGGTGGGCCCCCCAGCCCTGTAGGCTGGCGTCCGAGGTCAGTGTCAGTCTGTCCTGAACCAGAAAGTGCGAGCCCTTGAGGACGGCTGGGCTCATCCACCACTGGAACGACAGACGCAGTTGAGGCGGAAGAGGTACTTTGTGAAGGGAATCGCTGCGACCCGAGCGCTGGAAAGGGAGCAGGAACCATTGTAAAGGCCTCGCGTGGCGTCGGGCCCATGGTACAATCGAGAAGCACGACACCATCTTCCCTAATAGTTGTGAGAGCTGGAGAAGAGGAACGGCTCGATGAGAAAGAATTTGACGTATCAGATCTTGGAAGCTCAGAACCCTGTCTGGAGACAAAAAAACTTGACCTCGAATAGTGACTATCACCGCTCCCAAGTGCAGGAGTGATGTGGATGGGTAAAGATGGCTCTTTGGAAAGTTTATGGAAAAACCGTGATTCTGGAAAGCCATGATGACAAGGCGCAGGTCCCGAGCTGCCTGATCCCTGGAAGATGACAATACCAGGATATCGTCGAGATAGCAGAGTACCCGTACTGGGACTTTCCGAAGCGACGCCGCCACAACAGCTACTAATTTGGTGAAGGTTCTTGGGGCAGAGGATAAACCAAAAGGCATTGCGCAATATTGATAATGATCGTTCCCAAGCTGAAAACGTAGGAACTTCCTGTGTAAAGGAGATACTGGGACATGCAGATATGCCTCCCTGAGGTCGACCGACTGAAGGAAGTCGCCACGACGTACCCCCCCCAAGATGGACCCCAGGGAGTGCATTTTGAATCTGCGATAGCGAATGAAAAGGTTTAGGTGTTTCAAGTTCAAAATGGCCCGCCAACCTCCGGAATGCTTCGGGACGAGAAAGAGCGTCGAGTAGAAGCCCAAGCCCTGTTGTTCCGGCGGGACCTTCTCTATCGCCTTGATGGTGAGTAGATGGCGGACCTGTTCCTGTAGCGAGCGTCCCAGGTCTGGTGAGCGTGGCGCAGGGCAGCAAATGTGGCGGGAAGGAGGGCAGTCCAGGAACTCGATCGACAGGCCGAAGGACACCGTACTCAGGATCCAGGAGTCCGTGGTGGACTGCTCCCATTGATGGCGGAAAAGTTGTAGGCGACCACCAATGGGATCTTGAGACCTGCAGTCACTTCCCCCTGCGGAATTGCTTGTATCCGGAACCCCGGAAAGGACGCTTGGAAGCAGTGGGGTTCCTGGCTCTGTCACGAAACCGCTGGCGATCGGAGGAACGGTCGGGTCCAAAATACTGAGATCGTTGCGAGTAGACCCCACCTGCCGCAGATGTCGCCCGAAAGGACTGTCTTTGATAATAAGGCGTATAACGTCGTTCGGGTCTGCGATACGAGGAAGCAGGCATAACCTTCCTCTTGTCCTTATCCTCAATAAGGACAGGATCTAGAGCGGGACCGAACAGATTCGGAGCTTTGTATGGCGCCGCCGCCAGCCGCCACTTGGCCTTGGAATCCGCCCTCCAGTTCCTAAGCCAAAATAAACGGCGAGAAGTAATTGAAGCCGCTAAAGCCCGAGAAGTAAACTTCACAGAATTTAAAGATGCATCGGCCGAATATTCCGTTGCTGCCACAATTTTATTGATGTCTTGGTGCAAGCGTGTATCTTCCGGAGGCAGTCTATCCTGAAGCTGCCTCAACCAAAGTAGAGTTGCCCGGTTAAAAAAGGATGTAGCAGTCGCAGTCTTAATCGCCCACGCCAAGGCTTGATGTTCTTTGCGAAAGGACAGCTCAGACTTCCTGTCCTCTGACTTTAGACCGTCTAGCGCATCTGCTGACAGTAAAGACGAAGAAGACAAATTAGCAATTGGAGTGTCCACCACGGGCACAGTCAGCATGGTGTCCAAATCCGGCGCCGCACAGTACAATTTCTTGTCAACGCTATTGGGGCCCGTTGACGCTGCTGGTTGAGACCAAGGCGATTGGAGCACGTCTGAGAAGAGTTGAGGACAGGGGACAAAGTCCCTGCCCGGCTTGGAAGAAGAAAATAAGGCCTCGTGAGGGGCCGATGTGGACGCCACCTCAGATGGTACAGGTGCAGAAACAGGCATGTTCGTAACCTGACGGGCCTTATGCAGAAGTGACTTGAACAATGAAGGCCTAAAAAGCCCGGTAAAGGCCGGAACATCAGGGATAAGACCTTCGTCTTCGGAAAATTCCAGATCCTCGACCGTGTCCTCCCCTTGATCAGAATCCTCTGAGGAATCGGGCGCCAAACGGTGGGAGGGCCGTGAAGGCGGGACCACAGTAGGTTGAGACACCTGAGCCTGTGCTTGAGGCACCGACGGCTGTTGAATGCCTGCGGCCAGCAGAGAGGACAAAGCATTAGATAGTAAAAACTGCAAGTCCATCTGGGCAGACAACAACTGGCCATCAGCCCCGCGAAGTCCGGCGGCGGTTGGTGTGAACGTCGCCTCAGGACGAGAGGTAGGAGGAGGGGCGGGATTGAGCAGCCCCACCGATGAAACATCAGGTAGCGAAATGGATGCCCTCTTGGACAGCTGTCCAGAGCTACTCGGTTGTACTGGATCAGGAGCCGAGGCCTGGGCGGGCGAGGGAGGTAAAGTGGATAGACTCTGGTCGGTCGGAAAAACAGATGACAAAGTGGCCTGTCTGGCCCTGTCGTATTGGCGCTCCAGAGCCCTGTGACGACGCTGCGCGTCCTTATCCGCCGCTGCAGACGATCTAGGATGGCGGGAATCCTCAGAAGCAGGCAATACTCTGCTACGAGCCTTGGACTTGTGTTTGGCTGGAGCCCTAGGGGGGCTGGGCTCACGTTCTGCATCAGACGAAAAATAGGCATCCGCCATAATTGACAAGAACACGTAGCTCTTTCGATAAGAACTACAATATATATTCTGCCGCCTCTGTTTTCTCTCTTTTTTTTTTTTTTTTTTTTTTTTTTTTTTTTTTTAAACAAGTGAACAATGGAACAAAACACTATGAATTATAGTCTTCTGATTTTTTTTTTTTTTTTTTTTTTTTTTTTTTTTGAATTAATGAACTAGATTCCGCATGAACTATATACAGCCAGCCACCCTTAGAGCAGAAGGTAGCTGAACAGTCCAGTCCAAGAACAAATACTACTCAGGCTCCCAATCAAAGGGGCAGCAGGTAAGTGGAATAGGCAACTGAGGAGGCGCACACCCCTACTAGCCCAAAGGCATGGGCAGAGTGGAAAAAACGAGAGGCACGGCCGTTAATGAAAAAAATTCTGTAGTCCAAAATGGCGCCCGCAATTTGCCGCCAAGACGAAACAAACAACAAAATGGCGGCCGCGGGCTTTGCCGATAGCGCAGGCAGCCGAAATTGCTTGTCCAGAGCAGTAACAACGATAATAATCACTCAGACGCCGCCCGAGGGACGGACGCCAACAAACCTCCCACCGCAGGGTCAGACAGTCCTCAGATCGCTGTGGGCTGGAACAAATCCTCCAACTCAGCCCGGGCGCGCAACTGCTCGATCGGTAGCTTTACAAGCTGGCCAGTATAGTGCAGCGTAGTAAAACAAAGAAATCAACACGTCAGAGCCCGCAGGGCAAACCTTGCGAAAGCTCCGGAGCCGCCCTAAGAGAGCCGAAAAAATCAGAAACAAATTGGTGTGGGAAAGGGGAAGCGGCAACCGCTAAACCCCGCGCTACACACCGGCGGCTAGAGGGTAGGTAGGGAACCGCCCCGAAGGGTCGGTAACCCGAGCTGCTGTCAGAAGATGACAAAGTCTGTAGGCGGAGGTTGGGCTGGCTCCCCAGGCACCTCCCTCACGCTCCGCAGCTCACACCAGGGCTCTCACCGATTGAAACAAAAATACTAGTAAAAATAAAGAAATAAACCTAACGCAATACAGCTAAGATTGTAAAGTTGAGCACGAAGAGCAAAACACACCAGTCAGTCAGCGACTGAGTGAAAAGACTGGTGCATCATGGGAAAGAGGGGCGTGGCCACAGCACGGAGAGACAGTTAAAGAAATATCACCCAGTCAAGAGAAGCGAAGAAGAAGGAAACCCAGAGGTGGATTGCAGGAGCAGAGGGCTGGAAAAAAAGCCCCCCTCATTTGTGATCTTATTCAGGAGGGGGGTGCGGACCTGGCAGGTATTACGGAGACCTGGTTGGGCCAGGAGGGGGGCTTCCCCTCATTGAAATGTGCCCACCAGGTTTCCACGCATTCCATCAGCCAAGGTCACAGGGGAGGGGCGGGGGGGTAGCGGTTATCATTAAAGATGGCCTGAGACCAAGGGAGGCCACTGTTCCTCAGACGGCCGGCTGTGAATCCCTCCTTGTGAAATGAGGTCACGGGGTTCAGAGGGGTTTGCTGATCACGTACCTGGCTCCCTGCCACGTGGCAGCAGGCCTGCCTGAGCTACTCAACGTAATCGCCGCGGTGGCGGTTGAGACCCCTAGGCTTATGGTCATGGGGGACTTCAACCTGCCGTCCGTGGGTGAGGCGTCAGAGGTGGCTCAGGAGTTCATGGCTTCCATGACAGCCATGGACCTGACCCAGTTAATTCATGGCCCTCGAGATAGGGGATATAGTCACCGAGCCCTTGTCATGGTCTGATCACTCTCTCCTTCGTCTCGACCTTCGAACCGCTACACCCTGCCGCAGGGAGGCGGAGCCGGTAAGATGGTTCCGCCCCAGGCGCCTGATGGAACCTGATAGGTTCCAGATGGAGCTTGGGCCACTCCCTGAGGCTCTGGCACACGCCTCGACTGGAGACCTAGTGGCCGCCTGGGATAGGGCAGCCGCTGGAGCTCTGGACAGGGTCGTGCCTTTGCGGCCTCTGACCCGGCGCCGATCTCATTTAGCTCCTTGGTTTACTGAGGAGCTGAGGGAGTTGAAGCGCCGGAAAAAAACGCCTAGAGAGCAGTTGGAGGGCCAGTCTTTCTGAATCTGACTGGACACTGGTAAGATCTCATATTAGGAATTACCTAGTGGCGATAAAAGCAGCAAAATGTAGCTATTTTGCTGCTCTTATTGCGTCATCAGATAATCGCCCGGCCGCCCTGTTTAGGGTGACCCGCTCCCTGCTCCACCAGGAAGCGCGGGAGGACCCCTTGGAGGGTAGAGCCGAGGATTTTGTTCAGTATCTGTATGACAAAATCACTCAGATTCGGGAAGATCTGGACTCCGACTGGGTAGTCTCAGGGGGAGGGACTGGGGCAGGTCTTGAGAATGTTATCTGGGATGAGTTTGATCCTGTGACCCCTGAGGACATGGACAGGATTCTGGGTAGACTGAACGCGACCACTTGTTTATTGGACCCGTGTCCCTCCTGGTTAGTGCTGGCTTCTCGGGAGGTGACACGTGGCTGGTTCCAGGGGATTATAAATGCTTCATTGGGTGAGGGTGTCTTTCCTGCCACCTTGAAAGAGGCGGTGGTGAGGCCTCTCCTCAAGAAGCCTTCCCTGGACCCGGCAATGTTGGTAAATTATCGTCCGGTCTCCAACCTTCGTTTTGTGGCGAAGGTTGTTGAGAGTGTGGTTGCGCAACAGCTCCCCCAGCACCTGGATGAAACGACGTATCTGGATCCGTTCCAGTCAGGCTTCAGGCCCGGGTACAGCACGGAAACGGCATTGGTCGCATTGGTTGATGATCTCTGGAGGGCTCGGGACAGGGGGTGCTCTTCTGTCCTGGTCCTGTTAGATCTCTCAGCGGCTTTTGATACCATCGACCATGGTATCATGCTGCACCGGTTGGAAGAGTTAGGGGTGGGAGGCACTGTGTTGCGGTGGTTCTCCTCCTTTCTCTCTGACCGGTCGCAGTCTGTGTTGACAGGGGGACAGAGGTCGACCCCGAGGCCCCTCATATGTGGGGTGCCGCAAGGGTCGGTCCTCTTGCCTCTCCTGTTCAACATTTATGTGAAGCCGCTGGGCGAGATCATCCGTGGTTTTGGGGTGGAGTACCATCAGTACGCTGACGACACTCAGCTGTACATCTCCACCCCGGATCACCCCAACGATGCCCTTGAAGTGATGTCCCGGTGCCTGGAGGCCGTACGGATCTGGATGGGGAGGAACAGGCTCAGGCTCAACCCATCCAAGACCGAGTGGCTGTGGTTTCCGATGTCCCGATATAGTCAGTTGACGCCATCACTGACTATTGGGGGCGAATCATTGGCCCCCACGGAGAGGGCTCGCAACTTGGGCATCCTCCTGGATTCACGGCTGTCTTTAGAAGAGCACTTGATGGCCGTGACCGGGAGGATTTTTCATCAGGTTCGCCTGATTCGACAGTTGCGTCCCTTTCTGGATCGGGACTCGTTATGCACGGTGACTCATGCCCTCGTCACCTCCCGCCTGGACTATTGCAATGCTCTCTACATGGTGCTCCCCTTGAGGAGCACCCGGAGGCTCCAACTGGCGCAGAGTGCGGCCGCGCGGGTGGTAATGGGAGCGACATGGCGCTCCCATGTAACACCTCTCCTGCGCGAGCTGCACTGGCTCCCGGTGGTCTTTCGGGTGCGCTTCAAGGTTTTGGTTACCACCTTTAAAGCGCTCCATGGCTTAGGACCTGGTTATCTACGGGACCACCTACTACCACCAATAGCTTCCCACCGGCCAGTACGCTCTCATAGAGAGGGACTCCTCTGGGTGCCGTCAGCCAAACAGTGTAGGCTGGCGACCCCTAGGGGGAGAGCCTTCTCTGTGGGGGCACCTACCGTCTGGAATGAGCTCCCCCCGGAGATACGGAGGATCCCGGATCTGCGCACCTTCCGCCGCGCTGTGAAGACCTTTTTATTCCATCAGGCGGGCCTGGCCTAATCTCTTCCCTTTTTTAAATATGTAAATTTTAATCTGTTTTTAAATTATTGGGGTGTTTTAATTCTGTCTGGGCCAAAATGATTTAATTTGATTTTATCTGGTTTTTTAAATTTTTGTATCTATGTTATTTTATTGTTTGGCTGTTCACCGCCCTGAGTCCTTCGGGAGTAGGGCGGTATACAAATCAAATAAACTAAACTAAACTAATAGGTTTGGAAGAATACCTGAGTGAAATGTTTAGAATGAATTAAATTTGTTCTATTCCAAAACACAACTGGAAATTAATATCCACTGAAAGGCTATGGTTTTCCCAGTTGCAATGTATGGCTGTGAAAGTCGGACCATAAGGAAGGCTGAGTGCCAAAGAATTGAGGCCTTTGAACTATGGTGCTGGAGAAGACCCCTGCAAGTCCCTTGGACTGCAAGGCAATCAAACCAGTCAGTCCTAGAGGAGAGCATTCCTGACTGCTCTTTAGAAGGCCAGATCCTGAAGATGAAACCGAAATACTTTGGTCACTTAATGAGAAGGAAGGACTCATTGGAGAAGAGTCTAATGCTGGGAATGATTGAGGGCAAAAGAAGAACGGGACAGCAAAGAATAAGGTGGCTGGATGGAGTCACTGAAACAGTTGGCGTGAACTTAAACAGACTCCAGAAGATGGTAGAGGGAGGACAGAAAGGCTGGAGCAGGGATGAAATGTAAAATTTGTTACTACCAGTTCTGTGGGCGTGGCTTGGTGGGGGGAGGGGGTAATGTGACTGGATGGGCTTGGCCAACTTTTTTTTTTTAACTTTTCAAAGCATTTTTTCTACAACTTCTTCAGCCGAAAAGGTTGCAAAAAAATCCTTTGAAAAACCTCTGCCGATCAGGCAACTCAGCTGGGATTGTCAGAGAGGCTTTTTAAAAAATGCTTTGAAAAGCCTCTCTGACGATCAGGCAACTCAGCTGGGATCGTCAGAGACTTTTCAAAGCATTTTTTTACCACCTCTTCGGCTGAAGAGGTTGCAGAAGAAAATGCTTTGAAAAGCCTCTGACTATCCCAGCTGAGCCGCACGATCATTAGAGGCTTTTTTTTAACTTTTAAAAGCATTTTTTCAGCCAAAGAGGTTGTAGAAAAAAATGCTTTTAAAAGTTAAAAAAAAAGCCTCTGATGATCGCGCGGCTCAGCTGAGCATGCGGGGGATGGGGCAGGGATTTTTGCTACCGGTTCTACAAACCACCCGCCACCATCGGGCGGGCGATCCAGTCCGAACTGGGAGCATTTCACCCTGCATCGAAGTATTCCTACTGGGATGACTATACAGATGAGTATTTTATTCTTATACATGTCAAAAAACTGGTTTGAATGAATAGGAAACAGATTAAACAAGGGGCTTCAGAGCATTTTCTTTAATCTCTCTGTATATATTTTCAAGTGTATCTACAAACAGCATTTCTGATTTCAATTAAAGTAGTATCTGGAGATGCCAATCACATGAGAACACTGAATACAGTGCTGTAGAGAGACATACCAACTGTCAAGTTATTCATTCTTCTAGTGCAAGCTTGTATATTATCTAAA
The DNA here is from genome assembly GCA_022577455.1 of Arizona elegans. Lineage (NCBI taxonomy): Eukaryota > Metazoa > Chordata > Lepidosauria > Squamata > Colubridae > Arizona > Arizona elegans. The sequence goes on from JAKOOJ010000001.1 coordinate 112,233,380, forward strand.
TCAAATGCACTGAATCTCTGTAATTTCAGTTCTGATGGAATTACACAGGTATCTGCATGTACTTTGCACAAGAGAACATGCACTTAATGCAAACTGACAAATCTTTTACGTTTCACACTAATACTGCATCCAATCCAGTTCATTTTCATGATGCTTGAGTGACCTAATCTTACAAGTTAGCTCACTTAGTCCCATCTGGTTTGGTAATGTTATTGAAGGAAAAGATAGGCTGCACATGAATAGTTTCATATTGTCTTTGAATGCAGGAGAAGACTTTCAAGCAGTAATTTGAAATAAAACTTTACAACTTTGTCTTTTAGGTTCTTCTTGCTATTTATTTTTTATTGACAGGCTACCCGATTCCCAACAACTCTGGACAACTTAATAGTGACAAAGTAAAGACAAAAGACAAAAAAGAGATCATGAGTGGTCAAAGACAAACATATCAACCCAAAAGCCCTCATCCAACCTTCATCCGGCCCTAAAACCTAGAAGAATATTGTAGCCAGGTTTTAATAGTTTCTGAAGACAATCACAAGCCATTCTGATTTCTGGGAGCCATCTTGATTTCTGGGGGGATATTATTTTAGAGGATAAATACCACAATAAAGAAAATACACCTTTTGAGCCCCAATCAATAGGGCCCGAATTATGGCCATTCTGCCTAATCACATCCAATGGACAGAAACAGGCAGCCCCTCAAATAGCCAGACTCCATGACAGGAACGGCTGTATAGGTGATAAACTAGCACCCTGAATTGTACCCAGAAGCCAATCAGTAACCAGGGAAGCTGATGGAGCAGAGGGGAACATGGACATAATATGGCATAGTCAACAGTGCCCACACTAATGTCATTCTGGATAGCTGTAGCTTCTAAGAAGTCCTCAAGGACAGTCAGTCCTATGAAGAGCATATTTATTTATTTACTTAATTTCTATATCACACATCACACTTGCATGTCTCTGGGCAGTTTACGGATACAGCTTTTATTTTATATATGTAAGATTCAGCTGAGCTACCCATCAAATCTTCAAGGAACATGTCAAGCTCTTTCAGGAACCCATCGGGTTCACCAATAGCTTGGGGTGGAAAATCTAACACACCCTCCTACCCTTTTGTATGGGAAGATGGCTGGGCAAGCCAAAAAGCATTCAGTTAAGTTTAGAAATGAATCTCATTGAATGAAGAAATTCAGTGATTTTATTTGTCCTTTTGTTAGTAGAATAAAATTCACTACCTCCCTGTATTCTTTCTAAAATGCTTTAAAGTTAAGGGATGATAGACAAAAAGACTTTAATGGTCAAAAGCGCTTATAGAAATGATCATCTCGTTGAGCTACTTTTTTATTTTCTGTGAGTAACAATGCTTCATTTTCTAGCAAAATGAATTCAGATAATACTATAGAGCTGGCATTATTTAAGGGAAAAAACTGCCTTCCGCATGCATTTTTAACAGAATTGGATGTTCCTATTATGAAAAACTTTTAAGATGATAATAATGCATTGAACTGGTAAGAAAGGAATTGACTTTTCAACTATCATACTTTTTATTTTTCTCAGTCTTCATTATTACAGTCAATGTAACACAGAATAATAGAGAAGTAAATTGACAATAAAGATATTGAAGTGGTGGATAGCTTCTGCCTTCCGCCATCAAAAATAAAGGAATAATCAGTCAAGAAATAAAAAGTGGACTAGCACTTGATAGAAGAGCCATGGAAGGCCTTGGAAATTCAAATGCCACAGTACCTCTATACCTATAAAGATCAGAATCATGCAAGCCAAGGTATTCCTAAGACATTCTATAGAAATGAAATTCAGACTATAAAAATAATATAGAAAAAGCACTGATGCTTTTGAATTTTGGTGTTAGAGAAGACTCCTGAGAACACTGTGCACAGTCAAGAAAATAAACTAATGGATCATCAAGCAAATCAATAAAGTTCTCAAAGCACAAAAGATCAGGCTCAAATTATTTTACTCTGAAGACATGATTCAAAGACTGGAAAATGTTCTAATGTCGGGAAATGTGAAAGGGAAGAGAAAAAGTTGACCAACTTGGATAGATTTAGTTGTAGTAATAATGAGGGCAGTATTGGAAGAGCTAAAGGACCAGGTCAGGCACAGACTGTTATGGAGAAAATTTATCTATGGGGGTTTCTAAAAGTTGACAATGACTTGATGGTATCTTGTCGTCATCATCATCATCATCATTATCAGCATCATCACCGCCACCACAAGATAGTACTACTCTTTTTTTCTTCCATACAATCATGGAACTGCCTGGATAAGTCCCTAAGACTGTGTTACATGTGGGTTTTTTTCTGAATGTAAAAACTTTTTCTTTAGAATGGGAAGAAACAAAGAAGAAAAATCTGTCTTGAGCCTCTATGTCAAAATCCTCTTAAGGTTTACAGAAAATGGTAATTATAATACGGAGAATAAGTAAAACTTATGGGGTGAGGCTCACATTAATATCATTTACATAGCATTTACAATTTGAGATGTTACCATCCATTTTCTGATCTGTCGTGCAATTTAATATTAAATGCAATGCCAAGAAAAGTTGGACACTCCTAATTTACTGTCTGCTACCACTGCTTTTCTACTCTAAAAACCTGTTCCTAAAGCAGTTCTTTCTTTTTATAAACTTAAATACATACAAACATCCATGAAGATTCTCAGTCATTGAGGTGGAGTTGTCTGGAATTTGAGTCATGGCAACTGGAAAAGAATACTCAAGAAACTACTTGGATAAGTTGTGAAACGTTTCAAATCAAAAAAGAAAAGAAGCCCAGTTGCCATGACTCAGCTTCTAGACATAAAAATAGGTAAGCAGTCTATAAAGGTAAAGGTTCCCCTTGCACATATGTGCTAGTCATTCCCGACTCTAGGGGGCAGTGATCATCTCCATTTCAAAGCCAAAGGGCCAGCGCTGTCTAAAGACATCTCTGTGGTCATATGGCCGGTATGACTAAACGCCAAAGGCACAGAATGCTGTTACCTTCCCACCAAAGGTGATCCCTATTTTTCTACTTGCATTTTTACGTGCTTTCAAACTGCTAGGTTGGCAGAAGCTGGGATAAGTAACGGGAGCTCACCCCGTTACGCGGCACTAGGGATTCAAACCGCTGAACTGCCGACCTTTCGATCAACAAGTGTTTTAGCCACTGAGCCACCCTTTAAGCAGTCTATATCTACAAATTATTAAAAGTTCAGCAGAGGGGTTTTTTAGTTCATACTTGCTAACAGAGGACCAGATGGGAAGGCGTCTGCAGAAGATTTAACAGGTGGGAGGACAATGCTGAATTCTTCTTCCACCTTCACTTCTCTTGCACCATTGTCCGCTTGATTATTTACAATCCGTTTTTTTCCGTTTGGCTGTGCTCTGACATTGAGAATAAATCTTTAATAAAGGACTAGTTTGCTGCAACCATAATTTTTATTTTCAGAATGCCTATGAGGATAAATTCCATTGGTGTTCTTGAAAAGAAAAATTATTCCAGAAGGTTGTGCTTTGCAACATAGCATCCTTTTAGTTTGGGTTTTAATTAAAGCTACTTTATCAAAATTAGTCCAAAGGGTAATAAGAAAGCGATCTGTGAGCAAATTTGTAATTATTAATAAAGGCTGTTTAACTCATTTTCTTTCTTTGTTTGTTTTTCTTTCTTTCTTTCTTTCTTTTTCTCTTTCTCCTTCCTTCCTTCCTTCCTTCCTTCCTTCCTTCCTTCCTTCTTCCTTCCTTCCTTCTTTCCTTCCCTTCATATTGAAATAAATCTGGTCCATGGATATAAAATTATCCATCAGAATAATTTGTTTCAGTTTACAAAAAAAAACCTTGGGCATCTTTACAATATGAATTATTTCTGGGTCATATATCAGTGTAATTGAATTAATGAAGTTTTTCTTAAGTGACATTGTGGAGAATCTACAAGCCTGTATTATTTCAATGCACTTTCTGAATACATAAGAAACGATGTACATTTGAATATATAACAGAAGAACAAGGGGTAACAAATTCTTATACATCAACTGAGGGTTGACTGGTATATACACGACTGCTATAGAACAAGAAATGAATAGAAACACTTAAATGAATGAGGGTTATTCAGCTCCCCAAGGGTCCTATGGTTCTAAGGAAATAAAAGATGAACTGTTCCTAAATTTAACTGGGCATTTAATTAAATAACTATGAAGTAATCGAACTAAATGATATATAATTTGGTAAAATAGAAAATAACCCCAATATAATTTATATACACTGTAGTGGTCATTATGCAAGAACAGAAATAACTACTTTTCATACAATTGGGTATGGAACCTTTTTCCATGATGCTTGTCTTTTTCTCACCACACAACAATTGTGTTCTTAATTAATATAGATTTTTTTGGGGCCAACTTGCTTTCAGTGACAGATCTCTTTCTATGTATCCTACAAAAAGTAGGTCTCCAAATTTTCTCTTTTTTGCTCAAGTTGACAACAAAAAGCATTTCTTTTATGGTTCATCACTGGAGTTATACACAACTCCAACATATATTATTGCCTCTGGGGATATGAGAGGGCTCTGAACTGCTGAGCTTAACCTTTTAAAATTAAAGTAGCCACAATTCAGTATTATTAGTGTCGATGGGCTTCATATCTATTAGCTACTGAAGAATTGCCCAAGGCGCCATAATCTGTTCCTAGCCATAAAATGGGATTTGTTCCACCCTAGAGGGAACGGCTTCTCTGATATTAAATATACCCAATGGATTGTACACAACTCCCTCAACTTTTCCTTGATCATCTTCTGCATGGGTTATCTAATGTGCAAATGTCAAAGAACTCCCGGGCTATTTTTTCAATTTAACCTTGCATGCTGCATTTCTGGAAATACTCTATTTTACTATCCCTTGATCTAACTTACCTTATTTGTCCCACATCACAAAAACAACAATATATTTGCTAATTTAATAAATCTCAGAAGATGGGTGCAAAGGTTGACCTGCATTTAGTCAAGCATAAGCACATTCTTTGAACTTTCTCCAAATCTAATTGCCTCCAGCCTACAGTACTAAAATTGTAATTAGATTATCCCATATTTTAGCACTGATAAATATCAAATTCAGCATTTTAAAGACGTTACTGGTAAAGGTGAGAAGTAGCTTTCAGAGCTTAATTTTCCATTATCCAGATAAACTGGGATTACTCCCACAAGATTTAAACAACAGTGTAAGGGTTGTTGGAGGCTTATTACGTTTTCAACTCAGACATCCAGAAAACTCAAAAAGTCTTCTCACCACTGCAGGAAGAAAACACTTCAACATGACTGATATTTTACTTGAACTGAACTTTAGTAATTGAAACTATTTTAAATGTATACAGCTCCCTCTTCTGGCAGGAAAAGCGAAGCAATATCATTAACAAATGGACCTATTTTGCTTCCTATGCTACAAAGAATGTTATAATTAATAAATTAACTTGGAAATTAAACTGATTACTGGAAAAGGAGGCAACAACCAAATGTACTTGTCTCCCTAAATAGCATTTTCAGTAACATTTAGAAAACTGGCTTATTTAAAAACATTTACAACAGGAAGTAATTGTACTAAATGTAAAGAAATCATTAACCACAAAACAGAAAAAAATGAACTGAAACACAAATTTGTTTCAAGGTTCCTAAATAAAACACACATCACATTGTGCGCCAATTCTGTTTTAAAAAAAAAACCCACCCTCCCCAATATTATAATGAAAGGTTAAGTTTTTAAACTACCAAAATTGCAGTTATCCTCATAATCAATTCAACTCAATTTCTATATAGATTGTACTTATTGTTTGTTTTTAACTTATTTGTATCTTGCCTTTGTTATTTTTACAAGTAACTCAAGGTGGTAAACATTCCTAATGCTCCTCCTAATTTCCCCACAACCACCCTGTGAGTTGAGTTGGGCTTTGGGATGAGAGAATGACTCATTCAAAGTCACCCAGCTAGCTTTCATGGCTAAGGTGGGACTAGAACTCACTGTCTCCTGGGTTTCTAACCACTAAACTAAACTGGCCTAGTCCTATATGCAGGAATAAGATGAATGCTTCCTATACTCCAAATTAGAGGTTCCATGTTAGAAGTTCCGTGTAAAGGATTTTGAGATACCAGTTTTAAGACAACCAGGGTTGGCTGACATGCAAATCATAAACCCCAGTAATGAGGAAGATTAAGGAACTCACTTGGAGTTCATGTAGACATATATACCAGACTGTTTCATTTTGTTTTCCAGAACATGGCCCAATAGATAGATATTTACTTCACGCCATACCAAATCCACTTGTTGTAGCCCATAATGTATGTGGTTCCCTGGTTCTGTGGGGGTTTTTTCCCCATATATGCCCACCTTCTTCATAGGTGTTGCAGCATAAAACAGCTGACTGGATAATGTCTAATAAACACCTTGTGCATTTCTAGCTTGAATTATTTTAGACTCTGATAAAATCCGATAATAACTATAACAACTTAACAGAAAGTGGAACACAGGGAACTTTTTTATACAAAATCAGATGTTTGCTCCATCTAATCCAGTGTCTTATAAACAAGAATCTTTTGTAGCCCCAAATTATTAATTATTAATTATATAATTAATTATGTCTAGATGGAACTAGAAAACTGTTGGATACAAAATATATGCTCAGTATCCCAGTATATAAGATGTAAACACCCTTTGCCTGGGAGATGATATACAAGTATAAACTTCATAAATCCACATATAAGGTGGAAAATATAATAGTATTGATTTCATCTAAGTTATTTTCAGTATTTGTATATTGTCAGTAACCCACAAAAGAGTTTAAATGAAAACGTATCACCAAGCACAACCATTTTTAGCAACAGGCACTATAGGTCAAGACACAAGAACTCCTGCATATCATATTGTTTACTATGAACAGGGTAGAGCCATAACTATTCACCAGGTATTATATATTTTGTAGGGTGAAATGTTACTGATTCCATGGATTGCAGTGGCCAAAAATGTGATTTAAATCTGCATCTAATCCAGCATATAGAATAGAATAGAATTCTTTATTGGCCAAGTGTGATTGGACACACAAGGAATTTGTCTTTGATGTATATTCTCTCAATGTACATAAGGAGAATAAAATACATTCATCAAGAATAAAAAGATATAGAAGCATACTTTAATTTCCAGGTTCCAAAAAACAACAGAGACAAGTTGAGATTGTCTAAGCAGTTTCCTTTAGTGTTACTCACCTACAGATAGAAATCTTGTCAAACCAAAACAGACTACTTCACTATGAAATATAAACCCTGGGAACTATTAAGGGGAGCTGTCTTCACTCTCTTTCTCCTACACAAGCTGTAGGAGAAAGAGAGTGAAGACAGCTCCCCTTAATAGTCTGAACTGTGTTGTCTCTTGCTCCTCTGGAATGCACTCCCTCCCTCCTAGGAAAACATTCCATCACATTAATGCTTCCTTTATAGCACTAGTTGCCATAAATATCAGGGCTTGATCTGCTTCCTTCATGTATACTATGAATCACTTTTCCCCCCATCATTGATCACAGAAAAATATTTTCTCCAACTAATTTTGAAATATCAATAACTAGTTTTAGCTGCAAGAAACATAAACCCACACAGTGGAAGATGTCACCAACCCTTAACCAGTGTGGACTCCCAAGCAAAGAAACCATTACTAACTGAAGCCCTGTAGGTCATACATCGAGTGAAATGAAGGACAGCCACTGGAGGGGCGTATTTAGTATTTTCCGGACACCTGTTCAATCTTTTAAAGACTATCTGATCTACAATGGCTGTACTGAATTACGTCCTCATTCTACATGCAAAGGATGGTGCAGACTTTGGAACAGTTGCAGCACAGTAAATCATGCTAAAATGTGTAGCATTGTTTTCAGGGCAGCAGACATACATCTCCCAGTCGTATTGTGATACTAAATTATTGACAGGTTTTTACCTCAGAAGGAAAGCAAATTCCCAGATATAAGCAGCCACAGATATAAAAAATGTGGGTAGGTAAGAAAAGACGGCTTTCTCCCTAGCCATTTGCACATGTAACTTTGGGCTGCTATAACATATTATGCCTTATTGTTATTTATTACATAAAAATAATATATAAAAAAGCAGAATGTTTTAAGGTTGGGAAATGACTGACCATATGCCTGACCACATACGTGTGTGTGTGTATGTGTGTATGTGTATGTTTCTGTACACACACACCACACACAAACATTTTAATTATACATATTTCTTAACTCCTCATTCCCTCAGATAGATGATGGATGGATGGATAGATGGATACATACATACATACATACATACATACATACATACATACATACATACATAATGAGTCTGGGTGAACTACAAGAAGTGGAATTTATTTTGTGTATGACTTCCTACTTCTCTGCAATAATCCATTTATTTAACCATCTTGAGTCAAAGCAAGAAGTCTGTTGTCGCTAAATCCAAGAATGAAGCCTTGACAATGATAGATGTCAAGGATAGAAAAAATAACAGCCAGTTTAAACAATCTCCAAATATGTGCACTTCAACTCCCAGAATTCTTACCAACAGTCATGCTGATTAATTCTAAGATGTGGAATCTGCCCTTATGGAAGGTCCCAAATTTGAGAAAACGGAATTAGAAACACGATTATTTGTCAACAAATCAATGTCAACTTTTACCAAACACACAAATTTTCTCCAGGATAATCTGTCCACACAGAAACTAACTACAAGTTAGAACATAACTAAAGGTTTATGATCTAGGACAGAAAACCTTTAATCAGGATTTTGCAAATAAGAGGGCTTTCAGTATTTCGGATGAAATTCTAAATTACAGAAGAAAGCTAACTTCTAATAAACATCATGGATATTACTGCTACCTAGAAAGTAAAATATAAATACAAGCCTAAGATATTACAGCAAAGTACAATCTATAATTAAAAAAACCTGAGATGGCCAGCAGGAGGCAGAAATCTAAACAAAGATATAAAGGCATTAGAAGGGAAATTAAGTAAATTATAAATTGACTTTAAGTAGCAAGCTTTCCAAGGAAAATAAATCATAGATGCTCTGTTCTGATTCCAGCCTTCTGAATGAAAAATGCAGGTTGCAGATAAATATCAGCTTTTAGAACTGCTCTTCAAAACAGCAGTTTGGAAGATCTGGACTAAAAGAGTGAAGAACTGGAAGAATCATTTAAGTGCATGATTGGAACATAAACAATTTAATAGCAAATCCTACTCAGAAATAGTTTGATCATCAGCAATTCTAAAATTCCTTCTAGAGTTTATTATTGCTACCTATACACAAGAATTTGGTCAACAAATGGTCGAAGCTAAACTGATGCCCAGAGTCACTTTGTATGGGTTGGTGATGGGTGGCATAAAAAATTAATAAACAAACAAACAAGGGTCAGCAGAATTCACAGGGGACTGGACTTGGGTCTTTTGTGGCAATGCAAAGACTCTAAACCGACGACACATTTAACTCCGCCTTCCAATTCAGCATATTCTTCTCCTACGGATTATTTATCCAAAAGAAATCAACAATGTTCGTTTGGAGTACTATAGGAGTACATGGAAATATTTTTTCCCCTTTTTGATCACAGTTAATAGTACAACATAAAATTCTTACAAGTTAAATCATGGTTAAATTCCACATTTTGTTACATTTAAATTTGTACAATATACCCCCCTTTCATTTCAAGTTGGAAATTATCAGTGGTGGGTTCCTCCAAGTTCGGCCCGGTTCCACTGAGCCGGTAGCGATGATGATATGATGTCACTGAACCGGTTCTGCCCCCCCGTCCCCCCACATTATTCTTACCCTTTATTTGGCCCCACCCCCAATCTATTGCTGCCTCCTGAGTCCCAGCTGATCGGCTAGAAGGAAAAAAACTGTTTAAACTCTTGCACTGGGCTTCAAAGGGCTGCCCTACAGCTGATCAGTGTTAAAAGGCAGTTTGCTGGTAGACCAGTGCCTCCAAAAACAAATGAGTAGACCAGTACCTGCAAAAATAAATGGGTAGATCAGTGCCTGCAAAAACAAATGAGTAGATTGGTACAGCTCTGCAAGCAGTTAAAAGCCTGGTAACCTCAGTACCTCTGCTAAATCCTAAAGAATTGTCACATGACCATCAAGCCACACCCACAAAATAAGCCACGCCCACAGAACCGGTAGTAAAAAAAAAATTAGAACCCACCCCTGGAAATTATGATGACATTTCTCTAAATGGAGCAGCGAGGCTTTTAAAGAACAAAGCTGACTTAAAACCATAATGATTTTCAGAATCTCCAGTAATGAACCCACATATCATGCATAATGATCCACAGTAAATTTCACATGCAGTTCTTATATCCACATGCAGACTGACAAGAGCAAAAATAAAAGCACAAAAAAGCCCTAAGAGAAATAACAGGCCTTGGTTAAGATGTTGCTGTTTATTATTAATACCAAAATTACTGGAAACAAATTCAAATACATTACATACGGGACCCACCTCTTTGCAAGAAAGGAAGGAAAGATAAGTTAGCCTTTGCGTCTCATTTTTTAACACTTCGTTTGCTGCTAACAACATGTATTTATAATAACCCCAATGCTGAAGCATAAAAGGATTTCTAACTGCCTCAGGCAATTGCACAGATTTATCCCTTCTGTGATTAAAAAAAAAAAAAGCAAAACCTTCTAAGCTAAAAGAGGAACATTATGCTTCCATGTATAAAACAGTTCTTTCAAAAAACATGCATGTGATTCCTACACCCCCAATAAAGGCCCAGAGGATGTGCTGGCTCTCTCACACAGCCATCTCTGCAGAGCCTGGGTCACTCCTTTGCCAGGTGATTAATGGAGCAACATTAATGACATAAGAGACATTTAAATGAGCAAGGCAGGGGGATGGAGGGAAGAGTGCCACAATAGCAGTGAGAAGCATACAGGGCAACCTAATACACAATTAGGGTTTTGTTATTTGTTTTTTTCTAATTATAGAAAATATAAAGTCACAACATTTTTGTCCTTTCTTCCAAAGTATAGATGTCAGCTTGCTTACCCCTACAGGCCTAACCAAATCTTATCATTTCCTAACCACATGTTTGTGTAACTGTATAATACTTGTAATCTCGGTGATGAGCAATCTACAGACCCTTCCTGCCCAAGCCAAAAGAAATGGAGTCTTACGGAACACAACAACTTAGCAAAGATGTCCTAGTAAAAAGTGAGGGCATGTTCTTCCCACCCATGTGATTAAAAGGGAGTGTTTTTTTTAAAAAAAAAAAATAGATTTCCAGCATAATTTCTAATATAATTTGATTAGACATCTACATCTAAGAAAATTTGTTAAGGTAAAGAAGCTTCATTTCTGGTGACAATATAGATGCATCCGTATAGTTATTTTGGAAATAATATGGAGATGGTTTGTGACTCCTTTTTTCAGGATGCTTAGATTTTCTGATAGTCCTAAAAATGTTTCTTAGTCCTAATCTAAGGAATAATCAGACCTCTCCCAGGTAAGGTTTGGAACTGAGACAAAGTTAATCACTTGCTGCCCTCTATCAGACTACATTTCCACTTTTTTACAATCAGTCATTTAACGGCAAAAAATCCCCATTTGGGAGAGTATATTCGAACTTACAATCACAAAATTCGCTTAACAACTGCCATAATAGTTGTTACTATCTTCTAACAAGCAAAGTCAATGGGGGAGCTAGATTCACTTAAAACCGTGTAAATATTTTCTATTTTTACTCTCTGATTATTGGTGTTTATATATGTGGATATTTTGGTGATGTTACACCGTGATAGAAAAATTATTATACATCTGTTTTTGATTTTTTTTGATTTTTCTTTTTCTTTTTTGAACTATAACAAAATGTTTTAATAAAATTTATTTTTAAAAAACTGTTACTAATTTAACAACAGCAGTGATTCACTTAACAACTGTGGCAAGAAAGGTTGTAAAATGAGGCAAACTCACTTAACTGTCTTGCTTAGCAGAAAATTTTTTAGACTCAACTGTGGTCAATTGTGGTCAAAAATTGAGGACACCATGTAGTAGAATGGTGTCTGTACAGTTGAAAGTCTTTGGGGGAATTGGGGGGCAGGGTTCTCAATCCATACAGAGTTTCTTCTGACAGCGTTTGGAATATCATTAGGCAAGGGCAGATTTATCATTGTAATCAACTCAGTTTATTATGCAAGTACTCTGAAAAGTCTTTTAACTATTTAAATCTCACTGACTTAAAAGGGATATAAATGCACTGCAAATTTGTAGCTAAAAATTATTAGTAATTCGATAAAGTGTTAACAAACATGAACAAAATTATTAATAAAAACTCCTGCATTTATAAAGTGTATGGGAAGCTTTTCTTAATCATATAGTTAGAATATAAATTATAATATTAATTTAAAGAGTATAAAGTTATACCCCACCACCAAAATAGCCTCAAACACTATTTAATTCAAGATTTAAGATGTTGCTACATCTTCTAATTCTTTGTTGGTTCCATCTACAGTAGTTTGGTCCAGCTTTTTCCTGCATATGGGAGTAGTTTGGGGGAAGGGATAAAATAGGAATGATCACACTTAAATTCATTAATATAACTTGCTTTCCTATTATTAGCACCATCTGAGCCTGGTGAAAGTCTTAACCAGGGCTTTAATTTTTCCCAGAGGAGCTTTAAATTAATTAGTAGTTTACACGCTAACAAAGAATCTGATACATTCATAAATCAATCTAACGCTCAAGGATTTTAAAAAGGAAAAGAACCAAACCAACTGGGACCTCATATTCAGTTAAAGTGTTGTGCTTCTACAAAAGGGTGCAGGTGTGAATTAGATGGACGCAGAGCAGAAGCCATGATAATCACTTTGTATCACTTAAACCCACAGCAGGGAACACAGCAAAATAAGGACTTCTGGCCTATCTTTCGTGAAATCTATGCCAACCTGAAAGACTAATTGAAGAACTGATTTGGGTTTAATCTTTATAAAATAAAGATCTTGACAGCTGTAATTTATGCTACAGCCTAAAAAATAAACAAAAAAAAGTGATAAGAGTTAATAAAAGTTAAAGGAATACATCTAGACATTTGAAACGCTTCATTTAGACAAAGGCTACCAAACAGAAAAAAATGATTTGTGCTGAAATATGAATCATGACAAATTCCCAATTGTATGCATTTGTCTTATAGTCAGAACTATGTTAGAAGAATGCAGGGGTGATGTCCTACAGTCATCCCAATGTATTATCAGAAGTATTCCAGTATTCTCACACTGTGATTTGCTGCATTCTTTATCATTTCTAAGTAATAAACCAAAATAATTTAATCTAAAAACTCTTTTCTACAACCTTGGGTGAAATCCCCATGACCACTATAGTTGCACATGGCAATAAAAGACACTTTGTTGCATACATCTCAAAACCCTCTGGTTCCTAAGTTAAGTGGACATGTTTCCCACACCAATACTGAATACATTTATTGTTGTATCATGTTTTATAACAGAACATTTTGTTACTTGAAACTACTGAATAATTATTGCCTCTCTTATTCTTGTTACCCTTTTATTTATTTATAACGGTTTTTGAAAACTGCAGAGAGATTTACAGAATTGAAATAAAATTTTAAAAAAAACACTAAAAGCTCTTGGAAATCCTCACATCTGAATGAGATAACTGCAAAGAATCTCAAGTAGAACTAAAGGCCTAATGTACCACCAACTGTAGACAGCTGCACAGAGAAACAAGCCCCACAGAAATCAAATCAGGGCTTCCTCATGCCTATTAGAAAAGCCTTTTTCAAGGACTTCAAAAGTAAAGTTGAAGGATATCAGCTTTATCTGGCATAACATACCAGAACATACTTCTTCATCCTCTTTTGATCTCATAAACTGGATGAAGAATTGGGCCAGAATGCCCAAAGATAGGATCTTCACAGACCCTTTTCCCTGGCACTTGAAATCTTTTCCAGAGCTTTTAAAACTTCCCAGAATACCAAGACAGCAAAATGGACAAATTGAACCCTTTTTCCTTGAGACCAGGAATCAAGGATGCCACTATTTGGTCCAAACACACACAGAGAGAGTCCTATCTAAATGCATTTGTGAGATTAAGCTAGTACTTCCAATTTAGAGAACAGAATTGTAGTTTGGATTCCCATTTGCAATAGGGCTATTAGTGATATTCTTGCAGAAAAATAAGTGAATAGGAGAAACAGTGTTCTTAATGCCTCTGACAATAAGCATTCATTGAGACATGAAAATTCAGCCTTTGAACTTTTTACCACTTGATGGGACAAGTTCTATCACCAAGCAAGATATAACTACTATTGCCTGGAAACTAAGAAATAGAAGCATTAGCATCACTGGCCCTAGACTTGCTGAGGACAGGACATATCAATGCTTGAACTATGAAAGATACTGGTTATAATTAAAAACCCAGCTGCTAAAGCTGTTTCTATTACAGCAAACTGAAATAGGGCAAAAGGAAGGTGATGTCTCAGTCATGTATGAAGACATGTAACTGAGACACTCAGAAGCTGTGTCTGGGCCTGTCTCTAGATCTGTTATAGCTTCTCAGAAGTATCTCAAAGATGCACAAGTTCTCTTCCATTACAATAAACATGGGATCCAAACTTATACCTCAGAAAAAACTTAGGCTTTATTGTGGGATAAATAAAATGATACATAATAAAGTACAGGCAGTTTTCGTCTTGCAACCCCAATTGAGACCGTGAGAACCAGTTGCAAGTCACTTTTTTCAGTGCTGTTGTAACTCTGAACAGTTGCTAAATATATGGTTGTAAATCAAGGAGTACCTGTAATTCTACTAGTGCTAATTTTGCTCAAAATATTATATTCAAGGGAGAAATTAATTTTGAATTAAATTTAAGCTTGGTCATTTATACTATATGGTGATTAATATTCAGTTTTATGGCTAGGCATCACTTTAAGGGTCCCTGAAATGCCGAAATCATATTTATGATTACGATACTGGAAACAAAGAAGCAGCATGTTCCATTCAATTTTTATTAGATTTTTTTCCCCCACTTCTTTCATGATAATTTTTTCCACAATCAATTTTATCCTCAGCTGAATAGAATAGTATAGAACAAATGCCAAATGACATAGATACTGTAAGTGAAATATGAAATTTCAAAATACATCAGAGGGACAGACAATAAGTATTTAGAAAAATAATGTTAGCCAATAAAAAAAGTATTACATTCATCTATCAGGAAAAAGGGATGCTTCAGAAGTTGTGTTTATCCCCTATTATCTTGGTGTTTAGAAGGTCTGTAAAGTGCATCTGTTTCACCAGGCTTTTAACTATTATATGGTTTGGGTTTTGCTTTTTTCTTAATCCCTTTCCTTTTTTTTTTTATTGTTAGAAGCCAGATCCTCACACAGCAAAAAAGGCTAGGTATATGCAGTTATGCACATACATATATATAAAAAAGTTCTAGTCTCATTACATTTCAAATTAAAACAAATCAACTCTAGAATTTTGGCCATGTTTGTATTCAGTGTTGTGTCACATAAATGATACTATAGACCAGGGATGGCTAACCTTTTTGTCGCGTGCCAAAAGCGGGGGGAGAGCGGAGGAGTTGCGCGCGCACGTGCCCACATCCATAATTCAATGGGCCCCGGTGCCCCACTCCCTCACACATGCACACACGATCCCCCTGTGCCCCATTTTGGGCCTAGCAGGCCTCCCTGAAACCTCTGGAGGCTGGAAATGACCCAGCCGGTAGGCCCGTTTTTCACCCTTCCCAGGCTTCAGAAGCTTTCCTGGAGCCTAGGGAGGGTGAAAATGGCCTCCCTCACACCCCTGGAGGCCTTCGGGAAGCCAAAAACGCCCTCCCAGAGCCTCCACATGAGCTCTGTACTTACCTGGCATCCAAAATGGGCTGCAGGGAGACTCCTGGGAGGGGAGGGATGGTGTGGGCGGGGCCAGATGAAAATTAGCTGGGGGGCTGAGCTAGGGCAATGGCTTGCGTGCCCGCAGATATGACTCCACATGCCACCTGTGGCATGTGTGCCATAGGTTCGCCATCACGGCTATAGACCCAGCAAATCCTCTGGGTTATCTCTTTTACAACATAGCTCAAAGAAGGACCAGTGGTGAAATCCAATTTTTTTTACTACCGGTTCTGTGGGCGTGGCTTGGTGGGCGTCATGTGGCTTCATGGGCAGGGGAAGGATACTGCAAAATCTCCATTCCCACCCCACTCTGGGGCCAGCCAGAGATGGTATTTGCGAACTACTCAAAATTTCCGCTACCGGTTCTCCAGAACCTGTCAGAACCTGCTGGATTTCACCCCTGATCAGGACCCAGTTTCTTGTATAATAAACTTCTAGTTTATTATAACTACACATCAGGCAATTCAGTTTAAAATAAATGCTTATACATTGTTAATTGGACTGCAAAACCTAACTTGGTTTGTTTTAATGAATGTACTCTGGCTTATATGTAATGGCAAGGCACAAATCACAGTAACTGATTCCTCCTTCTGACCATGTAAAAAGACAGAAAGGAAAGCATGAAAGACTTGAGCCTCACAGAAGTTCTTCCAGATGGTGCTAAATCCTGATTTACCATTATACTGAATCAAGCTTTTATCTTCATATGATCCTTCAGCTCAGCGCAAGGAGACCTCATTCACAAAGTGAGGGCATAAAACAAAAGTGCAAGTAAGGTTCATGAAAAATTTAAATCTTGTTAAATCAATACTGTGATTACCAATGCTAATTTTGCACTAGCTTTCTAATGCTGTACTGTAAATGAATCTCACAACAACAAAAAATCTGAATGGATTTAAGACTAAGGATTAGCATAATCAATCTTTCAAGCATTTTCATGGTTTTCCTTGTCAATTGCCAGTAATAGGTGATTAATTACTAATCAAGTGTATCTAATTCCAATCTCTAATTGCCTATTTATGTACTTAATTACTATGATTTTTCACTTGGTCATCAGAAGGAAAATCAGTATTTTTACTGATAACATTTTTCCAGGATTCTTACCTTGTCCACAAAAAAAACAAACAGAGAGAGATACCTTAATAAACTTTTGACTGCATTTGGTATAAAATGATGCATTTGTGTTTTGGTTCTACTCTCAATCAAAGCCAGCATGCTTGAAGGTTTAATTGCAATACAACTGGAAATACAAATTGGAGGATTGCCAAAACTTACCATTGTTCCGTCACTCTTACTGTGGGCAACTTCTTGTTGTAGCCGAGCCACAGACAACTTTTCCCTATGGAAAGAAGGGAAGAATAAATAGCTGCTCGTTTTGCACTCATAATTAAGGATAATATTTATATATCACTGTGGAATTTATGATTTGTCAGTCATATACCTCAGCACAATTTGTTTCCTCGTCCATATTTTCGATAATTCTAATACTACCAGAATTCTTTAAGGGACTGAATGATAGTTAAGCCAGGCCTCCACAACACACACAGCATTATGCAGCTTGCTGACCTTTTTTTAAAAAAAGTAATAAATTTACTGTTGCCACTCCCCCAAAAAATGCAACAGCAAGCATCTCCAAGACTTATTACTATTGCCAACCTCAGTGCTACTTCCCTCTTCTAGCCTCAAAACAGCTCATAGCATGTTAGATATTTCTTTGTAGCCTGTGAGGACTTTTAATTCATCAGTGTGGTCCTTTCCCACTACAAGTTAAGCAGGCCAGGTCTCAGCAAAATGTTGTGCAAAATGACACAACCAATTTGGATTGTGTCTAGAGTTTAAAGAAACAGGTTTTTCTTTATATAGATTGCATTCTACAGTGAGACCACACATTTCTTCTTTTAACTTGTGTCGCAAGATTCAAAGTGAGCTTTAGCTTCTTGTTAAAAAGAAAACAGTTCTAATAAAATTGATTTCTCACAATTGAAAATATAAATTAAACTAAATTAAGCAGTGATTCTTAGCAAATTCCATAATTTGATTAAATGACTCTTTCAAGAAATCATTAATGAATCATGAATCACAGCGTATGACAAATACTTTTTATATGAGAAGCACTCACAAATTTTATGGATATGGTAAGCAACAGGTGGACTGATATGTGGGAATGCCTTGGGAGAAGAGAAGATTCACAGTCTACCCAAATTTTTTTACTACCAGTTCTGTGGGCATGGCTTGGTGGGTGTGGTGTGGCTTGGTGGGCGTGGCTTGGTGGGCATGGCAGGGGAAGGATACTGCAAAATCTCCATTCCCACCCCACTCCAGGGGAAGGATACTACAAAATCTCCATCCCACCCCACTAGAGGGGAAGGATACTGCAAAATCTCCATTCCCTCCCCACTCCTGGGGGAAGGATATTACAAAATCTCCATTCCCACCCCACTCTGGGGCCAGCCAGAGATGGTATTTGCCGGTTCTCTGAACTATTCAAAATTTCCACTGCCAGTTCTCCAAACTGCTCAAAATTTCCACTACCGGTTCTCCAGAACCTGTCAGAACCTGCTGGATTTCACCTGATCCCTAGTTTCTTGGACAGTAAAGATGAGCGGGGGGGGGGGGGGGATGTACTTTCAAATTTGCAAGATTTTGTTAATGTAACCTTACAATAAAGACAGAGTTAACACTTCTGGTTGTGCTTCTTGGCTGGACTATCTCACAAGACTGACAGCAGGAGAGTACATTAACATTATCCTTCATTAAGTGTATGTTCTCTGGCACTTATATCATGCATTATCCCTGACCATATACGTATACAGTAATACAGCAATTGCTCAGATGAACTACGCTAGTATTCTTGGACTTCCTCAGCTATCTGTGTAAACAGAACCATGCAAAGCAGCATAGTCCTTGATAACCTTTTGGCACCTTAAAATAAAAGAAAAAATAAGCATGAAAATGTCCAATATTTGTTACTCTGATGGCTGATTAATGTTATATTCCACACGTCAGCCTATATAATTCCTATCTGTAAAGCAAGATTAAAACCCTCTACCATTAAGATAGATATTTGTCAAGTTCTTTCAAATCATACTTTGCCCTGAAATTCAACAACTCAGAATCAAAGCGCAGATTCTGTTTCTTCCAAACCAGGGAAGCCCCTCTTGAAGCATCTTTTCTTGAGCTCTGAATATTCTGCTCTCAGCACCGCTAATAGGAATCTCCATTTTTTAGAAATGGATTCAGACAACACATGTCCTAATGACTCCCTAATCAGCATGTTCCCTGCCAACTAGTCCCCCTGAGAAAAGCTGGCTTAAGTACAAGTGCAAAGACGATGACATCAAGGATCTTTTCAGAATCAATCTGACAGGAGGAGCAGCAGGCAGAAAGCCTGTGGAGCAGGAAGAAAAAAGCCTTCTGTAGGGAGATTTATGAGGATCAACAGGGTACCTTTTGATTGATCATCACTATGTGTGGAAAGTTAGTCTTCAGTTAGCCACATTCTCATCATAGGCT
The DNA here is from genome assembly GCA_022577455.1 of Arizona elegans. Taxonomy (NCBI): domain Eukaryota; kingdom Metazoa; phylum Chordata; class Lepidosauria; order Squamata; family Colubridae; genus Arizona; species Arizona elegans. Next base: position 112,252,828 of record JAKOOJ010000001.1, read on the forward strand.
GGAACCCAAGTTAATAAATTTGCTTCTTACATATTTATTGCACATTTTCTCTAGGTCTACAATGGCTGCAAGTCTTTTTTTGTTTTAGGAATCCTAGTAAGATTTCATTCTACTTCTTTTTATAAAGCAATATAAAGTCCTTCTTATAATATTAAGATTTTTTCAATGGATCTTTTCCAATTATTATTATTTTAATTTCAGAATTATTTTATGAAATAATATTCTGTTAGCCTTACCATTGCATGTAATAAATATTGTGGAAACAGCTTTTTTTCATTTGCCAAGAGAATTTTTATATTTTTTACTGACTTTATTTTACTTTATTATATAAACTATTTGGTAGCAGATTTCATTTTAAAGGGGAAAAAAATTATCCAAAGGTTTTTGAAGTATTTTGAGAAAATCTCTAATCAATACATTTATTTCTTTTGCTTGCTAACTGCTTATTTCTAAGACATACAGCACTGAGACTTATCAATATAAACATACAAAAGATATTTCTTTCTATGCCCAATTCCAACTTTTAAAAATTTCTAGCTAGGAAAAAAATGAATGTTTTTTAGAAATTATTTATAAATAAAATGTATGCTTTTCATCTTGAGTATTGACTTAGCCTTGTTAAATGAATCTGCTTATAACTAAGTTTTTAAAAAGAGAACTTGTTTGTTCTCTCATATGTAATAATTATTTTTGCATAGATTTCTGAAACAGTGCTTTCCTTTTTATAAATACATGTCATTCTGTGCGATAACAGACAGTTAAGCACTATTTTAATTAAAAATCTCATCATTTAAAATATATAATAAAATATATTTTATTATATATTATGTAATAATATGTAATATGTAAATTTAATGTACCACAATAAATAGGAAACCTGCAAGAAGTTCTTTAGATCTGGAGCCATGAAAAGCAAAAATGCATGAGATGCGTGAGAGAAGGTACACAAGTCAAACTGACTTGCTGACACTCCATCCTGTCAAAGAATGCCATGTTTTATCATGAAGTAAAACACATACATTCATTCATTCATTCATTCATCAAATTTATATAATCACCCATCTCACAGTAAAGTGACTAAGCAGCTTACAATAAAATCAATTATAAAATAAAAATGTTAAAACCGCTACAAAAAAGGCATGAACAATATTATTAACAACATGGAGGAGAAAATTGTTATTAAAAACAAGGCAGCCATTTCATCAAATCACTATTGCTTTGAGATTCCCTGGTCTGCTCACACAACCATGTTTTAAGGAACTCCTGGAAAAGCATCAAGGATACGGCCTGTTTCACAGGAACAATGAGATAGGGTGGGTGCCATGACAGAAAAGACTTGTCTCCTGCGTCCCGTCAGATGAAAGCCATTCACACTATACCTCTGTTGGACAGATGGAGACAGTCCTTCAGGTACTGCAGTCCCATACCATGAAGGCCTTTAAAGCGGTGGTGGAATTCAATTTTTTTTACTACCGGTTCTGTGGGTGTGGCTTGGTGGCCGTGGCAGGGAAAGGATACTGCAAAATCTCCATTCCCACCCCACTCCAGGGGAAGGGTACTGCAAAATCCCCATTCCCTCCCCACTCCTGGGGGAAGGATATTACAAAATCTCCATTCCCACCCACTCTGGGGCCAGCCAGAGGGGGGTACTTGCCGGTTCTCCAAACTACTCAAAATTTCTACTACTGGTTCTCCAGAACCTGTCAGAACCTGCTGAAAAGCACCCCCACTTTAAAGGTCAAAAACAGCATCTTGAATTGGACCTGGAAGCAGACTGGCAACCAATGAAGCTTGTGGAGCAAAGGTGTAACATGTGCCAGTTTAATGTTACTTGGAGTAATCACAGTATACTGATATATAAAATCTATACTTTAAGAACCAATTTCTTTAAAAATGTTTCTGTATAATCTGATAGTTTAATTTCTTGATAAATATAGAAAAAAATACAGGAGAGGGACACCTGGCCTTCCACAATAGGCTTTAGCTAGCCCTGTAGACACACATCTATCAATTAATTACTTTATACCCAATTTCTTTTTCTTTGAATATACTCCAGAATATATTCACATAAAAAGTCTCCTACTTTACAAAAAAAAAAATCATGCAATGCCGTTCACAGTATGATTATACTTACACCCAAAAGCAAGTGATACATTTGTCTCTCAACATTTTCCTGTCAGCTACATCTAGTATGAAGTCTTGCACATGCATAAATAGCTATATATGTTCACTGAGGCTGCTGCTATTTTATCAGTTATTCTAACAAGTAGGCTATATTCATATCTTACCAAACTACCTGTTAGAAAGGCACCAGACCTTGTGTGGGACTGCACAAAACACCCTTTTGAAACAGAATACTAAGCACTGAAGCTCTGAACACACAGAACTTTTTATGATTTTTGGAAAAGAAATTGAACTCTCGAAACAAATCTAAATACAACAAAAGAAATATAGGTAGTCCTTGAGTTATGACCACAACTGAGCCCAGAATTTATGTTGCTAAGTGAGAAATTTGTTACGGGAGCTTTGCCCCTTTTTACGACTTTTCTTGCCATATTTGTTAAGTGAATCACTGCAGTTGTTAAATTAGTGTCCCAGATGGTTAAGCAAATCTGACTTTGCTTGTCAGAAACTCGCAAAAGATGGTCATAAGACCCCGGGACACTGCAGCCATCATAAATATGAATCAGTTGTCAAGCATTCGAATGTAAATCATGTGACCATGGGGATGCTGCAATAGTCATAAGTATGAAAAATGGTCATAAATCATTTTTTTCAGTGCCAAACAGTCACTAAACAAACTTTCGTAAGTCAAAGACTACCTGTACAGATAGTATTTAGTAACTGTTCAAAGTTACAATGGCACTGAAAAAAAGTGCCTTACAACCAGAGATGGTATTCGACAGGATCGGGCGAACTGGTAGCAGCAATTTGAATTGGTTTGCCGAACCAGTAAATACCACCTCTGGTTGGCCCTGCCCACGCCACCCCCCGCATGCCCCACTCATCCCAGCCCTATATATGTTGCCTTTGTAGTGGAAAAAATTGAATCCCACCGCTGCTTACAACTGATCCTCACACTTAAAACAAACACAGGATCTCCACGGTTCTGTGATCAAAATTCAGTTGCTTGGCAACCGACCTGTGTTTACAACAGTTTTGCAGCATCCTGGGGTCATGTAATCACTATTTGTGACCTTTCTAGTCAGCTTGCAACATACAAGGTCAATGAGGCAAGCCAAATTTGCTTCATAACTGCATGAATCACTTCACAACTGCAATGATTTGCTTAACAACCATGGCAAAAAAAGTTCATAAAAATCAGATGTGGCTCACTTAACCACAAAACAAAATCACTTAACAAAATCAGGTGTGATGCACTTAACAATTTAGCAATGGAAATTCTTGCTTAGCAATGCGAATTCTGTTCCCAATGGTGGTTATAAATTGAGGACTATCTGTACTATCCCTTCCAAACACTATGAGATATGAATCACCAATAGATTAAGGTCATTCCAATAACCAAGTTTTAAAAATTAAGAAAAAGGAAAATGGTGAAACAATTATGCATTTAAAAACAACAGCAAGAGGCGATGATGGAAAAATCTGTGAATCCAATGAATGGATATGGTGTGTCTGACCTTCATGTGCAAAAATATTATCTTTAACAACAGAGGATTTTCTATATATTTTTTTAAAGTTTATATACTGGCTTTTATAGAACCTTTGAATGGTGAAGTGCTATTTACAACATCAAGCCAGCTCCTGACCCACAAAAGAGTTCAAATTAAAGCATCTGTAAGGAAATGGCTGTCCAGCCTATCTGTGAACATAGCCAATAAAGGAGGAAGCAATATAACTCAGGGTAATTTGTTCCACTGTCAAAATGTTCTTACTGTTAAGTAATTTTTTCCTAACATTGAACCAAAAACAATTTTTAATAAATTAATTATTCCATGCTCTCTGTTTTAGAACAATATAAAAACAGAAGTATGTGACATCTTTTCAGGTAATTGAAAAGTATGATCATATTCCCTTTCATTCTTCTCAACACTGAACTTTTCGGATTATTTTCATTTCTTTTCATAGCATTTACTATCTAAATATCGGTTAAACCTAGTTTGCCTGACTCGCCACATTGTCCAGGTTGGACAGATAATATTCCAGGTCGACTGACCAAAAGAGAATAAAATGAAATTGCTTCACATGATTCCACTATCTTTTTATTGGTGCAACCTGAAATTGCATTTGTCCTTTTACCAGCCATCTCAAATTGCCATGTCACATTCAGCTCACAAGCAACTGCTGTTCAGAGATGACAAATAATTCCTCCAAGCCATATATTCCCCATTCTATAATTGTACATTTGATTTTGTTTCCTAAGTACACTTTTTCTATGAAATTTGTTTATCTCTCCAATCTATTAAACCACCTTGAATGATATTCCTTTTTTACACATACAATGCATTACACAATCCAGTGCCTTTTTCTAATGTAGTAATTTCGTTGGTTTATTTGTATGTTTGTTCATTCATTCATTCATTCATTCACTCTCACTCATTCACTCACTCATTCATTCATTAATCAATCCATCAATTTATTCATTTTTTAAATAATTATATAGCTGCCGATCTTGTAAAACATAACTTTGTGCACAAAACAAAGTCCTAGATCAGGGGTGGGCAATTATGGCTCAGGAATTCTGGGAGTTGAAGTCCACAGGTTGTAAAGGGGCTACATTTGCTCAACCTTGCTTAGATTGAATTTTGTGGCAGATACTTGATACCTTCCTCCACTGTGCTAGTAAACCATCAATGTTTTTGAAGGGCTTTGGGCATGATCCAATCGACTACAGTGCTCTCCCATCCATGTTTACTAATCAGAATTTAATAGGGTTTTGTCAAATGCTTTATTTACAGCTTTCCTACAACCTATTGTTGTGGCCTGTTGGCCACTGGCTCCTCCAGCTGCCGAATCAGATGAGAAGACAGAGTGGGAGTCAAGGCCAGCATCAAGGCAATCGGAGAGCTCCAAGGGGGAAGAGGGAATAGAGCTGTCAAAAATAGAGACAGAGGTGGAGCCTGGGCCATCCATCAGCCCTCAGATGGAGAGGCAATAGCCCCCATTAAATGAATCTGGCTTCTCCATTGACTTTGCTTGTCAGAGGTCATAAAAGATTATCACATGACACTACCCCAAAGACACCACAACTGTCATAAATACATGCCAGTTGCCAAGCAGCCAAATTTTGACCATGTGATCATGGGGATCCTGCAATGGTCATAAGTGTGAAAAATTGTCTCTTTTTTCAGTGTTGCTGTAACTTTGCATGGTCACTAAATGAATGATTGTAAGTCGACAACTACCTGTACCCAGAAAAGTGCACTTATACCCAGAAAAGTGTGCATTCAAAATAAATTCACAGAACTGTTGCCATATGACAGCAATAGTGTGGAAAAGAAAAAAAATGTCAATGGCTGAAAATCATAAGCTCAAAAACTGAAAAGAAAAAAAAGAAATGTATCATTTTGAAATTCCTAAGAAAAATCAGAAAATGAGACAAACCGCAGAAGGTGCCAGAATATGACTTTGTCTAGGGCACCAAAATGTCTAGACCTGGCAAGATGTGTTTTTGACAAATCAATCCTGGCTTCTAGTAATCATTATGCAATTTTACAGACTGATTTCTTTATGACCTATTCTGGAATCCTTCCAGATAAAGATATGAGTCTGTTTTGTAACTTCCTAGATCCTCCTTTTCCTCTTTTGGTAGATAAGAGATAAGCTTTGCCCTCTTCCGTTAGTTGATATTTCAATGCCAACACATTGATGTTTGTGTAAGATCATAAGCAATTTCATTCAGCAGCCTAAAATGTAGTGTTTCCCATCTTGGAGATTTAGACATATTCTTTTGTATGATTATTAAATGGCACAAAGTGTAATTTTCATACTTTTCCACAAACTAGTTTCAAGCTGGCCTTTCTTCTCACTTCTTCTAACCTGAAAATAATGAGAACAAATGCCAAACTATGAGCCATTAGTACTCCCTCTAGCTTACAAAACGGGATTAAATTGTCCCGTCCTTTTTAAGGCCACAGCTCCTGGAGAAACTAAAACTAGAGCCAATATTAATACTTTTAAGATGCAATATAACTCTTTTCTTTTGATTCTGTCAGTTTTAAGTATTGTTGATTCATATGCATTGATTTTAGAAAGAATAGCACTAATTTCTTTATTCTAAAAATGGAGGGAGGGAGGGAGCTATAGATGTGGATATATTTTAATCATGTCATAAACAATAGTCTTAAAAAGACTATTATACAGAATTACCAACTTTTTCAAACGTATCAACGTAGTGTATTTAATTGCCAGAAGAAAAAATAACAACCAGCATGAATTCTGTTTAACAACACTTATCTACTACGAAGTAAGAAACTAATATAATGTAAGTAATTGATATTTACTTAAGCAAAGAGATCTGCCTTTTCTTTTGCTGAGAAAGTGAGCTGCACAAGGTTACAATTACTGTTTATAGCTCAGGTTTTCTTGATTAGAGTCAAATGGGAAATACAATCCTGAATAGACTTTGCAACAAAAATACTGTTAAAGAAAAAGCAGGGTAGGAACCCAGAAAGCTGCTGTGTTCTAAGCCTGATCACAGATTCATCTAGCTCAATTATGGGACATTGGCTATGTTCAACAGAATACTAAAATAAAATGTAATTTGCCAGCATTGTATGATCTCAGTCATTGTGTTCTATAAACACTGGCTAAGCAAGCTGTGCAAATCCAGCTGATTTCGATTTATTCTATAAATGATGGTTAACAAGCCATGCCTAAGTACAATGTGAAATACAGCCATTGATTAGCAAAGGGTCTGCAGAATTTCAGGAAAAGCTTTCTGCTCTTTCAAAATTTTTAGACAGTGAATCTAGAAATCTTATGCAATTAAGCACATATTATACACTATATTTTAATCATTTTCAAACGTTAGAATGAAGTGGAGTCCGTCAGCCTGCTTTGTAAACCTGGCAATTATTGTGCTAAGGTTAATGGATATAATGAACCCTCTGAAGGCTTCTAATCCAGTGTAGCATTTGCACTAGCACAAGAGAGGAAAATTATCCAGTCAAATGATTAGGGATGGAGGAAGTAGTCCATTTTATTCACATATTAATCGGAATTTCCTAATTTGCACTTATTGAAGAAATGCACTAAAAGAATGCAGTTATAGCTTGATATTTGTTTCATTTCAAATGTAATTGTTCACTAATAAAAGCAATTTATAAATATCTACATTAATGATGATAATGTAAAAAAGCAAATTGCATTAGATGTGTTCCAATGTTTTCTCATTCCTAATTGCAATGATGCCAAAGACAAAAGTATATACCATGACATCATGAGGCATAAGCTTCTTGATGCCATACACAAGTTCATAAAGGCTGGATTTTACTGTATAAAGCAAATTTTGTAACTTGCAACTAGAGTATTATGCTACCTGAAAACAACTGTATAGTATGAAAAAAAGAGAAGTCCCTGAGAATTTTATTCAGTTTATCACTGCTGACTATAGGGGGTAGTGTTCATCTCCGTTTTAAGGCCATTGAGCCAGTGCTTCTGTGGTCATGTGGGCAGCATGATATCATAAAGCTCTGTTATCTTCCCACTGAAGTGGTACCTATTTATCTACTCACATTTGCATGCTTTTGAACTGCTAGGTTGTCAGGAGCTGGGGCAAGGATGGGAGCTCACCCCATCATGTGGCACTCGGGTCTCAAACCTCGGTTGCCAACTTTCCAGCCGACAAGCCCAGCATCTTAACTGCTGAGCCACTGGGTATGAAAAGGATGTAAAGAATTGCATGTGTTAGGAAAAATGTGTGAAGAAAGATGCATGAATTTTCATCCTTAGAGCTGCAGTGGCGCAGTGGTTAGAATGCAATACTGCAGGCTACTTCTGCTGATTGCCGGCTGCCTGCAATTTGGCAGTTCAAATCTCACTAGGCTCAAGGTTGACTCAGCCTTCCATCCTTCCGAGGTCGGTAAAATAAAGACCCAGAATGTTGGGGGCAATATACTGACTCTGTAAAACCATTTAGAGAGGGCTTTTGCTATTCTAAATCAACACTGTATGTTCCATGCTAAAAAAAATATTTTTTAGAAAATATTATACTTTAAAGCCTGGTTTATTTGGGATCATAAAATTAGAGCTCCCTAATTTCTCAGTTGGAGGTATTGAGCTACAAATTCTGGGAATTGCAATCACAGGGCATCTCAACAGTAAAAGGATAAGAAGGGCAATTTAACTTTTTAAACTAAAAGAACAGCAACTGGATATTACAAGGGTCTGTAATATTCTGAAAGAACACTTAATTTAAAAGGAAAAAGGGCCACAGAGATTTATTTAATTCAAAGGTTGGTTTATATTTTAATATGTCAACCTATTTTCATTCCTTCATATTATTTGAAGTAATGGTATATCTTATCATTAAATTACTTTTTCTTGGCAAGGGCATCTTTTGAGATTTTCACTGTATAAATTAAAATTCTGGATTAGAAGTGGATTAAATTTTTCACATTTTCAGGCTTATAATTAAGCATTTATTTAACAACGACCACTGGCTGGAACAAACCATTTCTAAATTCCGCTTCTTTGAAGACTTAACCTGAAAGCATTATTTCACTCCACTGAAATCCTGGCAAATATTGGGATCCTTATTTGTTCAGGAAACAGTTTCTATAATATAGTTGGTACTGCAAGATACATATGGAAAATAAAACCAGGTTGGGGTTTTTTTCCCATGAAATGCTTGATTATCTTAGCTGAAAAATAGTCAGTAAATCTTCCACAGCGCTCTTGAAATAGGTTCATTCATCACCATTACTATGCTTTTATTTTATATTAGCTGGATACCCATGCTTCCCTACAAAACTATGTGATGGTGCTTGATAAATTGATAGAGTTTGAAAATTATTGAGTAGTTACGATCGGTCTCTCCTCTCCCCTTCTCTTCCTCAGGTTGGCCCCACAGAAGCCTTTTCTGTCCTGTCCTCACCCCTTCTCTCCCTCAGGGTGGCCTCATCCTCTCCCCTTCTCCCCCTCAGGCTGGCTCCATGGATCCTCTCCTCTCCCCTTCTCTCCCTCAGGCTGGCCCCACAGCCTCTCCTGTCCTGTCCTTTCCTCTCACTTTCTCTCCCTCAGGCTGGCCCCGCAAAAGCCTCTCCTCTCCCTCAGGCTGGCTCCATAGATCCTCGCCACTCCTCTCCCTCAGGCTGGCCCCATAGATCTTCTCCTCTCCCCTTCTCTCCCTCAGGCTGGCCCCACAGAAGCATCTCCTGTCCTCTCCTCTCCCTCAGGCTAGCCCCATAGATCCTCTCCTCTCCCCTTCTCTCCCTCAGGCTGGCTCCACAGAAGCCTCTCTTATCCTACCCCCTTCTCTACCTCAGGCTGGCCCCATAGACCCTCTCCTCTCCCCTTCTCTCCCTCAGGCTGGCCCTATAGATCTTCTCCTTTCCCCTTCTCTCCCTCAGGCTGGCCCCACAGAAACATCTCCTATCCTATCCCCTTCTCTCCCTCAGGCTTTCTAGCCCCTTCTCTACGTGAGGCTTGCCCCACAGAAGCCTGTCTTATACTATCCCATTCTCTCCAGAGTTATTTTCAAGTTGGGAGGGGGAGTAGAACATCTAACTCAATGATGACTAACCTTTTTGCCATCGTGTGCCAAAAGTGGGGGGAGCGCGGGGGGATCGCATGCACATGTGCCTACACCCATAATTCAATGTGCCCCGTGTATGCGTGCATGACACCCCCCCATGCTCCCCCCGCTTTTGGCACTTGATGGCACCATGGGCCTGGTAGGCCTGTTTTCCGCCCACCCCAGGTTCCAGAGGCTTTCTAAGAGCCTATAGAAGGCAAAAACGCCTCCCCTCCCCCCTGGAGGCCTTCTGGAGAAAGGGAAATAGCCTGTTTCCCAACTTCTGATGGGAGTAGAAGTCCTGTTTTTCGCTCTCCCCAGGCTCCAGAGGCTTTCTAGGAGCCTGGGGAGAGTGAAAATGGCCTTCCCCACCCCCACGGATACCCTCCAGAGGCCTCCAGCATGCGTGCTGGAGCTGAGCTAGGGCAACGCTCACGTGCCCACACATATGGCTCTATGTGCCACCTATGGCACACGTGCCATAGGTTCGCCATCTAACTAATTAGCATCAGAGCGTGTTATAATATAGGAAATACTAATGCTCTGATGGTCATTTCAAAAAATCCTTTCTGAGTGAGCACCTAGAAGCCCAGAGGAACATACGTGGCAAATTTCAAGTTTGTAGACTTTACGGTTCTGGAGATTTCATGATTAATGCATGAGTGGTTTTCGCTTTTATATATATAGATTTTTATTATTACTTATCATTGTTGTTTGTCTACTTTTTAAGATAGCTGGGGACTTTGGTGTTTAGGATGTTGTAGGTGATGTTTCTCCTCCTCTTAAGTATTTAATAATTTTATTTTACTGTAAAAAAAAATTACCATGGGCAATTTATTGCATTTTATTTTGTAAGCTATTGGCATTCAAAATTATTCAATGGCATAAAAACTTAATAAGCATTATCTTTGAAATAATGAATTTAAATGTCTCTCTGCTTGGAAATAATTCAAAGCTTGCTTTAAAATATAGATTTACAGAATAACAGAGTAGGAAGTTCTTCTTATCCTACCCTATATACCATTGGACAAATAGTTGTCCAATCTCTTCTTAAAAACCTCCGATGATGGAGGATATAGGAAGCTTTTTGTAATCTTAAAAGGAGTTTAATACAAGATACATTTTTTATTTCATACATTTTGAGTTTTTAAGAGAATGTTTAATACAAGACAGCTGTAATTGCTGCACTGTTGCAAATTTAATTCAGGAATTAGAAGATTAACTCATATGACTTGGGCTTCTCCTTTTATTGTCCCTATTTTGGAGTAAATATAAAACCAGTAACATGATTTTAAGCTCTTCGTGAATGTCAAAGATGCATATGCTTTTCTTGGAAATGTAGTGTTTTTATGCAAATGTGATGGTCAAAATAATTATTATTCAATACTGAAGAGATAAAATTGAAAAACAAAAGATAAAAATTGCACCAGCTGAAAGAAAAATGGCATTATAACAATAGTCAAGGAAACATACATTGAGTTCGGTACAAAAATTATGAAGAACATTAGATCTTTCAATAAATATTGTGTTTTATTAAAAAAGCAAAAGCAAAATGTGGGTTGATATAATAAAACTATTATAGGTCCACATAGGCATTTATCTGATGAATTGAATCGCACTGATGGACAGCACTAGACAGGTTTTTTTAGTGCCTTTCAATATCATGGAATCATTTTGAGTAAACTGACTATTATAGGACTAGCAGGCATTATTTGACAACAATACAATTCCACTTTGGACAGGCAATTTAAAAAAGCAGTACAACAGGACTTCTTTTCTGTACCATGTCAGCAACCCCCTATGTCTTCATAGTTCTACTAGTTCTCCATTCTATTTAACATATTCATTAAGTCAATGGGAGATGTTGTAAAAAAGATGAGGATTTGGTATAAACAAGTCTAATTATAAAAAGAACTCTGTCTCACAATGGCATTACTGTACATCCAAATAAGCAACTGTTGGAAATGATCTTGCTGAGTGCTGATTATGACATATCACCCCTTTGCAACTAAAGATCAGGTTATCTGAATGAGAATTTCTTGGTGGTAAGTGACAGATGATATTTTTGGTATTTGCCCCCAAGATATTACACTCCTTGCCAAGGGAAGTCTGGTCAACTCCCTATTTAAAGTTCCATACTGTTAATGTGGATGCACATTTAAGGTGCCAATGGATCACAGCGGTTCATATAGTATACAGTCAATGGTATGATGTAATTTCAGATAGGACTATAAACTTGAACACATATCAGTGGTGAAATGTAAAATTTGTTACTACCGGTTCTGTGGGCGTGGCTTGATGGGGGGGTAATGTGACTGGGTAGGCGTGGCCAACCTTTTTTTTTATTATTTTTAAAACCACTTTTTCTACAACTTCTAAAAAATGCTTTTAAAAGCCTCTGACAATCAGGCAACTCAGCTGGGATCATCAGAGGCTTTTAAAAACATTTTTTCTACAACCTCTTCAGACGATTGCGCAGCTCAACTGGGCATGGAGGGGGGGCAGGGATGTTTGCTACCGGTTCTCCGAACTACCTGCCGCCATCGCTACCAGATCGGGCGATCCAGTCCAAACTGGGAGCATTTCATCCCTGTTTCACACCCATCTAAGGAGAGACTTTCCATGGAATGCAGTTAGCAAATCACTGCATTAGAGCAAATTATATATGTTTTAAACATATGCATATACTTAAAACATAATTGTGAATTATGCTTTGGATGCTCACTCACAAACTTACTACAAAAGTGCATTCTCTCTATTTTGTTTATGTATACTAATTTCTCTCCACAACTGGCTTGGAAAAACACTAGTTATATTTGGAACTGGAATGGCTATAGTGGGATAACTGTATACTACACTGATTAGGAAAGGGGATTGTGATACTGTAAACCCAGAAGCAGTGTTTTGTTTTGTTAAAGCCAAATGAACATACAGACAATGCATTTTAAAAAGCCCACAACACTGTCAAACCCTCATACATCATGGAAGTGCCAGACAAAAAACTTGGCCTTATATTCCTTGAGAAGTCCATCTATCAAAAGCACTGAGATTAACTGTTCACAAGAGATTAACAATAACTTTCTTAATGAAGAGTACATTTACCATACCAAAATGGTGTTCCATCTAAAATAAGTCCCACTCCATATACAAAACATACCAAATCCTACATGGAAATTACAGATATTTAGAAAATATCAGAAAACACAGCAAGGAATTTAGTTGCACTTACAACCTACTTCTAAGATTTCTAAACAATAGAAACCATGGAACATCTGTGGTTTGGATCAAATCAAATACTTTTGACACACACATTCTGTTAATTACTAAAAATATATTCATACCTTCAGAGTACTGTGACACTGAGACTCAACCGAGAGCAATGTAACATATATGGGTTGTCTTCAACTTTCAACCATAATTTAGCCCTGAATTACAGCCATAAATTGTGCAGCTATTAAGCTGGTCACCATGTAACTAGATCCAATTTTTGACATTTTTGTAGCAGTTGTGAAGTGAGTGCTACAGTCATTAAGTGGATGCCATGGTTATTAAGTGAATGCATTGGTTATTAAGCAAATCCAGTTTATCCAATGGGCATTTTTTTCCTGGAAATTGGAAATAAATGCCAGAAACTAGCAAAAAACATTGAAAATCATGGTGAAGTGACCTAAAGATGCCGAAAATGACCCTAAAGGTGAGCCAATTGCTAAACACTCAATGCAATCATGTGATGGGAGGGATGACATCATAACTTGAAAATCAAGCCATAACTAGTTTTTGGGGAGTAACTTTGAATAGTTACTAAGCAACTGAATATCAATTGAGGTCTATCTGGATTACAGTAATCTTCTTCCTGTGTAACTGAACAATGTATAGAATAGTGTTAATTATAGATGAATGTTGACTTAAAATGTCATTAAATTGCTATATGTTCACTTGGAATTATATTCACTTCCCACAAAAAAAAAAGCTAAGGAATTGAATGCCTGGTTTCCTTTTTGAAAATTTCTGAATTGTTTCTTTTAAGCACACAGTTCTAATTAACTGGTAAGCAGAAAAAAATGTATTGATATATAGGCCTAATCTTCTCAGACTTCTCCAATACAGATCACATGCAACAATAAACAACATAAACGAGAGAATCAAAACATGACATTAAAACACAACCTGCTATTTTAAGATTCATATTGCTCCAGTTATCACTGTGCAGAGTACAACCAGCTTTTCCAGAATCAAACTGAAAGCTATTATTATCTAATTCAGTGTGAAAATGAAATGATAGCATTGTGTTCTGTGCAATATGAAGCCACTTAAAAATGCAAATTATATCTTCCATGAATACGATGGAATGCATGACTGGCATGCAAATGTTCACTACAGTTGTTGTCTAAAAACAAAATAAGAAAGTGTGCCACTTTCCGCTATTTTTCTATATGCAAAAAGCATTGTATGTTCACACTGAAAAAGTATAAATCAGCACTTATTTTTGTTAAGTATAGACAATTTCTAATAAGCAAAGATAGTATGAACCTTAAAATATTTTACAGATTTTTTTAAAAACCTGCTTTGTTATTTAATAATAAAAAATCACTATTGCCTGCTAAAAATACGTAAATTTCTTAGTGCTATTTGAACTACAATTTCCTGTTTGATCAAGTAATGAAAAACAGTTTGAGCAAATGAGTACTTGGTTACCAAAATGACATGATAATATTTTATCATTCTGAAACTACAAATATTTTCTTAACTTTGTTGTATAATGGGAACCTACCATTATTTCAAACCTAAAGAACAACATTCTCTCACGCTAAGAGAGAATGAAGGACGCAATACTCAAATGTGAGATTTGTCACAGCCTAGTCTTAAATAAAGGCATAAATTTAAAGTAAAGTCGTAACTGTCTAGTTTTATAGTATGTCCTTTTTAACTCTTTTGGATAAAAACTGAGATATGTGTGCCATTCAGGGAAATTCAGTTGTTAAGCTGATCTCGCCCAAGGTGGGATAAGACATCTTGACTTAAAACATGTAAGTAGATATTAAAGGCAATTCTGCAATTCTACACACAGAGAGATAAATAGACAATCCGTAGATACATTGTCACATATGTCCATTATTTATTTATTTAAATTTTATTTAAATTTATTTATTTAAATAATTTATTTAATTTATTTATTTAAAACAATAAATAAAAGCCAACAACAATGAAATTATAATTTCTACCATAATGAAAATTAAGGCAACAAAGCTTAGCATTTTAAATTTCCAGCACTGTCAGCCCTTGCAGGTAATCCAGAAAAGAAGCACAAAGCATGATTATCCAGCACTACTTTTATTGTAAGGTTCTAATAAGAGGATCCTGCAAATCTGAATGTCTGCACGCCTCCCCTCCTTTATTTTCACTTTCCAGAAAAGGGGCGTTGGTCCTACCTGATACGCTCCTTCTCGTTGGGTGGAGACAGCAGCCAGTGTGGGTAATCCTCATCCAATCAGCCTGAAGGACTGAGTCTATCCAAAGATTAAATCCCACCCTTGCTGCCGGGTAGACCAGCTTTTGGCGAAAAACAAAGGAGAGACTTGACGTGTGGTCAAGATAAGAGAAATTTAGAGAAAGAAACACGAGACCAGCCTGGCACAAAAAACCGGGAGGGTCTGGCTGCTGTCTCCACCCAACGAGAAGGAGTGTATCAGGTAGGACCAACGCCCCTTCTCCATTGTGGGTGGAGACAGTAGCCAGTGTGGGACATACCCAAGTTCACTGTCCCGAGACTTGGGAAGGGCCAGGCTGGTCCGGAACAACCTCCCTATCAACAACTCTCTGCAACACCTGCTGACCAAATGCTGCCTCAGCAGAAGCAAATGAGTCAATTTTATAATGCCTAATAAAGGGAGCCGGAGAGGTCCACGTGGCTGCACGACAAATCTCTAGCAGTGGAGCCTGAGTTGCCCAGGCCGCCAACATAGCTGCGCTGCGGGTAGAGTGGGCAGTCACATGAGAAAGTCGTGGCAGAGATCGGAAGTCGTAGGCTGAGGCAATGGTCTGTCGGATCCAGTGACCGATAGTAGAAGAAGACACCTTAAGACCCAAAGAGACGGGGAGGAAAGAGACGAACAAGGCTTCTGACTGTCGGAACGAGGCTGTGCGTTTAATGTAGATGCGAAGAGCACATCGAACATCCAAGTGTGCCAACGACGTTCGTGAGGATGAGAAGGACGTGGAGAGAAGTTCAGGAGGATGAGCTCTTGGGAGCGATGAAACACAGAGTTGATTTTCGGCACGAAGGTTGGATCCAGGCGGAGGACGACACGATCAGTGTGGAACACGCAAAGGTCCGTTCTGGTGGATAGAGCAGCCACTTCCGAGATGCGACGAGCCGAAGTGATAGCCACCAAGAAGGCAACTTTACATGACAAGCGCAGAGACGCTGTTCGCAGGGGCTCGTAGGGAGGTCCCATGAGAGACTCCAAGACCAAAAGTAGATCCCAGGTGGGATAGCGGTGCAAAATGGTGGGGGACAAGTTAGTGGCCCCGTGGAGGAAGCGTCGAATTAGAGGATGCTGCGCTAATGACGAGAGGGATCCGCAGGTAAGTACCGAAGAGATGGCCGCAACTTGGCGTCGAAGCGTGTTTGGCGAGAGGCCGTCAGCAAATCCTCATTGTAGGAACACCAGAATGTCCACTATCGAAGGCTGTAGGACAGGCACGCTATTCCTGTCACACCAAGAACAGAAAGACCGCCAAGTGGCAGAAAAGATTCTGTTAGTAGAAGGGCGACGGGAGGCCTGGATTATATGTATAACACCGTTCGGAATGTTAGCCGTGCTCAGGGAGAGCCGCTCAACCGCCAAGCGGTCAGATTGAGCCACAGGAGGTCTGAGTGGTTCAATGCCCCTTGAGTCAGAGTGTCTGCTGCGATCGGGATGCGCCAGGAGGGAGCGACAGAAAGGGAAACCAAGTCCGTAAACCATGCTCTGCGAGGCCAGTGTGGAGCCAGGAGAATCACTTCCGCCCGTTCGTCCAAGAGCTTGCGGATCACTCTTGGGAGTAGTGACATTGGTGGGAATGCGTATAGAAGGCCTTGTGCCCAGGGAACTCAGAGGGCGTCGACAGCTTCCGCCTGAGGGACTGGGAACCGAGTGAAAAAGCGAGGCAATTGTGCGTTTGCTGGAGTCGCGAAGAGGTCCACGACCGGAGTCCCGAACTGAAGGACCAGGCTCTTGAAGATTCGAGGGTGGAGCCGCCACTCCGCATTGTCCACCTGTTGTCAGCTCAACCAGTCCGCCTGAATGTTGTCGACGCCCGAGATGTGTTCCGCCCGAAGGGATTCGAGATGACGTTCCGCCCAGAGACTGACTTTCAAAGCTACCGACAATAGGGATTTCAACTGGGTGCCCCCCAGTTTGTTCAGATGCGCCTTGGCCGTTACATTGTCCATCAAGACAAGGACATGGGCTCTGGCTAGCAGTTGACGGAACGCCCTGAGGGCCAGGAAGATGGCTTGTAACTCTAGCCAGTTGATCGGACGGCGAGTATCCACCTCGTTCCACACACCTTGGGCGAGCTGACCCTGACAATGTGCCCCCCCCCAGGCACGGAGGCTGGCATCCATTGTCACCACCACCCTCTGGGGCTCGAGAAAGAGGGAACCCGCCGAAAGGGCCGGGGACCGCCACCACCGAAGGGATCTGCGAACTGCAGGAGGAAGCAGGATCTGACTGGATGATGTGCCTCTGCCCGCCTTCTGTAAAGGTAAAAGAAACCATTGGAGCTCCCGGGCGTGGAGCTGCGCCCAAGGAACAATGGCTGTGGCAGAAATCATCTTCCCCACAAGTTGGGAAAGAACATACGGGGAGACCTTCCGAGATCCCTCGACTTTAACCACCAAATCCTGCAGACTAACCTGACGCTCTGGGGAGAGAAAAACTTTACCCTGTAACGAATCAATGAGGGCCCCTAAATGAACCAGGGAAGTAGAGGGGACCAAATGGCTTTTTTCCAGGTTAATGGAAAAACCATGGGCCGCTAAAGTTCTCAAAGTAAACTGAATATCCCGGGCAGCTTGGCGAGTGGAAGACGACAAAATTAAAATGTCATCTAAATAACAAAGAGCCGGATCGAGGAAAGCCTGAGATAAGCGGCCAATGCCGCCAACACCTTACCTTAGTAAAGGTGCGGTAGGCGGACGAAAGCCCGAAGGGCAAAGCCCGATATTGATAATGCACCCCCCATAACAAAAACGCAAATAACGTCTGTGAGAAGGTAGAATGGGGATGTGTAAATAGGCCTCAGTAAGATCGATTGAGGAAAGGAGATCGCCCCTCCTAACGCCGTCAAGAATGGATTTAAGAGTCTGAATCTTAAATTTCCGGTACACTACGTACCAATTTAACCGTTTTAGGTCCAGAATGGGTCTCCACCCCCCCCCTGAGGACTTAGGCACCAGAAAAACTCGAGAATAGAATCCTGTCCCAATTTCATCAGAAGGGACCAGTTGGATAGCCCTGATCGAAAGGAGATGCTGAACAGCAGTGTCCATAAGCGCCCTCCTCTCGGCGTTACGAGAAATCGGACAGCAGACAAAGGTGCTCGGGGGGGGGGAGAAATTCAATGGCCAACCCTGATCGTAAGGTGGCCAGGACCCATTTATCTGAGATAGACTTCTCCCAAGTGGCAGCGAAAAGGGACAATCTGCCGCCAATGGGAAGGTCAGAGATGCGACTAGTGACAGCGTCGGTAAGAGCGACCTCCTCCCCCCCAAAAGGGCTGTTTGGACATAAAGGGTTTTCCCCGGGACAATCTATCTTGGGAACCCCGGGGCCTCCTAAAATTGTTGAATGGCCATGGTGAAGGGAAAAGGGAAGAAGAAGTAGAAGGACCCCCACCATCAGAAGCCTGAGATTGAGGCTGTGCAGTGTAAGGTACATAACGAGATTCCCCCCTGCGAAAAACAGGTGCCAAGACTTTCTTTTTGTCTCAAGTCTCGGTCAAGAAGGGGTCCAAGGCATCCCTAAACAATTGGACCCCTCCAAATGGAATAGCAGCCAACTGCCACTTATGCCTGGCATCCGCCTGCCAGTGGCGGAGCCAGACCAATTGACGAGCAGCCACCGAAGAAGCCAACGACTTTGCCGCAAAACGGGCGGCGCTCAGAGTTGAATCTGCTGAAAATTGGACTGCTGCAATAATCTTATTGAGGTCTTGCTTAATCCGCGCGTCATCCGGGGAAAGCTTCTCCTGTAGCTGGCGGAGCCACAGCAAGGTGGTGCGATTGAAAAAGGAAGCCCTAGAGGATGCCTTGATAGCCCATGCCACCCCCTGATGAGCCCTCTGGAGAACCAGGTCAGAACAACGCTCCTCAGGCCGCAATCCTTCATCAGGGTCTCCGGGGACATTAGCATTAGGTAAAAGGGAAGCCACGGGAACATCCACAGACAGCAGTTGCAATAGCGAGTCCAGGTCAGAAGCGACATTAAAGTTTTTTCTGTCATTAGATGAGGGCAGGGGAGCCGAGCCAGGAGAAGCCCACTGCCACTTGACCATTTCCAAAAATAAAGGCGGAGCAGGAATAGTTGTGACCTGTTTAGCCGGCTCTGCAAACATAGGGTCCAGAGCCCCGGGGGGAACAGGACAGAGGGCTGGACCACTGGAGACGATAGTTGGGCTGTGTTAATGGCCTTAAAGAGCAAGGATTTAAATAAAGCCTGCGGAAACAAGCCAGACACAACTGGTTGATCCGGCAGAAGATCCTCGTCATCAGACAAACCGGAACCCTCAGCATCATCAACCTCAGACAAGATAGACGGTTGAGTGGCCTGAGAGACAGAAGGAGAAGAAGGCTGTCCTGCGACCATTTGCTCTGCAGAGTGATGTCGCTCAGGGGAGGCAGACCGCACCGAACTGGCCCTGCTGGGAGGGTGGGATCTGGCAGCCAAAGATTTCTGCACTGCCGCTTCGATGAGCTGTTGCAAAAGGTCAGTAGATAACATGTCAGGCAACGCAGGAGGAGCAGAAACAACAGCAGGCACAGGGATGGTTGCTTCCTGTGTCACCGCAGGAATTGGAACGATGGCCGGAGTAGAAGATTCAGCACCCCACAGGTCAGAAGTGGAAATTGCAACTGGACAATCTCGAAGCGATAGCTGGTCAGGAGTTGCAGGACGAACATCCTGGGCAATCCCCATATCCACCACCGCCACTGGTGTCACCCCCGAGGAAGAAATCCAGTCAGCACATGCCTTATCACAAAGCTTAGTAAGCACTTTATCTCGGCGCTTTTCCACTTTAGAGGAAGTACCGCCATGTTTTTTATGCCCTGTATGATGCGAATGCAGCCTTTGGGGCGGAGCTGGAGCCTCAATAGGGGCCTGGGGAGGCTCAGTAGGGGTAACAGATGAACCATCTGATTGGCCAGCAGAAGAAGCTACGGCCTTGCCACCGTGCTTTGATTTGAAGGCTGCTTTGGGCATGGTGAAAAAAGCCAGAACAGTCAATGAGGGCGATCAATTGCCAATGGGGGAGCGCAGAAACTCCACAGGGGCCCTCAGCACACAACAGTTTAGTCCAGCAATTGAAAGGGGAGCACGGAAACTCCACCGTGTCTGTCAGTATATGAAATGGCCACCGTGTCTGTCAGTATATGAAACAAAATGGTGGCCGTCAGTAGATTAAGGAGGCCAGATAGGGTCCAATTGAATCAGCCTGCCCAGATACTCAGCTTTAAGTTGAAGGCCCCACAGATTTCTCCCAGCGATTTAAAGGCAGGAGATAGCAAGCAGGGAAGATCAAGTTCTAATTAGAGAAAAGAATTGCTCCCAGCTGACACGCGGTAAAAGGGAGGCCCGCCGCACGGCCGCACAATCGTACAGGCTATGGGAGACAGCAGGCAGGTCACTGTGCAGCAATCCGGTCGCTGGAGGTAAGGAGGCGAGCGATTTAAGCAGCAATCGAAAAATAGGACCAAGCAGTCAGAAAAACGAAGCCGTGCTGCACCCCCGACGAAACAAAATGGTCACCGCCGCTCAAACGGCGCAAAAAACGGCCGAAATCGAGGGACCAGGGAGCTGCGACCGATCGAGCCAGGCAAAGTTCCAAAGGGTCCCCAACGATCTCCCCTGTAAACTAGGAAGCGCCAAACTAATAATCCAGGGGAACTTCCCACCCCTTTTCCAGAGAAAATACCTTTAGGCAAAGGGACAGCCCCCTGCCACAAGAAACACTCACTGCACAGTCCAAATTCACCAGAATCCACAGGAAAGTCCAAAAATCGTAATCAAAAAACAGTCCAGAGTAAGTCACACCAAAAAACAGATCAAACAGCAATTAGAATTCAGCTAAAAGAGAGATAGCTAAAGACCACACGCCAGTCCTGACTGAAGGACTGAGTCAAAAGCTGGTCTACCCGGCAACAAGGGCGGGATTTAATCTTTGGATAGACTCAGTCCTTCAGGCTGATTGGATGAGGATTACCCACACTGGCTGCTGTCTCCACCCACAATGGAGAACTAGAGAGGGCCCCGTTTGAGACTCTTCCCACATCCTTTTTCCTTTTGGGTGTGGGATTATGAACTGCTAGGTTTCGAACTTTTGAACTGCTAGGTTGGTAGAAGCTGGGACAAGTAAGGGGAACTCACCCGTTACGCGGCACTAGGGATTCGAACTGCTGAACTGCCGACCTTTTGATCAACAAGCTCAGCATCTTAGCCACTGAGCCACCATGTCCCTCTGTAAGTAGTACTTAATCTGTAAGTAGCTCTACCAAATATGCTTTCACTTTCTTGGGTGTAGAAGGTTATCAAATGATACCAATGCTTTGTACAAACGATAGTAAGATTCCTCGACTTTTGGAACAGAGGAGATCAATTATTATTATTATTATTTGTTAAACTTATTTGCTGCCTATCTCGCCATAGGGCTAGTCTAGGCAGTTTACAATAACAAAAAAGAAGAAAAATGAAAGGCATTATAAACAGAAGTAAAATAGTAGAATAAAATAAACAATGACAAAGGAACAAAATGAGAATAAAGACATCAATATTATAACCAAAAAGATAGATGAGTGGAGACTGCCATCAATAATAGTGTATGTGATATGTAGATAACATACCCTATGCTGTTATGGTGATCAGGGGAAGAGTGCCTATTTATTGAATGGCTGTCAATCATATCACACCCATTTAAGAAAAGGCAAATTAAAGTTGGTTCCTAACTCTCACCAATTATTATTTTATCAAAGTTGCCTTTTTAGACAGGTGGACTTTTTAGATAGGTGGACAGCTACTTTAAAAAAAAAGTAACCTACTATACTGCCTGAAGTGAAGGAAAAAAGTTTGCAGGCTGTAATGGAAAGAAAAAATTGCTGTGATTCCTGGTGGGAAAATAGGAGACTTAAAAGAATGCAATTTCTTTTTCTGAATTGTTTAGGATATGAAAGAGGTAGGAAAGAGACGGCATGTCCATATAAAAATCAACAGGAAGGGTTTTTTGAGCTATTTCTGTTGTTTGAAACGAAGTTGGAGCTTTACAATATTTGACGATACACAGATGGGGAGGCAAAGAAAATAATATATATTGATAATAGTTTTAGAAACAAATGTAATCCTGTATTTAATCATCTTGTGTGTGTGTGTGTGTGTGTGAATGGTATGTTACTAACTAGTAAAGGAACACCTTCATTTAAATTTATTTGATACATTTGTAAAGTTGCATCCTTCAACTAAAAAAAAGGATTCAATGTTTAGCAAACTTGGTGTGTAAGATTAGTTTGAAATACAACACAGACTATTATAGAAAGAAACTTTAACATGTTTTTGGAGATACAGACTTGTGATCCTATATAATGGCCCTGCCTAAAACTTACAAATGAACATTACCATTTTATATTGAGTTTTTCCATTTGAATGCTACCTTTTTCATTCAAATTGGATTGTTAAATGAATATATTTTCTTTCACACCTAAATGGAAAATCATATGTTGCTTTTTGAAGCAATATCTAAATGACAATCAGAGATACCAAACCTAGAGCTGGAAAATGTTCATGCTGTTACTTTCAATGGTACTTGGTTAAGCAGAAAATCAAATATTTTGAAGCAAAACCCAATGACTTTAAAGAAAAATTAACATAATTCTAAATGTTTGTTCTCTTCATCCTTGACAAAATTTGCCTGTATTTTATATTCATCGGTTAAAAAGTAGCACAATAACACACCAATGCAGTCAACTTTAATGTTTTAACATATAAGCATATGTCACCTGTTAAAAGTTTCTGCAAAGAAACTTAATAAACATCATTCATGGCAACCAAAAAGCTGTAAGATACAAGGAAAAATTGCAGATTCAGCATTTTCTCCCTGCGTGGGACAATAACTACAGAAGCGGTCTTTAAAATACAATTGGCGGTTTTTTAAATGCTCATCAAGTCAATAGCAGCAGAATGAGGCTTTAGAATCACTAAGCAATAAAAGAAATCATATTTTATCCTTATGGAATCAGCTATTGCATACCAGACCTAAAATATGCCAGATATGAAGTCATTTCACAAAGTTCTCCTTTATTTTTCATGCTTAATGGCTGTATTAGCATATATCATAAAGCCCAAAGTTGTCTGAATGTTGTCGTATTTCCATTCCCACCAATGCTAAAAAAAGCAGTCCATGATTAAGAAGGCTACTGGAATCACACATCTAATGGGCTAAATTTTCTCATCCAATGATAAAACTTGAAATTGAATATAATCTTTGAATAGACAAAGCACAGCAATTATAATCTTTATATTTAAGTGGCCAAAGAAAAAGTTAAAATAAGCAATACGCTGTTTCAAAATGGTTATGTGATATCAATTTAAAAATTCAAAACTAAATATTTCAGTACATTTCCCAGATGTAAATCATACTATATTTTCTACATTATGTTGCTGATTTTAGAATCATAGATTTGGTATTTTTTTTATAACAGTACAGGGCTATAGAAGTCAATAATGGTTGAGTGCCATCATTGTCATCACTTTGTGTGGTCTTAGGAGATGGGAGATGTTCAACTTCTCAGAAAAGTTATGAATCAATAGACCACAAAGGTACGTTGCATTAGACTTTCAAATGGCTTTCTTATGTTCTATTATAACACACTCAACTGGTTCTCATCCTTCATGCTGCCTTGACAATTTGGTGTCTGTCACACAGTGAATAACAATACCATTAAAGATGTTATTATTGCCAGATTTATTTCTCCATTATTATTCTGTTTGCAATGATATGCATGTCCAGCAACACATAACGTTAAACAGATTTTATGTAAACTACAGTAAAATATGTAAGACATAAAAAGATTAAAGCATATAAACCAGTAGCCATGAATAATGAAGTAGTGCTATCATAGGAGGTTATATTCCAAGGTGAATAAAACTGTTTTCAGAACACACTTAAACTGAAATAAAGCTGGCATGCAATTTATCTCTAATGGGCACAGAGAGAAGGTTCTTATCTGGTTGATGACAAATCTGTATCAATAGGATGTCACATAATCATGAGGCTGCCAGCAAAAGCTGTTCAAACAGAAACCAGATGACCAACTGTTGGGCATACTAAATTTCTGCATTGGGCGAAGAGGTTGCAATACATCCTTTTTAAAACATTCTGTTATTCTATGATTCTATGGCCTAATCCAACAGAGCATTTTGTTCTTATGACAAAAACTGTATTAATTGGGCTGATTTGTACATAGTAGATGAAAGCATTCACAAGTACCCTACTTCTGAGTTTTAAAATCCAATTTTAAAAAAAACTTTCAAGCAGCTCGTCAATCTAGCCCATCATTACCCCCAGACATCTAAGATTTTTAGAATCCCTTTGGATTCACATCCATCAGATGAATCATTTAATTACTCCAAACCCAAGTCTGAATCAAAACTGAAAATAGTATGGAAAATCCCATTGTCCATTTAACCGATTCTAAATCTCGAAAACTACTGTATCTGAAACTGGATCACTAGCTCCTTCTCTAATAGCCCCTGAAAGGAATATGGGTAATTGAGTCTGGTTTTTTTATTGCCTTTATGTCAACCCTATCAACCTTGATTCTTGCCCATGCACATTTCTGAGCAATATGAAACCACTTTCTCTGAAGTGTTTGCCATTGCTTTCTTCCTAAGGTTAAGAAAAAGTGACTGGCCAAAATACAGTAATGCTTAAATGGTAATGCTTAAAGTTTGTGAGCAGTGGTGACGATAGGCAGTGGCGATCCCCGCCACCTAGAACAGCTGATTGGTGCCTCACCAACCCCCCTCCCCCGCAATATTCTCTGTGGAAAACACACAGACATTTCCACCCACTTTGGGTGGGAGGTGTTGTGACCCACCAGCAGCTAGCAAAGCTGGAAGCAGACTCGGACAGTGAGGAGGTTGGGGAGGAACATGGGCCAGTCCTGGAGTCTGAGGAAGGCTCTGATGAATGCTCTGCGTCAGAGGCAGAGATAGGGCCAGGGCCATCCGACAGTTATCAGCTACCTTCAGAGTTGAAGATACGTGTGGCTAAAGAACAGATGGAGCCTGTTCTCGATTGTGCATGTGCAGAGCTGCTAAAAGAGAACAGTTAAGGAACAAGGGCCAACTCAGGAGTAAAGGCACAGGTGGACAGTGAATGGCCCCTCCCATAGGGAATAAAGAGGAGTGAAAGGGGAGTGGAGTTTGCAGGAGACAATTAGTTCATTTCATTAGTGTGAAGATCTGTTTGTGACTCTCAGAGATTCCTTGCCAAGTATTTTCTTGTACAGCATTGTGTTTGGAAGATATCAACCTGGCAGCTCCCCAAGCCTGATAAAATCTGTGGTTGTAAATTCAGGCAATACTGCATTCTAATCCCTGCATCACCACGGTATATTATATTATATTATATTATATTATATTATATTATATTATATTATATTATATTATATTATATTATATTATATTATATTATTATTAATTATATTAATTATATTATATATTAAAGTTTGCATTATGATTTGATATTGATAACATTTTATTCAGAAGACTGCAGATACTCCAGACCAGATATCATTGTTTAAATTAATATTTGACCTTTTGTACAGTCTGTGTATGTATATGTATGTGTATGTGTGTTTGTGTGTTTAACAAGTATGAATATTTCTAATTGACAGGGTTTTGTAAGAAGCCTAACCCTAACCCTAACCCAAAAGGTTGGTGCTAGTACACATTAGGAGTGAGCAATACTTTAAATCTGGTTCTCAAAAGGATCTTTGTGTAGTGATATAAACCTAGCATCTTTTTGCAACTTTTTCCCAGGGTTACCTTCCAGGTGCAGAGCGCAATCACATTAAAGCAGATACATCTTTAGATAGATAAAGAGCTGCAATAGTTGCTACATTCACATCCAAAGCAAATCCAAAGTGCTGCACAGCCTTACAAAACATATTATTTTTACTATATGCCAGGTTTATACAGGTAGTCCTGGACCTACGATCACAACTGAGCCCAAAAATTCTGTTACTAAGCAAGACAGTTGTAAGTGACTTTTGCACCATTTTACGACCTTTATCGACACAGCTGTTAAGTGAATCACTGTAGTTGTTAAACTAGGAACACGGTTGTTAAGTGAATTTGGCTTCCCCATTGACTTTGCTTGTCAGACGGTCACAAAAGGTTATCACATGACCTCAGGACACTGCAACTGTCATAAATATGAGTCAGTTGCCAAGTGTCTAAATTTTGTACGTGAGACCATGGGAATGCTGCAACAGTCTTAAGTGTGAAAAATGGTCGTAAATCACTTTTTTTAGTGCCATTCTAACTTCAAATAGTCACTAAATAAATAGTTGTAAGTCGAGGTCTACCGGTACATAAAAAATACTAAAGCAATCAAATATCCCTATGTAAAGACATTCACTGTCCATATTTTAATAAACAGAAACAGACTTGCTGCTAAGCATCTAGAGCACAGGTGTCAAACTCAAATCACATCACGGCTGGATCGTGATATATCATGAGGTTTTTTGCCTTTGCGGAGCCAGGGTGGGCGTGGCCTGTGCGTGACATATCCAGCCCACAGGCCACCAGTTTGACAGACCTGATCTAGAGAGTAAATAGCTTCATTTGATTGGAGTAATACTCATCCCACACAAACACATAACATGACATAACAAAAGGGTCACCTTTCAATCTATGCCCCGCCCCCCCCACCCATTCCTTATGAAATGTAGCAACCAAATCCAGAGGACAATCCAATCCTAAAATTAAAAATATATTTTTAAAAAAAGCTTTATAAACCTATGTCACTCAGACTTTTCTTTAGTTTGGACTTGCCCAATACCTCACAGGAAATAATTCAAGAAGAAGAATCTCATTTTCAGAAGAGATAAAAGACCTTCCCGACTCTAGTAATGTCTAGTAAGACATTATTCCAGAATAAAACACATAAAAGCCTTATCTTAATTGTATCCACTTTGGTTTGAAGCCAGAACATTTATTTGCTCCTACAAATATCCAAGGAAAAATTTTGAAGTTACAGATTTAGATAAGAGCTGTACTGAATATGTCAGAAATTGGAATAGAATTTAGAGAAATAGTAAGATACTATTCTTAAAAAATCTGAAAAGGCACAAACGTTCACCATTATGAGGCTTTTACTGATGATGTGAAAATTGTTAAAAATCCTTTGTTTTCCTGAATGCCTTTCTAGTTACTTACACTATGGATGGTTCAATAATTTTTTTTCAAGATTTTATAACATCTTTTACCAGAGAAAAATGTACCCATTTTCTACTAAATTTCCTAAACAGCTTTTCATAAAATACCCAAGAAATTCTTTTTTAAAATGCAAATCAGCTTGCTTCTCTAATTTGGCCCGTACATTTTCCTTGATAGAGCTTCTTAAAGTATAAATCATCTCACTAACTGTCCCTTTTATACATAACTCTTTTAATGCCACTTTTGATAGCATGATTTCTATCGGTTGCTTCTTTGACTGGATGAGAGGGCGTGGACCAAGATTGTATGGACTGTGGAAAGACAAATATTTGCTGATTAATTGATGACAGGGTTCACTCCTTTTTGAAATCTAATGGCAGGAAGCATTCAAATCCGCTGGAAGAATAATTTGTGATAGAATTCTTTTATACATTTAGTCACTACTTGTCCTAACTTGTTCTATGCAGTCTCTGATGAGG
This sequence comes from Arizona elegans, assembly GCA_022577455.1. NCBI lineage: Eukaryota > Metazoa > Chordata > Lepidosauria > Squamata > Colubridae > Arizona > Arizona elegans. Next base: position 112,280,700 of record JAKOOJ010000001.1, read on the forward strand.
AAATGGCTATGGTAGGTATGCACTGAGTAGCTCTATTAAATGGGCGCCTGTCATGGGCTATGGGTTTTCATTTCAGCAAGCCGGGCTGGCTTAAAATTTTTAATTGTTTTACGGGTAAGGGGTTTTAAATTGGGGAAGCCAAATGGATTTAATTATGTTTTAAATTATTTTAATTTTCATATTGTATGTATTTTAATCCTGGCTGTTCACTGCCCTGAGTCCCTCTGGGAGAAGGGTGGTATAAAAATTTAATAAATTCAATTCAATTCAATTCATTGTCCCAAATTTAATTTTATGATTAATATGTTATAATATGACATAGTGAACTAGGGTGTGGTTGGAAGAGCTATTAAAATGTTATGTGAAACATGGCAAAGAGGTAGGCAAGATCCACCGAGTCCATGTTGCATCAATAGAGTATGGGCCGGTACTGCTGCTAAGCAGCCTTGAGGACTCTGGAAACTGCAGCAACCAGGAGACTGAGGGCGTCAGTGGGAGTAGATGCTTTTGTCAGTGGAAGCTGCCAGTTGAGATCCAGACGCCCCAAAAAAGCATCCTTTTGGAATGGATTCACCTACAACATAGAAATGGAATGGCTTCTGCAGTACTCTGGTTGAGAGGAAGAAACTGAGAAGTGGGGAGGGAAGAAGAAAGTATTAAGAGCAAGAAAAACACAAGGTGGGATGTTAATTAACACCACCTTAAAGAAACATACATAATTGTCTCTTTCAAAATAGACACTAGATTTTGTAAAATCCCAACAAAATATCCATATAGATCAATTACCACAGGACAGATAGATTTTTCTTATTTTTCTTTATTTATCTGTATCCCGCCTTTATTATTTTTACAAGTCAAGGCAGCAAACATATCCAATACACATTCCTCCTCCTATTTTCCACACAACAGCAGCCCTGTAAGGTAGGTTGGGCTGAAAGAGAGGGACTGGCCCAAAGTCACCCAGCCAGTTTTCACCCCAATGACAGAACTAGAATTCACAGTCTCCTCTTTTCTAGCCTAATGCCTTAACCACTAAACCAAACTGGCTCACAAATAGCTCATGAGCCACTTAATATACTGAAAAATTTTCTTGCAAAATGATTTATTTATTTATTGAATTTATTGACTGCCCAACTTACCATAGGGTAACTCTGGGTGGCTTCATTATGATTTCCCTGATCATAATGAAAGAATGTATTAATTACCGTATTTTTCAGACTATAAGACGCACCAGAGTATAAGACGCAGCTTAGTTTTTGGGAAGGAAAAAAAAAATCTGCCTACCAGGTATTCATCTGGCTAGAGTCCTTAGTCTGGTCAGCTTCAGCACATTAGTTTGCTGGTTTTTTATCTCCTGTTTGGGGATAAAAACAGCTTCTAAGGCACAGCTGAGAGGAAGCAGCAATAAGAAAAGTAGGCAAAGCACGGGAAGATCGCTTCACTCGGTTAGCGCCTAGTTAGGGCTGGAAAAAAGCTTCTAAAGAACAGCTGAGAGTCAGAGCAAAGCATGGAAATAGCTTCACTCGTTAGTATCTCATTAGCACTTCATTAGGGCTGAAAAAAAGCTTCGAAAAAGCTACATTTGGAGTATAAGACACCCAAATTTTCAGCCTCTTTTGGGGGGGAAAGGTGCGTCTTATACTCCAAAAAATACGGTATATATTATACACATATATACTTTAAGAAAGTTAGCATTTCACCCTATTATAATGCTGTCTTACAACATGTTATGAATACTATTTATTATCCCATTTCTATAAAATGTTTATATTTCTGTATAAACATTCATTATTCAGCTGATCTCACTACTATTTTTATCCAAGAGTTAATTTGTAAGGAAGTTTGGTATGTATGGCATATAGTAATTATACACTGAATCCTAAGAATCACTCATTATTTCTCAGCTATGTGCAGACTCCCCACCTTCACCTCTCAACTCTGAACCATTTACGAGTTCTGTAATAAGCAAAACTGAGCTTTAAATCAAATTTTAGTGCTTAATGACCTCAAGAGAAGGCAATAAAAATTGTTGTCTGCTAAGGAGGCCCTTTGCCAGCTGGCTTCATCGTGCAACAACTAAAGCATGCAAAAAGTAGTTCAGGATTGAGATCCAAAGCAAGCACATGGTCATTTGGCAGATGCAAATGGAAAAAGAAAATGCATGCAGGTGTGAAAGTAGCCACCTTGGCTTGTATAGACAGAAACATTTTAACCATAAAAGAGGTTGGTTCTCTAAACATGAACTTAAAAGAATGCATGTTTTATAAATCCATTATGTATTATTACATAATGCCCTTTATATAATTGGACATCATATTCTCAATGTTCGCTGATTTGTATCAATGATAATCTGACTGTCTGGAGCACCACTTGAACACCATGGGTGTTGACAAAATTCCCATCAGTCAATTGCAAAAGGCAGCTTTACTCCATCCTGAGAGTTTACCTCTAACATCATCAAACAACATCTGCCTATCCCAGGTCCTTGGGAAGGACTTGATAAATGGATAAAAAGGCCAAATCCAGTGAACATCTAGCTCACTGCAATCGGCCATCATAATAATGTGTATATAAAACAATATTTTTAGAGCAGCATACCTCCAAAGAATGTATTTTTCTTTATTACTGTCAAATTACTGGTATGCATAAAGTAACACATGGCATATTTAGTTCACTTGCCACATATTTGGTATATCTTAAAAGAGCCAACAGATATTTTGAAATTGGAATCTTTATAGCAGGGTCAAACTCGTGTTGTCATGGTCACATAGGTCACATGACGTATTGGGACTTTTTCCCCTTCGCTAAACTGGTTTGGGGCGGGGCCAGCACATGACGCATCCGGCCCGCGGACTACGAGTTTGACACCCCTGCTTAATAGTGGTTGACACCTTAATGAATGAATATATAATGAATGCATGATGTTGAAATCTTTGACTACACTGAAATTACTTTGAAAATATAAGATGTTGCGAAGATATGTTTCTTTCTCACCCTCTCCTGTTTTTTAAAGGCAAAACTGAAATTTATGTAACATCTGCTACATATTTTCTTCAAAGTTATTTCCATATTCCAAACTGCTAACAATATGTGGAAACAAGACAACAAGCATGCAAACGTATTTTTTTCATTCGTGGCTAATGGGCTATGTTTGCCACAGAGAGAGATTCATATTGTTATCTCTGATGGAGATAACCTTAAGCATAATTAAACTTAATGCCATCAAAGATACTAGATGAACCTCACTATGGCAAACATAGCCCATTAGCCATGAATGAAATAATTTAATTTTTGTTTTCTTTTACTGCCTTGGTCCATAAAGAAAAAAAAAGAGGCACCCATCATGCCAGAAAGATAATCTTAGCTTATTAGAGCAGGTGTTCCAACTGAACTCCCAAAAACAAAGAAAAGGAATGCAAAATTTTATTCAAATCTAATTAAACAAATTTCTCTAAATAATAAATGTAATAATTAATCCCTTATCTCTTGGAGTTGTTAGGTTGTATCAGTGCAGATTTCATTAGTAGAGCAATTTTTTGCCATTAAAAGGACAAGACCTAATTATTATAAAAGCAACAGTTCCTGTAAATTCTCACAGGTGGTCAGAAAGTGTTGACTTGATTGAGGTTGCAGCCTCTGTATTGATCCATAGCAGCCAACAATTATAGTTGCTGTTGCTATGAAAAATCAATACTGGAATGATGCAGCTGTGTTTTTTTTCAGTCTAAGTATTACCTTTATTCTTCAGCAAACTTCTATATTGATCTAACACACTATATAATTATTTTATTTAAAAAGACAACATTCCAGGAAACTTAACTTTTCAAGGTGTTACAGGTCAGGTAAAAGAGAATTCATAATGAACTGCTTAAATACGAATGTAAGACTCAAAGCTTGGCAAAGTAACTCTTATATTGATATGAAAGGGAAGAATTCAAGAGATAGTGGTACTTTCCCTAACCTGGCTCAGAAGAGCTAACAAGATTAGATCCAATTAGCACTTGGATGGGAGACCACCATGAAATTTAAAGCTGCAGAAACTGGGAAGCTGAAGAAGCATTGCACTGTTTCTTCCCCATCCCCAAAAACCCCAACCCGTTTATTATATCCATCCAGCTACCATGAGTCAATATCAGTAGCACTTAAGATTTATATGCCGTTTCATAGTGCTTTGCAGCCGCTAAGTGGTTTATAGAGTCAGCATATTTCCCCCAACAATCTGCGTCCTCATTTTAGCAACCATTGAAGGATGAGTCAACCTTCAGCCCGTGAGACTTGAACTACTGAAGTACTGGCAGCTGGCAGCCTGCAGACTTAGCCTGCAGTACTGCATTCCAATCACTGCACCACCACAGCTCTAGTTTACTCAGATAACATTACATTTTTACCTTTTTTAAAAAAGTATTTATTGGCACATAGATTATGGTACCAATAAACACCTGTTGGTTGGGTTCTCCAGCTTTGGGAAATCATTTACCATAGAAATCAGGTTTTCTGCAAATGTTTCACCCTACAAGTCAGTGAAATGTTCAAAAAAGTATTTATAGTCTCATTAGGTGGAGTCAATTGGTGATTGAAGACTTCCTGCAAAGTGTTAATCAATTGGTTGGTAGGGATGCTGATAAGATTAGATCCTTTTATTATCAATGTTTAGCTCAGGTACCTGCGTGAATAGTAGAGACTATACTCCAGCTCAATGAATCTCTTAATGGCCATTTACTTGAGTACCAGATTCTAAAACATATGGATTTCTTACTTGTTTTCATAGTTTATGGCTTCAGTATTCCCCTCATCAAATGTATGATTACTGTAGTTTTAAAGATATGGGTGTTTGTTACATATTTGCGATCTTGATTCTTTATTCTTTAATTAGAGAGCATATAACTGCAATAATATCTTATTGCCAGCAAATCCAGGAATTACTGGTAATTCAGACTTAAGGCTTCCACCAATAGAAATGTGCAGTCAAGGCAGAAGAGAGCTTTTACAGAATGTATAATGAGGATATTACAGATTGTATTTCAGATACAGTGGAGAGTTTTCCTAAGCGCAACCAGAAAAACTGTCCAGCATTTGACTCTCAAATGCTTCTCTGAGCCAGTGCTGTGTAGCTTTCAAGACTGTATTTTCTCTGGTACCTTAAAACACTTTCTTTGTTCTTTTACACAGTTATGTAAGGTCTACAGGTAATGAATGGATGAAGAGCCAGAGAAATGACTTTGGAAAACTTGTGTGACATTTGATTGACTAATTATGTGCCATCAAATCATTGCCCACTCCTAGCAAACAGAGATTTTTCTCAACGAAGAACCAAAGATGGTCCTTCAGCTCTTCCAAATGTGCACTCAGTACTACTGTAACTAAGTCTATCCACCTTGCTGCTGGTCATCCTCTCTCCTTCCATTTTTCTCAGTGTTAGAAGTTTCTCCAGAGATCTTGGTCTCTGTGTATGTCCAAAGTAAGATAATTTGAGCCTGGTCATTTGTACCTTGACTGAAACTCTGGGTTGATTTGTTTGATGATCCACTCTGGACTGACTGCTGGTTTTACACTGCAGCAGAGAGAATGTAGGTAATCCATGTCTAGAAAGATTTTTCTTCCATTTTGTCTCTGATAGGATTCTTTTCTGGTGAAATGGGTTTACATTTTAGAAGTCTGTCAAATGAAGGTGTTGAAGAACCCTAAAGGTTATCTTCTGTTGCCAGGGAGACTTGAAGCTCTGTGACTGGCAGAATATAACAGAACAAGCATTGTTTACAAATCCATTCACATGTTGAAAAATCTCTCTGCCATAAACAATAATACAGCTTTTTACTGAAAGGCTATAATGTGTGTCATAGCATAAGTAGTTTTTTTTAAAATTCCTTCTTTTGGCATAATTAAGAGTATTTGAGAGCCATGATCCCTATTTTGATACTTGGAACAATACTTTTTGATTATTTTCAATTGAGTTTTAGTTTAACACCTTCAGGCCATTGGAGGCATATTCAAATATAGGGGTTTTTTTTTCATTTAGTATGCATTTTTATAATGTACACAATACTTGAGTGTCTGAAATATTTTGATCGCCATTAAACTGGGATGGAATCAGTTAAATTGTTTTTCGTGTTTTGCTGTAGTGCCAGTCTATCTCTCTCTCCTGCCCACTACCAACAATTATTTGTGGGTTTTTTTAAAAAAAAAAAAGCAGGGAACATGTGCACTGAACATCTGACTAGTTTTGCTCTGAGGTAACAGCTGAACCACGAAGAATACTGGGGGTTTTTTTTCCTTATTGTTCCAGACCATTATAAATCTAGTCTAGTGATTGCCTTGATAAAGGACAAACCTAGGTTTAATCTGGATATTTTATGATGACAGTTTCCACACACATACACACACACATGGCCCCTTCTCATTTTACATTCAGAGCCTGATGCTTTTTTCCCACACCACTAAAACAACTTAAGAAGTCTTGAACCATGTGGAAGGAGGCTATGCGATGGCTTCTTTTTATACTATCATGGGGGAGAGAAGCAGGAAGAATTCTGCTATGGACATATTTGTCACATGTAAACTGATGTTTGTAATGTGGGCTCGGCGGCTTCTGTGCTATTCACTGGAAAGTATCTTCACTGTCCAAGTCCAGTACTCGGTCAGCACTGTCACATTCTGGACTGATGAATGATCTTCAAAGGCAGCCCCTTGGAGAAAGCCTTGCATTAGTGAGGTGACTAGAATGTGCATGATTGTCCAAAGAGCATTTCAATCCAGGAACAGGTGTAAGTGGCACACTCAATGAATTTGTGTGAAGGCTTTCTTAGCCCCCAGCTACCACCTGTTCTTCAAACAGGAGCTGAAAATCCAAGTCAATGCCCACACTGAGCTCCAGACTCAAGTGAGGAAACCTGGAGAAATCAGAAGATTCAGGCAATTCAAATGAGTATAAAGATTTATTGCAAGTTTAACTCTCCACAAGAATGCGGCCAAATGGCCTTTAAGAGAAATGAGTGGGAGGTAAGAAAGAAGTTCAAGGTGGGCTGGACTTACATCTCTTGTGGGTATGCAGGATCACATGACTTATGGCGCATTTGACCCCTCCCTCAGGCTTTAGTCTGGTCATCTCCTAAAACCCCAGCCATTATTGTTTTAAATTTTTTAAAAGTAAACTCCTTAATTAATGCATATAAAAACAACCAGATAGTGAGAAAAAAGAAAGAAAAATCTTATACTAAAACTAATCAAAAACAAACAAGAAAAAAAACCCTAGATAACAAATAACAAAACTAAAACAAAATTAAAGATACCATCATTATAAAAAAAAAGCATAGCTTTAACAAGGAAGCAAGGATGGTTCTTATTTCTTCCATATAAAATTAATCATTAACTTATCAATCTATTTAAGATATTTAAATGGCAACAATACAGGCAATGCTCTGAATCTTTGTGCAGTAACTAGTCCAACAAACTTAAAAGGTATTTTTATCCATCTCTTAATATCCTCTTTTAACTGGAGGGTATATTTTGAAATCTTCTTATCCACTAAATGGATATTTTCTTGGGGAGAGTAATCTTTAGGTATTTAACAGCTTACTGTAAAAGTAATCCCTAGGTATTTAACAGCTTCTGGACAATAAATAAAACTTTTCCCCCCTGCAACTTTTAATAACTTATCACCAAATGAGATATTTGATTTATTACAATTTATAGTATACTTTTCAGGTGCAAGCAACCAGGAAGAGGAGTTGAGTTCAAAGCTCTAAACATTTATTACATACAACCTATATACAAGAAACTGATCTACTAAAGGTGAAGCCAAATTGGTGCTAGATAAGGATCAACAGAATTCATGGGTGGCTGGACTTGGGTCTCTTGTGGGAGCACAGTGACTCTAAACTGATGATGCATTTGACCACGTCCTCGGTCTCAGCCTGTTCATCTCCTACAATACTCATATAACTGCCCAATTTCTGCAAATTTATATAAAGTCTACTGATAATCAATAAAGGAAAAATCTATCATCTATATATAATATTATATATTCCAAATCAACTAAAAAAATCCTTTGGTTTCACAAGTTTGTCTTATTAGGCATGGCAGGAGTCCCAACACCAAAGTGAAAATTAAAGGTGATAAAGGACACCCTCAACAAATTAATACTGCATTTTAGCTGCTGGTGGAATAATCCTATTGGTAAATACTTGAGCAATAGTGTTAAAATAATTTTAATACCATAAATAAATTCTATAGCAATCTAAACATCTGCAACAATTGAATCAAAAATTTGATTTGAGCCATATATTCAAAATATTCTATACAGGTAGTCCTCACTTACTGAATACTTATTCAAAGCCAAGACAGCACTGAAAAAGGAGTCAAGTGATCTTCAAAATTGTGGCCCTGCAGCCACATGATTATGATTTTGATGCTTGGCAACTAGTGTGCATTTATACAAGTCACAGAATCCCACGGTCATATGATCACTGTGGGGAAGCTGGTGGGAAGTCACAAGTTGCAGTCATGTGATGTCACACTAAATGATCTGCAGTGATTCACTTAAGGACTGCAGCCAGAATTGACAAACTGATGCGTATGTCAAATGCAGTCACGTGATGTTTCACTTTACAGATGCAACACTTAGCAATGGTATTCCCGGTCCCAACTGCAGTCAGTAAATGAGGACTACCTGTATTGATATTCCTCATCTTAGATTTCTGGAATGACTTGAAAGATATTGTCAAAGTATATGAAATAAAACAACTCAACATAAAAACACAAGGTACAATACATTGCCTAGTAAAATTAAAACCCCTGGATAGGCACAAAAATGATTCAATTTAACTTTAACATAGTCTGAAAGGCAAATAGAGTTATCAAATTTATCAGGAGAGCCCTAAGAATGAGAAACCCCAATGGCAAAAAGCCACACCACACAGGGAATTATTTTAAAGCAAAGCCTCTATCATAGAAGAGGAAACAGGATAAGATGAAAGTAATTTGCCAGTTGTGGTTTCTTCTATCACTAAAAGCATAATAATAGCTGGTTTAAAAAGTAAAGAAAACTCTTGTTCTAGTTGCTATATTCATGCTGTTGCTTTTAACAGCATTAGAAAAATGATTTCTCATTCTTTCCCCATGTTTGCTAGACTTTGTAATCTATTCAACAGGAATATTCTGCTGCCTACCATCCAAGAACCAGGGCCATCCCTGCTTAGCTGCCAAGATTAGCCAGGTACTGTACTCCCAATTTATTCTAATCCCGTGATGGCGAAACTATGGCACACATGCCCAAAGTGGCATGCGAAGCCATGTCACCCAGCACGCATGGGCTTGCCTGTTTGTCTTCCAGGTTTTTGGTGCACATGCGTGCGCAATGATCAGCTGTCCTTCGTGCGCACGGCAGTGCCAAAAACCAGTGTGCGCATAATGCCGGCCAGCTGATTGTTAGGTGCGCATGCGTGCCAGAACCCAGAAGTTTGGCTTTTTTTGAAGCATGGCCCTGACGAGTGTGTGCGACATTTCCGCGTGACTTTTTCAGCACTTGGTGCCGAAAAGGTTCACTATCACTGTTCTAATCAGTTAGCAATGCATTTTTGATGTGATGTTCCGCTGCCTGGAGGCTGTGCAGGTCTGGATCGGGAGAAATAGGCTCAAGCTCAACCCTTCCAAGACTGAGTGGCTGTGGCTCCCGGCGTCCCGGTATAGTCAGCTGGTGCCATCGCTGACTATTGGGGGTGAATCTCTGACCCCCATAGAGAGGGCTCGCAATCTGGATGTCCTCCTGGACTCATGGCTGTCTTTAGAAGAGCATATGACGGCCGTAGCCAGGGGGGCTTTTTATCAGGTTCGCCTGATCCTCCAGTTGCGTCTCTTTCTGGACCGGGACGCCTTGCGCACGGTCACTCACGCCCTCGTTACCTCCCGTCTGGACTATTGTAATGCTCTCTACATGGGGCTCCCCTTGAAGAGCACTCGGAGGCTCCAACTGGTCCAGAATGCGCCCGCGCGGGTGATTATGGGCGCACCTCGTTATGCCCATGTAACACCTCTCCTGCGCGAGCTGCACTGGCTCCCAGTGGTCTTCCGAGTGCAATTCAAGGTGTTGGTCACCACCTTTAAAGCGCTCCATGGCATAGGACCAGGATATCTATGGGACCGCCTTCTACCACCAACAGCCTCCCACCGACCAGTTCGCTCCCACAGAGAGGGACTCCTCAGGGTGCCGTCGGTCAAGTTATGTCTGACGAGGAGAGCCGTTGGCCAAGTTATGTCCCAGGAGGAGAGCCTTCTCTGTGGGAGCTCCTGTCCTCTAGAATGAATTGCCCCCGGATATTCATAACATCTCTGACCTCCGGGTTTTTCGCTGTGCCCTCAAGACCCTACTGTTCCGACAGGCAGGGCTGTCAAATTGAATGATTTTAAATTGGGTTTTAATTTTGGGTTTTAAAATTTGACCAAAACTATTTAATGGTTTTAATTAATTTTAGCTATGATATTATATATTTGTATATTTGTATTTTAATTCTGGCTGTATACCGCCCTGAGTCCTTCGGGAGAATGGCCGGTATATAAATAAAATTATTATTATTATTATTATTATTATTATTATTATTATTATTATTATTATTAATCATTATTCGTTAAACTCATATGTCACCCAACTCCCAGCAACTCTGATTTAAAATATTAAAAATAGACGAATAAAAGAAAGGCACTTTGATAAAACCATTCAGATTCTTCTTAACAACAAAAAGAAGAAACATCAAATGAAATGGCCAATGGATGCAGGGTGTGTCCTCCTATTATTGAATTCTCAAGTATCACACATCTTAAGGAACTACTTAGTACTTAAATTTATTAAATACATAATTTCAATATCTAACTTCTTCCTAATGAGGACCATGTTCTCTTACTTCTGAGAGAAAATTGCATTCTGAAGTCAGAATTAGCAGCAAAACCAACTACCGGTAATTTTGGAATTTAAACTAATCTTGAGTTACACTACTATGGAAACCTGATTTATGCTTTTAATAATATTGCTCATATTTTGTTAAGATAAGCAATTTTTTGATATACAATTTACACAGCAAATTTTTATTGTTGTTTTTATGCATATATAAATTTCTCATTGATATTTGTCACTGATAGTATTAGAACAGAATTGAGAATTCTAAAACATCCTTTCCTCATTGAATAACTATGGCTAGGTAGTAGTATATTTCTTTTTGATAATTTTGTAGTTTAACATTTTAAAAACAAAGAACCACAGGCCCCCTCCACCCCCACCCCCATCTGAATAATCTGTTGAACAAAAGGCGACTTGATATATATCTATATCTACACAAAATTTTTGGTAAATTGCCAATATGTTTATATTATATATTTTATATATTGTTGGTGGTTAATGTTATATGTTTTGGGGAATTTGGAGTTTTTGAGTTGGTCTGTCTTAAAAAATTATCTAGTGAATTACATATATACTACATGCACACACACACACACACCATTTTTCTCCCAGAAAAACTAACAGGAATTAAAGAGGTCAATTTGGGGAATGGGGAAAGGAGAAGATAGAGGAAGAGAAAATCAATTAAATACTTCTCATTGCAACTTTTCCAGTCCAATTAGCAGCCTGCCCTGCAGCTGTTTTGGAGGGGGAAATGTCTAAGTTTTAGTGTTATTTCCGTGACAATGTATTTTTTTCCAACATAAATTTCATCTTGATCTACATAAATTCTTAATATCTATAGGTCCATGTCAGCTATTCATATCAATCCCACAGGGAACAGAAGGTTGGTCCAGAGCCGAGAACTATGAGACACTCCTTACGCAATTAAGAGCTTCTGATGGTGGAATGATTGTCAGATTTTAGACTGGTTCACAACACTTAGCAGGAGATAAGTCAACAGGGTATTCATCCACTAATGAATGCATCTGAAGCATGTTAATTCATGCATATTACAAACTGTTACAGAAAAGAATAGGCAGAGCAGTTGTCTTCCATCCGGCTGACACATCACAATAATGCTTCAGCTGTGTTAGAATAGTTAAAGCAATGAATGACTTTTTTAAAACAGAGATTTTGAGAAGATAATTCAATGCACCATTATGATTTTATACTTCAGTTTCCGTGTATGAGTTCTGAATTTAATTCTAAATCAGTTACTGGGCTTTGAGGCCAACTTTCAATCTTCCTCCCCTCTAATACTTTAATGTTTACTTTCATACCTTATTAGCTAAGTGAGCAAGATGCTTTTCTTCTGCCAAAAGGAAAATAATTTCCTTTCAAATTGGTTACAAGCCTTATACAAAGAGATGCTCAGAGTTTATTTAATATGGAATATTTGCATTAAGATGTGAACTTTAAGACCCACTGAAATAATTGTTGACCTGCTAACCTGTATCTCTGGGAAAATTGTGACTAAAAATGCAGTGCTAGCTGTAAAATCTGTTCCAAAGCCCCTCCACCCCTAAAGTATAATCATCTTAAGTACACTACTGTCAAACTGAAGTGTCACACATCAAATATTTCCCACAATGTCTTATGCTATTAGTTAACTCCCAGGGAACCCTCATACTCATTAACTCAGTCCTGCAAGTTTTTAAAAGTTATCTCCTGTCAGCACTATAGCCCAAGCAACCTTATTTCTGTATGAACTGCTACCCTGAGAGTTGTGCTTGGCAAACTTTTAAAACGGGACATTGTTTTGAACTTAGATTATGTTTCTTTTTAAAAATTGACATTTTCAATTATTAAAACAAATTGACAGCCTGTGAACATGGAGTGGTTAAGGGAAAGAAATGTCACATCGCTATCAATATCTGAAATATTTTATTCATTCATTTACTTACATACTTACTTCTCCAGGGCATCGAAGAAAACTGCATAGATATCTCCTGCTGTTTTATCCCTACAGCAATCTTGTTGGATAGGTTGGGTTCAGAGATTATGACTGGCTCAAAAATACCCAGTTCCCATGTCAGAGGACAGACCTGGGTCAGGATCTTCCTACTGCATTATGTCACCCTACTATACCACAGTGACTCTCCTCTTTACAAAACAGTATACTTGAAAGAAAAGAGGCAGAGTGCACATTCTTCCTAAATTTGTATTTAAGAGGAATGAAGAAACTGTGCCAATAGATTGTGGCACCTGTGAATATTAATGTGCTCAGTGACTTTTTTTCCCCTTGCACCTGCCAGCGTCTCTGCTACATCCAATTGGGGTTGTATATTTTAGATTTTTTTTTTCATTTAAAAAGGAGGAAGCTCACCTGTTATGAAACAAGCATCAGCCTCAGGCATAATCTTTATTTCCAGTAATGTCTTTACGTTCCCCATAGATTTTACTTCTTCTGTTTGTCTGTCTGTCTGTCTGTCTGTCTATCTATCTATCTATTTCTATGGCTTATAACCCACAAAACACAACCATTAAAATAAAACAAGCAGCAGAATCCCAAAGAATGGCTGCATCCAATTCCATAGCAGGAAGGTTTCCCCTTCTTATAGTCTATACCAAGACTCTACAAAAGAGCCTATTTTTACTGGCCTTCTGAACATCTAGAGGGGTGGGAGCCAACCTAATAGGTCCCAGAGACATTCTAACAAAATAAAATGATATATGGCTGCAGTCTAATGCTTTGTTTGGAAATGTGCCTACCCAGGGGAGAAAGGAGAATATAAAGCTTTAGGGAATTACAGTGGCAATGAAGAAAAGTCTCATCAACTCGCCCATCCTACCAAGATAGTCATTTTGCAAGAATGTCCAAAATGTACTCTTAAAATTCCAAATGTGTGCACTGGCCCAAAAAGATTGGTTACTTTTATTATTATAATTTAGTTCTGCTAAATGCAAATGCATGATTTTTGTCATTCAAATGCACCAGTTCAAAATCTTATGACGGGTGCAAAACCAGCAAGGAATAAATGGGAGTTTGTTTTTTATTATGCATCTTTCTAAAACATTAAACTAATTCTTTTTTCAACAACAGTTTCTGGGATCATCAAATAATCATCTGAAACTGGCATTCAACCTAAGTAAAGCTTGAAAGCAAAATGTGTAAAAATACTAAAAGCACTAATATATATTGAACAGTGGAAAAAAATATGGTGAATACTCGAATCATAGGCATTGAATTAGCATCTTAAGAGGAACACAGTGTCTTCCAGTAAACTATTTTAAAAAAAGCTTTGACAAATCACCTATAAGGAATTCTTCCCCCAAACAGCATTTTCAATTTAATTTCAGTCTATGATCCATCATTAAACCAGAGACAGATGTCAATGAAAAAAATCTATTGTTCAATTTCTAAGGCAATTCCACTTTCATGAAATCACTCAACCTGAATTCAAAGGGGCCCTGTTCTTTCAACAAGAATATACAAATACAATAAATTAGATGGTGAACACACGAAATGAAAACAACTGAAAGCATTTTACTATCAAAAAAAGAAATCAAGATCAAATAAACCAGCTAACAAATAGGAGAGTTGAAAATACTATTTTGAAACCCCAAAGGTAACCTATTATCCAGCAGCTGTTTTGGCAAGTACATGAATTCCTTCAATTTCGGGTAGAAATATCAAACTCTACCCATATCATGGTTCCTCTAGCAACAGATGTTAGAACTTTATGGTTTATATGTATGTCATATACCACTTGCTTACGGATGTACAATTTAGAATGAAATAATAGACTAAACAAGGTATAATTGAGCTGTTGTATGAAGTGATATATTCAGGGGTGGGCTGCTAGGGGTTCCCAGGGGTTCGGGAGAACCTCTAGCTAAGATTCTGTGCAGTTCGGAGAACCCACAAATCCCATTCCTGGCTGGCCCCACCCACCCCTCCCCTCCTCTTCCAGGAGTCCCCATGTGGCTCGTTTTAGATGCAGGTAAGTGCAAAGCACACATGGAGGCTCAGGGAGGGTGAAAAACAGGCCTACTGAAAGTTCGGGAAGGCCAGAAACAGGCCCATTTCTATCCCCAGTGGACCTCCATAGCCTGGGGAGGCCATTTTCACCCTTCCAAAGGCTCAAGAAAAACCTCCAGAGCTTGGGGAGGGCAACCCCCCCCACACCCTGGTGCAGGAGGCTGACTAGACCACGCTCACTATGGCCACGCCCACCCAGCAACCAGGCAGAGAACCCCTTGCTAAAATTTTTGAAACCCACCCCTGGATACATTCTCCTTTTCTGTACGTCTTTAGAAGGACTGGATGGTAAAAAAAAAAACTGAGAAACCGATATTATATCAACAAAGTGAGGTCGGACAGATCTAATTGATATATAAAGAGATATAAGTCGTTCTCGGAATATAATGTACTTGCAGATATGTTTGTTATTTGTTAGGTTGTCTTGTGTGTTATTTATATGGTGTGTTGTTATTTTTTGTGTTTTTTAATGAAAAATGTAAATATTTTTATTTTTTTTAAAAAAAAGGACTGGATGGTTACCTGTCAGAGATTACCTACCGTTTCCCCCAAAATAAGACATCCCCTGATAATAAACCCAATCGCGCTTTTGAGTGCATGGCAATAAGGCCAAGCACTTATTTCAGGGTTCAAAAAAATATAAGACAGGGTCTTATTTTCGGGAAAACACGGTAGTGAACCCTACACTGAGCAGAAACTTGGAATAGATGACCTTAAATCATCTCCTTCAAGTGTATCCATTAGCAGAGCTCACTCAGAAGACTGGAAACCAAGACCCTTTTTAATGAATAAAAAGGAAGGTGCTTATGTGGAGTAGAGGCACTTTTCCCCAATTATTGTGAAGCATGCATAACCATACTGAACACCGCTAAGGGACAATGAACTACTGTCACTCCAGTCACTCTCTCTTCCTCATAACCTATTAGAAACGTGATATGACATTACACTATGGTGCATTACCTGCAGACCTGACCCTCAGTTATGTCATGAAGGCCAAGAAATACTGGTAGATTGTGCAATGAGATTATTTCCCATAATGTAATTCAGAAAATCTTTTCCTGACATGGTATGGCCCGAGTGCTGCACGTGAACTCCTTTAAACTCATTTATTAAGAGTTGATGTCGCTGTACATCTGAAATGCACCAGGTCGAGTAACGCTGTTACAAAGTACAGAATGTTATAAGTAACAGAACTGAAACTGGCATGGATACGCTCCCTCCTAATGTCATGTTCTGCTCTTAAAAGTAAGTACTGACCTTGGGAATTAAACTGGAAAAAGTTTATGTGCATGCAAACACTCCAAGTATTTAATGGCTGCAGATCTTGTGATACTGTCAGCCAATTTTTTTTTCAAGCACACAATTATGAAAACAATGGTGCTGTGATGCTTTGCCAAAATACAGTCAATAATAATTATAACAAATACCTGCTGCAGTCATAAGAAACTTTCATGCCACAAAACAGCACATGACAAGTCATGTAGCTACTCAAAATGCAGTTATTAATCTGTATGTCCCAAATAAACATTATCCTGCTTTCTTTCATTTGTAGCAACTTGCTATGGCATAGCTTAAGAAAATAAATGTATTTCAGACTACAGGTAGATTATTTTATTTTATTTTATTTTATTTTATTTTATTTTATTTTATTATTTTATTTTATTATTTTATTTTATTTTATTTTATTTTATGTATTTATTTATTTATTTAGCATTATCATCTCTCAATCCATATTATTTTATATAATTATTTTAAAAATCAGATGAAAATACAACCCCTATGATAAAACACCTGCAGAACTACAGGTAGTCCTAGACTTATGACCACAAATGGTACCCGAATTTCTGTCACTGATTCAGTTGTTAAGTGAGTAATCCTGTGACCGTGCCCAGCTTTACAAATTTTTGCCAGTAGTTAAGCAAATCATGTGGTCATTAAGTGAATCCAGCTGACTTTGTTTGTTGGAAGCTGGCTGGGGAGATCACAAATGACCTTGGGATGTTGTAACTATTATAAATAAATGCCAGGTACCAAGTGCCTGAATCACAACTACATGATCATGAGGTTGCTGCAATAGTCATATGTGCAAGGATCAGTTGTAAGTCACTTTTTTCAAGAGTTAAAACAGATTGCTAAATGAATGGCCATAAGTCGAGAACTACCTATATTGAATCTTAAAACAGCAGAGATGAAAATGCTACAATCAAACAAGTTTTCCTGTCTACCTATCAGCAATTCTACTGCCATATTCTCGACCTATTTCAAATTGCATATACAATACATAGTGTTATCTGAGTAGCAGTTTATCAGTTATCCGTAGGATTAAAAGGGAAAGCGGGACCAATGCACGGGGATGTATGGAACTGAACAAACCTTCCTTTTAGCATTTTTTACAAGATTGAACCATTTGTAATGCCACTCAATTAGACAGAAGAAACCTTCCAGTAAAATATATTACTTTGCATCTATGGATGTTTGCATTTACGTGCACTGGGAAGTTGTATGCAGAGAGTAGCATCGAAGTCATATGACTAGAAAGTGGTGGGTTTAAAATGGAACAGACATCAGCATGCCAGGCCATGGAATGCTTGTCTCATAGACATATAGAGGAATTTTTTTTTTTGCTCCATAACACTTGGCCAGATCTAGACTATTTTTGAATTTCCTCTTTATTTTGCCATCTTCTTCCAGCACAACAAATTTAGTCCACTTGTGCTCAGTTCTTGGAGAATTATTCTGCTGACAGACAAAGAGCATTTTTATATACTTTATTTCAAAGACTTTATTATGTTGGAAAGAAAAAGGAAAGATAGGCAAAGATCCCTATCAGCAGTGGGGAAGAGGGGGAAAACAGGAATAAACTCAGGGAATTTCTAGATATTTAAAATTGGGGTAAGGACTAGGACATATTTGAGTGAAAATACAGGGAAAGATACAGTGTGAGTAATGACGCATGCATTTTACAATAATTTATATAAAGACAATTTCTAAATTAAGGTACTTGCCATCTGTGAAATGAATGTTCTGTTCAAGCAGAAAAAAAAGTCAGTTCAGAATAAGACGTCTGTGCTTTGAGGCTCAAAAGACATATTTGCCTTGTGCTCAAGTTTCAGAATAAGCTATATTTTTGCCTTATTAGCCTTCTGTGAAACGAATGTTTAATTCAATCATTTTACAACTGGCATCCTGTATGATGGTGCTCAAGTTGTTTTCAAATTACAAATGTGTTCATAGTCTCAAAAACTAAGTGCCACAATAAATTCAAATATTACAAGGTTCAATATCCTAAACTAATTTCATCACAGAAGATTCAGCACATCACTTTTCTGTTCTAATGTCAACACTTCCTATGTCTAAGTTCCCATAATATATTAAGCTATAATGTGGTGTACTTGGTTTAGTATAGTGCTGTGATGGCAAACCACGGGTGCCACAGGTGGCACACGTAGCCATATCAGTGGGCACGCAAGCTCAGCTCCAGCCTTCTGGGCCCACCAGAAGTAGAGAAAGAGGTTGTTTCCTGCCTCCAGAGGGCCTCGGGGTATGGTCGGGAAAGCCCCTTTTTCTCTTCTCACCTGGCTCCAGAGCCTTTCTAGGAGTCTGGGGAGGGCGAAAACAGCCTTCCCCACTCCCACAGGAGGCCCTCCAGAGGCGAGAGACGGCCTGTTTGCCAACTTCCAGTCCTACAGAAGTTGGCAAATGGGCCGTTTCTCACCTCTGGAGGGCCTTGGGGGGGAAGGCCACCTGCAGCCTGGTGAGAGAGGTGAGAGAGGCTCTGGAGCCAGGTGAGAGAGAAAAACGGGCCTTCAGGCCATCACATGCCAGGAACAGGGGGAGCAGGGGGGCCACGTGCGCATTCCTGGGGGCGGGGCACATAGAATCATGGTTGTGGGCACATATGCATGTGACACCCCCCCCCGGGCCCCCGCCTCCTGGCATGCAATGGCAAAAAGGTTAGCCATCACTGGTATACTGTCTTGCAATCCAGGCAGTATGATTTGTAAACAATGTGTTAATGTCATAAGTGAACCAAACCAATCTGTTCAATGTTAGTCTCTTGTAAGCTGTAGGCAATATAAGGCCAATTCCATTTTGTTTTCAAAACAATAGTATGGATCTGTCAGTGTTGAATCAAGCTCAACTCAAATGAGACTTTACAAACCAGCAATAAGAGACATAGATTGTCAAAAAAACATAAAGTGGTGACCATTCCATTTCCAAAACCAAGCATACATGAAATTATTACATTTTTAGAAAGCAGGAGTGCAATAACCATTATAAGATTTAAATTAGCATATTCACTAGGAAGATACCGCAAGTGTCTGTCCATAATATGAATCAGCATAGCCTAGTTTCATCTACTAGTTGTCACAGCATTCTAATAGGATGACAATTCCAAATTTCTAAAGATAAGATGTAACAGTGGTGGAAATGTCTCACTCTATTTTCCAAATGTTGCTTATTGTATGTTGTATATACAATATATTCTTATATATTGCCAAACATCTATTCAAGAACACAAACTAATCCCACTTTTTTCATTCAATTTTCTTAAAAATTAATCAAGCTGTAGAGGCACTTGGAATGATATCCATATCTTAACATTTATCCACTGAAACCATCCATCCTGCAGCCTTAACATTTTTCAAAATTCTTAGACTTATTATTCCTTTTTCAAGTATCTTTTACTGCATTGTACTGAACTAAGATGTATAGCATTTGTTTTCAATTGCACATATCAAAATATCTCTATCATTCCATTACAAAGCTCTAAAATGCTTTTTACAGCATTCTTTTAGTTCGGCTTCAGCTCAAATAATTTAATCACTTTTATTATTAAATTTATTCATTCTATTAATGGCATCGGTGGTGATCACGATCCGGTTTGGCTCCAGAAAGCTGCATCCCCTCCAAATGGCCGTGGACTTCCACCAACGTAGTGATAGGCGAACTCGTGGAGGGACCAGCAACTTCCTCGCTGAACTGGAACTGCCGTCCCGCTGAAAGGGAAGCAGGAACCATTGTAATGGGCAAGAGAGTCTGCACGCCCACGGCACAATGCGGAAGCACGACACCATCTTCCCCAACAACCGGGACAATGTCAGCAGGGGTACCGACCTCTGGGCCAAGATCTGATCCAGGAGCGAAAGGATGCTTCTCACTCTGTCTTCTGACAGGAAGACCTGCCCCTTCCCAGCGTCTATCACTGTCCCGAGATGTAAAATCGAGGTTGAGGGAACGAGGTGGCTCTTGTCCAGATTGATAGTGAAGCCGTGCTCCCTGAAGGTCGAGAGCACCCGCTCCATGTCTCGCACTGCTCGTTGTCTGGATGAAGAAAGGACCAGTACATCGTCCAGGTAACAGAGTGCTCTGACCTGAATGGCACTGAGCGTGGCGGCTGCCACCACCGCCACCAACTTGGTGAAAATACGGGGAGCCGAAGAGAGTCCAAACGGCATCGCACAATATTGGTAATGACTGCCCGCATACTCGAAGCGCAGAAATTGACGATGCGAAGGAAGCACCGGGACATGCAGATAGGCCTCTCGCAGATCCACCGACTGCATCAGGTCCCCTGGACGAATCGATGCCAGTATTGAGTGAAGGGAGTGCATTTTGAACCGACGATAACATACCGTACGATTCAAATCTTTGAGGTTGAGAATCCCTCGGACGCCCCCAGAAGACTTCGGCACCAGAAACAGGACCGAATAGAATCCGGTCCCTTGTTGATCCACCGACACCGGTTCTATTGCCCTGATCTCCAAGAGGTGTGACATCTCCTCCGCCATCTGGTTGCTACAGTCCATGGACAGGGGCACAGGACATCTTAGAAAGCGTCGAGGAGGGCGATCCAAAAATTCTATCGAGAGGCCTTCGGAAATCGTGCGACGAACCCACTCGTCCGACGTGGAGCAGTCCCACTGGTGACGAAAAGCTTGAAGTTGCCCGCCCACGGGACCGGGAGTCGGTGAGTCATCTGCCCCTGCGAAAGGGCTTGGAGTTGGCCCCGCGGTAGGGACGCTTTGAAGCGGGTTGAGGTCTGCCACGGTCCCTGAAGCGTTGCCTGTCTGCGAAACGATCTGACTGCTGGAAAAGTGGTCTGTAAGCGGAGGGGCCTCCCTGCCCCGAATAAGCCCAAAAGGGCTGACGCTGCAAGTATGGGGTATAGCGCCTGTCTTGCTTGCGAGAAGAAGAAGGCATAATTTTTTGTTTGTCTTTGTCCTCCACCAGGACCGGATCCAAAGCAGCGCCGAATAGGTTGGAGGCCTTGTACGGTGCCGCCGCCAGCTTCCATTTGGCTTTGACATCCGCCTTCCACGGGCGTAGCCAGAACAGTCGACATGACGTGATGGAAGCTGCCATCGCCCGGGATGCAAACTTGACCGAGTTCAACGAGGCATCTGCTGAGTATTCTGTGGCCGCGATGATCTTATTGATATCATGATGCATACGCCGTTCCTCTGGCGGAAGCCATTCTTGGAGCTGTCGCAGCCATATCAGAGATGCACGATTAAAGAACGACGTGGCCATGGTCGTTCTGACCGTCCAAGCTACTGCCTGATGTGACCTCCGGAAGGCCAGTTCGGTATGCCTGTCCTCAGATTTTAGTCCTTCAAGAGGATCAGATGATACCATCGAATGAGAAGTGAGGCTGGCCACAGGAGCATCCACAGTGGGCAAGTCCAACATTGCATCCAACTCAGGTGCCGAACAGAACAACTTCTTGTCGAGATTACTGGGCGCAGTAGACGACCCAGGTTGGCTCCAAGGCGCCTGCAACACATCCGTGAACAGTTGGGGACATGGAATGAAGTCCTTTTCCTGCTTGACTTGTTTGAACAATGCATCGTGCGGGCCAGACTCGGGTTGGGACGCCGGGGGTTGAGCCCCCACCGACCCCAAATTCATTGTCAGTCAGGCCTTGTGAAGCAGGGACTTGAATAATGCAGGTCGGAACAAACCCGTGAAAGCCGGGGAGTCAGGAGGTAGGCCTTCATCCTCCGAAAACTCGAGGTCCTCTGGTACCTCCTCCTCCTGGTCTGAAGCCGGAGACGAATCAGATTCCAGACATGAGGGGGAGCGGGTCCTGCGAGATCCCGCAGTCCCCAACCCACCAGAGGCAGTCCCCGCAGCTGAAGTCAGTGCCGCTGTTTGAGCGCCAGCTGCCATAATAGATGCCAAAGCGGTGGAAAGCATCGACTGGAAGTCATACTGAGAAGGGGGCGGGGGATGATCCACAGTGCGGAGCCCCACTGCCATAGGTATGAAAGGGGGAGATGGCTGGCGCCGTGGAGACGGGAGGGAATCCAGACCCACTAACGAGACGTCCGGCATCGACTGGGACACGCCCTTCTGCAACGCCAAAGAAATGGGTTGGGCCGCCCTCCGCTCTGGATCCGGGGAAGCACATGATGCCTGTAGTGCGAGCCCCGTGTCCCGGCCTGACGAGGAAGCTGAGGCCTGCCTGGCCTTCTCGCATTGTTTCTCCAAGGCATTATGACGCCGGAGCTCGTCCTTGTCAGCCGTAGAGGAAGACTTAGGAGACCGGGACTTGTGGCCACCCGCCGTGAACCGCTTGGCCGGCTGCTTCTTACGAGACTTGCTCGATCTGACCGGGCTGGCCTCCCGCTCCATGTCAGAAGAGAATGATGAATCCGCCATCATCTAAGCAAGGCGCCCACCTATGCAACAAGGAGGCGTGGCTTTTTTTTTTTTAAATATAATATGAATTAAGGGCAGTGGTGAATTTTCCTCCCAGAGAAGGTAACTCAATAGCCCACCATCAATTTAAGTCACAAAGAGCACAGCCTCTTCAGGGCACCTGTCCAGGCCGGAAAGGAGAGCCGGCTTTGCGGATCAGATAGCCTTTATTGCGCCCCCCCCCAGCCAACAGGTGTGAACGGCTGGTGGGGTCAGCTAAATCTCCCCTCCTGAGGGAAAGTTTGAATCGCGCCTCACCTTTAGGCGCCATAGAATGGACCTCCTATAGGCGAACAGCCTTATTTAGGCAGGGCCTCTCCACGAGGCTAGGCAAAATGGCGGCCACCCAAGAACCAAAATGGCAGCCGCGCAGCGACAGCGCGGGGAGGCTGGCGTTCCCACGCGCTTTCCAATGGCCTCCGCCTCACCCCTTTGGCGCCTCTCCCTGGGCCGCCACGTGGAAGGGGTCTCTGGCCGCTTGCTCAACCGCAGGAGGGTGGCGAGCAACGTTCTGCCACGCCGCACCCTCCGCCAACCGTTAATTGCGCCAGAACGGAGCTTACGAGGCAATCGAGAGGCTTGGCAAGACGCCGCCCGCAGAAACATGACGGTAGGGTCGTCGGTGAGGCTCCGTGGCGGTAGCGTGCCCGCTAACCGCCGTTGCCGAGATGTTCTGCCGCTCCGCTCTCGCCTCAAGCAATCGCTGTAGGGGGGAAACGAAGCACTCAGCCCGCATTCACCAGCAGTCTTTAATCAGCCGGATCCTCCCCGCAGGGACAGAAACCGGCAGCTGTGTGCGCAAAGAACGCGCCAGTCGGAACGACCTGGATACCCAGGCATGAACCGGACTAACAGCAGACAGGCAGGGAGGCAACAGAATACAAAAGTATAAGAAGAAAAGGGGAAAAACCTAAATCAAACCGAAAAATAAAGAAGGGGCTAATCAAAAATAAACAAAGGCCTAACGCTTACCTCGGAGCACAGAGAAAAACCCTCTCAGTCTGGCAGCAACTGAGAGAAAGACTGGGGAACTGAGTGCAAAAGGAGCGTGGTGAGAGCACAGAGTAGGAAGTTATTTGAATAAAAGTTCTCTCAGTTGCTGGCTGAAATGAGGATTTAACCCTATGCTGGAGTGTAGTAGCAGCGTTCTGGAAAATCACCAAGTACAGTATCTTTCTCAGTTTCGGGGCCTGACATTTTTCTCTTTCTGCAGTCATTCTTCTTACACTCTCATTTCTATTTCTTCTTTTTCTTCCATGCTCATTTCTCCCCACAATTGGCTCCAAACAGTAACAGGAAATGGCCTGCCACATTCAGAACCTCTCATCATCCTAGTACTATCAGTTATCTCAGTCTTTCATTGTAAACAATCAGATCAATGGTATTTCAAGAGTTGTATTTATTCCTTCGCACATGGGCATCCAAAGGTATGGTGCAAATAATGAAATGTATTTGAGGACATTACCATATATACATGCTGTTGTTTTGATATTATTGTGCTTTACCACGGATGCTTTCAATTTTTTATTTATTTAATAAACTTTCCTGGC
This sequence comes from Arizona elegans, assembly GCA_022577455.1. Taxonomy (NCBI): domain Eukaryota; kingdom Metazoa; phylum Chordata; class Lepidosauria; order Squamata; family Colubridae; genus Arizona; species Arizona elegans. The sequence goes on from JAKOOJ010000001.1 coordinate 112,304,863, forward strand.
ATCACATATGGGTGACATATAATAGAATTAGAACAACTCATGGGGTGTGTGCTGACTCCCTGTATAAATGGGGAAAGACACCTTCAGCACAATGTGATTGCGGGGCCCCTCGACAGACTATCCAGCATATAGTGAGGGAATGCCCTAACAGAAGGTATCCAGGAGATTCTAGGGACTTCCTCTGCATAACAACGGCAGCTACTGACTGGATCTCCAAACTTGACATTAAACTTTGAAATTTCTTTCAGTTATTTCTGTTTTCCTTTTGGGTTTTCTTACTGCTTTTTTATTGTTTTGATTGTTTTTAACCTGTAAAAATGAAGTGTTTTAATACTGTGTGTGACCAACCATATGCTAAATAAAATCCTGGCATCACAATTACAGAATAGTAACAGAGTTGGAAGGGACTTTGGAGGTCATCTAGTCCAACCCCCTGCTCACGCAGGAGACCTGTACTAGGGATTCAAACTGCCGAACTGCCGACCTTTCTGATTGACAAGATCAGAGTCTTAGCCACTAAGCCACCTAGGTGACTTACATTTAGTCTATGAATTTGAAGCATACCTTTTTCTAAGATGTCATGTCATAGTTCTCACTAATTCCTGGGTCCTCAAATGGTCAATTTCCCCTTTTTGCATTATCTTCTTTGAATTCCAACTTATCCATGTTAATCCCTTGGATGGTTTTCAGAATATTGCACAATATTTTTGCAACATTCATCTCTGTTTCTTCTCATTTTCACAATTACATTGAACATAACATCTAACTGTCATAGTTATGGATTCTTACTTACAGGTGAATTCACAGTAACCAAAATTCTTACTTTTCTGAGCTAGTATGGTATAGTGGCTAGAGTGCCAGCCTAGACATCAGAAGATTGTGAGTCTTGCCTGAGGCATGAAAACCAAATCAGTGACATTGGCAAGACTCTCTTAGTCTAGCCTACCTCTCAGGATTGTTATTATGGGGAAGCAGGGGTATTAGGTATGCAAATCACCATGAGAGAGACAATGGTAAGAAGATAAGAATATAACAATAATATATTTTAGCTTTCATAATTAAATCTATACCTCCACTTTCCTGAATAAACTAATTTTATCCCACAATATCAAACTACTTTTACTCATATCTGTTACATCCTTCCCTTTATCTAAACGTCACAGATAAACAATCTAATCATCAATTCATGTCCATTATTACTTATTTTTTCTTATATTCCAAGTCCCATTCTTCCGTATCTGCTAATTGTTTCCAGGTAGTCCAAAGATTATTAAAGGCCATGTTTTCACAGAACACTTTTAAAAACTTTATCCATACCCTAGATCACCTGCTGATTATTTGATAAAGGTAAGGACTGTATCAGTCACTTCTGGCACATTTTGTTCAAGACCGCATAAGTGTAACCAAAGCAGTTTTATTCCCAGCATGCCCATGCTGAGTAATGCAAATTCTACTCTAAAGACTACTTTGAAAGCCAACATGCTAATCCACACATCCCACCAACTAGGAGGAATATGTAGCATACTGACACACACTCAGGATACTTTAATCATATATAAGTAATCAACTGCTTCATTACAGATATTGCCATGTATGCTTATACTTAAGCATACTTGCTGGAAAAAATAGCCACCCAGTTCAAACATGGTATCATTAGTCATATGTTTCCCCCATAAACTATCCTTAAAATGCTGAAACTGTTATTAAACAATTCTTTTTTGTTCTTTCTTTCATTTATACAGTACTTTCTTAATATTAGATTTAGAGTGGCTCCAAATCATATTGTACATAAATATTCACATACATATTCAGCAGTGTAAAAAGTTGCTGTCAGGAAATTTTAAGCATGTAAGCTTAAAATCCATATCATATCAAGTCACAGCTACAAAATCATGAATGTTTGTAAATCTAGCTCTTCATCCTACCACCACACTGCATGATTTGCTTAGCCTGGCTTGTATTTATAAAGCTAAGGAATGTAGGTTTGCTATAAAAGTAACTAACAAAGTTACTTTACATGGGGGTGGTGGGGTGGAGACTGCTAGCCAATAACATGAAAAGGAAGGAAAAGGACAAGAAGTTTAATTCATGCATATGAAATTGGTGGCTATATACATCTACTAAATAAATAAATAAAACTTCCAATGGGACTTTCTGTATTAATATTAACCCAAATACCACCCAAGTTCTTCTCTTTCATACCCCATTCTTTCTAGTTCTACAACTGTCAGAAGTAATCAACAAGTAAAAGAGAATGTGAAAATAAAAGAAAATTAATATTTCTACTATCTGTACTAAACAGGTCTCATTACACATTGTTTCCCGATAGAATTCAAGAAATCCTTCTGGGTCAGTAAGACAGGTCCGTTTCAATACTCAAGCACAGAAGTAAATTATACTGAAAAGCTCCAGTTATCTAAACTAACAGAAGCATAGATAATTAAAAGACAAATACAGGTTTGCTACAGCCCCATCAAAGGCTTAGATAAACCGCCCAGTTCGTAAAAGAAGCAGCTTCTGGGATTCACTCTCTAGATTAAAAACTTGAATCTGAGATACAATGCAAATACACACACATACAGAGCACAATATACCCCAGCTCAGTCATCCTAAAATGATCATATTTCTCTGCCATCCATCAGAATTAAGCTGCTTATGGATGCATAACAATGCTGTATATGCAGTTGCCAGTAGCAACAGGCATACAATTGTACAGCTAGCTCCCCTTTCCAGCAGCAGCAGCAGCCAAAGGAAAAAAAAGTGTTTGCAAACAGCAGGACAGGGGACAGCAGAAAGAACAAGCAAAGGAGCCAGCAGAGGCAAGGAAGAAGGGCCCTGAGAGCAGCAGGAAGAGATGAAAACAGAAGGGACAGAAAAGGCCCAACAGTGGGAGCGCTGATCCCAGGACCAGGCAGCAGGAGTTGGATGAAAGAGAAATCAAAGGGGGGGGGGAGGGAATTGGGGTTAGAGGCGGGTTTAACAAAAGCCCCGATGCAACTATACCAGCAAGTTCAAGCGACAGAAGCTTGTCGCCAAAAGCCAGCGTGTCTTTCTTTAGGCTTAAACCCATCTTCCCCATCCGTAACGAGGCCACCTCTTCATCCCCATTCCCCAAGAATTCTAAACTAGCCCTTCCCACTCCCTCGGGTCAGGCTCGTCACCAGCAGCGTCCGGCAAGTCTTGCAGGAGCTGTGCAAAACTTAAAAGAGAGAGAGGGGGGGGGGACACTGCTGCACATCCCTCTGTCCGCAAGTTCAGAAGCGTGGGCCTGTCGTCGTCCCCTCACACGCATTCCACCAGGGCCCGCATCTCACTCGTTCAAATACAAATTACACGCCACGATCGGGTCAGACAGACGACTGCCCGGGACTCGTGGGAAGGAAAAAAAAATGCAAAACCCAGGGCTGCAAGCACTTTGGAGAGGTCCGTCCGAAGAACCCGCGGACAACTCCACAGTGCCCCCTCCCCCCCCTCTCTCTCTCTTAAGAACAGACCTAAGGAAAGCATCAACCTGCCAGCGCCTACGAGACCCGCTTCGCAACGGATCATCGGGTTTGCACTGGGGCTCGAACCCACGCGCGAGCGCACGCCTCGGCCTCGCGCGCTTGTCCGCCGGACAGCCGCGGCGAGATTGGCCAGCCGGCGGGCACATGCCCGGGTCAGCCGCTTCTCCATCTTGCTTTCTCTCACGCACACAAGAGCGGCGACCCCCGACACCACTCACCCCTCCATCGCCCGCCCCTCGCCCAGTGCTCCTTTTACCTTTGCCTTAAACCAGGAGAGAAGGGGAGGAGACGGGAGTGGGGGAGAGAGAGAGAGACGCCAGAGGGCGGGGTCCACTTCAGAGCAGGTGAGGGGAGCGCAAAACGCGCAAGGAAAGAGGGGCAGCCGAGGAAAGAGGAGGGAAGGCTCGGCGCAGTTGCTACCTTACCTGCTCTGCGGAGGGACATTTTGCAAGCGGCGGGCAGGGGCGGGGCCTTTACGCTCCCCGGGGACCCGCCGGAGCAGCCCGGGAGCTCGACGGCCGCAGCCAAAGCAGCCTCCGAGTTTCTAAACTTGGCATGGGGGTCTCCCAGCATTAGCGGACGCTACCGCGGACGCAGTCCGGGACGCCGCCACTGCAACCGCAGCCGTCGCCGCCGCTTCTTCCGCTTTTGTTGTTATGCTGCCGCCGCCGGGCTTGTCTCTTGCTGGCGCTCCCTGTCGGGCTGCGGCAGGGCCGCCGCTCCGCGTGCGCTCGGGGAGGGCCGGCAAGGCGGCGGGCTGGGGGAAGGTGGCCACTGCTGCGGGGAGGGGAGCGGAGGCGAGGCAGGGCGGCACAGCTCCCCGAGGGGACGCCGGGTGACTGGTTCCCGCCCTGCCCCGCTATTCCGGGTTGCGGTCGGGGCCTTTTAATTCCCCCTAAACGGAGGAGGCTGCTTTAGGATCGGGGGTGTCAAAAGAGTGCTGCCCATCTGCTGCGATCGGAATCGGTCGCAACGGAACGGCTCTGACAAAGCTTTGCCTGCAAGCGGGGGTCGGGGAAGGGAGGGGGAGCTTGTCTGAGGAAAACTGCTATTGTGGGTTGGGGACGGGGGGGGTCTCGGGAGGAAAAGACAAGTGGAGAAAACTAAGCGGCTCTCTGCCCCCCCCCCTCCCCTTGCTCAGCAGTAAAGTTCATATTAACAGAGAGAGCGAGAGCAAGGGCTTCCATCTCTCTCTGGATATGATGTATGGACTTCAATTCCCAGAATTCTCCAGGTAGCATGCTGCCTAGGGAATTGTGGGAATTGTTATCCATTCATCTTGAAACTTCCAAGGTTGAGAAAAAACTGCTCTAGACTCTTGACAAATCACTTTAATGACAAAACGCAATTGTCCCTTTGCAATGCAGAACCAAAAGTTGGTGTGATTATATCAAGCATTCTCTCCCTCTTCCCCCCACCTCTCACCATAAATTGAGGACTACCTAATTTGGTTGGATCACAGAAGACGTTCAACCACAGCCTACTTTACTAACCAAAAAGGCTCGGTTCACAGCATATATTAAATCACAAAGAAGCAGATTATATTATAGTTTGGCATGTGAGGTGTACCCATCCTATGGATTATACCTGCAGGAAGTCAAGTATGTGGATTATGCAAATAATCATTTGCTTATATTCATATAAGATTTGATTCTGAGGTGATTTTTTTTCTCGATAAAATACAGAGAAGAAGCCAGTTAGATAGTCCTTGTGCAAAAATGCTTTGCATGCTTTGAGGAAAGGAAAGGATTTTAGTGAAGGAAAGACAAGTATATTGGATAATTCAAACATCACTTCCAATTTATATTTCACACAGCCCTGAAGGTGCAGGGCCTCAAGGACTTCACAACAAGTCTAGAGACAGATGGAAAATATACAGCTTAAATCAAGGATCCGCAATCTCCAGTCCATAGATTGGTACTGGTCTACAGCCTGTTGGGAACCAGGCCATGCAAGCAGCGAATGATTACGCAAAGTGTTATAGGAAGTTAGCACCCACCCCTTTCCTAGAGGAATGAAATATTTTGGGAAATACTAAAAAGGCAGAATATTATATTTCCCTGGATGAGAAATGGAGAAGCATGTTTTAAAGACAAAGCAGCTCCCACCTTCCTGCCCCCCCCCACTTTGTCAGTGGACCATCATCTGCAACACAATAGGACCCATCTAGCAACAGAAACTAACACAATAGGACCCATCTAGCAACAGAAACTCACCACATGGCACCTGGGAAGATTACATCAGCCAGCAAGGCTAGCTAAGACCCCCATCCTCTGGGAGTCTGACACCAATCAGGATACTCTTTCGGGACCCCAGGAAGTTCAAAGCCAGAGAGGGCATAAAACCCGGGGACTCGCTGCATCTCAGCCCTTTTCTGTTCAGGAACTCAAACCATGTGATCCTGTCCACCATTAAACCATCTTTCCAAGCAGTCTTCATGTTTCCAGTGTCTTTTTCCCCACTTGGAGCTGAACCCAGAAGGATATTTGTGCATGCGCAGGATCTAGGTTGTGCACGCAAAACCATATCCCCTCTGCCAACTCTTCGCTGCCAACACCACTGCCGCCTGCCCGTGGAGCCAGAAAGGTTGGGACCATTTGCTTAAATGATAATATTAATTATTTCATCTTTACTATATCTGAAATTACTTCAGATTACTTTGGTATAGAAAGGTACCAGAGAATTGTCAAAGAGTCAGTGATACAGAAGAATCTCCACATTGTGAATTATAAATGTCGCAATCCTTTTAGAAATCTTGCCATTTTACTTTGGTATACAAGTTGTCTTCTTAAATGGAAAACTAAGTCCAAAGCTAGCATTTTACAAGTCTAAGATGATAGCCATGCTCCTGCTTAGATTATTGGTCTATCTTATTCATTGTTGTAACATTCTACATGAAATTCAGTATGGACGCCTATTCCTGAAATCTTAATAAGGAATTGTGACATCCGACACTTCTGGCTATTGTGATTTCCTTAAATTTCTGAGCCAGATAATTAGCTAAGTGGAATCCTTGTTGGTCTCTAAGCTTGGTTGGTTGTTTGCAGCCATTTCATTACCCAGTGCTCACTGATGATGTTAACCTAGTCAGCTAATGGAACATCTTCATAATGACCATCAAAGACTCCACAGTTCAAGTCAACATGGGCAAATAGGCAACAATATAAACCTAATAAATAAATAAAAATAAACTCTAGAACTCTATTCTATTCTATTCTATTGGAATTTGCTAAGTAATTACAAAAATGTCTTAATTGAAATAATTTTTTGGAACTGTGGCAATTGGAAAAATGTCTTAAAAGTCATCTGATTCGAATTCTGAAAATAGAAGGGCCTAACAACTGGATTTCTGATAGATCAGTGTTTAAAAAAACAACTTCTAACTAAAGAAACAAAATAGCATAAATTATAGTCAGAAAGTAAAAGAAGCACTGACAGGCATCTGGAACTGACTGTTTCCAGTTATATTACTGAGAAAGCAAGCAGCAAGACCTTAGAGAGCAATGTTTCTCAACTTTGGCAAAAAGCTGGCAGGCGAATTCTGGACATTGAAGGCCACACGTCTTAAAGTTGCCAAAGCTGAGAAACACTGCCTTCAAGTTTCGAGTGGTCCAACTCCAGTCAGAGGAAAGTGGAAAAAGTAATGCTTCTGGATGCATACACAAAATTCAGCCTGGATAAAAAAAAATGTTCTCTAATGACTTTACAATGAGAAAGTTCTTCTCCCTATTCCCTATAATTTTGCTCAGCAATTTAGTTATTTATACTTTTTAAAAGCTGTGAACAGTAATTGTACTTACGTATTTATTTTCATTTTTTAAAATGTCATTATGATTTAACACAGATAATATGTCAATCTTATCCATCACATTAACCCTGGTAACTATTTAAAAAAACAGCCTCAATGTGATCATACCACTGGACATCCTTCAGGATAAAATTCACATTAAAAAACATTGATAAGAGACCGTGTGTTCCCATCCCACAAGTACAGTATATATTTTTGCGCATTTTTTACTAATGGAAAAAAACAGAAATTGAGAGAAATAATTCAGATTAGTTGACAGATATATGGGTGCTAAATTATAAATAAGGAAGTAGAACCGTCTAGGCTCCAGTTCAACCCATCACTTAAGCATGAATTTAAATTTAAAAATATAAATAATCCCCCTTTTACTTCCCTCAAAGCATATGTAGCATAAACACAATGGAATTTGGCATGGGCATAAGTGACCTGATGGTTTATGCATACAGCATGAAGTTTCCTTGATTCTCAGTCCATCAGCACTCATGTTTCTAATAGTGTGCAATATATTCAACCATGACAGAATAAGACTGAGTATTGCAAGAAAGTCTTGCCATATTATCAATACCTCTATTTCAAAAGCGACCTTGTTAATTTTAAACCTGTTAGCCCAACATTGATTTTCAGTACTATTATGGAAAAGTTGATGTAGAACTCAATTAATGCAGCTATCTTAAAGTCAAAATATAGATACACTCAATCAACATGGACTTTTTTAGATGCACCCTACCAAATACAACTGGTTTTGTTTGATGAGATCTGTACTATATAGGCCAATTAACGTTATTTTGACACAATGCTGATATGAGGAAAAATTATTAGCATATGCAATGTCCTTAAGTACTTACAGCGATGTGAGTAGATTTTGTTGAAGAAAACATTTGTGCAAGCTGCAACAAGTTGCCCAATATTATATCACATTAATTCAGGTTCACTCTATTAATTATTCCTGATTTAAATAAATATTATATTAGCAGAAGAAAAAAGACTCTGAAGATGCAGGAAGGTTTCATGCCATCTGTAAAAAAATATCTTGATAAAAAGTACGATACAATGAGTCTGTCAAAGAAAATCTTCAGTTTACATTAACATAAAATAATAATACTAACAACAACAATAAACCCATTCCTGGTAGAGTAAAGCAAGTAGGAAGAGCAATATAGGTCTCAATTTAATAGTACCTCAGTTTGAAACCCAGCAAGGCTCCAGACTGAGGCAATACCTCAGGATAAAACTTTGCTCAAGCAGCCAATTTGTTTCTGACTGGTGCTGTCTAAATGTGTCAGGGCACAGTATGTCTCAGTCATACCAGTGAATGACATGACCTGTATATCAAATCTTTTTAAATTACAAAGACTTGTACAATATTTCAGACAGAAACAATAATGCTGAAGACAACCCCTTTTTTTAAAAAAAAATATCTTAATTTTAAGAATAAATTATGTACTTTGTACCAATGGAACCAGTCTGTAGGAAAGCCAAAACTGTGCAAATCCTTCTGTTCATCTCTGCACCCATTTACTTGAGTGAATTGGTGTGTGTCAGTGGTGAAATTCAATTTTTTTTACTAACGGTTCTGTGGACGTGGCAGGGGAAGGATACTGCAAAATCTCCATTCCCACCCACTCTGGGACCAGCCAGAGGTGGTATTTGCCGGTTCTCCAAAGTACTCAAGATTTCCCCTACAGGTTCTCCAGAACTTGCTGGATTTCACCCCTGGGGTGTGTGTGTGTGTGTGTGTGTGTGTGTGTGTATTTGTATGTGATGAATACTGCTTTATAAACCTGCAAATATCTCTACAAGAACCCATTACAATAATAATTATGTAGTTTTTTGATATACATATATGAATTAAGCCTTGAGCAAGACTGTTAAATGCATTCTTGATTTCATTTACAAGATGCAAAAATGACAAATTATTTCCAAGAACTACAACAGAAATATTTATGCCACTGTTACATGAACAGCATGTTCTAATTGATGAGATACAAAACAAAAATAGTTTCAAGCACAATATGACATTATGAGACACACCTTTCATTTTGACGACAATTGAAAAGAGGGAGATTCATAAGAAAAAAATATCAGGAAAACGTCACTGCATGAAATATACATTTTATTGTTGTTGCTATGTGTTTGAAGCTAGGTTTACAGACAGGTACTGCTTTCTCTGCGCTTAAGCAGAGGTCTCTTCCAGCTCTGTTATTCTATATTCTATCCAATCAGATTAATTTCTTGGAAGCATGAGAACAGATACTAGTTTACAACCCTGGGTACCAAGAATGAAGAGCTCAAAGAAGAAATAACCACATTAGATTTGTTCATCAGTTCTTTAAAAACCAGTAAGAGAGTTTTATAGTGGAGCCACTATATACTTATGTCAGAATCAACACTCTCGGAACAACCAAAGGAACGGGAATTTTGCTTCAGTATCACAAGCTACACTGCATTATAATTAACTGAGCAGATGAGGGAAGAGGCAGAGCCTCAGCAAAAGAAGGTATCCTATCAATCATTGCTTCTCAAAGACAACCATTCATACAAAACATTGCAGTCAATTGTAAACTTAGCAAGTCCATTTGCACATGCTAAGATGGTTAGTTCTAAAGTTGCTTACATGATTTTTCATCTTGTTATTTTGATGTTGACCTGTGAGGGTTTTCTTTTTTTAAAAAAGATTGTATGCTGTATAAACTGGATAATTAAATTTTGTGCATATGGTGCAAAACCATGAACGCATTAATTCAGTAATCATGTTAAGCATGGTATGGGAACATAGCCAGAGAATTAATGCAACTGTTGAATAGGGAGCTAGACAGGTTTCCATAAAAATGTTTTTTACTATGGAGCCAGATCCATCTTTATGGTTTCTTGAAGGGATGCCCGGGCACGATAAAGTGTTTTTTTAGAGGTCATTCCAGAAATTATAAATTCACATAACATAGGACTGCAAGCCAAATTGAGGGAAACCCAAAGATTTTTCCCCGTAAGGCATGTCTGATTTCTAACACTTGGCAATGGTAGTGGCTAAGCTGGAATGAGAAAGATCTTTAATGATTGCACAGACTGTCTGAGAAATAAATGAATGGCTGAGTTCAACTTGTTGAGGATTTAATTTTGGCAAGAAGACATAAGTGTACAAATACATACCTGAGAATATGCAGTAGTGGCATATATTCACAATAGACGTCTAAGCAAATTTAAGCATGAATGGCTTCCATACATTCTATATACCAGTGGTGAAATCCATTCTTTTTATTACCGGTTCTGTGGGCGTGGCTGAGTGGGCATGGTGTGGCTTGGTGGGCGTAGCAGGGGAAGGATACTGCAAAATCTCCATTCCCACCCCACTCCAGGGGAAGGATACTGCAAAATCTCCATTCCCACCCCACTCTGGGGCCAGCCAGATATGATATTTGCCGGTTCTCCAAACTACTCAAAATTTCCGCTACCAGCTCTCTGAACTGCTCAAAATTTCCACTACCGGTTCTCCAGAACCTGTCAGAATCTGCTATATTTCACCCCTGCTATATACTAATAAAGGAGAATATTTGAAACTCAGGTTTCAAAGGACTAGCATTGATGATGTTACCTAGTGTGAGTAATGAAACATCTGTAAGAAAGCAACCAAGCTGATAGAGCATCAAGGATCCCTCATACCATATACTACAAGCAAGGCAAATGTAACAAAGAACTGAACAAAGAACTGAAATCAGAGACACTAAAAATTTGAAATCTTTAGAACTATTTAGCATTATACCGGTAGTATGATAAAGAGGAGGGAAATACTATTTATAAAGTTTTTAGTTTTTTAGTTTTTGTATTTTTAAATAACAAATAGTGGATATTTTAGCTGAAAGACTTACCATACATTCTTATTTACACTGTTCAAATAATATAATTTACTGTTTTCTATAATTAATTTCTAATCAAGCATACACTGTACAATCTTGGTACCTCTTGTTCACTTATAGATGTTACATTTATATATCAATTAATTATACAGACATACTGTGAGATGAGCAAGCTACACAAATTTAACAATTGCATGCATGCGTTTGGAGACATAAGGCAACACTGTTGTTTGTGATAGAATGATAAATTGATGTTTTGCAGTATGTTGGAAAAGCAATGAAAATAGGATGCATAGTGCTATCTCTCCTTTCTCCACTCTATCTTCCTTTTCTTCACCATTTCCACCCAGAAAATGAGTGAGTGAGTGAATATGTATGTGTGTGTGAAAGAGAAGGACGAGCAACAAATGCCTTACAATTGTTAAACTAAAGTGTGCTTGAACTAGTACTGAGCATCCTTGAATTCAAAGAGTACTAGCAAATCTTCGAACATTTATCTGTTTTTCATTCAATATTAAAATTACATTGTTACAACTTCAAAGAAAAGTACAAGTTTCTAGTCACTTATCAATGTTCCATAGATGCTGATAATAGCAGCTACTTGGCTCAGGGTCATTTCTGGCTGATTATAGTGTGCCTTTTATTTTAAAAAATATTGCTTCCCTGGTAAGGAAGTCCATATAGCTATTTCCTCTTGGGGTTTTTTAAGTTAAAGCACATCTCAAATATATCAGCATGAAAGACTGTAGAGCATGACATTTGTTGTCCCCATTCCAGGTCTCTCTCCTGCCTCTGTTACTTTTCTTTCAAGTCACTGCAGTCTTTTCCCATGAGGAAAGTATAAATGCAGAAGGCTCTTGGCAACAAATTCAAGAAGAAGAACTCTTTGCTAGCAATCAATGTGCCTTTTCAGTGAGCACTCCGTACCTGATGATCAACAGAATTAGATCTACAGCATTTTCAAAGATTTAAAAGACAGGAAACCATTTAATGATGTTTTCATAAATCTTAACTAAAGTGTTCAGAAATCAAAAAGAGAAAACATGCATGATAAAGGATATGTTCCCCTGTTTTTTGTCTGACAAATAACAGCAGTTGTTGAAGGTTGAATTTAGTTTCATGAGAGAAATAGAGAGAGAATAGTCAGCACAACTACAATTAACTGTGTTTGTATTAGCAATCCACTCTTCTCCTCCTAACTCCTGTCTTTCTTCTTGCTACTTAGAGATAGGCCAAGTATAAGAATTATTATTTTCTGATTTTAAAATTTTTCAGTGATAAGGATTGTGTGAAACAATCTGTGCTGTTGCACCTCAAAGCCACTCAGTAACTCCATTTATCATATATCTGTGGATCAACAGATTTAAACATGATGTACGATGCATATTTTTAACATCACTTTCAAGAAACTCTGTAATAATATTTTCAAAGCATAACACAGTCTTTAAAAGAAAGTAACATTTTCCATTTTCAGAAGTAGGTGTTTTGTAATTTTGAAAATACTTGATTCTTTTCTTTATAAACTTGTTAAAGAATGTATGTTTAGAGCTTTGCACAATCATTGTACTGTATTCAACTATGAATACATTTGCAATTTGTTTGCTTTGCTGATCTTCGTATGTCATTTAATAATGAATCTCTAAACTAGATTAAAACGCTCAATGTTCACGTTTCCTTTCTTTCGAATTGTACTTTTCACACGTGCAGTGATATAGTTGTATGTGTGCTGTGCTCACTGCCCTTCATCTGAACCATGGATTATAGTTCAAGAGCACCAGACAATAACCATCTGCCTTACACAGATGGGATCGGGCAAAATCAAAGATGGACTTTTTCTAATCCTTAATAACTTTTCAAGTTGAGTGCATCTGAATATAAAGAGTTCATTTCTCAGAATGAAAGCAATAAAAATGAAGCGGGCTCCCTAAAATCCCACACTTAATGCTTAATGAGAAAATATAGCACAAAGTTAGTTGAAAAAGGGGCAGCTATATGAATGTTTAAATAAATGCATACATACATACATACATACATACATACATACATCATACATATATACATACACACATGCTTTATATGCAAACATTCTGCTATTTTTAAGTATTTTAGCTTTAAATAAATACTAAAATTAAGTATTTTAGCTTTAAATAATAAAGCTTTAAAAAAATACAGGTATTAAAAAAAAATATCTGTATTTGAAAAGTTGTCTGATTCTTCTTCTAACTTAGAAGAGTCAATGTTTATAATAGATTCTGCTCCCACCACAGTGGTTTTCTTGAAAAATCCTCTGATAAACCTATTACTAGCCTACCATTGGCAATATTCCTACCTAGTAGTGCTAAAAGAGCTTTTTGCAAACCATGAAGTAGGTATAGCTGGAAACCTGATCTAAGCTTCTCTGTCTCCTGACATCCCCACAATTATAGCAGACCAATTCTTCCCTCCTCCCCACCCCATTAGCTTAAGTGGGGGCCACTTAATGAAAATTTCTAGAATTGAAAACCCCATTAAAGCCCCTGCCTTCCTTTCCTAAATAAATCACATGAGCTTTGAAAATGGTGGATGATCCATCGTATAATATTCCATCAACCCTCGCTTGAATCAAAATCAAGAAGTTTTTGCGAATAGTTGTTATACCTTCATTCTGTAATTCTCTGCAAAATTACATGAGGCATCCACTGATGTTAATGTATCAGGTCACCCAGCAGATTGAAAATCAATTCCTGTGTAATCCACACAGTAGATCAACTGTCCTGGTTGCTTCATTCCCAGTCTCAAGTGTAACAGCCATATTTAACATTTTAATATTATAATTGCCAAATACATTGCTGCACACTAGCTAGGAAAGAGAGGAAAAAGTCTGGATCATGAATATCATACAGCAGTTAAACCCTAGCATAGAACATTATATTTGGTTTCCCTTTTTCCCCCTTTTATTCCCAGGCTTGCATAAGCTAACTCTTAAATTGCAATCCTATCCTTGACTATTCTGAAGGAAGCCCCACCATTCTCTACTAAGATTATTTTGCCCTGCAGCTTTATTTATTTATTTATTTAATTTGATTTATATGCCGCCCTTCTCCGGAGACTCAGGGCGGCTTACAATGCGTTAAGCAATAGCCTTCATACTTTTGTATATTTATACAAAGTCAGCTTATTGCCCCCACAATCTGGGTCCTCATTTTACCTACCTTAGAAAGGATGGAAGGCTGAGTCAACCTTGAGCCTGGTGAGATTTGAACTTGCAGTAATTGTAGGCAGCTGATGTTAATAACAGTGCTTTAGTCTGCTGCGCCACCAGGGCTATCCCTTGGTTAATTAGAGTAAATAAAAAGAGTTGTCAACTATGCAATGAAACAAATTTGGGGGGGGGGGAAGCAGAGGAATTATAGAAGATGAATCTTCATTCAGCATTTTGAGAAACCTGCTGTCAGAGGAATGTGTTAGCATTCCAAATAGTGCCTCCTCAAACATTTGAAGCAGGGGTCTGCAACCTTAAGCACTCAAAGAACCATTTGGACCCGTTTCCCACAGAAAAGAAAACACCGGGAGCCACAAAACCTGGGTGGGGTAGCCAACTCGATGTCACTCAATTCCACCAGTCACATGACCCCCCCCAGCCACGCCTACCCAGTCGGTCATTAGGGCAGAGAACCAATTGTCAAAAAACACCGGGAACCACAAAACCCTTTGACATATATCTCTCTCACCCCTCCCTCCCTCCTTCCCTCCCCCCTCTCTCTGTATCTCTCTGTCTCTGCCCTGGCTGCTTCTCCATCCCCCGCCATCACCCTTACCTTCTCAGGCCAGGTGAGGAGTGACTGGGAGGGGAGGGCAAGGGGTGGGGCCAACCAGCGGTGGGATTACCCGACAGGGAGTCACAGCAGAGGGCCCAAAAAGCTGCATGTGGCTCCAGAGCTGCAGGTTGCTGACCCCTGATTTGAAGTAATAGCACTTGAGATGTCTTCTCTTCTCACAGCGTTATGACATGATGGCATGAAATGTGCTCTTTGAGGAAGTGAGGGCTGATCCGCACAAGTGGTTTACCCCAGCATGAATCCAGTCCAGTCCATAATTTCTTGGGCAAAGAATGCATGATTTTTTTCCCATAGCCCATAAGGAAGGCAACAGCTGCCTGCCTTTTCCTGGGACTCATTAAGTCATATTTTCTGATTTGTCCTGGCACAATCTCTGCTGTCCACAATTGTCTGCTGTGCTCATTGTATGCAAACACCTACACAGGCAAACCACCTGCAGGATGGAGATACTGCTACCTCTGAACAGTTTATTCTTGAAACAAAGTCATCAGCTGAAATCCCAGATTTCTTTCTGTTTAATCTTACTGGTATAATAGAGAATTTGTGGGTCTTTAAAAAAAAAAGTATGTGAAATTGACAAGCTCCTTCCTTCCTTCCTTCCTTTCTTTGCTAGTCCACTAATGGTCTCCCCATTGGGAAGCCTGGGCACTCTCTCTAGTGCTCCACTTAACAGCTTAAGTGATCACTCAACAACCGCAACTGGGAGACCCAGCATTATGGTTGTTGAGCAAAGTGGTCATGTGGCATCTCATTTAGTGACCATTCTGCTTAACAACCAAGATTCTGGGCACAGTTTTGCATAAACGGAGGACCACCTGTACTGCAGAAAATTTTTGTGTTGTTTTTAATATTTTGGCTGCCCCCGCCCATTGTAGGTCATTCTGACCCATTGAAAGTTGAATGGCATAAAAATGTTAACAAAATAAAAAAAAAATAACATAAATGAACTTATTGTTTGGTCTTTGTACATTCCCATATATGGGAATGAGTTCTACTCATTTCCATATATGGCTTCTCTTAGAAGAAAAGTGGTGGCAGTTGGAATTATCAGTTACTGCCCTACAGGAAGTGGCAATTGCTGTGTATATATCAAGATCCTAAGGAACATACACACTCTCTCTCTCTTTCTCTCTCTCTCTCTCTGTATCTATCTCTTACAGTTTTAAATGCTAATTTGCTGAATTAGAAATGTATATCTATCTCTAAAATTAGATTGGAGAGTCTCCCTGTATATTGCTGCACTAAAGCTGCCTACAATTTCAGCTGTGAACCACAGAGACTTCTGGAGAGTCACAGCTTCCCGAATCTTGATTAAAATATCTCATTTGTGTTCTTTTTAATCTTCTGGTTTTTCTCCTGCCACTTTGAATCATTGGCAATAGAGAAGGTGAGGACACTTGGTGTCTGTAAATGAAACTGCAGGGGGGTAGAAAAGAGTTTACTCTCTCTTTGCAAAATAAACATTTCTGTCTAAATTGCTGATGTTCCAGGCTTAATGTGATGGAATTCCCAGAGCCTCAAAATGAAAATGGACATTTTGAAAATACTGAGGAACAAGAACAGATGGGACATTTTTATGGCATCAAATTATTATCAAGCATCCTCCCCATGTAGCCAAGAAACAGAAAGAAGATCAAATGCAAAGGAAGCACACAGAAACTTTGACACATTTTGTTAATGAGAACCAAGTTACATATATTCAGTTTCAAAAATTATTCAACATAAATCCTTTTTTCCTAAATCTGTCTATTCAGAATCTGTGTCATAATCTCACTTTTTGTAGTACTGAACTAATTTAAGGGCAGTATCATATCTCAAAATTTTCTAAATCTGAGTTTAAAATGTTATACTTTAATGCTATATTGATGTTATTTTAATATCAGCTATATAAAAGTATGGAAGAAAATGCTGAAAGATCCGAAAAACAGTTTCAGCCACCTGGCTAAGCCTTTATTTCTTTTTCAATTTCTTTCGTAGCTCTCCCATCACTGATTTCTACTTAATCTTTCTTAAAGTCTAAATCAGTAGGGTTTAGTGCCTGTCTCTGATTGTCGGTTCAGTATAATCCACCCATTCTCCTCAGCTATGTAGATAGTCAGTTCTGATAAATAAATGTAAACTGTTGTATTAATTTACAAGAACTAAATATATTACAGGAATTGATGGTGTGCTACATGTTTGTAATAAAATAGATGCAAATTAATGATCAATAAACTTTTACATTTCTTGTTTCACCAAAATTTTGACTAACTGTGGAACAAATGTTAGTTGTTGCATGATTTATTAAATATTTATTTATTTATTTTGTTAAATATTCAGGAACAGTTTCCTCCAATTTAGTAGATTATTTTGTATCAGAGGTTTTTTTAAAAATTGCTATTGAATACAGAAGTTGAATACAATTAATATTAGGCTTGACATGCTTACAAAGGAAAATAATTTCTAACACAGCTAAATGAGCATCAAAATTTTCAAAGCATAGAAGAAAGAGACAGACATACAGACAAATTGTGGAAGTAGATCATATCTCAAAATTATCTAAATCTAGGTTTAAAACTTTCTATTTTAATGCTATGTTGATATTATTTTAATATAAAGTATATAAAAAGCAAAGGAAAAGATACTGAAAGCCTTAAAAAGTTGGATTTGAACAGATTGTTAAGAGGTTTTTATCTTCTGTGATAGTAACTAAAGACTGAGGTGCAAAATAAATCAGGAATGCAAGTTCTTGATCTATTTTTGCAAAATGTTATGAAACATGAGCTAAGCCTAAGTATCCCCAAGGAAATGAGATAGTAGCAATAAATTTTCATGCTCCAGAACAGATGGCCGTGCCACATGAAGAAAGCAAAATGTATCAGGCTCTGTGAAATGAGAGAGAGAAGAAAACTCCTTGTCCACATGTTCTTGCAAACTGCTCTACGTGTGTTATGATAGGCATTCTGTATGAGCAGCATGACATCACGTTTAGTCTCCTTTCTGTCTCTCTCTCATCTCGGTTGCTATAAATCAGCCTGGACTGTGAGTAATGCTGAAGGAGTTAAACGTTCAAAATTTGTGTCTGTCTCTTTTATTAGCTAGCTAGAGTAAACTGGAGGCTATCGTTCAATGTCAGGTTCAGCATCCAATGACCCAATACGTTAAATTGTGGCGACCACAAATCAAGGGCATAATGAAGTCTGAGAAAGTGGTCTATCCTGATTTATTAGGACATCTGTCTGACTATAGACAATCTAGTGTTGCCCTTGGACAGCATCAGTTATTCCCATGGTCTTCTACTTATCAGGCTGGCCTTCAAAAAAAGAAGAGGAAGAATGCCACAGAAAGTTGCCAATATCCCAAGGTTTTGCTTCAGTATTTGGAAAGATTAACTTTTTAAAAAAAGAATCAAGTGAGATCGGCAAATATTAACTGGCACATAAATTATTAAAGTAAATTAAATTATTATAAATTATTAAAGTAAATTAAAGTAAAATTCTATTGTTTATACTATTTGTACTATCATTGGAACTGAAATTAAAGGCTGTTTAAGTTTTGGATGTTGGTTGAAATAGAGAAATAGAAAATGATCTAGAAGATAAAGCAACAAACTTATGTGGAAATATGTTTTCTCTATATATTTATCTTTATATAAGCAATATAATCTTGACTATAAGAGTAAGAAAAATACTATATTGTAATATCTCATTTTTATTCCTTATATTTTGAACTAATTGTAAAATTGTGTAAATCTAGATTCCACATGTTCTTATACAGCATTCTTTAGAGTAGTGGATATTACCTTTGTATACAACTGCTCCCCACCCATCCTCTCAAGTAGTTTACATCGGTTGGATAGCTGTCATAAATGGTGGTGAGCAGAGTGCTTCGTGGGAATGCTAGAAACAATGAAAGTCTACCTGTGTCCCCTTTCATGCTTAGGACCTATCAGTGAGTCACAGTTCTTCTGAAACTGCATGGCTTAGTTCATCCCATCTCATTTCCTGTATCGGATGAGAAGAGTACATCTGTGTTCTTCTGTCCTGGCCCCTTTTTACAGAGGCACAAATGAGAGTGTTTTAACAAAGTGCATCACTGTTTGGTTTGATGGCAGCAGTTCCTCAGATAGAAAGTCCATACAGAGAGTGGTAAGGACAATCAAGAAGATTATAGGAAGCTTGCCTCCCATTATTCAGGATACTGCTTATAAGTGCTATGTGCTTAGAGCTCAAAGTATTGTCAGAGACCCCACACACCCACTTTACAGTCAGCTTCTGTTGCTCCCCTCTGGGAGGAGGTTTCAAAGTATTTCTACCAGATTCTGTAACAGCTTTGTTCCCTATGCCATCCATCTGGTAAACTTGCAAGATTCATTTTTCTCACCGTGTACAAGTATACTTCCAAACTAGACCGTGTTGTTTCTCTGTGTCATATACCATATTTTTCGGAGTATAAGACACACTTTTCTCCCCCTAAAAGAGGGTGGAAATGTTGGAGCATCTTATACACCAAATACAGCCATTTGGTCTCCCGAAGCCCTGCCCGCTTGTCCCATTTTTGCAAATAATGGGCCTGTTTTTCGCAAAAACAAGGTGTGCAGAGGGTTTGGGAGGCCTGCAGAGTGCTCCTGGGGGCTGGGGGAGGGCAAAACCCTTTTTTTTTCTTACTTACCTCTTCGAAATCTTGGTGCGTCTTATACACTGGTGCATCTTAATAATCCAAAACATACGGTAATATATGTGGGTATATGCATAATTTTGTATTTATTTATTTATTTTGTCATGTTTATGTAGTGTATATTGGATGTGGTGGCCTTTTGAGAGTTGTATACAACAAAATTTCATTTTAATGTATGCAAATTAGTGTACATTTAAAGTGACAATAAAGTTATTCTAAGTCTTCTAAGTTTAAGTCTTGATTTGGCAGGGTTCTAATAGGACACATTTCAAGTTTACTGTGTCCCATTGCAAATGAGAGTGATTGCACTTGATAATTCGCTGATAGTGCATAGAGAGAATTACCTTATATATCCTCAGGAGTAACCAGGGTTTCTTCTTCATATTTTTTGAGGTTACTTGCAACACTTAAGAGGCCTTGGTTTTGAACTTCTTGTTTAAATAACAGCCATCTCTAGCCTAGAGATGAGTTCAACTTTTCTCAATAGCATAAGCAAAGGTTTTCTTGAGTGGATACTGGACTCAAATTATCCAAATGCAGCTTTTATCTGTTTCTGATAAAACAGATTTAAAATAAGTAAAGTCTGCTTTAATTTGAAAAGATGTATATGCATTGAAAAATAATATTTATCTGACTAGTATTATTTATCTCTCCCTACCCATCTCTTCATTATCATTCATTAAATCATTTATCGCAACACAAATGTGTGTGTTTCCTTCATTTGTTTGCAGAATAAGTGCCCAAATGTCTTCCCCCTTTATTTCTTGTAAGATATATAGACAGACAGATATATTTGTGTACAAATATGTACACAATTGTGTATTTTAATCATAGCAACTAATCTTTCAAGTCACAAGATCCTGAATCAATGGAACTAATAGTTAAGAAGTACTGGACTAAGAGGCCCTGAAACTGAGATCAAGTCTCGCAAGCATAAACCTCAAATTAGAGGTCATAGTTAGACAAAAATGAGGTTCCATCTGTGAAGCTTGTATCTGTCAAAAGCATCTCGTGCAGTCAGTATGGCTAGCAATTTAACAGGGTCTGAGAAGGAATGTAGCAAGCAAGATTGTCTAAAGAAAACAGTGGCTGAGTAGAATAGTCCAAAGCACTTCTTGGAACACTTACTTATTGGATTAAATAATTATCCAAGATTTTGTGGGATCTCTTTAGCTGCTTTTTTTTACATTTCAGTTTTCAGCATCTAAACATATGCAGTGCTCTGCCTATTAATCATCTTCCCTTATTATCTGCTTTGGATTTACTTCATCTCATTCTACAGTCTTTAGACTTGTTTTTATAATTTTGCTAAATCCTTTATATGGGTCATAGTTTTAACATATATTGTTAAGTACAGGGAATGCATCACACTGAATCAAATACAACATTGTTGTGTGTTCTTTTCCCCCATTGGAAGCATAGGAAAGCATTTTACCTTTGACCTTAAAGTTAAAGAATAGAGAATAAAAAATGCGCGAGAATAGAAAATATAAGATTAAAGCTGTCACATCTAGCTGGGAATAAGAAAACACTGTACTTAATTGGATTAGGTCTGAGAAGATCAGCAGAAGATTGCCCTATAAGGATCCAGTTCTATAATTATATAGCCAACAGTAAGCTTAAGTGAATATAAAGAGTCTTTTAAAGAAACACATTTAGTATTGCACTCTAAGCCTGTATTTCTATACATAGAAATATATAACAATATATTTCTATACATACAATTATATATGTATTCTATACATATATATGTAGAGGTGCATAGAAATATATTTCTATATACTTGAGAAGGTTCACTGAGATCACAGGACTTAATTTTGCATAGAAATATACAGATTTACACTGAAAATATTACTTTGCTGATTTAACATTTATGTTTATAAAGCTTTTGCCCTTAAAAGGATAAATAAAAAAATATATAGCCAGAAGCAAATGTGGGCTTTCTAGTCTTGATATAAACTGTTCATTTCAATTAATATTACTTTGAGAATGATTTTCATTTCTGCAACGATACAAAGTTGGATAGTTACATTTCTAAAAGGAAGTAAAGTCAACACGCTGTTCAATACATTAATCTACTCAGCAGTACACACAATTACAGTAACTAAATTTTAAGTGTTCCAGTTCACATTTCAATTCCTGGGACAAAATAAACTTAGATCCATCTGCCTGAGAAGAATTCATCCACAGACTGCAGTCTTAGCTAAAACTATACATATACAAAGAGAAAACAATTTAATGCATATGATTCATGTGACCCTAACATTTTAGTTGATTTTATACACAAATGTCTTAAAAGCTGCTAAAATAATAAAAAATAATAAAAAATTTCCCCATTTAATGAACACTTGCAAACTAGTATTTCAAAAGAAAAAATCAGTATAATATTTTTGGATATCAGTGATTTTTTTCCTAATAAAGTGCAGCAGATTTTTTAAACATGTACAATATAATAGAAACATGAATCTTATCAGTATAATATACAAAGCAGGAACCTCTCTGGTAATGTGCTTACATTATTTTTATGGTATTGTTTTAATGAGAAATAAATTTAGTTTCATTCATTTATAGTGAAAAGAAAATGTCATTTTTGCAACATCTAACAACAAATATCGTTTGATTTTAGGTGTTTATGAAAGTATATTTAATATTATGAACATATATAGGACTTGACACTAAATTTGACATTAAGAGAAAAGATAAGGGCCAATCCTGAATTGACATTGAAAGTGTCAAGTCTGGGTTATTCTTACTTCTGATTAAATAGGAATAAGACCATGTTACTGATTTGTATTCCAAATCTACCTACTTCCATAAGTTCCAGCGCTGTTCTTCCAGTTGAGTTAGCAAGTAATCTATGTATTTATTTGAGTCCATGTACTCCTGCAGGAAAGAAAAAAAAATTATCAGTGAATTTCTGAAAGGCAAAAAGTAATAGTAGATAAAGGTTTTTAATAATTTTTAAATTGCCATTTTCTCTCTCTGTATGTACTCCTACAGTTAAAAGCTTTAAGAAAGGGGGAAAGTAGCATTTAAATTGGGAAAATGACATAGGAAAAAAATTAAATGGTCCTCTAATTAGAGAGTCTCAATAAAATTTGGAGTCAAATGTCGACTTTAAAATAAAAATTAAAAGCTCAGGAAAGTCCTTCTGACCTATGCACAATATGATTTAATGGTAAAATTCACATAAATGCTCAGTCACAGAGAGGATGGGAGAGAGAGGCTTTTTCTTGTGGTCATACTACATAGGTCTTGATTTTGTAACAACTTGAATTCCTTTGTGTTCTTTATGTTAAAAATGAATGCAAAACAGATTGACGGCAATTAGGGTATCTTCTTATTCTGTTATATAATGATATTTAAAATGCTTCAACAAGATGACAGTGGATATTGCCATTGCTAAGAAAAAATCTGGGTTATGTGCGGTATACGTAATCAAGATGATAGTGCTCGCCCCTTGTTTTATTACCTAAAAACTCAAAATCCATCCTTCCCTTAGGAGAGCATATATTTTTGCATTCATTGATTGTAATGCTTTATTATTCATTGAGAAGATTTGCAGCTGTGGAATGAATGGCAGGCTTTTATTCAACCATTTGTCCTCATAACTGAAGAGTGCAGGAAAGTCCAAGTCCATCAATAATGCAATATTCCCACATATCTTTTTTTCATGAAGATAATACGTTACAAGATGACAACTGTACCTTTTCTTTTCCTAGTGTTTCTCAGGAGGTTTTTTTAGCTTAGAATATACTCTGAATTAAGACTAGGTATTTTAATGCTCCTACACACCACCAGAAAGCGTTTTCAGGAAGACACACCAAAGAATTCTGAGGCATTTTTTAAGTAGACAACTAAATTATACAATAGTAATTGATGAAATTGTAAATGGAGCATGCTAAAGCTTCAGTGTAATTTTGGTTTTGGATAACAACATGGGATACATTGGGCCAGATGTTTCAATCCATGAAAAGGATCTGATTAGGAAGAACAGAAAAGTTGATAATTATGGCAGTTCACACTACCTGTTTCGCTACCCTAATGAAATTAATAAAATGGATTACTATATGGCAATAAATAATCATCCTATAGAAAAACATTTATCATTAGTCTTGGTCTTAAAAATCTATTCAACATTTTAGAATACAGATAGTCCTCACCTTACAATTGTTCATTTAGTCACCATTCAAAGTTATAATGGCACTGAAAAATGTGACTGATGACCATTTTTCACACTTATGACACCTGCAGCATGCTGTGGTCATGTGATTTAGATTCAGATACTTGACAATTGGCTCATATTTATGACGGTTGCAATGTCTTGGGGTCATGTGATTTCTTTTTGCAACCTTCTGATGAGCAAAGTCAATGGGGAAACCAGATTCACTTAACCAGGTTACTAACTTAACAACTGAAATGATTCACCTAACAAAGGTGGCAAGAAAAGTCGTAAAATGGGACAAAACTCACTTAACAAATTTCTCTTTTAGCAACATAAATTCTGGGCTCAATTGTGGTCCTAACTCGAGGGCCACCTGTAATGGCCAAATATTCAAAAAGCATTGTATAGCTGGTGCAGTTTAATACTGTGCAAAAAATTCAAGTTGTATCACTGTTACACTGATGAGATGATGTTGAATCTAATACGATAATTATTTTTCAAAAGAATATGAAACAAATTTGTTGGAAAAGGTACCAGGCATCTCTGATTGCAGACATTTACATATTGATATTTGATAACCATATCACAAAAGAGAGTTCTGAACATTGTTTTCATAATAGAAGTGGAGGGTATCAAGTTGAGGAAGACTATGCTGAGAATTAAGCTTGAGAACATTTTACCTCTCTGTTTTGTTAGAAATCTATGCTTCTATTTTATTGAATTACAGGCTCCAACTTTGTTTTGAAGCAACCATCCAAAGAAAGCATACAGGAATAAATCTGTTATTGGAAACCATGAAGGATCCTTGATGCTCTCTGAGCTTGGTTGTTTTCTTGCAGATGTTTCATTACTCAAACTAGGGAACATCATCAGTGCTAGACCCCTCATTTCAAAACTGAGATACAAATATCCTCCTTTATTGGAAATCATGTGATATCTCCTACTTTGCTCTTTGCTTAGCACCCCTTGCCAAATCATAAGCAGTAAAATATGAGTCTCAGTAAAAAAAAAAAAAAAAAAAAAAAACCAACTTGGAGTGGACACATTTTTAAGTATTCTGTACCTGTCCCAAAAATCAGCATCTAAATCAGTGTTGTGGTGTATGGTCATTGTTATTGACCTGTTCTCCTATTTATATGGATTTTTTTTTAAAAAAAAATCCTATTGCAAAGAAAGCAAGTAATGCATTTGCAAGGTAGTCCATACAAGAAGCAACTCAGAAGTACTAGTTCTAATGTAAGGTTGCATTAACAGATTCTGGAAAGTCTGAAAAGTCTGGAAATCCAAATCCCCCCCCTCAACTTTACAGTCCCAAAAATCAGGGTGGGTACCTTTTGAGATATTTGCCATCGACACCCCCTTGCTGTTGCTCATCTGACTATTGTCTAGTCTGAGGTGCTTCTTGTTGTCTCCTGAGATCATCCCACACTCTGTTACAAAATGATCTCAAATCCTTCCAAACTTTACATTCTTCTAGAAAATATTAATATTTTATAAATTAATTATACATATAAGGGGTACCCACAGGAGAAAGGCATGTTTTAAATGTTGCTGAGCTGTGAGCTACACAGAAGCTATGCGTGTAGCTGTGAGCTACATTCGACATTTCAACATCATTGAGACATCCTGCCTGTTTGGACGGAGGCTAATAATAGACATTTTAATAAGAAAATTCAGTTATTCAGAATGAAACAAAGACTTCTTACGCTGTTGTAACCACAGGGAAAAGCTTATATAAAACGGGCTTTACCTGTCACCCCAAATCCCTCTCTGTAATCTGTTTCCAAGAATGTCCCAAGATGAATGATCTGGGATGCAAACCAAACAGAAAATCCAAGCTAAGAAGCATGTTCATTTGCTGTTGGGTTAACACTACAACCTAATCTTCCTTGGCTTACTTATTACTCCCCTCCTTCATTTTAATTTGTGTTACTATCCATAATTGTATTTACCAAAAATAAATGTCATGGTCAGATGGTTTGCTATGAAAAATTAGCAAAAAGCCCAAAACCAAGGAATTTTACAAGCCACTCACATTATGTTCTGGAAACTGAATTCCTTTTAATTTTGAACATAATCTTTTAAAACAAACAGTTGCAGCTGCTTTTAACAACATTTTACACAGAGTGCTCAACTGATCATAATATTTCAACATTAGCATGTCATATTAAATCTCAGCAGAAAAGATTAAACCTGTTTTATAAACTTCCATGTTGAATCCCATTGTTTTGAAAGCTTGTTTTGGCTAGGCATGCTTCTCTCAAATCTTTTGAGAGACCATACACATGAATGCATTTCGATTCAGTACGAGGCTGCTTTAAAACCCAATCCAGTACTGTATGCATTTTGGCCAAGAAATGCCTTACATTCATGGTCAAGGAAGCAAGGCAGCAAAATAATAATAATAATAAAAACCTGAGAGCTTTTATTATCCCTGTTTTAATAATGCAATTTTATACAAGTGTGGTTCACTTAAAACTATAATGTTTCTATGGATCTTGGATTTTTCTGCACAGTGCTCCAGCCAAATCCTATTTGTTTTGTTTTGTTTAGATCCCAAAGTTTTATTAGAACTTAGAAGAGAAAGCATCAGCTTGCAAATGAAGCCTAATTTTATGGATTTCAGATGAAAACAAGAACTGAAGGGTTGGAAAACACTGACAACTTCCCTCCCCAAAAGTGGGATATTGTAATTGTGATGGAATGTAGTGACGAGGTGGATTCCCAGGAGAGAGGGGGTCATTCCAGAGGAGTAAGAAGCAACTCAGTCCAGATATTACAATGCATTCAGAAAGTATTCAACCCCCCACTTTACTTTTGGCAATTTTGTTATGCTGCAGCCTGATTCTATAATAGTTGAAATTCATTTTTTTCTCATTAATCTACATTCAGTACCCCATAATGACAAAGTGAAAACAGAATTTTAGAAATGTCTGTACATTTATTAAAAAGACAAAAAACTGAAATATCACATTGACATAAGTATTCAGACCCTTTGCAACAACACTTGAAATTTAGTTCAGGTACCTCACATTTCTCTTGATTGTTACTGACATGTTTCTACACCTTGATTGGAATCGACCTGTGGTAAATTAAATTGATTGGACATGATTTGGAAAGGGACACACCATCTATAGAAGGCTCCACAGCTGACAATGCATACTGTAGCAGAGCAAAACCACGAGGTCATAAGAACTGCTTGCAGAGCTCAGAGATAGGATTTGCAAGCGACAGATCTGGGGAAGGCTACAATAAATTTTCTGTTGCACTGATGGTTCCTAAGAGCACATGGCCTCCATAATTCTCAAATGGAAGAAGTTTGGCACAAACAGGACTCTTCCAAGAGCTGGTTGCCCAGCCAAACTGAGCAATCAGGAGAGAAGGGCCTTAGATCCTGTGTGGAGATGGGACAGAGTTCCAGAAGGACAACCATTACTGCAGCCCTCCACCGATCTGGGCTTTATGCCAGAGTGGCTAGACAGAAGCCTGTCTTCAGTGAAAAACACATGAAAGAGTTTGACTTAGAGTTTGCCAAAAAAAAGCACAGTCCTCTCAGACTGTGAGGAACCAGATTCTCTGGTCTGATGAAACCAAGATTGAACTTTTTGGCCTCAATTCTTAATATTATGTCTGGAGGAAACCAGGCACCGCTCAATATCATCCCAACAGTGAAGCATAATGGTGGTAGCATCATGCTATGGGGGTGTTTTTCAGCAGCAGGGACTGGATGACTGGTCATGGTGGAGGGAAAGCTTAATGGAGTAAAGTACAGGGATATCCTCAGTGAAAACCTGTTCCACACACTCAGGACCTGAGACTGGGCCGATGGTTTACTTTCCAACATGACAACGATCCTAAGCACATAACCAAGACAACACAGTGGCATAGGGACAATTCTGTCACTGTTATTAACGAGGAAAAAAATGAATTTCAACAACTGTAGAATCAGTTGTTTCTACATTTACAAAACAAAATTGTTTTGTATAAGAAAATTGACAAAAGTGAAGGAGATCTGAATACTTTCTGAATGCACTGTATGTGTGAAAGAAAGAATATAGCCCCACTCTAAACATTCACAGTGTCTTCAGTCTGGCAAGATTCTGGCTATAGATGTGAAAACATAAATAACTCCTCTTGTAAGAATCACAATTTGTCTTTCTTGGTTTTGGGCCTAACAACAATTGGCCTAAAAGGCAGTTGTCACAGAAAGGAAATTGAGCAAGGGGAGAAGGATAAGTAAATTCAATGTAATCTGTATTTAATCTATTGCCATTACTGGGCAATTGTTTGTAAGAACATAGGTTCTACAAAATGGTGATGCACATTGCACTAAATGTATATGATAGTTTTAAGTTTCTGACCATTGGACGTTTTCAAGTGACTTATGAATATGATAGGTCAAAGAAGCCATGGAATGTTAACAAGCATGAAAAGTGTTTATGTGCTGTGCTAGAGAAACCTAGGAAAGCCCCCCCCTCCTTTAATGCAATTTTTATGAGTTTCTGAAAGCAATCTTGAGTCTTTCAATTTGGCTCTAGAGCTATGTACAAAACTTTAAAAAATAATTATGATTTTACTTTTGCTGCAGTCTTGCACAGTTTCTTCAGCAAGATGGATAACTTTTGCCTGATATAGATAGATCCTTACAACTTAACATTAGTCTTTAGTGCCCTAAGATGCCTTGTTACCTTGTTCCTTTTTATTGTATTTTCCAAGCTCATATTAGCCTAAAATCAATGCTAAGAAAAATGATATAAAAGCTCAGCAGTAACTCTCTCACTATGCAAAGGCACCTTCCTCAAGAAATGAACAAATCTGGCATTATTTTGTTTTCTTTCTAATTTAACTGATTTGTGACAGGTTTTCCCCAGTACACAAATTCAACATTTTAATAGCATGCTCTGCTTGGCTGTATTTCTTCCAATAATTGCATTTTACAAGCATTTGCTACTAACAGAAGATTTTTGTGTGTGTATGCATTCACCTAATACACACATTTGGAATGCATTTTTTAAAAACATGAATTGCTTTGCATGAAAAAAATTCAGGATATCAGCATATGATTCAGCTTCAGTACATATATTGGGGAAATGAATCACAATCCATACGAATTACCCACTCCACTCTGGCCCAGTCTTGCCTTTTATGCATATGCCATATGAGGTAAGATTTCTGTGCCCATTTTATACCAGCAAGGTTTCCAGGAGATAAGGAGAACAGAAAAATCAACATATGTGGTTGTTCAAGTAAACTTTTTCAAGCTGTCTGTGAGGGGAAAATGTCCTTATCCAGTAAAATATAGCAGCCATTTTACTGTTTGTCTTTTCCTATGCTCCAATGGACTCCACCCCATGATTCATCTTCTCTTAAGACCTTCACTGTCATGTACAGAAAGCCATTGTAGAGTGGAGTAGTTCTTGAGGTATTGATCTAGGAATGGGTGACGTAGGTTCTAGCCCATCTTCAGCTATGGAAGCTCACTGACTGAGTTTGGGCTAAGCCACTTTTCTCTACGCAACCTACATCACTAGCTTCTTGAGGTGGGAAAAATTAGGAAGCGCACAACCATGCTTGCATTTTACAAAGCTATAGAAACAATCCTACTCTGAAGGGTTTGGGGAAAAGATGGCATGCCTGGATCTTATTCGTAACGTGTGTTATTTTGGTTTATATTTATTCTGTAAATCGCCTCAAGCTGTGAGAGGTATCGAGATTAGTGTAAATATATACACAACAACATACAAAAATATGGGTGGGGAGGAGGTCCTTGGTGCTTTCTGAGTTTGGTTGTTTTCTTTCAGATGTTTCATTACCCAAACTAGGAAACATCATCAGTGCTAGTAAGGAGGGGCATGTGTAGAACTTTCAAAAGATCCAAAAAGTCTTTTCCCCTCCCCACAGGCAGATATCACTAAGTAATGTTGATCACTGTAACAAGTATCTCACTTGAAATGCTCAACCATCATTGACCAAGGTCTATTTTTAGCTACTTACCTTTCTATTCATCATAATTTTCACCAAACAGATGTGACCACTTGCCAACCAGAAACTGTATCTGAGGGAGTTTTCTGAAGCTTGTAATTGCTCGTCTATATAAAACTCATTAAACCTTTGTGTAGAGAGGCAACATCTGTTTGGCTTATCCCTTTTAAAATTAAGGACACCGAGTCACGTGCATTTCAGAACAAAGAGCTAGATAAATTCTAGGTGGAATGTTCTCTGTAAGCACTGAGGAGGAAAACTCATCAAAATTCTTCAGTCCATGGACTCCTGTTTGGTGGCTATGTCTGTCTTTAGAAAAACATTGCCGACTTAGAAAATCATTCCCCAGAGCTATATACAGTAGCTCCTGTATGTTGTGACCTGTCATGAAAATGCAGACATGAATGATTAGCGATGAGAGGCCAACAGGAGTGCAGAAGCCAACGCTGCCTTGTCTGTAGACATGCCAACACATTCTTCACTCTTTTAGTAAGGCAGCTGAAAGGCAGCTTACTTTCATTGTTTCCTGCAGTCCTTTGTCTTTTTTTTCCGTGTCTGGCAGGGCACCCAGTTCTAGCCACAAATATATATATATATTTTTTGCTGCAAGAATAGGGCTTGTTAAGGCAGGTGGGAAAGCAGCATCTGCTCTGCAGTAGCCAGCAGTGCTAATTGCATCACTGCTTCTACCTTGTTTAAAGGGCAATTGCTCTGCAATGAATATTAGATTTGGCCTGTTCATATGACCTCATGCATATACCAAGTTAGGCATATATTCACATGGGTATACATTCATATATATACAAATATATATATATATATATATATATATATATATATATATATATATATATATATATATATATATCATCTGCCTATCATCTAGATTCAGCGATTAGAGAATTGTATAGAATTAGTGCTTCTAAAACTGAGTTACTGGTAAATGTGATTGGTTTGGATATTGGTTCATTGAGAAAAATATATTTTCTGAAATAGGACTTTTTCTGGGAACAGATAGCAGAACATGTTTCCAATGGAAGAGGTGAGTTTTTATTGCATGGCTGCCTTGTAGCTACGTGTGAGTTGTAAAGTTGGTTGGGGCTAGTGAGCTAGGAAGTTAATATCCCAGGTTAGTATATCTTCATATATATATATATATATATATATATATATATATATATATATATATATATATATATATATATATATATATATATAATATTATATATTATATAATAGGAGATATTGTCATGGGTAAAGGCCTTATTTTTGAATGGAGGAAATGTATACTCATAGAATATCAAGGGTTAATTTATTCTTCCTTTCCTAATATATTCATATGTAACCACTCCTACCTCTAATCCCGCCCTATTGATATAAAAGGGGATACACGCTCCTCCTCCTTGCTTCTATCTGCAATCACTCGGTAAATATAGAATGCCTTCTGTAAATAAATAATACTTTGTTTGAAGATTATAATTCTGAATTCTTTATTGAGTCCGATCCTCGAATTATGGCAACAGTCTGGTAGCAGAGGATGGTTGGCTGAGTCAATAAGAAACAGACATGCCAAAGAAAGAAAACTCCAGAAACAAAAAAGAAAGACCCAACACCAGGGCACACAACAAAGAGATGGAAACAGATCAAGAAATGATCGATGAATCTACTACTGAAACGACAAGAGAACCTGAAAACTTCACTACAGACAAAGAACAGGTAATCGATGAACCCGATGATCAAGAAGCGAGCGAGACAGAAAACAATACGCTCAGGTCAGAAATATTAAGACTGCTGAAAAGCCAAAAAGATGACAAAAATCTCATCGCGAACCTCCAAGACATCATAAAAGATAGCGGAGCAGCGAGAGAAAACAAAATCAACACACCAGAACCTAAAGATCACAAAATGGTAAGCGGATTACCTATAGATGAAACTATAACCAAAAGAAGGACTAATGGTCCCGCACAAAATTTTGAATGGCAGCCATCTTGGATTTGTCAACCCGCAAAAATGGCTGACTCAGAACCAATCAGAAAGCAGAGTTCAAAATGGCTGGCACGAAAAGCTTTACACAGCATAAAAGGTAAAAAGGAAAAATTCTATTCATCAGAAGAATCTGATACAGATACCAAAGAAACACCAACCGAACTACAAATCAAAACAGCTATGAAAACGCTTTTTGCAACTTTCGGTTCGAATCTAAAAATATCAAAGAAATCTACGAAAATACCAAAGCCAGCCGATCAGATAGCAAAGAAAAGACAATCAGCACAATCCAAAAGCGAAGAAACAAAAGCAAGCAAGCAAGCACTCCAACATCTATCCACTCCAACCCAAACGGCGAGAGCGCTAACGCCCGAACCCAGGGGACCTTGCAAGTACTCGCCCATACCGCAAACGATCCCAGGAGCCAGAGGCCTCAACCGAGATGACTACGATGGAAAGAAGCAAGCCCCGATCCCCACCTGGACACCTAAGGCCGAACCAGAGAGCGAGTCATCAGAGGAAGAGCACTACAAGAGAGCTACAGCGGAGAGAACCTTCCCCGACAGCTTCAGGAATGAAATGATCCACGCGCATGCGCAAACACGCCCAGATGAATATAGAAACAATAAAGAGCAGAGAGAACCATTCAGACTAATTGCGAATATACCTACACCATTCTGCAATTATCAGCATATACAGGACCACAGACAGCCTCCAGTTGTAAGTAATGCAACAAATAACATTGAAAACTTGCCTAATGATTTTCCAAAATTGAGAATAGACGGTATTAATTTACAGGAATGGAGTCAGCAACTCCAGGTTGTTTTTTTTTAAAAGAAAACTTATTGTTTTTCATAACTAATCCTCCTAAAAAACCATGGACTCTAAAATTGGACTGCCTGCACCACAGAGCATTTTATTTATTAATCTCTAGTATATCACCTGCTATCTATCATAGTATTAAGCCTAATCTAACTGTCTCAGAAATAATTCATTGTATGTTTAAACTGTTTCATAGTGAGAGTGTGGCAACCACAACTAGAATGTCTAAAAACTAAAAACTGAGAAAAAAACTTTTTCTCAGCCAGGATAAAACCTGGAACTACCATAAGTGAACATTTACTATTACTAAACTCAACTAGAGCAGAACTTCATTTAAGGGGAGAAATAATATCTGACCAGACAATGAAAAGCGTTATCCTTAATTCATTAGACTCATCATGGGATAATTACATAACACATTTGGATACAATTAATTTAGGATATCTATCTATAGAGAGCTTATCAAATAGGTTAATAGCTGAAGATAATTTGAGAAGAAATCGCTACAGTACATACAAAGAACATAGACAGGACAAAAGGGTAGTATCCCAAGACAGATATCAAGAACCAATTGAATGTTATAACTGTGGATCCAAAGAACATTATAGAAGAGACTGTCCAAAACCTCCTAGGGAAAGACAAAAACATGACACAAGAAACAGATACCACAACAGACAATCATCTATTGACAGATACAGACATAGAAACTCACCAAACTTTAGAGAACATAGAGGGGGCAGAGATAACTCAAGAGATAGATCATTATACGGATTAAATAAGCACACTATAACCAAAAATCTAGATTCAAAGGATAATGCCTGGCTCATTGATTCCGGGGCAACAAATCACACTACATACGATAGGAAAATATTATCTTCCTTCATAGAAGATAAATTTGTAATTAAGGTAGCAAACCAAGAGGAAGTCCAAGTCATTGGAAGAGGAAATGTAGAACTACCCGGTCTAGGGAAAATAGAGGGGGTTCTATTAATACCCAAAATACCTCACAACATTCTTAGTGCAGTAAAACTAAGCAAGGACTCTAACGTAAATATAATATTCTCAAAGGGAAAAGTAACTCTAGAGAAAAACAAAATAAACATAGGTAATATAATTACTAAAGGAGATTTACCATATTTGATCTCAGAGGAAAGATGGCTACACAACATCGATTCAAACATAGAAAATGACACTAGCATAGAAAATGAAAATAATATTGATAGTGACAATGAGGAACATGAACCAGAACATAATGATGAAACTATATCTGTCAGCAATACACATATCAACAAAAGACCAATAATTGGAAAACCAATTCATGATGAATGTGCACATATATTACACAGAAAATTAGGACATGCCAGTTTTCCTGTAATACAAAAAAATGATTGAACATGCTGAGGGTGTAAAAATAAAAGACTGTAAAAATTACTTGGAATGCTCAGTATGTAAGTCCTCAAAGCTCAGAACCAAGCCCAGACCCAAAAAGGCAACAAGATCATCAAATCATATTTTTAACCTGGTACATATGGATCTAGTTGGTCCATTAACTCCATCAATTACATACAAAAAACGATATTTTCTTACTATTGTAGACGACTATAGTCGTTATGGCTTTGTCTACACTTTGAAACACAAAGATGAAACATTTCAAAAGTTTAAAGAATTCTATAAACGTATAGAAACACAACACAATGTAAAAAAAAAGCAGATCATGACAGATAGGGGATCTGAATTCATGTCAAAAGAATTCTCCCAATGGCTAAAAGACAAAGGAATGTTACACTTCACCTCTAGCCCTTTCTCTGCATTTCAAAATGGAGTAGCAGAACGAAAGAACTCGACACTACAAACCATGATTAGATGTACATTAGAAGATGCTGGTTTAGGCAAACAATTCTGGTCAGAAGCACTATTATATTCCAATTATACTCTAAACAGAATTTGGTCTAGTGTCATAAATAAAACACCATATGAATTGATGTATAATAAAAAACCCAAGATAGCCCACATGCATGTATTTGGAGTTACAGTGGACGTACATATACCAAAACAATTGAGACGTAAGGGGGATAATGTATCTAGAAGGCTCAGATTCATGGGATGTGAAACAGGCACAAAGGGATACAGATTTATTGACAATAACAACAAATTCATAATTTCTAGGACAGCTGTATTTCACGAACAGGCCAATTGGTCTAAGATACATCTTAATGAGATATTTCCAACTACAAAATCAGACATTAAAAATCAAGATAAGACAGAAAGAGAAGAACATAACCACAGTACACAAAAGGGCAACAACAAAACATGGATAGGAAACTGTCCCCAAATCAAAACAGATTCATTAACAAAAAAGGAAGCAAGATACTTACACGATAACGATAGCAGACCAGAAAGAACAATTAGATGTAACAGGAACCAAATACCAAATAAATATAAGGATTATATAATGCACATAAACGATGATACATCAACACCCAATACATATGAGGAAGTATTAAAACTCCCCACAGAAGAAAGAAAAAAATGGGAATTAGCCATGGCCAAAGAAATGGACAGTTTGCGAGAACTAAACGTATTCACCCCAACACCAGCCCCAAAAGACAAAACAATTATTGGCACTAGGTGGATATTTAAAATTAAAAATCTGGAAGAAGGCAACACATTATATAAAGCAAGACTAGTTGCACAGGGCTACGCTCAAAAGTATCCTGAGGATTATACCGACACATATTCTCCCACTGTAAGAACTGAAAGTGTTAAGACAGCTTTAGTAATAGCATCAGCCCTTAATCTTGAAGTCTTTCAATATGATATACAAACTGCATACCTACATGCAAAACTCGATAAAGAAATATATGTAAGAGCTCCTCATAGCCAAAACACAAATAGAAATGAAACTTGGTTACTAAACAAAAGTTTGTATGGATTAAAGCAATCCGGCAAACTTTGGTATGAATGTTTGGTCAACGTACTCAAAGCTATGAACTTCAATGCCACAACTGCAGACAATTGTTTCTTTGTTAGGAGGGATGGTGATTCACTAGAATTTGTGTTAATTTATGTGGATGACATTTTGTATATTGGCAAACATAAAGAGAAAAGAGATACATTTGTAACAAAATTAAATGAACATTTTTCTTTAAAATCATTAGGGAAAGTAAATAAATATCTTGGAGTTCAAATTAGTAAGACTAAAAAAAGATTTAGATTGTCCCAGAAAGATAAGATTATAGAACTCTTGAACAAATGTAATATGAGTGATGCAAAGCCTTGTGATACTCCAATGCAAGCTGATTTTTTAAGAAATATGAATGAATCATCTCCTGAGTTTAATGATAATACACTTTACAGATCAGTTATTGGTTCCCTTTTGTATATCTCTAATTGGACCAGACCCGATATTGCTCTACCCCTTAATTTATTATCTAGATATGTCAGTAAACCTTTAATGTATCATTGGGAAGCCATTAAACGAGTGCTAAGGTATTTGAAACACAGCTTAGATTTCTGCCTACTATTAGAACCCAACGATGTTAAAGAGCCTATTCTCACTTGTTACGCTGATGCAGATTGGGCAGGACACTAAGTGCAGGAAAAGCACTTCCGGCTATGTATTCTTTCTTAACAATTGTCCAGTCTACTGGTATACTGGAAAGCAGGATCTAGTAGTTACATCAACAACTGAGGCAGAGTATATTTGCTTGTCAAAAGCCTCTAATAACCTTGTATGGTTCAATGATCTATTATCAGACGTTTGGAAGAGTCCTTCATTACCATTTGTTATACATGAAGATAACAAAGCTGCAATAGAGATATCTAGACCAGACGCTATTGGTCAGAGATCTAGACATATAGATATCAAATTCAAACATGTAAGACAATTATCTCAAGATGGATTCATTAAAGCTATTCATTGCGAAACCACAGAACAAATAGCTGATATATTGACTAAGCCTTTACAATCTAAACAACATAAATATTTAACTTCAACATTACAAGTTTTATATTGTTCTGAATCTGAATGTAATTACTGTTGTATGTCGAATCGGCATTTAGAGGGGGATTTGTCATGGGTAAATGCCTTATTCTTGAATGGAGGAAATGTATACTCATAGAATATCAAGGGTTAATTTATTCTTCCTTTCCTAATATATTCATATGTAACCAATCTTACCTCTAATCCCGCCCTATTGATATAAAAGGGGATACACGCTCCTCCTCCTTGCTTCTATCTGCAATCACTCTGTAAATATAGAATGCCTTCTGTAAATAAATAATACTTTGTTTGAAGATTATAATTCTGAATTCTTTATTGAGTCTGATCCTCGAATTACAGCAACAGATATATTATATAGATAATATATCTCCTGCTTGAACAGGGGGTTGGACAAGAAGATCTCCAAGATCTCTATTATTTTGTTAAGACTTATAGATGTATCTGCCTGGTGCTGATAGAAGATCATGTTTCCATAGACCAGATGGCATGATGGCCTTACCACCGGTAGTCCTAAACAACTGGTGAATTTGTTTGGTTTGGTTTGGTTTGACCAGCTGAGAAATGGGCATCAATTCTACCTTTTTCTGCATTGTTTTGCATAGTTAAGGAGTTAAGAAAAGTACAGTATTTAATATTGTTGACGATTGATATATTTTATTCTTTAGGACATTCTACTCTTTATGGTATCAAGTTTATTTTAAAATTTCCTATTTCATTTCACCTTTCACACTGTGTCCTATCCATTGTTGTTTTTGAACTTCCACTGTTTATGAATCTGAACCAAAATCTTCTTACTACTCTCCAGCACATCTATTTATGCGTTAATTCTGAAGACTATTTGAATAAGAAAGAAACACCCATGACAGAAGGTGAATTTTTCAGGCTGAGGAGTCAAGATAAAACTAGCTCAATCCATCAAAGCAAATATGTCTAATCGCATGTGTGCATTTTCCATTTAACACTTTAATGTTATATACTTTTAATAATAAATTACCATTAACATTATATATTTAGCAAAACATCTTATGATTTAAATGTTCTTGTAACAACAGGATACTATTCCAATAATATGCTTATTAGGTTTGGGAGGGGGCAATATATTATAAGAATTCAAAAAATGATTACCTAATCCAGTTAGCTGACCCCAAACAATTAAAATTTAAATCAAAACATAACCAGTCATGGACAAGATTAAACCAGTCAGTCATTTTTTAGACAATTTTATCCTTCTTTTATTGTTTTTATAAATAACTCAAGGAAGAAAAAATAGTAGATACAAAATATTAGCGCAAAAGATAAGATAATTAGCGAAAAAAGATAATCTATATTTCCAATATGATTTGTGTTGATTTCTTGCTATGAGCTAATGATAAAGAGATTTGACTAGGTTAGTGGCTGATTGTATTAAGTATGTGGAATTACAAAGAGCCCAAGTTGTACTATATCTGTTTATTAAAAATACTCAGAAACCCATATCTATCTACAAATATTTCCTACACTGAAATGTTTACAACAGTCCTAAATACATTTAAGATGGATTTTTGAAGGATATTTATGGCCAATAACAGCAAAGAGATATTTTAGTTTTGCAGCCAGTTAGCTTTCACTATTAATGTCTGATGATGATTGATAGGAATTATTATTTTTGTATCATGTATATGTAACTAATGCAAATGAAAATCATTAATGCTAAACAATAGACCAAGTACAGCTACTGACATGTTGCATTTTTAAAAAAGGTTTATTTTCAACATGAAACAGTAGGGAAAAACCCCCTCACATAACTACACTCAGTGTTCACAGAATTATCCACTTCATTTTGCTAAATCTGTCCCAAATGCAGTATAGATGAAGTAGATAACATCACATGACATTGCCAAGAGAAGAAACATGGGACAGATTTAGCAAAATGAAGTGGCTGTTTCAAAATAGTAGTTATAATTAGAAAATCCCAGACAATCTTAGCTAGAGAAAGCACATCTGAAATAAGATTTTAAATAACTTTTTAACTGGGTTGAAAGCTAATTTAACTTTACTTTTTTAACAAATAAAAAGGTAATAGTAAAATGCTCTGTTCCTGAGAATAATTTTGAATGAAAATGTGGATCTTAATAATATGTCCTGTAGAGCAGAAATTGGGCTGATAGTTAATTGACTCAGCTTTCCCAATTCAGTGCAGATACCAGGCTATGGCGGAGACAGAGAGGAATGAGAATAAAAATGCCCTTGAAGGTGGAAGAAGACTGAGAAAAAAGGCAATTAAAATATAGTAAAATTGAATGTTGCATGAACTAAAATCCATTCTTGCAACAGGAGAGTTTTTTCCTCTGCCCTCTGCCCTCCTTCTTCTACTTCCCACAGTGTCAAGCTCAATGTAGCTGGTAACACTTAGAAAGAAAGAACAACACAGATTTCTGAAAAGTACCTTAATTGCAGCCTGAGGTGAACAAATCTTGAAAATTTTAAGAATGCTGTAAATTCCCAGCCTCTGTTATGGCGAGTCAATTATGGTGGATTCTGTTTGAAATGCTTTTTTCCTGCTGCTCTTACTGTACATGGGCCAAGTTGCCTCTTCTGAGAGAAACTCAGTGCCTTGTCCTTTGCTTTCCTGCAATATTTAACACTCCAGTCCTCAATGGCAAGAATTTGTGAATATAAAATGGCCCTAAGAGAGAGCCAGTTTGGTGTAATAGTAAAGGCGCTGGCCTAGAAACCAGAAGAGTGTGAGTTCTAGTCCCACATTAGGGATGACAACTGGCTGGATCAGTTACTCTCTTTCAGCTAAACTTGCCTCGCATGGTTATTGTTATGGGGAGAGTAGGAGAAGGAAGGAGTATTAGATATGTTCTGCTTTGAGTTACTTATAAAGTAATAAAAGTAGAATAAAAATCAAACAAACAAACAAACAAACTCAGAAAGTTATTTGTTTGGTGTTTAATTACATGTAATTAATGTAATTAAATAAAGTAATTAAAAATTACATTTTTATGTCACCCACATCACTGTTACGGTGACTCTGAGTGGCTTACAATATGTTAAAAGGTAAAAAAAAATATTTACAAGGCAATTAAAATTAGAAGAATTAAATAGAAAAGCTAAAAACCAAGATGATGGGCAACCTATGGAATGGGTATATTTTCTATCCCATCAGCCAACCCGCAGGTGTCTGTCTGGGCGCCAGGCCAAGCAGCAGAGCCAGGATTTTAGGGTTTTCCAGAAGGTCAGGAAGGCGAGAGCAGACCTCACCTTCTGGTGAACAGCTCTAGACAAAGTAGTTTTTAGCTCAACATAGTCACAAAGTTCCACACAATGAAGAATTCACATGATTCGCTCTCTCCCTGGCCCTAGAGCAGGGATCTCCAGACTTGGCTGGCTGAGGAATTCTGGGAATCGAAGACCATAAGTCTTAAAGTTGCCAAGTTTGGAGAGCATATTGTGCCCACATTTAGTTGAACATAGTTACAGCTACTTCTCAGATCATCCTCTTTATCACAAAGATAGAATTGTCTCTATCACAAATCAGAACAATCTACTACATCCACAGTTCCATTATGTTCCAAGTTAAATATATTAACCCTACAATACGTATATTCAAGTGAATCATAATTTAGATTCCTCCCTTCACCCAAATGGAAAATGGTAAGAAAATATTTTCAGAATATCTACACAATCTTTCCAGGTAGGAACATGAGTTTCTTCTCATTTAAGGCTAATAGGGGATCTATCTCACATTTTTGCCAGTGTTACGAAGTTGTTTGGTGTGTTAAAATTATGTGCGTGTATTTTTTTGGGGGGGGGGGGCGGGGATTTTCATTTTCCTGAATTTTGTAATCAAAAGAGTTCTACATGCAAAGGTGCTGAGCACATGCAAATCCCCTTGAGCCCTCAGGATTATATATGTGGAGACAGCAATTTTAAAGAAAGAGCTGAACTATTTAATAATTTCCTTTTGAAAACCATTTACATTAGTATCGGCTTAACAGTAGTTAAGCAAAAGGATCCAGATAAACCAACAATTATTCTTAAACAGGAAATATGTTCAAAGGATATTGCTTAATGCAATGTGCAAGGACAATATTCAATAATCGTATCCAAAGGTAATTCTAGAGAAAATTTGGAAATCTAAGTGGAAATTTCTAATTTATTTCTTATATGCTAATATTCAGTTGGCTGTTCTGAACAGTTCATTATAATGGAAATTAAATGCAACACAAGTAAATATTTGAAGAAAAACCTATCAGGGTCCATTAGACTCTTTTTATTATCTTTTTATTATCTGTATCAATATAATAAGATCCTTCCTTCCTTCCATCCATCCATCCTTCCTTCCTTCTTCCCTCCCTCCCTCCCTTCCTCCTTTCCTCCTTTCTTCCTTGAGGCGTGTGATCATGTATGAATGGAAGAAAGCTTTTTAGCTTTCTATGAATTACATACAAAAGCTTTTGAGAGCAATTTCGTAACTGCTTGGTCATCATTGTATAATGAATAGCTCATTTTAAGCAATTGAAAATGATTGATAAGTGAGTGGCTTATAATGTGTTGGCTTTCTATTCTTGAAAGTATAAATAAACATTACAGGATTTTTGAGATCACTTATTATTTTAGGGTTACAGAAAACAAACAGACACATTTTTAAAATGCAGGAGGGGGAGGAGGGCGTCAAAGGAGAGGAGGAAGAACTGAAGACGTGACTGTTTGTAGTACCCGCGAGGCCTGCGCCTCCGCCCCCCCCCTCCACCGACGCCGCTGCAGCAGCTAGTTGCTGAGAGGATTGGAGTGATGTTGCCGAGAAAGATCATGAGGTGGGAGCCTCCATCGTTAAAATCTGTATTATTTGGGAACTTCGGGCCGCCATATAGCTTTGGGGTAACTCCCAATTTTCAATCTCTATGGTGAGGCCCCCCTCCTTTATAACTATTGGGGGGGCTAAGACTGGGCATAGTTAGGGTGGTCGGAGACCTGGGGGGGGGTTAAGGAGGGTTCAGAGGTGGTCGGACTGGTTATTGCGGCGCCTCGGACAACCCTCCCCCCCTCCTCCTTCCCCCACTGGGCCATTACTAGGCCCGATAACTAACTAACATGCTTGCCCTGCCGGTTTTCTGTTTCATGGAGGCAGTTTCCCACCTGTTTTCCATCCACCCGCTGGCCTATATTATCCAGCTATACACCGCCTGTACGAACATTGTGGACAGTTTCCCGGAGACTTTGGGACCTGGCTCTGTTTGTCATCCAGTACACTTGCTGTATGGAAAATGGCAGTTTACGGCTGGTTGAATGGAGCCGGTATCTTATCATCATTTCACCACCGAATGGGATGCACCATCTCCCCATGGCCAGTTGGCCGACCAGCGTGAGAGGCTGGTTGGAGGATTACCCTGAGCTGGTTGGAACATTGGACTCCGCCACTGCCATGAGAGGACAGTGGAGACTCTCTCGTTATGGTCAACCTGTCTTGTTTTTTCCTGGACAATTTCTGGACTATCATAATGGAGCCCTTGGCCATGCCTCACTACTACCTCAGGGCTTTTGATGTACCTAAGGTCTCAGCTTCTTGGTCTGCGAGACTCCCCCCTCTCGCAAGCCTGGCCCTCCACGTTATCGAGGGCCTACCTCAATGACGGGCTTTGGAACCCAGAGAGGTGGCATATGGCAAAGAGGGGGCTGAGGGGTTTTCTGTGTAAATTTTTGGATAAATTTTTAAGGGGTCCCGGGGGGGGAGGGTAGGATTCGAACTAGAGCTGTGGGTTTGGGGGATAATCCACTAAGGGGAGGGTCGGGCCTGGCCATGACGCGTGGCAGGGGGGGTAGGGGATCCAGGGGTGATGGGGGGGGTCGAGCTTGTCCAGATTGTGTTTTTACCATCGGTACTGTGAGTGGGAGGGGTAGATATGGTGGGAGCAGGGGGCCATATCATGTGGAGGGAGCGCGTGCCCGCTGTCTTCGAGCAGTGGCGCGCTCTGGCCCCCAAGGCTCCACTCGTTCTCCAGGTTGCACAGACCCTCAGGGCCTGGGCCTACGACTGATGTTGTGCAACACCAGGTCTGTAGTAAATAAACCCCCCCTCATTTGTGATCTTGTTCAGGAGGGGGGAGCGGACCTGGCGGGTATTACGGAGACCTGGTTGGGCCCGGAGGGAGGGGTCCCTCTGGTAGAAATGTGCCCACCAGGCTTCCACGCATTCCATCAGCCAAGGTCACAGGGGAGGGGTGGGGGAGTAGCGGTTGTTATTAGAGAGGGCCTTAGGCCGAGGGAGGCCACTGTTCCTCAGACAGCCGGCTGTGAGTCTCTCCTCGTGAAGTGGGGTCATGGGGTTCAGATGGGTTTGCTGATCACGTACCTGGCTCCCTGCCACGTGGCAGCAGCCCTGCCCGAGCTTCTCAATGTCATCGCCGCAGTGGCGGTTGATACCCCCAGACTTATGGTCATGGGGGATTTCAACCTGCCGTCCGTGGGTGAGGCATCTGAGGCGGCTCGGGAGTTCATGGCTTCCATGACGGCTATGGACCTAACCCAGTTAATTCATGGCCCTACACATGCGGGGGGAAACATGCTGGATCTGGTTTTTGTCTCTGGACAGTGGCTGAGTGATCTCGAGATAGGGGATATAGTCATCGAGCCCTTGTCATGGTCGGATCACTCTCTCCTTCGCCTTGACCTTCGAACCGCTGCATCCCGCCGCAGGGAGGCGGAACCGATAAGATGGTACCGCCCCAGGCGCCTGATGGAACCTGACAGGTTCCAGATGGAGCTTGGGCCAATCCCTGAGGTTCTGGCTCACGCCTCGACTGGAGACCTAGTGGCCGCCTGGGATAGGGCGGCTGCTGGAGCTCTGGATCGAGTCGTGCCTTTGTGGCCTCTGACCCGGTGCCGAGCTCACCTGGCTCCTTGGTTCACTGAGGGGCTAAGGGAGATGAAGCGCCGGAAAAGACGCCTAGAGAGTAGTTGGAGGGCCAGTCGTGCTGAATCTGACCGGACACTGGTAAGATCTCATATTAAGAATTACCTAGTGGCGATAAAAGCAGCAAAATGTA
This sequence comes from Arizona elegans, assembly GCA_022577455.1. Lineage (NCBI taxonomy): Eukaryota > Metazoa > Chordata > Lepidosauria > Squamata > Colubridae > Arizona > Arizona elegans. Next base: position 112,348,491 of record JAKOOJ010000001.1, read on the forward strand.
CCCATTTTGCTGCTCTTATTGCGTCATCAGATAATCGCCCGGCCGCCCTGTTTAGGGTGACCCGCTCCCTGCTCCACCAGGAAGCGCGGGAGGACCCCTTGGAGGGAAGAGCCGAGGATTTTGTGCAGTATCTGCATGACAAAATCACTCAGATTCGGGAAGATCTGGACTCCGACTGGGTAGATCCAGCGGGGATGACGGAGGCAGGTCCTGAGAATGTTATCTGGGATGAGTTTGATCCTGTGACCCCTGAGGACGTGGACAGGATTCTGGGTAGACTGAATGCGACCACATGTTTGTTGGACCCATGCCCGTCCTGGTTAGTGCTGGCTTCCCGGGAGGTGACACGAGGCTGGCTCCAGGGGATTATAAATGCTTCATTGGGTGAGGGTGTCTTTCCCGCCGCCTTGAAAGAGGCGGTGGTGAGACCTCTCCTCAAGAAGCCTTCCCTGGACCCGGCAGTATTGGCTAACTATCATCCAGTCTCCAACCTTCGCTTTGTGGCGAAGGTTGTTGAGAGTGTGGTTGCACGACAGCTTCCCCAGTACCTGGATGAAACGACGTATCTAGATCCGTTCCAGTCGGGCTTCAGGCCTGGGTACAGCACGGAAACGGCATTGGTCGCGTTGGTGGATGATCTCTGGAGGGCTCGGGACAGGGGGTGTTCCTCTGTCCTGGTCCTGTTAGACCTCTCAGCGGCTTTTGATACCATCGACCATGGTATCATGCTGCACCGGTTGGAAGAGTTGGGGGTGGGAGGCACCGTACTATGGTGGTTCTCGTCCTTTCTCTCCGACCGGTCGCAGTCTGTGTTGACGGGGGGGCAGAGGTCGACCCCGAGGCCCCTTATATGTGGGGTGCCACAAGGGTCGGTTCTCTCGCCCCTTTTGTTCAACATTTATGTGAAGCCGCTGGGTGAGATCATCCGTGGTTTCGGGGTGGAATACCATCAGTACGCTGACGACACCCAGCTGTACATCTCCACCCCAGACCACCCCAACGATGCCCTTGAAGTGATGTCCCGGTGCCTGGAGGCCGTACGGATCTGGATGGGGAGGAACAGGCTCAGGCTCAACCCATCCAAGACCGAGTGGCTATGGTTTCTGACGTCCCGATATAGTCAGCTGGTGCCATCGCTGACTATTGGGGGCGAATCATTGGCCCCCACGGAGAGGGCTCGCAACTTGGGCGTCCTCCTGGATTCACGGCTGTCTTTAGAAGAACACTTGACGGCCGTGACCGGGAGGATTTTTCATCAGGTTCGCCTGATCCGCCAGTTGCGTCCCTTTCTGGATCGGGACTCATTACGCACGGTCACTCATGCCCTCGTCACCTCCCGTTTGGACTATTGTAACGCTCTCTACATGGGGCTCCCCTTGAGGTGCACTCGGAGGCTCCAACTGGCGCAGAGTGCGGCCACGCGGGTCGGATCCCGGATCTGCATACCTTCCGTCGCGCGCTTAAGACCTTTCTATTTCACCAAGCCGGCCTGACCTAAGTTTTTTCCCCTTTTTAAATGGAAATTTTAAATTTGGTTTTAAATTATTGGGGTTTTAATCTGTTCAGCCAAATTATTTAATTTCGTTTTAATCTATTTTAAATTTTGTATTTATATGTTTTATTCCATGGCTGTTCACCGCCCTGAGTCCTTCGGGAGTAGGGCGGTATACAAATTTAATAAATAATAATAATAATAATAATAATAATAATAATAATAATAATAATAATAATAATAATAATAATAAAAAGGAATTTTTTAAATAATGGTTTTCATTATACACAAACCAGAAAAATGTTTTTAAGTCAGAAGTTTTGTTCTGTCAGTTAACACCCATCAAAATGTTGGTTTTATGGCTGATGTTTCATCATGCCTTGAAACAGTTTTACCTATTAAAACAGGGATCCCCAACCGGCAGGCCACAGCCCATTACTGGGCTGTGAGCTGTTCACAACCATTTGCACGAGCAGTGTGCATGCGTGCACAGCACTGGCGCAAATACAGTTGCATGTATGTGCATGCTTGCCCTCCCCTTGCACGGAACCATCCCGTCCCCCCCACTGATCCAAAGATCCAAAGGTTGGGGAACTCTATATTAAAGCACAAGTGCAGAGAGCATAGAAAATGCCCTTGAAGGACAGAAGGAAGAGCTGCTACCAAGGCATCAGTCAAATAACTGGGTCTTGAAAATAACTTGAGAAAATCTCTTGACAAACCCTTTCTTAGTTCCTGCAAAGATAAAGTGAGCCAAGAGGATGCAGATTTTATAATTGATACATTAAAGTAGTCCTGACCTATATGGCATTGGTTGTTTTGTCTGGTCTATCTTATAAGGCTGACAAAGAGGAAAATAATATGGGAAGCAGGCCTCTTCTTTCCGTTGAGCTGTAAGATCAGCACAACGTTCCTCCTTTCTGGAATGCATCAAAAATATTAATTAAAAGCCTTAATTTTAAGAATAGTACCTATAAAAGAGAACATTTGTAGTTCAGGGTTGGAACTGTGGGGTCCTTGGTGCCTCCTTAACACTGATGATATCATCTAGTTGGGTAATGAAATGTCTGCTTTCATTACTGCTGAACAACTATGCTCAGAGAGCACCAAGGACCCAATAATTTAAGAACAATGCCTAAGCATTTTGTTAATGTTGTTCCTTTTCTCTTTTAGTAATTTTTCCCATTACACTTGTGTTTTGTTTCAGGATCACAGTTTGTGCTCTGTGAATGCATCCATTGTGGTCTCTAAACCATGACTTATAAAACAGTAAACTATGGCTGAGACATATTAAGAGCATTTTTGATAGGCAGTCAGAATAAAAATATTCAATTAATTAAATAAATAAAAGTAAGAATAGTTTCTTCCTGGATCAGTTTCAGTTTCAGTTTCAGTTTTATTTGATTTGTATACCGCCCTACTCCCGAAGGACTCAGGGCGGTGAACAGCCAACAATAAAATACATAGATACACAAAATTTAAAAAACCCAATAAAATCAAATTAAATTATTTGGCCCAGACAAATTAAAACACCCCGATCACAATTAGGATATTCTTGCTGAATATCACAGTCACTTTATAGGGGAGATGGGCAGCATACAGATTTGATAAACAAACAAATAAATAAATACAATTTTAATTTAATAGTGTAGACTGGATGTATGAATTCTAACAGGTAATCCTGTATGAATTACTTATTTTTCGTTAACTGTAATACACCGACATTTTGCAAATATTAGGAAATCAATCTTTTTATATTGATAGCTAACTCATTTCTGTCAGGAGATTTGAACTTATGCAAACAGTAGGTTTCTAGGATGGGGAAAATAGTAAAGCATGCATAAGTCATCAAGAACATTTTTCTAAATGCAAAGAGGAGAAATGTCTCAATATTTCTTTTAAGATTCCACAGGACAAGCTTTATCGTAACTTCTTTCATAATATTTCACAACAGGCACCGTTCCTAACTATTTCTACTGTGCCTATCTAATCCTTCTCCTCTAACCATAGAATTTACCTTAGCTCTGCTCTGATATTTGGTCTCTTCAGTGAAGAGAATGCTACACTATCTGTGCTGTAACAAACTAGGGAGAAAAAAAGAATAAATAATGAAAAGCAATTCGAGAAAGGTCCCTATGGAGACAAGGCTGCAATCCAAAGATTAAAGAGAATTTCAGCTTCCAGACTGGAAAAAAAAATCTCCAAGACTTCAAAGACAGAAGTAATTGCATTAGGATTTGGAGACCATCATGATTGTACTACTGTAATTTATACGTATAATCTTCCCCATCTTAATATCAAGCCTGAGCCAGTACTATGTTAAACAGAAGCAGTCTGGGATATTTCAATATTGTTGGATTCAGTATTCCTATCTATGACCAGTGGCCATGTTTATGGGGATTAGAGTTAAAACAGTTTTGTGTTTAACATGCAATGTGATATGAAAATGCCGTCATACATCAAATTTTGAATGCCTGATTGCATTAGAATAGAAACTGAATGTATGCCCAATATTTTTACATGCGTGCATGGCAAAACAAAATATGATCCATAGATTTTCAGGCCAAAGTTCAGCATCCAGTCCGCATGTCTAATTTTGCTGCGGCTGATTAGGCAAGAAAAGCATCTTTAGTTCCAAGAGAATTGAAATGCTGCTCTTGCCCCAAACAGATTCTGCTGCACCATAGATGAGTCAGAATATATGGAATCCATGCATGTGCAAAAATGCACAACATATATTGTGAAAAGAGACATTCAAGAAAAAAAAAACATATTTAGGGAAGTTGCGTACTAAAAAGAGTATACTAAGAGCATTTGTATTTTTGAAAGAGCACATATAGGAAATATATAAAACTAGAGATAATAACGTTTTATAATATCTATAGTATCTATAGATATTAGCAACAATTAAGAGACAGTGGACCATATGGCCAGCTGTTATAGTCTTCCTCCTATTATTATTGTCAGAATAACATAATATGCAAACACTTATGAGGCTGTCATAGACCAGATTCATAGTGAACGACACATTCCTACAAGGGCTATTAAGATCAGTAAAAATTCCAAAGTAAAGGTGGGGAAAGCACATACAAATATATCTGTATTTTATCCATCAAGGTGAAGAGAAGAATTCTGCAAGTGAATAATTTCCTGGGAGAAAACATAACCAAACCTGTCAGTTAAGGATTTCATTTCACATCTTGCTATGACTCAGCCTGTCTATCAGCAAACGGAATTTCTGATTGACTGCATCCTGACATTTTTGCCTGTTGTCAGGCATTTGGCTCCTGTTGCTGCTACTATGACTGAAAGCAGCAATTGGACATTTTTCTCAGGAGGAAGCAAAGCTCCTATTGTTAAGAGTAATGATTGCCCCTTGACTAAAGTTTGGAACCATTTGTGCACGTTCAACAATTTAAGTCTATTATGAATTCTATGCAGATCAAGTAGTTAAATGTATTAGAGTGCCAACTGGCAAGCAGATACATGTTACCAGCAGCATCTATAAAAGCATCTTATTAATCCCACAGGCCTTTTGCTAAAAAAGGATAAACTAGTCAAAGGAAGCCTGGCTTCATTTTCAGGAGTCTGAATATGGGTATGTTCTACCAAGTCACCTTGTCTCGATGGTCCTTTACTGGCAGAAAGGCAGGATATAACTCCAACTAGGATTTCCAATCATGAAACCAAAGACCTTCCTCAAATGGTTAGTCAGTATTAAATCATTTTTCAGGCTTCCAAGTGTTCTTGAAGACATCGTTTTATTGTTCGTGCAACCTCCATGCTGAGCAGATTTTCAGGAATTTGGAGAGCAACTTTTTTTTTTAAGCAAATCGAGTGAAGTGTTTACAGAGTCCTCCAGCTTCTATAGGTATAAGATTTCCTCTGATTCCAGTTAATATCTGAACAATGTCATTCTGTACAGCATCAAGAAGTAAGCTTCCATGAGGTTGAAATAACTATAGCCAAGTTTTTATAAAGTTTTTACTTCTACTTATACTAGTCAGTTTGTGGCCTGAAAGAAGATTAAACAGAATCACCATGATATGATTTTGGATAAATGCTTGCTTTTACTTCTCTAGGTTTTTTTTTATTTTAAAAAATTATAACAATCTTTGGAAAGGGAATTGCCAACAAGTTGCATTGTTCCAAACATTTGGAACCAGCACAATTTTTCTATAGAGGACACACCTATTTCCTGTATGCATGTCCTCTCTAGTTGTATTTTATTTTGATTTGATTTGCTTTGGATTCTGTCCAGTAATATTTCTCAGTGGGATCTGCTATTATCAAAGAGAATCATTCTTATAATCAAAAATATCTCTTGACCTCCTAAGCAAGCCAATCATTCACGTAAATAATTTTGTGCAAACTATTGATGTAAACATGTCATTTACTAATGGATGAATAACAAATAGTCTTTGAGTATCACACAAAATGTAGGGATATTATTATCTCATTTTCCCATTGTATTTGATTGCTGTATAACCAGCCGTGTTATGTTTTTTAATCAATGTGGAGTTTGCCAAGAGATTTTGATAATCAATTAAATTATAAGTTCAGTAACAGTGCTAATAAATTGATAAACATCACAAGCGTAATTATCAATCCATCTTACTTGAACCAAGGCAATGTTCCAACATAAGGCTTAACTGCATGCAAACATACTCACGCCTGGATGAGGTTTGCAAGAGCTACAATGCAGATTTCCCCATGCAGATACAGTTCTATACTCAGCATGAACAATGACCTGATTTGATGTTCCAGTGTTCATTAGGCAGAGGACTAGAAAAAAACCAGAATTTCTGGCACAACACTTCACAGTTATGCTTAGCCAATCAAGCAGGGACTGTATTAAAGCAATTAACTAATGCTAGTTTGGGATGCTTTACTTCTTTTCAAAATTCTATTTTCTCATTTTTCCTGAAAACCTTTGTGTTGCCAAGGTTCTGTCTAGAGAATGCACTTTATTAAGCTGTATGCTCACCATTTACTAGGGAGACATCAGCCAGATCCAACAGTCTTCCTCATAATGGACTAACAGAGTTCTGATGCTCCAAGTATGTACACAAAAATGATTATATGTGCACGTGTCTACACCGAAGCTTCCAAACTTTAGTGCTTGGTCACTGGAGTCCCTAGACTAGAGCTACATTCCTGGCACTGAGCTTTCCAGGCTAAAATTCTTAAACCAACCAAGCTAATTTACAAAGTTTAGTCAAATATTTGGCTAAGTAATATTTACAAAGCTTAGCCAAAGAACTTAAAGTCCCAAGAATTAAAGCCTTACTTTTTGGAAGGGAATAGAAAAGTTAAAAATTTCAGGGTATATAACTACAGGCAATTAAAAACATTAATAATTGAATTCTCTGAATATGGTCACTTTATTCCTTTTAGTGAAACCCAAAGCTTATTTTTAATCAATAGCCCCACGTGAAGCAGATAGAGTGATAATTACCTGCATACAAGTTATTCTATGTGTTAATTAATGCTTCCTTCTGTGCTAAAAAAAAATGAACACATATTCATAAACTAGCAACAATAACCTGGAAAACAACACAGAGCATTACATGTATGGCCAGCCTGACAGAGCCGGATTATTTTATTATAATGCAAGTTCAAATTCAAGTTAATTATAATTCCAAGTTCAGCAGGACTCCATGGCTGGAAAAAGTAATACAAGTCAATTTATCCTTTAGCCTCATCAATATTTTAACATTTGCTGTTAATGAGATATTTAAAAAGGTAACCGAATCTGGCAGCTCATCATGATACTGGTGAAATGGCCTATATTAGAGTATTAATGATAGATGAACAAAAGTCTCTTAGTAAATTGCCCATAATCAACTTAATGTGCATACTTCTGCACCATCCTTAGTAGGATGTGCATACTTCTGCACCATCCTTAGTAGGATGTGTTACCAGCATGGCAAAAGTCTCCCTGGACTGCCGTAAGATTTAAATGGAAGCAAGAAATAAATAAAAAACAGGTAGTCCTCGACTTAAGAACAGTTCATTTAGTGACCAAAGTTACAACATTGCTGAAAAAAGTGACTTATGGCTGTTTTTCACACTTACAACCCAGTGGTGGGTTGTTACCGGTTCACCCTGGTAATAGTGACGGCAGAAGGCTCTGCTCACCCTCCCAGAAGTCATCAAATACGATCTGCACATGTGCATGTGCGAGCGAACCGGTAGTAAATGTAAGTGAAACCCACCCCTATTACAATCATTGCACCAGGGGTGAAATGTAAAATTTGTTACTACCAGTTCTGAGGGCGTGGCTTGGTGGGGGGAGGGGTAATGTGATTGGGTGGGCATGGACAACTTTCTTTTCTTTTTTTTAACTTTTCAAAGCATTTTTTCTAATGCTTTGAAAAGGCTCTGCCGATCAGGCAACTCAGCTGGGATCGTCAGAGAAGCTTTTTAAAAAATGCCTGTCTGCTGATCAGGCAACTCAGCTGGGATTGTCAGAGACTTTTCAAGGCATTTTTTTTACCACCTCTTGGGCCAAGAGGTTGCAGAAAAAAATGTTTTGAAAAGCCTCTGACGATCCCAGCTGAGCCGCACGATCATCAGAGGCTTTTTTTCCCTTTACTTTTAAAAGCATGTTTTCGTCAGAAGAGGTTGTAGAAAAAATGCTTTTAAAAGTAAAAAAAAAAAAGGCCTCTGATGATCATGCGGCTCAGCTGGGCATGGTGGGGGTGGGCAGGGATTTTTGCTACTGGTTCTCCAAACCACCCACCGCCATCACTACCAGATCGGGCAATCCGATCCAAACTGGGAGAATTTCACCCCTGTGTTGCACCATCCACATGGTCACAAGATCAAATTTCAAATGCTTGGCAAGTGACTCATATTTATGACAGCTACAATGTCCTAGGGTCCTGTGATTCACTTTTTGCAACTCTCTGACAAGCAAAGTCAATGGGGAAGCCGGATTCACTTAACAGCCATGTTACTAACTTAACCACCACACTGGTTCTCTTAACTAGTGCGGCAAGAAAGGTAATAAAATGGGGCAAAATTCACTTAACAACTGTCTCGCTTATCAACATACATTTTTGGGGTCAATTATATGTTGGGGGTCAATTTCTAATACAGGACTACCTGTATTAGAAATCATAGCGTCTATTCTTCCTATTTTGTAACTTGCCATGAGAGTAGAATAGCATCAAGGAGAGAGATCCCAGCCTCTATAGATCCTTCTTAAAATTGTGTTTGAAAAGTAGCCTCCTGAGCTTTCCAGCAATAAAAATAAATACCTCGCTCTCCTTGTGAGTCATAAATAATCCTGGACTGTAATCATGGGGAGCCTGGGAATTCTGCATTCTGAAGCCACCAAGAAAAATGTCTGCATTACTTGACATTTGTGAAATTATGTGAGGAGCCTAGGAAGCAGTTGAACAAATTTCTTTGTGAGCTTTCACAGTCACATAGGAGGGCATTAAAGAGCACGTATCGAAGGGCAGAATGTTTACTTTTTTTTTTTTTTAAAGGAACATTTATTTATTCCAAGAGGCAGTAAAACCAGACTATTTTTGTTGTGAAGTAACCAGTTTTTATAGACTAGGGAGTGTTTTCCAGCTCCCTTAGTAACTTAATTGGCTTTTTTCCCCTCTTTGTTTCTGGATGACCTACTAGGCATCACTGCAAATTTTGAGCGATGGCGTGTTGAATAAAGCACTGCAACTGAACAAATGAAGCAATTCTCAAAAATTATTCCTATTATTTTTAACATTTTGCAATAGCCGTATACAATAATATTAACAGGGGTTTTGGAATTTGTGCTGATGTTGGCGTAGTTAATATTGTATGTATTGACTTATGAGTTGTGATAGATGTTGATGTTTAGTTACTATTGAATTAATTATCCATGCATTACATTGTGAATATATTATTGATTCCATTAAGCATTATTCAATAAGAAAAAAAGTCTTCTCTGTACTAAATAAAGCTGACTAGGTTCAGTAAGGTTTACTTCCCAAATTCCCAAATAATAAGTATAGGAGTGCATCCTTAAGGCAACCTTATCAAAGTGTACTCAGATCTTGTTGACTGAATTGAAATACATGAAATATGTCAGAGAAGTGTTGCTGTTTGCAACAAAAGTATGTAGAACATGATGGACATGAATGCTCATTTGATTTAGAGAGAAGAAAGAGACTACTAAAAAAAACATATAGGAACAGTAAACTACTAGATTTTGGAAAAATGATTTGCTGAGACAAGAAACAATAAATCTGAAGATTCTGAAAAGGTATCCTAAATTTGGCTCCATTAGAGGTCTTTTTCTCTCTCTTTTACTATAAGGTGACCAGACATCCTGCTTTTGGCGGGACAGTCCTGCTTTTGAACAATTTGTCCCGTGTCCCGCGGCGTTTTAAAAAAGTCCCGATTTTTGGAAAGAATGCACGGCGCAGTGGTGGGTTGCTCCCGGCTGCCTCCTGAGTCCCAGCTGATGGCTAGAGGGAAAAAAAACTGTTTAAACTCTTGCCGCGGGGCTTCAAAGGGCCGCCCTACAGCTGATCAGTGTTAAAAGAAAACAAATGAGTAGACCGATGCCTGCAAAAATAGAAAAAACAGCCCCTTAAAGCTTCAGCGTAGGTTAATTAGCACAAGTTGATTAGATCGGCTTCCCAACTCTCAGCTGATTTGCTCTCAGCTGTTTTGCTCAGGGCTCTGTAGTTGCTAGCTGCAGAATGCTGGAGATTTCCCCCCCCCCAACTATGCTTTAAAAGCGAAACTGAAGGTAAAGCAGGGTCTTTGCTGCAACGTGGCAAAATGAGGCAGAGAGAGATTTCTTTTTCTTTTTCCTCACTGTTGTAACGCGGGAATAACGAGAGGCACAAGCAAGCTAGTGACAGCAGCTCTTTAATTCAGGGTGAGACTTCAGCAAAGAACCATAGGCAACAGCCCTCCTTATATACAGTTCTGAAATACCCATTAACCAATCACAAGCATTGTTGCATTTGAATTTCCCACACAAAATAGATACATACATAACACCCCTCCATTCCCAGAAGGCACTTATCCGATCTATTGACCTATTTACATACAAAATCACGCAGGTGACCAGGGCATGACTTTACTCTGGTTGACCTGCGCAGTTCAGTTGCTGGTGAGACATCAAGCCGGTCAGAGGGACCTCCCGTCTCTCCTGGCTCTGCCAATGGAACCTCCTGGATTTCTCCAGAGGTGTGGCCATCCCCAACTGGGAGTGTTGACTCGCAGGGGCAGCGCTGGAACTCAGGCTTACCCGATAAGTATTCCGGTTTACTCGGGCTTGAGAAAGCTGTTTCGGGAAAACTTTGGAAGTTAGGTTTTACAATATTGGAGTTTTCACAGGCTTCACAATTCAAATGTTTACGATCTATGTGCCTTCTCCAAATTTTACCTTGCCCTACGTCCACTGTGTATGATTTTGGACCAGTGATTCCCACAATAACTCCCTCAATCCACAGTGGACCGCTGGCATAATTCCTAGCGAATACCGGGGTTCCGATTTGGAATTGTCTTAATCCTCCCTCTTCCCCCTTAAAATTATCTGTGGAGTAGTTTGGATGTAAGCGATCAAGAGTGCACCTGAGTTTACGGGCCATTAAGAGCTCTGCTGGGCTGCGCCCTGTGGCAGTGCACGGGGTTGCATGTTGTATTGCTAAGAATTGATCAATCCTAGCTTGCCAGTCTCCTGCATCGAGTCGGGACAGTGCTTCTTTGGTCGTTCGTACGAATCTCTCTGCAAGGCCATTTGAAGCCGGATGGAAAGGAGCAGATAATGCGTGTCATATTCCTAACTCGGCCAGGTAGCTTTCAAATTGAGTTGCCGTGAATTGGGTCTGGTTATCAGAGACCAGGGTGTCTGGCAGACCATGGGTTGTGAATAGTTTCCTGAGGACTTTAATTACAGCCTCAGAAGTGGTTGAAGGCATCAAAGCTATTTCCAGCCACTTGGAAAAAACGTGTACAATTATGAGAAAATTTTGGCCATGGAAGGGGCCTGCAAAATCAATATGGATCCTCCCCCATGGTCCCCTAGGCTTTTCCCACTCTCTAACGGGAGCTACAGGGGGATCCGGGCGGGACTCCTGGCAGGGCCTGCATTTCCCCACCCACTCAGTGACGTCTTGGTCGAGATGCGGCCACCACACATAACTCCGAGCCAGACTCTTCATTCTAACAATACCAGGGTGCCCTTCGTGTAGTAACTCCAACACCTGATACCTTAAACGAGAGGGAATGACCACCCTGTCGCCCCACAGCAAGCAGCCTACCAACATAGACAATTCATTCTTTTTGTTGAAGAACACTTGAAAATCCCCACTGTCCACCTTAGTTGGCCAACCCCGCATGACCCAGCCCATCATAGTACGTAAAACAGAGTCTTTGGCAGATGCCCTCGCCACCTCGCCAGAGAAGAGGGGCCCCAGAGATACAACATCAATCAATAATACGGGGGCTTCCGGGGTCGGGTTTTCCAACAGATCGGGCAAGGGGCATCGGCTGAGGGCGTCAGCATGGCCCAGAGTCCGGCCCGGTTGGTGGATTAGTCTATACGAGTAAGCAGCCAGGAAAATAGACCATCTGGTCATCCGGGGGGAGAGAGTGGCCGGGTTGGTTTGTCGCCAGCCAAAAGTCCCAACAATGGCTGATGGTCGATTATAAGTTCAAAAGTCTGGCTAAACAAATATTCGGGAAATTTTTTGACCCCCGCTACAGCCGCTAAGGCCTCCCTGTCCAGCTGGCTGTAATTTCATTCTGCACTGGACAGAGTGCGAGAGTAATAGGCAATGGGTGCCTCTAGCCCATTCAGTAGTCTATGGCTCAACACAGCACCTACACCAAAAGGGGACGCATCGCAGACAAGTACAAGTGGCAATTCTGAGTTATACTGCATAAGAAAGCTGTCCTCAGACAAAAGTTTTTTAACAGCCTTAAACGCGGCCGCTTCAGTTTTGCCCCAAACCTAGGGGACGTTTTTTCCTAGTAGTCTATGCAATGGTTCCGCAATGGTGGCTTTGTCTTTGAGGAACATGGTATAACAGTTCAGAAGTCCCAGGAAGGCCTGCAGTTCGGCCTTCGACTTTGGTGTGGGTGCATTTTGGATGGCCCTAACTTTGCTTTCTGTGGGGTGAATGCCTGTGCCATCGATTCCAAAAATTCTACGGAGGGTACCGCAATTTTACATTTGGACTTTTTGAGTTTAAGTCCCGCTTCTCTAAACCTGTAGAAGGCGCTCCATAGTGCTCTGGAAGAGCCTTGGGGCAATGCTAACCCCAAACTGTAGCCTAGTGCATTTGAACGCACCTCTATGCGTTACTATAGTTTGTGATTCTGCCGTAGCATCATCTACCGGCAGCTGCTGGTACGCCTGCGCAAGGTCTAACTTAGCGAATATCTTGCCAGGGCCCAGGGAGTGAAGTAGATGGTGGACGATCGGAACTGGATAGGCGCTCTGTTGCAACGCCTTATTGATCGTACATTTATAATCAACGCAGATTCTGATTGATCCATCTGACTTTACTGGCGTGACTATTAGGGTTTCCCACTTAGCGTGATCTACGGGAACTAGCACCCCTTATTTGATTAATTTGTCAAGTTCTGCGTCTATTTTTGGTTTTAGGGCAAATGGTACTCGTCTTGCCTTTAACCTAATTTGGGCTACATTAGGGTCTAAATTAAAAGAGATAGGGGTCCCCACGTACTTGCCTAGCGTCTCTTCAAAAACGTCCTGGAATTCGTGTAGGAGGCTTTCTTTAAGAGATGGATCGCCAATGCTGTGGACACCCGTGAAGCCCATGCCAAGGGCTCAAAACCACGCTAGGCTCAAGAGACTTGGTAGCGACTTGCTGACGATGGTCAGGGGAAGCTCTTTCTGGAACTCGCCGTAGGTGACCCAGAACTTGCCCACGCCTTCCACAGGAACTCGGTTTCCTTTTTTTTTTTTAATTTGATTTATATGCCGCCCTTCTCCGGAGACTCAGGGTGGCTTACAATGCGTTAAGCAATAGTCTTCATACTTTTGTATATTTTATACAAAGTCAGCTTATTGCCCCCACAAACTGGGTCCTCATTTCACCTACCTTAGAAAAGATGGAAGGCTGAGTCAACCTTGAGCCTTGGAGAGATTTGAACCAGCAGAAATTGCAGGCATCTGTGTTAATAACAGGGTGCGTAGACCACTGTACTATCAAGGCTCCTTGGTAGTCGAAGAGGCGAACTCGTTGCCGTGACAGCTGGTTTTTCTGGAACTTCGGTAGAAGCGATTTAAGCGTAGCCCAGGACATGATTGACAGAGTAGACCCGGTGTCGATTTCCATGTCGCATGGTGTCCCTTCAACTTCTACTCTTGTGTAGACCTTTTCCTCTGCAGATGTGCTGGCTTGGCCGATTCTTGTGCTGTAGGTCTCTCGCTTTTGATTCTCGCGCCATTTTCTCGCGCCACCATTTCTGGTTGGCTGGTTTGAACGTGTTGGTTCTGGTTGGTCGTGATAGTCATGTGACTTGTTATTTCGCGGAAATTGAGCTCTACAGACTCTAACCAAATGGGCCTTCTTTTCATAGCACCTGCAAATGGCGTCTTGGTATTTGCAGGACTATCTCTCATGATTTCCACCGCAACTCGAGCAGTTCTCATGGCGGCGACTTTGCTTGCTCTTTTTGTCCGTGTGGAAGACATCCTCGTCTGACTCTTCCTCTGTACTGGTTCGCACCTCCTCTCTGTGAACGGGGGCTGACTTCGGGTCATCTTTGTTTGGCTGTGGCCATTGTAGCGCTTCGGAAGCCTTAGTGGACGCTTCGTGTGCTCCGGCTTCATCGAGCGTGCCGGCTAATGTCAAATCTGTCTTTGCTAGTAGGCGCCTCTGTAATCGAGTGCCACAAATCAACTGTTCGAGGAGTGCGTCGTCTAGATCCCGGTAGTCGCAATGCGTTGCGGCTTTTCGAAGGGCAGCCACATATGCGCTGACCGGTTCTCCTTCTCTTTGTACTCGTTGCCAGAACTCATAGTGTTGTACAAACTTCGAAGGAACGGGAGCGTAGTGGGCTCTCAGGTTTGCTTGTAGGATGTCCCAGGGGACCGTCTGGACTGGAATTGGCTCGCAGAGGGACTCGACCATCTCGAAAACGTCTGGCCCACAGTGATTCAAGAAGAGGGCTCTTTTTTGATTTGCAGAGAGCCCTTGCATCTCACTTGTTTCCAGGGAACACTCGAACCTGGTCAGATACGACCCCCACTTCTCTCGGGTCGGATCGAAGGGTTTTGGCAGGACGTAGGCAGACATCGCAGTATGTCTCCGTAGACGGCTAGTCACCCTGGCTGAAACTCAGAGGTCTTTTTGATTTGCTTCTTGTGGCCTCAATCCCACCTTCGTTGCCAATGTTGTAACGCGGGAATAATGAAAGGCACAAGCAAGCTAGTGACAACAGCTCTTTAATTCAGGGTGAGACTTCAGCAAAGAACCACAGGCAATAGCCCTCCTTATATACAGTTCTGAAATACCCGTTAACCAATCACAAGCATTGTTTCATTTGAATTTCCCGCACAAAATAGATACATACATAACACTCACCAAAAAAGGTAGGTGCAAAACTGCAAACAATGGGAAATTTAGGGCAAAAGAGGAGAGTTCAAGATTTTAAAACACAAAAGAAAAAAATCTCTATTTAATAGGGAATTGTAATAATTGAGATACTATTAATTGTATATTGTGTTGAAAGCAGAAATGGTTAAATTGTGGTTTGGAGGAATATATGGGGGAAATTATTTGGTTTATTATTATTGGTAAATATAATTGATTTGTAAGAAATTGGATTGCGTGGAAATAATTGGAATATTCATGTTCATATTGATTAATATACAAAAAAGATATTATATAACTAATTGATTTATATTAAAATGTTGAATTTGTATTAAACAACTGTATTACATAATTACATAATTAACCAATGTGTGGATGGATATAAAAATAGATGACAATGGGAAGGGGTATAATATAGAATAGAAGGGAAAAATTGAATTTGATTAAGATTAGAGATGAGGATGAAGGGTAATATTGGTTTTTTAAAAAAATAGATGAGGAATAAATATGGCAAAAAGGAAATATAGAAATTGTAAATTTAATTGAAATTACTAAACACTATTTAAATTTGTGAACCAGCCAAATATCCTGTTCAAAGAAAATACATTGTATGTTTGTATGTGTGTTTCTAATTATTGCTATTTATTCATATTTGTTCTCTTTTATTCTTTAAAGTTTAACAATTCATTCTTTATCTTAATATCTTTATATTTGTTTGGGGTTGGCTTTCTTCCCTTTCATCTTTTTTTTTGTACAGCAATCTTTCTCCTCAAACCTACCACCTCTCTCTTTTCTTTCCTTCTTACTTTCTCTTCCCCCCTCTCTTCTTCTCCTTCCTACTTCTTCTTCCTTTCTCCTTCTCCTTCTCTCTTCCTCCCTCTCTTACCCTCACTCCTACTCTAATTTCCCTTCCCTTCCTTCATCCTTCTCTATTGCTGCATCCTTTTATGCATATGGACTACTCAGAGGGCTGAAAAAGTTATTTTTGACTGGTCTGGTCCTCACACTTTTGACCAGTCCTCGAACTTACGACTGTCCTCACATTTTACATGTTTGCCCTATCTTGTCATCATGGTGAAGAGAAGCAGTTGTGAAATGAGTGACATGGTTGTTAAGAATGCTGCACGGACATGAATGTGAGGATGGTCATAAGTGTGAGGACCAGTCAAAAGTGCGAGGACCTGTCAGAAATGACTTTTTATTATACACATAGCCATGGCCACCCGGTCACATGACCAGCTAGCCACGCCCACCCAGTCACATGACCCCCCCCAAGCCACGCCCACAAAATGGTGGGTGTCCCGCTTTACCAATGTAAACCTGGTCACCTTATTTAACTAGCCTGTTTGCTGTGGGAAAACATGATATCTCAATATAATGGATAATATAATAGAATAGAATAACAGAGTTGGAAGGGACCTTGGAGATCTTCTAGTCCAACCCCCTGCTTAAGCAGGAAACCCGACACCACTTCAGACAAATGGTTATCCAACATCTTCTTAATAACTTCCAGTGTTGGAGCATTCACAGCTCCTGGAAGCAAGTTGATTAATTGTTCTAACTGTCAGTATATTTCTCCTTAGTTCTCAGTTGATTCTCTCCTTGATTAGTTTCCACCCATTGCTTCTTGTCCTACCCTCAGGTGCTCTGGAGAATAACTTGACTCCCTCTTCTTTGTGGCAACCCCTGAGTTATTGGAACACTGCTATCATGTCTCCCGTAGTCCTTCTTTTCATTAAACTAGACATACTCAGTTGTTATGGTTCTTTGTGAAAAATAAGCTCAGGAGAAGATGTCTAGAAGAGGAGACTTGGAGTTCTCAACCTTCAGAAACTAGATTGTAACTTCTGCTAGCAATATGGAAGCTCTGGATCCCAATGATTCACATTCCATCTTCAAGTCTTAGTCATCACTTGAAGTCAGGGCCATGTCACAATTCACCCACTAGCCTACATTCAGACCCCAAGAAATAGAGATTTACATCTAACAATTGTCAATCACCACCCTTGCTTCTCTCCCTTTCACTTCACACACATGCTTTCTTCAAATGCTGATATCTGTAACATTAAAAAAAACCTCTCTTATTATCTCATCATTAATCCCAACTAAGAAAAATATCCACCACACTTTGTTTATACATTCAGTCTTCATTTTTTCTGTTTTTTTTCTTTTCACAAGTTCATTTAATTTTTTTTCTTTTAAATAGTTGTGACATCAATATAAATATTACAGCTGAGAGTTTTATAGCGACTTACAATAATTTCTCGAGATAATATAATTTTTGTTTTATATATTTAATTAATAATTTAATCAATGAAATTATGAATTCTAAATGAATTCTAAAGAGGATGGCGATTGCAAATTCTGTTTATGTATTGATAGTTTATCTTGCAGCCACTATGTCTTTTCTCACTTCTTTATTAATTCTTTTATGTAGTCATTTATTTTAGTCTTCAAAATTTTTGAAGTAAATATATTCAAAAATGTGGCTGTTATTCCTTGGAATCTCAAAGATTACAGAAACGTTTCTGTAGTGTTGTAAAATCTGAAAGCCTCCCAAAGTTTCCTCTGCACCTTTCTTATACCAAACTTCATTGGGGTGGGTTTCCTTTGAGTTTCTTTCTTACATTTTCCCCTTTCCTAGGACTAAATTGTCATTTTGCCTCCTTTAATGGCTCCTCTATGCCTTCTACTTTGACTGACAAAAATGACCTGGCTGGCCAGAAGCCATAATCCTGTATTTTAGACCTGGGGTGAGGAGGGGCAGCTAAAAAGATTTGTTTTTCTTTAAAGGCAGATGTCTTTGTGGCATTTGACCCTCAGAGTTGTTACAATGAATAAAAACATCTTAAGTCATTGTCCTAATCCTAATTAAATCATTGTTCTATTTATGACTCATATACCCTTCCCCATCTGGGGCACCTCCAATGTGTAGTCTGCAACCTGCAGAATTCCCCAACCAAGGTAGATATTGTTGAGGATCTTAGGAGCTTCAGTCTTTATATCTGGAGAGTAAATTCGAGTTGAGAAAGGCTGCTACACAGGCCTTCCTTGACTTATTGGCCACAACTGAGTCTGAAATTTCCATGGCTAAGCAAGACAACGGTTAAGTGATTTTTGCCTCATTTTATGAACTTTCTTGCCACAGTTGTTAAGTGAATCACTGCAGTTGTTGGTAGTAATGCAGTTGTTAAATGATTCTGGCTTCCCCATAGACTTTGCTTGTTAGAAGATTTCAAAAGGGGATCACATGACCCAGGGACATTGCAACCGTCATAAATACAGTCCTATTGCCAAGTATCCAAATTTTGATCACATGATCACGGGGATGCTGCAATAGTTTGAAAAATGGTCATAAGTCACTTTTTGTTAGTGCTGTTGTAGCAATAGCAATAGCGCTTAGACTTATATACTGCTCCATAATGCTATAAAACACTCTCTAAGCAGTTTACAAATGTCACCATATTGCCCCCAACAATCTGGATCCTCATTTTACTGACCTCAGAAGGATGGAAGTCTGAGTCAACCTTGAGCCCCATTAGAATTGCACTCCAGGCTGTGGGCAGAGTTATCCTGCAATACTGCATATTAACCACTGCAGCATCAGAGCTCCTCCTCGTTACTTTGAACAGTCACCAAATGAATAGTTGTAAGTGGAGGACTACCTATATAACATAACTGATCATTTCTCAGATATATTCGGTCTAAAGATTGCAACCCCCTCTTGTAATCTCTGAGTTGTATGATAGATATTGACTTTCCTTCTCTTATATCCTTTTTCTTGGTACAAATATATTCTTTCTACCAGAATTAATCATATCTAGCTTTTTTTTTTTTTTTTTTACAGTTGTCAAGTATCAAAGTAGCTCTGGTCTAGATAATAAAAAGGGAATATCAGAGGGGAGATAATGATTTCATCATGGGACAGTAATGGGTTATGGCGCTATATTATAAAGACAAAAAACAGAAGTCTCCAAATTTGGCAATTTTAAGACTTGTGGACTTCAACTCCCAGAAATCCTCAGCCGGCATGAGAGACCCCTGGCATAGACAATTTTTAAAAAATCTATCATGCTACTCAATGTTTCATTCTGTGGTGGTTTTATAGGACAGGCATTCTATTTTTTCCTCTCAGAAATCTCATATCAAATGCATTTTTTAAAATAAAAGGGATGAAATTTCATTAAAAGAAAGTATTTGCTAAATGCCTAGAAATCACTCTAAACAGCATGTGGTTGCAAAAAAAAAAATTCCATTATTACTCCTACAATAAAATCGCGGGAGACTAGTCTTCTGATATGTGCTTTTATTATCTTCCCAGGATATTGATAAGTTTCACTTAACAAAACCACCTTGCTGATTGCAACTGCAAAGCCATTGATTTTTTCCCCTTGTCTACTCCTCCATTACTTTTGTTGCTTTTATGCTGTAAATAGAAATCCCTGTTGTGAAATAGCATTAGAAGGGACAGTGATGATAAAGTCCATTGTTACTGAATGTCTCCTTTTGAAAACTTCAATTGGAAACCAGTGGAACCTGCTTGTTACTCAGTAGACTTCTAATCATCTTACCCATTAAACAAAATCGATATGCCAGACTTTCGATGCTGAATAAAGGTAAAGTATACTTCCCGTAGCAAGGAACAGAAAGGGATTTATAATTGCAGGACCATTAACATCATACAATTTCATCAAGAGAATGAACGATTGTATTATGACTTTGTGCCTGTTGTTCAATCATACCAAATGAATATTTATCATTCTTGGATTTGCCAGATAATTTTGTGGAGGAAAAGCCCTCAAAATAATAACATCACATTGGGAAACAAAGCTTCTTATTTTCTGCCTAATTTGCACTTTTCTTATAAAGTTAGAAAGGAAGGAAGGAAGGAAGGAAGGAAGGAAGGAAGGAAATATAATAATATAATTCAAAAATACAGTAGGGTCATGGGCAATTAGATTTAGGGAGATCTGTTATTATCAGTATTATTCATATGTTGTTAGCTTTATTCTAATGGAATAAATCCAAAGGTGTCTAAAGCCTGGAATTCATAGATGTATAGTAAATTACAGAAAAAGCTAGAACTTTTTATTAATTCAGATGTGTGCTTTTTATGTTATATTCTTCATGTAGTTGTAACATAATTAATTACCCGTAAATAAACTGAAACATTTATAAGCATAGATTATCTAGTCGTAAATCTGGAAAAAAAATAAATAAAAGAAATTGAGATTTTTAACTACTTTATTACTACTACTCTATAAAATACCATAATATTTTATAAATTATAATAAAATATTTAATTCTGTAGTGCAATAGACACCAATTATTATAAAGCACAGCCTTTCTCAAATCAGATTTGATTCCTGGTGACTACATGGACACACCTAAATAGTTTTTTCTAGTATTAATTCAGATGTCATTTGCTATTGGATCCTTCCTCCCTCCCTCCCTCCCTTCCTTTCCTTCTCAAACCTAATATTCCTAAATGGTCTCCCATCCAACTACAGACCTAGCCCAATCTACTTAGTCCAGACAGTGCCACTTGCAGAGACCTACCAGAAAAAGCTATCATGCTAAATTTACCATCAGTTCAACCACATTCAGCTTTCTTCCTGATTTGCTGTTGCTCTATCTATAAAAGTAAATCATAGAATTAACTGGAGCATATTTTACAGAATATCTGCATGGATAATTTCTGTAAAGCCATTCTTCCTCACCATTCTTTATATTTGATATCAAATTACTACAAAGACATTTCATTAATTAATCACATCCAATCAACTTCCAGGCGTAGAAACTAATTATACTTTTTTAGTACTAAGTAGTACTTGTAATTCAACAATCCTCTGAAAACCATGTACAAAGAAAATGATAGCATATAACGGCTGAAGTTAGGAATCAACAACTCTCAAGATACGCTGTTCATTGTATAAATATTGAGCAGGTGTCTTCTTAGTTTAAGGACAGGAAAAGAATGGTCAAATTTAAGGCGACTCAAAAAATGCAGGAGAAAAATGTCTAGAATTTGAATCCTGGATCAGACATGAGTGAGTGTGAATGTATGTGTGGATGTGTCCTAGGTGTGGATATGATTGATTGATTGATTGATTGATTGAATTGGTATAGCTGCCTATCATGTCAGAAGTGACTCTGTACAACCATAAAATAAAATCACAATACAAAACCAGTAACATAAAAACCGCCATTATAAAATATTATATTTTATACAATTATTATGAAAGAAATAAAAAAAAATAGAATATCCAAAACAAGAGGGTGGAAGTATAGTAACAACACATCATCTACAAAATGGGAGCCATCTTAAAAATCACCCTAAAATGTTGCCAAGTGTGTTTGTGTGTGTGTGTGTGTGTGTCTATTGCTGTGTTCAGCCTTTGGACTGTTTGTGTCTTTTACCCTGTCTGCAATAAAACAAGTAATCTAACTGTCATGTGGGTGAGCTTCTGCTGCAAACAAGTTCCTGAATACAGGGATTAAATATTTAGAGAGTCTCACACAGAGCAGGACAAATTTTTCTTCTGCAACACATGAATATTGTGTAGCAAGTATCTACCTGATGCACTTCTAACTTCTATCACTTTAGCAAGAAAAAAACAAAACCATCAACTTCAAAAAACTGCATTCCATTTTATTTATGTATTTGTTTTAAAAAGCCCAGTGAATTCTGGAAACGCCATGAATCCTTTTCGAAAAGACCTTTCGGTTCCAGATTGTTTAATCAAAAGAGGTTAGAAAGAACTGATCAGTACTGTCTATCACCTGATGTCCAAGGATGTTAAAGTCCCTCTGAAGCTGTTATCTGGGTTTGGGGGTGAAAGTGAGATGCTTTGCACGTTGTTTCCTGAAGCAGTTATTTGATAGAGCTGCACTGAAGAAATCTCAAGATCCTTTACCTTCCACCCCACCCCTCCTTAGCAGATAAGCCCACCAATGCCTTAGAGGAAGGCCAAGTCTCTCCTCAATTACTTTGAGATTAACCCAAATGTACAGATCAAAAACTGTACTTCAAAGTTTTAAAGAGCCATTGAAAACCCTGCCTCAAATCATTGCCACAGGGTAGTTAGCAAGCATAGGTTAGGAAGAGAAACTTTGCATTTTAAGGAGAGTCTTAAGGGTTGATCCAGATGAGAGTCAACATTCAAAGTTTGCTTCAAGAAAGCTGAAATGTAAGGGAGCATGTGGAATTGAGAATGATATAATTCTGTTATGCGTAGTCAACTTCCAAGACTTTGGGTATTTTTTAAACATCATAAACTGATTGAAAAAGTAATTCTAAAATCTAATATCCTAATGCTACAGTGCTACAATAACATAGCAACAACCTGGTTTCCCAAAGTTATAGCTTTGATCTTTAAGGGTGGATTAGAACTTGTGGTATCCTAATTTCTAGCTGCAGAGAATAAAGAGGATGACTTTGACAAATCCATTACTCAGGCAATGAGCAGATAAACATTGCAGGGGTTTTTGAGAGAGACTCAGAAGCATCTCAGATACCCCGCTCCCGAATTACATGAAGATAAAATAGAGAGGAGAACAACCACATTCAGACATGCAAAATTATGTTACCATAGCCAATCTTAATAAAAAGTAGTTTTGCATACACCTGATGTCTGTTTCTTGGTCCGGTATCCCTTGTAGGGCTGATACTAGCCCAGCTCCTTGGCCTCTACACCAAATGAGCTCCAAGGTTTGGAAAATGTTTGTCATCCTGGACTGACAAACTAGCAAAACTGAATCCTCATCAACAATATGCAATTTCAAATAAAGGAATTCTGCAAAATGTAAAAGTCATGCATACACTTGAACCAATGTGATGCTGCTTAATTTGAAGGTTGCAGTGCAACTCAAACCCATATGACAGAAACAGCCATTTACAAGATTTCTCAAATTATAATGTCCATGCAATTTAGCTAAGACAGGGGTGTCAAATTTGCAGCCCGCGGGCTGGATGCATCACACGCTGGCCAAGCCTACACCCAGTTTAAGCAATGCCATGCTGGATGTATCACACGCTGGCCAAGCCCACACTCAGTTTATGACGATGCCATGATGACACAAGTTTGACACCCCTGAGCTAAGAACATCAATCCTGGTTTCCAGCAATCTACTACAAGAGAAAACCAAACATTAAAACAACTAAACAGCATAGTTAACACTGCTGAAAAGTTTCATGCAGTCTATTTGGAATACTTCCCTTTTAAATGCTGTATGTTTATACATTTTATCAACAAGTAACTATTAACCAGCAACACAAAACATGCTACAGTGACATAAACACAAATTTTCTGGTGGACCCAAATGCCGTCTTTACTTCTATAATTTTACTGCCAACATTATTAAAGGCCCCAAAATTCTGCCACAGTATGTATCAGAGAATCGTTTATGTAATATTTTCCATCATTTGCAGCAGTAGCCCAATGCATTTTACACTGGACAGATTATAACTCTGTTAAACAAGGGGAAAAATCATAATAATATCTCATGTTGGATATGGTAATATTCAAAAACCTGCAGGAGGACATTTCAGTTGCCCAGAATACTAGGCCCACCTTAATAAGAGGAGTTATAAAGATTGGCTTTACCATGAATCAATTGAGCTGGGTTTTATCTTTTAACATAATTTCCCATGGATTACATCAAGATCAGGGTTTCTCAAAGATTGAAGAGAGAACAAATGGACAGTTCCTTAGTCTATCTATGCTATACTTAACTACCACTTCACTACTGTAGTAGTCATTATTTTGCCTCCCACATCTGCTTTCACCATGTCCCCTTCTCATCTGCTTTTCTACACATACATATAATACACCTTTTTCAGGAAGACATTCAGTGGATTTCTTTAAATTACCATATCTTAGCAACCAGTCCAAATTTGTTCCAATGAAGTCAATCTACGATTAGATAAATAGTGCTATTTTTCAAAGCGTATATAAGAAAGCTATCCAAATTATCTGCATTTTATGCTTTTGTCTAGAAAAGGAGAAATAATGTACTTTAAGCAAGGTAGCTGAAATTGTTCAGAGTTTTATGATGCTAGATATAATCTGAGTAAGCTCAGTTCTTACTTCTTATATCCTTGAGGAGTCAATCTTTTCTTTTTTTTAAAGACTTATTGTACAAATTCCTTTTATTTAGGCAGGTCATGTTCCTTATAAGATTAAGAGAAAAACTATTGAACGGTCCATAAATTATATGCCTTAAAATCTCAGATATACCTACGCAAACCTGAAAGTCAGAACACACAATATGTATGTTTAGAGGCTAAATGTCCATTTAAAGTAGAAAGTTTGTTGACTGTGACTGATAGGTCAGTTGATAAGAAAGAGATAAATATTGCATTAAAATTGAATCACAGCACTTATTTTTACACATTTAAATCTGTAGTGGCTCCATATTGTAATGTTCAAGTCATTTACATGAATGATTATGAGTCTTGTCCTTAAACAGTTGCCCATTGCCCTAAAGAAAATGTTTATGACCTGAGTGGAATAATTATATTCTCCTATTAAATATCACTCCTTCAGGCCCAGTTATTGTTGAGTGTAAATGTCCCACTTTATATGCAAATAAAAAGCACCAAGAGTCAAATAAAAAGTTCTGCACACATCTACTGACAAATTATCTTATTATATTGTGCATTAACAGACAGAGCATCTTGTGGGATGAAATGTTAATAGAGTTCAACAGGAGGCTTCAGACTGCCTCACTCATATGAAATCCCCACTTTTATTCAAGAACTATACAAATCGTTAGTGTACAAAGATAGTTTAAACTCCACCAAATCAAATAGTTATCAGCTTCCACTGCTTTCAATGACCTTTCTGGTTCACTAACTACACAAGATTTTAGAAAGGGAGTAAACTGGCTCTACTATTACTGAAAGGGGGTTCTACAAATGTTTTACGTCTTTCCCAGCAAATGTTATTGATAAATAGATTAAAAAGATTGGTTATTTTCTTTAAATTGTCAGCTCTTCTGGATTTTATTTTTTTTAAAAGTGATTGCTTCGAAAAGGAGACCTCAGAAATGTTGTCCTCAGAAATGTTGTCATGTAACAACTAATGAACTCAAGTATGCTGGAAAGACAGGCATGATTAAGGAGCTGACCAAGAACTAGTCAGTTTCTCAAGATTCCTTAGAAAAAAATATTCTTCCCAATTGCAAAATCAAGGAATTCCTTCCAGCTATGTATTCTGTTGTGGACTGGTATCCAAAGGGACTTTTCAAACACAAAGGTGTAAAATCATCTCCTTAAATTGGTATTTTTTTCGGAATCATAAGCTTAAATCTTGTCATTTTCTGTAACCATTTTCTATCAACGCTCATAATAGTCTGAAGGCAGGTGCTTTCTTGTTATTATGAGAAAACAAAATATCAGAGTGAATCGTCATAATTATGAGATTTTCAACTTTTTTTAAAATGATAGTATCCAGTTACTGCTTTCTCATTTGAGTTTTTTTTTTTTAAGTGCTGTTGGGGAAGTTAAACTACTCTTCTAACTATCTGTGAGCTGAAAGTATACAAATTAACTTCAAATGGGTTTAGATAGTTTCAGCAAATTGAAGTTTTATCTAAAGCTACATTTCTAAGATAGCCAAATCACAGATGAATCCTGTAAAAAGAACAGAGTGCGAAGTGCTATTGAAAAGTATGTCAAATTGAGTTGCTGATTGATTCGCAGTCTAGCTTGCTTTTCTATGACAAAGTAAGAGAGTTTCTCTTGACTAGATCTGGACAAGCAATTTGGCAATTTGTGTGGGATTAAATAGCGAAGAAAAGGACACAAGGATTTAAACAGTGACAGTTTCCCTACAGTTCTCCACAATACATTTCAGAAAATGTCTTAGTTCGTAAATACCATACAGCCATAATGACAGGATTTCTTTACCACCATTCTTTTCTTCATTTTCTGTAAATATATCCAGGTAGTCCTTACTTAGAGGCCACAACTGAGACCAGTAATTTAGTCATTAAGCGAAGCAGTTGCTAAGTGAAATTGTGACTGAGCTTATGATCTTACTTTAGGTTTGGTTTTTTTTTTGCTTTTTTTTTTTTTTGCTTTACAGAACCTGTGAAGTACGGAAGATTTATTCAGACTTATAAACAAGAATCTCATCAACTCATCAACTCTCTCTTTTTTTAAAATTTGATTTATATGCCGCCCTTCTCCAGAGACTTACAATGTGGCGGCTTATAATGTGTTAAGCAATAGCCTTCATACTTTTGTATATTTATACAAAGTCAGCTTATTGCCCCCACAAACTGGGTTCTCAATTTACATGGCTTAGGACCTGGTTATCTACGGGACCGCCTACTACCACCAATAGCCTCCCACCGGCCAGTACGCTCTCATAGAGGGGGACTCCTCTGGGTGCCGTCAGCCAAACAATGTCGACTGGCGGCCCCTAGGGGGAGAGCCTTCTCTGTGGGGGCACCTACCATCTGGAATGAGCTCCCCCCAGAGATACGGAGGATCCCGGATCTGCGCTCCTTCTGCCGTGCTGTGAAGACCTTTTTATTCTATCAGGCGGGCTTGGCCTAATCTCTCCCTTTTTAAATATGTAAATTTTAATCTGTTTTTAAATTATTGGGGTGTTTTCATCTGTCTGGGCCAAAAGGATTTAATTTGATTTTATTCTGGTTTTAAATTTTTTGTATCTATGTATTTTATTGTTGGCTGTTCACCGCCCTGAGTCCTTCGGGAGTAGGGCGGTATACAAATCAAATAAACTAAACTAAACTAAACTAAACCTACCTTAGAAAGGATGGAAGGCTGAGTCAACCTTGAGCCTGGTGACATTCGAACTTACAGTAATTGCAGACAGCTGGTGTTAATCACAATGCTATCACTCTGCTGAGCCACCAGGCCCATCTTCACACATGTGTGAGATGGTTAGAAGTGTCTTCTCAATCTCTAATAAGACAATTGCACGACCCATCTCTTTTGTGCCTCAACACAAATTATACATTTTTTTCAGAATCTAAGGTTCCAATATGTACAAGGTTCCTATTAATATATGTGTTTTCCTCACATCATAACAGAATATCTCCTTCACAGATTTTATTCAGGCATCCACAGTATAAATGCTTCCCAAGAGATCCTGTTAGGGTAAAAGAGAAGAATTCTGCTCTCAGGTTTCAACTTACTATCTCCAATCTCCACTTACTCCAGTAGTAAAAGTAGGGAAAGACAAATTAAATGAACGGAAACAACTATCTAGATGATAAAATACTATTAGATGGTCCCCTTGTGAGATGTGGCATGTGTAGTGGAAGGATGATCATTTCTTTTAAAAAGTTGTCTTTAGCAATTAATTTATCTCTAAGGTCTCTGGGGTGCAAATGTCTTCATTCTCTTGTTAACACTACTTGATAGACAGGGAGCTGATTCTCCATTTTTTGAGATAATGGAAGAATGTGCAGGTGTTATAACCTTAGGGGTTTTGTTTTGTTTTCTTAACTCCCAACTGACATCCTATTTTCCCTGGAACAGAGAAGACATCAGCAAAAATGATTATATGGAATATTAAGAACATCTTCCTCATACTTGCCAACTTAGACTTTAAAATCAAAAAGAAAACAGTTCAAGGTAGGAACGGCCCATGGCAAGATGATTAAAACATTCCAGCTATAGCATTCCTTCTCTGAAGAAGCATGATTGGCTCTTAAACTGTCAATGTCTTGATGGTAATTGGTTGACTTATAGCTGTGGAATGCATCCTGGCATTTATCCTTTTCGATGCCATGACTGAACATTTCATTTGTTTCGTATTAATTGTTTTTATTGTGTGGTGCACTCTCTTGGTTTCTTTAGGAATAAAGTATGAACGTGAAATAAACATTATCAGGCTTCCCTGCTGCAAAAAAAAGCAACCGTTGTTTTCACTCTGTCATTGTGCACATTAACATATCACATAGCTCACTAAGAATATTCACAATCAATCCTGTACTCCTTATAGTTCTAAATGATTTAATACCGAATATGTTCACATCCAGTGATTTTGTTTTGGCTGAATAATATTCCATGTATCAAATATTTATAATACAGGTGGGAAGTAAAACAGCATTCTCACAATTTATCTATAATTTCTTAATCATAGGCTTCTTCTTCTTCTCCTCCTCCTCCTCCCCACCATCTCCTCCTCGTCCCCCCGCCTCCTCCTCCACCACCTTCTCCCCTCCTCCTCCTCCTAACCCTAACCCTAACCCTAACCTTAAACCTAACCCTCCATCTTCATCTTCATCATCTTCTCTTTACATAAGAATCATCTATCTAAGTAGATCCCATGCCATAATTCTTGGCTTCAAGTTGTGCAGACACAACAGAAAATTTCACTGCTGACTTTTGGAGAGCAAAGGGAATTCACCTTTCTAATTTGTTTCTAGAATATTTTTCCAGGTACTGATCAAGTTTATTAAATTCATTTCAATTTTCACCTAAAAGCAGTAAGTATCTTTTGTCCGGAAAGATCATTTTGTGATATCTTATATTAGTGAAAAAGAAGGAAAGACAGGGAAGTAAACAGCTTTTAAGCAACTTCGGAATGGTACAAATGTGTATTAATCTTATCTGAATACGACCTAGTCTGCAATTAACTTTTTAGGGTGACATCTATGAAGCTATTCTTTTGAATCAGATGAGCAACATAAGAACATGGTTTCATTGCCTGGTACATTTTGCAATCCAAAACATTTTTAAAATGTGTATATAATCTTGGAAGGGAATGCTTCTAAAATTGTTCAGATGTTCTGTTAAAACGCATGTTGCTTTTGCTCTAAATGTAATAGATGTTAGAAATGCCATCCTCATCCACTAAAGCATTTATTTCATTGTGCAGAACAGAGCAAAGATTACCCAGTTTCTAATTTCAGTCTCTATTCTGCTGCTGCTGTAATGCATAACAGGATTAATGCTGAAGTAGGTAAAGGCCCCTCCCCTTGGGAGTGTCCATGCTAATTACCCACAGTATTGCTTCCAGTGGCTCTAGAAAGTTCTGGTCCTTTTGACATATTACTAGAGATATATACCGCCCCGAAAATAAGACTCTTATATTTTTTTGAACCTCGAAATAAGCGCTTGGCCTTATTTTCGAGGAGGTCTTATTATTTTGGGGCACGTAGAGCAAGATGGAGCTCCTCTTGCCATCTTATCTGATTTCCAGCTCTGTCTCCCTAACCCCCATCCATCCATCCATCCATCCATCCATCCATCTATCTCTATCATCTAGCTGTCATCTAGCTATTTATCTATCTATCTATCTGTCTATCATCTGTCTGTCTGTCTCTCTGTCTGTCTGTCTGTCTCTCTGTTATCTATTGGCTTTCTTAGATAATATCCTGAAATGTAAAGGATTTGTTTTAAAAATACATTGAAACAGAAGGACAAGGGTAGCATGGGGTGAATCATACATTTTGGATTCAGAGAAGACATCATAATGGCATCACAAACATGTGTTCATTTCTTGCACTAGCTGTCAGGTTCCGGAATGGTGTGACAAAGGAAAATGCCAGACAACAAGTGTGACATTTGCTGCACTCTGCACTCTGGCACGTTCCAACAATCACCCAGTGTAGTTTCAGTGAAATATTGTCAGCTCTAGTTGCTCTGTGCTCCCACCACACTATAGAGAGCTTGCCGTAGAGCTCGCGTTGTATTTTGTATCAGAAAACTGAGTGGCCTCTCTCCTGCAGGGCTGTGGCTAGAGAATTCAAGTATGAGTTGCAGCAAATCCTCAAGTACAAACCAATTATTCCTAAATTGCCTTGGAGTTCCCCAAGGAACACAGGGGAGGCTAGCCAAGAGAACCTTTGGTGCATGTTAAGGACCCCCCACCCCAAATAGAGGCTTTCCATGTGTATTGTCAGGAATTCCACAATACAATGGGATTCAGATTTGGCAACTCATGCTGAAAATCTTCCAAGCACAGGGTCTTAGTCAAGAGTAAGGGTCTGAGTAATCCTGGAGCTACACAGTCTGGCACTGTGGTGATAAAACCAGGGCTGGGAAAGGAAGCATATAAACAGACATTTCCTATACATTATTTGATTTTATTTAAGTGTTAGTCATAAAGTATGATCACAACAACGTGTCCTTTCCATAGGACCGTAGGGATTCATCTTTTGCAAGGATTACGTTAATTGCATTCCTTTGGAACTGCAGTAAAAGAGAAGATACAATTATGAAGAAAAGCAGAAAAGAAATGTTAGTCTGATGGCTGTGCTCCTTTTTCTTAACTCAACTGTAGATAATAAATAACATCAGCTACAAAAACTATAATAAACTGTAATATCCCTTCCTTCTTTACAAATAGAGGATGAGTGCCATGTCTTTTTCCAAGAGGCCGATTTCATTGATTTTGATAGAGGAGGAAGCCATCTATACAAATGGGCACTTCATGCCTTTTCCTACTCTCCTATCTATAGCCAAGAACAAAATATCGCATAGAAAGCAGCTCTGAATTATTACTCTGCTTCAAGAGAACACAGGAAATAGGAAACCCATCCATGATTTATTTCAATAACGCTGAAAGATTTTGTTCAAAGGAATTTTAATTTGTACTAGATTCTATTACGTATAATGAATTTCACCAGTGTATCTTTAGCATAGTGTTTCAAATCTACTATGGGCTGATGTAAACACATTTAACTGATGAACAGTAATAATGAGATGCCTCCTTCTAATGTACAGGACTTGATTAAGCCAACTATAAAACTACTATTGCTGTGTATTTTAATTAGGAAGTCTAAATTGATTTTTTTTTCTTTTTATCAAACCTGAATAAATCATCTCACAACTCTTGGAACATTTTTAGCTTAATGGGCATGAGTAGCATGCAGAACTTTTCCATTGCCAGGTTTACTGATTTTACTTCCTCTTCTACAACATACTTCCCTAGATAGCCAAATGTATGGATTAGTACTACAAGAGGTAAAGAAATTAACGGGGAAAAAAAGGGAGAAGATCCCTTTGGGTCCAAGTTGGCTCCAATTTCAGATCAATCTTTTTCCTTATGTCCCAAAAGGCAACTGTTTTTGCTTGAACACATTTCACTTCTCACCCAAGAAGTTCCTTCAGTTCTGAATGAATGGTAGCGAATGGAAGGATTTTTATTCCTTGCAGTCATCTGGTCATTAGCACTCCTTCTGAGAGTTATTGAGGCCACTTGGAGGTTTATCTGTGCCCTCAGAGTCATCTGAATAGTGCAAATGGGTGTGGTAGCTTCTTGGAACTGCTGAGAGGACTGTGTTGTAAACAGGAGATAGGTGGTATCGTATCCCTCTGAGAGGGCTGTTCAGTTTTAACATAGATGACCTCTTTAACCCCTCTTTCAAACCAGTAGTCCTCTCTGCCCAGAATGTGGACTTCGCTGTCTTCAAAGGAGTGACCTTTGTCTTTCAAATGGGCTGCTGAGTCTTGTCCTGATGGGTTTGTTCTCCTATGTTGTGCCATGCGTTTGTGAGGTGGTTTATTTTGTGAAGTGGTTCTTTTTCCTTAGGGGGTCAACAACACTTCTAGTCAAATTATTCCCTCACCCTGA
This sequence comes from Arizona elegans, assembly GCA_022577455.1. Lineage (NCBI taxonomy): Eukaryota > Metazoa > Chordata > Lepidosauria > Squamata > Colubridae > Arizona > Arizona elegans. The sequence continues at coordinate 112,380,125 of JAKOOJ010000001.1, forward strand.
TTGAGGATATGAAAGAATGAATGTGCAGGTTGCTCAGACACATTCTAAAAGTTAACCGAACAGAGTCTTTTCCGGCATCTTTCTTGATTATATTTTCTCATTTTTATCCTGAAGGCATCTGATAGCATGTACTGAATGTGGCAATGTTATTTTCAGTGGAAAAACAATCTGACAGTTTCTTAGCAGGAGACAGATTTTTTCCTTCTTTCAAACATGTTTCTAGAATAACAGCCTTAAGTATTTCCACTGACAGATTACATCTTCTATTTTCTGTACTTGCTAGTAGACTGGAAGCACATTATGATTGTGGGGGTGGGGGAGTGTGGTTACTTGGCTGTATTTTTATTTCTTTCAAGACATGTATGGGCCATGATCATTATAAGAAATGCTGATTAGGCAAAAAAGGGTGCAAAGGGGTTGTAAGCTTTTGCTGTCTTTGCTCTAACTATTCCAACAGCTGTTTTAGGCTGCTTTTCCATTTAGTTCCTTGCCTTATTCCTTAAACACAAAATCTAATATTCTGGGAAGTCCTAGATCAGTTTGTCATTGGAAGGTCTTGTGGTTCATGACTCTTGCAGTTAAATCTGCTGCGTATTCATCAGCCCCTTTAGTGTCAATCTTGAGGATTTTAATCATGCTCATGACTTTATTCCCTTTTAGTTTTCCCCACTTTGCACAAATTGCAAGGATTTTACATGTAAGACTTCATAAGTCCTCATATACATAGTCATAATACCTTCTCATAATCCTTCTCATCTTTCCTATTACCTTCTCCTATTGTTGTCTATGACCATCACTTTGTTGTTTGTACGTACACTGAGAGCTTATGCAATGGAGACAAATTCCTCGTGCGTTGAAACACACTATAATAAATAAAAATATTCTATAGGCAGAGATAGAAAAGAAAAAAGAATGTTTATTTTACTCTAGTGGATAAGAATCAAATAACATCACTTAAGAACTAGAAGAAGGTAGGCTGGTTGGACTACCTATTCCAACAAAATTGAGTTGTGCTAATGTCTTATAAAACACTCTGTTGTGAAACTCTTTGGTTTAAGAGTCCGTGTCAGTAAATTTCTCAGTTATGGAGTATTCCAGACAATAAGAATTACCTCTCTCCCTGACCTGGATAACTTCATGGTATGGGTTTCTACCTGAAAGATCAGTCCAAAGGCAAAGAAATCGGTATATTTCTTTCACACAGAAAACGGTCTATTTTAAGATTTTTCCAGAGCATATTTCTCTTTTTTCTCCCCAATAAATCAAACTAATTCTTGAAAAGAAAACAAATCAAGCACACAAACAATATTAGGAGAACCGAAACTTGTACTTCAGGTTGTTCTTGTCCATAACTTGTACTGCCTTTCTTTTTTTCAGACAGTTAAAAAAAAAATAGCACTGTTCACATGAGAAAAAATAGACTGAACTCTGAAGAATTTACAAGCTTTCCTCTGATGGGGCAATTGTGAGGAATGAAGAGAGCAATGTGTTGCTTCCTTATCAAGGAGATGAATAAGCAGGAAATGCATGACACCTAAAAGTTTCTAGAGAACTTTGTTTATTTCATCAGTATACAGTGTAATTGGGAACATCAACTGCTATCATCTATCATCTCTCTGAATCTAAATGCCAAGGATTTTGAGAGGTCTTTAAAGTGAAAATTGCTGTAAAGAGGACCCCAGTGTCATTCAGAATACACTCTGAAATACTTCTCTTTCACTTCAAAAATTTATCTCCTCTTCATTTATGCCTCCGGTTATGAATCACAATTCAGAACATTTCAAATGAAGCTTTAAATAATACTGAATAGTACAAGCAGCTAAGTTATGAATCACTAAATAATATTTGTTCATAATTACTTCAGCTACTTCATAAATGCTGGCAGGAGTTGGGCATTGGAAAAATGCCCAGGTCCACAGTACTCTAGAATCAAAATCTGCATAAGATACACCTGCTCTACTATCTGATTCTAAGATTTTCTTGAACATTTTCCTGCCCTTTTCAGTTTGCAGCCAGGAACAGCATTTCTGGACATTTTAATTTAGGGACTGAAAATTCCATTGAAAATGGCAGACCTGAAAGCTTCATCTCATTCCTTTTTCCAGTTAGGAACTGGGAAAGATATTTTTGCAAAGTAAACAAATAATTAAGATTGGCAGAGGTATAACATTCCTATCAGAAGGAAGGAGTGCCACCATTATTTGATGGTTTGCTGCCATTTTTTTTTTTCTCAGCAATTTTGAGGGACTTCAAAGTGCAACAATAATTTTGAGCTCTGGATCCTTTCCTATCCCAAATCCTATCACTTGGCATAAACTGGCAAATGCATGTTCAATAACTGTTTGCTCTCTCATTAAATTTCCTTATTTGATATTTCTTTAACTTTCTCATCTTGTCAATGCACAACAGATCCTTAAGAAGTGAGTCAGAGCAACCTCACAAGGTGTTTTCCATCACTCTGTTGACAAGTTGCCTGTTGTTGAGATGAGGAGCACAACTTACTTTGGGGAGATGCTCAGTATGGCCCCATAGTCTTCTTATACCTTCTACTGCACAAGAGCAGTATTTGCAGTTGTCAGAGCAAACTATTTTAACCTGAGAATTGGTGAAGATTTCCATGCTGATGGCGACGCAGTGGCACAGTGGCTTAATGATATTGGAACTGTCGGCTAGAAAGGGTCTGCATTCCAGCAGTTCGAGTCTGACTCCATGAGACAGAATGAGCTCCTGCTGCTCGCTCCCCAGCTCCTACCCACCCAGCAGTTTAAAAGCATGCACTATTGCAAGTAGATAAATGGGTACCACTTCAGTGGAAAAAAACCTATCTGCATTCATGGGTGCAGAGAGAAGAAGCCAGAGCTAGACTAGACTGGAGGCAATGCAACACAAGGCAAGGCGAGGCAACCTGGTAGAGGAGCCCAAAAGAGTCAGCAACCTGAATGCTGCTAGTCAGCTGGTGTAAGCTAGTTCACCCCCTGCAGTGTACCAAGGATAGGCACACAAGTGCTGAACAGTATGAACTAGCAATTTAGGATATCAGGACTGCATTGTGTCTAGCATTTCCCTAACATTATACCCATACACTAAATAAATCCATGCTGATCTACTGCCAGAGGAAGACCTCTTTGTAGAATGCCCTAGTACTGCCCTTCTTCTGTGATAATATCTAGCATTTAAAAGCATAAAATCAGTGGTGGGATTCAGCCAATTTGCACCGATTCGGGAGAACCGGTTGTTAACTTTCTAAGCAGTTCGGAGAACTGGTTGTTGGAAGAAATCTTATTTTCTTTTTTTCCACTTTACAGGGCTAATCCTGTAAAGAAGGCAGGAAGGAAACATTCTGGTGTTGTTTCTAGCCTAATCTTTATTGCCCTGCTTACAGAAACTACCTCTGTGGTTAACCCTTATTACATTGTAACAGCTAAGGTGAAGCGTCCATCGACGTAAGTGATGGCCATGAGTTGGCCATGCCCACATGGTCACATGACTACTGAGCCACGCCTATCCAGCTGGTCATTAGGGCAGAGAACCGGTTGTTAAATTATTTGAATCCCACCACTGCATAAAATGCCTCAGCACAAACAAAATAGTTCCTTACTCCCTTGTATGTTGCTTAAGTGACATCCAGGCTAAGTCATTTGCTCACTTAATACAAGACATAAAGTGCCATAATTTAGGATGTTAACTGAAAAACTTAACCTCAGTTTTTTAGTCAGCAGTCTTGGATGCTTCTAGGCAGTACGTTTATTAATGCACGCACTGTCCAGTCCTCATCAAAACATTCTCGTGTATTACATTTAAAAAGCCCTTATCCTGCAATTCTTCTTCATGATAAGGATTTTAATATCTGAATTGGTTTAGAGAGGCAATTTGTAAAGCAGATTATTCTGGTAAAGTGGATGAGAGGAAATTGTCTCTAATTATTTCAGTAAATGAGCTTTATGAAAAACTCAGTAATCAAGAAACGCTGTTACGGAAAACAGCTTAGGGGATGGAATTTTTAAGAAATGCAGTCCATAATCAAGCCATTAAAAGATGGTATCTTGTGAACAGCATCTTATCCTTAGTGTAGAAGATTACATGTCAGGTAAAATAATAGGGGAAAAAAAAGGAATTTAAGTATGAAACAAATATATGTATCATAACTATGCTCATTTTTGTGGGTTCTGAAATCAATACGTTCGGGATAAATCAACATGGCTTTTTTGCATCTATAATTTTTACACATTTACATTTGCTTTGATTTGTTTTTTAAAACCTAGGCATCTGCTGGGGGCGGTGGGGGGGGGAAGGACTGAGATGTGCATCATGGCACAAAAAAAACATGATTTACATTTTTACAATAGATTTTTTGGGATGCAAATTCATAAGGGTCAAGTTTGTGTCATGATGTCACCACACCTACATTGTCATTGTCATTGTCACCTACATTGTCATATAATCTCAGTTTGCTTGCAGATGCCAATGATTATAAATGTAAATGGTACATCCAGATAAAATGCTGTCTTCCTCCATTACAAAATTGCCCAATTTAAATAAATCAGACACTTTACAGCATAAAAAGGAAAAAGCCAAGAATAAAGTCCAGTAGTTTTCATTTAAATGTCGATTGGGTATTGCATTTTTAGCCCACTGAGATAAAGATTAGGGGATGCTTGGCACATGGAAATACTGAGAACATGTCTGAACATGTTTGGCTCTGTGCTACATGGTTGCCCTAATCATTGTCAGAGTCCCATCAGTCACTCCCAAGCAAAAAAATTACGTTACAGAATCTCAGAAATAGGTTACGGGTAGTCCTAAAGTTACAACCACAATTCAGCCCAAAATTTCTATTGCTAAACGAAACAATTGTTAAGTGAATTTTGTCTCATTTTACAACCTTTCTTGCCACAATTGTTAAGTGAATCACTGCAATTGTTCAGTTAGTAACATGGTTGTTAATTGAATTTGGCTGGTGAGTTCTTGTACAGCTTGTCAGAAGGTCACAAAAGGTTATTCCAAATATTCTCCAGGGTAGTTGTTGTTTTTTAGCTAAATCCACATCCCTGATCAGAATCTAAATGAATTGCTCTGCCTCTCCTGATAGAATTGCAGATAATTTCTCTTTGGAATAAGGAGAAGTCAGAGTTTTTCATCATCTAATCTCCTGAACTTTCCTCAAAGCTGCTCTACATAATGAGAAGGAGGCCCCTCTGTACAGAGAAGAGAGACATGGGTTTTTCCAACATGTATCCTAATCAGTTATATTTTTCTTAATTAAAGGTCACAATAACAAAAATGAACTCCAGCATCAATTACCTCTTGGTATAAATAGTAAAATGGCAATGATTTTTATTGATTTATACAATCCTATCCCAATGTTCCATTAGTATGCACAACAGTTGCATCCAAAGAAGAAATGCAACAGTTCTATGTTGACATTCAAAAAGTGCTATATGCATTCTGTAAAAATTTAACACAAAAACAGAGACTTAGTAGAAGCAAAAATCATCAGTAGATTTGGTTTTGTGGGTTGACATTTTTAACAGTTTTCGCTATGAATTGAGTTTTGTAAACAACTTAGATTCTACTGGAACAGATGGCCATACGCAAAATAATTAAAGAAAGAAAATCAGCTGAGGATCAGCAATACATGATATATGTAACTCAAATGTTGCTTGTCCAGTTAACATCTCCATATAGATTGTCCCACACAACTCAATGGATTGTTTTGTGTAGACAATGATGGAACCCATAGTTAGTTCTTTTAAACTTTACTGGGTTCAGACTATGGCTTAGATTATCTACTACCTTTTTCAAATCTGAATTTTGAAATACCAAAAATAACACAGCATCCAGGAAATAGGATTTCAACTGTTATATGCAATAAAGTAAGGAACAGATTTGACTTCATGGTAAAACAATCAGATGAATTATGGGAAGAACTGAATGACCAGAAGCAAATCAAAACTAGATGGAAGAGTTACTGAAGAATTGTGTGATTGGAATGTTCTTCAACCACTTAACTAACAGAAATCTGAAGCAGAAAGATACATTGTAAGATGAAGTTATATGCCATTTTAATATCAAGGGTAGAAAAATAAAAGCTATTGTTTTTTTCTATAACTATCCATGCCTATGAAAATTGGAAAGTTTAGAAAAGCAAATAAAAGATGGCTATTCTATATACCTTGGACAGCAAAAATAAAAAATCCAGGAGATTTTAGACCACATCAAGCCAGAAATATCACTGGAAACTAAGATTACCAACTTGAGGCTTATTTTGGCCATGCCACGTGTTTCTTTTTTATATATAAGTTTTTTATTGATTTTACAACAACAACACAACACAACACAACACAACATACAAAACACAAACACATAATATGTGTTTCTTTTTACATATCAGTTTCGTTCCTCTTACTTTGCTAAAAATGGAAGCTAGAAAATGAGGTCCGCAAAAAAGGGGGAAAAAACCAACATTCAATACTGTAGAAACCAAGAAACTACATAATGGGTATAATTGGAATATAACATTTACACAACTCTTTTGCAAATTACTTCTTTTAAATATTTTGTTACATTTGAATAGTTTTGTTTCAAGTCCCAAAGAACTAGTGTACAGATCCCTTAATATATAAATCTAACTCTGTTGTAAAATTATTTTATCACGGAAAAGATTTCTGTACACACTGGGGTAAAAAAAAACCTTCATACTCTCAAGTGCTTATAACCACATCTGGTGAATTTACTCATATAATTCATGCACTAGTAAAAGTAGGAAAGCAAAACAAAGCCACAGTTTAGATAAATGCGTCCTTCCATTCCAGTTGGCAGATTTTACAAATTTGAGCTGATGTCCAGTGACAGAAATGTAGAGATCAATTTTATGGTATTAAACAGACATGGAAGAAACTATTAAGCATGCTTTATGCACATGCAATACATTTATAAATAGGATCAGGCAGAAATAATATACATTAAATTACATTGAAATAATAAAAACAATATTATGGTTTGGTTTTTCTTTTAAAAAGCACCTTTTTTGTCTGTAGTTATCATATAACAGTAGAGAACACTAGTCACAAACATACTAACTTGTGCTGAGAACCGTTGCTCAGAGCTGTGTAGTCATTCCCTTAGTATTTCATTTTCCCAATAAAAAACAAAATGTTTCTCCAAAGCAGAGAAGAACTGGTTTTCACATAGTAATTCCTTTTTATAAAATAGTTATAGCTGACCTTTAAAAGCAAGAGGTTTTTATAGATGGTGCAATATTATCTGTACCTATGTCCCTTTAATAAATATCATCACTATTTTTCTTTTTTAACCTACTTTTATATTCAAGATCTAAGTCTGCAGTTATTCCTTTTTTTGCTAAACCTGAGACAACTTCCTTTAACAATACAAAGCAATAAACTTTTTTTTTACTAGGACTTTCCCACAAATGCAGGATCTCCTTTTCAAGGAGTAATGATCCATTGGTTGTGACAAGAATTGATTGATAGGCTTGTCACCCAAGTCTGATTTTGTGGGCTGCGAGAGAGAGTGACTTGGTCCAAGTCATCCAGCCAGGCTTTTATGCCTAAGGCAGGACTAGAACTCTCAATCTCCTGGTTTCTAGCTTGGTGCCTTAACCACTAGACCATAAATATTATAAGAAGCAGTTTTTGCAGCTGATTAACTAAGAAATATGATGGATAAAACAATGCCATACTACAAGAAAGACTGGTAATATATCAAATGCATTTGCTATTTTTTAAGATTCTCAAGCTAGCTGACTGCAGCAAACTAAACTTGATCTTGAAAATATTTTGGACTATCTCGGGCAGTGGTTGGACTAGAAGACCTCCAAGATCACTTCCAACCCTATGATTGATCTCTTGTGTGCTACCCATGGTGTTATTCCCATAGAGTTCCTGCAACTTCATTTCTGATTCTAGAGTGGAGTGGAGGAGAATGGAATGGAATGGAATGGAATGGAATGGAATGGAATGGAATGGAATGGAATAGAATAGAATAGAATAGAATAGAATAGAATAGAATAGAATAGAATAGAATAGAATAGAATTTATTTAGCTAAGTGTGATTAGACACACAAGGAATTTGCCTTAGGTACAGGAGGTCTCAATGTATTCAAAAATTCTTTGATCTTCTCCCTGCATTATAAATATTATTTTTTTATTTGATCAGAAGTGACTTTAACTTGATAAAACATAAAATGGCAAAATTCAAGAAAAGATGATGAGCTAGACATTGTTCTGCATGTGACTAATATCAGTACCACATCCCAACTGGGCATTATACATTCAGCATAGCTGAATGAACTGAACTGAACTGAACAGTCAGAACTGAAGAAGCTTCTTGGGTGAGAAATGAAATGTCTTCAAGGAAAAACAAAGGCAATTGCCTTTTGAAAGAAGTGCCTTTGGGACAACCATGACCTGGATGACTGAGAATCTCCGTAGACGTACAGCTGAATAGGGCACCATCAATTGTCTGAAAAAATAAGTGACTGTAGCTGTTAGTCCTAAAGATTAAACAAAAAGTTGGCACCCATGTGCCCATATATTAAACATGGAAGCAATATTTATGCATGCTCCAGCTGCATTCAAATACACACCTCCTGACATAGGAGCAAATCTAATGAAAGGGAGAAATATATTAATTATTATGCATGGATTTTCTATAAACTTGGTTCACAACTTACTGCTTTTGCTTCTGATGCCCCCCTCTAGTTCTAAGTAATCTGTAGTATTTCTTCTAAAAATTCATATTTATTTGGGGGGGGGGGCTAGAACATCGAGGCTCTATTAGAATCCATCATATTTAATGTGATACTTTTTCAAGTTTACTTAATTTGACTATAAGCCCAAGAGTTTAAAAATGCTTAAGAATTCAAGATAGGGAATCTTTGGAAAGAGTGTTTTGAAACATCACTGTAGGTGTATAGTGGTTTTGAAAATATGACGTATGTTGAATTCAGGGAAAAGAATAGCATTTTGTTCTACCTAGCATGTGACAAACATCCCATTCAAGCACGAAACAAAGACCACTGAACTAGCTTTCAGACTTTGTAGATCTAACTGGGCACAACTGTCAATGCATCTGGTGATTCTAGCTAGGCTGCCATTGTGAAGCTGAGCCCATGTCAGTTTCTTCCATATGTCTGGCAGCCAGCTGGTTGCCCAGATGGAGTCCCAGCAAATGATGATAGCCAGATGACCATTACTACCTTGGATGATACATTGAAAAGGTCAAAAGGGCTTCGGTTGCCATTAATAACAGGAAGACTTCAGCTACAGGGGGCCTATTGCAAGTTGGCCATAAAACATGCAAATAATTTACAAAGCTATTGTCTACTTTTTTTGTGAAACATCAACAGTAGAATCTGGAAAGATTTATTTACTGCCATAATCATCTGTTTAAGTTTTATTGTCCAGAGGTAAATTTTCAGCGCGATCCCTGATATAACATTCCAAATAACAATTTTTATTAAGAGATTTCATAGTAGCACTTTCCCCTTTCCTATTTTCTCTCTTACTTCATAAACTTTTAAAATATTCAAGTGGTCAAATTGGATTTGTAGGCATGGGTGGGTATAGAACATTTGCAGAAAAATCTTGTTACAAATGTTGACTGTAGCAAGATTATCTTATGTGAGAGAGGTTGGTTTTTATTGTAATATCAAAACATTTAGCCTTGTTGATAGAAACAAAATTAGGAAACAAAAGTGTTTATTCATTTGACTAGGGGTCAATTTGTTGTTATTATTATTTCCTACTATTTTTTACATTTCTCATTAATTTTAAGTATTTTCTGAGAATATTTTTAAGGAAAGGAAACAGAATACTGTGTTACAATATTTCCACAGCCTGCTTTTGATAAACAGTCTAACTTTAAATTTATATCATGACAAGAAATAAATACTCACACAAAGGACAATACTTAGAAACACAACAGTATAGAATTGGCATTAGAGAACAGTTCTTTGCCAGTCCAAATTAGATTACTGTAATTGGAACTTTTCTTCCCAAGCTCTATCAACTGACCAGGGTCCTGAAACTTAAGAGTTTTTCATTTCAGCTAAAGATTCTTACCTTCACTAAACACCAGAGGCCTGATGGCGTGCAGTATAGTAGGCTGACTGTGCCCACAGACAGGAGTTTGATTCTGACTGAGCTCAAGATTGACTCAGCCTTCCATCCTTCCGAGGTCATTAAAACGAGGACCCAGATTATTGGAGGCAAGATGCTGACATTGTAAACTGCCAAGAGAGTACTGTAAAGCACTGTGGAGCGGCATATAAGTTAAAGTGCTATTGCTAACACCATGATATCTATATGCAAAATAGTGTCTGGTTTTTGCTCTACCCAGTTGAAACTCAGTCTAGGATTTTGGCTCATCACACAGCTTCATTTCAGATATTAAATAATTGCACCTAACAATAATTTGGTAGAAGGAAATATGGAGGATTAGAAATCAGATGTTTTCCTACCAATTTCCTACCCTAGAATTGTGGAATTGTGTTGCAAAACAAGCATATATAGTTTCAAGTTAATTAATTATAAATATTTGCATGGGATAATGGTTAAACTTTAGCAATTGGCATACCACTTAATGGCTACAAAAATAAGAAAAGGAATTTTACCTATCAAAATGCATACCTAGTTAGATCGCAATCTTTCCAGAGGCATGATAAATATCATTTGATGGCCTTTTTCCATTTAGAAATTATTTCATACTAAAGAAGACAAAAGATTTAAATTAACTGTGATCCCTAAGTGTGCAAAAGGTGGAGCTCTTATTCGCCCACAAACACTGTTCAGTTCTGGCTGGATTTTATAGAAGTTTATTTTTTTTCCTTTTGGAAATCTGTCTAGGACACGAAGAGAATGCATTTCAGCATTCTCAACTGGAGTTTGGGTGCCAAATTTAAACAAAGCCAAACTTTGACAGCATTATCTTTTAATTGTGAAAAGGTTTTTCTTCTGCCAGTGTTTGGTTTATATTAGTTACATACAATAACTAACAGACAGTGAATATAGTAAGAAGGGGGATATGATATCTGATGACAAGCAAGACAAGTGTCTGAAAAGCAAATCATTTAAGACTTTCCTTTCAAAAATATGTTCCCCCTTGAGTCACTAAAATATACTTGTTTGCAGATCAGTATCAAACATTACCCTTCATTTACTTAAATTATTTAATGTAGTTGTACAACTAAATATTTGCTGTGCCCAGAATGGAGCAAATTAAACCTGGTATGTTTTGCTTCAGGAGCCAAATTCAATAAAACATGATCCGACTCTCTTGCACAGTAGCCAGACCAAGGTCACAGAGGACATAAAAGATTTTCCTTTAGTTCCAGATGATTTGGGAAAAGCAAATGCTAATTTCCCCTTAACCTGTGCTTCTTTTAATTTGCATTGTCAAACCCATTTCCCAAAAGTGTGAATATAAGCCAAGTCTAAAGAAGTCTACTGTGAATTATTCTGATCCAATTAGATGGAACTGAGAATTTAAATAAGATAATCTAAACTCATCATGGTTGTTCTAAAAATTCTTGCTCAGTGTAAAATGACGTTTTTTTTCTTAGAAGAAAACCAAATATTTTCTGTTCAACCTCATGTATACTGAACGTAATTGAGCCGCCTAATGCGGCCATTAATATCGAAGTCGTCTTCATCATATTGACAATGTGGGTTTGTTTATGTCTTTATTATGTATACTTCTTATAAGTCACAATAGTAGGATCTACTATTACAACATGTGCTAAAACCAGAAGTGGTATTCAGCAGATTCTGACCAGTGCTGGAGAACCGGTAGCAGAAATTTTGAGTAGTTTGGAGAACTGGTAAATACCACTTCTGACTGGCCCCGCCCCCATCTATTCCCTGCCTCCCGAGTCCCAGCTGATTGGGAGGAAATGGGGATTTTGCAGTAACCTTCCCCTGGAGTGAGGAGGGAATGGAGATCTTACAGTATCTTTCCCCTGCCACTCCCACCAAGCCATGCCCACTAAGCCATGCCATGCCATGCCCACCAAGCCACACCCACAGAACCAGTAGTAAAAAAATTTGAAACCCATCACTGGCTAAAACCCATCAGCTGGCAAGCAGACCCCTGTAATTTCAATGCTGATCTGAGTTCTGACAATGTCACTTGCAAAGAACCAGGGCCACATGTGTACAGTTCAAAATAGCTACTTTATTGTTCTATGTCTCTTGTGTCTATGTAAGGAATTCAGACTAATTCCCTGTTTGATTCTTCTTTCCAGCTGGGATGGTTGGTCTCCAACAGAGAGACCTACAGTTTTAGTTTCAAAGCCTTTTCCCAAACTTATGCCAGGCTATACTGCTCACTTAGGCAGATTTACCCAAAGGTTTCTCCTCTAAGTTGCTTTCAATTCTTTAGGGATCTAAAAGTCAAGAATCTCTATGAAATTTATTTTAAAATAAATATTAATAGAATATGTGAGATGGCAGCAGTAGACAACTTCGCTTGATCTTCAGAAACCAAAACAGGGTTTGGATTATATGTCTATGGAGATTCTCGATCAGAACTAAAGCAGTTTCTTAGATGAGAAGTAAAATATTTTCAAAGGAAAAAAAACCCCAGGAAAGTCCAGTTGCCTTTTGGAAAAAGCACCTTTGGGATATGGTTGAAACTAGTTCTTGGATGAGAGAGACTACAAGGAAATCCCAAGGAATCTTGGGAAGATGACAGCAAAAGCAAATTGATTTCATACTGTCAAGAAACAAAATGAAAAAATCCATATAGTCAGCAAGGGTGCTTTACATACATATAAGAATACAGCTCCATAACCTCTAAAGCTTAGGAAATCTCCTCCCTCCCTCCATCTCCCTCTCCCTCCCTCCCTCCTTCTCCCTCTCCCTCCCTCCCCCCCTCTCTCTCTCCACATGACTCCACATGACTCCATACTGAACACTCAGACAAAGAGTATCTGTGACTCTCCTGGCCATGTCTAAAACATACATTGGTGCTGCATTCATCATTATATTTTTACAAATTCAAAATAATGTTAGTGAATAAGGTGATATAATGCCACAAATCCAACCTGATTTGTTCCAGATTCTTCCCTGGAATATGTATTTTTGCAAGCTATTCTGTATGAAACTGTTGATGAAGAGAGAAAGACCGGAAAGAAAGTTCCTCGTCGAGACTTGTGCTGATCAGTTTTCTAAAATGCAGATTTGGGAAGTTTCCCCCCTTGCTATCCCTGATTTATATTGAGGAGCATATGGCCCTTATTACTGTGAACACTGTCAATGTAGCAGATGTGATCTAGCACTGGACATTTGCCATTCAATTACCATGACACCATCCTCAGCTCTCCCTTGACCCACAGGAGTTAAGATTCAGAGCCTTTCCTCATATAAGCAATGCCCCAGACGAATATCAGGTCCATATCAGGGGAAAAAAGGTGCCTTTAGCATGGTGAGCTTCAGGAAGGTTAACAGTGTTATCCCAGATGGTGGCTTTGCTGGGCAGGAACTGATATTATCGCTATGCCCTTTTCTAGGTATATGTTCCATATTATTATAGCATTTGTCATGTTTAAAGCATCTTTTGGACTTTCATGTTGCTGCAGTGAAATCTGTCCTATATTCTAACCTTTCAGGGTTAAAATAAGACAGCTTTTTGCTTAACCTACAGTACTTTGGGGAGGGCCCACTCTCAAACATATATAGTAGCTGTGCTATTTTATATAACAAATTTAACTATTTGAAATCCATGTAGCAGTTATGTAGTCTGAGACTCGTGCTAGATTTGCCTTTTAGTCTCTGCTGCCATTCACTCCAAAATCAGTTCACCTTATTTTCTGCCTTCTATTTAAATCAGATCTAGAATTTGATGGGAGAAACCTGCAATTATCATTTGTATATTATGGTTTATTTTATATGTAAAGTGGATAATTGTAGCTTATACCACAGATGATGATTAAACACAACATGGTATAATGCAACATGTGGCACTGTATAGAATAATTATATAGATGAAGGCACGTGCCAAATGAATGCCTTAATCCAAAATAAATTTTAGAAATACCTTTTTATGAAATATATGTTAGTTGTATTCATCAATGTTTTCTTGTTAATCTTAAATTAATACTGGCTTCATAAACATCCCATCCCTTAGCATATATCTTCAGATATTTTTATTCCCCCCCTCCACACCCCAAATGTACTAAAAAAATGAAAGTTAACAAACAAGAATTGAACAGATATCTCGTTTCACGTTCATAATAAATTAGAGTATTGTCAAAGCTGCACACAGAACTAAAAATTTAACAAAGATTTGCATTCTTCCTCATTTTCCCATTGGGTTCCCCCATGTTTAACACACAATGGAGTTTTTGTAATTTTTTTTCTTTTTTGAAAAGAAGCCTTGTTTTGAAATTCATTGTTCAGGCTAAATGATAGCTCCATCAGAAACCAAGAGCTGCATTTTTAAAAAATGAAACAGAGTCACTGAATATACTTTTCAGTGACAGAGGCCTCCCCCCGCCCCCCAGTCTGCTACCAAAGGCTTATAATTCTCCTTCCCCTGTCAGAAGCTGGAACAAGTCACAAAGCAAAGACAACTTCTTGGATGATGAGTGAGGTGGGCAGTCATCAAATTGTTTCCCTCTCTCTCTCTCTCTCTCTTTCATATTAAACCTCCAGATCACAGGAGCCCATGGCAAGCTCTGACAACTGTTCTTATTTATTAAGATCTCTAGAAATACCACAAAGCAATTAAGGACAGCATGCCTTAATTGACACAATAAACAGGGCGACAAAGTAAGACCCAGTATAGTTAACGTATTACACAATATGCATTGATTACATTAAACAAAATGGTAATAATATACAGAGCCAACCTTTTGTAGGATTTATTCAGAAATTGAAAAGGACTCATTCCTATTTGCAAGGCGTTGCAATCTAATCTCAAATAGCTATAGATGTTGTAGCAATAACAATGCATTGTTAGAGAGCCAGTTTGGGATAGTGGTTCAGATGCTGTCCTAGAAACCAAGAGCTGGTGAATTCTACATCTGCCATAGGCAGGAAAGGCTTCTTGATGCCGGTCACTCTTAGCCCTATCCACTTCACAGGGCCATTGTTATGAGGAAAAATTGGAGGAAAGAACATTAAGTAATATTGCTTGACATATAGAAAATAAAGGTGGAATATACATCTAGTAATTCAGTCAAAGGGTTTGGGGTCTACTATTATTTATTTTCACTTGATCATCAATATCAACAAAGTCTTATGTATCTTTTATGGCATGAGCTTCTAGATTTACTTCATTGCATGCAGGAAAACCCCTCTTTTCATTCATGGAACCAGAAAGTCATGCCATACAGGATCATAGTACTTGTCATACTCAAGTAAAGATGTCTGTCTTAACAGTCCATTTTTAGAAGCAGTAGTGTATGATGTCTCTGCCTCAAGTCCACCTCAAAATTGCTTTAGTTCCTCTGGAGTTGGTATGGTGAAATAAATGACTAGAAGACAAGACCCAAAAACATCCTTTGACAAAGAAAGAACTCCATAAACTAAGTCTGGTTAGTTTTTAGAGCAAATTGATCCATTTTTTATTGCTTTGCATGGCTGAAGATTCTAAATTTATTTTCTTAATGTTACACATTTGTCACATAATTATGACACCAACATATTTTAAGAGGGGATGAATAAACTCCAACCTTTTATTGAGGAAACATCAATTTTCATTTCATTTCCATAATAGTTTCTTTGGCAAATGAGGTGGTAAACTATCATTTCTAACTCTAACCTTGAGTTGTTCAGTCATTCACTCATCTATTATTTCCCAAATTCTTTCCTGCATCATCTAGTATTTGGCATACAAATAAACAACCCTACTTTATATTTTATCCTATAATGCATAATTCATGGAAATATCACATAATATTTTGTCCTTTGGAAAAGCAAAATTGCTCGTGATCAAAATGCAGTGATAGCTTTTAAACACAATCGATATGACATGGAAATGTTCTGTCTTGGCTTTATTTGTCTGGCATGTTGTTAAAATGTGCTGTTTTATAGATGCAGGCAACAATGCAGGTGGATAACACAAAATTGTTATTCTCATCTCCTGTGGTTTAAAAGCTGCCACGTTCCCAACTAATGACAATTAGGATTAATGGCAATTGCAGTAAGGCATTTCCTCAGAAATGTGTTCAGACTGTTTCCTTCTTTCTCAATAGAAATCACTCTTTTTTTAGTATTAGTACATTTAAAATCAAAGTAGATGATTGACTTATCCGCTACTATGGACTAACATATGCATCACATTAAGCCATGGTTTATGGAATAAATCACAGTGGAATGGTTAAGTTTGCATGCTCAAATGCATTATATTCTAAATTAGCATACGATGTGACTTATTCTGTAACGTTTATTCCCAAAGGAAATGAGTTAAATAATATCTGGACTTTAAAGAAGTCTACTGCTTGGATCTAGGATTGAATGAACTCTGCGAAAGTAAGATACAAAGATTCAACCCTAATGCAATAATCCAAAATATTGAATATATTTTCCACAGAGGCCTTAAAAGAGGTTACAGGAAGCTCTAGATCCAAGTTTCCTTTATTAGTTTCATAATTGAGGCACCTTCTTTATTTATCTGGTAATTTTGCAGTTGATCCAAGGGAGGACTTGGCCCATCATCACTCATTTTCTTTCTCCTTATGTTTCTCTACCCTGTTCTCCCATCTAGGTTACCACCACATCCATCATTGTCCTCTCAGCTTTTAATACCTACCATTCTTCGATCGCTACACACACTCCCTGCTGTAGGGAAAAATCTGACTGAGCTATTTTCACTACCCTCTGATACTCTCACTTCTTTATACTCCCTAATGCATCCCTTCTCCTTGCCTCCCTTAGCCCTGATAGATAAGGCTAGTTAAGGGAGGTTATTCACCATCACTTCCCATATATCTTTCAGCCCAAAGTTTTAGATTCTGCTCTTCACTGATCATCTTCCTGGATTGCTCAGCAGCATTCACTGTCCCCTTCCTTGTCTCTGACTGCCTCTCCTCTCCTTTTTCTGTCCAATTCTCAACTTCATAGTCCATCCATTCCTTCCAGTCTTTTATCTGAATCACTTAATCATCATTCTTCTACTGTCTTCTCCAGCTGTCTCTGCTCTGCTTTCCCCCCCCTCCTCCCCCTCCTCCTCCTCCTCCTCCTCCTCCTCCTTCTTCTTCTTGCTGTAACTGTCCTGACCATTCGATTTATTTGAATGACACTATTTCCAGACATTTCAAAATTATTTTAAGACTGTGAAATTTATGTTTAAGAAACAACGTGCTCAGCCGAACTTTTTCAAACAAATTTCAACAGGTTTAAATCACCTTCCAAAAACAGCTGTTTTTGAAATAAGCACTCTGTTTCCCCTAAAATAAGACATCCCCTGATAATAAACCCAATCAGATTTTTGAGCACATGCATTAAAATAAGCCTCCTCTGAAAATAAGCCCTCCCCGAAAATATTGAAACGCATGTGCAGCTGGTCTCCGCCATTTCTTATGGTTTCCTCCACGCACCCCAAAATAATAAGACCTCCCCAAAAATAAGGCCAAGCACTTATTTTGGGGTTCAAATAAATATAAGACAGGGTTTTATTTTGGGGGAAACACAGTAGTGTTGGAAAGTAGAGCCTAGAAAACCAATGTGGACTCTGCAATATAAAAATTACCTTCCAGCACACAAACATTTAAAATACAATATCAACTTTCCATAAGAGGGTATTTATAACTGTGTAACTTGTCATGGAGCTGGAAAAAGCTGCCCCGGGCCAAATTTTATATTCCCGGTTACTAATATAAGGAAGTTCTTTCCTTAAGAACAACCAGGAACGGATTATTACTTTCTTCATATGCCAGAATGTCTTCTGAAGATATCCTGGCATATGAAGGACAAGAAGGAGAAGGAAATATGTAATTGTAACCTTTGGCTGTCCCTGTATGGAGCTATAATCAGATAATGCCCTTGATGTTGCAGGCTTTTGCATTAGCAAGGAGTCTATTTAAACAGCACAGTAATTCCGTCAACTAAATAAATCTTTTGAAATGAATACAAATGGATAATCATGACTCCCAGAGGTCAGCTTGCAGAATGTAAAATGTGCAATAAAAAGGGTTGTGTTGTTCTTCTAGAAGACTTGGCTTGATTTCACTCATTAATATTTGAACAACATAAATTCATGCACAACTACATGATTAACAGTAAGAAGCTGTCTCCAAGGCAATAACATCATTCATTGCTTTGTGACTACCTTAGCCATGAAGGATATGTGTCAGGAAGACTAACTGGGCCACAACATTGTAGTTCTTTTACTCAGATACCAGTCGTACCAGGAAAATACTGCTTTGTCGAGCTCAAGTCAGTGCATCATCAATCTCTGATTGAGCTACGGTCATCAGATTATAAATGAATGGGGTCAAATGAAGTCTTGTCTAGTCAGGAATGAATTTCTCCAGTTGCTGAGATGTGTAAGATACAACCTGGGGACTCTAAGGTGGCACATATAACGCCACTATTGTACAAGCTGCATTGGTTACTAGTTTGCTTCTAGGTCCAATTCAAAGTATTGCCTTTAAAGCCCTATATGGCATGGGTTCAGGGTATTTCACCCCAATGCAACTAGCCTGCCTTACTTGCTCCAGCATAAACAACCTGTGCAGATCCTGTTGGCCAAGGAATTCCGGCTGGTGGGGTCAAGAAGAGCCATTTCCACTGTTGCCCCCAGCCCTGTGGACTATTCAACCACCAGACGTGAGAACTGCTCCCATCCTTCTGGAAGAGTATCAAAACCTGGTTTTGCCAGTTGGCTTGGGGTGGGTGGGTGCTCACTGCTGGAAGTGGTTGACTTGAGAAGATCTCATCCATGAGTCCTCAGTCTCATTGGTTCTAGGTCTGTGGTGGCGAACCTATGGCACACGTGCCTGAAGTGGCACACGGAGCCATGTTGCCTGGCACGCGCAGCATCGCCCGTTCCTCTTCCGGGTTTCTGGCATGCATGTGCATGCAATGATCAGCTGGCCTTTTTGCATGTGACAATGCCGGAAACTGGAAGAGCTGGTCTTCCATTTTCCTGTGTAAGCATGCGCACCGGCCAGCTGATTATTCTGCGCACATGCGTGCCAGAAACCCGGAAGAGTAGCTGGCTGAAACCGGAAGTTCAGTAGCTGAAACCGGAAGTTCATTTTTGGGTGCACTCATGCACCCTGGGCAGCTCCTCTTCCGGGTTTTGGCCCAGATGCATGCGCGCTCCCTTTTCAGTACTCAGTACCGAAAAGGTTCGCCATCACTGTTCTAAGTTTAAAAGTTTAATTGTTTTACATTTATCTTTTTACTGTCTGTAAACTACCCACTCACTTTTTCGGTGAGAGGGGACTCATAAATTTAATAAATAAAATAAATTAATAATCTCTGGATAACTTTCTCATCTGTGGAAGCTTCTTTATTGAGGCTTCTAGAAAGGTATCTCTCTTTTTTCACCCTCAAACTGAAGTTGGATCTGTTTTATGTATCAGAAATTTAATCAAGGTCCATCTTTTGCTCTTTGATTTAACTTTTTAGGAATGTTTTAGTCTATTTCCATCTGGAAGTTAATTTAGTTTTGCTGCTTTATGGCATGGTCCTTTCTTATTCTATTGCCATTCGGTGGTTTGGAATTTCATTGCACCTAACTATTAGTTTTTTAAAAAATGTATCATGCACCATCTTAGCTTTCAGAAGGAACATTTATAAAATATTCTAAATAGAAAAAATAAATATTTCTGAAGCATAGGCAATAAAAAGAGAGAAAAAGAAATGGGAACCTGATGGTGAATTCTGCACAGAATGCTGGGCTTGTCTAACAAAATTGTGGAGAAATCAGCTTCTCTGCACAAGTCTTCAGATCCACAGATTTGGTGAAATTATTGGAGAAGACTTAGGGGACCCCAAGTGGGAAAGGAGAAGGAACAAAGAAAATTGCAGCTGAATTTACATGTACCATAGCTGCAGCCCATTATTCTGGTCTAAAAATGACAGCACTACAGAATCAAACAATGTAATCTTACTAGATAACACCTTAGAATGTAGCTTCAGTTTAGGAACTAAGTGCCTTGCATTGGTCTTTCATGTTAAGGGGTGCAGGCAGGAAACAGGAAACAACTGGGCTAACTGAAACTCAGGTGCACTCCAAAAGGGTGTGCTTTTATGAGGTAGGGTTGTGGGTGCTTCATCACTGGAAGCTTTCAGGAAGAGACTGGACAGCCACTTGCCAGAAATGGTATAATGCTTGAGCTGGGGGTTGGACTAGATGACATACAAGGTCCCTTCCCACTCTGTTATTCTGTATATCTGTTTTGGTAGTAGCAGGACGGCAAATAGCACACTGTAAGGAGCCATTTATGCCAAATATGCTTTCACTTATGAGCCAATCCTATAAATCCTATAAACAGTTCATAGGAATTTACTATTCATACAGTGAAGCAACTGAAGAACACAATTAGAAACTATTATTTTAATCTGCTCTTGTAGGCTACCAGTATCAGGAACCATATAAGGAGGAGTGGGGTAGTTTTTAGCTGGTAAGTTAACAGTTAATCCTGATCTCCCTGGACACTGTAGTTCTGATAAAAAGGATTTTCATCCAAATGTGAATCAAAAAGATTTTTTGAATAAAATTACCAATTTGTTGCAAACGGAAAGGGTAGGGGAGGTAATTATTGCTGGTGATTTTAATTTAATTAGAAACCAGATGGATAGTACCAATCCTACCCGATATAGTGGAATAAGAAAAATGGGGATACTTGATAATTGGATGTTGCAAAATGGTGTAGTAGATGTTTGGAAGGAGATTAAAGGTAATGAAAGAATGTATACTTTTTACTCAAAGGTATTTAATTCATATTCAAGAATTGACTATATTTTTGTATCCAAGAATCTGATGGATAACGTGGATAATATGGATGTTGGAATATTTAAAGACTCTGACCATGCAGAATTGTTACTAGAATTAGATATGTTTTTGGAGAAAAAAGAAAATTGTTGGAGATATGATGAAAAATTGTATAAAAATGAGGAAGATAAGAATCGTATTCTTAAGAAATGGGAAGAAAATTGGGATTGGAATGATAATGGGGAAGTCAATTATGGAACAGTTTGGGACACAATGAAAGCAATTTTTAGAGGAGAAAGTATTAAATTATCAAGTAGGAAGTATAAGAATTATAAAGTAAAAATAGAGGAAAAGAAGAAATCGATAAAAGAACTGGAAAATAGATTCCTAGTGACTAAGGATAGAAAATTATGGGAGGAACTTAAAAAATTGAAAAATAAACAAATAGCGGAAGATACAGAAATAGTTAAAAAAAATTAAGCTATTTAAAAAGAGAATTTTTTGAATATGGTAATAAAAATTCAAAATTATTAGCAAGAATGGCAAAAGATAAAAAAGAAAAAAGAGAAATAGGTGTCCTAATAGATGAAAAAGGTAAGAGATGTTATAAAAAATTAGAGAAATGTGAAATTGTTAAAAAGTTTTTTCAAGAATTATATCTTAAAAAAGAAATTGATAATTGCAAATTAAAAAAATATGGTCAGAAGAAAATTGATAGTAAACATAAAGAAAAAATGGAAAAGGATATTACCTCTGAGGAAATTAAAGATGTGATTCAGAAGCTAAAACTTGGAAAATCTCCAGGTGAGGTTGGGTTACCAGCAGAATTTTATAAAGAGTTTAAAGAAATGTTGATCCCAAAACTACAGAAATTGTATAATAAGATATTACATGGAGATGATATTCCCATGTCCTGGAATAGAACAATTATATCCTTAATCCCGAAACCAGGTAAAGATTTAGAAAAGATTGAATCCTATCGGCCCATTTCCTTGATTAACCAAGATGCTAAGATATTTACTGCAATTCTAGCAAATAGATTGAATAATTTTATAGATAAATATATAAACTATAATCAAGTAGGTTTTGTTAAAGGGCGTTATATGTGTGATTTAGTTAGAAGAGTATTAAATGTTATTGATATTGCTGAGAATAATGGTGATAAGATAGGTATTCTTGCTTTGGATATTTTTAAAGCCTTTGATTCTATACAATGGGATACTATAAAAGAAATGATTTCTGCATTAGGATTTGGTAATAAATTTATTCATATTATTTCCAAATTGTACCAGAGGGGTACGGCAAGAGTGAAGGTAAATGGTATATTTACACAAGATATAAATTTGGAAGCAGGGACAAGACAGGGTTGTCCTCTGTCTCCGACCCTATTTTTATTAGCAATGGAAATTTTAACAACTTTGATTGAAGAGGATTCAGAATTAATAGGTTATAAAGGCGTCAAAGTTAATTTATATGCAGATGACACTCTTGTCATTTTAAATAATATTACAAACGATATAAAAAGAGTTCAAATACATTTGGAAGAATTTGAAGATATGACTGGTTTGAAAGTAAATTGGGCAAAATCAGAATTATTAATGGAAATTGAGAGGGAAAACAAATTAGAAAAATTACAAAATCAATTTGGAATTAGGATAAAGGATAATTTAAGATATTTAGGTATTATACTTTCACTTAAAATTAAAAATTTAAAGAAACTAAATTATGACACAGTAATAAAAGAAATTGAAGAGAAAATTGGGAAATATAAAAAACTTAAGTTATCTTGGTTTGGTAGAGTAGCTTTATGTAAAATGATGTTACTTCCTAAATTTAACTTTTTATTCGAGATGCTTCCGATTTTTTTAACCGAGAAGGACATTGAAGTATATCAAAAAAAATTAGATAAATTTTGTAATGGGGATAAAAAACCAAGACTGATTAAGAAAATGTGGTATCAGAACCAAAAATAAGGTGGTTTAGGAATTCCAAAATTATTAAACTATTATAGAGCATTTAATATAAAAACAGTAGTAAAAATTTTAAAAGGAGATGTTAAACTTTGGGGTAACTTGGAAATGAAGGAAATAAAGAAGTTTGGTTATAAATGGTTTTTGGAAAATCTTAAAGGTAAGGTTAAAATTTGTAATTATTGATTAAATAGTTTGACTAAAAATTGGACAGAGTAGCAAAAAAATTAATACCAGACGCATTGTATTTAGGTAAACTGAAAGAGAATTGCCCAATGAAATTAAATAGTAACAGAGAGAGGATTATAATAGAAGAGAAAGTGGAAACAATTAGTGAATGGTTGAAATGTATAGAAAATGAAATGAGGAAAGAGGAAATTTATGGAAAATTAAATATTAATTGGTTTGAAAGAATTCAAATGAATAAATGGAATAGGAAATGCAAAGAAAGGAATGATGAGACTAGAAAGGAAACGGAATTTGAAAACTTGACATCTCGAATAATAAAAGATGAAATTGGGCCAAAGGGATTAGTTAGTAAAATTTATAAAATTATTAACTTTGATAATAATTCACAAAGGGTAATGAAAGAGAATTGGGTAAAAGAACTGGGTATTGAAATTTCTGATCAAAATTGGAATATGAACTGGGTTAGTAGAATAATGAGGACATTATCAATAAGGATTAAAGAACATAACTATAAAGTTATTTGGAAGTGGTATTTGACCCCGATAAGACTTTTTCAAATGGATAATAAAGTGGATAAAATGTGTTGGAGATGTAAAGTGGAACTCGGGACATATGCTCATATGTGGTGTAAATGTAATGGGGTTGAACTTTTTTGGTCTAGGATAGAAAATGAAATATTTGAAATGATTAAGAAGAGGGTCAAATTGAAATTGGAAACCATATTATTATTAATATTGAATGAAACAACATTAACAACTGGAGAAAGAGAATTGGTGAGGATTTTGGTTATAATGGGGAGAATTATAATTGCTAGATATTGGAAATTAAATGTTGACTTAAAATTAGAAGAATGGTACAATGAAACATGGAAATTTGCATTAAATGATAAATTGACTTGTGATATTAAAATTAGAAGTGGTATATATAAAGAAAATGTTTTTTGGAACACTTGGCAACCATTTGTGGACTTTGCACTTGGGTGATTGGATGAATCGGCACCAGTACCTTATCAAAGAGATTTCTGGAAGAATTGAAGACTTCAATTTCCTAAAACTTCCTTTCCGTTTGTATAGCACGTTGGGGGAAAAAAATTTTTTTTTCTTTCCTTACTATTGATTTTTGTATTGATTTTTTTCCTTTTTGTTATTCTTTAACAATAAAAATATAATAAAAATGAAAAAAAAAAGGATTTTCATGAAGGAAAGGAAAGGAGAGGGGAGAGGAGAGGAGAGGAGAGGAGAGAAGAGGAGAGGAGGGGAGGGGAGAGGAGAGGAGAGAAGAGGAGAGGAGGGGAGAGGAAGGGCAAGGGAAAGGGAAAGGGAAAGGGAAAAGGAAAAGGAAAAGGAAAAGGAATGAGGAGAGGGGAGGGGAGGGGACGTTAGGGGAGGGAAGGGAAGGTTGCCTTAAAACTCTATCAGCTAGGATTGTTTTGATAAGAATCTGGAAGGGACTGACAATAACTAAATAATTATACCTAAATAAATAGATAAACCTATGGTTGATTGACATATCAAGACACACATTGTAGCATTTTATTGTGTTCAATACTCATTAATGCCAATGTGGGAATGGCAACATTTTTGGTTTAGAATAGTTAACTATTTTCTGAAAAATATGATATTCTTTCTCCTATCCTTGGTACCTGAAGATGTGATGTATTATATTATATATAATGTAATAACATATACTATACTATACTATACTATACTATACTATACTATACTATACTATACTATACTATACCGCACCTAAATAGCTATTATATTAACACTTTTAAACTCCCCTGTAACTGAAACCTTTGAGCCATTTACAATAAAACACATTACAAATATAATTTCAATAAAAATATACTATAAAATACAAAATAAAAACACCATATAAACTAGGCAGCTGCAAGGCAAAGCATTCAAGGACTAAAACAATATGAATTAAAATACAATTAAGAGCCAAATAAAAACTGTGGTAAAACTACTGCCTGGAACAAAATGGAGTGCCTGTCAAACCTCTCTAGGAGGGAATTCAATAAAGGGAGTGCAAGCATAGCAAAAGTCTCCCCCATATTCAGTCTTCAGCTAGGATCAGATCTATGGCCCACTGGCCTTGATATCAACTTCCAAATGGTATTATTTGTGTGAACATATCAGAAATATCTTCCCCAGGACCTCTTAATCTAGAATGAGCAAACTCTGGATAGAAATGTGCTGCCCTGCTCCCCTCACACACATGCACATATATCAGAAATATCTTCCCCAGGACCTCTTAATCTAGAATGAGCAAACTCTGGATAGAAATGTGCTGCCCTGCTCCCCTCACACACATGCACATAAAGCAAGAGTTCTACAGGTGTTTATTTAAATCCCCCCAACAGGTCCTCAGAAAGCACCCCCATTATGCAGGTTCGAATTCTGAGCTCAGCATGGCAGGAGTCACTAATTAACCAGGTCCAATGGGCACACACAAATTCCAGGACAGCAGTCCACGAGTCAAACAGACCAGGATACAGGACACGAGTACACAAGGCAGGTGTTCTGACCTAGGCTTCCTTTACAGTAAAAAGCACACAATTAGTCCCAAAAACCCTCTTTTTATTTCAACAGCTGTGAATTCTGTTCATTCCTAGCCCATGATGAGTCATAAATAGTTTGTAAAAAGTCCGACAGAAGTTTGCCACAGTCCTTCGGGATAAGACTGATAAGCACCCACCTTTATCTCTCTTGAGCTGCCAAAGACCTAATTGGCAATTAGTTTTGCAAGCTACAGTCAAAAACCGAGTCAAAACTGAGCTTCAGAATTTAAACTGACCAGCACAAAGAAAGTTGCTTCCTGCAAAGGCTCACATGACTTTGCTCCTTTATGTCTTAAGGGAGGGGCCAATCATCTCCAAGCCTTACTCCCGAGTCACCCTTTTTGTCTTATCTGTTCTTGCCTTCTGGCAGCTCTGTGCATGCACGCACTGGGAACAGGCTCCCCCTGTTCCTCTGCCTCGCTGACGTCAGACTCTGGAGGCTCCGGAGTCAGCACATAACTCCCAGATGGCCCTGGACCAATCTCTGTCTCCAATGCAGAGCCCTCATCCGAGCCTTCCCCAGACTACAGGACTGGCCCATGTTCCTTCCCAGCCTCCTCACTGTCTCACTCTGCTGCCAGCTCCACAGGCTGCCAGCAGACCACAACAGCAGGGAACTGGGTACCTTGCTCCAGCAACACTCAAGTTCTCCGGGCGGGATTAAGTAGGTGATGCCAATGCAGCCCTTCATGAGGGTCATGGTTGCCTCTTCATGAATAATCTAGTTGACCAGTTGTACCAGTCTCCTCTCTGCCCTATGTATCAGGAGGAAGTGTAGACTCCATCTCTGTCTGATTGCTAAGGGTGGCAGCTGCTCCTGGTCCTTGCCTGGAGTCTCCTGGCCAGCTCCCTGCAGCTGCAGCTCACCTTGCTCAGCCTTAGCCTGTTGCTCATCTGATCAACTCAGCTGATGCTGCTCCATCAGGCTAGCACTCTCCAAGCTCTGATCCAGGCCATTGTTCAGCCCCATGCTTTCCTCTACCAACTCAAACTCCTCATCCTCCAAACTCACATCCGGAGTGGGGTCCCGAGGTGAATCCATGAAAAGAAATTAGATCAGCTTCTCCAATATGATTCCTCCTTTCCAAGAATCAACATCTAAGGTTGTGTGGCCAAGAAAAGAGAATTCTAGCAACTATAGTCACAACACATCTGGATGGAATCGGGGTATGGAAGACTGACCTAGACATGTAGCTTTGAGATGAAAAGTGGAAGTCTCAGAAATGGCAGGATCTATTGTGGAAGACCACAGAGAATGGACAGTTGCCACACTAAGGTCAATGACTCTTACTCTGGAGTTAATACAATAGGACGGCGAAATTTGTTTGGTTTTTTACATCTTTCTAGTCCATGCAAAATAGCTAACAAAATAGGCATATGATTCAAACATAGGATCTATTATCAAGGCTCTTTCCTTAAAATGTCTGTTCCTGCCCAGAAACTGAATTGGGTAGCTTCTTTGCTGTCACTTTAAGAATTATAGCCCAGAGATTTAAAATGCAAGAATAGACTCTAATTTAAACACTGATCACAGCAATGTCCAAAAGTCTTTAATAGTTTAGATTAAGATCTGTTGAAATAATTAGCTGCCAACATGATGCAATATGGCTGCCTTCTATCTGTTAATATAGAGGAATCCAGATTAATCAAATGTGAATGATTATACTTTATTTATACGTCACATTGTAGTTTGCCCATTCCCATATGTTCCAAATTGGGTAATAGCAATTAAAATAATTCATCCATCCAGCTATGACTTCTAAAATAAGAGTTCTTGTTTTGAGGCATGCTCAAGATCTTATATTTAATTTTTATATTTTCTAATCAGAACACCTAACACCAGCTCTAATTTTGGAGTCCAATTGGACAAGATGTGCCCAAATGAATTATGAATTATCCTATTATGTTTATTGTTTGACTAGCACTGAATTTTGGATGGCTTCACTTAATATAAATTCTCCTTTCCTGTGCCCATTTGGAAAATTCATACATAGTGTATTTAGTTGATGGCATGAGAAAAAAGATCAGGGAATAATATAATAGAGTTGTACTAAATCTAGATGGTAAGTCATATTTGTTAGAAAGTATGTATAATGAGAGATTTTATTATTTCCTGTGCTAAAGAATAAATATCCTTTCTTTGTTGCCAAAATATGACAGCTACATTTATTGACTTTTCGATTTGTACCAGTAGCATATTCACTTTCAGAGACCCATATGTAATTAGAACCAGTAATTAAATCTTATGAGACCAAATAGCCCACAATTATACTTCGTAAATGCTTGTTGGCAAAATCAATTTCATATGCAGATTTTAAAGACCGAATGGAGCAGGGAACTGAAAATCCTAGTTTGTTTAAACAGTGTGAAACCATTTTAACATCTGTATCTGGAAAAATAAATCAATAGGTCTTAGACTATGGCTTACTGAACCAAACCTAACATTTTGGATTCACTGAATTTCATTGCATTCGCACAGAAAAAGAAAGAGTAAACCACTGTATTATAGAAGACAGAATGAGAATAAATGCTTCATTAAACTACATTGTTATGTTCTGGGAAGAAGTAATTAACAAATCACACTGACTTGGGAAGAGGCTTAATAATTTGGGCTGTCCATATTCTTTTGAACTGCAGGCCTGTTTCATGGAAATAAACAGATGCATTTTTTGTGCCATTCTTATTGCTAAGAGGTTAGTCCTGCAGCATAGGAAAGACAGATTTATGTCCCCAATTACTCAGTGAATTGAAGACATGATGATGCTCGTATCTTATGAATCAGTTGGCCACATACATTAGTTAGGTATTAGAAATGAAAATTGGACATCCTATCTTGAAACTTTAAAACTTTACATGCGAATAAATGTATATGAAAAACTCTTATAAATTATACAGAGAGAGACAGAGCTATTTTTCCTTTATGTCCTTTTCTAATATTTCTTTGGTTTCTTTTTTTTTTTTTGTATAATTATAGGCATGAAATCCTACTCAAAATATAATAATCTTTACTAACTACCTGTAGTTATTCATCCAATTGAATGAACAACTGAATGCATGAAGACCATAGAGCAGGGGTCTCCAACCTTGGCAACCTTGGCAATCCGTTCCAGTCGGGCTTCAGGCCCGGGTACAGCACAGAGACGGCATTGGTCGCATTGGTTGATGATCTCTGGAGGGCTCGGGACAGGGGTTGCTCCTCTGTCCTGGTCCTATTAGACCTCTCAGCGGCTTTTGATACCATCGACCATGGTATCATGCTGCACCGGTTGGAAGGGTTGGAGGTGGGGGGCACTGTTTTACAGTGGTTCTCCTCCTTTCTCTCCGACCGGTCGCAGTCTGTGTTGACAGGGGGGCAGAGGTCGACCCCGAGGCCCCTTGTATGTGGGGTGCCGCAAGGATCATTCCTCTCGCCCCTTCTGTTCAACATTTATATGAAGCCGCTGGGTGAGATCATCCGTGGTTTTGGGGTGAAGTACCATCAGTACACTGATGACACCCAGCTGTACATCTCCATCCCAGACCACCCCAATGATGCCCTCGAGGTGATGTCCCGGTGCCTGGAGGCCGTACGGATCTGGATAGGGAGGAACAGACTCAGGCTCAACCCATCCAAGACCGAGTGGCTGTGGTTTCCGACATCCCGATACAGTCAGTTGGCGCCATCTCTGACTATTGGGGGCGAGTCGTTGGCCCCCACAGATGGGGTTCGCAACTTGGGCATCCTCCTGGACTCGTGGCTGTCTTTAGAAGAGCATATAGCGGCCGTGGCCAAGAGGACTTTTTATCAGGTTCGCCTGATTCACCAGTTGCGTCCCTTTCTGGATCGGGACTCGTTACGCACGGTCACTCACGCCCTTGTCACCTCACGCCTGGATTATTGTAATGCTCTCTATATGGGGCTCCCCTTGAGGAGCACCCGGAGGCTCCAACTGGTCCAGAATGCGGCCGTGCGGGTGGTGATGGGAGCGATGTGGCGCTCTCATGTGACCCCCCTCCTACGCGAGCTGCACTGGCTCCCAGTGGTCTTCCGGGTGCGCTTCAAGGTTTTGGTTACTACCTTTAGAGCGCTCCATGGCTCAGGACCAGGGTACTTACGAGACCGCCTCCTGCCACCAGTAGCCTCTCACCGACCAGTTCGCTTCCATAGAGAGGGGCTCCTCAGGGTGCCGTCGGCCAAACAATGTCGACTGGTGGCCCCCAGGGGGAGAGCCTTCTCTATGGGGGCACCTGCCATCTGGAACGAGCTTCTCCCGGAGATACGGAGGATCCAAGACTTATGCATCTTCCACCGTGCCCTAAAAACGTTTTTATTCCAACAGGCTGGTCTGGCCTAACTCTCCCTTTTAAATTGGCTTTTAAATTGGCTTTTAAATTGGGTTTTAAATCTCTTTTAGATAAATTGGATGTTTTAATCTTTGAGCTTAAATTATTTAATCTGTTTTTTAATAGTTTTTAACTTTTATATGTTCTTTGTATTTTTTTTTTTTTTTTGGCTGTTCACCGCCCTGAGTCCTTCGAGAGTGGGGCGGTATACAAATATGAAAAATAAATAAATAAATATAAATAAACTTTAAGCCTGGTGGACTTCAGCTCCCAGAATTCCCAGCCAGCTTTGCCATAGAGGATGGGATGAAAATGATATAGAGGCCATTTCTGAAAAATATAGAAAAATCTAAAGAAAAATCACTACTACTGCCATCCCTGAAAATTTTGTGAACTCCCCTGATGTTAAAATGACCAGAAGGCTGAGGTGTGTATTGGAGAAGACAAAATGTTCTGGGGCAAAAATTTTTGGAATTTGACTTCTTTACAGCATTCTGAGAACCAGAACATGCTGTATCATGAAGAAAAATACATCGTCTCAAATAACATAAAGTAAAAGATTATGATTTAGTGTAACTCAAAGATTTTCATTCAATGATTTGAAAAACTTGTCTCCGGAAGACAAGTTTCCGGGTTCTCCACAGGGGTAGGCTTCAAAAATTTTAGCAAGAGGTTTTCTGCCCGGTTGCTGGGTAGGAGCGGCCATAGTGGGCATGGCCTAATCGGCCTCCTGTACCTGAGGGGGGGCATTTTTGCCCTTCCCAGGCTCTGGAGGCTTTCCTCGAGCCTCCGGGAGGGCATAAACGGCCTCCCCCAGTCTTCCCGAACTTCCAATAGGTCCGTTTTTGGCCTTCCCAAGCCTCTGTGCACGCCCTGCACTTACCTGCATCCAAAACAGTGGGGGACTCCTAGGAGGGTGGGGTGGGCAGGGCCAGCCAGGAGTGGGATTTGGGGGTTCCCCGAACTGCACAGAATCTTAGCTAGAGGTTCTCTCATACCCCTGCAACCCTCAGCAGCCCACCCCTTGTTCTTCAACACTGGAGGTTTTTAAGAAGAGATTGGACAACCTTTGTCTGAAATGGTATAGGGTTTCTTGCTTGAGTAGGACTCATTCTAAGGCTCCTTCTAATTCTGGTATTCTGTTAGAGTTGTGTTAGCCATCTCTCAACTTATCTGCTTTGTTTCCTATACTGGAGATGAATTTAAACAAAATTATGTGCCAATTCACTGCTTACTGTGAAGGGGAGCCCCCTCAACCCAATGGTATATAATCACATTTATATTGCTTATTGCACTTTTATATAAAGGATAGAATCATATTTGTAGATACTAAACAGAATGTTGCGGTGGGGGTTCTAACCCAACGGTTGGGCACCTGGCATCGCCCTGTGGCCTATCTTTCCAAGCAGCTGGATCCTGTTGCAAGGGGTTGGCCTGCTTGTCTGAAGGCTGTTGCTGGCACTGCTCTTCTTACTCAGGAGGCCAGCAAACTAACTTTTGGACAAGAACTTGAAATTCAAACCCCTCATGCCCTCAAGGCTGTCTTGGAAACAAAAGGCCATTTGTGGTTAACCAATCCCCGAATGCTTAAATACCAAGGCTTGATAACACACAACCCCATGATTGTTTTAAAGCAATCCACTTCCTTGAATCCTGCTACTCTTCTCCCTGAGCCCGATCTTGACACCACTCATGATTGCATTCAAACTATTGAGGAAACATATGCTAGCCGCCCTGATATGTCTGATGTTCCACTTTCTCATCCTGACTATACGCTTTTCACTGATGGCACTAGTTTTCTCCAGGATGGTGTTCGCAAGGCTGGATATGCTGTCGTCACCTTGACAGATGTCTGGGAAGCCGAGCCCCTCCCTCCTGGGACTAGTGCACAGTTGGCAGAACTCCATGCTTTGACCAGGGCCCTTGAACTTTCTAAGGATCTAAAGGTTAACATTTACACTGACTCGAAGTATGCTTTTTTGACTGTCCAAGTACACGGGGCATTGTATAAAGAAAGAGGACTTATTACAGCAGGGGGAAAGGACATCAAGTATGGTCCTCAGATTCTCCGCCTGCTGGACAGTGTCTGGGCCCCTCATAAGGTGGCTGTCATGCACTGTAGAGGACACCAGAAATCACCGTCTGACACACAAATGGGTAACCACAGGGCTGACCAGGAGGCCCACCTTGCTGCTTTTAAACCTTACACACTACAGGCTCACTGTCTAACCCTGTGGAACCCCCCCGACTCCATTCAGCCACACTACAGCACACTCGAAATTGCCCAAGCCCATGAACTTGACGCTTCCCTACAGGGGGGTTGGTGGGTCTTACCTGATTCTCGCGTTTTCCTCCCGGGCAACCTTGCCTGGGATGTGGTCACTCAAGTTCACCAGCAATTGCACCTGGGCAAGACTGCCTTGGCACACGCTCTGCTACGTGAATTGTATATCAACAAGGTCCACAGCATTGCTGCCAACGTCTGCTCCAGGTGCCACACGTGTGCCGCGAACAACCCTAGGACTGGACCCCAGCCTCCGCAGGGGCACCAGCCTAGAGGAGATTTTCCTTTTGACTCACTTATGATTGATTTTACCGACATGCCCCGCTCTGGTTCATACTCTGCTCTGCTTGTCATTATCTGCACCTACTCGGGTTGGCCGGAATGCATTCCCACTCGCACCAAGAGAGCCTCTGAGGTTACTAAGGCCCTCTTGCAGTTGATCATTCCTCGTTATGGCCTACCCTCTAAAATCTCGTCAGATAACGGCCCTGAGTTTATTCACAAGGCTACACAAAAGATTTCTTCTATGTTAGGCATCCACTGGCGCCTTCATTGTGCATTCCACGCTAGCAGCGGTTCTTTCGTAGAACGGGTCAATAGGTCTATCAAGGATAAACTGGCCAAAATTTGTCAGGAAACTCACCTAAAGTGGCCGGATGCTCTGCCTCTGGCTCTGTTTGCTGTACGTTGTACTCCTCGCAAAGATTTGCTTGTTTCCCCTTTTGAATTGCTATATGGGCGAATCCCCAACTTAGTTCGCCCCAATGTGTCTTCCGAGGCCCAGGTGGGGGATGCTATTAAGTTTAGACAGCTCCAATCGCTGAATCAGATGGTTCATAAGCTCCAGGATTATGTCTTGTCTTCCCGTCCTCACCTATTAGTAACCCCTACCCATAACATCTCACCGGGTCAGGAGGTGTGGGTTAAGGAATGGAAACAGGAACCCCTTTGTCCTAAGTGGAGGGGCCCCTTCTCTGTAATCATGACTTCTCCGCTTGCTATTAAAGTTGCTGAAATTAAGCCTTGGATCCATTGGTCCCGAGTCAAGGTTGCCGCGCCGTCTTCCTGGCGGGTTGAACCCAACCCAGCGCAGCCTTTACGCATCACCTTTCGTCGTGGGCGGTCCTCACCACTGGCTTCCCCTTCTGGTGACACCCCGGAAGCTGTCCCTCTACGAACGGGAGCTGAAGTTGGAACCCCTGCAGGTGTTACTCCGGAAGCTGACACCCATCGCACGGGCAACGACGTTCGCTACACCCTTCGCTCTGGGCGGCAGGTCCCCTTGTAAAACATTTTTCATCTCTCATGTGTTGGTTTTGTAATTGTGGATGTGAATGCTGTTGCTGCGCTCACTGTATTGACTGTGTTTTATGTACCGGGTGTTTGCTTGAGTGTGACGTAAAAATCATTGAAGACGTTCTCGCACACTACTTGGTGATAGGACTAAAGTCTTCTCGCTATACACTTAAGGTTACCCCTACCGTGGAGAGAGCCTTGCGGGACCGGAACAGACGGCATCGGGAGGATGGATGCTGCCCAGCGTATGCGTGAGACTGCTTGTATTCGCCGCGGCCTAATGCCTTCCATTTGGGTTGTTGTTGTTTTTTTGTTTGTTAGTATTGTCATTAACGCCCTTTATCTCTATCGCGTTCTGCTCGGAACAGGGGGGAAGGGGAGCTTGGACTTGGAGGGTCCTCTTAATCCCATTGGAGAAGGAGATCTCATACCTACAGATGATGACGTCTGGACCTGGTTGGAGGAAAAACCGACACCAGCCCCGACACTAGCTCTGACGCCGGGTCCATTCTACGACCCGGTGTTATACGATCCGGTGTTGAGCCCTAGACAGAAACCCCGTTC
This sequence comes from Arizona elegans, assembly GCA_022577455.1. NCBI lineage: Eukaryota > Metazoa > Chordata > Lepidosauria > Squamata > Colubridae > Arizona > Arizona elegans. The sequence continues at coordinate 112,414,224 of JAKOOJ010000001.1, forward strand.
CCTAGCTACTGCCATGGAACTTCCCCTATGTATTGATTGTTTCTTGCCTCTTGCGGGAGGAAGGCGTTTTGCTTTTACACTCCTTAATGCTCCAAATTGCTCTACAGGTTATCTTCCCCCCTGCAGATACAGGGATCAAGAATTCCTTTGCTGTAACGATGTCTCTTTATTTAAATGCCACCTCATACGTCCTTTCCGTCTTATTGAATATGGTACTTCGCACAAGCAGAGACCGCCACGAGATGTGCCATTAGGGAAAGGCCCTTGCAATTGTCAGGAAAAGGACAAACAGACCTTTAGGATCGAGTTTGGGAAACCTTCCTCATGCACCCAATTTGATTTAACTACCTGTGTGAATAATCAAAACACTTTTAAACGATGCAATGGGACAAAGGGGATATACTGCTACTTAGAAGGAAACACACAAAACTGTGCCCCGTGTATGAAAGACGCTTCCTTCCTTTATACCCCACTGAATACTTCAATGTGCCACTCTGGGCCGACATGTGTCCGGGACAATCGGAAATATAAAATTTGTGTTCTTAATGGCCTTCCTTATTGTTATCTTATAGGTTCCCTTCCTAAATCCAAGCCGCCGGTGGCCAAACCAAGGCCGCCGCCGAGTGACCCGACGCCACCCTCATGCGCAGAATGCATTGTCACTACTCGATCAGATCAGGTAATTAGCAAGACATTAATTTACCACACTGCTAAACCTGATGATTGCCTCTCTGAGCTGTCATCATGCACTCTGAATAGCACGGTCTATAGGAGGTGCAGGGACAAGAAGGCAACAGTGCAATGCTATGACCCTTCACAGATCACCAAGTGGACTGAACATGCAGTCCACCTTTATCACATGGGTGGCTCCGGCTTGGAATTAGTTGCTTCAAATTTCACTTCTATCAGACAACAATCCCTGACCCTGGCTTTTGATGCTTGCAACCTTATTAATAGAGGAGGCTATTACCAAACCCGATGTGGAGGTATAGATTGGGAACGGGAGTATATGTTCAATAGTAAGTATATGTGTCTTAAAACCAAGTCAAAACCTGACTGTCACCTCGCTGACACCTATAATTGGTGCCCTTATTGGAGTTGCATCACCAACATGGACGGTAATCAGGCTATCTCCCTTCGTGCGGGAGTGGCTGCCAGTAACTGTCCTTTGGGTAAATGTAATCCTGTAATCCTCACCTTCCATCATTCCCTTTGGTCCCTGAATAGGGATGGAGCTTATGCTGACTATGGTTTTCAAATTAATGGTAGAGGTAGGGATCCAGGAGCTAAAATCAGGATTAAGTTTACCAAACGGGCCCGATCTCGAGGTGACACCAAACATTTATTCTGGTCTTTTTATGAAGAAATTGCTAAGCTTAACATTCCTGATTTCCCTGCCCAGGTACATAACACTTTTGTCCGCCTGGCGGAGGACATTGCTCGTACCCTTAATGTTTCTAATTGTTTTGTGTGTGGAGGAACCAACATGGGTGATAAATGGCCATGGGAAGCCCAGGAGCTTAATTATTCCACTGTCTTGGAAATGGAACAACGCAATAATCTCACTGCTACTCCGGGTAAGGATGGTACGTGGGCTCTCACTTCCAATCTCGTGGGATCTGTTTGCTACACTACAAATCGAACCAAAGGCTGTTTCTATGTTGGATCTATTCGCTGCCGTTCCGCCTGGAACAATGGTACCTGGTGGTCTGGTATCAATAGAACCTACACCACCGAGGACACGGCCTTGGAGAGGGTACAACTTATGCAGAGATATATCTTGGACCCCCTGAACAAGACTCTTGCTTGGGTGGCTCCTGATGGTATGTATTGGTTGTGTGGTGCTTTTGCTTATGCTGAACTCCCTGCCGGTTGGTGTGGCTCTTGTGTACTTGGTATCATCTGCCCTGGATTCTTCTTGCTTCCCCTTCGTCAACGACAGGTCCTTGGAGTACCTGTCTATGATGAAATTGGGAACCTCATTAGGAACCGCCGACATGTCGACACTTCTCTTATTGAGAAGGTCAATGTTGGAGGCCCGCAGAAATTCCAGGAAGAAGAATGGCCACCTGAGAGGATAATACAATACTATGGACCGGCCACATGGGCGGAGGATGGCATGTGGGGCTACCGTACCCCTATATATCTTCTCAATCGCCTCATTCGTTTACAGGCTGTGGTTGAAATCATAACTAACGAAACAGTTAAGGGTCTTACTAAGCTTGCAAAAGAAAGTGTTAAGTCCCGTACCTATATTATGCAGAATCGCCTTGCTTTAGATTATTTGTTAGCCAAGGAGGGAGGTGTGTGTGGTAAATTCAATCTCACTAACTGCTGCATTGAAATCGATGATAGTGGTCATGTTATTAAGGAAATTACTGATAAAATGGTCAAAATCGCACATGTCCCTGTTCAAACATGGAGAGGCTTCAACCAGGCAGATGCCTTCTCGGGATGGTTCCCGAAACTGCCAGGTTTGCAAGCTATAGTTGCTCTCATTGGCCTCATTGCAGCTGGTTGTGTTATTTTGCCTTGCATTCTCCCTATCTTTATTCGCACAATCACGAGCACTCTTTCTTTATTGGTTGAGAAAAAGGCTACCGCCCAAGCTATGGCCTGGTGGGAATATCAGAAACTTATCGATATGGAAGAAGGTAACCCCATATGTGAAACTTCGCAGTAATTGCATTACTTGGCTAAGTCTCAACAGGGGGGAATGAAGGGGAGCCCCCTCAACCCAATGGTATATAATCACATTTATATTGCTTATTGCACTTTTATATAAAGGATAGAATCATAAAGCCCTTTCTCCTACTTCTGTATGCCTAAAAGGGAACTGGGCATTTGTACCCTTCTGCTGTAATCAGTGTAACCACAAGATGTACCCAGTTGTATTACTGGAATGTATTAGCAAGTTGTATTACTGGAATGTATTGGGTAAGATGTAAGATATACCCATATATGGAATATGTATCACAAAACTATAAACTTCTGCTTTTGTACTTTTCCAGTGAATCTCTCTTAGATTTATCTATCTGTATACACAATGTATTATCTATAAGCGGAACTGAATATGCTATGTCACTTTCAAATCTCAGGAAACTATAAAGTCTGTCTTAGGGCGTAGTTCGGGGCTCAGTCCTCAGCAGGTGACTGCACTGGGCCTATTGCTAGCAATACTCAATAAACCTGTTTTCTCTGGATCTCCGTGGTCTTGTCTCCTGACTCATTTACAGGTACTGATTGGGATTAGTAAATCCCGCTTCAACTGTATATAGGGAACTCTAAAGTCATTTTGCTCCAGAACTGGCAAATATGCTCATGAATAATGGAAGGAAGAAAATATCATTTGAACCCAATCTTAACCACATATCATTTGGAAAGAAACAGTATCTGCTTGCATTCTCTACCACAAAATGTTGTCTCTTCTTGCTTCCAATTAGTTATGCATTTTAACTAGTTTTGCCACCTCAGGCAGCCTTGCTGAGCCATTACTGTTTTTAATTGCAATTACTGCTGTGTCTTACTCAATTTTCCCCATGCCGATGCTACAGGTTCCAATTAGAGAATTCAAATGTGTATTCTAATTTCTGGCAGGTATGCAGAAATAAAGTACACAACATTCACTACATAGTTGCAGTGAACTTTGCAATCTTATTTGGCATCCAGGTAGATTTTCAGCAGATTCTATATGCGCAGATAATCTATGCACCAGTCTGCATTGAGAACAATGGATTGTCCTCCATATGCATTCACTGTCAAACCCACTCATTTTCACACCTAAGTGCACCAATGAACTCACCAATGAAATGAGAAGCAGGGCCCATCACCTCTGCTAAAAGCCTATCTCTACGAACAATAGGGAGATTCTCCCATTCTCCCTAGAATTGTATGGAATTGCTCCCATTTCCATCCAAGGGGAAGAAGAAAAACAGGCAAAAAAATAAATTAAAAAAGAAGGTGGGAGAATATCTCAATGCTAGCCAAAAGAAGTTATTATATAGAAGCCCCGATATATTTCAGAAAGTTCCTTTACCAAGGTTACTGCAAAACAAACCCTATAAACAGCTTATACAATCTTAATCATGTAAAAACATCACTGTCTAAAATAGAGATAAGACCAAAATCACAATACACTATTTGAAACGACAGCAAAAGAAGCGTATTGTAAAATGAACAATATTTTACTTAGTTTATCTCTAATATACTGAAACAAGGAAACATGTCAGATAACTTCGAACTATAGAAGAACCAACCATTTGCAAAAATGAAAGATGTTAATTCCTTGGGAGATGAAGGCTGATATAATTAAATCCATGTTTCAAAACATAACTTGTTAGCTCATTTTTTAAATCTCTTTTGACTTTGCCGTATTTTAATTTCTCTTAGCAAACAAAATGAACATCTGCAATTTAAATAGTTTTAACTTTGATATTAATGAAGGAGGGTTTTTTTTCCTGATTGTATGAAGAAGTATTATTTCTTACAGGAAAACGTACTTAATATATCTGGCTGAGCAGAATAATAAATTTGGAGAAAATTTCTTGTAAGGAATACTGCAAGAAAAAAGTAATATGGAGAAAAAAACCCTGCAATTGCTAAGACTCATATCAATGGTAAATATTTGAGTACTTTCACTGAGTTCCTAGGAATGAAGCGACTTACTAACAACATCCATTTTGTTTCTAAAGATTGTTTATGCCTTAAATTTTCTTCACTCTTGACTCTTAGGAATCTAATAATCTTGTCTATATAAACTTTGCTTCATAGAAGAAGCAATTCTGATCCACTGATACAATGAGACAGTGTATATCAAAATTGTTTGCAATTACAAGACCACTAATATCAAGACTGGAAGATCTGCAAGAATTTGGAAGACTCATAACATGCCACAACATACCAGAGAAAAAGATCTATTAACATTCCTCAATCGATTGAATTTTTCAATAGCTTAACTCAAGAATGGTTGCTATTTCATGAATTGGAGAGATCTTCTCAGAATCTATAATGCTGAATATTTAGCAAGAATTCATTGGAAGTAGACATTAACTGGGATCCTTCAGCTGTGTTAGACTTCATTGAGAAGGAGCAATGTCTCAAGTGAAATGGAAATTATTGCCTGCTTTCCCCTCCCCACCTACCCTCCCCAATTACTGTAAATAACACCCTTGCTCCAGGCATAGAATACAAAGAAAAGTCATATTATACTGTAGTTGGAAACATCGTGTTCAGTCTCATGGAGTCATCTGGGGAAAAAAAGATCCTTTGCTCCACATGGAATATATATAAAAGTTATTCTAAAAGCACATAGCAATAGAACTTTGACTTATATACCATTTCACAGTGCTTTACAGTACTCTCTAAGCAGTTTACAGAGTCAGCATATTGCCCCCAACAATCAGTGTCCTTGTTTTACCCACCTCGGATGGATGTAAGGCTGAGTCAACCTTGAGCCAGTGAGTCCCGAACTGCCAAACTGCTGGCAACCAGTGATCAGCAGAAGTAGCCTGCAGTACTGCATTCTATCCACTGCGCCACCACGGCTCTTATATATACATAATTATATCTTACATAATTATAATATGGTAAAGTGATTGCATCCAGATATTCCAGCAATCTCTCCAGCTTTTCTTGACATCAACAGATTAGCATCTATATAGTGTTTTGACAATGAGAACTTGAGCAAAGGGGCAACCTCATGTGGGGTGTATGAATGCATCCAAAAGAATCTGTTCAAAAATATACACAGGGACAGAAGTATACACCTTTCCTTTCTTCTTGAAATTCTGAATCACAATGACTTCCCATCTGGTACCACCAATCTGGTCATAAATTAATGAGGGCCCTTGGGTACATCAGATGTATCAATCCCCAGGGTCCTCCTCTGAAGCTCAGAGCTGCTAAAGAAATTGGTTAGAACGCAATGCACTTAAGCTTTTCTTTATTTGAGTTCTCCATCAAGCAAAAAAGGAGAAACCCTCTGCATATCGGCCTATGATGTTTAACGTAATGATGAACACATCCTTAACCTTTGGGGGCCTTCTCATAATTTGTACATCTCAACAATATATGGAACTGACCTTACAGTTGAGCAGTGCAGATTGTTTCCCTCTCACATACAGACAAGTAGGGCATGTGTGTGTAAAATGCCTGGATAATTGCATGAGCAAGAATTATATGGTGAGATTAAAAAATATTTTTAACAGAGGTTTTAATGGCCAACTGATGATTCATCTCATCATTCTGGCAGTAAACTAATTCCATTAGAGCTTTCTAATCAGTTGTAATCACGTTATGCTGACGGTGTAGATTCTTGAAGGCGACTTGGTTCATATATTCTCCTTACCCAGTGGAGATTGCTTAGCCATGTCTCGGATGGGAAAAATGTTAAGAATCTATTTGGGGGTGTGATTTTTATCAAAGAAGTATACAGAAAACTTAGCCAGTGAAATATATGTAGGAAACCCTCTAACTTTTCTATTCCACATTACTGTTCAGTTGTCTGCCAAAAAATATTCTAGAGCAGTGGTTCTCAAGATGAGCCATATGGGCTTCCCCAGGGGGCCATTTATAGGAGGCCACAATCTTTATATGATACAGTTTAGATTAATAAACAGTGCAGATGGTAAAGTAGCCTTTTCCCCCTCAGCTAACATTATTAGGGACTATAATGGGGGGGGGGGTATCACAGAGGTCAATGAGGCTCAGAAAGGGGTCATGAGCAAAAAAAAAAAAAAAGGTTGAGAATCTCTGTTCCAGAGTCACAGATGGGGAGACTGAACTGAGTAGGACTGAATGGGAAAAAGTTGGCAACAAATCTTCTGAAGCAGATTGATGGGTACAAGATACAGGAGGAAAGATAGCAGTTGAAATTAAAAGTTATTAACGAGAGATAGAAATGGATACTTAGTCATCAAAGGAAAAGGAACGCTTAAATAGATTTGGTATTGTTATTATTTTGAAAATAAAGTATCCACTTTGCAGGACTGGGTGCTAAATGCTCCATTTACGTTTTGTTTTTGTTTTTTTTAAATCAAAATGATATCAAATTATTCAATTGTTCATGCATTTGTCATTTCTATGTTATGAAAATCCTATGTATCTATAAAGCTCAGTACAACAGGCATCCAGCTTATAATTAAGGTTAAAGCAGCATCTAGACACTGAGAGAAAATAATATACATATTCACTTATGAGCACAGTTCTGTGTGTTGTAAAGGTTTTTTTTATATATATAGGAAAAAAGGTCCCTGGATATATTTACTAAAAAGTGAAAGCCCATGGGCAAATACTCTTAATGCAAATATTGCATTCTGCTGGCTCTTGCAAGGAAGGATATTTCAACAGAACCATAAGATAGAGCTCTTTTAATCACAGGAAAAAATATTTCTATAGAAGAAGCCTTGGTGATAAATATGGGGATTACTTATCCAGAGCCATGAATAGAAGTGGGCTGAACAGAGTTTACAGTTAACTCTGTCACACATTGTCTACTGTGAAGGAATAAAGTGTTTGTCTTGCTACCTCCAGAATAACAGACTCTACTATCTTAAAAATTGAATGATCTATGGCAGTGTTTCTTAAATGCAGCAATTTTAAGATGTGTGGACTCCAACTCCCAGAATTCCCTAGCCAGAAACTCTCTAGGCCCAAGTCTATCGTGTGGTTTTCTTCTTTGTATAAAAGTACATGTCTCAATCCACATTTTACATATAAAGAGGCATGTCAGAGTTTTCTGGCAGATTGATTTATTAGCACATACATTTTCATTTCAAATGTTCAGTGCTTCCCAACAAGGGTGCACACTCTTATAGTGTTTGGGTCCATCTTTCCTATGTGGGGTGGAGTTGAGGACTATCATACTGTAGATAGGGTGCTGACATCATGAACATAGGCAGCATCAGGGTTTTCAGAGAGATTCTGGATTTGTGTGTATGTGTATGTGTATGTGTGAGTAACAGAGAGAGACCAGAACACCTGAGGTTTCTCTGTTTTAAGATCCATATTTTAGGATTTATAGTACAATTTGTGTATGTTTTGCAGTTAAGCAACACAAAAAGTGGGATTCATTGGCTGTAGGGTCTCAGGTTACTTGCCCCATTTTATTGTTACACAAATATCATGTTCGATTCCATATTTATTCATTTATATGATTAAATTTATACTCTGCCTTTCTTGTAGGCAGCTATAATATTCTTATTATGAAGTTTCCCTATATCAATAATACTAGGAAGAAGGTGACTGACCTAAAATCAACCAGTGAATTTCCACTGAGGGTGGACTTGAATCTGGTTTTTAGAATCCTTTTCTAACACTTTTAATAACTATTATAATAATAAGTCATATATTATCGTTGTTCCCCCTTTACAAATACAAGTAATCCTTGACTTACAACAGTTCATTTAGTGACCATTCCAAGTTACAACAGCACTGAAAAAGTGACTTATGACTGTTTTTCACACTTGCGATCACTGAAGCATCCCCATGGTCACGTGATCAAAATTCGGATGGTTGGCAACTGCCTTCATATTTATGAAGGTTGCAGCATCCCAGGATCAAGTGATCACCTCTTGTGACCTTCTGACAAATAAAATAAGAGCCTTGGTGGTACAGGGGTTTAAGGCACCCTGTTATTAAGCTGGTTATTAAGACCAGCTGCCTGCAATTACTGCAGGGTTCGAATCTCGCCAAGGCTCAAGGTTGACTCAGCCTTCCATCCTTTCTAAGGTAGGTGAAATGAGGACCCAGTTGTGGGGGCAATAAGCTGACTTTGTATAAATATACAAAAGGATGAAGGCTATTGCTGAGCACATTGTAAGCCGCCCTGAGTCTCCGGAGAAGGGCGGCATATAAATCAAATTAAAAAAAAAAAATCAATGGGGAAGTCAGATTCACTTAACAACTATTTTACTAACTTAACAGTTGCAGTAATTCACTTAACAAGGGTGGCAAAAAGGTCATAAAATGGGACAAAACTCACTTAACAAATGTTTCACTTAACATGAATTCTGGGCTCAATCTGTGATCGTAAGTCGAGGACTACCTGTAGACATTGCGATGTTAATTTAACAAGGACCTAAATCATATACATAGCCAATAAAGTATATGCACTATAATTCCTGCTTTCATATGATTCCTTGACAAAACAAAGAGGTAGGCAGAATACATTACATTTTGCCAATCATCTACTATTCAGACTAATTACTGTTCCCTACCATCGTAGGCTGAGTAAATAATGTGCTTCATTCATTAGTATCTGGATCACTTTATTCAGGGCTTAAATACAACATATAATATTAACATAAAGCTACAGTGAACAAAGGAAAGGGAAAGGGGAGGTTCCTACCCCATCACATCTAGGAAAGCTCTAAATTAATTGTATCTTCTTCTAAATAATCTGACAGGTAACCAGAAATAGAAACAGGAGACGGAAATCTAAATGGAAGTGCATGATACTAGAGTGGTTTATTGATTGCAAATTAATAGAGTGCTAACCTGCTGTTCTTCCATGAATGGTTTCTCCATTCCTCACTGATGCAATATTTGAGATAAGAAAGAGTATTATCCTGAGAAGACTAGACTTCTTATTGATTGCTTCTTTCTCCTTGTCTTGACTTCTGTTATAAATATGCATATCTATATGGAGAGCATGCACTTTTCCTAATGGATTCCTTGCCTCTATATCTTTCCAAAATATTATGCTTTATGATTCATTGAGGTCTATCATGAGATGTGATCATTTTTTAAAGGTGTTGGGTTTAGGATGGCAATGATTTCCCTATCCATCTACCAACAGTTGACTACGGTTTGATGCAGCGGTGGGTTCTAAAAATTTTTACTACCGGTTCTGTGGGCATGGCTTATTTTGTGGGTGTGGCTTGATGGTCATGTGACAATTCTTTAGAATTTAGCAGAGGTATTAGTCTACCAGGCTTTTAACTGCTTGCAGAGCTGTACCGGTCTACTCATTTGTTTTTGGAGGCACTGATCTACCCATTTATTTTTGCCGGCACCAGTCTACTCATTTATTTTTGCAGGCACTGGTCTACCCATTTATTTTTGCAGGCACCGGTCTACTCATTTGTTTTCTTTTAACACTGATCAGCTGTAGGGCAGCCCTTTGAAGCCCCACGGCAAGAGTTTAAACAGTTTTTTTTCCTCTAGCCAATCAGCTGGGACTCAGGAGGCAGCAATAGATTGGGGGTGGGGCCAAATAAAAGGTAAGAATAATGCAGGGGGGCGGGGAGCGGGGGGGCAGAACCGGTTCGGTGACGTCATATCGTCAGCGCTACCAGCTTGGCGGAACCAGGACGAATCGGGAGGAACCCACTACTGGTTTGATGACATCTGACTAGCTGCACAAATAGTCTGGGCACCATTAGTAAGGTTAAGCTATATTCCAGGTGTGTGGTTCTACAAGGATATTTGAAATCTTGTTCCAGAGATGACACAGCATGTACAAATTAGAGGGGAGGGAAGTTAATTGAGGTTAAAATCATGTTTTAGAAAGATTTCTAAGGTTGAATTAGCCTTTCAAATCTCATCAAGAGAGACAGGTACAAACAGATTAAAAACACCCTTTGATATGTTGATGTGGTCTTCCAGCTGTAGCCACGAAACAAGGGAGATCACAAGAATGAGGCTCTGCCCTTTATTAGATATTGCAGTCCTTTTTCTGAATGTTCAGACTTAATTTTTTTAATGCATAATATTTAACTCTTACTTGTGGAGATAGACGTAAAACAGATAGACCATATTGTGACCAATTATTCTCATTCATCCATGAATTTGATGAAACATGGATAACAAAAACCAATACTTTGTATGATGCCCCACAGTGAAATGGACCTCTGAGGTAAATTGGATTCCTTTTCTACCTTGCAACTAACTGCATATTCCCCCCTTCCTTGAATTTGAACAGCACTTTAAAGCAGATTTGAAGTCAATCTACAGGAGTGAAGAGCATGGAGGAAATGCCATGCACAAGTGAACATTAGATTACAGGTAGTCCTTGATTTATAACAATTAATTTAGTGACTATTCACTGAAAAAAGTGACTTATGACAATTTTTCATGCTTGTGACCATTACAGCAGCCTCGTGGTCACGTGATCAAAATTCAGCCGCTTGACAACTCACTTATGAGGGCTGCAGTCAGTGGTGAAATCCAAATTTTTTTACTACCGGTTCTGTGGGCGTGCTTGGTGGGCGTGGTGTGGCTTGGTGGGCATGGCATGGTGGGCATGGCAGGGGAAGGATACTGCAAAATCTCCATTCCCTCCCCACTCCTGGGGGAAGGATACTGCAAAATCTCCATTCCCTCCCCACTCCTGGGGGAAGGATACTGCAAAATCTCCATTCCCACCCCACTCCTGGGGGAAGGATATTGCAAAATCTCCATTCCCACCCCACTCTGGGGCCAGCCAGAGGTGATATTTGCCGGTTCTCCGAACTACTCGAAATTTCTGCTACCGGTTCTCCAGAACCTGTCAAAACCTGCTGGATTTCACCCCTGGTTGCAGTGTCCCAGGGTCATGTGATCACCTTTTGCTACCTTCTGACAAGCATAGTCAATGCAGAAGCCAGATTCACTTAACAACCATGTTACTAACTTAACAATTGCAGTGATTTGGTTAACAACCATGGTAAGAAAGGTTGTAAGATGGGAAAAAACTCATTTAACAAATATCTGGCTTAGCAACATTTTTGGGCTCAGTTACAGTTGTAAATCAAGGACTATCTGTATTGAATGTTACAAATACTCCCAAACATTTTCCCTGAGGATAGGAATAGTGAGGGATAATTTATAGTTCTTGCAAACTCCTCAGCAGATCACATTCATTGCCAATTCCTACTGGGAAAGGGTGAGAAAGCCACAAATCTACGAGATGTTTTTATTTCTGTTTTTCAGAACAGTTGTGCAGATCCTTGGTGAAAACAGTCAAAGTGAAGCAGAAGAATTTAAAAAGGGAATCGGTTTAAGCATAAGTTGTTGGAGCAAAAATACCTATAACGATGTAATTTACATTATTCATTACTGGAAATTCTATAGGACGAAGGCATCATATACGCATCTGTTTAAAAGGGATTTTCAAGCCATAACTCAGTTCCTTCCATGCTTCTGACTTCTCTCAGAACAAGAGGGCTTGTCATTAAAACTAGGGGCCGTGCTCCTGAAAACAGTCCCCTGCCTTTTTCTGCAATCAAGACAAACTGTTCCGCGAAGACATCTTTTCCCCTACAAAATAGGGTGATGGGGCGGAAGGCAAAAGGGCAAAGTGGAGAGAGAAATCTGAAACAAAAATGAGTATATTGGTTTGCAGTGGCAAATCTGTTTTTCATTTTGTCCTTAAGAAACAAAACCCAAAAAGTATTGCAGACTCGCTTTCCTCTTTATCATTAAAATGCAGGAAGTTGCTCTATAATGAATCTAGTTCTGGGCTGGTGCTATTGATCAGCTACAGCTCTCTAAGCATTTAGACAGAATTAGTTAACAGCCTCTCTTGGAAATATGGGAAGGTGAACCTTGGACTTCCTGCACGCAAAGCCAATGCATTACCATCATACGACATGCTGTCTTCTTGATAATGCTTACCCCGGGATACAGTATTGCGGAGGCACTGAATGGAGATTTTGTTTCTGAAAATAATGCTTCAGGGTGAAGGGAGAAACACTGCCTTGAAAATGCTACAAATAAAAGGAGAATTGTCTGCTAATCAAAGGGAAGAAACTTTGGAAAACCTTAGTAGCTCCTGCAAATTATTTCCAAGGCCATTTCCCCCTCTTTAGGTTTTTAGAATTTTTCATGTCTTTTCAGATGCTACTATTTTTTTATTTTTATTATTACTATTTTTATTATTACTGTTACTATTATTATTTACTTTATTGATTAAACTCAGTAATAGTAATAGTAATAGTAATAATAAAATAGTAGCACCTGAAAAGACATGAAAAATTCTAAAAACCTAAAGAGGGGGAAATGGCCTTGGAAATAATTTGCAGGAGCTATTACTACTACTACTACTACTACTACTACTACTACTACTACTACTATTTTATTATTATTATTACTTTACTACTACTACTACTACTACTACTACTACTTGGGGGGATTTTGCCCAGAATCTTTTCATTCCCAACAGGGCAGAGCAGAGTGGGGGAATGGGAGGGGTCATTTCATGTTGAAACTCCCTCAAGCAAAGAGAAGATTAAATCCCAAGAAAATGAGCCCATGTTTTCCAGCAAGAACAACTTCCACAGTTTAACGATGGTGGCCAAGCAAGGACTTTAGCAATGAATTGGATTATCTTCCCTTAAAGCTGTTCTGCTCCCTGACTTAAATGCATCCATGATCCTTCTTAGATGTCCACGATCCTTCTGAGATCTCAAAGGGAAGGAGATTTGGTGCTGCCCAGGTGTGGTTTTACACCTAAGCAAGAAAAACCAAAGATACAAGTACAGGTTAGGCGAAACCTGGCTCAAAAACAGTAACTGTGATAGGGACCTTGGAGTCCTAGTGGCTGATCACTTAAATATGAGCAAGCAGTGTGTGGTAGCAGTCAAAAAAGCTAACACAATGCTTGGTTGTATAATCAGAGGCATAGAATCAAAATCATGTGAAGTATTAGTACCACTTTATAAAGCTTTAGTAAGGCCACATCTGAAATACTGCATCCAGTTTTGGTCACCACTTTACAAAAAAGATGTTGAGACTTTGGAAAAAGTACAGAGAAGAACAACTAAGATGATTAAAGGCCTGGAGACTAAAACATATGAAGAACAGTTACACGATTTGGGTTTGGCTAGTCTAAAAAGAAGGATTAGGGGAGACATCATAGCACTATTTGAGAGGCTGCACAAAGAGGAGATTAATTTATTCTCTAAAGCACCAAAGGGCAGAACAAGAAATAATGGATGGAAACTACCATATTTTTTGATGTATAAGATGTTCCTCTCCTTCCTCTCCGACCGCTCGCAGTTTGTGTTGGCAGGGGGGCAGAGGTCGACCTCGAGGCATCTCGCATGGGGAGTGCCGCAAGGGTCAGTCCTCTCGCCTCTCCTGTTCAACATTTATGTGAAGCCGCTGGGTGAGATCATCCGTGGTTTTGGGGTGAAGTGCCATCTGTACGCTGATGATACTCAGCTGTACATCTCCACCCCAGACCACCCCAACGATGCCCTTGATGTGATGTCCCGCTGCCTGGAGGCCGTGCGGGCCTGGATGGGGAGGAACAGGCTCAGACTCAACCCCTCCAAGACCGAGTGGCTGTGGCTTCCGGCGCCCCGATATAGTCAGCAGGTGCCATCGCTGACTATTGGGGGTGAATCCTTGCCCCCCACAGAGAGGGCTCGCAATCTGGGTGTCCTCCTGGACACACGGCTGTCTTTAGAAGAGCACATGACGGCCGTGGCCAGGGGGGCCTTTTATCAGGTCCGCCTGATCCGCCAGTTGCAGCCCTTTCTGGATCGGGACGCCTTGCGCACGGTCACTCACGCCCTTGTCACCTCCCGGTTGGACTATTGCAATGCTCTCTACATGGGGCTCCCCTTGAAGAGCACTCGGAGGCTCCAACTGGTCCAGAATGCGGCCGCGCGGGTGGTTATGGGCGCGTCCCGTTGTGCCCATGTGACACCCCTCCTGCGCGAGCTGCACTGGCTCCCAGTGGTCTTCCGGGTGCGATTCAAGGTGTTGGTTACCACCTTTAAAGCGCTCCATGGCATAGGACCCGGGTACCTCCGAGACCGTCTTCTGCCACCAACAGCCTCCCACCGACCAGTCCGTTCCCACAGAGAGGGTCTCCTCAGGGTGCCATCAGCCAAGTTATGTCGGCTGGCGACACCCAGGGGGAGGGCCTTCTCTGTGGTAGCCCCAGCCCTATGGAATGAACTGCCCCCGGAAATTCGTAAGATCTCCGACCTCCGGGCGTTTCGCTGCGCATTGAAGACCCTGTTGTTCCGCCAAGCCGGACTATCAACACAATAGTTTTAAATTGGGTATTTAAATTTATTGGGGTTTTAAATTTGAGCCACTTATTTAATTATTTTAAATTTTATACTGTTGTTTTGTCTGTGTTTTTAAATAGGCTGTACACCGCCCTGAGTCCTTCGGGAGAAGGGCGGTATAGAAATAAAATTATTATTATTATTATTATTTATGTACTCCCCTCCCCCAAAGTGGGTGGAAATGTCTGAGCATCTTATAAAGTGAATGTTGCTGAAGTCCCGCCCACCCTCTGGCCCCCACCCTTCAGCCTCTGCCTCCCAGCAATTTGCCTCCTTGCAGCAAACAGCAAACAGCCTGGTCAGCTTTAGCACAGCCTGATTTAGCATGAGCAGCTGATTGGCGGTTGGATCTGCCTCCCGGATTACTGATTATCAGGTGTTCCAGACTGCGGGGCTCGCCACTGCCAATTGCCACCGTTGCCACCCATTGCCGCCTCCACCTATTGCCGCCTCCGTGTGCCCCATTTTTGGCCTCTGCTTGCCTCATTTTTGGCCCATTCCAGACAGCAGGGATAGGCTCCTGGCCACCTGAAAGGGGGCAAAAATGGGGTTCAGGGAGGCCAAAAATGGGATGTGTGGAGGCCAAAAATAGGATAGGATAGGATAGGATAGGATAGGATAGGATAGGATAGGATAGGATAGGATAGGATAATTTTATTTCTATACCGCCCCTCTCCCGAAGGACTCAGGGCAGTGTACAGCCAGGTAAAAACACAATACAAATAGCACAATTTAAATTTAAAAAATTATTAAAAGTATTACATTTAAGGCCAATTAGCTAAAAACCCAAAAAATTAAGAATTCCGAATTTAAAACTCAATTATGAAGCTAGCCCTGCCTGTCGGAAGAGCAGAGTCTTAAGAGCACAGCGGAAAACTCAGAGGTCAGAGAACTTGCGTATGTCCGGGGGCAGTTCATTCCAAAGGGCAGGGGCTCCCACAGAGAAAGCTCTCCCCCTGGGTGTCGCCAGCCGACATAATTTGGCTGACGGCAGCCTGAGGAGTCCCTCTTTGTGGGAGCGAACTGGTCGGTGGGAGGCTATCGGTGGCAGAAGGCGGTCTCGTAGGTACCCAGGTCTGAGCCATGGGGCATGCAGAGGTGGCGATGGGCAGTGGCGATCCCCGCAACCTAGAACAGCTGATAGGTGGTATTCCAGGAGGCTGATCCAACCGCCAATCAGCTCCTCGTGCTAAATCAGGCTGTGCTGAAGCTGACCAGGCTGTTTGCTGTTTGCTGCAAGGAGGCAAATTGCTGGGAGGCAGAGAGAGAGAGACAGATTTTTTTTCTTGTTTTCCCCAAAAGCTAGGTGCATCCAGGGGTGAAATGTAAAATTTGTTATTACTGGTTCTGTGGGCATGGCTTGGTGGTGGTGGTGTAATGTGGTAATGTGACTGGGTGGGCGTGGCCAACTTTTTTTTTTTTTTTTTTTTTTACTTTTCAAAGCATTTTTTCTAATGCTTTGAAAAGCCTGTCTGACGATCAGGCAACTCAGCTGGGATCGTCAGAGACTTTTCAAAGCATTTTGTTTACCACCTCTTCGGCCAAGAGGTTGCAGAAAAAAATGCTTTGAAAAGCCTCTGATGATCCCAGCTGAGCCGCGCGATCATCAGAGGCTTTTCTTTTTACTTTTAAAAGCATTTTTTCGTCGGAACAGGTTGTAGAAGAAATGCTTTTAAAAGTAAAAAAAAAAAAAAAAGCCTCTGATGATCGTGTGGCTCAGCTGGGCATGGTGGGGGGGGGCATGCAGGGATTTTTGCTACCAGTTCTCCGAATCACCCTCCGCCATCACTACCCGATTGGGCGATCCGGTCCAAACCGGGAGCATTTTACCCCTGGGTGCATCTTATAGTCTGGAGTATCTTATAGTCCAAAAAATACGGTAATCAAGGAAAGAAGCCACTTGGAATTAAGAAGAAACTTCCTAACGGTGAGAAGAATTAACCAGTGGAACAGAAGTTGCTTTCAGACATTGTGAGTGTTTCATCACTGGAAGTTTTTAAGAAGAGACTGGACACTCACTTGTCTGAAATGGTATACGATCTCCTGCTTGAGTAGGAGGCTGGACTAGAAGACCTCCAAGGTCCCTTCCAGTTCTATTCTGATTCAGAGTGGTTTATGTTAACTTTGTGGCTTGCTACTGCTGTCCTTTAGCAGGCGCAGTAGAAGGTTATCATACTACCACCAAAGTAGTAAAACTATGAGAGAAAGCAAAAAGGCAGTGGCTTCGTGGCTTCAACCTTCCATTAAAATAAGTGTTTGGTTTGGTGTCAATAAAGGTTAGCTGGAAGACTTTAAGTCTTCTGGGAATAACACTTAAAATTTAAGTCTTTCAGCTAACCTTCATTTTTTCCAGCCATGCAGAACTTAAAAGTAAGTTTTGACACAATAGTCAGTTCTGAGTTGGTCAGAACTGAGAACTGAGTTAAACTCCTATCTTTGGTAGCAAGATGAACATATCAGTGTCAAAAGAGGCTAAAGTTAAAACTTGGAACAGCCATTTCAAAACATGAAGAAAGAAAATGAACAGAATCCAAAGTGATATGTACCTTGCTATCTCCAAAATGCTGGGAGAGGCAGAGAGTTAAATGAGGCATTAAGCTAACTGGCTGATGTCTCATGTCAGTATCAGCGACATCACATCATGGTGTTTAACCCCTATTGCATTCTGCATTATCCAGATATGGAACTGAAATTTTAATTTAATTTAATTTTGTTGCATTGAACTGTGTCACCATTTTGATTTGCAAATTTGTTTCGATAGAATGACTTCATTAAAGTTTCATCAGAGCAAGGCACTCTTTCAAAACTTTGCATAACCAATCTGTTTTCAGCAATAGATTCATGCCATAACAATGTGAAGGTTTGCTCTTTACATTGCTAAATTACTGTATGGTTAAAAAGTAAACAGTTCTCACCACCGTTCTTCTCAAACAAGAAAGTTCTGAACAATGGAAAATTTAAGCATTTCCCCAATGAAATAGACATATAATAGATAATTTGGTATTAATGCTGGTATGCAAGTCCATTCATTTCACTAACTGTGCTGTCTGCTAGCTATTTCCCTGATAATGACCAGACTTTAAGGAAAGTACATAAGGTTTAGGATACAATTTCACATTGGGCTTAATGCATGCCATATGATCCCACTTTATTTTCATTTCTAGATTTTTAACTTTCATTTTTACTGCAGCTTGCTAGACTCAAGATTGTGATGGCGAACCTCTGGCACGCGTTCCACAGGTGGCACGCGGACCCATATCTGTGGGCACGTTAGCTTTGCCCTAGGTCAGCTCCAGCGTACATGTGTGCACCGGCCAGCTGAGTTTTGGGCTTTCCGGGCCCACCGGAAGTCGGGAAATTGGCTGTTTCCGGCCTCCAGAGGCCTCCAAGGGGGAAGGCTGTTTTCGCCCTCCCCAGGCTCCAAAAAAGCCTCTGGAGCCTGGAGTGGGCAAAAAATGGGCCTACCAGGCCCACGGGTAACCTTTTTGCCATCGTGTGCCAAAAGCAGGGGAAGCACGAAGGGGGGGGGGTCGCACGCACATGCACAGGGGTGTGTGTGGCATGGGGGCATTGAATTATGGGTGTGGGCACACACATGCGTGACCCCCCTGCACTCCCCCCACTTTTGGCACATGACGGCAAAAAGGTTAACCATCACTGCTCTAAGTCCTAAAGCACTTTTTAAACACTGTAAAGATAAAGGTTTACGCTGTCCACTCGTGTTCAATTCTAAGGGGTGATGCTCATCTCTGTTTCTTAGCCAAGGGAGCCAGCGTTGTCTGAAGACATTTTCTGTGGTCACATGGCCAGCATGACTATATGCTGAGGCGCAGTAAACACTGTTCCCTTCCCACCGATGTGGTACCTATTTATCTACTCTCATTTACATGCTTTTGAACTGCTAGGTGGGCCGGAGCTGGGCCAAGTAATGGGAGCTCACCTCGTTCCGTGGCACTCGGGTCTCATATCAAGTACGAATTTCAATGTATGTTAGTACATTATGATGCAAAAGCAAACAAATTGCATCATTCCTAAATTAATCAAATAACCAAGACTTCTATTTACATTTAGCCAGATAATCCACATACACACAAGACTCCAGAATGCATTACTGACCCTGAATTAGAACTTCATCATAAGCATTGTTTATAAACATTGATTATGGGGTTTCTAAATCTACTCCGTTCTAAAAATAGTATTCACCCTCCCCCCCCCTTTTTTTCTTGGCCTGTTTACAGTTTCTTGCTTATCAAATCTCCTCCTGCCTTGGCAGAAGATCTTTTGGCCGGCATTTGCTAAAATGTAGTGAAGACTCAGATGAAGAAAGGGGGTCCTTTTTGTTGCTGTGTAAAACCTTCAAGAGCACACAGCATTTCAGTGCTTCAAGCAGCTGGCTTGGAGAGACAGTCTGCTCACTTTTCCAAAGCTTCTCTCCAAATTATTCACACAGCTCTATGAATTACTATTTCTCCTTTCTTCAGAATATTTTTTTTTCAGACTGCATAGCAAATCTGAAAGTCTTATGGTTCCATCTAGGCACCCAAATCCATGTTGATTTTACCAAGGGCAAATTAAGCAGAATTTCAGACCGTGATTCCTGTGCCAGACTGAGGCAACCAGGAATACGAGTGTCATTATTACTTTTATAAGGTGACGCTGTCTGAACAGGCAGACTGTGCTGTTTGTAATAATTGGTATCTTTATACCAAGGAATACCATTAATATTCTCAGGAGTCTTTCAAACATAGTTACTTTATTAGAAACAAGGAACACCACATTTCAGAAATGACTATGTTCCCTTGATCCCAAGAAATCATTCTTCAGGTTGTTCGTAACCTATAATTGTAGCCTTTAAGTTTATAAATACTATCCCCTCCCCTGTTTGATATTAAGTAGCCTGCCTACAAAAATCAACTTTGCCTCACATCCCAAAAAACTGACTCCATGAGAAGTTGTTAAAGGAGCTAAGAGGCCCCTGAGTTTGTTAGTTTTGACAGTCTAATTAATATTCACAGCAAAGTTTCAGATGGTATAAGTTGGCACAAGTCCACCAAAGTCATTTGTTCCACCATTTAAAAATTAGCAACCAGCCCTTGAATGGTGCCTTCTGTCTTCTGAACGCAGTCTTGCATCTTTAATACCCTCTGAACCAAAATGTACAGGACTCACTCCATTGCTTCCTTGGCAGAGTTCAGAGACCTTGGTTTAGCATTGTAGAGAAAGTAGGATCTTAATTCAATGCAAAGGCCATGGAGCCCTGAACTGGAGTGTAGCAATATCTTTTAATATTGCAGGAAATAACTGTAATGTTATATACACATGAGGGAGAATTTTAGAGACAACTCATTTCGAGACAGAGACAGACAAAATACAGTAAGGAATTCTTAAGTCACTGAAATTTATTATGTTAAGAGCCTGAGTTTCAAGCTGACTTATGTTTTCCTTAAAAACATTAGCATTTATTTTGTCAGTTAAGAGGTTTACTTTTTATTCCTGAAAAGCAAAAAGAGAGAGAGAGTTTGTACTTGAGTTGCGAAATAGCCCCATCTCCACAGTCCTTAAAATGACAGATATCTATTCTTTCCAAAGTTCTTGAATTCTTAAGACACCGTGTATAATATAATACACTGTATATGCCTGTTCTGTACTTGAAAACCATCAAGTTTCCACTTGTGATCAAAGGGTATAATCGAAGGAGGCTCCATCGTGTTTTAAAATCTCCCTGTGAGTCAGATTGTGCTGTCTATTGTTTCAAATCAGTGGTAGGCATGAATTTGGGTTCCTGCCTTTACAAGCTCTGTCAGTACCCCATCAAGAATTCTTTTCACATTGCCTGAAGTGGGAGCGTTTGGCTGCAAAAGGAATATTGAATGAGATGGCTAAAGGTCAGCCATTGCAGTGCCACTGTGAGTTACAGGACCCCTGCAATTGTGTGTCCTTCTCAGATGCCAGTTTGATTAGTTCTCAAGTAATGTTTAAACTGCTTTTGCATTGGAGATGCTCGGTCTCACAAAAACAGCCTTAATGCACTGCGGACAGCCTTGGCTGCTTCATCTCGTTCTCCAGACTGTAATTCCATGCCAGATGTACTGATGGCCAAGGCTTTTACAGTAGGGAATTGTATTGT
Organism: Arizona elegans; assembly: GCA_022577455.1. Classification (NCBI taxonomy): domain Eukaryota; kingdom Metazoa; phylum Chordata; class Lepidosauria; order Squamata; family Colubridae; genus Arizona; species Arizona elegans. The sequence continues at coordinate 112,435,353 of JAKOOJ010000001.1, forward strand.
GAGGAGAAATACAAACTACTCTGCCCTCAAGGTCTGTAAAAATGAATACAACTGCAACTTCAGGGAGGCCCAACATGTCTTCCAGATATCCCCTACTGAAAAATTCTGTGGCTATAAATGCATCTGTATCCACGCATACAAACTGGGGATTGCAAATCCTCAGGGTTCAGAACAGGGGCGAGGAAGTCTTTTCATCTCGGTCCTTTTGTTCTTGCTGCTCTGTTTTGTTTTCTTAAGCTGGCTGGCTTGACACAAGTGATTCTTGTGTACCCAGATGCTTTGTTCTACTTTTCTTACCAAAAGCACAGGAGTGTGTGGAGTTGCCTACCTCGCCTTTCAAAACCCAGCCAGCCATGTGAAGAATTCTCCAAAAGACTTTAATGTTTTTATTTTATTTTATTGCTTTTTCAAATTGCCCCCTTGCCCAACAGTAGTTGATCCCCTTCCTTCGCTATTTTACCAGTTTACCCTTTCTAAGTGTTTTAAGCATCCCATATATTTATATTACTTTCATTTTAATAGGAATAGAAGATGGCCAGATTAGGAACAGAGAAATCTTGTAAATACTATGCTATGGTATTCTATTGACTGACAAGGAAGACGAAGACTTTATCTTGAAAGATGCAGAAAGGCCTTTTCTTTCTGCCAATACAGTGTGTGTGTGTGTGTGTGTGTGTGTGTGTGTATATAATTCATTACATTTATTTTAATATTTGAATAAATGATAATGTTGCAGTCCTAAGAAAGAGGCTTGCTCATTACTGGAATTTGTTTTCATTCAAATTTATGCATTCAGTCCTTGTATGTATGCTACATATCCAGCCATGCCTTTTCTCTTCTTATTGTTTGTGTTTTGAAGGATTTCTTCCAGAAGATGCACAAATCATATTGCAAACTTTCTAAGGTTGAAATGTTTATTTAGGAGGCCTACTTGGGACATTCAGTTCAAGGGTGGTTCTACATTTTAAGCTGTGATTAGAATGTAGTGAGTTATTACATCAAAATGTTGATATTGTACTTTATCCATTTGTATGGCATCTAGTTACAGTCATATGAAAAGTAAACATACTAATTACTATGATTACTGACTACTCTGTTCCATATTGAAGTACGATAGGCCCAGCCAATTGCATCTCACAAATTTCAATCATGGAGGCAGAAAAGGCCTACCTCATGTACCCCATCCCTAGTATATTTTTTCGTGCTAAAGAAGACTATTTATTTCATTTTATTTATGTCCCTCCTTTATCATTCTTTATGTAAACAACTCAAGACAGTGAACAAGTCTAATGCTCCTTCCTCCTCCTATTTTCCCTGTAACAATGATTTTGTGAAGTATGTTGGGCTGAGAGAGAATGACTGGCCCAATGTCACCCAGCACTATATGTAAATTTTACATCTTTGTCAGGCTTCACATAGGCCTGGCTGTAACGCTTTCTCTTTCTATCGTTTTCCACAGGAATAGAGCTATTCAGCAAAAGGCTCATGACTTGGCAGGATTACTTTAATTTTGTATGAAAATGAAGGAATGAAGTCATCATAACAGAAATCTGCCTGGCATAGGATACAGAAATCAAAGCCGTATTTATAGATTTTAGCTTCTGAATTTAAATTCTAAGCTGCCTCCTCCTTTGGAATATGTATTCCAAATATATGAAAATCTGCCATTGCCTTGATGGCTTTAGAAGGTACTTGATCTATATTAACATGTTTTCTATAACATGAAACTTCTGGCTTCTTCTCTGCCAGTTTCATCCCTAATAAACTTGCTAATTCATTTCTTAGTTTCATGTTCTTTACTCTCAGTATACAATGGCCTAATCTGGACCGTCATATGTAGAATGGACAGAGATATTGTTTTCATATAAGGATTAGACTTCCACTATTCTGTATGTGATTATTACAGTCAGTACCGTACCATTACATATGACTGCACAGTAAATAAACTATCCAGCTTAGCCTTGAACAGCTACTTTTAGAAGTTGTAGGAGTCATGATTCTGCTGCCATTAGGAGGGGTTTCAAGAAATGTGATTTTGATTCAGGGTCTTCCCAACCAAAAGAAAATCAATCATAGGAGTCTAATAATGCTGCACAAACAGTCTGAGAGCTGGTTTGGTATAGCGGTTAAGGCATTAGGTTAGAAATCAGGAGAGTGGGTAGATAGTACTGGCTTAGGCACAAAGCCAGGTTACTATTCTTGGGTCAATCATTCTCTCTCAGCCCTAGGAAGCAGACAGTGGCAAACCACTTGGCAAAACTTGCCAAGAAAACTGCAGGAACTCGTCTAGGCAGTCATCCGGAGCCAACAATGACTCGAAGGCACAAAAAACCAACTATTAAGAAGTTGATTAAAATGTAACCAACAGACAAAGAACATGCAAACCTTTTCCACACTATGTCCAAAAAAATTGCATAGTTCAGCCCATATATTCAACCAGAGTCAGGGTCAAGTTAAAAACATCTTGATTTGAAAGTGCTACATTTGAATTTCAAATGTTTCAAATCACAAGATAAAAGGATAGTTCTCTTATTAGGACCCACTACAATTCCCCCCTACCTCTCTTTCTTACCCTCTCTAACACACAAACACAATTTATACTGAATTTTAAAAAAATAAAAGTCAGTTGAAGAATGAAAGGATTCCATGAAAAAGACTGTACTGTACTGTAGTTCCTTTCCCGAAATTTCCCACCATGTTGAGAAGAGTATTTTCATGGACTTATTTCCCCATTTCCCAAATCTTTTCATTTCCACCTGAACAGGTTAGAAACAAAATTTTTGACCTCCGGACACCAGTTCCATGAACTTCAGAATATCATAAAGCTATATTGAAAGTTACCAGTACTCGCCTGACAATTTCTCTTGGTAATACCATATTATGCTAGTTCTAAGGGAACATGTAGAAGGGAAACCCGCTTCTGTCCTTCATTAAATCATCAGTGGGCATGAGGCTCTTCCAAGGATTTACATAAATGGATATTCTCTCCGGACTGACATAGTGATGAAATTTGGTTCCATAAATAAATTTTATTCTATGTCTATAGAGAGAATTAAAGTATTTGGGTACAAACAGGAAAAAAATGCAAATGGTAAAAGAGATACAAAAATTGTAGTTCGCTTAATGCATTCATGAAATTATTTTGAAGCAAGCCAGAGTTTTTCTTTTCTTCTTTTTTATGTATTCAGAATAATGCTAGTTCCTCCAAAAATAATTTTATTTCCATGGCAATGTCTATAATTTTACACACTCACTCACACATGCACACACATTTATTTGACAGAAAAAAAAAATCTTTTCACTCCACTGAAGTTAAGTACATTCAAGAATAAGCTTTAAAAGTCTTGAAAAAAATCTCAGGAGATGGGAGACTATTGAATTTTCATCCACTGGCCTTTTGCTTATTTTGAATGTATTACATGAATAATATATCCTAATTCCCCAACTAGTGAGAATTGTTAATCTTAAATTACCAAAGTTGTATTGGGCAGCAAAGTCCTCACTAAGGATGCCATAGATTTAGCATCCCAAAGCCAATATGCTTTCACTCAGCTAACCCTTTAATAAAGCTTTCTTACTCAGAAATGAATCCAACTTTCTTCAATGAGTCTTACTTCGTTCCAGCATCTGTATTTTAGAATGGATTCTCCTGACACACCAAATTTAATCCTATTCTCTTTTATTGTCTGGGAATTATCCTGCTAACAGAAAAAACAGGGTTCTGATCCCTTTATATAATTTCTTTCTCATATTCCTTTGTGTTGGAAAAAAATGAAAAAGAAATATTGTCAGTATTGCACAAAGTTCCTTTGCATAAGAAGGACCCATAATTTGTACCCATTCCTTGCTTCAGCTCTTGTTCCCCGCTTCACATCCTATCCATTCCAAGGAATCTGTGACCCTTCAGAATTACCTTACAGGAGCACAACAAAAAGTCAATAAAACCAAACTCTACTTTTCTGTGGCAAACAGGTCAAATTTCATGCATCACAGAACAAGCTAATGGTAGCAGTTTTTGGGGGCAAGAAGCACCATATTTTTTGCATTTTGTGTGGCTTTTTGATTAGCTCAGGATGTCCCCCATTTACGAAAAATGTGTGGATTATGTCAACAACATATACAGTTCAATAATATAGAACCAACTGAGGCACATCTCATGTTGCCATTCAGGTACCAAGAAAGAACTTTTAAACTTTAAAAGTTTCTGTTCCAGTATGGAGCTTCAGTGCCATCTCAGATTGCTCAGTAACAATCAAAGGGACAAACAATGACACAAATAACTTGGACAAATCAGTCAAAAACCAAAAATTCATTAAGTCAGATGATTTATCATTTTAAAATATAGCTTCAGAACAGCGTATAAGAAAGAAACATGGTGTGTGTGTTTGGTAACAATTTCTTTGCCACACCTCACCAATTTGATGCCTGTTTTAGTAGTACTTTGCCTGTCAGCAGCAGATACAAATGCAACTATAGTTCCACTGTTTCATCATCTCTTATCATTAAATTACTAATTGTATTAACATAATTGTTGCTACTTTGGATAGATAGGTAACAAAATTACTTCACTTCCTGTTGGGCTGAGCAGTAGAGATAAATAAACTGGTATCTAGGCTTTATTTATCATAAATTGTTTCATCTACACAACTGACATTATTACAAGAAGCATCAGCTTTGGAAATTATATCTTTTTTCCTGATTATGTTGGTCAGATTACAATAACTACCATGTTTCCCCGAAAGTAAGACCCTGTCTTATATTTTTTGAACTCCGAAATAAGCACTCGGCCTTATTTTCGGGGAGGTCTTATTATTTTGGGGTGTGTGGAGCAAGATGGGGCTCTTCTTGCTGTCTTACCCGATTTCCAGCTCTGCGTTTAAATATTTTTGGGGAGGGCTTATTTTCAGGGGGGAGGCTTATTTTAGCGCCTGCGCTCAAAAGCCCAATTGGGCTTATTATCAGGGGATGTCTTATTTTCAGGGAAACAGGGTAATATTTCTTCTTAAATTAACTTTAGAAAAAAAACTGAATCAAATCATTCATTCATTCATTCATTTAACAGATTTGTCTCCTGCTTTTACTCCATACATTCCAATATGTGTATCCAAGGTAGCTTCATTTTTACACCACCATTACCCCCAATTGGTATAAAATCAGGTTCACCTCACCAATAATGGTACTAGAAATCTTGCAAGCAATGATCAAGAACAAATGTGAAGTGAATCTTAAACAATGCACAAGGTAGAGGCAAAATCATTCTATTTGTATTCCTCTTTATTCTATTTATTATTATTTTTATTTTATTCCTTTTTAGCCATATATCCCTTTCAAAGGTGTATATGCCTTTTTTCCCTTTATTTTTTGAGGCAGGGCTACCTGTTCTGTAAAGATAAACTTCAGCTGGAGGTGCATTAAAGGACCTGATGACCTGACTGAGAAGAAGCTTCAGAAACTGAAATACAAGCAGACATTTTAAAGTGACACAGAGTTCAGGAACAGAAGACTGCTGTCATGGATCCATTTCTACCATGCTTTAACAAGTTGACACTGCTCAGTAGGAACAGGCTTGCTTTCATTTACAGTTGAGAGTTATTTCATCTTACATTTCCAATAGATTCGCTTAAAATGTTGCATCCATATGTGACAAAAGTTCCAACATTCTAAATATCTGCAAGAGGTCTTCCCTGTTGTGTGAAAAAAAAATTAAGGTTCAGTTTATTTTGTGTGAAATAAAATTGCATAAGTATTTGTTGTGGCTCCGTTACCTGAGCCTGTGTCATTGGCAGGAGAGGACTCTGAGAGTGAAGGAGAGGAGTTGGCAAGGCCTCCCTCTCCAGGACCCTCCTCTCTGGCAATGCCGTCGGTGTCCGCCGAAGGGCAAGAGATAGGGCCGGGGCCAAGCACGTCGACGCAGCCACAGGTGGACAGTGATGAGGGTAATGAGTCTTGGCTGGATCCACGCCAGCATTGCAGAGATAAGCACGCACAACAGAAGAAAAGGCATGCCCGAGATTAGGCTGAGTCACTGGACCACACCCCACAAGGTATAAAAGGGATCATGGTGGCCAGTCAAACCTTGTGATGAACAAAGCTGAAAGCTTCCACGCCATTCTGCATTGCCGGACTTTTGCTATAGACTTTGCTGGATTATCTCTGGACTTGATTGACTCTGTAATTATTGAGCTGTTTCTTTTGATGTATCAGAAGCGGGGAGAAGTTATCTCTCCTCTTCATAAGTAATAAACTCTTGGCAGGCAGCCACTAGGTTGTTGCCAAGTTCCGTTATCATAAGGAAAAGGATTTTATCGGCTGGTTTAGTCTTTAACTCTTGAACGTCTGTTGGGGTGTGTGTGTGTGGGACGGGGACAGGACAGTATTATACATCCCTATGCGTAACTAAAAAAGCATTTATTGCATTATAACAATCGTATTCTGGACAGCAAAGGTGTCCCCATGCATATTAGGAAAATATCTAAACTCATAAGCTGCGCAATGACACATATTTTCTCTTAATACTATTCTGCGTGCCCATACACTGATTCATAAGATCTAGTTGCACTGGGAATACAAATCTGGTTTTTTTGAAATGCATAATCTACTGTTGCAAATTACTTCAAAGGGTGATCCATAAAAATTTGTTCACCTTATATTGATTATGTGCCTTCACATCAGTGTCAACTTTTAGCAATCCCATAGATAGATTTTCTCTAGGAGGAACTGTCCTAACCTGGTCCTTCAAGTCTTCTAGCAGTTGCTCTAACTGTTGCTCTAACTAACTCTTTGTACCTTGCTGTCAGTCACCTTCTTCTTCTTTTTCCTTCTACCTTTCCTTGCATTAGAACCTTTTCCAGAAAGCTAGGTCTTATCATAATGTGTCCAAAGTAGGATAATATGAGCCTGGTTATTTGTGCCAGAAGTTGGATTGAATTGTTCAATAATGCATTTGTTTGTTTTCTTGATTATCCATGATATTCTCGGGAGTCTTCGCCAACATCAAAGTTCAAAAACATCAATGCTCTTTTTATCCTGCTTCTTCAAAGTGTGACTTTCACATTCGTTGAATGTTCTAGGGAAAGTATTGCCTACATAAATTTGATCTTTGAATCTTTTTTGAAGTCCTTCATAGCTAATCTGCTAGACTAATATATTTCTAAACTATCCACTACTTTAATATCTTCATTGTCAGTTCTAAGGCTGGTTGATGCGCCTGTTATCATTAGTTCAGCCTTTCTTATATTTAATCTTTGTCACATTATTTTTCGTGATGTACCATTCTTATTATTAGAACTTGCTGATCATGTGCTTGTTCAGCTATCAAAGTAGTGTCATCAGGACAGCATAGGTTATTGATGTTCCTTCTTCCCATTTTATAATCCGGTGCATCTTCTTTCATTTTCCAGCGTGTCTTCTTTCTTTCCAACTTTTCCTCAATGTATATTCTACATGTAGGCTGGATAAATAAAGGGAACGTATACAGTCTTACTTCACTCCTTTGCCAACCTGGAGCCAGTCTTTTTCAGCATTAATATCTATAACGTGGCTTTCTGATAAGTGTATAAGCTTAGAACAATGAGATGTTGTGGGATTCTCAGCTTTCTAAGCACATTCCATAGTTTGACGTAGTTGACACAATCGAAGTTCTTTCTATAATCAATGAAAAAAAAGATAACAATTTCTCTTTTTTTCTTTTTCTTTTTTTGTATTCTTTGGCATTCTCCATTACTGAGCGCGCATCATTAATAATGTCTCTTCTTTCCTTAATAAAAACCAGCTTGAATATCAGGTATCTTCCTTTCCATGTAGGCCTTTAGTCTGTATAGTATGATCCTAAGCATTCTTTTACTGCCATGTGAGCAACCTTGTTTTATTACTACTTTCTTATAAAATTACGATAATAACAAAAATTATCTATATTCCATAACATGCCTAGTATTTCAATGGACAATCATTTCTGTCATCAATTCTCATAATGGAACAATAAGCATTAAAATATAAATGTAGTCCAGTGGATGTCATAGGGAGATGAGTGTGTTTGCTTAATGAATAGCCGTAATAACAAGGGACCATAAATATAGTCGTCATTTTTCCCCTGAGGGAATTCTGAGAATATTTCATGTGCCCGAAAGAATTTGAACTTGACTGTACACATGTAAATTATATTGTTGGGGCCAATATGCTGACTCCGTAAACTGCTTAGAGAGGGAGGTAAAGCACTGTGAAGCGGTATATAAATCTAAATGCTATTGTTATTAACGAACACATTGAAAGAGGCAACAAATTGGAATAAAATATGGACCATATCTCCATGAAATGGAGTTTTCCTCTGAGGTAACGTTCATGATATTGCACTGTTTTTGTTGTTGTTGCAGCCCTCTCTGACAAAAATAGTCCATCTTCGGAAAACACTCTGCATATGTGAATGCCCCATTGCCTGCACTTCAGACTTCTGTAAATCACAGCGAATGAATTTAAATATGGTTCATTAACCCTGAGCTCCGTGTCTCATCCCCAGGCCCTTGTGGTGGTCTATTAAGTCAAATGTCAGTAGCCTTGCAGAAATCTCCCTACATCAATGCAGATGTTTTATAAACACGCTGGCTTGAACACTGTGTGACATTTATAAATGGGAACAAGTTATAATCCATCCCTTGTAACCCAGTGCCCTTCCTTCTTCTCCTCCCAAGAATAAATCTGGAATCATCTAAGTCTTCCCCCATTTGGGACACATGTGTTCTTGCTGCAGCTTCTGCAGAATTCTGCAGAATTCGCCCACTGAAGGGCGAATTGCCCAGAGCTCCCTCACGCTGGCCTTGCCCTCTGGTTATTGGTTTCACCTGTAAACAGTCCATTGCCACTGCTGACTCCACTAAACATCATTGTACTTCGGTCTGCATTTTATGTGAACTCTGGAGCTATTAGCCACTAATATCAACAGTGCTGCTCAGCCTAAGATCATTTATGGCTCCCCTGCTTCGCTTAATGCCTTTGCTTTAGAAGCACAATATTATTAATAGTTGCCCAGCTCAGGAAAGCCAAATTAAGTATTTCATTTGGGTTAGGCATTATCTGCAGCCGTTTTGCATTACATTTGGACAAAACTGAGCAAGTGTTTCCATGGGGCGGGAGGGTGCATTTTTTAACTTTTCTAATCAGAGTGCATCCTTTCAGATCTTTCTTTGAAACCTTTATTTTCTTACAACTAGCTTTGTTGTCATTCAGTAAATGAGCTTGCACCAATATATACATATTGGCAATATGTCTTGAAATCTATTGTCCTCGCAGCCATTTCCTTAAGCACTTAAATAGACTCCACTGCATCCTCATCTTTGTGCTCTTATATATACATATACACATCCATGGGTCTATTTTATGTGGCTGATTATAGAAGCTGCTATGCCTAGGCAGCATATCTTAAACATCTTCATTAAGATGTGTTTAAGAGGACAGTTATTTCTGAAAGCAATGGCCAAAAGAGATTTGAACACCCAACCAACCTGAAAGGCTATTTGAAAATAAAATCTAGCCGGATAGCAATAGCAATAGCATTTAGACTTCATAGTGCTTTACAGCACTCTCTGGGTGGTTTACAGAGTCAGCATATTGCCCCCACCAATCCGCGTCTTCATTTTACCGACCTCAGAAAGATGGAAGGCTGAGTCAACCTTGAGCCGATCAGGATCAAACTCCTGGCAGTGGGCAGAGTCAGCCTGCAATATTGCATTCTAACCACTGCACCATCATGCCACCATATCAGATATATGATACATTTACGCTGTTGAATATCTATCCTCGCAGCAGATGACCACATCTTGAATCTGCGGTATGAATCTATTATACAGCTGCTCTTCAGGGTGCTGATATCTCCGTTGCTCCAGCTTTATACTTAGATTCTGCCAGTTCTAGAAACCCTAACTTAACAGGGATTGCATTTGAGAGAAAATCCCTTTTCTCTATAACTTTCTGACCAAAGGAGGCCTGTTCTCTTTCCTTGGCTAATTTTTCTTTCGGGTGCCAGTTTCTCAGCCATCTGTGCAATCCATTGACTTCTTTAAACATCTGAGAACAAGCCGTTTTGTTCTTCCTTTGGGAATGCCCCAAACTCAGGAAAGATTTTGTTTTGAAGAAGCCAATCCAGTGGTCCATCTGGCCTCTCAAACGGCAGACATTATTTAAAGTAATCAAGTTTTCCATGCACTTCCCTGGGACCTTCTGTCTGCAGACTCTTGGTAAGGCTCTTTCCCTGACTTGCATACCAAACTCCGAAGAGCATTCTGATTCCCCAGCATGTTCCACTGTGGGATCCTCGCACCTAAAGCAGAATGCCCTGCTGGACTATACTTTTGTACTTTTGTTATTTATTCCCTCTGTTTCCATACAACCGTACACCCGCTCACCCCCCCCCTCTAAATCCTGGCAGTTCTATTTTGCCTTCAGTGATTTCTTGGGGGGCGAAGGACGATTGCTGACTGTGAATGCATTGAACCTCTAGGCTCCTACAGAGAAGAGCTTTAATTGAGATTGCACTGAACCAAGGGATAGGTTTGGAGACTTCGCCTTTGCAGAATGAAATGGGTGTTGCTTCTGATTTAGGCCATACCTTCTTCTCCTTTATAGTCAGATTTTTTTTTAAACATTTTTTTAAAAATGTTATACTAGAAGTCAACATTGCTATTACAACGATTGAGACAGTTGAACCAGGAAAATGTACTTTTCCAACCTCTTGTTCCTTGCAGGTTTTCAAGGTTGCCTACAGCCTCCGTATTTCCACTGACAGAATGGATGTTATGCACGACATGTTGCCATATCGTCCTTCCGATTTTCCATTTAAAAATTATGAATTCCAGCATGCATTCTGTGACTTTCCATTTCTGGTGTACTTGTGTTGAGGGGGGTCTTGCTGTGCCTCAAAGCTAGCTAGACAAATGTCTTTTTGTACAATATTTGGGTTGCAAAATTGAACTCCTAAATGATGGTCAGGATGTTCTTCCTTCATTAAAACTGTTGCACAGTTCTCTGAGGGGAAAAACTTGAGAAGGTTTGCTTTAGAAGTCAACTGTCCTAGATACTGTGATGGGTACAATATTAATTCTGGCTCTGTAAAAAAACCCTTACCAGATCATAGGATTAGAGCATTATTATAACCTTCTGCAAATATATAGCTGACAGTGATTATAACTTTACTATGTACTTTGTGTCTTTAACTAATGAGCAATGTATATTATCTTGGGTAATCTTATAATAAGTTGGGAGGAAAAGAGACAGGCAGAATGAATTATTAGAATGAGACAAAGCAAACATTTTCTTATACTTTAAGGGGAATCTTGCATTCATTAAAGTCTGTTTAACTAATTAACATGGATAACATTCAGAGATAAGTCCTCCTATGTATATAAGAGAAAGATACAGATAGATTTTTAAGTAGCTTGGAAGTAAGTCATCTGGACCACTGTGCTTGGTTGATGAAGAGATGGCTCCCACCAAGGTTAATACCATTAATCATGCTGGCTTATCAAGTTCACATTCCAGTTATGGATTGGAACTCTACTTTGCCTTCTGAAGCAAAAGTACTGAAAATCTAGTGGACCTATTCCTCCACAAAGCGTAGGAGATGACTTATGCCAGTGTCCTTTTCTCCTTGCAATTTCAGCGTCACCTCTTAAAATGATCTGAGGTACATAGGACCCCACAGGAAATTAAGGGCAATGGGTATCACTTCCTTCTCAAATGTTCCTACAAGAAGGCATGAAGTTCCTGATTCTAGTTTCATCCTAGAATCAGTATCAGCAAGGTTACTGGGAATGCAACTTAACCAAGAAAAAGTATAATCCAAATTGTATATATTTGAGTTTATTTATCCCATTTTTTTTAATAAATAACTCAAGTCAGTGAACATACTTAATGTATCTTCTTCTTCCTATTTTCCCCAGAATAGAAACAACTCTGTAAGGTAGGTAGGCTGAGAGAGAGTGACTGGCTCAAAGTCACCCAGTCAGCTTTCATGTCTAAGGCAGGACTAGAACTCACAGTTTCTTGGTTTCTGACTAGTGTCTTAATCACTAGACCAAATTGGTTCCCATACCTTCTGAATACTATATTCAATATATGCTACATACAATGCAATAATACAACACCTATTGAAGGTGTGGTAAAGCGATAATAGTTGATGGGTAAATTCCAGACACACTTTGAGAGTGCTAGAACATTTAATGATCTAAACTGATTGTCTCTCCAACTTGTTTATGTAATCCATTTATTTACCACCTTCTTTTCAGATCACAATAAATTTAGTTGCACTTCTATTAGGCTACCATATCTGGGCTGCAGAACTCTGGATGATCCCTAGATGGCAGTGAAGAGATTCAGATGCTTCTAAGAGCTTGCTGCCATCTAGCCCAGAGATGGTGGTTTACTTTACCATTACTGTAAAACCATCTAGAGCAGGGGTGGGTTCTTCTTAGCTTTATTACTGGTTTGCAATGGGGCTGCGCACGTGCGCTCACTTACTTCACTCACGTGCTCTTCTGCGCATGCACAGAAGCATTTTGATGATGTCAGGGTCAGTGGGCGGAGCCTCCCTCCGGTTTTACTACCAGTTCTATAGAACCAGTCCGAACTGGGGGCAACCAACCACTGATCTAGAGTCACCTTATAGGAAAGGTGGGTGGCATAAAAATGTAATAAATAAAATAAATGAATAAAAATAAAATAAATAAAACAAAGCAATATTGTAACTACTAGTTATGCTTTCCCTCTCTCTCTCTCTCTCTCTCTCCCCCCCTCTCCCTCTCCGTCTCCGTCTCTGTCTCTCTCTCTCCACAAACACATACACATACATTGTGTGCTTCTGTTCATCCGTTTATTCAGTCTTTTAGTGTCAGCTCATTGAAAGAGTCCAGACAGGAAATTAAAACCATGAGAACTAATACTATCTTTATTGTAAGGTTATAGTAACATAGTTTTGCAAGTCTGAAAGGGCTTTCCTCCTCCCCTGCCTTTATCTTCCAGAAAACTAGGGAAGGTCCCTTCTGAGTCACTTTCTCCATCCCCATCCTTTCTTTGGATGTCCCAGACTATTGTCTTGGCTGCGGCTCTTCCTTCCATGTCCCAAGGTTACTCTCATAGCCCATTACATTTAGCATTATATAATGAATTAATTACTTGTCTTTTTAATCATTAATACTGAAGTTTATTTTACTATTTGATTGGTAATATAACTTGTAAGTTTCTCTAACATGGTGTTTTATGAACACCACATGAAACTAGCAGTATAAGAATTATAAAATTTGAAATTCAGGTTATCTAAAGAGAGAGCCTGCCTGAGAAAGCTGATTTATTGCAAGAAAGAAGCAAGAATTCTCAACAAACATGTTAAGATTTATAAGAACTGCTTATTAAAATAATTGCTTGACTCCAGCTAGTTACTTGTCACCTACATGGCTATTTATCTGTATCTAATATCTTTCTTCAGAGTTAATTCCAGTTATATTTTGATGGCCAACTTGAACAAATTGATTGCTTATGTGAGTAATCTACTCCTATGAATGATATTAAAATTTATAGAGCTTATTTTCTGAAGTGGAAAATCACAATAAATTGTCATTTACAAAGCAAAGGGGATAATAGAAGCTCTATATTTCATGCTATTTATTGTTGGAATTAAACTCATAGTACAGAATCCTGTACTATGGCTTACCTTCCTACTGCTTTAAGAATCTAATAAATTGACTTCCGGTTTGGCGTCACGGTGAGACAGTCAGGGAAATAGCGGGCTCTGATGAGCACTGCAAAAACCCTGGCTACCAAACTGCCGCTGATGGGTTTTGAGACCAGAACCATCCTGCAGGGATGGGGGAAAAGGAGGGGTACCTCAGATGACCAAGAGGAACAGGCAAGTTCCTCGGAGGTCAGAGGGAACCCTCTGTGAGTCGGCAGCAGGGGGCGGCAGCCATGGCAGCTGCCATGAAGCTGGGACAACCAGGTTAAGAGATGTGCAGGAGGAGAGTGGATTGAAACAGAGCATTTTGAGTGACAACCAACCGAGGCTTGCAACAACGCTTAGAGCAATACTATTAACTATAAGACCCCTAGCCTTAAAACAGCAGCTGAACAACAAAGGGGCTATGGAAAGTTTAAAATGTAATCTTAAGGAGACAAAGACCCAACAAACAACTAACTCTAGAACAGAACTAATGGAATTAAATATTGAGATATGGTGAAAAGACTGGATATTTTAAAACTGGAATTGGATTTTTTTAAAAAAGAAAGAAGATGATTTGATACTTTCAAAATTAAAAGAAGAAGTGTTATTAAACTGGACTGTTATATAATTGCAACAAAATGGATACTTGTATGACTAATGGAAAATGTGGATTGTAGAGGGACACCTTCTGGTCTAAAAAGGAACATTGTAACTCGTTTTTGTTATGGAAAATTTTGAACTTTACAGATAACAGTCATGGGATTTTGTGTAGGAGGTTTTTTTTCTCATCTGCAGGCAGCTTGACTTTGATGAAAAGGAAAGGAAACTACAATGGAACTCCTATAATTGGAATAATAACAATTTAAAAAACTGGTGCAGGAACAAAATAAGGATTTAGCACAGACTCAAGAGAAGGGAACTTGATGTATTTTATCCGGATTAAAAATAAGAAAAAGACTTAATATGACACATGAAATACAAAACTGGAAGACTTTGAAAATGGAAGCAGGCGAGAAAGTGAAGAAATGAGGTAGACGCGGCTGGAAAAAGAAAAAAGAAGAACTAAAACAATGTGATTAAAAATGAAATAATGTATAGGTGGTAGTAATAATAAAAAGGAGGTTCTTATAAGATAATTATGGACAGATAATATGAGAAGAATATGACATAGATATATAAAATTGAAATATTGGTGGAAATTAGAATATAAGAGAAATTAAGCATGTTAAAAGAGATTTTTAAATATATACAAAGTAATGTTTTAAGCAAGAACCATGTCTCAATGTTAAATTGTCATAAAAAAGGATAATGATAAATATGATTAACTGAAATAAGCAATGTATAGATGGATGGAAACAACAAAAAAGAGGAGGATGCTGGGATTAATAGCAAAGATAACTATGATTATGCTGTGTTTAACAGGCAAAAAACAAAAATGATTATGCTGTATTTAACAGCCAAAAAACAAAAATGATTATGTTGGGTAGGACAACAAAACAAAGAGGAATTTGCTGGGAGTAACAGCAAAAGTGAAATGATTATGTTGGGTTTAACAACAAAGACAAAGATAAAGATGTTAGGTTTAATAGTAAAAATAAAATGACTATGCTGGTGGCGCGGCAGACTAAAGCACTGTTATTAACAGTTATTAACATCAGCTGCCTGCAATTACTGCAAGTTCAAATCTCACCAGGCTCAAGGTTGCATCCTTTCTAAGGTAGGTAAAATGAGGACCCAGATTGTGGGGGCAATAAACTGACTTTGTATAAAATATACAAAAGTATGAAGGCTATTGCTTAACGCATTGTTAAGCCACCCTGAGTCTCCGGAGAAGGGCGGTATATAAATCAAAATAAAAAAAAATTAATCAAAAATCAAAAACCAGCCAAAAATAAAAATTATTATGCTGGGTAGGACAGCAAAAATAGGGAGGAGTATCTTGAGATTAACAGTAAAAATGAAATGTATAAATTGGATTTAACAACAGAAATAAAGACGATAATGATGAGTTCAATACTAAAATAAAATGATTATGTTGGCATTAACAACCAAAAAATAATGATTATGTTGGAACAGTAAAAAATGAAATGATTGTGTTGGGATTAATAGTAAAGCAATGAAGATAATTACTATGGGAGTAATAGTTAAAATATTTTTTAAATGTTTACAATAACTGTAATGATTTATATTGTTAAAATATATCCATCCAAGCAAAAAGAAAGAGAAAAATGGAATGATATTTGGTTGGGATTTAAGATTTAAGTAACGGGTTTTTGGGATAATGGCATAGTTAAATTGATAGAATTTAGAGAAGAAACTGAGTAAAATATTAAGTTGTGTTAATTGGAAGTTAAGAATTGTTAGTGATTTGTATTAATTTGTGACTGGATCAATGCTTCGTTTTGGAAAAGATGTGTTTTATGTTTGTGTTTTAAAAAAAATAAAAAAAAATAAAAAAAAGAATCTAATAAGTTTAAGATTTTAAAAAATGCATTTGCCACAGAGCAACTGTCTACTTGAAGCAATATGAAACAGAGGTGTGATCTCTTGAAATTTTTGTGATTTTAATAAATATCCAAAAATAATGAAATGGAAATTGGGGGGGTGGGAAACCCTTTAATTTCTGACATAGATTCTCCATTTTTAAAACACTGGCAGAAAAGCTCACGAGATGATTAAATTTCCTTTAAATTCTGGAATACAACTTTTTAACCTTTCAGGTTTTTCATTAATCAAGGTTTGTCAGCTTTAATCAGAATGCACTCTTAAACTACTGCCAAAGTAATTAAAATGCCAATTCTGCTGGCAAAGGTACAGCAGTCATTATCAAAGTTACGTAAGTTATCTGGCTGCCACATTGATTCTTCAGATCACATTAATAGACTAATTGGCTTTGGTGGGGAATTAATCTTCGCATGTCCCCTCATTCTTTCAAGTTCTAGAATGGGCTTTAGTGGTAGCAGTTTAGTCACTTTTTAAAAATCTATTAACTCCATAAAATATGAACTCAGATCCTCAAACTATTTATGCTACTGGGGTTCTAATAGAATCACTCTGGCATACGTTGGCCAAGGGATAAAAGTCATACCAGAATTGAAATACTTTAATTAAAGCCAGTGATAACAAAGGCTTTAATATTCCTAGGGTAATTTGTTTGACCCACAAATCATTTTCTTAGTTACGTACCCTACTTCTTGCTATGTACTGCAGGGTGCATAAGGGAAGAGAAGAAGTTTGAGTACAAAGTGGCCTCTCAAAAAACTCATGAAGTAAAAGGAATTCATGAGAGAGATTTGGTGGTGTATTATAGGAAAACAACAACTGTTATTATTTCAATATACTATATGTATTGCCTACATAGGGACGCGGTGGCTCAGTCGCTAAGATGCTGAGCTTGTCAATCAAAAGGTCGGCAGTTCAGCGGTTCGAATCCCTAATGCCGTGTAACGGGGTGAGGTCCCGTTACTTGTCTGCCAACCTAGCAGTTTGAAAGCACCTAAAAATGCAACTAGAAAAATAGGGACCACCTTTGGTGGGAAGGTAACAGCGTTCCGTGCGCTTTTGGCCACATGACCACAGAGACGTCTTCGGACAGCGCTGGGTCTTCGGCTTTGAAACAAAGATGAGCACCACCCCCTAGAGTTGAGAATGACTAGCCCATATGTGTGAGGGGAACCTTTACCTTTACCTTTTTATTGCCTACAGCCTGGGGATAGATATTCCCTATTATTAAACACACACAAAAACACATAGGGACTCTGATTGATTTATCTCAATGAAAGTTAATTTCATTAGTAGTATGAATGATATCTAAAGAAGTATCAGTGATATGTTCACTTTCCTTAAGAACAAACATATATTTACAAATTCCATGAGTATTTATTTAATTTATATTCACCCTTTATTGTTTTTATGAATAATTTAAGGCACCAAACATATTTAATACTCCTCATTTTTCCCTACAACAACCCTGTGAGAGGGATTGGCCTGAGACAGAGAATGACTAACCCGAACTCACTTTCATGTCTAAGACAGAACTAGAATTCACAGTCTCCTGGTGTCTTAACAAAATTTCTGAGGCACTATGGCCATTAAGGCTTTAAATGCTGAAAGATGACTAATATTTTTTCCAACAGAATGAAATCTTTGTTATGGAATATAGCATTAGTAATAGCGAAAATTGTCTTTAAAAATCACACTTGAAAATATAAAAATATATATGAACATTCTTAAATAAAGTTAGAATTGTGTATGCCTATACTGTCTAAACAGGGACGGGGTGGCTCAGTGGCTAAGACACTGAGCTTGTCGATCAAAAGGTCAGCAGTTTAGTGGTTCAAATCCCTAGTGCTGCGTAACTGGGTGAGCTCCTGTTACGTGTCCCAGCTTCTGCCATCCTAGCAGTTCGAAAGCACGTAACAAATGCAAGTAGAAAAATAGGGACCACCTTTGGTGGGAAGGTAACTGTGATCCGTGCACCTTTGGTGTTTTGTCATGCCGGCCACATGGCCACGGAGACGTCTTTGGACAGCGCTGACTCTTCGGCTTTGAAACGGAGATGAGCACCGCCCCCTAGAGTTGGGAACAACTAGCACATATGTGCGAGGGGAACCTTTACCTTTACCTTTATACTGGTATGCTCTCATAGAGAGGGGCTCCTCCGGGTGCCATCGGCCAAACAATGTTGACTGGCAGCCCCCAGGAGGAGAGCCTTCTCTGTGGGGGCACCTACTATCTGGAACGAGCTCCCCCCGGAGATACGGAGGATCCCGGATCTGCACAACTTCAGCCGCGCTCTTAAGACCTTTTTATTCCACCAGGCGGGCCTGGCCTAACTTTCTCCCTCTTTTTAAATAATTTTTTAATATTTTTAATATTCAAAGTTTAATTTGTTTTAAATTGATTGGGGTTTTTTAATCTGTCTGGGCCAAGCTATTTAATTTGATTTTATTTCTGCTTTTTAAATTTTGTATGTATGTATTTTATTGTTGGCTGTTCACTGCCCTGAGTCCTTCGGGAGTAGGGCAGTATATAAATCAAATAAAAGTAAAAAAAGTAAAGTAAGTAAAGTCTAAAGCACGCTGTTGCTACATTATTATTCTAATTCTGCTGTTCTAGTTATTCTTTGGTTTTCTATAGAAAGCTTAAAGTTTAACTCTTTAAAGCAATATTTCTACAGACACTACACCCCCCTGCCTCCTGAGATCACATTATAGCCTCAGATTTTGGGAATCACATTTCCCCAGTTCAAACTCTGGCTCGCTCTTCTTGCCGTCTCTTCTCCCCCTCTCGCCGGGCATGGCAGGGCTTCCTGCCCCTGCCCAAATTGGATGCAATTTGGGGATGGCAGGTGGGGCGGGGTGGGGCCAGGGAGACATGAGACGCACCTCTTACTTGACTTGTAGCTCTGTCGCATGTCTTGCCATTGTTGCAGGCAAACAGGTTGTAGGGAAAAAGAAACCTCGTGAGTTCAATCAAACTTCTCGAACTCATGAGAACTTTGGTTTTACCCTACAACATGTTTGCCTGCAGACAACAGTGAGACACATGACCGAGCTACAAGGCAAGTAAGCACGTCTTGTGTCTCCCCGGCTCCACCCCTCCCCACCTGCCATCCCCAAATTGCATCCAATTTGGGCAGGGGCAGGAAGCCCTGCCATGCCCGGTGAGAGGGGGAGAAGAGACGGCAAGAAGAGTGAACCCTGTCTTGCTCCATATCTCTTGCTTTTCCCACGCCCTACCTGCCATCCCCCTTGACAAAGAGATGGCAGGAAAGGGCAGAAGCCAGGCTGCTGTTACCATTGGGGTGCGTGGAGCCATCTTACCTGCCTTGCAGCTCCGTCGCGTGTCTCGCCGTTATCTGCAGGCAAACATGTAGGGTAAAAAAAACCTCATGAGTTCAATCAAACTTCTCAAACTCACGGGAAGTTTGGTTTTACCCTACGTGTTTGCCTGCAGACAATAGCAAAACTCACGACAGAGCTGCAAGGTAGGTAAGGCTCACGTCTCGCATCTCCCCGGCCCCTGGCGAGGGAGGAGGAGAAGAGATGGCAAGACGTGTCTTACTTCTCCCCCACCCCACATGCCACCCCCCTCAATAAAGACCTGGGTGCTGTGGAAAAGGGAGCTGGGTGGGCGCAGGCTTTGGGCATCTGGGGCTGCCAGGGCTTGTCCGGCAGAGAGGTGGGACCGGGGTGGGAGTTTGCAGGTGAGGGGGATGGATGGATGGATGGATGGGAAGTGGGCAAGAGCCCAGTGAACAGCTGACGAGCGGCTGTGTTGCGCTGCCACAGCAGTGCAACACAGCAGAAGCCATGAGGTGGTCATGCTCGCTATCTTCTGCACCCCCAAAATAATAAGACTCCCCCCCGATAATAAGACCAAGCCCTTATTCTAGGGTTCAAAAAAATATAAGACAGGGTCTTATTTTTGGGGAAACAGTATAGATAGATGATAGATAGATAGATAGATAGATAGATAGATAGATAGATAGATAGATAGATAGATAGATCATAGAGACCCTTAACTGACAGCAATACCTAGTGACAAAATCTGCTTCTCTTCCTGTCCCTGTGGGATTGCGTTCTGATTAGGAAGGAGTCTTTTTTCCAACAGCATGTCCCATTCTCTGGAATTCCCTCCCAGTAGAGCTTCATAGCTAGTGCTGCAGTAGAAAGTTGCTTGGAAGCTTCAAATTCTACAAATCATTTTTTGGAGAAGGGGAAAAGATTGTAAAGAAGACTGCTGGTTCACAATACAGCTATAAACATATTGCATTGTGTCGTTCTACTTACAGAAAGCATTTATGCCTTCGGTCCAAATTTGACCTCATGAGACAGATACCAGGAGCTCCAAGTAGTCCTGCCAGTCCTGCTGCTATTTCCATGATTCCCAAAACCTCAAAATTCTCTCTCTAAATGCCATCTATAAATAATCTATAAAATATCATCTATAGGTAGTCCGCGGGTTCTGACAGCAATCGAGACTGGAGATTGCAGTTGCTAGGCAATGCACTCATAAAGTGCAACATCACATGACAGCATCGCTTAACAATGGTAATCCTGGGTTGCTGTTGTAACTCCAAAACATGCAAGTTGTTAAACAGGAAGCAGTGGGAGCAGGGGGTCCCATAGGAGGGTGGTGGACATCCAACACAGGCTACATAAGAGTTGAAGAGGGGCTGTGTGTGAATGCAAAGAGGCTGACAGAAGAAGGGCACTGTTACCTACAAATGAAGGGAGGTGAAGGGAAAGAGGGTATGGCTACAGGGAGGCCAAACAGGATTTATTAGACAAACTTGTGACCTTCCCTGTCCTCTTCCCCATTGACTTTGCTTGAGGGAAGTAGGTAGAGAAGGTCTCAAATAGCAATCATGTGACCATAGGATACTGGAACCATGATAAGTGTTGGTTGTCAAGCACCCAAATGGTGATCACATGACCACAGATATGCTGGAAAAGCCAAAACTTTGGGGTCCAGTTGTAAATACCACTCATTCAGCATCATCACAAATTTAAACAGTTGCTCAACAAGTGGTCAGCAAGCTAAGACTATCTGTATACTAAAGCCACCCTTATATCTCCTGCCTCATTTGTCATCCATTTCTCTCATTAGCTATATATCCTATACTTTTTTTATTTTATGTAATGAATACAACTGTGGGTATAACAGTGGATACAACATTTTTAAGGCTTCAGCCTCATATTATACCATAAAAGGCAGGGTAGAAGCACAAGTGTTCCTATAACAATTATCATCATGTTACTTATTACAACTCTTGCTGTAATGTATTATTATGGTTTGAGAACATATGACAAACCCTGCTTGCTCATACTGAGCTGGCATTGACCTTATCTTTTTCTGGAAAATGTGTGCATTCTACTTTGCTTTCCAAGATCGAAGGCAATTTTTGGACTTAATGCAGCCAATTGAATCCAAATAGCTCAATCGGATGGCAAATTAGCTTTTAGTAAGCAAAATGCTGTGAAGGAATAAAACAATGGCAATTGTGTCTATATGCAAAAATGTTGGTTTTGAAAGAAGCTTGTATGCATTATTGGGCCTAAAGACTGCAGACTAAATATGGATAAAAGAGCATTATATCTGAGCAATCTGGTTTAATGCAAAAGAGCCACTACAAAGGTGGGGAAAGGGTGAGAAAAAGCAACTCCACCTTATTTATGTTAGGTATAACATAAGTGGGAGAACAGTCTTGGCAGGTTTTCAAGATTCTCCTACATTGCTCTACCAGCAGAAAAATCTTTCCAGAAATCTAAGTGGTTCTTGATTATTACAAGAAAAGCAGGTAGAGTTAAGCATCCCACTGCCTTTGATGGTTCAGGATGTGGAGACAGGATGATGCTCCTCCTATCTTTGACTGGACTACAGGTAGTTCTTGCTTAGCAACTTCTCATATGATGACTGCTCATAACTACAAGACTGATGAAAAAAGTAACTTTAGCATCTTGCATTTATAATCGTTATAGGTCTGCAAAGCAAATGAAAGCTGAAGTAAGATTATGACAGTAGTGAATGTCTATGGAGATTCTCAATCATCCAGGACATGGTTGTCCCAAAGGTGCTTTTTCCCAAAAGGCAACTGGACTTCTTTGGTTTTTTTTTCCCCTTTGAAAACATTTCTCTTCTCATCCAAGAAGCTTCTTCGGTTCTAAGTGATTGGTGAGAAATGGAATGGAAATCCCTACCAGTCAGTTGGAACTGAAGAAGCTTTCTGGATGAGAAGCGAAATGTTTTCACAGAGGAAAAAAATAAAACCCAAGAAAGTCCAGCTGCCTTTTGGAAAATGCACCTTTGGGAAGCACAGTGGCGGCTTCACACAGCAACCACTTTGTTTTAATGACTGAGTGGCCAGCTCAATTGTGGTCACTAGATGAGACTACCTGTAGAACAAGACAATTCTGTACATAAGGTAACAATGCTTAAGATGGTCGACCTTTATTCTCCAGATTCTGACACCTCCTCCTCAGTAGTGGGTTTCAATTTCGGTCACTGCTGGTTTGCTCGTGGGCGCGGGCACACTAATGCAAAGATGCGACGCTTCTGCACATGCGCAGAGACGTCTGGGCGGGTGGGCGGAGCCTCCTGCCACCGCTGCTACTAGTTTACCCGAACCGGGATGAACCGGTTGAAACCCACCACTACTACTCCTCCATCATCTGATTTATATCCTGGCTTTCTGACTTGCCAATGGCTTTGATGCCTTTCCTCAACTAGGTACATCAAGCAACTTTGAAAGGAGGTGAATGAACGCTTAGATACTGGGAAGCAGAACTGCATGTCTTGGTTTAGAAACAGAGGAAAGAGTAATAATCTGGACAGATCTTTTGTGCTAAGGAAGATGGCTGTTATTGATTGATATGAGAATGAATGCCAGGCATACAACAGTAGGTGGCAGACCCCACCAATGGAGAAAGTAGATGAGACTCAGGCAAAAGGGCAGATGCCAAATGAGAAATGAACTCAAATTGAGGGAACCAAGTCAGGTGAAAAAAAGGGGCCAAATCTTCCCATGGCAGCAGTATTCCCAGCAGCACCCACCCCGTTCTCCCACCCACCCACCCCTGAATGCAGCCATAGTGCTTTACACATGGCTGTGTTTCATCGCTTGGTTTAATCAATTTACTTTCATTTGTTTTCATTTTGATGGCTGCGAGCTGCCTTGGGGATCCCTCGTGAAACTAAAAGGCAGGTTTCAAATAAATAAATTAATGACTAAAAATACTCTGCTGACTCCACGGCCTGCTCTGCCATATGCTTCTTAAACAAACAAATTATGTCTTATAAATGCCCATTATAATTGACCATACGTTTTCTGTAATGACGTTCCCTGGCTGGGCCCCTTTACAAAAGAGACAGCGTATACAGTTTGGCTTAAGATCCAAAATATGGTCATTGCTGAGCACAAGTAGATGTGCAAATCTGGGTTGACCAGAACTGCAGTGGAAATGGGAACAGATGTCACAACTCATTTGAGGGCTGAAACTGAATTAAGACATGAGATAAATGAAGTACCAGAAACAAGCACTGAATCATAAAGTCATTGTTAAAGGCACCTGAGGGGTATCTCCTGCTCAAGGCAGCCTCCACTAGAACATCTCTGACAGATGACCATCCAGCCTTTGTTTGAAGACCTCTGCTGAAGGAGAATTCACCCTATTATGGCCAATCTGTTCCACCGCCTGGAAATTCATGCAGTAATGAAGTTCTTTCTGGTATATCTAACTTGAGCCTGCTTCTTTCCAGTTTTAACCCATTGATTCTGATCCTGACTCCCTGGGCCAATAAGGAATAGGTCTACTCCTTCTTCTGTGATAACCTTTGTGATATTAGAAGATCACTATCCTATCTCTCCTTGGTTATCTTTTTTTAAAAATCTAAATCATTAACCATTCCTCACAGGGCCTGATTTCCAGGTCATTCACCATCTTAGTAGCCTTCCTCTGAACTTTAAATTGCTCCCTTTAAAGTATGATGCACAGAATTGGACATGGTATCCCAGATGGAGTCTGACATAATAAAGAAATTGTTTCTCATTAGCTATCCTATCAATGCATTTGTATTTGACCAGGACATCTGGATCCCTTTCACATGTACTATGGCCAAGACAGGTCTCATCTTATACACCTGCCTTTTGTATTTTGTGCCCAGTTACAGAACTTTCTGTCATGGTGAACAATTTGAATAGCATCAATCCAGCAGAGACCTTCATTCCACTCCACTTGATGCTTTTCTCCAAGCTACAATGTAGCCATTTAAGACGATTCTTTGAATGTGGTCATCCAGTCAACTGTGAATCCATCCAACAAAAGTGACATCTAGTATCATTTCAAACAGTAAATGTGCTCTCTGGAAACTGAGTTCCTTCATAGGCCCCCATGAGCTGCTTTAAAAAAACCTGAAAAGTCAAGATGCATTTAACAAAAAAGAAATATATTATTTCCCTCATTCAGAAATGGACAATAATATAATGGTTGAATATTTAGAAAGCAATTATATGTATAAATATTGAAACTACAACTTAATAAAACAGAAATTTAGGTGAAGGAACAGCAGAATTACTATGCTGAAGGCTGCAAAGTTGAAAGAACATGAACTAACCAGTAGTTAGGGTCTAAAATATAACTACTGAATTTCTTTCTTTTGATGCCAAGCATGTATCTCAATCTGTCTAGAGCCCAAGAAAAGGCGTGCCTTTGAAGGATCTGTCTCTGTTCTCGAAACAAAACCACAATTATATTTGTTATGTCCTCAGGGTCAGGAGCATAATATATGATGATTCCCTAGTTTAGGATACCTTAATTCAAGGGAAACCTTTGGCACACTTTTTCGTGCCTAAGCATGCAGCCTGAAATCTCAGATTCAAACACTCAGATATCATCTGCAATTTATAGCCACACAAGAAGCTCAGAATCCAGCAAGCCAGGTGCCTTTCAAATCTAAAAGTCAGAGACAAGCAGGGATAAAGTTAACGAATCCCCTGCTGGTTCGGTTTTTAAGTCCGCAGTTAAGTGTAAACAAAAGTTGGTATAGCAGCAACCTTGCTAGAAGTAGCCTAGCTTATCCTGCACTGAACTCTCCAAGGTCCTGATTAGTGCTTTGTTCTATCAGAATTCAGGTGGCCTGGTCCACGTCTTGGTGCCCATCTAGCTACAGCTGGCTTTTTCTGATCCTCAGCCAGCCCACAGCAATATTAACTTAATCCAACACCATACTCAACTGCCAGACATCACAATATAGTCACTGTTACTAACTAATAAGAATAGAGTAAGACATAGCATCCCAATTGCAGTTGACAACAGCCCCAAACAAATTAGAGTTAGCAAAGAGAAGAAACTATGATCACATACAACAATACCCCAATAGCTTACAGCCACAAGCCCAAGGCTCTTTGTAGTCCCCAAAAGCCTTGGATGTAGTCCACAGACCCCTTTTCTAATTGTGTTAGAAATACATAAAGAAATAATATTAACTATAATAGTTATTCTAAAATTACATTTAAATGTCTGAATATATACATTTTATGTTTGTGTGTTTGTATGTGATCTGGAAGTCCCTCCCTCCCTCACTCTCCCTCCCTCACTCCCTCTTTCCCTCCTCTCTCTCTGTCTCTCCTTCTCCCTCCCTCCCCCCCCTCTCACACACACACTTATAAATATAAAGGAAAGTGATGTGTTATACTTTGAATTCAAGAAAACATATGTCACAGGTCATTTGATAAATATCTGAATACTGGTTTCATCAGCAAATTTTTCTTCCAAAGAATAAAAATCTGCTGAAAACAACAAAATCTCTTTTCATGTGCATCCACAAATCAGTATGTCACATTAGGCTTCTCGGTTGTGAAAAAGTTATTTCCTTGTATAAAGAGTACATTTAAAACAGTGAAGGTTTTCCAGCTTCTGTTTTTTCTGCTTATGCTCCCTGTTTAACACTCTTAAATAAGAATTTAGGGAGGGGGTGATGCTACTGAACAACTAGGACTATGGCATGCTTCCAAACTGTATTTGTTAATTCAATAAACATGCATTTCTGCCATGCATTCATAATGCAGATGGTTTACAAAATCCCGCATATAGTAGCAATGGTCTTAAATATGTAATGTGGAGCATTGCTTGTTTGTTTAAATAAACCGGGGAAATATAAAAATATTTAAATTAAAGTTGCTTTATAAAATTATATGTTGGATACATAGGTATCCTATGGTTTCATACTTGACAATGAAGATATCAAAATGGTGAATGACTTCTGCCTTTTAGGATCAATTATCAACATTAAGGGAGCAAGCAGTCAAGGAATCTACTGCAGATTAACACTTGATAGAGCAGCCACGAGGTGTTGGAAAAGATGCTGTGATGTGTCTATACCTACCAAAATCAAAATAATGCAAACCATAATATTCCCCATTATGTTCAATGGAAGCCAAAGATAGACTTTAAAGAAGCAGGATAGGAAGATGTCTATGGAGATTCTCAATCATCCAGGTCATGGTTGTCCCAAAAGTGTTTTTTCAAGAGGCAACTGGACTTTCTGGTTTTTCTTTGAAGACGTTTCACTTCTCATCCAAGAAGCTTCTGAAGAAGCTTCTAGCAGCAGGTTGACATCTCCCAACTCCTGAGTGTTGTCTGAAAAAGCTTCTTGGATGAGAAGTGAAACATCTTCAAAGAAAAACCAGAAAGTCCAGTTGCCTCTTGAAAAAAACACCTTTGGGACAGGATAGAAAGAGTATTGTAGAAATAGTATTGATGCCTTTGAATTCTGATGTTGGAGAAGACTCCTGAGAATACTTTGGGCAGCTAAGAAAACTGATGTATCATTGAATAAATCAATCCAGAGTTCTCACTTGAGGGACAGATGACCAGGTTCCAATTATCTTACTTCAGACATGTAATGAGAAGACCTACTTCTCTAGTGCTGAGAAACAGATGAGGATGATCAGCAACAAGGTGGATTGACTTTGTTACAGCGGTGATGAGTTGGGAGACTAGAAAAAACAGGGTAAGGATAGATGGACATGAAGAAAATCTATCTGTAGATGGTCGCAAGAAATCAAAAATAGCTTGATGGCTGTTTTAATAATCAATCCATCAATGAGTTCAGAGGAATGGAGCACATATAGAAAGGCAACACCAGTTCTCACCCATTCCAGAAGGCAGGATACAGAATATTGGAGAAAGCAGATTCCAAATGCATGTTAGGAAAACACTGACCAATTATCCAGAAAAGGAGTAGCCTCAGCATTTCTCTAGGCTCTTTTAATTTCAATTCCTACACTGAGCAAGGGGTTGCCTCTATGCTTCCTTTAGATTCAATTCAATTGAAAGTTATATAATTTTACAGAAAGTCACATTCATCAAAAACCAGTAAAACAATTAATATCAACTTAATATTTCACCCTAGAAGTGCCATTTTTGTGAAAATACATGCATCTCCATTAGTATACTGTATTAGTGCAACAAAGGAAGCATTAACAATGTATAGTATTAAAGTAATACATTTAATAACCTCTTTTCTCTCTAATCTGTCTATTATATTTGTTGGCAGCCAAACAACTACTTTGTGCTAATACTGTACTCCCCTGGCTAATGTAACATCGCAATAAACTAAATAAATAAATGCCTATTTTATTTATTTATTATTTATTTATTTATCACAATACACTAAATAAATAACCATCTATTTTATTCACTTTTATTTACAAGTACGTAGCATCCATGTATATAAATAAATATTTATATATAAATAAATATTTTTTTTCCTTTTCGAAAGGGCTGTCTGAAATTGAAGGTTGTCTTCTTTTTGGATAAATACAATAACTTAGACATTAGAAGCTAAGCATTTTTCTTACATGGCAGTTGAAACTACAGTGCATGTCACAGAATGGTTTTGACAATAACCTTCTTATTTGCAGTGATTACCCATCAAACAACATACAACAGATGTTTGGAACAGGATCCGAGAATAGTAATATCAGGGGGGAAAAATGAGAACATTTCCCAAGAAAGTGTGTAGCATTTTGTGTTTCAAAATGGATATGGAGTGCTCTTTCCTTCCAGATAAATTGTTTGTGCACATTACTTCTGTCACTTTTACCTACAGAATGTTTTGTTATTTGCAGCGATGTATTCTGTATAGTTCAGATTGCAGTATAAACATTTATTGATTGACTTGATTATTGATTTATAGCCTTCCTTTTCTGAACCTCAAGGCAGCTTACATTATAGTTTCTCTCCATTTTCTTCCTAAAAAACAACTTTCTGAGATTGGTGGTAGGTTAAACTAATCCAAAGTGAACATTGTGGTGGACGTAGACATTGAATTTAGGTTTTCTTTGCCCTACCTCAATATTGTTACCAGTAAGATGCTCTGGTATCAAACAGTATTAATGGGGGAAAACAAATTACAAAAGGCACAGTGTTACAGTCCTTTTATAAACTCTGGGTAGGAACTGGTTTATCCAGATTGTGAAAGTTGAATCATGGCATTAAAAATAGCAAGGATGAAAACGAAGGCCCCATAAAGTTCCTTCATCTGCAAAGGAATTTAAAACGCTCACCATTCTTTCAAAGTTATACAGTTTTCTCAAATCATTAAGAATGGAATTAAACCTGGGAACTACATCCAAACAGATAAATGATCCTTTGGGAAATAATATTTTCCACTCTAGAAGAATTTGATTTTTACAATTTTCATCATAAAACCATGGGTGGGGCAAGAGGAGCTAGGTTTTATGTAATCATACATCTAATGGGTATAAATTCTAACAAACCATATGTCAACCTGCAAAAGCAAATAAAATATCCATTCCCCGAAGCTACAGTGCTAAATGTGCCACTGTCTATAAGATGTATCCTTCTAAATTATCTTTTTGGCACTTCACCATCTGAACTTCATTTGAGATCCTAGGGAATGCATTATATGGAGCTGCTAAGAGATTATATTATACATTCTAGTACTTTTTCCAAGTGACCTTTCACTTTTCAAATATTTGGATCCAAATATGTATTACCTAATGTTAAATGGCATATCTACGGTATACGCTAATGCATGTTATCTCACTTGGATTAAGTGTTCTCCATTTATGCAACCGGCCAGATTTCTGCTAGCCATATGTTTCTGCAACTCCCATGTTAAAAATGAGGAAATGGCACTGTAATGCTGTTTGAAACTATACAGGTTCTGTACTTTCTCCACTTCAGAAACAAGACCTGGGAAGTTAGAACTCTATAATGCAAGCACTGAGTTTGGATGAATTAATAAAACCTAGCTTTGTGTCTTGGATCTTTAGATTCATAGGAATCTTAATTCCAGTGTTTATCTGCAAATCAGAGAACAAAGAACAAACCGAGATACAGGAAATTTGACAGGACGGGGAATTGTGTTTCAAAATGACTCCTAGTCTTGCTTGCCCCTAGTAAAAAGTAGTGGTCTATTCAGGCTACTCAGACTCTCATAATAGGAGAATAACACCCTTGACTCCCACAGCTAAGGAGAAAGATTAATCATACTTCTATTTTCCAAGATGTAGTATTTAGGGAAAATCTGCAATGTATAAAACGAGAGACTGAAATGGCTGTAAATATTTAAGTCCCACCTGACACCAATAAAAGCAGTAAAAAATGATCACATAGCCTTTTAGTGAATATCTTGCACTCTTTTCCATCTGTTTCCACTGTTGTCTTAACAACTCTAACTCTTTAGGAGGGAGACACAATTTTATATATATATATAGGAGTCCTATATATAATTGTGTGGCGCAGTGATTAGAATGCGGAATTTGGGCTGATTCCGCTCACAGCTAGGAGTTTGATCCTGAAGGGGTTCAAATTGACTCAACCTTCCATCCTTCCAAGGCCAGTACAATGAGGATCCAGATTGTTGGGGGCAATATGCTGACTTTGTAAACCACTTAGAGACGGATGTAAAACATTATGAAGCAGTATATAAGTCTAAGTGCTATTGCTAATTCTATATATACAGCACATGTACACCCTAGGAAGATTAACAATAGGCAGATTCAGTGCTTTATTATTCAAGAAAAGGCATCTATGAACTCAAAATATATTATTTTATGCATGGGTGGTCAATCTTTAGCAGGCATCTGAACCCTACCCTTCTATCTAGAATGCCTTCTGATTGTGCTGCCAACATTTAATTATCTTCCTCTAGAAATGAAACATGCCAATATGCTAATATATGTCTAAAGTAATTCAGAAAGCAATGATGCCCACCCAATAACCAAGAAACTAAATGACAAAGAGAAAATACTGGTCCTTTTCAAATATATGACATACTGCATCATCATCATCATCATCATCATCATCCTGCATTCTGTGACTCTTCCCTCTCCAAAATCATTAAATGCAACTCCTGTGTGTTAACCACTACAGTCATAATAATATTTGGCTTCTCATGATTTTAATTCTATTTCAACTAGGTGAATTCAGTTTCCCACGCTTGTTTGGGCTTCATAAGATGGATGAGTTTTGCTTGAAGACTGTATTGCATCCCCACCCTGTGCAAAGGGAGTGGAATATTAGGCAAGTAGCAGCAAGTAATGTAAAAAAGCATCTGGGTGGCATCAATAGCACCCAGCCCAAAATCAGACAAGAGGTTTTTTGCGGGTAATTTTCTAGATCTTCTTTCTTTCTATTCCTTCCAACCCAGAAGAATATGAGAAAAATTATATAAAGTCTCGGGGTCTGCCTGCTTGCCAGCAGGATACCTCACTGAAAATGGAACAGAATGGGACCAATTTGTTGTTGGGAGAAAAGCCACCCCAAAAAAAAAAAATAAAATACAGGTAGTCCTCACCTTACAACCATTCATTTAGTGACCGAAGTTACAACATCACTGAGTGACTGGTGATTGTTCTTCACACTTGCAATCATTGCAAGTGGTCACATGATCAAAATTTGGATGCTAGGCAACTGACTCGTATTTATGAAGGTGGCAGGGTCATGCAATCCATTTCTTTGCAAACTTCTGATCAGCAGAGTCAATGGGGAAGCTTAACAATCACGTTAGTAACTTCACAATTGCAATAATTTACTTTACAACTGCGGCAAGAAAGGTTGTAAAATGTGGCAAAACTCACTTAACAACTGTCTTGCTTAGCAAAGGAAATTTTGGGCTCAGTTGTGATCGTACCGCGAGGACTCCCTATATGTTGCTTTGCAACGGGCTTGATGTGACCAGGGGGAAAAAAAACTGCCAAAAAAAAAAAATCCCCCAGTGCATCCTTATGGAATCGGAAGTTGTGTAGCAGCTCCAAATGCTACCAGCTGCTTTGTTCTGCCTCTGGTAACATTACTCAGAATGGAGCATATGCAACCTGCCCTGTACTTCCACACATGCATACAAAACAAGGAGCAAAATTATAGGCAAGATCAGGTGATATTCAATACATACATACAGATGCAGAGCCAGTGGTGGGTTCTAACCGGCTTTACTAACGGTTTTCTTCGTGTACGTGCTTCACGCATGATCTCCGCAAGCATGCTTGCTTTGCTCGCATGCGCGCCAAACTTGCACTCTGTGCAACCACGTTAGGAATCTGCCCAGCCAAGGTACGGCAATCCACTCTGCCGCACCTATCAGCTGGGCTAAAAAAGAAGAAATAAAAGCTAGGAATAACGCGGGGGCGGGTGGGAGGGCCCAGCTCCCAGACAAAGAGAACCGATTCGGTGACATCATATCGTCACAGTTACCGCCTCGGCCGAACCGGACCAAACCGGGAGGAACCCACCACTGTGCAGAGCAACATATTGTATATGCATTTGCCCTGATTAGACACTTACATATATAGGTAGTCCTCAACTTACAACAGTTCGTTCAGTGACCATTCAGAGTTACAATGGCACTGGAAAAAAGTGACTCATTTTTCCCATTTACGACCGTTGCAGTGTCTCCATGACCAAGTGATGAAAATTCAGACTCTTGGCAACTGACTTAAATTTATGACAGTTGCAGTGTCTCAGGGTCATGCGATCACCTTTTGGGACCTCCTGACAAGCAGAATCAATGGGGAAGCCAGATTCACTTAACAACGGCGTTGCTAACTTAACATCTTCAGTAATTCCCTTCACAAATGTGGCCAGAAAGGTCGTAAAAACGGGGGCAAAATTCACTTAACAAATGTCTCGCTTAGCAACAAAGTATCCCCTTCTTGAACATGCTACCGGTGGGGGATGAAAGCTTATTTACTAATGTGTTAGACTGATATCCCTCCCTTCATTCAGGAACCCCAGGCAGCTTACAACTCATTTCCTCCTATCTTTTCCATCCAGCATTTCTATGGGCTGAGAGAGAGTGAATGGAGTAAAATCACCCTGTGAGCTGAGGTGCTTGAGGGTAAACTAGAATCTGAGTGTCCCTTGTGCTTGCAACATTAGTTATCCTTCAACAGAAGCTTTCGCTCACTGAAAAAGACCTGATTTGGGGTTTAATCTTTCTTGATTACTGTTTGGAAACTAAAATGAAGACAGATGCCACATCAGCTCCCAGAGAAAAAAAGCAGGATATAAATCTAATAAACAAAGAAATAAATATCATTTTGACTAAGGAATGCTTTCCCCCAGTGATTACCTGATAGCTTCTGGACATTATACAACAGCTGTTAACAGAAGCCCTTCATATGTAATTGAGGGCCAATGACGGATCTATTTTCAAGAAGTCAATCTGATTCTTCAGTATTATATCATGATGTGGTGCACAGGAGTGCAACTGACCTTGAAGAATTCAAGACTGATTCATTAGTTCATGCAATCGCTTTAGGAACACGATGGCCTGGAAAAATGAATGAGGAAGGGAAACTGGCAAATTCCTGGAGTGAGTTTATCTCATGAACTTATTTCAGGTGTTCCCCCGTAAATCAATTTGTCAGGGTTCCTTTTGTCTTTTAAAAATAATATTAAGTTATTTTAAGATTTATATTACAATATGTTTCTTCTTCTTCCCTCCCTCCCCTGCCTCAAAATATCTTATCAGCTCATCACCCATTCTAGGGTCATTGTGATCAATTACTGAGTTTATAAAAATGAAAATCATATATGGTCCTAGGCCCAGGTTTTTCATTTTAAAAAAAGGTAAACAAAGCTTTTTAAAGCTCAGAACATGCAAACATTCTACTCTCACCCATTATTTTGCATGTCCTCATGATTACATTAAATTCCTTATTAAGTTCATGTAAAGGAATTGTTGTTTTAGATACATATATTATACCATCAGACTCCCCAAAAATATTGAGGAAGTTCAGTTTCCCTTAAGTAGATTTTTTTAAAAAAGATTTCTTAAGGAAGTTTTGAATAAACAGAATAAACAATTTCTGATATACATACCAATTTTTTACAAACGCCTGTTTTATTTTTCTTTTGAAATATATCTGTTCATATCCATATGCCCTCGTAACCTCTCACCTTGACTACTGCAACGCTCTCTACATGGGGCTCCCCTTGAAGAGCACCCGGAGGCTCCAACTGGTCCAGAATGCAGCAGCGCGGGTAGTGACGGGAGCAGCATGGCGCTCCCATGTAACACCGCTCCTGCGTGAGCTGCACTGGCTCCCGGTGGTCTTCTGGGTGCGCTTCAAGGTGTTGGTTATCACCTTTAAAGCGCTCCAGGCATAGGGCCTAGCTATCTTCGAGACCGCCTACTGCCACCGACGACCTCCCATCGACCCGTGCGCTCCCACAGAGAGAGCCTCCAAACTGTGCAGGCTGGTGACCCCCAGGGGGAGGGCCTTCTCTGTGGGGGCACCTACCCTTTGGAATCAGTTGCCCCCAGAGATAAGGAGAATCCATGACCTTAGTGCCTTCCGCCGTGCCCTTAAAACCTTCTTTTTCCAGCAAGCCGGGCTGGCCTAATTTTTTAAGTGTTTTTAATTGTTTTGTTTATCATTTTTAATGAATGGGGCCAAATTTATATATATCTTTTAACTGTATTTTAATATTTGTATTTGATGTTTTTACTTGGCTGTTCACCGCCCTGAGTCCTCAGGGAGAAGGGCAGTATACAAATTCAAAATAAAATAAAAATAAAATAAATAAATATAATACAGATATTTCTGTAATCTAGAGATATAAAAGTTAGACTGTAGCATCTTCCTTGGGAAAACAGAAGAAAATGGCATAATGAAAGCAATTTCATATTGTGAAAAGAATTGAATTATCTGGTTCTTTTTATGGGCCATACCAGATATTTGTAGCTGTATTATTTACTGGAATGAATAGCTCTAAAAATTTTTTTAAAAAAAACACAAGGCAACGTGAAAGGATTAAAAAAAATCTTGAGGTGCCTGCCTGCACATGCGTTTTAAGGCTTTAACTTTGTATATATTAATTAAATGTGTGTATATGTGTGTGTCCGCACATACATATACACACAAGCGCATACAAATATACATGCAATCACACTGCACATTTAATAGTATGTTGGTCCAAACAGACCTACTGATGTGAAGAGAAATGATTAATCATTCTTTTTCTAGTACAGAAAGATGGGATGGTCCTGCAGCAGGAAATTGTTCAAGAGGAGGACATAATACCCTGCTATTCAGCCTGAGAACCATAGGCAAACTAGTGGCCCGCGGGCCGGATACATCATGCACAGGCCACACCCACTCCAGCTCCGTGAATGGGGAAAACATTGCAAAATGTCACGTGACAACAACGTGACATGGTGAGTTTGACACCTGTGCCATAGAGGTTCTCACCAAACTATCTCAGGTAGGATTTTCGGAAGCTGGTTCAGAGTCAACCCAACAAAGGGACAGCAAATGTGGGCATATTTCCAGTTTTTTTAGAAATCAAGTGTGAGAAACCATATATATTGTCCTCTACAGTATTTTCTGACTGAAAGTCAGTTGTGCTGTCTACCTACTCATCATCATAAAACCACAATTAGGAAGTCAGAGCCTTTGCATCTGCTTTGGATCAGAATTGACTAAAATTATATTCTGATGCTAGCTGATCAGTTGTGCCTCATGGAAGAGATGATATTGCTGAGCAGTTCAAGGCCAGTAAGGTTTATCTTGTTCACCTGTAGGAAGTCCATTCTCTAAAAACTGCAAAAGAAGAAACTGCAGGGATGGAGGAAGGGTGGCCTGGGGACAGTTGATGGAGCCTCAAAAAATTCAGACACTGCTAAATGAGATGCTGAGGAGGAATAAAATGGAAATTCATTAAGGAAAATATTAGCTTTTCAATGGATTCTTTTTTTTTTTGAAAAAAAATTTATTTATTTTTTGACGTAAGTCATAAAACAACATCTTTTTAGAGCAAGGGTTTGATCCGGTATAAAATTAGTATAAATTCCAAATTTCATCAATTAACATCTTAAAGGAAAAAGAAGAAGAAGAAAAAAAAAAAGAAAACAGAACAAATCTAAATCCAATTTTTGTCATTCAATCTAACATCTTATTCTAACATTTAGCTATTATGTAATCACCCTAAATCTTAAACTTCAAGTCTAAACGGCTGTTTATAATATTCATTTATCATTTTAACAATCAGTATTTCATATATTTTCCTTATTTCAAAGACCCAAATCAAGTCAATGTTTCTTTTAAATCACATCTAATAGTCAACATAAAATATTTTATTCCTCTCAAAACATTTCAAAATCAGTAACTGGTCTTCAAAAATATCTCCTTCACTCCTCCTAGGTTTATTTTTAGCTGGATTGCAGCTTAATTAGCTGGTTTCCAGGGATGCTTTCCTCCACTCCTAACCTTATTTATTGGCCGGATCACAGTTTGGTTTTAACTGCTTTCCAACATTTTCTCCTTCACTCCTCCTAGGTTTATTTTTAGCTGAATAATGACTTTTCAGCTGTTTTCCAGGGATGCTTCCCTCCACTCCTAACCTATATTTCGCTGGTTTAGCTTTAACTGCTCCCCAGTATTGTCTCCTCCTCTCCTCCTAAGTTTATTTTTGGCTGGTTCACAGCATAATTAGCTATTTTCCAGGGATGCTTTCCTCCACTCCTTACCTTATATTTAGCTGGTTCACAGTTTAGCTTTGACTAGTCCCCAGCATTTTCTCCTCCACTCCTCCTAAGTTTATTTTTGGCTGGTTCACAGCTTAATTAGCTGTTTTCCAGGAGTGCTTTCCTCCACTCCCTACCTTATATTTAACTGGTTCGCAGTTTGGCTCTAACTGCTCTCCAGCATTGCCTCCTCCGTTCCTCCTAGGTTTATTTTTGGCTGGTTCATAGTCTAGTCAGCTGTTCTCCAGGAATGCTTTCCTCCACTCCTAACCTTATATTTGACTAATTCACAATTTAGCTTTAATCATCTAATCCCCAAAATCATACTTCCTTACCAATTTAAAATAATAATGCATTTTAACATATATCTTCTCTCCTACTCTTTCTTAAACTATTAATTTTCTTTAAATTTCTCCCATTTCCTATTTGTTTCTTGCTTTTCTATGTAAAACAACATTTTAAACCATTTTAAAAACCAATTTACCATAGTTATAAAATCTATAAACAAGTCATTATTAATATTAAAAAATTCATTCCCATTCTCTTATTTCCTATGAAAAAACAACATTTTAAACCACTTTCAAATCAATTTTCTGTACCCATTAGAACGCTTAATATTTTTAAAAAGTTCTTTCAAAATATTCACATTTTTTGTAGTTTTTCTATAATGACATTTCTTGCTTTAAAAGTAATCATAAAGTCTATAAACAATTCTTGGTTATATTCAAAGCTTCATTCACATTTTCTTATTTTCTGTAAAGAACAATATTTTAGACCATTTTTTAAAAAAAACAATTTTCTGTAGTTGTTCAATCTATCAGCAATTCTTATTAATAATAAAAAATTCATTCATAATCTTCATATTTTTTATAGTTTTCTATAATCACATTTTCCCCACCTTGAGAATCACTTCTCTTAATAGTAATAATGAAAAGTAAAAGTAGGAAACAGAAAGGGAGAAGAAAAAAAGGAATAAAAATATAGCAGAAGAAATTAAAAATCAAAAAGAAAGATTCAAAAAAAGAAAGGGAAAAAAAGAAAAACAAAAAGAGAGGAATATGATAAGAAAATATTTTAAAAAGGAAAGAAAAAATAGAAAAGAGAGAGAAAGAAGCAAGAGGAGCTCTCCTCTTTACATTATTTAAACATCAGTTACATAGAAATTATTTACATCCATTTTAATCAAACTTGTGGTACTTTTCTCATCTTGCTACCTAGTATATTCCGTTTTTTTCCTTTCTCCAATCTGTCCAAACTTTTTTTCCTTTCAGTTCTAATATCAATAAAGTTATAAAGACTAAAGGATTTAGTTCTTTTGTATTCCATATATGGTATCATCATGTCTTCTTCTGGGGCAACGCCCTTCCCCTTTTTGTTACAACGCCATTAATCAGCAATTTTAATTGTTCCAATTAATTTCTTCTTTCCAATTGTCCATAAGTAGTCCAAAAACAGTTCAAGTACATCTGAAATCAAGCCTCCTTAGTTTTTCCTCAAGATAATCCAGTTCAGGAAGCAAGATACAATGAATCCTGGATAGCTCTGCAGACTAAGCACTGTAATTTAACACCAGCTGTCTGCAATTAAAGTAAGTTTGAATCTTGCCAGGCTCAAGGTTGACTCAGCCTTCCATCCTTTCTAAGGTAGGTAAATTGAGGACCCAGTTTGTAGGGGCAATAAGCTGACTTTGTATAAATATACAAAAGTATGAAGGCTATTGCTTAACGCACTGTAAGCAGCCCTGAGTCTCCGGAGAAGGGCGGCATATAAATCAAATTTTTTTAAAAAAGATACAAAGTTTCTTCTTTAAACAGCAAGCAATCCACAACTGCAATTTACACTTTCCCTCTCAGCAAGCTCTCAGCAAGCAATTATTTTAGCTTCCTCCACTTATTATTCTCATAGCTTTAAAAAGACATTCTGCTTGTTTCCTCTTCTCCTTCTTCCTCTTTAAAGCCAATCTATTCTCGTTAAGAACCAAGAAAATATCAAATTTTAAATCCATCCAAAGGGACATTAAATTCCAAAAGCAGTCAATAAGTACTATTGTCCTTTAATGGGTCTTCTCCTTGTTAATTGTTTTGAGTTCTTTGCCCAAATAGTTCTTAGCCGCTGTTAGGGCCAGGGCATTATTAGTAATTAAGTATTTGAAGACTGTCCCCACCTGGGCTAGTCCTACTCACCCGGTATTCAAACATCTTGCTCCTCTGTCTCCGCCTGCACTTTGCTTGTCCTGGTTGCCGAAGCTTTGGGGCAGCCACCATGGCTGCCTCTCCCACCGCCACCGGCTCCGAGGGTAATCCTCCGGCTCCAAGGAACCTGCCAGTTCCTCTCAGCTGTCTGAGGGGTCCCTCTCTAATCCCCTGTCCCTCCAGGACAGGATAGGTCCGCAGACCTGCCGGCAGTGGCTTACTGCTTTTCACTGGATTCTTCAGCTTGGAAGAAAATACAGTTTTGGTTTGGCTTTAAAGATATACCCTAAAATATGTACAGTTAATTCTTGTTATTCATGAATTCCATAATTACAGATTCCATATTTGCTCATTCAGCTGCTCACTAACATTGATTATAACCACAAATTAATTACTTGTGACGATTTTGTGGTCATTTGCTGACATGTAGAGCAGCAAAATAATAATAAAATTGCCTGATGCACACGTTCCCAGCTGAAATTTTAGCCTTTAATTCAGTGTTCACAGCAGTATTACAGAACATAACTACTGCAAACAGCAAGAATTGACTGAATACACAGGAGGTGTTTAACTATGGATAGAAAGTTGATCTTTGGGTGCTGTAATGATGGCACAGGAGAAATCTATAGTATGCTACACGATTTGGTATAAGCTGACAACTCTAATGCAGACAGACAAAAAACACAATGTGGCAAGCGAAGAAAAACCTGAAATCGAAATTGTCATTTGCAAGTGATCCAGCTGAAATTAATGAAGCAGATCGTGCTGCTTCCCCTTTTGTTTAAAAAGAGAAACAGGACTGTCTAACTAGGTGTTATTTATACTTTCTCAGATAAGTCTCAGTTTCAAATTAGTTTTTAAATTCGGGTATGCCCCCGCCCGTATCCATCCATTAGGTCATAGCTTCTATATTGGGTATATTTCTATTTAAAGTAGTGGAATACATTCCCTTTCTTTCCCCCTTCTTCCCTTCTTTCTCCTGTTTCTCACATGTCGTTTCCACAATGTTAGTGAGAGAAGACAAGCTCAGGGCAATTAGTCTATTGGAAATAATGTTTAAGCCCTCTGCTCCAGCTGTTGCTCATAAATACTGCTAGGCTCACAGTGGAAAAGACGTGGTTCTCAACAGGTTCTCCAACTACCTGAAGGTTGATCTAAGATAAAATAATAATGCCTGAGCTGTGCCAGGTATCTTTGCCCATGCACGTAAACTGAAAGTAAATCACACAGCCTCTATTCAACATCTCCCTTACAAAAGCAAACGGAAAAATGAAGGAGATTATCCGAATAGCTGCAGAGCCCATAAAACACACGTATCAGTCATATTTCTGAAGGAACCATGATTGTTTTAATTATCCACAAATAAGCAGTTTGGTCTAGTTATTAAGGCACCCAGTTAGACGTCAGGAGACTGTGAGTTCTAGTCTCATATT
Source organism: Arizona elegans (assembly GCA_022577455.1). Classification (NCBI taxonomy): domain Eukaryota; kingdom Metazoa; phylum Chordata; class Lepidosauria; order Squamata; family Colubridae; genus Arizona; species Arizona elegans. Next base: position 112,475,180 of record JAKOOJ010000001.1, read on the forward strand.
AGACATAAAATCCGGCTGGGTGGCTCTGGGCTAGTCACTTTCTCAATGTAGGAGAAGAGATGGCAGTGGAGTGAAAAGGGGAATGAACCTAGAATCCCTACATAGCCATAACAGGATTAAGTCCAAACAACCCCTCCCCCGCAATAAATGCCATTGACCCTTATCTAAGTCTTAGCAGCTGCAGACTGTTAGTTGAGAGAATTCCTGCATTTAGGCTTTTAGCAATAAATCAGTTTAATTGAACCTTCACATGTGGACCAGGTCTTTCTCACCTGACACTGAGGCCAACTCATCTCACAGGGTTGTTGTGGTAGGGAAACTAGGACAAGAAAGGAGTATTAGATATGTTCTCTGACTTGACTTATTTATAAAAATAACAAAGGTAGGATAAAAATCAAAAAGAAAAATGCCTATGTCCATGAAAAGTTTTAGTTTCAAAAAGTAAAAGCTATATATCCTGTAAGAATCACTGTTGCAGGATATTTCAAAATGTTCAGTGCAGAGTATGTCCACATGCTTTTCATAGATTTCTCACGTCCCAGTTCAATCCCCTATTCTCTCTGGCTCCATCTGGTGATTCAGTTAGAATAGAATAGAATAGAATAGAACTGGAAAGGATCTTGGAAGCCTTCTAATCCAGATCCCTGATCCAGCAGGGGACCCTATATCATTTCAGACAAATGGCTGTCCAGATAGATAGTGGATCAAATAGACCCTTCTCAATGGTCTTTAAAATTAGAGGGAAGGAGACCTGGTCTCTTACATAGGCCCAGTAGTATGAATGGGTTGGAAGTAGAATTTGAATTTGAAGATCATGGGAACATTTTTTTCCATTTTATATTTGCAGAAAGCTTTGTCTTGAGACTTAGTCCTAGATGTCCTGCATTGTTCTGAAGTCCCAACAGAGCTATTCCCTGTAATCATCTGCATTAATGTGTTGGTCCCATTAATTGGATTTGTTTCATTCATGAGGTGCATTTAGCTCACTGAAAGCTCTGTATACATTGAAAATAATTTTTCAAAATAACTTTCAGGGTTTCAGCCGGCTTGTATGACTCTCCTGCCCAACGTTATCAGCAACAATCCAGGGAGCTACCTCTTTGGCTTGGCTGTGCCTAAACAGACTTTGTCATTTGCTTAGTTTTGTTTGGCAAATTTGAAATCTATGCTGACTATTTGAGCAAAACCACATCCAACTATGCCTAAGCCTCAGAGATGATGTCATTAAATTGTGCCTAGAATTTTCAGCATATATGGATTCTCGGAGGAAACGATGAAAAGCTGAGGAATTTGGAGGAATTCATCTTCAAGAAGATGAACATGATCTTCATCTTCTAAATGAAGCTGATTAGATCTGATCTATCAGAAACTGCTTTCCCCCTAAACTGTATGAAGATATATGAGGATTGTCTTCAAAATGATACCCACTTCTCCTTCCCCAATTTTATTTTTAAAGTCCCTACTAGCTTTAAGATCATACTAGTGCATTTCCTACATAATATTTTTGGATGCTGTTGTTACAGATTAATTAAGGGCTTGAGTATTCCTGATATTCTCCAAAACTGTTTTTCAGTGTACATCATACTGAAGAATTCTTGTTGCTTTGATACGCAAAATACATGTGATCTTTCAAATATGAAACCAGCACTGTAAATTTGATTATACTAAAACATTTCAAGCATATGCACCAACGTACATTCTTGAGAAAAGTAAGGGAAAAGGAAATATTAAAGCTGTTAAACATCAACTGCAGCCAATTCTTTCAAAAAGAAAAAGTCACTTATTTTACACATAATATCTGGGGAAATATGATGAAAGTATATTAAGAGCAGTAATCTTAGAAGGAGAACTATGAATAAAATGTAAAATGCCACACCTTCTATATGGCGTGATTCAAATCTGAAGAAATCCATGTGGGAACAATGCATTTAGAAAAATTGTTCTTTTGCCTATCTTTGGTGCAATAAAACCATTCCTTTTTCAGATATGAGCACTGAACCATATAAGGGTGTGCAAACTGTTCCCAAGACATTTCCCTTTCTGATCAAGTCATCCTTCACTTGAAATTTGGTTGTTTTTATTCATTTATAGGGTTTGTCTTTTTTTTAAAAAAAAAAAAATCTTCCTTTACAGTACATCTCCAATATGACTTTCTTATCTAAGGTTCAGTCACCGTCTGTCTGCATGACTAATGCTAAATATTTAGAGAAAGACTTTTCATTTTTAAAAAAATTGTGCTGAATATGAAAGAACTTAAAAATCCCACTTCACACAAAGCTCTTTGTTCCTTTGGGTCCCGAGAGGAAGACCTAACAGCAATACAGAGATTTATGAGTAAGAGAACTCAGGCAAGGACAATTCAATAGTTCAATCTGACATAGGATAATGAGTAGTAACAGTATTTGGCTTGTGAGAGGTGCTTGTCAGAAAGATTTAGTAGGGGGAAAGGGACTGTTGTGGCTGTTGTCAGAAACTTGTAAAAGCCTGCCATTATTTTCCTCTTCAACACAACTGAATATTTAAGTTACATCATAGTTGTGAAACAAGTTCATGGCACTAGTCTTAATATCCTTGATGTTAGATTTCTTTTGGGCCAACAATAGAGGAAATTTAAGTCAGAGACTTTGTTCTCCTCCTCCTTGAAGAAGCAACACCAACAACTACAGCCATTGGTCCTCCACCTGAAACCTTGATCTTCACCTCTTATGGAGCATGGCAACATTTTACCTACCTTCATAGAGTCTGAAGAAACAGGGCAGCCTGATTGCCTTGTGGACAAATTATTGGCAGGCTCTTTGCTACTTTATAAACCACAGGTGACAGATAGGTCTTCAACTCGATCTGTTAGGAAGAACTTGACTAAAGTGTTACACAAAGTGCTGGTTGAGGCAGCTCCTTCTTTTATGAATTTCCTTTGGCTTCCTTCAGTTGTGCAAGTTCTTAGTCCAAATCAATTCTTTGAATGGCGTGAAGATGGAGTTGGAGAGACAGTTTGGAGTGTGGTATAGACACATTGGAAAGCAGTCTTATATCATGGTTTAACCAGCTTGCCACATTTAAGTACTTTTTTTGTAGCCAAAGATATTCAAACAGGAGCTCAAGCTTAGATGAAGCATGAAACTCTTGCAGTGAAGTGCATTTTCTTGTCTTGAAAATAGAACCAACCAACCTTCCTTCCTTCCTTCCTTCCTTCCTTCCTTCCTTCCTTCCTTCCTTCCTTCCTTCCTTCCTTCTTCCTTCCTTCCCTCCCTCCCTTCCTTCCCCTGTCTATATTGGCAAAGTCAGAAAATTTAGTAGATTAAAAGTTCAATTCTTGAAGACAATAAAATATTACAACATAAAAAGTCTTCACTTTAAGTCAATGTTATTTTCAAACACATACTCAATATTACTGCTCTTTCTGTGTTTTCATGATCGGAATCAGGGCAAAGACAGAATAAGAGAAGAGGGCATAAATATAATCACTTTACATAGCTAGACTGTGTGATTGTCTTCCAATTCCAGTTAATTTTGTTTAATTCCTAACAGACAGGCATACAATCAAAATGAACGAGACAACACATCATTTCTCATACATCTGATACTGGATGGTCAACCATTATGCTTTTAAAGAAGATTGTTTCTCTAGAGTTTTCCTTTATGGCATTTGTTGTTGCCCTGTGTATTAATTAAAATTATAAGTACAAGTTCAATGCTAGGTTGATTGTACTCCAGCAACACAGAATCTTGTAGCTGAACACAGCCTGCTTATGAGTGTACAAATCTGGAAGAATGAGAAGGAAGGTATTAAAAATTAAATTAAACGAGATACCACAAAATCAGAGCCATTCTTCCCCTTCCATTATTTTCAATACAAATGAAGTTACCTGTGCTAGTTATAATTATTTCTATACTGAGAACCAAAAGGCCTATTTATACAGTGTGCTGAAATAGCAGCCGGCAGGCCTCACAGATAGACGTATGACATCTAAAGGAAAACACAGCATTACTGTTAGTTTTATTAATTTATTTACTTATTAAATGTATATGCCCCCCATCTCACTATTCAAAGCAACTCTGGGCAGCTAATTACATATTACACAGAGGACAACATTTATGGCAATATGTCTTTCCTTGTTACTCCCATAAAGCAAATGGAAAGTCTAGCATATATAGAGTAGACATTAAAAAAAAGGGAGTAGATGATCTTGTTCAGAGGTTCTCAAAAACATCCAATGTGTAAATTTTCCTTGAGGGCAAATAGTTTCGGAATTAGTGTCTCTCAAAGCAAATGTGCCAATTCCATTTCTGTTTGGAATTATTCACCTTTGGTGAAACTAAAACACAAAACTTAGCCACTGCATATATTACGGAAAGCTCCTGTTTATGCTACTGAGTATTATCCACGTGGCAAGGAGACAAATGTTTCAGGGAGGTGGTAGAATTTTTCATCCTAACAGCAATCATGGCCTATTGCATTTGAGTGGCTAGCCAGAGGAAAAACATCCAAACTTACAAACACACTCAGAGGTCATAAATCAAATTTTATTCCAAGGGTGTTCTTAAGGTTTTATAGATTTTATGGAATGACAAATAAATGCTTCAAGTCCAAGGCCCAAAAGCTGATTTGTAGGAATGATAACATCAACAAGGCAATTCATGCAAAAGGTTAAGCATTTCTGCTTTGCATACACAGGTCTCCCTTTTCTTTCTTCCCAATACATAGGAGATCTAATGAGTTTGATTTGCCTGCTGGGAGGACCATCCCTTCCAATCCTGAGGGAGGGCAGGGGAGAAGCTTATTTGTTTTTCTCTTCAAATTCCATGATACAATGCCAATTAAGGAGAAAGGGTACATTCTTTCCCCTCTTTAAAATGGATTATTTTACAAGCTTGGGAAAAAAGACTTAATTGTTTTCATCATTACCTTGACTTGCGAAATTGCCAGCTGTAAGAAGGAGTCATAAAACTAACTGCACACAAAACTACTTATTTAAAGGTCACTTGTTACCCCAAGACCATACATTTTTACCCCATGAGTCTTTCTTCTGCAGGAGCTCTTATTATTACAACCTCTAATGATAAATGCTCGGGTCTCAAACAGGGCTTTGTCTATTTTGGGTACAGCTTAGTGCTATACAAAGTAGAAGGGCAGCTGTAAAAAGCAAGCTGCTGCTATTATCCCCACTCTTTGCTATCTCTTCATGCTCACCTCTATATCTCAAGCAGGCAAGAAGTGGCAGGAAGTACATTTACACCCGGAATCAACACTGGATATTTGGAAATAAGTTTACAGTTTGACCCCAAACCCTTTTATATTGGAATATGTGGATTTCTATAAGGACCAGAATTTTAATATTATATTTTCAACCACTGTCTTTCCATGCTACATTAAATTCCTTCAGAGTCACACAAATGATGGATTATTCAAGTTTTAAAAGCCAACAGAGATATACACTTAGAAAATAAATCGGAAAAAGACATTTAGGTAATTTCTAGAAACATATATCAAGAATGGGCAGCATGTGGTTCTCCAGATGTGGCTAATGCAATCTGTATTAGCTTTGGCAACCTAAGGCAACGGGACGAGAGATGCGAGTAATTGAAATCAGAAAGTTTTAGCCTCCAACTAAAAGAGCTACACGTTGAACCTCACACACACATCGACAATGGTAATGGTTTTTAAATAAATACAAGCAGTCCTTGACTTGCAACCATTCATTTAGTGACTGTTCAAAGTTAACAATGGCAATGAAAAAAGTGACTCGTGACCAGTTTTCACACTTGCAGCATCTCCATTGTAACATGATCAAAATTTGGATGCTTGGCAACTGGTATGTATTTATGACGGTCATAGTGTCCTGGGATCATGTGATCACCTTTTGTGACTTTCTGACAAGCAAATCAATGGGAAAGCCTTGATTCACTTAACAACCATGTTACTAACTTAACAACTGCAATGATTCACTTAACAACTGTGGCAAGAAAGACCATAAAATGGGGCAAAACTCACTTAACAATTGATTTGCTTAGCAATGGAAATTTTGGGCTCAATTGTGGTCACAAGTCGAGGACTACCTGTATTTTACTCTGTGCCCAGATTCTAGCTTAGTGTAACCTGTTGTCAAATACTGTGGAAATCAGGAGATTCAGGCAGTTCAAATCAGTATAAAGATGTATTGCAACATTAAGCTCTGTAAACTTAATCTGAACTGTAAAGAATCTGAATTACTAACTGTCAAGGGAAATTAGTGGGAGATAAAAAAGACATTCAAAGTGAGCTGGATTTAGATCTATTGTTGGTGCACGGGACTGTCTGTTGACATGTTTGACCCCTCCCTCAGGCTCAGCCTGGTCCTCTTTTACATCTTACATCTCTTACATTGTGTACAACGATTCTGTGGCATCTAACCATACCAGGCACAGAACTGCAGTAAATTTAATATTGTTCTTGTTTTGTCAACTGGAGAGAACTATCTCCCCCTACTTCTTTGGACTTCTGGCCGAGCACAGATAGCATATGTTCACCTGGCAGGAATCAACCTTTTTTGTCAAAGAAGTTCACAGAAACTATGAAAATTGCCTACTGGGCAATTTTAAGAGGGTTCTAGTCCACAAAACTCAAATCATATTAAATCTTCTATTGTTTGTATGAAAAGTGTTGTGATGTGGACTAATCATTTAAGGATGAAGAAGAGCTGAGAAAGCACTGAATGCTGATGAGGGCAAGAGAATAAGCAAGGAAGACCTGGCATTTCTAGCAGGAAATCCGTAGCCTCATTCAGTATCTTTATCAGGACTTTCCCAAACACCTTCTAGTGTCTAGTCCATGAGAGCAAGGTAACTAATGAACTGAGAGTCAAAGGATGGTAATACACAGAAAACATGATACTGCTGTGAAAGCAATGCAGGCATCAGTGTTGTGCCCAAGTAGCCTGAAGTGAACCAAATCAATGCAGCTGGTTGAAAGGCTTGAAGACTGAGATATCAAAATTGAAAATTGAAGGTGATCTGGTCCTGGAAGCACCAATTTCAAACTGTGTTTTGATAGCAAGCTGCTAGAACAAGCTGCCCTGATTGATGCCAAACAGAACTGGGCAAATTTTTCTACATACCTTCTAATGATGTGTGATGAACTGTGTACTTCTGGTCCCAAGGAGCTAATTTAATGAAGATCGAAAAAGAAATGTGGTGTAGGTAGAATTTAGAAACCTTAAGGTTCTGGTATCAAGATGTCCTTCCCCAGCTTTTTGCTGTGAATAAGAAATTTCACAGGTTCTTTGCTTAAATTAAATCTGATTGCAAGTCACAGTTGGTATGTGACTCAGATCTGGAAAGGTGAAAGCCTGGGCCACCAGTCTCCTAAGAAACAATTCACTGCTCTTGGCTTTTGAAAATTGAAAGCCTCCTATTAAAAAACCTATTTTATAAAGTCAGTTGGTCAGCTACTTGTAAAGATGAAACATTCTGAAGAAAGCTGCTCAATTAAATGATATCACAGTTGTAAGTGTCAATCTAAAGCAGTTTCTCAAACCAGCCTGGGAATTATTCTGGTAAAAAAGCACAGCTTGAAGAATTGACTTCTTCTGATCAAAAAGATGTCCTGGAGACAATGCCACAGTTTTAGGTCACTCAAAGGGCTCTGTTACTGGTGAGCCTTTCATTATTTTCATAACCTTAGAATGTGTGAAAAGTTTCCTCACATCAGTTGTGATATTATCTAATACTTTTTTCTGCTTTGCACATGGTGGCAAAGGGGCTTTTCATATTTGAAAAAGCTTAAAATCTTTTCAGATGATGGTTTGAACAGCATCCATCTATTCCTTACACCCTTCAAACGGCAACTGTCATTTAAACAACCTTGAGAATTTTAAACTGAAACTTTCTTATGAAATGGTTTTCTAAACTATTAAAATGCAAATAATTAAAATAGGTTTGATGATTATCCACTGCTTAGAACTTCTGAAGTGAAGGCGCTTTATTCAAGGTAATAGAAAAGGCAGTATCTAAGCTAATTATCTGACAAACCCAGTTTGCATCCAAGTCCTAATTCACAATGCTGCCGTACTTTTTATGTGAATGTAAAAGCAGAAGATGAAAAAGTTTACGTACACATATGGAGGCTATTTTTAAAAACCACATTCTGATGGGGAGCGAGGGCCCTTTTCTAAAATAATATATGGAGCCAGACTTTATGAAGGCATGCTTTTTACTACAACTTTAGAACTAGATATGCACATTGTTACCCTCCTGCTAATTTCAATGAATGCCTCATATCAGACTTATTTATTTATTTATTTATTTATTTATTTATTTATTTATTTATTTATTTATTTATTTCGAATTTATATACCGCCCTTCTCCCGGAGGACTCAGGGCGGTGTACAGCCACAAATAAGAAACATAAAATACAAACATTAAAAACAATTAAAGTAATATATATCTATTTGGTCCCATAATTTAAAAAGTGACAAACCAATTAAAAAACATTTTAAAAAATTTTTTTAAACCAGCCCGGCTTGCTGGAAAAAGAAAGTTTTAAGGGCGCGGCGGAAGGCACCGAGGTCTTGGATTCTCCTTATCTCGGGGCAGCTGATTCCAGAGGGTAGGTGCCCCCACAGAGAAGGCCCTCCCCCTGGGGGGTCACCAGCCTACATTGTTTGGCTGATGGCACCCCGAGGAGGTCATCTCTGTGGGAGCGCACAGGTCGATGGGAGGTCATCGGTAGCAGCAGGCAGTCTCGAAGATAACTAGGTCCTGTGCCATGGAGCGCTTTAAAGGTGGTAACCAAAACCTTGAAGCGCACCCGGAAGACCACTGGGAGCCAGTGCAGCTCACGCAGGAAAGGTGTTATGTGGGAGCGCCATGCAGTTCCAGTAACTACCCGCGCGGCTGCATTCTGGACCAGTTGGAGCTTCCGGGTGCTCTTCAAGGGGAGCCCCATGTAGAGAGCGTTACAGTAGTCCAGGTGAGAGGTGACGAGGGTGTGAGTGATTGTGCACAAGGAATCACGATCAAGAAAGGGCCGCAACTGGCAGATCAGGCAAACCTGACAGAAGGTCCCCCTGGCTACAGCCGTCAGATGTTCCTCCAAGGACAGCTGCGTATCCAGGAGGACTCCCAGATTATGAGTCCTCTCTGTGGGGGCCAAAGACTCACCCCCAATAATCAGTGATGGAGTCAACTGACTATATCGGGATGCCGGGAACCACAGCCATTCAGTCTTGGAAGGGTTGAGCTTGAGCCTGTTCCTCCCCATCCAGACCCGCACAGCCTCCAGGCACTGGGACATCACTTCAAGGGCATCGTTGGGGTGGCCTGGGGTGGAGATGTACAGCTGGGTGTCATCAGCGTACTGGTGGTACTTCACCCCAAAGCCATGGATGATCTCACCCAGCGGCTTCACATAAATATTGAACAGAAAGCCTTTATCAATGCCGAAGAGATGTGAGAATGGTTCCAAAAATAAGTTGAGATCTCTGAGGACAGTGACAGAAGTTACGATGGTCCAACCACACGCTGGATTTCAAGGCTAATAACCACTAGGAAAAAAATAATGGATGGGTTCAGGCAGTGGTGAAATTCAAATATTTTACTACCAGGTCTGTGGGTGTGGCTTGGTGGGCATGGTATGGCTTGGTGGGCATGGCAGAGGAAGGATACTGCAAAATTCCCATTCCCATCCCACCCCGTTTTGGGGCCAGCCAGAGGTGGTATTTGCCGGTTCTCCGAACTGCTCAAAATTTCCGCTACCGGTTCTCCAGAACCTGTCAGAACCTGCTGGATTTCACCCCTGGGTTCAGGATGGTTTTACATTAATATGTTCTATTCAAGGACAAAAACATGCACTGTTCAGGTTGAGAGCAGAAAAAGGCAGTTGAATATGCCTGCAATGGCATGGTGGAGACATTTTTTCCAACTTACTGAATTCCATTAGGGATATAAAAATCTGTCGGGTTTCTTTTACCCTGGAATACTGCAATTCACTGAAGTATCACAACATAGATAACACAAGCAGAGGAGTCAGCTGCCATCTGTTCTTCTCAGCTAGAAAAGTTTGTTTTCAAATACTGTATTCAAGCTAGATACAATTGTGTTAAACACACAATAAGGGTAAATTGTATTTAAACAAAAACGTATAATAGGAAAGAGAGGAGAAGAAGGGATAGAGCATAGATCGGGTGTGGAAAAATGTGTGTCTGCATGAGTAGCATAAATTGTCTGTATGGTGGGAGGAGGTGGAAGAGGGAGGGGGAAATAATAGAAAAGAATTTGTCCAGTCTCCAAATATCCTCCTTTTCATTTATTTAAATTTTAAATTTCTATACCGCTCTTCTCCAATATAGGACTCAGGGCAGTGCACAGCCAAAGTAAAAACAAGACATAGAAAATCTAAAAACTGATTAAAATAATTAGATAATTTGGCCGTAATTAAAAACAATTCCAATTTAAAATAGTTTAAAAATTTGACTCAAGCCAGCCCAGCTAGTTGAAATAAATGGGTTTTTAGGGCCCGACGAAAAATCCGGAGGTCTGTTATTGTACGTAACTCTGGTGGGAGGTTGATCCAGAGGGTGGGCGCCACCACAGAGAAGGCTCTCCCCCTGGGGGTCGCCAGCCGACATTGTCTGGCGGACGGCACCCTGAGGAGGCCCACTCTGTGCGAGCGTACTGGCCGGTGGGAGGCTATTGGTGGCAGAAGGCGGTCTCGTAAGTACCCCGGCCCTAAGCCATGGAGCGCTTTAAAGGTGGTCACCAACACCTTGAAGCGCACCTGGAAGACCACTGGGAGCCAGTGCAGCTCGCGCAGGAGAGGTGTCACATGGGAGCGCCTCATCGCCCCCATAATCCCCCGCGCGGCCGCGTTCTGGACCAGCTGGAGAAGATGGTTGAGAATGTGATTGGACTGCAGAGAATTCTGGAGGAAATGGATTATCTATAGTAGGGGAGTCAAACTCGATTTCATTGAGGGCCGCATCAGGGTTGTGTTTGACTTCGGGGGGCCAGGGTGGGCATGGCCAGTTTGATGTCACTCATGTTGGGGGCACCTGTGATGGCCCGAGAGCTCTGCTCTATTGTTTATTTCTATTGTTTATTTCTTTTCATGCTGTAAGTCAGAAGAGTCTTATAAAGTCAAATAGTGTCTGAACATAGAAACAATGTATTAATATTAATATTAAAATATTAATATGACTATATACCTTTCTCTCAAATTCTACAATACGCATATATAGCTAGCCAAAGCTAGGTAGAAAGCTGACTGAGCAATCATCCTTTGTGCGGCCAACAAGATCAATATGTCATACAGGAGAGGTTCCATTGTTGACTATATGTGGTGAAGTTTTACCCCCTATAGACAGGGCACGCAACTTGAGTGTCATCCTGGACTCATGGTTGAGTTTAGAAGACCATATAATGACTGTGACCAGGGGGGCATGCACCCAGATCCGTCTGCTGCACCAGTTGCGCCCCTACTTGGACCGAGATGCCCTACGCACAGTTATTCATGCACTAGTCACCTGCCGTATTGACTACTGTAACACTCTCTACATGGGGCTGCCCTTGAGGACCACTCGGAGGCTTCAGCTGGTACAAAATGCAGCCGCGTGGGTTGTGATGGGAGAATCCCGATACTCCCATGTAACACCTCTCCTGCGCGACTTGCATTGGTTGCTGGTTGCCCTCCAGGTGAGATTCAAGGTGCTGGTGATGACCTATAAAGCCCTACATGGCTTAGGCCCAGGATATTTGGCGGACCACCTGCAGCCAGCAACAACTTCCCATCGCCCGGTTCATGCCCATAGGGAGGGCCTGCTCAGGGTGCCATTGGCTAGACAATGTCGGCTGGTGGCCCCCAGGGGTAGAGCCTTCTCTGTGGGCACACCCACCCTCTGGAATCAACTCCCCTTGGGGCTCCGGCTGGCCCCTGACCTTCGCACTTTCCGCCGCGAATTAAAAACTTGGTTATTCAAGTCCCCCGGCCTGGACTGATGGGATTTTATGTGGGTTTTTAACTTTTATCTGGTTTAATTAGGTATTTTAACTTTGTAATGTGGTTATTGTGGATTTTATTGTTGTGAGCCACCCTGAGTCTGTTGGAGATAGGGCGGCATATAAATAAAATAAAATAAAATAAATAAATAAAATAAATAAATAAATAAATATTGTGTTCTTAACTTTTCTGCTCTGAATTTCTCTGCTTTTGAAAGCAAGTATCCACTTATTAAAAGGGTGAGAAGGGTGGGAGAGAATCCACTCTCCTATGAGTGTGCTGCTGTTAATTCCACAGATCTTCCTTTAAGCCGAGACTGCAACTATTTATGATGCCAGTGCTGACCAACTTTTTTTTCTGGGACCAAAATCAATCTTTGGGGGGGGGGGGATATGTCTGTGTGTGAGGGTAGATTGTGTTGACTGAGGCAGAAAGGCAGAAAGTTCATCGTTTCATCATCTCTCCTGCTGGAACTGCTCTATCACTGATGCAAAAAGGAAACACCCTAGATCACGGGTGTCAAACTCAAGGCCCGCAGACCAGACCTAGCCCATGGGGTGCTTAGATCTGGTCCACAGGGCCACCCTGGAAACATAAAGTTCTGGCCCACAGTGCCTCTGCCATCAAAAACAGAACTTGGGGGGGGCGCATGCATCCTCCCAAGCTCCGTTTTTGCAGGCAGAGGGTTGCAGGAGGCTGTCGCAGCAAAAATGGAGCTCACAAGCCTGTTTTCACTGGCAGAATGTTCTGGCCACAGGCGCCCCGACCCAAGTGACATCCACCCTGGCCACGCCCACCCTGACCCCCGAGGTCAAACACAACCCTGATGCAGCCCTCAATGAAATCGAGTGTGACATCCCTGCCTTAGATTGTCACCTCTCCTTTCCATACTGTCTAGGATTAATTGATTTCAACACCAGCAAAAAAAAATCATATGACCTTCCCACATTTGTGCTTTGAAGATTCACTCCACTTGCCAGCTATGATATGAAACATTGACCCTGAGAGGCTGACTTATTTTTTTATTTTTAAAGGAACAGACTCTACTGTTGCGTTTTTGGAAGCCAACCAATTCCCAGTCCAAGTAGAACTGTGCTGCAGTTCCCCAAATATGAATGAAGCTGTCTGGGGTTGCTGGGGATTTTGAAGTTTCCTTATTGCCTCACTCCTCTTTCTTTAGATTCAGGTGCATCCCACTAATTTGGCTGACGCTTCCTCTGCTGACAATACATTCAACAGTGTTATCCATATCCCAGCCATTACATCGAGCGAGAAAAATGTCGGAACGTGCTGCAATTCTCAGGAGCATTGTGATAACATCCAGCTCCACCTTGAATCCTCTTCCAAAGAACACTCACATGACATGACTTAAAAGGAATTTTGCATATATTTTTCCTCCAGTCTGTTAAGGAACCCATTAATTTAAAAGTGTGTCTCAAAGCCCTGGGCGAGTCTCACAGAGCTCTCCCCCAAAATATCTAAAATATCTATCCCCCTCAAAATAAAATTGTGATTTTTATTTTATTTTTTTGGAAAACCCCTTGAGATTGGATGTGCTGACAACTCAAAGGGACGTTTCTCTGTTTGCTTTAAAGTTTGACAATGATTATGTGCAAATGGATGTTTCTTTTAAGTGGCAATGTAGAAACATGCATATGCTTGCAGGATGAAGCATAGCTTAAATATATTTCATTTAGATGATGAGTGAGGGCGTTTCGGCATTTAACAGAACTGCAGTACTAATTTAACACCAAAGACCATTCAGACTAACCCCCATATCACCAAACACAAGCAGAATGAATAAAAGACAATATTTGTAAATCAGGGTTGAATTGTGGGGTCCCCTGGTGTGCCCTCTATTCTTAGCTGTTCTCTTGCAGAAGTCTCATTATCCAATTAGGTAACATCAGTGCTAACACAGAGACAACCGTGTCACAGAGGGCATCACAAATACAATTGTTGCTAAGCAGATATACAGTAGAAAGCAGCAAGCTATTCGCAGGTCCATGGCACATGCCTTACATGTTCAAATATCATATGTGAAGCAAACCAAGAATTCACATTGAAATCACTAAATAAGATTTTAGATTCCACCTTTGTCTTCCACTATCAAAATCATTACTGACATATACAGAGTCATTCTCCCAGAAAAAAAACCCAGCCCAGATTTGCCAGCAAAAGACAGCCAATAGCAAAGATTATCCATATCTTTCTTTATGAATAAAAAGGTACATTTGATTTCTTTATTGCAGGTTGATACAACGTCATTGAACAAAACATGGGGTTTTTTTGTCTCTTGAAATTCTGATTTTGGAGCATCATTATTATCATGATTCACAGCAATTCACAGCTGAATTGCTCAAGAGGGCATTAATATCTATTTAAATGTATGTCAGCAAACATCTCTTGCAATTTGTCCACACGGTGGGATGGATCACAGTCATGAACCGGGAGTGAGCCACTTTTCAAATGGGAGATGCTATCTAGGAACTTTGCACAATACATAAAAGCAAATGTCTTTGAAATAACGAACTAAACAATTAACTAATTTACTGAGATGTTGTGAAATCTCAATGTCTTAGCATGGGTTTAGCAATCTTAGTATGGCATACTGGCATACCATGAGATCTCATAAGATTAAGTGATCTTCTGATATCTCATCTATCAACAACTTTAATTTATTTTTTAATTTGCTTTGGGGAATAGTATTTAAGGACTTCAGAGGCACCATGGGTAGCGCATTGCTGAGTTTAGGATTAGACTCCTTAAAATCAATGGGACTTAAGATGTCAATGTGTTCAATTTACTAATGCTAAGTAAATTTTGAAAAAAACTGGACCATCAGCACACAGAGGCATACACACAGACAAATCTAGAAGCACAGAAATATTTTTATGCTCACCATGAGTCTGCTATCCAGAGAGAATCTCTTCCCAAATTCCTTTTTTACTAGTTGCTGCTTTTTATCCATAATGTTCTTTGTTGGAAATGCCATATATTTGCAATTTTCACTGGGAAGAAAATAAAAATACATTTATTTTATAGAAAAAATAAACTTGTCACAATAATATTAAACCTCTCTGTGTCTGTGTATCTATCTCCCTAACCAAAGTAAGTCTACATATTTCACTCTTCTTAGAATGTGTGTGTGTGTGTGTGTGTGTGTATACATACATACCAGTGGTGGGTTTCAAATTTTTTTACTACCGGTTCTGTGGGAGTGGCTTGGTGGGAGTAGCATGGCTTGGTGGGCGTGGCAGGGGAAGGATACGGTAAAATCTCCATTCCTACCCCACTCCAGGGGAAGGATACTGTAAAATCACCATTCCCTCCCCATTCCAAGGAAAGGTTACTGCAAAATCCCCATTTCCTCCTGATCAGCTGGGACTTAGGAGGCAGAGAATAGATGGGGGGGGTGGCCAGTCAGAATTTTTACTACCAGTTCTCCAAACTATCCAAAATTTCTGCTACCGGTTCTCTAGAACTGGTCAGAACCTTCTGAAACCCACCTCTGATACATGCACACACTGGTCAGAGCTGGAAGTACTACAGATCTCTCTAGCCCATATACCATAGTGTACACAACAAATAACATCCAAACTTAAGGATGTGCAGATCAACAATTACTGACGGTTCTCAGTCCTAAGTGATTACTTGTCTGGTAGTGATTAGGCAAAATGAAATTCCGTTCCTTTTCTACTGGAGAAGGAACATCTCAGAACATCCAGAAGCAGTTGGCATCTTCTGCAGGCCACCTGCTTGAGCTTATTTGCTTAAAAGGTCCACCATCACGAATAGTGCCACTGCAGAAAATCAAAACCATGGACAAATGCATGTGAACTTTAATGAGCAGATGCTTTAATTAGTAATTCATTAGGTTTCAGTCAACAACGACAAGGACTTCAGGCAAGTTAGTGGTCATTGAGTTATTGAATAAAATTCCTCATACAAGTCAAGTCAGGCATTGGAGGCTTCTAACATTGTTTCACACTATCTTTAATGATCGTACTATTGAACGTGGCTTTGAACCTGAGGTTCCTTTCTTATGGAAGCTACTCTAGGATTTTCTTGAGTCCCTTTTCTGATATTACAGGACAGCATATACAGTGAGTTACAATTCATCTTGTGGAAAAAAGTTCACTAATGGTTTCTTACTTTTCGTAAATCTAGTTATAACAGTGAATATATCATTTGTTTGCATTTATTTGTTTGTTTGCAATGCTTATGATGATATACCTCAATCCTAGAGAACTCTAAGTATACAGCAATACATAAAATTAAAAAAACATATAAGCATAAAATCCCAAACTTAAAGGTAGAGATGAATGCCCCACTCAGGGCATCTAGGAGTCAAGACTTGCTGGAATAATATAAATTTACAGAATATTAGCAACATTGGATAATGTGCACCTTTGAGGGAAAGGGTGCTCTACTGAGGTGGATCTCATCTAGCTTAGTGTTTTTCAACCTCAGCAACTTTAAGATGTGTGGACTGGAGAATGCTGGCTGGAGAATTCTGGGAGTTGTTGAAGCCTACACACCTTAAAGTTGCTGTGATTGAAAGACACTAATCCAGGGGTGAAATCCAGCAGGTCCTGACAGGTTCTGAAGAACCAGTAGCGGAAATTTTGAGTAGAGAACCAGCAAATACCACCTCTGGCTGGTCCCAGACTGGAGTTGGAATGGAGATTTTGCAATATCCTTCCCCCAGGAGTGGGGAGGGAATGGGGAATTTGCAATATCCTTCCCCTGCCACGCCCACCAAGCCACACCCACCATGCCACACCACGCCCACCAAGCCACACCACACCCACCAAGCCACACCACACCCACTAAGCCACACCATGCCCACCAAGCCACACCACACCCACCAAGCCACATAACACAGACTTGGTAGTAAAAAAATATTGAATTTCACCACTGCACTAATCTAATTAATTTTGTAAATCTTGTTAGGGGTAAATCTCAACAGGATTTCTTTAGACGATCAGACTATATTCAACCCTGACTAGCCATTCTGTGATATATTATATGTGCAACAAAAAGTCCCCATTATGGAATTATAAAATGCAGTGTCATATGCTGCAGGGATACATGGAAGAATTTTTATATTAAAGATGTAGAATCTAAAGTACTGTAAAATATACTAGAGGGAGCACTTATCAAAGGCAGCAGTAGAAAACTAGATTCTCTTTTCCCTTGATCTCCTCCAGTTCTTCTTTTTCAGCAACTGATGGGTATGGCTCAAATTCTATAAATATTAGGTTGAAAGGTTTGCTTTGAATATATATATATACATACATACATACATACATACATACATACATACATACATACATACATACAAAATATAGAGCAGAGTCTTCCTTCCCCAAAGGCAGTCAGCTGCTAGCAGGGAGGGGTTTACCCTCCTCCCTTTGAAGAGATACTCATAGTTGCAGATAACTTGCTACCATCTGCTAAGAAATGAATAAAAATGTAATTAAAAAAAAATACTCATGAACAACATTCACAGTCCATAATTCTCCTACACTTTGTGTCATCAACGCATTTTGATTGCCTTGTCTGCATTTGGTTATTTCAAAAGAAGAGGCAGAGAGGAAGAAAATAAGAACAGTAACTTTAGGGAGTATTTTTGGTGGCAGGAGATGTGAATAAATTCTATAATTTCTCTTCAGGAAAAAATTGTAAATCTGGTTGATCAATGGCCATATAGCCACTAATTAAATATTAATTTAGTCTCCATGAAAAAATAATATTAATAATATTGAATGCATTTCATTCAGTAGACACTCAATAGAGGATATTTTTTGGTTTATATATCACATGCAAACAAAATATAAATGGTTTGCTTGGTTGACTAGATTTGCAGATTGCATTTAGTCACGGTGTGGTTTATTTGGTATTGATAGTGTGTTTTGTATGGCTTATTCAATAAGCTAGAGTTAATCAAACCATGGATGAACACATAGAATAATCCCAAGATATTTTCTCACTTTGCTACTCCTTTAGTGCTTTCCATGCTCTATGGCTATGGCAGTAGAGATTTTTACTTAGTTCACTATGACTATTTGCAACTACAACCTAAACAGAAATATTCAAGGGTATTGGGTTATATCATTCTTTTCTTCAAATGGTAGAATCATGAAGCAATACAGCTGGTATTTTCAGGCCATAATTTATATGATTGTGTATGTCCTGAAAACATTTAAAAGATTAAAGTTTGCTTTCAGGCAGGGATGGGCATGCTGGCTCAGGAATTCTAGGAGTTGAAGTCAACAGGTTGTAAAGCAATAGCAATAGCACTTAGACTTATATATCACTTTACAGTGCTTTACAGCCCTCTTAAAGTGGTTTACAATATCAGCATAATGCCCCCCAAAATTTACTGACCTTGGAAGGATGGAAAGCTGAATCAACCTTGAGCTGGTCAGGATTGAACTGCTGGCAATTCTGCAGGCAGAATTAGCCTGCAATATTGCATTCTAATCACTGTGCCACCATATTTGCCCATCCCTGGTTTAAGGTGAAGGTAAAACCTTCAAATTGATCTTGACTTTGTTAATTTCACATCCTCTTCCCCATTTAGTTTTCTCAGGGACTATATAGAAGTAGCTTTCCTCTGCATTTACCCTAAGGTTTTTCAGCTTTCTAGTGACACCTAAAGACCTCAGTTTTTCAGGTGAGTTCCCATCCAAGGAGTAACCAGGTCCAGCCTGGTTAATTTTTCAAGATGAGCAACGTTCATTTAAATGATGCCACCAGCTAGACTCGACTTGCTTTATTAGTAATGGTGATGCAGGATGTTAGATAGCTCATACTTCTGCCAATTGTAATATTAGCCTGTAACCTAAAGAACAGCACTTTAGATTCAGAACACACAAGCAATGGGTATAAGCTACTTCTACAAGGTTGCTGTTCAATGACCGAAATCAAATATGAAAAAAGTTGATGATGAACAAATGTCTTTATTAATAAAGTGCTACACATATCACTGTTAATTTCCCAGAATCTCATTCTTAACTCCCCTTACCGCCCTACCATATATTTCAAGACTATTCTTGATTTTAGTTATAAATAGGTAGAAGGTCACCCAGCTTTAAAAGCCAAATACATAAGGCTTTACATTTCATAAAGTGAAAAGGCCACCATTAATTTTATTTTGTGTATATTGTACAAAATAGTAGTGAAGCATTCTGAGATGTTGCTAAAAGGTAATTTTCTGAATTGATTAAAGGTAATATAATTTTATTGATAAAACTATCCTATTCTGAACTTATAATAACAAAAGTAGGAAACCTCAAGCTATATTCCAAGGACTTGTATGGCTTCATTGATTCAGAGTTGCCCCACAAAAAGTTGGATATATAATAAAAATGTGTATATAGAAGACAACTTGGCCCATTGTAAGATCTTTTTTCAGGTATATAATATGCTCATTTATAGTTTTCCTTCACTGAGAATCACAAGAGTTTTCTCTATAACAGATATGTCAATATTTTTATAAATGCTCAGTGATCACTGCTAAGAAGTTCCCAATCACACTCAGTATACAGCTTTATCCTATACATTGCCACACCATCCTTGTCTAATTATTGATGTTGAACATAGTTTCAGTTCTCTTGAAGTTTGCATAACATTGATGAATGCTATCAATGTCATAAGGAAAATCTATGTGATAACCAAACTTTACTATGGGTTGAATTCTAATTAACAGTTTGCTGGACAACATAATAACATATCATTCAATTACAATCATAGATCTGTACAATTAAGGTTCACTGCAGAAGATGAAAAAGAAATTGGAATTGTGTTTTGATCAGATGATAAATAATTTGTGTTGATTCTTGATGGAAACATACCCTTGGAATGTTTTTTATACCAAAGAAATGAGGTTTATTTTTCTAAAAAGCTAGAATTGAAAGGAGACGTATGGCAAGCTATAATATTCCTCTGCATGCATTCAAAAGTGAATCCCACTGATTCAAAATATATAGTTGCAAATTTAGGCCAGCCAAAGACTCAATGAAATTTATCTCTGGACTCTGCAGATGGCTGAAATTTAATATCCAGACTGAAAATGATCCACGTTATTTATTCATTTCTACACAAGACTGAATGTTGCCCACTCCAGGGACACCCAAGGATTTTTGAATATTCAAGTGACACCAGCTTGTATAATAACAGAAAAAAGAGTTCAATGGTTTTGATCAGTATAGTTCTGGGAAATTTCATGTCAGAATGGTTGAGGAACATTAGACTATGAAAGCAGCTTTGTCAGATCAGGCCTAGGGGTGTTTACACAGCATTCCATCTTATAACAGTCAATAAATTGCATCTAGAAAGCCCACAAGGCACACGGTGGTTCAGTGGCTAAGATGCTGAGCTTGTCGATCGAAAATCGGCAGTTCAGTGGTTCGAATCCCTAGTACCACGTAACGGGATGAGTTCCCGTTACTTGTCCCAGCTTCTGCCAATCTAACAGTTCGAAAGCATGTAAAAAAAATGCAAGTAGAAAAATAGGGACTACCTTTGGTGGGAAGGTAACAGCATTCTGTGCGCCTTTGACATTTAGTCATGTCAGCCACATGACCATGGAGATGTCTTCAAACAGTGCTGGCTCTTCGGCTTTGAAACAGAAATGAGCACTGCCCCCTAGAGTCGGGAATGACTAGCACATATGTGCGAGGGAAACCTTTACCTTTGCCTTTTTAGAAAGCCTTCAAACAAGAAATCAAGGTAGCCATCTTTCTCCATTTTTGCCTCCATGTATCTAGTTTGTATAACATAACTAATATGCCTTCCTCTTCCTCTTTTCTATTTCCAATTCCCTATTTTATCTACAACAACTTGTGAGGTGAGTTGAGCTGAAAGAGACTAACTGATCCTAGGGCACACAGTTTGATTTCATAGCTAAGGCAGGACTAGAACTCGCTGTCTCCCGCTCTCTAGCCTGATGCCTTAACCACTACACCAAACTAGACCAAGTTTAAACCATCCCTAACTGTGCTGGCTTAATATTATGTTTCTTACTTATTCTCACAGTCTCCAAGGAGAGTAACAACAGGTATACCATGTTTCCCCGAAAATAAGACCAGGTCTTATATTAATTTTTGCTCCAAAAGATGCATCAGGGCTTATTTTCTGGTTAGGTCTTATTTTGGGGAAAATACAGTACTAAATACACCCACCTGATTGACAATCTTCACTGGGGTTTATTTTGTGAATAGGGCTTATATTACGAGCATCCTGAAAAATTATGTTAGGACTTATTTTCCGGTTGGGTCTTATTTTCGGGGAAACAGGGTATAATTAATTAGCTCTTTTTCATCCATTACACGGAGTGGGTGGGAGGAACTGGGATCAGAAATGGGAATGATGACAGCAACTCTCATGCCGATATAAGTCCTTGGCAGCTCAAGGATGAGTGGAGAGCATTTCAGCTCAGTAGTGTGGACAAGTTCTTGGATGCTGTTAATGGCAGAGGTCCAGTTTGGGAGATAGGAAATGCAGAAGAGAAAATGCTTGAAGGAATGTCTTTCAAATATCTCCTGCTTTCCAACATCTATCACATATCATCGATGCTTTATCTGTCTAATAAGAGGCCACATCTGGCTAGGTAACAAATAGATGGACGTTGTCTGTTTCCTACTATAAAATGGAACTCCTGTATTACTTTTTCCTTGGTTCACACTTGATTTGCAGTCTATGCAAATAGTTTTACAAGTACTAAGTCCCTCTCTTCTACATCAGAAACAATAATGTCTTAAGTGCAGAAGGGAGAAAGCTAAGTAGGCAATTATATGTGCATTTTATAGCCATTGTCCTTGCAAATACATAAACTAGGCTAACACTTAGCAAATACAATGAGAAGGAAATTGTGAATCCGATAATAATCACTGTAAACAAATTGAAGTGCCATGTTCATTATCCATGTAGCCTTCCACGCCAGGAACAGTGTTGCCAGGTGAAAGTGCGGAAGCCAAATCATGCAGAAAACCGTTTCATCAGAACATAAAGACAATTATAACATCTGTTAATCTTTTGTGCCAGATGTAATCAGGTTCTATGGAGAAGTCACCCCTTAAGGATGATTCCTTTAGCATCTGTTCAAAGGACAAACAATTGTGGGTGGGTAATAAATGACCCTTTACAAGCAAGCAGTAAAATGTGCATAGCGTGAAGTATAAACAGATCACTTTCAGAAAAAGCCCGTGTTTTAGCTTAACTCTTTACAGAAAAGTCCTGGAGTACCAACAGAATCACTATGTATATGAGTAACATTTGTTAAAAGAACATGAATCATAAAAGCTAATACTTTCTTTGTCCTTCGTTGTTTACTGTCGATATGGGCTTCTAGTCTAAAAAGTTCAGCTAATAATGTTATCACTTTTTTCCAAATATGTCTATCTGTACAGGTAGTCCTCAACTTATGATCACAATTAAGCCCAAAATTTCTGTTGACAAGTGAGACTGTTGTTAAGTGAATTTTGCCCAATTTTCTAACCTTTCTTGCCACAGTTGTTAAATGAATCACTGCAGTTGTTAAGTTAGTAACACGGTTGTTAAATGAACAACCTGGCTTCCCCATTGACTTTGCTTATCAGAAGATCACAAAAGTGATCACATTACTCTGGGACACTGCAACCGTTATAAATATGGACCAGTTACCAAGCGTCTGAATTTTGATCCCATGATCATGGGGATGCTGCAACAATTGTTAGTGTGAAAACCAGTCATAAGTCACTTTTTTTAGTGCCATTTAGTGCGAATGGTTTTAAGTCGAGAAGCTATCTGTCAACCCCAAAGCTGACCTGGCCGAAGCCATCTTGGAGCTTCACTGCTGCCACACTGGAGTGAGGGATAGGGAAGCAGGCAGGGATGGGTTCTACTTACCTTTACTACCGGTTCGCAACAGGAGTGTGTGCATTTCTGCTTATGCGCAGACCGTCAATTATGACACCCAGGCGGGTGGACAGAGCCTCCCGCCACTTTTACTACCGGTTCTAAAGAACCGGACAGAACCGGGAGCAACCCACCGCTGGATGGGGGGGATTAGAGATAGCTGGGGGGGAGGCAAAATAGCCAAAATAAAATACTTTCTCTTGGGAACCAAGGACGTTCTCACACCTGGCTGGAGGAAGGAGAAGTGCTGTCACCAGACTAGTAGACGTTGCCTTGATTGGGCCATGTGACTAATTGTTTGGGATTGAGGGAAAAACTTTGACTTTTAATTAGGTGAAAACAAAGGGGCCCCTCAGAGTTGGTTTTCATCAGATATGTGCCAATATGATATTTCCAATAAAGCTATTCTTTGAGGAATTCACCTGCTTCAGAGTTTTTGCTTGCAATGGATCTATTACTTGGAACCCTGACACTACCTGTATAATCCTTTACTGATTGACCGTGAAAGCAATTATTCACAGAAAGATTACACCTGGGAATTCCTTTGCTGGGTTTTTTTTTTTTTTTTTTTTTTTTGGTTTTTAAAAATCCCTGAGATTACAGATTTTAGCCTAATTTAGTTCAGTCAGAAATGAAAACATTTCCACATTAATTACAAATAATACTAGTTTTTGTTTAAAAAAAAATCAAAGCCATCAAATACCCTATATAAATCCTGTCCTTTAAAATGTGTATAAAGGTAAATATTTATTTAAATTACCTATTGCCCTATTATTTAGCTTAACATGGCCCTCTGCTGGCAATACTTACCTCCAAATTGTACCAGCAAAAAGTGTGTTTTGAAAGGACTTAATGTGAGCAAACTCATTTAAAAGAATGAGTTGTTCTTAAAAAAAGAAAAAGAAAAACAGCATTGTGATGAATATGGAAAGTTGCCTAATTACCTACTCTGTGAAACAAATGTTGAATGGCCCAATTGCAATCTACAATACAACTGATTTCAGAGCTATCTCACAATTTAGAGATTCTGTCCTTGAAAAGACGCCCTTGTTTTTCATCCTTGTGGTGCCATGGGCATGGGGTGGTGGCAGTGAGTCTACTAAAAACAGTTCAACTATCTTATAGAATAACAGAATTGGTCTTCTACTCCAACTCCTTGCTCTGTCCATAGGCCATATACCATTTCAGACAGACAGTTGTCCAATCTCTTTTTGAAAACCTCCAGTGATGGAGCACCCACAACTTCTGAAGGCAAGCCATCCCATTGGTTAATTGTTCTCACTGTCAGTCAGGAAATTTCTCCCTAGTTCTAGGTTGGTTCTCTCTTTGAATAGTTTCCATCCATAGCTTCTTGTCCTGCCTTCAAGTGCTTTGGCGCTCTTCTTTGAGGCAGCCCCTCAGATATTGCAACACTGCTATCATGTCACCCCTACTCCTTCCTTTCATTAAACTAGACATACCTAATTCCTGCTCTTATGTATATTAGGACATCAAACCCAAAAAACCAAATACCTTCATTTAAAAAGAGCCACCAGTTGTCTATTTGTAGCATTTTCAATGTGCAACTTTTAAATACACATAAGGATTTTCCATGGCACGGAAACCCTTTTGATTCTCTTTAGAATCAAAGGAGCTCTTGAAGACCATCTAGCAGATCTCCAACCATCTCCAGCAGATCTCCAACCAACTTCAGCCTCCGCTTGTGGAGGAGTGGAGGAAACTGCTGTCCATCAGGGAACAGCATCCCCTATCAAAATGTCTTAAATCTCTCCAGGCTCCTCCCAAACAAGGTAACACTGTATTCTGGAGACTGAATTTAGGGGTCGGAAGTGAAGGATTTAAATGAGCCAGTCACAACTCTTTCTTCTCCCTTTCTTTTAGAGTCCCTTCAAAATACTAAAAATGGACCAAAATTGGCCCAAGGAAGGAAAGAAGGAAACAGTGATTTCTGGCTTTGGGAAGAAGGTGGAAATGTGAGTGGAAGAGCTACAGAAGCCTTCCACTCCAAATTGAAAAAAAAAAAAAAAGTGCCACCAAATTTTTGCCCTTTGACTGAATGGCTTTTTAATGGCTTAGCCTCAAAATGCCAAATGGGTGTTATGGCTTGGCCCGTCTCTGAGCTATGTTACTGTTAAGGAAGGACCAGGAGTGCTTTCATATCATAGCTTCAAGTACCAAATTAAGCAAACTTTTCCCTTTCTGAATATAGTGATTAAGATTAAATCATGTTCCGGTAAATTAAGTTCCAGTAAATCCTATTAAATCACAATTATGACATCCAAACCAGCTCCACAAGAAGAAAAATACGATACAATAGTAGCATATCTGTAGCCAACACAACAGTCATGCAAAGCACATGAAAGCTGCCCATGAATATCTGACTGTGTGAAATGAATTTTTGCATACACAAACACCCTTTCTTTAAAATATACAAAACCAAAATCTCACTCAGAGCAGCCCGTCCTAATAGTGCCTTATTCTCCATCTGTGATTATTATTTTTTTTCCCCTTTGAAAGATGGGTGGATTATCGGCCCATGTTCCCGTTTTGCATTTTCAAAGGAAAAGAAAAAAAAAAGGCAGAGGAAGAGGCAAGAAAAAGGAGAAGGAGGGAGAACTGTTGAATTTAACAATTGAGATAAGGCTGGAGCCTTATAATCAATTAGCACTGTCAAAGAAAATAATTTGCGACACAAATTTCCAGCTGCACAAATCTATTATGCATTCAGGCCATCCAGTCCTCATCTGAGTCTGAGAAAACAAACTGGATCTTTCAGTGGCAAGCCTATCAAAACACGGGGCTCAACAGAAACATTGCTTCTATAAATGTCCATCTTTCCGCAGCATAATATTTACCGGCTGTTTTATTAACCAGGCTGCCTTGGCATTGAATTTGCATTGTTCACAGTGCAATAGGCAATTCCCACCACAGCGTTCAGCACCGTCTGTCACACTACATGTCTTACTGGAGTTTGATTCCTTAGTGCCAGTCAAAAGTAATCAGCATGGCAAGAGGTTTCAAAGAATGGGCATATGCCTCAGTTTCTTCATCATTGGGGTAACTATCAGAAAATAATTCAAAAAAAATTGGCTGCTGAAAGTGTTTGTTTTTATTTATTTATTTATTTAATTATTTATTTGCATGTAAAATTTATACAGCTGCTTCAAAGTGACTCTGGCTGTCTTACAACAAAATATTAAACAATAAATTTAATATTTATTGTTTAATATATATTTATTTAAAAACTGATTATTAAAAAGTTTTAAAAGCCGTAAGGCATAAAGGAGATGTTAAGAGGAACAATGGAGCCATCTCACAATCTCATTGGTCCCTTGGGATCCCCCAAATCTAATGACATAGACAGGTTTTATGGGACTTCTGGAAAATAAGGAGGGACTGTGCTAACCTCACTTCACAGGAGAGGCACCAAGGTAGAAAAGACTCACCTTGTTGTGGCCTGCCAGCGGATCTGGCAGCAGATTTGGACAGTGAGGGGATTGAGGAGGAACATGGGCCAGTCCTGGAGTCTGGGGAAGGCTCTGATGAGGGCTCTGCGTTGGAGGCAGAGAGGGGGCCAGGGCCGAATGCCTTTGGAGTCAGGCATCAGTGAGGCAGATGAACAGCTGGAGTCTATTCCCAGTGTGCGCATGTGCAGAGTTGCCAGACAAAGGGAACAGCTAAAGAACAAGGGTCGACTTGGGAGTCCACAGGTGGACAATGAATGACCTCTCCCAGAGGGAATAAAAGAGGAGCGAAAGGGGAGTGGAGTTTGCAGGAGACAATTAGTTCATTACTGCATTCTTGCCAAGTATTGCGGAGTCTGAAAGATATCGGCCTGGCCACTCTCCAAGCCTGATAAAGGTCGGTAATTGTGAACAATCTTGAAAGACTGTAGGAGAGGAAAGACTTTGCTGGAGAGGAATTTACTGTAAATTAAATAAAAGGGATTTATCGGAACAAGAATTCGGCTTTGTGCTGCTGGGGAAGTCTAGGTCAGAACACACCTCCTGGGACCTGCCAAGCATAGTTCCCTAACATTTGGACATGCAGGATGTGAGACCTAATGGATTTAATGGGATGGGCAGATGTAATTGAAAAGAGGTGGCCCCTCAGGTAAATCAGCTCAATGCCAGGAAAGGCTTTAAAGACAACAGCTTGAATTGGACCCGGAAGCAAGCTTGGCAACCAATGTAGCTCACATATTATATAAAAATATAACATGTGCTGTTCTGGAAGTAACTGCCTAGACTACTGC
The DNA here is from genome assembly GCA_022577455.1 of Arizona elegans. Taxonomy (NCBI): domain Eukaryota; kingdom Metazoa; phylum Chordata; class Lepidosauria; order Squamata; family Colubridae; genus Arizona; species Arizona elegans. Next base: position 112,502,311 of record JAKOOJ010000001.1, read on the forward strand.
ATTTTGCACCAGCTGAAGCTTCCTGATACTCTTCATGGGCAGTCCTCTATACAGCACATTACAGTAATCCAATCAAGTGGTGGCTGGGACATGATTGACTGTGGGCAGAACTCCCCCAATCTGGGAATGGGCACAAGTGGACACAACACAAAGCTGGAGTGTTGTGAAGACCTCCAGATTTTGCATGGAAACTGTCTGGGTCATCTAGCATCAATGATAACACAGTCCTAGAACCAGCAAATCCCAACACATAAAACCACTCAGTCTTGCCAGTTCAGCTGAATCCTGTTGTTTCCCACTCGGATCCTCACAGGAACAAGATGTTCATGGCTTAATTCAGAGATACATATATGTAGTTAGTATGCTGATGATACCTCACCCCCATTGTGACTCGCCCAGCCGCCTCTTCCAGTTGTTGAATAGGAGCAAAGAGAGCACCAAACCCTGTGGTATACCATATTTACCTCATTTCTAGTTGACTTTGAATTCAGAGATTCTGTCTTAGATGTGATACCAATTTTATCACACTCTGTTGGTTTTAATTTATAAAGTGGACCATTCTGCTTTAAACCCAGTAATTTTCAAACAGCTATGGTGGTGCAGAGGTTAAAATGCAGCAAACTCTGCCCACAGTCTGAAGTTCAATCTTGACAGGACTCCAGGTTGACTCAGCCTTCCATCCTTCTGAGGTCAGTAAAATGAGGACCCAGATTGTTGAGAACAATATGCTGACATTGTAAACCACTTAGAGAGGGCTGTAAAGCACTATGAAGCGGTATATAAGTCTTAAGTGGTATTTCTATTGCTATTATGGGATGAATATGGCTTTGTTCATTTCAAAATGCACATAAGCAGAAGAGCAGGTGAATGTTTAACTATTGCCAGGAGAATGAAGATCATCCACTAATTGATATGTTAGCCAAGTAGAGATTTGGCAATAGAAAGTAAATTAAAGCTGAGGTTTCCCCCTTATTCACATTGATAAGAAAATAATCTCAATCAATAGTCAAATAAGTTGAGGCCTTATTAACATTGCCATACAGCACTATGCTATCAGTTGAATTAAGCTTTAATGTGGTCGCGCAGGTACTTATGGGGGCGACATGGCGCTCCCACGTGACACCTCTCCTGCGCGAGCTGCATTGGCTTCCAGTGGTCTTCCGGGTGCGCTTCAAGGTATTGGTTCTTATCTTCAAAGCGCTCCATGGCTTAGGGCCCGGTTATTTACAGCAGAAGGTGGCCACCTTCTGCCTCCGATAACCTCCCACTGGCCAATACGCTCCCACAGAGAGGGCTTCCTCAGGGTGCCGTCTGTCAGGCAATATCGGCTGGCGACCCCCCGGGGAAGAGCCTTCTCTGTGGGGGCACCCGCCCTCTGGAATGAGCTACCCCCAGGGATACGACTGATCCTGGACCTCCGTACCTTCCGCCGGGCCCTGAAGACTTTTTTATTTCAGCAAGCCGGGCTGGGTTAAAAATCTTTTAATTGGGGAATTTTATGGGTAAGGGGTTTTAAATTGGGGAAGCCAAAGATAAATTTAATTTCGTTTTAAAGTATTGTAATATTTGTATTGTGTGTTTTTAATTTTGGCTGTTCACCGCCCCGAGTCCTTCGGGAGAGGGGGCGGTATAAAAAATTAAAAAAGAAAGAAAGAAAAAGAAAGAAAGAAAGAAAGAAAGAAGGAAGGTATAAGTTCTACAAATCCAATACCTTAAGTGTCTTTTGATCTGAATCTATATCTCTCTTGACAAGGTAAAACTTATACAGTTGCGATTTTTTTCCCTCTGGCCTTTTTCTTTTCAAGAATTTTTCTTTGTCATTCTCCGAACAGGCCCTTTACCCTCCTCCTTAGCTGTGTCAGTTTCCAACCAGGTATCTGTCTTGCATCCTTAAATCATAATTCCTTTTTCCATTTCACTCAGAGAATAAGAACCAGCAAGATTTCTTTCTCCCTTTTCTTACAGTCTGGTTCACATATTACACTGTCTGGTTTATATATTAAATTGATCTATGGTTTGCTTAACCGTTGAGTAAGTCACAAATGACTTATTTGTGGCTTCAGTAAGCCACAAACCATGCTTTACAAACTTACTTCATACACTGAAGTAAGCCACAAACAAGCAACTCCCATTATAGCTTAATTCTAGCTCCCTGGGTCTGTGTTTGTTGCAGGCTAAGGCACTTGTATGCAAATATTGTGGGCCACTTCAAAGGAGGTTTGGATGTTGGTGTTCTTATAACCTCAGGACTATTGTTGGAGAGCTGATTAATTTCTAGCTCAAGTGTAGTGCAGTTGAAAGATAGGGTATTTTTGTTTTGTTTTGTTTTGTTATTTTGTTGTTTTGTTTTGGGAAACTGTGGGTTCCTTTCAGCATTGGAAAAGACTCTTTTAACATCTCTCCTTCCAGTTCTGGAACGCCAGGCCTTTTCAAAAGAATGTATATTTGAGGGCTGTGTAGTTCTCTCTTATAGCCAACAAAAGAAACAGGGACCACACTGAGATGTAGTGTGTCAATATCCTGCTTTATTTCATCACTGGAAGAGGAGACCAAAAATGCTAAACTCTTGAGGTTTTATTTCCTCTCCTTTTCATGTGGAGGTGGAGGTAAAGGTTGGGAATTGTGTTGTTGTAGATTCTGCTGGAGCTCAATGCAGCAATGGTCTTTATTCTCTCTTCTCAGAATTGTTTTGACCTAGACGTCCTGAGTCAGTAAAACACACGAGTAGTCCCAAAAACCTCTTTAATTCCAATGGCTGTGAATTTTGTTCATTCACAGATGAGTCCAAAATATTTGTAAAGAGTCCTTCGGGATAAGGTTGATGATCACCCACCTTTATCTCCCTTGACACGCTACCAGAGACCTAATTGGGAAAGCCACACAGAGTTCAGAATCAAACAGAGCTTCAGACTTTAAACTGAACAGAATTAACAATGTTGCTTCCTGCAAAGGCCCATGTGCCTTTGCTCCTCCCCTCCCCTCTTATGGGAGGGGCCAATCATCTCCAAGCCCTACTCCTGAGTCATCCCTTTTGTTTTAACTGTTCTTGCCTTCTGGCAGCTCTGCGCAACAGGGGGAGCCTGCACTGGGAACAGGCTCCCCCTGTTCCTCTACTTCGCTGAGGTCCGACTCTGGAGGCTCCAGAGGCAGCATGTATCTCCCAGATGGCTCTTTCTCTGCCTCCGATGCAGAGCCCTCATCTGAGCCTTCCCCAGACTCCAGGACTGGCCCATATTCCTCCCCAACCTCCTCACTGTCCAACTCTACTGCCAGCTCTGCAGGCCACTGGGGGACCACAACAAGAATATTTAAATCAGCAAAAATGAAGACTATTGAAGATTGCCTTCAGACTGCTTCCGAAGATTTAAGAAATTCAAATAGTAACCACACAGAAGTGCATAATTTTACCTTTCTGTTTGATTTATTCAATTTAGACATCACCCAGCTTCAACTGACTTTGGCCAGTGTACAATAAAATTAACAACATAAAAACAAAATACAATAAGAGAATAAATCACAAAAAAATGGCAACCTCACCAACACACAATCCAGCAGTGGCCCCAAGGAACCTAACCCAAGGGTTGGAAAAATATCTAGGTTTTTAAGACTTTCCAGAATGTCAGCAGGGTAGGCTTTTATGCTATCAGAGGAAATCTCATTACAGAGACCAGATGCTGGGACAGAGAAAGATGCTTCTAGGGTCTTGTAGATAATACTCTTTAACTGAAAGGACCCCAAGCTTGTCAACTCTATTGGATTGAGTCAATCCATGGAAGATAGGTGCCTCAAGTAATTAGGATCTAATTACTTGTAGGGCTATATAGGTCATAACTAGCACTTTGAATCACAACCAGAATCATAACAGGAACCAGTGCAGATTGCAAAACAGGGAGTCATATGAGCATATCGATGCACGCCCAGCACTGCCCAACCTGCTGCATTCTGTTCCAGTTGAAGCTATTTAGTGGTCTTCAAGGTTAGCCCTTATGCACAGCACATTGCAATAACTGAGTGATAAGGTGACAAAGGCATAAATGACTGTCTAAAGAGACTGCCAATCTAGGAAAGGTGGACCAGATGAAGTCACACAAAGGCCTTCTTGGCCACAGTTGCTCCTGCTCATCGAGGAGGTGTGAGTCAGGAGTACCAGCATTTGTCCAACATTCTTTGATGGAGAAGTATGTATAACACACACACACACACACACACACACACACACACATCCAAGGTCAGGTATGGAATAATCCCAAATCTAAATGGCTACAACAGCCCCAGCCACTCGGTCTTGATGTGATTGAGTCAAAGATGGTTCCTCTTCATTCAAACCTACATAGCCTCAAGGTCAAGGTCAAAAGTTATACGCTTTTAAAATCTGAAATAAGGAAAAAATCTAACATTCTTGGCAGCTTACAAGGAAGAGATGAACAAGTGGCTAGAAAAACAGCCATAGATTTTTTTTTAAGTGCAACTATATGCAAAAGACTACCCCCTTAATTGGTAGTTAATTATGATTAAGGACATCTTAATTATACATTAATAATTGCATTAGTATATTTGTTTAAACATACTGCTTGTTGTGATCTAAAACCCACCGCAGCAATATCCACAGGGCTTGTAAACACCTTGTTTTTAATCCTTTACATCCTAAAAAAAATGAGTTGGGCAATGTTTTTTGCAGCCAAGAGCTACATTTTCCATTCATTAACTCTTCTTCCCAAGGGAAATATATGGATTTAAACTGGGTATGTTAAGCCTCACATAGATCTAATGGAAATATTTGGTGTGGTGGGTTTTTGTTTTGGTTAAAATCAGATCAAACTAGTAAAAAATGGTGGGTTTGATGCTGAATTCCAGTGGTGTCATCTGAGAAAGCTTTGTGGGAAAGTACAAATGGGAATGGACTTCAGATTATCTAGCTTTGCCTTCAATCTTACAATCTTTCAATCTTACAAAGCCCCTAATTTTTGTCCTTACTTGGTTTGGGACTGTTTCCAATGAAATGAAAGAAACAGATAGAAATATTATTAAATAAATTAGGTGATGAGAACATTCTGAATAAATGTACAGGCATAGAATTTGTGGGTTGGGGAACAAACAAAAAAATGTAAGCAATGATCAAGGTGGAAATAAAATAAGAAGGAATGTGAAAATAATTCAGCTAAAAAGACTTGGATGATGTGGGTTGAATAAACCTATTCTATATTGAAGATGTGAGGACTTGCTTTTCATGTGTACTTGTACTTTACCTACCCCTTCAGATCTGTGGAGTCAGTGTCCTTAGAGTGAAAAGTGAATCATGGAAAGGAAAACATACAAACAGTTTGTTCCAAAAGATTCATCAGAATTCTGAAACTAAAAAGGTCAAGCAAAGCTAAAAGTATGAAAACCTTATGAAGAGAGAGTACAGAAAAACAGTGAGGGAACAAGAAAATATCATCTTCTCTGCCTCTATGAGGTGGTGGGAGCAATGGTTCAGAACAACATCTTCTTGCAATAGGAAGAAGAAATGAGAAAGCATTGTATAATATATTATTCCACAAAATATCTATGGGGACTTTGATGATTAAAAATACAATCCTATGGATGATCGTTCAGAAGTATACCCATTTGGGATAAAGCGGGCTTATCTCCAGGGAAGTGCATAGGGGATTGTATCCAAAAGCTAAAATTCTAGACAGATTTACAAGGGATTAAGTCCCATTAAATCCTATTATGTTCCCTTCCATGTCAACATGAGTAAGTAAGATTGCCCAGAGGGTGAGAAGGGACAGCATGGCAAATTCACATCATCTCTTTTTCTGCTTGCTCTTTAGTAAATATTTCATGCAGCTTTATTTGTAATTTTGGATTAATGTACACCAAGCTTTCTGAAAATTTATGTTGCAGTAGCATGCAGCAATTGTGATTTGAAGTTGCTCCTTCTACTACTAAAGATTAAAGTGAACATTCCTCAGTCATGTTTCATCCTATGCACTATTTGTAACATCATCCAAACTTTCATGTCCAGCTCAGTGGTGGGATTCAAATAATTTAACAACCGGTTCTCTGCCCCAATGATTTCTTCCAACAACCAGTTCACCAAACTGCTCAGAAAGTTAACAACCAGTTCTCCCGAAGTGGTGCAAACTGGCTGAATCCCACCACTGGTCCAGCTGTTAATAAAGGACTTTTCGCAACATAGTTTCACACATTTTTTGATGCCCTGAAATTTTTCAAAACTTGTGTGCAGATCTGTGTTTTTTCTAAGTCTAAATCTATCAAAATAAGTAATCTAATTCTGAAGCACTTATTTAATATAATTTGAGCAATAACCCCAAAATATAAATAGTCCATTAATATTTTCAAATTCGATATTTAGCTAGTGACAAAATATTCATTATAGCATTAGCCTTAAAATTGTAGACAGATGAATCAATTACCCCCAAAAGAGGTATAGCTTAACATATCCATAAAATTTGAAGTCAAAATCAAACTTATGCTCAGCTCTGACATTCCTGTTTTATGAGAAAATGCATAAAACATATTAAACCATCTAATTATAATTCTAACAGTTGCCAGTTTGCTAATTAACAATAACTCCCAGCTGCAAGAGTGAAGCATAGTAAATAGAGTAACAAGAAAAGAATAAGAAATTTGCAAATAATAATAACAATAACAACAACAACAACAACAACAACAAACCCCTTACTTGCTGTTGCTCCATTAAAACTTGCTCCAGTACTAGAGAAATGGAAAAACCTGTGGAGGTCTCAGGCAATCCAGAATCCTCTTGAGTGAATGCTGTGTTTATTTACCAAGCCTTAAAAATTTCTGGTGTGGAGTACTGAATGAGCTCTCAAGTTCATCCTGAGCACAGTTGAAAAGTCCTACTGTAACTGCAGACATAAAGTTTGCTGCCAGTTAGTTTTTCTGCGGCTCCGTACTTGTAAATACAAGCTCTGTGGACAAAGTCCCAAATGACATCACAAGCAGCTGCTTATTGTTGAGTCTTTATTAACTGGCTGTCAAAAAAAAAAAGAAAGAAGGAACTGCGAGGGGTGGGGAGGAACCACTGTCTCCCCTGAAGTGCAAGCTGGGAGCGTAGTAAGAATTTTGCTTATACATATGTAAATACTTGTGATTATCTCAGCTATGCTTTCCTTAGGAGCATGAAGCCAAGTTTCCGTAGGAATCCTATCCTTGCCAGACCCCAAAGGAAAGGAATAAAAAAGACATGCAGCCAAATAAATAGATGCTTAGTAAATTAAACGCTGCACTTTTTTTTTAGACCCTGCATGCTTTAAGCATGACTGTGTCTATAAATATTATATAGAAGCATTATGGACTTAGTGCAGATTTAAAATTTATTTACTAAATCAAAATTTGATAGAGTATGCTGGATCTTCCAGTAAAAAGGGAGGGTAAACATTAGGGCCGCGCACAGGGTATATTGCAAAGATTTCGGTTCTGTCATTATACAAATATTTGTAAATAGTTTGTCGGATTAATAGTTTCTCTCTAAACAGCATTGTCCATGAGGTATTTTGTAGCCCAGTAAACTGCAGCAAATATGTAAAAGAAGAGAAGAAATGTGGGTCTGTAATCCTTCGTTCACAATGTAAATTGGAGTGGCATTATTACTAGGTCTTTTTTTTTTCTTACCCCAGAGTAAAAAGGGAGGAGAATCCTTTGGAAATGACAAAGGCAGCTATTCAGCTTGTGGTAGCTGATAAAACAAAAGAAAATATTGACCTTTCACTCCTCCTGGGTCTTCAGACTGGCTGGCTGTTTTTGTGTAAAACAAGGACAACATCTTCTAGTCTTCAAGAACTTGGTGTCTGCAGTCACGCTCCACATTCTTGTCCCTAGGAATGTCTCCTCAAAGAAAGGCCTTAAGCTAAAGTCACACTAAATCTGCGCTTATTTCCCAGAAGCTGGCCTTTTCAAGTGAAGTCTTAGATCACTGAAAGAGGAACATGACAGAAGTGCTACTGTGTACACTAATATCTTTTCTGTGCTGAGAATGTAAACATGGAGAAACTTCAGAGTAGGGAAAACTGCAAATGGGTTTATGAAGAAAAAAACTACAGATTCAGCAAGCAAAATGATAAAGAGAGCTTAAATATGAATTTAGATATTGATGTTTCTGGAGAACTGGTTTCTGGAGAATTTTGAACTGGTTTCAAAATTCTGACTTGGGGTTCTCTTGAGTTTGGTTGTCCCTGCAGGGGTTTCTTTCTCAAACCCCAAGACTCCAACAGTTTAATTCTGAGCTACATATATTTTCTACTATTGAAATCCTAGTTTCCATATATCTCCAAATTACACTTTCTAAGTTCAAGCTATGCTTTAAGAAACAAGACATTTTGCTTTGCAATAGATACCCAAGAGAACAAACACAAGAGAATTTCAACCTCTAAGTCAGGGGTGTCCAGTCTTGACAACTTTAAGATCTGTGGACTTCAAGTCCCAGAATTCCCCAGCCAGGGGAATGTTGGCAGTTGAAGTTCGCAAATTTTAAGCCTTCATGTTCAGTCAAATATAATTTGTTGCAGCAGCCCTGATACATCTGTAATATCTTTGGATTGTGTACTGTAAAAGTGTACCAGGTGGAGGGTAGCCTAGATGCATCCAATGATTTAGTATGCCTGATCATACTATCCATTGTAGTCCCATTCTCCCATACATTATTTATTTATTTATTTAATTAATATATCAAATCTAGAAAATGGTCATCTCACTCACTGACTAACAGTAACACCTGTAGTAACAGTTTGCTTTGGTTATTTGTAAACAGAATGGGATGGCATTTGCAAGGAAATTATTTTCATCAAATTCCTCAGAAATCAGTGGAAGAGTTTTCAAGTGATGCTTGAACATAAAATTTGATTTTAAAAATCATTGGTCATTTTAAGAAACAAAGTAATATGTTCACATTGATGGCAGATCCCACCAAAGTTACCTAAGTTTGGTTTCAGGGAAACATGAAAGAAAATTCAAGAAGAATCTTTGTGGAGGTGTTTGGATTAAGAAACTGATTGTGCTTCATGGAGCAAATAGAAAAATTAAACAACATTCTTCTCATGCAAGCTGCATTCTGGGTGTATTCAAAAGAGTCCCTTCAATTTGGCCTTCTTCCATTTTTCCCCCCTTAGTAAAGGAAAATGCTTTGACATGTGGAAACAGCCAGGAGCAGCTACCAAAGCAGCTGCACTACCTGGAAAAAAGACATGGCCACTTTAATCATCCAAAGAGACATGTGTCCTTACATGTTCCTATGCATTGAGAACCACCATGTCTGAAGAATATGTACAGCCTTATAAGTAATCTTCTACATATATGTTAAAGATCTTTTCCAAATATATAAAGTATTTGTAGTAAAGCAATGAACTGTACATAATTTTAAAATTCTTTTTACAAACCTGTAATCCTTTTTTATCAAGATGGAATCAGGGCAACTGAATGTAGCTGAGTGTTTACTGGCCGGATACCCTTCCTAACGCCTATGCAGTGTTCTCAGCAGATATTTTCTCTTTGCACCCTGAGAAACATCCATCACTGCCTAGGATTGAACTCTCAACCTCCTGAGTGGGAGGCAAGTATCTTCACCTCTAGGTCATGTTGCTCAATAAACTATATCTAAAGGACATATAAATGTCCTTTTATAATTCATTAGGTTTGCTCAATGTGTGGCTAAGGATCTATGACTTGGTTCTTGGTAATGTGCAATGAAACATTTTCAAAATCAAATCTGCCATGAAAGTGATAAGTAATCCTAAAGGTATAAATAGTCTTCCAATTATCCCACTACTTTAGCTCTCAGTCCAGTCATCAGAGTCATGAACTCCACTGAACTGAAACATTATTGCTCTGTGCACATTCAGGCTCCTTTGCTTGTAAAATAAAGTAAAATAAGAGGTTTGATTCTTCTAATAAAAACTCATCTCTAATCAGTCAATTGACTACAAGTGTAAGGAATAGATTTCCGACCAGATTTGAAGGAAATGTAAGAACATCTTCACAAAAATGTATTACCATGAACTTTTCTTCTGGTTTTATCCTGGTGCAGAATTTCTCTTTACTCATCTAGTATCTCACTGCAAGTTGGTTTCCAAAGAACAATATTTACTATGCTGAAAAAGGAGGAAAGGTATCTATGATAAGATGAACCAACAAAAGAGAAACAAGACAAAGTACATGTCTATAGCATAGATTTGTCTAGCAAATCTATTTGAAATAGCCAAAATAAATAAAATTTGTATCACATGTTTAACTTACAAATCCTAAGGATTAGGACCTAGGCAATAGTAGAAACCCAGAGGAGTATGGTCACTGTGAAATATTCCTCTCTGATAGATTACTCTTATTTATTTACTAAGCTATGATTGCAAATTGTGCCCCAACCAATAGCATTGTAAGAGATGTGTGTATCTCTGGGGGGGGAAAGAATTTCAAACAAAACAGTTGAGGATTCTGTTTAAAATTGTTAAGGCTCATCATGGCATTCTGGTGAGTCACCACAACCAGAACTATCTCTTCCCCTTCTACACAATGAATTAATCAAACATTTAACTTGAGAAAACTTTCCACTGCATGAGACACGTATCATTTAGCAGGCATCACAATCTATGGGGAAAAAAGCCTTTAGACAATCATTTAAATTAGGGCTGTCTGCTCTCATAATTGTGAGGAGAGGACCTTAGGACTGCTAAGAGATGGAACAGATTTTGTGCAAGAAAGTTTGAGTTTTGCCTTTTAACAATGATGTGTGTTTGGGGGCTTCCTCTGCAGTTTTGAATACTTCTCATCACAAAATATCTGTGGAGTCTGTTTTCAACAGTCCTAGTCAGAAGGGCCTCTCATGACCACAAAAAGACTTGAGCTGTGTGTGTGTGTGTGTGTGTGTGTGACATTATAAAGTCTTGTACATTATTAGAAGATATTTTCACTGTATTGTTTGTATTGCATGGATCATTCTCTTTGGCTTGATTTACATTCTGAGGAAATATAGGGATGTTCATCGTTATTCCCAGAAGCCAATGGATCAATAAACCATATACTGGCAGGCTGTTCTGTCTCCTCTGAGAGAAAAAGACACAACCATAACATCTGTCACCCCATTTCCTCCTCTTCTGTAGAAGCTTTGGGCATAGCCTCTAACAACAGAGGTCTTTTCCTGGTCAGTTGGCATCAGCTGCTGCTACAAAAACAACAAAAAAACCCATATTTTTCTTGTAAAGAGAATGGCAATAACTGAAAAAAGGGATGAGTTACTGTCAAGCAGCAGAAGATAGGATGGCTATATCTGTTCTCCTCATTAAGTGAATATGTGAAGATGTCCGCACTTCAGCCTTTGTCTCCTACCAGTTTGTAAAAGAAGAATGAAGTTGGTTGACATATTTTAGGTTCTTTCTTTGAGCTCTTATATTTTGAAATCCAAAGACTGAACTTACCTATTTTGCATGGATGACTGGATAATACAGAATCATGACCAATGACTCTAAAAAACACAAGCTAAAACATACAGTATGAGGCTGAAATTGTGCTGTTTTGTGTACCTTTAAAAAGAGGTCTCCAACCTTGGCAACTTTAAGCCTGGCGGACTTTAACTTCCAGAATTCCCCAGCCACCAAAGCTGGCTCGGGAATTCTAGGAGTTGAAGTCCTCCAGGCTTAAAGTTGCCAAGGTTGGAGACTCCTACTTTAAGGTAATAAATCAAAACTCAGAAGCCAGTTTGGTGTGGTGGTGACCTAGAGCTAGGACTGGGGCTGACGTAGAAACTAGGAGATGGCAAGTTCTAGTCCCACTTTAAGCATGAAACTGGCTGGCTGACTAAGGGCCAGTCACTCTCTCTCAACCCAACCCATCTCACAGGATTGTTGTTGTGGGGACAAATAGGAAGAAGGAGGAGCATTAGGTATGTTTGCCACCTTGAATGGGGTTTAGGTATGTTTGCCACCTTGAATGGGGTTTGCTCCTTGAAGGGGTTTACTAGTACCTTCCTTTGTCTTTCTCTCTCTCACACACACACACAAAATCCAGGGGTGAAATTCAATAGGTTCTGACAGGTTCTGGAGAACCGGTAGTGGAAATTTTGAGTAGTTTGGAGAACCGGAAAATACCACCTCTGGCTGGCCCCAGAGTGGGGCGGGAATGGAGATTTTGCAATGTAAATCCAGTACATAAATATATAAAAACAAATCAACATAATGCAGTAGAATGACTGCAACATTCATGGGGTGATTTTGGGCTACTGATGGTCTTTCATCCTAGTCTATTTTACAGAATTGTTGCTGCAGGCATAAAATGAGAGAGACGGAGGGAGGTAGGGGGAGAGAGAGAGAGACAGAGAGAGACAGAGACAGAGGCAGAGACAGAGAGAGACTTGTTCTCTGATAAATTTCCTTAAACTCTTAAAGAAAAGATGAGTTTAAAAAATGCAATAAATACATACATGAATAACCCCGCAATATAGAGAAGAAATACTGTAGAAACCACTCTAGAGAAAGTATCCTTCACAAATGCCATTAATGTCAACCAAGTATGTTGGATACATAACAGCCAAAATAGCTCCATCTCACTCTATAGTTCTGTGAACTGATACCGCAAAAGGTTGCGAACTGCCTTACATGTACTGTATAGCTTCCACTTCATGTAAATTTCCATCAAATAAGTTATTTTCCCTTGTAAACAAGTAGCAGCCTGTCACGGAGCATATGAAACCAGTTTGCATTTACATCCATTTTCATTCAGCAAAAGCTTGTGCTGGAAAAGCAATTCCCAAGCATCTGCCATTGTTTTCATCTGCATATGGTTATTTAGACAATTGCTTAATTCAATGCAAGGGAAAGGACCATTTTTTTGATCATTAGATGAACAAGTATTGCTGAGTAACACACAAAATATCCAAAGAGTACCTAGCTAGGACTAGGGGAGAGTTAAGTATATAGATGTGTCATGTGTGTGATTGTGGGCGATATATCATAGAAGTAAACAGCACACTTTTTTGCAAAGGTTGATCAGGTACAAACATGGAAATCAATGTGAAGACGAGTCCTTAGTTAATCAGTAAGCACTAATCAATAAGATTGGTAGCAAAAGATGGGTAGTATCAGTGTGTTTCTAGGAATCCTGCTGCCTAAAAAGATTAGGAAATTATATATTTTTGGGAGATCTGAATGGCTCACTCCTTGAAGAATAGCAAAATAAAAGAGTTGGAAGGGGCTTGGAGATCTTCTAGTACAACCCCCTGCTCAAGCAGAAACCCTATACCATTTCAGACAAATGGTTGTCCAACACTGTCTCCAGTGCTGGAGCACCCACAACTTCTGGAGGCAACTCATTCTATGAATTAATTGTTGTAACTGACAGGAAATTTCTCCTTAGTTCTAGGTTAGATCTGACCTTGATTAGTTTCCATCCATTGTTTCTTGTGCTGCCTTCAGGTATTTTGCAGAATAGATTGAGCCCCTCTTCTTTATTACCCACTTAGATATTGGAATACTGCTATCATGTCACTCCTAGTCCTTGTTTTCACTAGACATGACATACCCAATTTCTGCAACCATTCTTCATATGTTTTATCCTCCAGTCCTCTTTGCTGCCCTTCTCTTTACTCTATGTAGAATCTCAATATGCTTTTTATATCATCGTGACCAAAACTGGATGCAATATTCCAAGTGTCGGCTTACCAAAGCATTATAAAATGGTACTAACACTTCATGTGGTCTTGATTTTATCCCTCTATTAATGCAGCCTAGGGCTGCATTGGCTTTCTTTGACAGCTGTAGCATACTGCTGGTTCATATTTGAGTGATTGTCCACTAGGACTTCAAGATCCCTCTCACAGTTACTTACTGTTGAGTCAAGTACCACCTATTCTATTCCCGTGCATTTGTTCTTTCTTGTAGAACCTTAATTTTCCCACCATTGGATTTCATTTTGTTAGATAGCACCCAACGTTCAAGTCTGTCAAGATCCTTCTGTATCTTGAGCCTATCTTCTGGAATATTGGCTACTTCTGCCAGTTTGATGTCATCTGCAAATTTGAAGATGTTTAGACAGCTAATAAAGACCTAGCTATTTCCTTAGGTTCTGGAGACAGTGACAGTTAAGCCTCAGGATGATTTTGTTTTGTTTTGTTTATATATTTTAAATGTTTTTATATTTATCTTCAGGCCACACACAATTTCTATTTTTTATTATTATTTTTCTTACATTTTAATTGTAAGCTTTCCAGGGTTGGGAGTCGAGGTTATCCGAATTGTATGTATATATATACATAAATAAAGGCTTCAATAAATCAGAACATTTATTCTTGTTGCTAAATCTCTCTGCCATCCTAAGTTTTCCTACATATTTATGCTCCTACTGTAAATCCTCATATCAGCCAAGTGGGAAGCAGATGCTAGGTAAGGCTTTCTAAGGCAGGAGAATCGTTGGAGGCTTTGACTGTCTTAATTACAGTTTTATCCATATATCTCCACTATATCTCTCATAAAATATGAGTGGATGTTGGACAGAGAGTAAGAAATATTCAGAGTTAGCTGACTGCCCTTAGGTTATTTTAAGTGTAATGTGTATAGCATAAATTTAGCTGATATACCACAGATATAGCACAGTCCCAAATGTATTGGTTTACAAGTGAATATCTACAAAACTTTAACACTTGGCATGGCTAATGCTGGGTATCCAATCCAATTTATTCATATGCCATAGTACAAACTTTTCTAATGCTGCTTCTTACCAAATGAGTTAGTCAACAGGTTTTTACAACTTATTATTTTGAAGACAATAGTCTCAGTACAACTGCAAGTAACCAGGTTGAACAAGGACTATCTTAATATAAGTCTTAGGCACAAAGCACCAACCTAATGAGAAACAATCTTCTATGTGGTAAAATATACTGCTCAAAAAAATAAAGGGAACACAAGCAGAAGACATCCGAGATCTGAATGAAAGAAATAGCCTTATTAAATACTTTGTTCTTTACATACAATAGTTTATACACTGATCAAACAACTAAAGGGAACACAAAACTACTGTATGTAACGAACAAGGTATTTAATAAGGCTATTTCATTCATTCAGATCTCGGATGTCTTCTGCTTGTGTTCCCTTTATTTTTTTGAGTAGTGTATATAGCTGGATTGCATTGCCCTGCAACTAAAATGTCTTCAATTAAATGTTGCTCAACACACAAAAATGTGTACCATTCAAGCAATGTTCGTGCTGGTCCAGTGTCCATTACAGATCTTTTTCTTAGGTACTTCCAACATTATCCTCACTCCCAAAGTAATGAGTAGTGAGCTCAGCATGGGCAGCACTCAAAGATTAGATAGGACTTCTGGCTGAATTGATGAATACAGTATAACCTCTAATGTATCTCAGTGAGATACAATGTAGACCAGTTTAAAGATCTTGCCATCAAAACTGACATCAGCCAGAGCCTCAAACAAGTCAAAGAAGTAGTGCAAGATTGGAAGTTGAGGAGAGACCTGGCCCATAGAACCTCCAAGAGTCAGACATGATTGAATGGGTACCATCATCATCATCATCATCATCATCATCTTACTCAGATACAGTCCTGGTTGATATTATTTGAAAATTTCACTGAGTTTCACTGATGTGAAAATAAAATGGAGAAGGAAAACTTCCCTTGAGTCAGGCTCATTTCCTGGTGACCATGTTTATGCAGGTTATTGGAAGCATGACAGGAATAATTCTGGGATTTATCAAAACTTTCTAGTCTAAACAAAACTCCTGGAATTCTCAGATGGTGCCCAGTTCTGTCCTAAACAGGACTGATTCCAGCTTACCTTTCAAAATCCACAGGCTATATCACCTGTTATGATGAAGTGAAAATAGATAGTAAACTGATGCTGCCAGGGAGGAGATGCCAGCTATATGTAGAGGTCATAAGCAGAGGGAACTAATCTCATAAATAATCTGACTCTTGATAACTCTTGGGTGTCAGTTGCAAGATATGAAAACCAATGAAAGCTGAAAACATGGATATTCTACTTGGGATGTACTTATGGTTTCCATCTAGCAGAATAACAGAGCTGGAAGAGACCTTGGAAGTCTTCTAGTCTCTGTTCAAGCAGGAGCCCCTATACCCTTTCAAGCAAATGGTTGTCCAGTCTCTTTTTAAAAGCTTCCAGTGATGGAGCACCCACAACTTCTGAAGACAAGCCCTTCCATTGGTTTATTGTTCCCATTGTCAGAGAATTTCTTCTTAGTTCTAGGTTGCTTCTCTTCTTGGTCAGTTTCCATCCATTGCTTTTTGTTTTGTCTTCTGGTGCTTTTGGGAGGGGGGGTTGCACTCATGTCAGAAGCACCGAGGTGCTTCTGGGTTGAAAGGATTAGCTGGTGACATCACCATTGCCCTGGGGACGCTCAGTTGGGGGCTCCTGTCAGGTCCCCATCAGGAGCTGAAATGAAGGATGAGAGATCAACCCTGCCCCACCGCAACACTCAGGTTTCGAACATGGGCTTGCTAACTTCCTGCCCAGTGTTCCAACCACTTGAGCCATCACGCTCCTGGAAAATAGGTTGACTCCTCTTCTTTGTACATCAACAATCCAGCTCACGATGGGTAAATTGCTGAATGTTTGTGACCCATGATATGATATATATAATGTGGCACTTGAAAGGAAAAAAGCTTTTCTCCAAAAACACTTTAAGTGTCCCCTTTGTCCATCACAAATACACTTCACTCCTATCAAACATTGAGAGCAATCAGGATAGCTTATAGAAAATAAGGAATATACTTTATCCTGACAAATTAATGCTTGATATCCTTCTGACTATATAAAATACATGGGGATAATATGAATTAGACTGGGAACTATCTGACATATCCTAGAGAAATAATTTTATAGTGACAAAGAGAAAAAGAGAGATTTTGCCTCTGTTCTGTCTAAACTGATCCAATGGGAGCTCTGTTAAAAAAATAAAGTTCATGAAATTATCATTTTCTGCCTTTGCCATCTTTGGGAAGGAAGATTAATTTCCCAAATTGCATTTTTTTTTAATTAAAAAAAGAGCAACCAAAAAATAGAATCAGTCAGTTCTGTTTAGGAAGAAGGAAGTTTGTTTCTGCTCTGTTTCACTGTTGTTGAATGTTTGTTAAATAATAGCTACAAAGTATTGAAATGGGACAAAAGGATGAGAAAAAGATAGGTATAAAGGTAAATCCCTTCCCAGTAAAAAGTATGCTTCTCAGTCCACTGTAGAGATAAGGTAATTTTAGATTTTAGCATGAGAAAACCTGTCTTCTAACAATAATTAATTATAATTCAGTAACTACTCACTCCTTAATTCAAAATTGAATTGATATGCATAGTAACCCTGTAACCTATCGGAAAATGTATGTTAGGTGAGATTTTGGTATTAGTGTAGTCATCGTGATAGAAATGTTTGTTCAAATTACTTCAGTAACTTTTTCACTTCCAATGATTTTTGGCAAACTCACTTACTGTCTTCCTATACCAAGGCATATTAAAGGTTGTGGCTGTGATAGTGTGTAAATCAAAAAAGGTTGAGTTTTATAATACTCAAGATTTACCCAAAAAATCCTCCTTGGTTCAATGATATTCATTTTATTGTGTGTTTAAACTCCCAGTCTAGGTTGAGCCAGTTTGTTGCAGAAATTGTTTATGCTATTTTCTTTCACTTTCTAGTCTCACTGGATATCCTGAAAACCAGTGGTGGATTGCCCCCGGTTCGCACCGGTTCTATAGAACCGCAGAAGAGCACGCGCATGGCCCCGTTGCGAACCAGGAGTAAAGGTAAATAGAACCCACCCCTGCTGAAAGCACATAATAGGCACTAATGGCTGAATTTAAGAATTACTTTTCTCCAACTACTAGTTCCGAATATTTTATCAAATAAGGAAAATTAATTTGTGTCTCTATGAAATAGAAAAGTTTGAATACATGTAGTGTGGTATTAAGAAATACCATCTTCATTGTTTTTTTATTTGTATATTTACATTGTATCATTCCTTTTTTACCAATGGGTGCTGAAAGATAGATGCAAGCTGCAGGGTTATTGTCTAGATGTTTTCTCTGCTGCAGACCTTGAACATTTTCCCCTGAACATTTAAAAAAAAATGATCTTTTTTTGTACTCTTGACAACTGAAGTGGACTGCATAGTTTACCAGTTATCTGAGCTTAGAAAGGCAACCTCATACCATGTAATAAACCCCTCAGCAAGATTAGAAGCATCAAAAGAAAACTGAAATTCAAAGCAAGAAACACAGGGCTTATTATATTAATTGCAATAAAGTTTCCAGATTGGCAACATTCTTAACTATTTTTATCTCTTTTGCAGTAAACAGAGTTTAGAAGTTAAAGCTGGATGGAATAGTTTATCACCTGGTTTTGCAAAAGTCAAGCTTTGAATGTCAGGAAGAAGAGAAATGATTGTCATAGTAGGGCTAAAAAAAAATCCAGATGATCATCAGATTGTGGACATAAGGGTGTTCTACTTTTTTGTGTGTTGGGGGAATTAAAGGGTAAAAGTCCCAAAGACGCTTTTTCAGGAGGCAACTGGACTTTCTGGTTTTTCTTTGAAGACATTTTGCGTCTCATCCAAGAAGCTCCTTAAGAAGAGCTGAAGAAACTTCTTGGATGAGAAGCGAAACATCTTCAAAGAAAAACCAGAAAGTCCAGTTGCCTTTTGAAAAAGCACCTTTGGGATAACCATGACCTGGATGACTGAGAATCTCCATAGGCATTTAGAGGGTAAAAGGATCACCTTAAACTTCACAGAACCTTATACACCCCCACCCCCATGGAGTCTGGCCCTGCCCACTTGTTGAAGAAAACCTTTGTTGGGCCTTCTCCCTCTCCCCAAGCTTGATGCAGCCCTAAAAAGCTGCGTACCTGTGCAGTACAGCATCTCAGCCCTTCATAATTCCTTTCCTTGTGGATTGCAGTAGACAGAACCAACATATGCAGGTAAACTATCGAGCTTTTCCCTTTTAGGGTGGGCAATCTTAAGCAAAATAAAGAAAAGGCAGAGAAAGTGATTTATTTACCTATGTATTTATTTAACACATGTCTATCTCTCCTCAGTTCAAATGATTCTTGGAAGCTTACCTAGAATTTAAATGGGAGAACAATAAAAGCAACCATCAGCCAAACCCCACTATCAATAAAATGAAGAATAGGCTCTCTCCTGTCAGGAGAGAGGGAGTCATCTAGGTCATGGAATTTAGGTTATTCTGAAAATCAGAATCCATAGGATGTGGAAAATTACATGTTTTGTTGCAATGAGCAGTGATGACAGAAGAATCAAGATAAGTTTAAGGGGAGAATTGCACAACACCGAATGTAATCCAAGATAAAAACAAACAAGCAGACAAAACCCCTATTCAGTGAATCAATTGGAACAAGATGAGTGTATGCACAGCAAGCAATTTCTTCGTTTGGGGACTCCCATGGAAATCAGGCTAGCCCCCTCCTTGATGATTTTCTGTAAATTGTTGAAAACAGAATTGCTTCAGAGGGGCTTTTTCCTAAATTTAGGTTGCACTGCCAATCTCTTCTGGTGTAATTAATATGTTCCTCAATTTGATTACATACAGATGTACCACCTACTTGAAATCACTGCAGAGATTTCATCATCTGCTTATTGAAGATCTGGAAATATGC
Organism: Arizona elegans; assembly: GCA_022577455.1. NCBI lineage: Eukaryota > Metazoa > Chordata > Lepidosauria > Squamata > Colubridae > Arizona > Arizona elegans. Next base: position 112,521,951 of record JAKOOJ010000001.1, read on the forward strand.
CTGGGAGAAAATAGTAACCCAATAGCTGGCTAGGTTCAATCTGCTGGTACTGTAGCTGCAACTAACCATTGCAATATTGAATTTTCTCCCTTCTGCTCAGACTGAAAATTATTGAAGAAGTAAAAGGGGCAACAACAATGGACCATAGAACCCTAAGATCCTCTTTTAGTGCCAGATCATTCATTAATAAAGCATCTACTATCCAAGATTTAATCCTGGATAAACGTAATGACCATATAGAACTGTGGTGACACAGTAGTTAGAATGCAATATTGCAGGCTAATTCTGCCAACTGTCAGCAGTTCAATCCTGACCAGATCAAGGTTGATTTAGCCTTCTATCCTTCTGAGGTCAGTAAACTGAAGACCCAGATTGTTGAGGGCAATATGATGACTCTGTAAACCACTTAGAGAGGGCTGTAAAACACTATGAAGCAGTATATAAGTCTAAGTGTTATTATTATTGCTATATATGTATTACTGAAAAAATAATTCATCCCAACTATTTCCACTCGGTTACTTTCTGATGTGACAGGCTCAATATGCCCAATTGCAGGAATTCCATCCCATTCATCAGACGCTTCATCCAATAGTCTGCCAATTGGATGTCCTTGCTGATATGTCTGATTGAGTAGGAGAAGGTAGAGATACGGCTGATGTACCCTTTACCCCAGTAAGTATCTGGGATGACTTATACAGATAGTCCTCAATTTATGACCACAATTGAGCCCAAAATTTCTGTTGCTAAGTGAAACATTTGTTAATGTTAATGACCCAGTTGTGGGGGCAATAAGCTGACTTTGTATAAATATACAAAAGGATGAAAGCTATTGCTGAGCACATTGTAAGCCGCCCTGAGTCTTCGGAGAAGGGCGGCATATAAATCAAATTTTTTTAAAAAAAAGTGAATTTATCTCCTTTTACAACCTTTCTTGCCACAGTTGTAACCTTCATAAATATGAACCAGTTGCCAAGCATCCAAATTAGGATCATATGACCAGAGGGATGCTGCAACAGTTGTTAAGTGTGAAAAATGATCATAAGCCACTTTTTTCAGAGCCATTGTAACTTCAAATAGTCACTATGTGAACTGTTGTAAGTCGAAGACTACCTATAGTGTGGAAGTGGTCTGTCCTAGACCTCTTGTTTTAGATAGCAATAGCAATAGCACTTAGACTTATATACCACTTTGCAGTGCTTTTCAGCCCTCTCTAAGCGATTTACAGAGTCAGCATATTGCCCCCAACAATCTGGGTCTTCATTTTACCAACCTTGGAAGGATGGAAGGCTGAGTCAACCTTGAGCCTGGTGAGATTTGAACTGTCAGATTGCAGGCAGCCAGCAGCCTGCAGTACTGCATTCTAACCACTGCACCATCACAGCTCTTACACTGTCTTTGTCTATATTGAGGTTCTCCAGACAGAAATGGTTCAGGATTTCACATCTACTATGACAACCATGAACTTTCCCAGTGAATATCTGGTCTTAGACTTACAGCAAAGTTCAGGGTGGAAATTGGTTCAACTGGAGTCAGTGATCTGAAAGTGAAGTTGCTCTCTATAACGCCCTTAATATAGACAGTCATTTTCTGTTCAATGTTACACTAATGGCTGTTTAAAAAAGGAAAAAGATCCATTAACTAGAGATAGAAGATGAATTAAAACATCTGATCCAAGTGCCTAATACAGCCAGATGGTTTCTTCAATAGACTTGGGGGATTTTCTGCCTCATTTGTCAGTGAAACTGTTGAAGCTTTGGCCAATCTATGAATGAGGGTGGCCTAGACAGGTGATGTAATTGCTCTTGAGCATTTCCTTCCCTCTAACAAAGCTAAATTAGCATCTTGGTTAAGGGAGTGATTAATGCCTCCTTCGTATTGTGCAATGTGTTCCCATCCACTTCTTTTATATGCACCATTTTGTTTGTTTTTGTTTGTTTGTACATTCAACTAATCATTTGGAACTGGAAGTTTGCTTGTGTTCTTGAAATAAAATTTTTTGCACACTTAATCTATTTACCATCATTATGAAGCTGGTCCTTAGGGAAAATACACGGAACAATTCTTCTTTAAGGAGGTTGCAGATGTTGACTTTGACAATGTAAGCCTATGAAAATATTTAAATAACATTTCTCAATATTTATCAAAGATTAATGTTGCTTTTGTGGCTAGTCATGATTTCCAATGAAACATTTAATCCTAATCTGGAGTAGGGCTCCTGACTAGAGGGAGAAGTTTCCACCTCAATCTTTAATATGTCAAAGTATTAATATGTCAAAATATATCTGCTCCAAAATTCTGGAGAGCTGCTGCAAATTAAAATCAAAAACTAAATTAGAGGGTCAAAGATCTGCCTTGAATCTAGAGCAGTTTTCTGTGTCTAGTTAAATTTTCAAAAGAAATTTACTCAGTTTCTGATCAATGTCATAGTATTTATGCACTGCATTTCAGCCTTTTGTACCCAAGTATCCCTAAAAATATTTTTATAGATGTAAGCTTCAGAAATATAATGAAATCTTAATTTAAGAGACCATTGGAAAGGACAGACATCCATTAAACTCAATGTCTGGATTTTAAAAGTACTTTCCTGCATCTGGTTTCTATAGAGACAGCCAGAAAAAGCAGATCATTGGGTTTGAGAGAATAGGCAAGACCTGGACAAGTTCTAAGTAGAGATCAAATGTAGGTACTGATGATGATAATAATTTGTCTGTTCAGTTGAGTCTTCAAGTTCCAAAGCATTGCTTTGTTGTTACAGATATAAATCCCACAAATGACCTTACTTAGAGGCTTTAAGTAGACATTACACAGGATTGGGGAGAGCATTGAGGAAACCCATCAAGCAAGAACTACAGGCTAGACTTCTCCCCCTCCAGCACTGCCAACACTGACCGGAATCAGCCCCAAAGGAAGAAGACAGAACTAGCACAGAACAGCTCTGCCCATTCCTAACACTCAGATCAAATCCAGAAAGATGCCATGATTGAAGACATGGAGGCCACTGAGAGGTCAGAAAAAGCAAGGCTAAACACATTATTCTTAGCCCACTCCTGGGATGAGAGGATCCCAGGAGGTCACCCACAAGCACAACCATTGCTGTTTCAATCCTGAATCCCAACTGAAAGGAGTCCAGATAATCTACTTCCTCCAGCATTCTCTGGAGCTGCCATTTTCTCAATAATCATCAAGGTTGGGCAAAAAAAAACCCTGGACAACCATTGTCCAGCATGATTGGACTTTTAAGCCAAGAATGGCAGACAATACAGGAATCTGTGCTACAAGCACTACTGTTGCTTGTACACATTCCTAACTGATAGATCACTCTTTTAAAAAAGAAAAACTATAGCAGATTGCTTTTACATCCTTGGGTGTCATTGTTAAAGCAACTGATTCACGGAAGGAGAATGGTATTTTCATGTCCAGTTTCAAGATACAAAAACAGCCGAAATGAGCCTTTCTCTTCGAAGGTTTTAATATTATGTATCTATTGTCAATATATGTTCATAGATAATGCTTCCAGTGCAAATATTTTTGTTCATACCTTTCTCTGAAAGCCACTTGCTGGAATCCATTTGGGTTTGCTTTCATTTCATTTCCTCAGTTTACTGTCTAATCACTGGAGTTTATTTTGAGGTAAATGTTTAACAAATTGAATCCAATTCTCAGAAAACCAAATCTGGACCTCTCAATTTCTGCATAATCCAGCCTTATCCTCTGTTATAGAGACACACTTGGAACATCCAGAGGTCGTATCATCATCTCAAGTGGCAGACTTTCTATTACAGCGGTTCTCAACCTGGGGGTCGCGACCCCTTTGGGGGTCGAACGGCCATTTCACGGGGGTCGCCAAAGCCCTCTCTCACCCCCTCCCCATGCCTTCACTTACCCTCTGCCTCTGCTGGATCACCCGGTCGCCGTTCGCTTACCCCGCCCACTCCCAATCTATTGCTGCTCCGGAGTCCCAGCTGATGGCTAGAGGGGAAAAAAACTTTAAATTCTTGCCGCGGGGCTTCAAAGAGCCGCCCTACTGTCAACTGTTTTGCGGAGGGCTCTGTTGCTAGCTAGATGCAAAGAGGTAAATTCCTGGAGCAGATTTCCCCCCTAGCTATGCTCAAAAAGCAAAATTGAAAGTAAGCAGGGTCTTGGCTGCAACGTGACAAAATGAGGCAGAGAGATTTCTTTTTCTTTTTCCTCACCAAAAAAGGTAGGTGCAAACTGCAAACAATGGGAAATTTAGGGCAAAAGAGGAGATTCAAGATTTTAAAACACAGAAGAAAAAAAGCTCTATTTAACTAGGGAATTGTAATAATTGAGATACTGTTAATTGCATATTGTGTTGAAAGCAGAAATGGTTAAGTTGTGGTTTGGAGGAATATGGGGGGAAATTATTTGGTTTATTATTATTGGTAAATATAATTAATTGATTTGTAAGAAATTGGATTGCATGGAAATAATTGGAATATTCATGTTCATATTGATTAATATACAAAAAAGGTAGTTATATAACTAATTGATTTATATTAAAATGCTGAATTTGTATTAAACAACTGTATTATATAATTAACCAATGTGAGGATGGATATAAAAATATATGACAATGGGAAGGGGTATAATATAGAATAGAAGGGAAAAATTGAATTTGATTAAGATTAGAGATGAGGATGAAGGGTAATATTGGTTTTTTTAAAAAAATAGATGAGGAATAAATATGGTAAAAAGGAAATATAAAAATTGTAAATTTAATTGAAATGACTAAATACTGTGTTGGAAGAAATATCCTTCTGGGTTCTGCTCCAAGTGGGGAAAAAGACACTGGAAACATGGAGACTGCTTGGAAAGATTGTTTAATGGTGGACAGGATCACATGGCTTGATGGGGCCCATTGTGTTAGTTTCTGTTGCTATTGTGTTGCAAATGTCCTTTGACAAAGGATTGAGTTCCTGCCTCTGGCCCATTAACAAAGGGTGGGGGGCAGGAAGGTGGGAGTTGCTTTGTCTGTAAAATATGCTTCTCCATTTCTCATACAGGAAAATATAATATTCTGCCTTTTTAATATTTCCCAAAATATTTCATTCTTCTAGGAAAGGGGTGGGTGCTAACCTCCTACAACTGTTTAAATTTGTGGACCGGCCAAATACTCTGTTCAAAGAAAATACGTTGTATGTTTGTATGTGTGTTTCTAATTATTACTATTTATTGCTATTTGTTCTCTTTTATTCTTTAAAATTTAACAATTCATTCTTTATCTTAATATCTTAATATTTGTTTGGGGTTGGCTTTCTTCCCTTTCATCTTTTTTATTGTACAGCAATCTTTCTCCTCAAACCTACCACCTCTGTCTTTTCTTTCTTACTTACTTTCTCTTCCCCCCTTCTTCTTCTCCCTACTTCCTCTTTCTTTCTCCTTCTCCTCCTCTCTTCCTCCCTCTCTTACCTTCACTCCTACTCTAATTTCCCTTCCCTTCCTTCATCCCTCTCTATTGCTGTATCCTTTTATGAATATGGACTACTCAGAGGGCTGAAAAGGTTATTTTTGACTGGTCCTCGCACTTTTGACCAGTCCTCGAACTTACGACTGTCCTCACAATTTACATTTTTGCCCTATCTTATACCATGTTGAAGAGAAGCAGTTGTGAAATGAGTGACATGGTTGTTAAGAATGCTGCACAGGCATAAATGTGAGAATGGTCATAAGTGTGAGGACCAGTCAAAAGTGCGAGGACCTGTCAGAAATGACTTTTTTCAGCCCTCTGAGTAGTCCCTATACACATAGCCATGGCCACTCGGTCACATGACCAGCTAGCCACGCCCACCCAGTCACATGACCTCCAAGCCACACCCACAAAATAAGCCACACCCACAGAACCGGTAGTAAAAAAAATTAGAACCCACCCCTGGTTGGGGGTCACCACAACATGAGGAACTGTATTAAAGGGTCGCGGCATTAGGAAGGTTGAGAACCACTGTTCTATTAGGTCAGTGCCTACCCTTGGTAAGATTTCTCCCTCTTTAAATAGTGTCATGGAATGAACATAAAGGAGAAGATACACATTATCTTATACAGGCAGTCCTCACTTAACGATAGAAGTCCTGTCACTAATCAGCATGGTAGTAAATGTGATGTCATGTGATCGCACTGACTTAACGATGGCGGCTGTGACAGTCCCAGTTGCTGTTGTTAGGTGGTCCCAGGAAGTTGCAGCATTCCACAGTCATGTCATCATGATTAGCAATGTCCTACCATTGACTTTGTGTGAAGAAGTTAGCAACGAAGGTTGCAAATGGCAATCACATGACCGTATCATGCTGCAACATTGTAATTTCAAGCTGGTTGCCAAGAGCTTGAATCAAATCACATGACCATGGAGACATTGTAATGGTTGCAATCACAAGGATGTATCTCTATCTATCTATCTATCTAATTATTTTTTATTATACATTTTCCTTTGTTATACATCATGTTTCCATTTCTGTAATGACAGTGTACTGTCTGTATCAAATCTCTTTTGAATACACATATTATACACCATAATTATATACAATATAATCTTCACTTCTAGTCATTCTATACAATTTAATCAGTAGTCAAATGTAATCCAATACTAATATTGCTTAGTGTTATGCTTATACATATCTATATCTATATATCTATTACCTCTATTTTATTAATCATCCTTAATTATAAATTTACTAATTTCTGCTTCTGTTTTTTAACCATTTATAAAATAAATCCCGTGTTAAATAATACTCTGTTTCCTCTTTATCCTTAATTTTCATTGTTAACCTGTTCATTTTGGCGCAGTCTAGTATTTTCTTTATTACATTTTCATCTATAGGCATACTTTCATTTTTCCAGTTTTGTGCATACATAATTCTCACTGCTGTTATTACATGTAGTATTAAATATATAATTCTTTTGTTGTATTTCCCTAGATGTTTCTTAATCTCAGCACCATCATAACTTCAAACAGTTGTTAAATGAGTGGTTGTTCAATCAGAACTATTTGTAGCAAACAAACACAAACAATCTCCCTATTAAATTTTCTTTAATGATACAATAAATAAAAAAAGCAAGGAACCCAAATATCCCAAGGAAAGTCAAAACCATAGATTCTGGACATCTCCAGAAATGCAGTTCTAAAGATACTTGATTTTGGAGTTTAAATTTAAATTGCAGGCATGGTAGTTTTATTCTGCCTCTGCACAGCAGGAAAATTTATGTTAATGATTTGAGGGACTACAGACACAGAAATGAGTTAAAACTTGGACCTTGAAATTAATGCTCTTCCACAGAAGTAATTAGAGCTTCCTGTAATTGGATCATACTTTTCGCCATGAGTGTTTTCTGTTATTGTATTATGTATTATTGTACAGTGTATTCATTTTATGTACATTATAAATCACTATATATTATTTCTATCCCACCATTCCATCCAGAGGAAATTTATAAGGGATAACAATTCCAGAAAAGCATAAATTGTTAAAACTGATTAAAACAGTTAAAATCAATTATACACAAACCCAAACAGGAAAACCCTGGTTGAAGAGATCCTGCAACATAATAATTATATGCTTCTTACACCATGCGCCAGTTACTAGCATTATGTACCAACTACCCACAGTTTCACTACATGCAAAACGCACTGCAGAAGTCTAGCTGGGAAATAATCAATTGCCAAGTCAAACACTAGCTGACTGACTTAGAAATGGTCCCGGGTAGTGCATTAAATGCAATTCTGCAAATGCACAGCTTGCTCTCATATAGGAATCTAAAAAAACCAAAAGAACTTAATGAGTACTTTACAACTCCAGAACTACAATTTCAGGAAGTAGGCCGCCTCCTTCACAATAAACTGAACCCTAATCCCATAGTTTATTTTTCTACTGATTATCAGCATTTCTCAGTTTTTGGTTTGGGATTTTATTTGATCTTGTTAACCATGATACAGCCCATTTCTGAATTTAGATATCAATCCTCAAACTCCATTGCTTTCAAATTAGAAGATAAGGAACAATAGAATTGGGTGTCATTGGCATGCTGGTATCACCACAACACTATACAATATGGAAAGGTTTTGCCCATAGTTTCAAGTAGAAATTGTTTAGGGGACCATCTGGAGCAGTGGTGGGTTGCTCCCAGTTCTGTCCGGTTCTTTAGAACTGGTAGTAAAAGCAGCAGGAGGCTCCACCCACCTGCCTGGATGTCATAATTGACGATCTGTGCCTGTGTAGAAGCGTCCGCGCGCGCATGAGCAAAGGGAGCACACGCGCGGGCTCCCGTTGCGAACCAGTAGTAAAGGTAAGTAGAACCCACTCCTGATCTGGAGTCATACAAGGCATCACAAATACAAAGGCTTAGGAATTGTATAGCAATCCCTATGCCTTTCATGACATGGGTCAACAAACAGAACCAGAACCATTGTAAAATGGTGTCCTTGAGGCTTAGTCTCACCAGATAATATAAGTAGAATTGAAATCCAAGAAAAAGTCCAAGAAAACTGGCCATGCTTCCCCATAGGGCACAGTACAATGAGAATGGCCAAAGTCTCCAATCACAATTGAAAGCCCAATTGAAATGGGTTCAAACAAGCAGTGTCCATAGCTGTGCTTGGAAGTGCCAAGCCCACAAGCTCCCTGTCAACATAGCCAGTGACTGGTTGATCACTTGAGATCAATCAACCAAGAGTTTTTCAGCTCTTCTCAGTTAAATGAAGGCTTTTTAACAATGATCTCATTATAAACTCCTTTACATAACGAGAGACATATCCTTTGTGCAATGAACAATTACATACCTCTCTTAATCATAAGGTCATTCTTCCTTTGGCCGATTTAATGAACAAAGAGGAGCAAGGACTACAACAACCCCAAACCAGCAGGACAACTGACTGCCACAATGACATCACCATAATCTTTCCTGTTATTGGTGTCTAAGTCAAATTATATTAATTTCACCCACAGAGCCTGTTCCCAGCAAGGCATCAATTCATAATCCCATCCAGGCCAAGAATTAGGAGGACAAAACTGAACTGAGAGGCAGGAAGAAAGGATCAAGAAGGGCTTGAAGTTGTTTAAAGGAACGTTTTTCTATGTGCACAAGTACTCATGGACATTCAATCTATATCTCTACCAGACTTATTTTTATGATCAATAAGATTATTTACCAACATTTGCGGACCATATAGCTGAATATCAGAGGTGTGATATTTTCTTTTTTTTTAATAAAACTATAGTAATTAAGCCTCCAAACACAGATAGTCCTCAACTTACGATCACAGTTGACCCTAAAATTTCCATTGGTAAGCAAGACAGTTGTGAAGTGAGTTTTGCCCCATTGTACAACCTTTATTGCCACAGTCGTTAAGCGAATCACTGCATTTGTTAAGTTAGTAACACGGTGGTTAAGTGAATTTGGCTTCCCCATTGACTTTGCTCTTCAGAAGGTTGCAAAAGTTGATCACATGACCCCAGGACATTTCAACTGCCATAAATACAAGACAGTTGCCAAGTGTCCAAATTTTTATTACATGACCATGAGGATTTGGCAATGGTGGTAAGTGTAAAAAACGTTCATAAGTCACTTTTTTCAATGCTGTTGTAACTTTGAATAGACACTAAATGAATGGTTTTAAGTTGAGGACAACGTATACAGGTACTAAGCATATTATAGGTATAACCGGTCTATTTTTAACCAAAAAGAAACATAAAAACAGCAACCCTTTTCAAAGAACAAAATCAACCCCATATTCTCCACCCTCCTTCTGTAATATCATTCATCCTGCCAACCATCTCAAGAAACCCACCCAGGCCAAGTTATTTTTAAAAGACAAATTACAGCTTGGAGACAAAAAAAAAAAAATATGTGGCAAACTCAGCACGGGTTTATTATACTAAGTTATGAAAAAATGCCTCTAGCATCTTGGCCTATGCTTTAATTTGAGCTCTGGGCTAAAAAGTCACATTTTGCTGCTTCTATGCATTATGCAGCTTTTCCACTAGGTTATAGTACATGCTGTGATAATTATAGGAATAGTTAATGGAGAAATGGTAGAATTTCCGGACACCAATGATATGAATTATTAATTTCCAGTATATTTCTGGACTATAAGTGAATTAACTCCATCTGGAGCACGAGAAATCTACTAAGGCTTGTATCTATATCCCAGGGATATTTTTGTTTAAATCAATTTGCCAAGAGACACGGTTTGATATATAAAAGGTATGTAGCTATGCAGTGCAAACAATAAACATTGACATGCAACATCAGCAAATATACATTCACAAATACTTATCACTGCTTTTGAAAGATGAAACCATCACTCAAGGGTTTTTCAAATATCAAGGCTGTCACCAGGAAAAGTCATGGCAATTAGTTCATTTAATAACCTAATCTGAATATAACTGTTTTTTCAAAATGTAGTTCCATGTGAATAAAATATACAGCGGATGACTCAAATCCTGTAAAAAGCAAAAGCCTTTATTTTGGGTTGCACAATTTGTGCACACTCTATCTATCTTTGGGATCTCCCACACCTATAAGAGGAGCATTTCCTGAAATGAAGATTTAAGTGGTTTTGGCTTTTACAAATGGTTCAGGCCATGGCTATTAAGTGAATCTGGCTTCTCCATTGATTTTGCTTGTCAGAAGTTCACAAAAGAGACACTGAAACTGTCACAAGTATGAGCCAGTTGCCAAGTGTCCCAATTTTGTTCAAGAGACCATGGGGACTCTGCAACGGTCATAAGTGTGAAAAACCATTATAAGTAGCAATAGCACGTAGACTTATATACCACTTCATAGTGCTTTACAGCCCTCTCCTAGCAGTTTTCAGAGTCAGGATATTGCCCCCAACAATCTGGGTCCTCCTTTGACTGACCTCGGAAGGATGGAAGGCTGAGTCAACCTCGAGCCCTGTTGAGGTGGGCAGGGCTTGCAATACTGCATTCTGAGGTTGTTTTTTTTTTCAGTGCCGTTGTAACTTCAAATGGTCACTAAATGAATGGTTGTAAGTTGAGAACTACCTGTAACACCAAGTTGGAAAGGATCCAAAGTGGTTTTATTAGTTCGAAAGTGGGCAGGTTACCTTATATAGACCTTATATAGAATGTTGATCAAACACATGATGAGTATCACGTATTAAGAGGAAATCTCTCCCCCGCAAAAAAACAGAGAGACTTGTTTTACAACAGATAAGAATTCAAGATAATAAAAAATGAGAATGTAAACTGTAAACTGCATCTTAGAAGCTTTGATCTATGAGATGTGTCAAGGCTCAGATTGCCATTCTAATTTGCCGACTTTATTGATCACTGCAAAAAGAAAGAGATATGAGGGCAACGTCAGATATCTTTGAATCTGCTTCTCTCCAAAAGTTATACTGTAAGCAAATCCTTCTAAAAATCAGTTCTTCGCTGGCCATGAAGCAACAGACAGAAAATTTGTTTCACCATGCACAAAAATGGAAGGACACTTCGATTCCTAGCATGGACGAATGGTTGCAGAAGTTGATGGAGTTGGCTGAAATGGCAAAATGGACTATTTTGATTAAAGAAAAGAATATAAGTATTTTTATTTCCACATGGAGACCATTTCTGAACTTCGTATTTGAAGTGGAAAAGAATAAAACTTTGATTTTAGGATTTACCAATTAGATTGATAGATCTTTATAGAAATGGCTTCTTCGTATGGTTATGAAAAAAACAAAAAGTTGTGATTTGATGTTAATGCCTTATTTTACTGCAACAGAGAGAGTCGGAAGTCAATGTTTCTTTTTCTTTTTTTCTTATCCTCCCTCACTTCTCTTTCCCCTCTTCCTCCCCACCTATTTACTTTCATATTTTGTATCTTATTTTATTTTATAACTCAATAAAAATGTTAAACCGGAAGAAAATTTGTTTCACCATGCAGCTGCCCTTTAGCGCCATGTCTGGCCCCTTGCTCCTCTGACTCTGAAGTCCAGGGATAGGGGAGAGGTACATGCACCAAAGTGGTCAAATCGTGGCTAATTGACTGGATTGCCAAAGTTGATGAAGTGTATCAGATTGTTTCAACAGAAAAAGTCTGGCAGAAATAGGGGGGGAAATACATCTAAGGCAGCAAAGTCATGAGAACACAGCAGGGGAAAAAAAGAGATTGCCAGGACATTTATGTGGCCCAGAACAGATGCAAGTAGGAAAAGAGTTATAGGTCAAATTAGGTCCACTGCAGTGGTGCGTTGCCCCCAGTTCGCACCGGTTCTATAGAACCGGTAGTAAAACTGGCAGGAGGCTCCACCCACCGATCCCGACGTCATCAAAATGTTTCTGCGCATGCGCATGGCCCTGTTGCGAACCGGTAGTAAAGGTAAGTAGAACCCACCCCTGGTTCATTGCTATCAAATACATATTCTGCTGCTGCAGATACATCCATAAAAGAGAATACGTGGTCTTCAAAGCTTCAGATGGCCCTGATATACAGTACATGTAGCTATTAAGCTATTGCAAGAACCCATAAACTGAATTTGAAATTTCTCTTTCTCCCATAATATCAGGTATCTCCCCTGGCAAAGATGATAGACAGGCCCATGGGATTTAATTTTAAAGTGTAAAACATTGTAACAAATGGTTTATGCTCCCTTTAAATTTTTTAAATCGATATTTTTATAAATTATTCAAGGCAGCCAACATACTAATACTTCCTTCTCCTATTTTCCCCACAACAACCCTGTGAGGTGGGTTGAGCTGAGAGAGAGTGACAGGCCCAAGGTTACTCAGCTGGCTTTCATGGCTATGATGGGACTAGAACTCATCGTCTCCTAGCATCTAGCTTGGTGCCCGAACCTCTAGACCAAATATTCACCAATATACTGATATATATGAAATACCAACAATGATTTTTAAACAGATGGCTGCATTAAACCATGTTAAAATCATTCTCCATATATTATAAGAAATGGAAAGATAATGACCTTATACACTAAAATATTTTTGAACGTTTTCTATCATGCCATAAATTGGATGGCATAGAAGATATTTAATATGCATTTTATATACACATACACACCCACATAAACGATCCTAAGTTCCTGTCATGATAATTAAATCATAATTCTATGAAAGGCAATTCAGTTTTCAAATGATGGATGATTTCAAGGATATATTTGGTTACTCGGAACTATTTGTTTTAAACTCATTCTTCCAGCTGAACACATATAATGGAACACAACACCAGAAACTGACAATATAGATCAAACCATCAAGTAATTACTTGACATGTACATGCTTGTGCACTATAAGCATTTGGCAATTTATCTCTGCCAAAATTCAGGGCCTCCTTATTCAGCAATTAGTAAAAATGTTCTCATGCGCCCAAAATTTCCCCTGTGGCTCTTAACTACCTTATTTTAGGTACAGGCATCCTTGTTCAGCTTTCATCTGTCAAGAAGGATAAACCTAAAAAGACAACAGCACTTACTGGTTGGAGGGTATGTGTGTGTGTGCATGAATTATATACATAGGTCTAAACATTAAACAAATATACAACAGACACCGACAGATCTAGTAACCTAAACTGTTTATCAAATGAACCAAACTCTAAAGATAGGGTGCAGTGACAGATCTTCTTGAGCCAACCCAATTGTCAAAAACTAGAAGCAGCCGGAGCCTGATTTGATATTATAAAGGAAGCGAGGAGAAAAACAGGGGTGAGGGGGGGAGTTAATGATGTGCATGAATTTTTCTATCAATGTGTGAGAATATCTGCCAAAGAATGCATAGTTAAGGTTAAAAGATGTATATTCAACTTCCAGTCTAGAAGATTTGAGAAGATGGGTGGGATCCACAGATGATGATGTTGTCATTATTGTGTCCTACAAGTTGTTCTGGAAATGCTGTTGGAAGACATCACGTAGGCTTGTTTGATGAGATGTTAAGGGTTGATTTTATGCCAGGGGTTGCATAATGCTTCTTGCAAACATACACCCTAAGATGCATCAATGACTTTCTTAAACAGATTTCCCAAATGGCCGCAGTTAAGTGACTTCTTTTTTGTATGCAAATCTCTTGCCTTAAGTCTGAAAAACTCTTTCCCTAACAGGAAATTTATACTACGGAATGATACTGATATGATATCCATTCTGATATGGAATTCATTTGTATGTACAATATATGCCTACAGTATGCACGTCTCCTTGATTTATAACCTGATTTTTCAAGAAATTCTACTTATTTCTCTCTACAACTATCACTTTATGAAGCCGTGTGAAGCAGTCTAGACAAGCACATTCAGGAATACTAGCTCTATTTTCATTGCAACAGAACATATTAACAGAATCAGGCAAGTCTGAAACCATTCCTCCTGTCATTTATTCTCCTCCAAAATTAGGGAGGGTCCTTTCTGAGAATCAGGTAATCCTTGACATACAACAACAACTAACCCAAAATTTCCTGTTGCTAAGCAGGACACTTGTTAAATGAGTTTTGCTCCATTTTACACCCTTTTCTGCCATAGTTTTTAAGTGAATCAATGTAGTTGTTACATTAGTAGCACAGTTGTTAAATGAATCTGGCTTCCCCATTGATAGAAGGTCACAAGAAGTGATCACGTGACTCCAGGACATTGTAACCATCATAAATACATGCCAGTTGCCAAGCATCTGGATTTTGATCACATGACCATGGGGATGCTGCAATGGTCATAAATGTGAAAAACTGTCATATGCTACTTTTTTCAGGTTTTTGTAACTTCAAATGGTCACTAAATGAATGGTTATAAGTCAAGGACTATCTGTGCTTTGCCATCATTCCTCCTAAGAATTCAAGTTCCATTTGTCAGACTGTTGTCTAAACTGTGGGGTTTTTTACCTGTCTCTCAAAGTTATCCCCACATGACATTGCAACTAGCCTAAAGTCATGTTTAAGAGTATACTTGAACTTAATCTTCCCTGGCTAAATCCATAACTTTAATTGTTGCAGCACACCATCTCTCTGATGCTTACATAAAGAAAAGAATTTATCTAGGTGATGTAGTAAAAAGTGTGCAAATCTGTAAAATCAGATATGAATCATCAATCTGATTCAGTTTTGTAATCTGATATGTAACATGATTTGATTGCTTATTTGTTCCCTATGACTATCATTGTTGTACCTTATGATTCTTGATGAATGTATCTTTTCTTTTATGTTCACTGAGAGCATATACACCAAGACAAATTCCTTGTGTGTCCAATCACACTTGGCCAACACAGAATTCTATTCTATTCTGTTCTATTCTGTTCTGTTCTGTTCTGTTCTGTTCTGTTCTATTCTATTCTCTGATCCAGATCTCTGAACTCATCTTGAAAGTCAATCCATTTGAACAACTACTGTAGATCAGATTATTGAATTAGTATCATTTAGACTGGATTAAAAATAATATGGAAAAAAATAGTGCACCTGCAGAGGTGTCCCAGGCCATTTAATATAAGTCAATAATTTGATCTGCTGATTTGATTTAGAGATTATACAACTCTCTGAATTAAATATTCATATATTCCTATACAATATTCCATCTTTTTCTGATCAAAAGCAGACAAAGACGGAGATAAATTGCTGGTCCTTATCCTTATATGTCTTTCCTGCTTCCTCAGTATTATTCTGCCTTGGGTTCTTCTCAATTCAAACAGCTATAGCTTGTGAGTAACGACAATGAAATGAAAATGCTTCAGTAATAATGTTCATTATTACTTGGGTTTTTTTTTTTACTGAAATATAAATACAAGCTCTTTAAATCCAACTGCCAAGAATTTATAACAGATATGGTGATTAAAACTTGCTCCACATTCCCAAGCAGATTGCAGAAAGTTACATCAACAGATTTAATGTACTGAAGAGGAAGCTAATATGTATATATTTTCTATCTAACACTATACTGTAATCATGCCGTGTTTGTGTGTTTTAGTCATGAGTCTATTTCTTCCACCTTATTGACATAAAACTATTAATTTCTTAATTTTCAAGGTTTTTGCCATCTGATTAGAAAGCAGTTTTCTTGCTATGAGGATCAGAGATTTCCCTATCACAAAATAAAATTTTGCCTCTAGACTTGGAAAAACAGCTCCCTTCCCTTCCCTTCCCTAAGGGATTAAAAAGGTTGTGGCCCATTTTATATTTTCGGTAGATCCATCAACAGGAATTGCCAAAGTGTCTTAAACTTCAACTTACAATACTTCAGCCCAGGGCCACCGAGAGGATTATTAAGTGCTGGAACAAGAGCACTCCGCTCCCCCCCTGCATTGTGTGAGCCCCCCTGTACTGCTCCCGTGCATGCCCGTGCATCCCCCTGCATGCCCCCGCGCATGTGAGGTCCCCCCCATACGTGCCACATGCCCACACATGTGCGGCAGAGACCCACGTATGTGGGTCAAAATTCAATAAATTACATAAATAACTGTTCACTGAGTTTCAGATTAATAAAGATTATATCAAACAAGGCTGCAAGGCAGTTTTGCTATACACACAATGTATAGAGTATGAAGTATATATCCAATATTGTTTTTCTTTTTAAAAATTTGGTTTTGTAATTTTTTTTTAAAAAAAATCCCCTTCATGGGCCCCGGAACAATGTACCAGCGGAACCTCCCTCTCCTCAGGCCTGCTTCAGCCTCCCTTTCCTTCTGGCTGGAAATCTCAGGAGGAAGAAGCTTTTCATCGAAGTTCTTCAACCCTGGTTTGAAAGAATTCTCCCACTTCTCCCCCTTTCAGCTCTTTTAATTTTTCTCTTCTCTTAGCTGAAAACCTTAAGTGAGAGGAGAATATTGATTTCTTAACTGGCTGGAGATGAAAAGAATTTCCCCAGAACAGTCTCTTGTTCCCTCAAATCAGTATCTCAGAACCTTCCTTGTCTACTCCCTGTCACTTTTCCTATTCCCAAATCAGTTCCCTTCACCCTCAAAATTTGTACAGCTGAGAAGAGGTAGTCAGGCATTTTTAATGTGTGGGAATTTTGCAAATGGAACTGCCAAAAAAAAGGTGAAGCAGAGTGGGAAGGACTCTACAAACTCTGTTGCCCAACCTCTGGGTAGCCCTTTCAAAGTTCTCCTTTTTATGTTGGTGGGAAGCTAATGTAAGTTCAGTGGTGGGTTGCCCCCGATTCGGACCGGTTTGCAAGAACTGGTAGTAAAACCGGTGGGAGGCCCCGCCCACCACCCCGGATGTTGTCATCAGCGATCTGCGCATGCGTAGAAGCTTCTGCGCGATCCCGTTGCAAACCGGTAGTAAAGGTAAGTAGAACCCACCCCTGTGTAAGTCCTATCTCAGAGTCTCCTTTCTCTACCTGTATTTGGAAGGGCTGCAGGACCAGGAAGGAAGCATGAAAAACCAAAGAGATACATTCTCAATGGCCAGTTTTCCTAAGGCAGAAAGCAAAGCTTAACTAGTGACCAGATGCATTGGTTTATCTTCTGAAGACTCTAAAGTAAAAATGGAGGGAGGGGGAAAAGAGAGAGAATAATAGGTGTAATTCTCTTCTGTCCAGCTTCTGCACAATTCCAGGCTTTCATCAAAATCTAAACGTACCTTGATTAAAGCAAAATCTCTGGGATGCCTACCAAATGAGTATTTGGCCAGTATTGGCCAGTATTTCCTCTGATAGTCCCTATATATACTATCCATTTAACTTCTTCCATTCTGTCTTACCTGCTGAGCTAACAACTGAAAACCATCTTATTCTCTCACACAGAACACCTACCCTATCATAGCCAAGGGATTTCATAGTCGGTGATTATCTGTTTGATGGTTTCATTGCACATAGCTCTCAAGACTTTTCCTTTTAGAGTTGATGGACAAAGAGCTTAAAATAAAATTTGAAACTCTAGTACTATATAAGTTGACAGTGGCAAGAATTGTATCTGCATAAAGATGGAAGGACACACCAATTCCTACAATGCAAAAATGGATGGGAAAAGTGATAGAGTTGGCGGAGATGGCAAAATTGACTATTCTGATTAACCCCCACAACTTCAACCTCAAACTGTCTACCGTGGACCTCACCCCATTCCTAAGAGGTCCATAAAGGGGTTGTGCATAAGCGCACCAGCGTGCCTACCGTCCCTGTCCTAATGTCCCCATTTATTTGTATTCATTTCCTGTGTTCATGTCCATGTTTATACCTACACCTGTTATCTTGTACATGTTTGACAAACTAAATAAAATAAAAATAAAATAAAAATAATCTATCTAGTTCTGTTTACATTTGGAAAGAATTTCTGCATTTTGTACTTGAAATGGAAAAAAACCTTTAGGTTTTGAAGAATGGAATAGTTTTGTTGTTTTAGAAATGCTTGAAATCTTTAGAAAAGCAAACAGTTGAGACTGCAATTCTTTTTCTATTCTGCTGCACTGAAAAAATTTGGAATTCACTACTGCGTTTTCTTATTTTTAAAAAATCTCTCTTTGCACCTTTCTGTCTCTCTTTTAACTCTCCAGTTTTATTTGTATTTTATTCTGCAATATGTTGTAATAATATTTTAAATGAGCATGGCTTTTCACAAAATAAGTTATTATAATAATTTAGTTCAGGAGGAAGCTGTTTTGTATGAAAATTGGGGTTGTTCAGTTCCTTCATTCATCAGGCTAATTATAAACCATACATTAGATTGATTTTTTTAAAAAAAAGAAAATTTATATGCCATCCAACTCACTCTCGGTGACTCTGGAATGGATTACAAAAATAAAAATCTGATATAAAACAATAACAAGCAGTAACATCCCCCACACTGCCCTGGTGATAGCAATCAATCAAATAATGGACTCCATCCTCCTCTGGGGGTCTCCAGTCCAATTGGCAAAACCAGGTCTTCAGGGCCTTGTAGAAGAATGTCAAAGTAGGGGGTGGGAAAATACTCAGATTGTAAGGGGATTCCTCAATTCATAATGAAGGATGCAATAAATTTATCAAGATTCTGTTCTGTTAAAAACCCTTTTGACTTTTGATTATTCATGTCTACTCTCCTTTCCATTCTTCTCCCAATCTCCCACAATCTCTCATACTTAATCCAGTAAAAAATATAATTGCAAATAAATGGCAACTAGGAAAGCAAGCTAATGTCTCCTCACATTTATCCCTTCTTTTCCTTCGTACATAATATAAACTAAAGCAATGTATGCAAAATCACCATTCTGGGTCCATTTTCATTATCGATATTCATGGGGCATAGGAATATGTTTAATGTCAATTCATTCAAGTATCAAGAATTCTTAATGTCACACAAAGAAAATAAGTAGATTCTCTCTTATCTATGCAAACTGGAAGATTGCTACTTCCTCTAGAGCATTCTAGACCCTCTTCCTCCTCCTCCTCTTCCTTCTTCTTTTCTTCTTCCTAGTGTATTCCCGCAGATGCAGGGTCCACTTTTCGGATCATTGAATGCCACTTTGCGTGGTCAGCTGTATCTCCGGGGTGCAGGCCCACAGCTTGCATGTCTTTGTTGATGGTGTCTTGCCATCTCTGTTTTGGACGCCCGCAAGGTCACCGACCATTGACTTCTAGTTGGTAGGCTGTCTTGGCAATGGTGGAAGGTGCTGCTCTCTAGACATGTCAATACCAGTGGAGCTGGCCTCTAGACCTGGATTGATCTAGAGCCGTGATGGCGAACCTATGGCACACGTGCCACAGGTGGCACATGGAGCCATATCTGCGGGTACGCAAGCCATTGCCCTAGCTCAGCTCCATTATTTTTGGCTGGTCCCTCCCATGCTGCCCTGCCCATCCCAGGAGTTTCAACGCAGCCTGTTTTGGATGTCAGGTAAGTACAGGGCTCGCGTGGAGGCTCTGGGAGGGCGTTTCTGGCCTCTGGAGAGCCTCCGGAGAGGTGGGGAAGCTGTTTTCACCCTCCCAGGCTTCAGGAAAGCCTCTGGAGCCTGGGAAAAGCGAAAAATGGGCCTACTGGGCCCACCTGAAGTCTGAGAAACAGACTGTTTCCGGCCTCTGGAGGCTTCAGGTAGGCCTGCTAGGCCCAAAATGGGGCACTGGGAGGCTTATGCACGCATGCATGGGGGGCATGGGGGATTGTGTGTGCATGCACGGGGGGGCGGGTGCCGATGTGTGGGCACGCACATGCATGACCCCCCACGCTCCCCCCACTTTTGGCACGCAATGGCAAAAAGGTTAGCCATCACTGATCTAGAGCATTCTTGACCAATCCAGCTATGCAAATTGCAAACATTTCTCCAAATGTCCTAGTTTCCCCTGCCTTCTTCAAAAGAAATGGCTATTACTTAGTCAGCTATTAGAAAAACTGCTATTTCTGAAAAACCCAAAATGCATTTCTCAATGAATGCTTGAGGAAAAATTTACCTGCCCTGTGTAAAAATTCCTGTCAATAGTTGTAATCTGCAGAATCACCTCTTGTTTATGACTCCGAGATTCTTTCTCCTTTGGAATGTACATATATGATCGCACAATCTTGTGGATTTAAATTTACCTCAGGTTTCTAGAGTTCTTCATTATTTGGGAATGCAATGTATTCATTACGATACACACAGATCTGGGGCAAGAATTCCACATCTTAACAAATAAAGTCCTACTGTTTAAAATATTTGTAGAACGCTAAGTGTGCCAAAACAAGATCAGAGATTACAATCACAAGTTGGGTCTTGTTTAGGACTAATCCGTATCATGCCTCTATGCCTCAGATTGAAAAACTCTCTGCCTCCAGTAAAAAAAACAGGCAAACATTTTAATCATAACACATTGACGAATACACAAAGAAAGCTGGTATTTTACCCCCACTCAAGGCAAATTCATAAGCTGCATTATGTTATTTAGCACTGAGTTAAAATGAAGTAATAAGAATAAGCCTGGAACAGTAAATATATTTACTAGGGAATACGTTCCACTGAACATGGCAGGACATGATTGCTGTATACATATCTTTGTACAATTTTGTTTGAAGCCAAAATCCACCATCACATCTACAGGATGCAAACATTTAAAATTATTTTTCCGTGTCCGTGTCCGTGTGTGTGTGTGTACATCAGAATATGCAGCTTTTTGAACATAATCTTACCAGTATTGTTTTTTACACACCATCAGAAATGTTGGTGAATATTAGTACTCCTCTATATTTGATGGTATATTCATGACCTCTTACCTATATCGACTGTTCTACTCTAAATACTGGAGATCTACAATGGCATATTGCAACATCCTTCTCTTTACCTTGCTGCAGGACAATATCACACAGCTCCACTACCCTGCTATTTGTGCCCTTATAATGTAGAAGAAATTGAAACAAATACATACATGATTTTTATATTGTCCATATTGAGCTTTCACCAAAATTACTTTTCTAGTAACAATGCCAGGACAGTCAGATGATTAGTATGCAGTCTTCCTATTAACCAACAAGTACTTTTACTGTAGGTCACTTAAAACTTTACCAAGTTCTGTAATCTACCATTAAGAATGTGGTAGCTGCTGCCAATGTAAACTTAGTTCCTCCTGTATTCCTCCTCCAAGTATTAGCTACTTGTCTGACTTTTGTATTTGTTTTCCCTTTTCCTGACCTTTGGCTGCAATAAAGTTTTTATATTTGACTGGACATTAGCATTTACTGCCCCTTCACTAACACATTCATGGGAGCTTGTAAAGCCGATGGTTTAAATAGTATATCTACTATTTAAAGTAAACTCTTTGAAAGTAATATTATTTATAGTAGGCCAATCAATGGTGTCATTGATTCCAATGTGACTTCTTTTAATATGTTTAAATAGACCCAACTTGGTACATAATTCGAGAGTGAAGTAGGTATGATCTCATTCGGGGCCTTTTATGTGATTTCAGTGGTGAAATCCAATTTTTTTTACTACTGGTTCTGTGGGCGTGGCTTGGTGGGCGTGGCGTGGCTTGGTGGGCGTGGCTTGGTGGGCATGGCAGGGGAAGGTTACTGCAAAATCTCCATTCCCATCCCACTCCAGGGGAAGGATATTGCAAAATCTCCATTCCCATCCCACTCAGGGGCCAGCCAGAGGTGGTACTCTGAAATTTCCGCTACCAGTGCTCCAGAACCTGTCAGAACCTGCTGGATTTCACCCCCGATATAAAGCCAGTACAGTTTCTAACAATGGGAAAAGGGCTCTGATGGCTACGTAAAGGGAGGAGATGTTGCAGACCTCATCAGCTAAAGAACCATCAGTCCGACTGGTGGGGTCCCAGGAAGGGAGCCTTCTCTGCTGTTGCCCCTGCCCTGTAGAATATTCTCCTCTTGGAGGTGAGGTGGGCCCCCATTCTCCTGGACTTCCAAAAACATGGCTCTGAGGCTTTGTGTGGGAAGCCCAAAGGAGCATGCAGTCTTGGGGTTAGTTGATGCCGTGAGCTGTCCCTCTGCCTTTGTCAACTCATTTTTAACAGGGTTTATACTTGCCTCCTTAAAAGTTTTTTTTTAATTGTAACTTTTTGAATTTTTAATTCTAAAATTTTAACTCCAATATTTAAATTTTTATATTCTGTTTTATATTTTGCTGTTTTATTGTACACTGCCCAGGCTCCCTCGTTGGGGGAAATGGGTGGTTTAGAAATGGGAGTTCCAAATAAATATAGGTAGTCCTCGACTTACAACAGTTCATTTCGTGACCATTCAGATTTACAATGGCACTGAAAAAGTGGCCTATGACCGTTTTTCACACTTATGACTGTTGCAGCATCCCCATGGTCATGTGATCAAAATTCTGACACTTGGCAACTGACTCATTTTTATAACGGTTGCAGTGTCTCTGGGTCATGTGATCACCTTTGCAACATTCTGATGAGCAAAATGGGGAAATCCAATTCAGTTAACAACTGTGTTACTACTTTAACAGCTGCAGTGATTCACTTAACAAGTGTTGCAAAAAAAGGTTGTAAAATGGGGCAAAATTCACTGAACAAATGTCTCACTTAGCAATAGAAATTTTAGGCTCAGTTGTGGTTGTAAGTCAAGGACTACCTGAAAATAAAGGAACTTTCTGAGGAGAATAAAATCTACAATAGGTAATGAATTTAACATAGAAGGAAGGAAGAAGGGAGGGAGGGAGGGAGGGAAGAAGGAAGGAAGGAAGGAAGGAAGGAAGGAAGGAAGGAAGGAAGGAAGGAGAGGGGGAGAGAACCATGCCCATTAGAGAATAGGTTGCCATGGCAGGTCTTTTTTAAATTATTCATATTCATAAACAAATTAATCAGGTTTGATACTAAAAGAAATAAATATTTATAGAATCATTAAAATGCATGTTTCCATACTGTGCACTAGTAAATGCAAATGTCTCATGGGATTGAAGACTCAATAAACAATACAAAGCACACCATTATATAAAGCACAATCTGTCACTTACATATTGAAATAACTGGTATAAATGCATACATTTCTACCCAGAGTCCACTAGAGAGTACTAAAAAAGACAAATATAATTTCTGGTGCACTGATCCTATTGCACATTCTCATTTCAGAGGTTTCAATGTCCTTGCAGGTCACCAGTCGAAGAAATGCCTGATGATTTGCTGTTCTGTAGATCACCTAAATGCTCATATTCTTGTCCGAAAGTCTTCTGATATGCCTCAATAGATCACAGATCACAGAATAACTAGTCAAGTGATATATCATTAATAATGCTTTCCATAGGCTAGCAAACATTAATTTGAGGGGAGTAAAAAAGCTGAACTTTTTACTATACAAATACCCTTTTTTCTGGTGTCACTGAATGTAATCTTATCTAAAGTGTGGGTCTGTATATACATGTGTGTGTCTGTGTCTGTGTGTGTGTGTGTACCTCCCTCTCTCTCACACACAAATACACATCTTTCTAAGATACGCTTGCACATTTCATCATTTGAAGATTGTTATAAAGGCAGCTTATTATTAACCATGAGGCTAAAGGAAAAAAGAAGTTACTTGCCCATTTTTTTCATTAATATAGCCAACTTCTCTCCATAAGCTGAATACACAAATTTTTAATGGAAATCACAAGAAAGGTCTTACCAGACCTATAATGACCTAAAAGGACTTTTCCTGGCCATTTTCCCTGTTTCCCAAAATCTTCTCTGGGGTTTGAAGGAACGCAGATTGGCCATGGGTATGCAAAAATGGGACGAGCTTTTACCAACTATCAGAGCAACCATACTGGACAAGACATTAATTATTCATTAGCTGTTGTTTTTCTCTTGCAATCCAACAATCCTTAATGATATGTGCATATATAGCAATACCAGTCTAGCTAGTAGTTCAGAAAGTAAAATAATCAAAAGAAAGGCCTCTATTCTGGGGGTTTAAAATAGCAAAGGAAACAAAGCAAATGGAAGCACGAGCTAAAAGGGCAACATGGAACAAACATGAGCAAATGCAGTTAATGGGGCAGGATGAATGTGAAAAGAGAAATTAAACTACTTGGAGTGCTAAGTCAGTCTAGAAAAATATGGTTACTTTATGATATGATTCCAAATTTGAGGTTTTGTGAACAAGCCAATCTTCTTATCTTACCTAAATTCAACTAATGGCAAATGGTTTCACAAAAGTATTTGTAAATTCCAACTGAGGCATAATTCTGTAATCACAATCATGCCTACAGATTAGATGTGATTATTTTACCAATAACCTAGATCAGGGGTTCCCAATCTTGGCAACTTTAAGCTGTGCAGACATCAACTCCCAGGATTCCAAACATGCTGGCTGGGGAATTCTGGGAGTTGAAGTCCATGCATCTTAAAGGTTGCCACAATTGGGACACCCTGGTCCTAGATGTCAATGAATGAAGGACCTAGTATTAAAAATGCTTGCTAGAGAAGCTTATAATCAAATAACACAGGAAAGATATTGCACTTTAGGAATAAAGGCATTGCTTTGCAAACCGTAGTGAAAAAGAAACAATTATTCCCTTTATTTCTAAAACCTAGACCGTAATATTTATTCAGAGATGGTCGTTTAAATATTGCTGGATTTCAACTTCCATAAGCTGACCAGGTGGAAGTCTGGGAGAAGATTGCCCAGGTGATCCTATCATTGATTTACTATGAAAGCCTCCATTCATTTAAACACCTGGAGAGAGAGAAAATATCTTTCCAAATTGATAGATGCTCTTTATGTAAGGACAGGATCGAGTGAGAAATCCTAACAGAAGTGCATGGTTTTATCAAAGCTCTCCAATCATGGAGGTTTGGATGGAGACCATTGAAATAAAGATAGTTCCAGAGTTCAGTTGCTTTTTTTTCATTCTTTTTCCTGGAATGTTTTGGTGGCACCTGGGGAAGGAGGAAGGTGGTTTCAGGGGGTGTTTGCCTAGAAATTACTGGATGTTCAAATCCACCTGCCTTTGCTACGAGAGCCCATGTTCTACCACATTTTTTTGTGAATTGGATAGCAACAATATAGAAGTCATAAACTGGAATCTAGCAGGGAAGGTTACATTCCAGAAATCCTAATATGTTGACCTGCCCAGAAAGCTATCATAAACATAGGCAACTGGGTCGCGATAAGCAGAAAAGTATTTGAATCATATGAAAATTTCTTGAGATTTAAGAGGTCTGCTTTAGAAATGTTCTTGTTTTTATGTCTATGGAGATTCTCAATCCCCTAGGTCATGGTTGTTTTAAAGGTTTTCTTCTCTCTGGTCTTTCTAGGTTTTTTTCCTTTGAAGATGTTTGGTTCTCGTCCAAGAAGCTGCCAGATGACTGCAAAGAATATAAATCTTTCCATTCCCACCAGTTAATTAGAATTGAAGAAGCTTCTTGGATGAGAAGAGAAACATTTTAAAAACAAACAAAAAAAAAGTCCTATTGTCTTTTGAGGGGGCAAGGAGCATCTTTGGAATGTCTTTGCTTTTAGGTAAACTTGTAAATCAAGGTAATCTAAAAATCTTCATTACAGACCACCCAGATATTTAAACAACTGTTTTATCAAGCTAGCAGGCCCATTCTTAACCATTCCCTATCTTCTGGTCTTGGTTTTCCATGTACAGACTCTCATTTCAACTTCTAGAATATTATCTCTGCTGACCAATTGTCTCACAAGAAACTAGTTTTTCTGGTAATAACTTCTCAGCTGAGTTTTCAGCTGCTGTTTTCACAGGTTAGCTCTATGAATTGTGTATTGCAAAAGCTTTGCTTGTTATTGCTTGGTGCTTTGCATGCCTGAAACAAGAGAATGTGGAAAATGCCTTAACATGCATTTCATGCATCACAATTTCCTAAAAAAACTTTTTTTTGGAAGACCATCGTTATGCCACATGTTACTTTCATAATGTATATATTAAGATTCCCCGCCACCAAATATCTTCATATGAAACTTCATGAGCTTATTCCATTCAAAATGTTTTTATTTATTTATTAAATTTGTTTGCCGCCCATCTCACCGTACTGTGAATCTGGGCAGCTTACAATGTTAAAAGTGGTACCTTGGTACTCAACTGCTTTAAAACTCATCAAATTTGGTACTTGATGCAAAAAATTTTGTCCTGGTACTCATTGTTGGTTTGGTACTCAATGCACAAGCTAGAACTTGTCAATGTTGGCTGCCCTACATTATTCCATATGGGAAATATTTGTTTAGTACTCACAATTTTTGGTACTCATCACACCTCCTGGAACCAATTAGCGATGAGTACTGAGGTACCACTGTAACGCACTATATCAACATGTATACAGTAAGAGTAAAACACTATAAAAATACAAGTACACGTTCAGCTTCATCCACAAATCTGGTTGAATTTTACCCAAAAATATATTTATATAGCTATTCAAAAGCAATTTGGTTATTTATATAGCTATCAGATATAGCTATTTTATTTTAATTTAGGACTATAATCAAGAGATTAGCAGGCCTGTTTTTCTGTCCAAGGTCAGAATATTTTCCAAATTGGGGGGCTGAATCAAAACTGGACATGCTCTTAGTCTAAACCATGATTGGTTTAGACTAAGAAGAAATTATAAGTGCCAAAGTGACTTGCAATTTTAGTAATAATCCTAGATATAGAAGAGTCAGATACAAGAGTTCTTAGAAATCAGTAGATATATGCCAAACACCAATAATCTCATATTTCTTAATTCCTGGCAACCTTTGTATCTTCGTCCCTACAGTCCCATAACTGTGTCTGCCAACATATTTCCTCTTTTAAAGCATTTCTGACTTAACTTCTTATAAATTTTCTGTAGATTGACATTCTACATTTATCTTCCTCTTAAGATAAATATTTGCACTGAAGTAGCCCCAAAGTATTCAGCTAAATCATTTGGGACAGTATATAAACCTTATGAAAGTTTAAATAGAAACAAGCATCTAAATTGTTTTTTAAAATGTTGTTATGTTTCAGGAATGCATTTCTGGCAAAGAAAACAAAAACTTGCACACAGTGTCTTTTTATAGCCTAGTTTATGCAATAAATGGTTGCATTGATGTAGTTCTAATTGTAACCATTTTCCCTGCAAGAGAATGAGAGTGACATCAGTTTTCACATCATACGAGAACAGCCTTGTGATGGTGGTTGAAAGCATTTCTGTTCATCTCACTCTAGCAAGTTTTTGCTGCTGAAACAAACTTTTCCTTTGATTATTGTTTCCCAAATTTGATAGGTAGCCAATTTATTGTTGTAGTGGAGGCTTTTGTAATGCCATTTTTTAGATTCCTTTAAACATTTCATTACTCCAAATGATATTTTCAAAAATGGCATTTTTGGAACAATATGGAATTGCTGTTTCCTTTATAGAAAACTTACTGTCCTGCTGAAATTTCTTTTCCTGCATGCATTTTGACTGATATGCTGTTGAAGAATTGAGTTAAATTTGTGGTAAATTGTCAGCTTGCAAAAGACCACATAGGAGTGCCTACTGTATACTCTTCCAGTAAAATTACTATCAATTTTCAAGTGTCATAGATGAAAGTAATAGTAATTTTAGTAGTAATAGTAATCTTTATTCTCAGGCATAATAAAATTCATATTACAATGAAAATAGTGATGCAACTAGAAACGATAACTAATATTCAGATAGATGATAAATAGTGAGATAGGCAGTGGTGGGATTCAGCCAGTTCGCACCACTTCGGGAGAACCGGTTGTTAACTTTCTGAGCAGGTTGGTGAACTGGTTGTTGGAAGAAATCATGAGGGCAGAGAACTGGTTGTTAAATTATTTGAATCTCACCACTGGAGATAGGTAGAGATGATAAAGATAGAGATGGAGATGATAGAGATGATAGAAATAGAAATACGTAGAAAATCTGAGAGAAAGAGAAAATAAAAATGAGGAAATAATCACAATTTTTTCCATATTCCCTTAATCCCATATTCCACAAATTCCTTCTATAAACTATAATATAGAATTTTTTTCATATTCACCAACATGTTGGCACAGAATTAAGTTACCGCCTGAGGAACACCCCATTATTAGAGTCAAGCAACAAAGAAAACCTGAAGCCAGATCAGCCCCTTTGTCTTTCCAGGAGACTATACAAAACCAAAAGAAACATTAGAAGTTGTGTGGCATTTTTAAAGAAATTTTTTCCCTAAACCAAAACCAAAAAATACATCTAAATAATGAGTGAGAGCTAACAGGAGTCTGAGGTAGAACTTGTCTCTGATTAATCCATCATCTTATAATCAGCTGTCTCTTTCAAGGGGAGTTGAGTGACATGTAAACTTAATAAATTACATTTATTATTGTTGGCCACATACAACAATTGATAATAAGACTTAACAATTGTTGTTAAGAAAGGCAAAAAAGTCTGCAGAGTAGGCACTGAAATGCCTGGAGATAGCAGAACAGAAGAAAAAGAACTGGAGAAAAATGACAAAATTCAGAGGCCTGCAAATAGAAGTAGAACAACCATGCAAAAGACAGCCAAGATAAAACTAATAGTAATAGGGGCCTTGGGTGCAATTCCAAAACATCTGGAGCAGGGGTGAAATGTTCCCAGTTCGGACTGGCTCGGGCGAGTAGGTAGCGTTGGTGGATGATCTCTGGAGGGCTCGGGACAGGGGTTGCTCCTCTGTCCTGGTCTTATTAGATCTCTCAGTGGCTTTTGATACCATCAACCATGGTATCATGCTGCAGCGGTTGAGGGGGTTGGGAATAGGAGGCACCATGTTACGATGGTTCTCCTCCTTCGTCTCCAACCGCTCGCAGTTTGTGTTGACAGGGGGCAGAGGTTGATCTTGAGATGCCTCGATTGGGGGGTGCCGCAGGGGTCGGTCCTCTTGCCCCTTCTGTTCAACATGAGGTCATCAGTGGTTTGGGGGTGAGAGTCCATCAGTATGCTATGACACTCAGCTGTACATCTCCACCGCAGACCACCCCAACGATGCCCTTGATGTGATGTCCCGCTGCCTGGAGGCTGTGCGGATCTGGATGGGGAGAAATAGGCTCAGACTCAACCCTTCCAAGACCGAGTGGCTGTGGCTTCCGGGCCCCGATATAGTCAGCTGGTGCCATTGCTGACTATTGGGGGTGAATCTCTGCCCTCCACAGAGAGGGCTCGCAATCTGGGCGTCCTCCTGGATGCACGGCTGTCTTTAGAAGAGCATATGATGGCTGTGGCCAGCGGGGCTTTTTATCAGGTTCACCTGATCCGCCAGTTGCGACCCTTTCTGGATTGGGACGCCTTGCGCACGGTCACTCATGCCCTTGTCACCTATCTAATGCTCTCTACATGGGGCTCCCCTTGAAGAGCACTCGGAGGCTCCAACTGGTCCAGAATGTGGCCGTGCGGGTAGTTATGGATGCGACCTGTTATGCCCATGTAACACCTCTCCTGTGCGAGCTGCACTGGCTCCCAGTGGTCTTCCGGGTGTGATTCAAGGTGTTGGTTACCACCTTTAAAGCGCTCCATGGCTTAGGGCCTGGGTACCTCTGAGACTGACTTCTGCCACCAGTAGCCTCCCACCGGCCAGTTCGCTCCCACAGAGAGGGGCTCCTCAGAGTGCCATTAGCCAAGTTATGTCGGCTGGCGACACCCAGGGGGAGGGCCTTCTCTGTGGGTGCTCCTGCCCTTTGGAACAAACTGCCCCCGGAAATATGTAAGATTTCTGATCTCTGTGTATTTCGCTACGCTCTTAAAACCCTACTGTTCCGCCAGGCTGGGCTATATTTTTGAATGATTTTAAATTGGGTGTTTTAATTAGGTTTTAATTCTGAGCCAAAATTATTTATTACTTTTAATTGGTTTTTAAATCGATGTATATATATTATGTTTTAATTGGCTGTATACTGCCCCGAGTCCTTCGGGAGGAGGGTGGTATAGAAATTAATTAAATAAATAAATAAAATAATTGATGGCTGGTGATTCGGAGAACCAGTAGCAATGGCAGCTGGAGGCTCCGCCCACCCACCCAGCCGCCCCATTCTCTGGACTCGGGGAATGCACCATTCCCGGACTCCTACTGCTCTCCTTTCTCCCGCGGCTGGCTGTCAGGGAAGGCAAGCACCCAAAAGGTAGCGGAGTCACTCACTCTCCTTGTTGAATGAGCCGCTCTGGTCCACACGCCGGCTGCACAAGCGCACATCGTTTATTTAATTCAGCGGCAGGTTGGGTGTGCGCTTGCGCAGCCGGCGCATGGACCAGAACGGCTCATTCAAGAAGGAGAGTGAGCGACTCCATGTTCTGTCCCCGTCTCACACACGCACACCAGCAGTCGACCAAGAGTTAAAATAAACCAGCAAACAAGAATTTCCTTTGATAACAGAATTGGCTGCAACCCCGTGGCTGCTTGCCAAAAGTTTTTACTTACAAAGGGAGGTTTATTTCGTCCGACGGAACTGCTGGTTCGAATCTCTCCAAGGCTCAAGGTTGACTCAGCCTTCCATCCCTTCTAAGGTAGGTGAAATGAGGACCCAGTTGTGGGGGCAATAAGCTGACTTTGTATAAAATATACAGAAGTATGAAGGCTATTGCTTAACGCATTGTAAGCCGCCCTGAGTCTCCGGACAAGGGCGGCATATAAATCAAATTTTAAAAAAAATGTAAAATTTGTTACTACTGGTTCTGTGGGCGGGGCTTGGTGGAGGGGGGGTAATATGACCGAGTCGGCGTGGCCAACTTTTTTTTTTCTTCTTTTAAAACCATTTTTTCTACAAGCTCTTCGGCTGAAGAGGCTGAAGGCTTTCTTTTTTTTAAAAGCCTCTGACGATCCCAGCTGACTTGCCTGATCGGCAGAGGCTTTCTTTTTTTAAAAAAAAGCCCCTGACAATCCCAGCTGACTTGCCTGATCGGCAGAGGCTTTCTTTTTTTAAAAAAAGCCTCTGATGATCCCAGCTGACTTGCCTGATCAGCAGAAGCTTTCCTTTTTTTAAAAAGCCTCTGATGATCCCAGTTGAGCCGCGCGATCATCAGAGGCTTTTTTTTTACTTTTAAAAGCATTTTTTCGGCCAAAGAGGTTGTAGAAAAAATGCTTTTAAAAATTTAAAAAAAAGCCTCTGATGATTGCGCGGCTCAGCTGGGCAATGGGGGGGACAGGGATTTTTGCTACTGGTTCTCCAAACCACCCGCCTCCATCGCTACCGGATCGGGTGATCCGGTCCAAACCGGGAGCATTTCACCCCTGGTACAATCCCAACACAATTGGAAAACTTCATGAACACCATTGGCATTGATAAAATCACTATCAATCAGTTGCAAAAGGCAACTTTACTTGGAACAGTTTGCATCCTACAATGTCACCTTTAGCACTGTCAAAAAATCATCTACCTATCTCAGATCCTTGGGAAAGACTCAATGGGTAGATAAAAATGCCGAATCCAGTCTAAACATCCAACTGTGTGGCCAACCATAGTAACAATAAATGAACTATACTTGTTTGACTCTTTTTCTCTGCAAGCAAGGCTTCTTCCTGGTCCATCAGATATTTCTAATGGACATCGATCACAGGCGAGAAGATTACCTATCCTCATGCCAGAAGCAAGCATTTACTCATGATCATGGGTCCTTAGAGATTTTACAGAGTAGGCACATCCTATTTCTGATCGAGGAAAAGGAGTCACATATAATCTCAAGAAGGGCATTCAATAATGAAGAGTTCCAAAGGAATCAAATTAAGTAGTAGAGCTAGTTAGAAACATTACCCTACATCACATATATCCGTTATTTATTTTTTCCACATTTTCTTGAGAAGGAAGAAATCCCACAGATTGTTTTACATATCTCTGCCTAATAAATACTATTTTAAACACAATTCACCCTTATGTATGGTTTTATATATTAGCACTGAACTGAAATCGATGGATGCTGGAAGATCTGTGCATTATGGCTGTGCTGCCTATGATGGCATCCACAATGTTGACCCACCCTGTCATTCTAAAAGAATAATTTAGCAATAGAGGTAGATAGTTTTGCAAGAGTGATATGCAGTAAAATGGTTATCAGAATGGCGAATGCTTCCTTGCTGTGCCATTCCTCTTGTAAAGTACTTTGGAATAAACTAACTATCTTTTCCTGTACCATACTTTTATCCAGGGATTGTCTCTTTTATCATTTTTATCTTGATAGCTAGAATCTGGTTTGCACAGCAGTGCTCACCGTGCAATTGAAATTCCTTTGCTAAAGTCCCTATGTAGGCCATCAAATGAAATGCTTTTTATAGATTCCTATCTAAATAAGAGGCAGATAATAGATTGCAGTATCTTCAAATGTGAGAAGACACACACACATACCTCTCTAGGGAACCAACTGCCCAATCATGGTAATCTGTTTTAGATGGAAGGAGAACATACAGATACACCATAGATGGAGAAGGAAGAACAATTCTTCTGTACATTTATTGACATAACAGCCCAGATCCCAGCATAAATTACTGTGTGATATGAATTCATCACTTTATCCATACACAACTCGAGAAAATAAATGATACAAATTGTATCATTGTATTTTCAGCACAATTCAAAAGTCCCATTAGGGAGATTCACTAATTTCCTTCTTGAGCCTCTGTTTGAGCTATTGAAAAATCTGATTAAGTAGCTCTAGGAACCTCAGCAAATGTATTTCAAGAATAATCTTCATTCATTGCAATCAATAAAAATCCAACATAAAGGGAATGCTTTTAAGGAGTAACACCAAATATCATAACCCTAAACCAGAGGGCAGTCTATTTCTTTCCTGTGGATTCCTTATTGAAAGCCCTGGCAAATACTGGCTAATAATACTTAGTAATTAGATGAGTATGCACGTAAAGGAATTTTTAAATCATTGTTCGTTGAGCAAACCATGGGGGATTAGCTAATATAAATGAGATGATACATATCAGTGTATCTGGAGAATATCTAATATTTGTGCCCTTTCTCACTGCGACAATGTTTGGGAAACCTACTTCAAACTACAGGTCAGCTCCTGAAAATCAATATGTACCACCAAATAGTTGAAGGAAAAATGTGTAATGCTACCCTTATGGAAAAATTACTATACATAAAGGATTTGTCAGTCCCTTGGTTAATAAATATGCATCTGTTGCCAGCTATTATTTTCTTAATTTTCTTCATTAGAATCAAAAATTCATATGAAGTTTCATTTATTTCAAAATTACAAATATTTGGCTCATATAATTACTTTGCTGGAGAGTTAACTATTGCCTATGGGGATTATATAATTGGTGTGGAAGTGGGGGATGTCATTTTTTCTATTTTAAGTATTTTTTTACTAACAGTAATTTCTCATATACTGCAAAGATCTTGCCAAAAAAATAACGCATTTCTAAAATTGCTCTGTATAAAATATTTCTCATTATGATACCAAAGCATTGAAAGGTATTGTAATATTGAATCAGCATTAATAACATGCTATAATAAACAATCCAGTGAACTTTTTATTGTTGAAGTGACCAAGCAATTGTTTGCTTATTTTTGAGAAGAGACAAGAAGACCATGAAAAATATCAAATTGCTATTTCTATAGACTTCAAAAGCACCGGAAACCAGAACAAATTTAGGGTTTTTCCTCCCAATACAATATCTATGTTATTTTGATACATATTACAGTATGATTTTATTATGAATATTACACTTAAAGAGAGATACAAATTCTAGAGATTAAGAGACGAAATTTAGTAAAAATGAGCATATGATGATACCGAATAATTGGAATTCTATGCAGGAAGGATGGCTTGGATGTTAAAATGGATTTCAAAAGAATTCTAAAATCTCCTGACTATATATTGGGAGAAAATAATAGAAATCAGATAAGATGCTAAGTTTTATACATTTAAACATTCTTCCGATTTGGTGAGGAAGGTTTTCAGAATGTCTGTGAGAAACAAATAAATGATATGAGTCAGTTCCCAAGGTAAAGGTTCCCCTCACACATATGTGCTAGTTGTTCCTGACTCTAGGGGACGGTGCTCATCTCTGTTTCAAAGCTGAAGAACCAGTGCTTTCTGAAGACATCTCTGTGGTCATGTGGCTGGCATGACTAAACGCCAAAGGTGCATGGAACGCTGTTACCCTCCCACCAAAGGTGGTCCCTATTTTTCTACTTGCATTTTTACGTGCTTTTGAACTGCTAGGTTGGCAGAAGCTGGGACAAGTAACGGAAGCTCACCCTGTTACGCGGCACTAGGGATTTGAACTGCTGAACTGACGACCTTTTGATCAACAAGCTCAGCATCTTAGCCACTGAGCCACTGCATCCCAGATAAACATTGAGAAGGCAAATTGAGATATGAGTGTGAACACAGGACCAGGCAAGCACATGAGGGTTGTACAATGTGCTTGCCTGGCCCTGTGTTCACACTCACCCACTTAGGCCTACAGTTCTATTCACTTAAGACTGTAATCCCATTTGATGGGCTCCCTGATACACTTGTCTAAAATCAACTCAGTCCTCAAGCTGAAATAGTTTCCTCCTGTTGACTTGTGTGATCAATATCACAACAATCATCCCGCTATGATTATTCTCTTAGGTCTTTTAATGCTAGCTCTATTATAGTACAAAGAGCCCACCTAATTATTTCTTTTCCTCATGAGTAAGTTCTGTTGCCTAGTAATTATTTAAATTCTTATTAGTTTGCCTGGCATGTTTTCACTTTAATTTTCTGCTTTTAGTTGGAATTTTAGACAGTTTTTTTTTAAAAAAAATGCAAACTATCCTGGGAAAGAATGCTACATATAAACAGTTAAAACAATTATAAAAGAAAAACAATTACTACCAATCTGCCTTCCATTAAGGACCTGTATACTGCACGAGTCAAAAAGAGGGCTGTGAAAATATTTACAGACCCCTTACATCCTAGACATAAACTGTTTCAACTCCTACCCTCAAAACGACGCTATAGGGCACTGCACATCAGAACAACTAGACACAAGAACAGAGTTTTCCCGGACGCCATCAGTCTGCTAAACAAATAACTCCCCCAACACTATCAAACTAGTTACTAAGTCTGCATTACTATTACTATTAGTCTTCTCATCGTTCCTATCACCAATCTCCTCCCACTTATGACTGTATGACTGTAACTTTGTTGCTTGTATCCTTGCAATTTATATTGACTGTTTCCTAATATGATTTGATTGCTTATTTGTACCATATCATTAAGTGTTGTACCTTATGATTCTTGATGAACGTATGTTTTCTTTTATGTAGACTGAAAGCATATGCACGAAGACAAATTCCTTGTGTGTCCAATCACACTTGGCCAATAAAAAATTCTATTCTATTCTATTAAATGATAGATAAGTCAATGAATGGACTGTTCGTCTTCCGATTACATATAACAACCCTTCTGTAGAGTTCATTCTTAGTAGAACTTATGGCTTTTCAGACCTGCCCATCTCCTCTTGAGGAGAGGCAGGAATAGAAGCTGAGTATGAATCCTGCTGAGTCTTATTAGTGGATTAAGGCCTGGCACTGGTTTCTCATTCTGAAATACAGTTTTCCAGACCATCAACAAGGACAGAAAGAAAAGTAGTTTGACAGTGCTTGGAAAAGTGTCATGAAAGTGTCATGGTCTACTCAAAGCTTGCAGCATTTACAATAAGTTCAGTGGTGGATGTTGTAGGATCCAATCTGAGTCAATCACTAGGACCAAAGTTTTATTCTTCCAGGATTTTGGGCTCTTGCTGGAGCCCATTCTCAGGGAACATCTCAGGAAACTTCTCTCCTTCCAGAATGTGGTGGATGTACTCAGGCAGGTTCTGCTATAAAAAGCCGATGTCTATCAGGTATGGGAATGACTTCTGTGAAGTCATTGGCCAAAATTGTCTTGAATTAACCATGACTCTAACTTGGGCTGTCTTGAATTTCTTAGCCTTTGCAAAAATGTTCTTAGATTTAATCTTATTGGGGATGATGATAGATCAAACCAGGGGTGACAAACTGGTGGCCTGCGGGCCAGATGCATCACGTGCAGGCCACGCCCACCCTGGCTCCGCAAAGGCAAAAAAAAAATCACAATATGCAGTGGTGGGATCCTCCCAGTTTAACAACCGGTTCGGTAATCGCGTGATTTGCATGCACGAGCACACTTCGCATGCACTGGGGAATTTGAAGAAATCATCACTTCCTGGTTTCTTCGTGCGAATCAGCTGAGAAGATAAAGGTAAGAAAATAGCACGGGTGGCCCATCTGATCGTCGGGGCAAACCGGTTCGCTCCCAGCTGATCGTCGGAGGTACCGGTTTCCCCAAACCGGTCCAAACCAGTAGAATCCCACTCCTGATGATATGTCATGTGATGTCACATGATGCAATCGAGTTTGACACCTGTGGACTAAATGAATGTCATAGTAATGACATAACGATGGTAAGATATTAAAAAAGGAGACCAGAACCTAGGGAAAATTCATAGCAAAACCCTTTTGCAATAGGAATTTATAATTTAAAAATGCAATAATCTTCTCTCTTTTATGATGATTTATGAGTACTATCATCTGTACTATCTGGCTCTGTCTATGAGTTAGAACTGCTTAGCCTGTGAGGACTTAGAAGAGTCTGACTCAAATAGTTAACAAATAGTTTTTGTGGCTTTAAACAACTGCCATGTTGAAAGGATTACGTAGGATTACATAGGTTCTGAAGTCCAACGCCTTGCATAGAATCTACCTTCAGAGTTTATCCTGCTTCTGCTTGTTTATATCCAATAAAGGGTACCTCTGATTTCTTTTATCATCTGTAGCTATTTATATTAGGTTTTGCTTATCTGTAATGAATGCACAAATATCAGTGGCTGGTTCGCACAGTCCAGAGATTTCAGGCATAGAAAGCAAAACCCAAACAGGTGATAAACAAACTACTAAAAGAAATAGACGTCTTTTCTCTTCTCCCTCCTACTCCTCTTCCACCTCAGCAATCCTTTACAGGTGATCCTCGATTTACAAACACAATTGAGTCCAAATTTCTGTTGCTAACCGAGACAGTTGCTAAGTGAGTTTTGTCCCATTTTACAACCTTCCCTGCCACAGTTGTTAAATTAGTAACTCAGTTGTGAAGTGAATAAGTTTTGCTTATCAGAAGGCTGCAAAAGGTGAGCATGGCTACCGGCAGAAATACATGGCAGCTGCCCAAATTTTGATCATGTGACCATGGGGATGTTACAAGTCATAAATGCAAAAAAAAGAACCACCACCCAGTCATAAGTCACTTTTGTAACTTCAAACAATCACTAAACGAATTGTTGTAAATTGAGGACTACATTTGTTCGTTTGTTTATATTTCATGTGTCTAGACCCCCCCATCTCTCTCAGGGGTTATGCAGCTTGTTTTTCTCTTTATCTTACCAAATCTTAGAAAATTGCTCAATCTATAATGCCTAATAGGTACTGAAGAAATTGAGTAAGCAGAAGGCAGGGAAGATGTTTATGTCCTGCTCCATCTCTGGATACCGGTAATTTAATTATTCAAAGCAAACCTTACAGCAGCTGTTTCTTGCTTTCTCCTATCCTATATAGAGCCAGCACATAAATTCAGAGCCTTTTTTATTAGAATGGAACACATGAAAATAGATAACAGGTTGTAATGGGCTTCCGGTAACTCGGATGCTACTGGTGTTGGCAACAATCTTTATGATTACTACTACTATTATTCTTTTTTTTTTCTTCCTGTTGGCTGTTGCTGCCAAATCTATTGACATAAATAGGAAGCAATCTTTCTCTGCACTTTGGCCTCATTTGCAGAAACATATTGGAAAGTTCATGAATCATCTGGCCCATTTACAAAGGGAGAGAGGAAATAATATGGTAATGTCAGAGAAAAGGCTTTTTCCCAGTTAACTCCTGAATGCCCACTCCAATCTTCTTCGCCACCCCCAAAGTATTGATTGATAAAAAAAATATTAACATAGCAACTAATGAAGTCTAATGTTTGAATGTTCCTACAAAGACAAGGGGGTCAGCTTTCTTTTCAAAGCACCAAAAAGCGAAACAATGAATAGAAACTAAAAAGAGAGAGAAGTAACCTAGAACTAAGAAGAAAATTCCTAATGGTTGAGAGCAATCAATGGAATAACTTGCCTTCAGAAGTTGTGGGTGCTTCATCACTGGAGGCTTTCAAAAAGAGACTGGACAACCATTTGTTTGAAACGATATGGGGGTCTGCTGCTTGAACAGGGATTTGGACTAGAAGATCTCCAAGGTCCCTTCCAACTCTATGGTAGTATTCTATATTCTAATTGTTCTGGAACTCTAAAGTGTTAGTTGTTTTAATAAAGCAAATATTCATTGTGTAAGGTGCTGGGGATTGGCTAATAAGACTGCCCATCAATCTGGATCCAAACTACATGAATGGATGCAAATATGCATGTGATAGCCAGTTTATTCTAGTGGTTAAGGCACCAGGGTAGAAAGCAGGAGACCATGAGTTCAAGCCCTGACTTGAAAGCCAGCTGGATGATTTGTGTGACCAGTTACTCTCTGCCCAATTCACCTCACAGGGTTGTTGTGATGGGGACAATAGGAGGATGAAATTGTGTTGGATATGTTCACCACCTTGAGTTATTTGTAAGAATAATAATGGCAGGATACAAATAAATAAAAATAAAATAAAAAATAAATTTAAACCATATAGATATACATATATTCTCATCATACTGTTCTCTTTAGGGATAAACAGTGGTATACTCAGCACCGAAAGTAAGTAAGCAATAGCAGCCTAAGGAAATTAAAGGAAGAGATAAAAAAGAAAGCATAGCTAAAATTAGTTACACCAAATTTACTCACTATCACTCTCTGTTGTTTTTCATCCTTGCAAACCATTCTTTGTGATTCCATCACATCCACAACCTGCTTCATACATGCATCATTATAGTTTTCACCTCAGTATATATATACACATAGGAGCTACTGGCAGGTGAGAATGAATTATTTATAACTTGAAGCTATAAGACGTGACTGAAATGAAACAAGATTTACTTATAGCTCTTAAGATCTAATCCCTTACTAATAGACCACTAATTTTCATGAGTTCAACATCAACTGCAATCTAAAATCAATTATTGGAACTCTCCAGATGTTTTGGATTTTACTTTTCAACAACATCAACCATTCCAACAAAATTCAGGAGTTTAAAATATCTCTGGGCATCAGTTTTCATTCTCCTGTTTTCAATTCAAGGAACTTGTAACATTAACATTAATAGGAACATTGACATAATTGTCAATATCATATGGAGCTGGGATGCGAAAAGTACACTGTGGATTTTCACTTCATCTATTTTTAGTTTGTGGCTCTTAACATGCTGGACAAAGTCCATTCCAGTCCTAAAGTTGATGAAAGTTTTATATCCGTGATATAAAATATAGTACAGGTAATCCTTGCTTAACTACCACAGTTGAGACTGGCAACTTGTGTCATAAACAATGTGGTCATTAAGCAAGAGATCACATGACCACAACAGATTTACACCCTCACTTTGATGGTCATTAAGTGAACCATCCATGTCATTAAGAGAGACAACATGTGATTGAGACTTGCAATTTTACTGGCAGGTTCCCCAATGATTCTGATTGTCAGAAACCGGCAGCGAAGCACACAAATGATGTCCACATGATTGTGGGATTAAGTGAGAGCTACCCACACAGTATTTTTCAAGGTATATCATATAGTCTGTAGGATATTTATATTTATAATGACTATATGAAATAATTTATAATTGCAAGATTAATTCCTACATAGTAAATTAGGTGATGGCTCTTTGTCTAGGATGATGTAGACCGCATAATGGAAATATAAAACACTGGAATCTAAAGCACTGGAATCTAAGATTATTTGGCAATAAATGGCCAAGTTCCAATAGCATGTCTTTTTTATTTTTTTTTAAATGAATAAAATACAACTGTCACAAAAAGGTTATACATAACTGCCACAAAAAATTTTTGCTCTAAGACTAAGCTATTCTCATTTCTCCCCCTTATGCAAAGAAAGAAATGAGTGAGCATTGAATTCAATCCAGCCTTGTCCCGCCTATTTATCCTGTTTTATTCATGGCCTGTCATTCCTACTGGCACATAGCTAAGTCAAAAAAAGAAAAAAGAAAATAAAATGAAAGAGGAGAGGGCTACATGTCTGAGCTAGATTGGATCATGCTGGTTAACAAGAAAAATGTAGTAGGACTGAAGGAACCAGAGAGGATTTCTTGGAGACAAATGAAAAAGAGCTCCAACAGAAGACAAGTTGGCTAGATATTATCATTGATGGCATAAGCAGGAACTTACGGATATTCGAAGAAGCAGTTATTGACAGACAATCTTGGCAAAATTATATCTGTCGTGTCAGTCAGCAGTGATACGCAACCATATCCCTGATACGGCCTACATTTCTGCTCATCTCTTTCATCCCAATCTAGCTCAAAATCCAATTTCAGTGTTGCTAATGAAGAGGGCATGATCAGAATATCCTCTGTAAAAATACTATATGTTGTGCATGAGCCAGAAAGAGGGATGTGAAAATATCTATAGCTGTCTCACATCCTGGACACAAACTGTTTCAACTTCTTCCCTCAAGATGACGCTATAGGGCAGTGATGGCTAACCTTTTTGCCATCGCGTGCCAAAAGCGGTGGGAGCGTGGTGGGGTCACACGCATGCGTGCCCACATCCATAATTCTATGTTCCCCGCCCCTGCCCTCCCCCCCGTGCTGCCCCGCTTTTGGCATGCGATGGCACAGTGGGCCCGGTAGGCCCGTTTTTTGCTCTCCCCAGGCTCCAGAGCCTTTCTAGGAGCCTGGGGAGAGCAAAAACAGCCTTCCCCACCACCACCCTCCAGAGGCCCTCCGGAGACTGGAATAGTGTGTTTCCTCACTTCTGGTGGGCCCAGAAGGCCCGAAAATCAGCTGGCTGGTGCACACATGCATGCCCAAGTTGAACTCGCATGCCCATTAATATGGCTCCGCGTGCCACCTGTGGCACCCGTGCCATAGGTTTGCCATCACGGCTGTGGGGCATTGCATGCCAAAACAACCAGACACAAAGACAGTTTTTCCCTCCATACTATCACTCTGCTAAACAACTAATTCTCACATCACTGTCTTTGCCCTAGGATGTCAAACCACCTAGTAGGGCTCCATTGCCTTTTATCCTTTTTCTCTTTTCCTCTTTCCTATTACCTGTTTCCTTAGCTTCTTATGACTATAATTTTATTGTTTGTATCTCATGATTTATGTTGTTTACTTGTTTAGTATTCTATGACTGTCACTGAGTTTGTATCTTATGTTTTATGATGATTGTATTTTATTATGATGATCATGATTTATCACTTGTGGTTTGTATGTACTCTAAGAACTTATGCACTAGAGACAAATTCCTAATGTGTCCAATCACATTTGGCTAATAAAGAATTCTATTCTATTCTATTTTTGTGGCTAGCATAAAGCTGTAGCTCTTCAACCAATCGTCCTTCTTCATGTAGAATACAGGAGAAGGAAGAGGAAAGACATCTTTGGCTCTAGAAGATAATGGTGGTCTCTTGGATAAGAGAAAGCACTAATGTTTTAGAAAGCAGTAATTCTATTACAGCAGCATAGGTAGCATTTAGCAAACCACAGCTACGTGGCAGGCTTGCCAAGGCCTTTCACAGCTATAACATCTCATTCATCAACATTAATTACTGCTATGTGAGTAGAGTTAAATGCCAGTTTATCCTACATGAGTGCTCAAGTTTAAAGGAGAAATAATTTCCACTGCTGAGTACAAAGAGACTGAAGAGTTAGGAAATTATACTTTCCGTAATTCTAGGATGAAGTTAAGGCCCAGATTCGGTATGCCACAAAAATCTAGGTGTCAGCTAGGCTACAGACTTACTTAGCATTATTTGATAAGGCAGCACATTAGAGTCCGGTGAAGTGAACTTTAAGATAATCATTGAGCCTTTAGACTTAGTTGTAAGACTAAAGGGCCCAGTGTTCCCATTCATTAAGTGAACTGACTTTTGGCAACATTTTGAGAGCAGCAGATTTCCCCACCTGCTGTAAATTATTGCATTTAAGCATGGCAATGGTTCAAGGCTATTAATATCTTGCCTGCTCTTTTTATTATTTTTTCTTGGCAGCTGTAACAGTTTATCTGATTATTCCTTTAAACTACCCAACCTTGTGAAGTATATATAGATATTATATGCGCTTTAGTTAATCATTGATCACTTCATTAATTTATCACTACCATGTAATTCAGACCAGGTCTCCCTTTTTATGATTTGAATTCTATCACGGTACACAGTACAGTTAGCTCTGGATCCTTGATACCATGATAATGTAGCAAAAATAAATATTTGTGATTATAGCGCCTACTGATTTCAGCTTCACAATAAGTTAGTTTTTCTTGTTATTTCAAACATTCTTCCTTTTCATTGTTAGTAGCGGTGTTTTTCTTAAGCTAGGAAAACTATTATGTAGCTAGAAAGCTGACACAGATAATATTTCTGCAGATAGAAAAGAAACTGAATGTGGATTATACCTTTATAAGGTTAAAGTTCTACGTTCAATTTCAAGTGAAACTACATGGACATTCTTTGGAATGAATTCATGCATACAATTAATTTGCCAGATTAAAAAACCCTATAAAATAAAAAATATAATAGCAAACATAGAGATTAATATTTCCTAATTTGATATAATGTGTTGGAAGATATTTGTCTTAACTTGAAAAGATTTGCCAACCTGGTTGTTTTTCTATCGAGGCACCTGATCTACCCCAACATGTGGGAGGGAGCATTCTGCTCCCTTTCACCGTTCAGCTCCAATCCAGGAGCCCTCAAGAAGTCGCATTCACGACAAACCATTTTCATACCAAATTTATATTTTGCTGATAAAGAAATAAAGAGAGACTAGTATAGATCTATTTCAAGCTAGTTTGGATTCGAATCTGATCAAGGGTATGGCTAGCTGATGAGAGCTAAATAGCTGAAAATAGATCTGTACTAGTCTCCCTTTATTTCTTTATCAGCAAAATATAAATTTTTTTATATATATATATATAGTTTATACATATATATATATATATATACATACATATATATATATAGTTTTATATATATAGTTAGTTATATATATATATATATATATATATATAGTTATATATATATATATATTCTGAGGTTTTCGCGGGTGTTTGTATGTAGGTCTTTGGTTATTCGGGTTTTCTCCCGCGTAAAATTGGAGGTGTCTTGGCAACGTTTCAACTAAGTCTGATTCGTCATCTTCAGGCTGGTGTTCTTTCTTCCCTGGTCCAACACCTCAAAGCCACAGGACATGATATTGACTTTAAAAAGACCAGAACTATCGCCAAAACTGAACACTTTAACAACAGAATAATCAGAGAAGCCATCGAGAAGCTATCGAGATAGAAAAACGTCCACACAGCATGAATAAACGAGATGATACCTCCCGCCTGCCAGCCATTTGGAAACCCGCCCTTATTGACAAACGAGTCCCTAACACAAAGAACGACACCAGACCCACACTCACGAGAGCCACACAGGATGTAACCACCACACATCCACGCAGAAAGCAGACTCAAACCCACACTCATGATCAGGCACGACCACAAACCAGAAGCCAGACCACAGCTGCATCATTAGCCACTTTAAACCCCTCCAATCCATACATGAAGCAGACTGACACCCAACATGAAGAGATAG
Source organism: Arizona elegans (assembly GCA_022577455.1). Classification (NCBI taxonomy): domain Eukaryota; kingdom Metazoa; phylum Chordata; class Lepidosauria; order Squamata; family Colubridae; genus Arizona; species Arizona elegans. The sequence goes on from JAKOOJ010000001.1 coordinate 112,565,954, forward strand.
CACGGCCATGAACACGAAGCCAAACAACAGCAACACAGCTCACCAGCTCAAATCCCCCTGCTACTCAGACTAACCCGAGCACAACCAAGCCCCCACCTAAACAGAACACACACTCAGACAATCAGAGCACAGCCAAACCCGCAACCAATCATAACACACCTCCACCCAATCAGAACACAGCCAAGCTCCCACCCAATCAGTTCACACCCCCACTGGCAGTTAAAAGGAAGAAACAGCTGCGATCACACACATTGCTCCTAGAAGCACGAAGTCGAGAACACCAGCCTGAAGATGACGAATGAGACTTCGTCGAAACGTTGCCAAGACACCTCCAATTTTACGCGAGAGAAAACCCGAATAACCAAAGACCTACATATATATATATAGTTTGCTAAGATGCCAAAAAGTATGGTTTAAAAATGATCATAGCTGAGTTGACATAGCATACCAAACCAAAACTATACAAAATCCATTGAAGGCATCCACAAAAGTACAAGGGATGAAATAAATGTCACAACATTATGCTGCAAATTCTGTCCCCATACATATTTTGTATAATTTTATTATCTGTAACACTATCTTCCTAGTGTTTTAAGCAGAATCAGTTAAACCTACTTTTCTCATTCTGATCTGAGAGTTTTCCCTCTCTGATCTGAGAGTTTTAGGGAAGATGGACTGCATATAACATTCTCAAACAAAGCAGTGTTTGGACTTGTAATCCAAAATATTTGAAGCACACTAGATTTTAAGCCTTCCTTACCCTATAGATCAACCCTTTCCAAACTTCAGAATTCATAAATGGAAAGCTTTTGATTTATTTTACTGAAGTTCTGATTTTAAAAAAATAGCAAAGACCATTTCTTATGTACAACTTCTCTGCCGATTTTCACACCATTCCTTTCCCTTTTATGTTCCTCTAGATACACACAACTCTGCAACATTATAATTTTTTTTATTGCAGGTTTCAATTTTCCTCATGATTTTTATTCATCCACTGGCAACCTGGTGATGTTGGGAGGAAAAAGGGAGTGTTATTAGCCCAAGGTCATCTGATAAAGTTCAAGGCTAAGAAAGAGATTTGAAGTGGTATCTCCCACATCCAGATGTAATACTGAGCTCTTGAAATATGGATTCTTGGAAGAGAGCACGAAATTGCCCTACTTTGATGAATGTAAGGTTCATTGTCAACCTTTGGCTTTCTGAATTATTTACATGTGCTCAGAATTGCTTGGTCATAAACAGAACATTCCAACAAAAATTTTCCACTGATTCCAAGAAAGACCAGACAAAGGTCATATTCTCACAAGGGCCTTCCCTAATGCAACTGAGCATGGAATATGTTTTAGCAATAAAACATACGACCAATATGTTTTAAAACAAAATATGTACTCACAGCTTTCCTGTCCTCTTTGTGCATTTCATAGAGATTGATGGAATTCATATTCATATGTCTGTGTGGGTGCGCACATGCACACACAGAGAGAGACATATGTAGTACTCATGTATATTGCTATATTTCCACATTAATATACATGTATAGATGTCTATATGCACACACACATAGACACACACATAGACACACACACACACTATTATAAGCAAAAAGAGGAGTTCCTATTCCAATTACATAAGGTCCAAGATTCAGTGAATACAAAGTTCTACTCTAAATTTTTAGTGACTGGGAGGGAAGATTGAAGAAATGATTGCCCAGGAATGAAATGAATGAACATGGTTTCATTCAAATTAATTATGTGTTCATGTGATAGACATCACATATAGCATGCCTAGTTTGAAATAGATGATAGAAATAGACATTGATGATAGATGATAAATGATAGATAGAGATAGACGAGAGAGAGAGAGAGATGATAGATAGATAGATAGATAGATAGATAGATAGATAGATAGATAGTTGCAAGAATAACAGTGATGATTTCTCACTCTTCCCCGTCTTTGTTTTCTTGTTCAGTTTTTATATTTCAAGAGCATTTTTAAAATATGTTTGGCACATTCCTGATTATTCCATTAAAATTAGCCACTATAACTGCCATGTCTGAAAGGGTATACAAAGAATGATCTTAGCAAATCAACTTGGCCGGTAGGGTATTTTTCTTTTAAAAATCTGCCGGGGTCGTCACTATACTAACTAACCCAAAGAAATGATTCATATGAAAGAAGCAGAAAATTATTGCCAAAACAAATGTTAGTGAGTCCCAGCAAAATAAAAATTCCCATTTGGGTTAGGATTTTTAAACCGTGATCAACACCCAAGACACGATGATGTTTGTAGTTGCGTTACTAAAAACACAAATCACAATATATTAAAGCATCTTGTACATAAATGTATGTAACTATGGCTTCTCCCACTCAATCCAGTTAAAGTTGTACTATGAAAAGGCATATTGTCTTGATAGAAAGGTTTAAAACTTCCATTACTAATGACAGCAGTGCAATTCTATCAATATGAGTCCCATGGTAGTCAGTGAAACTTCCTACAGCCAATGTTTTCAGCACATAAATGAAGTTGAATTGTGAAACATTTTACAATCTGCCACCACTTAAACAGGTTATTTGGATTGATTCTGTGATACAGTGTCTAAAGTTTGTCCCCAAATAGATCTCATTATTTCCTTGGTATAGATTTGAATTTGTACTTGCTCATTGATTTCTCTCTGGTTGCAAACTTATCAAAATGCACAGTACTGTATACTGTATGGAATAAGGCAAGGGGTAAGTCAAGGGGTAAAAAACAGGATAAGCAGCAAGGTTAAGCATGTAAAAATAAAAATCCCAGTCCTCACTCATGCTATAAATCACAGGTTTGAAAAAGTGAAGTGCAAAATATTGCTTCGTTATTATGAAAACAGAGATTCCAAACAAGCTTCCTGATTTTATTTTTAAAAAAACCTCTCACATTTCCAGCTTTTCACTACAGATTTATAATATTAATTAAAAAATACAGCAAAAAAAAACCCTGTCTGTGGAAATGCAAACTGAAAATTGTTTTGACTGAAAAAATATTACAATTTATGATTAGCTAAAAAAAGCATCAAAAATTGAAGTGTGGTGACATATGAAAAATTGTGGCATTTCTTTGTTTCTTTACTTCTAATCCAATCTCAACTGAATAACTCTGGTGGTTAATATAATTATTCTAAACACAGCCATTGATTCGATGTTCATTTCCAGATGGAATTCCATCATCACAACAAACTCTAAAATAATATAAATGCAATTTATGTCCTTAGTAACATTGTAAATAACTAGCAGCTCTGGGAACACCTGCCGAATAGTGATAGTAAAACACAAACAGGAGAATTTAATCCTTCTCATGTCGAGGACCAAGAAAAGGGTCTTCCTAAAACTGCAGATTGCATTAGGAAAGTGAATCAGGAAAGAATGGGTGATGAATGAAAGTGGAATAAATACACAAATGTTGACTGGTATGAAATAATGATGTTGTGGGTATTTGGTCACATAGAAAGAATGAAAAACAATTAAATGGCAAAACAAATAGATGAAGTAAGAGGGAAAAGGTCAAAAGAAAAGGCAAGACTAAGGAAGCCAAAGTTGGATGGAACTGATGAGATCCTCATAAAGAGAGAGGTGAGGATTTAAAGAATAAAAGAATATATGTATGTGGTGAAGACAGAATAGAGAAGAATGTAAACAATTTTTAGTTATGTTTCCTTTCCTTCTCTCTAGCCACATGCTATTACGGTATGTTCTTGGGTTTATAGTTTTTAGTTCTTAACTAGTTAGATCCGTGATGGCTAATCTATGGCATGCATGCCACAGGTGGCCAATGGAGCCATCTCTGTGGGCATGCGAGCCGACGCCCAGGTCAGCTCCACCACACATGCCCGTGCACCTCCTGCTAGCCAGCTGATTTTCGGGTCTCTACTGGAAGACGTGTGCGGATGCGCAGGGGAGTGGAGGGTTGTGCACGCATGTGCAGGGGGTGGGGGGGTGCAGCGCCCCCGTGCCCCATTTTTGGTTCTAGGAGGCTTCAGGGAGGCCTGCTAGCACCAAAGCGGGGGTCTCACGTGCATGCGTGGGGAGTGCGGGAGTGCCAGGGTTCGCATGCGCATGCACAGGGAGCAGGGGAGCGTGCACAAGGGTCATGCGTGCATGCGCAGGGGGTGGGGCCTACAGAGGACATTCCATTATGGGTGTCGGTGTGCACTTTCGGCACCTGAGGAAAAAAAGGTTCACCATCATTGAGTTAGATCATTCCAAATCACATGAACTGGTCATTCAATGTTGAACTGTCTTTTTATCTCCTTTTCTTCTCTTGCCCTGCTTTGCCCACATTCTCCAACCTTCCTCAATTCCAGATGACAGTGTACCAAAGCAACCCCAGCTACAGTAGTCCTTTCACAGAAAGATGGTGCTTGTGATGGGAGAAGCCCAGACTCTCAAACTGGATGGAGGCAAACACCTTGCCAAGTAAAGATAATGTAAAGATATTAAAAATAACATAAACAGGGGAGAATATAAAATGTAAAATATGTATATTATAAATATATAGAAATGTATAAAATTAAGGTTACTAGGATTAGAAAATACAATGTAACCAAAGAAAAAGGGGACAATGAAGAAAATGAAATAATATGAGAGATATGGGGGGAAAGGTATAGAAAGGAAAGAAGACCACTAAGAAACATGTGTTAAAAAGAGGATATATTTATATGTTGTATGTTATGTGTTTGTCATATTGTGTCATAATAAAATAATAAACTTTTTAAAAAAAAGATAATGTAAAGAGAAGATCAACTGAGCTCTTCAACTTCTTCCTGCCGATTCCAAAACACCAGTTTCAAAGATTTGCACTGCCCAAATTCTAACAGATACAAGTTTGGCTTTCTCAAAGAGAGTCTACAAATATCTTCATCAAGTTCCTCTTGAATCGCTCTCAGTCTCAAACAAAATTCTTTGACTCTTAATTCCAATACAGCCACATTGTCAAAATCCTTTTTCCATCTATTTGTTTTACTATATTACTTTCCCAAAAATTTTCTTTGATTTGTTTAATCTCTCCTGATTCTCCCAGTTGCTTATTCATGCTTACTTCCATATTTATAAATCTGTACTCGATTCTCTTTTTGATAGTATCCAAGTCTCTTCTAACAGATGCCTACTGTACATTGATGCAGACAATGATGCAGTAACACTCTTCCCTAATTCTTCAAACATCATTTGTAAAGTCTCTGATGTATTTGATGTCCTTCTTTAGATGATCCTGCCCTCCCTTCTGTAACTTTTGCTGCCTTATTAGTAGTAGCCATTTTTCTTTTTTTCCTAAACTGAAATCCAAAAAGGAGAAATAAATAAGAGCTGTTTTTCCTCTGTAACTCTTTAATCCTTTCAGCATCCTGTACTTCTGTCATCACATGACCATTCACAACTTCCTATTTCCTTCTTTACCCCACTTAATCTCTTTGTTTAACAAAGTCAGCCAATCATCCTCTTTAGCAAGTTTAAACAATTCTCTTTCCCAGAGTGTTTTGTATTATTTTTATAATTAATTCAAAAGTATTTTGAATAAGGCAAAACTCCAATTTAACTGTCCCCTTAGTCCATTTTAACTTATACTTTTGAAACTCCTATCAAGGTTTTTGCTTTTCTTTTTTTTTCTTCTTTAGGTTTTTAGAATTGTATCCTTTAATTTTTTCCCACAGATTGAAGGTGCACTAACTTGGGTGCCTTAAAGCTTAGCATTACCTCCCTGCTCTGCAACCTATTTGTTTCCTAGCCTAGTAAAGACACAAGCTTCTACTGCTTGTTTAATTGCATCTTATACTCATGACCCAAGATGATGTGTCATATTTTGGATTGTCTTGCAGCGCTTTGCAATCTGCAAAAAGGAGTGTCCATCATTGTTCTAATGTGAGGGAAGGCAACCTGATACATTCCAGATGTTTTGAACTTTGCTCCCAACCAGCATGGTCAGTAACAAGGAACTGAGGAAGTGGTCCAATATGAGAAGATGACCAGGATGTTTAATATCATTTTATATGATATTCACATGTAGTAAAAGGTAGCCACTGTTCTATAATCAGTGCTTTAGCCAAAGTCCTGTACATTTCCCATAAACTGGGCAGAAGGGAGGGTGGATGTTTGATATTTTGTTCCCTAGACTGAATCATTCTGCCTTCAAAGAAATTCAGTGTCTGTCTACTAAGCTTCTTTCCTAACTGTCAATAAGCTCTTTAGAGTGCAATGCAGCTACATTTTTCGGCAGGGAGGGGGGGATCAGCAATCTTCCAATAAAAAGAATTTCCAGCAAATATATTGAAATAAATGAGCCATGCTTGAGGCAATTGGCTTTTTTAATGGTTTTCCTGCACAAACCTCACAAATCCCTCTGGAACAGTACCTCCTTTCAGCTGTCCTTTGACATGACATTTTTTAACTTAGCTCTGCTGGAAATTAGCAGATTGTTCATTTATTGAGATGAAGACGGCGCCCCTAATTTGTCCATCCACCATTGTTTGGTCTTTATTGATTCAGGAAGATATGAACATTATTTGACATAATGCTACATAATTCTCAGGAACTAAGGCCTTTATATCACTGAATTCAGAGTATCATCTAGGATTCCTCAAGCTAAAAGGAAAGAGCTACCAACATAGTGTAGGAATAAGCAACAAATCACAATGTTCTAGTTGTCTTCTAATCTCTGACTGTCCCACATCATTGTCCATGCTATGTAGCAGTCCATATGTCACTCATCCAGATTCTAGTGAACAGACTGTCCTGCTTGAATAAGCAAATTCAGTTTCACAGCTTTGAAACTCACCTGATGACTGTAGACCATTAAAAAAAAACACTACAATTATATCAAGGAAGCATTATAAACATAAAAATAGGGAAATAGAGAGAAATGTAGATAATATCTCCACTCTGCTTCTTGGCAGAGCATGACTGGGTGTCAGAACACCATAATCCCATTTCCTATCTGTTTATGTTGATATGTGTGTGAGAGAGAGGGGTGGTGTTTGTACATTTTTGGCTCCAGATTGCAAATCCTTAAGGGTAATATTCCCACATGTTTTTCTGTTTATTGGTATTTTGCTCTATGTTCCTATCACTCAGCATTAAGTGGACAGCCTATGCTGATAACCATTTGCTACAAAACCAGTTTCATTTCACAGTAATGATGCATAGTACTGACTGAAACAAGCTGTTCCATTGAACCAGATTGAACTAGCTTCATGAATAAATGACATTCAGTCAAAAGAAAGCTTACAGCATTCCAGTCCTCCAACTGCAGATTTTAATAGTTAAGCTAGCATTTGTACATTTTCCAAAATACATCAAAGGATAAAGAAACAGTTGAACTCGCATGTTGAAGTTGGTTGGAAAATTGTTTTTAAAAATATTATTTTGCGGAGTGCCAGAATTTATTTTGGCAAAAGGTTTCTTAAATGTTTCAGGTTGGTGTAAACTGAATGGTACTTGGACATTACAGATTGACAAGGCACATTTACACAAATTGCCCTTGTGGTAACATAATCCCTTCACATGAAAGCGTCTCGCTTACTCTTACAAGAAACTCCAAGATTACAATAAGGTTTCTACATGGAAGAACTATTAATAAACTCACCAAATATTGCAATTTTTAATCTATCATTTAAAAAAACATAAATAGCATATTCAATTATGTTATGGAAGTTACTTAATATCCCATATTGTCATTCCATTATGGGATTTTATTTTCACCGTACCATATGTCATAAGGAAAATATTTCCCTATCCAAAAGCCATTCAAGTTAAATAATAACCTTAGGTCAAACAGGTTTTTCTGAAGCCTTTAGCAGGCATTAAAACTAAAACAGTGATTAACTACTCAGATGGAACAATAAAAGTTTCACAAGTAAAACCAGGCAATAAACTTCAGAATCTCAGCTGAGGACCATTCAGAGGAGATCCAAAGGGAATTTCACAAGTTTTCATTACTGGGTCAAAAGGTATCTTTCAAATATCTTTCAGATTCCTGAACTTCTCAACCCCTAAGAAGGGGACTTTGGAAAGGTAAGGTTAATGTTGGATGGTGCACAGTTTCTGACACATATCATCATCATCATCTCCCTCTCTCTCTCTCTCTCTCTCTCTCTCTCTCTCTCTCTCTCTCTCTCTCTCTCTCTCTCTCTCTCTCTCTCTCTCTCTCTCTCTCTCTTGGCTCAAGATAATTTCATCACTTCTCAGATTAAATTGCAAACATTAATACTTCCTTTCACCACCATCGCACCTTCCCCCACTCCTTTGTTTTAAAAGTTCCTCTTCTATAAAGAGATTTAAAACACGTGGCAAAAAGAAGAAGAAGGCAAAGAAATCGGACCTTACCTAGAACAAGCCAGAGGAAAAGGTCAGTGCTCCTGTTTGGCTAAGCTCAGCATTTTCACTTTCACTCTGTGAAAGCCGTGAAGATGAGGGGGAGAGAAGGAGAGGGGGAGAGAGAAGGGAAGTTCTGAAATGCTAAGATCTTCCTCTAGACTTTTAATCGCTCACTTCCCAAGATGCAGCTTAACAAATGCCACTGTGTTCTGTCAATATTTGTATGCAGCTCCACCGAGGGCTGGCAGCCAAACACACATGGTTTAAAGAACCAAGAGCCGAAAACTGACACCGGGACCAACACTCCTGCCTTTGTCTCTTTTAAGGTGGTGCCCAACATGTCATCTGAGTTTCTGACTGCACACAGGCGCCGCGGAGAGATTCCACCCCCTTGGACAAAAATAATAACAGCCATGTGTGACTTTAATTATCTTGTTTGACAAGCGGAGTGACTTTCATGTGATGATGCCTTCAAAAGTTGTAGGCAGGGTGGGTTTTTTTTTTTTTTTTTTTTGCTTTGTGTTTTGCTCCAGAGCGGCTGCCCTTTAAGTGTATTTTAATTGACTGGAATTTAGAAAGAATCTCATTTGGCAGGAATTTTTGCGTTGGAAGCACGCCCTTTAGCAGCTGAAATAGGTCCCCATGACTTGACCAAAAAGAGATTGCTGGCATATCATTGGCTCCCCACCACCGCAAGGGGGAAATTCAATCATGGAATTAAAATTATGTTGTTACTAATTTTTGTCATATTGTCTTTCAATTTAGGTGAGAAATCATTATTAAAAGGGCATGAATCAGAAGCCATTCTAGCAAAACACTGTAAAAATGTTCTCAAAGGGTTCAGAACTGGAACAAATCATTATTTCTTGGATGCCAGAATTTTTTTTTTTTTCTCTCCTCATTGTGTTTTCTCCTACAGACGTTATTTCCCACTAACCTCTGGGAGCTTTGTCACCTATTCGGTTATCAATGAATCATCCTGGCTAGTTTTGATGTTGTTTTATACCACTGTTCTCTTTATAACTGCAGTGTAGTAGAAATGACAGCATATTTGATTTTTCTTGGCATCGGCCCCTGGGGCTCTGAAAAGTTGCTCTTTTATAACTGTATTGTCTTCTTCTAATTGTTGCATTATGAGGTTACAGCCAAACAGGCTCCCATTTCAACACTTCATCCCACTGAATAATTGGGAACTGCTGTGCTCAACAGAATGACAACAAAATATGTGCATGTGCATATTTACTCATATTTCAATGCATATTCAATCCCAATTAAATGGGGCTACTTGCAAGAAATTTTACACAGAGCTGTGAACTAGATTTGGCCTCTTAATTTGTTACACAGTCAGCCAGATGTTTACTTTCAATTTGGCACAATGATCCACCTATTAAGTCCTTCCCCAGGACCTAGATAGGCAGATGTTTGTCTGTGATGGTGTAAACAGAACAGAACAGAACAGAATAACAGAGTTAGAAGGGACTTGGAGATCTTCTAGTCCAATCCCCTGCTCAAGCAGGAAACCTATACCATTTCAGACAGGTGACTGTCCATGCTTTTCTTAAAAGCCTCCAGAGCACCCACAGCTTCTGAAGGCAAGCCGGTCCACTGGTTAATTGTTTTCATTGTCAGGAAATTTCTCCTTATTTCTAGGTTGCTTTTCTCCTTGGTTAGATTCCATCCATTGCTTCTCGTCCTGCTTTCAGGTGAATAAGGGATAATAGGTTGATCCCCTCTTCTTTGTGGTAGCCCCTCAAATAATGGTATAATGCTATCATGTCACCCCTAGACCTTCTTATCACTGGACTAGACATACCCAATTCCTGCAACTATTCCTCATATGTTTTAGCCTCCAGTCCCTTAATCATCTTTGTTGCTCTTTTCTGCACTCTTTCTAGAATCTCAACATCCTTGTTTATATCATGGTGACCAAAACTGGATGCAATATTCCAAATGTAATCTTACCAAGGCATTATAAAGTGGTATTAACATTTCACGTGATCTTGATTCTATCCCTTGGTTAATACAGTCCAAGACTGGCTTTTTTGGTGGCTACAGCACATTGCTGGTTGAGTTGAGTACGTACAGATTAAATCTTTTTCCCCCCTCTCAGTGAAGTAAATATTGCTGACTGAAAATAGCTATTTTCAGTGGGAAAGCATATTGATATATGCTTGCGGGATCAGAGATAAAATAATTCTGTGTAAATCGGGGAATAAATGGGGACCCCAGGGGACAGATGAACTAATGAGGTGGCTCTGCTATTTTTAACATTACTTTATCTATTATTCTTAGTTTTTGTTTGTTTTTTATATTTTTTATGTATTTAAACTGTTTTTAGCTCTGTTGCACATTGCTCAGCGTCACTGTTCGTGAGATAAATTGGTTCACTGAAATAAATCAATAATGAAACATTTGAGATACCACTTAGTAAATCAAATTGTGGAATGCCTCACTATTTCATTCGGAAAATTCAAAGTATTTTACATTTTTTATTAGATTCAGTAGAAATTAGATATCCTAAAATGTGGGCACAGATAGTCAATGTTAGTGTAAAATTGTGGCTTATGGAAAAAAAACAACCCACAGTGTTCAAGAATGTCAAGGATTTGGACTTCAAGCCATAATACTCAGAATGTCAGGTGTATGGATTTCAGATCCCAGAATTCTCAGCAGTGGCCGATTAACTCAAGAATTCTGGGAGCTGACGTCCACACTTCTGGATGGTGCCCAGATTAGGAAAAGCTGCCTTCTAAATGTATTGCACCATAAATTTCAGAATTCTCAACAGAGTCAATTCCCACACTGGGAATACTGTGAATTCTGGAAGATGTAATCTCTCATATCTGGAAAGCTGCAGGAAATCAAATGGTTAACTGGAAATGTCTCTCATCATTACTGATGTATTAGAAAGAATAAAGGCACTAAAGAAAAGGAGATTATTTTTTGGCTAGGGAACAATGAGATTGTTTTCTATAAATACATGTTGTCAGTCTTCATGCTAAAATTCTAACAACTCTTGCCAGGACTAAAAAAAAAAAAAAAATCAGCATTTAAGGGTAGCTGTGTTGAAAGAGCCTTGGTAGCACAGTGGACTAAAGCAGTGTTATTAACATCTGCTGCTTGCAATTACTGCAAGTTCAAATCTCACCAGGCTCAAGATTGACTCAGCCTTCCATCCTTTCAAAGGTAGGTAAAATGAGGACCCAGATTGTGGGGGCAATAAACTGACTTTGTATAAATATACAAAAGTATGAAGGCTATTGCTTAACGCATTGTAAGCCACTCTGAGTCTCCGGAGAAGGGCAGCATATAAATTAAAGCAAAAAAAAAAAAAAAAAAAAAGTGAAATATACATTTTAGACAGAACCCTCCACTTAATTATGAAGAGAGAGATGATTTCACAAGTTGACTGAGTACCAATGTTGGAAATTTAGACTCAAGAGCCTTGAAACACACATTTTCTACGAAAGGCTTTTTCTTTCTTTCTTTCTTTCTTTCTTTCTTTCTTTTTTTTTCTTTCTTCTTCTTCTTCTTCTTCTTCTTCTTCTTCTTCTTCTTCTTCTTCTTCTTCTTCCTCCTCCTCCTCCTCCTCCCCCTCCCCCCCTCCTCCTCCTTTCTCTTTCTTCTTCTTCCACTCCAAAAGAAAACACCAGAGCTTAATTCTGTCACTGTGGTTTTACTGATGCATAAAATATCTATGAAGCAATAGATCTGGTTAAAGTCATTCAAAGTCTGTTTCTAGTACTCTTGATATTAGCGAAGCATTGAAATAAACACTCAGCTGATGCAAAGTGTCTGAAAGTCAGTCAAAATCGGGGCAAGATTTCTAGCATCCTTGAGCCAATGGGTCTGTTTTTTATTTTCATTTTTCACATACACTGCTACCCTTTACCCTTGTACCTCTATTTTTTTCTTTGCCGTGGCCATGGAAGTGGATGACACAGGAAAGGACAATCATTCAGTGAAGGTCAACATATTGGAAGTTCCAAGTTTAAATTAAGCATCAAGAGAAAAAAGAATCTAGAGACAATGATACAAAAGATTTCCCAGTATGTAAAACCTGAAAAAGAGCTAGAACAGACAATGTTAGCCCTGTGGGACAAAGACTGATACATAATAAGTCAGTAACTGCCCAAAGTCATTTCACTGCAAGATGAGCAGTAAATAAATTCAATAAATAAATAAATAAAAATAAAAGACTTTTTTTTTAAAAGAAAAAACACAGCAAATTGCAGAAGATCCCTTTGGTGGGTTCTATGTCAGAATCTGGTAAACAAGAAACAGGTCCATATTCAATGCTGTATTCTTTTCAAGGAAGTTTTTGACCTTGGCACAAAACTAATATATTTGATAGGGGTTTCAGGGTGATACCTTCTCCCATGAACTGTTCTGGTTGAGTGCTTCAGGGATACATAAATAGTGGGTTGTGGTTTTAGCAACTTTTTAAAGAAGGGATGATGATGATGATGATGATGATGATGATGATGATGATGATTGGTTAATCTTTAGTGAGATTCACAGCCTTTGAGGTTCAGCAGCTCGAGCCCTAACCAAGGACCTAGGAACTATTAAGGTATCGTCGGAGGATGTAAGCTGTTCCGAGTAAGGTGGTTTTTTGTAGAGTCAAAATGTTCAAGTCCGGTAAATTTAGAATTTCTAAATAGCGGGGTAGCCCTTTGGATATTGCTCCAAGGGCTCCAAATACAATCGGGACAACACACGATTTCTTTTTCCACAGTCGTTCAACTTCAATTTGCAAGTCCCGGTACTTTGTGATTTTTTCTTGCTGCTTATCTTCAATCCATGCATCACCAGGTATTGCAATGTCAATGAACCATACTTTTTTCTTTTCAGCTATTGTTGTCAGGTGTATTGTGGACTAAGTGCCTGTCAGTCTGAATCCTGAAGTCCCACAAGATCTTGAGTTTCTCATTCTCTAAAACTTTCTCAACCTGATGTTCCCAGTGGTTTTTGCTGTACTCAAATCCAAACTTCTGGCACAATTTCCAGTGAATGATCTTAGCAACACGGTCATGGAGTTGTAAATAGTCAGTTTGTGAAATTTTGCTGCACCCACTGATCAGGTGGTTGACTATTTCATCTTTCTCATTACAGAGGCGGCATTTGCTGTTGGTGGTAACATGTTGGATTTTTGCCTTCATGCAGTTTGTGGCTAGGGCTTGTTCTTGAGCTGCCAAAATAAAGCTTTCTGTTTCTTTTTTCAGTACTCCTGATCTTAACCAGTTCCAAGTTAGTTTCTGGTCAGCTTTGCCTTCAATACTTTTCAAGTATTGGCCATGCAGAGCTTTGCTTTTCCAATTTTCAGCTCACTGCTCAATTACTTCTTTCTTATATTCTGTTTTTGTTTTAGTTGTCTTTAAAAGGCCTCCTTTATTTACTTCCTTAATCATTGGTTCTTCACTTTTCTGGATGTAATCATTCAAGCTACATTTTTTGTCTTCCACAGTCTGCTTTACTTGTAGGAGTCCTCGACCACCCTCTGCTCTTGGTAAATATAATCGGTCAACATCACTTTTAGAGTGCAAGGCATGATTCATTGTCATAAGCTTCCTTGTTTTTCTGTCCAAATTGTCTAACTCCATCTGGGTCCAGTCAATTATTCCTGCCGAGTATCGAATCACAGGTATAACCCAGGTATTTATGGCTTTTATGATGTTTCCTCCATTCAGTTTGAACATTAATATCTTACGAATTCACCAAATGTACTTGGCTGAAGTTAATTCCTTGACTTTATTATGCATTAAGTCAGAGGCCTCTAAAATCCCCCATTATTATTGTTGTTGTTGTTGTTGTTGTTGTTGTTGTTATTATTATTATTATTATTATTATTATTATTATTATTATTATTTGGCATCCTTCAGTCTCAAGAGACTATAGTATCGTGCTCTGGAAAGAGGTCCTAAAACAGCATCTAGTGTGACTAAAAAGGCCAATTCGAGAGTGGCAGTCCCTTCCACACTGAGGGCAGATACATTCTGTCCCCTGCCCAGCCCCCAGATTTTGCTGGTTCTGGGACTGCCTCTTTGCCTCAGCCTGCTGAACAAGTGTCTCTTCGAATTGGAGAAGGCCATGCTGCGTCTTTAGCCTCCAAGCTGAACAATCGGCGGTCAAGGTTTCCCAGTTGTTAATGTCCATTCCCAGGGCCTTTAGGTCCCCCTTGCAGATATCCTTATATCGCAGCTGTGGTCTCCCTCTGAGGCGCTTTCCCTGCATTAATTCTCCATACAGGAGATCTTTCGGAATCCGACCATCAGCCATTCTCACATGCCCCGGCCAGCATAGATGTCGCTGTTTCAATAGTGTATACATGCTAGAAATTCCAGCACGTTCCAAGACTGCATTATTTGGAACTTTGTTCTGCCAGGTGATGCCAAGAATTCGTCGCACATATGAAAGGTGTTCAACTTTCTCTCCTGCTGTGTGTAAAGGGTCCAAGACTCACTGCAGTACAAGAGTGTGCTCAGGACGCAGGCTCTATAGACCTGGATCTTTGTATGTTCCGTCAGCTTCTTATTAAGCCATACTCTCTTTGTAAGTCTGGAAAATGTGGTGGCCGCTTTACCAATATTTTTATTCAGCTCAGTATCTAAAGAGAGAGTGTCAGAGTAGTTGAGCCGAGGTACACAAAATTATGGACAACCTCCAGTTCTTGTGCAGAGATTGTGTTACAGGGAGGTGAATCCATGTCCTGACCCATGACTTGTGTTTTTTTCAGGCTGATTGTTAGTCCAAAGTCTTGGCAGGCCTTGCTAAAACTGTCCATAAGTTGTTGAAGGTCTTCAGCAGAGTGAGCAGTGATGGCATCATCGTCAGTGAAGAGGAAATCCTGTAAGCATTTCAGATGGACTTTAGACTTTGCTCTCAATCTAGAGAGATTAAAGAGTTTTCCGTTTTATCTGGTCCAGAGGTAAATACTCTCTGTTGCAGTTCCAAACGCATGTTTCAGCATGACAGCAAAAAAGATCCCGAATAAAGTTGGTGCAAGGTCACAGCCCTGCTTCACTCCACTTCTAATATCAAAGGAATCTGAAGTTAAGCCATCAAAAACTACAGTGCTCTTCATTTCCTCATGAAAGGACCTGATGATCTTGAGGATCTGAGGTGGACATCCAATCTTAGGGAGAATTTTATAAAGGCCATCCCTGTTAACCAAGTCAAAAGCCTTCATAAGATCTATGAAGGCTACGAAAAGTGGCTGTCTTTGTTCCCTGCATTTCTCCTGCAACTGTCTAAGGAAAAATACCATGTCAGTAGTGGACCTGTTGGCTCGAAATCCACACTGTGATTCTGGATTGACTCTCTCTGCAAGCACCTGGAGCCTCTTCAGTACAACACGGGCAAGCAGCTTCCCTACAACACTAAGAAGAGAGATGGCACGGTAGTTGTTACAGTCACCCCTGTCACCTTTGTTCTTTTACAGTGTGATGATATATGCATCCTTCATGTCCTGTGGTACTCCACCTTCCCTCCAACAAAGACAGAAGATTTCATGCAATTCAGAGATTGCATGAAATCTCTGAATTGACAGAGATGTTCTCTTTGCAGCACTTCAGAACTTCGGCAGGGATGTTATCTTTCCTGGGTGCCTTGCCAGAGGCAAGGGAGTCGAGGGCCGCATTTGGTTCTTCTAAAGTTGGTTCACTGTCAAGCTCCTCCAAGACAGGCAGGCACTCAATGTTATTTAATGCTTCTTCAGTTACCACATTTTATCTGGAATATAACTCAGAGTAGTGCTGCACCCAGAGTGCCACCTGCTGTGCTCGGTCCTGGATAACCTCACCTGTAGCAGACTTCAGAGGGGCAGATTTCTTCTGTGTTGGACCTAAGGCTTGCTTGATGCCATCATACATCCCCTTGATGTTGCTTGTGTCAGCTGCTATCTGCATCCGAGAGCAAAGCTGCAGCCAATAATCATTAGCACATTATTTAGCTTTAATCGTTAGCACATAACACATCCTGGTGGTCTGTTGGATTTTGCTACGAGCAGCTCGCAGAACTTGTAGGTTGCGCTCACTGGAACAGGCTTTATATGCAATTAGAGCTCTCCTTTATTCCTCGATGGCTGGTGTCAACTCCTCCGAATGGGCTTCAAACCAATCTGCTGTCTTTCTGATCACCTTACCAAATACTGACAAGGTGATATTATAAACAGCATTCTATTATTATTATTATTATTATTATTATTATTTAAACTTTAGTGAGATTCACAGCCTTTGAGGCTGGTTAATAGCTCAGCAGCTCGAGTCCTAACCAAGGACCTAGGAACTGTTAAGGTATCGTCGGAGGATGTGAGCCGTTCCGAGCAAGGTAGTTTTTGGTAGAGTCAAAATGTTCAAGTCCGGCAAATTTAGAATTTCTAAATAGCGGGGTAGCCCTTTGGGTATTGCTCCAAGGGCTCCAATTATAATTGGGACAACACACAATTTCTTTTTCCATAGTGGCTCAACTTCAATTTGCAAGTCCCGGTACTTTGTGATCTTTTCTTGCTGCTTATCTTCAATCCATTATTATTATTATTATTATTATTATTATTATTATTATTATTATTATTATTATTATTATTATTATTAACCTTATTCATTAAATATGAAACTCAGTCAACTGAATATTCAAAAATTATTATTATTTGAATGTGTATATTATAAATGGTTTGGGTGTCCCACTCTTGAAATGTGTGGGATTGAAAGTACAGCTCTCCAAGAAGTGGTTCCTAAGAA
Source organism: Arizona elegans (assembly GCA_022577455.1). NCBI lineage: Eukaryota > Metazoa > Chordata > Lepidosauria > Squamata > Colubridae > Arizona > Arizona elegans. Next base: position 112,583,032 of record JAKOOJ010000001.1, read on the forward strand.
TAAAAATTAGATGGATAGATGATAGATAGATGATATAAATGATAGATGATAGAGAAAGAGAGAGAGAGATTGAAAGATATGATAGATAAATGAGAGACGAAAGAAAAAAAGGAAGGAAGGAAGGAAGGAAAGAAAGAAGGAAGGAAGGGTAGATAGATATAGGGAGAGATGATAGATATTAGAGAGAGAGGTAGAGATATAGAGAGAGAGACTGACAGAGAGACAGAGAGGCAGATACATTTATTTTATCAAAACAGAGCTTTAATCTATGTAATACTAAAACCATATTTTTCCAATTAAAATATCACATATTTTCCACTATTTTATGCAAGCAAGGGGCTTTGTAAAGCTATGTATTATATTAGAAATATGTTGTGAATATATTACATATGGAAATATATATGTTAAGAATGAATATGAACTGAAGCAACCAAAGGTGATTCCAGATACAGAAGTGTTCCATGTAAAGCTGTAGAAAGGACAGTAAGTTCTGTCTTTTATATTGTTTTGTTTAATACTTTTAAAATCAAGCTCCGGAATTCATCCTAAAATTTAAGTCGTTCCTCTTGGAAGCAGATATGCTCAAACTATTGTAGGATAATATAGCCAGATAATACCACTAGTGTCAGAGATTGCTGATTAGTTTTGGGATGAAATTCCAGGTGCTAGTCACAATCTTTAAAATCCTATAAGATATCATGCCTAGTATCTGTGCGAAATAGTGTACCTGTAGAGAAGAACTGCTGACATCTCCATTCTCATAAAATAGGCCTGCAGGAACTCCTGTCTTGTTGTGGAATTCCCATCCATCAAAAACAAGATCTGTCTCTCACTGCTGATTTTTACGAAGTTGTTAAAAGACTTGTCTCTTCCAAAGACCATGTGGGACCGTGGATTGAGGAATGAATAATCCCAGGACATATCTGATTTTATATTAGTTAAGAGAGGTTTGTGTGTTTATTGCTTTGGCATTTCTGACTGTTCTTAATGCTTGAAGTAGCAGCCAACCACTTGAATTTTTTTAAAAAAATGAACGGACATGAGTACACTCCGCCCAATATTTTATTGTTCAATTTATGCACGTTTGAATATTGTGTATGTCAGTATGCATTTACTCTAGTGCTGACAGTGTAGTTAATCCATGGTATTTTATGACGCAATTCCGGAAAAGATCTGTGAATGCAGCAAAACATCTGGCACCTCCAAATCTTGCTTGTAAAAATCACCATTAGCACATGGGAAACCATTTCACATGAAGTTGTACCATATAGAGGAGGGATTTCCAGAACATGGGAATATCCTGCATTGCAACAGAAGAATACTGCATATCCTGCATTAAGGTATGCCAGTCACTGGAATATTTTGCAGTGTTTCATCTGCCTTGGTTTTTATGGGTGGTGCTTGTTATGATATGATAGAGAGATCATCACCTACAAACCAAGGGTAAATAAAGTAGTGTGTAATAAAACAATGTCGTGCTTCAGATTTAGACTGGATAAGATGGTTCAGAACAGGTAGGAGTATAAGCATAGCACCTGTTTCCTGTTGGAGGTTAAAGCATTCTCTCTGTGCATTTGAGCATTCCAGGGAGCAGATTCTAATCTGATCAAGGATGCATGAAGCAAGACAGTGGTGAAATCCAAATTTTTTTACTACCGGTTCTGTGGGCATGGCTTGGTGGGCGTGGTGTGGCTTGGTGGGCATGACTTTGTGGGCGTGACAGGGGAAGGATACTGCAAAATTTCCATTCCCACCCCACTCCAGGGGAAGGATACTACAAAATCCCCATACCGTCCCCCACTCCTGGGGGAAGGATACCCCAAAATCCCCATTCCCTCCCCACTCCTGGGGGAAGGATATTGCAAAATCTCCATTCCCACCCCATTCTGGGGCCAGCCAGAGGTAGCATTTGCCAGTTCTCAGAACTGCTCAAAATTTCCACTACCGGTCTCGAGAACCTGTCAGAACCTACTGGATTTCACCCCTGAAGCAAGGGATTTACTTACAGGAAAAGCATTGTAGGATAAGCAAATCCTAGCATCTATCTAGCTACAGGAGGACAATCCAAGAATATGGCCTGTCTGTATGCCAGGGAGAAAGGCAGAAGGAAACGGCCTGACAACCCGGATCAAATCTTTAACCTACAATCTACAATCCCTTTGTTCTCTTGGGATAGGAGCCTGAGTGGCGTAGGAGGCTAATGCCTCCTACTAAGGCAGCATTTAACATCCAACTGCCTGCAATTACTGCGAGTTCAATTCTCACCAGGCTCAAGGTTGACTCAGCCTTCCATCCTTTCTAAAATGGATAAAATGAGGACCCGGTTTGTGGGGGCAATAAGCTGACTTTGTATAAAATATACAAAAGTATGAAGGCTATTGCTTAACGCATTGTAAGCCGCCCTGAGTCTCCGGAGAAGGGCGGCATATAAAAATAAATAAATAAATAATAAATAAATAATAGTCATGAGGGCTAAAAAATCAGCACTGTTAGATTTTTACTTCCAATACCTCCGGCTCTTTAAAGCAGCGGTATCTTTTTCCTAGGATTGCCTGTTTGCCTTCTGTAGCTGCCACGTGATCCCAGGAAAAGCTATGGCTGCTTTAAAGGGTTTCAGCCAGGTGTTACCTTTACATCCCCACACAGTCTGAAGCACCTTTCTGAAATCAAATCAGAAGCATTTTCAGCCCTACAGAGTCATATCGAGTAATGGCGTATATGTGTTTTCTGCTACCAAATAATTGTCAAGCCTCATTCCACTAAACCAGAAGCAGTCCTAAATGATATTTCAGTCAATACTCCTATATTAGACATACTCTGTCCAATCTTAGGCAGTGCCAGTCTGGCTTAATGATTAAGGTGCTGGTCTAGAAACCAGAAGATTGTGAGTTCTAGTCCCATATAAAGCATGAAAGCCATCTGGGTGACTCTGAACCAGTCACTTTCTCTCTCAGCCTAACCTACCTCAAAAGGTTGTGTTGTGGGGGAAATTGGAGGAGGAATGAATATTATATATGGTTGCCACCTTAAGTTGCTTGAAAATAATAAAGGCAATATAAAAGTCTAATAAATAATAATAAAATAAGACAGCAGAATAGAAGAAAAAGAACTGGAGCAGATAACAAAATACAAAGACCTGCAAATAGAAATAGAACAACTTTGGCAAAAGAAAGCAAAGGTAGACTGATGCCTTTATTGGGTGCAATCCCAAAACAACTAGGCATTGACAAATTCCTCATCAGTCAATTGCAAAACGCAGCTTTACTTAGAACAGCTTACATCCTGCAATGATATCCACATCTGCTATCCCAGGTTCTTGGGAAGGACAAAAATGCCAGATCCAGTCTGAACATCTGGTTGGCTGTGCCACAAACCATAATAAATATTATTAATTTATAAGACAGTATCCTTGTGTTCAGTAGAGCAAACTTGTTTCAGGTTTATGTCTGCAGAGTTAGCCAAAAATACTTACACAGCTTGTTTTCCATTGAAAGAACAGCAACAAATGGCAACCAATGGAGGCATCCAGCATGCAAAGTTTTTAATTGCCATTTCTGTGTATTTGCTATATATATTTAAAATGGCTTTAAATGTCAAAAGACATGTTAGGAGGATGTCAAGGGGCAAAAAGGGGACTTTGGGAAGAGAATATCCTTTTATTAAATGTTTTTGAGATTTTCTTCTTCAACAAGCCTCATCCCAAAATGCAAACTAGCAGAGATTTCCATTACATTGCGCTGTTCATATATAAGGAAATAATGAACTTTTTATTAAGCCACTTAAGCCACTTAACAGCCTAAAGGAGAGGAAAATGAGAAAACATTACTTTGATATGTTGAATAGCATTCACGCACACACATATACGTGTGTGTATGACACATATCATTAGAAAGCTCATCAGTCTTATGAAGTAAAACTGTAAACAAGCAAAGCCTGTTTGCACCATTTCTAGCGGCAATTTGCCACTACTTTGCTTTCCCGAGGCTGCTGATGGGTAACTGGCAAAGAAGGACAAAAATATTCCATTGTATCAGACAGAAGGCAGGAAGTCTTCTGTCCAGGGAAATGGTCCACCCAGAAGGAGAATCTGACTGACAGCAAATCACAACTGCAGAGTAAACGGAAAACTAATTTTCTACTAAACATTCTTTGCATGCGTGCATTATAGCTGCCAGAAAACTTTTGTGGAAATATATTAATGACTATTAAAAAATAAAATCCTACTTGGATTTTACTTGAGTATGGATATAACTGTTAGAGTTCCAAGTAACACACCCAACGGAATCACAACTCCAAGGCAGACATCTTCCTCAAAGTATAGATTTATTAGGCATGTCATATTGGCACATCTGGGGAAATCCGACTCTAACTACCCCCCCTCAGATTTCCCCTAGTTAAAAGTAAAGTTTTCTATCCCCTGCCCATGCAGTCCGTCATATGGACCAATCAGGTCACACATCTCAGATCCCACTACCTTGCACCTGGTGGGAATGTCCTTCTTATGGCTACAATATCCCAGCTATCTCTACCTCCCCACTCCCCACGCTCGACTCATCTCCGCTGTGGCAGCCCTGAAGGTGGCTCCAGGGCTGACAACAAGTTTCCCGTAAAGTTTTGCACCGCTGTCTGCTACTTAATCATTCTGTAGGCACTACAGACTTACAATCATTCATTTAGTGACTGTTTGAGGTTACAAACAGCCCTAAAAAAAAGTGAATCGTGATTGGTTTTCATGCTCACAATTGTTGCAGCATCTCCATGGTCATGTGATCAAAATTTGGATGCTTGGCAACTGGCATGTAGTTATGATGGTTGAGGTTCCCGGGGTCACATGATCATCATTTGTAACCTTCCCAGACGGCTTCCGACAAGCAAAATGAATGGGGAAAGCCAGATTCCCTTAACAACAGCACAGTTTATCACTGCAATCACAAATGCAGTGATTCACTTAACGACTGTGGCAAGAAAGGTCATAAAATGGTGCACAAACTCACTCAACAATTGTCTTGCTTTGGTTTCATTTGTGGTCATATGTCAAGGACTACCTGTAGTCCTTTTACAGATTTGCAAATCAGCTCTCATAATGTCCCATCCTTTTGTGGGAACAGGAATCTATTTGTGGGAATTTAACTTTTTTTTTCAACATCTCTCGAGGGGTGGATTTGATCGCAGTGGCTCAGCCATCATCTGACTTCCTTCTCTTGCACTGCTGCATGTCACCCTTTATTCAGCTGCTACATTTTTAAGTGAGTGTAGTGGGAAGATGTACTGCTGCTATTACTTCACATGCAATACATTGTATTTACTTTCAGTGCTGCTGTGTTTATTTTCAGTTTGTCATCTTATCAAAAGGTCTGCCAGGCCTTTCCCCTCTATTGCTTAATATCCGGAATAACTTGATTGAAGACGAACATTGGTATACGTAAGAATATTTGTTCCTTGGCCCTGTCCTGGTTATTTATCAGCTGGGGTTGTGTTGCACACTAAACAGGTAAGACTTTAGGAGCAAGTGGGTACTGCTAGAGCAGTACTCAGTGCTATAAGCCTGCCACAGGTTTTTCTATCCGTGTTTTTTCCATTCAGAGGAATAGTACAAGGAAAAAATGGAATTCGTTGAGATGACAGCCTAAAGGTTGAGATGATTGTTTCAAACAAAGAGAAGAGTTTACTTAGTCCTGTTTTTATTGGGAAGCTTCTTTTGGTTTTTATGTCCGAAATAGAAAAAAAATGGAATTTAGATTTTACTTTGAAGTAGTGGTGAAATCAATTTTTTTTTACTACCGGTTCTGTGGGCGTGGCTCAGTGGGCGTGGTTTGGTGGGCATAGCAGAGGAAGGATACTGCAAATGGAAGGATGCTCCATTCCCACCCCACTCCAGGGGAAGGATATTGCAAAATCTCCATTCCCACCCCACTCTGGAGCCAGCCAGAGGTGGCATTTGCCGGTTCTCCGAACTACTCAAAATTTCCTCTACCGGTTCTCCAAACTGCTCAAAATTTCCACTACCGGTTCTCCAGAACCTGTCAGAACCTGCTGGATTTCACCCCTGCTTTGAAGACTGAATAATTGTGTTGTTGTAGAAATGGCTTGTAATAACTAAATGTAATAAACAAAGGTTCAGGATACAATGCAGTTAGTCCTTCAGTGTACTGGAAAGAGTAATTTTTTAAAAATATTTTCTTTTTCTGCGTCCTCTCCCCCCCCCCTTTTTAAATCTTTATTTTCATTGCATTTTATACTGTAGTAAGTTTTAACAAAGAGCTTTAAACCTGCCACAGATTGTCCAAGAGCGTAACTCCTTCCTGAACCAGCATTTTCCTTACTGGAGAAATGGATTGCAACAGGAAGGAGTAAATGGGTTCAATCCAAATTCCAGGGAGGAGTGAAAAGCAACTTCAGATGGCTTTAAAAGGAGATTGATCAGACTTCACCAATCAACGGTCATCTCCTGAATTATAGACAAGATGCTGGGGAGAAACAGTGGAAGAAGTCCCCAGTCCAATCGTCCGTGCTCATGCTGACTCTCTTGGGCCTCTTTCTTGTATAGCATATTGAGTTCAGCATTTTGTGTGTATAGGACACAAAATGCTGAAATCAATAAGTTGTTGTCCTTCTTCTGTTTTCTTCCCAAAGGGAAAATGAACAAATGGACAGCTGCCAATAGCAATCCAAGCAAAGATGAAAACCAGAGACAGCAGAAAGATTATCCATCTTGACTAACAATTCCTTTCTAATTCTTATGTTCTGGGAAAGAGTAGAGAATGGGCATTTCGTATCAATGGAAAACCATTTTTTTTCCAGCTTACTTCTCTGGGCTTCTGTTCTTTCAGTTATGCTGACGGTCCCGAGTGGTCCACTTTGACTATGACTGATTTAGAATGAATTGCAACCCTGGAATGATGCTGATCATAAATAACCCAAAAATTGCATTTGCAAAATGGTTCTGATCAGGCCATCGTCAATTCACAGAGCTCTGTAATGATTCTAGTGTATCAGGGGTGGGTTCTGCTTATCTTTACTACCGGTTCTGCTTATCTTTACTACCGGTTCGCATCTATGATGACATCCAGGTTGGTGGGCAGAGGTTCCCGCCAGTTTTATTATTGGTTCTTGCGAACCAGTCCGAACTGGGGCCAACCCACCACTGTAGTGTATCTATGCAGACTGAGTAGCAATTACAGGTTCATAAACATCAACTAGCAGTTAAACAGCATGACCAAAAATCCCTGATCTCAAACCACATTGATAATGAACAATATCAGTTTGATTGGGAAGGAAGAAAAATCACCTGCCATGCCGACAACCGCCATGTGCGTGAATTTATTTGTATTCTACCAAAGGAGCAATTGACAAGCATATTGATCTTGAGCCATTATATGAATGCATAAGAAACCAGAGTATTCGAATACCAATCAACAAGAGAACCAATCAGCTGCTCAGAATTTAAATATAGCTGCAAACAAACAACCAATCACACGACTGACCATACTGTCAGACCTGGAAGCCATCTTTTACTTTTGAGCCTTCAGGCCTGCCACAAATTCTACTGTGTGAAAATAGGAGGAGGGATTGTATGGAGTGAAGATGATATGTAGTCAAAATAACATTCTTTCCAGAAAGTCAAGGCTGTGTTGCCCTGCAGCTATGCTGAGAAGACTGGGGAGGTATCTTCTGTTCTGAAGGGTACCTGATTGGTTTGTGTGATGGACATGTGGGTGATGGGCAAGGACTTGAACTTTCTTTTAGGTGAGGAAAACCTGAAACCAGGACAAGAAAATCCTGCTGATTATGTTACCCAGTCTGGTAATGAAACAGTCAGAAACTAAATTGAAACAAGCTTGGAGAGCAAACCACTGCCAACATCTAAAACCTGAACTACAAGTGTTTTTTATGATTCAAAGCAATTACAATCTCTGCCACTAGTCTATGCACATCTGTTCTGTTGACTGTTTGCAATAGAAGAGCAGCCTTGAATTTAAGCCCTAGGCATGCAGGGACCAACAGCTGTGGGAGGGGGGGGGTTAGTAGGAAAAAAAAGATGATTATGCTGGTCTTTCATTGTGACCTGCACAGGGAGAAGGAAGGTTGAAAGAAGAGATCATCCTTCCTCAGAACAGCCTAGCGCTGACACATTTTGCTGTCTAATGTAGAGTAGTATAACTTCTTCGACTTACGGCCACAATTGAGCCCAAAATTTCTGTTTCTAAGCGAGACAGTTAAGTGACTTGCACCTCAATTTTCGACCTTTTTTTTGCCACCGTGGTTAAGCGAATTGTGTAGTTATTAAGCAAATCTGGCTTCCCCTGTTGACTTTGCTTGTTGGAAGCCAGCTGGGAAGGTTACAAATGGCGATCAGGTGATCCTGGGACAGTGCAACCATCGTGAATACCTGCCAGTTGCCAAGTCCCTGAATTCTGATCTCATGACCAGGAGGCTGCTGCTGTAATGTTCGTTAGGGTGAAAATTGGTCATAAGCCACTTTTTTCAGTGCTGTTGTAACTTTGTACAGTCATTAAACGAATGGATTGTAGGTGAGGACTCCTGAAAGGCAACCTGATTAGCAATTGAATCTTCCTTCTGCACAGTGGGCAACCTCTGTTTCTGCCTAATTCAAAGGACCACCCATTCACAGACCTTGATCTCTATCCTTTCCTCTATCTTACCTCTACCCTTGATCTCTCTATCCTTTCGCTCAAAACTGTCTCTCTTCCTAATATTATTATTATTATTATTATTAATTTAATTTGTATACCGCCCTTCTCCCAGAAGGGACTCAGGGCGGTGAACAGCCAAAATTAAAAAACATACAAATACAAAAGTTAAGATAATTAAAAAAATTAAATAATTGGCTACCCAATTTAAAACCCCAAATCCATAAAATTTAAAATCCCAGTTAAAAACCATTTAGGCTAGGCCGGCTTGATGAAATAAAAACGTCTTCAGGGCTTTACGGAAGGTCCGGAGGTCCGGGATCAATCGTATTCCGGGAGGCAGCTCATTCCACAGGGCGGGTGCCTTCCACAGAGAAGGCTCGCCCCCTGGGGGCTGCCAGCCAACATTGCCTGACCGATGGCACCCCGAGGAGGCCCTCTCTGTGAGAGCGTATTGGCCGGTGGGAGGTTATCGGTAGCAGCAGGCGGTCTCGCAAATACCCTGGCCCTAAGCCATGGAGCGCTTTAAAGATGAGAACCAACACCTTAAAGCGCACCCGGAAGACCACCGGGAGCCAATGCAGCTCGCGCAGGAGAGGTGTTACGTGGGAGCGCCACGTCGCTCCCATAATCACCCGCGCGGCCGCATTCTGCACCAGCTGGAGCCTCCGGGTGCTCCTCAGGGGGAGCCCCATATAGAGAGCGTTACAGTAGTCCAGGCGTGACGTAACCAAGGCATGAGTGACTGTGCACAAGGAGTCCCGATCCAGAAAGGGGCGCAACTGGCGTATCAGGCGAACCTGATAAAAAGCCCCCCTGGCCACGGCCGTCATATGCTCTTCTAAAGACAGCCGTGTGTCCAGGAGGACGCCCAAGTTGCGAGCCCCCTCTGTGGGGGTCAGTGACTCACCCCCAATAGCCAGCGATGGCACCAGCTGGCTATACCGGGACGCCGGCATCCACAGCCACTCGGTCTTGGAAGGGTTGAGCCGAAGCCTGTTCCTCCCCATCCAGACCCGCACAGCCTCCAGACACTGGGACATCACTTCGAGGGCATCATTGGGGTGGTCTGGGGTGGAAATGTACAGCTGAGTGTCATCAGCGTACAGATGGCATCGCACCCCAAAACCACGGATGATCTCACCCAGCGGCTTCACATAAATGTTGAACAGGAGTGGTGAGAGGACCGACCCTTGCGGCACCCCGCAAGCAAGGTGCCTCGAGGTCGACCTCTGCCCCCCTGCCAACACAGACTGCGACCGGTCAGAGAGAAAGGAGGAGAACCACCGCAGCACGGTGCCTTCCAGAACAGAGGAGCAACCCCTGTCTCGAGCCCTCCAGAGATCATCCACCAATGCGACCAATGCCGTCTCCGTGCTGTACCCAGGCCTGAAGCCGGACTGGCATGGATCTAGATAAACGGTTTCATCCAGGAACTGTGGGAGCTGTCGCGCAACCACACTCTCCACAACCTTCGCAACAAAGCGAAGGTTGGAGACCGGACGATAGTTTGCCAAAACGGCTGGGTCCAGAGAAGGCTTCTTGAGGAGGGGCCTCACCACCGCCTCTTTCAAGGCGGGAGGCAAGAAACCCTCTCTCAAAGAAGCATTTATGATCCTCTGGAGCCAGCCTCGTGTTACCTCCCGGGTGGCCAGTACCAGCCAGGAGGGGCACGGGTCCAATAAACATGTGGTTGTGTTTAGCCTCCCCAGGATCCTGTCCACGTCCTCAGGAGTCACAGGGTCGAACTCATCCCAGATAACATTCTCAAGACCAGCCTCAGTCATCCCACCGGGATCTACCCAGTCAGAGTCCAAGCCTTCCCGAATCTGAGCGATTTTATCGTGCAGATACTGTGCAAAATCCTCAGCCTGCCCTTGTAAGGGGTCTTCCCGCGCTCCCTGATGTAGGAGGGAGCGAGTCACCCTAAACAAGGCGGCTGGGCAGTTATCTGCCGATGCAATAAGAGCGGAAAAGTGGTTACGCTTTGCCGCTTTTATCGCCACTAGATAGGTCTTAATATGAGACCTAACTAGTGTTCGGTCGGATTCGGAGCGACTGGCCCTCCAACCACTCTCTAGGCGTCTTTTCCGGCGCTTCATCCCCCTCAGCTCCTCGGAAAACCAAGGGGCCGGGCAGGTTCGGCGTCGGGTCAGAGGCCGCAAAGGCACGACTCGGTCCAGAGCACCGGCGGCTGTCCTATCCCAGGCAGCCACCAGATCTTCAGCCGAGTCATGAGCCAGAGTTTCAGGAACTGGCCCAAGCTCCCTCTGGAACCTATCAGGATCCATCAGGCGCCTGGGGCGGAACCACCTGGTCGGTTCCGCCTCCCTGCAGTGGGGTGCAGTGGTCGAAAGGTCCAGTCTCAGGAGAGAATGGTCCGACCATGACAGGGGTTCAATAACTATATCCCCTATATCAAGACCACTCCGCCACTGACCAGAGATAAAAACCAAGTCCAGAGTGTGTCCTCCCACGTGAGTGGGGCCATGAATTAATTGTGTCAGGTCCATGGCTGTCATGGAAGCCATAAACTCCCGAGCCATCCCAGACGCCTCACCGGTAGATGGCAGGTTGAAATCCCCCATGACCAAAAGTCTGGGGGTATCAACCGCCACCCCAGCAATAACATTGAGAAGCTCGGGCAGGGCCGCTGTCACGTGGCAGGGAGCCAGGTACGCGATCAGCAGGCCCACCTGCATCCCATGGCCCCACTTCACCAGGAGAGACTCACATCCGGCTATCTGAGGTACAGTGGCCTCCCTCGGATCAAGACCTTCCTTTATAACGACCGCCACCCCCCCCCACCCCTGCCCTGGGCCCTTGGCTGCCAGCAGAACTAGCAGCAGAGTCAGACGAGGAGGAGGTGGAGGAAGAGCCTGGGCCAGCTTCGGAACCTTTGGAAGGCTCTGATAGGAAAACAGCATCAGAGACAGAGGAAGAGCTGGGGCCTTCCGTCCTCCCTCAGGTGGAGAGGCACCTGTCTTCAGGGCCTAAATTGAGTGAGGGAGAGGAACAAATGGAGCCCATCCCAGATGCACATATGGAGAGCAACGGAAGGCAATAAGCCGGCTCTCAGGGAAAGAAGTCGTAGATACTAGTCAGCTCTTCCCTGGCTGGGAAATAAATAGTAGGGATTTGGGAGTGGCCAGTTATCACAGAAAATTGTTCGTTTTCTACTATGCAACAAACAATTCGGATTCCTTGGCCAGTACCAGTTTTGTTGGGACTAATTATGTTTGAATTTTGTTTATTTGTGTGAATAAAAGACTGTTCCTGCCCGGTTGTGTTTTACTCATGAGTATGCAGCTTATCATTACTTGAGAAGGCTGGGTCAGAACAATAGTCAGGTTGATCTTGACCTCTTCCCTTGGGCATCCGACATAGGAATACATCTCTGTGACTCTCTTCTGCCTGCTCTCAGCAGAGCATTAACATTTTTTTTTTTGCCTGATTGACACATTTCAGCACCAATTTACAAGGCGTCACTATAATACCGAGCATTTGTACCCGTAAATTGAAATGAATTATATTTGAATTGTATCCGCTTGTGTATCGTTCTGTGTATACAGCTATTCATTGTAAGGCAAACATAGCTTTATTTTCACACTTGTCATGGTAATTTCCTGCTGGGTAAATATTGACATATGCAATATAGTGCATTTGGAAGTGTTTGTATAAACACAGAATCGCATTGCCTGAAAGCCGAGGAGGGGAAGAAAATCAATCTTTGTAAACTACAAGATCCCTACATTTGAATAAGAGGACAAAAGACAAGAGAATCTCTGTAGTGCAAAGAGAAATATTTTTATCTACAAAAGATCTAGGAGTTCTGAGATGACTGATTTTCCTGGTTGGGTTGGTAGAGGAAGAAGAGCAAATGATTTTGATAACAATAGCACTTAGATTTGCATACCGTTTCATGGTGCTTTACAGCCCTCTCTAAGCGGTTTACAGAGTCAGCATCTTGCCCGCAACAACAATCTGGGTCCTCATTTTGTCCACCTCGGAAGGATGGAAGGCTGAGTCAACCTTGAACGTGATGAGATTCAATCTGCCAAATTGCAGGCAGCCGGCAGTCAGCAGAAGTAGCCCATAGCACTGCATTCTAACCACTGTGCCACCGCGGGTCTATGATGCATCTATTTTGATGCATTATAACAAAGCAGCATGTTTTTTTTAGTATCCAGGATGAGTAGTTGCTGATTTCTGAGAAAACGTGAATTATTTTGGAGGGCTTTTTCTTAAGTCAGTATTTAACACCAGTTTTTCCTTGTCCTCTCCCCACACCCCCCAAAGAAGAACCAGCTCTTCTTATTATTTTAGTTTCCACCAGTTTTCTTTTCTGGGTGGTTGTAATTACAGTACTTTTGTCATTAGTTTTTAGTTTGGTTGTTTCAAGCAACTTTAGGCAATCTGTCTTGAAATGGCGTTGCAACCTGAGGTTCCTAAAAGCGAAGGGCACAGTCTTCATTTTACAGGTAGTCCTTGACTTAAACTATTCGTTTAGTGACCAGTTGAAGTTACAATGGCACTGAAAAAAGTGACTTACGACCATTTTTCATACTTAGGACCGTTGCAGCATCCCCGTGGTGATCAAAATTCAGATGCTTGGTTACTGACTCTTATTTATAACAGATTGCAGTGTCCCAGGGTCATGTGAACACTTTTTGCCACCTTTTCACAAGTAAAGTCAGTGGGGGAGCCGGATTCATTTAACAACTGTGTTACTAACTTAACAACTGCAGTGATTCACTTAATACCTGTGACAAGAAAGGTCATAAAATGGGACAAAATTCACTTACCAACTACCTTGATTAGCAACAGAAACTTTGGGCTCAATTGTGGTCGTAAGTCGAGGACTATCTGTATTTGTTTCCCTAGGACAGAGGTGGGCAAATGTGGCTCTTTTACAACCTGTGGACTTCAACTCCTTGGCTGTCTCAGGAATTCTGGGAGTTGAAGTCCACAGGTTCTAAAAGAGCGACATTTGCCCTCCCCTGCCCTAGGGAATCGTTTTTAAAAGTGGGAATAGGATATTTCTAGAATATAAATTATCCCAGTTCTACACAAAATATCCAAAGTTATGCTGGAGGTATAAGATAGGTTTTTTTGTGTGTAACTGTTAGCAGAAACAGAGACATTTGCCTCTGTTCAATCCTTACCTTTATTTTTAACAGAGAGAAAATGTCCTGCCAAAGGCAGCCATTTTGCTTTTAATTCTCACTGGTACAATCTCAGGATGCTAGGCAGTACAAATGCAGCCTATGAGCCTTTGATAGCAAGCCCCCTGATTTAAAGACTTGATTGCATTTTCTAATGCAACAGCTCCTAGCTTTTGGGGCACCAGGACCAGTTCCGTGGAGAGAGGTTTTTCCGCAAAGCAGAGGGGGTGCGGTTTTGTGTGCTGCCTGCATCCTGCAGATGGGGCTTCGTTTGTTTGCGTGGACTAGTCCATGCCAGTCCATGGACCGGGGGTTAGGGACTCCTGCTCTAGTGAAATGTAAGCCTCATCTATGAATGACAAAAGGAGGAGCCAATCCCTTCTGCTGCAAGGCAGACCCTAGAAAAAGCAGGTGTTAGTTGCAGAAATAAGCTTTTATTATTATTTTAAGAAAAGGACTTACAAGTGTAAGCAATTTTGTATTCTAAAAAACTTCTGAACATATCTGGTCATTTTGTAAAAAAAAAAAAAAATACATGTACATGCGGCATAAACTTGCCATACAGTTAGAAGTGCTACAGGATTTTATTGCACCTTGATGTCATTGAGACAATTCTGCCAGGGGTGGGTTCTACTTACCTTTACCAGCAGTTCGCATCGCGCCCGCATGCACGCTCTTCTGCTCATGTGCAGATCACCTATGATGATGTCCGGGTCAGTGGATGGAGCCTCCCGCCAGTTTTACTACCAGTTCTTGCGAACCCGTCTGAATCGGGGGGCAACCCACCACTGAATTCTGCCCAGAAAGAACACAAATGAGCAGGCTTGTTTAACTCTTAACTTGTGTTAAGAATTCATGTGTGTTTGTTTGTGTGTGAATCAATTAAGGAAGAAAAATGAGATGTACTTGAATAGATGTAATCTGTCTGAAGGGCTGTTCAAATCTTAATGTGGATAAGGAGTTGTCGGAAGGCATTAACAGGCAAGTGATGGCAGTCTACATCCATGTGTGAAATCTGAACACACACAATGAAATGCATCATTCAAAGAAAATTCAGAAATAGCTCTAAGCAGGTGATGGATTCAAAACTGTGTTGGAAAATGGGCAAGAACGTAGAATATCTACATCTAGCAATTTGAAAACATTGTGGGTGGCTTCATATAGTATAATGACTTTTCTCAGGAATAATTGAATTATTTGTGTACCTGTGTATTCATACACGTACACGCTTACATATGGCTTTAATACCAATGCTCAACATTTAGCCTCTAACCACTCCATGAAGCTGCAATTATGATAATTAGGAAATACCATCATGTCATCAATATAACTTTGGAGGTTGAGCATGAATAAAATATAATTAATGGGAAATATAATTAAAACTTTTTTCCCCTAGAGGAAAAGAGGTAAATACCATCACAGCCAGAGCCTCAATTAATATAACAGCTGTCTTTTGCTCAAGATTGTACAATTATTAACATTAATGAAGAGCACATATCAGGAGGGTGAAATCTAGCGGGATTTTCCAAAGAATGTTTATCATTAATTAATGCTTATACTGTATTTATAATATCACAACCCATGCTTGTACCCACTTGAATTTATTTAAATTTGCAACAAAAGTGAACTCTCCAAGTTGAGCTCAGTTCCTGGTGAATTCATGGACATGAACCTGGCAGCAATTTGAAATTGAACTATTATTGCTTTCTTCTAGGGTAGAATTTGGTTTGGTATGCTTTGAATTCCACTGTAGCCTACAGACCTACAAATCCTTGTAGTTGCCAATTCAGGATTTAATAGGGTATAATTATATTTATTTTTTTTAAAATCAACAAAATCATCTATATCACTGGAGTAAAAATCCTATCATATTTGAATAATCCAAATGTACTGTATTCTGATTTGTCCTAAACTGTAGAATAGAATGGGGGTGGGGGGAGAGATGATAAATTTGGGAGATTGTTTTGGAGCTAAAAACATGAGATTGAGGAAGATGGTGATACTTTCTCTTTTATTACCATGGGATATCTCTTAAATTTCCAAGGCATTCTGCTCCACTGAACATGTCTTGAAATTTATCTATCCTGTGGTGTCACTGGAAAACTCTTTGATGGCAAATTCTTCAGCCAGGTGGAATCTGCCATTCACATAACAAGGAGGAGGCATATTTGGGTGACTTCCCTTCCCTCCTATAACCTTCACATTTCCCCCTAATCTGTTCCAGATGGTCATAGGACATTTTAGAATGGTGTGGGAGATAGCATGAAAGGCTGCAGGTGGAAGGGCAATTTTATCATTTTTAGGACTTGCCAGAAAATCTGATTCCAGGGATTAAACACACACACACACCTGCACATGCATATACACAGGCGCAGGCACAGGCGCACACATGTTGGAGTAAAAAGGTCATTCTTTAGCAGTGTGACATTCCTAAAGAATGACCTTAGTGTGACACCAATTAGATTTATCTCTCTAGCATCATAATATTCTAAAAACATCTGTAGACAGATTCAATGCTTATACCCCACATGCCTTGAAGGGCTGTAATTGGCCATATTTTACCCCTTAATAAAAAGAATGTAAAGTTATGAAAGATAAAGACATTGTGTTTATCATTTGTAGAGACAGCACTGAGGCCTGCAACATTAATAATACTTTTGGGTGCGTATTTTGTAATTTGGCTAATGCTTGCAAATAGATCCAAAAAGGCAGTTTACCTAAAACATAATAAAGATTGTCTTACTTTCCATTTAGCATAAGGCATAAGATAATTTTTAATTCCTAAAACCATCTTTGATCTTTGCTTGTTGTCCTTTCTAGAACCATTCATTGCTTTTATTTAAGGTGCATTATTGATGTTCCTAAACATTGTGGTATTTTTGGCTAATTGTAGACCTACCCATTATCAGAAATAGTACAAATGAAAGACCGTGTTCATTTGGTGATATGAAATTGACCGCCTTCCTTATTGACACAGCAAGATCATAAACAGGTGAGAGAAAGAGGAAAACATTAGAAACTATATTAATGACTCAAACAGCTATAGCTAAACCATAATGAATATAAGTAGTCCTTGAATTGCCATTGCTAAGCAAGGTGGTTCTTAACTAAATCACACCCAATTTTATGACTTTTTTTTTGTCATGCTTCTTAAGCAAATCACTGCACTTGTTAAGTGGATCATGAGGTCATTAAGCAAATCTGATTTCCTAAATTGACTTTGCTTGTAGGACAGGGGTGTCAAACTCAAGGCCCATGTGCCAAATCTGGCCCACTGGGTGTTTAGATCTGGCCCGCAAGGGTGACCTGGAAACACTGAAGGACTGGCCCATGGTGCTTCTGCTAGCGAGAACAGACCTCGGGAAGGCTGCCCGCGGCTCTCCCAAGCTCCATTTTCGCTGGCAGAGGGTTGCAGGAGGCCATCACAGCTGAAAACGGACCTCGTGAGGGCTACGAGTGGTCTTCCTGAGTTCCATTTTCACTGGCAGAAGGTTGCAGGAAGCCGTTGCAGCCAAAAACAGAGCTCGAGAGCCAGTTTTCGCTGGAAGAGCGCTCAGGTCACCACAGGCACCCCTGGCACAAGTGATGTCGAGCTGGCCATGCCCACCCTGTTCACGCCTATCCCAGCCTCCCAAGTTCAAACACAACCCTGATGTGTCCCTCAATGAAATCGAGTTTGACACCCCGGTTGTAGAAAGTCAGCTGGAAAGTTCGCAAATAGTAATGACCTCACATGAGCCCAGGATGCCGCAACCATTGTAAATACACATTGGTTGACAAACGTCCAAATTCTGATCACATGACTGTGGGGATGCTGTAATGGTTGTAAGTGTGAGGACCAGTTGTAAATTACATTTTTCAGTGCTGCTGTAATTTTGAGTGGTCACTCAATGAATGTAAGTCAAGGACTATCTGTAATCCTGACAAAACTATTCTCAAGAAAATCAAGTTTAAATTGGTTGCAAGATAAACTCCCTTGAATACTGACATTTTGTTCCCGGATTTCAGAAACTTAACTAAATTTTAACAAGTTGAAGTAACAAAGGATCCAATCTGGGTTGGTCACAGAGACCAGAGGTTTAGTTTTCCGAATTTTTGTTCCAAAGGTGATTTTATGAAAGGCAACTGGACTTTCTTTGTTTTTCCTTGAAGACATTTCTCTTCTTATCCAAGAAGCTTCTAGAACTGAACAAGCTTCTTAGATGAGAAGTGGAATGTCTTCAAGGAAAAACAAAAAAGTCTAGTTGACTTTTGAAAAAGCACCTTTGAGACAACCATGACCTGGGTGACTGAGAATCTCTATAGACTTTAAGTTTTCAGACTCGTGATGGAGCCCGTCCTCAGGGAACTTCTCTCTCACCAGAATGTGAAAGAGAAGTTTTCTGAGGAGTGGCTCCAGAATGACTCTGAAAGCTTGGAAGACTAAGCCTCTGTCCTGGTGACCGATCCAGATTGGATTCTCCAATATTATCTTGGGACACAAATATTTGCCTTCATTTGTGAAGTATCAAAATTTATGGTTGCTTCCCATGAGAAGATTGCAATAGAGTGGTCTCGGAAGGTGAGAGAATTGGAAGATGAGGGAAATTGCCGTAATGGTTCCAGCCCCAGAATCTTTTTAAAGCACATTAAGTACACACTTCCCTTCCTAACCACTTTTGGAAATTGCCTATTAACTGCCTCAAAGAAATTTGATATCTTCAAAGTGGCAAGACTGCAAATACCAATGAGTTCCTTCAGTTCTTAATATAAGAAAATGAAGATGTATCTTTATAATTTTTAAGAGTTTAAAATGAACAGCAGAAAAGCAAGACAGAGCCTTGATAGTACAGTGGTTTGGTGCACCCTGTCATTAACACAGCTGCCTGCAATTTCTGCTGGTTCGAATCTCTCCAAGGCTCAAGGTTGACTCAGCCTTCCATCCTTTCTAAGGTAGGTGAAATGAGGACCCAGTTTGTGGGGGCAATAAGCTGACTTTGTATAAAATATACAAAAGAATGAAGGCTATTGCTTAACGCATTGTAAGCCGCCCTGAGTCTCCGGAGAAGGGCGGCATATAAATCAAATTAAAAAAAAAAAAAAGACAAGGTTTTGACTACAGGAAGTTTTGGATGATTTAGATAATATTGGAATATTGGGTTTTGAATATTAAATCTTTGAAATTAATTTTTAAGAATAAATGCAGTTTTGTGGTAGAATAAAGCTGATTTTGACAGAGACATAACAAGACAAGTAACTTATAATGGCATTCAGCAATATGTTTGAGGAACTGTACTGGGAATTGCAACTAGACTTTCAGTCAATTATATCAGCACAGCTGTGTCTTTTGGGAACCAATCTGTTTCCAACAAAGATGCTACAGAAAAAGATATGCAACAAAATCTACCTGAGGACAACATAAATGAGAATTTAAATAAGAATTTATCATTAGAGATAAAGAAAAAAAAATTGGATGAACTTTAAAAATTAAGAACAAAATAAAAATGACAATCCCAGAAAGCAATTGGATTTTTTTTTTTTTTTGCTGGACTTACAAAAGAGCATGCTTAAAGTACAAAGAAATTTGTAACAAAGATCAATAACCATCTGAATAAATTAAATAACTTATTTTTTTATGTAAAAGGAAGGAATACCAAATTGCTTTATTTGACCAGAGTTCAAATGGAACATGTTGCTATTTTGGATTGTTCTTTCTGAATTTGCTGATATCTGGATTGGAAAAATGTTGTGTATTACTTACATTTACCTAATACAGTGTTTTAACTTCGAGAAGTTTTGTAAACTTGTTCTTTTTAAAGGATTAATTATCCTTCTTTGTTATGAGGAGTTGTTATTTTAGTCTTTTGTTCATATTAGGATATAGGATTACTTTATATTGCTAAATGTAAAATTATTTATAGTCACGAGTTGAGTTATGGAATGTTTATTTCATTGCTGTATGTTGCTATTTGGTGTGGTTTTCTTTGGAATTGTTAGCATTTGGAATAGAAAAAAGCTGTGTATTGGGTCTGTTTACGTTTAACGTGGGGCTTAAGCTTTTTTTCCTACAGTTACTGTAGAAGTAAGAGATATTTGTAAGCTTGTTTTTTTTAAAGAAGAAAAGGTCCCTCTTTGTCATGCTAGTTTTTTGTTTACACTAGAATACCAGGACCACTTTATTCTTTAAAATGTTATTTTGCTTACAGCTAAAAGTTGAGATGTGGAATGTTATTTTAGAGCTCTGTCTGGACTTTTTGCTGATACCTGGATTGAAAAAGACGTTACTTGTTGGATTACCTTTAGTTAAGAGATAAGTTATGAGATGAAAAGTTTTATATTTGTCAATTAGGAGGAAGGAAGAAATTATGAAATTGCTTATTCTAGGTGTGATGAGGGTGGAAGTTGCTTTCTTTTTCTTTTCCCTTTCATATTTTTATACCTTTTTTCCTTTTGTTTTACAGTTTGAATTATATTTACTGTTGTAACTAAATTTTTAATAAAAATATTTAAAAGTTATTAAAATTTTAAATTATTAAAAATATATCACATTGATATCATGCTAATAACCTCATGCATTTTTAGTTGTGCACATCATATTTCAGTGCAGCAGATTTACATGGTGATAGACATCTCCATCACTTTCCAGATTTCACTGAAAATTCAAATGATTTATCATACTTTCTGCTTCTGTAAACATAAGAGATGCCCAATTATTTTAAGTAATTTCTGATTAAGCGTTGTTTATTTCTATAGCTTTTTCCTGATCTTAAACACTTTAAATCATTAAATTAACTTGGACATTGTCATTTTTCTTAGTATCACAGTATATTAATTCCCAGTTGAAGGAATACTCAAGTGCTCGTTGTTGTATTCATCCATTACAAAAAAGAACTCTAAGAACACACTGCTCAGCTCTTGATTGATTGACTGATTGATTGATTACACTGTGGGGAATATAGACTGTCTCTCAGAACTGGGTGGAAGTGTCAGATCCAAATCAATACAAAAATATTAACGTAACCTTTTATTAAATGCTAATCATCTTTGCTGAACTAGGTTGATTTCCCATTGCATCTTACTTTGATAGCCCAGAGATTTTCAAAGATATGATGTGATCATTGCATGGTGCACTTCTCAAAATAGGTCTATACAATTTGCCACAGCTAACTTGCCATGGCCAATTTACCACAACCAACTTGCCATGGCCAATTTACCACAACCAACTTGCCATGGCCAACTTACCACAACCAACTTGCCATGGCCAACTTACTACAACCAACTTGCCATGGTCAACTTGCTGCAGCCAATTCACTGCAGGACAACTCGTCATAGCCAACTCGCTGCGGGACAAGAGTTACATTAATATCAAAGAAATAGTGGAATAGAATCATTAAAGAAAAGTTGCAAAAGGAGGGACTAGAATGAAATGTGAATTGCAAAAATTAAAATGTTTTTTATTTCTTTTAAATAATTAAATAGAGTTGTTAAATTGCCCTGCGGCAAGTTGTTCCATGGTGAGTTGGCCACAGAGGTGGGTTTCAGCAGGTTCTGACCACTCCTGGAGAACCAGTAGCGGAAATTTTGAGTAGTTCAGAGAATCAATAAATATCACCTCTGACTGGCCCCACCCTCGTCTATTCTCTGCCTCCCGAGTCCCAGCTGATTGGGAGGAAATGGGGATTTTGCAGTATCCTTCCCCTGGAGTGGGGAGGAATTTTTTTTTTTAATCTTCTCCGGAGACTCAGGGCGGCTTACAATGCGTTAAGCAATAGCCTTCATTCTTTTGTATATTTTATACAAAGTCAGCTTATTGCCCCCACAAACTGGGTCCTCATTTCACCTACCTTAGAAAGGATGGAAGGCTGAGTCAACCTTGAGCCTTGGAGAGATTCGAACCAGCAGAAATTGCAGGCAGCTGTGTTAATAACAGGGTGCACTAAACCACTGTACTATCAAGGCTCTGGAGAAATGGAGATTTTACAGTATCCTTCCCCTGCCACACCCACCAAGCCATGCCCACCAAGCCACAGTCAAAGAACCAGTAGTAAAAAATTTTGAAACCCAACACTGTTTGGCCATGGCAAGTTGGCCATGGTGATTAGACCATGGTGATTTGGCCATGGTGAGTTGGCCACAGTGACTTGGCTGTGGCAAGTTGTTCCATTCTGACTCAAAACTATTAGAGTAGTAGTTTCCTAAGTCTTGATAGCCTTCTAAGCTTCAGTATGGCTGCATTGATGAGACAACTTTTTATTTATTTATTTAAATTTATATACCGCCCTTCTCCCGAAGGACTCAGGGCGATGTACAGCCAAAGATAAAAACATAAAAATATAAAATTTAAAACAATTTAAAAGCAAATTAAACAAATTTGGCCCATATTTAATTAAAAACTTAATTTGACACTTTGAGACTATTAAAGGCTATAGAGAGCATCTCTGGCTTTTCCAAGAATAATAGTTAGCTTTACTGGGTTGCTGTCAATAGCTCTCATATAAAGGAAAGCTGTTTTCTACATGCTTTTCAGTATTCTGGGCATTTGGATAACAATATGCTGCTTGCAACAGGTAGTCCTCAATTTATAACCATTCGTTTAGTGACTGTTTGACATTACAATGGAACATTGAGAAAGATGACTTATGACCATTTTTCACACTCATGACCATTGCAGCATCCCCATAGTCACATGATCAAAATGGTTCTCTTGGCAACTGGTTCATATTTATGGGACAATTGCAGCGTCCCGATATCATATGATCACCTTTTGCAAACTTCTAACAAGCGAAGTGGGGAAGCCAGATTCACTTAACAACCATGTTACTAACTTAACAACTGCAATGATTCATTTAACAATTCTGATAAGAAAGTTCATAAAATGAGGCAAAACTTATTTAACAACTGTCTCATTCAGCAACAGAAATTTTGGGTTCAATTGTGCTCATACGTCGAGGTCTATCCTTATACTGTATATTAAAATCAAATCAAAATGACATCAAAAATTTATAACCAAAATAATTGTAGGGACGTGACATATTTCTTATGCTGAATCAACACTATCTGAGTTTTCTAGTATAAATAACAAATGATGAATTATAACACACTAGAAATCATGGGAAGGTGTCATCATCCCTACCATTGACTAGGCAGGATGCAGCATCTGGAAAATCTGCCATCCAGGAAATTGGTATTTTTCTGATATTGTTATTTTTGTTGTGAACCAAAGAGAGTATTGGAGACCTCTTCTATGCAAAGACTACACATTTCTTCTGAAATATCTACTTGATGTTTCCCTATCAGTAAAATATATAATGAACAGTCCACATGTCAATGCATGTGGACATCTACCCAATCTGTCTCAATAGATTAGCAATATTTCCAATTATCCACTATAATTAATACAAATGAACTGGAAAAAATGGAGGGGAGGGGTCAAAAGGATGAATAACAATGGTAGGCATTAAGGACTAAATGATTCTGAAATATTTTGTCAATTATCAATTAAATACCTCTCAGCAATACAAATCATCCTCCTGTCTTATTCTTCCATTTTTTTTCAGCATGGATGGTCAGTTACTTAGGAACTTACAAATATCCTGTTGTTTTTAGAGCATAACACTAAGAAGGTATTGCCTCTCCAGGCAGCTCTATCCAACCTATATCAAGAAAATCAATGCCATGGATTCTTTGAACAAGCCTAGTTTTCTAAAGCTTTCATTCCAGCTAAACACTGGTTCAATGCAGCCTTATGAAACTTAAGGCTGATATTAGCCCTTCATCCACATTTGTGCTTTTTCAAAGACCTTTACCAGGTTTCATATCTGTTGGCTTCTGCAACATCAAGAAATCTGAAATTGGTCATTGCAGTATGTGCTGTGGCTAAGAATCTTTACAAAAGGTTAGTCACATAAATGAAGTTTTCAGTTAGATGAAGAAGTCTATAATTCAACCTCCTCTTTCTGGAAGTATTGGTGATTTCTCCCATTGGGATCAAACCATGTGTGAATTTTTACTAAGTCTTTAAATATTGTAGTTTAAGAACACAAAAGAAAAAAACTGGATGCTAGAAGACTTTGGTCAAAGAACAAAGTCCTCTCGTTAGTTTATGTGAAATTGCTATTGATTCCTTGTTTATAAACAAATCTCTTGGCTGGTTTTTCAGTTACATTTGTATGCATTTATTTTGTTTTTCCAGTTCTCTGCAAATGGAAATGGCATTTGAAGTGCAAAGGAAGAATAAAAGCATACCTATCGCATTCCGTAAGCAGAAGCAACAGCAGGCCATTATTTCTAATGAACATATTTGTTCAAAATGTGCTACCTCCCATATAAGCTCCTCTCATTAATAAGAAGACTTAACTGAAATAAAATCAAGTTGACTTTCCTTGTAGGCATTTCAATTAATTAACTCATTTAAAGAGCATATAACTAAACACAACCATTTGGACCAGTGTAGCTTCTTCAAGTCAAGCTCAATGAAGCATAGACCACAAGATTTCCCAATAGCACCTTGATGACTAATTGGTATATTTTTATCCATTTCTCTTCCACTAAGGTAATTGAATAAAACATGTCTTTACTGCTTAAGGAATGTTTGCGATGCATATAAAAGTAGACTAAGCCATAAAAAGGAGAGCCAGTTCAATGTAGTGGTTAAGGCATCAGGCTAGAAACTAGAAGACTGGGAATAGTAGACCTGCACAAAGCCAGATGGGTGACCTAGGACTAGTTATTTTCTCTCATCCCCCAGGAAGGAGGCAATGGCAAGAAAACTGCAGGGACTTGTCCAGGCCATCTCTTTTTCAAGTTTTGCTTCCTGAAATTCTCAATGACATCCTTGAATGTTTTTCTCTAGCCACACTAGAGTTCGACAGATTTTCAAACCACTTATCATTGATAACCTATTTGATCTATGGACCATCTATGAACCAACAAAAATGCCTTCCTTAATCTTGGAATCAGTTATTCTTGGAAACATCTGTCTCAAATAATGAAAACCTTCACCATCCTTGTTCATCGCTTTCATAAAATTTGACATAAGTTTGAGTTTTATGTGAAGCAGAGGCAAAAATAGCTTTGTCAAGTCAACAAGTGGTTCATGTTCTTCTGTCCTAGAACCAAATTCTTTCAGAGTAGCCATTTCTTTTTTAATGTAACATGACTCTCATGCACGGCTGTCCCATTCAGAAAAATAACAACAGTACTTGGTATATTTGAGCTACATTTCAAGCAGCAGAGCCATTACTTTTAGATTTCCACAGATATTGCAGTTATACTAGTCAGGGGTCAGCAACCCATGACTCTGGAGCTGCATGTGGCTTTCTCATTCCTCTGCTGCAGCTCCTTGTCACCGGTCAGCTCCATAATTGATAGGGCTTTTGGTTAGGACAGGTAGAGGAAAAAGGATTCCACGCTAGGAGGAGACTCTATGGTGGGGGGAACCAGACTTTCGGTCAGCATAGGAAAAAGGATGCCATGCTAGGAGGAGACTCTATGGTGGGAGAACCAGACTTCCAGTCGGCAGAGGAAAAAGGACGCCACGCTAGGAGACTCTATGGTGGGGGGAACCAGACTTCCGGTCGGCTCCAGAATTGAACGAGGGGCTTCTGGTTAGGATCTTTGTGGCTCTTTGAGTGTTTAAGGTTGCAGACCCCTGTACTAGGTGTACCAGATGTGCTTCAACAACAGTTCCATATGTGGATGAAGCACATCTGGTCCATATGTTTTCATATGTTTCTTTCATGTATGCAGTATAGCCAAGAGGTACTGAAGTAGGTACATGGCCATTGTGTAAAAACAGAAGATTTCTATAAAGTGGTACATGATAGCTTAAACTAGACCTTATTTTCATGATTAGCAGCCAAACATCTGTAAGGGCACCCTCAAAAGGGTTCAGGAAGCAAAATCTTTGTTGTCCAATGGAATCAGATATGATTGAACAGAAGGGGGGGAAAGTCATAATAAGTTTGTTGTGAAATTAAATGAATATCATATAAATCTTTGGCAACTTAATTGTGTTACCACAGCAGAATAAATGCTGTTTGCGATTCCTTCTGACATGCTTCTGGCAAGATTATTCTAGCCTTTTTTGCCAGGTAGGAAAATTCCCAATCCTGCATACTGGCAGTCTGAAATCTTTTAACCACCTCAAGTCTTATTCCAAGGAAAGAGTTCCAGAATAGCTTCCTCAGTTTGGCACCTTCAATTCTGACTGGGAATTCTGGGAGTTGCAGGCTCAAAGTATCTGGAGAATAGTAGACTGGGAGCAAAAATATACACAGAATAAAAAATAATGTATTGCAAGCTCAAAGCCAAAGTGTGTCACTCTGAATACTGTGTCAGAATTTTTCACATTTCCTGTGTCCCGACAGATCAAATCTCAGCCTTGTAAGTGTTCCATGTCCTGATGCAGCAAAATTCGAAAGGAATGTTTTGCCACAGGAAACAATGAAAACTTGAAAGAAAGCATTTATTTTAATGGGTTTCATCCCAAGTAGATGTGACAGCAATCGATGTGGTGTAATTAATTTTAAATTTATTATAATCAACCACCAAAGATTTATGGTACAATATCCCCCCATCTACTGAGAAATTAAAAGGATGAGTTTTAAGTTTTAAAAAATTAAATTGTCCATGGAAAACAATAGAAGCAAAAGAAGGAAGAGGGGATCAGGGAGAAGAGAGGAGGAGGAGAGGGGGGGAGGAGGAGGTATAATCCATAAAGAATAAAGAACATAAAAAGTCACAAAACCTATTTAATAAACTATTGCTGACTTAGTTTTCTGCCTGTATAGCTCAACATAGCTTTAACATTTGTTGTTTGAAACATCAATCTTATAGCACTATTTGTAAGGCATATGCATTGGATGGGACATTTTTGCATTTACAAATCCTGCTGCAAAGCTTGAAGAAGCAACGTATTTGAGTGTTTTGCTACCTGGAAGTTCAGCAATATAACATCAGATGTGAAACTTTCACCAGTTATTTGAATGACTACTTCCTACTGAGCAGAACACCAGTTTTTGTTCTATCTTCTCCCATCTTCAACAAGGGAATCTTTAAGTCTTCCTCACTTCCAGCTATCAAAGTAGTATGATCAGCATTTTCTGAGACTATTGAGATAACACCCAGAAATTCCTAAGTACTTGCACAGGTACAGTATATGTGGTACCTTGCTCAACTGTGAGAGGGATCTTGGAATCCTAATGGACAATCACTTAAATATGAGCCAGCAATGTGCAGCAGCTGCCAAAAAAGCCAACACAGTTCTAGGCTGCATAAACAGAGGGATAGAATCAAAATCACGTGAAGTGTTAATACCATTTTGTAATGCCTTGGTAAGGCCACACTTAAAATACTGCATCAAGTTTTGGTCATCACAATGTAAAAAAGATGTGGAAACTCTAGAAAAAGTGCAGAGAACAGCAACAAAGATGATTAGGGGACTGAAGGCTGAAACATATAAAAAACGGTTGTTGGAACTCGGTATGTCTAGTCTGATGAAAAGAAGGACTAGGGGAGACATGATAGCAGTATTCCCATATCTCAGAGGCTGTCACAAAGAAGAGGGAGTCAAGCTATTTTCCAAAGCACCTGAGGGTAGGACAAGAAGCAATGGATGGAAACTAATCAAAGAGAGAAGCAACTTAGAACTAAGGAGAAATTTCCTGACAGTTAGAACAATTAATCAGTGAAACAACTTGCCTCCAGAAGTTTTGGAAGTTTTTAAAAAGAGATTGAATAACCATTTGTCTGAAGTGGTGTAGGGTATCCTGCCTAAAATGAATTTGTCTGAAGTGGTGTAGGGGGTTGGACTAGAAGACCTCCAAGGTCCCTTCCAACTCTGTTATTCTATTCTAATTGCACATAATGGTGATACATTTTTTTTTATTTGATTTATATGTACGATTTATATTCTCTGGAGACTCAGGGCGGCTTACAATGCGTTGAGCAATAGCCTTCATACATTTGTATATTTATACAAAGTCAGCTTATTGCCCCCACAATCTGGGTCCTCATTTTACCTACCTTAGAAAGAATGGAAGCCTGAGTCAACCTTGAGCCTGGTGAGATTTGACCTTGCAGTAATTGCAGGCAGCAACATAAGGCTAGACAACTACAAGGGTAGTTGTCATGAAAATTCTGGATACTTTGCTCCATTTTCTATAAAGACATCATTTCTGTTATTTTCAACAAGAGGCTGAAAAATATATTCAGCCAATATAGTCAGATTAAAAAAAGAAATAAGAACTTTACAATACAGTTACTAATAAAGAGTCAGGACTCCACGCGGCTTTAAAATACAAAAACAGTACATTGCTTCAGCACAAAGCTGCCATTATTTTTCTGTCATCTAACTTGTTCCACAGTTGTTTGTAAAGTGAGACAGTCAACATAGTTTTCTGAAGAACTACAAGACATTCCATACATATTTGGCCTGACTGTCTAGAGTAGAGTAGCTATTCAGAGAGGAATTGTAACATTTGTGTTTTGGGTACAATCAAATCCGAAAGAGTTTCTACACTTAGTGGATCACCATCTAGGGAGTCATTCTGAAACAACAGTTGCTATTTCCATTGAGTTTCATCCTTTAAACATTTCCAAAGGTATTTGAAATGAGTCAGGAGATGAATTATTGTATTTGGATATTGCAAATGTAATGTTATAAGTAGTACTTGACTTACATCCACAATTGAGCCCAAAATTTTTATTGTTAAGTGCTACATTTGCTAAGTGAGTTTTGCCTTATTTTATGACCTTTCTTGCCAGAGTTGTTAAGTGAATCACTGCAGTTGATAAGTTAGTAACCTTGTTGTTCAGTGAATCTGGCTTCCCCATTGTCTTTGCATGTCAAAAGGTAACAAAAGGGTGATCATGTGACCTTGGGTCACTGCAATGGTCATAAGTATGAACCAGTTGCCAAGCATCTCAATTTTGATCACATGATCATGGGGATGCTACAAAGGTCGTAACTGTGAAAATTGGTCATAAATCACTTTTTTCAGTGCCGTTGTAACTTTGAACAGTCACTAAATGAATTGTTGTAAGTCGAGGACTACCTGTATTTTAAAAAAACTAGCTACTAAGGCATTGCATATGTTGATTTCTGTATTGTGAGCCACCCTGAGTCTTCGGAGAGGGGCGGCATATAAATTGAATTAATTAAATTAAATTAAAAGTAAATTAAAGAATGAAAATCTTGTCCAAACCATTATTTATAATTCCAATGATCATTTGCACTTGAAAAAGACAGTTGTGAATTTTGCATGAGGAAAAAGTCCAGCCAGTGGTGGGATTCAGCCAGTTCGCACCACTTCGGGAGAACCGGTTGTTAACTTTCTGAGCAATTTGGCAATCTGGTTGTTGGAAGAAATCATTAGGGCAGAGAACCGGTTGTTAAATTATTTGAATCCGACCACTGGGTCCAGCCAATGATTACATTGGCAGAGCATACAGTATGACATTTTACTGTTTTCTGTTGAATAGGGTCATTGCAATTAATAGTTTCAGCACCAACAGTGCCATTATTAATAATGAATGTTTAAAACCAGAACAGGAGAGAAAACTCAGGGGATGCCAAAGCTGTTATC
The DNA here is from genome assembly GCA_022577455.1 of Arizona elegans. Lineage (NCBI taxonomy): Eukaryota > Metazoa > Chordata > Lepidosauria > Squamata > Colubridae > Arizona > Arizona elegans. Next base: position 112,612,414 of record JAKOOJ010000001.1, read on the forward strand.
TTCCCAACACAATGTGAATTTTTTCAGATCAGCAGCAGAAGTGATGTTATTTGTAAATATTGTTTAACACACATTCATAACAACTTACTTGATTCCATTTACAACTTACTTGAACAACTTACCATATCTTTTAGAATATAAGAAGCACCGGAGTATAAGTCGCACCTACCTTTTTTGGTGAGGAAACAAAGAAAAAGAAATCTCTGTCTGCCTGTGTCTCTGAGCAATTTTGCCTCCTTGCAGCAAACAGCACAGCCTGCTTTACTTTCAGTTTCGTTTTCAGCATAGCTTGATTAACACAAGGGAAAAAAAATCTGCTTCAGCAATTTTCTTGCCTGCAGCAGAGCCCTGCACAAAACAGCTGAGAGCAAATCAGCTGAGAGTCGGGAGGCCAATCCAATCAACTTGTGTTAATAGGCTGTGCTGAAGCTGAAAGGAACTGTTTTTTTCTTGCTGTTTGCTTGCAAGGAGGTAAGTGCTGCAAGGCAGAGGCCAAAGGATGGGGGTCAGTGGGTGGGCGGGCTACATTTGGTGTATAAGACACACCTAAATTTTCATCCCCTTTTGGGGGGGGAAAGGTGCGTCTTATACTCCAAAAAATACAGTACTTATATACCTTGAATTTATTCCCTATAACAGATAAGTGGCAATTTTTTACTGCGATCTTCTGTAATATTTCTGGGAATGTCTTCAGTATTGTACAAAATCAGAATCTGGGAATATCTTCAATATTATACATATACATATTCATAAAGTATTATTTAAATATGACAAGGTATGTTATATGCAAAAGTTCCAAGAAGTAATCATAGTTAAATGAAAGGAAGCGTGCTGATAGAAGAAGAATATTTCTAGCTCAGGGTTGACCTGTGGGGTCCTTGGTATTTTCTGACTTTCGTTGCTTAGTTGCAGGCATTTCATTACCAAACAAGATAACATCATCAGTGTTAGAAATATGTACAATTGGGTCTCATTTTACAGTATATACTAGTGTCTTGTCCTGTTGGTGTTGGTGGGAGTGATCTTGGTGGTTTCCTTGATTAGGCTGTTGATTACTGTTGGCTTATTTGTCTGCATTGGTAATTCCTTTTTGGGGGTATTGTTTACTTCTGGATTGTTGCTCTAGTGTTAATTTTGGTGTTAATCTCTATTCATCTGGATGTTAATTGCTTGAGGGAGTAATTTTGCTAATTCTGGGTTTATGGATATCAAGAGTTCCAGCACTGGAACATCAAATGACCATGATTTCATCTTTATCTATGACTGGTTCTTTGGTTCTTTGGAGGCACTATAGTGGGGAATTGATGGAGCATCTGCTTCACTCTGTTCAAACTTTTTTTATCAGTTCCTTAGCAACATTGTAGTTTGAGGTCTCTGGTAATGATACAATTGGAGAGAGAGTTGTGATAAAAAATAATGCACATATATTTATACACTTACATATAAAACCCAAGTCACATAGGGCCCATACAATTTGAATTGTTCTCTAAGCATGACATACAAGGTGGTTAACAGAATGTCCTTTTTGAATCATAATAATTGCACTGCATTAACTTAAAACTACGGTGTTCTTAGTATTATCACTTGGGAACCTTTTGTAAAAACAAATATTTATCCAGATACATAATGAGCAAAGATCTTCTTAACCCAATATTAGGATCATGTAGCTTGCATAGGAAATGGAACCGCTTTCATTCAAAAGAGCACGTGTGCACAACACTTTCACTGTAATCCATATCCAACGTTACATGCATACAACAACATCTTTTGTTTTCTTGAAATTGTATCGCGTCGGAATAGATCTGCATTGCAGTAGCAAGAAGAATTAGATATAGTCATCGGTTAACATAAAAAGCAGATATCCTACATTACTGCAAAATATGGGTGTGAGAGCTGTCATAGCTCTATTCATCCTAGGATTTAGAAATATTTGATTGTACAGCCAAACTGTCTCCATCACAGTTTTGTTATGTCCAAAACTCCATTGCCTGAGAGATCATAATTTGTGTTTTACAACAATGTGCAGAAAAGAGCAGATTCCAATGGTCGACTACAATTATTCATGCTAGCTTATCCCCTTTCCTCTCTAGTTCTGGACTCATTTATCTTATTTATTGGGTTGTTGAAATGCCAGTCCATGCAGAGTTTCTGCACTTCTCTCTATGGAATCTATAAATTAGATACCATTCCTTCCTGAGTAAGCTCATTTTTAAACACTCAGAAATGTTTGTTTTTGGTATACAAGCCAGAGCAGGGTTAACAAAACACACTCTGCCAGTGCTTTGTTTATTGCAATATAAAACACCGTTAAGTGGGGAATAAATTGCCATTCAAACATATGCACTCTGAAATCTGATACAGCTATCGTATTTTCATAAAGGGTTTGTGCAAATTGTATCACAGGCAGCAGTTTGCCAGCATGCCATGTTCATATAATATCGTATAATTTTTGTCTCACTCAGATGTCAGAACACTTCAAATTCCATTTAGAAATAACTCATCTGTTTTGCTCAGTTACATATAGTTCTATTAGTTTATTGAAGTCTAACAAAGAAAACAGAGGCAATGAGTCAAAGCTGCATTTCTAAAAAAACAAATATTAAGGCAAATATAACTTCTGATCTCTAAATAATTTTAATGTCATGTTCTTTTATAGAATCTCATAACTATTATGAAAATAGCTTATGAGAAGATCAAAAAAATGTTAGAACTGCTCTCATATTAGATCCAAAGGTTTACAAGGTAAAGGATAAACATTACACAAATTATGAGTATTTTTCAAGTTAATATTAGGTATGTCTTAACATTCATTTTTATTTTATTTTGTTTGTGCCTTTGAATAAATTTTTAACTCCTGCCAATTGCCTGGACAACTTTCTGCAGTTTGCTTGGCAAGACATGGAAGTGGTTTGCCCCTGCCTGCTTCCTCTGGCTTCATGTCTCAGTTGGGACTAGAACTCACCGTCTCCTGATTTCTAGCCTCACACTGGCTCTTTAACATTCAATTTAACATTCCATAATGAACAAGAAAACTACAATGTTCTTTTCAAATTAATCCCAGCATTCAGTTTTTATTAATCAAATTTCATAGATTGACTTTCATAATCTTAAATTAAGTTATTATAACATTATAGTCTTCCTCATGTCTATAACATGAAATCAGCTGGAATGGTCCCTCTATTTCTATAAGCATTCCTGTCTGGATTAATGCATGTCTGGATTAATGCATAAAGTTTTTAAGGGTACTATAATCAGTTGCTGAATGTAAATTAGCCTTTTACAGAAAGTATGACTCTTGTGATAATTTTATTTATTTACTTGGCATATTTACACCTGATACAATCACAAGCTCTTTAGTTTAGGAAAACACTAAGGCATTCAAGACTTAAATGTCAGGGTATCTACATCATATCAAGCCATCGTGGTCTAGTTTTCCAAGTTGCAAAGACTAGTTTCATTAAGTTAGTACCAAATAAGGCATGTTATAGTTTAATACCAAATTAAAATGTGAACTTCCTATCTGTCAGCCTGCCTTACAAGCATTCTGACACATATCTAAATAACTAGATTGATCCATGAGTAAGTTTAATTACTACTATAGAATTGCTGCACACTAAGAGCTGGAAACTAAGAGCTGGAAGCTATTCATGAAAAGTGAAGCATGCCAATTTCTTTTCTTTTTTTTTCCCCTGATCAAAATTCAAATTTTTAATTTTTGACCTAAAAATGGGAGAAGGAAGAAAAACCTCTATTTGCCCATCAAAATAAAACTGCAGTTTAGAGATTATAAAGTTGGAGATTATAAAGTAGTATGTGGAAAGCGTTAAACAATTTATTTCCAAGATTGTAGGGCAAAGCAAAAACAATTTTTATAAACTGTTCAAAATATTCAAGTTCATTCACAGATGTTCCACACATACATCAACCACTAAACTAAGATGTAAGAGGTGAGCTCTTTTTCCTAAATAACAGAACTCCAAAATAATAGAGTTGGAATTGGAGTTGGACCTAGTCCCTACTCAAGCAAGAGACCCTATACCAGTGATGACTAACCTTTTCTGGACTGAGTGCCCAAAGCGTGTGTGAGTGCGTGCGAATGTGCGCGTGTATGCCTAATCCCCCAAAATGCAATGCACGCATGCACCCCATGCATGCGCCCCACCCTGTGCATGCACCCCACCCCCACACATGTGTGCGCAGCCCCCTGCATGCACCCTGCCCCCCCACATGCATGTGCAGGCCCCCCACACACACACACTGCCCCTGCGCATGCACGGCAATACCCAAAGACCAGCTGGCCGGCAAGAGGCACACGCACATTCGCACCAGAGCTGAACTGGGGCAACAGCTCATGTGCCATCCCAAAGGGTACTGTGTGCCACCTCTGGCATGCATGCCATAGGTTCATCATCACAGCCCTATACCATTCTGGACAAATGGTTGTTCATTTCTCCTTAAAAATCTCCAGTGATGGAGCACCCACAACAAGACAACTTGTTTCACTGATTAGTTGTTCTATCTGTTAGGAAATTTCTCCTTAGTTCTAGGTTGGTTCTCTCCAGGGGTGAAATGTTCCCGGTTCAGACTGGATCACCCGATCCGGTAGCGATGGCGGCAGGTGGTTCGGAGAACCAGTAGCAAAAATCCCTGCGTCCCCCCACCCCCACCATGCCCAGATGAGCCGCAAGATCATCAAAGGCTTTATTTTTTTACTTTTAAAAGCATTTTTTCTACAACCTCTTCCGATGAAAAAATGCTTTTAAAAGTAAAAAAAAAGCCTCTGATGATTGTGCGGCTTAGCTGGGATCATCAGAGGCTTTTCAAAGCATTTTTTTCTGCAACCTCTTGGCTGAAGAGGTGGTAAAAAAATGCTTTGAAAAGTCTCTGACAATCCCAGCTGAGTTGCCTGATTGGCAGAGGCTTTTCAAAGCATTAGAAAAAATGGTTTGAAAAGTTAAAAAAAAAAGTTGGCCACGCCCACCCAGTCACATTACCCCCCTCAAGCCACGGCCACAGAACCAGTAGTAACGAATTTTACATTTCACCCCTGGTTCTCTCCTTAACTAGTTTCCATCTATTCCTTCTTGTTCTGCCTTTGACTCCCTATTCTTTGTGGCAGCCCCTTGGAAGACTGCTATCATGTCACCCCTAGTCTTTCTTTTCATTAAACTAGACCAGTGATGGCTAACCTTTTTGCCATCGCATGCCAAAAGCGGGGGGAGCACGGTGGGGTCACATGCAAGTGTGCCCACATCCATAATTCTATATGCCCCACCCCCCGTGCTCCCCCCACTTTTGGCTCAGTGGGCCCTGTAGGCCTGTTTTTTTGCTCTCCCCAGGTTCCAGAGGAAAAACAAAAACAACCTTCCCCCCCCCCCACCCCAGAGGCCTTCCAGAGGCCGGAAACAGTGTGTTTCCTGTCTTCTGGTGGGCCCAGAAAGCCCAAAAATCAGCTGGCTGGCACACGCATGCGTGCCGGAGCTGAGCTCGCGTGCCCACCGATATGGCTCTGCGTGCCACCTGTGGCACCCGTGCCATAGGTTCGCCATCACGGAACTAGACAATGCCCAATTCTTGCAATTGTTCTTCATATGTTTTAATCTCCTGTCCCCTAATTACAGAAACTGCCTGGAATGAGAGAAATTGTGTAAGGGAACATCTATGCCAGTAGCAATTCTGTTTTTACTGCTGAGGTCTTGGGATCAGGGACTCTTCTTGTCTTGTTTCAGTGTAACCAGCAGTTAACCCCTTTCAAGCTGGTTGGCCAGCAGGAGGGATGGCCTATCTTAGCTCCAGTAAAAGGCAGGGGTGAAATCCAAAATTTTTCCCTACCGCTTCTATGGGCGTCGCTTGGTGGGCGTGGCAGTAGAAGGATATTGTAAAATCTCTATTCCCACCTCACTCCAGGGGAAGGATACTCAGCCACCCTGAGTCTCTGGAGAAAGGTGGCATATAAATTAAACTAATAAAAAAAAACTGCAAAATCTCCATTCCCTCCCCACTCCAGCCAGAGGTGATATTTGTTGGTTCTCTGAACTTCTCAACATTTCCGCTACCGGTTCTCCAGAACTTGTCAGAACCTGATGGATTTCACCCCTGGTATGAGGGGTACAAAGTTGCCAGGAGAAGGTGCCCAGGCCACGTAGCACAATCCTTTAAGAGAGTCATAGTTATTATCTACATAAATGATGCTGGACAATCAGTTGTAACTCCAACTCTCCCTGCTTAGGGCAACCATTAATCCCTTTTATTTGTATACTTTTTTGTTTCCTTCTCTCTTTGGAGGGAAAAAAAATTCCATGTCATTTTCATAGTCAAATATTTCTTTCCTGATTGCTCTGAAGGTTTAATCCATTTGGACAGAATGGCTCTATTAACAACAACAACAAAAAAAAAAGGATCACTTTGTTTCAAATTGTTGGACTTATTACTAAAATGAGAAAAAAGTATGTGTCTCTTTAAATTTTAGAATGTGTCCCAAAACTTCAGTGAGCTGAACAGATGGAGAAAACAACCTGCTACCATCCGATGTTAAGGCAGCCATAGCTCATTTACGTGTCAACTTAGCTAAATTTAATGCATATATACATGAAATTAAGTTCCTACCCTGTATTTAGATTCCTCCCATTAACTGAGGACTTCAGCATTTGCAGTAGCATATTTCCAAGCCAGTCTTTACCTCTTTCCTATAATTTATTCATTTCACTTTATTTTCACTGAAATAATAATAATAATAATAATAATAATAATAATAATAATAATAATAATAATAATCCCCGACTTGTTTCAGGTGAAGGAAAATAAAACCTCAACCAAAATATTACTATAGAATATTTACAGGTTCTCACAACAACAGTACTATGATGCAGGATTTGGACTGATGAGATCTGTTTCCTGTCATAGCAGTACAGTAACTCTGCTTTATGGAAACAGTAATTCTGGTATCAAAAATATTAGGAATTTTACTCTTTCAATGTCATGGCATCAAAGAAAAAAAATCACTTTATAACCTGTCATTTAGCCCTCTGTGTAAATCACTGCACTGCTCATTTATTCCTTTCTTCTTTGGCTCCTTCTTACCCTTGGCAGATAATCCAGGTAAAAAGCAGAACCTGCTTTTCACACTAGAAAGATTCACACTAAAATCACAAGAAATATTGGTTTAGCCATGTACTGTTCAATGTCACAGATTCCTCTTGTCATAAGAATAATTTGGGGTTCCAACTTGAGCCGAGGTTGTGCAAGAATAAATAAAAATGAGATTCAGACAGCTGTGAAGAAAGAAAAATATTTATTCCTAAAAGCAAACAATTTGCTTTTAAGGGCAGCTGCAGAGAAATGGGGTACAGCAACAGACTTTTTACAAGGGAGCTGGACCTGGTACGGAAGTGTCTATGTGCTGATTCTAGCTAGGGTGACACTTGTTTGTGTGTGCATGTGTATGTAAGTATGTTTATCGTGTTTATTTTTGTGAATGTGCAGTTCCGCTGGGAGACCTAATTTAATTAACTCTATTTATGTTTGCAGATCTTATCCTTTGATATGTGGATTAAGTCTGGGTAATTTATTTGGAGGTTTGAGGAAATTTGGGTAAAAGATTTTCCCCGGTTTGCTATTTTTACTTGATTAATTTAGTTTCAGCTTGACTGCCAGTTATCTAGTGGAGATGCTGATTATCAGACCATTGTGGATTCTGTTAATGTTTTAAGGGAAGTTAATGTTTCAAGAATAAAATATATTTTGATATAAAACTTCTCACACTAAATATGCTATTATGTTTTGGGATATTATGATAATGTAGAACAGGAATGGGCAACAGAGAAAGAAATTAAAGGAAGAAATAAGACCAGAAAAAGAAGTGGAAACATGTCTAAAAGCAGTTTACAACGATATCATTCTATCTTCGCAAAGAATATTTGTTTCCACTGTGGCCTTAGATCACTTCCTACATTTCATACCCTTTTATTTTTTAAACTTTAAATTTTTCATCTCTATTTTTTTTCTTTTTTGGAATCTCATAAACTTCATCCAGTCATGACTTCCCTTTCCTCTTGACCCATTCACTCTTCCTTCAAGTAGTTCTGCAGTTCATTCCTCATTCTTTATTCCACATGACCAGGCCTTCTTGACATACTCTGTTCATTGGCCACTCCTTTGTGTACTCAATCCACCCATCCATTGTTGAAGCCATCACTTCTTGTTTACCGTGCACATTTCTGCATCACATCAGTCGCTCTAGGCTAAATATACTTTCATGTTTCTCATGTAACTCACCTCCCGGCTTCCATAGAACAAAGTGGACAGAAGCAGATATTATAAACCGTTGTTTTTGCTTCTTTCCACCAACATTCACTCGTCATAAGGAACTGCATGTTCCTTGTTGTCCCTCTAGAACTTTGCACATTGTAACATGTCTTGATAGATTTTATTTAACCTTTTATTTAACATATCTCTATGTGCCTGGAATCAAAGCTCTCTCAGTGGCTTACGGAGAAAATGTGCGATTCAACACATCCATGGTACAGAATGCACTGCACAAGAATAAAACCATTTTTAAAAAATGAAAAATGGCAATATTTTTCATGGGAGGTAACGAAACCCTACCTATAAATTATCTTACTTGCTCTTCTTTTTCACTATTTGTATGTAACTTGCAATTTTCCAGTCCATTTTTCAACATAATTACCTTAGTATTTGATAAATTGTCAGGTCCATATTCCTTGTTGTGTCATCCAGTCTATCGAACATTGACTGTAAATCATTCAGGTTCTCAGCCAGCAACGATGGCATCATCTGGTTACTTCCCAGGGTGCTAAAGGAATTGGCAGCTGTAATCTCATAACCACGAAGTGGAGAAGTCCTGGAGTACAGGAGAAAAGCCAAAATACAGAAGAAGAGCTGACATTGTTCCAATATTTAAAAAGGGAATGAAGTAGACCATGAAAACCACAGTCTAATAAGATTGACATCAGTACCAATTTCTAAAAATCTATCACCAAGAAGTGGGTTTGTAAGAACTTTAAAAAGAGCAAATTGATTACTATAGTAGCCAGCCTGGATGTGTTCAAAAAATAAATCATGCCAAAGTAAACTTATTGCTTTTTTCTTTTTTTTTCTTTTCTTTTATAAAGTAATTAGTTTATGCTATCAATGTGAGAGACACAGGTAACCATGCCTCTCACAATTCTAAAGTAAACTAAAGAAGTTTAGTTCAAAGCACTTCAAGTTTATTTCATGCAACCTATACACAATAATTTGATCTACTAACAGTCAAGACAAACTGGTGCTAGATAAGAGTCAATGGAATTCATGGAGGGCTAGGCTTAGGTCCCTTGTGGGAGTGAAGCAGAGGTGGTATTCAGCAGGTTCTGACTAGTTCTGGAGAACCAGTAGCGGAAATTTTGAGTAGTTCGGAGAACCGGTAGTAAAAATTCTGACTGGCCCCGCCCCCATCTATTCTCTGCCTCCCAAGTCCCAACTGATTGGGAAGAAATGGGTATTTTGCAGTAACCTTCCCCTGGATTGGGGAGGGAATGGATATTTTACAGTATCCTTCCCCTAGAGTGGGGTGGGAATGGAGATTTTACAGTATCGTTGCCCTGCCACGCCCACAAAGCCACGCCCACAAAGCTACGCCCACATAACCAGTAGTAAAAAATTTTGAATCCCACCACTGGAGTGGAGTGACTCCAAACTACATTTGACCCTGCCCTTGCGCTCAGCCTAGTCATCTCCTACAGAATGCAATCTAGACTTCAGTATGGTATTTGTTAAAGCTGACTATAACTTATAAGTGGGACAATATGAGATACATAGCCCCACAACCAGTCACAATTGATAGACAACCATGCCCAACAAGTGTTCCTTGATGGGTCTATGTCTAGGTAGAGAAAGATATGCAGGAGGTACCTTGGGATTCTCTTCAGGGCCCAGTTGTTCTTTAACATTTTTATATGTGACTTAGACAAGTCACGTATAAGGGATAAAAGGGATGGTCAGCAAATCTGCAGGTGAGACATGATTTGAGGACATGCTGATGTCCTCAGAAGACACAGTTACGGTTCAAAAGGTTCTTTGTAGATATGCACATTGGGCTTTCTTCCAACAAAATGCAGTTTAAAATATAGGGTTCTGCACTTAGGTAGGAAAAATCAAGTACAAAGAAGATAGGATCTAGTGATAATTTATCAAAAGGATTTGGGTTTCCTTTCCTGACTATAGATTAAATATGAGCCAGCAGTTTGTGCAGCCGTCAAAAGAGACAATGCTGCTTTAAGGGGAAGTATAATGCTGAGATCACAGTAAGTTATGGTTGCACGCTGTGCTGCACAGATCAAACCATTCCTGGTATGCTATGTCAAGCTTTGGTTGCCACAGTACAAGAAGGTTATTGAGGAGCTAGGAAGAGTACAGAGCAAAGCAAAGTGAAATATATCTGGCTCCTTTCATTTCTCTTCATCTGGTTTAGTTTTTAATCTTTAATTTTTTTACTGGCCATCTCTGAGCCTATTCCAGTTGCTCTGAATTCTTCTTAGTGTGATCCTCAAAAATGGATTTAGCACTGAAGGCAGGGTCTTACCAAATCAGACTAGAGTGAAATAATTATTTCCCTTGATTTGACCATTATTCTACTAATGCAGCCAAAATTGAATTTGCCTTATGTGAAGGCACTTCTCACAAATTCATTCACTTTAGAAGTATTTGGCCTTGGACAGTAAATAAAATTTGATTGGTTTCCTTTTGCAATCAACTACTCTTCCAAGATCTTTTTCACAAGGACTACTGCCAACCAGGGCCGGATTTTCCTATAGGCTAACTAGGCTTCAGCTTAGGGCCTCAAGATCAAGAGGGGCCTACATTCAAATTGTTAGCAAAATTAAAATTACACTATTCTAAAAACAGTGAACACTAAAACACTGAACTGAAGATAAGGAGAAATTCTACGCATATGACTAATAAACAAACATAAAAACTTAAAAATGGGAGGTGAAAGGGCCTCATAAGTGGAATAGCCTAGGGCCTCTTTTCATCTAAATCCGGCCCTGCTGCCAACCTAGGTGTTCCCTATTCTATATCTGTGCATTTTCATTTTGCTTTTTTAAGTGAAGAACTTTGCACTTATGTCTCTTATATTTTGCTGGGTTATTTTCAGTTGTTCTGAATTTAGCACAGTTGTATGAAAATTACTAGAAACCTGGCTATTTGCCAAGCCTTTAGGATAGAGTGGTTGTGGAACCCCTTTTAACTTGGCTTAGTTTTGCTCTTCTGGTTACCTGTGTTCTCTTTTGCATATATTATTTCTTTCATTTGTAAGTCATCTAGGTGGCCTTGGAATTGGAATAAATAAACACATTTCAAGTTTATTTATGTCTTCTATGATGTCAGCCAAAGCTGTGTTTAAGCAAAAGTTAAATACACTACACCCTAAGGTCTCACAATTTCAAAAATTTTAATACTTTATTTGTTATAGTTTTATATATGAAATAGAGTGTTCATATTTCAAAGTTAATTAAGTCTTCCTGTATGGCTCATATGAACCTCATTAATTGATTAAGATATGCTTTGCTTCTGCAGGCATTCATAGCTTCTGTTCAAAGAGGACTTCCCCACCCAGTACGGGTATATTATGTTTCTTGGCAATATTCTTGCCAAAATCACTTGTAATGCTTCTCTGTTAGCACTTGCAAATAGAGCCTCTACAGCTTCCAACTGCTTTGAGCCTCACCATGCCTCTATCCAGCCCTGATATTAGCTCTCCTACCCAATTTTGTATGTGTAAGATTTGTATTTGATAAGCGTACCCCCTATCTATGCACCCAAATTATTAGTGAAAAATATTGAAGGATAGCCACTGCAGGATCAATCATTTTGGCATCCTTCCTATTGTATTGGTTCCGTTTGCAATTCTACTCCTCTCAATTGTGATATAGTTATGGAATCTATCTCAGTAAGGATCTGTTATTCCTGTTAATCATGCTGGTAGTCCTCACTCACCCAAAGTATTTAAAACTGGAAACTCTGTCACTAAGTGATGCTCTCATAAGGCACAATATTGCAGACACAACAGTCCCCATTGCCATCATTAGGTGAATTCCATGCATTTGCAGCATCCATTTGGTGGAATCCCTAGCTAGACTGGAGGCAGGTGTCAAGAGGAGGCCTGAGACTGGAGTCTTGGCATTACAGGTAGCAGCGGACATCTGACCTCCCCCAGAATCCTTGAAACCTTTATCTTACTATTCTCTCAGTCTGCATTCAGTCTGGTCAGATTCTTGTAACATAGCTGACCAGCAATAAAATTCCTTCTGAGATTCTTCCAGTAGTTCTGATTGTTTTCGCCTGACATTCCTGTGGTCATGTGCTCACCATTTGTGACCTTCTGCTGGCTTCCCCACTGACTTTGTTAGTTGGAAGCTGGCAAAGAAGGTGGCAAAGGGTGATCAAGTGACTGCGGGATGCTGGGACATTGTAACTGCAAACCGGTTGCTGAGCTCCCAAATTGTTATCATGTGACCATGAGAACACTATGGCAACCACCACTATGACAGTCCAGAGGTGGGTTTCAGTAGGTTCTGACCAGTTCTGGAGAACCGGTATCGGAAATTTTGAGTAGTTCGGAGAACTGGTGGTAAAAATTCTGACTGGCCCCACCCCCATCTATTCTCTGCTTCCCAAGTCCCAGCTGATCGGGAGGAAATGGAGATTTTGCAGTATCCTTCCCCTGGAGTGAGTTGGGAATGGAGATTTTACTGTATCCTTCCCCTTCCCCTGCCACGCCCACCAAGCCACAACCACAGAACCAGTAGTAAAAAAATTTGAAACCCACCTCTGTGACAGTCCTTCATAAATACTCTTCATTCAGCATTGTCATAACTTCAATACATCACTGAACAAGCAGGAATACCTGCATCTGACCTTCTGTAAATTTGGGATCACATTGCACGTTTCCCATAATATGAGTATTGGTTGATGGATCATAAAAGCCATGAATTTCATGGGAGCTATATTCTTCCTCAACAACTGGAGAACCATCGATTCTCTATTAGGGAATGCTATATTTTCAAACACAGTGCACATTCACTACTGCAATGAATCACCCAGTCAGTTTTCAAGAACGGTGTGTTAAATTCTGATGTATTTTTAATAACGATAAGCTTATTTTTCCCAGCTGATAAAAACTGACAATAACAAAGGATGGAGGGAGAATATAGAGAATCAAATTAATATTAATCTCTTAAGGTCTCAGAAAGAATTTTTTTTAGGAGTAAGGATGTATATCACACCACACTGGGCTGATTTGTGCATCCTCAAGATTTGGTAACGAAGAACTGACCTGCATGTTCATCACCTGTTGAAAATTAATTTCAGTGGAGCCACAGTTTATGATCCAATAATGAGGAATCAAGAGCTGTTTATTTATCCTTGGGTTAGCCTTCATTGTAGCTAAGTGTTATAAGTATCAATCATCTTGCAATCAAAGCATGTCAGTTGTGTGTCTCAGTGAGTATTAATGTGATGCTCATATCTTACCAGAATCCGAACTTAAGCAGGGAATTACGTGACATGGCTGGTTATCCTAGGAAAATTTATGGTAGAAAACACTGAAGTAGCCAATTAGGTGATGTCTTAATTGTCTTATTTAATTGTGTTAAACATTCCATTTCTCAACTTTGAAACAGTCTTAAGGCAAAATTAGAGGGCTAGCAATCACAATTCCTTTGAACACCTTTTTGTTTGTGTTTTTTAAATAATCCTCCTGTTCTCAAACATGCAACCTTGCAATCTTTTCCTATGCTTCAGCCACACAACTTGGGAATTAGCTTGATCTGGAAGCCTCAAAGGCACCAAACCAAGAAGTTGGATACCGTGAGTCCAATTCCTGCCTTACTCATGAAAGCCAGTTGGGTAACTTTGGGCCAGTCACTCTTTCTCAGCCCAACACAACTCACAGAGTTGTTGTTGTGAGGAAAATAGGAGGACAAAAATGTGTTGAATATGTTTGCTGCCTTATATTATTTATAGAATTAATAAAGGTAGAAAATAATAATATAAAATATAAAATATAAAGTAGACTTTAGAGACATTGTGTAAAAGAAATTGGCTGTTTTTGGTATGTCAGAGAAAGCAAGAATTTTGAAGAATGTTGGCTTTCTGTGAATGAAAAATGTGACAGGAAATAGAATGCTTTTTTATTAAAGGTTTATTTATTTATTAAATATATATGTCTCTAAGAGTCATTATGGAGATGGAGAGGCAGTGGTGAGATTCAAGTAATTTAACAACCAGTTCTCTGTCCTAATGATTTCTTCCAACAACCAGTTTGCCAAACTGCTCAGGAAGTTAACAACCGGTTCTCCCGAAGTGGTGCGAACTGGCTGAATCCCACCACTGTGGAGAGCATATAAATTTAATGAATAAGTTTTTTTAAAAAAAGTCTATTTCTTGGCCCATCAGAAACAGGTAAGCAGATCACAGAAATTCCTTCCATGGTTTATTTATGGTGATTCCATGATTTTTTATTCAAGAGACAGAAGCCGTAGTTTGTTTTTTCCCTCTCAAAATCTAATTGTCATGAAGATTACAATAAACAAACCACAGAAGGATCTTCTGTACCTTGCTTTGCTGCTTCAGCTAACTTTGCTAACTGCAACTACTGACTTGGTTTCTGTTAGATAGACTATTACAAGGGTCTCCAAATTTGACAACTTTAAGACTTGTGGATTTAAGTCCCAGAATTCCCCAGCTAGCCCTGATCCCTGGACTAAAAGGCTGAAAAATCAAGAGATATTATTCATGGATTCATTTGAAAACTCATTGCTGAAATCACTAAATTGGAATCTATTTATTAAATAATCTCTTTTTAAGCCTTTCTAAACTTGCAAATATGTTGAATTCGAGCTCCCAAAATAACTAGGCATCAAAAATTGTAAAGTCTTCTAGAAGCTTCTACTTATCGACTAAGAAGAATATATCTGGACTCTAGAGCTATAAAAAAATGTTCTACATTCAAACTGTGTTGGAATTCCAAGATATATATTGCATTCCAGATTGTTACCAGTGTTTGAGAAATAATAATGTTCACCCTCTCAAAGAAATTTGAGAAATCTAGCTGGTGTAAACAGATTGGTAAGTCTTGATTCACTTGATTTTACAGTACATTTATAATTATTCAATATATTTCTATGTCACTACAATCAAATAAGACTCTTGGCAGTTTACACAGGAAAAAAAATACAATAAAAAATATTAACTTCCCTGACCTGAGCTGATCACCTCAGTGAAAGTTAACTGTCAGTTAAAGAGTATTCCATGTAAGTTATCAAATAAATAAGGAAACTATGTAGGAAAATAAAATTAAAATATAGTATGATTGCCAGTTTCAAAAACTGCTAAATGTGAATAATATTGGCACATTAAATGTTGGCTGATATAGATAGATAGATAGATAGATAGATAGATGGATGGATGGATAGATAGATGGTAGGTAGATAGATAGATAGATAGATAGATAGATAGATAGATAGATAGATAGATAAAAGGGAGGGAGGAAAGGAGGGGAGAGAAAGACAGACACACAGAGATAGACAGAGAGAGAGAGATGATAGATTATATATAAGCACTGACATTTTTATAAAGTCAGAGTCCTTTGGAACTCTCCTCCTTCTCCAACAAACACATACCTTATTGTGGAGAGATTTGACTATTTGAAGGACAACTTTAGAAGTAGATTATCCCTACAATTCTCAGAGTTGACTGTTTGCCAATATGGCGCCTATGTTCATAGGATGTACATTAAGCCACACATTCAGAAAATAGGTTCCTAATATCCCATCAGAGGTTTGCTTACATATGCAGCTACCCTAAAGCAACAATTCATTTCCTCTACTTTTTCATGAAAGGGTAGTATCATAAATGAAGGTGTCAAAGATATGTCAATTATCCAAATTGTTATTAATCCCAAATTCTTATGAAGTACTTTATACCCAGTAACATGAAAGAACTCACAGATCCACCTATTCTTCAGGCCAAAAAGAAAAAAAAAGACAGTAATATGTTGCCATCAAACATCACACTGCGCAAAGATTCAAAGCCATATATGGAAAAGGGGGATCTCAAAAGCTTTATGAAATGATGTTAACAATATAATAGATGCTTTAAAATGTTAATATTTTCCTGAACACATATCCGTTGGGTCCCTCCTTCCTGTCAGGATTTTCCTTCTTCTGCTATGTTGGGTTCCCTCTATACTGTAAGTAAAACTAAATTGTATACAAAAATGAAACAATTAAATGGGAATTTAATCATTACACAAGAGTGAAATAAAGCATGTCAAACGATCTGATGCCATGAATACTTTTGGTGCTACTGCACTGGTTTGACACTGAGTCACATTATTCTGGGTACAATTAAAATATACTCCCATATTCATTGAAATTTCTCTTCTTTTTCTTCTTCTTCTTCCTTCTTTCTCTTCTATGATGCTTTTCCATAGAAGACTCAAGTTAACAGAGCTTGAATCCAACTGGGTTTGAGACCCACAGCAAAAGAGTAAGGAAGTGACCTTGAAGAAGTAGCAGCCCAGTCTTAATCTAATTTAGAAAGATACAAAAAACCTATTGATTCATGATCTGTGAATCAAAAGCATCTAGGTAATTTCATTTACTTTTCCTGATTCTGCAAAGTTCTCCCTTCCTTGAACTTGCTGTAAGAGCTTTTTCTAACTGAATGAACATATTATGTTTATCCCTAGATTGTTTAACCATGATTTATTGAATAGTTATAATTGGTATGATTCAGACAACCTGTTCTTCAGAAACGATGGTTTACACATTGATTGGGTTCAGACAACATGCTAAGCTAAATCTAACCCCATGAGCAGTTAGTACAAAACAATTATCCTAGCCTTTAATCTAAAAGCAGTTTTTTAAGTAACCATGGGGCATATAGTCATGGGAATCAATAATTCTTCATTTTAATTAATTAAAAAAATATAACCTGTCGACATCTAAAGTCTATGGGAATTCTCCATTAGCAAAAGTATAACCTTGAGAGAGCAGGTAAAATGCTTGATAGAACATTCTTCTTT
Organism: Arizona elegans; assembly: GCA_022577455.1. Lineage (NCBI taxonomy): Eukaryota > Metazoa > Chordata > Lepidosauria > Squamata > Colubridae > Arizona > Arizona elegans. Next base: position 112,629,500 of record JAKOOJ010000001.1, read on the forward strand.
GCTTGCTTCATTTTTCAAGAATGAACTCACGTATATATGAACAAGGGCCACAAATAGATCTTCCTATCAAGGCATAGAATGCCATGAATATTGTTTCAAATATAAATCAAGGTAAATAAAAATGTTCTGATTCCACCCAGGTTTGGTACTGTAGTTTCTCTGAGAGTAGAAAATAGCAGTACCTCCACCTAGTAGAAGGTCCACACTTGCATATAGACAACCACCTAACTTGAAGCAGATCCTCAAAAGCAACTGAAGCTCCAGGAAAGTAATACTAATGAAGTTGTCTACTTTGCTCCCACACATATACCAATTTATTCACATAGAAAATTCACACACAAGGTGTTTTCATATGAGTTTTCTCTAATGTGATACAGGCAGTTCCTAGGTTAAGAAAGTTTCACTTACAGAAAATTTGTATATACAAATAGACTGCCCAGTAGGAAAAATGGCAGATGGTATTCTCTTTCCTTGAGCAGACACACAATGTTTTCATGGACTGCTGAAATCATGCATTTTAATATACAGCCTGTTTTCGGTGGTTTTCAGCAGTTCATGAAAATATTGAACTGCTTCAGCAGTTCATCAGCTCAAGGAAGGAGAAAGCCGTCTACTATTTTTAGTAATAGGCACCTGATTTACATACAAATTCAAATTAAAGGCAGAATTGGGAACAGACCTTGTTCTTAACCTCGGGACTGCCTATATATGTCATTATCTGCCACGATGCTTAGCTGGATTATACATAGAACAAATAAGTAAGACTTTGTGCAAAAGAAACAACGGATACAAGTTGGACATCAGGACTCAAAATAAGTAATAGCAGAGCATTTTAAACTTCCTAAGAAACATCAAAATGTTTCAGACTATCTGAGAAAGTCTCAACAAATACAAAGAGTTTTTAACACATTATAATTATTAATTAAGAAGATACTACTAAACTATCTCAGTGGTAAATTGCACCTGCCTAACCACCCTATCTTCCCCTCCCTTTCCCCCTACCTCATCCCAATTTAAATCCAGCATCAGATTAGTTGCTTCATGCATCTGATAAAGTGAGCTGCAATTCATGAAAATTTATACCATTTGACAAAAGTTGTTAGTCAGAAAAGATGCTACCAGACTCCTTTTGATTTATGTATGAGATGAGTTTACACAAATGATCAAGTGTGGGAAGTCCATCATAATTTTCTAAAGGCTTAGAAACAGTGTTTCTGCTGCATTTATAATTTTCTGTTTGTTTCTCTTTCTCTATATTTTCCCAATAACATACTTGGCAATTCAATGTTAAGTTAGAAAATTTTGCTTTATTTATAGATACTCTCTTTTAATCCCAATCCACACTTTTACAGATTAATATACCAACAACCTTCTCCATGGTTGATTTTTCTATTTTATTCCATTATTATTTATTCTTACTTGTGAGTGCAATCTTTTCTTTTCTTTCCTCCAAAATCTAAATATCCATCAATTATCTGAAACTAAATGCTATTGAACTCTAGGCTTTATTATATGAATAAATAGAAGTAATAGAAAAGTTTTGTTCTCTTTTCTTTTGTGCCTACATATATTTCTAAATCGGTTTGCATTTCCAGCAGTGGAAATGGATTATAAATCCATCATGACTTGGGCTGTTATTAATTTTTATTTTTTCATTATTCTGATTTTTTTTTTATTTTAAAAAATTATTTCATCCATTCTCAGTGTCTCAAGAAATCTACCTACTATTTTGGCTAGGTTAATTGGTCTATAGTTTGCTCCCATAATTTTAAAACGCTCCCTACCTATCTGTAACTTTAGCCAGGATGACCAAATATTCCATTAGGATTTCCCAAGTTTATTTAGAGGAATTTGTTTTCATTTGGAGGCTACCTTTTTTGATATTACCTATGTCGTTTAGACATACCTATGGGAGACCAGAATGAAGCAGCTCCAGCTCAAGAAAAGGCCATAAACCATTTCTTAGACATCTCTTAGATTCACCTCTGTTATCATTATGATAACATGTTTCATGTTTGGTGCCAAGCTGGTAGGACCAAGGGAAAGGCAAGGAAGTAGCGGGATCTTTCTTTCCATCTGAAACATCAAGTTAACATACAATAGAGCAGTAAAAGTAGCTCTGCCTTAAAAGTTGCACAACTACAGGAACCTTTTTAGCTATAGAATTACCTTAAAACTTGTAGAGCAAAAATCAATTTTGCTTAGTTCTATCAAAGCGATTCTAGATTAATCGGTAAGGATATTCTTGGTGAGGAATTTTTAAAGTGCTACTTTCAAGAATGTTCTTTGTCACAAAAGTTGTTATGCATATGTCCTGTCACAATTAGATAGTAAAATACTATATTTTTCGCACTATAAAAATGGATCATAAGATGCACATTAGCTTTAGAGAAGGAAAACAAGAAAAAAAAATCTGCCTCTACCACCCAGCATCCATCTGGCTAGCGTCCTTGCAGCAAACAGCAAACAGCCTGGTCAGCTTCAGCACATTATCGCAGCTCCAGCATGTGGCTCATCAGGGTTTCACTCTATTGCGCCCACTAACGGTCAACTGGGCTGAACTGCTGCCACCGCTGAGGAACACTACAGCCTTTGCTGCTGAGCAGCTGAATGGCAGTTGGGTCAGCCACCCAGAATACCACCAATCAGCTGTTCTGGGTGGCAGGGATTGCCTATCGCTGCTGCCTATTACCACCTTCACCATTCGCCACTGTCACTGATCACCACCAATTACTGCCGCTGCCTATTGCTGCCTCTAGTGAAAGCAGGAGGGGATCGAGCAATATCTACTCATGCTTTAAGATCCAACAGAAAAGGCACGCTTTGGGTCCTGTCCAATACTGCTCCATCCCATCCTGCTTTCTCTAGAGGTCATCTACAAGTACAACCAATGCTGTCTTAGTCCCATATTTCAAGTTTCAAACTTGCAATACAGTTTCTAGGGGATAATAGCAATTTACTCTAGGCTGAGTAGGTTAACTGCAGGTGAGAAAATGAATGTAAATCAAAACAGTGTCTCTTGGGGAAAAAGCTTGCCTGTTTACTTTTGCTTTCAACAGAAACATAGAGAAATCAAAATTACTGGTAGTCTGAAATTAAGGGAGCCAAGCCATGTTCATCAGCCAGTCCAAAGGGCAGAATGGCAGGGTTGTTCACACACAAGAGAATACACAGGAACAATATACCAGAGCAGGAGATCAGACAGTTGTTTCCAACAAAGAAACATGGGTCAGGACTTTCTCTTACATCTGGTTACAGCCAGTTATCTCTAATTAAGACATTTATTCATTTGCTTAGCAAGGAGCCTCACTGAGCATTCTTGCTCTGCTCTCCATTCCACTCACTGAATCCAGGGCTTGGGGACCTTGCCTTATCATCTTCAGCTACTCTGATGGTGCCTGTGTTTGATCAGCCCCAGGTGATCTGACATTAAACTGGTTCAGTTGGAGCAGCTTCTTAAGAGTCACAGTCCAAGTCCTGGACTGTGACTTGTCTCTGGCAAGTCCCTGGAGGAGATCCTTTTCTCTCATGGCATCCATTCTCGGGGACATCATTCCTCTAGAGCAGGGCTGTCAAACTCCCAGCCCATGGGCCAGATGCGTCATGTGCTGGCCACACCCTCACCCAGTTTAGCAAAGGGGAAAAAGTCCTGAGACATCATGTGATGTCGCCGTGACGACGTGAGTTTGATACCCCTGCTCTAGAGATTAGAGTTTTCCTGACCCAACTAGATGTCTGTAAGGCTCTAAAGACCTGGTACCAGGGGTGAAATCCAGCAGGTGAACCAGTAGTGGAAATTTTGAGTAGTTTGGAGAACCGGCAAATACCACCTCTGGCTGGCCCCAGAATGGAGTGGGAATGGAGATTTTGCAATATCTGTCCCCCAGGAGTGGGGAGGGAATGGAGATTTTGCAGTATCCTTCCCCTGGAGTGGGGTGGGAATAGAGATTTTGCAGTATCCTTCCCCTGCCATACCCACCAAACCATGCCCACCAAGCCACACCACGCCCACAGAACCGGTAGCAAAAAAATTAGGATTTCACCACTGCCTGGTACTGTTATAGAGCCTGGAGCCCAGAGAATGTGGCTGAGCCCATATTGGGGTTATGCTGATTGGGCAGTTTAGTTTTATCTTGGTTCCTGTATTTGTTATTTATCTGGTATGTTTTTATCTTGTTTTATTTCCTGTTAGCCATCCAGAGTTCAAGGTGGGCAACCGTATTAGACTGAGTGAGAAGGAGATCCTCAAATCCATATGACAAAAGCAGGAAGAAGCAAAGATTCCGTGTCCTCACTCATATAGAAACCCTGGAGAGAGGGAAGCTTTCTTGCTCGATTGATGTATTTACAGCCCTGTATGGAAAAGGCTTGACTTTATCATACTAGTTTTAAGTAGGTTTCACCAAATGAAAAGAGTTTATTTATTTATGGAAATATGTGTATTTAGACATAATAGTTTAGTTAATAAAAAGCTAACAGCATTACTGAACTATTGTGAAATCCAAAGTAGATGAAGCAATGTTATGCAGCAATAAGAACCAGGTTTTCCAATGTTGATGAGAACTATTTTACCCTCATAATAGGCATTAAAAATTCCTGCTAATATTTGCTTATATAAAGTAGTCCAGCCAAACCTTGAAAGAAATTAACAAAGAACCACTCAAGACTAGAATCTGCAGGCAGAAAAGCAGAAATGTACAAAGCCTGAAATCTACTCTTCGGCTTTAAAGAAAAGCAATATAAGGTGCCTTAATGTGTTTGCTTTTTGCATTTATTTAGGAATAGTTGCAGAATGAATGGGATTATCAAAATGCCAAAAGAAATTGTCTTGGCTTTTCACCCACAGTCGAAAAGGCAGGAATGCGAAGTTCAGCCAGCCAATAAAGCTTATGTGTGTCATTCAGTCTGGATTTCTTAAATGGTTATATACACTATCTAAAAACTCTATCCATTTCGACAAAGTTGCATTAGAAAACTTTACATTGAATCTGTGACCTATGAAAAACCCACACTGGAATCTTTGCAGAAAATAAAAAGATTTACAAAGCAATTTCAGCCCAAGTTTGAAACACTATCACATGACTTAAGTGAGAGAAAGCACATTATCCCTATGAACCAAGGTTCCCTGATATTTTTGTCTTCTTATAGTGGATGGCTATATTTAATCATACCAGATATATAAAAAGGTAAAGGTAAAGGTTCCCTTTGCACATATGTGCTAGTCGTTCCCGACTCTAGGGGGCGGTGCTCATCTCCGTTTCAAGCCGAAGAGCCAGCGCTGTCCAAAGACGTCTCCGTGATCATGTGGCCGGCATGACTAAATGCCAAAGGCACACGGAACGCTGTTACCTTCCCACCAAAGGTGGTCCCTATTTTTCTACTTGCATTTTTTACGCGCTTTCAAACAGCTAGGTTGGCAGAAGCTGGGACAAGTAACAGGAGCTCACCCTGTTACGCAGCACTAGGGATTCGAACTGCTGAACTGCTGACCTTTTGATCGACAAGCTCAACGTCTTAGCCACTGAGTCACTGCGTCCATACCAGATATATACTGTGTGCTAAAACAAAGAGGGATGGGGAAGAACAAAGATGGGCTATGTCCACTAATAAAGATAATCTTTGATTTATGATCAGTTACTTAGTGATCATTCAAAGTTGGACCCAAAAATGGGACTTAGGACCCAGTCTCCAACATATGTTCCTCCCAACCCAGTCACATGACATTTTGGGTGCTTAGCAACCAGGCCATATTTACGGCCATTTGTAGCACTCTGAAGCCTTGTAACAATATTTTACAATGATTTTGTCAGAAACCAGCAGTTCTGGCAAAAACTGCTCCATAGTCACCTATAAGTTCACTTAGTGGCCACCATATTCACTTAACAACCACTATGTTTGCTTAATGATTACCACAATGTGATAAAATTGGGTCTGGTCATACAATTTACGACCAAAATTGTGAGCTCAATTACTGTTGTAAATCAAGGACTCCTTGTAAAGAACTTGTCCAAAAAAAAAATTGTGCTTAGATGAACAAATGGCAATTTCATATTTTAATTATCATTTAACATTGATTTTAAAAATGTGATTTTAAAATAGATAATTATACCACTCAAAGCAATATTACTGTGGGAGCAAAGACATTTCCCAGTAGTGTACAGGTAGTCCTTGACTTACAACAGTTCATTTAGTGACTGTTCCAAGTTACAACGGCAGTGAAAAAAGTGATTTAGGACTTTTTTTCAGACTTATGACAGTCGCAGCAACCCAGGGTCATGTGATCACCTTTTGCAATATTCTGACAAGCAAAGTCAATGGGGAAGCCAGATTCTCTTAACAACTGTGTTACTAACTTAAGAACTGGAATGATTCACTTAACAACCGTGGCAAGAAACATTGTAAATTGTTTCACTATTCACTTAACAAATGTCTTGCTTAGCAACAGAAATTTTGGGCTCAATTGTGGTCGTAAGTTGAGGACTGCCTGTATAACTAGTGCAAGTCAGAACCTCTGGCATGAAGACAAGGGTTGTCTGCGGTTCAGAATATGGGAGGGAATGGGGGATCTGTTTTCGTCTGCCCCATCCTAGTCCAGTCAGAGTTTTTGCAACACAGAACTCGGCCATATGAGTCCCATCTCACAGGTACCAAGAGAGAAGCAACAGAAAAACTCATCCTGCCTTGTAAAAATGGCCTTCGAAACCAGACACTGCATTACTGAAAAACCCCAAAGGGCCAACAATTTTAGGAAATCAAATCTCCTGTGATTTTTTGTGCCAATCAATGAATGGAATGGAATTTCTATATAGAGCATAAGTAGAACCTAATATTATTATTTTTTTTAGAATTCACATTATAGCTGCCTAGCAATCTTTCCATAGGAATAGATCCTACTGGATTTAGGGGATTTAAAGCTCTGTGTTAATAAACATGCATATGATCGGGGAGAAAATCCACTGCTTTCTTTTAAAACAAAAGAGCTTTTTTTCTGGTTCTCCACGCCCAATTCCTACTCTATGAGCATTGGGGCCCAAGAGAAAGAAGAGATTGGAACAATTGGAACAATTGGAAGAAACCAGTTCTTGTTGGGTTGGGTTTTTTTTTTTTTATTCCAATCTTCCATTTGGACTATGAGTCATCTTAAATTCATCTTTCATTTGAGTGATGTATGTAAGTGTAAGAGCTTGTAGCTATTTGCAACTTTATCCTCATTCTATTCTTCTTTTAAAGGATTCTAAGTTGGTGGCCATCACTACAGTTTGTAACAACAAATATCATAATTTATCCGTATCCTACGTCCTGAGTGGATAACTTTCTCCAGCCCATGGGCCATACTGGGCTTTTGAATTGACATACTGGAGACTACACTCCAACAAGTGCAGTCAAGAGAACAGCTACATTTGATTCAATATTTAATGACAGTTGAAAATAGCGAATATGCTAAGACTCCAGGCATATACCAAAGCTGCTTTTTCAAATTGCAACTGAACTTTGCTTTTCCTTGAAGACATTTCACTTCTCATCCAAGGCAAAACAAAGTCCAGTTGCATTTTGAAAAAGCATCTTTGGGACAACCATAACCTGGATGACTGAGAATCTCCATAGACCTCTCCAAGCACATGTTTAATCATTTTCTCTTTCTGTCACTTCAAAAATGACACTTTGGTTACAACATCTGGAATTCTCTATGTGCTTTACCCAATGTTTTTGAGGTGATATGGGGTTGTAAGGTTCAAAGTCCTAATGTTCAACAACACTTCTGCTTTTCTTAAAGAAACACTCTTGTTGAATTCACTTCTGTTTCATTTCATGACCTTGGTGTCTCCTCCTACCAGTGGTGGGTTGCTACCGGTTTGCCCCAGATCAGACGAATCAGGAGCGGCAGCGGCAGGAGACTCCGCCCACCCACCCGCCCGGGCGCTTCTGTGCATGCACAGAAGCTTCTGTGCATGCGCAGAAGTGTCACATGCGTGAGCGTGCCCACGCCCACAAGTGAACTGGTAGCTACGGGTTTTGAAACCTGCCCCTGCCTCCTACGAATACAGAAGAAAATGTCCCCCTTACTACTGTCTTCTTACCACATAAAATTTTATTCACCTATGCCGTAATAGAATAAGTTACAGATATATTTCAATACCTGACTAGATTTATTATTCTGAAGTTCAGAAAGATATTTACCGACCTCCAATTCATACATGTGGCTGGTTGAGATTATTAGCATCCAGGATGAAACCACTACTATTTGTTTTGAATGCACCTTCTTAGGCTGATTACACTTTTAATTTAATACAACTCACTCTTCTTTTGATAATACATTTGCTTTGTACTATCTATTCCTTATACACAGGAGGAGTTTAATAGATTTGGATTTGTTGTTCTGCATATACTTTGAATTTTTATTAGCAATGCAGAGCACATAAAATATGCTTGATAAAGCTGCCTGGAACAATGGATGTCCTTGAAACAGCAAATCTGTGCACTGTTCTCCCTAGCTACAAATAAGGGTATTATTAGTATTAAAAATTTTAGGCCACCATTTAGGTCAAAACCTTCTCAAAGTGGCTTACATTAAAACTTTTTTTAAAAAAAATCTAGTATTATAGAAAAAAAATCTATCATAGCATTTAGACTGCTTACAGATAATCCTATTCATGTTTCTTAGGGACAAAATAAAACCCTGAGCTTTTTAGTTATATTGATTGCAAAGTAAATGTGTTTATGATTGCTGTTTTAGACTATACTCCTTAACACAAGAGCTAAGATCTATTGATATGAATTGATTTACTTTCAATGAACATGAAGCAATTACAGTATTAATGGGAACTCTTTAATCCTTAAGTATAGGCCTATCTCTGGAACTATTATGCTTTGATGAACTTAGCAAGGCTGGCTTCTGAATAAACATAACAGAATAACAGAGTTGGAGGGTACTTTGAAAGTCTTCCAGTCCAATTTCTGCTCAAGTAAGAAACCCCAAACCATTTCAGACAAATAGTAGTCCAATCTCTTCCTAAAGACTTTCAGTGTTGAAGCACCACAATTTCTGGAAGCAAATCATTCCACTGATTAATTGTTCTAACTGTCAGGAAATTTCTCCTTAGTTCTAGATTGCTTCTCTCCTTGATTAGTTTCCTTTTTTTTTTTAATGAAAGTTTATTGAATTAAAAATATATTACAATTCAAACTATACGGTTCGGCAACATGTAGTCATATTGTATATTTACAAGTGTGGTGTCTAATCAATTATCTAATTAATTATACAGTTCGTACAAAAATTCTTAAATATAAAATTGATTACTGTTTAGTTAAGGTACAATAATATATAGGATTAACTAATAGTTGTGCATTATTCCTCATGAGTATTAACTTTTGCATTTAATTTCCAATCATCTATACCACAGATCCCAGATCGTATAAAATTCTGAATCCTCCTTTCCGTTTAACACATACGTTAATCTGCACATTTCTGCGCAGTCAAGTATCTTATTGACTATCTGTTCCTCGGTTGGACCTCTTTTCTCTTTCCGATATCTGGCATAGGAGAGTCTAGCAGCGGTGACAATATGAATAATCAAATATTTCTTGTCCTTATCAAATGTTCGTTTTAGCACTCCCAGGAGATAGATTTCCGGCAAGAAATTAATATCCTCCTTTAATATTTCTTGGATCCATTTTTGTATCTTTTTCCAAAACTTCCTCGCTTCCGGACACGTCCACCACATGTGATAGAAGGTACCTTGGTGGTGGCCGCATTTCCAACACTTGGGGCTTGTATTTGGATAGATCTTAGCAATTCTAGATGGTGCTAAGTACCATCTATATAGCATCTTATACTGATTCTCCTTATAGCTTGCTGCTCTCGTCAGTTTAAGATTGCTATTCTATATTTCTTCCCAATCATCTAGATTTATCTTTGATTCGATGTTTTTCCCCCAAGTGATCATTTGGTCTTTTAATATTTCTCCTTCTCTGTGGTATTCGAGCAGGTAGGAGTATAATTTGGCTAATAGTTTGTTCTCACTACCTAGCCATACCTTATCCAAACTATTTGTCCCCTTCTCTATTCCCTTTTCTTGTTTATCTTTACTATATCGGGATTTAATTTGTAAATAAGGCCACCAATCTATATGGATCCCTCGCTTTTTTAATATCTCATTGGATATAAGGTTACCACTGTTATCTAAAATATCTTGATAGGTGACCATTTTCTCCCTACTTATCGTATTTGGATGGATCTGTGCCTCCATTGTAGATATCCATTTTGGGTATTTTAAGTAATGTTTATGCCTGATTTCTTTCCATGTCTTCATTAATGTATCTCTAATTTTATGTTGGTGGAAACATATCCCTGTCCCTTTTCCTTTATCCCAGAGGTAGGCATGCCAACCTCTCAATAGGTCGTGCCCTTCCAGTTGTAAAATTCTCTTGTCTCTTAGTAAGGCCCACTCTCGTAGCCATACTAAGTTGGCCGCTTTGTGGTATAGTTCCCAAACTGGGAGTCCGAATCCGCCTCTATTCCTTTTTTCCTGCAAAGACCGTAATGCAATTCTCGGTTTTTTCCCTCCCCAGATAAACTTCCTTATTATCCCATTTAAATCCGAAAAATATTTTCTGTCAATACTAACAGGAGTGGTTTGAAATAAATATAGTAATTTGGGGAGAATACTCATCTTAACAGTGGCTATCCTACCAAGGAACAATATTTGCAGCTTCCCCCACCTATCCAAATCTTGCTTTAACTTGTCAGTAAGGGTGTATAGTTATCCTCCTTTAAAGTTGAGCATCTGGCAGTAACCAAATCCCTAAATATTTTATCTTCTTAACTATTTGATTAGTTTCCATCCATTGCTACTGGTCCTGCCTTCAGGTGCTTTGAAGAATAGGTTGACCCCCTCTTCTTTAGATATTGGAACACTGCTATCATGTCCCCCCTAGACCTTCTTATCACTAGTCTAGACATACCCAATTCCTGGTCTAGACATACCTTTCTTCATATGTTTTAGCCTCCAGTCCCCTAATCATATTAGTGGCTCTTCTCTGCACTTTTTCTAGCATCTCAACATCCTTTTTATAATGTGGCAACCAAAATTGGATTCAATATTCCAAGTGTGATCTTAGTGAGGCATTATAAAGTGGTACTAACACTTCACGTGACATATAGACATATAAATGTCTGCAATGTCAGATGTCCTTTTTAAGTTGTGTTACGTTCAAAGATCACTATCTGGAATGAGCTCCCCCCCGGAGATACGGAGGATCCCGGATCTACGCACCTTCCGCCACACTCTCAAGACCTTTTTATTCCATCAGGCGGGCCTGGCCTAATTTTTTCCCTTTTTCCCTTTTTTCCCTTTTTAAAATGCAAATTTTAATCTGTTTTTAATTAGTGGGGTGTTTTAAATCTGTCTTTGGCCAAATTGTTTAATTCAGTTTTATTTTGCTTTTAAATTTTGTATTTATGTGTTTTAACTTATGGCTGTTCACCGCCCTGAGTCCTTTGGGAGTAGGGCGGTATATAAATCAAATAAAATATAATCAAACAAACAAACAAACAAAAACAAAGCTGAGATGGACACTGGCAAAGAGATGGACACTGTCTATCCGTATTTAATAGGATAGTATAAATTTCATCCAGCTACAGGGTTGTAGCTCTTTTATTTTAATTTAATATGGTTCATGGGCTAGGATATTATACATTATATTATCTGATAAAAGCAGTCTTAGATTATGTATCTCCTCTGTGTGATCAGGAGCCTCGTCTTGCTGCCCACACTTCATTTTGAACAATGAAAAGGCTACCTGATGAAATTCATTTGAGACTACATAAGAGGAAGACAACAGAATAATGCATAAGCAGCCTGAAAAAGGCCAGAGCAAGTCAGAAATCTTTGTGATGCTAATCATCTATGATTACAGAAATCCATAATAGCTATTTAAATTTAGTTTGGGATCAAATCTCTGTGAGATGTTCTTAATTAGATATCAGAAAGGAGGAGCTTCCAGAGATAGCCAAGAATAGCTGAATACTAGCTAGCGTATTCAATTTTAAGGCACTTTTTTATAATGTTCTGGCAAATAGAACTGCAGGATATTAAATAAATAGATGAAGAAATTACTTCGCTTGCTAAACTGAGCAATCTTCTGTTTAGTTAATGAAAATAATTTTTGCAATGATGTATTTTATTTTTTTAAAAAAAAATTCCTGTGACCAGCAGCCTTTCATAGCTCCTATGTGACATAAATACTTAAGAGAGGGATGCAAAATCTCTGAGTTAGACTTGTTTAAAGCACAGGAGAAAATGCAATGCTCAAATGAACATCTGCTGCCAGTCTGCCTGGAAGGAATTAAAGTCTCCTGTTCAATGCCAGCCATGAGGCTCTGCCCCCAATAGATTCATCTCGGTATAGAAGGGGGCAGCCTGCGTTTAGGCATCACCATCTGTCAAGAGATATGGCCTGCACATGACTTGTGAAGTCAGAACTTTCTGCACATTAAACATTTCACTAAGCAAATTCTAACATTCTTCACCTTGATTTATAACTGAGAGCTTCAGCTAGTAATCTTGGCTAATTTAAACCATTCGGCAATCAGAAGCTCCATATAAATAATGGCTTTACAGTTGTTTAAAATAATAATTTCAAAGCATGAAAAATAGTTTCTAGTCTTGCTTGATCAATATAACATTTTAAACAGAGCAGAACAGGGTCAGCCAGCACAAGTGTGTTTGCTTTAACAGAGGAAATTCCAGATTACAGCTATATAATTCATGGAACCATATTTCATGGGATAGCATCAGTCAATTAGCGCATTCCAATATATGAAAAATGCATTAGCTGGCTAATGTATCTGATTTTTTTTCACCCTTTGGTGAAATAGGGACAGTATTATTATTATTATTTTAAATGTCGGTCACTTACTGTACGGTAGCATGTAACTAACAAGGTTGCTTAAAAGAATTCAGTTTTCTGTACAGGTAGTCCTCGACTTACAACAGTTTGTTTAGTGATCACTCCAAGTTACAATGGTCCTGAAAAAAGTGACTGATGACCACTTTTCACACTTAATGATTATTTCAGCAACCTCATGGTTACATGATCCAAATTCAAATGCTTGGCAATTGATTCATATTTATGATGGGTTGCAATGTCCCAAGGTAATGTGTTCACCTTTTGCAAACTTCTGACAAGCTAAATCAATGGAGAAGTCAGATTTATTTAACAACCGTGTCAGTGACTTAACAACTGCAGTGATTCACTTAACAATTATGGTCATAAAATGGAGCAAAACTCACTTAACAAATATCTCATTTAGCAACAGAAATTTTGGGCTAAATTGTGGTTGTAAGTTGAGAATTACCTGTATGTATTTAGGTATAAAACTTCTCTCTCATCCTTATGTTGGGGTGGGGGGGTACATGTCTTCCTCAATCTCAGGTCTCTAACATGTCCTCTATTAAGTCTGAGGTTCAGCTCAAGATCTTAGCTGTTCCTAGCACTGTACTTTTCTGGGCAAAGACCTATGAAGTTGTTCCTGGGCTCTGTTGGAGCCACTCTCCCTGCTTAGATGTTACAGCCCCCAATGCTCCCACCACCATTGGGGCCATTTTGGCCTTTACTTTGGCCTCTCCAGTTCCCCCATCAGACCCTGGTGTTTCTCCAGCTTTTCATACTCCTTCTTCCTGATGTTGCTGTCACTTGGCACTACTACACCTATCACTATCCTTGCCTACTACCTGGCTGCTATCTACCAGGAGTAGTACTTTACTAGATGTGTGTGTGTGCGTGTGTGTGTGTGTGTGCGCGTGTGTGGCTTTCCCACAAGTGCAGGGGCTGCTTTTTCCCCCAGATCAACTAAGTAAAGCATTCACTGTGTCATTCTTGAAATATTACATAAACTTAATGTAAACCGCTTTAAACGTGATTGTTAAAAAAAATTGATTTTTGTTAAAGAGTTGTCAAAGTCTGTAATATCTTATCCGATTTAGTTGACTTAGCTACTAATTTTCACAGTTTTAATTCTAACTTAACTTCTGTAGATCTCATCCCATATTTAAGAGGTTCCTAAGAGGGCATACATAAGTCCACTAACATGATTATTGTCTCTGTTACATTTCAGTTTTTTCATTTAATTTGTTTAAATTTCTATTTTTTTATATAAATAAATAAATAAATTATGAATGAGGAGCTACAACCATCTGATTTTAACCGGCCTCACTCTGCCAGATGAAATTGAATGGAATTAGGTGTGATAGCAATAGCAATAGCATTTAAACTTATATACCACTTCATAGTGCTTTACAGCCTTCTCTAAATGGTTTTCAGAGTCAGCGTATTGCCCCCAACAATCTGGGTCCTCATTTTACCAACCTCAGAAGGATGGAAGGCTGAGTCAGCCATGAGCAGGTCAGGATCGAACTGTTGGCAGTTAACAGAATTAGCCTGCAGTGCTTCATTCTAACCACTATGCCACCACGGCTCCTAATGATACTGGAAGAAGTGCCTCTGCCCTATATCAGTGTGGCTGCCCTGTATCAATGCGGGACTCCTCTTGCTGAGATTGGGGTGCTGATATGGAAACAATTAAACATATTGTGCAAGACTGCTCACAATGTGCATTTTCTGGTTCCTTTGAAGATCTTCATGAAGCAACGCCAGAGGCGATCACCTAGATAACTGAATTGGACATCCAATTATGAGGCCACTGTCATACCCCCGCAGTAGTTTAGTAAAGGTAAATGTAAAGGTTCTCCTCGCACATATGTGCTAGTCGTTCCTGATTCTAGGGAGCGGTGCTCATCTCCGTTTCAAAGCCAAAGCGCCAGCGCTGTCCAAATACATCTCCGTGGTCATGTGTCCGGCATGATTAAACACCAAAGCCGCACGGAATGCTGTTACCTTCCCACCAAAGGTGGTTCCTATTTTTCTACTTGCATTTTTTACATGCCTTCGAACTTCTAGGTTGGCATAATCTGGGACAAGTAATGGGAGCTCACCCGGTTATGCAGCACTAGGGATTTGAACCGCTGAACTGTCGACCTTTCGATTGACAAGCTCAGCATCTTAGCCACTGAGCCATCACGCCCCTTTATATACCGGTACCAAACTACCAAATCAGTAGTTTGGTACCAGTATATAATCATGTGGATTGTTTGTATATGTTTACTTCTCTTTTATCGTGTTCTCATCATCTGCTAAATAAATATCTTGGGGAAGCAAAACTGATGCCAACAGAGATTTTCTTCCCCATATGGGAGTCTTCCAGCCAGAGCTATTCTCAATAAACCTAAAAGATAATAGGTTGGCAAAAACGGATGTACCTTTGAATTGAAAATATAACAAGTAATTCATTCAAGTTTATCGATAGTCAGCCTTTAGATTTGCTCTGTGCAGTTTGCTTTTATTTTTTTGCTGTGGAAACCAAGGTTTGGGAATGATTGTAATATGTTACTTTCTTCTGTCGTTTTGATGGATGGGAGATTTCCAGTGATGGAGAAGCCAGATCTTAGGAATGTGGACTTACAATCCAAATCACTGGATTTCAGCAACAAATTATCCCCACAGGGGAATGTGACAAAAATTAGAGTTATAGGAGTATGGGAAATTGAATCTTGCAGTATAAGCTGGTACTCAGTTTTGCCAGACCCAGTGTAATTTATTATTTGCCCCTAGAGTTAAGAGCTGCAGGATTCATTCCAACACACTTCTATGTATTCCTCAGTACAGGAAGCCTGCAAAAAGCAGAACATAAGTTTTGCTTAGCTGGATTACACTGTCCTCTTTTTGTGTAAATGTCATCTGATATATTTTTTTTTACAATATGAGAATTGTTGTGTTTTTTTTTTATGGCTTTGGCTGTTGGTTTTATATTTCATGAGGGAAATAAAACAAGAATGATGATAAATTGTGTAATAATTGTCCTTGCAGAGATCCACATGCTGAAGAGCATGAACGTCTTTAGATGGGAAAATGGAGTTGTAGATTAATGGGCAAAACGGGGTCTTTTGTGTTGTGGTTGTTTGAAAGAGATTTTCCAGATTGCTAATGTTAGCTTCTGTCTTTAAATCTAGCTAGCAACGGGTAAAAACATTCACACTGGTGGCAATTGGGCTTTAAAATTATCTCTCTTGATATCAGGGTGGTACTAAGGATAGGATAGAAGCATTGTGGAAGTTAAAACTGGCAAATCCCTCTCCAATAGCAAATTCCTTTGGAAAAATGCAAACAGTACATTGCTTCTTTAAAATAGCCCTTCCCAACTTCAGTGGAAGTTGGACTAAGTGGGGCCAGAAAAAGGGCTCCACTTCGCCATGTATTGGGTCTAAGGATGCTTTTCTTTCCCAAATCTGGAGAAGGTACCTAGGAAGAATGGTTCAGAATGGGGAACTTCCTACAGGTCAAGAGTTCCAGGCCTCGGTTATGTATCCCTAGCTTCAAACAAATGCTTCTGAAATGGGGAAAAAGCTTGTGTGAACATAATTCTGGTCCCCTGAGCTGCTCCCTTTTGAAGGGAGCTGCTGAATTTCCCCCCAAGAGATGTCTTTAGTATCCATTGCTTTCATCCAAATCATGAAAAATGATGTTATACTGTTGGGATACAAACTCTGTCCCTTTCATATGTGTGTCTAATATCATCACACAGAGACACAAACAAATATAGGTAGGGCTTGTATCATGTTGGTCTGATGCTACTTTCATTATTTGCATCCCTTTCCACCCCCACACACCAGCCCGGGCAACACTGCCTCTATCACATTTTTAAAGATAATTATCCCTATGTATCCAGAAGATGTGTCAATATCTTGCACATTGCTCCTAATGTATGGAATGCAGGCAAAAGTATGTGGATTTCAAGATTAGAGATCTTAAATTGCATAGCATAATTACACATACCTGAGATTAAACCTTGCTTTGACCTAAAATATGCTCAAACATTTTGGCATATTGTCAGCAAAGAATGATGCATGTGACAAGGATCTACCTTAGGCTTATAGTTTAGTTTGTACATTATTGCAATATATGAAAGTCTTGATTGACCAAAGCTCTCTGTGAGCCCATTTGGTTATATTTCTATGTCTCATACAGCATGCCTTTGATTTACTTTGTTTGTTGTTTATTTCTCTTCTTCTATACTTTGCATAACATTGCTTACCTTGGGGAAGGATAGTCTAATAGGCATAAATATATTTCTCTGCTCTTAAAAATTGAGATTCTTCAAACAGAGTTTGTCATTGTTATATCACTAATTAAAAACAGATGGGTTTTTTAAAATAAAAACCTGGATAGAGCTGTCCACATGCTGGCTTCAGATTTGCTGACTCAGAAATATGTTGAGTAAATTTGATTAGTTGGGTATTGTATAGAATTACCTTTGATGCAGTCCTAAACATATATGTCAAAAGAAGAGTAAACAGTAGGACATTTCTCCAGCAGAAAACTTAACAAAATCCAAAATATCTAGGCAAATGAGTGATTCAACATGATGTGAAAAAGAAAATAATACCATTGTCACTAAAATTTCTTTTGTACTGCTATTTTAAAGATTTAAAAAGACCCCTTTTTGGAAATTCCTAATATAACTTTCCTAAAGAACTATTTTGATGATCTTAACATCCAGACCAATTGTTATGGCACACTATACATACCTTCTCCTCCATTAAGACGTAGGAAATTCAAAAAGGAACCTTTGTCCTATAGATTTCAAGTTGCTTCAACAATCACTGTGAATGTGAAGCAATATCAAGAGTCTGGATGAAAAAGAATTTAATCTTCTTCTTTTTTTCAACCAGAAATGAAACTAAAACAATCCTATTTCCATGATACCAAGTCAAGACAACAGTACTAGTCCTTCCTGAAACCTAATCCTAAATCTTCTCCTTTTTGTTACAACCTAGAATTAAGGAGAAATTTCCTGACAGTGAGAATTAATAATCAATGGAATGGCTTAACTCCAGAAGTTGTGGGAGTTCTAACACTGGAGGTTTTCAAGAAAATATTGGACAGCCATTTGTGCAGACTGGAATGTGGTCTCCTACTTCCAGCAGAGGGTTTATTTATTTATTTGTTCAACTTGTATATGCCGCCTTTCTCCAAAGACTCAAGGCGGCTTACAATGCATTGCAGGGTTGGAATAGAAGACCTCCAAGGTCCCTTCCAACTCTGCTATACTGTATTTTGTTCCCTTATACTGGATATATATAAATAACCTGAGCATTCAACATGTTGGAAATAGATAAAGCACTTGCGTGTTTTATGAAATTTTAAATTAAATGGGAGAGACAAAGAGATTCCAATAGATTAATATGATAGGTAATTCTATGAAGTATACTTTCCTGAACCATTACACCATCCAGAGTCACTTGTTGCAATGGGCAGCTATAGAAATCAAATAAATAAACAAAATAAAAGAAAGAAACCAATTTGTATAGAGAAATCAAAATAATTAGTGAACGATCAGAATATTGCACATTATTTGGAGGCTTTTGTTCTTCTTTATTTTCTGCTTAGCCACTTCATCCTGTCTTTGCAAAAGAAAGAAAGAAAGAAAGAAAGAAAGAAAGAAAGAAAGAAAGAAAGAAAGAAAGAAGGGAGGGAGGGAGGGAGGGAGGGAGGGAGGGAGGGAGGGAGGGAGAGAGAGAGAGAAAGAAAGAAAGAAAGAAAGAAAGAAAGAAAGAAAGAAAGAAAGAAAGAAAGAAAGAAAATATTCCTCTCAATTTGTAATTATGGTGGAATGCCAGGTGTACTGAATGACTAGATTTACACACAAAGAGGAGAATAAGAGTGTTGTTTTAATTTACACAAGTCCATTCTATTGTGCAGATGTTCATTCATTCTCATATGCCTTCAATTGCAGACTACTCCCCTTCCCATTCCATTACCCATTTCCTAAAATTGAGGTGAAAGTCATTGTTCACACAGGTGGAGAGATTGCATTTCAAATCATTTACTTGTTCCTATAAAAAAAAAAAAATCTAGAAGATAGGGTGCAAGGATCTTGCCTAAATTCCTTTGAAAATTTAGCACGGATACTATTTCTCTGGAATGTCTCCAATTTAATAAGACTTTAGAAAGCTTAAGCCCGCTTCTTTGAATTTCACCATTTAAGTATGGACTAGGGTAGCCTATTTTTGGATCATATCATGTTCCCAGGAATAAGTATTATTACCACATGGGAGCAGAATAATTGCCACTGTTTTTTTAAAAAATTGCTAATTGTATCAAGAGATTGTTCTACCAAATGGCAATTAGTTTAATTTAGTTTATTTGATTTGTATACCACCCTACTCCCGAAGGACTCAGGGCGGTGAACAGCCAAACAATAAAATAACATAGATACAAAAAAATTAAAAAACCAGATAAAATCAAATTAAATCATTTTGGCCCAGACAGATTAAAACAACCCAATAATTTAAAAACAGATTAAAATTTACATATTTAAAAAAGGGAAGAGATTAGGCCAGGCCTGCCTGATGGAATAAAAAGGTCTTCACAGCGCGGCGGAAGGTGCGCAGATCCGGGATCCTCCGTATCTCTGGGGGGAGCTCATTCCAGACGGTAGGTGCCCCCACAGAGAAGGCTCTCCCCCTAGGGGTCGCCAGCCTACACTGTTTGGCTGACGGCACCTGGAGGAGTCCCTCTCTATGAGAGCATACTGGCCGGTGGGAGGCTATTGGTGGTAGTAGGCGGTCCCGTAGATAACCAGGTCCTAAGCCATGGAGCGCTTTAAAGGTGGTAACCAAAACCTTGAAGCGCACTCGGAAGACCACCGGGAGCCAGTGCAGCTCACGCAGGAGAGGTGTTACATGGGAGCGCCATGTCGCTCCCATTACCACCCGCGCGGCCGCACTCTGCGCCAGTTGGAGCCTCCGGGTGCTCCTCAAGGGGAGCCCCATGTAGAGAGCATTGCAATAGTCCAGGCGGGAGGTGACGAGGGCATGAGTGACCATGCGTAACGAGTCCCGATCCAGAAAGGGACGCAACTGGCGAATCAGGCGAACCTGATGAAAAATCCTCCCGGTCACGGCCGTCAAGTGCTCTTCTAAAGACAGCCATGAATCCAGGAGGACGCCCAAGTTGCGAGCCCTCTCCGTGGGGGCCAATGATTCGCCCCCAATAGTCAGTGATGGCGTCAACTGACTATATTGGGACGTCGGAAACCACAGCCACTTGGTCTTGGATGGGTTGAGCCTGAGCCTGTTTCTCCCCATCCAGATCCGTACGGCCTCCAGGCACCGGGACATCACTTCAAGGGTATTGTTGGGGTGATCCGGGGTGGAGATGTACAGCTGAGTGTCGTCAGCGTACTGATGGTACTCCACCCTGAAACCACGGATGATCTCGCCCAGCGGCTTCACATAAATGTTGAACAGGAGAGGAGAGAGGACCGACCCTTGCGGCACCCCACATATGTGGGGCCTCAGGGTCGACCTCTGTCCCCCTGTCAACACAGACTGCGACCGGTCAGAGAGAAAGGAGGAGAACCACCGCAACACAGTGCCTCCCACCCCTAACTCTTCCAACCGGTGCAGCATGATACCATGGTCGATGGTATCAAAAGCCGCTGAGAGATCTAACAGGACCAGGACAGAGGAGCACCCCCTGTCCCGAGCCCTCCAGAGATCATCAACCAACACGACCAATGCCGTTTCCGTGCTGTACCCGGGCCTGAAGCCCGACTGGAATGGATCCAGATACGTCGTTTCATCCAGGTGCTGGGGGAGCTGTTGTGCAACCACACTCTCAACAACCTTCGCCACAAAACGAAGGTTGGAGACCGGACGATAATTAACCAACATTGCCGGGTCCAGGGAAGGCTTCTTGAGGAGAGGCCTCACCACCGCCTCTTTCAAGGCAGCAGGAAAGACACCCTCACCCAACGAAGCATTTATAATCCCCTGGAACCAGCCTCGTGTCACCTCCTGAGAAGCCAGGAGGGACACGGGTCCAATAAACAAGTGGTCGCCTTCAGTCTACCCAGAATCCTGTCCACGTCCTCAGGGGTCACAGGATCAAACTCATCCCAGATAACATTCTCAAGACCTGCCCCAGTTCCTCCCCCTGAGACTACCCAGTCGGAGTCCAGATCTTCCCGAATCTGAGTGATTTTGTCATACAGATACTGAACAAAATCCTCGGCTCTACCCTCCAAGGGGTCCTCCCGCGCTTCCTGGTAGAGCAGGGAGCGGGTCACCCTAAACAGGGCGGCCGGGCGATTATCTGATGACGCAATAAGAGCAGCAAAATAGCTACATTTCGCTGTTTTTATCGCCACTAGTAATTCCTAATATGAGATCTTACCAGTGTCCGGTCAGATTCAGAAAGACTGGCCCTCCAACTGGTCTCTAAGTGTCTTTTCCGGCGCTTCAACTCCCTCAGCTCCTCAGTAAACCAAGGAGCTAAATGAGATCGGCGCCGGGTCAGAGGCCGCAAAGGCACGACCCGGTCCAGAGCTCCAGCGGCCACCCTATCCCAGGCGGCCACTAGGTCTCCGGTCGAGGCGGTGTGCCAGAGCCTCAGGGAATGGCCCAAGCTCCATCTGGAACCTGTCAGGTTCCATCAGGCGCCTGGGGCGGAACCATTTTACCGGCTCCGCCTCCCTGCGGCGGGGTGTAGCGGTTCGAAGGTCGAGACAAAGGAGAGAGTGATCAGACCATGACAAGGGCTCGGTGACCATATCCCCTATCTCAAGACCACTCAACCACTGTCCAGAGACAAAAACCAGATCCAGTGTGTTTCCCCCCGTGTGGGTAGGGCCATGAATTAACTGGGTCAGGTCCATGGCTGTCATGGAAGCCATGAACTCCTGAGCCACCTCTGACACCTCACCCACGGACGGCAGGTTGAAATCCCCCATGACCATAAGCCTAGGGGTATCAACCGCCACCGCGGCGATGACGTTGAGTAGCTCAGGCAGGGCTGCTGCCACGTGGCAGGGAGCCAGGTACGTGATCAGCAAACCCCTCTGAACCCCATGACCCCATTTCACAAGGAGGGATTCACAGCCAGCCGTCTGAGGAACAGTGGCCTCCCTCGGTCTCAGGCCATCTTTAATGATAACCGCTACCCCCCCCCGCCCCTCCCCTGTGACCTTGGCTGATGGAATGCATGGAAACCTGGTGGGCATATTTCAATGAGGGGAACCCCCCCTCCTGGCCCAACCAGGTCTCCGTAATACCTGCCATGTCCGCACCCCCCTCCTGAATAAGATCACAAATGAGGGGGGCTTTATTTACTACGGACCTGGCATTGCACAGCATCAGCCGAAGGCCTGGGCCCTGAGGGTCTATGCAACCTGGAAAACGGGTGGAGCCTAGGGGGCCGGAGCACGCCACCGCTCGTAAACAGCGGGTGCGTGCTCCCCTAACACGATATGGCCCCCTGCTCCCGCCATATCTACCCCTCCCACTCACAGTATTGATGTTTGAAACACTATCCGGATGAGCTCTAACACCCCCCTCGACCCCAGGTCCGCCACACACCCCCCGCCGCACTTCGAGGCCGGACCCGACCCTCCCCCTTGTGGGTTTTCCCCCAAACCCACAACCCGAATTCTAATTCGACCGTCCCCCTCCCTGGGACCCCTTAAAAGTTTAATTAAAAAATTTGATAAAAAACCCCTCAACCCCCTGGTTTTCACATGCCACCTCTCTGGGTCCCAAAACCCATCCTTGAGGTAGGCCCTCGATAATGTGGAGGGCCAGATCTGCGAGAGGGGGGAATCTCGCAGCACAAGAAGATCACAGGTAGTATACATCTTAGGTTACAACGAGGGAGGCGGAGGTCATAATCAGGGGTCCATTTGGTAATCCCAAAATCAGATGTAACACACAGCCATGCGGCTCCACTGGTAAATACACTGTCCTCTGTCCTCTCACAACAGTTTGAGGGGTCTTTCACGGTTTCAGCCAACGGAGAATGACATCCAGCCCGCCCTCTTGAAGTGTTCTAGAGCAACAATATGATATGAAAGCCTTTATGAAGGCTTTAAGTTACACATCAAAAACCTCGTGTTAAATGAGCTGGAAAATTTACCACTTTGCTTCTCCAAAGCTAATTAGCTGGATTTCTTGTTGTGATCTAGGTGAAAAATTGCCAGGTTACCCTGAGTTCTGTGAATAGAAATATAATAAAACAAAAACTGAAAACAAAGGAGAATCCAGAAGCTGCAGATGTTTTGCAAACTCTGAGAAGTTTGGCACCAAGTTCTACATTTAATCTACCTTTAATGCAATTATTGATGGAACTTGGATCGCAAAATAGAAAGGAAAATAAAAGGAAACTTTTAGCCCATGATAAGCATTGTGATAGGTCTGTAAAACACATTTAGGGGGGGGGAAAAGGGGTTATATATGCTTTGTAGATTTACATTTTTGAAGCATTACTGTTAGACCGGGATTTTCTTTTTATTTCCTTTACGGGTTCTAATGTTACATTATTGTTCTGTACTTTTAACATTTCTATGTAGATATGGAAACAATCAGGGGTGGGCTTCAAAAATTTTAGCAAGAGGTTCTCTGCCTGGTTGCTGGGTGGGCGTGGCCATGGTGGGCGTGGCCTAGTTAGCCTCCTGTGTTTTTGCTCTCCCTGGGCTCCAGAGGCTTTCCTCGAGCCTCTGGGAGGGCGAAAACAGCCTCCCCAGGCTCCAGAGGGCTTCTGGAGGCCAGAAACGGGCCTGTTTCTGGCCTTCCCAAATTTCCAGTGGCCCCATTTTTTGCCCTCCCGAGCCTCTGCATGCACCCTGGAAGGGTAGGGTGGACGGGGCCAGCCAGGAGTGGGATTTGGGGGTTCTCCGAACTGCACAGAATCTTAGCTAGAGATTCTCCCGAACCCCTAGCAGCCTACCCCTGGAAACAATAATTATTTCTGGTTTTAGAAATGTTTCAAGTACTTTACCGAAGTTATTTGTAGCTCCTAAGAATCGGTGTACAAATATGTTTTCTTCCAATTTTGTATCTCAGCCTGCCTACCTACCTACCAATCCAGCTATCTTTTAACATAGAAATGATCTGCTTTGCATAATACCTAAATATATCATATTTAAATACATAAATACACAGTAAATAAATATGCAGTATTTATTAAATAAATACAAAATACATAATAAATAAATAAAATAAAATAAATAAATAAATAATCCAAATCCAGTCTGAACATCTGGCTGACTGTGTAATAAACCATAACAAAAACAACAACAACAACAACAACAATAACAATAATAAAGATACTTCAAAGACCATCAAACATCAACATCTACCTATCCTAGGTCCTTGGGAAGGACTCGATAAGTGAATAAAAATGCTACATCCAGTCTGAAAATCTGGCGAACAAATAAATATACAGTATTTAATACACTGCTAAATATATGCATACACCATTCACCGATTCCTGCACACCTCACATATCTGCCTCACATCTTTCTATGCTGATACTGATTTTCCAAAGCAAGAAAAGCATCATTGTATTCTTATTTATGAAAGCTCCTAATTCAGAATCAGGTTTTTTTTTTTGTTTTTTTTTTACATACCACAGGCAATTGTGAGGGTTGCTATTAAAAAAACTGGTGTGAGTAATCAATTGTAGTTTTAAAAATGACCTGCTTTAAAGGACTGGGAAGAAGCACTAGCATCAACCAAAGTATTAGGTGCCTAAAATATTATAAGGCAAGATTTAGCTTGATAGTCCCATGCAGTAAGCTACCATAACCTTGTGAATTCCAATTATTGAAGTCCTAACATTATTGAAAATAGTTTCTGGATTGATCTAAGATCATTTCTAGATTATACCTGCATTACAATTTGCAGCTAGCCCATGGAGCAGTGATGGTGGCCATATGCTCTGAATGGTGTATCAAAACAGCTACGTATTCCTGATCAAGAACTTAATCCATGGTGCAGCTTTCTAAAAACAACAAAACAATTGATAGATGCATCCACACAGGCAAAGCTAAAAAAATGTCAAGGAGGCGCCATAATCAGAGCCCAGACTCTTTTTTTACAGGCATCATAAGCATTCCATGTTAAAAAAAATAATAACAATGTTGGACTTCGACTATACAATCACAGATTACAACCCTCACAGCTGCCACCTTTTTAAAACCCCTTACAGAGGTTGCTGATGGTGAAGTGAAAGAATGATGAAGTGCATAAACCGAAAGATTTAATTCCTTTAACCAAGTTTTGTGTAAAGTATTATCTGTAAGTAAAAGGATGAAAGCTGCTGAACATGGGGGAAATTGATGAAAATCTAAATATTTCAGGCAAAGTGAACCACATGGAGTTCTTGGAGGCTTTGCAGAAGGCCACTGGTTTTCTTAATCACGGGGTTTGAGGCTTGAGCTCAATGTCAATGAGATGAGCAAACAACCTCTTCAGCATTTTTCCCTCAGGACATTTTGTAACATGTACCTGATGAGACCTGATTAAGCACCCAGAGAAGTCATCCATTTAATCAGGTGGCTTTCAGCCTGAATCTACCTCTGAAAATATGTGCTGAGGAAAACTGAAACCTGATTCCACAAGTTGAAAGAAACAACATGTTATCCTTTATAGAGCAGAGGCAATGTTCTAAGCCTAAAGGGGTCCGATTTTTCATGAATTGTTCATCAGTGTTGAAATGCATTCTTTCTGAAATTTTGATGAGTGTTCCAAACGGCAATACATGCTTCATTTGAAAAACAAAATAACAATTCCTCAGCACGGGCTTTGTTTTCCCACAGTGGGAAAACAAACTGAGGGAAGTGAGAGGTCATTATGCATCACACATCTTAAAATCATGTACTTGGAGGAGACACAAGGATAGCCTTAATCCTTCACATTAGGAAGTTCCAAGGGACACAATCATGGCCAGAGATTTTTGCTTTTGTGAAAGTCCTCTACTCTGATTGATACATAAACCATTTAGCTGCCTCTTCACATAGTCCATTATTGTTACTACATATCCAGGTAACATCTTTGCATTACCTCATTGATGAATCTTTTTGGTCATATCTTTTGTGTGTGAGAGAGAGCAAATGTATAGAGCAGGAGACGCCAAACTTGGCAACTTTAAGATTTGTGGATTTCAAGTCTTAGATACAAGTGTAGATTATGTTTACACTTGTATCTGCCATAAAATACATGCTTGATGAAATAAATAAATAAAATAAAAATAAATAAATAAATAAATAAAAACTGTCAGAATACAACATGGCTGGCTGAGGCATTCTGGGAGTTGAAGTCACCAAGTCTTAAAGTTGCTAAATTTGAAGACCCCTGCTATAGAGGGTAAAATGAGGCTGTAACTCATGATGTTACATGCCCACCTGAGCCTTGGAAGTGAGGCATCTGGAAAAAGGTGAGCAATTTCTTGTGAGTAAACAGACCATGCAATCAGAACTTTTGAACAGGCAGTATGTTCAAATCTAGGTCCACACATAAAAAATCGCTTTTCCATACTGCCCCATTTCACACTCAGTGCAGAAATATCGAAGTTCAGACAAGTCTGAAAGGCATTTCAAAGGCAAGCACTCAAATGCAAATTAATAAACATACTGTATTGCAGTAGTCTAGCTGAAAAACATCTGGATATTAAAAAAAAATACTAGGGGTCAAAGCTGGCACAGTAACCTTAGGCTTGTGAAACAGATGAAATGACGTAGAAACCCAAAGGCATGTAATGCTGGATTTTCTAGTACTCTTCAAATTAAAAACTAGTCTCTCTAGACTTATGTCCCCTTACACTGACTTTGTCCACAGTGACTCAGTCACATTTAACTATGAGCATTTGTCCACAACAGGTTAAACTCATATTTTTCACAATCAAGAGGAATGAGCTATCAGCATAACTTCTATACCAGAACTGAACTGACAAAGCATGTTTTTCCTGTGGAAAAAAACTCACAATTTAATACGTGAATTAGAGCAAGAAAATTTTCCAGTGTGGAATCATCAAGCAATATTGTAGAGAACAGTTTTTATTTCAGATTACTTTATTGGGAAGTAATGATGACAGCAATAAAACATGACCTAAAGTAGTATAATATATTTTCCACAACATGCTTCATCTGTTGTCAGCAGATAGTCTACGATGCAAACATCTATTGGGAATGAAGTTCCATCAAGGAAAAAAAAAACCTGTATCAGTCACATTTATCTATGAGCATTATTTGAAGGTTAAATTATCCAGCAATGGTCATCCTTCAATGCATTTCAAACAAATAGCACAAGTATTGCATTATAAAGCTATTCATTACAAACGCAGATGTCTGGGTCAGTAAATAAAAAAGAAGGATATTGCTGTCCTGTGTAAAACTGTTGAAATTGAACTGACTGCAGTGATTTTTTGTTCTGTTGACTTCGGCATACCTCTTTCCTATCAAATCACCATTAAATACATAGAGGTTTGTTGTGGAAGTATATGCCTTTAATTAATTCCAAGAGCCTCTATGAAATGTCCCTTTCAGATATTAAAAGGTACATGAGAAAGGTTCAGAAGGAAACAATATTATCTGTTTTTCCCCACACTTTCTTTCTCACTTTCTCAGTGGAATCTGGCAAATGATAGTCCTAATTTGTCATCAGTGACCTTAGTGTATATTTTTCCTTTAATGTCTTCAAATTCTAAATTCCTGCTTCTGGGTTCCTCTCCCAATGAAATGAATAACCTCCAAGTCTCTGTACTATATTGAGACAGGGTGTTTATGCAGGCAGGTGATGTAGTCTTCACAGAAGCTAGGCCTCTTGAGGGATCTCAAAGCCCCTGGCTTAATGAAATCATTAATACTCCTTTTATAAGATGTCATCTAAAATCAGTGCAATTAGATTAGCTACCTAGAATGGAAAGTTAGAGAAGAAAAAAGGTTCCACCACAGAAATCATCACATCTGATAAAATACTTAGTGAATTTACCTGGGGTTTTTGTTGTGTTGTGTTGTGTTTTAATTTTGGCTTCAGGGATGTGCAACTTTCAGTCTAGGAGGGATTATGACCATCTCTGGTCTACTTTATCTGGATTTGAAGACTAAGCAATACAGGGCTTGCTTAGTATTTGGGTGGGTGATTACTGAGGAATACCAAACTTTAGGCTATAATGAGAAATCAAAAAATATCCTGGAAGAAGGCAATGAAAATCATTTCCATATTGCTACCAAGGAAAATATAGATATGTCCATAAAGTCCATCAGGAGTCAAACTCTGCTGAAGCTTCTTCTCCTATAATCTGTGGCAGAATGCATGTTTTTGCACATAGATCACACTAGATTCAATTACTGGCACTTTCAATTCCAGTTAAAAGAATCAAAACCAGTTTAGGTGACAATAGTGAGCTATAGAGCAGGGGTGGGTTCCAAAACCTGTCACTACTGGTTCGCTTGTGGGCGTGTGTGCTCGCTCACACGTGCAACATTTCTGCGAATATGCAGAAGCATCCAGGCAGGTGGGCGGAGTCTCCCACCACCTCCGCTACCTGTTCGCCCGACCTGGGGTGAACCAGTCGCAACCCACCACTGCTATAGAGAGATCAATGTGGTAAAAGAAGGATTTTCATGGTCATTATTACCAGTGCTAGAGCAAATGTGTGCCAGTTCGCTTCTGGCTTCAATTCAAGCAATTGGTTATCACCTTTAAAGCTTTTCATGGTATGGGACCAGAGGTGGGTTTCAGCAGGTTCTGACCAGTTCTGGAGAACCGGTAGCGGAAATTTTTAGTAGTTCGGAGAACTGGTAGTAAAAATTCTGACTGGCCCCACCCCCATCTATTCTCTGCCTCCCAAGTCCCAGCTGATCGGGAGGGAATGGGGATTTTGCAGTAACCTTCCCCTGGAGTGGGATGGGAATGGAGATTTTATAGTATCCTTCCCCTGCTATGCCCACCAAGCCACACCCACCAAGCCATGCCACACCCACCAAGCCACACCCACAGAACCAGTAGTAAAAAAAATTGAAACCCACCACTGTATGGGACCAGGATACCTGAGGAACCCTCCCATCCCATGCCAATGACATCAACCTGGTTACAGAGCTATGAAACTGAATTGGATTAGAGGTACACATTTTCTATTCAGTAGGTTCTGAAGAGCCAGATTCAAAATATTTCTGTAAAAAAATATCAGTTCATCCACTGAATTACTGGGATATCTGCTGTTGAGTCAATCCCTGTCAGGAATATCCATATCAGGTTTTATTGATCTTTCCTCTTCAAAGTGCTGACCAGTTCAATTATCAAACTAGGCTATGCTTTGCTTAATCATTACTTGGTGAATAAGACATAATAATTGGAGAGAGATAACTGTAAGTCATAAACTTGTACAGTATTTGCAAACCTCAAGGCTATATTTATACAACTTCCATTTCTAAAATGAAACAAGTGACATTTTGGCACAGCACCAGGGGCAAACCCAGCTTCCAAAGATCATAAGATTTAATAATATATACCTATTTCTGAGACTATGTTGTATAATCAGCTTTGATGAAATGTTGAAGATAAACTAATTTTAATCTAAGATTTATAGAAACTAAACTTGCAAAATTACAAACTGGTCATGATTTACTTACGTGTTGTTAGTAGTCAAATATTAACAATCACATGCTTATTGCAAGCTTATGTGACACAATTGAGAACAAGAATTTTTTTATATGCAAACTGGCTTCTAAATTTGATTAAGAATAGTAAAATATTTACAGGTATGAAAATCATATCTACTGCTTAGAACTCTTCTTCAGTTATTCTGCTTATGTATCTTTTACGTGTTAATTTTTTTTTTTTACTTAAGGGCTAATACATACTGCATGGCATTTTTAGACAAAGTAAGCAAGCTATTTTACTTTCAGTTTTTTATGTATTGATAAAAATTACATAAAATGAAAACTATACTCAATGGAAATGTTTATACTACTGTATCTCAGCCACCTCCTAACTGCTGGACATTTAGCCAGCACTAAGAAACAAATTATTTTTTCATTTCATTTTCATTTTATTAAATTTGTATACCGCCCTACTCCCGAAGGACTCAGGGCGGTGAACAGCCATAAAATAAAACATATAGATACAAAATTTAAAATGGAGATAAAACTAATTAAATAAATTTGGCTGAAACATTTTAAAACCCCAATAAATTAAAACCAAATTTAAAATTTAAAATTCCATTTAAAAAGAGGAAAAGTTTAGGTCAGGCCAGCTTGATGGAATAAGAACGTCTTAAGCGCGCGACGGAAGGTACGCAGATCCGGAATCCTCCGTATCTCCGGGGGGAGCTCGTTCCAGATCGTAGGTGCCCCCACAGAGAAGGCTCTCCCCCTGGGAGCCGCCAGTCGGCATTGTTTGGCCGACGGCACCCGGAGGAGCCCCTCTCTATGGGAGCGTACTGGTTGGTGGGAGGCTATTGGTGGCAGCAGGCGGTCCCGTAAATAGCCAGGTCCTAAGCCATGGAGCGCTCTGAAGGTGATAACCAAAACCTTGAAGCGCACTCGGAAGACCACCGGGAGCCAGTGCAGCTCACGCAGGAGAGGCGTTACATGGGAGCGCCACGTCGCTCCCATCACCACCCGCGCGGCCGCACTCTGTGCCAGTTGGAGCCTCCGAGTGCTCCTCAAGGGGAGCCCCATGTAGAGAGCGTTACAATAGTCCAAACGGGAGGTGACGAGGGCATGAGTGACCGTGCGTAACGAGTCCCGATCCAGAAAGGGACGCAACTGGCGAATCAGGTGGACCTGATGAAAAATCCTCCCGGTCACGGCCATCAAGTGTTCTTCTAAAGACAGCCGTGAATCCAGGAGGACACCCAAGTTGCGAACCCTCTCCATGGGGGCCAGTGCTTCGCCCCCAATAGTCAGCGATGGCACCAGCTGACTATATCGGGACGTCGGAAACCACAGCCACTCGGTCTTGGATGGGTTGAGCCTGAGCCTGTTTCTCCCCATCCAGATCCGTACGGCCTCCAGGCACCAGGACATCACTTCAAGGGCATCGTTGGGGTGGTCTGGGGTGGAGATGTACAGCTGGGTGTCGTCAGCGTACTGATGGTACTCCACCCCGAAACCATGGATGATCTCGCCCAGCGGCTTCACATAAATGTTGAACAGAAGGGGCGAGAGGACCGATCCTTGTGGCACCCCACATATAAGGGGCCTCAGGGTCGACCTCTGCCCCCTGTCAACACAGACTGCAACCGGTCGGAGAGAAAGGAGGAGAACCACCATAATACGGTGCCTCCCACCCCCAACTCTTCCAACCGGTGCAGCATGATACCATGGTCGATGGTATCAAAAGCCGCTGAGAGATCTAATAGGACCAGGACAGAGGAACAACCTCTGTCCCGAGCCCTCCAGAGATCATCCACCAACGCGACCAATGCCGTTTCCGTGCTGTACCCAGGCCTGAAACCCGACTGGAACGGATCTAGATACGTCGTTTCATCCAGGTACTGGGGAAGCTGTCGTGCAACCACACTCTCAACAACCTTCGCCACAAAGCGAAGGTTGGAGACTGGACGATAGTTAGCCAATGTTGCCGGGTCCAGGGAAGGCTTCTTGAGGAGAGGTCTCACCACCGCCTCTTTCAAGGCGGCGGGAAAGACACCCTCACCCAATGAAGCATTTATAATCCCCTGGAGCCAGCCTCGCGTCACCTCCCGGGAAGCCAGCACTAACCAGGAGGGGCACGGGTCCAACAAACATGTGGTCGCATTCAGTCTACCCAGAATCCTGTCCACGTCCTCAGGGGTCACAGAATCAAACTCATCCCAGATAACATTCTCAGGACCTGCCCCCGTCATCCCCACTGGATCTACCCAGTTGGAGTCCAGATCTTCCCGAATCTGAGTGATTTTGTCATACAGATACTGAACAAAATCCTCGGCTCTTCCCTCCAAGGGGTCCTCCCTCGCTTCCTGGTAGAGCAGGGAGCGGGTCACCCTAAACAGGGCGGCCGGGCGGTTATCTGATGACGCAATAAGAGCAGCAAGATAAGTGCATTTTGCTGCTTTTATTGCCACTAGGTAATTCTTAATATGAGATCTTACCAGTGTCCGGTCAGATTCAGTACGACTGGCCCTCCAACTACTCTCTAGGCGTCTTTTCCGACGCTTCATCTCCCTCAGCTCCTCAGTAAACCAAGGAGCCAGGTGAGATCGGCGCCGGGTCAGAGGCCGCAAAGGCACGACTCGATCCAGAGCTCCAGCGGCCGCCCTATCCCAGGCGGCCACTAGGTCTCCAGTCGAGGCGTGAGCCAGAACCTCAGGAATTGGCCCAAGCTCCATCTGGAACCTATCAGGTTCCATCAGGCGCCTGGGGCGGTACCATCTCATCGGTTCCGCCTCCCTGCGGCAGGGTGCAGCGGTTCGAAGGTCAAGGCGAAGGAGAGAGTGATCCGACCATGACAAGGGCTCGATGACTATGTCCCCTATCTCGAGATCACTCAGCCACTGTCCAGAGATGAAAATCAGGTCCAGTGTGTTTCCCCCCATGTGCGTACGGCCATGAATTAGTTGGGTCAGATCCATAGCCATCATGGAAGCCATGAACTCCCGAGCCACCTCAGACGTCTCACCCACGGACAGCAGGTTGAAATCCCCCATGACCATAAGACTGGGGGTATCAACCGCCACCGCGGCGATAACGTTGAGTAGCTCGGGCAGGGCTGCTGCCACGTGGCAGGGAGCCAGGTACGTGATCAGCAAACCCCTCTGAACCCCATGACCCCACTTCACAAGGAGGGTCTCACAACCGGCCGTCTGAGGAACAGTGGCCTCCCTCGGCCTAAGGCCTTCTCTAATAATAACCGCTACTCCCCCACCCCTCCCCTGTGACCTCGGCTGATGGAATGCCAGGAAGCCTGGTGGGCACATTTCTACCAGAGGGACCCCTCCCTCCGGGCCCAACCAGGTCTCCGTAATACCTGCCAGGTCCGCTCCCCCCTCCTGAACCAGATCACAAATGAGGGGGGCTTTATTTATTACGGACCTGACGTTGCACAACATCAGTCGAAGGCCCGGGCCCTGAGGGTCTGTACAACCTGGAAAACGAGTGGAGCCTTGGGGGCCGGAGCACGCTACCGCTCGGAGACAGCGGGTGCGCGCTCCCTTAACATGATATGGCCCCCTGCTCCCGCCATATCTACCCCTCCCACTCACAGTACTGATGATAGAAACATAATCTGGACAAGCTCGACCCCCCCATCACCTCTGGATCCCCCATCCCCTCCACCGTGCATAGTGGCCAGGCCTGACCCTCCCCTTGGTGGGTCTTCCCCCAAACCCACAACCCTAGTACCAATTTTTCCCTTCCCCCCCCCTGGGACCCCTTAAAAATTTATCCAATTTACTTAAAAAACCCCTCAACCCCCTCTTCGCGGCATGCCACCTCTCTGGGTTCCAAAGCCCGTCATTGAGGTAGGCCCTCGATAATGTGGAGGGCCAGACCTGCGAGAGGGGGGAGTCTCGCAGCGCAAGAAGCTCAATGGTTGAATACATCCACAAAATGGGAAAGGGTGAAGATGGCTTATATATTTATAGCTAGATTTTTCTTTCCAAATTAAATATTTTATACTGATGTCTTCCCATTTGGATTGAAACATTCGGAAAGGAACTTTTTTCCCCTTTCCTTACTGAACACATTGTGTTGCAGAGCTTGTCTCTTAAGACACAAGGCTTAAAGAATTCAATCTGAATCGATTAGACTTTTAAAAGCTTATACAGGGGACAAGCTGGTCATCATTGTGTCCAGGAGTCTGCTGAAAACTCAATGGTTGAATCCCAAGGAGACTGAGAAAAATAGCCTTCCTCCAGTGATTTAAGGGGTGCTTTAAGTAAATCAACATGCTTGCAGGTTTGCGTTGCCAACTTGCTCTCCTCAACCCTTACTTTAGATCAATCTATCAAAGTGTAAAATACCTCAATGATAGCAGAGTTCTGGAGCTGTTCCAGTTATGGAGAGTAGAGTAATATCCATCATGAGTGCCAAGAGTAACACTGGGGAGGAACTACAGAGGAAAAGGAGAAAGCCAAAGAGGAACATAATTCCTTTGTTGTCTTTCTCACCTCACCGTTGTCAGAAGAACTTCCACACACTTGCTAATTCAGTTACATTCTTAAAGAGAGGAGTTCCTCTCATTTCATAAGGCTCTGGAGACTTAGCTAGTTCCCCAGGCATTCTGGTCAGAAGGTTAAGTAAGCTCTGTTATAGATGGGAGTTTAAGACTGGAATGTATCATTTATCTCAAGCAGCATGGCTTATTTTTTTTAAAAAAATTGTTGGCTTTTTAATCTCTGTACACTATTTGAAATCACTTCTGTGATATGGGCAGGCATATAAATTACCTCAGTACAGGTAGTCCTCGATTTATGACCACAATTGAGCCCAAAATTTCAATTGCTAAGCAAGACAGTTGTTAAGTGAATTTTGTCCCATTTTACAACCTTTCTTGCCACAGTTGTTAAGTTAGTAACATGGTTGTTAAGTGAATCTGTCTTTCCTATTGTCAGAAGATCACAAATGGTGATCGCATGGATCCAGGACACTGTGACTGTCATAAATATGAGTCAGTTGCCAAGCATCTGAATTTTAATCATGTAACTATGGGGATGCTGCAATGGTTGTAAGGGTGAAAAATGGTCATAAATCACATTTTTCAGTGTCGTTGTAACTTCAAGCGGTCACTAAATGAACTGTTGTAATTAGTTTAAGATCAGCCAACAGTAGATGACAGCAAAATAATAACACAATTGGATTCTCTACACAAATTAGCAGCACATGCCTATGTTATTTTATACATCTAGGAAAGGTCTAGGAAATAAATAGCAGTAATGACGTGTACTGAGTAATGTAGTTTCCTGGATTCCCAGGAAACGGGGGATGTATTCCAGAGGAATAAGAGGCAACTCAGTTCAGATATTTTGAGCGAGAGATAAAGGGTGATGACAATCCCTCCCTAATAGTTCTCAGAATATATGCTTCATATATGAATGGTCTGGGATTCATTCTTGGACGCGTAACAAATTTGAAAAAACAAGAAAAACAAGAAAACTATGTGATTTACCATGTAACCCTTTATTTTGGCCAGAAGGAGTAGCAGCAGGGGTAAAATGCTCGCCCAATCAGGTAGCGATGGCGGCGGGTGGTTTGGAGAACCGGTAGCAAAATTCCCTGCACCCCACCCCCCACCATGCCCAGCTGAGCCGCACGATCATCAGAGGCTTTTTTTTTTTTACTTTTAAAAGCATTTTTTCTACAACCTCTTCTGACGAAAAAATGCTTTTAAAAGTAAAAAAAAAAGCCTCTGATGATCATGCGGCCCAGCTGGGATCATCAGAGGCTTTTCAAAGCATTTTTTTCTGCAACCTCTTGGCCAAAGAGGTGATAAAAAAAATGCTTCCAAAAGTCTCTGACGATCCCAGCTGAGTTGCCTGATTGGCAGAGGCTTTTCAAAGCATTAAAAATGCTTTGAAAAGTTTTTTTTTTAAAGTTGGCCACGCCCACTCAGTCGCATTACCCCCACCACCAAGCCACGCCCACAGAACCAGTAGTAACAAATTTTACATTTCACCCCTGAGTAGCAGGTCACAAGGCAGCTGATGCTAGCAAGTTCTACCTTGAGCATCGAGTACCAGGAGAAAGATGAGTACTGGGACAAGATTTTTGCTTCAAAACGTGTCAAGCAGTGGTGGGTTGCTACCGGTTTGCCCCGAATTGGTAGCGGCGGTGGCAGGAGGCTCCACCCACCCACCCAGATGCGAACACAAGCGGCACGCTCCCACAAGCGAACCGGCAGCGACGGGTTTTGAAATCCGCCCCTGGTGTCAAGTTCAAATACCAAGGTGTGTCTGTAGATAGTAGTTTGCTTCCATTTGGCAAGATTCTGTGTATAGATGCAGAACAATTTTTTAAAAAGGCTGCTTGGAAGAATCATTACATTACATATCTTTTTGGTTTTGGGGCCTAACAAATCGTTAGGCCCCAAATCGTTAAATCGTTTTTTAATTGGGTTACCGATTTTAATTTGGTATTGTATTGTGATTTGTATTGAAGTTGTCATTTTGTAAGCCGCCTTGAGTCCCTAGGGAGAAAGGCAGCATATAAATCGCAATAAATAAATAAATAACAGCTGGCTTGACTATTACAATGAGCTCTACATGGGGCTATAAATATCAAGAGTCAATCAGAGTTGGGTGGCATATAATTAATAGTAATATGTTTCTGTATTTCTGTTACACTAGTCTAAATAATGGGATTTATATATTTAAAATATCAGATTGTGAGTGCTGTTCTAGGTTCAGTCTGAAGTAGTTTCAGATAGCACTGAGGAAACATCTGGGCTGAATTCTGGCACAACTGCTTCTAGCTCAATTTGGCTAGGAGTGGATTACTTTCTTTCAACTGGAATTCACATTTTTTATTTTTTTGATCTTCAGAAGATCCTTAAATTCTTCTTTAAGGTCAGTGTCATTAAGTACTGAATGTGCATATGTAAAATCATGACAATATTGCTGTCCCAGAATCTTGAAGCCCCTGCAAAAATATGTTCAGTCAATACTTAGAACAGTTAGAAACATCTAGCCAAATTTTGCTGATCATAAGCTAAAAAGAGTTGGACCTGTACCTAGATGGAAAGTCATCAGGAATGCCAGGGAAGGTTTTTCTTTTTTTTAAATCCTGCAAAAAAGCAATGGAAAGCCACTTCCTTAACATTTCCCAAGAAACTACAAGAATAAACCCATGCATTTGAGCTTCACTTAAGGAAGACTTAATCTTGTTTTCAGCATTCAACCCTGAAACAAAAGTATGTAAGCCAGCTCCTTAAAGCATAAGAATATTTAATGATGATTTAAAAAAAAAAATCTCAGGAAAGAATGTAAGCAATTTTAGCTAGTTATGACAAGCACTGTTTGCAAACAAGAGGCTCAGAATAAGCATTTGAATCCCATCTAAACACAAACAGCCTTCTTGGGAAGTTTCGCTAATGTCTGCTATTTCAGTACATCATGAATTTCTCTCCAGTCTCTCTCCAGTCCTTTGCCACCACGGAATGGGACAACTCACTGCAGCCAACTCACTGCAGCCAACCCACCATGGCCAATTTGACATGGCCAACTTGCCACAGGACAACTTGTTGCAAGATAATTCAATAATTCAATGTAATTATTTAAAATAATTAAAAAATATTTTTTTTAATTTTTGTCATTCACATTTCATTGATTCATCGATGACATAATTTCTTTAATGATTCTATTCCACTATTTCTTCGATATTAGTGTAACTCTTGTCCCGTGGTGAGTTGTCCTCCGGTAAAGTGGCCATGGCGACTTAATTGTTGACTGGCAAGTTGACTGCAGCAATTTGATGTAGATCCTTGCCATCACTCTTACCGATTTTCTCCTAGAAAAATTTTTTTAGGGTCTATCTACTCAAAAAAATCTGCACACAGTACAGATGAGCATTATGCAGACATGTTTGCCTTGCATTCATCATAAATATAAACCTTAAAAAAATCATTTAGGTATAATTCTAAATGATAGCCCTCTTCCCCTTTCTCTTACTCCAACCTAGCAAACAAAATGCCAGTAATTAAATTTAGCAAATGTGTGCATAAGGGAGCAATTTAAATAGTTAAGGAACCTCCAGGAAGCTCAACCAATAAATGTATGTTAGATTGCTAAATTGGACTTGTAATTAAGACATGCACACATATAAAGGAGATAAAACTACTGTATATTGGAAATATAAGCAAAGATTGCTTACTCTATTTACATTGTAATAACGAAAAAAAAAACTTTCTTTGCAGCAGAACACTGTATCGCTGGATTAATTCCTGTCCTTTTTAACTCTCCAGCACTTAAAACATCTTCCTTCCTCGTTTTACTCTTTGAATGTACTGCTTTCTAATTCAAAGTATATTTTTAAAATGTTTCTCATAATTCATAGAAGATTATTTTTCAGAACATGTTTATGTTTCTTCTTATTAACTAGCTTGCTTTTCTGATGCTTGAGGTTGATATGCATTTTTCCCAATTTTGGTATTTTAACTAACTGAATATGCCTAATGATATTTGCCAAAAATGCCTTTGGCCATAAGGTTAAGTAATGTTAACGCTTAAACTGTCAGCTCAGAAAGTTTCAGGACTTTTGGTAGTGGATATTAATGCAAAATCTATATTCTTCTGTCAGTGATGACCTGTTTGCAGGGTACTGAAAACATAGGTTTCTAACTTAAATCTTTCTCATCATGACTTCAAATTACTTGGGATTATTCCTTTAAACGACTGATCACTAAGAACTACAATTGGAGAGTTTGTTGTCATGGCGATAAAATTAAGGGGTATTCTCTGTAAACTGCCTTGTGCTCCTGAAGAAAAGGCAATAAAATACGGTAATATTAATTCTTGATGCATTTAATTTGGGCAATGTTTTCCAGGTGTTCTGTTTTGTTTTGTTTTGTTTTTTGTTTTTTTGCCAAGCTGTGCTACTAGATGCAACATTGACTTCACTTTTTACAATATGGAGATTCTTAAAATTCTGGAGCACAAAAACATCCTCAGTCATGGAGACCTTGCTGCAGCCAGCAGGAATTTTAAGTTCTGTTACATTAACCCAGGCTGAACTAGAAGGTATTTTGGGATGAAATTTGTACAGGTAGTCCTCACTTAGCAATGACAACCGATTCCAGCAAAATGGTCACTAAGCGGATCACAGGACTGAGAAAGATAAACGGCAAAATTCACTGTTTGCTCCTGTTTCATTCAGATATAGTTCTCTCAAACAGCCACTCAGGTATGCATTGTCAAGTACAGACATTTAGAATAAGCGCATGCGTTGGTCAGAAAATTATTTTTTGTATTACTACCTACTACCAGTCTATTTGCAAAAGGTCACTGTCTGAGGCAGCTTTTTTTCTTTACTTGCATCCTCTCTTTAATTATTTTTACAAAAAACTCAAGGCTGCACACCTACAAGAAGTAATGCTACTTCTTCCTCCTGTTCTCCCCACAACAACAACAACCCTGTGAGGTGATTTGGGCTGTGAGAGAGTGACTGGCCCAAAGTCACCAGGCCGACTTTTATGGCTAAGTGGGACTTTACCTCACAGTCTCCTGCTTTCTAGACTGTTTCCTTAACCACTGGGCCAAACTGGCTCTCAAGTTACTCAGTTGCTAAAAGAGGACTAGCTGTGCTGATTCCTTACAAGAGAAATGGATGATTCTTCTCCCGATGGGAATTTCTCTCTCAAAATAATTGATGGAATCTTCATTAGGTTAAATCCCTGTCTTTCAATAGGTTCAGGTCTAGAGCTCAGAGGAGCCCCAGGTTTATTGCTACATACTGTACTTGGAAAGACCTTACGTTTTCCCTTCTTCTAACAGGACCCTCCCTATGTCCCATTCACACGTGCAAATTGTGCAATAAAGCCACCATTTACTTGGCGTTGTTTTGTTTTTTTAAATAAACCATAATGGCTGAGTTTATGAAATGCCATAAGCCAGGAGTGTATAGTTTTTGTAAACTCAAGGCAGGATCACAGCAGGCTTTGCACGTTGTGTTGAGAGTTGCATTCCATTAGTAGGTACAACCAGGAACTTATTTGTGGGCTGGTTTAGGGAGTTTTATGAGTGCCTGAAGCCATACATTTTGGCCCCAAACATTTTTTAAAAAATCTACTCATTGAAAAAGAGAGGAGCATTACATCTGTTCTCATTTATTTTGTGGTGCATAGCAGAGCTAGCGCTAGATTTATAGCCATTCACATTGCATACTTCATCTGCATCTTTGTGAATGATTTGAAAAGTACAACCTTTTTTTACACAGATTTCATAAGCCAGAAATCATTAGGTGGGATCATATTCGGGGGGGAGGGGGTTCCCCCATTTATTATATCATAGAATTACTCTATTAAGAGGGGAGAAATTGTAACATAAGTTATTTCATTTCAACAGACAATACACTACGGAATAGCAGAAAGGTTAAGGCTGCAATAAATGATCCTTCTGAGAAAATATCTTTTATCTCACCTGAAAAATACCACTTAGTTTTGATCTTAGCAGTTTGGGCTGATTCAACTACAGGTAGCCTGTGGAAAACAGCATAAACAATGTACATTTTGCACTGAGAATTTGTTCATACATAATCCTGAGAAACAACTCAGAACTCAAATGTGTACCTCTCTGTTTCAGCAGTACAAGCTGCTTGTTGCCCCAAAGGTGTTTTGTTTTGTTTTTTAAGAGGCAACTGGACTTTCTGGTTTTTCTTTGAAGATGTTTCGCTTCTCATCCAAGAAGCTCCTTGTGAGAAGCAAAACATCTTCAAAGAAAAACTAGAAAGTCTGAAAAAAGCACCTTTGGGACAACCATGACCTGGATGACTGAGAATTTCCACAGACCTAAAGCTGCTTGTTGTTCTTTTGAGGGCTGATGGAGAGTCATGTAGGCTGAACTGTGTGGTTTTATGCTGCTCTAATAGCACATCATTGCTTCTGTCACAAAAGCTGCACTCAGCACTAATTCTGCATGCATGGCATAGAACCTTGCCCCAAAGAGGTTCTTGATTGTCCAGAGAAAGCCTGTAGAGATATCTTGTACAAATGTTGGCTTATCTCATTGGATTTACTTTCAAAATGTTACAGCAAGCTGTAATCTATTTATTCATGGGTTGTGGAAAACAGATAGTCCTCAACTTATGACCACAGTGGAGACCAGAATTTCTGTTCCTTAGCAAGGCCAGTTGTTAAGTAAGTCACGCCCACTCTTTTGCCACAGTTGTTAAGCAAATCACTGCAGGTGTTAAATGAATCATGCAGTCATTAAGTGAATCCAAGTGACTTTGCTTGTTGGAAGCCTACGGGGAAGGACGCAAATGGCGATCACATGACCCCAAGATGCTGTAAATACAACTGACTTGGATCCCAATATGGATGGCCCACTTTGGAGGTAGAAAATAGATTTAGGAGAAGATCCCAACTCCAAAAATTTACGCATTGGTCCCTTTTTATTTAGTTCTTGGTTAATTTTAATTCTTAATGTTGAATGATTTTACTGTTCTTATTGCTTTATATTGTGCTTTTGTAGGGTAAAAGCTGTGGTGGGACAGTGGTTGGAATGCAGTACAGGTAGTCCACAACTTACGACCACAATGGAGCCCAAAGTTTATGTTGCTAAGTGAGACATTTGTTAAATGAAATTTTGCCCTATTTGCCCTTTTAAGTGAATCATTGCAGTTCTTAAATTAGTAACACAGTTGTTAAGTGAATCTGGCTTCCCCGGTGAACTTGTTTATGAGAAGGTTGCAATGCAACCAGGATACTGCAACCATTAAAATTTTAGTCACTTGTCAAGTATTGCATCAAAATACAAAAATGGTCATAAGTCACTTTTTTCAGTGCTGTTGTTACTTCGAATGGTGACTAAGCAAACTTGACTAAGTCAAGTCTACCTGTATTGCAGGCTAACTCTGCCCACAGCCAGAAGTGCGATCCTGATGGGGCTCAAGGTTGACTCAGCCTTCCATCCTTCCGAGGTCTGTAAAATGAGGACCCAGTTTGTTGGGGACAATATGCTGGCTCTGTAAACTGCTTAGACAAGGCTGTAACGCACTGGGAAGCAGTATATAAATCTAAGTGCTATCGTTAGTACTGTTGTAAGCCGCCCAAAGTCACTTGACAGTGAGATGGGCGGCATGTAAATTTAATAAATAGATATTACCCTGGGTAGCTGTATTATTTATGAAAGAGAAAGAAAGTTGCTTGGGAGTAATCATCAGTCCTAAACTATTGTGGGTTGTGTGCTCTTTTTTTTTTTTAACTTCAGACCGAACATGTTTACACAGTTACATTTCCCTGAACTAATAAAAAACTTTAGCACAGAAGCAGGCAATCTGGTGTTCTCCAGATGTTTTGAATTATAGCTCCACACGTTCAGGCCAGTGTGGCTAATGATCAGGGATGTTGGCGGTTGTAGTCCAAACTATCTGGAGCAGACCAGTTGCTTACCATGCTGAAAAGGCAATAAGAGATTTAGAGACAAGGCTTTATGATTCGATGTTGCTTTTGGACAGATTGAGGGCACCCCTACAACTTGCCTTTGCACCCCTCTCAGGTCATCTCGGTGCCCAGTACATGATGTTATCTCTGTTCAGCAGCTCAGCTGGCTTAATTCCAGCTCAGCTGCAGTTCAACAGGAAGCAAACAAATCTTGTTTTCAAGTTAAAAATACTGATGCTCTAAAAACAGGCCATTTTCTATTGGCAGGCACTCGTGGCTGTAAGTGATCATTTCCACCTTTCCAGAAAGGTCCAATTGATGTAGCATCATGCTGTCATTTCAATCGTGCCTTCAGAAAATAAGCAGAGGAATGGCACTTGGGAGGCACGGAGCCTGGTGGTTTTCTGGCTCCTTGATGGCAGCCACTCTGATGTTTTAATTACCAAATAAAACAAGCTGAGAATAGGCACCAAACCCTGGTCAAACTATTTTTTTTTTTACCCTCTCTCTAATTAGTCAGCTGGAATCCCTGCTTTGTGAAAGATTCTGCACATTTTCAGTTCTGCCATGGTAGAGTTACTGTGAATCAGTTTGAACTTCTTTTAGAGGGTGAGGAAGCAAAGCCAGCGGTGATTTGGGACTGACGTGACCCTTCACATTTCTCCTTTGAACAGAGAAATAATTGAATTGGAGAGACTCTCACATCACAAATCTAAAGAGACAACAGACCATTTGCCTTTCAAGCTGCTTGGGAAGACCATTTATTCAGACTTCAAATTCTCCTGCATGTTACAGATGCATCTGCAAAGTCTAACTGCTCTTTTTACCCATCTCTTCTTTTAAATCTGGAAATAGGTTTCTATTCTATTTTAAAGCATTAGGAACTGATTTGCTGCTGCTGAAGTGTGCTTCTGCAGTAAATGAGAAAAAGTGGAGGGAAAAATGTTCTTCCCCCTCACATCCTGTCTAAATCCTTCATAATTGCTCACAAAAGTCATCAGCGTTTGGCACCAAAGTAGCCATTTTAGCTATTTTTTTCCCCTACTTACTTCCTCCTACTTCTGTCTGCCACTGCAAAATTGGGGCCATGCTACTTTAGTTATCTTCCTAATCAGAATTCGGAAAGTTTCCACAGCAGGGCTAAGGAAGTGGGGGGAAAACCATTTAAACCTGTTCGGCACATTAGAACATCTGTGATGGATAAAAGCTCTAAGCCTGCATTTCATTAATGGAAAAAATACATCCAAGATGTATTCACCTGCCCAACCATATTACACAACCACATCTTTTCTGTTTCTCACTAATGAAGCCCACATTTAGAAAATTCTGAATGCCTGAATATAAATATTTCA
This sequence comes from Arizona elegans, assembly GCA_022577455.1. Lineage (NCBI taxonomy): Eukaryota > Metazoa > Chordata > Lepidosauria > Squamata > Colubridae > Arizona > Arizona elegans. The sequence goes on from JAKOOJ010000001.1 coordinate 112,672,782, forward strand.
GTGGTGTTACAAAGCTTTGTAAATGACTTATATATTAAAATATCACATTTGCTGATTTACAGGACATGCCTTAGATCAGGAATGGCTAACCTTTCCAGACCAAGTGCCCAAAGCATGTGTCCGAAATGCAATGCGCGCACAGTGTCCTGCACGAACCCTGCACCCGTGTATGCGTCCCCCACACACACACATACGCATGGGCCCCCCACATTCACTCCGCCCCCCGCGCATGCACGGCAGAGACCAGTTGGTTTGTGGGAGGCACGCACGCATGCAGAGCAGAACAGAACTTGGATGATGGCTCGCGTGCCCACAGAGAAGGCACTGCATGCCACCTGTGGCATCCGTGCCATAGGTTCACCATCACGGTCTTAGATATTTCTTATAGCAGCAATGTATTTTCAAGGGGATCCAAGTGCAGAAGAATCACTTGTCAGTGAAATGGGTGGATGGGTGGATGGATGAATGAATGGATGGATGCAGTGGTGGGTTTCAAAAATTTTTATTACCGGTACTATGGGTGTGACTTGGTGGGCATGGCAGGGCAAGGATAATGTAAAATCGCCATTCCCTCCCCACTCCAGGGGAAGGTTACTGCAAAATCCCATTTCCTCCTGATCAGCTGGGACTTGGGAGGCAGAGAATAGATGGAGGCGGGGCTAGTCAGAATTTTTACTACCTGTTCTCCAAACTACTCAAAATTTCTGCTACCGGTTCTCCAGAACTGGTCAGAACCTGTTGAAATCCACCTCTGGATGGATGGATGGGTGGGTGGGTGGGTGGGTGGGTGGATGGATAGATAGATAGATAGATAGATAGATAGATAGATAGATAGATAGGGAATCTCCTCTCCAGAGAGGAACGGGGAAATATTGTTGATATTGTTGATGCTTTCCTATAAGCCAAAACATGTCCTTACAAGCCAGTGCCACCTAGGGTGGATTGTTATATAGTAAAGCAAAATTATACTACCCACGTGTTATAAGCGAGTCATGTTTTTCATCAAAAAACATGACTAGTCATCAAAAAAATGTTTACAAGCCATCATTTCTCAAGAAATCCATAACTATTGCACATGCATCCTGCATTGATCTTTGTCATTAGGAACTGGTTTTCATTTTATTTTTATTTTTATTTTGTGAGTAAAATGAAAACCTTTTCAGGTACATTCCTAGTGGAAGAAGAAATAGTTCCCGATACCCAGTTTTTTCTCAGAATGACCTTGGAAGGCGGTATTAACAATACAAAAAAATAATTCAGGGTAAGACACCCTGAACCTCCTCCAGAAATATCCACACTTTAATCCAATTTTATTCCTCTATTGTTGCAGACAAACAATTCTGATGGCAGTGTTTTTCTACCAATAATTCTAAAACCAACTTGGAAAATTTGAAGGAATTGTTATTTTATTTCATCCTGTTATTTTGATTCTATTTGACCCATTGGCCATTAACAATAATAATGCAGAGTGCAATTTTTTAAAAAAAAAAATTAAAACATAAATTGAAACAAATGCAAATGATCAACAATTATAAACCTGGTGAAGAAGATGTGTCTCTTAAATGAAACCCTTCAGCCAAAGTATGCAGAGCATGAACTTCTAGAATTATTTCTAGACCCTCATAATGACTCATTTTGAATCAGAATAACTTCATCAGCAGGTCTTAATGGCCACAGAGATACATTTCTAACAGGATAAGCAGATAATGGGAGGAGGATGGGCTTTGAGGGTTAATCTCAACTGAGAATTCCACAAATCATCCAAATCTAATTCAAATTCAAGCCACATAGTTGGCAAGGTTCTACAGTATTAAAATCTGAGATTAAAGGGCAACAAGATTCAATTTGTAATAGTTAATTTGATAATATATTTGACCACCAGTTTATAATAGGGAAGCATCAAACATGCCTACAGAGGCTTCCTTTTTTGGGGCAGAAATGAGATGAAAATATCAGGAAGGCAGAACCTTGAAAGACATTAATCTTACCAAGTTTCAGATAGTTTCTAGAGTTCAGCACAGTAAATTTTTGAAATAATCATCCTTCACTCTTTTTGAAACAAAGGTAGCAGGAATGAGGGGAAGACAGCAAAGAGTGTTTTGAGAACTTGACCTGAACCAGGGCAGAACGTGTTACACGTCAGTGTCAACATAAACATTTTCAGGCCTTGTTTAAAATGGTAGCTATTTACAATCCATCAGCCTCTGAAAACCTGCTTTTCTGGACTGATAGGCTTGCTGCCATAACTCCTTAGCCAACTATTAAAGTCACAGCAGACACCCTATCTTGAGTATATGTGGAAGGAAAACCAGAAGAGATCTTCAAAGCCAAAAGGACCAGAAAATCTACCAAATCTCTCAACTGCTTTGAATCTATCTAAAGTAGATTGAAGATAGCTGATTGATGTCTTATACCAGGGGTGTCAAACTCAAGGCCCATGGGCCAGATCTAGCCTGCAGGATGCTTAAATCTGACCCACGGGAAATAGCAAAGGACTGGCTCGTGATGCCTCTGGCTGTCAAAATGGGCCACCGTGGGTGGGGGGGCATGAGCGCCCCATTTTGGCCAGCATGGCCAGCATGACCAAAAAGGAGGCATCCATCACATCTCCCCAGCTGATAGGATTATGTATTTCCAGCATGTTCTTGTGAAGCAACTTCTCTATTTTTGAAAATTATTTCTAGGAAATGAGAATGTCTCCAGGAGTAGTCTCAGAATGCCAGAACTGATGAAGCTACTTGAATGAGGAGCAAAACATCTTCCTCAGGGGGAAAAACAGCCCAGTTGCCTTTTGAAAAAGCCCCAACTATGACCTGGGTGACTGAGACTCTCCACAGACAACATTTTTCCAGCTTTTTCCTGGCAATGTAAAACAAAAGGCTGATGCATGATTGTAACCAAGTCAAGTGACAATAACCTAACAGTTTTGCCTAAATTCCTGTGTAAACACTTTTTATTAAATAGTTAGGAAGCTTTTCCTTAGAGTCTTCCAGTCTTCCAACTGGTGGGAAGCGAAGAGGAATCTTCTCCAGATTCAGGATTTTCTAGGACTCAGGGGGAAAAAAATCAGTCACATGCAGATGTATAATGTCATTAAATAAGCCATTAAACAGCATTAGAGTTTTGGATATGCTCCAAGCCTTGCCCGATCCCTTTTACAACTTATTTTTCCACCAAGTTCAGTCCTCAGTTCAGATGAGTTTATTTATTGCTTCTTGGATTACACTTACTTTTGGAATCCAATCTTTTTCACTTATCCCAATACTTACACACCCAGGTTTCTCTTTGCTGGGATACATTTCTCATAAAATAAATATCATTTTCAGCAGATATTTTCAGAGTAAGGCCAGTTGTATCCGCACTGTATATTGGACATGAATACAATTAAGCAAGTCCAGAGGTATTTCACGAGAAGAGTCCTCCACTCCTCTGCTCACAACAGAATATCTTATGCCACCAGGCTTGAAATGTTGGGCTTAGACAATTTAGAACTACACCACCTTTGATCTGACCTAAGTGTAGTACACAAAATTATCTGCTACAACGTCCTATCTGTCAATGACTACTTCAGCTTCAACCGCAATAATACACGAGGACACAATAGATACAGACTCAAGATAAACTGCTCCAAACTCGATTGCAGAAAATATGACCTCAGCAACAGAGTGGTCAATGCCTGGAATGCACTACTTGACTCTGGTTACATCCCCCATAATTTTAACCTTAGACTGTCTACTGTTGACCTCGCCCCATTCCTAAGAGTTATGTAAGGGGAGTGCATAAGCACACCAACGTGCCTACCATCCCAGTCCTACTGTCCCCATTTATTCGTATCTATTTCCTGTATTCATAATCATGTTTATACTTATATCTGTTATCTTATACGCATTTGACAAACTAAATAAATAAATAAATAAATCTGTATCATGCCTCAGATTGCCTACATCTTATCCACAGTCCACTACTAAGTCAGCTACTGGATGCTAGACTGAAATCTTGTATTTTTATTATTTTTCAATTACAAAAAGGAGGCGGCATTTTCTTTCTTTTGGCTTTGCCTAAATGCCTGGCTGAAGGAGTAGAGAAAAAAACCTATGTGAAACATCTCCATTTCATCCAACTTGAGCAGTGTAGATTGTGTGGAAGCTCCCAATGAAGATGGAACCATGGAGATAGAGATCTCACATGTATTCTTTAAAATGTGCCTTTTGTCCTTTTGCTAAATCCCTTCCTGTTCTAATGTCTACAAGGAGTAGCATTGTCCTGTGAATGCTTATGCTAATAAAAGCTTTAATTTGGCACTAGCATGGTTGCAATGAAACAAAAAACAAAAAGTTCTATTAAAGTGCAAAACTGAATGGACTATTCCACCCATAACTACCTCCATAACATTTGGATCTTTTTGGAGGCTGCAGATCAGGGATGTCCAGCCTTGGCAATTTTAAGACTTGTGGCCTTCAACTCCTAGAATTTCCCAGCCAGCCATGCTATAAGTTTAGAGTTCATTGACAGCTATGCTGACTGGGGAATTCTGGGAATTGAAGTCCACAAGACTTCAAGTTGCCAAGGTTGGATACCTCCTGCTCCTTGGATTACACTTTTGCAGCATGACCTTAGTCTGCTTTCAGCTCTTTATTTTCCAGCTGGACTCGGACAAACACAAAAGTCTGTTTCATATATATTTGCAGTGAATGTACTTTCAGCATTTGCACTGCCTGTCTGGGTCCTGAACCCCATAGTAATAAATGTCCTAAAACATGTGGCAGGCTCATGTCCAAAAGCCACAACTGAAAGTGATTCCTAACCTATGACCCTTGCCTATTTACAAATATTTTCAAACATTTCCACACCCATGAGATGAAGCAGGGTGCATTCTCTTCATGCAGACCATAAAATGAAAAGCAGGTTGGAAGCTTTGTGCAAATTCACAGGAAGACACAGTATCTCCCAATCTGGGGTTTTGGGTTTTTTTTACATGTTTTTCAAGACAGAAAGATGAGGCTGCATTTTATTAGCATCGCCCTCATGATCTTCGAAGAGCCTCCCATATCTGATAGGGGATTAGAAAAATATTTGGCTGACAGAGATCACTGCATTGCTTCTCTTTTTTAAGAGCAAGACAAAGAAGTAATGAAGTCATGGCGAAGTCATTCAGCTGGTTTAACACAGTCCAGCTGCATTCGTAGGATATTAAAGGCATTTTGCTCCTTTTTTTTCAACATGCAAACCATCTTCAGATGAGAACAGACTGCTTCCAATTTAAATTACAGTATATGAACACACACAGAAATAGATAGAAATATTCCCATTTCACAGGGTTTTTTTTTTCTTTTTACATTGGCCCCCGGTTTTGTTCCTAACACTGATTTCTTGATGTTCACTCAGTATTATTCTACTTAGAAGTTCTGGACGGGAGAGAGAAAAAAGTCAAGATTATTTATTTTGCACAGCAGCGTTTTTTGTAAAGTAGCATTTGTAACTTTTTGTAATCCCTTCCAACCTGGGTTTGTTTTTGTTTTTTTATTTGAGATCCTGTAAATCCTATCCTTCAACATGAATAGCAAGACTTAAAGAGCAATCTCGGTATGATTTATACGATGAAAAGATCTAACTATTGTCAATTATCCGTGTAGACCAATTTTAAAAGGATTGGAATTTATAAGCAAAGGCAACTAAAATATATGGGGACTGGGCAGGGGTTTTTAAAAACGTATTTTCAAACTTTTAGACAGCGACTGTATATTATCTAAAATAGCAATGGCCTTAGAGAGAATGGTTCCAACTCTTATGGATTTGCTTGGGATGAATCTGGGCCGTAAAGAGAGATATGGATATAAAAGGGGGCTCAAATTCTTTGGCTTGTGATATGGAGGTGTCTAAACTAACAATGCAATAGAGAGGAGAGAAAGAGATTGCAGGCACCTGCATCCTCGCCTTTTGAAGGTACTGATGAAAGTCAGGATCAGTAGTGAGTTTCACTTACCTTCACTACCGGTTCAGAACTGTGAGCGGGCGCATGGCTCTTCAGCACATGCGCAGAACCTTCTGCGTATGCGCAGAGCGTCCATGATGACGTCCAGGTGGGTGGGCAGAGCCTCCCACCACCACTGCTACCGGGGCGCCCGAACCGGGGCGAACCAGTAGAAATCCACCACTGGTCAGGATCAATTACATCACTGTATTTAATGGATGCTGACATCACTAGTTGAATACCACGTGAAATACTACCAAGGCTATTCCTCTGCAGCTCCAGAAAGGATTCTTAGAGCCCTGGCTGCCAACAGGAAGTATAAAATTAAAATAACGAGCATCTTATATTCCCATCACTGAAACTTCTAGTCATGTTCCCAGGTTGAGTAGCAAGAGGAACATTTTATTGCATTCAGGAAGAAAGAATTAACCATAAGGCAATTCAGGGCCTGAAGAAACAAGGCTAGAACGCATAGAGTGTGGGGTGTTTGCGACATTTGCAGGGGCTTTTATACAGTTGTTTCTCTTTTTCTCTTTATCCCCTTTGGCCTGCTAACTGAGCAGGATTTGGGTGCCAAGCCATCATCAAGTGTGCTTGGAAGGGAATAAAAAGTGTACAGAATCCTAGGGCCATAGCAAACATCCATGCAAACCCCACAGAATCATGCCAGCACAGAAGGGAAGGAACAAGAGTGGTGTTGGATAATAGGCAGGGTAATTATATTTCATTCCAGAAAAACAAAAAATGAAGAATGAAGAATGGATGAACTTGCCATCCTGCTGTGCAAATTCCCCAAATATGTTATGTTTAAAACGAACATAGAATTGTTGGCCAGCCTGCCATTAGTATCTGGCAATTTAGGGCAGCTGCTGAGATTCTGGCATAAATCATTGGCGTTGATGCCTGTCCTGGATACTCGCAGCTAGAAGCTGTTACTATTTTATTTGTTTAACACATTTATATAACCACCCATCTCATACCCAATTCTGGACAGGTGTGCACTTGAATTATAGTGCAATCCCAGACACTGCGCAAGAAATTTAAAGCCACGGCTTGTAGCCCTTTGCTGCTACTAGGGAAGAACACAACTGAAAGAAGAGGTCCATCCATCATTTTCCTGAGGTCCTCCTCACCACTGGAGACTAACCCAAATGGTGTGGGGGCGGGGGAAGCAACATTACAGCATAATATTTAGACTTTCTGTTCAGCAAAAGACAAAAAGGAGAGTCAAGGCGATAATTGAGATATTTGCATCAAAGGAAGCCAATGAATATAATTTGACAATCAGATATTGCTTCAATTGTTTCACCTAGTTGATATCGAACAAATCGGGTTTGCTGTTTCACTAGAAATATCACAACAGTTCAGTTATGAAGACTGCCATAAATAATTCCCTTTTTTCTATTTTGTTATTTCTGGTCTGCTTGGTCTGGGCTTAGAAATAGTGAACACAAGTCTTTTTAGAGGTGAACTCAAACTCAGTCTGGAAATTTACTGCCATCTGGCGGTGAAAGTTGAGATCACAATATTCTCACCTAGAAACTTTTAAGATGTACATATCGAAAGGAAAGAAATAATAATCATTTTTCTTTCTTCCTATTCAAAAGAAGGGCACTATATACATACATTTCTGTGTTAGCCTCCAAACCAAGATGGAAAAACGTGAATGCTGGAAAGCCTCATTTACATATAGACTGTCACAATATACTGAGAAACATCTCCGAACTTTTTTCATTGGAAAAACAGAACATTTTATAAAAGAAAATCCCAGCAAGGTTTTGCTGTCTTAAAGCCTGAGACATGATGATAACATTATCGCAGGAGTTTTGACATTACATAATTATTCTCTATTATCAAATGGAGCTATGATGAATGGAATTATGGAGCAGCTAAAGGGTAGCCATTGTTACCAGTTTTTAACGATATCTTTATTTAAGAATTTCAGAAGGCAGCTTTAGAATTCGATTCCCTGCAGCCAAAGAGCTGGCTAACATATATATTGATATTTGCCTGTTTGGCCGCAAGGAAAAAGAAGTTGATTAAATTTCTGGACCACCCAAAGGATCAACACGAGCCTATAAAATTTACTGTGGAAGTTGAGGACAGTGTTCATTTGCCATTCTCAGGCATTCCTAGAGGGAAAAGAATGATGGACAACAAAGTCTGGTAGAAAGGAGATATTTACAGTCTGTTTCCCCACTACTGCATCACACCAACACCTCCAACAACAACAAATGCGATCAAAGTTTTGGCTCAGAATTTAACCAGTCTTCTTTTTTCATTTCCCAAGACAAGGTTTTGGGGTCGGGAACAATGGTGAAATCCAATTTTTTTTTACTACCGGTTCTGTGGGCGTGGCTTGGTGGACATGGGAAAGGATACTGCAAAATCTCCATTTCCTCCCCACTCCTGGGGGAAGGATATTGCAAAATCTCCATTCCCTCCCCACTCCTGGGGGAAGGATATTGCAACATCTCCATTCCCACCCCACTCTGTGGCCAGCCAGAGGTGGTATTTGCTGGTTCTCCAAACTACTCAAAATTTCCGCTACTGGTTCTCCAGAACCTGTCAGAACCTGCTGGATTTCACCCCTGGTGGGGAGGTGTTAAACCAATAACAAAAAAAGTGTGTAAAATCTTTCCATTTCACATCCTCTTTGGGAGGAGGGCAATTAGATCAGGTGACCAGTTTCTGGTTGAGAATATAGTTAAAGTATGATCTAGTTATCTTCCCTCGGAGAAGTAGGTAACCATTCCCTGCATTTCTGCTTTGGCATCCAATCTCTCATTTAGGCCTGGGTTACAAGAGCCTTTCCCTGCTCCCTGCATTTATAAAATCAAATTGACTGTGACGTTGGTGCCTCTGTGGTTTATAAACTCTGTTTAGTGTTGCTTTTGGAGCTAATCAGCCCTGCATTGAAACTCAGGATATTTAGCTGTACTTAAAACCTTGTCATTTCTTCCATTCCATTCTTCCCTTTTTTTTTCTTTTTTTTTTTTTCTTTTTGCTCAGCCACCTAGTCATTCACTGCACAAAAGCATAACTAGGAAAGTGGAACTGGCCTTTCTATGGATTCCTTAGAATTTTCCCCCCCCTTGTTAAACAATGTTATTTAGCAGGCAGCCAAGTCAATTTCGGCTCTTTTATTGATCAGACAGAGAAGAGAGAACTGAGATCTAAAATGTCTTATGGGGTTTTTTTCTTCTACTTAGCTATGTAGCTTAAACCTTCTTTAAGGATATAAAATAGTCCTAATTGGTACTGGAAACTCCATCACTAAGCAAAACAGTTGTTAAGTGAAACTTGCGATCCCTCTGCTGAGCAACAGCAGTTCTAGCAATCCCTGTTGTGGTCGTTAAGCAAATCACCCACAGTTGTAAAGCGAGGCACAATGTGACCATGTCATGCAACCTCCTGCCAGCTTCTCCATTGACTTTGCTTGTTAGAAACTGATTACAAATGGGGTTCCATGGGATGCTGCAACCATCACAAACACAATGATTGTCAAGCATGCGAATCATGATCACATGACTGTGGGAATGTTGCGATGGTTGTAATAGTGAGTCACTTTTTTTCAGTGCCATTGTAACTTTGAACAGCTACACAAACGGTTGTTAAGTGAAGACTATTTGTATAGGTTTGTAAGACAGACTTTTAGCTTAGTGTAGATGTACCTCGTATGTTTCTAAGTACTTAAATCACAACTATCTAGAATTAAGAAATTGTCTAAAGAGACTGGCCACGAATTTCCTCCTGTCATTGAGTCTGGCAACTGGCTTGTCTTCGAATAGTAAAACTTTTTATCTTCCATTGTCTTCAACCTCACCAACAGGACATCTGTGAAGGACAGACATAGAATAGAATAGAATAGAATAGAATAGAATAGAATAGAATAGAATAGAATAGAATAGAATAGAATAGAATAGAATAGAATAGAATAGAATAGAATAGAATAGAATAGAATAGAATAACAGAGTTGGAAGGGACCTTGGAGGTCTTCTAGTCCAACCCACAGCCCAGGCAGGAAACCCTATACCACTTCAGACAAATGGTTGTCCAACATCTTCTTAAAAATTTCCAGCGTTGGAGCATTCACAGCTTCTGCAGGCAAGTTGTTCCACTGATTAATTGTTCTTAACTGTCAGGAAATTTCTCCTTAGTTCTAAGTTGCTTCTCTCCTTGATTAGTTTCCACCCATTGCTTCTTGTTCTGCCCTCAGGTGCTTTGGAGAATAGTTTGACTTTGACTCCCTCTTCTTTGTGGCAGCCCCTGAGATATTGGAACACTGCTATCATGTCTCCCGTAGTCCTACTTTTCATTAAACTAGACATACCTAGTTCCTGCAACTGTTCTTCATATGTTTTAGCCTCCAGTCCCCTAATCATCTTTGTTGCTCTTCTCTGCACTCTTAACCTTGAAGAACTCCTCTTTTTAAAGTTCTGGATAATATTGCCCTCCTTCACTTTGTGGTTTTAAGGCCACTCTCCACCTAACAAGCCTTCAGCAGAATAAACACCTCCCAGTCAATTATAACTTTATCAGTCCTCATTGCTCTTTATCTAAGTCATCATAGTCCTGACTCATGTAAATTGCTATTGCATATCTTCATCAAGTTCTCTCTCTGAGAGTCTTCTAATAATATTAAGAGTCATGAATGAAGGAGAGTATACATGTCCCAGGATAATGTTACAGGATCCAATCTGGGTCAGTCACTGAGACCAGAGGTTTAGTCTTCCAAGCTTTCGGACTTATGCTGGAGCCCAGTAACCAGCCCAGATTGGATCCTGCAATATTAAGGCTGCATCTTTGATGCCAGTCCAATAGCCATGTCTTCCCCATTTGGGACTAAATTAAATCCTAATCTTAGCTTCTTTTATCAGCTATCTAGCAGAGACCATTTGTTTTTGTTTCTGAGCGGATAAGTAAACAGCCAGCAAAAAACCAGTGAGTTTGCAAAATGATGAAGGTTTGTAGAATCAGGAAAGGAAGAAAGAAATATAACCCAAAGTCTCGGTGGTATCTTAACATTTTAGCCAGTTCTGCTTTCCTGCAGAATGTTCAAATCTTTTGGCTAAACAGAAGGTATTAATTATATTCCTTTAAAAAAAAAGAGAGAGAGAAGCAGATGGCCTCGAGTCTGTGGGCAGATTTATATCGGTGGGAAGGGAAGAGAGGCATGTCTGCATGAAGGTGAAATGGGACGAAGATCAAATGCTGTCAGGACATATGTAATAGTTGAGTTTTTCCTTATTACAGCATCCTGATTTGTACATACTGTACTTCTCCCCAGCACGTAACATGAATGCAGGGAAGAAGACCAGCATCACCAGAGGAGAGGCAGAACAGAGTGGTTAGGGTGCCAGTGGCACCAAGCTGTTATAAAGTTAGGATGAAGTTGACAAACCAGACAATCAAATTTATAATGATGACAATGTGGGTGACACTGATGTGGAAACAGCCTGAGTGATATGTAAAAATCAACAAGAATTTCCAAAGCACAATTGTTAGGGGTGTGAGTGTGTTTGTGTGGAGAGAGAGAGACACAGAGAGAGAGAGAGAGAGAGAGACAGACAGACAGACAGACAGACAGACAGACAGACAGACAGAGACACAAAGAGAGAGACAGAAGGTTGTTGAAACAAACAAAAGCTGGAAAGAAAACAGCCCTTCATGTCAGAGAAAGCAAGTTCAGTTCTTGAACTCAGATCAAACCAAACATCTTTGTTACAGTCTTTGACCAGCCTTATAATAAAAGAGTACAGTAAAAAGAGAAATAGTTTAATACAGCAATTTGTTATTGGGGAAGGAAAAAAATAACATATCTATTTCAATCAACATATCAAACAACATATCTAATTAAAAGCTTAGTGCAGGTTTTTTTTTTTTTTTTGGCTACCTGCTATGTGAGTGTAGGATTGGTTTTACTATTTTTAAAAAAGTAAACATAATATTTATCTGTATAGCCCTCGTATTTGGAAATGATTGGGCAAAGTCAATGGGAAAGCCAGATTCACTTAACTATGTTACTAACTTAGCAACTGCAGAAATTCACTTAATAACGAGGCAAGAAAGATCACAAAATGGGGCAGTGCTCAAGTAACATTTTTCTTGCTTGGTAACAGAAATTTTGGGCTCAATTGTGGTCATAAGGTAAGGAGTCGGACTACCTGCACTGTGTAAAGTCTTTATTTTTTTTCCAGTTGGAATAGGGCAACTACTGCATTGTTTCAGCACAATTTATCTTTGCTGCACAAAGTCTGCTGTACTGTTGTTTCTTCACTCAGGCTGCATCTGCTGTCAAATTAAAACAGGTACTATGGGGATTTATTTATTTTGCTGGTTTTATGTTTATTATGATGTTTATTTAAAATAATAAATTATCAGGGCCAGGTAATATCCATCGAAGAGTTGCTAAAGATCTTAAATGCCAAATTGCTTTTCCTCTCACAAAAAAATATAATATACGCCAGTGTTTAGCCCTTGTGCTTGAGCATTTGAACGATAGTTGATATAACATCAGTTTGTTTCTTTTTTAAAAAAAAAATAATCCATAAGGCATGTAGGGACTGATTTATATAAAGGTCTTTATTCCATTAAAGTGATAACTGACTTACTCATGAGATACTCCGCAATCCATTCTCCGGATGCCATTTTTCTTCATTATTTTGCTTTTTTTTACCCCCCTCTGGCTGTTTTTCTGACAATTCCTTTGAGCGATTGTGGCTTCACTATGTTACTTCATAAAGTGTCCTTCATGCTCGTGTTATTATATCCTTTATGAGTAGAAGTGATTTCAAAGTCTGACCGGGTGCTTGAGTGGAATGACAGACTTCCCTACAGGAAGCAAAAGCAGATAAAATGAAGACATCTTTTCAGAAGCTCACTTGGATCCTGCAAAAGATTATTTTGTTGAAGAAAAACTGCTGGAAAGCAAACAGTTCAGCTCAGATAAATTTCAGGATGGGGGGGAAACCAGGAAGGAAGTGATTTGCAGACAGCAATGTAACTATCTTCTCCAAATAGGGGGGCATTTGCCCAGGTTCACCTGATGCACCAGTTGCACCCCTATATGGACCGTGATGCCCTACGCACAGTCACTCATGTGCTTATCACCTCCCGTATTGACTACTGCAATGTTCTCTACATGGGGCTGCCCTTGAAGACCACTCGGAGGCTTCAGCTAGTGGAGAATGCGGCCACACAGGTAGTGATGGGAGTGTCTCAACACTCCCATGTTACACCTCTCCTGCATGACTTGCATTGGTTGCCGGTTGCCCTCCAGGTGAGATTCAAGGTGCTGGTGATTACCTATAAAGCCCTACATGGCTTAGGCCTGGGATATTTGGCGGACCATCTGCAGCCAGCAACAGCTTCCCATCACCCTGTGCGTTCCCACAGGGAGGGCTTACTGAGAGTGCCGTCGGCCAGACAGTGTCGGTTGTCTACCCCCAGGGAGAGAGCTTTCTCTGTGGGCGCACCCACCCTTTGGAATCAACTCCCTCTGGAGCTCCGGGTGGCCCCCGACCTTCACTCTTTCCGCCGTGGCCTGAAAATGTGGCTATTTCACCTGGCCGCCCTGGACTGATGGGTGTTTTAATAGAATTTTAACTGGGTTTTATTGAATTTTTGTTAATTTTAACCTGGATTTTGCTCTGTTTGCTTTGTTTTAATTGTTGTGAGCTGCCCCGAGTCCATTGGAGATAGGGTGGCATACAAGTTCCATTAATAAATAAATAAATAAATAAATAAATAAATAAATAAATAAATAAATAAATATGTCTGTGTCAAATACTATGAACAAAGATTAATGGCAAAGATATTGATTGACTGATTGATTGTACAGGTTGCTAACACTATATGGACTCATGGTAACTGATAACAACAATTTAAACCTGATACAAGATAAAAAAATATATAATAAAACGAAACTATCTACAATAATGACATTAAAAAGGCTACAATACAATCCAGCCAGTAAGAGCATTACATAATATAATTACCAATCATTGTTCACTGAACCAATTCACCATAACACAGTGACTTTACATCCACTAGCAAATCCATGATCAATTCCATCTTTAATTTTTTAGAAGGCCATCACAGTGTAGGCAAGTCTGATATACAAAGACTTAATCAAAGAATATTCAAAGACATTCAATTCCATAACAGAGAAACATTGTCTCTTGGCTTATTTTACATTAATGTGGGATTCTTGCACATTTTTCCCATGAGCAATCACTTGTGGTTGAAAGTGGTTCCAAAAGTACCTCAACACAAAAGTATACAGGACCTTATCACTTAGAACCAGCATTTTAGATTATACTCAGAAGCCTGTTGGCAACAGGTAGAGCTTTGAACACAAGTACAATGTTCTCTTGGCAGTTAGCCAAGGTGTATCTATCAAGAAACCACTCATCATATTTTGTAGGTTAGTAGCTGACGGAGAGGAGACCCCCTCTGGGTGGGGAAGTAAAAAGCCTTCAAGTTTGAAGTTAATTCAACGGAGGAAACATCTGAAGTCAAACCCCAAGGTCTATAACTGCCATTTCCCAAGGAAGGCAGACAGACTGGAAAAATTCTTGTAATATAAGTGAACAGCAATAGAGTATCTATTTGAGCCTATTCACAGAGTGGTTGTAGTTGCTTGTGCCTGACAATATTGCAGTCTGTCAATGATGACATTTAAGTTTCAAAAAATAAAAAAAAATTATGTAAGATTCCTCAAAAAATCAAATTATTACTTTCATTTTTTTCAAGATTTTGCTGGAAAAGTAAAGATTCCACATTCATTGTAGTATCATTGTAGTCTTTTCATATTTTGCTCAGGTTTCCATGTATCTGAGCAGCAAATTAACCATAGTCTGTCCTTCCTTCCTTCCTTCCTTCCTTCCTTCCTTCCTTCCTTCCTTCCTTCCTTCCCTCCCTCCCTCCCTCCCTCAATATCTACATACATACATACATACATACATACATACATACATACATACATACTTATCATAAAAGCCAAAGATACAAACCATAGGCAAAAGGAGGATAAAAATGGCCACCTCAACAATGGAGCCATCTAAGCAAGTCTTCCCTTTGTTTGAGAACATTTTGCAAGGATTTATCACTGCAAAAAAAAAAAAAAGATATATTAGCAATGATAATTATGAGCAGTATCTTCCAAAGAGTAAGTCCCACTCAAATTGTAAACCCCATATTATCTTGAAAAGTTATCCACACAGATTTATAAACCCTTATCTCCAAAATAACAAA
The DNA here is from genome assembly GCA_022577455.1 of Arizona elegans. Classification (NCBI taxonomy): domain Eukaryota; kingdom Metazoa; phylum Chordata; class Lepidosauria; order Squamata; family Colubridae; genus Arizona; species Arizona elegans. The sequence goes on from JAKOOJ010000001.1 coordinate 112,688,011, forward strand.
AGATTTATTTGAGATCTGCTCCATTCCAGCAGGCTTACACTCTGGTCTGATAGCACCAGCCTCTGGATCAGAGGTGGATTTCAGCAGGTTCTGATCAGTTCTGGAGAACTGGTAGCGGAAATTTTGAGTAGTTCGGAGAACCGGTAGTAAAAATTCTGACTGGCCCCGCCCCCATCTATTCTCTGCCTCCCAAGTCCCAGCTGAAATGGGGATTTTGCAGTATCCTTCCCCTGGAGTGGGGTGGGAATGGAGATTTTGCAGTATCCTTCCCCTGCCACATCCACCAAGCCACGCCCACCAAGCCATGCCATGCCCACCAAGCCACACCCACAGAAGCGGTAGTAAAAAAGTTTTGAAACCCACCACTGCTCTGGATGGTCCTGTAAATTGCTGTGTGTGCTTGTCTCTTAGCATTTTCCAATCAGCTTCTCATGGGGAGGTGGGACTTGTTTTTGGAGATAGATAAGAAGCAAGTGGGATTGTGTGCCGTTTTATCTCTCCAGGCCATGAAATGATAGCTAGAGTATTTGTTAACATTCGTGTTCAGACCAGATGAACTTCTTTTGCTTCCTGCAGTTTAAGATCAGATTTCTCTTCTGCACAAATACACAAGGAGGAAATCAGGAGGCCCATCCATTAAAATCCTTGTCACAAAGTCATCCAGTAGGCCTGGCAGTTAACTGAATGGTTTATTGGTATATTCTACCATATCCTAATGCACAAACACCTCGCCGGAATTAGAACTGTGAATAGACAGGTAATTAAATAGACCAATAGACCTTGCTTTCTTAGAGAACAATGGTATGAGCCAAGACATTAACTCAGAGAAATTGGATTCCATTCTCACATCCGGGCGACGCAGGCCTCCTGATGAAATTTTATTTGTGAAGCTTGGCAGGAAAAACAACTTCTTTTAAGCCACTTGTCAGAAAACTGAAATCAATGGGTCACTAAATAAAAAGGACTGGCAGGCTACAAGCACTTTGCAAAGGAATCTCAGCTACTTCATTCCTATTATTTAAACCTAAGCAAAAGTAAAGTAAGAACTGATCCTTCAAAACAAAAACCCACCTCTAATCATTAATAGACATTCAAAATACCTGGGGTAGAATCTTACTATAAAATGTTTTGTTTGGTGTGTTCTTCATTGCAGATGTTTTCTCTCTCCAAATAATACAAAGAAAAATCACTGTTGAAACAGAGACTTGGGAAAGATATTGCCTACTTTTCTTTGTAAGTTTTCAAAAGTAAAAGCAAACAATCAGGACATGATAGCTATCCAACCACCACGAAGGTGGCTGGAATACTGGCCAGAGAAAAATAGGACAAAACCTCATCTTGATAAAAAGCCCTAGGAAGCAGGCAACAGCAAACCAACCACTTCTGAAAATCCTTGCCAAGAAAGAGGCAGTTAGTCCAGCTAGGACTGACTCAAAGGCACAAACAAAATGGTTGTCTATATTTGCACAGCCTAAATTTGGTAACTCTTGACCAGGGTTTTTCAAACTATGTTTCAGGTGCAAGAAGCCAGGAACAAGGCTGTCCAAATGAGTACAGGTTTATTCCATGCTAGTTCTCTATAAGAATCTGAACTACTAATGGCCAAAGCAAATTGGTGGTAGATAAGAGTCCACAAAATTCACAGAGGGCTGAACTTGGTTCTCCTACGGGCACAAAAGGACTCTAAACTGATGACCCACTTGGCCCCTCCCTCGGGCTCAGCCTAGTCATCTCCTACACTCTGTTCCACCAAGTCCTAATTCAACTAATAGTTGATGGAGATCCATGAGAGATGAAGATGAAAAAAAAATATAAGAGTTCACTTGAACACCAACCAATTTTCTATCACTGGTGCTTTGCCTCTTGACCAGAGATCCTTTTAACTAGCAGGTTCCACACAGGGGTGGGTTCTACATTTTTTTTACTACCGGTTCTGTGGGCATGGCTTATTTTGTGGGCGTGGCTTGATGGTCATGTGACAATTTTTTAGGATTTAGCAGAGGTTCTGGTCTACCAGGCTTTTAACTGCTTGCAGAGCTGTACCGGTCTACTTATTTATTTTTGCAGGCACCAGTCTACTCATCTGTTTTCTTTTAACACTGATCAGCTGTAGGGCGGCCCTTTGAAGCCCCATGGCAAGAGTTTAAACAGTTTTTTTCCTTCTAGCCAATCAGCTGGGACTCAGGAGGCAGCAATAGATTGGGGGTGGGGCCAAATAAAAGGTAAGAATAAGGCGGGCGGTAGAATCGGTTCGGTGATGTAATATCATCACTGCTACTGGCTCGGCAGAACTGGGCGGAACCGGAAGGAACCCACCATTGGTTCCACATCCTGAAAAAGTTTCAACCATCTGCTCTAGCCTTCAGAAAGATGGAAACATATGACAGAAAGCAAGAAACCTCTTGGTATCAACTGCCTCTATCTCCAACAAGAGGGAAACTCAAGAGCACTACTTGTAAAAGAAACTGAGAAATTCTCAAGCCTTCAAAGAATGGAACACAGGAACAGAAACAGAAACCAGTTTTGAGGTTGAAATTTGAAGCCAATTTCAGCACAGCATTAATGAAAATCTATTATCTCCTTTCCGCTTTCCAAATACGTTTTAACCGTGTTCTAAAGAAGCAGATTGAGAGTTCAGCTTAGTTTTGTACAGTTCAAAAACTATTTTATCAATTCACCAGCAGAGGGAAGCACACCCCAGCTAGAACGGTCAAGGAAACCACTGGCTGCATTGTAAGTGTATACACCCATACGTGTGACAGAGCTATACAACACTTTGGTTTCAGTTCTAGGAAGCTGCTTTGGCATATGTAGGAGCACACCAGTGTTATGCCTGTAATTGTTTAAAGTAAGCATCTCTTCCCAGAAGGAAAATCTTTAAAAATGGAACACGCACACAAAAAAGTAAAATAAAGGGAGGAATGAATTGAAAGTGGAATGAAGGGAAAAGAACAGTCTGTTTCTGAAAACTATTTTACACCGATGAGAAAGTGGATTGTGTATTTTCATCACTTGCGTCCTGTTTTATCGCTGATGCCATCTTGAGACCACTAAAGGATTGTAGAGGGACATGTAGATCAGGGGTGGGTTCTAATTTTTTTTACTACCGGTTCTGTAGGCGTGGCTTATTTTGTGGGCATGGCTTGGTGGGGGGGTTATGTGATTGGGTGGGCGTGGCCAACTGTTTTTTTTTTTTTTACTTTTAAAAGCATTTTTTCTACAACCTTAAGAGGTTGCAGAAAAAAATGCTTTCAGGAGCCTCTGACAATCAGGCAACTCAGTTGGGATTGCCAGAGGCTTTTAAAGGCATTTTTTTTCTACAACCTTTTCAGCCAAAGAGGTTGCAGAAAAAAATGCTTTTAGGAGCCTCTGACAATCAGGCAACTCAGCGGGATCACCAGAAGCTTTTAAAGGCATTTTTTTTTCTACAACCTCTTCGCCCAAAGAGGTTGGAGAAAAGATGATTTCAGAAGCCTCTGACGATCCCAGCTGAACCGTGCGATCATCAGAAGCTTTTTTTTTTATTTTTTAAAGCATTTTTTCGGTCAAAGAGGTTGTAGAAAAAATGCTTTTAAAAGTAAAAAAAAAAGCCTCCGATGAGGTGGGCAGGGTAAGCGAGCAGCGACCGGCCGGGGACCAGTTTGGGGCATGGCCAGCCAATGTTATTATCGGTTCTCCGAACTACTACAAATTTTTACTACCGGTTCTTGCGAACCGGTGCGAACCAGGAGCAATCCACTACTGATTTAGATAAGTCCAAAGTACATAAGATTAGGGGAGAGGGCAGGGAGGTGTCAGACTTAGTACAGATCCACAATTCTGTATAAATTCCATATCTTCCAACCTGTAAAATCATTTCTGTAGAAGAACATTGGGGGTGTGCAGCTTCCAACTCCAGCTCTGCCTTGTACTCAAGCTTCCTAAACAAGGTTGGGAGGGGGGATTGTGTGTGTGTGCGTCTTGTTTATCTCTGCATATATATTTTTAAACTTTCAAGGCTAGCAACATTCAAGGCAAAGGTTGTTTTAGGCATGCCCCCCGCCCCCAACACAACCTCCATTGTACAGCAACTACTATCTGGTAGCATCTGATACACTTTTGAAAAGTTCCCAAAAATACCCAGAGGCCCCCAGTGACTCCTTATAATCACTACTTTTTTAAAAAAAAATCTGAATCTAATCATTTGGTTCTGCAAATCCTCTGAGCTAAAGTTACCAGTTTAGCTCAGGGCTGCAATATTTTTTTACAGCAAATCCAAGTATAAATCACATTCAAACACCGTAAAGAAGCTATCTTCTGCCCATATTGCTTTTCATCTGATTTACTGTTGGGATTAGAAGTATGTTTGTACTCATCTACTATATGATGCTTTGTATTCAACTGAGCACAGAGGGGCCTTTGTTTTGAAGCCCATGTGGTATGATCCTGCACCAGCCGGGAAAACCTCTGAGAAACTTCTGAAAAACTTAAAAGTGCATTGCAGTAAAACAGCAGTATATCTATCACCAACTCCTCAGAGGCAGCATTTCTGTCAAGCTAACTGTGCTTTTAGAAAATCTTTGCAGGCTTTTCAAATTTCAGAATTCTTTGTCAGGTGTGGGGGTTAGACACAAATAAACAAACAAAAAAACCACATGAGAAAAATATATCTGGTTTTGGAGAATAAATAGATGGAGAGTCTTTAGACATGGTTTGATTTTATCAGACAAAGCAGTGTTAAATCATGCTCGGAGATTTCTCAAAACTTGGAAGGATTTGAGAACAAGCTAATATTTGCAGTTTCTGAAGTTTGGGGTATAAAAAGATTGAGGTCACAGGCTGGTTCCTAGCCAGGTACCATCAATACAGTGATGATTCCTAGTTATACATCTGGGTCCTTGCCCAAACAAGTGATTTTATTGAAGTATTATCTCAGTGGGTGGATCAAGATCGGGGTGAAATGCTCCTGATCTTGAGGTATTTTTAAAAAATATCTCTCTGCCAATCAGGCAACTCAGCTGGGATCGTCAGAGAGGTATTTCTTAAAAAGCCTCTTTGAGATCCCAGCTGAGTTGCCTTATCGGCAGAGGCTTTTCAAAGCATTAGAAAAAATGCTTTGAAAAGGTTTTTTTTTTAAAAAAAAAAGTTGGCCACGCCCACCCAGTCACATTACCCCCACCACCACCAAGCCACGCCCACAGAACCAGTAGTAACAAATTTTACATTTCACCTCTGGTCAAGATGGGGAAGAACAATCTCAGGCTCAGTTTTGATGAGACTGAGCCGCGGCATAAATTTAGGCCTCCTGCCTCTGGAGATCTTCTATTTTTGACCACGGATGGGTTGCACTTGATGGTCATCACAGCTCCTAAAAGGGTAGCTGGCAGCTGCAGTCAAGAGGGCCTTTAAACAAGAAAATGTAGTGTACCAGATGCACCTTTTCCTGAACTGGGTGGCCGTTTACATAATCTTCCACACCTTGCTCACCTCACAAATGGATTACTTGAACTTGTTCTACATGGACCTGCCATCAGAAATCACTTGGAAGTTACAGACTGGGCCAGAATATAGCCATGTGGACAGTGTTTGGGCATGCTGCTTATGCTTGTATGATCCCAGTGTTCTATGAGCTGCATGGATTACTTGTTCAGTGGTGGGTTCTTCCTGGTTCGGCCCGGTTCTCCCGAGCCGGTAGCAGTGATGATATGATGTCACCGAACCGGTTCTGCCCCCCTGCCCCCCACCCCCACCCCACCGCCCCCGCCCCCACCATCCCCCGCGTTATTCTTACCTTTTATTTGGCCCCACCCCCAATCTATTACTGCCTCCTGAGTCCCAGCTGATGGCTAGAGGGAAAAAAACTGTTTAAACTCTTGCCGCGGGGCTTCAAAGGGCCGCCCTACAGCTGATCAGTGTTAAAAGAAAACAAATGAGTAGACCAGTGCCTGCAAAAATACATGAGTAGATCAGTGCCTGCAAAAAATAAATGGGTAGATCGGTACAGCTCTGCAAGCAGTTAAAAGCCTGGTAAACTGCTAAATCCTAAATAATTGTCACATGTCACAAGCCATGCCCACAAAATAAGCCACGCCCACAGAACCGGTAGTAAAAAAAATTAGAACCCACCCCTGTACTGGTTGGCTTCCAAGTGCAATTCAAGATGCTGGTCATCACCTTTAAAGCCCTTCATTATTTGAGGAACTGCCAGCCTCTGGTTGTTTCTGCCCATCCAAGCAATCAAAGTGGGCCTGCTCCGGGTCCCATCAATCTAGCAGAGGGGGATCTAGGAAGTGTGCTTTGTCTGTTAATGTACCTGTTCGTTGGAATGATAGATCCCCCAGAAATCTGAATGCTCCCATTCTGATGACATTCAAGAAGCTACTTAAAAGCCTGACTATTGTCCCAGGCTCTGAGGCAGATGAACGTTGATCCCTACTGGATCAGTTTCCTTTAGTTATATGGTATTTGGGAAACTGTTCACAGTTCCCTTTTTTGATCTTTTGTATTTTATACTTTTAATTGTATAATTGGAGGCCATCCAGAGGCCTTAGGAGTCGGCAAGCATATAAATTGTATAAACAAACTCAAAGGCCAATATTCCTAACCTTTATGAGATGCACTAATGCTTTGGCTGTTGCAAAACAGAGGAGAAAGCATATGTTATTACAATAATCATATATCCTATTTAGTATTGTGTTTATATATCATAAATAAATAAATGCCTCTTAATTCTGGTCCTAATTCTGGTCCTAAACATGAAGCCAACTGGGTAACCTTGGGCCAGTCACCCACCTTTAGCTGGGAAGGAAGCAAAGGCAAACCACTTCTGAAATATTGCCAAGAAAACTGCAGGGACTTGTTCAAGCAGTCCCCAGATGTCAGAACTGACCTTCCTTCCTTCCTTCCTTCCCTCCCTCCCTCCCTTCTTTCCTTTGCTATCTTTAGTTGTATACAAACACATACAGATATGCGGAGAGAGAAGCATAGAATATTTATTTATATTTCTAAAAATTAAAATTAAAATGGCCCAATCTATTGTTACAGTTTTCCAATGCTCATTAACCAGACGTGTTCTTCTGGTCCACGTATGTATAATTTTTAATAACACAACTTGCCACCAGAGAACAAGGTTCAGAGAATGAACATTTAATTGAAGCCAATAGGGAAACATCATTTTGACTTTATGTGGGATGGGATTAGATTCTTAAATATTATCCTACTGGAAACCAATCCAGATGATCTTCTCTCTAAATCAGAGTACTCAGGATTCAAAGGCAACATAATATAGACCTATATTTGTGCCCATCATGCTACTGGCTTTCAAGGGTAATGCGAAATGGAAAAAGGGAATAAGAAACATGAAGCCAAAGCAATTATAGGCATGATATAAGAAAAATAAATGGAAACATGACTAAGACTACTCAGAATTAGCATCATAAATTATCTCAGCCGTAGGAAGAAGGAAAGGGAAAACCTCTAAAAATCTTGGCAAGGATACTGCAGAGATATATCCAGGAGCCAACATTGATTCAAAGGAACCCACTGCCCTCACATTCAATATATCTCCCCATTTCTTTATATCATTGAAACTATTTCTGCTTCCACCACTGTATGTTTGTACACTACCTCAGATATTGCCTTATGTTTTGCCTTAAGGTTTTCACTGAGATGGCTTGGTCACCCAGAGGGAATGAAAGAGGGTTGAGGTGCAAAGCGAGTCAAGGAAGAAAGAGATAGACTGAAAAAGTTATTCTGTGTAGTTGATAACCTCACAAAGAGAAAGTTGGAAGTCTTAAGGAAAGGCCGAAATGGAAAGTATTCATTACTAATAATGGAGAATACAGATAGTTCTTGACTTACAATGAGCCAGCATGAGCCGTGATGGCGTAGTGGTTAGAATGCAGTATTTCAAGCTAATTCACCTAACTGCCAATTGCCAGCATTTCAGCAGTTTGATCCTGACTGGCTCAAGGTTGACTCAGCCTTCCATCCTTCCAAGGTCAGTAAAATGAGGACCCAGATTGTTGGGGGCAATATGTTGACTCTGTAAACCACTTAGAGAGGGCTGTAAAGTACTATGAAGCAGTATATAAGTGCTATTGCTATTGCTACAACAGTTCATTTAGTGACCTTTTGAAGTTACAACTGCATTGAAAAAAATGACTTATGACCGGTTTTCACATTTGCAACCATTGCAGCATCCCCATGGTCACATGGTCAAAATTCAGATGCTTTGCAATTGACTCATATTTATGATGGTCGCAATGTCCCGGGGTCATGTGATCACCTTTTGCAATCTTCTGACAAGCAAAGTCAATGGGGACGCCAGATTCACTTAACAGCTATATTATTAACTTAACAACTGCAGTGATTCACTTAGCAACTTGGAAAGAAAGGGCATAAAATTCACTTAACAAATGTCTCATTTAGCAAGATAAATTTTGGGCTCAGTTGTGGTCGTAAGTTGAGGACTACCTGTATTTGCAGCTCAGGGTTGAAAATGAGAGGTCCTTGGTTCTCTCTGAGCTTGGTTGGTTTCTTGTAGTGCCCTGATGATGTTACCTAATTTAGGTAATGAAACATCTGCAAGAAAATGGACGTTGGTCTTACCTGATACGTCCGTTCTCGTTCAGGAAGGGAAGTCAGTCAGACTGGGGAAGGACTTCCTCTATGCAGCATTGATCGAGTCTTGCCAATCAGAAACTCCGCCCTCATGGCCCAGTGTTTCGGCGAGGGCATAGGCATAGACTGACGTGTCTTCCTGAAACGAGAAAGAATTAAAAGCACCCTCCCCCAACCGACCGTGAGGGCCGGAACTCAGGGGTGGGGCTGACTGACTTCCCTTCCTGAACGAGAATGGATGTATCAGGTAAGACCAACGTCCATTCTCCGAAGGAAGGGAAGGCAGTCAGACTGGGACATACCAAAGCTGCATGTCCACCAGGGCGGGAACCACCGGCCCGAAGACTTCAGGAGGGAAGAACGGACTGCAGGACCCGGCGACCAAAGGCAGCGTCCGCAGACGCGAAGGAATCCATGCGGTAGTGGCAAATGAACGGAGAAATAGAAGTCCACGTGGCAGCCCTGCAGACTTCTTCCAGAGGCGCTTGAGTGGACCAAGCGGCAGAAGTCGCTGCGCTCCTGGTTGAATGGGCCGTGATGGGCAGCTGCAATTGTTGGTAGGCAGTGGCGATAGTAGCCCTGATCCAGCGACCTAAGGTAGTACTAGAGACTCGGGCCCCCACAGTATCTGGTTGAAAGGAAACGAACAACGCTTCTGTTTTGCGAAATGGAGCAGTCTGGGCCAGGTAGATCCACAGAGCCCTGCGGACATCCAGTTGATGCCACGAGTGCTCCAAACGATGCGAAGAGTGAGGGCAAAAATTCGGGAGCACAATCTCTTGTGCCCTATGGAATAACATGTTAACTTTAGGCAAAAAGGCCAGATCGAGACGTAGGACCACCCTGTCCCTGTGAAAGATACAAAGGTCACTGCGGGTGAATAGGGCAGCTATCTCCGAGATCCTGCGCGCCGAAGTAATAGCGACGAGGAACGAAACTTTAAACGATAGGAAACGGAGAGAAACTTGACGAAGCGGTTCGAAGGGAGACGAGACCAGTGCCGTGAAAACTTTGTTCAGATCCCAAGTAGGGAAGCGATGCACAGTAGGAGGGCGGAGATTGGTAGCCCCTCGGAGAAAATTGCGGATGAAATGGTGATGGGACAAGGAGTCCGGAGAACCTCAGGAAAGGACGGAGACGTCTTCGGACAGAGCTGGCTCTTCAGCTTTGAAACGGAGATGAGCACCGCCCCTAGAGTCAGGAACGACTAGATAAAGGTAAAGGGGAACCTTTACCTTTACCTATACATTTCCTAAGTAATCCATTCCCACTGGGTTCAATTTGCTGTGATATTTTTTTCCAAATATACACAAGTCTTGCTTCTACTTAATAAAACATGCCCTTGCACACAGATATTTTCACATCTTTCAAAAAACACTACACTTCTCCAGGATTCACAATTTTTCTACAAGAATTTTCACGTCTTCACATTTCTCCTTCTATTTTGCTATTTTCAGTTAAAGATATATTGACCAAGCACATAAATTACGGTACCTACTTGCTCTACTTTCTTGCCATTTATATATCACCCCCAATCATTCACTCCATTTTCTCTGTGACAAAGAGCTTCATTATTTTTATACATTAATTTTGATATTCATTCTTTTCCTGGCATCATATAATCCAACATTCACTGTAAATCATTCCAGTTCTCAGCCAGGAATACAGCATTGGATAAAAATATGTACATTCACGCCTGCAACTCATATATCTCTAATGTCACCATAAAACTTTTTACCCCTAATACATTAAACAACCAGAGGGACATCACACATCCTTCTTTTATTCTATCATCAATAATGATCCACTGAGTAGTCTATTTCATGCATGCTTCCATAATATGTCATTGTTAAAGCATTCCAAAGCCAATTTTCAACTCTATACTCATGCAAAATATTACATACTTATATGTGTTTTTAAACCAACAAAAGTTTAATAAACTTCTTTGTCATATTCACACATTTCTTAAGAGCAAAAATTTGATATGCACATCCCTCACCCAGAACAAAGCCAAACTATACTCTCCTTAAATCCAATTTCTATTCATTTATCTATTGAGAGATAAATCTATCTTCTAAAGTTTTTCATACAGCATTTATTATTTCTCTTTCCATTCCAGTTTCTTTCAATTCTTCCTTTTATTTCCATGTTCATATTCCCCTTAGGTTCATTTTTCACATAACAAAAACCTGGTTTGTTCTACATTCAGAACTTCTCTTATTCTTATATCTTTAATTAATTTTCTCAGTCTCTCATTGCAAACAATCAAGTTAACACAGTTATATTTATTCTTTTGCTAGGTATACATGTGAATAGACTTATATTTAAACCATGCACTTGAAACAAACACAGCTTTTCCTAAACTGACATTCATCAAACAAACCATTCTGAAGCTTCATAAGTCTGCCTCATTAAGCATCGTTGAATGTTACACATTTCTTCCATCTTCAGAGTACCCCAAGAAGTATGCTCATTTCTCAATAATCAACCAAATTATTACCTGTTTACCAGTCCATGAACTGCTAGCATCAGAAATTTATATACTAGATTTTGGGATTTGAGGATTAGATTGGGTTTGACTAGAGAAATATTACTGCTTTTTAAATATAGGGTTATTTACACTCAATACTAAATACAGTTACTATATTTTAGATGAAATTAAGAGAAAAGAGTTTTAACAATATTGGGGAGGCAGGTTTCTAGTATTTTAAGTTATTTCATAGAATGGCGGGTTTTTTTGTTTAAAATTAGAAAGAGCTGGTTGAATTGTTATTATTTCTGTACTAAAGGAAAGTTGGAAATCATTATTGTTGTATTTAGTTGATGTGTAATTTCAGTCATGTAACATTTGCTATGTTATTCCCCTTCCCTTTTTCCTTTATATTAGTTTGTATTTAATGGTTGAGGTTGAAATTTAATAAAAATAAAAATAAAAAAAGATATCTATACAGTAGAGCAATTACTTATGTTCATTTACTTAAATCTGCTTAGAATTGGCAGATGTCTTCCATCAAGGATAGGCAACTTGTGATCCTTGGCCTGCATATGGGTCTTAATTTCATATGCAAGTCATGGCTATGCCAACTAACCTGAGTCCCCAATGAAGGTGTGCACATTGGATGCGGTTGATGCAGAGGTGGGTTTCAGCAGGTTCTGACCAATTCTGGGGAACCGGTAGCAGAAATTTTGAGTAGTTCAGAGAACCGGTAGTAATTCTGACTGGCCCACCCCCATCTATTGTTTGCCTCCCAAGTCCCAGCTGATTGGGAGGGAATGGAGATTTTACAGTATTTTTCTCCTGCCACGCCCACCAAGTCATGCCCATCAAGCCACGCCCACAGAACCGGTAGTAAAAAAAATTGAAACCCACCACTGGGTTGATGAGGTAGAGAAGACCCTACTTCCTCCTTATGCATACTTTGTTCCTTCCCTTTCCATCCTGCTTAATTTTATTTTAATTGAACTTTTAAATTTAAGGCCTTTATTTATTAATTTAATTTTTTAAAATGTATTTTATGCAATGCATATAAGCCACATAGAGTTAAGTTTGGCGAGATGCATATAAGTTTGATAAAGAAATAAACCAAAATCTATTAAGACCTAAAGGACAATTCATCTCTCCTTTGCTTGTAGCCTGGAAGAATCAGAAGGAATGTCAAAGACGGAATGAGCATCAGTTGTTGTGACCTAGGCTTACTGAGTCATTACAATACACAATTAGTCCTAAAAAAACCTATTTTATTGTAACAGCTGAGAATTACGTTAATTCCCAGCTGAGTCCCAATTAGTTGCAAAACAAGTCCTTTGGAAGAAGTCCTTCAGGATAATCACCATCCTTTATCTTGTTTGACACCCTGCCAAAGGCCTTACTTGGCAAAGCCCCACGAAGTTCAGAAACAAACAAGAGATGCCGACTGGAAACAGAGTTAGCAATGTTGCTTTCCTGCAAAAGGCCCAAGTGCCTTTGTTTCTCTTTTAAGCCTTCTGGGAGGAGCCAATCATCTCCTGGCCTTACTCCTGAGTCGTCCCTTTTGCTTTAGCTGCTCTTGCCTTCTAGCAGCTCTGCACATGCGTGCACTAGGAACAGGCTCCTCCTGTTCCTCTGCCTCTCTGCTGTCCGACTCTGGGGGCTCCGGAATTCGCGCATCACTCCCAGATGGCCCTGGCCCCATCTCTGCCTCTGATGCAGAGCCCTCGTTGGGGCCTTCCCCAGACTCCAGGACTGGCCCATGTTCCTCTCCAGCCTCCTCACTGTCCGACTCCGCTGCCAGCTCCGCAGGCTGCTGGTGGACCACAACATCAGTACCAACTCTGTTGCAATCTGCATCCAGGACTTGTTTTCGCCCAGCCTGTGATTCCCAATGCATTGTGTCCCTGCAGGAATAGGGCCTTTCACAGGAAAATGTTTGTAAACCTATGATGAGCAAATGTTTCTTATAAAAAAAAAAGTTGATCTATGTAATGATGTCTGTATGCCCTTTAAAAACTGGCCTACTGAACCATGAACATTGCAGCATGTGAAGTAAATACAGCTCAAAGCTCTCTTTGTAGTGGGCCTGCTTTGGAGTTGAAAGAAGGAATGTACAATGTGAACGTTGAAAACAGAGAGAGAGAGGGGGGGGGGAGGGAGGGAGGGAGAAAGAGAGATCTTTCTTTTATTTTTGAGAATCAGACTTGGAGAGAGAGCAAGCTGTAATCTTACAGAGTAAGCTGTAAGAGTAATCAAAAATAGTTTTTTCCTAAGGCTTGTTTGAATAGTTCCCAAGCAAGAATTAGGACAAGATCCAGACATTAGAATTTATTTGTGTAACTTGGACAATAGAACTTAAATTTGCCAGATGGTAGCTGCAAGTCGTTATTACACAAATCAGCATCTAGAGAGCTACGGTTTGTCAATGTTAACAACATGGCTTAGGCCTAAACTGTTTACAGGATTTGTAAAAACTTCTTTACTTATGTTAAACAAAGAAACAAACTTCTAGCTGAGAAGAGGAAAAAACCAGCTAAATCTCTCTCATTCACACACACACAGAGACTTACCCAGACCCACACAGAGACACACAAAAATGCACAGAGAGAGAGACCAAGACTAAAATACCAAACCAGACCATAGTATAGGATTTGTAATCCCGGAGCCTCCCAGATACTTTGCACTACAGATTGTGAAAATCCAACCTCAGACAGATTTCTCTGAAAACTCATTGGCTTCATTCACATCATACATGGAACCAGCTACCTACACAGAACAGGTTTGCACAATACACTAGGCTAAAAAGTGGTTGCCTAGTTGCTGCGTCAGGATATTGTACTATCATAGCCAGCAGGGCAATCCAAACTGAATTGAACCGAATTGCTGGAACTCTGCCCAACCCGACGATCGCAGTTTGCTTCCACATGATAAAAATGACTGAAGTCATATGTGTTATAGTTTAAAGAGACCCTTCAAAACACCATGAAGGCCTGAACGTCACCTAACCAAACTTCATAACTGGGAGAACAGGGCCTCTTTATGTCAAGTCCATGTATCAGTCAGTGTCTGTGGTCAAAGCAAGCAATATACAAGGAACAGATTAAAAGAGACTGGATTGTCAGATTTGTATTCTACTTCCTTAAGGCTTCCCCTGTTTTGCCCTACTCCTACTCTTTTGTAACCACGTGTATTTTTCACAGTGATATCCAACATAAACTGCCATTAATCTCTTTCGATATCTGTTCCCTACCTCTCTTCTTCTTTCCTCCATTTTTACTACCCGTGCACTCGTTAGCTAAGAAATTAAATGGCTCTGGAGTGTTCAGGAACAGACAGATCTGGACCAAGAGAGAACACAGACAATTTGTCCCTGTCGGAGTTTTCAAGGTCCTATAATATCATTTGAGACTCACTTGCAGGCCTGTCTCTGTTGTACTCTGTAAATTAGCCCACATGTCAGCATAGGACAGGACAGGATACTGAAATGGTAACATAGATTTATAGGATTTAACTACCTTCTGCTGCAATGCAAATCCAACGTTCTCAATTCCTTATACTTAGGGAGTGTTGGAAAATTACAGTGAGTAATTTCAAGCTTATCTTGCCTCCAGGTCTCTCCCCTATAAATCCTTAGACTGGCAGTCCTTGCTTAATAGCCACTCAATTAGCAATTTTTTAAAGTTAGGACAGACCTTCCTGCAGCTGCTTGTGATCCAGTTTCAAAGTTCTGACAGCCACAAGGCCACATGCCTCTCACATGGTCATGTGATTGCAACAGTCACTTAGCAACTGTTTAACAAGTAACCCCTACATACACACACACACACAGACACACACAGACACAGACACACAAAATATAGTCTTATTTTGGCCACTATTATCCCGTAATCCTGATTGTATTTTGGATGTTTGGAACTGGCTCATATTTACAGCCATTTGCAGGATCCCACAGTTACGTGGGACTATGTTTTTCAATGGGTTTTGCCAGTTTCTGGCATTTACTTCCAGTTTCCAACAAAAAACATCCATTGGATAAAATAGATTCACATAACAACTGCCATATCTACTTAATGATTGCTGCAAAAAAGATTGTATAATTGGGCATGATCATGTGCCAACTCCTTAACAACCACAACAACTTACAACCATAATTCCAGGCTCAATTGCTGTTGTTAAATTGAGGACTGCTTGTGAAGTAATTGTTCTGTAGTACAATTCTCTATGGTATCCAAGGCCGGTTGACATGTTTGAGGCTTAAATGATGAGAACCAACATGGAGGAAGTTCCTGAAATGCAGCTTCCAAGTCATTAAGAATAATACAAGCCAAAAAGTAAGCTGGTCAAACATATTAATCTTCTACACTTCCATTTACTCGTAAAATTTATATCAGATTTTTTATCAACTATAGATGTTCTGCCAACTATAGAAAATACCACATTTCCTGCAGTGTTGATTATCTGATGCAGAATACCACAACAAGCCTTTTGTTCAAGGTAGCCATTCTTACCTGTTATGCTTCCTTCCTGCCAAGACACACACAAGGTCATTTCTACAAATGAAGTGCAGTCAACATCACACTTTCATTACCAAACAATTTAATAAACAAGTGCTGTGCCTATTTCCCTCTCAAGGAAGGAGAAATTGGTTTCCCTCCTTTTCACTGTAAAAGAAAACATTTGCGCATGATTTCCAGAGAAGGTTTTGCTGACTGGTTGGAGGGAAACATAATATTGCCATTTTAATTTGTTTTCAGTGGCTTCCTTCCAACAATCTCAGCCAAGATTTAATTCAGACAAGACAGAGGGTAAGGATGCAATGAGGAGGACAGTCAGTCACTCATGCTGGAGGAATTGGTCTTTGCTGAAGCTATACTCTGAATGGAGGACATAATCCGAAGCACGGAAGTTCTCATAGATATTGTACTTTCTGGGAAGAGTGGGTGACAGCACCCTGGAGTCATGAAAGTCTGAAGCAACTGAAAACAAGTATAGCCTTAGTTATCCATTCACTGAGGCTGGACTATGATCGAGCTTGTCATGTCTTTCAAGTCAGTCTGGAAACTGCAGATGGAAAACAATACAACTGCTCACACCTCTTGTATCGGGCTAAGAAAGCCATTTCCTGTTGCAATCTCAGACTCTGAGGTTATTAAGGCCTTAAAATGATTTGGAGATGTTCTACTTGATGGAACACCCCTTTGAAGATTTGTGCTGCTGTATCAACTGTTTCCCTTTCTCCTCATAGCTGGGAAGGTGGGAATGCATGAGCCAGGAAGGAGATGATACAGCATAATTCTGTCCTTCCGGTGTTTTCCTGGATTCACTTCACAGTTGGAACAGGTACAGATTATAGAACAGGATATCCCAGAAAGAAGCTTTCAAGTTCACTCTCCCAGTTTTGCTCTCTCTTAAAGATGGCTCAGGAAAAGACAGGGAAATCCCAAAGATGAAAATGATATTCCTCAAAGTTCCTCAAATGAAACCAAAAGGGTTTTTTCATATATATACACTGAGCTGTTATTTGATGTATTCATGATTTATTCAAGAAACCAAACTGGCCGAGTTCACATATACAGTAATGCTAAGCCATCCATTCCAATTTGCCAACCATAACAGCTGGATTCATAGGCTCTGAACTTTTTATTGTATACAATGTGAAAATCCAGCCATCAGTTGAAGAAAGTTGAATGGTGAGTGAGGAAGGGAAAACACCAGTCTCCAGTGGAATAACTTGCCTCCAGAAGTTGTGGGTGCTCCATTGCTGGTTTTCAAGAAAAAAGTGGACAGCCATTTGTCCAAGGTGATATAAATACTCCTGCCTTGGGCAGGGGGCTGGACTAGAAGACCTCCAAGATCCCTTCCAGCTCTATGATTCTAGGATTCTCTGAAAATAAGCCACAGCTCCTAATTATATGTATCTATAGATCAGGGCTGCCAACCTCCCTACCCACAGGCCGGATGCATCACGTGCTGGCCACGCCCACACCTGGTTTAGCAAAGGGGGAAAAAGTCCCGATACGTTATGTGGCGCCTCCGTGACAACATGACTTTGACACCCCTGCTGTAGATTAAGCTTAAAGGGTGATTAGATAGTGTCATCCATGCAATAAACCTGAATTTGGGCAAACTCATGGTGACAAAGAAGATGTTCTATGTTTCATGAGGTTCAAAGAGTCAGACATAACTTAGCAACTGAACAACAACAAAGCTTAAAGACTGCTCTGTTGAAAGGGCAGGTTAGGGATTGGAGAAGAAGATGGAGGAAGCAGAGAACCAGAGTACAATGACAAGGAGAAGTCTTCAGAGGAAATGGTGGGAATTCTCTTATCAAGGCCTGTAGAAACTGACTCCCTCACCATTCTATGCTGCCTAGTTGGGATCTGGATCATTTGTCAGGCACTAATTACATACAACTGGTTCCTCTACTAGAATTGCTTATGAGATGAAAGGAAGGGGCCAGAGTTTAATGAAGAAAGCTTTGCCTTATTGCTGTGGCTGGGGTACCCATGGAGTCTACTGGTGTGAAACAAGGGCGGGTTCCAAATCCTGTCACTACCGGTTTGCTCGTGTGTGCAGAAGCGTGGGGATGCTTCTGCGCATGCGCAGAAGCATTGGTGGGTAGGTGGAGTCTCCCGCCGCCACCGGTCCGCCCGATCCAGTGCAAACCGGTAGCAACCCACCACTGGTGTGAAGGAAGATAGTAAGCCTCAAACTACTGCTGTTTGTCCCATTTTCTCCCTCAATCTGAATATTTTTATGTTTGAGAATGTTTTTTTTTATGCTTGATCTGGCTTGCAGACACTCCAAAGAGACTGTCTTGCTTTCCACTCCTGAATGGTTAAGCCTCTGTGAAGAATAAAGTGCTGCAGGTTTTCTATATCTTTGGAGTTCAATGTTTGGCTGCTGTTACTCATGAGTCAGCTCTCCATCTCTCTGTTTAGAAGGGACTTTGCCAAGACTTAGGAATGAATTTAATGAACTCGTATTGCTGTGGAATAAGCTCCAGCTATTTAAAAATGTATAACTGTGTTGTAATAATTATTGTTTCCTTTCATTTTTTTTTTTTTTTTGTGACTGGAAATATCTTAGCTTGCCTCCTGCCTGATAAATATCAGGATGAATCTCCAGTTTTAGGTCACTGCAAACTGTAAAATTAGCATGCACTCTGCACATGAACATGCCAAGAAAATAGTTAAATAGGATATGCATATTTACACACATTTGTAGATATCATTTATCATGAGACCTGTGAAAAACATCCACTATCTATTGACATATGATAAAAGTGAAGTCAATCAAGTTCAAGTTTGTTTAGGTTCTGGTTGTGCCTGCATACCAAGTGTATAAATCATTCCTTATTATCTTTTGCAACTAACCTTCAAAGTTCATGACAAATGTTCCTGAAAATGTTTCTCTTAAGATTTCTATAACTACTTAATGTATTTTATTACCAAAGTCTCCAGGAACATATTAGATAACTTTATATTTCAGGCATGAATTTTAAACTTTAGGGGAGGAAATGACAGGCTACTCTCCCATTTTGGCTCTGTTCCATTGTGCCAAACCAGATGGTTTCAGGAGCCACCAGTTTCCTTCAAGTAGGGAAGCATTATTTCACAAAAGGGAAACGCCTCCTGAGGCTCAGATATTTGATGCTAGAGTAGCTCTTACTCTTTGCCTTTCTCCCAGCTAGAGCCAGAACCAGTCACACTACAAGGAAACACTAGACTAGAGACAGGGATGTAGGGTGGGGCTTCCCTCCCTATCTATTGCTGCTCCCTGCTTTCTCTGCCTTCTTCAAAAGAATGGTGACCTGATCTAACTCTGTATGATTTGGCTAACTTCTGTTTTGGGAAGCCTGGTGATTCAAACCCAATTGAAGCTTGTTTTGGTTTGTTTTAATTACTATTTTTCTTTCCCTCAGCTGGCTATTTTTCCCTTGGCTTGATTAAAAATGTTAAGTCCTGGGCCCTACCATTTCATTGTTTCTCCACTCACTTGAGAACTTCACCCTCAGTTCCCAAATAGTCCAAGTAAGGTAAGAGTGGGATGGGGTGGAGTGGGGTGAGGTGAGGTGAGGTGGGATGGAGTGGAGTGGAGTGGAATGGAATGGAATGGAATGGAATGGAATGGAATGGAATGGAATGGAATGGAATGGAATGGAATGGAATATTCGGCCAAATATAGTTAGACAAACAAGGAATGTGTACAGAAGCATTCAGTGCACTTGAAAAATAACAGAAAAATTATAATAAAATTGTGCAACCAGTAGAAGAGGGTAATAAGAGGCAATAAAATTTTAAATAATACTACAACCTATTACAAATACTACATTATTGTCCATTCGTGCCATGAATGATGGCTGGCCTATTCTGATGACAGAGCAACCAGGCAGTGCTGATAAGCTCTCTACATGGGCTAGAATTAAGAAACCTTTAGCAAATTCTTCCTTAACCAAAACTACTACTGCTGCTGATACCATGAGAAAACCCTGTATACAGATTAATTAATAATTGCACAGCTAATACCTTTGTTCCATCTACAATAATTACCTACTGTCGATCAGAGGGCTTCAGCCTGGCATCCTTGAAAGAATGAACAATCCAGATTCTGAAGTGGTTAATTATGAATCTCATAGTAACAGTCAGTTTAGACAAAACAGTTGCAGCAGGAAAAAAAAGAACACAAGTAGAACTGAGGCTTTATGCTATTGTAAAGATAATAGTTTAATTACATAAAATCAGACATGCCGTTTATCTCATTTTGAACATTAAATGAGGAGGAAAAAAATGTATTTGACATTTATGACAGATCCCAAGCATAGTTGTGAAAAAGCCAATTTTGCAGAAATCAAATAGAGCTTTCCTCAGAAGAAATCAAGACAAAGGAATGATCCTCTTCAAAGCACTTGCTCTTATGGAGGCGGGATGCCTCAAGCAAAATCAGGAATGTTCTATTTTCTTTAAGCAATGATGCTGATTCTTGTTTGACAAGTCTTGGGTTCCTGTCGTGTCACTGCAGATTGACCCAAGTGAAATCCTCCCTGTATAAATAATTCCTAGGTAAGTGCAGAGAGAATTGCTTCCTGCCAAAGAATGGTGGGCAAACTGAATCTTATATGCATGCTCTGTAAATCCCCTAAAACTGGCCAGCCAATGAACAACAAAGTGACAATTTGGGGAAAGGGGGATGTTGCTATTCAAAATTACAGCAATGTAAGCACATTAAAGAGTCCATGGATTGTTCTATTCCATTGCATTCTATTCTTAAAAACAATCCCTTTTATCTTTTTGGGAAAAAACGGAAAGAAAAACTTCACCTGACCCCCTCTGGGTGGGTCTTTTACCTGAAATTTATAAAACATTTTCAGTTTCCAAAACCAGTTAGACCACTAGCGGGTAGTCAGTATGAATAATATACAACATTTTCAAAAGATGCAGAGAATGAAGAGAAACCTGTCCTCTGGCTATCACACATTATTATTAAAATTTCAATATTTCAGCAGTGACTGATATAGAACTGGATTGGGGGTGGGGGTGGAGATATGGAAACTGTGAAAGGAACACTGACATAGCTGTTTCAGTGAAATTCCTTTATTTTAAATTCCTTTATTTTTTCCTTTTATTTTAATTCATAGTGATGAAATATCTAGATGTACCAATTAAATTGTATAGCACTGGTAGAAAACATTTTGAATTCCACCTTGTCTTCTCCCTTAGGCTTCCATTGATCTGAAAAAGCTAACAGTGAACAACAGTCTAATCAAGGAACCACCAAGAACAATCCCACCAACACTCACAGGTTAAGCCACTAGTATATAAAATGAGAGTAATCCCCACTCCCTTCTAGCACTGATGATGTAACCTAGTTTAGTAATGAAATGTCTGCAAGAAAGCGACCAAGCTCAGAGAACACCAAGGACCCCACAGTGAACAGATAATATCGCCAGCCCAACACTCAAGGAAGATTAGGAAGAGCAACTATAGATTGATGGGACAAATCTAAGGAAGCAGGTAAGCTTTACGAACGGTTAGATGGGATACCCTTAAGAATTTCTTTCTTATGCATCTTCTATTTTTCTGAATAACAGTGAAATTAAAAAGAAAGTCAAGGATAATACTAATATCAGCCATGTGATTAGAAAAGGTTTCCTGAAGAACTCTATCCGAACTGGTGAAATGAAAGCAAAGTAAAATGCAGACCCCAGTTCCGTCCTTTTGTTGAGGTAAAGTAGAAACGATAATGCAGGTCCATTCAATCAATTGAACAGGCACTCACATTATGCGGTATATTGCCAAGGGACACTTCTTTAAGATATCATGAATGCAATATATGCCTGATTCAGCAGCTACTAAGACAGCAGCAGAACACTGATTTTAAATCAGGTAAGCCCATGAAGTTAATATTTCAATGGAAAAACACGGCACCTCCAGATGTTAGTATAAATATAACTGATAACTATGTTGGAGCCAGTTCTAGAAATTACAACTCATTATCTTTGCCCTTAATCTTGCTCATCTGCTCTTTGTTTGTTTGTTCCACTTCAATTTTATGGAAGAATAAATTTACTGTGATTTCTTTTTTTAATCAAGTACAATAAAATCCCATGAAACAGTCATGAATGGGGTTTGGATTTCTTGCATTTAATTTCATTTCCAGACTAAAAGTTATTGGAGTGCCCTGTCTTGTACTGTGCAATCATTTCTGTCATGGTTTGCAATCATCCCGGCTTTGTCAATTAAATCCTAAGAAAAGTCACATCAATGCTTTTTTAAATCAGATGCCATTGCCAGCCCAAAGAACTGAATAGCAATGGAAAACATGTAATCCAATACACGTAATCCTTGATTTACAACAGTTCATTTAGTGACTGCTCAAAGTTACAACGGCCCTGAAAAAAATGAGTTATGACTGTTTTTCACACTTACAACCATTGCTGCTTCTCCATGGTCATCTGATCAAAATTTAGACGCTTGGCAACTGACTCATATTTATGACCATTGCAGTATCCTAGGATCATGTGATCCCCTTTTGTGCCCTTCTGACAAACAAAGTCAGATTTACTTAACAACAACAATAATAATAATAATAATAATAATAATAATAATAATAATAATAATAACTTTATTGTCATTGTACGTGTGTGCACAGTATACCCATACAATGAAATCCATTTAACACCCAAAGACCAGGTCCAACACACATAACAATCTCCAAACACACCCCCAGCCACCACAAATTCCCCAACCCTAAACCACCCAAACATCCACACAATAGACCAAGTAATGCTGTCCAACAGCTCACTGGTGGTGGCCCTTTAGTTCATTGTTGAGTGCAATTATAGCTTTGGGATAAAAACTATTCAGAAAACGTGTAGTCCGAGTTTTAATTGTTCTGTATCTTCTGCCAGAAGGCAACAGTCCAAAAAGATTGTAAGCAGGATGGGAAGAGTCTCTGAGAATGTTATGTAACTGTGTGTTAACAACTAACTTAACAACTACAGTGATTCACTTAACATCTGGCAAGAAAGGACATAAAATGGGGCAAATTCACTTAACAAATGTGTCTCTTATGAAATGTTGGGCTCAATTTTGGTTGTAAGTCAAGAACTACCAGTAAAATAACTCAAAATAAATAATAAAGTATTTCAAGAATGTAAAAACATTTGCAAGAAAAGGACAGATTTTGCAAGCTATATTAAATATAGCCAATTCAAAGGTTATGTCCAGAGTCCAACTCTGTAACAATTCATCTGAGGTAGTAAAGTAGATCTGAATCATTGGGTTCAGATATCTTTTCAAGAGCTTTTACAGAAACAGCATTCTAATGGGATAAACTATTTTGCTGTATGCTGATTCTCAAATTTATTCAAGATGAAAATGGGGGATCCTTTGCATTGCCAATTAAAATGTTAATAAGTGGGGAGAAGGATCCTAATGTAACTGAACATTCTTGGATCTGTATCACTTTAAATGGCCAATGAATCACCTCATTCATTTTTAATGTTTATTCTCCACCTCAAAGAAAATGTGAGAATTTCTTTGAATTTAATAGTTCGTCATGTTGTTCATTGGATGGGTGTTCTTTACAAGCAGCAAGCTCAAAAGAATGCCAAAGGGAGCAAATTATTTTCAGAAAAATATGTATATTTTCAATATATTTTCACACTACGGCTTAAATAAGATGGCACCTTCAGCTCCTGGGTTATTAACGAACCTGAACAATGGATACAGTACTTATTTAGTTTTCATTGGGCAAGAATCTGCTGTGAAGCAATGTAATATAATATGCACTTCCCAGAGCCAAGGTGCACTCTTAAGCAATACATGACATTTTCTGGCATCCAAAGGAAGCTCAGCCACTTCACTTCTCTTAGACTTCCATTATCACTCTTTAAAAAATAATATCAAGGGAGATTGGTTCTGAAAATTAATCAACTGTGGGATTCATGAACCATTTAAAGCATCTTCTATCCTCTCCACAATTCTTGATCAAGCAAATACACAAACACAATAAAAGCCGTAATGCAGTAGAAGTAGCAAAATATAAAAAGGTTTTCATAGAACGTTCAGTATATGCTAACCCACCCACACTTTTAACACGCTCAGATTAGAGTTGAAGGCAGGTAGGTTTATGAAAACAAGTTCTCTCTTTCGCTTTGCAAGTGTGGGTGTGTTATGTACATTGGCAAAAAGATCCAAAATGTTAGCTCTTGCACTCTGTTTATTTTTTTTTTCCCAAATCCTCACTGGTTTCATAGAATAGGGTTTCCCCCCTCCTCCTCCTAAGACACTGTAAGTCTGTGTCTGCTTAACACCAACCTCATTCTTCCAGAGATAGCTTTACCATTTACCAAGCTCATAGCAGGGCTGTAGTCATTTAATTTTAGAAATATTATGATTTTAGTAGGCTTTTTCCCAGCAAGCTAGATGGAACAATTAAACACAAGCATAGAAGAACAACTTCTTTATTGGAGAAAAGCTCAGAAACCAAAAAAATTTCACTGCTCATTACAGTTGAAACACGAGTTTTATTTGAACGGCAATCAATGTTGATTTTTGCACTTCTTTTCCCCAGCTGCTTTAAGTAGAAGCAACGTTCTTCGGGGCAAAATAGATTGCTTCCATCTGTTCTTGTGTGAGAATGACCAGATCCAATATCAGCTTGTTTGCTTTTGAACATGGTGAGAACTAGCTCTCACATATTTAATGATTGGCTGAATTCAGCTTTCAAATTGTTCCTCATATGCATGGATGCTCTCGAGTTTAGTCCTAAAATAAGGCTTGCAGGCTTTTGAAATTGGGAATTTCTACGGAATTTTAGAAGAACATTAAGGTAGCCGAAACAAATATTGAGGGTTGAAGGTCCAAAGTTTCTGTACTGTCTTTTTCTTCTACTCTTCTATTATTTCCTTTTGATGACTCCATGTGGCATTTACTGTTTTGTACCAACTGTCTTTGTTTCTGAAGGTTTGAGATTGCAGTTGATAATTTATATATCAACTGCAATTTATATACGTTTCGACGAAGTCTCATTCGTCATCTTCAGGCTGGTGTTTTCGGCTTCGTGCTTCTAGGAGCCCCTTTCTAGATCGGGACTCCCTACGCACAGTCACTCAAGCACTCGTCACTTCCCGCCTGGACTACTGTAACGTTCTCTACATGGGGCTCCCCCTGGGGTGCACCCGGAGGCTCCAGCTGGTCCAGAATGCGGCCGAGCGGGGGATTATGGGGGCGATGAGGCGCTCCCATGTGACACCTCTCCTGCGCGAGCTGCACTGGCTCCCGGTGGTCTTCCGGGTGCGCTTCAAGGTGTTGGTGACCACCTTTAAAGCGCTCCATGGCTTAGGGCCGGGGTATTTACGAGACCGCCTTCTGCCACCAATAGCCTCCCACCGGCCAGTATGCTCGCACAGAGTGGGCCTCCTCAGGGTGCCGTCCGCCAGACAATGTCGGCTGGCGACCCCCAGTGGGAGAGCCTTCTCTGTG
Organism: Arizona elegans; assembly: GCA_022577455.1. Lineage (NCBI taxonomy): Eukaryota > Metazoa > Chordata > Lepidosauria > Squamata > Colubridae > Arizona > Arizona elegans. The sequence continues at coordinate 112,713,070 of JAKOOJ010000001.1, forward strand.
GCGGCGCCCACCCTTTGGAACAACCTCCCCCCAGAGTTACGTACAATAACAGACCTCCGGATTTTTCGTCGGGCCCTGAAAACCCATTTATTCCAACTAGCTGGGCTGGCTTGAGTCAAATTTTTAAACTATTTTAAATTGGAATTGTTTTTAATTATGGCCAAATTATCTAATTATTTTAATCAGTTTTTAATTTTTCTATGTCTGGTTTTTACTTTGGCTGTGCACCGCCCTGAGTCCTATATTGGAGAAGGGCGGTATAGAAATTAAAACAAATAAATAAATAAATAAATAAATGTGTGATTGCAGCTGTTTATTCCTTTTAACTGCTAGTGGGGGTGTGAACTGATTGGGTGGGAGCTTGGCTGTGTTCTGATTGGGTGGAGGTGTGTTCTGATTGGTTGGGGGTTTGGCTGTGCTCTGAGTGGATGGGGGTGTGTTCTGTTTGGGTGGGGGCTTGGTTGTGCTCGGGTTAGTCTGAGTTGCAGGGGGATTTGAGCTGGTGAGCTGCGTTGTTGTTGTTTGGCTTCGTGTTTGTGGTCGTGCCACATCTTCATGGTGGGTGTCAGTTTGCTTCATGTATGGTTTGGAAGGGTTTAAAGTGGCTAATGATGCAGCTGTGGTCTGGCTTCTGGTTTGTGGTCGTGCCTCATCGGTGTGGGTTTGCTTTTTGCGTGGATGTGTGGTGGTGACATCCTGTGTGGTTTTCATGAGTGTGGGTCTGGTGTCATTCTTTGTGTTAGGGACTCATTTATCAATGAGGGCGGGTTTCCAAATGGCTGGTAGGCGGGAGGTATCATCTCGCTTATTCATGCTGTGTTTTTCTATCTCGATGGCTTCTCTGATTATTCTGTTGTTAAAGTGTTCAGTTTTGGCAATAGTTCTGGTCTTTTTAAAGTCAATATCATGTCCTGTGGCTTTAAGGTGTTGGACCAGGGAAGAAGTTGGTTCCTCTTTTCTGACTGAGTTCTTGTTTCTTCAATGCGTGCACTTATTCTTCTGTTGGTTTGTCTGATGTATGTGGTGGGGCAGGCGGTGCATGGGATTTCATATACTCCTTGATTTTCTAACTCAATTTTGTCTTTGGGGTTTCTTAGGATGGTCGATATTTTTCGGTTTGTGCAGAATGCTGTCTTGATGCTGTGTTTGTGGAGGATCTTGCTGATTCTGTCTGTGGTGCCTTTTATGTATGGGAGGAGGGCTTTGCCATTTTCTTGTTCTCAGTCTTGGAGTTTAGTGGGGGTTTCTTTTTGGATTAGGTTGGTAATCTTATCTCTTTGGAATCCGTTGGATGTTAGTACGTTAGTGAGAGTGTGTAGTTCGGTTTTTAGGTGTTGTTCGTCAGCTAAGCGTTTTGTTCTGGAGATGAGTGTCTTGGTTACGGAGTTGATCTGTGCTGGGTGGTGGTGTGAGAGGGCGTGCAGATACCGGTTTGTGTGTGTTTTCTTCTGGTAGATGGTGTGTCCTAGGGAGCCATTGGAATTCTTGTAGACTAAGACATCCAGGAAGGGAAGTTGGTTATTAGTTTCTGTTTCCATGGTAAACTGTATTTTGGGGTGTAGGCTGTTGAGGTATGTGAAGAAGTTGTCCAGTTTTTCTTTCCCATGTGGCCAGATTATGAAGGTGTCGTCTACGTATCTGAGCCAGAGTTTGGGTTTGTGATCAGATTTTTCAAGAGCTTGGGTTTCAAAGTGTTCCATGTAGAGGTTTCCAATGACAGGTGAGAAGAAAGAAAAACTGGACAACTTCCTCACACACCTCAACAGCCTAAACCCCAAAATGTGACAAGTGTGAGGAAATGGAGCAGGACTGTCTAATATTCCCTGGACCCGGCTTCCCTGGACCCGGCAGTATTAGCCAACTACTGTCCCGTCTCCAACCTTCGCTTTGTGTCAAAGGTTGTTGAGAGTGTGGTCGCACGACAGTTTCCGCAATACCTGGATCTTATCTAGATCCATTCAAGTCGGGCTTCAGGCCCAGGTACAGCACGGAAATGGCATTGGTCACATTGGTAGATGATCTCTGGAGGGCTCGGGACAGGAGTTGCTCCTCTGTTCTGGTCCTGTTAGACCTCTCAGCAGCTTTTGATACCATTGACTATGGTATCATGCTGCGCCGGTTGGAAGAGTTGGAGATGGGGGGCACCGTGTTACGGTGGTTCTCCTCCTTTCTCTCGGACCGGTCAAGTTTGTGTTGGCAGGGGGGCAGAGGTCGACCTCGAGACGCCTCATATGTGGGGTGCCTCAGGGGTTGGTTCTCTTGCCCCTTTTGTTCAACATCTATGTGAAGCCGCTGGGTGAGATCATCCATGGCTTTGGGGTGAAGTACCACTAGTACGCTGACGACACCCAGCTGTACATCTCCACCCTGGGCCACCTCAATGATGTCTTTGAAGTGATGTCCCAGTGCCTGGAGGCTGTGCGGATCTGGATGGGGAGGAACAGGCTCAGGCTCAACCCATCCAGGACTGAGTGGCTGTGGTTTCCGGCATCCCGAGATAGTCAGTTGACTCCATCACTGACTATTGGGGGTGAGTCCTTGGCCCCCACGGAAAGGGCTCACAACTTGGGCATCTTCCTGGATACACAGCTGTCCTTGGAGGAACATCTGACGGCTGTAGCCAGGGGGACCTTTTATCAGGTTCGCCTGATCCGCCAGTTGTGGCCCTTCTAGATCAGGATTCCTTGTGCACAGTCACTCATGCCCTCGTCACCTCTCGCCTGGACTACTGCAATGCTCTCTACATGGGGCTCCCCTTGAAGAGCACCTGGAGACTCCAGCTGGTCCAGAATGTGGCCACGTGGGTAGTTACGGAAGCTGCATGGCGCTCCCACATAACACCTCTCCTGCGTGAGCTGCACTGGCTCCCAGTGGTTTTCCGGGTGCGCTTCAAGGTGTTGGTTATCACCTTTAAAGCGCTCCATGGCATAGGACCTGGATATCTTCGAGACCGATTGCTGCCACCAATGGCCTCCCACCGACCTGTGCGCTCCCACAGAGAGGGCCTCCTCAGGGTGCCATCGGCCAAACAATGTAGACTGGTGGCCCCCAGGGAGAGGGCCTTCTCTGTGGTGGCACCTGCCCTCTGGAATCAATTGCCCCCAGAGATATGAAGAATTCAAGACCTCGGTGCCTTCCGCCATGCCCTGAAGACATTTCTTTTTCAGCAAGCCAGGCTGGCTTAACACCTTTTTAAAATGTTTTTAATAGCTTTGTTATTGTTATTGTTCTTTTAATTTTGGGGCCAAACACACACACACACACACACACACACACACACATATATATATCTTTTTAAATTGGTTTTAATGTTTGTATTTATGTTTTTACTTTGGCTGTACACCACCCTGAGTCCTAAATTTGATAATAAATAAATAAATAAAATAATATCCCTAGGATGATGATGATGATGATGATGATGATGATGATGATTGTGATTATGATGATGGATAATGTTTGAGCAGCATGTTAGCAGGGGAGAGGAATGAGGAGCATGAAAATATCTTGCCCAGACAACCTCTTGCAAAAAAACTGAAGCAAGACCTGGATCCAAACTTGTTGCTGTTCAGCCTTTCCCAGGATAATGCTATTGCCCCATGTGACAATATGTTTATAAGTTTAGAAACATGCTTATTAGTGATGATAATGGTTATAATGCTTTTTAACTATATGGCAGTAATCATGCTTGCTGTCTTTACAGACTATGTGAAGGGATACATTTATAGCTGAAATTTGATTTATTGTAGAAAACAATAGATTTGTTTAGGTTAGTAGTCTGGTTATCAATCACAACCTTCCAAAGAAAGGTTTATTCATTAAAGGATGCAATGAAACATGAATGACTGGTTGTAAAAGCTGATGGAGTTAGCAGAGATGGCTAAACTGACCACTTTAATTGAAGAAAAGAATACAGTTAACTTGGAAACCATTTCTGGACTTTGTGCTTGAGGTGGAAAAAAATGAAAGTGACTTTGGATTTTGCTGTTTAGATACGTTTGTTCTTATAGAAATGACTAATATATACTACTATGTAAACATAAAAGGTTGAGGCTGCATATTATAATTTTATTCTACTGTGCTGAAATGAGTCAGAAGTCAATGTTTTTCTTTCTTTTTTCCTTTTACCATATACTTTCATTTTTTTTATTTTATAAAAAAAAATACTTTCATTTTATATTTTGATAAATTAATTTAAAATTTGAAAAGGGCTGCAATAAAACCAAGCATGTGAAATCTGTTATTCCTTACCAAATTTGATTAGAACACAGGATTTCCTGTGGAAGGCAAAAGGGAAAAAATGGATCTGATTAAAGGCCCATTGAATTAATCCTTTCCCAATTTAGCATCCTTCAGATGTAACTATCTTGCTGGCTGCTGATGCTGGGAGTTGCAGTACCAAAACATGGAAAATGTCAGGTTGGAAAAGGATGATCACTTGTATGTTTCCAGGAAACTTACAAGCAGGAAGTAAAGGAACCACTCCTCCACTGCCACAAACAACTAGTAGTAGGAGAAACATTAGATTAGAATGTTAATGCTTAGCTTCAGTGGTTAATAGAGCTGTCTTTCTAATTAATTTCCCTTTTTTAATGCTATCTAACCAGTAGTAAAAACTTTTAATTACGCATTTTGGTGATCAAGTATTTCATCTTCCCCAATTCTCTATTCCAGCCAAATGCAACACTTGACCCTGAATTCTAGCACTATTAGAAAAGAGAAAAATAAATACTCATAGCCATTTCTCTAGACTATGAATCATGCCCTACATATTGCTAGGAAAAATGTGCTACCTGAAGAATCTCCAGGAGAAATAAATGTCCAGTATGTTTGAACACAAAGTTCTTATTCATCCCACAGCCAATGACAACTTCAAAATCAAGTGGCAAGTTTCTACTCATATCAGGAGGGAGAGAGGATGCCATTTTTTTCATTTTTTGGAAACAAGAGCTCTGCAAAAAAAAAGTTTTTGAAGACGATTAGTATATTTCACTGTAGTTTTATCTCAGCACTATACCCATTTTCTCAATTAAGTTGATTCAGGAGCAACAGGAAATCTATAAAAAGCACTGCATAAGCTTTATTTATTTTTATTACCCTCATACAAATCATAGATATTGATTTTCAACTCTTCAAGAGCTGCTTAAAAAGAAGGAACATCTTTACCTGTATCTAACAATGTACATAACTCTCAAACAATTAGGGAAAGTTCAGCTTCCAACTTCCTTTATTGCTTCTTTATGTATGGTAGTTATGGCTGAAAGTTGAATCTTCAGTAGAATCTGATCTATGACTTTTGAATGAATGAATGTCTTTTTTATTATTATTAAAAGGTTTTTTTTATTAAATATACAGTTAAAAACATTGGATATAGTGCAACTTTTCTGGTTCAAATATTTCCATCAAGTTTTACCTTGCAACAAATACAATTCATATTCGATATATAAATATATACAATCTATCAAAATTCAGACACATAAATCTCTTCATCTGTGAAAATTACTTTCAATACCAATACAATTCCTACCTATCACATAATACTAATATAATAATTTTCCAACTCTCGATTTATCAATATTTCTTTATCCCAACATTCCTCCTCCTCTCCAACCATTGATACATTTTATTCCAGATTTCATGATATTCCGTTTCACCCTTGTCTTTGAGTTCTAGAGTCAGCCTGTCCATTTCTGCACAAGTCTGTATCTTGTTTATTATCTCTTTTCCAATTTTATGTGAAGACCAGTCTTGCTGCCGTTAGTATATGCAACATTAAACATATTGTTCATTTTATTATATTTATCCTTTGTGATACCCAATAGAAAGTTCTGGCTTTGGATCTATATTTTGATTTAACATCTCTTCCAGCCAGCGTTTTATCTGATGCCAAAAATCCCTAGCTTTCGGACAAACCCACCACATATGATAGAAGGTTCCTGGCGCTGCATTACATTTCCAGCACGTTGGTGAGAGGTTTTTGTTCATTTTGGCTAGTCTTGTGGGTGGGAGATGCCACCTATAAAACATCCTGTATAGGTTTTCTTTGTATGTAGTGGCTAGAGTTAATTTTCTATTTCTCTCCCATAATTCCTGCCATTTATCTAAATCAATACTACAAATGAAGTTTTTGCCCCAAGCTAGCATGGTTTCTTTCACCTGTTCTTCTGCCATGGCATATTCCAGTTGGTATTGGTATATTTCCCTTATCACCTTCTCGTCTGCTCCTAATAGAATTTTATCTAATTCCATAGGTTCTGTCTGTCAAGTTTCGTGGTCGTCTCGAATAAATGAGCATTTACTCTAGTGCTGACACTGTCTTTATACCCCATTCTTTTTTGTCTTTTGTGTATCATGACTGGACTTGTAGATATGCCCACCAGTCCAGTTCTATTCCTTCCTTGTGTAGATCTTTCCTAGATTTTAGTTCTCCTCTTTCATTTAGTATATCCTTGTAAGTAATTACTCTTCCTGATTTAATGAAGTTTGGATGTACAAACATCTCCAATGTTGATAACCAGTTTGGAATTTCCATATAGTTTCGTTTTTTGATTTTTTTTTGATTTTTTTTTTTTTGATTTAATTTATATGCCGCCCTTCTCCGGAGACTCAGGGCGGCTTACAATGTGTTAAGCAATAGCCTTCATACTTTTCTATATTTTATACAAAGTCAGCTTATTGCCCCCACAAACTGGGTCCTCATTTAACCTACCTTAGAAAGGATGGAAGGCTGAGTCAACCTTGAGCCTGGTAAGATTCGAACCTGCAGTAATTGCAGGCAGCTGTGTTAATAACAGGGTGCATTAAACCACTGTACTACCAAGGCTCAAACATATACCCAAACATATCCAATAGAGCCCCTCTAATGTGGTGCTTCTGGAAGTACTGGTGGGCCCTGTGTCTTCCATCCCAAAGGACAGCATTCCACCCTATTTGTATGTCGTGTCCTTCCAGCGTTAATAGCCTCCTATTTTTTAGATTTATGCAATTTCTTACCCAAGTAAATGCCAGGGGTGGGTTCTACTTACCTTTACTACCAGTTTGTATCGGGGCCATGTGCACGCACTTCTGAACATACGCAGAAGCTTCCTGATGATGTTGGGGTAGGTGGGTGGAGCCTCCTGCTGGTTTTACTACCGGTTCTTTAGAACCGGTCCGAACCGGGGGCAACCCACCACTGGTGCTGCTGCTTGATAGTATTTTTCCCTATTGGGAAGGCCAAATCCCTCTCTTTCCTTAGAGTCCTGTAATAATTTTAGTTTAATTTTCTGTTTCTTCCCTTGCCAAATAAATTTAGATATGATTTTATTTAAATTTCTACAAAACTCCTTTTCTAATCTTATCGTTATATTTTGAAATTTAAAAAGTATTTTTGGTAATAAGTTCATTTTTATTGTTGCAATTCTCCCCATAAAGGAGAGTTGCAAATTTTTCCACCTGTCCAGATCCACCTTGATTTTATCAATTAATTTATTATAATTATCCTCTTAGTTTTTTTAATTTGATTTATATGCCACCCTTCTCCAGAGACTCAGAGCAGCTTACAATGCGTTAAGCAATAGCCTTCATATTTTTGTATATTTATACAAAGTCAGGTTATTGCCCCCACAAACTGGATCCTCAATTTACCTACCTTAGAAAGGAGGGAAGGCTGAGTCAACCTTGAGCCTGGTGAGATTCGAATTTACAGTAATTGCAGACAGCTGGTGTTAATCATAATGCTATTAGTCTGCTGAGCCACCAGGCCCATCTCTCTTTGAGTGTAACACATCTTGCCGTTAATTGAATTCCTAAATATCTCACTTTCTTTGCTGTCTGGATGTTTATTTTCCCAATCAGTTCATTTTCTTGAGCTTTAGTCATATTTTTAACTAACATTTTAGTTTTTTCCTTGTTTACCCTCAAACCTGTTACTTCGCCATATTCTCCCAGTTCTTCTATTAGCCTCACACCAGACTGTGATGGCTCTTCTATAATAAACACAAGGTCATCTGCAAAAGCTTGTACTTTAAAAATTTCTTTCTTAATTTCTAAACCTTTAATTTATTTATCTTTCCGGATTATTCTAGTCAATACCTCTAAGGATAATATGAACAATAACGGCAATAATGGGTATCCTTGCCATGTATCTTTTCGGATTTTGAAACTTTGTGTTGTTTCACCATTAACTACTACTCTGGCCTCCTGTTTGGAATAAATTGCCTTAAACATATTTATAAAGTTCTCACCAAATTTCATGTATCTTAACTGATTCAACATAAAGTCCCACTTGATGTTGTCAAAAGCTTTTTGCGTGCATTTGACAGAACTTTCATCATAGTTCCACCTCTATTGCCTTGTTTGCCTTTGATGTAGAGGAGGAGGTTTTGTCAATAGATGACTTCCCCATCTTAGTACTGGAATCCTTCTCCATAACTGAACATTTTCAGGCTATGGGAAAGTAACTTATTCCTTTGAACAGCCAAATGAAGCAAATTAAGACATCCAAAGAATGAAATTAGAGATGATCTATTCAGAAAAAGTGAATTAAAAAACCAGCTCATTAGAGTTAATTTTGTAACCATTTCAATAATAAAATGAGCATTGTGAAATATAATTTTGAAGTTAGTCTTCATTAAATCATATTGGAAGATTGGCAATAACATAAATACTGCACATCCATAAAAAGCAATGAGGCACTTTGTTGATACATAGAACAACACATTATGAAAGTGAGCAATGGATTTCAGTTGGCAAACGACAAAAAATGCTACCCTATTAGTGAAGATTTTCCAGATTGTCGATTTTATTGCAATAGAATATGTGGATATGGATTGAGCTGATATAAAGAGTTCCTTCAATCCTACATTTTAATTGCAATTCACTTCATTTCACTCAACATATCATTTCAGCTGGTTGTCATCAAAGTTGTTTTCAGTGTGCATAAAAGTTGGAAATGATACATGAGTGCTACTAACCAAGAAGACAGGAATGAGTTTTAGGGGAAATTTTTCATTTTTTTTGAATGAAAGGGATCTAAGGGAAAGAATATAATTATCCATTATCCATAAAAGATAAAAACGTAGGGCAACCATATATGTTTTTTTTAGCTTATTAGAGTTTTTACTACTGATGGAGAAACAGGAGAAATTTCAAAAATAGAAATGCAGGTACCGGTAGGAGGGTAGTCAGTAATATCTAGGGTTTTGCAATACATGAATGTTTGTCTGAAGAAGTGAAACTGGTTATTTATAAGAGTATTTTTGGTCACTTTGTTATATGAAAGTAATAGTTCGACCTTAAGAACAACTTAAATGCTGATTGCAGTGTGAATGAATTGCTTAGGGGGAAAAAATATAAAACAAGAAATAGGGTCAAGAGGATGTTTATTCAATGAGTATGAATAAATATGGATTGAATATAAACTATAGGAGATGATCAGGCTGGGCCTGAGGGAGGCTCAAACACGTCATAAATCATGAGTCCCTATGCTCCCACAAGTGATCTAAATCCAGCCCACCTTGAATGCCTTTCTTATCTCCCGCTCATTTCCTTGACTGATAAATTGGTCAGATTTTTGAAGGGAGCTTAAATTGAAATAAATCCTGATTTCCCCAGCGCTTGACATAAACTGAGTGTCCAGTATAAATGAAGCATGCTGAGATCCTTTGGTCATACAGTGAAAATGAGGATCAAATTAAACAACAATAAATATATGAAGGAAGAGTGAATGACTTAAGAGGAAGGAGAAGACCAGAAACCTTGAAGGAACTGATGAGATTCTCAAAAATAGAGGACAGAATTTTAAAGAACAGAAGAATAGTCCATGAAGTACTGTATATGTGTGTGATAATAGCAGAGTTTGCAAACATAGAAAGGTATCTGGTGGTAAACTAAGCTTTATGGATTTAGTTGTATTTCTTTTTCTTATGTCATGCCTTTATTTTCTTTTGCTTATTATTTTTGCACTACGTATAATACTGCCTCCCTGAAACATGCTGGATATGTATACAAGTAGTAAGATTGATTTTACATTAATGATAATTAACCTTAATTAGTATTAGTATTAGTATTAGTATTTATTAAATTTTTATACCACCCCCTCTCCCGAAGGACTCGGGGCGGTGAACAGCCAGAATTAAAAACACACAATACAAATATTAAAATACATTAAAACAAAATTAAACTATCTTTGGCTTCTCCAATTTAAAACCCCTTACCCATAAAATTTACCCAATTAAAAATTTAACCCAATTGTAGATTTTTCTTGATTACAGGTGGTTATTCAGTTGTTTACTTTGTTTTATCTGTTAATAAGAAGGTAGGTTGGAAATATTTTCATAATTTAATAGAAGGCTATTCAGGTCAACATGCTCATGCTACAAAAATGTGTTATAGGTAAAGCAAAATACATCTGTACAGTTGGAAAAATGAATTCGGATCATCAAGTCCCACCTCTGGTCTGTCTTAATATATGCAGTGAACAGTAGCCATCACGTCACTTTTCTGGGTTATTGTTGAGTAGTACAGCTAATTTTGTCATCTGCTGTATTTTGCTCTCTTCCCCGAACAGCATATTTAAAATAATTATATTTTTATGGAATCCTCTATCAAACTTAATTCATTCAGAATTTTAACTTTCTTGACATCTAATCTTATACCAGCACTTTATCATGGTTCCAGAAATCAGATTTCTTCTATCAATACTATTTGCACAGCCAGCTGTTTGTTTTAAATCTTATAGGCTTTTGAGAGCAAAATAAAGTAATAAAGTATGTTCAGAGCAGCAGCTGTGTTTGAATTGAGTTCCAGCCAGACTATTTTATTTTATTGAAGGCATTGTAAAATGTCATGATCTTTCCTTCTGTGAAGTTCTGGGGTTCTCTTAAACAGAATTTATAAAGATAAAATTTGTCTCCTATGAAATCCTTATTTGCTTTATAATACAGGTAATTCTTTGATGCCATCACTATTTGTGTTTTTGGAATACATTACATTTTAACTTTACTAAATATATCCTAATATCCCCCTCTCATGCTCTTTGAATTCATATATTCAGGCTGAAAGATTCAAGGCTTTGTTTAACAGCATGTATTTCACAGGCTGGGAAATGAATTTATTTGAATTTACTAGAAGTAAATGCTTCTAGTTAAGCTATTATCTATTGTATCCTTTGTCCAATGTAAACTCTGAGCAGATATTTACAGTTGAACCTATTAAGCTGATGATACAATGTTTTCACAAATAAATAATCTGGCAATATGGTCACATACATTAACATTTGAACTATCAATATTTTTTGGTGGAAGGAGCAAGATTGATGATGAAAATGCAATTATACATTTTGTATTTGTAAATTGGGAGAAAGTTGGAAGACAGTAAGTTTATGAGGGCGCTCTCAAATCAGGAGAAAAATTTAAGGTATTCCTCTTTGATTTAGTAGTGCTTTCAAAGTTTACATTTACAATGTTTTTTTTTCTTTTTTGCAATTTAGTTTTTGCTTGCAATTGCCTCTCACTGCACTGTCCTTGAGATATTACTTCAAAATATTATAGCTCCTGTTACCAACAAAGTCCAAGACAAACATAACTTCACTGCTAGGTCAGAAACAGCTGATGGAATCCAGCTTTTCTTCACAAAGGACTGACTACTTTGTGGTTATATAAGATGAATTAAGACCTGGACAGCAGAATGTCCAGCCCGAAGGGTAGAAGCTGGGGGAAAAAAGTCCCTCCAAAGTAAAAATGAAAAATATTAAGGAATTTAGAGAAGTGAGTCCTAGTTTAAATAGGAAGTACACATTCAATTCTTCCTGTATATGAGATCTGGTTTGGATGAAGGGATTTAATTCAGGATTTTAAGATTTAACTTTCTAGGCAGGAGCATCTGCCTAGAAAGCCCCAGGCAGGACCAAAAATTGTATCCTCTTTAACCCAATTACTAATGGAATTATCCAGCACTTTCGTTTTACAAGTTGCGTACTATAAGTCTCCCTAAAATTTAGCATCAGAGCAGTGACATAAAGAATCTGTTTCATCCATGGAAGTTCTAAATCAGGAGTTGGATATAACTTTCAGCAACGTAAGGTTACACCATTTCTTGTCATTGTTATCACTGTGTTAATTCTTACAATAAGGTTACTCAGTGTGCACAACCCATTTAACCAAACACATTTAGCTAAACTGCTATACATTAACCCAGCTACAATTAAAATGCTATGTATAAGATAATTATCATCTCTTTCAGAGAGGCCAAGTCAAGAAGCCAATATCACAAGAAGTAGCAAAACTCATTTTCATTCTTAAATTTTATAACAAAATCTCAAAAGCCTGACTGAAATTCTCTTCTCCCTCAGAAGCTGAGTATTTTCAAATTTCTTCCTCAGTCACTCTTCCCTTCTAAGGTTAAGGTGGTATTTATTAAATTGCTATTGAGTTCTTTTTTGGAGGCCACTTCTTTACTCCTGTACACTATTATTTTAATAATTCATAATGCATGACTTCATGGCACATGAGGGATGCACTATCTCATATAAGCTGGCATATTGCAGAGTATGGATGTGCACAATTATTCTCTTTGCTGGAAGAATCTAAGGCAAAGATTCTTTGGGGAACAGATATGTTGGATAGTACATCAAACCACTTGATGGGAAAGTTGACAAACAGCTAGTTTGATTTGTTCTGTCAACATAAAATAGAGACTATGGAACTATTTCTGAAGGATAGCAGAATTATGTTGCAGAGGATTCCAGTTATTGCAATACTTCAGAATGATTAAGGAAACAAGATAAACTAGGAGAAATTTTAAATTTTTAACTCTGTACATATGGATATAAGCTATTTCAGCTTTGCTTTTTATAGTAATTTTATTAAAATCACAGGTAAAAAGACAACTAATAAAAACTAATAAAAATAAAAAAATAGGTTCAGAAAAGAAGAAAATAGAAAGAAGAAAAAATAATAAAGAAAAAGAAAAGAAGAACACAAAGAAAGGATCTTCCCTTTCAGCACAAGTTTAAACAATTTTAATAATATTTCCTTCTCTTAAAAGAGAACAAATGATCTCTTCTTCCCATAACTCATCTGTAAGCAAATCCTGAAAGCCGTGTTATTCAGTCTTGAGCAACTTAAAATGCTTCAAGATTTTGGGTAAGAACCCAAGGATTATGGAGGACATGCATATTATCCACATGTCCAACCCACAACTGAAATAAGGAGGAAGATCAAAAACCACCACTGAGAAAGCCATATTCCTGGGCTTCCGGTTTGGCTTCCGTCGCTGTCAGACGGTCTCTTGGGACCGCCAGCCCCGTCGCCCGTAAAGAGCCGCCTTTACAGCTGAAAGGCGGCTCGAAAAACTCCATTTCCATAAGGAAATGTGAGATAGAGCAGGCGAGGGCAGGTAGAGCCCTCTGCGAAGTCCCCAGAGTTTTTGTTTTACTCTTGGGGACGAAGCAGGATGAGGCTCCCTATTTCCTTCGCCGCTGCTCCGGGCTTCGGGAGAACTCTGCTTTTTGCAGAGCCAGGCGACGAGACCAAGCCTTTCAATGAAAATCAACAGATTGTTTAATTAAAGAGGATGAGATCTGGACTTGGGACCCTAAATCGCAAGTATTTTTAATGATTTATAAGCGATCTTAAAAGTGAAGGGAAAAAAAAGTTTAAAATGGCGACCGCTGAGGCTTGAGAAGAAGAAAGCTGAAAGCGAAAGTCCTTCTGTCTGAATAGTTTAACAAGCTACAAAGTAGCAGAATAAACAGCGCTGGCTAGAATTGAGAAGAAAAATTTCTATCTTATGTTTCTTTCCTCTTGGAGATTTGATATTGACTTTGTTTGGAGAGAAGTTTTCTTTCTTTAAAAAGAGTTTGTCTGTGTGGCAGGATAGCGTCAAAACTAACAAAGCCAGACAAACAAGCAGCGGAGGGGGGGGTTCCCCCATTTACAAACTATGTGAACAAGTTTCGAACTTGCAGACTCAGAAGAATGGCTTTAACCTAAAAGAATTTGTTCTGGAGGAGATGGCAAGACATGACGAGATTGTGAACCAGAATCTTGAAAAATTTAGGCAGGAAATTAAAGAATTGATACAACTAAAGTATGATAATTTGCAACAAAAGATTGTAACAGTGACTAATGCTTTTTCAGAAATAGTTATAAAGATGGATAAAAATATTAAGTTATTAGAGTCTAAAATGGAGGAAGTTGATGATAAGATTTATAATTTGGATAATAAAATACAAAGAATGGAAAATGATTTGATAAATATTCAAGATAATAGCTCAGAAGTAAAGTCTAAAAAGGAAGCTGATCACGAGACTTACAATGCAGAAAATATAAAACAAGGGATTGAAAAAGAAGTTACAATGATGCAATACAGGCTCACAGAATTTGCGGTTAGAATGAGAGGGTTACAGGAAAATAATAGAGATGATTTAAGAAAAATATCTGCTGAAGTTCTGGCTGGGATCTTAAAGGTTCATCCTGAGGAGGTATCTTGTAAGATTGACAAGGCCTATAGAGTAAATTCTTGGATTGCAAAGCAAAGGCAATTGCCTAGAGATGTGGTGATTTACTTTACAGATAAAGGAATAAAAAATGATATTGTGCAAAAATCCTTTAATTCTACTTTACAACTGAATGGAAGAAAGATCTGGATATTTAAAGAGTTGCCGCCCAAGATGTTAAAAGACAGAAAGAAATTTGGATTTTTGGTGACTGAGCTAAAGAAACAAAACATCTCATTCAGGTGGGATGCTCCAGTTGGCATAATATTGAGATATCAAGGAGAAAGATATCAAATAAATACTGTTGAAAAAGCGGAAGAATTTTACTATAAGATTCTCAAAATGGGTTCAACATCTCCATGTATAATACATGAGTGGAATAAAGAAAAGCAAAATCAACAAGAGATAGAAATTCAGGATAAGCAGATGGAGATGGAAGTAATGGAAAAACAACAAGTTATAGAGGTCTCTGTAGATGAGCCGCTTCTGGATTCTCCTTCAGAGGTCTCAGCTGGATTATTTATAAATACAAGAGAGGCGGCTTTGGATTCTAATGTGATGACTTATCAAGTTACAGACCAGCATGGAAATCAATCAGTTGATATACAACTCATAGAAAAGAAACCAGAATGGAGATTTAAGCCACAAAAGCAAAACCAACAAGATCAAGTTATAGATCAGCATGGAAACCAAACAGTTGATATACAACTTATAGAAAGGAAACCCAGATGGAGATCTAACCCACAAAAAGTCAAGAAAAGAAGCAGCTCCTACAAAAATAAAAACTTTTAGACTAAACAACAGTGTAATGCCAGTTATCTAAGAGATGATTGAATACATGAAAATATAGCTGAGGCAAAGTATTGGTTTATATTATCTTGAGGAGAGTGACAGACCTCTGCAGTGCTGTATTTTTGGGATGTGAAAATGGCCTTAAACTGAATGGATTGGAACTATCTATTTTGGATTCTTTGATAAATGTGTTACGTTTATGCTGAGCTACAAGGCAAGAAAGTTATGGGATTGGGGCACGCAGAAGGTCTGGTTGTTACCCTATTACGGTGGTTGGAATTAATAATTTAGATGAAAGACATTACAATAGACATTATATGGAATACAAATATAAAGTCACTCGGGTGGTTTTTTTATACATGAAGACATCTACTATTGATGGGGGCAGATGGTAATTGAAGATACCGAACATACTGTTGGAATTAGGATGTGATGTTACCCTAACATGGGTGATGGAGTTAACAATCCAGCTGAAAGACATTACAGAAGATATCATATGGATTACAAGCTTAAAGTCATTTGAGGATTTTATTTATATAAGGGAATACTTCTTAGTGGTGTGGGAAGAAGAATAAAGATATTAAAAATTATTATGTATGGTAGTCCTGTAGGAAAGTGGGTGGAGACAGGTTAGTTTATTGATTGTTTAGTTTAAGAAAAGGGATATTATATTTAGATATGAATATATGTAAAAGATTTGAGTTAAGAGATATATGTGTGTATGGGGGTGGAGGAAATGGGCAGACTATGAGTTGAATAAATGTCAAATTAGGATTTATTATATAGTTTTATAGCTGAAGGTTGCTTTGAAATGTTATATTAATATATATAAAAGATTTGAATTAAGAGATACATGTATGGGGGAGGAGGAAAAGGGTAGATTATGAGTAGAAATTGCTAAACTGGGGGATATAATAATATTATTATGCTAAATTAGGAGTTATTATATAATGTTACAGTGGAATGTTATTTTGAAATGTATAGTATAAGGGGGATATAATAATATTATTAGAAAGAAAGGGTCAGCGTATGGGGGGTGGAGCAAAGGGATGGTAAAGTATTATATAATCTGTTATGAATTTGGGTTTTATTTTGTAGAAGCCACAGGGGGAGGGGAGGGGGAGGGGGGTTAGGGAGGAAGGGGGAAAAAAGGGGGGAAAATTTGTATTTGAAAAACTTTTTCAATTAAAAAAAAGAGAGAGAGAGAAAGCCATATTCCTAATACCTACCCACTTTCTTATAAAAGTAGGGAACACCCAAAGTTCTGCCTCCAAAAAACTGTAACAGTAAGAGAGATTATTATGCAGTTTTGCAATAACATACACTGATTTTAGAGTCAATAAAATTCAAGATTAAAAAAAAAACTGGATGTAAGTATATGTTACAGCTGTCCAGAATATGGTAGGGAGAATAACCCAATGAAGTATATATGAAATATGTTATGAATAATTTATGTAACAGAGTTTATAGAATTTTTTATAGCTTATTTGATCCAGATGCTCCTTTACCATTGACCTCCTTGTAGCATGGTTTTATTCTTGTTAAATCAGATTGGTCTGTAATTGTCTTCTTGGATTTAATGCACCATCCCAGCTCTGAAATAAATACTGTACAAAAAACATTTTTCTGCTCTTGATTATCACTGGTCTGGAAGCTTCAGAAATTAAAAAGGTCAGGAAGATATTTTAATTCCAGAGAGTCAATAAAATAAATTATTGGAGGTATGAAAATGTTTTCAGTTATTTGAATCTGAACATTGTGTTCTCAGGGCCACATCACAACATTAATTTACAGGTAATCCTTAATTTACAACCACAATTGGGACCAGATTTTTTGTTGCTAAGCAAAGCAGTTGTAAAGTGAGTTACACCCAATTTTATGACCTTTTTCGCTATCATTGTTAAACAAATCATTGCAGCTGTCAAGTGACTTCATGTGGTCATTAAATGAATTGACTGAGAAAGTTGCAAATGGTGATCACATGATCCCGGGACAGTGCAAAAGTACAGTTGCCAAGCACCCAAATTTTGTACATGTGACCATGGGGATGCTGCAATGGTCATAAGTGGGAAGACCAGTTGTAAGGCACTTTTTTCAAGGCTGATGTAATTTTGAATGGTTGCTAAAGGAATTGTTGTAAATTGAGGACTGCTTATATTTGACCCCATGTCAAATAAATATTGTAAAAGAGGCTGGCTCCCAGTAATCACAATCACTGTCCTTATTCAGCTATATTTTTATAAATTTCACCAATTTCCTTGGAGGAGCCTCCATTAAATTTAGTGGAGCAGATAAAAATACACAGAATTGCTTTATTATGCATCTCAACTATGTTTGAGATACTAGGATTAGGCCTAATATTTTAAAATTATTTTATCTGTTTTTACCATCTTCAACTTCATGCATTTCTCCTTTTTCTTGTTTCTGTCCTCTTATATATATATATGTGTGTGTGTGTGTGTGTGTGTGTGTGTCTTCTTAAGTTGCTTTAAGAAAAACTTTTAAAGTCACTGGTAGGATTTTAGCTGAGTTTTTAAAGGACCTTGCAGAGTGCTCTGTAAGGATTTTTAGAAGATTTTAAGCTGGGATTTTAACCAGGATTTTAAATATTTTAATCCCCTAGAAAATTATTTAATGTATGCATTTCCAGAATAACAGTTAGTTTTGCATCAAGCATTGTGCGGTTATTATTTTTTTTTTCTGTACCAAAAAATTCTGACGATTTTCTGTTAGGATGATTTTCAGTCGCAGTGCATTGTGCATTTATTCATAAGGAAGAATAAAAAAGAAGAATTTCTTATGCATAAATGTTGCTTGCAATGAATGTATTTAATGAGAAGCATTTCTCTCTGCACTCGGTGACATTCAGTAAATGATCTAGCAGCAGGCTTTTAAACTAATTAGTTAATTAGATAGATTCTATAAGTACTTTCAAATGTAGCAATTATTACTTTTTTTGTTCCCTCCTGCTTGGATAGAGATAGTACTTAACCCCAAGTAATGTACTAAAGTTTTATTCTACATAACACAAATTATAGAAATACTCATAAATGTCACTACCGAGGTCCTTAAAGAGGTGAACATGCAGATAGATTTGCATGGAAGCCACTGTGCTTCATATGCATAAGTAGATCTGTTCTGGGTATGTAGATGTCCAGAAGAAGCTGAAATCAGATATGCAGCTTCAGTGGAACATGATTTATTGGGAATACAGCTAGACCTCGATTTAACAACAGTTCATTTCATGACCGTTCAAAGTTACAACAGCACTGAAGAAAGACCATTTTTCACACTTATGACCATTGCAGCATTCCTCATGTTCATGTAATCAAAAGTGAGACCTTTGGCCATTTTGGATAAAGATTTGGTGGGTGATGCAGAATATTTTTTTTAAAAAGACTGAAATTTACTCCGCAGTTGTTTTTATTGGGTATAACTACGGACTGTACAGTTGCAGAGACTAAACTGATTTTGAACTTGATAACAGCAGCAAGATTGTTGATAGTACAACATTGGAAGAAGGACTTTTTGCCTACTATTGATGACTGGATATTGAAAGTAACTAATTTAGCTGAAATGGCTAAAATTTCAGCATATTTGAAGGATCACACACAAGAAAGGTATATACAGGACTGGAGAAGATGGATTGATTATATTCAAAATAAGTACCAGACTAAAAAATATCAAATAGCTTATGAATGATTTTTTTTAAAACTGTATAAGCGCTATATAAGTGATATTAGAAGGATTATGTTTAAGAAGTAGGATTTTATCTATGGGGGGTTAAGAATTTTTTTTTTTAGGGGGTGTTAGTTTAATGGTTGGTTAAGCAATTTAGTTTATTGTTAAAAGTTAATAGAAATACCTTGTGTTCTGCTCTGGGAAGTCGGGGAGGGGGAGGGGGGTTGGATGGGAGGGTTGTGGGGAAACTGTGTTTGTTTCACCAATAAAACTTTTTCAATAAGAAAAAAAGAAAAAAAAGTGAGACCTTGGCAACTGAGTCATATTTAATATGGTTGCATTGTCCCCAGGGTCATGTGATCACCTTTTATGACCTTCTGACAAGCAAGGTCAATGGGAAAACCAGACTGACTTAACAACCCGTGTTATTAACTTTACAACCGCAGTGGTTCATTTAACAACTGTGCCAAGAAAGATCATAAAATGGGACAAAACTCACTTAATGAATGTCTTACTTAGCAACAGAAATGTTGGGCTTAATTGTGGTCATAAGTCAAGGACTACCTTGACTTATTCTTTATTTTGGGGTTTCTCAATAGGTTTGTTTTTTCTCTCCAGTGCCTGCCGGAATAATTAAGTTAGCCTTTGGTACTGTATGTGATTTAAGGTACCCTTCTTATGAGGATCCCGTTGGAAAGAGTGCTCCACCTTAGAGATTCTGTGGTGAATCTAGAGAAGCATGGAGATGGAATCTTCCATCTTCCTTCTTTTTATTGCCCCTGGATGGAACAAACACTCTAAACAATTAATCTCTTCTATCTCCCCTTCTTCAAATCCTGCAGCACCATCTCCATCCTCAAAAATGAAGAGGATCAACAATCTTATTTTATGTTTTCATCTTCAAAACAAAAGAAAGCAATCTGCTACAATCCATCTTAACTGTTATTTGGGACGATTTTCCTCCCACTTTAAATCCAAAGTCACAACTAAAAATTATTATTTTCAGCAGAAAACCTTCAGGCTGTTATCTTTTAATACAGTTTAAATCTGGATAAGGATTTCCATTTAAATAATCCAAATTACTTTAGCCTCATTCTGTTGTACTTCCATATGAAATACAGATTATAAAGATATATATAAAAATGGTTCCTAAAGAACAAAGTTTTCTTTAAAAATTTTTTTATTAAATTTAAAAAACCCATTAAAATACAAATCAATATAAAGGAAAAAGAGGAAAGGGAATAAAAGGGTAAAGTTAAAAAGTGACAAAGAAATACATAAAACAAACAAAAAATTATCCTCAACCTTTTCCAGTACAGAGAAAAGACTACAATCTCACTCTAAATTTAATTAAATGACAATAATACTTAAAAACTCTTTAAAAACTAATATTTATATTATATTCTTAATTCAACTTTAGTCTAGCGCATAATAACTTTTCAACTATCAATAAATCATAACCAATTAAATAAAAATCCACAATATTTCTCTAACCAAATCAGATCTAATCCTCAAATCCCAAAATCAAATCTTCATTTTTCTCATTTTCTTGTAGGAAATCTAACAGTGGTTTCCAAGCCACAAGAAATTTAATCAAGTTATTGTCTCTAATCAAAGGTGAAGAACAAAACTTTTGAAGGCTGAAATGTTCTTTGTGTGAGAGTGTTAATGGAAACTGGAATCTGATCTGATATGAGCAATGATTAGTGAAGCAGGTATTTTATAACAGAAGGTGGATGGTTTATAGGAAATACACAAGAGACTAGCATCCATCTAATTACATCAGGAAAAAATTAAGGAGCATGCAATCTGTTTGTTTGTGCCTAGAAATAAAAGGAGGAAGTGATCATTGCAAATTCTTAGAGAAAGAGCAGGCAAAGTTATAGATAAAGAGGAGACACAGAGTAAATTCTTAACTCTGGACATAAGATTGTCCCCTTATGTTGATTAGATATTGAAGAGTCAGTGCCATTGGATCAATTTCCTCTAACAAAAGCAAGGTTTTAGCTATATTATTATTATTATTATTATTATTATTATTATTATTATTATTATTATTATTTTAATTTGTATACCGCCCTTCTCCCAGAAGGGACTCAGGGCGGTGAACAGCCAAAATTAAAAAACATACAAATGCAAAAGTTAAGATAATTAAAAGAATTAAGTCACTGGCTACCCAATTTAAAACCCCAAATCCATAAAATTTAAAATCCCAATTAAAAACCATTTAGGCTAGGCCGGTTTGATGAAATAGAAACGTCTTCAGGGCTTTACGGAAGGTACGGAGGTACAGGATCAGTCGTATTCCAGGAGGCAGCTCATTCCACAGGGCGGGTGCCCCCACAGAGAAGGCTCGCCCTCTGAGGGCCGCCAGCCGACATTGCCTGACCGACGGCACCCCGAGGAGGCCCTCTCTGTGAGAGCGTATTGGCCGGTGGGAGGTTATCAGTAGCAGCATCTATTTGTGAGACTGTATGTTGTGTCTTCCCTATTTACTATATACCTGATGGATATGAAGCAGTCTCTTACCTCCATACTTCTTGGTATGTTCAGGAATGACTCCTACCTGCGATAAGAACATTTCAATGATAAGATTACTCCTTGCATGAAGGAGACTTCCTTCCTCATTTATTGAAGTGGGTGTCAGTTCATGACCATCCTGCCTTCATTATGCATTCAGTGCCGATGTGGAGTAGAACAGCTCACATAGCTTCTCACATCTCAACATTCTGAATCTAACTACTGCTACAATTTCTGGTTATTGTGGAATTTGTTCTTCTGCTGAATTTCCTTTGTATATATAGCTTATAGTGAATCATTCGAATACTGTAGGTGCAATCCAGTATCTTCCATTTTCTGGAGTATTTAGTCATATAAAGGAATTTAGTCTTACAAGGAATGTAAGAGCATTGAGTCTAGAAAAGTAGAATATAAAAAAATGGTTTCTACAGAGTCCATCCATCTAGCTCAGTGATGTTGACACCGAATAGCAGTGATTCTCCATGCTCTGAGACAGGAGTATCTCTCATGCTTTATAGCAGTGATGGGGAATCTATGACATGTGTCAAAGACGAATATGTTACATTTTGGCTGATGCACCAATGTGTCAACAACTATTCACTTTTGTGCAGTTTGCAGAGGTTGCAGGGGCTGTGGAAGAGCATTCTTGGAAGTTGCTTCAGGAATGGAGGCCTCATGCAACTGGAGCAGCCTGGGTAGATCGCAGGGGCCTGTCAAAGAAAGCTTGAAAGAAAGCAGCGTGTAGCAGATCCTGGAGAGCACTGGGCTGCAGGAACAATCACGCCTTGGGGAACAATGCAAGGTGGCCTTTTAGAGTTACTGCACTGAAGTTGAGGTCAGGGCTTCTATTTTAGGCCCAACCTGGGGGTTGCCACTGATGGCCTAAATGTGAGGAAGATAGAGAATTGTTTCTCTTTTGTTTGGGATGTGTGTGAGTGTGAGACACCCCAGCAGAATCTACTTAGGCATTTTCTGAACTTTGGATATGCTAAGCCCAAAAGTCATCACCATCACTACCTTCATACTAGAATAGAATAAGCAATGTGGCAGCTAAGGTTCACACTAACTTTTTTGTTGTCCACTAATTTTTCTGTTCCCTCACCTAGTATTTAGACATTTGATTATTTTTAAATCAGAAACTGGCATGCAGCAAAGCAAAACCCCAACTTCATTTACTGAAGAACCCCTTTAAAACAACTATTGCAAATTACAAGGGATGAATATATATATAGAACTAAGTTGAAATAAGCAAAACATACTTCGGCTTGCATGAAGAGTGAATCCAGCAATTATCTCCTCAGATTGCTCATTTAAGTTATGAGGAAGACATGTAAAACAAGAAAACATAAAAGCAGAGATGTATAATATTTGCATATGTTAATTTATACCTAAAAGTTTTAACCCAATGATATCAATTACAATTTAAATTTAAAAAAACAAGTCTCACTATAACACAGAATTGTCAACTGTGCCTGGGCAGTTCGAAGACTCTGACCTTTCCCTTTGACTAGTTTTTATCGATTAAACAAGAGAAGAATCAAAGAGTTCTTCAAGTTGTCGTTATAAACTTTAGTTGAAGAATAAAATATATTCCTTTGCCATCCCCAAAATAATCAACGAAATAATAATTATTTTCTCAAACTATAGCTTCTCTGCATTTGACAGAATGAAACTTACTTATTTTACCAGATTCATTGCAATTCATGATCATTGTGCTGTACCCTGAGATTAATGTACTTAATTTGTGCTCACAATAACACGATGGCTACAGAATGAGAATGCATTTTTTTTTCCTGGCTGAGAGTAGATTTTTACCTGTAAGAGGTATGTTGTCCAAAGTCATCAGTGAACTTCCATAGCTGAGAGTGGATTTAAACTTGGCTCTTCCAAATAACAAGGATTCCAACACTACCAACATTAAATCACTCTGGCTCTCATAATGTTAATATAATGAGTTTGTAGTCATGTACTCCATAATTTTTTTTGGGACATAAAGAATTATAAATTGACAGCAGCATTTGGAGCTTTCTCAGAGTTGAATCCAAGATCTTTGAGAGTCCTATACAGTCTTCACATTTTAGATTTTGCATCTATGCACCTTTTCTATAAAAATAACAGAGCTTATATGAAATATAGGTAAATTACTTCCAACCTTAAATTTTAGTGTTGCCAATTACTCTTCTTCTAAACTTCATTTTCCATCTGCCTCTGCTTTCGAAACATTCATCAACATATTCACTACTTAACTCCTAAATATACTCACTAACAGATTGTGTGCAAAAAAAAAAAAAAAGTAAGAATTATCTTACCTGATTAGATCACAATTTCACAGATGTTCTTGTATTTCTTCTTGGCAGCATTGCAAAGGAATAATAAAATCCCTATTATACAACTGCTATATATGCTGTTTTCTCATAACTTGGATATTCATTTAAAAATTGTGAATGTTGTTTTCTCAGAGTGTTTTGGAGATAGATATAAACAAACACCTTATTTATTAGCAAATAAATAGGCAGGCAAAAGGTGTGTGTACACCTTTCTTTAAAAAAAAAAACCTATTCTTAAAAGGAACATTCCTTGCATTTCCAATGATTTCTAGTGGAATTCATATTGATTTTTCTTTCTCTGGCTAAACCAAACTGCTGATTTATAGTATTTTTCCGTACAGTAACAGATATACAAATTCAGTTATTTCAAGTAGTTTCAAGCCTTTAATTTATGAAGATTATCAGGAGTTGTGGTAAGATCATACTAAGTTCGATTTCCAGGCTCCATAGCATTTAAAATAATAAAAATCCCACAAATATTATGAGATTTTAGCATTTCTACATAAGATTTTTGGAAAAAAATTTGCCAACTTTTATATGGCTTCAGTAGAGAACTTTGAAATCTTATTGTATAGTAAGGGAGTTTGAACAATTTGTCAACCTGTGAGGAAGAGGCAAGACTCTTCTATAGAGAAAACATATATAATCATATTTTAAGTTGGTTAATTTCATATACCAAAAATACATGTTTTCATTTTAACATATGGTATACGATAGGCTACTTGATCTATTTTCACAGAAGGCCAAAATTGTAAGTACAGGTTTGTATAACCAGGTGTATATGAAGAATAAAGAGAGCTTCTAATAACCATCTCAATAGTTGAGTTAGAATGTCCTTCAATTTTCAAAATTAACTTTGCAGGGATCTGGTTGACTTCAGTAGATAAGGAGGAAATAGTGAAGATTATTGAGTTGCATTGTGTTAGAACAAGGCAACCACGGGATACAACTCAATTTCTATTTAGCCATGGAAGATATTTTATTTTTGATATTTATCAGTGACTGGAAACCCCTTATTGACTGTTTGCATAAGAAAGAAAATGATTTTGTGACTTATGATTTGATGATTAGAAAGAATAGGTTACAGAAAGGAGTTATGATGAAATTTTGCAGACAGAGGTTCGATTAGAATTTTATATATCACTGTCAAGAGGAAGATCACAAGCTATATCTTTCTCCCTCTTTGTATATTATCTGTCTCTAACATCTATCTATCTATCTATCTATCTATCTATCTATCTATCTATCTATCTATCATCTAGCTGTCTATCTATCTTTTCTGTTCCTTTTTCTTTTGTCTATCTTTTGTATTTTTTTCACATTTACTTTGTTTTCTTTTCCTCTGAATGCATTTCTTATTATCTGTGTAAAGTATTTTAATAAAAACTATTTTTAAAAAGGAAGATATTTTATGACACCACTCAGTAGAATTTACAAGGCATACTGCACAATTAAAATATAAAAATAACAGCACATTAAAACAGCAGCATAAATTAGCATATATTACTAAATTAGAGAAAAGAACCTTTGCTTGGTAGCAAGAGACTTATAGTATTGGAACTGATGGGACATTGGGGGAGGAATTCCTCAAAGCGGTACCACTGAAAAGGCTCCCTTTGTGACAGCTACCCGTTTGATCACAAGTGGTAGGGCTACCAGGAGAAAATTCTGCAAAAATGCTTGAATACCTCAGGTTGCTCTGACTCATAAACTGAACAGGATTTAAACATAAACATCATCCTATGAATTCTGCTCAGATATAGGCTAACTGGGATGCATAAAGCCTTTTGATTCAGTTTGAAGAAACTGAAGATTTCAAATTGCCCCCGGACATAAATCTCGTTCAACATAAAACTCTAATCATAACATTCCTCCAACATAAAAATCATTAGAATAATACATTTTGTCCAGAATTTGGATTACTAGTCTCAGGCTATCCATGGTAGAACTGGCATACAATCTCAGACCAATAAACATTATTTCCATGGAACTAATATAGAACTATGAAACTGATTCTTTAGGTAGTGCAAATTCTCTCCAGAATTCTTTTATTTTATTTATTTATTTTATTTATTTTATTTTTATATGTAGTCCTCAACTTACAACAGTTCATTTAGTGACTATTCAAAGTGACAATGGCACTGAAAAAAGTGACATATGAACATTTTTCACAGTTACCTTTGCAGCATCCCCATGCTCATGTGATCACTTTTTGCAACTTTCAGACAAGCTGCTTTCAGATGCTTGGCAACTGGTTCATACTTATGACCGTTGCAGCGTCCCAAGGTCATGTGATCACTTTTTGCAACTTTCAGACAAGCAAAGTCAATGGGGAAGCCAGATTCACTTATCAACCAGGTTACTAACTATCAATTGCAGTGATTCAGTTAACATCTGTGGCAAGAAATGTCGTAAAATGGGGCAAAACTCACTTAACAAATTCTCACTTAACAAGATAAATTTTGAACTCAATTGTGATCGTATGTTGAGGACTAGCTGTATTACAGTCTCATTGAATCTTATCTACACTACTACTGATATTAGTCTCTGGTTCAATATTTTAAATAATCATTCAATATTCTAATTTAATCATTCATATTTGTTGAAAAACTAATGTATACATTCGCACTTACTTTTGAGTAAATGTTAAGAGTAGAATAAACATCTCATGTGAATCTATGATGTTATTTCTTCAAACCAGAAGTAGGTAACAATATAGGCGACCAATCCTCCACGGATTTTCATGCTCAGTTGTTGAAATTTGGAATGATAAATTCAATTTTTGGCACTCTAGTTTCTACTTTTGTGGTCCTCTTAATGAAGTGCAAAACAGAAACATAAGGATATTGTACTTTGTAAAAGATCCAATATCCCTGAAAAAACAGGCCCCCAAAATCTGACTCTTCTTAATATCTCTAGTGAACCTTAACATCAAAAAAAAATATTGATCATCCAGATCAAAGCATGAAGTGTAATATTCTGCCAAAGGGGAAAAAATAGTCTTAAATAATACCAAGATTCACAAGTTCATCATTCAAAATGTTCACATTTATACGATATGAAAATATTGATTGGTTTGAATTTTGTTCCAGATATTTAATTTGCATACTTAATGAATAGGTATCATGAATTGTCTTAAGATGACAAAGGTTTTTTCCCCCTATGTTGAGTTATTGTCATTTCACAGCAGCAACTATCATCCGTCTTATGAAGGAGTCTGTTCCACCGAATGTGCTCAATTCATGCATCACACTAAACAATAGTTTGGTTTATTTATTTTTTTAAGAAGAAGGATTCATGATCTCATCCATTTCATCTTTATAATAATGGGTTGTTTTAAATATAAGTCTGTATATCTCTCTAAGCTAAAAACGAATTAGTGACACAGAATGATGCATAAACCAAGAGTCTAGGGGATTGGGCAGGATTGTGCTGTATAGTTCTTGACTAACATAAATCAAGTGGATTCAAACATTATTTCCTACCAGTATACAGTATTACCTTCAACTACCATCTCCAAGAGTTAAGAAGTCGGTGGATCCTTGGCACTGTCTGAGCTTGCTTGTTTTCTTGCAAACATTTCATTACACAAACTGGGTAACATCATCAGTGCTAGTAAGGAGTGGGGTTTGCTGTTAGTTTATATTCTAGTGGTTTGCCCTGTCAGTGTTGGTGGGGGTGGTCTTAAACAGATTCTTTGGTTGGGCTG
Source organism: Arizona elegans (assembly GCA_022577455.1). Lineage (NCBI taxonomy): Eukaryota > Metazoa > Chordata > Lepidosauria > Squamata > Colubridae > Arizona > Arizona elegans. The sequence continues at coordinate 112,740,575 of JAKOOJ010000001.1, forward strand.
TTTACAGTTGACTACCAAATAATCTTTAAAAACCACCCCGAAGGTGGGATTCAGCCAGTTTGCACTGGTTCAGGTGAACCAGTTGTTAAATTACACACACATACACACACTGCTATCAATGAGGATCCTGGGTGCTGTGCTGTGCTGCAATGGAGAAACAGACAACGGAACGGCCGGCGTGAGGGAAGGAGAAGGCCGCTTTCCCTCTTTCTTCTCCCTTTTCTTATTTATTTATTAGTTCAATATATGTGCCACCCTCCTCCGAAGACTCAGGGCAGCTTACAATGCACTTATAGCAATAGCCTTCGTTCTTTTGTATATACCTGCTTATTAGGGCTTTTGGCCCCCCATAAGCGGTATTTCTACAAAGTCAACTTATTGCCCCCACAATCCGGGTCCTCAATTTACCTACCTCGGAAGGATGGAAGGCTAAGTCAACCTTGAGCCTGGTGAGATTTGAACTCACAGGCAGCTGGCAGCTAAGTGCTACATAGCAGCACTTAGTCCGCTGCACTACCAAGGCTCTTCCTCCTTTCCTTGTGCCAGCCGCTCCGTTTCCTGTATCTCCATTGCAGCGCAGCACCCAGGATCGCTTTGATAGTGGGGGGACTAATTTGATAGTGGGGGGGATGATTTAACAATCGGTTCACCCAGGGTCAGATTGGCCGTCACAGGAAGCTCATCCCACAAGTGCGGCAGAGCTGGAGAATGGGAATGGGCACCGCCCCCCATGACAGTCAACCTGACCCTGGGCGAATTATTTGAATCCCACCATTGGACCACCCCCACCAACACTGATAGGGCAAGCCACTAGAATATAAACTGACAGGAAACCCCACTCCTTACTAGCACTGATGATGTTAACTAGTTAGGTAATGAAATATCTGCAAGAAAACAAGCAAGCTCAGAGAGCACCAAGAACCTCTCATATCAACCCTGAGCTACAAATATTCTCCTTTATTAGTTAAGAAGTTATTTAAAATAAAACAATGGTATTTTCCCCAGAAGTCAGAAAGTTGATACTGCCATACTTTCTCAATATATTTGTTAAGATAAAGATTGCATAAATTTTCCAAATACCCCAGCATTAGCTGATTGTAAGTTCCTCATATTTGCACAATGGAGAAGTATGTAAACTGAATTAAATTAATTCATTGTCTGGCAGCTCAATCAGTGGCAAGCCCCATGCCCATCTTGCTTCTGGATGACTTACAAATCTTAAAAGACAATGAAACTATGAACAATAAATATTCTTAATTTACATTCATAAATTACAATTAAAAATATGGGGAGGAAAGGATCAGGATGCATGGGGGGAGGAGGGGGAGGTCTTCTTTTAACCCATCACCCTTCTCCAGAGTGATGCACCCCCATTGGGCCCCATGCCAAGTGGCAAAGCCAGGTCTTCCGGCCTTTACTGAAGGTCAGGCACATCTCACCTTCGGGGGATAAGAATCTTTCAGAGGGCAAAAACCATGGCAGAAAAGTCTTTTCTCCTGGGACCCCGACAGCTGAAATTCCTTAAATGACAGAGTCCGTAGCATGCCCCTCCTGCCAACATCAGTGGACAGGCCAGTCCCATTGTGGTAAGATGGTGTCTCAGATAGTATGGACTCATCCCATTCAGAGTATATGAATTCTAAATGTACAAAAAGAAAACACTACATTTCATTCAAGATTATTTTTCATAATAATCTTGTTTTTTAATTTTTCTTATTTCAGAGTATAAGACACTCTGGACTACAAAATGCACCTACCTTTTTTGGGGAGGAAAACAAGAAAAAAAATCTGTCTCTGCCTCCCAGCAATTTGCCTCCTTGCAGCAAACAGTAAACAGCCTGATTCACTTTCATTTTCATTTTCATCACAGTCTGATTAGCACAAGAAAAAAAAATTGCCTTTGCCTCCCAGCAATTTGCCTCCTTGCAGCAAACAGCCTGTTTCAATTTCAGCTCCAGAACAACCTGATTAGCCCAAGCAGCTGATTGTCGGTTGGATTGGCCACCCGAAGATCAGCTGTTTCAGGCTGCAGGGATTGCCATAGCCTATTGCCACCTCTATGCTCCCATTTTCCAGGGGGCCGGCAGATGGGCAGGGCTACATTTGGTATATAAGACACATCCAAATTTTCACCCTCTTTTATGGGGGAAAAAGGTGCATCTTATACTCCGAAAAATACGGTACCTAAATTACATGATTAAGAAGCTATTGTCATCACTGCATTATACTACACAAATATCCTTAATTCTTCTGAGGAAAGAAAATGAATATTAATCTGCATGTATAATACATGAAGTCCCTTACATAATCTGTAAAATAAAGTAATTAGGGGTAGCTCATTTAAAGCTTACTTGTAAATCTGCTGTAAAAATCTGGTTGCATTTGAGCTAGGTTGGAACATTTACCCTGAACGTACATGAAATTTATCTAGAGAAATATAAACATAGAAAGAGAGAAACATTAATCCATATGGTGTGAATGTATGGCAAATGTGAAATATGAAATGTAATAATTTCTTTTTATGTAATGTGGAAAAAAGGAATAGGAGGAAGATGTTTCCAATAGCATATAACATTGCCTTCAGAACACTCGGGAACATTCAGTGGTGTCCTCTCCCATGAGCTCAGATAAAGAAATTCAAGACCTTGCAATCTGTTCATGTTTAAGAACATAAGCTGATGTTGAAGAATTACCAGCTAGGTTGGAGGGAGAGGTCAAGCAAGAGCCTAGCTTGGAGTCATTGTAGAGCTGCAAACTGCATAAACTTGACCTCCCCCCCACCCCGCAAGACATCAAGCTTTATCTGGTTGTTCCCAGGGGAAGGAAGAAATCCTTGTAAAGTAAGTGTTAGACAATAAAGCTACTGATGCTATTCACCAGTGGCTCTGGTTGCTTGCATCTGAGAGTCTTTTATGCAGGCTAGGAACTCTGGGAATTCTAGTCCAAAATCACTGGAGGACACCAGATTAGGAAAGACTGGTGTATATAGTCTTTGATGTGATTTTGTTCAAAATTTGTACGTAATAAAAACAAAACACATTTCCAGTTCAATAGCTTGCGGAAGATGAATTAAAATATTATCTTCACTGCTATAAGTTTCTTAATTCTTGAAGAACTTAAAGCACTTCCTTTAGGAAGACATCAAGATTACTTTCTCCTGTCTTCCTGAAACATAGTTTTTCCCATTGTATTACAGGTCTTTTCTGTAACATCGGTTTCTGTATATTACCAAGTCCTTACATATATCAAATCCAGTTCGGTGGTTCAAATCTGTAGTATAGGTCTCAGTGGTGGGTTTCAAATTTTTTTACTACCGGTTCTGTGGGTGTGGCTTGGTGAGCGTGGCATGGCTTGGTGGACATGGCAGGGGAAGGATACTGTAAAATCTCCATTCCCACTCACTCCAGGGGAAGGATACTGCAAAATCCCCATTTTCTTGCGATCAGCTGGGACTTGGGAGGCAGAGTCTGGGGGCAGGGCCAGTCAGAATTTTTACTACTGGTTCTCCGAACTACTCAAAATTTCTGCTACCAGTTCTCCAGAACTGGACAGAACCTACTGAAACCCACCTCTGATAGGTCTCCTGCGTGAGCAGGAGGTTGGACTAAATGACCTCCAAGGTCCCTTCCAACTCTGTTACTGTTACCTTCATCCAGGCATATTCCATTAAACTCTTCTGTCAGTGAAATTAGGACCAGCAAAGAGTTAAATTGTAAAGAGCTGCTAGTAAAGGGTTAACAGCTACTGCTCCAATGTTTTTTTTTTTAGGAGAGAGGTTTGACAGGTGGAAATTATCACTTCTTTGAAAGCTAGTTTAAATTTGCATGAATGAAACTATACTTGCAATCAAGATCAAATTATTTTTAAACTTTGTTTTGGCCCTAAGCAGCATGATTGTAGAGAATTAACGGACTTAAAAACAAACAAACATGGCAGCAATTAGGGGCTGCTACTGCTGTGCTAAGGCCTGCAAAAACGCATGAACTTTCTAACTATCTTCTGACATACTGCTACAATTTTCCTTATCATGATCTTTAACTGGGCAAAACAGTGCATCATAGGGCAGCAAATTTTGAACCAAAGTTAACTCAATTGGGCTAATTTTCAGAATCTGGAATCCATTACTCCCAAAGAATGAAATTTGGGAAGTTGTGGCTACTTCAGTGTTGCTGTCAGTGCTACAGTCACATGATCCATTCTTTCAATATTGCATGACAGTTTCCCAGCCATTCACACAATCCCTTGTTCTCTCTCCCACCAAGCAGCAGACACTTATCTGCCTGATGGGAAGGGGAATGGGGAGAAGGAAAAAGATGAGAAAGAGTGAGGGAAAAATGAAAGGAAGGGAAGAACAAGAGGAAGAAAGAGAAGGAGAAAGGAATCTCTGTGTACCCTTCTTGGCCCATGCTGCCCTCCTGTGTGCCTTCCCCAACCTGCACCACTCTCTCACATGCCTTCCCTGACACGTATGGCACTTCTTGTGAATGCCCACTCACCTTTTTTGATGCACATGGTTCCTCTTAGCCATTTATCTGTCTGCTAGCCAAAGACTTACATCTTCCTGCTAGCTTCCCCACTGACTTTCTCTCTGCAAACTTCCCACAAGCCAAGTAAATGGTAGAGCTGGCAGGAATTTGAGGGAGGAACAGAGAAAGGAAGGCAGAAGGGAAGATTTCTGATTCTCTCTGCCAGTTTCCCACAAGTACACTTAATGGGGAAGCTGGCAGGAGATTGCTCCCATTGCTTTTTGCCTGCCTATGGCCATTCTGTTTCTCTGTTTAGTAAGAAACATCTCTGAAATGATGATCTAGTAGGGTACTGGTTGTCTAGTTCCCTCTATACTTCTGCTTTTTATAATGCTATACATATTTTTTGGACTATAAGATGCACCAGTGTATAAGACGCATCAAGATTTTGAAGAGGTAAGTAAGAAAAAAAATATTTTTGCCCTCCCCGAGGCCTGCAAAGGAGCACTTTGCAGGCCTCCAAAACCCTCTGTGCGCCCTGTTTTTGTGAAAAACAGGCCCACATTTTGCAAAAATAGGAAGAGCAGAGCGGGGCTTCGGGAGGCCAAAAATGGCTGTATTCAGTGTATAAGATGCACCAACATTTCCACACTCTTTTAGGAGGGAAAAAAGTGTGTCTTATACTCTGAAAAATATGGTATGTGTCCTATGACCATGTTTGACTATTACTTAATGTTCTAAAAGTTGAGCTACTTTGTCTGATAAAAAGAGATACAGAAAAGCTGAATTCTTTGCTCTATCTGATAAGAGTCTGTATTTTCTTTTTCTAAATATGGTAGCCTACTACCTATTCAAAAATGGGCTTGAAAGGATAATCTACCGTATATATGCAATCAATTTCTGTTTAATGCATTGGAGGACAAAGGAGCACATCAAGCATTCTAATGAGCATACAACATTCCTTAAGGTATACTAGACGGTCATTGCTGGTATGCTTCTGGCAGCTCATAGGACTAGGGTGTATCACGTTGTAGTGATTCCATGCAGTGATGTATGGCATATACCAGGGCTTGGCCCTTTCAAATTTTGTTTAAAATCGACATGAAGTCCTTGTATCATCCAATATGCAGTTGATAGCCTGTTGTTTATCTCCATTCCAAGCCAAGCAGGAGGTGCAATGGAAATCTTAATGTGATACTGTACAGTAGATGGAAGATACCAAAGTATGCATAGGGAGAAACAAGTTCAGGCTTAACTCAAGCAAAAGAACGGAGCTGTTAATTCAAAAATTAGTCTACTCTAGGATTATAACATTTACTGAACTTGGAGTTACACTCCCCTGGGGAAAAAAAAGTTTCAATCTGGATATATTCTTGGATTTTCAGCTACTGCTCAATTTCAGCTAATGTAACAGTTATGGCCTTTCCTGGAAAAGGAAGCACTATAGATATTTAGAGCCCTTTATGTCTGGCTATAGTCATTTATATCCTGACCATCTCTCAAAGGAACTACTGTAATTTGTTCTACTTGAAGGTTCCCTTAAAAACTGTCTAGAAACTTTAGAGGTACATAGTGTGGCTGCTTATAACAAAACTTGCTATTCTCGTGTCACATATTTGTTATGGAAACTGCATTTTGTTATGCAAACTACTATTTCACATTGTCACTGAAACTGCTACTGGTTTATGAATGCAGTTCAAGGTGGGTAGTAAATACCCAAAAGGCTATTATTTAGTTTGGAATCTGATTGCATGAGACCACCTATTCCACATCTTGTGGGGTTAAGGCATCCTTCAAGTCCTGTCTTTGCAGTGATGTCATAATTAGGGATAACAAAGTTGGGCCTTTTCCATTGCTGCCAAAACTGTTGGCATTTAGAAAAGCTGCCAAGCCCTGACTATTGTGAAAAGTCTACAGGGATTTATATAACAATAGATTTCCTCTGTGGTTTGCCATTAAAATGTTATTGAGAGCGATATTCTTTATGATGGTGGAGATAAAGTTTATTGTTTTGTTTCTGCACCATATTATTATTTTAATCTTTCTGCTGTATTAAAGCATTGCCCATTTATATGCAAATGAAGTGACCTATCACCATGAGGCAGGGAGGGAAGAAATAAACCAATTAACCAATTACTGGCTTTGTTCATAAAGTCCAAAGAAAAGAAAAGAGAATCTATATAACACAGCACGCAAATAACTTCTCCAGGGGAAGTTTACTTTGGCTGGAGTTCTATCAGCAAGCAACAAAGAAACCACAAAGTCACCCTGAAAATAGCAACTAAGCTATTTGGAAGAGAGAGATGTGAACTATAGTCTTTTCTATGTAAATTGAAAAAAAACATAACCCTACTTACATATTTACATAGCAGCAATCATGTAGCATTCTAGATATATGGGAGGCAGTGAATGTCTCCTAAGGAGCTACATCTGCCAGAATCAGAAGAAGGGCCTTCTCTGTGGTGGCTCCCTTAGTTTGGAACATCATCCCTGTGGAGATAAGATTGGCCCCCACTTTGACACTCTTTCACAGGGCTCTGAAGATTGGTTTTGCCAAAGGGCCTGAGGAACCCAGAACAGAATGCAGCCCATCAAGTGGCTTTTCAATTGATTGATTGTTATCGCCAGGAGGGTGGGGGGTTACTATGGTTGGAAGAAACGTCCATCTGGGTTCAGTTCCAAGTGGGGAAAAAGACACTGGATTCATGGACGTTGCTTGGAAAGAAGGTTTATTGATGAACAGGATCACATGCCTTGAAATTCTTGGGCGAAAAAAGGGAAGAGATAGCAATAGGACTTAGACTTATATACCGCTTTACAGTGCTTTACAGCCCTCTCTAAGCAGTTTACAGAGCCAGCATATTGCCCCCAACAATTTGGGTTCTCATTTTACCCAAATCCTCAGAAGGATTGAAGGCTGAGTCAACCTTCAGCCTGGTGAGATTTAAACTGCCAAATTGCAGGGAGCCGACAGCCAACAGAAATAGCCTGCAGTACTGCACTCTAAACTCTGCACCACTGTGGCTCATGTAAGACGTGCTGAGAGTCCCTGGGTTTTTATACCCTCTCTGATTTTGAACTTCCTGGGGCACAGGAAGAGTATCCTGATTGGTTGCTGTCAGAGGTCATAGCCAGCTTTTTAGGCTGTCTGTGTGTAAAGTTTGGTTGAATCTTGCTGGGTGATGTAATGAAGGGTAATTAAATGGTTCTGCCTGAAGGAGGTAGATCTTTGTTATGTAGAATAGACTGGCCCAGGCCTTAATGGTCCATTGAGAAAGGTGGGAGAGCTGAGTTTCTGCCTCCCTTTTAGGGGAAATATTCTGCCCTTTTAATATTTCCTAAAATATCTCATTTTCCTAGGAGAGGGGTGGGTGTTAACTTCCTACACTATTTTTATTGTTTGTATATTGGGTTTTTATTTTGGTAAGTCGGCCAGTCACTGAGAGTGAGTGGGCAGCGATATAAACTTTCTTAAATAAAAAAAAAAAATCTTAAAAACACAATTGAGATCAGAATTTGTTATGCGAGGCAATTGATAAGTGAATTGTGCCCAATTTTATAACCTTTTTCACCACAGTTGTTAAGCAAATCATTGAAGTTGTTAAGTGATTTGCATGGTCATTAACTGAATCTGGCTTCCTGTATTGAGTTGGCTGCCAAAAGTCGGCTGGGAAAGTCGCAACTGGCGATCCCATTACCGTAGGATGCTGCCACTGTTGTAAATACATGCCAGTTGCCAAGCACTCAAATTTTAATACATGACTGGGAATGTTGTGTCCATTTTAACTACAATGCCGGGTCGCAAATCACTTTTTTCAGTGCTGTTGTAACTTGGGATATATAGTAATCTTTTACTCGCTGGGTAAGTTACTACAGCTCCATTATATCAATGAATATTAAATATAGCCACCTTCATACGTGTCAAGACTTGATAGCAAGCAAAGGATGTGTCTTATATTCTGGTCAATCCTAGTCTTTCTCTATGTGCAAACCTGGAATTGGAAGATCTGTACTGTATAGCATTCATATTTACATCTGGGACCTCTGTCTGCATCACGCTGAGTGAACTCTATGCAAGAGTGCAACTTTTCTTCACAATGTGAGTTGAATGCACAGAGATCAGGAAGAGCAGGAAGCAGGCTGAAAATATGGTTCAGTTCCATGTCCATTTTCAAGTCTTCTCACATGTTCAAGCCAACAGCTTTTGAAGTTCAAAAGCTAAGCCAAGTCCTAAATTCATACCAAAGAAATGTTAATTATGTTGATTTAGAAGGGAACTTGGGCAGTGTCATGCACTGTGATGAATATTTACTAGCTGAATGTCTAGCCCGTGAGGAATAAAGGCTATATGTGAGGTTAAACTTTTTCAATACCCTTTGAAAACAGAGTTGCCATTAATTCATAACCTATACTTGACTGATCATATTTCTGTTGTTTTGGTTAAAAATATTTCTGAAATGAAAATCAGTTAACACACAGCTTTTCATGACCTGGTGCCCTCCTTATGTGTGATAGCAGCTACTTTAAAAAAAATGCAATGGGTGCCAGGTTGGGAAAATCTGGTATATAGCAAAAAGGAAGAGAAGAAAAATACAGTTAAGAGGACACAAGAACAATTAAAACTTACAGTACAACATATGTTCCTGTCTGTGAGTTTTCCTGCCTTAATAAACTAGCTGTTGGAATAAAAGGGGGTTGGATTTGGAATGTATCTGATCTCCCAAGACAATTTTTAAAGGGATTTTAGTAGCCATTCACACGTAGATTTCAAAAATCCAGATGATGGACTTCCGGTTTGCTGTTTGTCCCCGCTGGATGCTCCTTTGGGATCGTCGCACCCACTGCCTGTAAAGAGCCGCCTTTATAGCGGAATGGCGGCTCGAAAAAACTCCGTTTCCATGAGGAAACGGAGATAGAGCAGGCTGGGGTGGGTTGAGTCCTCTGCCTAATCACAAAAGTTTTTTTTTTACTTTTGGGACGGAGCGGAAGAGACTCCCCGTATCCCCAGCCGATGCTCCGGGCTCTGGGAGATCTCTGCTACACGCAGAGCTAGGTGGCAAAAGCAAGCCTGTAAATCTGTTAAAGTAATTAAAGAAGACGTGAGCTGGACCGCTGACCCTGAGGCGCAAGTATTTTTTTTCTTATTTTAGATAAGTTACTGAAGTTGTAGAAGTGAAAGGAAAAAAGATTTTTAAAATGGCGATTGCTGAGGCTTGCTGAAAAGGGAAAGTCCTTCCGTTTTCTATTACAAAGTAGCGGAATGAATACTTCTGGCCGTAACTGAGGCAAAACCTCACTCTCACTCTTGTTTTTTTTTTCTTGTTTTTTTTCCTGGGGATTTGATATTGATCTTGGTTGGAAACAAGCCTTTTTTTTTTCTCTCTCTCTTTTCCACTAAATCTTGTCTGTGTGGGAAATGGCATCGGGACTCACACAGCTAGACAAACGGGCGGGGGGGAATTTCCCCCATTAATAAATTACACCAACAAGTTGTAACTCTCCAGTGTCAGAAACCTGATTTTAATATAATAGAATTTCTTCTTGAAGAGATTGTAAGAAGGGATGAGATTGTGAATCAGCAACTCGAAAAATTTAAGCAGGAAATTAAAGAAATTGGTGAATTGGTGAAATCAAAGTTTGACTTTTTGAATTGAAAGATTTTAAATACAGCCAATGATTTATCAGACTTTCTGATTCGGGTGGATGCAAAGACTAAATTATTAGAGTCTAAAATGAAGGAAACTGAGGAGAATTTGGATGACAAGATTCAAAAAATTAAAAAGGATTTGGTAAACATTCAGGATAATAGCTCAGAAGACAAACCTAAAATGGAGGTTGACCAAAAGACTGGTAATGAAGAAAATGTGCAACAGAGGATTGAAAGAGAAGTTTTAATGATTCAATATAATTTTACAGAATACGCAATTAGACTGAGAGGCCTGCAGGAAAATAATAGAGATGACTTAAGGAAAATATCTTCTGAAATTCTGGCTGGGATTTTAAAGGTTCAACCTGATGAAGTGTTTTGCAGGATTGATAGAATTTATAGAATAAACTCCTGGTTGGCAAAGCAAAGGCAATTGTCTAGAGATGTGGTGATCTATTTTACAGATAAAGAAATTAGGAATAATATTGTGCAGAACTTTTTTAATTCTACTTTGCAATTTCATGGAAGAAAGATTTGGATTTTTAAGGAGCTCCCGACTAAGATGCTAATGGAGAGGAAGAAATTTGGCTTTCTAGTGACTGAGTTAAAAAAAAGAAATATCCTATTTAGGTGGGATGCCCCAGTTGGTTTAATATTGAGACATCAAGGAGTAAGATATCAACTGAACACTGTTGAAAAAGCGGAAGAATTTTATCAAAAATTTTTAAAAATGAACTTAACATCTTTAGGCTCAATACAGGATAAGCAAAAGGAGTTGGAAACAAAAGGAAAATATCAAATTACAGAGGCTGTGGTGAATAAATTGTCTTTGGACTTCCTGGATACCTCAGCTGGACTGTCTATAAATAAGAGAGCAGTGTCATCCGACTCCAATGTGATGAACCATCAAGTCACAGACAAGTGCGCAAATCAACCAGTTGATATACAAGTGATGGAGAAGAAAGATGAGATGATAAAACTAACCCAACAAGATCAACTTATAAAGCAGAATGAAAATCGATCAGCTGACACACAATTGGTAGGCACGAAACGAGGATGGAAATTGAACCCGCAAAAGAAAAAGAAAAGAAATAGATCTCATAGAAACAGCAGTTTCTAAACCAAGCAACAGTGAAGCCAGGGACTTTAAAAAATGAATGAACATCTGAAAAGATAGTGGAGGCGAACAATTGTTTAATACTATCCTGAGGATTGTGGCAGATCTCTGTAATGCCGTGTTTTTGGGATGTGAAAAGAGCCTTACCTTGTTGGATTTGAATTATCTACTCTGGATTTCTTTTACTGGTAAATATATTATAATTATTTTGAGTTACAAGGCAAGAGAGTCACGCTGGGGCATGCAGAAGATCTGGATGTTACCCATTAGGATGATGGGAATCAATAATCCTGATGAACACCACAACTATAACTATATGGATATAATTATAATGTCACTCGGGTGGTTGTTTTTACTTTTATATATATACGAGGATATCTACTACTGATGGGGGCAGAAGATGATTGAAGATTTTGAACAAACTGTTGCACCAGCATGTTATTTTACCCTATTATGGGTGACGGATTTAACAATCCAGTGGAAAGACACCAAAGAAGATATTATATGGATTATAAATTTAAAGTTATTGTCTTTTTTCTTTTTACAAAATGGAATGCATATATAGATATGTGTATATCTTAGTAAAGTGGGCAGTGGATTATATTTAGAATTGTATTGCATGATTTTGTAGGAATTGAAGGGTTGAAATAGGTTAGTTTACTGATTGATTAGTCTAAGAAAAAGGATCTTTAAGTCATATATTTAGGGGAGTGGAGGAATTGAATAGAACTGAATAAATGTTAAATTTGGATGTAGGGAGAAGGCCGCTTTAAAATGTTATATTAATATATATAAAAGATTAAATGTTAAATTGTAATAATACATTATAAGTTTAGGGGAGGAGAAAAAGGGCAGATTATCGTAAAAATGGGAGTTATAAGAATAATATGCTAAGGGTCAGTATTCTGAGGAGGGAGTAAGGGAAAGGAAAGATATCATGTATGTAATTAGTTATGAAATAGCCTATTGTTGTGAAGAAGTCACAGGGGGGGATGGGTGGTGAGGGGGGGTTAGGGAAGAGGGGGGGGAAAGGGGGAAAAACTTGTATTTGAAAACTTTTTCAATAAAAAAAAAAATCCAGATGATGACTAAATAGCCACAGCAATAGCACTTAGAGCAGTGGTGGGTTTCAAAATTTTTTACTACCGGTTCTGTGGGTGCGGCTTGGTGGGCGTGGCATGTCATGGCATGGGTGTGGCAGGGGAAGGATACTGTAAAATCTCCATCCCCACCACACTCCAGGGGGATACTGCAAAATCCCATTTCCTCCCAATCAGCTGGGATTTGGGAGGCAGAAAATAGATGGGGGCAGGGCCAGTCAGAATTTTTACTACCGGTTCTCCGAACTACTCAAAATTTCTGCTATCAGTTCTCCAGAACTGGTCAAAACCTGCTGAAACCCACCTCTGACTTAGAGTCAGAGTTACTATTTCACAGTAGTTTACTTTCCTCTGTTTACAGTTTACAGAATCACCATATTGTGCCCAACAATCTGGGTCCTCATTTTACCGACTTTAGAAGGATGGAAGGCTGAGTCAACCATGAGTTGATGAGGATGGCAAAGCACTATCTCTGTCTTTCTGCTGTCTTGTGGTGGTTATCCAGGAACTTGCAGCCCAATTTATCAGTCACATTCTGAAAGCAAGAACCCCTTCTGGTTCCTCCTCCTACAGAGAAACATTCAATAGAGGCAGAGTAGTTAAACAAAACAGTATCACTGTAAACATTTCTAGGTAAAGATAAAGGTTCCCCCCCCCCTGCACATGTATGCTGGTCGTTTCCAGCTCTAGGAGCCAGCACTGTCCGAAGACATCTCCATGGTCATGTGGCCAGCATGACTAAATGGCAAAGGTTGGTCCGTATTTTTGTACTTGCATTTTTTACGTGCTTTTGAACTGCTAGGTTGGTAGAAGCTGGGAGAAGTAATGGGAGCTCACTCCATTGCGCAGCACTAGAGATTTGAACCGCTGAACTGATGACCTTCTGATCGACAAGCTCAGGGTCTTAGCCACTGAGCCACATTGCCCCTAAACATTTCTACAAGCCCCTACTGTATTTTTCGGAGTATAAAACGCACCGGAGTATAAGACGCACCTACCTTTTTTGTTTTGTTTTTTTTAATTAAAAGGTTTTTTTTATTTTTTAGACAAACATACATGCAAACATACAATGTATTTTCTTTGAACAGAGTATTTGGCTGGTTCACAAATTAGTCATTTCAATTAAATTTACAATTTCTATATTTCCTTTTTGCCATATTTATTCCTCATCTATTTTTTTAAAAAAACCAATATTACCCTTCATCCTCATCTCTAATCTTAATCAATTTTTCCCTTCTATTCTATATTATACCCCTTCCCATTGTCATCTATTTTTAGATCCATCCTCACATTGGTTAATTATGTAATATTACAATTGTTTAATACAAATTCAAAATTTAATGTAAATCAATTAGTTACATAACTATCTTTTTTTGTATATTAATCAATATGAACATGGATATTCCAATTATTTCCATGCAATCCAATTTCTTACAAATCAATTAATTATATTTATCAATAATAATAAACCAAATAATTTTCCCCATATATTCCTCCAAACCACAACTTAACCATTTCTGCTTTCAACACAATATACAATAGTATCTCAATTATTACAATGCCCTAGTTAAACAGAGCTTTCCCCTTATGTTACTCATTTTCACATCTTAAACTCTCCCAATAACCCAAATAGTTTTGCCCATATAATCCTCCAAATAAGAACTTAATAATTTCTACTTTCATCAGAATATATAATTAAAAATATTTCAATCCTTACAATCTCCCTGATTAAATTTTAAAATGTTCTACCTGATATCCAAGCTACAACTTAATCCTTTTTACTTTCACCACCATATACCATTAAAGGTATTTCAATTGTTACAGTTTATACTTATTCATATTTCTAAAAAAAAATAAAAAAATAAAAACTTATCATTGTTTAGATTTCAAAAATACAAAGACAAATATTCAAATTATTATTCATTTCATTTTTACAATCATGATTTCCCATTTATTTCTTACTACTATTCATATTTCAATTCTAACTATGTATAACATCTTTCTCTTTCATTTCATTTTCTTTTTCTCCCTTCCCATTTTTATTTTTGCCTTTTTCTTTCTCCTTTTTTTCTTTTGTGTTTTAAAATCTTGAACTCTCCTCTTTTGCCCTAAATTTCCCATTGTTTGCACCTACCTTTTTTGGTGAGGAAAAAGAAGAAAAAGAAATCTGCCTCTGCCTAATTGTTGCAGCAAACAGCAAACAGCCTCCTTTACTTTCAGTTTCATTTTCAGCATAGCTTGATTGGCACAAGGAAAAAAAATCTGCTCCAGCCAATTACTTCCTTGTAGCAAGCAGCAGAGCCCTGCGCAAAACAGCTGAGAGCAAATCAGCTGAGAGTCGGGAGGCTGATCTAATCAACTTGTGCTAATTAGCCTATGCTGAAGCTGAAAAGAGCTGTTTTTTCTTGCTGTTTGCTTGCAAGGAGGTAACTGCTGTGAGGCAGAGGCCAAAGGGTGGGGGCCAGTGGGTGCACGGGACTACATTCAGTGTATAAGACCCACCTAAATTTTCACTCCTTTTTTGGGGGGTAAAAAGGTGTGTCTTATACTCTGAAAAATACGGTAATTCCCATGATGAAAAACAGCCGCATGGCTTACTTCATTAGCCACCAAAATTGTAAGAGAATGAGCATGCTCACACTCCTCTGGTTCATTTCCAAATAATAACCATCTGATCAGGCAATGAATGAAAACTGTCCTAAACACAGACTTGAATTACAACTGAACAGAACAAAAGTAATAGACTTCCATCAAGAATCAGACTAATTGTCATTGGACTCTATGATAATTTGTATGAATGGTTTGTTTTTCAATTTGGTAAATGTCATGACCTATAGCTAATTAATACATTTATAGCATTACAATATAGTTAATTAATACATTAATACATTATAATACAATCCAGTGCTGCCAGGTGTACCTACTCCAAGGTCCTAGGCCTGCTAAATATCTAAAACGTAATAATATGTAATCATATTAATACCAACTTCAGTCAAATTAAGTTAATAAATTAAGCGTATGAATTTGCTCTTGATTTCACCTACATTTTTATTCTGACTTGTGTGTGCCTTTATGTGCACAACACCCTCAGAAACCTAGTGTGAAACCTGCGATCTGCAAAAGGTACTCATTCTTAGTAAATAGGACCACACAAATTAATTCATCTATTGGAAAAACATTGTATCACCTACTGACTACAACTTCAAAATGTTCAAGGTTGTCACAGATCATACCTGTAATTAGACATGATTTGTACAAAAATAAAAGGTTGCAATATTCAAAACTATCACACTTTCCATATTATTATTTTTTTTGCTTAACTTATGGGTTTTGTGGACAAAAGAAAGATGGAACCGTATTTTACAAATGCTGAAAAACACTTCTGCATAATATACAGGAGAGAATTCTACTGAACCTTGGCTCACCTTGAGACTCTTGAAAAGGATTTTGTTGCAGTGGTTGAAAACAGCATTATTTCAGCTGCTTTCATTTTGTGAAAGGACCCAATTATACAAAGTCCATGAATCATAGAAGAAACTTCAGAAGTAGCTCATCTTTGTACGTAAAAGGTACAAGACTTTGATCATCAGTCACCTGTGAGAATTTCAATTCCTCATTTAAGTGACAAAGGTTATAGTAATAAAAGACATACTATAATACACAGTCATGGATTACTGTACATACAGTTTTATTGCAGATAATAACTTTAATGTTTCCATGTTTCACTATTTCTAACACAATGGTCCAGGAAACAAAAGAACAGTATTAAAATACAGGTAGTCCTTGACTTACAACAGTTTATTTAGTGATTATTCAAAGTTACAACGGCACTGAAAAAAAATGACTTATTTTTCACAGTTATGATCTTTGCAGCGTCCCCATAATCATGTGATCAAATTCAGAGGCTTGGCAGTTGGTTCATATTTATGACTCGTTGCTGTCCCAAGGTCATTTGATCACCTTTTGTAACCTTCTACCTGTTGTGGCCCATCAGCAGCCTGTGCGGATTGTAGCTGATTCTGACAACGAGGAGGCTGATGTGGTGCTGCGCCAGCAGCCTGTGCAGCTGGCATTCGAGTCAGACAATGAGGAGGCTGGAGAAGATGTGGTGCCAGAGGCAGGGATTCAGCCAGGGCCTTCAGAACCTCCAGAAGCTTCTTTAAGTGAAGAGGATGAAGAGGAGGAGCCTCTTCTCGATGCACAGGCGCGCAGAGCTGCCAAAAGGCAAGAGTGGCTCCTCAGGAGGAGGTCTCCTCGAGAGTAAGGCTTGGGGCTAATTAGCTACTCCCTTAGCCTATTTTAGGAGGAACGCCGTCTGAAGCAATTTGTAGGGAACAACTTTAGTTCACTCTACTTCATGTCTGGATTCTCTGCAAATTGCTTCTGGGTTTCTGCCAACCTTGTAAGATTGTGATTACTTTATCTTTGATTTCTTGTAGGCTGTTAAGAAAGTTTATTAACAGCCTTTGTTTTGAAAAGACTGAGTTATTTTAGTAAATTAAGTTTTGTACAAACTTTGTGTGTGCTATGTTCTTTGGGGTCCGTAGCTGGGGCAGAACACTGCCAAGCAAAGTCAATGGGAAAGCCAGATTCACTTAACCACTTCATTACTAAGTTGATTCACTTAACAACTGTGACAAGAAAGGTCGTAAAATGGGACAAAGCTAACTTAAAATGTCTCACTTAACAAAAAAATTTTTGGATTCCGCTGTGGTCATAAATCAAGGACTACCTGTACCAGTCTGCCTGCTCTAATCCTCAAAATAATGCTATCTTGCCATTTAATTTTTCACATTTTGGGATAGTTTCCACGCATAAACTGAACCATTCATGTCAGATCTTGACATTATATAATACACAACCTTTTCAAAACACAGCTGAAAAATAGAGTTTAGTTAATGATTTAACATGGAAGCAATGGGTTTCAATGTGTTCCTATCATTTGAATGGAATAAAAGTGCCATTTATTTCAGTGGTAATGACCAATTATAATTGTTTTTTTATTAAAGAGGTTGTGGTGCAGTGGTTAGAATGGAGGATTGCAGGCTAACTCTGTCCACACTGCAGTTCAATCCTGACCTGCTCAAGCTTGACTCAGCCTTCCATCCTTCCGAGGTGGGTAAAATGAGGACCCAGATTATTAAAGGAATATACTGACACTATAAACCGCTCAGAAAGTGCTGTAAAGCACTATGGAGTGGTATATAAGTCTAAGTGTTATTGCTATTAAATGTCGTTCCCCCCCCCACCAAACCGCCCCTTCTAAGAATTAAACTAACCACCAGATGTCATGGACTTTCCATTGCTCTTCAAAAACAAATACACTGCAGCAGCGCACAACTGAAGCTGTGCCAATTCCATTCTTTTCTTTGTGTTCCAGTGTGAGTTTGCATTCCTATGTTTTGGTTATTTAAATATTAAGTTAGCATTGTAGGTCAATGGAATAGTATGACAATGAATTCTAAACATTGCTTGAAATAGAGATACATTCATTCTTCTTTTCTAACAAGTACAAATATTGAAAGTGAAATGTGAAAGTACACATCTCTGAAAATGACAGTGTTTTGTACACAACCACATCCCGCCCCTGCCCTTGTGGATACACATACACACACAAGAAAGAATGACTATTTCACTATAGTGGGGAAGGTTACAAAGCGATTATCTAGTTCTTTCATGGTAGGATATACACAAGATCTTCCTATCAAATATTGAAAATACTCTATGGACATTGGGCTTTTATTACAAATAGCTGTATGATATAATATGATTGTCATACATACGTTTATGCTTTCTTAACAAATGTATAATGTTATAAATTGTTTTCAAATGATCAAAATAGGAAATTTAAACAAAGGCATTTCCTGCAAACATTTGTAAGATTCCATTTAAAATTACTTTTACAATATAATCCTATATAGGTTTATTCAAAAATAAATCTCATTAGTGTCCTTTCCCAGAAAAATAAACCCTATTTTAGTTTTGCAATCAAACTCAACCCCAGATATATATTCTAAATATTTTGAACTATAAATCCTGCAGAAATTCTCCTGAAAATTATTTTTTTATTTTTTTATATTTATTTATTTATAAAATATAAATTTATATAAATATTATTTATTAAATTATTTTATTTATTTATCTAATTTTTAAAACCAGCCATCTAGCTCATGGAGGAACTCTGTGCTTGTGTGTGTATACATACACACACATCAATTAATATATACTTTAAAAACCCACTCAACACATTTTAATTTTAGGAAACTGCAATGAACACACACCATGGATATATAATTTAATTTTAGCTTGCACAACTACTTCTCCATAAAATGGAGCATATTTCTGAGACAAAAAAAATCTGCACTTTATGATGCTGTAACATCTTGGTAAATAAATTAAGGATTAGACTTAGATGTTGTTTGATATCATGTTTTATGACCTTTATTCCAAATTGCAATTTTATAACCATACTTTGGGTAAAATATTGCTTCTTGAAATTAGTCTGAGTTGGGTGAATTACTGTCTGAGCTCATTTCTAAAATAATTTCTAATTTATTAGGCTCTGATTGGTAAGAAACATTTAGACTTTTAATATGTCACATGTTTTCTTTTAACTAATTAAAAAAATCTTCATATTACGTAGGAGAGAAATAGAGGTGAAGGTAGTGTCCGTTAATAATCAAATCACTATCCTAAGGACAATAGGAATCAATACTAGTAATTTACAAGTTCAAAATGTATGTGTAACAAGATAAAATGATCAATATAAATACATATTCTTGAATTTCCTATTTTAAAAATATCCACTTTACATTTTTTCTGATAATTTTTATTGTGATTTTTGTATCTTAGGTGCAGTCTAGAGAGTTCCTGTACTGGATTATAGCTCTAGAATGAAAAAAGCCGATATATTGTTAAATGTATAAGGAATCATTGTATTAGTTGTGAATTTATTTACTTTAAATACTCGTCCTAGTTCTGATCATAGTTTTTTTCGTCTAATTTCTCCTATTTTTCCAAAGTGTGTCCTTTGGTATATAACTGAAAGGTCAATATAGATTGACTGAGTTTTTAATTTATTTCTTTTCCTGTACTGAGATTCCAAACTTTCAGCTATGGTAGGGCCATTTGTCTCACGAATTGCATGAACCATCAAAAGTTGTATAAATCAGCACCATCTTAATGGAGCTAAAGGAAAAGTTTTTCCAAATCGAGGGGGTTGGAATGGAACAACTTGCCACAGTCTATTTGCCCTGGCCATCTCACCATGGTCAGCTTGTCCTGGTCAGCTTGCCCCAGTCAACTTGCTTGAGGACAATTTACCGCAGCCAACTCACCACAGGGCAACTTGCTGTGGGATAATTCAACACAGATTAACTCAAGAGAGGGACAAATAGAATTGCAACTTGCCCCAGCCTCGAGGACTTGTAATTGGAGAAGGTTCAAACCTAAATCAAGACAAGACCCACTGCAATTAACTTCTTCCTCTCGAGTTATCAAGCATCAAATTGTCCTGTGGCAAATTATCCTGTGATGAGTTGGCTGTGGTGAATTGTCCTGTGGCAAGTCGGCCAAGGTGAGTCAGACCAGGATAAGATGACTGGGGAGAGTTGACTGGGGAAAGTTGGCACTGCGAGTTGTCTTAGATCCTAAGGAGGCTGCCTCTGGGTTCCTTCCCTTCAATATCTTGGGGCATGGGAGAATCCTCAGCATATCCTATCAATCAGATGAGCAGGTTCTACTTAGAGAAAACAGTCCTGAAGGCAGCAAGGATCTGGGTCATGAACACAGGTTGGGTCTACAAGCTAACTGGCAACCAATGCATTTCAGAGTCATCGTCTCATAAAGTGACTCTGGGCAGTGTACAAATCCTCAAACTGAACATCTGCTCTTTTAGTGGGAATGCCATCTATGCACAGCTGAAGTTGGATGGAACCAGAGAACTTCTGAACAAGTGGCAATCTTCTTGAAATTCATTTTAAGTCTGATCTTTTCTATCCAGTTCTTTACAGCCTCTAGACATAAAGTTTCTAGTTAGGAAAGAACCTTGTATAGTATCTACCACAGAATATATGTAAAAATCTATATAGAATTCTGGAGTTAATGTGGAAATGGGACAGAACAGGAACCTAATCATTAAATGTTTAGGTTAAATGTGATGACTGACAGTCTGTTGCTGTGCTTGTGTGTGACACGCTGAACCAAAAAGTAGCTAGCCTCATTTCAATCCTGTGTGCTGAGAGCAAATCTAGCCAATGTGACTTGTTCTGTATTTTACACAAAAAATTGGGTTAACAGAATATTCCGGTGACTAATTGCTGTACTAAACGTGAAGGGATATGATCCAGTTCCTTCACAAGGTTATCTGTCCCTTCAGGTTGTGGCCAAGTAGATAAAGCTGCTGAGCGCCCTTGGCGTTTTTGTGTGTTTGTGGGTTAGTGATGGCGGCGGCCAGCTGCACTGCACTGATAATCGCTGAACCGCGGACCCATTTCCACGGGTTTCCAAGCAAGCTTTCACCAACTTCTCCATTTTTTAATCGCGTCCAAGGCAAGAGAGTCGAGATTCCACATGGTCTTTCCCGCCGGCAATTTCGAAGGTTTGCCCGCTTTACTTCACGCTTTTATCTCGCTCCCGTTGTTTATTTTTTCTCCCAAGGTAGGAAAGTCTGCAGTGCAGGAGGGGGTCATTGCATCGTATCGGCTTCGGGGTCGCATTTAGCATCTTAGGGAGGAAGCAGACCCTGCCACTGTGCAGCTTTTTTTCTCTCCCCCCCGCCCCCAAGCAAATGGATGTTTTCAATGCTTGAGAAGCCCGAACGGTTAGGAGGCAGGATATGTTTTGCACGCTGCCTGCCTGCCTGCCGGGCGACGGGACTTGAGATTGCAGATGCTTCCTATTCGGGCAGGGGTGTTTTACACCCGGCGATAAACGGTCTTAACTCTCTCCTGCCCTATTCTGGGACTCTTTCGGACTGCACTCCGGAGAACCGGGGACGTGCTGCCTCTGGGGTCGGGGGTCCCCCCCCCCCATCCTCCAGGCCGGTCACACGCCGGTCCAAGAGCCTTCGCCCGCCAGCCTTTGCCGAAAGCGAGTCCTCCTAGGCCGGAAAAGGACGCATTCTCGCGTTTACACTTAATAGAGCCGTTTACTACCAACAACTCCCCCCCCCTTTTTTTCCCCTCCTCCCGTCTTTTGCAGCGTTTTCGGCATTGGTCGCTCCCGCTGACGGTGGGTAGTTTGCAGACGCTCCCTTAGCTCCGGCGAGGCTGTTTTGTTAGGGTTTTTTTTCCTTCCCTACACTCCCGGGCGGGCAAGACGGCTGACAGACGCTTCCCTGCTCGGCCCGGGGCTCCCTCGCGCCGCAGTCGGAAGAGCGAGGCGGCTGGGGAGGGAACACCGCGTCCGGCAGGCTTTCTCAGGGGTTTCGCTGCGGTAGCTGGCTGAACTCGGCCCTCAAGCGCCGCCGCCAGCGAGCGCCGCTCCTGCACCGCTCCATGTCCGGCCCCCCCGCCACTTAGGCGGAGTGGGGGGGGCAAGCCCCGGCCGCCGCTTAGCGAGAGAAAGAGAGCGCAAAATGGAACGAGGAGGAGGAGGCGGCGGGGGAAAAGGGGGTGGGGTGGGGAGTCCGCCTCGCCGGCGACGCCAGGAAAGCTGGTAAGAAGCTTTTGCTCGCGCGCTCTCTGCGCGCGCTCTGTTTTCTGAGCGGGAGTAAGCAGCATCCGCGAGCTCCGGCAAGAAGGGGAGGAGGAGCCTTTCTCGCCGCCGGCGGAGCTCGCGCCGTGTGAGGGCCCGCGGTCTACCGTGGTGTTGCTTGGCGCCTGTGGGGAGGGAACTGCTGACTCCTCCTCCTTCCCTCCCTCCCTCCCTCCCGGTTCTCGTGCCGCCGCTGCTCTGCCCCCCCTCCCTCGCCTCCCCAGTTGTGCGGTCTGCTGGCGTGCTGGGTCGGTCGGTCGCAATGGAAAACCCAGCAGTTTCCTTTTCCTCGCCCGCATTGACGAGCGAGCGCCTTTCCTGTCGGAAAAGCCCTGGAATAGGTAGGTTTACTCCTTTCGCTCGCCCTGCCTGCCTGCCTTGCCCGCCCGCATGCATGCATGCATGCATGGATGATTTGCCTGCCGGGTGGGGAGCGGCGTTGTCTTCCTTCCTTCCTTCCTTCCTTCCTTCCTTCCTTCCTTCCTTCCTTCCTTCCTTCCTTCCTTCCTTCCTTCCTTCCTTCCCCGTTTACCTCGCTCTTCTCGGAGAAGCGGGCAAACGACCTGCTTTGTCCCTTTGGCTTTTTCCGGGACACTTTGGCAAAGTCGTCTCGCCCCTTGGGTCTTTTTTTTTTTGTTGTTGTTGACAGGACCGCTGGAGGCGAGGCGCCGTGGCGGCTTCTCTCCTCGCTCGCCCGACCCTTTTTCGTCACCTGCTGCTTTTGTCTAAAAGGACCTCGGTGCCTGGTATAATTCATTTTATCTGATGGTGTGATTGAGGCAAGGCAGAGGCATTGTTTTTCCCTTTGCACGAAAGTGTTTTCCCCCCTTCCCTTGGCCATGGATACAGAGCAGGTTGCCACACCTGCTTTTTCCCCACCTACCCTCATTTTTCTCGATTTTTTTTTTTTTTTAAAGGTTGGTGGTGCTTCTTCCCCGCTTTGGAGAGAGGTGGATGATTCTCCGTTGTAATAACCATTATTTGCTGCCGGGTCTTCTTTGCTTACTAAAGTCGCCACTTGCCTTGTTTAAGATGATCCAGGAACCAATTTGACAGTCTTGCAGGTTGCCTCTCAGTTGTTGAATGGATCAGGAGGCGCCTCTGTGCCTATTGCTTGCAGACGGAGGGACGACCTTTAGTGTCATGTTAGTGCTGTTTTTCCTTCAGCCTGTATTGTTGCAGACAGCTGCTATTTATTCCCTCTGAAAGGAAAGGAACTTTTCTCTTCCCTCCCTATCCTATTAGCAACGATTTTCCCCCCTTTTTTAGAGGACAACAGCCCCCTTTTAAGGGGCTAGCTTAGAATGCTGTGGATAGCCTTGACAACAAACAACAACAAAACCACTTGTTGGCCTTCTCTTTATACCCCTCATTTTTCTTTGGCCTTGTTCTGTGCTGCTTCACTGAGATAGTTCAGGTCATATAGTATTTTCCCTTCCTGGTAATATTAGTAGGATATTGAGTTTTGGGGCTAAAGTATTAGTATTGAAAATATGAGCAAAAATGTTATAACTGGTGTTTGTGCTTTGAGGACCTCTATTGACTGATCAGTGTAGTCTCACGGCTAATATTACTGTGGGGAGTAGCATATTAGGAAAATGCAGCAATACAGCAGTGTTGACATGCCAATGTTGCATTTACATTTCATGATTTTTAAATCTGTACAGACCAGCAAATAAAAGCATTAAAAGATGATAGTAATAAATAAAAATAAAAGGCAGACATAATATATTACAATTGGTTGTGGATTAACAGTGGTCAATTAAAGTTTGCCTAATTTTACATATAGCACAGCAGAATTTGGCCACATTCAAAGAAACTACTTCATACTGATCTGATAACAGTAGTTGCATATAAAAAAAGATTTTCTTGGATATTTTATCAGGTAAAATGTAAATTGAGTCCATGAGCCCTTATAGAAGATGCAGTATAGCAGGATGTGAGCTTCATGTTATTATTTAGCCTATCAGGCTTGTGACTTGGACCACACAAAAGAGTTTTCATGATGTGGTTAATTACTTGTTATGCTAAAAATGGGGAGGATGGAATCTGAAATCTTTCTATTAAAATTCCCCGGCCTGGTCTAGCATGCTGCCATTTTTTGCATTATTAATACAAATAATACATTTATACGGAGTTGAAAAAAGAATCTAATCTGCAGAGAAATTAGATTTCGTTAGCAAAAATAGCAGTAAAACAATGTAGGAAAAGGGCAAATGTACTTATAATAATCAGGTATACAATGTTAATATCATGGGCAAAGATTGCCAAAGAAGGTTTATTGTGGTTGCTTAAGAAATGATCGACAGCAGGTGTGTCCAACCTTTTGGCTTGCCTGGGCTGCTCTTGAGTGAAGAGGAATGTATATATATAAACTATATATTATAGTTTATATATATATAAATAAATAATAAGCTTCCTTTATTTGGGGGGGGGTCTCCTGGGGCCTCATTACTAACTTGTCCAGGGCCACATTTGGCACATGGGCTGTGGGTTGAACATGCCTGAAAGGTTAAGTTGTACCATTGAAATCAGAAAGACCTGTAAGTATTGATAACCCATTTAAACTTCATCTCAAAGTTGTTCCGAAGTCATGTTTATAGCATATTCAAAAATGTTTAACATTATTTTTTGTCAACATGTTACAGTTGGTATTACCAAAGTTATTTGATCAGTTGTCCATTTTGGGATGTATGATGTAGCTTATTGATTCAGGCTGGTTCTAGTCCTCAGAAACTGGCTGGGAATTATAGACCTAGCATATCTGAGATTAAAAAAAAAATTGAATATACAATTTCCCACTGATATCTGTAGGAGTCATGATCCTATCGAGTATGGTCCTGTTGAGGTTAAATAGCAATAGTGCTTACTATGTAAGTATGTAAAGAAATGTGATGGATTTGTCTCTTAAAATATTTTTAAAAGTAACAAATGTGTAGAAAATTATACATTTAGTTAGGCGTTTAGTCATGCTGGCCACATGACCACGGAGGCGTCTTTGGACAGCGCTGGCTCTTCAGCTTTGAAACGGAGATGAGCAACGCCCCCTAGAGTTGGGAACAACTAGCATATATGGGCGAGGGGAACCTTTATCTTTACCTATAAATATTTGTTTTTATGGAATTGCTCTTTTAACTTTGTGAAGCTTTCCAGAGTTTGTTAATTTAAGGACATAGTTGACTTGAGACATTTTTCTATCTAAAGACATAATAAATAATATGTCAATCAACTCTTTTCGTCTGGAGATAAAAAAAATTTAGGGTAGGATATTCTGCAGGGTTTGCAAAAAAAGAACCAAGATTGAATCTCTTCTGTGGGAAGGATTCATGGTAGGGAGATATGGTATATCCTACAGTCGATGATATCCCATAATGCTAGAGCTTGGATCTCTAGGAAGAAATGTTGTTTCGTACTCAAGCCATAATTTTATAGTTACAATTCTGTATTTAATTGAAGAAAGCTTAATTGGTCTCAGTGGATCTTATTTTCTAGTAGACAGCAATAGAATTAACTAGTTATCATAATAACTTTTCCAGCCTGGATTCCCAAATTCTGTCAACTTAAATACAAATTACTTGCCTGGGGTCTTGGATAACTGGCTAATCTACTTCAGAGTGGGGGTGAAATTAATGCCTTAAAATGAATTTAAATTTTATTCAGACACAAATAATTACTTAACTGAGGTAAAGGCTTGTTTTGTCGTGTTCAGTTTTTTCCCCCCCTAAAGATTGGGATTGTTCAATTCAGATATGCCTTGTAGGCTGCCTAGAGTCATTTTGGTGAGATGGATGTCTTATAAATTGTTTAAGAAATAAGGTCATAACTAATGCTTGTTAAGTGAATCCAAAGAGAACAATATATATATGTAGTCTTCAACTTACAATTCATTTAGTGACTGTTCAAAGTTACAACAGCACTGAAAAAAGTGACTTATGACCATTTTTTACACTTATGACCATTGCAGCATCCCCATGGTCATGTGATTTATATTCGGATGCTTGACAACTGACTCACATTTATGATGGTCGCAGTGTGCCGGTGTGATCCCCTTTTGCAACCTTCTGACAAAGTCAATGGGAAACCAGATTCACTTAACAACCGTATTACTAATTTAACAACTGCAGTGATTCAGTTAACAAAATATGGCAAGAAAAGTCATAAAATGGGACAAATCTTACTTAACAAATTTTTCACTTAGCAACATAAATTTTGGGCTCAATTGTAGTCGTACATCGAGGACTACCTATATAGGCTTCTATTTTTCTTCATGAAATGCTGTGAAGTATGCCCTGAGAAGAAACTCTTCAGAACAAGTTCCAGCTAATCCAATATGTTGCTTATAGCAGGGATCAAACAGTTTATGTATTTCAAAAATGTGTGTTCTTAAGAACAGGTCTAAAACAAATATAATAACAGTCCCAATTATCTAATATATCATGTGGAAAGACCCTAGCTCACCACTAGAGCACATGCTTAAGACATGAAACATGTCTTAACTTCAGGCTTTGGCATCTTCACACGGGACTAGGAAAACCAGTTGGCTGACTTCGTAGATTTCCAAGCTATATTTCGTTAATCATAGTGAGCCACCTTTGGCAGGATTCACATTTTATACTAAGCCATGAATGATATTTTACAAACACAAAGGCTGATTCACATAATGAGCCAAGCCAAGGTGAAACTACATTATGGCTTGACTCAACAGATATCTTACTTGAAATCTTGAAGCCTGATAAGGCTTGACATTGTATCTGTATCAGCCTTCTCAATCAAATCTGTAGGATTGGCAATCTACAGAATTTCTAATTTGGAATTTTTGGCAATCTGAAGATCAAATTTGGAAAGAACAGTAACAGTTCTGAGTCAGATGTTTGACTTAAGACAGCTTTTTGTTCCTTTGCATCTGGCAGCTTGAGAGAATTTCCCCATCTGTCAGAAAGTTCTGTTATTGTATCTAACAACTGTGGTTAATGGATTCTAATACCTATTGATAAACACAATATAAATTTTGAGTATAAGAAACAAAAGTAAAGTCCATAAAAAAGATACAAATATATTTTTGTCACCATTGCCATTATATGATAATGATTACAGCCATAGTAATGTCAATATGTGATTTGGAGAGAACTGTTATTTTACAGTATTATACATGATGTAGGAAGTGAAATTGGCATCCAACTTAATCCAACTTTCGTTGTACCAGTCTTAAAATTGACAAAGATATTGAAATAGTAAATACCATCTATATTTTAATACCAACTATCAACAGTTAAGAAATATGCCATAGACTAGCACTTGGTAGAACAACCTTGAAGACCTTGGAAAAGATATTCAAATGCTGTGATGTGGTCTAATGTCAGGCGCAAACCATATGCAGAGTTCAGTTAGTTACTGTATTGCTCGTACCTCTTATACAGGAATCTTCCAGATTGACGTCTTGCACCTAGACCAGACTAGATACAGTTCAACAGTATTCAAGGGGGATCAGACTTTGTTTTAAGCTAATCGCCTGCTGGACTCCTTCCCTTGGTTCAGCCAGTTTCTGTCTGGCATCTATACTTAAAAAAGATCAGAATTGTGCAAGTCACAGTATTCCCTATGACACTCCATGGAAGTGAAAGTTAGACTTTAAAGAAGTAGGATAGAAAAAGCATTGATGCATTGAGCATTGATCCCAAAGGTGCTTTTTTAAAAGGCAACTGGACTTCTGTTTTTTCTTCTCTTGAAGTTGTTTTACTTCTCATCCAAGAAGCAGACTCAATGCTGGGGAATGGATTCCTTGCACTCATCTGGTTGTTAGCGCTTTGAAGGTGAGTCATTAGCTCTTTCAGTGTCATTGAGGGGTTTATCTATGCCCTCTAGGTCATCTGAATCAGAGTGCAAATGGCTGTGGAATCTTCTTGGAACTGCTGAGAGGACTGTGTTGTTAACAGGAGCTAGTTGGTGTTGTATCCCACTCCCTCTGTTGAGAGAGGGCTGTTCAATTTTAACAGCGATGGCCTTTTTAAAAAATCCCTCTTTCAAACCAGTGTCCTCTCTGTCCAAAAAGTGGACTTCACTGTCTCCAAATGAGTGACCCTTGTCATTCAAATGCAGATGGATTGCTAAATCTTGTCCTGATGGGTTTCTTCTCCTATGTTGTGCCATGTGTTTGTGAAGTGGTTGTTTTATTTAAACCCCAAAGGGACCTCAACAACTCTCAGAGAGCTACTGACCCACCTTCAAAGTGCTAACAACCAGACGACTGCGAGGAATATAAATCCTTCCATTCCTCAGCATTCAGTCAGAACTCAAAATGCTTCTCGGATTTGAAGCAAAACATCTTCAAGAAGAGAAGAAAAAAGATAGAAAGTCCAGTTGCTTTTTGAAAAAAGCACCTTTGAGACAACCCTGACCTGGATGACTGAGGCTCTCCATAGATATTGAGCATTGATCCTTTTGAACTTCGGTGTTGAAGAGCCCTCACGATGCTACGGACAGCCAAGAAAACAAACAAATGGATCATCAAACAAATTATCCAGATTTCTTACTTGAGGTGTAAATGACCAGACATAAATTATCCTAATCAGGATGCATTATGCGAAGACTCAGTTCTTCGAAAAAGATTCTAATGCTGGGAAAAGTGGAACTGAAAAGAGGAAGAAGATGACCGGCTGCAGTGTGAATGGATTCAGTCACAGTAGTGCTAAATGAGTGCACCATTGGGCACCATTTTATAACAGGTTAGGAGTAGATTATTATGGAGAAAATGTTTTCATTTTAATTATTAAAGTTTGTTATAAGAAATAAAAAGGAAATAGAAATAAAAGAAATAAGGAAATAGAAATAAAAAGGAAGATAAAGGAAAAAAAGGTGTAAAAAGAAAGTAAGTAAGTAGGGACATCTGGCTTTTTTCAGTACAGTAAAATACAAAAATCACAGCAATTTCCAAATAAAAACAAAACTACATTGATTTTTATCTTAATTACAACAGTCAGTTTTGCCAACTCAGCCAACTCCATCACCTTTATCATCTATTTTTCCATGTAGGAATTAGTGTGTCTTTCCATCTTCTTGCATATAGAATTCTTACCATTGTCAATATACAGTGGGGCAAAAAAGTATTTAGTCAGCCACCAATTGTGCAAGTTCTCCCACTTAAAAAGATGAGAGAGGCCTGTAATTGTCATCATAGGTAGACCTCAACTATGAGAGACAAAATGAGAAAACAAATCCAGACAATCACATTGTCTGATTTGGAAAGAATTTATTTGCAAATTATGATGGAAAATAAGTATCTGGTCAATATCAAAAGTTCATCTCAATACTTTGTTATATATCCTTTGTTGGCAATGACAGAGATCAAATGTTTTCTGTAAGTCTTCACAAGGTTGGCACACACGGTTGCTGGTAAATTGGCCCATTCCTCCATGCAGATCTGTTCTAGAGCAGTGATGTTTTGGGGCTTTCACTGGGCAACACGGACTTTCAACTCCCTCCAAAGATTTTCTATGGGGTTGAGATCTGGAGACTGGCTAGGCCACTCCAGGACCTTGAAATGCTTCTTACGAAGCCACTCCTTCGTTGCCCAGGCGGTGTGTTTGGGATCATTGTCATGCTAAAAGACGCAGCCACGTTTCATCTTCAATGCCCTTGCTGATGGAAGGAGGTTTGCACTCAAAATCTCACGATACATGGCCCCATTCATTCTTTCGTGTACACGGATCAGTCGTCCTGGTCCCTTTGCAGAGAAACAGCCCCAAAGCATGATGTTGCCACCCCCATGCTTCACAGTAGGTATAGTGTTCTTTGGATGCAACTCAGCATTCTCTCTCCTCCTAACACAACGAGTTGTGTTTCTACCAAACAGTTCTACTTTGGTTTCATCTGACCATATGACATTCTCCCAATCCTCTTCTGGATCATCCAAATGCTCTCTAGCAAACTTCAGACGGGCCCGGACATGTACTGGCTTAAGCAAGGGGACACGTCTGGCACTGCAGGATCTGAGTCCCTGGCGGCGTAGTGTGTACTGATGGTTGCCTTTGTTACGTTGGTCCCAGCTCTCTGTAGGTCATTCACTAGGTCCCCCTGTGTGGTTCTGGGATTTTTGCTCACCGTTCTTGTGATCATTTTGACCCCACGGGGTGAGATCTTGCGTGGAGCCCCAGATCGAGGGAGATTATCAGTGGTCTTGTATGTCTTCCATTTTCTAATTATTGCTCCCACAGTTGATTTCTTCACACCAAGCTGCTTGCCTATTGCAGATTCAGTCTTCCCAGCCTGCTGCAGGTCTACAATTTTGTTTCTGGTGTCCTTCGACAGCTCTTTGGTCTTCACCATAGTGGAGTTTGGAATGTGACTGTTTGAGGTTGTGGACAGATGTCTTTTATACTGATAACAAGTTCAAACAGGTGCCATTAATACAGGTAATGAGTGCAAGACAGAGGAGCCTCTTAAAGAAGAAGTTACAAATCTGTGAGAGCCAGAAATCTTGCTTGCTTGTAGGTGACCAAATATTTTCCACCATAATTTGCAAATAAATTCTTTCCAAATCAGACAATGTGATTGTCTGGATTTGTTTTCTCATTTTGTCTCTCATAGTTGAGTTCTACCTATGATGACAATTACAGGCCTCTTTCATCTTTTTAAGTGGGAGAACTTGCACAATTGGTGGCTGACTAAATACTTTTTTGCCCCACTGTATATAGTAACAAAGTTCCAGATTTTCTTCAAAATCTTTCTCCATTAAACCTAAAAGGGAAACTTCTGATTTCAATTTTATACTTATTTTAAAAATGTATTAAGAATCTTCTAAATTAAGATAAAAATCTGATTCCAATATTTCTTTGCTTTATCAGAAATGATAAAAACTACCCTTTGTACAGTTGCGTTTCCAGCATACGTTTGAAAGTTCCTTATACATCTTTGATAATTTTTCAGGTATTAAATACCAACGATACAGAGAAAATCTATTGATCACTAGGTGTTGAAAATGACTTGATGGCACATAATCATTTTCAGTTGATAAAATATTCATACAATAGTTAGTTGCTATCTACAAAAGAGAAGAGCTAACAAATGAAAGAAATATTAAGTTGAAGGCCGATGTTTTATCCATGTATTTATGTGGTTATGTGAAAATAATACTACTGTCGTTAAGATTAAAGATTAAGAATTAAATATTGCAAATAAATAAAAATTTTCTCTTAGCAGAACCACTTTCCTGAAAAGAAACCACTTTAAAAATACATCCTAATCAAAAATATAAAATGTAATAAAACATTTGAAGTTTATGTAATTGTATTTAACAATGCAATTTTTATTATAAAAATAAAATAAACATTTTCCTTATGTTAATACATATGCATGTGCATGCGCACACACACGGTTGGCACAATTTATAATAGTTTATCTTATAAAAATGATACCACTTTGTATATCATATTCAGCCACTAGGCTAAAATAGAGCTGAATATTTATGATTCAACCTTTGTGATTCATTAACCTTCCTAGGATGTTATTAGATGGTGAATATTGTTTAAGTACACATAGACTGTAATCTGAACAAACAATTCTATTTGTTAAATTAGGTTTTATATTGTATGAGAATATACAATAAAAGTATAGTATTACTATTTTGCATGCCATGTCTTTTATATGCTATCACTAACACGATAGCATTGTATGCTATCAATAACAAGTTTTCTCTAATGAAAAATACTAGAGAAAAAGACAAATATTCTTGTAAAAGATTGTCTTCTAGGCTTTTGGTCTTCTGAATGACTTTTAGCAGGGCCTTAGCCTTGAAAAATGGGATACTTTATACTGCAAGAAATGTTCTTGATTGTTGAACTTCCTATAGCCAAGGTGTTGTTTGGATTAACATTGTGGTTGTTATTGCAATTATGGTTTTGTTTTTAATCTGTCTTGGGGCTATGTTATTTGAGGGACCGCCTCTGCCTAGTTACATCTACTTGGCCAACTAAATTGGGAAGACAGTGTAATATTAAGGGTCCCATCTATTTTATTTTATTTATTTATATTCCACCTTTATTGTTTTTACAAATAACTCAAGGCATCTAACACATGCAGCGCACCATCCTCCTCCTCTTTTCCCCTACAACAACAATCATATGAAGTGGGCTGGGCTGGAGAGAGTGACTAGCCCCAATTCACCCAGCTGGCTTTTGTGCCTAAGGCAGGACTTGAGCTCTCAGTCTTTGGCTTTCTATACTGGTGCTTTAACCACTAGACCAAACTAGCTTACAGAAGTACATCTGATGTGTCCAAGAAAAAGTGCCTTCTCTGTGGTGGTTCATTTCCTATGGAACATCATTCCCACTGGGATAAGATTGACTCCACCTTGATATTATTTCAAAAAGCTCTGAAGATATGATTCTATTAGCAAGTCTATAGAGATTCTCAGATCATGATTGTCCCAAAAGTACTTTTTCAAAAGGCAACTGGAACTTTTGTTTTTCCTTGAAGACCTTTCACTTCTCATCCAAGAAGCTTCTTCAGCTCTGACTTAGCCTGCGAAGTGAAAGGTCTTCAAGGAAAAACAAAAATTCTGATAGCCTTTAGAAAAAGCACTTTTGGGATTAGGGACCCCAGGTTGCTATAGAGCCAATCAAGTGATTGTTGTGACTGTGCTGGGGGAGGGGAGGGGGGCTTATAGGCTTGAAGATTTTAATTTTGTATGCCGCACGGAATCAATGTGTTAGTTGGGCACCCCTATAAATTTGTTTAATAAATTGATTGCTGAGGGAGGTATGTAAAGCATATTGACCTAGTAAATAGATATATAAGTCTTGGTTTCAGCAGCAGTATTTTTAGAAGAAAAAAAAAATCCTTTAATCAACTTAGTTTTCATTAAATTAAGTAAAATGTTAAACATAAGTAAGATAGGATCTAGAATATTTTAATACGTATGATACTGGCTTTTATCCATGAAGCATGATCACATATGTTGATACAGATCAGTAATGAGATTTCATATCCCATTTAATAGATAACAAAGATCTGTGCACTTTCCTTATGAGATCCATGCATATGTTGGAAGAAATATCCAGGTCCAAGTCCAAGCCGGGAGAAAGGTACTGAAGACAAAATGGAGGCTGATTGGAAAGAGTGTCCATTTATTGATAAACAGAAGCACGGGTTTGTAGTTGTGGTGCAGCTGACCACATGGCGTTGAGAGGGGGGACGGTATTTATACCTTCTCTCCTTTTTTAATGTTTCCTAAAATATTTCATTCTTCTAGGAGAGGGGTGGTTTTCTACACATAATTTGTTACTTAGGACAAATGTACAGATCCAAAGGAGTATTTGGGAATTTGAAGCCATTAGTCTTCTCTTCTGAAGTTGAAGAATAAAATCTCTTTAACTATGGAGAAAAGCTTCGTATATTTCTTCTCTGATATTTCTTCCTACTTTGGGGAAGTTCAATAATTAACAAGCAGTGAGAAACAGCCTTCCTTGCTGGTTAATTTCCAAGCATGCTGAGTCTATGGTTACAGCCTCCTTAAGCCTTGCCCTACTCTGGCTATGATTTACATAGGCTTCATTTAAAACTTCCAGTAGAAGTACTTGATTTCAGTTTGGTATGACTCTTTACATTTGCTGATCATAAAATTACTAAATCAATTTTAAGTAATGTAATTATAAATATAGTAATTTGGTTGCTGTGAATCTTTAATGGTCTGGGATACTAAGCAACAGAGACCATGACTTGATGTATGTATAGTATGAATAGGATCAGACAAAATATTCTTGGTAATTGGCTCTTAAAAATACTATTTTTATTTGTACGGCTGTGATTTTCAGGGAAGCCTTCAGCTTTACACATAGTAACAACTAGTTTATATAATAGATACTTCTGGTATATTAGTAACAGATTCAGTAATATTGAAACTTTCCATTTCAATATTGCTTTGTAACTTGTGTGTAGGAAAGGTAACTACCAAGAGTACAGTGGTCTAAAGCACCCTGTTATTAAGAACAGCTGCCTGCAATTACTGCAGGTTCGAATCTCGCCAAGGCTCAAGGTTGACTCAGCCTTCAATCCTTTCTAAGGTAGGTTAAATGAGGACCCAGTTTGTGGGGGCAATAAGCTGACTTTGTATAAAATATAGAAAAGAATGAAGGCTATTGCTTCGCGCATTGTAAGCTGCCCTGAGTCTCCGGAGAAGGGCGGCATATAAATCAAAATTAAAATAAAAAAATAAAAATAAAAATAAATAAT
This sequence comes from Arizona elegans, assembly GCA_022577455.1. Taxonomy (NCBI): domain Eukaryota; kingdom Metazoa; phylum Chordata; class Lepidosauria; order Squamata; family Colubridae; genus Arizona; species Arizona elegans. The sequence continues at coordinate 112,774,826 of JAKOOJ010000001.1, forward strand.
TGGCCAAATATACATGGCAGCTAGACAGGGAAATTGGGTTCTGGTAGCACAGTGATGAAGAATTAACAAATGATCAAACCTTTACTTAATTTTCTTATTTATTTCCTGAGAACAGAGGCCATTAAAAATTGCTGTGAGAAAAATGGGTTCATGGATTTTAGACTTCATTTTTTCCCCTTCCTGTTTTTGTCAAGTCTAATTTTTTTGAATATACAATTCAAGAAATCACTGTTCTTATAATGACTAATTGAGGTGTGTGCAAACAGTAGGAAAATGTGTTGTATCTCCTCATGCAGCTAACAGTGAAGGTAAATATACATTTGATATACTTTCCTGTAATTTTCTCTGATTATCACAGATGGTTTGCCAGTTAAGGTAATTTCACTATTGTATGTCAAGCAATACGTAAGCAGAGAGGGAATATTCTTTTCTCTCTTTCAGTCATATCTCTGGCTTGTTATTATTAAATCTTATCTTAATTCCTTTTAACTTCTGCTCCTATCAAAACAATGTTTTGATAGCTTGCAAATAAGGTTTCAGATTATTTCAATGACTATAGTTGGCCCATTAAAGACTTTATTAATTTAGAATTTTATGATAGTATTTTAGTAGCATGATATTTTGCTTGTATTTTGGATAAATAAACTGGCCAAAATGTTTATCTGTTGCTGTATAGCAGAGGTCTTCAAACTTGGCAGCTTTAAGACTTGTGGACTTCAACTCCCAGAATTCTCCAGCCAGCATAGTCCACAAGTCTTAAAGCTGCCAAGTTTGAAGACCTCTGCTGTATAGTAATGGTAGCCTTTTGTAATATAGATATTAGATATCAAATTCCTGAATTCTCACAAGGGTCCACGCTCACTGGGAAATTCTGGGACTTGAATTTTGATGTCAAGATCGGGAAAAGCTTTGTTTTGATTAGACCCAGGTTCATTTTGTTTGTCATACAGCTCTTAATTGTTTGTCATTCAGCTCTTAATTGCCAGAGATTTCCGAATTATAATATTTGGAACAGTCTGTATATTCCTTATTACTTTGAAGCCTATTTAAAAGCCTTTAAAAATCCCCCATAGAGATGTTATGCCACAGTATTGTGGAAAGAGAAATGAATTACATATTTTACTCAACCTGTCTAAAATTAGCACTATACATTGAACTGTGTAATAACTGTAGTAGTCTTTTGGAGATACTGTAATACAACATTGTTTCTACTATCTAATAATGGTACAGATTTCTGTATCTGGGGCATATGGTTACCAAAATTAAAACAAGCAATACGTCATTATAGAGTTCAGACAGACTGAGAGCTGACAAGGAGTAAAGCTGGTTTTCTCTGAAGCTGACTGAGAAGGAAGAACAGATTTACAATTCACTGCCTTTTATCCAGTGCTCTGTGTTTGTATTATGTGTGTTGGTTTAAATTTTATTTGTTTGTTTGTTTATTCAATTTCTATGGCCGCCCAACTCAACCAAGTGACTTAGGGTGGCTTACAGTTCTAAAAATATAAAATTATGAAAACATTAAAATAAACCATCCACAAAATAAGTACAAACAGCAACTGTGATAATTAATCAGCTAATAGTAAAGCCAAGTAACATGTTCCAAGCCCCAGGCCCCAATACATAGCCATGTTTTTAAAGCTATACAAACAGCCAACAGGGTTGGGGGTATTCTAATCTCTGAGGGGAGAATATTCCACAAAGCAGGGGCTGCATGTAAATGTATAGTTATTGTTTTTTTAACCTACAAAACTACTCTGGGAATAAATCACAGTGTCATGGACCAGGCAAATTAGCACTGCTAATATGATGTCTATTTATATGCAGAACCTATAATATTCTCATAGTTATTTAAAGTTACAGTATGTTTAACATTCTAAATTCGAAGCTAATCTATTGTTAACTGGTTGTTTTTCTGTTATCTTTGTCCTCAGTTTGTGGCAAGTGTTTGTTTGACTTCATTATTGGCAACTCTAGGGTTAGGGTTAGGGAAAGACTAAAAAAGTTGATATAAACCTACCTACCTACATCTTTAATAATATTTAATTTATTATTCTAAAGCAGCTTTCTTAAACTGGAAATCTCCAGATAACCTCATCTCTGATATTGATGGCCAGTTTTCCTAAAACATAAATGATAATAAAGAGAAACGTCGTCCCAGTTCATTTAGTGGCATTCAGATTCCTGTTGCTTTAAGGTGAAAAGAATGCTAACTGATTTTAAGGATTCATGCACAAATGTCAGTTATGGTGCCAAAAGGGACTTCTTTGGCATCTAAATTCCAGCTAGATGCCCTGTCTTGGAGGATTCCCTTGAGAAGTCAAAAACTGAAACAGCATTTTAGGAATGGCAAAATAGGCATCTCAATGTGCATATGATTCCACCATGAAAATTTTAAAATTTGTTTAGGTATGTTCATTGGCAGGAGAATCAAATGACAACGAGCTGTTCAGTATGCTGGGCATTTGCAGTAAACCAGAATTCTTCAAAATATTGGCTTAGCATGGCTTGCAAATACAGTCAAAGTACACTAAAATGTTAAGAGTTTTCATTGAATATGCATATGGCATGTATGCCTATAGCATGTATTTAGGACTTGCAGCATAATCAAACATGGTTACAGTATAAATGACACTAAGCCTTGATTTAGCTGTTTTTTAATCACTATTGATAATATAGGGTTTTTCATTGGCTACTATTATTATTAGATTTATATCATCTATATCTATATTTATATCTATATCTATATCTATATCTATATCTATATCTATATCTATATCTATAAAGGCAAAATACCATTTACGCATCATCACAAAATCTCCAGAACCGTAAAGCCTACAAACTTGAAATTTGCCACGTATGTTCCTCTTGGCTTCTAGGTGCTTACTAAGAAACGATTTTTTGAAATGACCATCAGAGCATTAGTATTTCCTATATTATTATTAACACACTCTGATGCTAAGGAGTTCTACTCCCCCTCCCCACCTGAAAAGAAATGTGTTTCAAATGCAAAACACAAGCAGAGGAGAGGAGTTTCTGTTTCAGTTTTGCTTTCACAGCAGCAAGCAGCTTTACTACAGAACAGTTGAGCTAAGCCACGGCCAGGCTCTTTCCTGTCTTCTCCTTGCTCACACAGCAAATACTGTTTCACTTTCCAAACAGCCCTCTAATGCTAAGGAGTTCTACTCCCCCTCCCATCTGAAAAGAAATCTGTTCCATTCTCTGATGCTAAGAGTTCTACTCCCCCTCCCCACCTGAAAAGAAATCTCTTCCAAAACACAAGCAGAGGAGAGGAGTTTCGGTTTCAGTTTTACTTTCACAGCAGCAAGCAGGGGATAGCATAGGGGAGGCTTCTGTGGGGCAAGGCTGAGGGAGAGAAGGGGATAGGATAGGGGAGGCTTCTGTGAGGCAGACTGAGGGGGAGGGGAGAGGCGATCGTAAATACTCATTAATTTTCAAGCTGTAAGTATTGGTTTATCAAGCCCGATCACATAGTTTCATAGCGGAGCACGGGTATTCAGCTAGGGCCCTTATACAACTCAAGGCAGTATGTATAATATTTCCATGTTTTCTCTATAACACAGGTGTCAAAGTTGCCACATCACATTGCCATCACGTGACCTATTGCAATGGTTTCCCCCTTTGCGGAGCTGGGATAGGCGTGGCCTGCGCGTGATGCATCCAACCCATGGACTGCCAGTTTGCCCTGCTCTATAACAAGTCTGTAATTTTAGTTGAAAGAGAGTGACCAGCTCTAAGTCAGCCTGATTTCAGTTTTTTTTCTTTCCATTATTTTTTGTTTGTATATAGCCAGTTTAGTTAAGTTACCAGGCTAGAAAGCAGGAGACTGAGTTCTACTCCCATCTTATCCATGAAGGCCAGCTGGATGTCCTTGGGCCAGTTCCCTCTCTTAGCCCAATTCAACCTTATTAAGTAGTCCTGGTTTTGCATTTTACAAATGAATAAATAAATAAAAATTTTAAATTCTATGTTTTTGTTTTAAATGGCTTTTCTTCCTTGAGATCTGATTTTATCCTTGTGGCTGTTTGTAAATACATCAGCCATGGTATATTTGAGCCTTCAGTAAGTAGTGTTTTTAGTCTATTTGTAGAATCTGAGTGAACTATATCTCCATATGTAATTACATTTTACTTGCTGTAATTATCTTTGCCATGAAAAACATTTGAAGAAGGAGCTAGAGGTAAATTGTAAAGCTTACTATTCCCTTAGCAGAATTCCATATTTTTACGAAAAGTTGTGCAATAATATGTCCTCTTAAGTTTTTTTCCTCCTGTGTAACTCTCTAACATAAATATTTATGACATCCATTGGCTAAGCCAGCTCCTAAAATTGTCATTCTGCTATTTGGAAATTTTATCTACTTGTTAATGTGACAGGCAGCTTGTTTTATGATACTATATAAAATTTGGAAGGGCGAGGCCATCTCTCTGTGTACAATATTTTGTTTGACTCTTCTGCTCCATATGAATTTGCAGGTAGTCCTTGCTTAACAAAGATGATTGGGACCGGAATTTTCATTGCTAACCATAGCGCTCCTAAAGTGTGATGTCATTTGATTACATTGCTTAGCAGTGGCAATCTGGCAGTCACTGTTAAGCGAGAATTGCTGGTTGTTAAGCAACAACCTCACATGACTCTGATTTGTGACATCCTGCTGTCTTCCAACAAGCAAAATCAGTGGGGAAGCCGGTAGGAAGCCATAAATTCCAGGCAGCTCACAAGCAGATGGTGTGAATGGTATAGAGACACCTGAGCAGCATCTGGGCATGGGAGGGATGCTGCTGCGCAGGCAGGAGAGTGCTGACGTGTGAGCATGGCTGGGTGGGTGGGTGGGCTTGCGCTATGGAGTGCAAACAGAGGTTATATCAGTTTAGTTTTAGTTTTAGTTTTATTAAATTTTTATACTGCCCTTCTCCCAAGGGGACTCAGGGCGGTGTACAGCCAAGATAAAACCAACAATACAAAAGTTAAAAACAATTTAAAATTATTAAATTATCAGGCTGGCATATGCTACAAAGTATGAGATCCTTGTAGTCGTGGGGCTCCTCCGGAGGAAAAGCAGCAGGGGCAACTTCCCTACTGGCTTATCCAGTGACTTTGCTCGTGAGAAGACAGCAGAGAAGGTTGCAAATGGTGATAATATGAATCTAGAACACTGCAACCCTTGTAACTATGAGGTGGTTGTCAAGCATCTGAATTGCAATCACTTGTCTGCAGAGGGTGCTGTGACAGTTGAAACTTTGAGGACCGGTCTTAAGTACCACTTGTTTAACACCATCACAAATGGTTGCTGAATGAGTTTTTCATTCATTCATTCATACAAGAACTCCCTGTACTGACAGTTTCTTGTTGTTCATGTAAAATTCTCTCTGAAATTCTGATTGGTGCCATTTGAAATACTTTCGCTTTGGTAGTACATTCATGTTGATAATTGCAAAAGATCCTAATCAAAAAACCATTAGGTTCCTCCATCTCTTAAGTACTCTCTATGAATTTTAAAATCTGTTGCTTCTTTATCACCTTGTAATTTTTCTGCCAATATTTCTAATGCAGTGATAAATGTTAATAAGGGAGTGAATTGATACCCTTGCCTTCTTTCTTTACTGGTATCATGCCCATTTGGATTTCATTTCATGGTGTCCTGATTTCTAGTCCAGTCTCATTTTTGTAAAATATTTGAGTGGTTCATTTACTTTTGCTTGGTGCCTGATGAAAGGAAACAAAACGCAAAATACTAAAAGACTGCTGTGTCTTGATCATTTAAATCAGAATTAACAAGAAAGTTTGTCTTGTTCTTCAAAGGTTGAAGAAAATTATAATTAAATGGATCACTTAAAATATGCTTGAGAAAAGAGGCTCCTTCTGTTATAAATAGCATATCTTAATAACTTTGTAACTTTTAAACAGTTATTATATATTTTTTCTGGAAAGTGGCTCAAAGAGGGGGTTTTCTGATTGAGTAGAGGAAGTAGCTAGAACAGTTTTCCATCTCGGTATTCTGTTGTTCTGTTGAGGCTGTGGTTACAGTTAGTGTCCCTCAGGAGTTTTTAACAATATCGCTATGGTTATTATGCCCAAGACATTTCATATTTGTTTTGAATATAAACTAACAAGGAGGAAGTTGATTTAATAAAGTGAGGTTATTTAATTGTATTCTGCCAAGTGGTGTTCTCTGCTACTTTATCCACTTCTGCCTTAAATAAAAGAAAATTTGAATAGGGAGAACAGAGCATAGGTGTACATATGCTTTAAATGAAACTATTTATGTGATTCTGTTATGAGGGGAGATAGATGTAGAATCTGTTTCAGAAATTAGAGCCCAACAAATGTGCAGAAATTATCAGCTTTATTTATTTAGTGAAAAGACATAGCTGCCCATTTTAAACACCATGGGCCTTACACATAGTAATAAAAACAACAAATACTGTACATAAAACCATTGCAGAAACCTCTGGTACTCTCCAAAACACCCCTCCATTCAACGATGTCACTGGATTCCAACTTTTCTCTACCCCAACACAAGTGGGGAAAAGCCAGATCTTCAAGGCTTTCCAGAAGGCTGCAAACTCCAAGGAAAGATGTTCCAAATTAATTAATTGTAAGTAATTAAGCAAACATGCTGTAGATATCTACCATACATCAATTTGACCTATGACTTTTTTCTGACCAGAAAAGGGATAGTTACTTAGGACTGGAACAAAAGTGGAATATATCCATAAGGGTGTCTTCCGCTTTGTGGAAAAACAACATTTCCCCCCTTTTCTGTTTCTGTAATCATTTCTGAAAACACCTAGAGTTTCAGTTATACTGAATTATAGTTACCAAACAGTTTTGTTTTTTCTCCCCAGCATCTGATTCTTCTCCACAAATAGCATGAGATGGTTTGGTAATTATAAAAAATGTTATTTAGTTCTTTCAAGTTCTAACCCATTGTTTTTGAAAGACTTATTGTTGAGAGCTACTGGCTTGAAAGCAACATTGGAAGATCTAGTTAGTCGTGTTACATTCTTCTTAGATCATAAGTGACTGCTTGGGGGCATACCAGATGTTCTGAGAGTTGTATTTTACCTGCGCTTGCCAATAAAATAAGAGATACTAGTAAGCATGGATCTTTGTCAACTTGAATAACAAATATGGTCTTCTTTTAACAATGCTGGCACTTTGGCTGGATTTTAAATACTGCATATAAACATATTTCTCATTCCTGTTAGAAATTAGAACCTCTTAATATAAGATAATAAACAGAAATTCTTGGAAAGAATTTTTTTTTTCTGTGTGCATCTCTAACTGATCTTTAAAAGTTCTTTTGGGTGGGGTGCAGGGTAGCTATTAGGAGAAAAGTGATTCTAACTTCTATAAAGTTAGTTTAAGATTAAACCCAAAGTTTTCAGGATCCATGCCAGCTTTGAATGCTAGAAAAAGATTTCCAAAATATAAATGGAAGCACAGAAAATCTAACTATAATCACTAGAATTTCTGAATACAAGTAGCCTACACATACATGAAAAGAAGGCAGCCAAAGAAAGTGGTTGAGGAGCATATTAGTAAATGAAGTGCAGCTGTACATATTGATTAAATGAAAGTGCCTGGGTTATTTCAACATTTTCTGTGACTCAACTTAGCCTACAGCAGGTTTCACGTAGCTAAGTTATAATTTCTATTAATTTGACACACCTAAGCCAATCTCTCACTCCTACGTGTAACACAGCCAATACCAATTTTATTTTTACTAATTTCCAAACTTGTACACAGAATTCTAACTCCTAGTTGAAGCTTTCCAGAATTGTATGTATCCATGTATTTAATATATCTCAATACACTTTTCTATGCAGATACAGTTCATATTTACTGTTACAAATATATGTGTGTGTATGTACACAAAACAATGCAAAAACAGTAAATGTTTTATTTAAAATTGAGATAAGGGGAATAAAAAGACAACCATTCATAGGTAAAATCTAGGTAAAAATATTAGTTTTCAGTAGAAGGCTAAAAGTTGTCATAGGAGGCACCTATGTAAGTAAGTTCTTTCCAGACGGCAAGCACTAGTACACAGAATAGCCATGTGGGAATAACTACTGTACAAGTTGGCAGGAGAATTTATTTTGTTGGGGAATTACCCGCAAAATGTGTAACGAAGTATGCAATCTGTGTAGATGTCTTGTGGGATGCAGTGATCATCTTAATATGACTTAAAGTACTTTACTGATGCCTTGTTCACTGAACATTGAAATATTTTATAACACTGAGCTAAAACAATTACAATGAAGGAACATCACTATTGACTTTGCAGTGATAACTGGATCACAATAAACTCGGCTGCTTCAGAAACATTGCAGAGATACAACAAATGCAGAGCTGCCACTCACAGTGTGGAAAATATTTAAAAGGTTGCTTTGAAGACCTGTGGAAACTGCTGGTCACATGTACCCTGCAGTTCTCTCTGTCATTATGTGCTCTCAGATCTCTTCACTTAGAAGAAACTAACTCTAGTATGTGGCCCTCACAATTAAGAACTTGACATTAAATTGGTACTATTGCAATATGCTTAATTAACATGAACTTTAATATACACTGCACACTCACTTATTTAGAACTTACATAAATATACCATTTTTCTTTTTTTTACAAGCATAGTAAAGAGAATAGTATTGCAGAAGATAAATTATACTTATATACTTGTGTGAGATTCAGAATTCAAAGAACATGAGATCTCATCTCTCTCAAATGATGTGTTCAGTTGTGACTTACATAAACCACAATTACTTAAAAAAATTATAAACCACGGTTTGGAAATCACAATTCATACAGTATACTTAGTGACAAAAATGACATTGTATTTGTAAACCCGTCTACAGATTTAGTTTTTTCCTTCATAGAAATAGATGTGTGCTTTATAGCACAGGTGTCAAACTCGTGGAACTGGCATGGGCGTGGCCTGCGTGTATCGCATCCGGCCCAAGGGCTGCCAGCTTGAAGCCCCTGCTTTATAGCATATTTTAGTCGCTGCTTCAGAAACAGCCAGAGCATTCATTTATTCTATCTCATTTACCAGCTCACAACAGTTCACAGTATAGATCTAAAACAATAATACAAATTTGGTAATCAAATACATTTTACTACATCAGATCTATTATTATCTTCATAAATTACTATGATCCATAGCTGGTGAATATTCATAGCTCCAAACTTAAAATATTCGAGCAGTAAATTTTAAGTAATATATTAAGTAATATGTTGGGTGGTTGTGGAAGGAAGCTTGGATATAAAAATGTTCTTTAGCTTCTTCAAAAAAGCAAACTGAGAATGGAATAGTCTGAACTTCTAGGGAGAGGGAAATCCATAAATACAGTGATGCTACTAAGAAAGTTGACCCCTCTAGTCATTTTCAGGTGAGCCTCTTTATGGCTTGGCAGGTTTCAAAGCATTAAAGGATTTATGTATCAGGCTCCTTGAATTTGAACAAGAACAAAATGGGAAGCTATTATAGTGTTGACAGAATAGATGTTATAGGCTGTCATTGGGCAGCACTCAACAGAAGTCTGGATGACGTATTCTGGACCCAGTGCAACTTCTAAATTTCTTTCAAGGATAACCTGCTTTACAGTAATTTAATCAGTAGATAGCCCTTGTATGCATAATAATAGCTTGATTAGACCTAACCAAGAAGAGGTGTAGTTGTAAGTCATAAAGAGGTTAAGACTTCTCTACCCCAATCAAATCTCTCCAACTACTAATTTGTCTGGTTTCAGTTTCAAGTTTTTACAGCTTCTCTGGTCACAATTCGGAATCAGCCCAAGACATATTTGGTTAACATGGAAAGGAGTAGACTTGGGTGGTCATCTACCTATAGATTGTATTCAGTCCCACAATCCCTGAAGAGCACTTCTAGCAACTTTATACAGATGCTAGAAAACATGGAAATGGTTAGTTTAAAATGTTTTTATTTGGTTCTGAAAGCCTTTAATGCACCAGCCCTTTCTATAATTTTATGATGTACCTAAAAAGAAGAGAAAAAAATTCTCTAAAATTAGTAAATGTGTAGGACTCTGCTAAGTGGACAATAAAATTAAGATAGGCAATGAATGCATTTCTTTATCTGCAGTTCAGTAACACAAAAATCTTCATTATAGAAGATTAATAATTTAATAAAATCAATACTAAGACAAGATTCTCAGTCCATAATTTCAAAACATTCTGATTCATAAAATTTTTGTCCAATATCCTTACGCATTATCTGAGAAGCATAAATTCCCAATTCTTCTGAAACTTTAATTCCGTTGAACATCTGATCACCAAGAAGTCACAAATATGTTGGACTTATTACTAAATCATTCCATGACATTACTGAATCATTGTTCCAATTATTTTGCAATGCACATGATGCCATTTGTTGCCTATGTTGAGTTATTGTAAGTAATCTCCTGCTTCTAAACTGTTTTACTACCCAGCTATTAATTTTCTATATGTTTGTTTGTTTGTTTTGTTTTATTAAATTTGTATACCGCCCTTCTCCCGAAGGACTCAGGGCGGTGAACAGCCAGAATTAAAATACATACAGTAGAAAATTTAAAATAAATTAAAACAGAATTAAATCAGTTTGGCTTCCCTAAATTTTTTAAAACCCTTTACCCATAAAATAGCCCATTAAAATTTTAAGCCAGCCCGGCTTGCTGGAATAAGAAGGTCTTCAACACTTGGCGGAAAGTACGGAGGTCCGGGATCAGTCGTATTCCTGGGGGTAGCTCATTCCAGAGGGCGGGTGCCCCCACAGAGAAGGCTCTCCCCCGAGGGTCGTCAGTCAACATTGCTTGACCGACGGCACCCTGAGGAGACCCTCTCTGTGGGAGCGGATTGGCTGGTGGGAGGTTATCGGTGGCAGAAGGTGGTCTCATAAGTATCCGGGCCCTAAGCCATGGAGCGCTTTAAAGATGAGAACCAATACCTTGAAACACACTGGGAAGACCGGGAGCCAGTGCAGCTCGCGCAGGAGAGGTGTTACATGGGAGCACCATGTCACCCCCATAATTACCCATGCGGCTGCATTCTGGACCAGCTGGGGCCTCCAGGTGCTCCTCAAGGGGAGCCCCATGTAGAGAGCGTTGCAGTAGTCCAGGTGAGAAGTGACGAGGGCGTGAGTGACCGTGCATAAGGAGTCCTGATCCAGAAAGGGACGCAACTGGCGTATCAGGCGAACCTGATAAAAAGCCCCCCTGGCCACGGCTGTCATATGCTCTTCTAAAGACAGCCATGCATCCAGGAGATACCTAAGTTACAAGCCCTCTCTGTGGGGGCCAATGACTCACCCCCAATAGCCAGTGATGGCACCAGCTGGCTATATCGGGACGCCGGAAGCCACAGCCACTTGGTCTTGGAGGGGTTGAGTCGACCCGCACGGCCTCTAGGCACCGGGACATTACTTCAAGGGCATCGTTGGGGTGGTCTGGGATGGAGATGTACAGCTGAGTATCATCAGCGTACAGATGGAACCGCACCCCAAATCTACGGATGATCTCACCCAGCAGCTTCACATAAATGTTGAACAGGAGAGGCAAGAGGACCGACCCTTGCGGCACCCCACAAACAAGGTGCCTCGAGGTCGACCTCTGCCCCCCAGCCAACATGGACTGCGACCGGTCGGAGAGATAGGAGGAGAACCACCGTAAAACGGTGCCTCCCACTCCCAACCCCTCCAGCTGGCGCAGCATGATACCATGGTTGATGGTATCAAAAGCCACTGAGAGATCTAATAGGATCAGAACAGAGGAACATCCCCTGTCCCGAGCCCTCCAGAGATCATCAATCAACGCGACCAATGCCGTTTCTGTGCTGTACCCAGGCCTGAAGCCGGACTGGAACAGATCCAGATAGACAGTTTCATCCAGGTACTGTGGGAGCTATCGCGCAACCACACTCTCAACAACCTTCGCCACAAAGCGAAGGTTGGAGACAGGACGGTAATTTGCCAAAACAGCCGGATCCAGAGAAGGCTTCTTGAGGAGGGGCCTCACCACCACCTCTTTCAAGGCGGGAGGTAAGAAACCCTCACTCAGAGAAGCCTCTGAGTGAGGGTTTACAATCCTCTGGAGCCAGCCTCGTGTAACCTCCCGGGTAGCCAGCACCAGCCAGGAGGGACACGGGTCCAATAAACATGTGGTTGCATTCAACCTCCCCAGCATCTTGTCCACGTCCTCGGGAGTCACAGGATCAAACTCCTCCCAGATAACATTCTCAAGACCCGCCTTGGACACCTCGCCTGAACCCACCCAGTCAGAGTCCAGGCTGTCCCGAATTTGAGCGATTTTATCGTGCAGATAATGCGCAAAATCCTCAGCATGCCCTTGCAAGGGGTCTTCCCGTGCTCCCAGATGGAGAAGGGAGCGGGTCACCCTAAACAGGGCAGCTGGGCGATTATTTGCTGACGGGATAAGAGCAGAAAAGTAATTACACTTTGCCGCTTTTATCACCACTAAGTAGGTCTTGATATAAGACCTCACTAGTGCTCAGTCAGATCCAGAACGACTAGCCCTCCAACTACTCTCTAGGTGTCTTTTCTGGTGCTTCATCTCCCTCAGCTCCTCGGAGAACCAAGGAGCTGGGCCGATTCGGCGCCGAGTCAGAGGCCGCAAAGGCATGACCCGATCTAAAGCACCAGTGGCCGCCCTATCCCAGGCAGCCACCAGGTCTTCCATCGAGTCGTGAGCCAGGGTCTCAGGGAATGGCCCAAGCTCCATTTGGAACCTATCAGGATCCATCAGGCGCCTGGGGCGGAACCACCTAGTCGGTTCCGCCTCCCTGCGGTGGGGTGTAGCGGTCAGGAAGTCAAATCTAAGGAGAGAATGGTCTGACCATGACAAGGGTTCGATGACTATGTCCCCTGTATCTAGACCATTCAGCCACTGACCAGAGACAAAAACCAAGTCCAGTGTGTCCTCCTGCGTGAGTAGGGCCATGAATTAACTGGGTCAGGTCCATGGCTGTCATGGAAGCCATGAACTGCCGAGCCACCTCCGACGTTTCACCGATGGACGGCAGGTTGAAATCCCCCATGACCAAAAGCCTGGGGGTATCAATCGCCACCCGGCTATGACATTGAGGAGCTCTGGCAGGGCCGCTGCCATGCAGCAGGGAGCCAGGTATGCAATCAGCAAGCCCACCTGCATCCCATGGCCTCACTTCACAAGGAGAGACTCACATCCGGCTATCTAAGGTACAGTGGCCTCCCTAGGATCGAGGCCTTCCTTTACAATAACCGCCACTCCCCCACCCCTACCCTGGGCCTTCGGCTGATGAAATATGCGGAAGCCGGGTGGGCACATCTCAACAAGGGGGACCCCTCCCCTGGCCTAATATAGCAGGATGTGTGGTCTTTGAAATGTAAGTAACAGAGACAAATTTACCTAAAAGAGTTTAAAACACTAGAGAAACATAGTAAACTGGGTTGATGATGTAAATTATTTATATCATATTATTAATATTAATATTAATTAAGTAAATTAGTCAGTGTATAATTCTATGAATATACAGAATATTTAAGCAACAATTACAACAAAAAATCCAGGCTTAATTGTGATTAAGGGAGGACTACCAGGGGAAAGAGTATTTATTTTTTCCTGTACCAATGTTTCTTAAAGTGTATCCCCTAATTCCTGTTGGAATTCTAGACTCCACCACAAACTGCAGGTACAATTCCAGTTGGCAGGCATTAATGTAAGGAAAACATACGGGTGGTGGTGTAGGTATCTCATAGGGCTTTTCAGCCACTCCAATCAGAGCCAACTCTTAATCATACAGTTCCTATGTCTGTAACTCAGATTGTATCAGAAACCAAATTTCACATCAATGATATGTCTAAAATGGAATAGATAACCACATAGCCAACCATACTTTCAACTAATTACTTAAGATTTTCCTAATACCAAAGTGAGAGGGGCTTTTTGTGCCAGAATATGTTATTTCCAAAGGAAAGACTGCCATAAAAACCATCTTGTCACTGTGAAGGTGATAGTTTTTCAGTTATGGGGCATAGAGAGAGCCTGCTCTACTTGACTTGCAATAAAGGTAGCCCTGCAGATATTCAAGCATGCAGGGTGTTAAAGGTGATGTCCAGCAGCTTAAATTACTTATCCTTATATTAATTATCAAATCCTGGAATATCCTTTAACGGAGGGTTCTGAATTTTATTCTCTTTCCTCCAAACTCTCTGGAATTGCTTTTTTAAAAAAATAAATAAAGGTACACTGCAGATCTGTGCCCCCACCCCATATAAGGTTACCAGCCCTTTGAGAGATGAAGCAGCAATCCCAAGTTTTTCTTTTGAAAACCATCAGTTTCACATACTGATTTTGTAAGAGAGGGATGACTTGAATGTGCAGTTGGGCAACACATGTAAGTATTATGTAAGAAGCAAACTGTGTTCAACCGAAATAAGATGCCTTGATGTTTACTATGGGAACAGAAACTACAGGGATTATTAAAAATGGGCGTGCATGTCTTGCTGTATACTGTAATGTTCTGTAGTGCTGTTTTGGTAAAGTAGGCAACAACCATTTTGTGTCACGGAGGTCTTTTTCTTGCTATCTATTTGTTTACAATATTTTTGTATTGAGTTGGCAGCTGCTTCTGAGCTGCTGCTGCTGCTGTTTTTCATGTTCTAATATATCAGGGATGCAAAGACAATTTCAAACCGTGGGATGGTTTGGGGGAGGGAAAGTGAAATTTTTTATGTGTGCTTCACAGTTGAAATATTACAGATGGCAAGATAAATTTCAGATTCCAAAATTGCCTAAAAGCACTACTGGAGGAGAGTATTTTGAAATGTATGTTTAACTCCAGGCAGTTTCTGAAATAGTTCGTGTTTATTCAGAAACAATTTAATGGGGATAAAATGTATATTTTCAATGAAAGGGTCTTGCTTTTTAAAGAAGAAATATCCTGAAGTCAGCGGTTTTGTATAGTTCAACTTTCCTTTTGATGTTTATCCCCACTGTGTCTCATTAGTCTGTGTCTCATTTTGGTGGTACTTCCTTATTTTTCCCTATGAGCTATAAATACTAAATTACCAAATTGGTTATGGACACACATCTACCCACGTATGTCTTAAAGAAAGCTTTTAAAATATTTAATGTTTCTGTTTCATTGTACAGCAATGTGAGTATGGGAAAGAGAGAGATTATGTATAATTTAAGGTAACTAAGCTTTTAGGAATGAAAGTGAAATGCAATAAGATAGACATCTGATCCCAAGACATCTGATCTTGTAAATACTTACAAGAATAAAATATATGCAAAATGCTACATATTATTTTAACTAGGTGTAAAAAAACAAAGAATCTGATGTATAGATGGAGTAAGTTGAAAGTATGTAAATAAAGCTAATGGAAGTTTATTTTAAAAGTATTATTTCATAGGTTTAGAAAATTTTGTTACATTAAAAAAAAAACCTATTTCGACTTCATGTTGGTTGAAATACCATTGTCTGCATTAATTTTTAGTACGAAGGATTTTAACTTCATATAAGAAGCAAAAATTTTAGTGTCTCATTCATGGCAAATCTCATTTAATTGTAGGACTCAAGCATGGATTGACTTCTGAGAACAAGGCTAACGTACCAGCAAGAAACAAACTAGGAAAAATTGATATTGTACAGATAGTCCTTGAGTTATAACTGCATTTGAGACTGGGATTTCCATTGCTAAGCAATGCAGTTATAAAGTCCAGTATCATGTGACCACTTAATGACCCACTCATAATGATAGAAGAGAAGAGAAGAGAAGAGAATAACAGAATTGGAAGGGACCTTGGAGGTCTTCTAGTCCAACCCCCTGCTCAGACAGGAAACCCTATAGGTCAGGGAAATGGAGCACAGAGTGCATACATAATACCTACCTGAGTGCAAGTAGGCCAGAAAGGAGGATGCAGAGTGCATGCAAGCAAAGATGAGAAAGCACGTATGGTGCATGTGAATGAAGAAAGGCCAGCAGCTGGGGAATAGGGAGACTTGGATAATGTAACTTGTGACCTTTGATGCTGGCTTCCCCATTGATTTTGTGAGGCGCTGCAGCAGCCAGAACTTTGAGGACTGAATAAGTTTCTTCATTCAGGTCAGTTATAACTTCAAACCGTCTTTATATGAATTGTAACTTGAGGTCTACCTGTGTTATGTCTCAACTATTTCCGTACTTCAGTACTACTCTTCAGTACTTCAAAATGAGTGAAATTATCATTCCCTTCAGTAAGTGGATCAAAAGAACAAAAGTTTGTGTAATGTTAAGTAGTAATACAAAACCATGTAAAAATAATGGAAGATCAGTTGAAGGTACTGTGTGCTTGCAATTAAAGCGAGATGCATTCAATAAAGGAAGCAAAAATCATGACCATTGTTTGAAATTGCTAGTGAAAATACTCTTCAGATTACTAATGAATAAAAAGATATAGCAGGCATATTGTCTCTGTGTTTGTATTTCTAAACCACTATCTTGAATTACTGAAATGAAGATTTATACCAGTATGCCTTTCTCTGGAATATGGAAATTTCTCCTATTTTCATTGGTTATTTTCTCTGTAATGTAATTTATGTTGCTATTTTAAGTGAACATTCTATTGAGGGTACTCAATAGAAAATACCACTTTATACCAACCAAAATCTGTTCTTATACATGGATATAAATGCCAAATCCAGCTTCTTTTCTTTCCTGTTCTTAAATTCCTCTTTCGGATTGAAAAAATGAAAGACTCTCAAAGGTTAGTTAAGGTCTTTTTATACTAAATTGGAAGGGATTAAATAGGATTACAAAATCCTTTATCATATTGACATCAGAGTGAAAGGAAGAAGTTCCTTTCCTGGGTAGCTATTCTCAAGGTGGCAAGTTGTGTGTTACAACCAGCGATGGGTTCAAAATTTTTTACTACTGGTTCTGTGGGTGTGGCTTGGTGGGATGGCATGGTTTGGTGGGCGTGGCAGGGGAAGGATACTGTAAAATGTCCATTCCCACCCCAATCCAGGGGAAGGTTACAGCAAAATCCCCATTTCCTCCCAATCAACTGGGACTTGGGAGGCAGCGAATAGATGGGGGCGGGGCCAGTCAGAATTTTTACTACCGGTTCTTCGAATTACTCAAAAGTTCAGCTACCGGTTCTCCAGAACTGGTCAGAACCTGCTGAAACCCACCTCTGGTTACAACCAGTTTGTTTTTGTATATTGTATCATCTTTTGGGTGGGGGAAAGTGCATGTTTTTAGGATGAGGTTCTTCTACACAGCCATAATCCATAGAAATAAACAGGCATGATGTTTCCTCAAGTTTAAAAGATTTCTATCCTGCTACAGAAAATGTTCATAATGAGAATTAACATGATGCTCAGAAATATAGGAATATAATATTAAGTAATCTGAATTCTTGTACCCAGGAAATAAGAGGGTTTTGTGCCTTTTATTTTGCTCCCTCTCTGCTCTGATTATATGCTACTTGGGCTGAGTGCCAGGTAACCCTAAATCTGAAAAATAGAATTCTAAGGGACTCTAAATATGACTAATAAAGTGCTAGTTTATCCTTTTCTTCCTCTTACCTTTAACTTGAACTTGAACTATTGCACCTTTTGAAGTGGACCAGCAAATTAGGAATTGATTCTAGGCTTGATCCCAACTATAGCATTATCATTCTATTGTTTTCAGCATTTCCAACATCCCAGTACAAAGAGGTTTTTTTTTTCTTTCTTTTTTTAAATGTCCCCATCAGTGCTTCATCTTAAGCAGTTCTGATTGCACCAAAATGCAACAGTCAAGATGCCCATATGTAGGGTAATTCCATTCAGGAAGTGATGCACTTTCTCAGTTTCTGAACTTTATAGCTGAAGGATGAATTGCTTAATATTCTCAGAATCTATTTCATTATCTTTCTCTAGTTTCAGAGTTACACTGTTGTGTTTTGGCAATAGTAAACTCTGCATTTAAATGGGAAATAATTTTAATCCAGCCACTAAGATTTGAACAATTTTGAAAGGCAAATGCATGTATAAGATTGAAAGGTGCCATAGCCATAGCTGTAGCCATTTTTATTTGAACCAAATTTAATATTCTACAAAACCGCTCTTGAAAGTTAATTTTATTTCATGCTTTAAGAGGGTTGATATTAAGCAACACCGATTTTTACAAGTCTAGGTTACTTGTTCATTTAAGAATGGATAAATATTACTTATTTTAAAAACTTTCCCCCTACATATTAAGAACATCAGAATTCCAAAAAGAGAAAAAGGATTATTTTTACAACCTCTTTCAGCACAACAAATATCCATTAAAAAGTGCCAAGTACCACTACAATCTATGGAAAGGATAATTCAGATCTGAGATCTGAGATCTCAAAAACATCTCTGATACAACCAATAGACTATTACATCTGGTTGGCATCACTGTAGCATACAAATCAACAATATGCCTCCAAAATAACTTAGCAAACCCAAAGACTCAGTATCCATGGAAAAAAATGCAGGTAATTTACAACATTCAGTGTAAAGCCTATAACAGCTACTATACAGAAGATTGGCAGGAAACACCCCCTCCCCCATATCAATGAATAAAAAAGACATAATGAAAAATCCTTAATTTGTTGACACACAAATTCAACCACAATTTCAACTGAGAAACTTGGTATTTTACACCAACACAAATCTCCAAATGCTAGGAAATTCCTAGAAGTGGAGCATTCACATAAAACAGCCAACAGCAGAAACACAAAGATAAATCTCATTTACATCATCAGGTTTATAGCATTTGAAAGATACAACCAAAAGTAAAGGAAACAACTCAGAAAACATCCTTCCTAGCAACAACACCCAGATAAGCAGGAAACAAAACCAGATAATGAGTTAGGGAAGGAATAATTCCTTGATCAAGTCAAGGAAGAAACCACACCTCAATCAAAACTGTCAGGGCAAGCTGTGGTACATTCCTGTGTGCTGATGAGTGGAATTGGGATTGATATCTCATATACCTGATCCACATGATTGGTACACAGATTGTATATATGTCTGTCAGATTGTATCTATGTCTGTCTGTGTGTGTATACACACACACACACACACACACACACACACACAGCATTATTTTATTGGTATTTGTAACTAGAAAGCACTCTAGTTTCATTTTCAACGGGATGAATTCAGATCTTTTTCAGAAGTAAATATTTCTCAGCATCATTGAATTTTTATAGGAGCCAAATATAGGTAGTCCTTGACTTATGACCACAATTGAGCCCAAAATTTCTGTTGCTAAATGAAACATTTGTTAAGTGAGTTTTGCTCCATTTTACCACCTTTCTTGCCAAAGTTGTTAAGTGAATCACTGCAGTTGTTAAGTTAGTACTACCGTTGTTAAGTGAATTTACTACGCCTGAGTGGCGTAGGAGGCTAATGCCTCCTAAGGCAGCATTTAACATCTAGCTGCCTGTAATTATTGCGAGTTCAATTCTCCCCAGGCTCAAGGTCGACTCAGCCTTCCATCCTTTCTAAGGTGGGTAAATTGAGGACCCAGTTTGTGGGGGCAATAAGCTGACTTTGTATAAATATACAAAAGTATGAAGGCTATTGCTTAATGCATTGTAAGCCGCCCTGAGTCTCCGGAGAAGGGGGGCATATAAATCAATTTAAAAAAAAAAAAAATTGGCTTTCCCATTGACTTTGCTTGTCAGAAGGTCGTAAAAGATGATCACATGATCACAGGTCACTGCAAAGGTCATAAATGTGAGTCAGTTGCCAATGGTCTGAATTTTGATCACATGATCAAGGAGATGTTGCAACCGTCATAAGTGTGAAAAATGATCATGTCACTTTTCAGTGACATAACTTTGAACAGTCATTAACTGAACTGTTGTAAATTGAGGACTAACTGTAGGAGTTGTATCAAGTCTCTTTAAGCTGAAATTCTATACATTTTTAATGAAAATATCATTAAAATATTTTCAGTGAATTTATTTCCAAGAAAAAAAGACAATATGCTTTATGTTAATGTAAGAGGAGATAATGAAATATAACAGGACCAAAATAATAAGGATTCTGAATTCTATAGTCTTTTACTTTGTATAAATCAATTTTTGCTATAGGGAATAGTTGATGCATATGCATAATCGGATTATTTTTGTTATTGATCGGAAATTAATACAACAAGCCCATTGATTATTATTGGTAGAATGTTTTCTAGAATGATAGGATGACTTTTTTAATAATCCAGAACTCTGTATTTGTACGTATAGAAGCTTTGTTCTTTGAGTACCTCAGTGATTTTTTTTAAAAAAAATCTCAGTATATACTGTAGCTATTACATCATTTCACTTGTATTCATCTGTGTTAAGGGGAAGAGTCACAAAAGGTAGATGTCTAAATGGGAGTTTAAGAGTTTTGAGATTTTAAATATACTTGAAAAGTAACGTCACAGATTTTGAAAGTTATTTAAAGAATGTGGTGGGTGGCAAGATTTTGTAGTAATGATAATCTTGTTTCTGAATGGTGGCAAAATATGCAATTTTACATATTTTCTAACTCGCACTTCATGTGTCAGTCTGACAAGGGAGTCATAAAATACAATGGATGGAAGACATCTTAGAAATCATCTAATCCAATCCAATCTAGCGAACCACATGACAACTCTGAAGCGAACCTGGCTGAAGCCATGCCATAATGACACCACAACTACATACAGCATTGTTGTTACTTGGCCACTGAGCCTTTATTTAAATATTTCCAATAAAGAAGAGTCTAGCATCACCTGAAAAAAATCTGTTCTATTGTCGAACAGCTATGCCACATGAAACCTTTCGTGATGTCCATTCAAAAAATGCTCCTTGTAATTTATAGCCATTGTTGCTTGCCATTTCTTCTGGAACAGCTCTGAACAATTCTTTCCCATCTGCTATATGACTATTCTTCAGATACTTGAAGCATTTATGTATTCCCCACAGTCTTTTAGGCTAAGCATGCTCAACACCACCAATCATTCCTCAAGTTTTTCTTTCCAGGCCCTATATTGTTTCTTTGCTCTCTTCTGGACATTCTTCAGGACTCTCTTCTGAGAAGTTTTTTCACCTTTCCGGATGAAGAACACAATATTATGATATTATACCCCAGGTTTCCTCGTTTCCAGGGAAGTAATGGGGGACTGAAGATGGCTCCTCGAGAGCAGAGCTAATGGCTACAGAAGAAAAGGCTTCCTGCCTAGGTCCCACCCAATCAGAATCTATAACATGCACTCTCCGCTGGATGTGGTGAGGCAGGCAGGTAAAATGGGGGAGAGATGGTCCCTGAAAGCAGCTGGCACCATGCCATGCATGACTTTAAAGGTCAATAATTGTCTAGAAAGAGGAGAGTTGTTTCTTTACCTTACCTTCTGTACCTTCTTACGGTGCAATGGTTAGAGTGCAATACTGCAGGCTAATTCTCTGCTCACTGCCGGCAAAGGTTGACTCAGTCTTCCATCCTTCCAAAGAAGGACTCAGATTGTTGGAGGCAATAGGCTGACTCTGTAAACCGCTTAGAGAGGGCTGTAAAGCACTGTGAAGCTGTATATAAGTCTAAGTGCTAGTGCTATTTTCTCTTTTCCTTTTTTCACTTTTTTCTGTACTTTTCAAATGTTTTTTTACCTTGCATGTATCTTTGCATTTGTAAATTTTAATGAAGTTTCTTTTTTTAAAAAAAATGTGATGCTGTACCCAGGAAAGTAGGGACTAGTGTATCTTTTTCAGCTGTTGGATTTCGTTGTTTTCATCTTCCATGGTGGCGTGCACACATTTGTGTAAAATAAAGGCCAACCTCTTTGTGATATTTGACATTGTCTCCTGATATTGTGTTTAGTGTCACAAAAATCATTGAAACCTCAAAAAGTACCTCCCCCCTCCTCCAGATTTTATTTTATTTTAATCTGATTTGGAGAGTTTTTTCAGACACAGCATATGAGCATGGTGGTGTATTGGACTCCATAAGTGCCACATTATCATGTCATGTAATATCATATTATAGAAAGAGACAGTATGGATTTGGATTTTGTGTCAATATTTGGAATAATATTTGATATCCTTACATTTTCAGCAGCAGCCAACCTTAAAAAGTACTACAGAATCTTTTTTTCTTGTTCAGAAGTAAATATTAACATAACCTTTGAATTCATTCTATGCAGTCTCTATCAGGCACATTCTCAAGGTTGTACAATAACAGTAACCACAAAACCATTTTTGTTTTACAAGATAACACAATCTGTTGATTTCTCTGTCTCTTCCTGAAAATGATGGGGATTGCATATTTTGAATACAGCGGAAAATGCAATGGACATATTGTTTAGACAATATTGTATAATCTGGAGATGCCACATCTTATGGACAGAAATCAACAATACCTTTGAGTTAAAGTTTGTATCATATTGGAATAGAGGTTTTATTTTCAGTCACAGGAAATAGATGGAAGTAAATCTTAGGCTGCTGGTTTTATTGTCATTCTTGTATACCATACTCTTTATTTCCTTAAACAGAAATAAAATAAAAATCATTAAAAGAAATGATGGGAATGGTGAGGACCTTGTCCTTTATTTGGAGTACAGGTAGTCCTCGACTTAATTGAGCCTAGAGTTTATGTTGCTAAGTAAGGAATTTGATAAGTGAGTTTTGCCCCATTTTACGACTTTTCCTGCCACATTTGTTAAGTGAATCACTGCAGTTGTTAAATTAATAACATGATTGTTAAGTGAATTAGGCGTCCCCATTTTTGCTTGTCAGAAAGTTGCAAAAGTTGATCCCATGGACCCGGGACACTGCAACCGTCATAAATATGAGTCAGTTGTCAAGCATCTGAATGTAAATCACGCGACCACCGGGATGCTGCAGCAGTCATAAGTTTGAAAAATGGTCATAAATCAACATTTTTCAGTGCTGTTGTAATTTCAGACCGTCACTAAATGAACTGTTGAGGACTACCTGTATAGTCCACTTGTGAATTGTGCCTAATAAGAGAAGGTGCAGCTTTGCTTATATTAAAATAGATACAGCGATGGATAGTGTTATTTATCTATTTAAAAATATGTGGTGATATATTTTTAAAATGTTTTTCAGGAGAGAATTTAGAGTTGTGTCACTTCTCTTTCACAGTAGGACTATTTTTTTAAAAGCTTGTTTATATGTTTGTGCAGATGTACATGTTTATACAAGGATATAGTTGGAGACTGCTGAATAAATTATCTTTCAGTTTAGAAGAGGTTTTTTGTCACTGTAAAATAAACTTTAAAGGTGATTAATGATTATTTTGTTCTACAACGTCAGTGTGGTCAAGAGAGAGAGCTGGGCTTTCCAGCCACCTTTATCTCGAAAGCAGAAATTACGATTTAGTACAAAGCTTGTTATCCATTTAGTATCTTTCTGTATGAGTCATTAATGCTTAGATGCAGAACCAGTTCCTGTAAATTACTGAGACATGTTATCATATAAATCTTAATATTCATATTTATTGGGAAGAAGTTACAAAGCTGATCATTTGTAAAAGGTGACATCAGTAGCTTATTTGTCTACTGATTATTGCTCTGAAAAATGTAGAAGCAGATTTCTTCAAATTCTTTAAACACCCATAAATCTGTTTTCCACTGGAAGGCATTTTGGTAAAAATTGAATAAAAAGATGTATTTTTTTTTACATTTATGAATAATGCTGTTCTATTATGATTTCTTTAAAAAAATATTTATGACCATTAGGAACGACCTTTCTGCAAGGCTGCATGTTTTGCTAGTGCTGTATTCATAATAAATTCTAATATTGCACCAGAGGAAGCTGTTGAGAAAGAGATGTTTTCTGTAATGGTCTATGTACCTGCTAGTGGGGATACATAGAAATGAACAGGATCAGGGGTATAAATGTTAAATGAGGTTGCAGAATTTTGCACTTAAAGAAGCAGAGGCTCTGTTATATTCTGTTAATGGACTGTTCTTTGGCCTGAGAGGAGCCAAAAATAAATGTAAGCTTCTTGTTAAGTGCTCGTTGAATCAATACATTTGACATTTGTACAGAACATCTATGCAGACAGTACAAGGGAAGTAGTATACGGAGGGCATGATGAGATTAAAGGATCTGATCTATAGTATCCTGAAAGAATTGAATGAAGCAACCTAAGTATGGATAGAAAGTGTCCAAATCACCACTGTAAAATGATTGGCTATTGTGGGTACCCTTGTTTGTTTTTTCTAGAATATTTTCTAGATAGGTTTGCATGTTGGGTGAGATTTTAAGGCAATGTAATTTTAGAATAACAGAGAACAAAAATGAATGAACAGTATTAATTTCAAGTTACTGTGTCTCCAAATCAAGATTTTTCCTTGAAAATGTTTTGGATTCAGTTGTAGTGACTTGTCTAAGACAATAGTACCATTGATTTTTGTATGCTCAGATGCATTGGGCTTAATGCACAGCTTACTTTTTCATTGTAGCATTGACAACTGAACAACTTAAAGTTGAAGACAGACCTCTCTTCATAGGAAATAGATTTAAAATAAAGATACCTCTGGTGCTCAAGTGTGATTTCAGCACATCTACTTTTGGTTAGAAATTTTTAATGACCAAAAATTTCGTTCAAGTTGAACCAAGTTTCTGATGACTTCATGTGTACATCCATGTAGTATTTTTTGGCTGGAGTTCAATTACCTTCATTGTGAGCATGTTTTTTTTTTTTTAAGTTCTCAGCCCTAGCCTACAATCTTGATATTTTCTGGAGGTCTCCCTTTCAGGTAGTAATCGGACCCAACTTAGAATGATTTATTGTCTCAGACCAAGGTTGCTGCCACCTGCTAAAACCAAGGGTTATAATAACTTATTGAAAAATCAGGTTTTATATTTCCTTTTTGCTATTGTGCTCACAGGAAGCCCTGTGTTTTACAGAATATAATAAGGCATTTGAATGAGGTGAATTATAAATTGAAAATCCAATTGTTTTATGAGCAGCTTTGAAACCTTAAGTGGGACATAAGTATTCATGTCATATCTTCCTTGCAGCAACAATATCAATTAAATGATTGATCCTATGGCCTGTATTCAGATATTTTTATTAACATAATACATGCTTGATCCATTCAGAGAACATAATCTGCCCTCATTCTGTTGAATGATGACATCATTGTCCAGAGAGCAACGTACAAGAATCGCAAACAAATCTGATTAGTTCCCAAGCAGTGATTATAATGCACTGTATAATATTGTGTCACTCTGAATAAGTGGGGTCTCTTGAGTTTCTCCTTGGAACAGCTCTTGAATGACTCCTAACAAAACAAGTTATTAATTTTCCTCCTAGTTCATTTGCATCATGTTTCCCCTCCTTTTTAAAGAATACTTTGTTGTTTTCCTCTTTTTTAATGATCCTTGTTCAGACATTTATTATTTTCTCTCAGAAGTTAAATTGGTTTTGCCCTATTGCACATGAAGGAAACGCTAGTTGAGTGAAACTTACTGTACATGCAGTGTAACAAAAAGAAGGGGAGACAAGTTGGTCTTGATTATAATTCTTTTTTTAAAAAAATCATTATTATATTTGCACAGCAGTAATGCTACATATTTATGTACCAGTGTTTGAAAGATTTCTAAATATGCTCAGACTTGTCTCCTGTATAATTGGTGTTGATCGCATTCGTTTGGTCTCTTAGGTCTTATCCACGTGGCCCTGCAAAAATTTCTGTAACTGTATTCTTTTCTGTTTTCTTCTCCTGCAACTGTTCCTTATATCTTGTCAACACATGAATAAAGAAGAAAGGGTGATGATAGATATGTCTTTGCTGTTAGACAGCATAAGTGGTTCATTACAAAAAAGGGGAAATCCATAGTAGCTGTATGCCCTACTATTTTCCTCCTGCAGTGAAAAAGAGATCATCTGGATGTTATTTAACTTAATTTATAAACGTTGTACATTATAGTCTAAAGATTCAGCATATTAGAATTGTACCCTATATCTGCTTAGATCAATGGCACAGCACCCCCTGCAAAATATTTGGCTGTTCTGCAATTTCATACCAGTTTTTCTTTGAAAATGTATGAAATGCTATTCAAGGCCATTTCTCCTATGCTTTGTTTTCTGCTGGTAGCTGCCCATCATACCCTTTGTTTCCCAGCTCATGTTTCATACTTACTCAGCCAGCTTCTGAAAATATCTGTGATCAGCAGTTGGGGAGGATGAAACAAGGAAAAAGTAGATTTGGTTTATGCTGTGTTGGATATGGCTTGCAATTCAAACAGATTGTGCAGTGGCAGAACTCCAAAAGTATTAAGAGTTTTCAAAGAAAAGGGTTATTTTTAAATTATAAAGTTTTATCAACAGATTTTATCTTAAAGAGTAAGTACTGTTTGCTGAAAAAGGAAATATAGGATTGGAAAGTAACTCAGAGGTTTCTGGTCCATTCCCCCTATCCCGAGCATGAATTCTCTGATCATCCCAGACATGGATGTCCAACCTTTGTTTGAAAACTTGCAGTAATGGAGCACCCATTTTTCCAAGAATTAGGCTGTTCCTCTGCATAATAGTCTCACAGTCAGGAAATTACTCCTAATTTTGAGCATGGACCTCTCTGAATAAAGTTTCTAGCTGTTGGTTATATTACTATTCTCAGACACTACAGAGAAATGAATCCACATCCTCTTCCTGTAAAGGCTCTTCAAGTATTGAAAGACTGCTATCATGTCTCCCCTCAGCCTTCTCTTTGTTTTAGGCTAAGCATACATAATACTTTTAACTGTTTTTTCATATAATTTAGCATGCAAGCCCCTCACCATCTTTGTTGCTTTTCTCAGTACTCTTTCCAGGACCTCAGCATTTTTCTTTTATTGTGATGATAACAGTTGGATACAATATTCCAGGAGCAGCCTAACCCGACAGCGTAGAAAAGATGATTGTTTCCCATGATCTCAACATCATACGTCTGTTGATGTAACCCAAGATTGCATGAGATTTTTTTTTAGCAACTTTTAATTATGGAAATCCTTTTGAACTATTAGTCTGTTTTCTGAATTGTTACTGCTGAGTCACTTACGTCCTGTTTTGTATTTGTCCACCTGATTTTTCCTACCTAAGTGTGCAAACCTACATTTCTCCCCATTGAATTGCATTTTGTTGGAAAAATATCAGTGTTTATGGCTGTCAAGATCTTTTTGAACCTTGATCCTGTTTTCTGAATTGTTAGCAACACTGCAAATTTGCTGAATATCCCTTCTATCTCCTCGTCTAAGTTATTTATCAAAATATTGAAGATCACTGGGCTCATGACACTGGATCTGAGGTACCCCACTATGTATCTCTCTCTATGAATACATAGCTCCACTAAAGACTATGTGTGGGGTAGGGTTATTCAGGCAGCTGTATATAAAGGTCACCTCAGCCATCTGATTCCAAAGATTTCATCTATATCTTCTGTTTGGTTAGATGGTCTGTGGCACACTCCCACAACAGTTCATTATTGTGATTTATTTTTCCTTTAATAGTCTCTCAGATATTTTCAGCAACATTTTTACCCTTGTCATTTATTTCCTTATGCATAATTGCCCTCTTCGCCTTTTATTGTTTCTTTTGAACACACTATATCCTTCCAGCCAAGGGTGAAATCCAGCAGATTCTGACAGGTTCTGGAGAACCGGTAGCGGAAATTTTGAACAGTTTGGAGAACCAGAAAATGCCACTTCTGGCTAGCCCCAGAGTGGGGTGAGAATGGAGATTTTGCAATATCCTTCCCCCAGGAGTGGGGAGGGAATGGGGATTTTTCAGTATCCTTCCCCTGGAGGGGGGAGGGAATGGGGATTTTTCAGTGTCCTTCCCCTGGAGTGGGGTGGGATAGAGATTTTACAGTATCCTTCCCCTGCCAAGCCCACCAAGCCACGCCCACCAAACCACACCATGCCCACCAAGTCACACCCATATAACCAGTAGTAAAATAATTGGATTTCACCACTGCTTCCAGCACTATACAATGTTCTAGTCATAAATTCCATTCTATTAGATTTCAGAATGTCATATTTGCTTTCCCAAACTAGGACTTTGAGCTAATTTATTTGTTTATATATTTAACTATTTCTATGTCTCCTATCTCAGAATGTTCCCCATGTATATTATAATATCTGAGCATTGGTGTACAGGAATCCAAACACTTCAGTATAGTGTTCTTAGTTTTCCACCTTCCTGAGCAGTCCTTCCTTATTATTATTTCCTTTCTTGTTGTAAGATTCGTTGCTTCAGGTTTATGGTTTGAGTGTGGTTCTGGATATTAGTCTTTATTCAGATTTACTTTAAAGCCAGCCAGATAACCTGAGCAAAATTCTTTATTAATTCATTCTTCTCAATCTTAGTAAGGTGCAAACCTGTCTTTCACCAGGAGCTCTTCCTGTAGAGAGTATAGACCATGGTCCAAGAATCCAACTTTTTTATGACAACTTGAGCCAGTGGGTGACATTCAGAATCCTTTGCTCCTTTATTGGGCCATGACCTTCAGTTGGAAGTATGGACAAAAACACTACTTGTGCTCCAAACTCTTTCCCCTCTATATCCTCATAGTCCTTTGGAATAATTTCTAGTCTTTTTCTGGGAGTGGCATTTGTTCACGCATGAAGGCAGATGAAAGAGATGGTGGTCAGTAGATTTGATTAGTCAGGTCAATTTCTCTATCACATACTGCATCTTCACATTTTCCACACACTTCCCTTGCAATCATGTCTGCTCTGGAAATTGCTGACTCCATTCCTCTTAGAATTGAGTCACACATACTAATCAACAGCACATGTTTTTTCTTTTTGGGACAGCAGTTGGATCCCAGAGTTGTTGTTGTTTTTTTCTTCTTCTTGTCCCTCTGGAGTCAAGGAATCATCCTTCTGGGAGAGAACCTGAAATTGATTGTGTTGATAGTGGGCCTGATTTCTCTGGTGCAGCCCTTTCTGCCTTTCTCCAAATTTATCCCAGAAATTGGTGAAATTCCTGTAAAATAAAATAAACGGAAGAATAATTGAAATTTAACTGAAAATATAGGTTACCTTTAAAAAAAGGACCGGGGCAAGTCAAAATAATAAGTTGTCATCGCCAGATGTTTAGACTCAATTTGGCATTCCCCCCCACCTATTTAGTCATTTCAAAGACCTGGGATAGGTGGACATTGTTTGATGCTGTTAAAGGTGTCATCAGAGGATATAAGTTGTTCCCAGTAAAGCTGCCTTTTGCAATTGACTGATGGTGATTTTGTCAGTGCTCATGGTATTCAAATAATGCTCCAGATGTTTGGGGATAGTACTCAAGATGCCTCTCATCATTGGTACTATCTTTGCTTTCTTAATTATTATTATAAATTTAAATGAAGCCTTTTCCCAGCAACTCTGAGTAGTTTAAAATTAATTGCTTGTAAAATAAAGCATCTATGTGGTTGCTAAAAGTTTTGATGGGCCATAGTCAATGAACTGTGCACAGATTCTGGTAGAAGTCAATCTGGTGTAATACAGTGTCTGGTGCTATATCTCAGCATGCAGTGAAACTGTGTATTTGCATGTAATTGGAAAACAGAGTGTTTAATTTAGATGAAGATCTGGTAAAGAAATCTTTCCGATAGACAATTTAGAGCTGGTTTGATCTAGACTCTAGAGCAGGGCTGTCAAACTCCTGGCCTGTGGGCCGGATGAGTCTCGTGGTGGCCATGCCCCCGCCCAGTTTAGCAAAGGGGAAAAAAGTCCTGATACATCATGCGATGCCCCCCCCCCCCCCGTGATGATGTGAGTTTGACACCCCTGCCCTAAAAGTTAAGGCTAGAAAGTGGAAGATAGTGCGTTCTAGTTTTGCCTTAGCCATGAAAGCCATCTCTTAGCCCAACTCACCTCACAAGGTACTTGTGGGAAAAATAGGAGGAAGGAGTATTATGTCTTAAATTATTTATAAAAATAATAAAGGTGAGGTACAAATAAATAGATAAAATTTGTTTTCTAGCTATGAAGTCTTATTTTGTAACAGGAAGTTGTCCTTGTCCTAATATTTAGTTTTTTCTTTGTGTATATAAGGAATTCAATTCTAAAGTGGTAACACTACATATAACCTTGCATAACCAATTGATAATCTAGTATCTTTAGTATACTAAAAATATTTCATACAGGACAAAGTATTTCTTCAAGATAATTTAAACAGGTTACTATTTCAGGTTTTACTTAGGGAGTGTTCTTAACTGTGTTTTTCCAGTGCGCTGCTCCTACAATCCATAGCTGGGTTGTTTCCTCATTGCCTAACTTTGACTGGGTGACATTTTTTTTAAATCTCTTCGTGCTGTGGCCACGCCCCTCATTCTCATAATGCACCAGTCTTTTCACTCAGTCACCAACAAGACTGGTGTGGATTTCTCTTTGTTGCGATTTTTGTGGTCTCTTTGTTCAGTGCGATTAGGCCTTTATTTATTTTTTATTAAGATTTTTTCTTTCGATGAGAGCTTTCTCTTCTACTAGCTGTGGGGCGTGTGAAACGTGTCTGGGGCTCCAGGCCATTCGTCGCCCGATACTCTGACGGCTGACAGATTGCAGCCTGGGATTTCTGACCCTCCGGGGTGGTTCCCTCCCTGGAGATTTAGCCGCCGGTGTGAGTGTTGGTTCGCCGTAAAACCCACCCACACCCCTGCCTTGCTCTATCTTCAGCTCTCATTAGTGAAGGTGGCTCCGGAGCTCCCTGCAAGGTTTGCCCTGCAAGCTCTGACGTTTTGTGCCCCATTTCCATTGCGGAGCTGTGGGAGCGATCTCCCTGCTGCATACAACATTCCGACGGAGGAGACGTCGGAGCTCTCCTCGACCAAAGTTCGGCAGTTTGGGGGCTGCATTAACGACGCCGGGACTGTCCAGCTTCCAATTGGACCCTTCCTGGGTGAGAGACTGTGGCGTCCGTCACTACTGCTGTGGCGCCATTGCCTATTTTCCCCCCCTCAGTGGCCCGGCCGCCATTTTAGATCTGCCTTTCCTGCTGCTTTGCGCCCTGACACAGACCACCATTTTCGGTACCACAGTATTTCTTGCGGTCGCCATTTTGAGCACATACTTTGGCCGCCATTTTGGGCGGGACTAGCTCCGTTTGGCAGCCTATGAGGTCAGGGATAACTTTGAGCCTGGCCTCGGTTTCCTTCTTGCTAACATTTTCAGCCTGTTGGGGAATTACCCCTGTGCTCTCAGGAGTCCTAGGCTGCACATTGTCAGGCGTGCCAGCGTTTAACTGTGGGCCTCTGTGAGCTCCTTCAGCACAGTAAGCTTGCTTATTGGCCTCATTTTCGGTTCATTCCCAGCCAGGCGGTGGTCCCATATTTGCAAGGGTCGTGTCCCTCTGGGCACTTGTTGACTGATTGTATATAGTTCCTGTTGGTGTTGTTTTTTTAAAAAAAAATTCCTTTGGACATTTAACAGGGAGATGGCGGACTCCTCGCTGTCGTCTGATCTTGAGCACGAGGCCAGCCCACCCAGGGTCTCAGCCAAACAAATCAATGTCACAAGGGCGGTCAGACTCTTCATCCCGCTCTTCTTGTCAACCCAAACCCTCCTCGGCTGCGGAGAAGGACTCTCTGCGCTGCCACAAGGCGCTTGAGCGTCAGTACGACAAGGCCAGGCAGGCCACTTCGGCTTCAGTTTTTGCTACTGACCGTCCGGTGACGCCTCACGGGCACCCTTCTTTGACCCCCGACACTTCAGGCACCCAGCTTCCGGCTCTTACTCTGGGGCACTGTCAGGCCTTTCTCGAGGCCTCTCCAAGAGGATATCGCTTTCATTACCAGACGTTTCAGAGGTTGGTCTAGCTAACCCTACCCCAACTCTTCCACGTCAACCAGAGGCGACTTTCACCTTGACAGCTGCGGGGCTTCGAGCTCCAGAGGTTTAGCTCCCGTCCACCCAGGTGGATTTCCAGGCCCTGTTTTCTAACACTCTGTCTTCCTTGTTGGCCGCTGTACTCCAACAGGCTTCTCTTCAGCCGTCCTAGACCCTGGCGGCGCAACCTGTATCTCATGCTTCTGCTCCGCATCGCTTTAGATCGCCAACTCGGGTAGAAACTGCTTCCTCGGATGAGTCTGACCATGGTGATGAGGTACCGGAAGACATCGAATTCTCGGAAGACGAGGGTTTAACGCTGGATGCCCCGGCCTTTTCCGGCTTGTTCAGGCCGTCCTTATTCAAGTCCCTCTTGTATAAGGCATGCCAGACTACTAACAATGGTGTTCCAGACGCGTTGGCTAGCGAACCGTCCTCGTCGGGACCCCATGATGCTCTCTGTTCGTCATCCAAGCCAGGCAAGGACTTCATTCCATGCCCTCAACTTTTCTCCGAAGTCCTGTAGTACTCTTGGTCTCAACCCGGTTCACTGATGGGCCCCAGTAGTCAGGACAAAAGACTGTATTGCGCAGCTCCTGAGTTGGAGGGATGTTGGCGTTATCAGCCATTGACCCGCCGGTAGCAAATCTGTCCTCATCTTCGCTTCTTCCCACGGACTCCCTGGACGCTCTCAAGTCAGAGGACAGAAAGTCTGAACTTGCATTTTGTAAAGCACACCAGGCCATCTCCTGGGCGATTAAAACTGCAACTGCAACATCCTTTTTTAATAGGGCGTTGTTAATTTGGCTGCGTAAACTCCAGGAGAGGCTGCCTCCGGAGGAGATGCATCTTCACCAAGACATAAATAAGATCATGGCAGCCACCGAATACTCAGCAGATGCTTCATTGAATTCGGTGAAATTTGCTTCGAGGGCCTTGGCTTCCTCGGTGACTTCTCGTTGCTTGTTTTGGCTCAGGAATTGGAGGGCAGATACTAAGGCCAAATGGAAGCTCGCAGCGGCCCCATTCAAGACCCTGAACCTTTTTGGCTCCACCCTCGACCCAGTCCTCATGGAAGACAAAGACAAGCGGAAGGTCCTCCTGACGGCATTGTACCGCAGGCCTGAGCGTTGCTATTCACCTTACACTCAGCGCCAGCCCTTTCAGACCTCTTCTGAGTCCAGGGGGCCCTATATGCAACGCTCGTTCTTCCAATGGGCTGATCGCTCCTCGGATTGCCAGCGGTTTCGGGACAGAACCAGGAACACCTCTTCCGCCAAATGTCCCTTCAGAGACTCAGGTTTCCGGCAATTCCGCAGAGGAAAGTGACTGCCAGGTCACCAGATCCCATCGGCGGTCGTCTACAGATTTTTTACCGTCAATGGGAACAGTCGACCACGGATGTGTGGATTCGCCGTACTGTCATCTCTGGACTGACCATCAAATTTGTGGACTGTCCTCCTTCCCGCCACGTTTGTCGTCCAACTTCCCTGTCCCTCGAAAAGGACCGATTGTTAAGGGAGGAGATTCTTCATCTCCTAAGTATCAAGGCTATAGAGCTGGACCCGCCGGATCAGTGTGGAACAGGATTCTATTCAGCTCTATTCCTGGTTCCAAAACACTCGGGGGGCTGGAGGGCCATCCTGAACTTGAAGCACTGAATCTGTCCGTATATTACCGCAGATTCAAGACTCCCTCCGGTCGATCCTTGGGGAGGTGCGACGGGGCAACTTCCTTCAATCTGTCGACCTCCGGGAAGCATATCTACATGTCCCAGTGCACCCGGCGCACCGAAGATACCTGCAATTCCAAATTGGGGACCACCACTATCAATATTGTGCCATGCCCCAAGGACTTTCACCAAGCTGGTGGCGGTGGTAGTAGCGTCTCTCAGGACCTTACCTGTGAGAGTCCTGTGTTATCTCGACGACATCCTGGTCCTGTCATCTTTCAGGGTGCAAGCTGCTTGAGATCGGAGGCAGGTGATCGAGGTTTTCCAGAATCACGGGTTCTCAATAAATTTCCCGAAGAGCCACTTGCAATCGTCCACCAGTCTGCAACACCTAGGGGCAGTAATCGACTCTGTTCAAGGACAGGTTTTCCTCTTTCCGGACAGGATCCAGAGTATATCCGACTTGGTCCACCAGATCCTGACTCGACGCTCCGTCCCTCTCATCCATTTCTCCCAACTGTTGGGGAAGATGGTCTCGTGTTTTTCAATTCTGCCATGGGCTCGCCGTCACACACGACCATTACAATGGTTTCTGCTCCCCTTTCAACGGGCAGGCCGGAGCGATTCTCTCTGCAAGGTGACTCTTCCTCCCCAGACTCGTCTGTTGCTGCGCTGGTGAACCAGCCCAGCTCTTCTGCAAGGTTCGCATTTTCTGGATCCGGGATGCCTGACGCTGACTTCGGACGCCAGTCTCCTGGGCTGGGGGGCACATCTTCACAATCAGGTTGTGCAGGGCCATTGGTCCCACTTGGAACGAAATCACAGCATCAACCTTCTGGAGTTGAGGGCGATCCGACTTGCGCTCCAACATTTCCAGGATCACCTGGAGGGCCACCACATCCTAGTCCTCACTGACAACATCTCCGCCAAGGCCCATATAAACAAAGAAGGGGGCACTAGATCAAGAGCCCTGATGTTAGAGGCGGAAAATCTATTGGCCTGGGCGGAGCACCATGTACTCTCGCTGAGGGCCGACCATATCTCAGGTGTCGACAACGTTTGGGCTGATTAGCTCAGCAGAGAGCGGATCGACCAATCCCAACCTCTTCCGGGAGGCGACCCTTCTGTTCGGCTTGCCGGTCATAGACCTGTTCGCTAGCCCGTTGAATGCCCAACTTCCTCGCTATGTGACCATGACCAATGGCGGAGAACTACAACGCGCTCAGATGCAGTTGGCCTGCCGGCCTGTTGTACACTTTTCCACCAATTCCCCTGATTCCACGGGTGATTCGGAAGCTTTTGGACGAACAGGCCGACTTTCTGTTAGTGGCGCCCACCTGGTCACGGCATCCATGGTATGCAGACCTTGTGGCGCTATCCGTCCAACACCCGTGGGTGATTCTGCCGGACCGTCTCTCGCTGTGTCAGGGGGCCATAAGCCACCCAGATCCGGGGTGGCTCCAATTGGTCGTCTGGCATTTGTGCGTGTCATCCTGAGAAAGGATCGTCTCTCCGACTCTGTCATCAACACAATCCAGGCCTCCCGACGACTGTCGACGTCACAAATATACAAGGCCTCGTGGAGAGCTTTCTGCTCCTGGTGTTCTACCAAACATGTGGATCCTACCAAGGCTCAGGTTGCCGACATTCTGGACTTTCTTCAATTGGGCTTGGACAAAGGTTTGTCTCTGTCAACCCTACGTCGGCAAGCGGCTGCACTGTCTACGGTCATCAGGTGTCCACCTTATTCTTCGCTGTCGCTCCATCCATTGATCAGGGGTTTCCTGCATGGGGCTATGAACTTACACCCGCCACCAGTTCATCGCTACCTGACCTGGGATCTCTCATTGGTCCTCCAGGCACTTATGTTCCTGCCTTTCGAACCATTAGGGTCGATTTCCCTTAAATTTCTGTTGTTTAAAGTGGCCTTTCTTCTGGTGGTCACTTCGGCCAGGAGAGTCTCTGAACTTACCGCCTTGTCGATCAGGAAGGCCCTCTGTATCTTTCATACAAACACCGTTGTTCTTCGTCTGGATCCCGCGTTCCTTCCGAAGGTGAACTCCTGGTTTCACCGCTCCCAGGAGCTCATCTTGCTGGATTTTTGTCCGTCTCTCAGACACCAGCGCGAGAAAGATTGGCACACTCTGGACGTTCGTAGGGCACTCCGTCGCTACATTTGCCAGACGACATCTTTCTGGAGGACTGAGGCCCTGCTGGTTTCGTTCCATCTGGCTTCTATGGGCCAGAAGATATCGCCATCCACTGTGGGCAGGTGTATTAAAGCGTGTATTTTGACGGCCTATGAACTGAAAGCGCGGCCCATCCCTGCCAGGATTTTGCCACATTCTACACGCAGTGCGGCGACTACGGCTCCCTGGGCCACACAGGCATCAGTTTTGGACATTTGTCGAGCCGCCACGTGGTCTTCTGTTACACCCTTCATTAGACACTATAGGATTGATGCTTTTGCTTCAGCCGAAGCCTCCTTTGGCCGTCGAGTATTGCAAAGTGTTCATGTTATCCAGGACTCCGGGAGCAGTCAGTTTCCCACTCTTGGGGTTTAAGCTTGGGTATATCCCAGCTATGGATTGTAGTAGTAGTGCACTGGAAAACGGACGTTGTCTTACCTGAACGTCCCTTTTCTGGGCGCTGCGACTACAATCCATCCCCACCCCTATTTTGTTGTACAGCTTCCTGCTCCGGTTGGGGTTATTTGGAGTGTTCGTTAATTACCTTGCTGTTTATTCTAATTCCTTGTGTAGGTGGTTGCGCCTTCGTATCAAAGACTGGTGCATTATGGGAATGAGGGGCGTGGCCACAGCACAAAGAGATTTAAAAAAATGTCACCCAGTCAAAGTCAGGCAATGAGGAAACAACCCAGCTATGGATTGTAGTCGCAGCGCCCAGAAAAGGGACGTTCAGGTAGACAACGTCCGTTTTATTTATAGTGTTTCTGCAGTTGATAGTCAAGCTAGGAGATTATGAAAACTGAAAGGCACCAATATGAGAAAAAAAATTACTTAAAGGCATGTGTTCTTCTTAACTATTTATCATCATAACTACTACAGATTTATATCATGCAACTGAATAGACAGTACTATTGAACAAAGAATGTTCAGAAAAAACATTAATTTGTATTAAAAGAAGAGCATAAATCTTTCAGAAGAAGACAACATAAGGACGCTATATTTAGCATAGATAGAGCTTCAATTGTAATGTACCTAAATAATAGCGGATTAGTAATGACTAATTTTCCCCCCTCAAAATAGTAATCTAAGAAACGAAGAAGATTTTACTGTTGTATCATTTCTAATTACACCCGTTTGATGTACTACAGTGGTTAAGAGGTTGACCTAGAAACCTAGAGATTCTGAGTTCAAGTCCTGCCTTAGGCATGAATAAGATAACCTTGGTCCAGTCACACACACTCAGCCAAACCCACCCCATAGAGTTGTAGTTGTGGAGAAAATAGAAGGCAAAAGTATTATGTAAGTTTGTGACCTTCAGTTTATAAAAATGGGGTAAAAATCTGATAAATACATTTTTAATACATCTGTAAATTAAAATAAGCCCATTTAGAACATTAGTGTGTTTAAAACCTGATTCATTTGTCTGTAGAAAGATAGGTATATAGAGAGAATGTGATTGTGTCATTTTGTTATAAAAATGAAAACAAGTTTATAGATAGTATCTGAGGGAGAGAATCTGTTAATGCTAAATTTGAAATTAGCTTGCTCCCTACTTTTTTCTCTGATGCCAGATTATTCCAAATTATGTGTGTATGTTAACAATACCTTAAGAATATTAGCAATTTATATTACCATAGTTCTGTAATATCATTAGAAGGGCCACTATTCCTGGGTAATAATTTTTCAATAAGCAGAAGAATCAGAAGAATATACTATTTTGGTTAGAAATTCATTATTATTCTTTTGTCTGACTTGCAATGTGAGGCTTCTGGGTTAAAGACAACTGTTCAGAAAGGAATCAAACAGCAGCATTTTATGAAAAGTGACTAATCAAGTAAGATGAGTAAAAAGAGAAGTATGCAATTCTAAGAGTTCTCAATAATATGAGTTTTCTAAGAATTCTCTACAATAACAGTAAGTCTTCTTGGGGAATTCTGGGAACTGAAATCTGAACTGTTTACTCAGTCTGGCAAACACTGCTGTAGATGATGGCAGTTTTGTTGGGTGCAGGATCTGATGATGTTTCCCACACTAATTATTCAAATAATATTAGGAAGCCGATAAACAGGACAAGATCAATACTGCATACTATTCACATTTCCAGCATGGAGTAATTAATACAAGTAATTGATACTTTTGTTGAATTTGACCTAAGGCTACTTTTCATAAGTGTCCCTGATACAGATGATGGTTGAAACCACAAGCTACACTGTGGTTATAAAACACAGTATACAAAGCAGAATTCATAATTAAAACGAAATAAAATTATAATTCAGATAGACAATGGTGGTTGTAAGTTGACGACTACTTGTATACATGTTTAAGATAGTTATTCTCAAAATATGATCCGAGCACCTATTCGTCTGTTTTAAGTTTCCTAGTTAATAACCCAGAATCTGTTTACCACCCCATCCTGTATCTGTGTTGTCACAGATAACTGCTTAAATGCTGTTTAGCTCCTACTTTATGCCTCAAACATTGAAAATTGATCACCTGGTATGGAACAGAACAGTTATGTCCCTCATTAATATAAGATTTTTGTATTCAGAAATATATATTGAAGAGCATTTTTATTTGCATTTTTGTGCTTATAATTATTAATATTGTTTTGAGTAACCAAAATAATTTTAAGTGATAAATAAATGCTTAATTATTTATTATTTATATACAAAATTGTTTTTAAGGGTGGGAAAGCATATATAAATAAATTTTAAACTCTGAGCTCCTAAGTTCTTAAAACTTGGCAGGGATATTTGCTTAATTAGTAGTCTCTACATTATTTTTCGTGCTCAGTGATCCATAATTGCAGAAATGCTGTTCTAAGGTTACCACACATTACAAGCAGTGTAATGCTAACCCTAAAATAACATCTAGTCAAAGGTCTAGATGTTGTAAGAGAAACATGTCTCTCTTTCTTTAAACTGGCCCTGGGATTGTAACATTGGTAACTATGCCAGAAAAAATATATTTATTAAATAATAAA
The DNA here is from genome assembly GCA_022577455.1 of Arizona elegans. Taxonomy (NCBI): domain Eukaryota; kingdom Metazoa; phylum Chordata; class Lepidosauria; order Squamata; family Colubridae; genus Arizona; species Arizona elegans. The sequence goes on from JAKOOJ010000001.1 coordinate 112,813,481, forward strand.
TAATATATTTATTAAGTATGAAGGCTATTGCTTAACGCATTGTAAGCCGCCCTGAGTCTCCGGAGAAGGGCGGCATATAAATCAATTTTTTTAAAAAAAGAGAGGATATCAGTTAGAGCTTTAGGAGCTAATCACAAATCTTTTCCTTAATACAGGACTGCACCATAATTGCACAGTATGAGATACGATATTTGCCTACCAATTTATTTCTTCAAGTTACTATAGTAAGATTTAACTCAACAATAATCTAGGACAGAGGATGGGCTGGGCAACTATGGCCTCTTCACAATCTGTAGACTTCAACTTCAGCTCCAACATGGCTGGCTCAGGAATTCTGAGAGTTGAAGTCCACAGGTTGTAAAGGAGCCATAGTTGTCTACCCCAATCTAGGAAGTTAGCAAGTTTCTTGAAATGTAGTTGTATTTGTATATGGGTTGTATCAGATATTGAGAATGGATCTATCTTTGTTCTTAGATATCTATCAAGGACTCTCTGGAAGAGGTAGACTTTTCCTTAAACATTATATTCTTAAACTATTATTCTAGTGCAGTGCTTCCCAACCTTCCTAATGCTGCGACCCTTTAATACAGTTCCTCATGTTGTGGTGACCCCCAGCCAGGGGTGGGTTCTAATTTTTTTTTACTACCGGTTCTGTGGGCGTGGCTTATTTTGTGGGCATGGCTTGGAGGTCATGTGACTGGGTGGGCGTGGCTAGCTGGTCATGTGACCGGATGGCCATGGCTATGTGTAGGGACTACTCAGAGGGCTGAAAAAAGTCATTTCTGACAGGTCCTTGCACTTTTGACTGGTCCTCACACTTAAGACCATCCTCACATTTATGCCTGTGCAGCATTCTTAACAACCATGTCACTCATTTCACAACTGCTTCTCTTCAACATGGTATAAGATAGGGCAAAAAAACGTAAAATGTGAGGACAGTCGTAAATTCGAGGACTGGTCAAAAGTGCGAGGACCAGTCAAAAATAACTTTTTCAGCCCTCTGAGTAGTCCCTGTGCACAAAAGGACTACCCAGAGGGCTGAAAAATGTGATTTCTGACAGGTCCTCACACTTTTGACCGGTCTTCGCAGTTATGACTGGTCATCATTTATGCCCATTGTATCATTCTTAACAACTGTGTCACTCATTTCACAACTGCTTCTCTTCACCATGGTGACAAGATAGGGCAAAAACATAAATTGTGAGGACAGTCGTAAGTTTGAGGACTGGTCAAAAGTGCGAGGACCAGTCAAAAATAACTTTTTCAGCCCTCTGAGTAGTCCATATGCATAAAAGGATACAGCAATAGAGAGGGATGAAGGAAGGGAAGGGAAATTAGAGGAGTGAAGGTAAGAGAGGGAGGAAGAGAGGAGGAGAAGGAGAAAGAGGAAGTAGGGAGAAGAAGAAGGGGGGGAAGAGAAAGTAAATAAGAAAGAAAAGACAGAGGTGGTAGGTTTGAGGAGAAAGATTGCTGTACAATAAAAAAGATGAAAGGGAAGAAAGCCAACCCCAAACAAATATTAAGATATTAAGATAAAGAATGAATTGTTAAACTTTAAAGAATAAAAGAGAACAAATAGGAATAAATAGCAATAATTAGAAACACACATACAAACATACAACGTATTTTCTTTGAACAGAGTATTTGGCCGGTTCACAAATTTAAACAGTTGTAGGAGGTTAGCACCCACCCCTTTCCTAGAAGAATGAAATATTTTGGGAAATATTAAAAAGGAAGAATATTATATTTCCCTGGATGAGAAATGGAGAAGCATATTTTACAGACAAAGCAGCTCCCACCTTCCTGCCCCCCACCCTTTGTTAATGGGCCAGAGGCAGAAAGTCAATCCTTTGTCAAAGGACATTTGCAACACAATAGCAACAGAAACTAACACAATGGGCCCCTGAATATACTGAATATACGGCGGACGCTTCGCTTAATGCCGCGAAGTTTGCTTCGCGTGCCCTGGTGTCATCCATTACATCTCGCCATTTATTGTGGCTTAAAAATTGGAGAGCTGATACAAAGTCTACATGGCGCCTCGCCTCAACTCCATACAAAGGTTCCCGTCTCTTTGGAGACGCTTTGGACCCCATCCTTGTGGAGGACAAGGATAAGCAGAAGGTCATGCCATCCTCTTACAAAAGAGCAGATCGAAAACCTTCGTCTTACTCCACCAGGCAGCCCTTTCGGACCGACGCCAGACCTTCGGGGTCCTTCTCTTCCAGGTCCTACTCTCAAGGGTTTGACCGTTCTTTCGATAGATCTTCCTTCAGAGACCGTGGACGCAAGGCTCCGGCACCCAAACGGCCCTTCCGAGGTACAGGCTCCCGTGCCTTTAGAAGAGGAAAATGACTACACCCACCTTCCCATTGGCGGCCGTCTGACTCATTTTCTTTCCCAGTGGGAGATTTCGACAACGGACGCCTGGGTGCTCCAGACGATCCGTCTAGGTCTTACCCTGGAGTTCCGTTCCCGTCCCCCTTCTCACTTTGTCCAATGCCCTCTTTCGTCCAATTTAGCCAAGCGTCAATTAATGGAGGCAGAAATTCAGGCCATAGAACTGGTTCCCCCCCAACATCACGGGACCGGCTTCTACTCCATTTTTTTCCTGGTCCCCAAAGCGTCGGGGGTCACAGGGGCATCTTAGACCTCAAGAGGCTGAACGAATTTATCGTCTACCATCAGTTCAAAATGGAGTCCCTCCGCTCGATTCTGGCTTCCATTCAACCATCGGACTGGATGATGTCTATCGATTTGAAAGAAGCGTACCTCCACGTGCCCATACGACAGTCCCATCGTCGTTACCTCCGCTTTGCCTACAACAACAGGCATTTCCAATACAGGGCAATGCCCTTCGGCCTCTCCTCCGCCCCCAGAACCTTTACAAAGCTCCTGGCAGCAGTGGCAGCCCACCTACGTCAACATCCGGTACTGCTCCACCGCTACTTGGACGATATCCTGGTGCTCTCCCCTTCCCCGGCCCGGACCTCTCGAGACCTAGGGGTGGTGTGTCGCTGCCTTCATCATCATTCCAAAGAGCCAATTGTAGCCCACTACTCGAATTCTTCACCTAGGGACAGTAATAGATTCAGTGAAGGGCCAGGTGTTCCTGTCAACGGATCGGAGCTCCAGTCTCCAGTCATTAACATCCCAGGTCCTTTCCTCTCGGAGGGTGACTTTGCTGCTCCTGTCCCGCCTGCTCGGCAAAATGATATCCTGCCTGTCGGTCGTCCCTTGGGCGAGGTTTCACTCCCGCCAGCTCCAATGGTTCTTCCTCCCCTTTCAGAGGACCAGACGAAGCAATTCTTCCGCACAAGTATCCCTCCCGCCGACGTCTCAATGTCCCTCCTCTGGTGGTCTTCCCAGAGCCTACAGCAGGGCTGCTACTTTCAGAATCTACAGCGTCTGGTAGTGACAACGGACGCCAGCCTGACGGGATGGAGAGGTCATCTTCTCTCTCACGTCGCCCAAGGTATGTGGTCAACAGAGGATCGCCGCAAGGGGATCAACTGGCTGGAGCTCCGCGTGATTCGCCTCTCCCTCCAACGATTCCAGCAGATCGTGTCGGGGCATCATGTCCTGATACGCACGGACAATGTAACAGCAAAGGCGCACGTAAACCGCCAAGGGGGGACCCGCTCGGGACCACTTATAGAAGAAACGACTCTGCTTCTGATCTGGGCGGAGGCGCATGTCCTGTCCCTAGCAGCGGAGCACATTGCCGGGACTACAAACATCACAGCGGACTGGCTCAGCAGGCAACACCTGGACCACGCCGAGTGGCGCCTTCACCCAGATCTGTTCGCCGAGATTGTTCGCAGATTCGGCATGCCTCTGGTCGATCTATTTGCCAGCCGCGACAACACACACCTTCCCAGGTTCTTCACCCGGTACCAGTGTCCTCAGGCAGAAGGAGTCGACGTGCTCGCCTCTCCCTGGCCCAGAGGTCTCCTCTATGCCTTTCCCCCTCTGCCACTCCTTCCTTGTCTGATCCGCAGGATAATAGCAGACAGGGCCGACGTCATTCTGGTCGCACCCCACTGGCCTCGGAGGTCCTGGTTTGCGGATTTGATGGACCTATCGGTGGCACGGCCATGGCGGATTCCAGGAGACAGGGTCATCCTCAGCCAGGGGGTCATTCTGCACCCAGATCCCCAATGGTTGCAGTTGACCGCCTGGAGCTTGAGAGGATCTTGCTGAGGAGAGTCAACGTGCCCAGGAACGCGATTCCCACTATTCAGGCATTCAGGCGGCCGTCTACATGCCGCATTTACAATGCAACTTGGACTTCCTTTTGTTCCTGGTGTGTCAAATCCCACCTGGACCCAACGTCTGCATCTGTTCCTGAAGTGTTGGGATTCCTACAGGAAGGTCTGGACAAGCACCTCGCACCTAACACTCTTCGTCGCCAGGTTGCTGCACTAAGTACTGTCCTTTCTGCTTCTGCAACCCTTCCTCTCTTGCAGGACCCTACGATTTGCGCTTTTCTTCGAGGGGCAGCCAACCTGCACCCACCTGTTATACATCGCTACCCGACCTGGGATTTGACTCTGGTCCTTCAGGCCCTCATGCATCCTCCATTTGAACCTCTCGCTTCCATCAGCCTCCGTTTTCTGACACTCAAGGTGGCGTTTCTGATTGCAGTTACTTCGGCTTGCCATATATCTGAACTCGCGGCCTTGTCTGTGAGAAGCGACCTCTGTGTCTTTCACACAAATCGTGTGGTACTGAGACTAGACTCTTCATTTCTGCCTAAAGTAAATTCCTCATTCCATTGAGCCCAGGAATTGATCCTCCCGGACATCCTCGGGAAGCAAACTGGCACTTCTTAGATGTCCGCCGGGTCCTGCGCAGATATATTAAACGAACGGAGCATTTCCGAAAATCTGAATCGCTCTTCATTTCCTTTCTGCCCGCCTCCATGGGCCGGAAGGTTTCTTCCACAACAATTGGGAGATGGATTAAATCCTGCATCTCCAGGGCTTATTCGGCTCGGAACAGTCCGGTTCCGCAGAGAATCCTTCCTCACTCCACCAGGAGCGCCGCCACCACGGCCGCCTGGGCCACTAATGCCTCCATCTCCGACATCTGCAGAGCGGCTACCTGGTCATCCTTAAATCCCTTCATCAGGCACTACAAGGTGGACTCCTTTGCCTCGGCGGAGGCATCCTTTGGCCGCCGGGTACTCCAAGCTTTTATGCAACTCTTCAGACGACGTGCAGCAGCCAGTTTCCCCCCTCCCCCCCCCGTCTGAACTTGCTTGGGTACATCCCGAAGCTTTGGATTCTCCAAGCTGCACGTTGGAGAATGGACGTTGCTTACCTGAACGTCCCTTCTCGACGCGCAGCTGGAGAATCCAACCCACCCAGCTTGGCTGCTGAACATTTCTTCCTTACGCTCTACTGCTCCTTACTTCGTGAACAAAACTGGGACTCTGTTGAGCAAGTGGGCGTGTCTGAAGAGAAAGTTTTAAAGGAACACACTCAGTGTAGGCTACCCAACTACTGAACTACCCAAAGCTTTGGATTCTCCAGCTGCGCGTTGAGAAGGGACATTCAGGTAAGCAATGTCCGTTTGCTTCTGCTCTGACCACTATTTTGGTTTTATTGTAGTTCTCCTGAACTACATATTAATGAGACTGAAAATGTTGACATCTTGTATAAGCATGTTTCTCTGAAATGTAAAATTCTGTGATAGCAATCTGCATCAATTTTCTTTGAAAAAACAAATTCACTGTTCCTTCAGTTACTTTGATTGCTAAAAAGGAAGATAGGCACAGTAGCAAAATGTTCAGGATTTTATACTGTATATAATCCCTGGAATCTTTGTCTTTGTGGTATTAGTGGAAAATATATTTCTGTAAAGTAACCAGATGATATTCTTAACAATATATTGTTTTAGTTTAACTCAAAGCATTGACCTTGGCTTTAATTATTGTTTCAAACTTATAAGTACAAGGCATATTCCAGTGGAGCCATAATACCATTTTAGGGACTGATGTTATTGTTAGGTACCAATAAAAATCTATTCAGAAATAGATTCTTGAGCTGAATAAATCACTAGCTAGGGTAATTTAAATAAGGCTTATAGAGGGAAATAAACTGTAGAAAAATAATTTTTACTGTAGAAAGCTATTGATGAAAATTAAGTGGAAAGATAAGGAAAAATTGAAAGTGCCCTGTGATCAATATTAGCATTATTTATGAATGCTAGTGGTTTAATGGATAGAGTAATGCTGATGCTCCTCAAAACCAATTTTTATGAAAAGAAAATAGATGCTAGATGTTGTCATTAAACCTTTAATCTGTAAAGTGGATCTTAACTGAGGGAATTTTATCATTATTGTAGCTTAATATTTATGATCTCCTTTTCTCTGGTTAATAGTTTTTAGAATAATGTCCCATCCTGGTCTTGACCAGAATTAAGATATAGTTAACCAGTTATTGGAAGTGTCATATTGTAGAATCCAAAGGTCCTTCTTTTACCTGAGCTTATATTTTTCCTTGTCCATAGTTACTTATGTCCATTCTTCCTATCTGACCGTATAAAAGAGTATCCGTAATATCACTGGTGTTTTTTTTTTGTGAAATAGGTTCTTTATTTTCATAAAGCTTTGCTTTCATGAAATAGTTTCACAGTGAAAGAGAACTGGATAAGTTTGCAGTTTTGGGCAAGATTTACACAAAATGGAGAGTGAAAGCAGCATGCTTTGTTCACATTTGAGATTTGTCCTCTAATATTGTACTACTTACCTTCACTATGACCTGATTGTGTCAGCTTCCCAGAAGCTATTGTTGTTGGTAAATATGGCAACATCTATGCAATGTTAATGAGACAAGAAAATGGACCTGTTTTCCTATTGCAACTTCAGCAGACTATTTATCTGCATTATTTTTACCTTTTTCAGAGAACATGTCTTGATGCATCATAAGAAAAAAGCAAGTGAGCAGACTTGTACAGAGAAAAGTGACTAATTAGCATATGAGATTTCAGAAAGTATTGATTGCTAATTCAAATCAATAATTAATCTTTGTGCCAAAACTTTGAATAGATTCATGATTCTGAATTGTCATATATGCATCTTTTAAGTTTTGAGTTATTTCCTATTAGGCTATGAAGAAACAGCTGGGTCAGTTCAAATTGGATCTGACGGAGAAGGAGGCTCAGCAGAAGCAAATCACTGAGGACTACGAGCATAGGCTTTCCAAGCAGAGGGAAGACATGTGGGAGTGCAAGGCCAGGTACCAGTGCCTGGGGGCTCAGCGGGTGAGATGGTCAGTGGTTCCAGGCCATGATGCTGTCCCACTGGAACAAGGCCCTCCAGCTCTTCCTTCCAACCAGTGGCGCTTCCTTCCAGCCTTCGCCCAAAGCCCTGCACCAGGAGGCTGAAACAGACCCCAAGTCGGAATTTCTGCCCCCCTCCAACCTGCACAAAAAGACCCCGAAAAGGGAAGACTCTCTGCAGTACCCCAAGCATTCATTGCACATATCTGGCCCAGGGGCCGTAGTTTGAGGGCTCCTGATTTAATGCAATATAAAAAATGCAAATCATTTTTCTGTGGACCACCAAAATTTTCTTGCAGACCATCAGTGGTCCATGGGCCACCAGTTGGTGACCGCTGATCTAGAGGGTAAACAACAGTGACATAAGAATAAAATTCCTGAATTTTTTGACAACTCCCATCTAGATATCCTTGTATACAAAGCCAGGAAGAGTAAGTGCCAGAATCTCTGAAGTGGTTGACAATATTTCTCATCTGTTCTATTCTGCATGTTGGAAAATATATGCCAGGAGAAAAAATACTTTTCTTTTTCTTTTTTTCTTTTTAGCAGAAATAGGCTTCACCTCTCTTAAGGGAATCAGATTTCTCTCTCTCTCTTTCTCTCAATTCCCCCTCAGGCAATAGGCATTTTTAAAAATATTTTTTATTAACAGGAGATTTTACAAAATTTTTAAAACTGCAAACATAGGAGAAATAGAAAAACAAAAAGATTATTAATGGGTAAAAGGAAAAGCAAACAACAAAAAAGCAATAAATGGAAAAATATCTAAAGAAGCAACTTTCAATCTTCTTTTCAGCAGTTACAAACAGCAATTACCATCTCCATCCTCCCATATTGCATATCATAGTTTCCTTCTTCCTATAAACATACCTTTTTAATCAATAAATCCCAAAATCAGCAGTTCATTTTTATTCACTTACAGCAAGAATTCTACAAAGCGTTTCCAGTGTTTTATAAAAGTAACTGTAGTTCCTTCCTTGATCCAACATCAATTTAGCTATTTCTGGAAACTCGTGCATCTTCTCAATCCATTCCTCTTCCATAGTCTTCCATCTTTATGTGTATAATAACCTTGCCACAGTTACCATATAGAAAACCAATTGTCTATGAGCCTTTTCTAGTTGTGGGTCCATAAATCCTAATAAGAAAAGTTCCAGTTTCATGTGAACATTAATTTTTAAAACTCACCACATGTATTTATATCCAGTATCTTTTCACATTTTCACAAATCCATTATAAAATGCCCCTTCATGTTTTTCACATTTCCAACAGGGATTACAAGTACCTTTATACATCTTAGACAATTTCTGTAGTGTCATATACCAATGGTACATCATTTTTAAACAAATCTCTTCTAAATTATAAGATAATTTCAGACCTTTAAACAACATTTTCCCATTAAACCTTGTGAATATTACAACCAAAATTCTTAAACCATTTTACCGTACGCTATTTAACTTGTTCTTTTTCTGTTTTATATCTCAACAAAAGTTTATTTATTTTAGCAATCACATATTCATCATAATTCATTTTCAAATTCCGTTTTATTACATCCTGTTCCTGGCACTTTTTTATCAATAATAACAACAACAACAACAATAGCAACAACATTAATAACAATAACAACAACTTTATTAGCATTGTACGTGTATACACAGTATACCTATACAACAAAATTCACTTAACACCCAAAGACCAGATCCAACACATAACAATCCCCAAACACCCCCCACCCACCACAAATTCCCCAACCCTAAACCACCGAAACATCCACACAAGAGACCAAGTAATGCTGTCCAACAGCTCACTGATGGTGGCGCTTTAGTTCATTGTTGAGTGCAATTATAGCTCTGGGATAAAAACTATTCAGTTTTTACTAATTTTAAAACTAAATCCCTTTACATTCAGTTATTTTCCTGACTTCCCTGTTTTCCTATGCTAGTAAATCTTTATATGTTAACCATTTGTCTTTATCTGCTGCTCCTTTTCCATAAAACGCTTCTTGAACTGAAGCCAATAAAAGTATTTTGGAGCATAGCCTGGGTTTGTATTTATTCCATAGTCATTCGTACGGCATTCCTAATATAATTGCTATATTTCCTTTAACTTTATCAAACCATCAGTAATCAGATGATTAACTCTTTATAATTAATTCTTTTTTTTTTAATCCTGCCATATACATTCTGGTTTTTTGTTTTGTTTTTGCCATTGTTTAAATGATGCATCAGTTCTGAAAACAGGTATTGTCTTAAATAAGAACATTCTAGATAACGCATTCATTTTTACCTCAGATTTTTTTTTCTCAATGACAATTATAATTTTCCCCTCTTAATAAATCCTCCTAGTTTTTCCATTAATACACCTATTTCTCCTAAAGAGTTCTCCAAAACGAAAACCAAATTCTTGGCAAATGCCCTTGGTTTTTAAACTTTTTACCTTTCATTTCAGCAATTATTTCATCGTATGTCTTTATTAAAAACTTCAAGATCCAGAATGAATAACAACAGAGAAAGTGGACATCCCTTCCTTGTTCCTTTCTGGCTTGGTCAATTCCCCATTCACAATTATTTATGCTTTTTGCGAAGTACATATTGATTTCACAGTAAAGTAATAAAGTTGTCTCCAAAGTTCATACCTTCCTAAATTTTAAAAGAAAAGACCAGTTTAAATTGTCTAAAGCTTTCTCTGCATCAAGAAATGTAAAGGAACTTTGTTTTTCACAGTGTTATTCCAGGTATTCTAATACATTAAGAACATTTCTAATACAGGTAGTCCTCTACTTACAACAGTTCATTTAGTGACTGTTTGAAGTTACAATGGCACTGAAAGAAGTGACTTATGACCATTTTTCACACTTTTGACCATTATTGCATCCCTATGGTCACGTGATTTACATTCGGATGCTTGACAACTGACTCACATTGATGACGGTTGCAATGTCCCAGAATTGTGTGATCCTCTTTTGGGAACTTCTGACAAGCAAAGTCAATGGAGTAACCAGATTCACTTAACAACCGTGTTACTAATTTAAGAACAGCAGTGATTCACTTAACAAATGTGGTGAGAAAAGTCGTAGAATCGGGGAAAACTCAAAAACTAGCTCGTTTTAACAACATAACATTTGGGCTCAATTGTAGTCGTAAATTGAGGACTACCTATAGTATCCCTTAATTGTCTCTTAGGTTAAAAAAAAAAGAGGTCTTCATGATTAAAATTTTGTAAAATATTTCTCACCCTTTTAGTTAAAATCATCGTGAACTCTTATAATCATTATTCAGTAATGATATCAGCCTATAAGGTTTGTGTTTTTTTTTTTTTGCAAATTCAAATCTTGTCTTTCGTTAAGAAAGATTTCTATCCCTAGCCCTGTCCAACTTTCCACTATCTTTCCATTATCTAAAATTGAGTTCATCGTTTTTTTCCAAAGCAATAAAAACTCATCTTCAAAATATTTATAAGAAACAAATAATCCATCTGGACCAGGGACTCTAAATTTTTTCACTTTTCTTTACAGCATGATAAATTTTCCTTATTGTTATTAATAGATCATTTTGTTGCATCTATTTACTTTGGTAAAGTTTGGTTCTTTAAATATTCATCTGCCCTTACTGGTGAATCCCCCGCCTCCCCCCCCCCCCCCCCCCCCGTTGTATAGTATTGATAAAAATTTGTTGAATCCTTATATTATCAGTCTTCATAGTTTTCTGATTTTGGAATGTTAATACCATTTTTTTCTTTCTTTCACAGGCTAAAAGCCAGCCATTTCCCTGATTTATTTGCTGACTCAAAGTTCCTGTTTTTTTAACAAAATTCAATTTATTTCCATCTTTCTCACCATTAACATAGAAAGTTGACAGTGCAGAGTTTATTTTTTTTTCTCCCCAGAGATCTCATTAGTTTGTCCTTTTTTTAAAATCTTTATATCATTTAGAATCTTTCACCTATATTTCTGGTTCAGTTTATTGTTCTGCTGAATAAATTGTCCTCTTATCAATTCTGTGCTGGCATCCCATTCCATTTTAATATCAGTAATCTTACTGAGGTTATTCTTTCTCTCTCTTTTTTTTAAGAATCTTTTTTCATTACGGTACTCTGTTAAATCAAGCTGTAGTTGTATTTCATTTGGTATCCATCTACAACTTCTAAGTTTTTTCTTGTATATTAAAGTCACTGAATTATGGTCACAGAAAATCTTTGGCAATATTTCAACTTTGTTGACACAAGTGGTCAAACTTTTGGAAATCCAAAACATGTCTATCCTGGAAAAAGAACTATGTGTTTCTGAAAAATAAGTACATTCTTTAGAGTCACAATTTTTATGTCACCATATATCAATTCATTCAAGATTATCCATCATTTCAAAGAATATTTTGGTAGCTTGCCTTGCATCATTTTAATTCCTTTGGTTAATGTTCTTGCTTGCTGTGGGCAGACTACTTCATTACAATCTCCCATTAGGCACCAATTTTTATATGACAGGTCCATTAATTTTCCCATACACCGATTGAAAAATGCAGATTTATTTTTATTGGAGCATAAATCCACTAAAGGATCTATCTTTTATTAAAATTAATCTCCACTTCTATATATCTGCCTTGATCATCACATAAATATTATTTTTGGTTGCAAATGCGGATTTATGTACAAAACAACTTTTTTTTAACTTAAAGCAGCTGAGCTCCTCTACCAAGTTTTCATTAATAAAATATTTTTTTAATCTTTCTTATATGCGTTTCTTGCAAACAAATTACATCCAATTTTAATTTCTTTGCTGGGAGGTTTTTGCGGCATATATTTTCCAAGTTAGGAATTTAATATCCATATTTATTGTATACATTTCAAAAAGTCTATTTGTGGCATCTAATGTAAGTGGTATCTTCCCCAGCTTCTGGAGATGCACATGAGCTAACTTGGATACCAGTGAGAATAATGGGAGGTGGGTTCGCTTAATGCCCATGTGATTCACTTAAAAACCATTGCAAAAAAGATAATAAAATCAGGCACAACTGACTTAACAATCACCTTGCTTAGCAATGGAAATTCTGCTCCCAATTGTGGTTGTAAGTCAAGAACTGTAATAACTTTCTCCATTGAGAAAGGATCTTGGGATGAATGATAAGGCACAAGGGTTAAATATTGATTTATTGCAGGGAGTGTAGTGTCAGGACCCAGCTACTTTCATATCTGTATTGGTGAGTGCTCATTTTTTGTGTTCCTCTTTAAAAAAGTATTTAATCATTGTTTTTAGCCATTTTTTTTTTGTCCAGTATATATTTTTCTTAACTGTCAATTTAGTTTTGGATATTTTGGATATTTGAATACCAATTGGTTAATGACGACAATAAACTTAAGTAGTTAAAAAGGAACAGTAGGTAATTAATGCTCAATTTAAGAATATTGACTTTTGATTCCTGGGAACTGCTTTCTGTGTTCTTGAACAGAGAACCATCTTAACTGTACCTGACATCTTTGCTTGTATTATTCTGTGTAAAGCAACATGCATCAAAAGCAAAGAAGTCTCCAGAATAAGCATCTTATTGTAAGAGTGGTAACAACTGCAACATTTGTTTTGAAGATAAGCTTTGACCCCGGAGATGTAATATGCTATTGCATGTAAATTTTGATCTTCTCCTTTTGAAAAACCATTTATTTCCTTTTTGAAAAAAACCTTCACTATTATTTTACTGTTTGATTGCAAACCACAGGACTTAAAAGGCATAAGAAATTTGAGGACTGAGCTGCAGGTCTCTCTGCATTTAATTGAAGGGTCTGTAGGAAATGTTGACTTTTAGAGAGAATTCTGTAATATCTGTTCCTGCATGTAAAGTTTCAGCCAAGCGGTAATGAATAGTTTGTGCTGAGTATTGCCCTCACCCGTCTTGTCACAGTACAATAACACTTAGAAGTGATAGATCTGCCTATCCTAACTTCTGTATTGCTGAACTGTTTTACTATTTCTAGTGCCTAATTCTAGTCTAATGCTCTCTGCGTAGTCTGAGTTTATACGACCAGGATAGGGCATTGTGGGATGTAGCACCAAATGCATAGCAAACATCTGATCTCTTTTTTTAATTATTTATTTATTTATTCAGGACAGAGTAGAGATAAATTATTTTAAAACAATAGCACAATGGCCAAATTTTTATTATTTTATTATGTTTTATTATTCAGGACAGAGCAGAGATAAATTATTTTAAAACAATAGCACAATGGCCAAATTTTCTGGAACCTTTAAGTCAGGGGTTCCCAACCCCTGGTCCACGAACTGCCAGGAACTGGCCTGCGGAAGCAAGTGAAGCCTCATCCACACACATGGGATCCAGGCAGCTCACAAAACCAAACCCCCAGTCCACAGAAAAACCTCCTGGCCCTGGCACCCAAAATGTTGGAAGCTATTGCTTTAGATCACAGGTGTCAAGCTCACAGCGTCATGTTGCTGTCACATGACTTTTGTGACATTTTTTCCCCTTTGCGGAACTGGGGTGGGCATGGCCTGTGCATGACGCATCTAGCCCCTGCCAGTTTGATACCCCTGCTTTAGATGATAATTATATTGTCCTGGAACATTTAAAATCACTATAGATAGTTCTCTATTATGACCACAATTGAACCCAACATTTCTGTTGCTAAGCAAGACAGTTGTTTAGTGAACTTTCCCTCATTTTTACCACCTTTCTTGCCAGAGTTGTTAAGTGAATCACTGCAGCTGTTAAGTTAGTAACAAGGTTGTTAAATGAATCGGGATTCCCCATTGACTTTGCTTGTGATCACATGACCCCAGGACACTGCAACCATCCTAAATATGATTCAGTTCCCAAGCGTTTGATTTTTGATCATGTGACCATGATCAAATGGAAGTGAGCAACAGTCATGAATGTGAAAAATGATCATAAGTCTTTTTTTTCCAGTGCCATTATAATTTTAAACAGTGACTAAATGAATTATTATGAGTTGAGGACTATCTGTACGGTACACATTATTAGGTTATTATTTGAATAATAAGCAGTTAAATTTTCCAAGCCATTTTCAGGATCATTTTAGTTGCCATTGAAAACCACAGGTAGCTTCCAAAGCAGTGATGGTAGCACTTGTCTGTCCAGGTCAAACTACCCATCCTATACCAACTTTACACCAGTGGTTATGTAACACTGTCACTAGATTATGTGAGATCAAATCCATCCTATTTGAGGATACAAAATTGGGAAAAATAACATTACTCACTTGCTGCCCTTGCAATTTAATTATATAGTACTTTGGAGACACTAGAACACATTGTCCTTTGAGAAAGAGATTACTAGCAGTTCTTCTTTAGCTGTTCCTTTAATGATATCAGTTTTCCCAAGCACTTCATTGTATAAGGAAATAAAGTATGAGACAGCATACTTCGATGGAACTGATTATGCTTCTTTCAAATAATAAATTGATGAAAAATTCCTAATCTGTATGCTATTTGATTTCTATGTTTTTATTACTCTTTATTTCATTTTTGTACTTTCTAACCTCTTGCAACAGTAAACCTATTATTATTTTAAATGTTTGATCCTATGCTGTTCATTTCATCAGATTCACAATGCATTATAATTAAAAACTCATATACAGTTATAAGTACGTAGTGAAATTGGAGTTGCTGAATCGTGGAAAAGTACAGTATATGCTGATGACTACATTACTAACAATGGCCATTTTTTTAAAAAAAAAAACAACAAATTTAGAGATATTTGACACCCTGACCATAATGTTAACAAATATACATATACATAGCATAAAAACTTGTTTTATTTAACTCAGCAAACTTGTATCACTTCAAAGCTTTAGTTGACTAAATTACACTTTTAATCAATTATAGTTAAGAGAGTCAATCATATTATTCAATTATTTGATGGTTGGTTTTTCTATCTCAGATTGGTATAGAGCTTTGTCTACTTGTTTTATGTCGCATGCATTAAATAATTGATGAGAGATAATATATTTTCTGTTGAAAAATACCAGTAAGTGTATAATCTTTAGGACTCCCTGCAGATTTTATTCCACTAATAGTTGCTGACTATGGGGGCCGTGTTTTAAAATGGATTTTAATTTTAACTTCATTGTTCATATGTAGCTCAGCAGAGTATGAGAACCAGTTTGGTGTAGTAGTTGAGGCATCAGGTTAGAAACCAAATTCTAGCCCCACTTTGGGCACAAAACCAGCTGGGTGACCTTGGGCCAGTCATTTTGTCTAGGAAGGAGACAGTGGCAAACTACTTCTGAAAAACCTCAGGGACTTTTAGGTAGTCTCCAAGAATTGGACATAATGGAAGAAAAAAAAGTAGGGTATATAAGACATCCCCTGATAATAAGCCCAATCGGGCTTTTGAGTGCATGGCAATAAGGCCAAGTGCTTATTTCAGGTTTCAAAAAAATATAAGACAGGGTCTTATTTTTGGGGAAACACAGTAGAATAAAAGCAGCCATAATTTTATGACATGCTATACGTTATCACAATTTAAAACAAGGATCCTCTAGAATAAAATGTCCATAACGTATAATAATATAAACATCTTTATATTAATAAATAAAAGATATAGGACAGCTTCACAGGGACCTAAGAAAAAGAAGCATTCTTAGTGCTTTTCTAAACTTAAAGAGATCTGATTTCAAGTATAATTATAGTGGGAGTTAATTCCAAAAAAAATAAAATAATAAGGCATGTCAGCAGTGACTCTCAAAGCTTTGTAGCCCATTATACATTAAATGGTTTGCTATCTTAACCCAGGGAGACCTTGGTGTTCTCTGAGCTTGGTTGTTTGCTTCCAGAGATTTCATTATCTGATGGAGTAACATGCTATAACCTGTGCTATATATATATATATTCTCTTTTATACCTCAGCCTATGGATTCTGATAGAAACAGAAAATTAATGGACTATTTCCCTGTTCTGCACCATATGATCATAATATATATTACTGTATAATTTTTAACTAAAGAGGAAATCTGTGAGGAAATCATTAAAAGCTAAGGCACATCAAGTGTATTGATCATAAGTTTCTTGTGAATCCCTTAAAAAGACATGCATTTAATATATGTGAGTGAAACCACATAGTGGGATATGCTGGAAAGTAGAAGACTAATGTTTGGCAAATTTTAATATCTAAATCAAAGCACAGCTAATGCTGAATAGCTTGTTATTGTAGTTTTTGAATGCAATGTATTGCACCTTTAAATTCTCATTTCATTTTGGTTTTAAAGATTGAAAATATTGCTGCTTCACCAACCTGTATGACAAACAGCATAAAAATAAAGAAAATAGGTGAAGTGCTTAATAGTTTATACTATTAGTTCTAGTTTTATTGATTTGGTGAAAACTTTCTGAAAAGTTGCTACAGGACTAAAATCTGGGAGAAACTGTTAAACAAAAGACAAAATGAAAACTTACTAATTTAAACATTGTGGAAAGTGAGGCATATGCTGATTGAAATGCAAAACGCCTTTAGATTGTCATCCTAGCTTTAATTTTAAAGGCAAATCACTCAATTACCTTTGATTAACTGCAACTTTGAACCACACTGAGAATAATGAAAAATAGCTTGCAGCTCCATTTGTAGTCTGAAACCATGCTACAGTGCAGCTACACAGATAATTATAATATAAAATAGATGCTGAAGAACCTAGTAAAATCTGTTGAATAAGAAATGAAGTCTAAATGCTCCCCAAATTTAAACACCACTTTATAGATTAATTTTGAAGTGTGACCATCAAAGACATTGCCATAAGCACCTTGGTGGTATTAAGACTAAATAACAAGCAGTTTGGGAGTTGAGGAATAATGACAATAAGAGAAGAATGACCAGAATCATAGAATAATACAAGGATGCAAAAAGTTGCCTATCAATGGATGGGTGTATTAATGTCTTTGTTAGAAACAATGCAGAGTTTAATTTGTAAGAAAGCTCTAAGGCTAGAGCACTTTCTCAGAATTTTATTTAAGAGTGATTATGATGGTTTCCTGCTGATCATCCAGATGAAACTCTCTGGTCTTTTGTTGCTAATCTGATTAGAGACTTAATTTAAGAGTCAGTTTAAAGGGGTTCCTCACTTTGTATTACTGGCAATTAAAAAAAAATCATTTCTATTCTGAGCTAACCTTCCAAATATATCATGAGCCAAAATTAAAAAACACTCAGTGCAATTTACCCAAATGCAAGCTTTTTTTTTCCAACGGGAAAAGATATAAATAAAATGCACTGACCCTCCCACCTTTGTCCCAGTTATCTTTTTCCAGCTGTTGTATTGTATATTCTGCAGATCACATCTATACTTCAGGTAGTAAGAGGAGTTTTAGTTGCCTTTAAAAAAAAGACATTTGAAATGTTTGTTTATAAAAGACTTTTCCACCTTGGCAATGTCCAGACATGTAGTTTTCAACTTTCAGTACTGTAGTCTCAGGCATGGCCAGACTAAGGACTTTTGTGAACTGAGGCCCACATACTTGAAGGGCTCCCAAATCAGATAAAACTCTTTGAAAAATATAGATAGCATCATTTAATTCCTGGATAGGAAATCTTTGACCCAGCAGATCTTGCTGAACTATAGCCTCTGGTATCCTTCACAATTGCGCATGTGAGTCCCAAGAGAAATATGTTTCAGAAATATCTTAAAGAAAATAGCTTTTTAAAAATTTACAGCTGTATTCCAGAGAAATTTCAGGGACTTTACTAGGGAACTAGAAACAATTTTCTTCATCTTATAATGGGGGTCAGAGTAGCTACTCCTGCAGGACTAATAGTTTTGATCTGACTCCATAGTATTTTCATAAGTTATTACTATATTATTTGGGCACTGGTGATTGTCATTTATTTATTTATTGTTTATTTATTAGTTCGATTTATATGCCGCCCTTCTCCGGAGACTCAGGGCGGCTTACAATGCATTAAGCAATAGCCTTCATACTTTTGTATATACCTGCTTAGTAGGGCTTTCGGGGGCCCCTAAGCGGTGTTCTTTTTTATACAAAGACAGTTTATTGCCCCCACACTCCGGGTCTTCATTTTACCTACCTCAAAAGGATGGAAGGCTGAGTCAACCTTGAGCCTGGTGAGATTTGAACTTGCAGTAATTGCAGGCAGCTGGTGCTACTTAATAGCACTTTAGTCTGCTGCGCCACCAAGGCTCTGCTTTGCCTTGTAATTTCTTGAGTAAACTGACTCTAGGACACTAGTGACAGTATGGTTAGATATGTATGCCCCACCCAATCTGGGGTTTGGGTCTCATGAGCAAGTTGTGAGCTTATTAGTTAATTCTGCTCTGAATTATAGCTTCACACATTCTTTTCAGTTTCAGTATACTCTATATTCTGGCAATGTTTTCTGTTTTGTAGTTGGGGCCTCTTTAAGTTAAGCTTTTGCAACCCTACAGCTAAGTTACATCTAGATTTTAAAATTCATATGGAAATAAAACTGATTTAGCTCTGCTTGTTATGGAATACATATTTTAGTGTTTTAACTTAGTTGAGGAGAGAGCGCCTGAGAAAGGTATAGCCTCTCACTTAGCTACTTTCTCTGGGAATATTTCTTCAAATAGAAGCCAACCCAGTTTATATATTGGCTTCATTTAATATAGGGCTGGGATGGCGAACCTATGGCACGTGTGCCACAGGTAGCATGTGGAGCCATATCTGTGGGCACGCGAGCTTTGCCCTAGCTCAGCTCCAGCGTGCATGCGTGCGCCAGCCAGCTGATTTTCGGGCCTTCCGGGCCCACCAGAAGTCAGGAAACGGGCCATTTCCGGCCTCTGGAGGACCTTGGGGAGAGGCCGATTTTGCCCTCCTCAGGCTCCTAGAAAGCGTCTGGAGCCTGGGGAGAGCAAAAAACGGACCTATCAGACCCACCGGGCCATCACATACTCCACACAACTGAAGGGCAGACAGCTAGAGATAGGCTGCCCCTTAGATAACTAGGGCCTATTTCATGAAGGGAATTAGAGGCAATGACTATCATCTGAAATTGTACTTAGAAGTCAACAGGCCGCCTCTGCAGCTTTTTCTTATGGATCATCATGGCTATTCTTAATTTTAGATAATTTAGATAATTTTCTTGTTAATCAAAATTCTGTTCATTCAACTGTAGTGTACCTGAATACTGCCAAGTCTTTTTAGCCATACACATTAGTGATAATATGTTTATCACTTATATGCAAAGAGCGGTGTTTTTTTGTTTGGCTTGGACAGCCATGGAATGTGAGGATCTTCTGCAATCCAGAAATTGAATTATAGGTCCACCCAAAGATGCATTATGAGCTGCCATACGAATTCTTTTAAATAAAAAAATAATATACCCAAATGACTCCTTCACAGACCATTGCAGCTATTTACATTTATGATATGAATGTATAATTTCCTTGAAATGTAGGTAGATTATGTATTTTTGTAATTATATTTCACACTTAGGGAGTGTAAGTCAGTCTGTAAAGTGAAGCTTAGAAAAAGATTGGGGAAAACCCAAGATTCATTCCAAACTTATTTTTAGAGAAATGTCAATGAGATTTTAAAATACTCTTAAAACTGAAATTTAAGAAAGGATATTAGGGAAAGCTTTTTTATTATAATAGTTTTTCCTTTTGAAAGGTTTTCTGGGAAAAAAATTTTTTTATATGCCATTGTTCTTAACAAAACTTCAGACTTTTACAATGAAACTGAAATTAAATTGAATGTTTTGCAGTCAGATCCTTCTAAAAATATGCCACTGTGTTGCTATCATGTGAAAAAACTCTCTGTAGAAATGAAAACTGAAAACGTTAAATTGATTTCAAGTTCTTGAAAGGTAGATTCTACAATTAGTGACACACATCTTTTGATGTCATTCCAAATACGGTCTTGACTCTGATATTCTTACTCATGTCATAAAATAGGGAATTGCAACAACTGCCAATTCACTGAGGAAATATATTGTGCTACTCAGAGGTGGGGAGTGAGTTAAATAAACAAATATAAAGCCAGCTGGGGAGGAAGGGATTTTATTTCTTTAAATCACCATATGCTTCTTTTCTCTTTCAGCAGCAGGATGGAATTGAATGGAGAAAGCATGCTGACTAACAAGCCAGAATCTGTAACTTCAAAATTGTGATTTGTGTGACCTGCACTGGGAGTTTGAGCTGCAAAATCTTTCCAAGGGACTCCAGAAGTGTTTAAACAGCCATGGCACTCTTCACTCCATGGAAATTGTCCTCTCAGAAACTTGGCTTCTTTCTGGTGACTTTTGGCTTTATTTGGGGAATGATGCTCCTGCATTTTACTATTCAACAGAAGACTCAGCATGAAAGCAGTTCAGTGCTTCGTGAACAAATACTGGATCTCAGTAAAAGATACATAAAAGCATTAGCAGAAGAAAATAGAAATGTAGTGGATGGACCTTATGTTGGGACAATGACTGCATATGGTGAGTAGGTTTGTGTAGATTCCTATACTGAAACTGTAATATTTCATGCCTTATTCAGTATCATCTGGCCAGTCAACTCATCAGCCTATATAGCTGGGGTTTAGAACTTCCTTCCTTCCTTCCTTCCTTCCTTCCTTCCTTCCTTCCTTCCTTCCTTCCTTCCTAAGAATAAACAATATCTCCTTTTATAACTTGTTTCCGGAGGTGGCCCAGTACTGCTGCTCACTCCAGCAGTTCGATTCTCATCAGCTCAAGGTTGACTCAGCCTTCCATCATTTCGAGGTCGGTAAAATAAGGGCCCAGATTGTCGGGGGCAGTGTGCTGACTAGTGCTATAGCTAAACCAGCCAGACATAAAAACTTGATCTAAAGTACACTCATCTCCTCTGATTTAAGTTTATGTACATTATAACTTTAATGAAGTATTGTCATATATATATATATATATATATATATATATATATATATATATATATATATATATATATATATATATATATATATATATATATATATATGTTTTTCTTCTAGCCAGGTTTTCCCTATGTAGCCAAGATTTTTTTTTTTTTTTTTTTTTGTAGCTCCAACTCAGTAGAATCACATCTACTCGGTTCTGGGCTTTTTTCCTTTCTAACACCTAGCAAGCTCTAACTGCTAGGTGGGAGACCTAAATAGATCCATTTCTAGCTCGTTTGCTGTCATCAGTAGGCCACACCCATATCTTATGTATCCTCCCTGTAAAGGTACAGTATCAATTTTCTTACTTCTTCGTAGGATTTATGTGTGTTTTTCTTCTAGCCAGGTTTTCCCTACGTAGCCAAGGTTTTATTTATTTTTTTTATTTTATTTTATTTTATTTTTTTGTAGCTCCAGCTCAGTAGAATCACATCTACTCGGTTCTGGGCTTTTTTCCTTTCTAACACCTAGCAAGCTCTAACTGCTAGGTGGGAGACCTAAATAGATCCATTTCTAGCTCGTTTGCTGTCATCAGTAGGCCACACCCATATCTTATGTATCCTCCCTGTAAAGGTACAGTATCAATTTTCTTACTTCTTCGTAGGGTTTATGTGTGTTTTTCTTCTAGCCAGGTTTTCCCTACGTAGCCAAGGGTTTTTTTTTTTTGTTTTTTTTTTTTTTTGTAGCTCCAGCCCAGTAGAATCACATCTACTCGGTTCTGGGCTTTTTTTCCTTTCTAACTTTGTAAATGTGATTCTACTGAGCTGAAGCTACCAAAAACAAAAACAAAAAAAACCCTTGGCTACGTAGGGAAAACCTGGCTAGAAGAAAAACACACATAAACCCTACGAAGAAGTAAGAAAATTGATACTGTACTTTTACAGGGAGGATACATAAGATATGGGTGTGGCCTACTGATGACAGCAAACGAGCTAGAAATGGATCTATTTAGGTCTCCCACCTAGCAGTTAGAGCTTGCTAGGTGTTAGAAAGGAAAAAAGCCCAGAACCGAGTACATGTGATTCTACTGAGCTGGAGCTACAAAAAAAACATCTGGCTTCTGAAACAATCGTGTCAATTGGCTTGATTCAGGTAGAATAGTGTGGTCCTAGAAGTTGACTTAGACTTGGATATCTGTTAAAAGCAAGCCTACAACACAAATGTGATACGTTCCTGGCAATGTATATCAATTTACAAGTGGGCCATTGCATTTTAAAACAATGTGAGCTCCCTGATGGTCTTCAGAGGCTGTCCCATGGGGAACAATAGTCCAGCTGGGTGATAATGAAGACATGAATTAAACTGGGGCTAAGTCCTTCGGTTGCAAATACCTCTGGAACTGGCACATGAGCCAGAGTTGTGTAAAGGCCCATGTGGCTACTATGTTTATCATCTGCCCAATCAAAAGGAGCTTTGGATGGAGATTCAAGTTGAGGGCCTCCTACTTCTGGCCTTAACAGAAAGTGCTACAATGCATTAAGATAATACATAATTTTAATATAAAATTAAAATCTTAATATAGTAAAAACAATAGGGTTAGAGATTTCCCAAAATTCTGTTAGGGCATTTATAATTGTTATTATAACTAAAACCATTTTAACTAAAATTTGCAAGAAGCAATACCCAACCTTTCATATTTGGTGCAGGAGCAGCTTCAGTTTCCAAACAGGCTTTCAGAATTTAAAGAAATAATGGTATCCCCAAATCTCCCAAAATTTAAAGAGATAAATCAGGATAGTATCCAATCTCCCAGATCATTTGAAAAAATAAATCGGAGGAGGCAGAGAACCTGGTTGAATCTCAAGGGTATTTTGCTAAAGGAAAAATGTGTTTCAACCATTGATTTCTCACACATCTCCCTTGGTCTGAAAAAGATAGAGTAACTGCAACCAGATCAAATATAGCTTATTTCTGGGAAGTTTAAAGTTGCCCCTCATAGGAAATAAGAAATCTTTCTGGATGTGGCATTTGTTTTCTTCCTTTGGATCATGGATGTTTACAGCAGCCTGAATAGCACATTCACATCATCGTAGCTGTTAGCAGCTGTTTATATTTGTAACGTATACACAAGATTTCCCTAAGTTTGATTTTAGACTTTTGAAATTAAGGAAAATTGTGTGTTGCAGTAATTATATCTCTTTGTTCAGAGATGAATTTCAGTATGGAATTAAAAGCGGGGGGCGGGGGGGAGTAAAAGCTAGTAAATGCCCAAGATTTATACAGTAACCAACTTACTTTTAAAGAGAATTATCAGTAGGGAAGAGCAAGACGAGACAAATTTGTCTCCAATTCCTTAAATGTTGGTTTAAGTGGTTGTCCATAACAGGAAAGAAGAATCTTGCAGATTCTTGTGGATATGATGTTTCATTTGTTTGCTATTTTTATAAAGAAATTTCAAAGTTTGGGAGACTTATATTTAAAAGCTGGCAGTGAGCACTATGAGCTCAGCCTTTCCACTACATTAAAAAAAAGGTTAAGATTTAATTTTGGCCAGAGAACTGCTGCTTGAAAAAAAATCTTCCCTTTCCCAACCATATTGTGTAATAGCAGATACATGATTAAATAAGCTGCTAGGACAGCAGCTAAAAATACATCACATAAAGAGCAAGAAACATTACATGTTTAACTTCTTCCCCAATTACTTTGATTTACCTGCCTATTTAGTGAATGTAAAAACAGAAATAAAAGTGATACAACAATAGTATACATTATTTTTTAGAAAACAAACATTTATACTATACTGACCTTCCTTAATTAAGATAGTCCTCAACTTACAATCATTAATTTAGTGACCGTTCAAAGCAGGGATGCTACTCAGCCGGTTCTGACAGGTTCTGGAGAACTGGTAGCAGAAAGTTGGAGTAGTTCAGAGAACCAGGAAGGCCCCAGAGTGGGGTGGAAATGGAGATTTTACAATATCCTTCCCCTGGAGTAGAGTGGGAATGAAGATTTTGCAGTATCCTTCCCCTGCCACACCCACCAAGCCAAGCCATGCCCACCAATCCACTCCCACAGAACCAGTAGTAAAAAAAATTGAATTCCACCACTGGTTCAAAGTTATGACACTGAAAAAAGCGACTTGCGACTGTTGTAACATCCCCATGGTCATATGATCAAAATGTGGATGTTGGCAACTGGATTATATTTATGACACTTGAAGTGTTTTAGGATCATATGATCACCTTTTGTGACCTTCTGACAAGCAAAATCAATGGGGAAGCCAAATTCACTTAACAACTATGTTACTAACCTAACAACTGCAATGATTCACCTAACAGCCCTCTCTAAGCGGTTTACAGAGTCAGTATTTTGCCCCCAACAATCTGGGTCCTCATTTTACTGCCATTGGAAGGATGAAAGGCTGAGTCAACCTTGAGCCTGGTAAGATTCGATCTGCCAAACTGCTGGCAGCCGGTGATCAGCAGAAGTAGCCTGCAGTACTGCACTCTAATCACTGCGCCAACGCAGCACATAGGTAGCCTATCTGATGTTGGCATCAATATTAAGTTTTAGTTTGTTAATCCATAATCAGTCCCACTCTGCCCAGAGGCAGGGCAGAATTTTTAACATCTCTTCGAAATTTGTTGAATTGGAAGGCTAGTTGTAATAGCATCAGTTTTACTGTATATCCTGCTCTAAATCTCAGGTGACATTTCCCCATTGTTTCATGCAGATCCTAAACATTTATAGGAGTAATCTCCACAAATAAATAAAAGATAAAAGAATTCTTTTTTCCTGAATGTTAGGACACGTTGCCTCCCATAAAGATGCCAGTGTTAACCAGACATGTTAAGAAGCTTTTAGAATGAATAGGAATGTACTGTACTCATTTTGTCTAGTTCCTGTAAAAGCTATTTTACCAAAGTTCGTGTAACATCAAAACATTTCTGCTATTTTAAAGACTTACTGGTATTTAATATAGTATGGTATGTTTGCCATCTTGAGTTACACATGAAAAAAAAGGTGGAATAAAAACATTTAAAAAATAATCAAAACATTTCTGCTGTTCTAAAGACCTACTTAATACAGAGTTTAGAATCTGTAGAGAACCACAGAGATAACCTTAGAGAAATTATATGATGATTGTTAGTAGACATGAAGAAAAGAAGACAGTATAAGAAAGAAATATAAGATCATGCCACTTTGTTGTTAGGCCTTAAAATTTTTACAACCACAGTTGAGCCCAAAATTTCTGTTGCTAAGAGAGACAGTTTCTGAGTGAGTTTTGCCCTGTTTTACAATCTTTTTTGCCATCATTAAGTGAATCACTGCAGTTGTTAAGTTAGTAACATGGTTGTTAAGTGAATCTGGCTTCTCCCTTGACTTTGCTCGTCACAAGGTGACAAAATGTAATCACATGACCTGGGACCCTGTAACTGTCATAAATATGTGCCAGTGCCAAGCAATTGAATTTTGATCATGTCACCATGGGGATGCTTCAATGGTCATAAACGTAAAAAATGGTCCAAAGACATTTTTTTCAGTGCCATTGTAACTTTGGTGACTAAACAGTGGTTGTAAGTCAAGGCTACCTGTTTTATGGCTTATTTCTATAAAGTAGAATTCTGGAATTCTAATATCTCTATTATTTGACCTGGCCTATGTCAAAGGGCTGGTAGACTCCAACCAGATACCAATGGATAAGTCCCCAAGCAGGAAATTAATAGAACATTTGCACTATAAGCAATGACTTCTGCATCCAAATTCTGTCTGATTATCCTTAGTAACTTTGAAATAAGCCAGTTTATAATATATAAGAAGCTTTCATTTCACACATTATGGATAGTACAAAACTAAAGTATGTGCAATAAAAAAGGAAATTAATGACATTGAGCAAATAGTAGAAGGGGTTATCCATTATTGAGGTAAGAATTGGAGAGTAGGCCATTACATTGATTTATTTAAATCAGTACACATCATTTCCATGATGTCACTATATAAATTGGTGAAAACAACATTTGTGTAATGAAGTTGTGATGCAAACTGCAGTGGAAATATGCTCTGCTGCAGGAGAAATCTGTTGCATTGAGGCCTAGTAAAATTAGGTTTCACTGGTTAATTTTTACAAAACTGCCATCTCTTCAAGATGCTAATAAAGGATTCAGGTCTATCAAATAGCAGAAGAAGCTCCTGGATAAAATCATTTTGTTGACACACTGCCCTCAGCAAAGTTTTGAAAGTGGAGGAGGATGTTAGAAGAATTTTGAAATAATGTCCTTTCTAGTATTAAGGAGTTGGAGGATGCATTACAAACAATGAAGTTTAATTACTGTTTAAGTATCCTCTTGAATTCTCCCTACATATTTTATTTTGCTCTCTGCATCTTTAAGAAAGTTTAGGAATTACTTGGACACATACATAATAGCAGAAGCAATAGCAATAGCATTTAGACTTATATATCGCTTCATAGTGCTTTACAGCACTGTGTGTGTTTTACAAATGTCAGCATATTGCTCCCAACAATCTGAGTCCTCATTTTACTGACCTTTGGAAAGATGAAAGTCTGAGTCAACTTAAACTGGCATGGATTTAACTGCTGACAGTCGGCAGAATTAGCCTGCAATGCTGCATTCTAACCACTGTGCCACTACGGCTCTAGAAGCAGATAGCTTATTTTAAAAGTGAACCAATCTTTAGTTGAAATAGTTCAGTACCACAGTATGAGTATTGCATGAAGAAAGGCCCACATTCTGTCCTAATAGTTCAATTTATCAAGCTTAGGAGAAAATCATATTCATAATTGTATATAAAGCAAAGACAGCCCTTTTCTCTTTTTATGTAACAGATTTTTAAATAAATTTATTTAATTCCTAATGTTTGTTATCTGGGTATGCTATTTATCATCTTTATATTTTTTTGTGTAGTTTGATATATACTTCTTTAATTAATTAATTTTAATAAATCAAAGTTTCCCTTAATAGTGTAAATGCCTTTTTGGCCCACTGTCCCAATGATATTAAAATAAAATACTAAAATGAGTCATTTACAAAGCATCCCAACAGGATAGCAAGTACAGATAGTCCTCAACTTACAACAGTTGATTTAGTGACTGTTGGAAGTTACAATGGCACTGAAAAAAGTGTCTTATGTGTCTATGGCAAGGAAGGTCGTAAAATGGGGCAAAATTTACTTTACAAATGTCTCACTTAGGAACAGAAATGTTGGGCTTGATTGAGGTCGTAAATCAAGGACTATCTGTAATGAAATGTTACCTAAGAACAAGAAGTATTGTTTTCTGTTTTGTCTTAAGATAATTTTTACTAAAGATGCAAATGTATTTGCTTCTCCTGTATTGGGGACAAGAAGAATTGGGGGAGGGAGAGGGAATAAATATATTCATATATTATACTGAGCCATAATCATTCATAGTCCAACTTGGAAAAAATGCTTTCCTGCTCCTAAATGGGATCAGTGCTGCTTTATATAACTGTGTCCTGGATGTCCCTCTTGCTATTGGTTTTCACTTTCTAACCTTCCTGTTTATTTTGCCAGAAGGCGCCTGCCTCTTTTTAAAAACTAAGTGGTTCCCCTTGTTTTCTCTCAACAACTGTTATTTTTTTCTCCCATCCCATCTTATCATCACAAAATCTTATTTATTTGGCAAAAAGGAAAGACTGCAACATCCCTGAATAGATCTGCCTACAAGTCAGGGCTTAACCTTCTTTCATATCTCCCTAAATATCTTCTTCTCCTTCTCTGTCTGCAGTGGAAGCTGCTCTTTAGGACAAGTGCCCAATTGTTGCTTTGTCCCTTTTGTCTTGTTTTCTGACAAGATTCTGTGACCATTGTGTATGCATTTGCTTGAAAGGTGGAGGTCACCGTCCTTGTTGCACTGCTTTTGTCATCTGTGTAACATTACTACTTATTTTGTAAGGCATGGTAGAGCCTCCATGACACCATGTACCAAGACTTACATTCCGATTCTCTTGCTAAATATTGCAGATTGGTCAGAATGTGTGGTAACTTGTCCTTGTAGAGAATACATTAAAGGCCATTGATATGCCAAGTTTCTCTCCACAAGGATCCATCATTTATTCTTTTTGAACCTGAAAAGAAATTTCAGTAAGATAGCAGATGCTAAAAAGCTGTCCTGGAAGCAAGAGTTTTCTGCCTTAATTCTGTACGGCAAGGGAAACTAAACATATTATTGAAAATGACACCCCGTCTAAATTTTAACTTCATTTGCCTTGTGGTTTCTTTAGCTATAATTTCGTTAGCTATAATTGTCAAACTCTTGATTCTGCAGAAGTTTTCAGTAACAGGGAACTTGGCAGGAAATTTTGCTTCTTAGAAAAATCTCCTTTGGGAAATTGCATTTATTGTCAACACTGGAGTTTTTGTAGGAAAAAAAAATCATTTCAAAAAAGCTTTAAAAAATCAGACATACAATCTCTACCATTGCCATCTCTGTGCATTATTGAAATGCACAGTGGCACTGTACAGGTAACCCTCACTTAACAACAATAATTGCTACCAAATGATACAGTCATAAAACACAATGTTTTGCTTAGTGGTGGCAGCTCTGGCAAGTCTCAGGTTACCATCATTAAGCAGGGACCATGCATGTTGTAAAGAGAGGACCTCATGTTATTACATTTTCCAAATTTATATTGACTTCCCCATTGACTTTGCTTGTGAGAAGTCGAAAGGGAAGGACACAAATCTCGCAATCCCGTGACCATGGGATGGTGTAACAGTTGGTAAATCTGGGCCAATTGCTGAGCACCCAGATTGCAATCATGTGTCCACAGGGTTACTGTAACGAGTGGAATTTCAAGGACCGTTTTAACTACCACTCATTCAGCACCATCACAAATTTGAACAGTTGCTGAATGAGTGATCGGTTAAATTGCCACCTGTATTACTATCCCCTAAATTTCTTTTGATTTAATTACTAGAGATAATTAATGGCTCACAAACTGGTAGTTCACTTGAAAATAAATGAGTTAAAAATGTGATTCATAAAAATTTTACGTTCAGAGACATATGAAGTAACTTGCCTACTAGGGCTGTGTAAAGCCTTTGAAAGAGGTCCATCATTATTAAGAGAGCATAAATAAAGCCCTTTTGAATTATGAAAGCAGCCCCCTTCATGAATTACTGCCTTGTCGTGGCGAAGGGGTTTGTGTAGCTCAATGAAGCTATGAGCTATGACATACAGGGACACCCAAGACGGACAGGTCATAGCAGAGAGTTCTGACAAAACGTGATCCATTGGAGAACGAAATGGCAACCCACTTCAGTATCTTTGCTATGAAATCTCCATGGACAGTACCAAAAGGAAAAAAAGATATGACGCCGGAAGATGAGCCCCTCAAGTTGGAAGGTGTCCAGTATGCTACTGGGGAAGAGCAGGACGCTAGTACTAGAAGTGCCAGAAAGAGTGAAGTGACTGGGCCAAAGTCGAAAGGACGCTCAGCTGTGGATGCATCTGGTGGTGAAAGGAAAGTCGGATGCTGTAAAGATTTTTTCTCCATAGGAACCTGGAATCTAAGATCCATGAATCAAGGCAAGCTGGGCGTGGTCAAACAAGAGATGACAAGACTGAACGTTAACATTTTAGGAATCAGCAAACTAAAATGGACAGGAATGGGTGAATTTAATTCAGATGGCCATCACGTATACTGCTGTGGGCAAGAATCCCTCAAAAGAAATGGAGTAGCCTTCATAATAAAAGAGTAGGAAAAGCAATACTGGGATACAATCCCCAAAATGACAGAATGATCTTAGTTTGAATCCAAGGCAAACCATTCAATATCACAGTAATCCAAGTCTATGCCCCAACCACTGGTGCTGAAGAAGATGAAATTGACCAGTTCTATGAAGCCCTACATCACCTTATAGAATTAACACCAAAAAATGATGTCCTTATCATCATGGGATATTGGAATGCTAAAGTAGGAAGCCAAAAAATAACCGGAATATTAGGCAAGTTTTGGCCTTGGAGTACAAAATGAAGCAGGGCACAGGCTGATAGAATTCTGTCAAGATAATGCGATGGTCATAGCAAACACTCTTTTCCAACAATCCAAGAGGCGACTCTACACATGGACATCACCAGACCGGGTGATGGGGTGGGTTCTAATTTTTTTTACTACCGGTTCTGTGGGCGTGGCTTATTTTGTGGGCATGGCTTGGAGGTCATGTGACTGGGTGGGCGTGGCTAGCTGGTCATGTGACCGGATGGCCGTGGCTATGTGTATAGGGACTACTCAGAGGGCTGAAAAACGTCATTTCTGACAGTTCCTCGCACTTTTGACTGGTTCTCACGCTTATGACCATCCTCACATTTATGCCTGTGCACCATTCTTAACAACCATGTCACTCATTTCACAACTGCATCTCTTCACCATGGTGACAAGATAGGACAAAAAACGTAAAATGTGAGGACAATCGTAAGTTCGAGGACTGGTCAAAAGTGCGAGGACTAGTCAAAAATAACTTTTTCAGCCCTCTGAGTAGTCCATATTTATTTATTTATTTATTATTTGGACTTATATGCTGCCCTATCTCCAAAAGGACTCGGGGTGGCTCACAACAATAAAACATATACAGTCCAATCCTTCCTTTAAAAATACCCAATAAAACTATAAAAACCATTAAAATCCCCTCTAAAACCCCTTTCAGTCCAAGCCAGCCAGGCGAAATAACCATGTTTTAAAGCCACGGCGGAAAGAGCAAAGGTCAGGGGTCACCAGAGCCCCAGGGGGAGCTGATTCCACAGGTAGGTGCGCCCACAGAGAAGGCCCGCTCCCTATGGGTTGCTAGGCGACATTGTCTGGCTGACGGCACTCCAAGGAGGCCCTCCCTGTGGGAATGCACCGGGCGATGGGGAGCTGTTGCTGGCTGCAGATGGTCCACCAAATATCCCGGGCCTAAGCCATATACACAAAAGTACTACCCAAAGGGCTGAAAAAAGTGATTTCTGACAGATCCTCACACTTTTGACCGGTCTTTGCACTTATGACTGGTCATCATTTATGCCCATTGTAGCATTCTTAACAACCATGTCACTCATTTCACAACTGCTTCTCTTCACCATGGTGACAAGATAGGGCGAAAAACGTAAAATGTGAGAACAGTCGTAAGTTTGAGGACTGGTCAAAAACAACCCTTCCCCTTTAAGAAAGTCAAGCAAAAAAATAACCTCCGGAACCAGAAGTGACAGTAAGTCTAAGCATACTGCCGGAGAGGCAGTTTCTGTAATAAAGATTAGGCTAGGAAACAACACCAAATGTTGTAATTAATCCTTACAGGATTAATTATAAAGTGGAAAAAAACAAAAGATTTCTTTTAACAACCAGTTCTCCGAACTGCTTAACTGCTTAACTATTTAACTACTTAACAACCAGTTCTACCGAAGTAGAATCCCACCACTGGGTCTACCCATTTATTTTTGTAGGCACCGGTCTACTCATTTGTTTTCTTTTAACACTGATCAGCTGTGGGGCGGCCCTTTGAAGCCCCACGGCAAGAGTTTAAACAGTTTTCTTCCTTCTAGCCATCAGCTGGGACTCAGGAGGCAGCAATAGATTGGGGGTGGGGCCAAATAAAAGGTAAGAATAACTCGGGGAGGGCGGGGGAGCAGAACCGGTTCGGTAACATCATATCGTCACCGCTACCGGCTCGGCCGAACCGGGAGGAACCCACCACTGCACCATACAGTCAACACAGAAATCAGATTGACTATGTACTCTGCAGCCAAAGATGGAGAAACTCTATACAGTCAGTAAAAACAAGACCAAGAGCTGACTCTGGCTCAGATCATGAGCTTCTCGTTGCAAAATTTATACTTAAATTGAAGAAAGTAGGGAAAAGCACTAGGCCACTCAGGTATGAACTAAATCATATCCCTGATGAATATATAGTAGAGGTGACAAATAGAATTATGGAATTAGATCTGATAGACAGAGTGCCTGAAGAACTATGGACGGAAGTTCGCAACATTGTACAAGAGGTAGCAACTAAAACCATCCCAAAGAAAAAGAAAGGCAAGAAAGCAAAATGTTTGTCTGAGAAAGCTTTGCAAATAGCTAAGGAAAGAAGAGAAGCGAAAGGCAAGGGAGAAAGAGAAAGATAGACCCAGTTGAATGCAAAATTCCAGAGAATAACTAGAAGAGATAAGAATGCATTCTTAAATGAACAGTGCAAAGAAATAGAAGAAAACAATAGAATTGGGAGGACCGGAGATCTCTTCAAGAAAATTGGAGAGATAAAGAGAATATTTCATGCAAAGTTGGGCATGATAAAGGACCAAAATGGCAGAGACCTAACAGAGGCAGAAGAGATTAAGAAGAGGTGGCAAAATTACACAGAAGAACTATACAAGAACAAGCTTAACATCCCTGATAATCACAGTGGGGTGGTCACTGAGCTCGAGACAGACATCCTAGAATGTGAAGTCAAATGGGCCTTAGGAAATCTGAGCAACAACAAAGGTAGTGGAGGAGACAGTATTTCAGCTGAGCTATTCAAAATCTTAAAAGACGATGCAGTAAAAGTGCTACACTCAATTTGCCAGCAGATTTGGAAAACTCAACAGTGGCCACAGGATTGGAAAAGATCAGTTTACATTCCAATTCCAAAGAAAGGCAATGCCAAAGAATATTCAAACTATCGCACCATTGCACTCATTTCACATGCTAGTAAGGTTATGCTTAAAATCCTACAAGCTAGGCTTTAGCAGTATGTGGATCGAGAACTACCAGAAGTACAGGCAGGATTTCAATGAGGCAGAGGAACTAGAGATCAAATTGCCAACATACGCTGGATCATAGAGAAAGCTAGGGAGTTCCAGAAAAACATCTACTTTTGCTTCATTGACTATGCTAAAACCTTTGATTGTGTGGATCACAAAAAATTGTGGCAAGTTCTTAAAGAGATGGGAGTACCAGACCATCTTATTTGTCTCTTGAGAAATCTATATGCGGGTCAAGAAGTAACAGTGAGAACTGGACATGGAACCACTGATTGGTTCAAAATTGGGAAAGGAGTCCGGCAAGGCTGTATACTGTCGCCCTGCCTATTTAACTTATATGCAGAGCACAGAATCAGAAAGGCGGGGCTCGATGAATCAAAATTAAGATTGCCGGGAGAAATATCAACAACCTCAGATATGCAGATGGTACCACTCTAATGGCAGAAAGCGAAGAGGAACTAAAGAGCCTCTTGATGCGGGTGAAGAAGGAGGGTGCAAAAGTTGGCTTTAAACTCAACATTAAGAAAACTAAGATCATGGCATCCAGCCTTCTCAATTCCTGGCAAATAGATGGGGAAGAAATGGAGGTAGTGACAGATTTTATTTTCCTGGGCTCCAAGATCACCGTGGATGGGGACTGTAGCCAAGAAATTAAAAGACGCTTGCTCCTGGGGAAGAAAGCTATAGGAAATCTAGACAGCATACTAAAAAGCAGAGACATCAACCTGCCAACAAAAGTGTGTATAGTCAAGGCTATGGTTTTCCCATTTGCAATGTATGACTGTGAAAGTTGGGCCATAAGAAAGGCTGAGCCCCAAAGAATTGAGGCCTTTGAACTATAATGCTGGAGAAGACTCCTGCGAGTCCCTTGGACTGCAAGGCAAATAAACAAGTCAGTCCAAGAGGAGATCAACCCTGACTGTTCTTTAGAAGGCCAGATCCTGAAGATGAAACTCAAATATTTTGGCCACCTAATGAGAAGGAAAGACTCACTGGAGAAGAACCTAATGCTGGGAAAGATTTGAGGGCAAAAGAAGAAAGGGATGACAGAGAACGAGGTGGCTGGATGGAGTCACTGAAGCAGTAGGTGTGAGTTTAAATGGATTCCAGAAGATGATAGAGGAACGGCCTGGAGGAACGTTGTCCATGGGGTCACGATGGGTCGGACACGACTTCGCAACTAACAACAACAACAACAATAATTTGCTTCAATAATATGTAGTATCATTGCTTTGAACCAATGAAAATATTGATAAGCGATTTGTTTATGTTTTCTTTTGTAATACTAATTGGTTTCATTTCCTTTCCTGATTTAGATTTGAAGAAAACTCTTGCGGTCTTACTGGATAATATATTGCAGCGTATTGGGAAGCTTGAGTCTAAGGTTGAGAACCTTGCAATCAATGGCACAGGTGCAAATTCCACAAATAGTACCACCACTGCAATTCCTAGTTCGGGGACAGCTGAAAAGCTGAATGTTGCAGGTAGGTCTGAAAACTCTTTGTTTCTGCCCTTTAATTTTGAACTATATAGCATAATATAAAATAATCTAAAAAATATATTTTATTATTATTATTTTAAAGATAAGGGAGGAGGGGAGAGGAGGCCAACTAAGGATAGCTCTTTAATTTACAACCATTTGGTAACTATTAAAAATTACAATAAGAAGGAAGGGAGTTGTGACCTGTGACCAAAGTTAAAGCTGTTGCAGCACCTCACAGTCACATAATAAAAATTTGGATTTTTGGTAACAGGAATCTGATGCCAACCAGATCAGCCTTCTCCGTGATGATCAAGTCAGCAAATAAGGCAAGACTTACTAAGATTGACCAGGCATTTAAAAGCAATAGCTCAAAACCTGGGGCACTATTGTTCTGCTGACCAGGTAAATAGGTTGAGCCAAGGGGACCAGAACATGAAACAGGTTAAAACATTGGGATTGCGTTCCCTTTGAGTGGCTCTTCCCGTCTCCCAACCATTATATCTCCCCATATCCAACACTGCTGAGATACAGTACCCCACCCTATTCATCCCTCCAGTTTCTTCATCCCCCGTCCTCGACCTCTCCTCTCAAGCTAAAATGCATCCCCACTCCAAACAATATACATTACAGATAGTAGAAAACCTGACAGGTGCTATAACAACAGCTCTCAGCATCTCCAAGTCACCATATGTGTAGCCTCCCTAAACATATCTTCACCTAACAGGAATGCCCCATACTAATTAATCAGTGGAACAAATTAATCAGAACAATTAATCAGTGGAACGGCTTGCCTTCAGAAGTTATCGGTGCTCCGAAACTGGAGGTTTTTAAGAAGAGATTGGGCAACCATTTGTCTGAAATACTATAGGGCAGTGATGGCTAACCTTTTCTGGACCGAGTAACCAAAGCGTGCGTGCGCCTGAACCCCCAAAATGCAATGCATGTGTGGCCCTATGCAGGTGCGCGCACCCTGCATGCACCTCTGTGCATGCACATGTGGGCCCCCACACATACCCCTCCCCCTGCATATGCACGCATGCCCCCACACATACCCCGCCCCCATGCATGTGTATGAGGCCCCTTTGCGCATCCCACGCCCCCGCACATGCGGCTCTCCACACATGTCCCCCCCACATGCGCGGCAGAGACCCAAAGATCAGCTGGCCAGTGGGAGGTGCGTACACACTCATGATGGAGCTGAACTGGGGCGACGGCTCGCGCACCATCAGAGAGGGCGCTGCGTGCCACCTCTGGCACGCATGCCATAGGTTCACCATCACGGCTATAGGATCTTCTGCTTGAGCAGGGAGTTGGACTAGAAGACTTCCAAGGCCCTTCCAACTCTATTACTCTGTTAATTGCTTTCACCCATGCTGCAGGGAGTCACTTTACCAGTCTTACCCTTGGTTGAATTGAATTGAATTGAATTGAATTGAATTGAATTGAATTGAATTTATTAAACTTCTATACCGCCCTTTTCTCAAAGGACTCAGGGCAGTGTACAGCCATATTAAAACACATATAAACTCACAAAATTTAAAAACAATTTAAAACCAATATATAAAATTTGGCCCACAAGGTTAAAAGCTAACAAACACCCAATTTAAAATTCATATTAAGCCAGCCCGGCCTGTTGGAACAAAAGAATCTTAAGGGTGCGACGAAAGGTACGCAGGTTAGGGATCATACGAACCTCTAGGGGCAACTCATTCCAGAGGGCAGGTGCCCCACAGAGAAGGCTCTCCCCCTGGGTGTCGCCAATCGACATTGTTTGGCTGACAGCACCCTGAGGAGTCCCTCTCTGTGGGAGCGTATTGGCCGGTGGGAGGCTATCGGTGGCAGAAGGCGATCTCGTATATTGGGTTCTCACCCAAAGAAGAGTATCTGAGTCAGGGTGGATTTGATTTAAATCGAGTTGATTTAAATCATGATTTAAATCACTAGTAAAAAGGCTTCATTTAAATCAACTCGATTTAAATCATAATTTTTAAAGAGCAACTGTCATCTCTGCTACTCCTTTGACCCACTGTTGACTCACCGATAGTCCCAGTGTTGCAGAATATACAGCCTCATGCTACATAACTAAGCTCCATTTCATGCTGAATAAACTAAATTATTTAAATAGAAAACTATCTTACGATAGATTTTTACCCCAAAAGTTTTTTATTAAAATAAATTCAATTTAAATCAAAAAAATCCGATTTTTTTTATTTTTTTAAAAAAATCATTGATTTTATCCACCCTGATCTGAGTACATTCACCTCACTCTCATCCCACAGTCCCAAGATCTCCAGAGAAACCTCTTCATAGTATAAAAACATGTTATTTAAAACAAAATAGTCCAGGATCGGCTTCACACATAGCTGAGAAGATGAAGTGGCCATGCAAAGTCTTCAGCAGCTGAGGAAACCAAACACATTTCCTAAAATACCGCTGCTGCAACCACTGACCATCCACCATGTGGTGCAAATTAACGTAGACACTGTCTCCATCATTTCCAAGAGTCCACTGCTTCCATTGTCTAAAGTATAGACCGAAAGTCCAGCCAGCAACCTACCATCCTCCACACCAATACCATGTTTCCCCGAAAATAAGACCCTGTCAATTTTTTTGAACCCTGAAAGAAGTGCTTGGCCTTATTGCCATGCGCTCAAAAGCCTGCTTGGGTTTATTATCAGGGGATGTCTTATTTTCGGGGAAACAGGGTAGATCTCTTAATAGAGAACAGGAGACCTTAATTTCTTTTCTGCCTCCATTATTGAGGGGTTCTTGGTGCTCCCTGAGCTTGCTTGTTCTTTTGCAGATGTTTCATTACCCAACTAGGTAACATCAATGCTAGTAAGGAGTGGGGTTTGCTGTAGGTTTATATTTTAGTAGCTTACCCTGTCAGTGTTGGTGAGGGTGGTCTTAGAGATTCTTTGGTTGGGCTGTTTACTGTTGGCTTCTTTGGTAGTTTCGTGATTGAAATATTGATTACTTGATTGCTGGTCTCATGTTCATCTTGGAGCTAATCTATGCTGATCTGGGTGCTGATTACTGGTGGAGAGGTGCTTAGATCTTTTTGTTCCATTTTTAGCTAGTTGGTAGTCTGTTTTACATAGACTATAGATGTTGTCAATGTCTATGTGTCTATTGATGGCTGATTTGTCAGAATGCTAGGCTTCTAGAAATTCACTGGCGTTGTTTGGACTTGGTTTGGACTCTAGGATGGTCACATTTTCCCATCCATTTTAAACTATGGTTAAATCTGCCTATGTGTTGCACTTATCTTTACCATCTTGGATATTGGTAAATATATGAAAATGAATCCTGGACTAAATGTTTTCTTCTTAAAATGAAACATTCAATCAATCAGAATAGAGTTGGAAGGAACCTTGGAGGTCTTCTACTCCAACTCCCTGCTCAAGCAGGAGACCCTATACCATTTCAGACATAATGAAACATTAAGAGGAAATACCTCATATCCATATTTCACAACAACAAAATGTTGTAAAACTCTCGTTTAAATAATAGTTTTAAGTTAAAGGATATGCTTGCTTGCTTCATCTTATGTTTGGATGGCCAACCCTAACGCAGTACAGTTATACACAAATTGTAAGCCGTTTTATAAGCAAACTATGAGCAATTTTTATCTTCAGGTTTGGAATTAAGCCAATGTAAAGATTTTTTTTAAAAAAATTCATTTACCTGCAAATTTGTAGTCTATTACTTCTTGGGCTTAAATTCAGAACATATGTTTTATAAGCATTTGCTTCTGAGAGACTTTTGGAAATCAAATATTTATCTTTGGTTTAAAGGCATAACAATGCCTTAAGTAAAGATTTGCAGTGCTTGTTTGAAGTTGAATTTTCAACTAAAATATTACAAGCTTTTTTATTGTACATTCTGAAATACAAACATTTGTTTTCTTTTTTGATGTTGTTCGATAGTCTATCTATCCTGTGTTAAGTGGCAGATGCTCCTTTTAGGCAGTAGTTGCTTAAAACTTCTCAAGCTAAAAGATGAAACTATATTATGAAATGCCTTCCAATGTAATGTGAACCTGGCAGCTGTGTGGTATTGCTTAAAAAAGTAATAAGGGCATAATGAATGAGTAACATTTTCTGTTTTGCATTGTATTCCCTCAGGGCTATCTGTTCCTAGCTACATCCTGACAGCTGTTACAGCTGTATGATTATTTAATTTATAGCCTGTCTTTCATGTAGGATATTAATGTAGTGGGGAAATAGGTTTTATTCCCACCAAAGTGGTACCTATTTATCTACTTGCATTTGCATGCTTTTGAACTGCTAGGTGAGAAGAAGCTGGGGCAAGTAACCGGAGCTCAACCCATTGCACAGCACTCGGGTCTTGAACCCCAGCCGTCAGTTTTCCAGCTGACAAGCTCAGGGTCTTTAACCACTGAGCCAACACACCTCCTGGGACCAAATCATAAATCCAATGAATAAGAAGCTCTGCTGGTGGACAGGGCTATTTTCTGCACAGTATGTGACATCATAATGGAACAGGCTAAAGAATACTAATTTAAAAAATTCAGGAAAGAAGGAAAAAAGACATGGAACTTTGAATCCTAGAGTGACTTTAATGGGAATTTATTTTGTTTTGTGATGTGGAGGCAAATTGAGACAGAAAAGAGGAAAGTAGCCTATTTATCTTTTCTGCTTTGGCAGGGTTTATCCACACCTCTATTACTGCAGCAGAAAGGAGTAGAGTTGTTCATTCTAGGAGTTTTTGAAGATTTGCAATACACAGATATGAATTGACATTTGTGATTTCCCTCTCCCTGGTGTTTTTTTCAAGGTTATTTTCTTGAAAGTTTAGAAATGGTATAAGTCAGTTCAAAGAGAATCTTGATAATTTATCAACTAGTGATAGAAGTGGATGGATGGTCAGAGAGGCAGCATAGGAAATGGGGAAAAGGAAAATCTATTGTTCCTCCCAGCTTGTGGCAGAGAACCAGTTTGGAAGAAAGAGGGAGAAACTCTAAAAGGAGTAATTGTTTTAAAAATGACGAATGAAAACAGTGTTAATTGCATTGCAGGATATTGATTTTAGAGTTTTTTTCTTTAAAAACATAGTTCTTTCTTCTATTTTACAAAGTATAATTGTTATGGCCTCTGTCCTATTTACTGTACCATATCTCAACAATCTTGCCCCCCCCCCTTGGTTTCTTTATTTTTGTTTGTTTTTTATTTGTCAATCAGTCTGCTCACTTTTTTTCTGGTTGCCACAAAGGAGCATGTTTTGATTCTGTTTTGTGCTGCATTCTGCAACTGGGTACTGTTGAAATTCATGTTTAATTAAGAGAGAAATGATGCCTAATTTTTCTTCATAAATAAAATTGCTGTGCTGTAAGGTGTGGTACGTTTCACATTCTTAAAATGATGATATTAAGTGTGGTGTTTTTAATGAATTTTTCTGACCTTCTATTAGAACTATGCAGCCGTCTGGGAGAGAATTATTTGGAAGCCTGAAGTTGGGGTCAGCACACAACCCAATTTATCACTATGTTTGAT
Organism: Arizona elegans; assembly: GCA_022577455.1. Classification (NCBI taxonomy): domain Eukaryota; kingdom Metazoa; phylum Chordata; class Lepidosauria; order Squamata; family Colubridae; genus Arizona; species Arizona elegans. The sequence continues at coordinate 112,853,332 of JAKOOJ010000001.1, forward strand.
GAGATTCTGTGTGAATCTTGGAGTCATATATTTCTAAAGGCACTCGGATATTTAGACTTTTAAAATGTTTAAATAAAGATTTAATGTTCTTATGTAGCTTTGTGTAAGATTAAGATTAAATTCCTTGGATATATATTCCACCTTTCCTCTAAGAATGCCATATAGAACACATCGCACTCCAACAATTTTTCCACAATTTATTGTGGGACAGGTTCGGCTAAGAATTAATGACAAGCTTAACTCAAACTCACCCACCTCTTTAACACTTGCATCACAGCATAGACATACTAGCAGGAAAGGAAGTGTCACAGTCCCAGTTGCTGATTTTGATCTTGCAGATTGTGGGATCAAGATCTGAATAGAATAGCCTAAGCAATCTCTGGTTCTGATATGTCATGCTCCATGTGAGTTCAATTTGTAAGGTTTTCTGAAAATACCTTTTTTTTCTTTTTTTTCCTGAGATGAACACATCATTTCAAACTATGCATCTTGGGAGGATGGAGGGGAAAATTGATCATTGTGACATATTTAACTTATTAAGGAAGCTAAGAAGGTGGGATGTAGTAGAAGAATTAAGCCTGTCTCTGTCAAGATACGTGAAAAATAATCATTACTTTGTTGAATTGCCAGTTGCTTTGTTGATTTTTTCTGCATATTGCCTTGTGATCTTTAAACTGTACAGAAATAGTTGTGTGTGGAGTGAAAAAAAGAGATATTTCTGTCCTTCTAAAAAAAACCCCTTGGTGATAATTATAAAGAGACTTTACACTTACTTTCTTCCATGACAGAAAAATGAGTCTTCTATAGACTTCTCTTTGAATTATTTACAGATCATCTACTGACAGACAGGCATAAAGTTCAGCCAAATTAGTAACTGTATATAGGTTTCCTGTGTTTTCTAAAATGTCAGCTGTCCAGATTAAGTTAATTAGGCACAGGTTTAAAGGGGTTGTCTTAATTACTGTGATAGTCTTGGCAGTTATCATGGCTAGTACCAAGGTCTGCCTTCTCTTCTTCTATCCCTGTAGTTCCAAGGTCTTTGTTCTCATAGACTTCTCCCTTTAGTATCCATAAATTTGTCTTCCATAACCTGCATATCTGGGACGTGGCTAAGATGCTGAGCTTCTCGATCAGATGGTCGGCAGTTCAGTGGTTTGAATCCCTAGTGCCGTGTAACGGGGTGAGCTCCTGTTACTTGTCCCAGCTTTTGCCAACCTACCAGTTTGAAAGCAAGTAAAAAATGCAAGTAGAAAAATAGGGACCACCTTTGGTGGGAAGGTAACAGCGTTCTGTGTACTGTTGGCGTTTGGTCATGCCAGCCACATGACCACGTAGACGTCTTTGGACAGCGCTGGCTCTTCAGCTTTGAAACGGAAATGAGCACCGCCCCCTAGAGTCGGGAACGACTAGCACATATATGTGAGGGGAACCTTTACCTTTACCTAACCTGCATATCAGATAGATTGATGTAGCAATTGCCAAAAATACTAAAGTACTATGATACTGCCTAGAAATTTGGAAGCTGCAGTGCAATCATATCTGGGTATACCAGTTTGGACTGTTGTCAATCCCCTCATAACTCTTCCATTATGAAGTAATCCATTTGTATTAGCAATGTGAGCTTTTTCGTATCTATGCAGTAAATAAGTTACATTTGCACTTAACATACAAGCATGTTACCTTCTTGATTTTATTTATTCTGCTTTTATATTACTACATTCACTGAGCACTCGCGGTGGTTTAATACCATATAGTAAAAAAAAATCACATAACCATCAAATAAAAGCCAGTGTATGATTAAAAATGTGCATTGGACATAATCAACAACAGTTATTTTAACTGTTAAAATCTCTTTTGAAGAGTTCTGTTTTCACAGTTCCAGAATATTTGGAGATAGGTTGCTATATGGCTTTCTATGGAAAGGTTGTTCCAAAGCGTTGGAGCCATAACTGGGAAACATTTTGCTTCAGTCTTTCAAAATTTCCTGCAAAGGGAGCTCTTGATGTCCAGAACAGGTGGCCAGATACTATTAAAGAAAATAATCCTGCAGATATCTGGGTACTAAGCCATATAAGGCTTTATTGACCAAAAGCCAATTCAGGTAGTTCTCGATTTACAACAGTTCATTTTTGATTGAAGTTACAGTGGTGCTGAAAAAAAGTGGCTTACGGCCATTTTTCATACTTTTACAACTATTGCAGCATCTCGGTAGACACGTGATCAAAATTCAGATGACAGTTGCAGTGTCCCTGGATCATATAATCACCTTTTGCAACCTTCTGACCAGCAAAGTCAATGGGGAAGCCAGGTTCACTTAACAACCTTGTTACTAAATTAATAACTGCAGTGGTTCATTTAACAATTGTGGCAAGAAAGGTCGTAAAATGACCTATTGTAACTTACTTAACAAATATTTCAATTAGCAACAGAAATTTTGGGCTCAGTTGTGGTGGTAAGTCAAGGACTACTTATACTTTGAATCATATTGTGATAAAAGTGCCCCAATGCATTGAAATAAGAGTTCTCACAGAGCTGACTGCTGCATTTTGCACCTTCTTCCAAATAACTCTACAAAGTCAGTAATGAGACATTGCAGTACTATCAGAAGTAGCCAGGGCATCTCCTCCAGGAATGGATGCAGCAGATAACAGTGGTATGGCTTCCACCTTCCTATCTGGCAATAAACATGAATTTTGGAGGCCTGCCAAGATCTGGACTTACTCCATCAGGAAGTCTTCAGTTTCTGGATTGTCATCTTGTTCCTGTTGCAAGTTCAAGATAGAAACACCAAGAAGATACATGTACATAAATTCCAATTAAAGAATGTTTTATTATAAAAATAAGCTTTTTTATTAAACAGAAACATGACTTAACACTTTTTACTTCCACGGCTATCCTCTTATCATCTTCCTAACCCATGGCATTTTTACATAAAGCCTAGAATGTTTGATATATTTAAGGGAAATCGGGAGCTTGAAAAGGCGATTCCAAATGTTTGGGTTGACATTCCCATACTAAGAGAGTTTTCATACTTCAGTAACTGTCAACAGAGCTACTATTAATAGAGCAAGCCAAAATTAGATATTACAGGCTACAGAGAAAAAGTTCTGCTGGAAAAAAATCTATTTTAAGAATAGAATTGGATATAGAGAGTTATTGCTTCTTTACCATGGTTATTGCTACACAAGGATTGAAATAGTCTTACCTTCTTTAGTTATTATTTGCATCACATTTTATGTCTGAGTTCAGATCACCTACTACCTACTGGTAGTTCCTGGTGTTCCACTCCATTATATGATTTATCAAGCATTCCTGCTAAGCAGAAAGATACATGGCTATAAGCTAATTACGCCTACTCCGAACTCATTTCCATATTATGCAAATTAACAGAATCCATATGATACAGATTGAGCTTTGTCATGTGTAACAAACATGTCAGCTAAAAACTCGCCTAAAGCTCTTGAGGGCCCATCAGATTGTATCAATGTCCAGTAATAAATCATTATAATAGATTTTTTTTCTTATTGTTAGGCTAGGGGGAAAAAAGAACTGTTTATCCAAATGAACTAAATAAAATAAAATGGTCTGACTGTGGCAGTGGGGTCAACTTCCCATTACTTCACTGTAAAATTTCTGCCCAGTCAATACCAATACAAGAGTATGGCACAAAGTATATCTTGGTTTACTGTCTTGTTTGTTATCATAGCAACCTTGAATTCCTGAATTATTCTGGTTAAAGTTGTCATAATTTGAAAGTTGCTATCAAAAATTTTTAGCCTGGGAATCTTCAACATGTCCAACAGGTTGCCAAAATTTTGGAATCCCATCTGAGTTGAATAACAAAATGAGAGAAGGTTTTGGATCCTACAGTTCTCATTAATATCCATTTCTGTCTGTTTTTACACATGTAATAAAATGTTTTAAATGCATGTATTTGTTGGAAACCCCATTTTAATTTTAACAGGTTTTGAGCCTTTATCTACTTTTCTTACTAAAATTGTCATTCAAACCTTTGACTTCCATCAGCCAATTGAATGATAGCTGTACTTTAGTTTAACGAATAGGTTAATTGCATTTCTGGTTAAAAAGTTAGTTGTGCTTAATTATAAATGATGAACAGTTATTTCCATTAATTCTTAATAACCTCTCATGTCTGAGCACATTTGATGCACATTCCATTTATTATTTTCTGGTTTTATGGCCCTTTTCCAATTTCCCAGCAGAGAGATGAGGAAGAAGACAGCACTGCATTTTTAGAACTCCATTAGTACCTCGGCGATGATTCATCCTCACAGTCATTTGAGGTGGAAAAAACACTAATCTGTTCTCAGGTGTTTAATATTACGTATTACATTGTGTTAATTTTTCTTCTTCAGATCTCATTAATGGAGCCCAGGAACAGTGTGAATTGCCTCCTATGGATGGTTTTCCTCACTGTGAGGGCAAAATAAAAGTAAGCTTCATCTGTTGCACCATTTATTTGTCCGAATGTATTCATTCTCCAACAGAAAATGTTTTAATGCTCCCATTTCAACTGACAATTTGTTAATTGATCAAAAGACCAGGGGTGGCGGAAAACCCACAATTTTCTCTTAGCATGTGACATATGTGAGTATGATAACTGAAGCAAAGTGTCTAATGATTCATAAGGGTCAAGTAATTGATAAGGTATTGATCCAGATGCCAAAAATAATGTATAAACTTCTTTATGAAGAAGTTGAGTATTAAAATGTTGCGGATTGCAGTTATATTTGAAGGACAAGGATAAAAAGAACCCTTCTGTGAGGAGATGGGCATCTAAGAATCTTGATATAAATATATAAATAAATAAAAATATTAGAAGTTTTCAGTCTCATTTACTGAGACAAACCTGGTTGGATGAACTCCATATAAACAATGTAAACTTCCTGCCACCTATGTGGGTAAATGATTATACTCACAGTGTTGAACTTTATATTTATGGGAAAGTTTCTTTGACCAGCATTTTCCTATAAATGATAGCAATGATCTCTTCCTGATAACTGAAGTTTGCCTCGACCTTGTTGATTTAAAATGCTATTACAGCAGCTTCCTGATAATTAATTGTGTACTTAATATTGCAGTCTAGGTTCATAAGAACCCAAACCTGTTGACTGAAGGCATATGCATTATTATTATTATTATTATTATTATTGCTTTCCTTTCTAGTGGATGAAAGATATGTGGAGATCTGATCCTTGTTATGCAAGTTACGGTGTTGATGGGTCCACGTGCTCATTCTTTATTTACCTCAGTGAGGTCAGTAAATTTTCATTTCAACTAATACATTAAGGTTTAGTGAAGTTTTATCTGAATGCATCTGATAAACAGGTTGTAGTATGTAAAAACCTGGACTACAAACATTTGCCAGTCTTTAGAGTAAAAAAGAGTTTGTATTGCTTATGCTGCAAGAGATTACTATAGATATTCCTATGAAAAATGACTCTAAGCTTTATCAATCTAATAGCATGAAAATAGTAGTTTTCATTTTGCCATGTAAATTTCTTTCCCTGAGGAAAATGGTATATTCTTCTTTTCAACTAATTATAGGTTGTCAATATTTGCATTCCTATAAACAGTGTTTTCTGCCAGACAGAGCTCTGCCATTCTCTGAGGAAATACTTTGCTTTAATGATGGCTGGCCTTGGGTTTTTTACATGTGACCCCTTTTAGAGCATCATAAAGCAGCCACTATCCATTGCCTAGAGTTGTCTTAACCAGTTGAAAATGCCAAATAGAATGCAAGTAGTTCTTTTTTTTTTTAATTTGACTTATATGCCGCCCTTCTCCGGAGACTCAGGGCGGCTTACAATGTGCTAAGCAATAGCCTTCATTCTTTTGTATATTTATACAAAGTAAGCTTATTGCCCCCACAACTGGGTCCTCAATTTACCTACCTTAGAAAGGATGGAAGGCTGAGTCAACCTTGAGCCTTGGCGAGATTCGAACCTGCAGTAATTGCAGGCAGTTCTTGATTTATGACCAGTCATTTACTGACCATTCAGTTACAACAGACCTCTCCGGGGATACTTAGAACCTAGTTCCAACCAGCGGACAGGGGAACAATCATATGACTGCATTTTGGGCGCTCAGCATCCAGCTGCCAAACCAAAAACAACACAAGGAATTACTTCAGTTTCTTTACTGATGCAGGGTCCATTACTGCCCTAAATTGAGGACTATATAAGCAAACTTTCCCTGGTCAATGGCTGCTTTTGTTGTTGCTAGTTGTCTTCTGAAATATGCTCAACTACGGTGCCAGAGTCAATACAGTCCTTTTATTCCTACTACATTTTAACCAATGGCCAATTTAATTCAAGTATATTATATTGAATAAAAATAAACACAGTTATTATTGATTTGTTAGTTATTGACTTAGTATGTATGCACAAAGCAACAATAAATAATTGGTAATAAATGAGTCAGAGTTAATAATTGTTACTGTAATTATTTATGGCTCCTGTCTGTGAATTTTTTTTCTTCAGTCACTGCAGTGAATACATTGTCCTATTAAAGTATTTTAATTTGTTTCAGATAATTTCCATTGTTATGGAACTTCAGAGGAAGGTCTGAAAGCCATGTACTAGTTATTGCAAGTTCGTATCTGTTTTGCAGACACTGGGTTGACTGGCCACCTCTGTTTTGAACAGTGGTGTATGCTCATTTGTTCCCAGTTGGTATCCCTGCATGTTATAACAGGACAGAGTTAACGCTTCAATTTGTTCCAATTCATACATAACAATTTGCTGTTAGCTGTACACAGCACCCAAGTTCTACTTATAAACAGAAAAAGAAAAGGAGAAGGAGCAAAAAATATTTCAAGCTAATCTTAGGGTTTTTTGAAATTGGTAAATGGCCTCACAATTTAAAAAATACGTTCAGTCAGTGTGAGATTGTGCTGAAATGTAGTCAAGAGTGCTCGGTAGCTCCTTCCTAGAGAGCAAAGAGGCAGTGGAGCTTAGAACAGGAAGAGGATAAAAATGGATTCTTCCTAGCAGTTCACAGCGTATACAGCCGTGATGGCGAACCTATGGCACGTGTGCCACAGGTGGCACACGGAGATATATCTTTGGGAACCTGAGCATTTCCTTAGCTCAGTTCCAGCGTGCATGTGCGCGCCGGCCAGCTGATTTTCAGGCCTTCCAGACCCACCGGAAGTTGGGAAACATACCATTTCCGGCCTCCAGAGGACCTCCGGGTGGGATGGGGAAGGCCATTTTTACCCTCCCCAGACCCCAAGAGCCTGGGGCGGGCAAAAAATGGGCCTACCGGGCCCACCGTGCCATCACTGCCAAAAGTGGAGGGAGCCCGGGGGGGTTGCACATGCATGCATGGGGGGGCGGGGTGCATGGGTGTGGGCACACGTGTGCGTGTTATCCCCCCACGCTCCCCACGCTTTTGGCACGTGACAGCAAAAAGGTTAACCATCACTGGTATACAGTATCTATAGTTATGCAGAAGGCTTGTGCCTTCTGTTTCAGCCCTGTACTTGTTGGGATTTTGGTAGTGGGGAAAGGTAATTTTTCCCTGCCTTTCGTCACACTCCACTCTGTAGTGATCTGAAGACAGGAGAAGCAATAAAGTCTGGAAGAAGGAGTTTTCAGTTTTATTTTCTCCCCACAATTAAATAAAGAAGGAAAAATTGTATTTAAAATAAAGTTTCTCCATTTTCCTTCTAAATTCTAATGTAAAAAAGTGTTTTTTCTCTTGCTGCTTTCCCTGGAACATATTACCTGCAGAATTTCCATTAAAAAAAAAAAAAGTTATCCTAACCATATTGTTCCAATTTTTTACATTTCTTTACACATGTTTAATTCTAACTTCCATTTCTTCTAAACCAGCATTTCTCATGACATTTATGTATGTAAATTAAATAGTTAGAATTTAGAATGGTTCTTTCCTAGTTTTGAACCATTAGTTGCTCAATAATCCATTTCAACTATTGTTTTTTTTTGTCCACACACGATTCTTCATTATATAGGTAGTATACACAAGTTTAACAAAGAGTCTGTGATTTGCTGTCTACAAAAGTCTTAGTATAATTGAAAAGGCAAAAAATTAATGTCTTTGTAAAACTCTCTTGTGTTTTCCATTATTTATTAAATATCTCTAATGTGATCAGGTGACTTTGTTTCTTGATTTTTTAATGCAAACTTATGTTAGAAGTGAATAATTTGATATTGTGTTATGCTAAATAAACATGTGTTTGTTTCATACTTTTTATAAATTATCAGCCTTAGTTGTAGATGACACAGAATAATGTGTGCAACATCTATGTATGTAGCTCTTTAGTTACTTTATTTTTGTATGTTTTGTGTCAGCCTTCAAAAGATAAGTTAGCTTGTTAATATCTCTCTCACATCAACACGTATTCCTGGCATGTAATTGTAAATGTTGTTATCAATATCTTTTTATAGACAGCCTACATAAGCATATTATAGAGGATACAATAAACCTTGTTCACCAAAATACCTTCAAAAAAAATGTGATAATTGTGGTTGAAAGGTGCTTTTTTTTTAGATCAGTGAATCCAGACCCTTCTAATTTTGGCATAGAAAAATTAAAATATTACTTTTGATTAACTGCAACTCATTATAAAATAGGTTTATATCATAGTTCCAATCCAACAGACTGTTTACTTTGCTTTGAGTAAGGAGCTTAAATAAAGTTAATCTCCAGGAATATCTCTGTCTGTATTTGCCTTGAAACAATGGCCATCCTTGAAGCTCTCCCTCTGGACATTTGCATTACATAAAATTAGATGTGTGATTACAAAGGAGGGACCTTCATAATTCTCAGGCTACACTTGTTGGGTACAGATATTCCTAGACTTTACAACAGTTCATTTAGTGACCATTCAAAGTTACAATGTCACTAAAAAAAGTGACTTATGTTCATTTTCACACAACTGTTGCAGCATCCCATGGTCACATGATCAAAAGTCAGACACTTGGGAACTGACTCGCATTTATGACCATTGTAGTGTCCTGGGGTTAAGTGATCACCTTTTGTGATCTTCTGACAAGCAGAGTCAACAGGAAACCCAGATTTACTTAACAACCGCATTACTAATTTAACAACTGCAGTGATTTATTTAACAACTCTGGCAAGAAAGGTCATAAAATGGAGCAAAGTTCACTTAATAAATGACTTGCAACAAACATTTTGGCTAAATTGTGGTTGTAAGTTGAGGACTATCTCTATTTGATGTAGGATGTCATAAATAGTGCCCATATTAATGAGATTTTGGGGCCAGGCCAGGCATTCTTGTCTAGGTATTTTTGTAATTTTTAAGTTTTATTGGTGGTGTTTTATTGTTTGGGGTTTTTAAAAATTTAATAGGTTGATAGCAGGGGTGGGTTCTACTTGCCTTTACTACTGGTTCGCGACGGGAGCGCGCGCATGCACAGATCACTCATGATGATATCGTGGCGGGTGGGCGGAGCTGGTTGATAGTCCACATTGAGAACTTTGGTTATTGGCACAGTAACGGTTATAATAGTAACAGATAATAACAATAGCCAAAAAATTAGCTAGTGTTACAAACCATTACTTGTTTCACATATAGCTTACTTTGCCATAAGCTCTGATAGACTAAAACTAACTAGAAATTGGAAAGAAAGGGCCAATTAAATTGTCATCAATTATGTTGCATTTGTTCCTTTGTATTTTTTATTGGATGGTAGCTATCCTATCAGATAGATTAAGTTCATAGAAATGCTAGAAATCTAGTTCAATGCTATGTACAGATGCGGTTCTTTTCCAAATTAATTTTTATTAAAAGAAATTTTTAACAGAATAAATACAAACGTAAAGAAAAAGGAAAGAAAAGTTATAAGTAAATAAGAAATAAAGAAAGACAAAAGGAATGGGAAAGGAAAAAAGATATAAAGGAGTTGGCTCCCTTATGTTCTTTATTGTGAATATTTCAGTGTCTTTCTATCTTTGTGCATATAATGATCTTGCTGCAGTTACAATTTTCCATAACTTGTTACAGTTGTCTGTCCATTAATTCCAGCAATAAAAGTTCTGGTTTAAGATTAGTATTAATCTTTAAAATTCTTTGTATTACTATATGTATTTGAACCCAGAATTTTCAAGGTTTTTTATAGATGCGCCAAGAATGATAAAATGACCCATCATATTTTTCACATTGCCATGTACAGATATGGTTCTACGCGACTAATAATACCTACATTAATTTTACAGGTCCACTACACAGCCTATATCAAGCATTTCTTAATCCGTTCAGTAGCTATCTTCTAGCATTATGCTGTTGATCTGCTTGGCTTATTTGGAATTTTACAAATATGCAAATACCCTTCCAAGATACAGTTTTTGCAGGAACAAAGTACACATTTATTTGCACTACATTATTTTAATAGATGAGTAAATGTTTTAGTATATATCCCCATCCATCCATTAGGAAGTATAGGCCTAACTTTGCCATTTCATACTTCAGCTTTGTAAAAATCATGTTATTTTCAGTAAGGCTTAGATATATGTATATATGTATGTGGGGCATTTAATCCCATTGGAGCATAATTTTTTATTACCCCCTTTCTTGTAGAATTCAGTTTTTCTTTTCTTTTTTTAGCAGAGTTTTGTGCTTTACTGCTAGTGTGGTTATGAATGAGAACTAACAATTTTGAAAGGCTGCCTATTATTTTTTCTTTCTTTCTGAAACCTACAGTACTAGCTAGAATATTGGATGACTGATGTTCTGGCTAAAAGCCATCTCTTGAATTACAAAGGGCTGGTACATTTCCATATTGTTCAAAGGTACTGGGTCACCTGGCAAAAGGTTTGAACTTCTGCTATGGGAAGCAAAGAAGTACCATCATGCTATTAACCACAAGCAGGGCCGGATTTAGATGAAAAGAGGCCCTAGGCTATTCCACTTATGAGGCCCTTTCACCTCCCATTTTTAAGTTTTTATGTTTGTTTATTAGTCATATGCGTAGAATTTCTCCTTATTTTCGGTTCAGTGTTTTAGTGTTCACTGTTTTTAGAATAGTGTAATTTTAATTTTGCTAACAATTTGAATGTAGGCCCCTCTTGATCTTGAAGCCCTAGGCTGAAGCCTAGTTAGCCTATAGGAAAATCCGGCCCTGACCACAAGTTTTTCGGCATACGTATTTAATCCTACCATTCACGTTGCGATTTATGCTAAGCATCTATAGATAAAAACTTAAGTATTAGGGATCGCAAGCATGAAAGGAAATTCTTGTATCTGTTACAACAATGTAGATATATGAATTAGTCTGACTGATAAAAGTCACTTGGAATTGACATTTTATATGACTGTTTGTTAAAATGTACAGTGGTGGAGAATTAACTGTTTATGATATGGCTGAAAACTGAATGCTAACTCTTGTGGCTACGTTTAAAGTAGTTTGGAAGAATTAGAAACAAATGGAACTAGAAATTTTAATAGTAAGAAATTAGATATATTAAGGGCACTGTAGTTTTTCATTTAACATATTAAAAACATTTAATTGTAACATTAACTTGACTATAACTCTTTGCTGGTGCTGTTCCTACTTAGTTTTACTAAAGCATGGGTGTCAAACCTGCGTGTCACGTTGCTATCATGTGACGTATCATGATGTTTTTTCCCTTCGCTGAGCTAGGGTGGGCGTGGCCTGCACGTGACGCATACGTCTCGCATGCCACCAGTTTCACACTCCTGCTCTAAGACATAGAAGAGCTGGATAATGATCTGGTATGACAGTTGTACATGCAGTTTATATACAGTACATCAGAATAAAGTTCTGTATGGCTCAATGAGTTACATCTGTACAAATAAGCAGGGTGTCATTATAATATTTTAATAACTGAAGATTCTTTCTTCAGGAATAATTATTTAAATTGGAACCATTCAAAAGCAAACTCACTGTTACAATTGATGAATAATTGCCCATTTCAGAATATACTTTATAGAGACCTTTTGCTCTATTTTTTAAATTGTGGAAATACCCCCATACTGATGATTAATTAATTCTAATAAAATATGCAGGATTAGGTACTATTAACAAAATAATGTTATATGAAAATTTTTAATACTGGCTTTGTTCCAAGTTACCAGGTCAGTATCTCTTCCCCCTCACAGATGTTTCTCAATTTTCTGTTGCTTGTGGACTAATATTTTGGCTATAATTTTTTTTACATGTAAGAATATTTTCCTTCATTCAATTTTTGCGGAAACATTTCCAGTGTAGACTGCTCAATCTAAGGGTATGCTTGATAAGAAAACCTTTTTAAAAAGCACCCCAGAAGTAGAAAGTATGTGAATGTGAAATAATTCTTCATTTAATCTGGAGTGGTTTTTATTTTACTTTAATTTGGAATTACGGTACTTTTTTTTTAACTTTCTTTTACTTTACTCACTATCCATGGATGGTTACATACCTTCCATTTCAGCACTGCCATCCCTGTATTTTATTTCCAGATAGCAAAATTGGTTTACCCATTTTCAGCATATACATTCACCTACTTTTCTGGCTTTTAAATTTGAATGTATTATTTTCTGGATTTTTTAAAATATCAGGATGAAAGGATCAAAGGAAATTTCTTTAATTTTTTTTCTAGGAATAAAACTACAGTCCAATAAAGAAAAGCATGGTGTTAATATTGGTCTGCATGGCAATTGATATTGAAATAAGCTAAAATAATTTTTGCACAAGGCCTTTTAAAGACTTAAAAGGTCCACAGGGAGAATGAATATTCATTATTCTCTCTCACACACAATTCTTCTTCTTATATGTAACTTCTTCTCTTTTTCTTTTGAAGTCAAGTATTACTGAAAGCAAATCCAAATATTGAAATAGTTGAATGGAAGGAAGTACAATATATAATATCTTATCACTGATCCTTTCAAGTTCTGAATCATGTTTTGAATGGTCTTTCTCCCCATAGCCCAAAAACTTTATATGTCTCTTCCTCCAGGATGTGTATATTGAGAAAGTGAACACTGATAGTGAATAAGAACATTGTTTAAATATGACATTTATTTCCCAGTAGTTTATTGGTTGTCCTATCTATCAGGACAGGATCAGGATTCTCTTCTAATGATTTCTTACTGCATAGTAAACAATTTATATTTGGATGTATATTTGGAAGTCTTTAGGCCTTGGTGTATAGTTTCATCTTGTGGATAGCATTTTAGACACTATTTGATAACAGAAAGCCAACAGTCAGTTTTTGAATTTCAATACTCATCCCCAAAGCAATAGAAACTACATGAGGGTGAGTTCTCATATGCTGAAAGAAGTTAATCCAATATCACATCTAGCTGTTACTGTAACAAAAGATTGAAACCAGCCTGCCTCCCCCCCCCCCAAAAAAATAGGGGAGCAGTCAGCCTTATGCAAAATTCAGGCAGCATAAAGAATGGGAAAATGGAACATTGCTGTCACTTTTTATAAATTTTGTATTGGATGCATGCAAGTTACTGGAATTATTTCATGATGACTTCCTTGCTTTCTTCAATTCAATTCAGAATTTCCTGGGTTCTTATATGCTTAATTGGCTTCAGTTTAGCCTGCCAGGCAAAAATTTAACTATCTATGATGCATCATGTGACGAGTATCATATCTTCATTTCTAAAAGCTGTAGTGGCAACTTCCCCAATTTAGGGCTGTAGGGTATTCCAGGTGGGAATTTAGAATATTTTTCCCCTCAATATTTAAAGAGCAGCTAATCTGTGGTCTGTGATGTCTTCCAGGCTACGTGAATATTCTGATAGGAGTATTTTCACTATTGTTTTTATGTTACTGATATGACCTCCTAATAAAAGGTAACCAATTTGTTGAAGGACACAAGGAAACCTTTAGAAGTAAAGCTATTTCCTTTTCTTTGAACTTCATTGCTGTTTTTGCTATCTTGCTAAAAACATTTTTGTCAACTTTAGCTATTCTGTTATGTGTGCTATTAAATGAGGATGGAGTTGCATCAACAAAGTACATAGTTGGTCATTTTACTGGATTCTGAAGCTGAACCTAACACTTTTGCAGGTTGAAAATTGGTGTCCTCGTTTACCCTGGAGAGCAAAAAATCCCAATGAAGAAATGGATCAGAAGGCAACGGTAAGCCTTACTCCCATTTAAAATTGGCTTGGGAATTATTTTAGTTTTTATAAAATAGATTTCTGAATGTTTCCACTAAGAAAAATAAAGTATAGTATAGAGAATTAGTCCAACTGTTATCATCTGATATTCTGATAATGTTCTTCCTTGTCACCCCTCCTTCCCCCCCTTACTACTATGGAAAATGCCAGTATGCCGGAAATACGTTTTGAGAAAAAAAGTTTAAAATTTAACCATCCAGCAAATATTTATATGCATGGCTCAGTTTGTAATGACTGGATTCATTGAATTTGCAAAAGGTATTTGTGATTTAAGTTCACAATCTTTATTTGGTGGTAGTCAGAGAGCCGTGTTTGGATGTAGCATATCTTCACTAGAATTTTGATATGTAAGGGAGCCAAATATGATAAATCAGAATTTTTCAAGGATCAGCAACTTTTGTCTCTCCAAGTGCCATTGCTAGATTTCAGAAAGATCTTCTATATTTTGGTATTCTCATGTGAAACATTGAGAGATTTCACTTTTCATTTAAGAATCCAGGTAAGATTTTCTGACACCCATGAATATTGCAAATAGTTTTTAACTTTAATTTCTATTAGTTTTAGTATTAATTTCTACTTTCTGCTTTTGAATTTTGAAACATCTGTATGTTCCTTAAATTTAATGAAAATGAAACTATCACCTTTCACCTACCCAGACATACACAGGGAAATTTTGATTTTGCATTACCACTGATTTTTAAAATGTATTATTTAGTTGAAGGCTGAAATCAGAACCAATTTTGATTTGCTGTATAAAATGATGTCAAGACACGAAGAATTCCGGTGGATGGTGCTGCGAATAAAAAGGATGGCTGACACTTGGATAGAAGCAATAAAATCACTTGCTGAAAAGCAAAACTTGGAAAAGAGAAAACGAAAAAAAGTGAGTTCTCTACATAAAATATATTTTTACATTGTTTAAACTTGCAAAGCACATTGCAACTTCATATAAATAAAAGGGAAACCCCCCCTTGAGATGGACAGGTCTACGTAGTTTTCTTGGCAATAACTCAGTGCTATGGCCCCATGGTCTATCTAGACAGGGGTTCCCAACCTTTTCTATATCCCCGTACCCCTAGAACTCTTATGATTATTCTCACACCCCTTACAAAAGTAAATAATTATATGCATATAATTATGCAGATACACTGTAATTTTGAAACTTCTAAACCCAAGTTTTCACACCCCGTAGAATATCGTCTCATACCCCCAGTTGGGAACCCCTGATCTAGAAGATACTGCTAAAATTCTCATATCTGTTTGATAATTTGTAGCCTCGAATTTGGCAAAATGCTGCATCATAGGGCATAACTTTGTCCATGCACATACCGCAGGTACGCATGGACTAACTTACAAAAAACCGGGACCCATTACACCAGGGGTGAAATGCTCCCAGTTCGGACCGGATCACCCGATCTGGTAGCGATGGCGGAGGGTGGTTCGGAGAACCGGTAGCAAAAATCCCTGCAGGCACCTCCCCCTTCCCATGCCCAGCTGAGCTGCACGATCATCAGGGGCCTTTTTTTTTTTTTTTTACTTTTATAAGCATTTCTTCTATAACCTCTTCCGACGAAAAAATGCTTTTAAAAGTTAGTTTAAAAAAAGCCACTGATGATCACACGGCTCAGCTGGATCACCAGAGGCTTTTCAAAGCATTTTTTTCTGCAACCTCTTGGCCGAAGAGGTGGTTAAAAAAATGCTTTGAAAAGTCTCTGATGATCCCAGCTGAGTTGCCTGATCGTCAGAGAGGCATTTTTTAAAAAGCCTCTCTGACAATCAGGCAACTCAGCTGAGATCATCAGAGAGGCATTTAAAGCCTCTCTGAAGAGGTTTTAAAAAGTTGGCTACGCCCACCCAGTCACATTATCCCCCCCAAGCCACGCCCACAGAACCGGTAGTAACAAATTTTATATTTCACCTCTGCATTACACCCAAGGGACTGAAATTTGAGAAAGTAGTTGCTGCTTCATTTCTGAGTAGCTGTTGCAACTTCATGGCGCCATCACATTATGTTCACGTGACCCTCATATTCAGCATTTCCTGATACCTTTAAGATGGATATCCATACAATCTTTTGCTCTCTTTCCCAGCAGCTGTTTAACGGGAGGAGGAAGGGACTGTGAGGAAGGAAGGAACCACAACATATCCTTCTCAGCCCACTCTGTGCCCTCTTTGACCCCAGCCACCTCCCATGCAACTTTCCTGACCCAAGCTGCACCTCTTATGCTCCCTGCTACCCCCTCCCGCACGCACACCCTTCCTAATCCATGTTGCTTTCTGCACACCCTCCCTAAGCCACATGGCATCTTAGCACCACCATGCTGGCTTCCAGACTTGGGCACTCAACTCATGTCATCCCAAAGAAGCCTTCCCTGAGTTATTTTGCCCTTCTCAGGCACCATACATAACATGCAGCATACACAGCTGCACCCTATACACTCTCCCATGTGACATCTGTCTTGCAGTCTAATGCACCCAAACCATGCTGCCCTCTGCAGATCTCCCCAACTCACATGGCAGCTCTTGTGCACCTGACCTCTGCAGCATCCCCACATGTCCACCGCAACCAATGTGGCTTCTCTCGCACACCTTTCCTGACTGATACCACATACCTTTTTTGATCCATGCCAAAGGAAAGGGAGGGAGGGAGGGAGGAAGGAAGGAAGGAAGGAAGGAAGGAAGGAAGGAAGGAAGGAAGGAAGGACGGTTTCTAATGTTCCCTGCCAGCTTTCCACAGGCAAACTCAATGGGGAAGCTGGCAGGAAATTGGAAGTTGCTCCCATTCTCACTGCTTTTTTTGCCCACATTCTGCTCCATTGTTTAGGTGAGGAAATATCCCTGAGATGAAGACCCAGTGAGTTATGGGTTTGCTTGTTAATTATAGCTCTAAATTTTCCTGGTGGTTTTGTCTGTGTGTGTCCACGTGTGTTGATTATTGCAATTTTCTCAACGTGGAACTAACTTTGAAAACCACCCACAGACTGTAGCTGGTACAGAATGTAGCAGTTTGTGTACTGACAATGTTGAAATGCTCACTTGTAAAGCCTGTACTGCAGCAACTGAATCGGTTACCAATTTATTTTTGGATGCAATTAAAGGTGCTGGTAATAGCTTACTTAAGTTTTACAGGCCATAGGATCTAAGTTTCCATGAGATCACTAGCTTCAATTAAAATCTGTCTGCCCAATTTGGGTCAGTAGAGAATAAACTGCAGAAAGAACTGATTTGGAGAAAATATATTTGTGGCTAAAGCTTTCCTCCTGTGGAACTCTATATCCTTAAAAATATGAAGACTAAATAAAAATATGAAGACTAAATAAGAAGACTAAATAAAAATTGTTATTTAAATGGGGATACAAGGATTGAATGGGTGCGAAAAACGAAAATATGGATAATGCTATTTTTGTGGTTTTATGAAGGCTGAAATATGCAGATGATTGGACTATTGTTTAATTTATATTATGATATTATTTACATTTTTATAGTGATATTATTTAAGAGTTCCAGTTTAGTGTGGTAGTTAAGGCATCAGGCTAGAAACTAGAAGACTGTGAGTTCTATTCCTGCCTTGGGCACGATGCTACGTAGTAATTTGGGCCAGTCACATTTTTTCAGATCAAGAAAAGAGGCAATAGCAAACCACCTCTTAAAAAAAACCTTGCCAAGAAAATTGAAGGGATTTGTGCAGGTAATCTCCAAGAATCAAACATGATTGAATGAATGAAGGGGTGGGGGGGGAGTTATTTGTTTTGTTTTACTTGTAAGACACTTATATTTACCTGAGTGAAGTGCATGTAATAATGAATGAATAAATGTATATATTCATTCATAAATATGGAACTATAGTTTTCAATATTTTCAACCAACATAGTTGTAGAGCAACATTTGGGAAAACTGTTAGAAAATTAGATACTGTGACAATCTGTGTGATGTCATAAGGTGATGTTTAAGATGAAAAGTAATAAGGAAAACTAACATATAAAATATTAATGGTAGTCCTTGTGTACAGGTACTCTTCAACTCACAAAAACAATTGACCCCAAAATTTCTGTTACTAAGCAAGACAATTGTTCTGGAATTTGTCCCATTTTACAATCTTTTTTTGTCATGGTTGCTAAGTGAATCACTACAATTGTTAAGATAGTAACACAGTTGTTAAGTGAATCTGGCTTCCCCATTCATTTTGCTTGTCAGAAGGCTGTGAAGGGTTTTCACTTGATTCCGGGACACTGCAACTGTCATAAATATATGCTAACTGCCAGTCATCTGAGTTTTGATCATCTGATCTTGAGCGCACTGCAATAATTGTGTGAAAAATTGTCAGTATTTTCAGTACCATTATAACTTTGAACAGTCACTTGATGAATGGTTGAGGACTACCTGTAGTAGAAATGAAGAAATATATATATATGGGTTTGTCACTGACCAAAGGTCTAGGATAGAGTTACAGTGGGGCAAAAAAGTATTTAGTGAGCCACCAATTGTGCAAGTTCTCCCACTAAAAAGATGAGAGAGGCCTGTAATTGTCATCATAGGTAGACCTCAACTATGAGAGACAAAATGAGAAAACAAATCCATGTGTGTGTGTGTGTGTGTGTGTGTGTGTGTGTGCTTCGGTGATTCTGTAGCTTCTGTGAATTTTGATTCTGTACTTCTGGATTTTGAGTTTGGGTTCTGGCTTCTGCTGCATGGGTATTGTATATAAAGAAGTTTGTAAATTATCTAAATGCATATTAAAGCAAGGAAATTCATTCTAGAAATTTTCAACAGTTGGTGCCGAAATTGTTCCTCATTGTCTCTTCCTTTTGCAGGTCCTTGTTCATCTGGGACTCCTCACAAAAGAATCTGGATTCAAGATTGCAGAAAATGCCTTCAGTGGTGGCCCACTCGGCGAACTAGTCCAGTGGAGTGATTTAATTACATCTCTCTATTTACTGGGCCATGACATAAGGATTTCAGCTTCCCTGGCAGAACTCAAAGAGTAAGGACGTTATAATCCACTTTAAAAGTGAAGCAGCAAAGCCATTCTTCTCAAAGTATTCATTGTACAGCCTACAGGGAAATGAAAGTGATAAATTACCTAAACAGTAATAAAAATTATTTTCATAAGCTAAATATATGCATCGTGAAACAGATAGTATACTTTGTAGTTGCTTCCTCCTGAGTTTTGAGTAAATGAATACTAGTTCATTTGAGTTTTGAGTAAATGAATACTAGACTATGCAGCTTTATTCCGTATCGTTACAGGTGTGTTAGACATCTGCAGAAAAACTAAATGGGCTTAATTTCTTTCTTTCTTAATGTTCTTCTTTATTCCTTAAATGAAACTTTATTTCTTAATAAGAAACTTGTTATGGATAAATTGACTGTAATTTGTGTGAAAATACTTCTTTTACTATGATTTTGATCTATTTTGACAGCCTTATTGCACAAGAGCCATAATTTCTAAATTTACTGATTTAGAATATTGCACTGGAAAGGCCTTGAGAACTGCAGATTTTGTTGCATTGCCCAGTTTCACAGCAGAGGCTATTTAATAGAAGAACTTTGTTATGTCACATCAATGACTATTGTTGTAGGTAAAAGGAGAAGAGAAAGCCACAGTTAGATAGTGTCATTTACACAATGAATATGAACTGGGGCAAACTCTGGGAGACAGTAGACGACAGGAGTTTGGCACACTGTGGTCCATGGGGTTAGGAAGAATCAAACACAACTTAACGACTGAATAGCAACAAATCAATGACTATTATTGATAAGGCCACAGAACTGTTGAGCTATTCACACTCTATTAGAACAAATCTGAAAGTCAATATATGTTGCTTTCCTATAAAACGAGCAAGACTGTAGCTGTCACTAAAATCTGTCCTGCCTTTGATTATATATAAAGAGTAATGAAAGGAAGTATCTGCATTGTGGACTTAAAAATTAAATACCTGTTGACATTCATTCTTCTTGTATAACAAGAAATTTGGTCTAGTAGTTAAGGCGGCAGGCTAGAAGCCAGGAGATTATGGGTTTTAGTCCTGCCTGAGGCATGGAAGCAGGCTGAATGATTTTGGACTAGTCACTTTCTCTCAGCTCCACTCATCTCATCTGTACTTGCCGCCATGAGTTATCTACAAAAGTAATAAAGCCGATGGATGGATGGATGGATGGATGGATGGATGGATGGATAGATAGATAGATGGATGGATAATGTAAACAATAGCAGTACTGTATATTGTGTGTATTTGCCACCTTGAGTTATTTACAAAAGTAATAAAGCCAGGATATATTTATGAGTTGTACTAGCAGAATGTTTTGCTTATGTATTAATCAGACTATCAAATGTTATTACTTTCTTGTATCTTTTTGAATGAAAGTCTTATTTTTAATAGTAATTGTTACAGTTTTAGAAAAGCTAATTTTCTGGGTTTGACTACTTCTTCAGGAAAATGCCTGAAACTACTTCAGTTGTAGTGTTCCTTTTCAATAACCTTGCCTTTACTTCACCATTTTGTGAATTATTCTGTCTGTAAAAAGAATTTTCCTTAAATGTGTTTTACTCCTCCTCTTCTTTTTTTTGGGGCTAGGATTATGAAGAAGGTAGTTGGTAACAGATCTGGGTGTCCTACACAGGGGGATAAAGTGGTGGAGCTTATTTATATCGACATTGTGGGACTCACTCAGTTTAAGAAAACTCTTGGGCCATCCTGGGTTCATTATCAGTAAGTATTCATCCTTTACAAAACAATTATCTTTACAGTTAGCCCTGAACTTAGAACCATTCATTTAGTGATCAAAGTCACAACAGCACTGAAAAAAAGTGACTTATCAACGTTTTTCACACTTAACAACCATTGAAGGATCCCTATGGTCACGTGATCAAAATTCAGGAGCTTGGCAACTGGCATGTATTTATGACAGTTGCAGTGTTCTGGGGTCATGTGATCATCTTTTGCAACATTCTGACAAGCAAAGTCAATGGGGAAGCCAGACTCACTTAACAATTGTGTTACTAAGTTAACAACTGCAGTCATTCATGTAAAAGCTGTGGCAAGATAGGTTAAAAAATGGGGCAAAGCTCACAACTGCCTCGCTTAACAACAGAAATTTTGAACTCAGTTGTGCTTGTAAGTCGAGGACTACCTACAATACCTGTACTAACCATAACTTTTTATTTCTTCCATTCTTAACTGTTGATCCTAACATTTTCATTTCTGTCTATATTCACAAGCAGCTTTCACACAGAGCATTTTGAGACAACAGACAAAGAAAGCCTCTATTATATACCTGGCTTAGCGCTTGATGTATATTTGCTGATCTTAGACGAAGGAAACTTTATGGATGAGCAGCTGTTTGCACACATAGGCGTCCCTGTGATTTGAACATTCAGCTGCACAGATGGCTTTATTCTGTGAAATTGTAAACTGCTTCCTTTACAGATACTCAGGTGGAACCTATGTCTACTGCTTAAAATATTTTTATGAAAAGCAGTGGACAGAGGTTTTTAAAGTATAAAGTACCACAAAACTGCTGCTTGCAATTACTGCAAGTTCAAATCTCATCAGGCTCAAGGTTGACTCAGCCTTCCATCCTTTCAAAGGTGAAATGAGGATCCAGATTGTGGGGGCAATAAGCTGACTTCGTATAAATATACAAAAGGATGAAGGCTATTGCTTAACACATTGTAAGCCGCCCTGAGTCTCCGGAGAAGGGCGGCATATAAATTAAAGCAAAAAAAAAAAGTTAAGTACATGTGTCAGTTTATCTGATTTCTCATTTATCTTATTCTCACATTGGATGAAAACAGTCTTCTATAACTAAGCACTCATTCGGAATGTTGAGTCCACAAATTCTAAACTTCCCAGCCAGTATATTTGCTGTTTTCATTAGCTGAAAAGTTCGGAAATTGGAATTATATCTCACTGAAGGCCATTGGGCTGGAGAACTCTATATTAAAACAGCTAAATTGTTTGGAATATAAATGTTGTACTTCATATAAAGTCCATGCATTCATTTATTATACCTTCTATGGTCTGTTTGTATTCCAAATAACCATTAAATGAGAGAAACAACAAAATGTTAAACAATGTTTAAAACTAGAAAAGGTGGAGCTTTTTTTACTTACCCAGATCTAGGAGCGACTATAAAACACTTTCTATATCATCTTTTGCCTTTGACTGTTGTCATTAAATTTATTTTACAGATTAAAAAAAAGTTTATAAGTAACCAGAGACTTATGACCATTTTCCACACCTATGACTGTTGCAGCATCCCCAATGGTCACAAAATTCAGATGCTTGGCTACCTGGCATGTATTTATGATGGTGGCAGTGTCCCAGGATCATGTGATCACCTTCTGTAACCTGATAAGCAAAGCCAATGGGGAAGCCATTAACAACCATGTTACTAATTTAAGAACTGCAGTGATTCATTTAACAACTCTGGCAGTAAAAGTCATAAAAGGGAGCAAAATTCACCTAACAATTGTCTTACTTAGCAGTAAATATTTTGGATTCAATTATGGTCATAAGTCAAGGGCTATCTGCACTTGCTTTCCTCTCTTTTGGACCATCCATTCCTTCTGAAGAAAAAATATATTCCGGCTACTGTATTCTGCTGGTGACTGCAGAGCTCCAAAACACATCTATCATCCCACACCTGTGTCAAGGTTGCACCTTTATTGGCAACTCTGCCAGGCTGACACTGGGGAAAAGGAACAAATGGAGAAAGGAGTTAAGGAAACACAGGTGCCTGCAATTTTGTCCACACACCTTGCTGTTCCGCACAGTTCTTTTCTGCATTGTGCCAACACAAATTACATTATGTTTCGTTTTTATAACATACAGTTTATAATATATTCTGTTGGGATTGTGCTTTGTTTTCCCTTCCAGGTGTATGTTACGGGTGCTAGATTCCTTTGGAACCGAACCAGAGTTTAATCATGCTCACTACGCCCAGTCTAAAGGCCACAAAACACCATGGGGGAAGTGGAACCTTAATCCACAGCAGTTTTATACAATGTTTCGTAAGTTAGTCTTGTCAATAAAATAGCTCAAGGTCAATGTCAGAATTCATACTTGTCTTAGGAGGATTTTTCATGCTGTCTTCAAAATTAAACCAATAATTAAATTATTAACAATAGCAATAGACTTATGCCCCATAGTGCTTTACATTTCTGATTGATTTACAATGACAGCATTATTTGCATATTACCCCCAACAATCTAGGTCCCCATTTTACCGGCTTTGGAAGGAATGAAGGCTGAGTCAACCTCGAGCCCCATCAGGATCGAACTTCTGGCAGTGGGCAGAGTTAACCTACAACACTGCACTTAAACCACTGGGCTCCTTTGCCTCTAGTTGGAATTTTGCCCCAGCTTGCTTAAAATAGCTGTTACGTTGTTAATCTTGGGGAAATAATGCACTTAATGGACTTTTGGATAAGGAAGACTACTTTTTTTTATTATTTCAAATATGCACATGGGAAAGATGTCTTAGATTCTTGAATAATATGATAAAGACACCAGCAGGTCTATGAAATGTCCCTTTTGAGGGGTGGGAAATAGATTTAACTTCATGATGCTTCCACCCAATAAGACCCTTTATCACGCTTATGTCATATTGCTAATTGTTGTGAATTCATCTAGAGAGCATCTTAGGGTTTACACCCTTCCCAACCTCTCATGGTGTACTTTAACGTGGAGATGGTAACTCATACAAACCCCAGGTGGCAAATATAAATTCAACCTTTCACTGTGAAAAGTGAAAGATATCCTTATGTAATAGGATAATCCCAGGTATTGTAAAAGTGGGGAAATGTGTTTTTAAAATAAACAGGATCTCCCATAATAATTAACTCAGTCTAAAAGTTTGTTTCTAAAATATTTGCTGAACTTTGCTAAAAACCAAGTTTGATTTGGCTCAGTGTGTTTCTTAACAGAGTATCCAACTCATGCGTTGTTGCTTGATTCAGATGTTCTTCCTGCTCCTGAAGTTCCACAGTAGTTGGAGACTAGAGGAATTAATCATGGCCCCAGTAAATACAGCAATTTTTTAAGGGATTTGAACAAGTTTTTCGTGCAACGTCTAGATTAAGGAGCTTGATATTCTGTTCTGGTATTCTTTTCCAAAAGAAGTTGCTTTAGATAATGTTAGATTAGTTTCTTATGACTTTAAAATAAATGTAATACAGGAAAGGAAAAGTCCTTTTCGTGTATAAGAGATGAATCAGAGAATGATCAATAAGGTTACAAATACTTCCTGTTGAAGATGTAGCTCAGGAGTTGAAAGTAACTCTTATTTGGGCTTGAGTCAATGCATCTTCCAGGCATTTACAGGCTGTAAATTGTCCTTTTTTTTTTTTTTTGCAAGCATTACAGTGAATGATGCACTAATACACTTTTGTTGTTTAATTTGCAGCTCACACTCCAGATAACAGTTTCCTTGGATTTGTTGTGGAAGAGTATCTGAATTCCAGCGATATCAAACACTTCAATGTCATTAAAAGGCAGGATCGATCACTTGTTTATGGGAAAGTTGATAACTTCTGGAAGGTGAGTTACCAGGTTAAGCAAATTTGTTTCAGTTGAGCATAACAAAGTTGAAGACTTTTAATTTAATGATACTTTTTAAGACCTTTATATCAAACTGGCTCTCATATCTAGAATCTTTTAAATATTTATTTACTTATGGTCCATAACCAGATCACAGAATTTAAAACCACAGCACACTATTAATATATGCATAAGTAAATATATATAGTATATGCATAGATAAAAGGGGAAAAACTGTACATTTACAGTTGCTTATATCTAAAAGATTTAGATACTATGTCACCTTACGCATTAAAAATACTTATATCTCCTTTTATATATTTGTTTCCTTCTTTGTTTCTGAAGATTGACCATTGGCTCTAACGTATACATGTCCATCTATCAGTGCCCCGTCAGTTTAGCAGTTTCTTCCCAAATGTCATCTAATTTTTCCCTATTACGTTTTGGGAAAATATATTAGATAGTTTAATCAGCTCAGTATTCTGTAGGGTATATCTGTTGATTTTGCTTTTGTAGTTGCTAGAATTAATAAAGTACAAAATCATCTTTAATGTTGACATATTACAGTAAGTACTATTTATTTTATTGCTAGAGATTTAAAATTGTTAGTTTTTCCTTCCCTGAATCAATCTACCATATTTCTGTAACAAAGAGGAAAGCATATAAAATTATGGTTTTATTAAAAGTATTCAAAATAGTCTTTCCTAACTAATTTTCCAGATGCACTTTATTTCAGTTTCTATAATTTCCTTCCAATTCTGCAAGTATGGAAAGTTTCACATTAGGTATCTGATGTAAAAAACATTCTTCTGTAAAAAGATGAAGGATAAGAGGGAGATATATACATCATATTATATTATAACATATCATAAGCATATTTGGACAAGATTTCATCCAGTTGATACTTGTGGAAAAATGGTATGCACACGTGTTTTTTGGAAAATATTTTTTTCCAGAAACTAGTATTGCTCTAGAAAGAAATAAGCAGATTTGAAAAGTAATGCCAGAAATGGATTTAGGCTTGAGTTTATGCCCTTATGAGGTTTTGAAAAGTATGTTATTAAGAGCTATAATTAATTTCTCTTTCTACTTATCTTGCTGCATTAAATGTTCGGAAAAATATTTTAATCCATATTCTGTCATTTCTAATGTTTATTTAATCTTCAACCAACCATTAGACATGTATGTCTTACTCTGTAAGAATTATTCTCTGTAAGACTAATTATAGAGCAATTGAGGACATACAATTACAGGATTGGCCAATTCCAGTTCAAGTCACAATGCTGACAGAGTGTTAAATTCTCTCTAGGCAAGAGGTAAAGAGAACTTTGGAATGGTATCCTTACTTTTAGAATGGATTATGATTTAAAATTCTTGTCCCCTTTTCTCCTCCAAAAATTTCTAACTTACCTTTCCTTTGGGGAAAACACAGAATGATTTGATCGGTTTGTTGGGGTTTTTTTTTTTAGAATTGGCTTCCAGGTAAATCATATAAATAACATAGCATATTTACCAGTGGTGAAATCCAAATTTTTTTCCTACCAGTTCTGTGGGTGTGG
The DNA here is from genome assembly GCA_022577455.1 of Arizona elegans. Classification (NCBI taxonomy): domain Eukaryota; kingdom Metazoa; phylum Chordata; class Lepidosauria; order Squamata; family Colubridae; genus Arizona; species Arizona elegans. Next base: position 112,879,577 of record JAKOOJ010000001.1, read on the forward strand.
CTTGGTGGGCGTGGTGTGGCAGAGGAAGGATACTGCAAAATTTCCATTCCCACCCCACTCCAGCGGAAGGATACTGAAAAATCCCCATTCCCTCCCCACTCCTGGGGGAAGGATATTGCAAAATCTCCATTCCCACCCCACTCTGGAACCAGCCAGAGGTGGTATTTGCCGGTTCTCCAAAATACTCAAAATTTCCGCTACCTGTTCTCCGAACTGCTCAAAATTTCCACTACTGGTTCTCTAGAACCTGCTGGATTTCACCCCTGATACTTAAAAGCTAAAACTATACAAAGAAAAGTTTCATCCATCCCTTTGTCAATCCATTCTGATTTTACAACTTACTGGTACTGAATTTCCAATTATCATCTCTCCAAATTCTCTCGATTATATTTTTCTGTTAAAATTGCCTTCGAAGAAAGAATTAAAAATGTGTTTCAGCCTTTGGTCAACCAAAGAAGTTTTAAAAAGAGGCGTTTTTAAGTATAGTGGAAATAAAAAGCATGAAATAATAACAATTGCATACATGATGACAAGCAAAAATGTTTTTTTGTAAATTGAAGTTTATTATAGTTCTCAAGAAGATTGACAAAGCAGATCTGGTCACGGCTGTTCTGTGTGTTTAGTGTTGGAGGACCATTTTTTAAAATCTCATGCACCTAAGCTGTATGGTATTTTACTTTGTTTTGTGAATTCAGGTAGTCCTTGACTTACAACAGTTCATTTAGTGACCGTTCAAAGTTAAAACGGCACTGAAAAAAGTGATTTATGACTGTTTTTCAAAGTTACAACCTTTGCAGCATCCCCACGATCATGTGATCAAAATTCAGATGTTTGGCACCTGGTTCATACTTATGACCATTGCAGTGTCCCAGGATCATGTGATCACTTTTTACAACCTCCTGACAAGCAAAGTCAATGGGGTAGCCAGATTCACTTAACAACCAGGTTAGTAACTTATCAACTATAGTGATTCACTTAGCAACTGTGGCAAGAAAGGTCGTAAAATGGGGCAAAACTCAATAAATGTCTCACTTAACAACAGAAATTTGGGGCTCAATTGTGGTCATAAATTAAGGACTACCTGTATACTAGCTCATTCTCTGTTTCTAACCAACATGTGTCTAAAGAGTTTCTTGTGTTCCTGGGTTTTTTTTAACTTTCAATAATGAAAAAAGACCCCAGTTCCTTAATGTTCCCTTAATCTTTGGTTAATTATTCAATTCTTCACTGAACAAACGTAAACACACTCAGTTTTTTGGGGGGTCACTTAAGTCATAGTGTTGCTCATTTAACATTGATGGACTTCAAATATGGCATCATTCAGAAATAAGCAATCTGGTTTAAGCAGTGTGGTTTATGATATATCAATTTATGAACAACTGATATAGTTCCACCTCTTTTTTTTAACTTACTCTATTTACAAATTTGATAGCTTAATCATATTTCTCCACAAATCACATCAGAATGGAAAAATTGTAATTTATGGGAATGGAATAGAAAATGAGGCAGACTACAGATGCATGATCAAGTTTGGACTGAGAGTGAATTATAAAATCAAGAACATTATGTTATAATCAGTCCAAGTAATTATTCCTTTGTCTGTGTTCTATTACTTCATTAGGTCAGTAGGTATTTTTGGATATGTTGTGAGGACATGCTGAGAATGCCATAATTATGATGTTCAGCTTCTTCTGATCCCTAAAATTGAGTTACGGTTTAGAAATAAAATTACCTGTTTGCAGTTTCCTCCTGTACATTTTCAGAGTTCACAATTTCAGAGCAGTGTACAGAAATGTACTCTGTAACTTTGGAATTGTTGTCTCCTGAAGTATCCTCACATTAAACCTGTATACCATGGTATGTTGAATCTACAAAGTATTTATCTAGCATCTATTAATCAGAATTTTGCAACTCAGCTCAAAGTATGCCTAAGAACTTCCTTTTGTAAAAAAAATATCCCAAAAGGAGATTAAAGTTTACTTGTATAAATAATCAAGGATTTGACTATCAAGTATAGTCATTGGTTTTTAAAGTATATTGGTTTTTAAAGAGGATCTTGCAAAAACAAATCTGAAAAGTGCAGACAAAAAAAATGTATTGTTGTTCTAGTGATGATACTTGCCAGTGTATAATCTGAACACATTCTTTTTATAAATAATAGATCATAATTCTATCTGATAAGATTGAAAATTATATTACTGTTACTATCAAGTCAATATCATTTATTGTAAAGGATCATTTTATACTTATGTCTGTTTTATTTTTGAGGCATTTAAACATAAATTATGAGTTCTTGCCGTTGTACTCCAAAAGATTCAGGCAATGTCAATGGTGCAATTTTACAATAATAAAAGAATAGGGATTTCTTAATTCAAACAAAATTCAGTCATTTGCTCTGAATGAAAAAAAAAACCATTGTCATTATTCCTTTAAGGATCTTAAGTTTTAGCAAAAGCTTTTATCATCTCAAAATACAGATCTAAGACTAAGTGTATTTTAATATTTTAAAAATGAATGATAACTTTCAGGGATGATGAAACTGAAATGGTTTGTTTTGTTCTGTTGGCCACTCTATCATTAACATTCTGTGAAAGAACAATCAAGCAGATCACTCCTGAGAATATACATGGTACATAATGAGTTGACTTTGTAATCCTTGAAATCCTAATTTTTAGCAGTGATGCTTCCATTTGTTCAGTGATTATTTTTCCCCAGGTGCTCTGCATGGGCAAGATAATTTGTTCTATTTTACTTTATGTTAGAAGAAGTTGCCTTCTAGAAAGAATACACGAAAGACCAAGATTTCAAGAGCCATCTGAAATGTCTCGATTTTCTCCATACTGCTTGGCTAAGTGGTTAAATAAAGCTTGGCTGTAAATGTGCTGGACAAGAGTATCCTCTTTTGGGAATTATATTAGGCAGTGACATGAAATTAACACCGTACATTTATTTAACTCTGAATGTTTTGAAAAAGCAGTTCTTCTCTGATTCCTTCTGACTACAGGTAGTCCTTGATTTATGACCACCCAAAATTTCCAGTGCTAAACAAGATAGTTACTAAGCAAGTTTTGTGACTTTTCTTGCCGCAGTTGTTAAGCGAATCACTGCAGTTGTTAAGTTTGTAAGACAGTTGTTAAGTGAACCTGACTGCCCCCATTGATTTTGCTTGTAAGAATGTCGCAAAAGGTGATCGCATGATCCCGGGACACTGCAGCTTTCATTAATACATGCCAGTTGCCAAGTGCCCGAATTTTGATCATGTGTCAGTGAGGATGCTGCAATGGTCATAAGTGTGAAAAATTGTCATAAGTCACTTTTTTCAGGGCCATTGTAACTTTGAGCTGTCACTAAATGAATGGTTGTAAGTCAAGGACTATCAATAATAGGTAAATCACTGCTGTCTTAACAAACAATTGCACCCAGATGTTAATTATTCTACCTAATTTTTTATTCTACTTCTTTTCTTTTCTTTTCTTTTCTTTTCTTTTCTTTTCTTTTCTTTTCTTTTCTTTTCTTTTCTTTCTTTCTAGGATAAAAAGTCTTATTTGGATGTCATTCATACCTATACAGAAGTTCATGGGACTGTCCACGGCACCAGTGCTGTCCATATGCCCAGCTACGTTAAAAACCATGGGATTCTCAGCGGCCGAGATTTACAATTCTTGCTGAGAGGAACAAAAGTAAGTTAGTTGGCTTTTTCAAAAGCTGAAATGGGTATGATCTATCTTACTTTAAAATATTTTAATCTTCACTGTTTGGAATTTGGTGCTCCTTTGCTCCATCGTATGTTCGGTTTCAAAAAGGTCCAAGGAAAAGAAGCAAGCTCAGAGAGCACCGAGGACATGTGACCTATTTCATGCAGATGTTGAATAGAAGGAAGAAGAACACTGCACCTTGTCACACCCCACAACTGAGGATCCTACAGGCCCACAGTCTTTCTCTACCACCAATGACTGGAACCACCCCATTTAAAAGGAGGAGAACTCCTGCAGAACAGTATCCCTCACTCTCAACTTTCAGGGGCAGAAGGCAGTGGTGAAATGTAAAATTTGTTACTACCGGTTCTGTGGGTGTGGCTTGGTGGTGGTGGGTAATGTGACTGGGTGGGCGTGGCCAACTTTTTAAAAAAAAAAAACTTTTCAAAGCATTTTTTTCTAATGTTTTGAAAAGCCTCTGCCGATCAGGCAACTCAGCTGGGATCGTCAGAGACTTTTCTTTTTTTTTTTTCTTTAAAAATCAGAGGGTTTTGGGTTTTTTTTTACTTTTAAAAACATTTTTTCATCAGAAGAGGTTGTAGAAAAAATACTTTTAAACGTTAAAAAAAAGCCTTTGATGATCGTGCAGCTCAGCTGGGCATGGTAGGGGGGGGCGCAGGGATTTTTGCTACCGGTTCTCCGAACCACCCGCCGTCATCACTACTGGATCGGGCGATCCAGTCCGAACCGGGAGCATTTCACCCTGGCAGAAGGATACCATGTTCCTCGACTTATTGGTGACTGTTCAAAGTTACAACAGCACTGAAAAAAGTGACTTATGGTTGTTTTTCACACTTATGACCATTGCTGCATCCCCATGGTCCTGTGATCAAAACTCAAGACACTTGGCAACTGACTCATATTTATGACGGTTGCGGTGTCCTCGGGTCATATAGTCCCCTCTTGCGAGCAAAGCAAAGTCAATGGGGAATCCAGATTCACTTAACAGCCGTGTTACTAACTTAACAGCTGCAGTGCTTCGCTTAACAACTGTGACAAGAAAGAGAGATCATAAAATGGGACAAAATATAGCAACTTTGCAACAGATATTTTGGGCTTAATTGTGATTGTACGTCGAGGACTACCCGTATTTGTCAGTATTCAAGCCTGATGAAAGGACAAGTAATATAAAAGGACCATATACTCCCTATCTTGGTCTAACTAGAGATCATCCACAACTGCAATTGGTGCTACATCCATACCATACCTGGGCCAGAAGCCTGAGAAAAATAGGTCCAGGTAATCTTTTTATTCTGGGAAAGATTGAGGGCAAAAGAAGAAGGGGACAACAGAGAATGAGGTGGCTGGATGGAGTCACTGAACCAGCCAGCGTGAGCTTAAATGGACTCCAGAGGATGGTAGAGGACAGGAAGACCTGGAGGAACATTGTCCATGGGGTTGCGATGGGTCGCAACTAACAACAACAAAAATCTCTTTATTCCAGGGTCTTCTTCTGTCGCTACCCCATTACTTTCTCATCAACCTAAAGAGGAAGACCAGTCAGAAGTTACCCAGAAGCAATCACTTCTTGAAAAGGAAACACACCACTGCCTTCTTTGGGGAGGACAGTAGCACCCCTTCATTCAGATATGCATTTATCACCACCCTCACCCAGCCCCCACCCCACCCCCATCCTCGGAAGTTTTCTTTCACCTATCAGGAAGAGAGGGGTCCATCCAAAGTAGCAGAGCCAAAGCTACAGAGCACTCTGTTCACTTCTTCAGAATTCCCAGAATAAACGTACTGCAGATAATCCACAAGACCATCACCTCCTTGGGATTTGCGCAGCGGATATTCAGCTGGGATTGGATCAGAGTGATTTTGTCATCCAGATGCCTCCAAAATTCCTCCAAGAGATTATATCCCCACCCGTCCCTATGCTTCCCTAGTAAAGCCTGGGTCATTTTAAAAATTAGATGCATTAAGAGTAAAAAAAGAAAAATATTAACATTCCGCCTCTCTGATTAGCAGAGTGTAAGAGACCCAAGTATTCAAAGACGAAGCAAACACTAGCAGTAAACATTTAGAATTTCCCTTAGGAAAATAAGATGATCTTCAGAGATGGAGGAGAAGCCTCCAGAATAGCCTCCAAATGAGAAAAACCATGTTGTTTACTCCGAGTCCAGTTTATTCAGCTACTGCAGTTTTGCTTTTCAAGCCATTGAGGATCAATGGCTTAGAATTAGAATAACGGTTGGAAGGGACTTTGGAGGTCTTCTAGTCCAACTCCCTGCCCAGGCAGGAAACCCTACACCACTTCAGACAAATGGTTATCCAATATCTTAAAAATTTCCAATGTTGGAGCATTCACAACTTCTGGAGGCAAGTTGTTCCACTGATTAATAGCCTTCTATGACTATCTCTGCCTGCTCATTTCCTGAGGTTCCTGAAATATTGTGCAAAATAACCATGGTCTTCCTCCAAACATCCTATCGGTTTTCCAAGATGATGGGAGAAAAGCCGGGTGTGTGTGTGTGTGCACAGATCTCCTTGTTTTTAGAACAATTTTGTGTGACTTCCAGTATGGCCAGACACATTGGGAAACCATGAATCACAGATTTTTCTGTTCACATTAATTTTCTTTGAAATCCTACACTTTAAAGCTTGGCAGTGGCAAAGCGGATGGAGTTTCTGAAAATCCCCAAAGAAGGAATTTCGGTCTTTGGACTAATTTGGACCCTGGCTAATTTGTAACTTAATCTAATACATGATTTGGATGAAGTACTATGTTTATCCCTTCACAGTATGGACATTACTAATAATATTTTGAAGATTTTGTATTACGTAAATTGGCATGGGTTTTATTAATTCTAAAAGGCCACGCCTGTAGCATGACTAACTTTAAAGGATACTGTATAAACAAAACCTTTTCATTTAAAATGAAGTTGTACATCAGTGTGATACCTCTGGCTTGATCGGGTTGACATAGTGAACAATGTAGTAACTTCTAAAATAGGCTTTATCGTTTGTAATTTGAAAGTGCCTGAAAAGCAATTGGGTTTGTATTTATTGTTAAATGGTGACAGAAGCTCTGTCAAAAGACAAAGCTCCCGGGTTCAGTGAAAAGGAGATTTTCCTCAACATATTGACAGTACAGAAGAGAAAACAATACCTCTTGCTGAAGTAACAAACAAAGAATGTTTATTTAACCAATGGTATTAATTTCTGTACCTAATTAAAACCAAATCACTGAATTATTGGTGATATTTCCATGCCTTTCAGCCATATTTCCATTGCAGTTAATATAAAAAAATCTCAGGTTGCATAATTTTTTATTTCAATCACACATTTCAGTAAAAAATTCAGAAATTGATCATTTTGTGCATCACAGTGTTGCTTCAACCAATGTGTGTATGAGGGAGTAAAATACAGAGGGGATAACAAACAATTCTGATCTGCCTACCACTCTGTATTTTATTTGGCACGTATTCTTACAAAGTCTAAATGTCATTCTTGGCGTCTTAATAAAATATATCTATCGTAAGCACTATGATGTCTTACAATCAGACAGCAGCTCTGTGGTTTCATCCTGTTTTCTCATTACAAACTTTGGTAGTATATTAGTCTTCAGAAAAGTTTTAAAAGGTATTAGAATTCCAGTAATAATTGTTGTATTTCCTGTTTATAAATCCTTCGTGTTTTCCGTTCAATTCTCTTGCAATACGTGAATTTCTAAGAATAGCTTTTTAATACAACTTTCCATGAAGTTGTACCGCTGTGGATAAATTCACATTCCTGTAAACTTTGCTGCCACCTACTGTTTGTAGTTGGAACTTTTTTGACTCCTTGTGTGATATGAACATTTAACAATCCACAGCACTGGGGACAACTGTTGACAAAAAAATGTCTTAAGCAATTAAATTAAATTGTAAAATCTGCATTCTGTGCATTTGGGGTACTTTTCCAAATGCATTTTAGATCAAATTGCCCTATTATAATCTTAATTAATTTCATATATGTATTCACATACAACTTGTGAATATTTTCCATCTATTTCTACTTTTGTATCTTCTTTTGAGAAGTTGTTACTAAATTCACAAAAATACAATTCTTAAAGATCACTGTGGTAAATTATTTGCTAAATACAAACTAAGAAAACTTGTACTAAAATACACATCTCACTAATTTCTAATCTGGGCTAGATAGGGTTTAGAAGCTGTTTATGAAGGCATGATTCTATCAGTCTCAGCTCTTCAATAACAGTCCTATTTTAATGTTATTTATAAATACATTTTAGGGCTATTTTTGGATTGAGCAACAAGCTTCTTGGCTGAACATTTTTGTGAAGAGGTTTGAATACTCTAGGACTGTGATGGTGAACCTATGGCACGCGTGCCGCAGGTGGCATGCGGAGCCATATCTATTGCATTGCCCTAGCTCAGCTCCAGTGTGCATGTGTGTGCCGGCCAGCTCATTTTCGGGCCTTCTGGGTCCACCGGAAATCGGGAAACAGGCCGTTTCCGCCCTTGGGGGGGTGGGGGAGGCCATTTTTGCCTTCCCCAGGCTCCAAGAAAGCCTCTGGAGCCTGGAGACGCAAAAAACGGGCCTACCGGGCCCACCAGTAACCTTTTTGCTATCATGGCAAAAGCAAGGGGAGCGTTGGGGAGTCACGCGTGTATGCATAGGGGGGCATTAAACTATGGATGTGGGCACGCACGTGCGCAACCCCCCCCCCATGCTCCTCCCGCTTTTGGCACGCGGCGGCAAAAAGATTAGCCATCACTGCTCTAGTAGTACAGGTTTGTTACTTTTCCTGCTCAGATTATTTTCTGAAATGATTATTGAGAAATTTAATCCAACCAAACAAAGCAGAATTCTTCTTTCTCTTCCCACTATATCACAAAAGACAGCACTGTCCATTCTTGGAAGGTTATTTTTCTGAAAAGATAAAGGATCTCCCCCTCTTGCCATCAGGTTATTTTCTGCTTGACAGCACTCTCAAACCCAGCCAAGCTTAATCTAAATCCTAGCTACCTTAAAAGCCTCTTTTTGACAGCAAAGGCAAGAAATTGCAAAAGATTTTGGAAGGTGATGAAAGATTTGGGGAAAGAAATGACTCTTAATTAGTTTTCAGGTTCTCAATACTGTTCAAAAATACAGACTTGGGTTCAAGCAAGTTTTCTCAAGATACAAATGTAGAAAGACCTAACTTGGAAGTTTCTATTTTACAGCTTTTCGTGGGCCTTGGCTTCCCATATGAGGGTCCCGCACCTTTGGAGGCTATTGCAAACGGATGTGCATTTTTGAACCCGAAGTTTAATCCGCCAAAAAGCAGCAAAAACACAGATTTCTTCAAAGGCAAGCCAACTCTTAGAGAGGTATGTTTTTATTTGTAATTACTGTTGATTAGATACATGAACAGGGTCTTTTGAAACACATCTTCTAACATAACCCTGTACTGAAATACAATAGTGTATTGTTTTTAGCAGGCCATGCTATTGTCAGAGTTCAAATCAGAGAACAAATCTGAGATAGAAAGGTATAATTTACTTCGCAAATGCCCTGGTTTTTAATCAGGCTGATCCAGCAACAATTTCCATAATTGGTTTCCATCCCATTGAATCTTCTTCAGTAGACATGATGGAATTGCTGTTCAACAATTTTTTGAAAGCTAGTTTTGATCACTCATGCTTTAAAGAACCACTTAAGGCTTAATGCTCTGCCTCAACTCCATTATTAACTTGTCCAGCTATTAAGGTCTGTAGAAGCAGCCTTAATAGGCTGCTGTTCACAGACAGACCTACTTATCAGATAAAGTTGGCCTGTTTCACCATAAATTACTAAACAGACTTCCTTCAAAACTAAGGTTAGCCCCCAGTCTTTTGGCTTCTTGGTGACAAAGTTAGGGATGGCACAGTGTGTTCAGGCAGACCATGTCTGGACTGAACACGTGTTTTTTTCTGGGACAGATCTAAAAACGAGCCATATTGTAGGTAGAGGTTATCAGGGTGAAGAAGAAAAACCCAAAAGAGTAAACCTTTGGCAGTGGTGTTTTTTAAACAGTGACAGCTAAGGGAAGGTAAATACAAGAAAAATGCAAAAAATGTGTTGGAGGGATAGGGAGGCCCACTACATGCATACCACTCTTGAATTCAAGCATGGTGACACCTGAGTGGTCCTGCAATGGAAGACAGGATATATCCTCCATCCCTTAGGAGATTTCTCCGACTTCAATTTCAGCTCAAAACTGGAACCCTCAAGATGTTCTGAATATCAGTTTGGCTGGGCCACATTCTGCTCAAAAAAGGTTCCCTGAACTTCCAGGCCAACTGCAGGGATTTGTCCAGACAGTCAACCAAGAGTTAAGACTGACTCAAAGACACTCTTGGTGGTGGGGGAGGGGGGGAATAGTGATTAAAATTGTTTGCTTCTCATCACTTTCCAGGGTTTCCTAAAAGTATGACAAGTAAATTTTTTTTTTGATAGCCAAGATTTAAAAAAAACAAAGCCTTCTGAATATATAACTTTGAAAATTACTAAGTGAACATAAACTCTAAAAATATGGCATTTCCCTCCCTTTTCTTTCAGTTGACATCTCAACATCCCTATGCTGAAGTCTACATTGGGAAACCTCATGTTTGGACAGTAAATATCAATGATCTTTCTGAAGTGGAACAGGCCGTGAAAGCAATTTTGAGCCAAAAGGTTAATAAAGATAATTATCCTCTTAATCAGTGTTTTAAAATGAAATAAAACATGCTAGGCTGTATTGTAAGGGTTTATTATGAAGAAAAAAGCTTTACCAAACAAAGATAAACGTTCTAGAAAAATTTTGCTTTAATATTGTAAACCCAGAGAAAGGTTGGAAGATGAAGTAGCATTAAGCATTTCTTATTAATAAAAATACCTTAAGTATATTAGTAGCAAGTAGCATAGAATTTGGATATAATAATTTTAAAATAATATGAATTATAGGTAATCCTTGCTTACTGGCCATTAATTCAGTGACCATTTGAAATTAAAACAGCCAAAAAAAAAACCCCTTTATAGACCATTTATCACCACATATGACTTTTGCTGCATCCCTCATGTGACTGCCATTATATTCAGTATGCATTATACTGTGGTGTTTTTACTTCACCCCTTGCAGAACAGAGACATTGGAGAAAAAGGGATTGCAAGAGAGTAATCTGATTTTCTACACAGCCCAAGGCGGCATGCTACACAAACAGCTTACAATACTCTCCTGAAAACTCTTCCTCTTTATACTCTCTGTTCTGCAAAGGGGAAGCGGGGGAAAGTAAGGGGTTTCTGGAAGCCATCTCTCCTTTGCCTGGCCCTTACATCCCCCCGCAAAATGGGGACATTGCAGAGATTTTAAGAGAGTAAGTTTTTTGTTCTTGCATACATTGAAAGCAATGCAATCATGCCCACATTATGCTTTCAATGTATACAAGACAATAAGCATTCCAAAGGTTGGGGGGATCCCAAGTATTCCAAAGGAGGCAACAAAGCCAAAGATATGAGACTGACTTGTCTCTTTCTATTCAGAAAGCCTAGTCGCGGTCATATGACTTTCCACTTAGCTTAGCAGTGGAGTTACCAGTACTAATTAAGTTTGTTAAGCGAGGACTACCTATATATTAAAATCTGTAGGATCAAAACAAGTGTCAAGTATTTTTCCATTATCTAGAGGAAAAGTTGCATTGAAGGAATATGTGGGATGGCTTTTTTTAATACTCACATTGATCATTTTAGGGGGGAGGGAATGCTCATCTGATACACTAAAACATTGCATTTTTATGTAACTTGATATACTGTATCTCTGCACAGATATCTCTAACTTCATGGGTATTTATTTAAGGGAAACAGTATCGCATTATGCACTGAAATAAGTTGCTACAATACTGAAGATTAGATACTTAGAATAAGAGTATTAGAGAAAGCATAAAATCGTAAAAGAGATTTTAATAAAAATACTGGATTGCAGATACTGTTGCTGTAATATAGACAGTCCTCCACTTATTCATGTAGTGACCGTCTGAAGTTATAACAGGACTGAAAAAAAGTGACTTAAAACCAATTTTCACACTTACAACCATTGCGATTTCCCCATGATCATATGATCAAAATTAGGGCACTTGGCAACTGCCATGTATTTATGGTCATATGATCACTATTTGTAACATTCCCGGCTGGCTTAATAACTGCACGATTCCTTAAGAACTGCAGTTTGCTAAACAATTGTGGCAAAAAAAAGTTGTAAAATGAGACACAACTCACTTAACAACTGCCTTAGCAGTGGACATTTTGGACTCAATTGTGCTCGTAAATTGAGGACTACCTGTATTTGCTGGGTAACCTGCTTTGTTGGGAACCAGAATATTTCCAGTGGGGAAAAAAGTGAATTATACATGAGAATGAAAGACTTTTCAAACCACGTGCTCTTTACGTGTATTGGAATTACAGCTGACATAATTCCCAGCCACATGACTGACAGTACTAGAAAGTGTAATCCCAAGAAATCTGGGACTTACTGGTGTAATCCAATATTACTTAAGTGAATGTTAGCTTTCACAGTGGGAATGCCTTTTGTTATCTTTCTCCTCTTCCCAAAAGATCCCAGTATACCTAAGGTTGTAAGGAGGAATTCCTCCTGTTGGCCATGCCATCAACTCTTGGTGACCACTCAAAACTTGTTAATGAATTTAATCGAGCATATGTTCAACTACTTAGCAGACTGATGTGCTTTGAACAGTGTTCTGTATTGCACAATTGAATTGTATTTATATTACTTATTTAACAGACTGAACCTTACTTGCCTTTTGAATTCACGTGTGAAGGAATGCTTCAGAGAATGAATGTGTTCATTGAGAAACAGGTATGGTTTCTATATCAATAGTCATTTCCTTTGTTCATAAGCATGCAACAATTTCACTTTTAAAAAGAAATTATACTTCGTAATTTCTTTTTAATTGAGTTATTATTCAGAACCAAAAACCCATTAGTTTTAAATGTCTTCTAGGAGCAGTTGATATACTGATCCTTTCTCTTCCTTTATTTTGAACATACCTGAAGATTTAAGAAAAGGGATTCATGGAAATTTATTCTAATCTGATCTCTGTCTGGGGTCATACTCGCCAATAGAATAATATGTTTTCGAAGCCACTTTCCCATTAAAATGCATATAGATTTTTGACATATTGAATTCTCTGATTCAATTTCCCCTATTAAATATTGCTGAATAATTGCAAATATTGAAACCAATTACACACATTATATCCTACTTTATATCCAACTTTGGCTGTCTTGCATTTCATTAATATTCCATAGCTTCAGATGTTACAGTGTGCTCATTTATAGTTAAATATTTGTACTGTACCGTAGATAAAATATAACAATATCTCTGCCCCAAGACGTTAACTAGGGACATTATATATATTAGATTTCTTTTCTTTTTCTTTAGAATCAAATAATATGATTTCTTAGCTAATACCAACAGTCAAAACAAAGTGGGCACTTTAAAGCAATACTTTGCTCAGTACAGTTCCATGTATCACACCAGTTCTTAGTAGTTGTACTGCATACAATTTCTGCACATGCTATTATCATTCAACCCAGAAATAGAAGATAGATCTGCTAGTGATTCAGCTTCATCTCCATTTTCCGTATGTAGAAAGCATTTGTTTTTGTAAGCAGTCATTCTGCAGAATTCAGTAGTACCTTTTTTAGCAACAAGAATCCAGCTTGCAGCAAACAGTTTAGTATCTTGGGAGGGGAAGCATAGAGAAATGAAAGACTGATGCTACAGAAATAGCACTTGGCAATAGCACTTAGACTTATATACTGCTTCATGGTGTTTTACAGCCCTCTCTAAGCGGTTTACAGAGTCAGCCTATTGCCCCCAACAATCTAGGCCCTCATTTTACCAACCTCGGAAAGATGAAAGGCTGAGCCAACCTTGAGCCGGTCAGGATCGAAGGGATTGAACTCCTGGCTGTGGACAGAATTTGCCTGAAATAGTGCATTCTAACCATTGCGCCACCACGGCTCCAATTGCATTGCCTCCATCAAATTTTTTTTAAAAGTCAATAGGAGTTGTAACCAGCAGAGCAGTATCCCAATTGAAAAATAAGTGTTGATGAGATGTAGTCTGCCTGTTATGCAAGACGGGTTCGATCCTAGAAGGAAGAAGGAATGGGACAAAATTTTCTGGCAATTGAAAAAAATATTTCAGGAGGAGGGCATTTAGCAGGCTTTGATATTCCCAAGTAGTCCTTGGAAACTGGGATAAGCGAGCCTGCTTCTTTTCTACAGGGATATATTTAGGCAATTACCATAGAGTAATAATGAAGGTTGTGCACAGTGTTGCAGATATCTGCTATATTGTCATTGTTGCATGATTCAGGGCAGCAATATTGAATTATTTGCAGTGATTGATAAATGAGTATATAGGGTTAGGCAAGACTAATTAAGCATTCATTGTGGACTGTTAGTTAAATAATGTTTGCCTAAGAGGATAAAATATTTCAGTGGAATGAAATTGTCTTTGTTTTATCTTTCAAATTTCCCAACCTAGAGAACTGTTTGTTAGACCTTTATAAGATGGGCTTTGAACTTTGCCAGTTTTCTTCACATTCTGTCCAATTATGTGCTATATCAAAAGGATAGAGGTAAAAATTATTGACGGACAGAGATTTCAACTTTCTTTTAAAAATTACAGTTTTTTGTGATATACTATATTGAACCTACACTGTTACTCTATAAGATTCAGAGTCTGAATCTGCAGGGAAAGATGAGCTGGAACAAGAACTGACAACGATTGAGAGGGCAGTTCCATTGGCCTTGGAGAAGGGCAGACTCAGTCCAGGCAAGGCTTTTCAGAATTAGTAAGGCCTGCAGGCAGGGAGGAACAGAAGCAGGATGAACATGAGAGACAGATCTCAGGCGAGGAGCAAGGACCACCCCCTCCTGATCCAAGGGCTCAGAGAGTGCAGAGAAGGCATGATCAGCGCAGACGGAGCAGGCTACTCGGGAGGAGAGTGCCCCGCCCATCTTCACCTGGCACACCTGGGGAGACTTAAGGGGACACACTGAGGAGGGGCATTTGTCAGGAACAAACACTTGAGTTCCTGAAGTGTTGCGTGCAGACATTTGAACTTGTCCTGGACTAATTACCTGGATCTTTTGCTCCTTGATTTGCCAAATACATTTGGATTTATTGCTGTGCAGCCTTGGTGCAGACAGCGCTGTGCTGGACTAATTGCAGCCAGAGGCTGCTTGAGGTTTGTGTAGGGATTTGTTATCACTCTACTCTGGGACTTGCCAGAAACATGGGAGTGTTGGGGGAGATTTGGAGCAATAAAGGGGCGGTTTGAATTGCCAGCTGTTTGTGTTATCTCTGTGCCGTGCCCTGGTTCATCATCATACCACCAAATGTATCCCCAAAATGTGTGTGTGTGTATCGATGATTATCATTTTTAAAGGGATACATTTGGTAGTAATCCTCTATATATGAATGACTATCATTTTTAAAATACACATACTGGGCTATGGGATTCCTTGCTGCTAAGCACTGAAGTCTTTTCAGCTTTTTATAGGAGCATAATAACTCTCCCTCAGGAAATCATGGCAATACTTGTGTGTTGTTTCAGGATTTTTGTCACGGCCAAGTGATGTGGCCTCCGTTAAGTGCTCTTCAAGTCAAAATTGCTGAAACCGGGAAATCATGTAAACAGGTTTGTCAAGAAAACCAGCTCATATGTGAGCCATCGTTTTTCCAGCACTTGAATAAGGACAAAGACCTCTTGAAGTAAGTGTTGAATGCAAGGAAATGCTGAGACGTTTTCTTAAACTGAAACGTATATTGCTCTGTGGAAATATTACAAAAGTGGTTATGCAATATGCATATCATAAAAGGAGGGGCCAGAAGATTCCACTGAAGCCCTTGCACTGGTGACACAGGTTCAGATTCACATACTGTTAGTATCATGGATCATGCAGAAGCCACCCTGTCTTCACTTGTAGGCATGAGTATGTCCTTATTATAGCCCTTTGTATTGTACACCACGATTGTCCCCCACAGTGTCAGTTCCATGGGAACATAGTTATAAGTTAATAAACAGTGTACAGATAGTCCTTGACTTACACAATTGAACCCAAAATTTCTATTGCTAAACAAGGCAATTGTTAAGTGAGTTGTGCCTCATTTTACAATATTTTTGCCACAGTCAGTGAATTATTGCAGTAGTTGTTGCAGTCATTGAGCAAAGCTGGCTTTTCCCATTGACTTTGCTTTTTGGAAGCTGGCCAGGAAGGTTACAGATGGTGATCACATGACCCCAGGACATTGGAACTGTCACAAATACATGCCAGTTGCCAAGCTGAATTTTAATCATGTGACCATGAGGATGCTGCAATAGTTGTAAGTGTGCTTAGATGACTGCATTGTTGAGGTTGCCATTTTTGTCCTCTTTGCCTAAGACTTGTTTGTTCATTTTTACAATATTTATTCTTGTGGGTTTTTATATCCATTGCTTTTACATTTGTTGTTTTATTTGGTGGTTTCCCAGAATTTCTTTTTAAGAGTTGGGCAGCTATATGAATTTGATTAATAGATAAATTATCCTAAATAGAGAATAATGCAGCAAGACATTATTCACTTTCAGTTTTAGAATTATCAATTGTCCACTGTAATTTATTGATACAATTATATAGAAATTCATAAGGAATGTTTCTGTGTCCATTAAGATTACCTTTCACTACTCAGAGTTGTTGATGTTGGAAGTAGAACTGCATTCAGTGTAACTGCAATTGGGGAAAAGGCAAAATGGCCTCTTTCTACCAGTCATGTCAGATTGTACAAGTGTGAAGGCTGTGGGGTCCTCCAGCAGTTGTTCAGTGGCAACTCTTAGCAATATATTGCCCATGCTGGTTGGTGCCAATGAGATGTATAGGAAGTCTTCATTGTCCACCCCTGCATATGTGGTGCAGTTCTCTTCTGGCTGCTTAAAATCCTAGAGAAACAATTAACATGATATGAAAATATTTTTACCATTTAATTAATTAATTAAATCACAGGTTGGTGGTTGTGGGGAAAATGGGAGGAAGGAGTATTAAGTATGTTTGCTGTCTTAAATTATTTATTAAAAAAATTATAAAGGCGGGATACAAGATATATGAGAGAAAGAGAGACAAAAGATATAGCTGAGCTGAATAGACAGATAGCTAGATAGAGATAGATGAATGAATAAATTATAGAGAGAGGAATGGATGGATGGATGGATGGATGAGAGAGAATGATAATGATAGGTAGGTAGGTAGATAGATGGATATAAACAAACATGAGCAAGAATGAAAATAGGTTTTGCACCAATAATAAAACATGAATATTATCTGAATTGTTTGTACTACAATAGAATATGTAAAATATAGAATTAGATATCTCATGGGTTTTTTCCCCTTCATTTTCCAGATACAACATTCAGTGTCATACCGCTGAGTCTGCAAATGATATACTGGTTCCATCTTTTGATGAAAAGAGAAAGCACTGTGTTTTCCAGGGCGATCTTTTGTTGTTCAGCTGTGCAGGGTCTCATCTAAACCATAAAAGGATCTGCCCTTGTAGAGACTATCTTAAAGGACAAGTTGCACTATGTAAAGACTGCCTATAGCAGGAAGTTAATGTGACTTTTCAAAGTGGCTTGGAGACAGCCACACTGTGCACTTTGCTACTGGGGACAAAACAGTCATAGAAGAGCAGAAATCTGTCCTGAGAAAGGGTAGATAAGTGATTTAAATGTTTAGGAAAATAAACCTCAACTTTTTATGTTTTTGTTTTCCGAAGTGAGCTATTTCCACCACAGAAATCTCTTTATTCAAAGACATGACAAATCAAGTCCCGACAAGAACTTGAGATAACGTTGGGGCTTCTTCCCCAGTGACTCCTCATGATGGGCAGTTTGTCAGATATCACTGAACAAAATATCAACCGGAAAGCATTGGATGGTGCAGAAACAACTTAAGACTTGCCGTAGGTTGGCAAAATGGTGGTGCTGTTCCCGTCGACAACGCCAGGTAGCTGCTGAATAACAACGCCACACTCTTGGTCACTTTCTGGCCTATCCCAGCCTAATTCAGTGGACTTTCTCCAGCATCGCTGTTTTGAGACTGCCATTTAAGGGAACCCTCCAAAATAGGACTGGTTAGCTGACAGACTGACGGATCCTTTAGGCTTGATGATGGATTATGATCGTGGCATTAATCAGAGTTTGAATAGCCACATAAACACCCAATTTGTTTTGTTTTTAAAAAAACACTCGTTTTCAACTCTGTATTCCCTTTCTGACTTGTCCAAAGGTTTTGCTTAAGGTGTTAGGAATACTGTGTAATCATTGGAGCTAAAATAGTTTCACTGGAGCAATATTTTATTTCTTGAATTTGCTGTAAGATAGCAAAACTGTGTTTAAAATAATGAAAATAGGTACATGGTGGAAGAGTGGTCTGCCCTGGTATCTTGTAACGATTTAAAGAGCAATTATGGTCTGCAAATAATGGTTTGTTTTCTGCAGCCCTTGTTAAAAAGTGGATATGTAGAAATAGGCCATTTATTTTTTAAATTGCAATTAATCCAGAATATTGAACTTATTGAATATTGTTTGTTACTTTTAAAAAAAAACTGCACAGTATTTTTTTTAATGTTTTTTTAGCACAACTGACACATCTTTAAATGCACTGTTAGTGGGTAAGAAAATAGCATTGAATTGAAAACGAATGAGTTATCCATTTTTTTCAGCTAGGTTTGGATGCGGGTGGGGGGAAGGGAGGAGGCTCATGGACCATCTACAAAATCAAAACTATTATTTCCCTCCTTTGTAAACATTAATTGCTATTTCTACTGATAGAACAATATGCCTGCTTTTAATCTTCTGTAATCTTATCAACTCATTACTTGATGCATTATTTCATATCTGAAGGTCATTGCATATCTCTTCACTTGCAGAAGACCACAAAAGAAACATTTTTGAAGAAATTGCCAAGTTGACGTTTTAAAGTCGATTTTTCAAAAAAAAAAATCTGGTTAAAATAAGTTGAAATCTGTGTGAGCATAGTATTTAGGGAAGCTGGTTATTTATGTTAAGGGACATATGCCAGATCTGAATAAAATTTGTATAAGAAAAATGACATTTAAAAAATGTTTACATTATATATTCAGAAACACTCACTTTGTAACAAGAAATATATTACCTGAATTGAAACATGTTATGTGTAGAATTAAAGGTTACTAAGGATTAAACCTCAAAATTAGAATTCAGTGAATTGAATGTCAGATTGTAAACATTACTTTCTTGGTTCTGCAGAATGTAACTCTTGGGATCTAAGCATGTGTGTTTTTTAAGTTATCAAACCTAGATAATTTTTAAGATCAAGAATTATATGTATGTATATCATGAGTTCACCTGAACCCACAGACTTAGCACTTCTAATTGCTGTAGCAGCAAAATAATTTGATATTTGTGCTGTAAATACAACTTTGTTAATGTGTTCAAATTAATTTATCCTGCGTAATGGTGGACTGCTTTAAGTCCAGTATTTCTTTTCCAGAAAAGCTAACAATAAAGCACGAATTTAAAAATCCAAGCAAATTTTGCAGGAAAGAATGGAAATGATCAGAAATCAGATCTGCTTAGAAACTTTCCTTCAATGTTATTGTGGATTTTATATTCTCATGCTGAATTGTGAATATGCGCCTGTGTGTGTGTTTGTATTCATAAATTGCTTCAGAGAGTAATAATATATTAACATCCAAACAAACTCTAAAACCTAGAATGAGTTGTTGGTTAGTCAAATCAATTATAGACCTTCATTCAGAGGTAGATTTGCTAACAGTTCAACATAGTTATATACATTTGCTGAAAGAGAGAAAAAATGGTTGCAAGTTAAAAAATGAGTTTTTGGAAAATTATTATAGTTCTTATATTTTTGCAGTACTTGTATGATGTCATTGAGAGTAGGGTCAGATCTTCAATAGGTTCGTTCCATTATTTCATACTTTATTGAAGTTTTTTATGACAGTAAAATGGTGTTGATCCTTGAAGGAAAATTGTATATCAGGCCTTTCTGTTGGAATTACATATTTATTTACTATCCCGATTTTGTGGAATAAAAGCAGAAAGTTTCAACCAAATACATTTTTGTCAATACAGGCTAGATTGACCTGATACTTTTTCCATGGAAAATGTCTATTAAAATGCAGATATTAACAAGTCTAGTTCCATTGAGCACTGTTCTATAAGCTGAATATTAAAGGGTTTGTCCAATATGTCATTAAAAATTACACAGATTTATAGATGAACCTGTCAATTCCTTTTTTCTTAAAATAGAAAATATAGAACCAACAGAAGGAATGTTGGGTGGAAGACAAGCAGAACTACAACAATTTTATTGTGCAAATTGAGGGCTAGATTGATTATTAGAAATAAACATGGATAAATTGGATATGTATCAAAAAATAAAAAATATATGAAAAGATTAATCCTAAAGCTATAAATCTTCATGTCAAGAACATTATTTTATGAATTTGTTTGAACTGATTTTTAAAATCTATAAAATTACCAAAACCTGAGAGAAAGCATTTGCATAATTTATTTTAAAAATAACATTGAGTTTGCTTTTGAAAAGAATGAATACACTGTTTTTAAAATGCCAATAAAAACCTCATTTATTTCATATACTCAAGTTGATTTGTACATCTGTCTATAGCTCTATCTCAAATATATTTTATATTGTCTCTTATGTAATTCATCAATACACTTAATAGTTGTGGGTTGCACTTGGTTTTTCCATGGTGGTATCTAACCTATTCTGTTAATATAGGTGCCTTTATTTTTTATAAATTGAATGTTCATATAATGGCTAATTAAAATATGAATATTAGAACTAGACTTGAGGTATAATAGATATAATAAAAATTAATCATCTGGGTTTCAAAGAGGGTTTTCTGGAAGAAGAGAATATTGTACACCCAGCATCAAAAATACAACATTGCTTATTGATGGGCGTGTTTGAAGGAATCTCGGCATAATGAATTTCTCAATGCACTATTTGTACCACATGTTAGAAAACAAAGAAACAAGATATCCCAGCTGATTTTCTGTAGGCTTTGGGTGGGAATTATGTTAAAAATTCTAAGTGGAAAATAAAAGACCAGTGTCAGTCAATTCCAAATATTAAATGGTAGGGAATCATGAATTGCATTTAAATGAAGACCTATATGTGCACCCTCATAATCATGCTTCATATTCTCAATTGATAACTTATTTTAGAACACTGAGGATTTAGGAGAGACCATGGGTCTTAATAGATACTGATGGTGCATATACTTTGATTTCATTGTTCTGTGCTTTTGTAATCGTTTTGTGCTAGATAACCCAATAACCCAAACAACTAACAGAATAACAAAGTTGGAAGGGAGCTTGGAGGTCTTCTAGTCCAAACCCCTGGCTCAGGCAGGAAACTCATTTCAGACAAATGATTGTCCAATCTCTTCTTTAAAACATCCAGTATTGGAATACTCAAAAGGCAAAACCGTAGTGTGCTTTATAAAAGGAAAAAGAAATGACCACCCAAAATCTGAGCAACATTTGGCCTTCCAGCTTCATTTGTTTTGTTTCAGTGACGTTAACATGGAAAATATAAGTCACAATCCCTGGTCAGCGTTTCTTAGAGGGTCATTTAAAGCAGTGCAATTCAGTCCTTGATGCCAAATTATTTCCCGAATGCACATGGGTGATTTGACAGTATAGTTCCTAAGTGCCATATAGTGTTACCAGTTCTTAAATTCACTCAATGTTGTTGTAACTGAAAAACAGGAAAGGACTCCAGGACTGCACTAAATACACAATTGAAAATGTGTCACATTAGCTATAAAATAGGTATCTTTTTCTTCGTGTATTTAACAATCAATACTCTGGGCGAGTTTTAGAAGACCTGAAACTGAATCATTTCTTTGTAATATACGTTTGCATCCAAATGTTGACTTCAGAAATTTCTGGAATGCATGCAACTGACATTTAAGCAAAATCATCTATCTGCACGTAGGTAGGTAGGAAGGAATGCTGTCTGGTTGGTGTGTTCAACCTGGTATAGTTGGAATTATTGGTTCTGGGCAGGCATGTTTACTAACCCTGCCTGGATTTTGAACTGAAAATTTACATTGCAATCACGTTTCTTATTACAGTGCACAGATTTTCTAATGCACAGACTGTAAAATATTTCTTAAAAGTTATGCTTGGCTCCAAAGGTAATTTATGTTGCTAATAATTACAAACTATTTTGTCATTGCTCAGTTGGAGGCCAAGGTTAAAGTCCATGACAAGTTTCATGATATAGTGCTGATGTACTGGTAGTCCTTGACTTACGACCACAATTGAGTCCAGAATTTATGTTGCTAAATGAAAAATTCGTTAAGTGAGTTTTGACCCATTTTAGGACTTTTCTTGTCACATTTTTTAAGTGAATCACTGCAGTTGTTAAATTAATAACATCATTGTTAAGCAAGTCTGTCCTCCCCATTGGCTTGTCAGAAGGTTGCAAAAGATGGGACACATGACTCCAGGACATTGCAACCGTCATAAATATGAATCGATTGTCAAACATCCAAATGTAAATCACATGACCATGGGATACTGCAACGGTCACTAAGTGTGAAAAATGGTCATAAATCACTTTTTTCAGTACCTTTGTAACTTTGAACAGTCACTAAATGAACTGTTGTAAGTTGAGGACTACCTGTACTGCACTCTTTCTCAATAATTTAGGACTTCTAAATATCAGTACTATAAACCTTGATTTGATGATGATTGCTACTATTGATTTGTTCGTATTTAACCCAAAAACATTAGAAAAGCAAGAGTGATCAAATAACAAATTGCAGTTCCATTAGCGAAACAATATATTAAGTGAACTGGGTATAAATATGCTAATCCAGATATGTAGAATAGAATATGCTACAGAAATTAAATACAAACCTATATAAACTGAGGATATCAAGTTATTTATTTTGTGTATCCAGATAGTAAAGAAACCAACTTTGATAGGAAAACCAAATTGCCCAATATTTTCACTGAAGACACCGATTGCTTGCACCCTGAGGTAAATGTCTCCTTGAATCCTTTTCAAAATTGACTTTTGTCATAGTGTCTTTTGTTCTTGGTTTATAGTTTGTTCAACACTGACATGTAAAACACTTCTAATAATTCATAATATAAAACGATGTGCTACAAAACTTCTCCATAGCTTGTTTGCCACACAGTCCATTCTGTTTAAAAAAGGCTCCCACTCATCTGGAGAACTGAAGTCGTAGACTGCAGGGGAAGGGAGAATCTGATGTCATAATGCTTTTTCACTTAAGAAATTTGTTAATGGGATGACATTATAGTACAGTTCATTCATTCCATCTTAAGTGTGCCTGAGCTCATCTCCATTACTCTATCAAAATTCAATTCCCAGCCTCCTGCACAGGAAAGGTCTCATAATTGTTCATATGATATTGTGAATCTGCTTGCAAAGTCTACAATGACGAGACGAACACACATCTTGCTTTAAAGTGGCTTTATCCTTTTTTCAGGTAATAATTTTTTTTAACTTGTATGCTAGCAGACTCTGGGTGCCTCTATCAAATAAATTTCAATGAAAATCAATAAAACTTAAAAAATGGCAAGTGCAATGAAGTGATAACTAGATGAAGCAATTTGGAAGAACCAAGCAATGTACTGTAAATCAGTAAATCTGTATAAACTGAAGAGGATCCAGTTTATTTTTGTTCGATTCTTCCATGTAAAAATGTTCAAAGAAGGAATCACAAATTCTAAGAATTCTAGAATTAGCATCTATCATAGCAACTTGGTGGGGGGGGAATTGCATGGAAAGAATGATTTGGGAATTATATGTTATGCACTTGATTAGATTGCATGAGTTGCTAGTGCCATCTATCCAATATTATTTTCACTTCCTCAAATAAATATTAAAATTGAGAGCAGCTCTAATACTTCACAGAAGAAGTGAAGATTATGTTTCAAAGACAAAAAGTAGTGAACGTAAAGCTCTTCATGTGAATTTAAGAATTCCATTTTCAAAAATATATGCTCCTGGGTTTTTCCCATGTCTAACTTAAACAGGTGCAAATTTCCACATCTGCTTATTCTTGCTAATCACTTGTCTGCATAATACCTCAATAAATCTAGCTGCAGTGGGAGAAAGCATACAAAAACAGTCTCTGCAGGCATTAAATACATACATTCATTGTGAAGCCAGTAATGGAAATAAGGTAGATAAGGTAGATTACTTTCACCATTCTGTTCAGGAAAAACTGAAATTTACGTACTAAATTTTTAGTACGTATTTTAAGTTCAACTGAAGCCACTCCAAAAGCACTTTAAAAAAACAACTAAGTATTTGGAATTATTTGCAAAATGTGTCCTGATCAATTTTGTTCCAGAAGATTGTTGTCTGGAAAATATAGAGATTTGATCACAAGATTTTTTTTTAAAAGTGAACACACAGGCTTTCATTATCACTAGGAAAAGTCTTATTTTTCAATAAATTGTGTAATTAACTTGTTTTCTCTGTCTGTTCTACTCACTACTTAAAAGTTGCATTAAACAATACCACTGGGCCACCCACGATGCTAATATCATGTAAGTCTACATTTAAATTTAACGATACATTGAGTAACTTTGATTTTCTTAAAATGGCATCATGGGAGTGTATCAATTGTAACAGTTCTAATTCTGTTGTGACTCACCTTTCCTACTCACTGTGATAATTGATGAATGCTTATTGCACACTTGAGAAAACCGAGATGATACATTTTTGTATTTATATGCAAATAGGAATATATGCTGCTCGCCTATTCAGTCCAATTGTTTCCAACTTATCCATATGGATACTGCAATTGTGGATGTCAAAGCCATTTTAAAAGTTTAAAGTTTGAAGTTTTGTGGCTCTCATAATACTGGAATTTGGACGCCTGTTGTCCCTACAGGGGGTGCAAAAGCGCAGCTGTTAAAGACGCTGAGTTTGTCAGCTGGAAAACTGACAGCTCAGGTTTGAGACCTGAATTCTACTGTGTGATGAAGTGAGCTCCTGTTCCTGCCCCAGCTCCTGCAAACCTAGCAGTTTGAAAGCATGTGATTAGAGAAACAGGTACCACTTTGGAAGGTAACATGTGTTTCATATGCCTCAGTATACAGTCATGCTGGTCACATGACAATGGAAATGTTGGCTCTCGCAGCTAAAAAATGGAGATGAGCACTGCCCCCTAATCTTGGACATGACTTGACAGGGGAAACCTTTACCTTTTTGTCCGTTACATCGTCATGAACAATGTTATTGAATCTCAGTTCATGGAAGATTTGTGAAAGTTTTAAATGGCTATGTAGTCATCCATACTAAGGCAAAGGACTAGTGATGCTATAGCCTATACTATATATAGCCTACTATACTCCATAAGCTTTTGGTGGACCATGATTTGTTTTGTCAAAATACACAAAAACACCTTTCATGTAGTAATACATTTGTTAGCTTTTAAGTTGCCAGAGGGTTTAATCCAGCCATCAATCTCTCTGGAAAACTCGATAAATTAATGAGCTGCTAGCTTAACTACCCCTCTGCAGAAAGTTATTTCTTTGAGCACGCCAAGATACATACTGGTTTTGGATCATGTTCAATGCATTTATTTCAGAAGACTGCATGGAATAAAAAACATTACCACAAGGCTGGACACTTTTTGTCCGAGGTGATGAAGTGTACTGGAGAGATTAATATTCCTATGGAAACACCTTCAAACAGATAATTGAGATTGCATCTGATTCAATGAAATGAAATGAAATAAATATTCCTTCTCTCAGTTTCTATTTGCATTTCCACAAAAATACATTCAGATAAACATGGCATATAGAAGCAAGAAACCAGTAAATGACAGTAGGGGGTGTCATTTGCAAATTTGATGCCCCTCTGCAAATCATTATTCCACACCAATATACATACTTCCAATAAACTTTTCACTTTTTGCCAGATATAAAATTACTTTGTCCTCTTTACAAATGCACCATTTTCAAACTACTGGAGCTAATAACACATGTGGATTAAGCAGTAAACTTCAGAACATAATTTACTTAACCATATGTTAAATTTGTGCTAAAACATTCCACCTACAAAAAATGACAGAAGTAACCTGTCTATGGGAGGTGCTTCTGTACAGGAAGACTTTCAATTTAATGTACTATTTACACCGCTTTTTTAAAGGTTACTTATAGGTCCTTTATAAAACAAGAAACGTTTTATATATTATACAAGATGGGAAATGGATTTTGTAACCCAGATGTTAAATAACATAAAATGAGTGAGCACGTGAATATCTATAGAAAAGCCTAACTCTTCATAGTTAGAGTCAACATTACTGTCAGAATGGAACCATGATTTCCACAGGACACCCGTGTTTTTGTCAGACATACTGCTACATAAGTGCATAATATAAATCAACACATTAAACCTCAATCCTTTTTTGGCTTTTAACTGTACATGAACACTTTGTGCTTATTTTGACTGTGCAGGTTAATATGTGTTGCTTGATATATATATATATATATATAGAGAGAGAGAGAGAGAGAGACAGAGAGAGAGACAGAGAGAAAGAGGGAATGGGGAGAAGGAGAGAGACATATTTTAAATACTTCAATAAAATTATGAAATTAAACCATGTCCTAAAATTTGGGAGATTGAGCAGCTGAGGGGGTGAATTGCACCTTTTATTGAAACTGTGGCATCTCGTAGGAAGAAAATACTTCATATTTTTAATACTGAATCAATAAAAATAGCAAATCTGAACTGTTGATAACCATGTGTAAACACCCTTGACTTGACGCAACACTAATAAGGTGCTACCCTTCATCCATTGTGAATTTTAGGAATAACAGAACTAAAAGATTAGTCCCTTTTCCTGGAGAAACTCAAGCTCCATGGTATCTTTTTGTCTCTAAACAGTCACAGTCAGACTGGGACTCTTCTTAATTTGGCCCCTTTAAATGGGCAGCTGTCAAGTGACTTGAGAGGCCTGATCACTTACAACATGTAGCAAAAAGGATTAGAAGTCTTATTCATTTCTATTGCAGCTTGCTGGATTTGGGGGAGCATATGCCAAATGTGATTGCAGAGATCCAAGCAGTGCATGTATTAGCCTATTTGTACAGATTGGTTTCCCCTTGAATGATGATGCAAAAATAACATGAACAACAGCAAAATTCAATCTTGCAAGTAGGACTGGCCCCACTTGCCAGGATGTAGGATGTTTTCAAATCCTGCAAAATGTATTCAGTCCAATAGCTGAGTTGCCTTCATTCAAACATTTCATAATGACGTGTTTGCCGTATACGGGGAACCATATCCATAAGCAGCCTGGAAATAAAAGCAAGCCCAGATCAAGGGCAACAGTTATACATTGCAAAGATCAGCCATAAATTTCTGCATTCTCCTAATTAGTAGTTGTCTATCCCCAAAACAGGAAATTAATGAGAGGTCTTTAGGGCTCTCTGAGCTTGGTTTCTTTTCATACAGACATTTCATTACCCAACTAGGCAACATCATCAATTTTGTTACATTAATATCCATTATCCAACTTGGTAATATCATCTCTCTTTTTTAATTATTATTTTATAACATATAAAAATTCCATTTTCAATTAAACAGTGCGTTGTCTGGGTATAAAAATTTTTAGGAAATAATAATCAAAGTGTTTACAACCAAAATTTTCATTGCATGGTTCATTAATTGAAGAAGAGGAAGAAGGAGAGGAGGAGGAGGAGGAGGAGGAGGAGGAGGAGGAGGAGGAGGAGGAGGAGGAGGAGGAGGAGGAGGAGGAGGAGGAGGAGGAGAAGAAGAAGAAGAAGAAGAAGAAGAAGAAGAAGAAGAAGAAGAAGAAGAATTTTATAAGATACATCAACAAATTGCAGCTTCCTGCAATAATACCAGTGGAACTGCAAAAATCTGCGCTACTTGGAACATCGTACATCTTAAGAAGGTACTTGATTGATACCTAGGATGCTGGCAGCAACCCGTGTCAACCATTAGCACCAGTCAATGGTATTTGTGATGCATTTTTGAATGTTCAGTTGACTGAGTTTCATGTTTAATGAATAAAGTAAATAATAATAATATTTACTTATCAATTTTAACAAATCTCCCTTATAACATTAGTCCTTTTCTTATATTTCCATGTTTCTAACTTCTGTTTTTATTAGCTAACCATTGATAAAATAAGTCCCATGTCAAAAAGTATTCAGTTTCTTCCTTTCCCTTAATTGTAAGTCTTAATCTATCCATTTCTGCATATTCTAATATTTTTTAAATTGCATTTTCCTCTGTAGGGATCTCTTCACTTTTCCATTGTTGTGCAAATACAATTCTAGCTGCAAGTTAGCACACGTAAAATCAAATATGTAGTCCTTTTATTATACTTTTCCAATAAAATGCCCAACAAAAATATTTCTGGTTTTAGATCTATATGTTGCTTTATCATTTTTTCAAACCATGTGTGTATTTTCGTGCAATATTTTTTTGCCTTTGGGCATGTCCACCACATATGATAGTATGAACCAGCATTTCGAACACTTCGCGGATATGTCCTTAAACATCTTTGCCAACCTTGTTGGTGAAAAATGCCATCTATAAAGTATTTTATATAAATTTTCTTTATATGCCATTGACATTGTTAATTTATAATTCCTATCCCACAATTTCTGCCATTTATCCAGTTAGGCAACATCGTTTCTGATGATGTTACCTTGCTGGGTAATGAATTGTCTGCAAAGAAAACCACCAAGCTTCAGAGAGGCTCCCACAGTTCATCCCTGAGCTACAAATATTCTTTTCTATTGGTAACAGGACATTACATTTCAATCAATATAGCTTTTTGGTAAGAATATAATAAAGTCACAGTAATTATATAAACACTGTCATCTTCTGGCTTGAATAAATGGCACATGGGAAAGACTCCTTCTTGC
Source organism: Arizona elegans (assembly GCA_022577455.1). Lineage (NCBI taxonomy): Eukaryota > Metazoa > Chordata > Lepidosauria > Squamata > Colubridae > Arizona > Arizona elegans. The sequence goes on from JAKOOJ010000001.1 coordinate 112,908,330, forward strand.
CACAATCATGGAGCAACATTAAAACGCAAATGTAAAATGATTTCTTAAAAAAAAAGGGTTTCACTCACTTGGCACCATAAGCAAATATTGTAAGTCCAATCAGAACTCCTATACTTCCATCCAGGTACCAAACAGAAGCATTGTGCTTAAAAACCTCTGCACTCAGGAGGATGGAAAAGCCCATAATTCCTCCTACCAGAGAATTGAAACCTACAATGAAATAAATTAAGATTAAGCCCTTCTAGCAAGAACAGGGAAGTCAAGAAATAGCCAATGTCAATGGATGCAAGATTTGTATACTGTTATGCCTGAGCTCAGGACCCCAGGGCCCACTAGCAGAATTACAACTCCCCAAAGCTTTAAAATGTAGCCCGTGACTAACCAAAGCCCACTTCAGAGAGGGTTTTTTACAGCTCAAGAAACCTAATCCAACATATCATAAATCTTTGTTGTCTCAATTCACACACTGAGTTTCCTATTAACCCTTTAACTGTCCTCATCCTTTGCAACTGCTGCCTTAATACGGCCATCCATGCAAGGCTATGGAATTGGAAGTCTTGTTTTTTAAATAGCCAGTTGCACCCCAACATTAGACAAAACAATTTATTCCATCAGTGCTGCTGCACTAGAGTTGAGTTTTGGGTCTTTAAGGCAGGGCAGTGTCAAATTCTGTGGACTGCATTTGCATTCATACCGACCATCTGTTTTCTAGAAGCTGGAGCCGTAACTTCACTAACTCTGCAGTAGATCCAATCCTGCAGGGACAACATGACAGCTATGCAAATATGGCAGAGGAGGAAAATGAAGCTTGCTGCCAAGGAAAGTCTATTCAGTTTTGTAAAACAAACAAACAGCACATTCATGCTGGCTGTAGATGGGGGTTAGAAAACACACAGCCCCAACAGCAGAAACATGGTGCGGCAAGAAGGAAAGGCTAGCAGGGTTTGAAATTTCACCAGTGTTTATAAAATAATTGCTTGAACTCATTACTGACAGAAAGGCTACTGACAACCCAAAGGTTGTTCTTTTGTGATTTTCTTTAATCAATTTTCTTTCTTCCACCTTCCAATGTTCTAGTTTACTTTATTGATTAGCACTTGGGCCATATCAAAGTGCAGAGTTCCAGACATAAATTATTACTAAAATCTGATGAAAACAATTTAAAATCTTCCAATAAACCTTCATCCCATTCCTACAAGATGCTCCCAATTCACCCCATCCCACAATCAAATATAGAATAGAAGAATAGAACAGAACAGAACAGAACAGGTTGGAAAGGACCTTAGAGGTCTTCTAGTCCAACCCCCTGCTTAGGCAGGAAACCCTATACCATTTCAGACAAATGGTTATCCAATCTCTTCTTAAAAACTTCCAGTGTTGGAACATTCACAACTTCTGAAGGCAAGTAATTCCACTAATCGTTCTAACTGTTAGGAAATTTCTCCTTAGTTCTAGGTTGCTTCTCTCCTTGATTAGTTTCCACGCATTGGTTTTTGTCCTGCCCTCAGGAGCTTTGGAGAATAGCTTGACTCCCTCTGCTTTATGGCAGCCCCTGAGATATTGGAATACTGCTATCAAGTCACACCTAGTCCTTCTTTTCATCAAACTAGACCTACCCAATTCCAGCAACCGTTGTTTATATGTTTTAACCTCTAGTCTCCTAATCATCTTTGTTGCTCTTCTCTGCAGCATCTCAACATCTTTTTTGTATCGTGGCGACCAAAACTGGATGCAGTATTCCAAGTTGGCCTTACCGAGGCATTAACACTTCATGTGATCTTGATTCTATCCCTCTGCAGCCTAGAACTGTTAAATTAGTCAGTTCTCACTCACAGCAATTCAGGCTCAAACAACACATACAAGGTTTAACCAGTAGGACAGAGGGCCCTGTATGGCGCAAAAGGGAACCAATGGGCACATTGACTATACAACGATTGGGGGGAGGAGAAAGGAGAGAGAAAGAGAGAAGGAGAAGTGGGGGACGTTTTAATTTGTGCTTTTGGATTGTCAAGAGACCAGAGGGATTCTCCAATGGTGATAATTGCACCCAAGAGCTCCAAGAGAGTTCATGAGGAATTCCATACTCCATGAATCCCCCATTGGAGTTGTGAATGCTAGGCAGTGACTAATAACAACAGAATTCTCAAAAAATAAAACTGAAAATAATTGTCATATTTCAGCTCTGTTCTTCAACTTCTGGCCATAAGATGTCAGCCTGATCACATCTCTCCCCCACATCCATAAATCCAGATTAGGCACAATCTGATATTTATTTTTTATTAAATTTAAACACCACCCACCTCACTGCCTAAGTGACTCTGTTATATGCATGATTAATTCCTTTGGCACTCCCAGGTATCACTTCTCCCCACTATGACAGTCTCTCTGTCTCTGTGTCTCTGTCTCTCTCTCTCTCTCTCTCTCTCTCTCTCTCTCTCTCTCTCTCTCTCTCTCTCTCACACACACACACACACACACACACACACACACACACACGCCCCTCACTCCTGCCGTTTCGTTTAAGGCAAGTGATTACAATAAAAATCCTCTAAAATTAGCAACATTCCCTCTATTGGCCCCACCTTCAGTGTTAACATATTCAGAAGTGCTCTTCTGCAGCATGTCCAGATAGGTTGTCTATCTCATCAATATCCCCCCCCATATGTTAATTAGGCTTACTGACAAGCTTAATTGACATGTTTAATGGTCTTTGTGGACTTCACAGACATTTTAAATGCATTTCTCCAGAAGCAACTGAAAATGACAATTCTATAAAGACAGAATTAAAATCTTATCGGAACTAGTAGCATATCCCAGATAGACTGAGTGGCATATACATGGCGACTTTATATGCTATGACAATCATTCTGAGACCACCCCAACATCATCTTGAAATTATACATGTGCCATCTCAAACTTATATATGTGCCATCTATTTACAAACAACACAACTTCACAGCAATCAAAGTGAAAGCCATTTTTTCAACATGTCTAATCACCAGCTGAGCTTGACTCGAAAGAGACTTTAAATTTAAATTAAGAATTTTGTACACAGAGATTACCCTATTTTTAATGTCTTGTAAGTGAGATCTTCATTTTCCAGAGATTCTATTCTATTCAAACTAATGATGCAAAATTAGAGAAATCTGGCCTTAGCTATATTTAACTAAAATAGGTTAAACACATAGACAGCAGACTAATTACACAGTTCACTCCTTAATTTTGTTAATGGGAAAAAATAGCAGCAGTGCAATTATCACAAGCATATAATTAAAAGAAGAAAAGGAACATTCTCAGCTATTTGCAAAAAACATAAGTCTGTTTGCTCTGAGCTCAGAAAATAGGGAGATGCTACAGTATTAGTAAAGGGTCTAACATGAATGTCAAGAGGGTTTATTTCTATTTACTAAATTAGATTTTTCCATGTAGAACTGTGCTTAAAAACAACAGAATATTTGTCCCACTTCTATTCTTCTATATGTTTTAAGGCGACTCTTATTAACCAGATCTGTAGTTTTTGCCAATAGCCAAATTAAATAAAAATTCACATCAGAAAAGAATTTTCTAATATTATATTATATATTTAGTAGTAATGCCTATCGGTTTAAAATCAGATAAATGAATGTTTGCGGCTGCCCATGTCCAACATGGCATCCATTTCAGAAACAGACTTTTCAGTCCGAACCTACCATATCAGAGACTCTCTAAATTTTAACTCTGTCTCCAACACCATCTCTCACATCTAAATTTTGTTAATTGAGGGATAATCAAATTGATGAAAGCTCCTGCAGGATTAATAGTAATAAATCCATATTTATTGCAAAAACTTTATGGGCTGAATCACTCTTTCAATCTGTTTATTTGATTATTTGTATTTATTTCACATTTCTGTACCACCATGTCCCAAAGAGGAACTCTCTTGGAAATTACCCCAGTGAGCCCTTTGTACATGAAATCTGTTGTGACCCAGCTCCCCAAACACGACAAATTCTCTTGACATGAACTCAAAAGATTCCTTTATAAGGAATACCGGCAGCCCCAGCAAAAAGTTTCTCTCGCAAGCTAACAAGTTGGGCCGGAAGATGAATAGTTGTTTGCCACATCTATTCATCTCCGCCCCCTGCCTTTTATCCCCAGAGCTAGGGTGGGCCTTCACTAGCAGCAGTGGCTCTTCCTTCCCCAGGATTGGCCCACAACTTTCCATTGTACTCCTTTGCCTTCTGCCGCGTGTCAGGCACTGGACCCAGATAATTCTCCTCTTCTTCATCAACCACCTCCAGACCTGGGGGCTGTTAACTCTCCATCTGAGGGCCGAGGGATGGCCCAGGCTCCACCTCTGTCTCTCTCTCTCTGCCAGCTCCATTCCCTCTCCCCCCTCAGAGCTCTCACGTTGTCCTAATGCTGATCCTGATTCCCATGTCGTCTCCTCCTCCTCCTCTGATTTGGCTGCTGGAGGGGCCGGTGGCCAACAGGCCACAACAAATCAGAATGCCAATTATAAGCCTAAATAGCTTAGCGTTAAGATATTTGAAAAGCCAAGGCCCATTAGTCAACCTGTCCATAATTTATTTAAAAGCATCAGAGCCTCTGGCATTGTCTACCAAATAGAAAGTCCAGTTTGGAAAATATTCAGACAGAGCATTTTTAATAGCAAAACCATGACTCTAGAACACAGGTGTCAAACTTAGTGTGTCACGTTGCCGTCATGTGACATTTCATGACATTTTACCCCTTCGTGGATCTGGGGTGGGCGTGGCCTGTGCGTGACGCCTCTGGCCCGGAGCCACCAGTTTCACATCCCTGCTCTAGAATAGTCTCAAGGTAAGACTGGCTCCTTCACTGGTCAGTTTTTAACATGCAATAAAGACAGAGTTGGATTTTTAATATCACTCTCTAAATTCTAATGCTAATTCTCAAGTGTTATTTTGTTTTCTGATCAGCCTTAATTTATATTTCATTATACTTTGCGCCAGATGAGTGGTAGAGCAGGGATAAGATTTATACATATAATTAAGTAAGAAGACATGTTCTTCTTGTATAATATGCTGGAAACCATCAGGAAGCCAGAAAAATAGAAAAAGTATCAATTGAATAGATATTACTTCCCTAAAGGCGTCAGAAAAGACTTGAATTCATGTCTCCGGAAACCTGCCCTAAAATCATTAGCAGCAAAAGCTTCACAGATTTGACAGGGTTAGACCAGATTTACTGTGGAACACCAGAATCAAGCCTTCTATAGACAACAGTCTCAACTTTCTAATCATAGAACTTTCTTCCTGAACCGTGGTGGCGCAGTGGTTAGAGTGCAGTACTGCAGGCTACTTCTGCTCATCACCAGCTGTCAGCAGTTTGGCAGATCGAATCTCACCAGAGTCAAGGTTGACTCAACCTTTCATCCTTCCAAGGTCAGTAAAATGAGGACTCAGATTGTTGGGGGCAATATGCTGACTCTGTAAATCGCTTAGAGAAGTCTGTAAAGCACTATGAAACAGTATATAAATCTAAGTGCTATTGTTATTGCTATTCCTGCCGTTTCAATCTATGAACTATTGGCCATTCTTGCCTGGCCTTGCAAATAGGAGACATTTTTTGTAAGTTGACATAAAGAAAGTTCCAACTAAAGCGTCCTAACATAAGATCACCTTAGGTTATGGAGAAGGAGATGGATTACAAATACTGCAAAATGTCCAGTTGGGCGATTATCATATAAAGCTGCAAGAGTTTTTCCTTCAAGCAACATATACATTTATTAATTAAATAAATAGTGAAAGGCATAAGGAGCACAGAGCTGGTCAATATGTCACAGCTTTTCTCATACCCAAGTAAAGTGAGATCCTGTAAAATTTGAATCAATAAGATTCTAATTTTATAATCTTATCATTGAATCAATACAATTCTAATCTTCCAATAAGATTCTTAGAATCAATAAGATTCTAATTTCCAAGAGTCTCAGGGCTGATGTCAAATAAGGGGGGGCAGAGTTTTCTGGATTCAGGATAGTACAGAACATGATCATCTGGTAGGAAGCATTCTGATTTGCATATCTGTTAGATAATTCAGTGAAAATGCCCATAGTGCCAAAGATGTATTTTTCAGTTCTGTGATCTAACAGTAGTGATTAAATATTGATGCTCAACTTGGGTATGTCTGAGGAACTTCAAGCTTCACCCTGCTATCTGCCCACATATCAGTAAATATCTGAATCTTTTCATTTTCATTTGGAGTAGGAAACTTACTGGATCCTTCATAAATATGATTACTCTTGCCCATATCGTTTGGGAATTCTCTTTATGCATTCAGCTATGCTACTACCTGGTGAAAGACCACACCATTGTAGAAAAAATTTTTTTTTAAATGCCTACAATATGGACTTGCTTTGTACATGCCTGAGAGACACAGTAAAGTAAAATTATCCCTGTTAACCTCAGATGTAAGTCTCACTGAGTTCAAAGATTGTTTCTCTCAGATGAGATCCTTAAAAATAGGATTCTACCTTAATTTGTCATGCAAAGAAAACACATCTTTTTATTTTTCACAAGAGATACATCAGTTGATGCTTCTTTCAAAAATTTGCAGAGGAAAAAAGATAATGTCTCCAGAATTAAAATTCCCAGTGAGAGCTATTAGTCATTGTTGCTGAGAAACACAATAAATGATGTTGGCAACATGGAGAAAATTCCATGATCCTTATAAAATCATAGATGCAGTATTATTTTTGAAGAATTGTTCTATTTCTACTGTTACTCATTTTATTTATTTATTTATAAAAGTTATAGGCCATCTTATCTAAACATAATTCAGTTCCAAACCATAAATATAGTTATAATTTGCAGGTAAAGAACCTAGTTTTTAAATTTGTGCTAAGGGCTTTTTTATCCAAGTCCTATTTTAAAAGCATTTTAATTTTAAAAGTGAAGGGTAGTTTAGCTATTGGCTAAGGAATAGTGTGTGTATAAGTGTGTTGTATCAGTTGAAATAGTAAAACACAGATTTCTGACAATCCAATCACTGCACACATTAACATGATTTAAGAGTGATACAATCTACACAGTATTCCTGAAGTCTGAAAAACAGCAATAAGCAAAAGACAATAAGCAATTCCAGGCAAAATGCAGGTGGACAATTATTATTGAATCTAATAAAATGTAGATGCTTAGGGTTTGTTTTTGTTTTTTTTAAATGTCTACATTCTGGCCAAATGTTGGGTGTGAAAAGTATTTTCCATTCCTACAATAAATTTTGGTACATTGTTTTCATTTGACTGAATGACTCATTGATACATTTTATCTGGCTATTTCGCTTCAAAGTTTATTTTTCCCTGTATTTACTTAGACAAATTTAGTGGCTTTAATCATGATCATAATTTCAGAGCAACAAGCAATAGGATCAGGGAATCCCTGGATTATTTCTGTGTATGTTTGTTTCTAAATTCATTAATTTTTCGAACAGGTTAGAGAACAAAGGGCTCAGTGAACTCAAAAAAGTTAACCAAATCTGCTGTACATTCATTAATCAAGTCTCCTCTCTGTAATTTCATCCAATCACACAGAACCTTCACTAGCCTTTGATTTAATAATATCAAGAAAGAGATACCTGTTTGCTACTTACCATCTGTTAACAATGCTCTGCTTGTAAGCACCTTCCCCAACATAAATTTGATCACTGCTAATGTAGTACAAAGGATTCCACTTAAAATTGAAACACTGTATAGAAAGTCATCCTGAAAAAGAAAAGGGAAACATTCTATGCCATTTTGCCACATAATTCATTTCAAGATGGAATAGTTCTTAATCAAAGTTTGCTAAAATTGACTGATTGGTTTTATGACATATATAAACTGCCCCATTCTGGGCAGACCTCGGTAGGATACAAAGATAAAATAAAAATGGAAAACAATTACAAACAATTAACATCAAATGCCCAAGCACTAGGTGTCCTTAGAATACTTTGTCTAATTTAAAGCCCAAATGAATGCTAGGGAAAAAAACCTGCTTTGGTTTCTTTACAAAACCCCAGCAGAGTCAGAGCTGTTGATACCCAGACTCACTTGTTAAATAGGCTGCTTTACAAACTGAATGAATGAATCTGTATCTCCAGGAGGTACTTAGTCCATAAAGTGGGAATCACTGGATCAGGCCTTCTCTTGATAGTTGGGACCAGATAATTCTGGTATTGCTCAATAAATCCTGGTACTGCATCACACAGGGTTTTGAAAGTAATAACAGCCCAGCATTAGGGCAAGAATTATGTCCTCTCCAAAGAGGCATTGATAATGGTTGTAGCGGTCATGATAGGTGGCAAAAAGAATTACACTGCAAAATTGGAAAAATTGTGTTGCTCTAAAGATTGATGTTTGAAAATGGGTAATTTATCCTTCTGAAAAAGGTAGTATTTCCAACTAACCAAATTATGAAGTAATATGTTCTTCTTTAGCATAGATTTTATGATATGTTACAATGATACAGAAGTATTATTAGGTGACTTTCTAAATTTTTGTTTTTCATGACAATATAGTACTGCAAGTATTTTTGGTAAAGCAGTGGCATTTAAGACATTATCTTAGATTTTTAGTATAGAAACTAATTACGTTTTGTTAGTCTTTGAACAGTCTTTTTTTCTGTTTCATTTGTTTTAGTTTTAAATCAGGGGCTAGCATTCTTTGTTAATTATTATTTAGTACTCTGTGATTTTTCCCCCCATGAGTTATCTTTGTATTTTATTTATTTTTTGTAAACTTCTAAAAAAGAATAAAGATTAATAATATAAAACAAAAGTAACTTTTAAGATAAACTAGCGTAAAGTAGGAGAATGCTATAATTTTTAGCAGTTGTTTGAAAGGAAACACCCAATCTCCCTGGAAAGTGAGACGCTTCTTTTTTTACTACCTTCCTAGGTGGTGCCACACACAACCAAGCTAGCTTGATAAAGACTTGACCTCAGGCAAGAGAGAAGGGGGAGGAGAGAGATGGTCGTTCAGATGAATATTTCAATAGAACACATCTCTGTGCCTCTGGAGGAAGCAAGAAAATTGATCTTTGCCTATACCAGCCTCTACACTCTCACACACAGAAATAATTCATATTCAGAGCCAGCAGTTGCAGCAAAACAGATCTGAGATCTTGGACCCTGTAGAGAGCAGCAGATACAAGCCTCAAAAACTGGGAAGAAAGAATTGGTTCCCTATCACTTCCTTTCTACCAGCCAGACAACAAGATGTCAGGGCTTTAGCCACTTTGGAACAGAAGGCTATGGAAAATGGGGGAGAGAAGCATTTTGTGCCAAATCACACACCCGACAGCTGTCTAAATTTATGTTATCCTATTAATTCCATCTAATGCAAAGGTACTCTGATTTTTCCATCAATTGCGTTTAAAAAAATACTGCTACACAACCCCTTCATGTTTGGTGATCAAAATATTATTACCAATTTGCAGCTTTGTGAAGTGCAAACCAAGGATTGAACAAAGAAAAGGAAGAAAAGAGAACATAAAAAAGAGAATTCAGGTTTCTGGCACAAAGGCTGTCAAACACACACACACACACACACACAAACACACACACACACACCAGAATGTGTTCAATGAACTATTATTAACACTTCTGCATCAGAGCTGCTGACTGCAACACCTGCTTGCTTTTCCTAATTCTCTCTGCAAATATCTCACAGGTATTTCACCCACACACCAAAATTAAACCGGTCCTCTTTCTATTCCACTTTGGAAAATGAGCAGACTGTGACTGAGTACAACTAAGATCATGAAGTTCTGGAGAGTTTAAAGGCACCTCTCATCCAAAGATTTGATAACAGTCAAAGGGTCCAATGCAGGGATGAGAATATAGTGATTGTGGATCTCTCCACAATCTCTTGGAAACAGTACAAGAGCCTTAGGAGTGAATTATTACTTTTCAAAATTAATCCACCTTCCCAAAATGATGAGACATACTTTAATACAGTGGTAAATGAATAAAATAATCCTAGCCATCTGCTGCCATATCCCTCAGGACCTTTCCTCTCTAGTGCCACATATCTTCTTGATATTGCTTCTGAAAATCATTAAACAAGGCAACAAATCCATCGACTCGTATTGTTCATTGCTTCACTAGACTATTTTAATTAGAACAGCAGTGCTGAATTACAACCAGAGGATTAACATTTAAACACTACCATAATGAGAAAAATCATTTTCATTTAAAATGAAATTATTAACATTTTATATTTAAATAATATATAAATTTTATATATGCGCGTGTCTATGATTTCTTTAAATACTTACATGTAAATATGCCTTTATTAGCCCTACTGTTTATTTGCATCAATGCATCAACTTTGAATATCATACAGCATCAAACCAATACAAAGATGTCCTTAACTTATGATTGTTTGTTTAATGACAGTTTGAAGTTACAACGGTTTTGCAAAAACTGAAATTACAACCATCGTACCACCCCCTACAAACAAGGGGCAAAGTGCTTGGATTGTGATTGTTGCAGCATCTTGTGGTCATGTGATCACTATTTGCAACCTTCCCAGTTAGCTTCTGACTAGCAAAGTCAATTATGGAAGCCAAATTTCCTTACCAACCATTTAATAACCACGAGGGAGAGAAGATTTATGAATTCTGGGGCTAAAAAACACAAAGTTCCTGGAGCACCTCAAGATTTAAGTTTAAACCTTTACAAAGGATTGCCTTGGAAGTTAGGTTAACCTAATATGTATTGACTGATACGTTCATTTCTACCCCACCTTTATTACAGATAGTCCTTGAGATTCAACAGTTCACTTAATGAACTTTCAAAGTTACAATAGATGCCGAAAAAGATATATGACCGTTTCAAAATTATAATGGCTGCAGCACCTGTGGTCATTCACCTTTATGACTGATCACAGGATTGCTGCAGCACCCTCCCCCCATCCCACCCATCCAGAACCCAACGCACTTACCTTCTGAAGCTCTCCGGACCTCATATTGGGCAAGAAGGGCAGGCCAGACAAACCGCTTCATTTTGCTGCCTTAACAAGGTCTGCATAGCACTGCAGAAGCTTCTGAATGCCGCAGAAATATTTTGCAGCACTGTGCAAATCACGTTAAAGCAGCAAAATGGATTGCTTTATTACCTATGCAATGAATCCTTGGATCACTTCAAAAGGTCAAAGAGGAGGAAGGTGTTTGGCTAGGGTGGGTGGGTGGGTGGGAATCAGGCCCAAGGCCTGGAAGGACTCCCTGGGAGTGAGAAAAGGCCTCTTGGGACCCAAGGCGTGGGAAATAGAGCATGGGGCAACTCGGGTGGTGGGGGAGGCCTTGGGAGGGCCAGGGTAGGTGGACGTGGACCTGTACTAGGCCTCCAAGGCATAACTCCTCTTCTTACTGGGATGGGAAGTTAGCTGAGCTGCTTCACATAATGACTGTTGCTACATTCAACTGTAATGAGCAGGCTCCATTACAGTTATATGTCAATGTTATATTTTTATAAATAACTCAAGGCAAAGAATATACCTAATCCTTCTTCCGCCTTCTATTTTCCCCATAACAACAACAACAAGGAAGATTGGGCTGAAATTGAGTGACTGGCCCAAAGTCACCCAGCACAAAGTTTCTTGCCTAAGGTGGGACTAAAACTCACCATCTCCTGTTTTCTAGCCTGGTGCCTTAACCATTTAGAGCAAGCTGGCTTTCCAGTTGATTTCTACCAGATAGAAGTGATTTATTTATTTTGTTTTATTTTTATTTTATTTCGAATTTATATACCGCACCTTCTCCCGAGGGACTCAGGGCGGTGTACAGCCAGATAAAAACATACAATACAAACATTAAAAACAATTAAAAGAATATATATTAATTTGGCCCCAATTTAAAATGACAAACAATTAAAAATATTTAAAAATATGATGAAAGATTTGTTTTTGTTTTCAAAAATGTAAATATTTCTGTTATATTTAAATTATGTTTTCTTTTCATTGTAAACCTCGAAAAAGGCTGCATTTGTTTCTAACAATGGTTAGAAAAGCACTCATGGATATTCCATGGTTTGCTAGACTTGCTAAACCAAGTGACCCAAAAAGGAAAAAAATGGTTTTGTAAGCAGATTTTACATTCTATTTTTTCATAAACTCTCACAGATTCTGGTTGCAAGGAAGACTCCATATGGTACGGATGTACAATTTTGGCTTGCAGCACAAGTCGTCTAAATATGCAACTGGGATAAATAGAAAGATGTAAGTGGAGCCAAGGCAAAAATTAAAGCTGGTTTAATTGATAACAGAATTAAATTATATAATAGCAATGTTCATTTATCTGTTGTGCCATAAATGTATTGTTTTTCATTAAGGCTTTTTAGGTACAGAAGCAGAATAAAATTATTTTAAATATTTTTACTAAATTATTATTATTCTTAAAACGCATCTTCTATTGAAAAAAATGGAAAACAAAATGTATGATTATTTATATTTAAGTGGATAGAAATAGAGATAGAGAGAAAGGCAAAATGTGATTGCAAAAACAAAGGCAATAGTATAAAATAATATTCTATTTGTGATCGGAAAATATTAAATATCAGTAGGAAGCCTTGCTAGCATCAATAATTACTTTTCTTCCAACAGACCGTATTTTGCAACCATGCTTAATTCTTACAAGCGTATCCCTAGGGAGTTGCCTTCTATGTTATTTCTCTCTGTGTTTGTGTGTTTAGCCTGTGGATATTTTCCTTTTATATACAATAATGCTATTTTTGGCTACTTCATCATCATTACAAGCTTTCTGCCATGATACTTTAAATTTTAGGGAAAATCAATCACCTTTCAACAAAAGTAAAGACAAAAATTCCCTCATCAGACAGAAAGACAAAAGGGCACTAACGTATTTTTTTAATACTTTCAATTCCAATGACGGTGGGAAGAGAGATCATTTTTATTCTACATTACGCACTTATTGAGATGTTATTATGAAATGTATTAATCTTACCATACATTGTGTCTTCTTAGTAAATATATCTCAATACTTTCCTAGGTGTACTGAGATGTATTTGCTGGAGGGTTGCCATGGAAACTATACAATAAGGATCAAACAAGAATAGCACTTGTGGTATCCCTTTGCTGGATGAAAAAAAAAATCCTAATAATAGTTTCATATAAGTCGCCATTGTGCCTAGATCAAGAATTGCAGCTTCATTTAAAAGACTGATTTATAAACAGCGGATCATAAAATCACATTTAAGTGGCAGAGAACCTACTATTTCTGAACTCTCTAATGCTCCTGCACAATAAATGGCAAGTGCTGTTTTCACGAGGGGAGAAGAAATATGTGTTTGCATATGACCAAATTGTGAAGTAGTAACTTTCAGCCTACATTCAGTCTTTAATGTTTAATTCTCAGTCTTTGCACTGGGATACTTAAATGTTGTAAAATGGTTAATACTGAAACTTTAATTATAAAAATCTCTAAAGTCTTCTACAAGTGGGATCTACAATGAAAATCCATAGCAAGTCTATCAATATCATGATGATCCAAATCCATGCCATTTGAGAGCCAGTTTGATGTAGTGGTTAATGCATCAGGTTAGAAACCAGGAGACAGGAATTTTATTCACACCTTAGACCCAAAGCCAACTTTGGTCAGTCACATTTTTTCAATTATCTCTGCTTGACTAAATCCTAACAAGATACAGTAGCCATAGGTTTAGAAATGACTAATTATGGAGGCAGCCCTTCTTTTGCTTTTGATAAGATTATGCTTTATCATCAATGCTCAGTCATATTTTGGGATTTTCTTGGAGTCACAGGAAAAGTAAATAGAAGCTATGGCCAGGAGGGCCTTTGCACAAGTCCATTTTGCACACTAGTTCTTGGAATAGGGGCTGGTTACCTCACACTTGGAATCCTCTTTTAGTCATTTCACATTTGGACTATTGCAACTTACTCTACACGACACTGCCCTAAAAGATCGTTAAGAACTTATAACTGGTTCAAAATGAGCAGCCCAGATTTGCCTAAATGTTACATCTAGTGTAGGAACTAAATTGATTGCTGGTTGGCTTGTGGGGGACAATCAAGTTGCCGATTGTTATCTTTAAAATAAGGAGCCTGAGTGGCGTAGGAGGCTAATGCCTCCTACTAAGGCAGCATTTAACATCCAGCTGCCTGCAATTACTGTGAGTTCAATTCTCACCAGGCTCAAGGTCGACTCAGCCTTCCATCCTTTTTAACGTGGGTAAAATGAGGACCCGGTTTGTGGGGCAATAAGCTGACTTTGTATAAATATACAAAAGTATGAAGGCTATTGCTTAACGCATTGTAAGCCGCCCTGAGTCTCCAGAGAAGGGCGGCATATAAAAATAAATTTAAAAAATAAAAATAAAAAAAATAAAATCCTATATGGCTTATGATCTGAGTATCTTTTGAGACTGCATACTGATAGTGGAATCTGCCACTTCAGTGAGGTCTTTGAAAAAAAGTGGGCTGCAAGTCCCACCTCTGAGAGGCATGTTGACCTCAGAAATATGATGGCAAACAATCTTTGTGATGACTCTAGAACAGTCTGCCTCTAGAGATAACAATGACTCCTTCCCGCTTAATATTTCATGGAGCATTGAAGAGTTGATCCTTCTGAAGGGCCCTTCAATATAAAACAGCTATGATTATTTTGAGGGAAATAGCACTTGTATATTTAGTTAAAAATGGGAATATGACTTTAGACTGAATTGTTTTATAGATCTTTATACATGTAAATAATGTATATTTACATTATTTTAATATTAATTATTGTAACAATTACTATAAAATATAAAAATTGTATACTTCTCAGAGTCTGATTTATTTGAATGACACAGAAACTTAAATAAACAAGTATATTCATTAGATGACTTTCTGAACTTTTTATTTGGTATTAAAGAGAACGATCAAAATTGTATTTTTAAAAAACAAGATGGACCATTTTAATCATATTTTATTCCCAAATGCTTTTCCATAAATCTTAGGATGAATATAATAACGAATATATGAATTTCAGACAGTCAGGTAAGCAGTCCACTTGCACAAAATGTCACAACTGTCGACTCCTGCCCACTGATCTTCATTCTTGTATTCTTAGCACTCCACCAATCCTTTCCTCAAGCTCTCACATTTGCTAAATTTCTGTCTCAAACATAGAGGGACATTTGTTAGAGGGGTCCTCTTGAATGCCTTCAAGAGGAGGGTACTTTTCTTTTTAGCTATATTTTTTTATGAAGTCATCATGTGAGATAGACGGCCAAATAAGTCCTGTAAATGTCATGCATAAATAATCATATCAAAATGTCTTTTACTGAATAAATGTGTCCTCCTTTGTTGTAGTAGATGAAATACATATAGGATTTGTTTTGTTCCCTACGGGAATGAAAGCAGGATCCAAGCATATTAAAATTGCATGCCATATGCAGATGCTGCCTGTATTGCAAACAATTACTGATTTAGTCAAATCTAATTGTTTAATCCTGCACGACTGGGGAAAATTGAAGTGAATGGATGCCAGGCTAACATTTACAGGCATTGTCCAAAATTTTTACTGCTTTTGGAGGTATGGAATCGCAAGGCTATTTTCTTACCCAAAGTACTTTTGTATGACTTGCCTATTTTTGTGGCATTGTTATATAATTCTGCTGTCTTACAACTACTACCCAAACAACCTAGACACTGTTTTGTTATCCTTTTCTCATCCCTGCTAAAGGGGCAGACTTCCTCCTGGTAAGGAGTTTTACCAGACTTTGTGGTAAAACTCCTAAAGGTATCCCACTGAAATTTTAAAGTTGTCTAAACTTTCCCCAAAAGGGAGACAGTTTCAGGCATGTTTTAATTTTCCCATTATAGCCCAAACAGACCAATCTTTTAAAATAGAATCTTGAATATAAAAATGGTTCAAATCAAATTGGCTTGCCATTGAATCTCTGATCACAAACTTGGAATCAAATCCTAGCGTCTTCATGTGTCCTTGTCAAATCTGATCAAGCTTGCTTTACATAGGAAAGTAGAATACATGTGACAGACAAACCTGAACTCTTTAAAAAAAAAAATCAGATTTGAGAAGTAAGTTTGTTTTGCAAGCCTCTTCTAACGGGCTTTAATTGCAGAGATATGGTCTACTGCTTAGAAGCTTTGAAAACACGCAAGTTATCATGTCAAATCAAGCTTTTTAATCTGAGGGTTTCAAACTGTGATTCAATATTCTTAGAATACTGGACTACATTAGACATACAATGAATAACTTGACAATGAATAACTTGAAAATTGGAAGCTGACAAAATGCATTTTGAAAGAAATGGCTGGAATTCTCTACTGTATATCTCTAAGTCTTCTTTTTCATGTTCTTACAGTTAACAGAGATTTAAAGCAGATCTACTTCTATAGCTGAAGAAGCTTTAGAGAAGTTTCACTAGAATAAAAGTCTAAGATTTAGGAGTGTTCTTCTCTCCCATTCCTTTCTCAACCTATTTACCTGTTAATACAGGTAGTTCTTGACTTACGATCACAATTGAGCCCAAAATTTCCATTGCTAAGTAAGACAGTTATTAAGTGAATTTTGCCCCATTTTACAACTTTCTTGCTGCAGTTGTTAAGTGAATCACTACAGTTGTTCAGTTAGCATCATGGTTGTTAAATGAATCTGGCTTCTCCATTGAGACTTTGTCAGCGGATTGCAAAAAGTGATCACATCACCCTGGGAGACTGCAACCATCATAAATACTAGCCAGTGACATGAGGTAACATGGTAATAGTGTTTCAATATCTTAGGTACCTGATTATGTTAAATGTAAATAAAATATTTAGACTAATAGAATATATTATAATGGTATATATACGATATACTAGAAATATATGTATAAAAGATATATTAAGATAAGAAAGAGAAAACGTATAAATATGGATTACTGATGCGAAGACGTTGAAAAGAAGATGTAAATATGTTTTTGTTTGTTTTTTTAAAAAACTTTAATAAAGTTAATGAAGAGAAAATTTTGTATAAGAAAGTTTGTGCCAAAGCCACATAATTGAAAATGGGAGTCATGTTGTTAAAATTTCATACCAAGCTTTGTAAAATGATTGTACAAAGAAAGATAGTTAAGAAATCTATCAAGCTAAGCTCCCTTATGTCATTATTACAGGGGATTTAGTTGATTTTCTTCTAGACATAATTCTTAGCAAGGTGGATAAAAATCAATGATTTTTTTAAAAAAATCAAAAAAATCAGATTTTTTTTATTTAAATCGTATTTTTTTAATTTAAATCGGATTTTTTTTTATTTAAAAATTGTAAGATTATTGGGCAGTTTCTCTGCCTACAAGATATTATCACAGATGCTTGGTTTACTTTTGCAGTTCTCAAAATTGAATTTGACTCAGCAGAGATCACTTGCCTCTCCTTCACAGCAAAAATGTTATAACATGAACAGAGTTGAGAAAAAGACCTTAATCCTATTGTTCTACAAACCTATGAATACAGAATCAACCCCTTCAGTGCTAAGTTTCAAGAAGTTCAGTGAATAGAACAGAAACAATATTTTTCTGATTGTTTGGAGTGGAATAGATCTGCACAAGAAGAAAGTGAAACTAAGTGTGAGGAGGAAGGGGCAAGCAGACAAGGAGTACAAAATGAAAGTGAAACTTTCTGAGCACAATACTGCACAGCCACAGACAGACAAGTCTTTGGATCTTTTTGTGTGTATGACCTGAGGTTTATCACATTCTTTCCTTGGAGGAAAAAAACTATAATGGCAGCAGGCCGTAAAAGAGACCCAGTTTGGCAATATTTTAATGAAGTTCCTTTACCTATCGGTAAGGCAGGCATGCGTGCAAACTGCAAACACTGCAACAAAGAAATGCAAGGCCTGGTGGCCCAAATGAGGCAACATCATGAGAAGTGCTGTGATGAAGATGACCAAAGAAACACATTTAAACAGGCAGGATCTTCAGGTTGGTAAACATTTTTATTAAATCATATTTCTAAAGACTGCCTTGAACTGTCATGTTTGAGCAAAATTATATTTCTTATTATTACTGCATGTTACTGTCATTTGGTACAGTTATGAAGAAAAGCAAATATTCCTTTTGGGGCAATGCTGTGTACAATAAGCAGAAATTGTATAAACAATAAAATAACAGCATTGACTTTTTTTGTTTAGGGGAATTCATGGATTCTGGAAACTATCCACCTTCAAGATCACCATCCTTCTCCTGTTCTACAGTTTCAGAGTTATCCATCCGGGATAGTGCTTCATTAGCATCATCATCATCAGACACCCACAGCCACATATCACTATCACCTAAAAGAAAGAAAAAACCCTTCCCTCCTGGAACCACCATAGATAAGTTTGTGATAAAAACTAGCAAATTAGAAAAAGAGTTAACTGATGAAAAAATTGCCCAGTTTGTTTATGCAACGAACTCTTCTTTCTGTCTGATTGAGAACCCACATTTCATTAATATGGTTCAGTCACTGAGACCAGGATACAGTCTACCCAGCAGAGCAGATTTTGCAGGGAAACTGCTGGATAAAGTGTATGACAGAGAAATGGAGCAATGTGCAACAGCTCTGGAAGGTAGAATTATTAACCTAAGTATTGATGGGTGGAGTAATGTCCACAATGATCCTATTGTATGTGCTTGTATAACAACAGAAGAAGGGAAAGTCTTCCTTGCACAAACAATTGATACGTCAGGAAATGCACACACAGCAGAATACTTACAAGAAGTGGCAGTAAAAGCTATAATAACATGTGAACAAAAATTCAAATGTCTAGTATGCAGTTTGGTCACAGACAATGCTGCAAATGTATCTAAGATGAGAAGAAATTTAGAAGAGCAGGAAGGGAATACAAAGCTAATAACATATGGTTGCAGTGCTCATTTGCTGCACCTCTTAGCCAAAGACTTAAGTGTTCCAGAAGTAAAAACTAATGTTGTTGAAATTGCTAAATACTTCTGTAACAATCATTTTGCTGCAGCAGTTCTGAAAACGATGGGTGGAACCAAGCTAACGCTCCCACAAGATGTTAGATGGAACTCTGTGGTGGACTATTTTGAGCAGTATATCAAGAACTGGCTTATTCTGACGACAGTTTGTGAAGAAAATAGAGATAAAATAGATGGCACTGTCATGGCCAAAATCCTCAACACTGGGCTTAAGAGAAATATTGAACATATGCTGAGCATCCTGAAACCCATCTCTGAAGCTTTAAACAAAATACAGAAAAATAGCTGTTTTATTGCTGATGCTGTTGAAATTTGGAAGGAACTGAGTGAACACTTAAAAATAGAACTACACATGGACAGAATTAAATTACAAGCATTAAAAAAAACGAATGGGACAAGTACTGTCTCCAACTCATTTTTTGGCAAATATTGTCAATATCCAGTATCAGGGTCAAAACGTAAGTGCTGAGGAAGAGGAGTTAACTATGACATGGGTATCCAGCAATCATCCATCTGTAATGCCAACTATAATAAACTTCAAAGCTAAGGGGGAACCATTCAAGAAATATATGTTTGCTGAAGATATTTTAAAGAAAGTCACACCAGTGAACTGGTGGAAGTCACTCAAGCACTTGGATTTAGAGACTGTTCAAGTAATGATTTCACTTTTAACAGTAGTAGCTTCTTCTGCAGGCGTTGAAAGAATATTCTCTTCCTTTGGACTCATTCATTCTAAATTGAGAAATCGTTTGGGACCCGATAAAGCAGGAAAGCTTGTTTTTCTTTTCCAGATTATGAACAAAGAAGAGGATGAAGATGATGAGTGAGCTACAGAGGACAGTATTTAAGTTTTTCATGTGTAGGCTGGGCTGACAGTCTAAGTTTCTTAAAATATATATATTTTGTTTAGCCAAATTAGTTAACAAACATGGATGTTTGTTTAAGCAAATAACATATGCTGTAATGTTATTGTTTCAGTTGAATAAATCTATTTAAATTGTCATTATTAAGGTAATGATTATTTTTCTCCTTCCTAAGTACAACAGAAAAGTTGTCCAAATATGAATGATTAACCTATTAAACTGGGGATAAAAAAACTAATATGAAAAGTTGTTATTCTAAAAATCTTCATCTACTTCCATATTAAAACTATACCAGCAAGAATTAGTCTTTATGTAGAAAACTATGATTTAAATCAAGCCTTTTCTTTCTATTATTGGTTGAGAATAATCGAGATGGAGGAAGGGAGGTTACCAAAATTAGCGCTAATGGAGCAAATTATCTCAAGTAATAAAAAAAACTGGCTATCAAGAGTTCTGAAGCAGGTATCTAGCTCTGGTATCCCTTTAAATTGGCAGCAGTACGACTATAGGCAGATCCGAAATTGGATTGCACAGAGATTTAAGGACATAAGTGCCCAATCGGATATTGCACAGGTGACAGCAGTAAAAGTTTGCCCCTGGTTATCAGCCAATAAACAAATTTTCAAAATAGAAAAATATTTAGTTGTGCCTTTGTTTCCCGTCCTGAGAAGATTCTTTACAAAATTGAGGTTGGACCAACTTGGAACAAATATGCTCTGGGGTAGATATAAGGGTATTCCTGTAAGGGAAAGGGTCTGTCTATTTGGGACGGGGGAAGTCGAAACAACGTCCCACGTAATTTTTGATTGCCCCCTATATTCAGACCTGAGGGAACATCAACTGGGCAGGATCTTTTATACCAGCACCCCTAAATCTAAAGAGCACTTTTTGCAAAATTGTTTGTTAAGTTCCAACTTGAAGTTGGTAAAATGGATTGCTAAATTTGTGGTAAAGTTGATGGGAAGGAGGACAAAGTTGGTGCAGCAAAATGCGGTAGATTGTAAGAATGATCACTTGATCTAACAATGTAATTTTAATAGCAGTTAACACTGATTGGGTAGATGCAGG
Organism: Arizona elegans; assembly: GCA_022577455.1. Classification (NCBI taxonomy): domain Eukaryota; kingdom Metazoa; phylum Chordata; class Lepidosauria; order Squamata; family Colubridae; genus Arizona; species Arizona elegans. The sequence continues at coordinate 112,929,197 of JAKOOJ010000001.1, forward strand.
GGCGACATTATAATATAATTTTAATTATATTTAAATGGTACTTTAAATTATTGTATTTTATCCCGATTTTATTTTAGATCGTATTTTATTCTAATTGTACTTTAATTGCGAGTTATTCCAATCTTACTTAATTTGTTTTACCAAACCTTTGTAATGATTTGTCTTTGTAATTCTGCACTTGATATGGCCCAAAGGGCTAATCAATAAATAAAAATTGAATTGAAAAAATTGAATTACTGACTAGTGATTTAAATCAGTTTGATTTAAATCAAATCCACCCTAATTCTTAGACAACAGTATGTAAATAATCCATATGTAAAACCTGGAGATTTTGCACTTCCTTTAAGCACAAAAGCTGGCTGATCAACTTTGGGCGGTTACTCTTTCTCACCCCAACCCCCCTTGTAGGATTCTTGTTATGAAGGAAATAGACAGGACTATTAGGTATGGTCACCATTATGGGTTACATATAAAAAATGCAGGATATCTCATCTAAATCTCATGATAATAATACCATTGAACAAAATCACAACCAGTTAATTGTAAAATGCAACTTTGCTTGGAACAGTTTACATCTTGCAATAATACCTTTGCTACAGGGGTGGGTTCTAAAATATTTTATTACCGGTTCTGTGGGCGTGGCTTATTTTATGGGCGTGGCTTGATGGTCATGTGACAATTATTTAGGATTTATCAGAGGTACTGGTCTACCTGGCTTTTAACTGCTTGCAGAGCTGTACCGATCTACTCATGTATTTTTGCAGGCACTGGTCTACCCATCTATTTTTGCAGACACTGGTCTACCCATGTATTTTTGCAGGCACTGGTCTACCCATTTATTTTTGCACGCACTGGTCTATTCATGTATTTTTGCAGGCACTGGTCTACCCATTTATTTTTGCAGGCACTGATCTACTCATGTATTTTTGCAGCACTGATCTACCCATTTATTTTTGCAGGCACTGGTCTACTCATTTGTTTTCTTTTAATACTGATCAGCTGTAGGGCGGCCCTTTGAAGCCCGGCAGCAAGAGTTTAAACAGGTTTTTTCCCTCTAGCCATCAGCTGGGACTCAGGAGGCAGCAACAGATTGGGGGTGGGGCCAAATAAAAGGTAAGAATAATGCGGGGGTGGGGGGCCGGGGGGCAGAACCGGTTTGGTGACGTCATATCGTCACCGCTACTGGCTCAGCGGAACCGGGCCAAACTGGGGGTAACCCACCACTGCTCTGCAGTACTGCAAAACTGCAGTAATCTTGCCGAGACCCAGGTGTCAGGAGGAAGTAGGATTGGGAAAAGAGAGCTATGAGGATGACCTTTATTTGTAGAAGCTGTGGCAGCCACCAATGAGAACAGCAAATGGAGCTGTGGCAGCCACAAATAGGAACAGCAAATGGAGCTGGAGGAGGAAGAGGAGATGAGTGGAGAGCATGGCCAGGCCGACTGTGTGATGGAGCAAGTCATAAAGTTTATGTGGGGAGCTTTTGAGAACCTCAAGGCATGCAAAACCCTTGCCCAAAGTGCACAACCCAATGACCAGCCTCTTCCAGACACAGCGACTGGCAGGGTGACAGCATCCACTGCAGTGGGCAACACCAGCAGCAGTGGCGACCTCCATTACCCCAAACCTAGGGGGGCAATTCAGCATGGCCCCCCTGTGGGGTTAACATCAGTAAGAAGGAGGAACCGCAAGACCCCTCCACTGGGCATGACGTTTGATGGCGATTCCCAGCAGCTGGGGTTCTTTTTAGCCCAGGTTTGGACCTACATGCAGGGATATGGTCCCAAAATAGCTACAGAAGGCAGCAAGATGAGATGCGCCACCATGGCCCTAGAAGGAGTTGCAGCAAGGTGAATGGTCACCCTCCATAATGACAACTGAGAGCTGAGGAACTTCAATGGGTTCATGGTGGCACTCCACAAATGAGTCAAAGACCCACTGGCTGACCGCAAGGCCATCAGCCAAGGACGGAAGAGTGTGGTTGAGTACAGTCAACAGTTCTGTGACCTGGCTTGCAGGCTCACTGACTGGCCACAAGACATCCTCATTGGCTCTTCAAAGACAGGCTAAGCAACAAGGTCTACATATAGTATAACACCTGCACCTCCAGGAGGGCCCCCGTACCCTTCATGGCTGGTGCATGCTGGGGGAAGAGATAGAAATCGATCTAGCTTGAAACAAACATCGCCCAGGGAACGGGTGGCAGAAATCCTTCCTGGAAAGGAAAGAAATCCCAAAAATATAGGCATGACCCAGAGCCCTCAATGATGTTCCACTGCCTGTTTCAAGTGTGAGAAAAAGGGGTAGTGGGTAGCCGAGTGCAAATCCAACCAACCCAGGGGTGGGTTCTAAATTTTTTTACTGCCGGTTCTGTGGGCGTGGCTTATTTAGTGGGCGTGGCTTGGTGGTCATGTGACTGTGTGGGAGTGGCTTGGTGGTCACGTGACTGGGCATGGCTTGGTGGTCATATGACTGGGTGGGCGTAGCTGGGTGATCATGTGACTGGGTAGGCATGGCCAGCTTGACATCACTTATGTCAAGGGTGAGGGTTAGGGTGCCTGGCCTCTCCTCGCCTCAAAGGCCTCAACGAGATACAATTTCCCTGTCTATTTATTTACTACTACTGAACATCCAAAATATACTATTTAATCCTATGTTCATATGCCATATGTGTACATACATATTACATAGTATGTACATAGTATGTACACAAAAAGATACATTATTTACTATATATACTGTATGTGTGTGTACACATACACACACACACACACACCTCTTCTAAAACTCTACATATTCAACCTCCCTCACTACATTTGGAAAAACACATCCAGAGTCCACTTTCTGCCACACATTTAACTATAACTTCTGTACATTTAGAACATTACACACGCCTTCAGATTTACTTCCCTACCCTGCACATGACTGTTAGAGCCAGGAGAGATCATGGATTGAGTAAAATGTTGTGAAACTCACTTAACAACACTCTTGCTTAGCAACCAAAATTTTGGGCTCAATTCTGGTCATAAATCAAGGACTATCTCTGCCTTTCTCTGCATGGCAGCCTTGTTCTAGTAAACTTCTCCTTTCTGACAATTTTTCTCTCTGTTAGAGGTGCCAAAATAATCCAGTAAGGTTTCCTGCTGGAGCAGGGGGTTGGACTAGATAGCCTCTAAGGTCCCTTCCAGCCCTAGATTGTTGTCCTGTTTCAAAGCGTCTTCTGAAGCCAGGGTTTGTGTTCCTTCCTTCCTTCCTTCCTTCCTTCCTTCCTTCCTTCCTTCCTTCCTTCCTTTCTCTCTTGTCTCTCCCTTCCTTCCTCTTCCTTCCTTTCTTTCTCTTTTCTCTTTCTTTGTTTTTTCTGTCTCTTTTTCTTTTATTCTTTTCTCTCTCTCTCCCTTCTCCTTTCCTTTTCTTTCTCTTCTTTCTTTTTTTGTCTCTTACCTTCCTTCCTTTCTTTCTGTTTTTTCTGTCTTTTTCTTTCATTCTTTTTCCCTCTCCCTTCCTCTTTCCTTTTCTTTCTTTCTCTTTCTCTTTCTCTTTCTTTGTCTCTCTCTCCCTTCCTTTCTCTTTCTTTGTTTTTTTCTGTCTCTTTTTCTTTCATTCTTTTTCCCTCTCCCTTCCTCCTTCCTTCTTTCTTTCTCTCTTTCTCTCTCTTTCTTTCTGTCTCTCCCTTCCTTCCTTTCTTGGTTTGTTTTTTCTGTCTCTTTTCCTTTCGTTCTCTTTTTCCCTCTCTCCCTTCCTTTCCTTCTTTCTCTTTCTTTCTTTGTATCTATCTTTTTCTTTCTTGTCTCTCCCATTCTTTTTTTTCTCTTTCTCTCATTTTCTTTCTCTCTTTTTTTCTCACTCTCTTTCTTTCTTTCACTCTCTCTCTCCCACCCTCAATGGTGAAATCTAAAAATTTTTTTAGATTCTGTGGGCATGGCTTGGTTCTATGGGCATGGCTTGGTGGTGGTGGTGGGGTAATGTGACTGGGTGGGAGTGGCCAATTTTTTTTTTTACTTTTAAAACCATTTTTTCTACAACCTCTTCTGTGAAGAGGTTGTAAAAAATGCTTTCAAAAGGCTCTGACCTCTGCCAATCAGTCAACTGAGCTGGGATCGTGAGAGCCATTTATAAGAAAAAAACTTTTTTTCTTTTAAAGTTTTTTTCTTTTAAATGGCTCTGACGATCCAAGCTGAGATCGTCAGCGGGGGGAGGGGGCAAAGCGGCAGCGGCGGGAGTCCCGGAACTCCCAGGGACTTTTCCTGCGTGGCTTTTGCCGCTGCAGACATCAGTGGCGTGGGAGCAGCGGAGGGGCATCCCGGAAATCCCCGTGGCCAGGCCCGCTTGCCTGCTTTTCTCCCGCACCACCGCCTTGTTGTTTAGGGTGCTTACCTTCCACAGCTGGTCCACAGTCTGGAAGGCAAACTGACTGTAGTTTTCGGCAGCCCCCAGCCAGCCGCAACTGCTGGAAAGCAGCAGGCAAAAAAGCCTCCGAAAAGGCTTCTTTGGCAGCCGCTTTCTCTGCAGGCCGCCAAAACATATCGGCAGAAAAAGCTGCTGCTGTTGCCACCATGTTCCTGGCGCATGTGCATCCCATTGGACTTGCAAGGCAATGGGATGCGCGTGCGTGAAGAACATGGCAGCAAGAAGCATGGCGGCCAGGGCAAGCGACTGGGCCGGGGCAAGCGGTTCGGGGGCATGGCCAGCTGGCCACCGTTACCAGTTCTACAACCTTGGCCAAATTTTCGCCAACAGTTTGCACAACTCGGTGCGAACCGGGAGCAACCCACCACTGCTTTACTACCATCAAACAGCAACGTCTGGCTATCTCATGTCCTTGGGAAGGACTCAATAGATCGATAAAAATGCCAAATCTAGCCTAAACATCTGGCTGAATATGCGATGAACAATAATAATAAGTGCAATCTTGATTCTACATAAAAGAGGATTTTGGAGAATATAATTTCACTTTAAACAGCTCTAAGTCTGTAGAACCTTAAGAAAACAGTACTTCCTTAACAACATTTAGCTACAATAGAGTAAATAGCTTAGGCACTCTAGAATCTTAGGCACAAGAGCACCACTTATTTCCTATCGTTGCAACTATTCTGAATAACCTTGTACTGTACCGTTACAAAATTTCCTCAACTGTAACATACACTGCAGATTACAACTCAGGAAATCTGAGCACATTCCAGTTTTTTAACATTTCCCCAATGCTAACTACTCCTAATCCAACTTTTGGCCACAGCACATTTCTGGAATTTTTTATTTCTAGAAGTGAATGGATTGGTATGTTAATACAAAAGATAAAATTGACATCACGTTGTCTGACACTATAAAAGATAAACTTGCCATAGAACTATGCAAAGTTACAAAAGAGCACATGCAGCTGCATAACAACCTTTCTTACTGAAACATTGAAATTTAGGATTATTATTATTACTATTTTTAAAAAAAGATCTTACCACTTCTGGAAGCAACCTAGTTGCAAGGTCATGGATGGCTTTGATCACTATACATAAAGAGGACAGAAGAAATATCACGCCCAAGATGACACAAGCTCTGTAAAGAAAGAAAGATTTTTAGGAACTTTTATGCCCTGAGGTTTAATGTTTAATGAAAACACGGGACTAAATAATAAGCAGAATGTTTACACAGTAAACATTTTTAAAGAATTAACACTCCACACAACAACATTCAAGAGCAGGACACAGAAACAAAATCATTGTCAGGAATTCCATAATATCAAGCAATTGCTCATGTAGTGAGATACACACATTGCTCTTGTCATTTATTCAGGACTTAGGAAGTAGTCTGAAAATGTAAATTGCATAAATGTTTAATAAACCTGGTGTGCGGCATTTGCCTTAGGCCGAGTTTTGTACCAATGCAAGGCAACCTTGTTGTCAGATAACATGTGAAGCTGCATCGTAATGGTTAATCTAATTAAAACCTCTCAAGATGGAAGCTGAAGTTCATAACTAACAGATTTTATTAACTAGTTCAAATAGATCCTCAATAAATACAGCTTTTGGCCAGAAAAATGTTTTAATATTCTGGCAATTATTCTAATAAAGAATACTGTACATTCATTCATCTTATAGCAACCATCTGTTTTTTTTACATATTATATGAAATAAGGAAGCAACATTTTCCATGTAACATTCACAAATTTGTCACCTATTGCTAAGACAGTTGAGGCTGTTATAATTAGCACAGCAATGTGCTACTATTTTTTAACCTATGCACATCAGCCAATCTGCTGGTTTGAAAGCATACGCAGCAAATAGAGACCAGACGCATAAAAGAGACTGCAGAAAAGCTTTTCTTTAGAAGTGAAGACTTATTTATTTTTTCATACAGCCTATTCAGAAATGTCAAAAAAAAATGTTGTATAATGTAATCAGTTTTTCTTATTTGCAACCTTAGTAAAATCCAGTGTTTCTCTTTTCTTCTCAGCCAGCCACACTTATTCACGTACATGCTACCTACCTTTCTCTCCACTTACTGGATGAGCTTGGTGTCAAATAAGAAAGGAAAAGACAGCTGTCCATCTCTCTCCTCGGTCATCGCTAGTCTCTGTTAATGCTTCACACCCTTCCCATTTTATGGCCTTTTGGGCTATTTTGCAGCATGTTAGGATGCAAGTTATTACCAAGTTGCAGAGCAACTGACTGGACATATTATACATGAGGGACAGTACACCTCCCATTGCTGATGCTTCACCATCAGTAGAGCAAATCTCGGCAAGTCCACCCAACTGCACTGGAAACAAGCCACCACCAGAACGGAATAAAGCAGTTGCAATTTCTTTAATTAGGTTCGGTACAGCAAACAAAGGCAGGAGAAAGGCACAAGCCGGAAACAAGGTTTAAAGTTAGCGCTACACGCAATTGCAGTGTAGCGCCTTTTATATACGCAGCAAAAAATCAATTGGCAATCAAACAGTTAACATCACCCTCCTTCCCCTAGCTGGCCTGTAGGAGGAGCGCAATAAATCAATTTGCAATCAAACAGTCAACATCATCCCTCCTTCCCCTAGCTGGCCTGTAGGAGGAGCGCGCCTCTGTTACATCACAAGGCAGCGTCATCTGCATACTCCATGCCCCCCCGATCTCCAATGAAAGCATTTGCTTCGTTTTGTGCACGAGTGGTAAAGACTTCTCAAACAGCTGATGACCCGCCCCTGGAGAGTCCAGCAGCTCGCCCCCTCATCGTCTTCCCCATTGATGGCGAGACCCAACTGAGGCTCGACAGCAAACATATTTGGCAAGTGGTGTGGGAAGCAAAGGTAATGGGGGAATAAGAATGGAAATCTATTTTAACTTCAAATAAAATCTATGGACTGGGAAAAAAATAGAATTAGGTTCCTTCAATTCAGATTCAACTTCCTAGTCACAGTATGGACAAATGCTCATCAACTTATTTTGTTTACAAGAATAAATGTTACAAAAGAGCCCATAGCTATTTCAAAGGCAATTTCAGTAAAAAAAAATTGTCCCATCCATCTACTTGCCTTAAATGTTATATTTGCATTCTTTGACTTTTTCCAGTTTACTGTACCATGTGTTTCTACTTCACCACTTACATTGTATATCCAAAGTACACACGTTCATTGATTCAAGGGACCAATAAGTTTTTGTTTGGTTAAAACTGGCTGATTCTTCATGAATTTTATATTTTTACTGTCTCCAAACACATAATTTTTTTAAAAAAAATTCTTTCACCATGTTCAATTTCACAGTTATACATCACTACTGGAAAAAACATAGCTTTAATTATTTTGATCTTTGTTCTCAATAGATTTTCCTAATCTTTAAATTCTTGTCAAAGTTTGTGATTATTTTTATTCCTAGAATTAAACTTCTTTATTTCTCAATCATCATGTCCTTTTTATTTTTAAAAGAAAAGCTCTTTATCACTTTCACTCAAGGTTAATCCAGAATTTTCACGAGCATAATGGATTTTTCTCAATGTTGTTGTTTTTTAATTTTCATATAACAATGTGAAATTGTCTGCATATTTCAAATTATAAGGGTTTCAACACTTCACCCTGCCATTCTTATAATATAGTGGCTGTATAAATTCAAAAACTAGAAGGATAATTTGTATAAAACCATAGGATAATAACTATAAATAAAAACAGCTAATGCGAAATGTAAAATCACAATATCATTAAAATTTACCAATAAACTATAACATGAATATTCTAAATATCAAAACTATAACAGTGTGGTATAAAATAAAGTAATATAAAAAGGAATACTTTAAAAGGCTAAACTCGATTGATAATATGCACATTCATGAGCATAGTTTTTACCAATTAAATGGCCCTAATGGCATGGGTAAATTTATTGCAGCAGTATGGTCATGGAACATATATAATAAAATAAGTACCTAAACTACATCATTAGTTGTTATCAGCCATCTGGGGGTAGAGTTTACATATGGTATATCAGAATTTTCTTACATTTAGAGAATAAACAGTGTAAATAAATATTATTAGAATGCCCAGAATCCAATTCAAGATGAACATCCCTGTAAAAGTTGCAATAAAGAAAGATATGGACCATGGTTTCAAAGGCACCAACCTACAGAATGTGGAAGGAGAATTTTCCAGGGCAGATTGCAAGATCTCTGCTCCTTCCTTTCAGCCCTTCTCCAGAATTAGGATGGCAACAGCTGTTGGTGAAGCAGGATCATGCTTCAAAATACAGGGCAAAATTGTGGACAAACTGCACTCAAGGATGTCAGGGTCACTGCTGGAGAATGGTTCTTCAATCTAGACTTCAGTATTCACCCTTCAGTACCAGATAATCAGATGGCCCTGGAGTCCTGTTACTGCTTTGGAATGCCAGGTCAGTTTGCAATAAATCTGCCCCCGTTCATGATCTTACCATGGATCTTACCATGTCAGTCTGGCATCTTCATAACCAACACCTGGGTTCCTTTCTTGGAAATGTACCCAGCCAAGGTTCAGATCTTGTATAGCCATAGTTCACGCTTTAGCTGTAAATATCTTAATTGTAGTGAGTATGAATTGTGCACTTGAGCAAAATAATGTTGCTTGGACCACAGCTTCCAATTTAAGTTTTCTCAGGGTTTCTTGTTATTCATTGTAAAGATTTTTCAGAAGAATAAACAATTGTTCTGGAATACCATTTTCCTTAATATAACTCACAGACTTTGCTGTAGTCACTGATGCAAAGAGTAAATCTCTTTTTCTAAAACCTCTGTCTGCCTAATTATTTCATTTTATCCCACTTTCCTTGCCTGAAAAATCAAGCATATACAGCAATATGTCCTAATTTCTGTGTTTTACTGTAATATACTTGTCTTCTGGTCATACACAGCTAGTACATATGGCCTGTTTAACTTTTTGAATTTTAATCCATATATTTGCCACCAATAATACGTGAGTGATTCTGTAATCAGTATTGGAATATAAAATAACCTGACTGAACTACAGTCTCCATCTTTCATTATATAACATTTTTATTCTGATGTTGTTTATCTGATTATGGCTATGTTCTGATTTATGCTGCTTGAAATAGGTGATGCAATAAATAAAGAATACTCTTTTAAAAACTTAATATGATTGGTTTACATAATTGAAATATTCCAATAATTCATAATTCCTCTATTTTTCCAGTTTCTGCATTCCAAATACCCACTATCTTCTTTCTTTATGCTGCATTTAGCCTTTCTTGCAATTTGCCATAAAATTTCTCAATTGCTTCCACTAAAGCATCTGAGGCTGGCCCATGAGTTTTTGTAACACTGATGTCACTGGATAGCATGAATTCATTCTAACAAATACGATCCCATTGTTCATTGGTTTCTAGCTGAGTACACACTTTTTGAGGATCGTCAACATTCTATTCCTTATTCCTTTGTATGGACTCATGCTCTGTATGGTAGATCATGTAATAATCTGGTTTAAAGTGGCCATTTCTATGAGCTTGACTCATATTCCTCCCAAAATAAAGGCCATATCGTCTGCAAAGGCCTGGGTTTTGTATGTCTGATCTCTAATTTTAAGGCCTTTTATTCCTTCCTCATTTCTTATTTTACGCAGTAAGGTCTCTAACGATAATATAAAGAGTAAGGGGGAGAGAGGGCAACCCTGTCTTGTACCTTTACCAATAGGGAATTCTTCCGTCAAATCACCATTTATCAATAATCTGGCAATTTGTTTAGAGTAAATGGCTTTAATTGCATTTAAAAATCTTTGTCCAAAGCCCATGTGTTCTAATTGTAATAGTATAAACTCCCAGTTGACCCTGTCAAATGCTTTCTGGGCGTCTATAAAAACTAAAGCGACCTGTTTGCCTGGATGGTTTTCATAGTATTCAAGTAAATTTAGCATAATTCTCAGATTATCTCGTAATTGTCGTGACAGTAAAAACCCGTTTTGAGCGATATGTATAAATTCATTTAGAAACCCTTTTAATCTATTTGCTAAAATTGTTGTAAATATTTTATAATCTGAGTTCAGGAGGGATATTGGTCTATAGTTTTTTATATCTGTCGGAGGGGGATCTTCTTTAGGTATTAAGATAATATTGGCCTCCCTCCATGAATGGGGAATTTCTGCTTTCCCAAGCACCTCATTAAATAAATCCTTCATGTGTTCCCCCATTACTTCAAACAATGCTTTGTATAACTCAGCCGGGAGTCCATCTGTGCCCGGTGTTTTTGAACTCTCCTGCTTCTTTACTGCTTTTTCAATCTCTGTTAAAGTAATTTCCTCTTCTAAAATTTGTTTCGTCAAATTAGATATCCTAGGTAAATCTGAATTCTCTATATACTTTTTCGTCTCTCCTGCCAAAATCTCCTTCTTCCTATATAATTCCTTATAGAAGTCCACCGCAATTCTTTCTTTCCCTCCCTTATCTCTTATTAAATTCCCATCCTTACCTTCTAATTGTTCGATTCGTCTACTCTGTTTCTCCTTTTTTAGTCTAAATGTGAGCCATCTTCCTAATTTATTGGCTGACTCAAAGTGTTTCTGCCTTGCCGCCTTTATCTTATCCTTCATCACTTCCAGGTCCAAAAGATTAAGTTGGTGTTTCAACAATATTATCTGTTCTTTTATTTCAGTGGTCAATGGGTTATGTTGCAGTTGTTCCTCAGCCTTCGTTAATTTACTTAATATCTCACCCCTATCTTGTTCTTCTTTTTTCCGTTTAATGGCCATGTGTTTAATGATAAGACCCCTTATAAAGACTTTGTCAGCATCCCACACTATTTGAAGGGGCATTCCTGGTGTCCTATTTTCTTGAAAAAAGAAGGTCACTTCTGTCTTGAACTTTTGCATAAATTCAGATTCTTTCAAAATCTCCGGTCTCATCATCCATCTCTTCCTATTCTTCCCTTCCTTCTTTAAGACAGCTAATACTAGATGGTGGTCCGCCCAATCATTTGGCATGATCTTAACCTCCATCACTTGAGTGCTAAGCTCTTGCGACAACCAAATAATGTCCAGCCTGGACCACTATTTATGACGGAGGAATAATAAGTAAATTGTTCAACTGTCGAATTATGCTCACACCAATTATCTTTCAGTCCCAATTCATCCGTCATTTCATTACAAATGGCTAGTAAAATCCTCTTATCTTGTCCTCTATTTTTCCCTTTTAGATTTTTCCCGGTTTTATAATCCCGTGTCTTATTGATTACTGCATTAAAGTCGCCTAAGAGACATACTTGCTCATATTCCAAATCTCGAATTTCCCGTCGTACTCTTCGAAAGAAAGATCCCTGTTTGGTATTAGGAGCGTAGATTCCTATTAATAATACCTTACTCTGTAATAATTCCACTTCCAGTATTAACATTCTTCCTTCCTCATCTGAAAATAGTTGTTTCAGCGAGAGATGTTCCTTTATGTAAATTGCTACTCCTCTCTTTCTCTCCTCCGTGGCCGCTACAAATAATTTCCCTGCTTTTGGACATTTCAATAAGTTCGATTGAGATAACTTAATATGAGTTTCTTGCAAACATGCTATATCCACTTTAGCTTTAACAATTTTTGATAAGATACATCTTCTCTTTGTCGGAGCATTGAGGCCATTGACATTCACCGTCAATAGTCTCACTCCTTGGTCCATTTTTATCTATTGATACCTTTAGATTTTGCTGTCAGGGGAGTCTCTATTCCATACTCTTCTACTCCTCCTTCCCCCCTCCTCCCATCTTGTTTTCCTTTCCCATGATATACTTGTGCTCCTCCCTCAGTTCTCCAATCATCCTTCTGATCTCTCTGGTCCTCCTTTACTGTTTCTTTATCTCTTTCATGTTCGCTAAGTCCAAAAAAGTTTTCACAAAAGTCCTATGCATCTTGTATATTCTCAATTTTAACTTTCCGGTCCTGCCACGTCACCAGAAGCCCTTCAGGGAGCAACCATCTATATGGCGCATTATGTTTCCTCAACTGTGAGGTTATAAATTGGTAGTTCTGTCTCTACTCCCGCCCCCTTCTAGGTATCTGTTTTAAGATTGTGATCTGACGACCTTTATAGGTAATATTCTGGTCCCTAGCCTTATGGAGAGTTTCGTCTCTAAGCGCCTTTTTAGCAAGCCTCACATGGATTTCCTTGGGCAGATTGTGGCGTCTCGCATAATTAGTATAGACGCAGTAAGCTTCATCTATATCACAATAGACTTCTTCTTTTCTTTTTCCAACTACTTCCGCTATCACTTCCCCCACAATCTCATCAAGCCGTTCCTCTTTATCCTCCACCACATTCTGGAGGCGTAAGAAAAAGGCAGATTTTTCCATCTCCAAAAATACCACTTCATCTTCGAGTTTCCCAACCGCTTGTACACATCTCCGTTCACACCTCTCCATCTGGGACTCCACTCGTTCAGTAGTTTTTTCAACCTCTGTCAACCAATCTTCATGTTTAGTTAAGGTTGATCTCATCTCTCCCAGTGTTTCTTTAATTTGTTTAATCTCTCCTCTTAATTCACTCATTTCAATCTTCAAGTCATCAAAATTTTTAGATGTCGATTCTTGATTTTTCTCCATTATTTCCTGAATGTTCTGAAGCATCACCTGAATTCCTTGCATCATGACAGGTTTCTCTACTGTTGATAAGCTTTCAAATGACTTTCTTAGCCCTGGGGGAGTTGTAATAGGACAAGATGCTGCTATTGAAGCTACATGTTTCTTCATCACTTTTGTTGATGTCACTGTAGTAGACATGTTAGCCAAGCAAAGGAGATATTTCCAAATTATCATATACTTAAATAGTCTGCTTAGGGTTGCACAGTCAATCCAACTTTCCTTCTTATTTAAATCTCTTATTACTGTTCGACCTCAATTGTTTAACACTATCTTACAAATCTAAGATCAAAAATCAGTTCAAAATTATCCTATCTATCAACAATTAATTACAATATATTATTTAGCAAACACTACCTTATACCAAATACTTTTTTCTTACTATAGTCTTAATCTTATAATGTATACAAACTATATAATAAACAAAATTATACTACATAACGAATCAAGATGGATAATTAAATAGTCAATCCATTAGTCATCAATTGTTTGTAATTAATAAAAATTGAGAAATATAAATTATCTTCAGTTACAATTAACTTATTGCACCATATATTTTATAGTAAAAAAAAAATAGTAAAGATCTAGAAGAATATTAAATTCAAACACTATTCCAACTTATCACAGTAAAAAGACTAAGCGGGAAAGGGTTCACTGTCAATAATCCTGGGGAGGAGGGGGGATCAGGAAGAGAATCATCCCCTACTCATCGCTTTCAATTTCAAAGTTACTGTTTCAGAGAGTCGTTACTTTGTAAAGTTCCTCTGAATTGTTGCCATCACTACACAAGTTCCTCTACAGCATTTAATCCAATTAAACAGGGCGTCATTCTTCCGTTTCACCAAGATTCCGCAGCAGTGAGAAAGCTGAAGAACAAATAAATAAAGGCTTCCTTCACTTACAATCTTGGCTGCCGCTACTCTGTTTATTCACTGCACAGTCCCGTCAGTGCCAGATTCAATCCCACTCTTCTTCTTTTTCTGTTTCGTTCCGTCTCGTCTCCCTGTGCCAGTCAAAATCGCAGTGTCATCGGCTTTGGGGCCGCTGTTCCGTGGCCCTCTTCTTGTCCTCTGGATCCTTGGAACTCAGGCTTCGTTGCGGCGAGGGGTCGCACCCCCCAGCTCACCTCTGAAGAAAGCCCCTCCGCTTCCCCAACCTCTCCAGGATTGAGAATGGCAAAATAAAGCCGCGGAGGCTCTAGAAAAGCACTCGGCACAGAGGAGCCAACACTGTACCGGTCTTTCCGCCCTGACAGCTGCACCAGAAGCCAGCTTGACTCATATTCCTAAAACATCCAGTTTGGGGCACTAAGTTTCTGCTTTAAAGATATTCCTTAGTTCTAGCTTTTCACATTTCACGATCACGTTGCGTATGTCGTTGTAAAGCCAAAAACTTCTCTTTCAGTGCCATCTCCATCAGTTACCAGAATTCCTTACAGTTGATTGTATTATCACCTCCACATATATTCATAGAAGTTCACTGCTCTTCCCACATCTCTTCGTCCAAGCGTATATCCCATAACTGTAGCAAGAATTACAAAACTTAATAGTTTATATTTAGCCTCCATTTAAGAGAGGATGCCCTGAAGCTAAATATTTCACAAATCCAGGATGATTGGAAATTGGTCCTCACAATAGTATATTTAACATTTTCACATTGCTTTATATTTCCTTTTTTTACCAATTCAGCATCATTACTTCATTGACCACAGTTGGCACTTAAGTAACCTAATGTGACAGACAAAATCAAAACTCTAGCTTAGAATAATAATAAGAAATTTGCTGACACTATGTTACTGGAAAGCCAGAAAAGGCAACTGCAATATCAGCATTGCCAATATGTGAATTCCCATTTGACTTGAGGTGATGGGAAACAGGCCTTGCATGATATTGACAATTATTCTACAAAAATTTATTCAATTGGCTATGAATTACTTTTATCCTGAAATATCTGTAGTCTTATTTTTGAACAATTGCCTCCCCAAGGTCATCCGTACCTAAGCAGCAATTTTAACACAGCCTTTCAACATCTCCGTACTACAGTTTCACTGGTGTTTAATGTATACTGCATTAAATCGCTGCGAAATCTTTCATCCATCACCTAGAGGCGTTTTAGAAACTCAAGCCTTTCTACATAAAACTTAAGCCTGTGCACATTTTTAAATAAAAACAAGTGTTATTTGGAAGCTTCTTTAAAAAGCCAACTAGCACTAAGTAGAGAAAAAGCATAATGGTAGAGCTTTTAAAATTATCCACCTGAGAAATTAATGTTGCTGAATTAGAAATCCCAGCAGTGGAAGTTAATCTCAGGGAGTGGTGGGAGTTGTAATTCAAATGGATCTGAGGGATACAGCAGTAGTGGGTTTCTACTACTAAGTAGTGGGTTTCAGTAGCAGTAGTGGGTTTCAGATTATGTTACTACCAGTTCGCCACGTGCACGCTCGTTTCTTGCACACACACGCCCGGTTCATGTGCGCGCCTGCCTTCCACACATGCGCCCGGCCTCAAAAACATGCCTAAATAAGATGGCATAGAGCCAGGGTGGGTGGGCAGGTCCACCTGTGATTTCGGCTACCAGTTCGGGTGAACCGGTCCAAACCAGCTGAATACCACCTCTGTAAGACAGGTAATGTAAACTGATCTTGAAACTAATCAAGGAGAGAAGCATCCTGGAATTAAGGAGAAACTTCCTAACAGTGAAAACAATTTACCAGTAGATCAGCTTGCCTTCAGAAGTCATGGGCATTTCATCACTGGAGGTTTTTAAGCAAAGGCTGGACAGTCACCTCTCTGAAATGGTCACAGTCCAAGTCAAAAACCAGCAATCACAACCAGGATCAGAAACCAGATGACAGAAATAGTCAAAGAAATAGTCAGAAAAGGCCAGAGGAACAGTCCCACATGCCTGTCTAGGCTGACAGACTGAGCCAAAAGCTGGGTCTACCCAGTAACAAGGGCGGGACTTAACAACTATGACGGGCTCAGTCTATCAACCTGAACAGACGAGCACACCCATCCACCCTAGCTGCTGTCTCCATCCACAATGGAGAACATATGTTCCTTTAACCATTAAATGCTCAATCCACCTATTTATTTTTAGTTCCGGATAGTAAAATAAGAAAATAAATGATAGATATAAACACCTATATTTTAAATTGTACATCAAATAATCATATGTAAAGTATAGCATCCTTGTTATAAAAAAAGAACTGTTCGTATTTTAGTAACAAACCATAAAACATAGTTTGCTGTCATAACATGTTTCTCAGTTTTACTTTTATGTAAAAAAATCAATTTATAAATTGAATAGAAGCAGTATTTTTTTTAAACAATATTGACTCTGCTCAGGCAATACGTGCAACACTTATGAATTGGTGATGATTCACCACACAAGAAAGTCCTCATATATAAATAGTCTTCCCACTGCAGACAATCTGTATTCAGAAATTATTTTCTCAATGGTATCAACCTATACAATTTATAGGGAGTGTGTTTCTCACAGCTTCTTAACTGTTGACAACAACAAATGGAGGCTTCACTTGAACTGGAGTATTACTCAGCCATTTTAAACAAAGTGAACTTGATTCCCTATTGAGATTATCCAAGGCCATTCTCAATTACATTTCTAAAAAAAAAAAAATAGGGTTAAGTTCTGTTTCCAATGGACACACAAGGCAATTCCTTATTAAATATTTCTCTTTAAGCAATTAGCTCCTGTCCATCCACATTATTATGATCACTACAGAAATATATCCTTTCCATTTTCTTAAAACTTGAATCAGAAACAACTCTATCAATTTAGAAATATTAATGTTTTTCCTATATTGGGTTGCAAATTTTTAAAAAATATTAATAACTCTTGCAACTTTAATGAATCTATTAGTCTTGATTGTCTACCAAAAATCTGTGGAAAATCACATTTTAGTTATTAGTTGATTGCCAAATTTAGGTAGCATAAACTTGATGGAATCAGGATCCTCGGTATTATTGCCTCCTTGATTTATAGTTTTTGCTTGAGAGAACAAATCTAACATAGCAGTAAAAGAAAAACAATATGTTTCACCCTCTAATAAGTTCAATGATATCAGAGTTGATCAAGAAAGGGATCTTGGTCTCATGTTAAATAACCCAATTCGAATATAACCCCACTGTGACAGGTGTGTAAAAACAAATGTTAAGAAAAATTGTCAGTATAGTAATAAAACTAACACAGCTGCAATTATATTATCAAAATGAAATCAGTGCGTCAGTATATATACAGGTACGGTAGTTCTCGACTTAAAACAGTTCATTTAGTGACCATTTAAATTTACAGAGGCACTGAAAATAGTGACTTATGACCATTTTTCACACTTACGATCTTTGTAGCATCCCCATGATCATGTGATTAAAATTCAGACACTTGGTTCATACTTATGACTGTTGCAGTGTCCCAAGGTCATGTGATCACCTTTTGCAACCTTCTCACAAGCAAAATCTATGAGGAAGCCAGATTCACTTAACAACTGTGTTACTAACTTATCAACTGCAGTGATTCACTTAACAACTCTGGCAAGAAAGGTCATAAAATGGAGCAACACTCACTTAACAAATGTCTCACTTAACCACAGAAATTTGGAGCTCAATTGTGGCTGTAAGATGAGGACTATCTGTAGTAGATGGAAGAATAGAGCTGAAAATTCTACATAATGAACTTAGGCTTTACTATTGTTCAATATATATTCAATATATGTATATTATCAATATATAAATCAAAATATAAAATGTAACTGAAAGTAAATGTGATAGGGAAGTGGGGGAGGGAAAGGAAGGAAGGAGAGAATTGTGGAATAAAGGTGAAAAAGGGGGAAAGCATTAACTTCCAACTCTTTTCAACACAGTAAAATAGGTAATCAAATTATAGCTTCAACTCTTTACTCTTGCATTCTTGGCATATACTAACCATTTCTGTAACAACAAACACAGGCTTTACTATCACCAACATTTGATCAATAACATTAACACACCAAAGCAATGCTTTGTTGTAAACCTTGTATTGTATAACATTTCTCTTTGGTCTACCTAAATAACCATGCACTGCTGATATAATTTTAATTTTTGAAAAACAACACTACCTAATCACCTCCTAATTTTTCAGCAAATGAAAAGTAGTGACAACAATATGTCTAACTGGGAATATAATAAAGCCCTTGGTAATTACTACTCTTGACTCAATCTGTTCTAAGAGCAATAAAGGTGTGGCAACAGAATTAAGGATTAAAAAAAAACCAGTGATGCATGCAAATACAATCTGCAAATGTTTTCACTTGAACATGACAATACATAGAGATCATGTTGCCTTCCTCATGTTATCCGCTGTATTTTTGCAATATGTGTTTTGCAAGGAATTGGAACCAATTTTAGCAGCTCTCTGCAAAGTTAATTAGAATATTCACTGAACTGTGATGACACTACACTGAATAGAACAAGATTATCAATATCAGTCATATAACTAGTGGGTGGGCTTGTTAGCTTGTGGTTACCTTACAGTCTGACAGAGCTGTCAGAAATGCAAATCTTGTTTTATTCATTTAATATAAGAAGTTTTTAAAAAGAAAAGGAAACCAGTTATTTAATTTTTATTAAATGAACTAAAAATAGTGCACTTTACATTCCAAATGACATCAACAGAATTTCAAAAAGCTTCATCCTTTTGCATAGAGTATGCCTCTACATTTCTAAATTCATTAGGGAACAGTGACCATAGTGTTTTAGGCATAATTGCGTACTCTTGTCAGAAATTCTCCACCTATGCACATAATTTCAGGTATGTAGATTAAGATCTGATGGATAGGATATTTTGACAATGTTTGAAATGCATAACAATATCTTATTGATTGCTTTTTTTTTAATTTGGGGAATAGCTATTTCTGATGGGCTAATTAGGGGATAAATTAGCTATAATTAAGGTGATAGGTCTCAGAACATGGATAATAAGCTTAACAAAGATCCACACAGTATTCAAGTAGGAGATTTAATAGGTGTTAAAGTTCAAGAAAGATTGACAATTTCCTTTTCATATACATAGCAGGAGGGAAGTAGTCATTCACATTTACGAAAACGCATCTGGAAGCTAGAACATGCACATGCTTAACATATAGACTAGCATGCTTATTCTACTTATTCTAACTTAAGGAAAGAAAATGTGGAGAGGAAAGAAACAGTATTGACAGAATACCAGGAAAAGGGTGGTTACATAGAGCATTTAGAAAATAAGTTGATAGAGTATAAATTAATAAGAGAAGAAAAAGAAAAATAACTGCTGAGCAGAATTATCAGTTCTAGATTGGGTAGTTTAAGGACAATTGATGTCTCAGTCTACATAGGCTAGACTTTGCAATCTATAAAATAGAGCCAATATATGCAAGATCAAAGGCCTCTTATGTTTGTGGTGCCTGCAACATCTTCTGAACTCAGAGTCTGCCTGAAATGAAGAGAAGACTAAACAGAGGCTAAATTCATTATTAAGGAAATTGGGCACCCAATCCTATTCAACTAGCTTTAATTGTATGGTAATCAATAATACAACTAGTTAGCATTGCTCTCATCATAGGTTCTTTCACCACTGAAAGAAATATCTAATCAGCAAGAGAAGTGTACTTGCATTCATCTTCCTTGACTCTAATGTTCTCCATATATGTGTACTTAAACTATAATATTCCTCAGGCAGCATGGCCTTTGCTGAGAAACCTGGAAGTAGATATCTAGATGTTTTCCGGGGGAGTGGGGGGGGCGGT
The DNA here is from genome assembly GCA_022577455.1 of Arizona elegans. Lineage (NCBI taxonomy): Eukaryota > Metazoa > Chordata > Lepidosauria > Squamata > Colubridae > Arizona > Arizona elegans. The sequence goes on from JAKOOJ010000001.1 coordinate 112,949,024, forward strand.
TACATGCTGTATCTCAGGAACTTCATTAAATACTCAAGGACCAGAATGATTAGGAATACAGGTAGTCCCGACTTACAACCATTCATTTAGTGACCTTTCGAACTTACAACCACATTGAAAAATGGGACATATGATTGTTTCTCACACTTATGACCATTGCAGCACCATTGTTTATGTGAACAAAATTCAGACACTTGGCAACTGGCATATATTTATGTCCCAGGGTCATGTGATCACCTTTTGTGACCTTCTGAAAAGCAAAATCAAGGCGGAAGCCAGATTCACTTGGCAATCCTATTACTAACTTAACAACTGTAGTGATTCACTTAACAACTGTGGCAAGAAAAATTATAAAATGCAGCAAAATTCACTTAACAAATGTTTCCCTCAGCAACAACAATTCTGGGCTCAATTGTGGTCATAAGTCGAAGGAAACCTGTACGTCAGACACAGAATCTGGCTGAGGATTCAGCAAGGCAAAGATCATCTAAACGCGGTCTCTTATGCATCAAAATGATTAAGGAAAGAAGTAGCATTTCTGTTTCTGAAGAAGGGAGTTTAGCTGAGAGAATGAAGAGTTCAGAATGATGCAAGGATCAACAAGAAATAGAAGGAAGACATAATTTTTTACAGCCAGATCGTAATGCTGAGGGCCAGGTAGAGCAAAGAGAATCGCTCAATATGTTTGCAAAGTTATTTATAGGACTCTCGATGCAAGTGACAAGAGCTGATACTATAGAGCACTTCATTATATCTGTTTCTGAAATATAAATGATATAAATGTATATATGTATTATGTATATATAAAATATATACACAAATCATACTCAATGATTTATATATAAAAATATCACAAGGCTTACTACCAATGCCTATAGTAACATTTAACACCATTTATCTTTTAATTGCTTTACCCAGCAAATTTAAAATAGAAGTATCTTTCACCTACCTATTCTATAAAGAAATTGAGAAACATACAAGAAAATATCAAAGCACTATGATTCAGAATTATTCATGCTTAGCCTAGTGATTCATGTTTATTCTAATTTACAGTATATTTACTTAGCTATTGAATATGAAACAGCGGAGTGCAATATGATTATATCTATCTAATGATTCCAAGTAATTTCACACAAGATTATTTACTTTGTATTTTTTCTGCCCTAAATGTTGCAGTGGCAAAATGAATTACGGCTCCATCCTTTTTTCCTATCCACAGGGCCCTTGTTTCTGTTATTTACAAAATAATGAGCAATGCAAGACGTAAAGATATACTGTAAGTATAAATTTAGTTTGTCCCTGACTGTATAATTGTTTATTCATGTTTGACTTCTAATGCCACTTTTCTGATCAAACTTACTCAACCATAGACTAGGAAGTTCAAGATCAGTACTCGTGCCCTGATATCCTAGAACCTAGACTAGGTGAAATTATGATAAATAAAGCCATGGCATATTACATACAGTACTCAGTTCTTACCCCCATTTTCAATGAGGTTACAAGGTTCTTCAGAAGATACTCCATAGAACTCATTTGCTCATGCCAGTTCCTAAGATTTGCTAGACAGGTGTACATCAGAGTTGTAACAATTATTTTAACCTCTGATCTTTTCTTACTGGTACTTTCCCTCTATAAGCAACTTCCTACGGTATTGTTTCATCACATAAAACATGGAGGTGTTTATTTTTCCTGCATACATGCCCAAAATCACATTCAGAAGCAAGCATGTTTTCTACATCCCCTACATCCCCAACATTTACACTTGCACTTGGTTTACTTCTCCTTCCAATCACTGCCTCCTGTAGGAAACTCTCCTTCGTAATGAATAAAAAAGTGTATAAGAGGATAAAACCTGTATCTTTTCTGCCCCAAACAAATAATCTGATCAGCATGGGGTGACACCTTAACCAATTGCAACCTCAGCAGGATGAATGAATAGAAATCATGGATTTTCTTTTTTTTTTAATTGAAAAAGTTTTTCAAATACAGATTTTTCCCTTTTTTTATCCCCCCTCCTCCCTAACCCCCTTCACCCTCCCCTTCCCCTGTGACTTCTTCATAATAAAACCCAAATTCATAACAGATTATATCATACTTTACCATCCACTTACTCCATCTCCATATACTGACCCTTTCTTTCTAATAAAATTATCATATCCCCCTTATACTATACTATACTATACTATACATTTCAAAGTGACATTCTATTATAACATTATCTAATAACTCCTAATTTAACATAATAATATTATTATATCTCCCAATTTAGCGATTTCCACTCATAATCTACCCTTTTACTACCCCCATACGTATATCTCTTAAGTCAAATCTTTTATGTATATTAATATAACATTTCAAAACAACCTTCCACTATAAGACTATATAGTAAATCCTAATTTAACATTTATTCAGTTCAGCTACCCATTTCCTTCCCCCCCATCGTTATATCTCTTAGCTCAAATCTTTTACATATATTCAGATCTAAACATATCCCTTTTCTTTAAACTAAACAATCAATAACCTAACCTATCTCCACCCACTTTCCTACAAAACTACCATAATTATTCTTAATATCTTTATATTCTTCTGCCCACTCCACTAGAAAAATATTCCCTTATGTAAATAAAATCTTAAAAAAAAAAAAAACTTTAAGCTTGTAGTCCATATGATATCTTCTGTAATGTTTTTCAGCTGGATGATAAACTCCATCGCCCATATTAGGATAACATCGCATCCAAATTCCAACAGTATTTTCAGTATCTTCAGTTACCATCTGCCCCCATCAGTAACAAATATCTTCATATTGGGGAAAAAAAAAAAACACACAACAACCACCCGAGTGACTTTATATTTATATTCCATATAATGTCTATAGAGGTGTCTTTTATCCAGATTATTAATTCCAACCACCATAATAGGGTAACAACCAGATCTTCTGCGTGCCCCAATCCAGTAAATCTCTTGCCATATAACTCAGCATAAACGTAATATATTTATCAAGAAATCCAAAAAAACGAAAAAGATATTTCCAATCCATTCAATTTAAGGCCCTTTTCACATCCCAAAAGTTCAGCACTGCAGAGATCTGTCACTCTCCTCAGGATAAAATAAATCAAAACTTTGCCCATTATCTTTTCATATATTCAGTCCTCTCATAAATAACTGGCATTACACTGTTGTTTAGTTTAAAAGTTTTTGTTTTTGTGAGACCTACTTCTTCTTTTCTTGACTTTTTGTGGGTTGGATCTCCATCCTGAATTCCTTTCTGTAGATTGTGTATCGACTATTTGGTTTTCATGCTGATCTATAACTTGGTCTTGTTGGTTTTGCTTTTGTGGCTTAAATCTTTCTGGTTCTATAAATTGTATATCAACTAATTGACTTCCATGATGGTTTGTGGCTTGATAAATCATTACATTAGAATCCGGAACCGCCTCTCTTATATTAAATAGTCCAGCTGAGACCTCTGATAGAGAATCCAAAAGCAGCTCATCTGTAGAGATCTCTGTGACTTGTTGTTTCTTCATTACTTCCATCTCCTTCTGCTTTTCTTGAGTTTCTATCTCTTGTTGATTTTGCTTTTTAAGGACCTTGTAGTAAAATTCTTCCGCTTTTTCAACAGTATTTAACTGATATCTTACTCCTTGATATCTCAATATTATACCCATTGGGACATCTCACCTGAATAAAATATTTTGTTTTCTTAGCTCAGTCACCAAAAGTCCAAATTTCTTTCTATCTCTTAACATCTTAGGCGGCAATTCTTTATATATCCAAATTTTTCTCCCATACAGTTGTAGAGTAGAATTAAAGGATTTTTGCACAATATTGTTTCTTATTTCTTTATCTGTAAAGTAAATCACCACATCTCTAGGCAGTTGCCTTTGCTTTGCAATCCAAGAATTTACTCTATAGGCCTTATCAATTTTACAGGATACCTCCTCAGGATAAACCTTTAAGATCCCAGCCAGAACTTGAGCAGATATTTTTCTTAGATCATCACTGTTATTTTCCTGTAAGCCTCTGATTCTGATCGCAAATTCTGTAAGCCTGTATTGCATCATTACAACTTCTCTTTCAATCCCTTGCTTGATATCTTCTGCATTGTAAGTCTCGTGACCAGCTTCCTCTTTGGACTTTATTTCTAAACTATTGTCTTGAATATTTATTAAATCCTTTTCAATTCTTAGTATTTTATTGTCCAAATTATAAATCTTATCATCAATTTCCTCCATTTTAGACTCTAGTAATTTAATGTTTGTATCCAACTTTGTAACAACTTCTGAAAAACCATTAGTCACTGTTACAATCTTTCGTTGCAAGTTATCATACTTTAGTTGTATCATTTCTTTCATTTCCTGCCTTAATTTTTCAAATTTCTGGTTCAGAGTCTCATGATATTTTGCCATTTCCTCCTGAAGATATTCTTTTAAGTTAAAACCATTCTGCAAGTTCTGTAGGCTCAAAGCTTGTTCAAACAGTTGTGAGTGGGGGAGCACCCCCCCCGCTTGTCTATCAGGCTTTATAAGTTTTAACGCCATCCTGCCAGCAAACTCTTTTTTTTTTCCCCAAACAAGATCAAGCACAAATCTCCAAGAAGAAAGAGAGAAAGGAGCTTAAAATAACTAATTTTCTTCCAAATTGTAGCCAGCACTATATATTCCGCTACTTTGTATCTGTTACGGAAGGACTCTCACTTTCGGCTTTCTTCTACTTCCCAAGCCTCAGCGGTCGCCATTTTAAAGTTTTTTTCTCTTTCACTCTGAAATGCTTATAAATTCATTAAGGATACTTGCAATTTAGGGTCCCAAGTTCAAGTCTCATCTTTTTTAATAAATCCATCTGTTAGGTTCGTTGGTTAATCCGGTTCCAGCGCCTAGCTCTGCAAAAAGGCAGAGTTCTCCCGATGCCCGGAACGACGGCGAGCGGGAATAGGGAGCCTCAACCTGCTCGTCCCCAAGAGTTAAAAAAAACCTCTAGGGACTTCGCAGAGGGCTCTACCTGCCCTCACCTGCTCAGACTCACATTTCCGTCAGGAAATGGAGTTTTTCGAGCCGCCTTTCAGATGTAAAGGCGGCTCTTTACAGGCAACGGGGCTGCCGGTCACGGAGGACCATCTGGCGGCGCCGGAAGCCAGACAGGAAGTATGGATTTTCCATATAGCTACATACCTGGTAATTATACACCTAAAACAAGTACCTACCTTCACCCATTTTTGTGGAGAAACACTAAAAGTCAAATAGCAGTTTGCTGAAAGTTTTATTAAAGGAAAACAGTCCACAGGGGAAAAAAGCACCACCTTAGCAGATGATTAACATTATACTTCGAATCTAATATGATAGATCATATTCTGTCAGTGGAATAAGATAAAATCAAAATAATGAGTTACTGCTGCACCTTTACACAAATTATGCTTTGATAGATTGCCTGCTTTGAGATCACCCACTGTGCAACTTAAATGCAGCAGGGCTAGTCTGTTCCATGTGAATTTCAAGCTGCAGGTACCAATATATGCATCCCCCACTGAAGGATGCATCTAAGGTTTTCAGCAACCGCTGTTCAAAGGAGCTATATTACATATGGTGCTTTCCTGTGGTGCTGTGAAAAGATTTTTAGTATGGTGTCACCAGGAGGTTTCCAGAAATCATGAGGGCAGAAAAAAATAATTGGCCCAGTGGAAATAAAGTATTAATGAAAGCTTCAGCAGAGATAAAAATAGCTTTAAGTACTCACATATATTCTCTGTGTGCCGAATGAACTGCTGCTGCATTGCTGTAACGCCACAGAACTATCACTGAAGACAACACATCCAAAGTAGCATCAAACTGGAAAAGATAATAAAAAATTTAATTGGGGCAACTAAGGCAAAAGATGTTGCTATGAAAGATTGCTAAGGGTGTTGCAAGTCTATATATAGATGCAGCGTTCATCATTGGAATAAAAAGCAAGGAACATTAAAAATTGACTTTTTTATTTTAAAAGAAACGAAAGACAATACAATTATGTCAGTTTAAAATTTTAAACCCCATCAATCGTACAGTGTAACCTCTTTTCTGCTGCAAAACACATACATATTTAAAAACAAGACTCTTCTATAAGGGTAGAAAGGTCAAACTTATGGCAAAGCAATGAACATTACTGTCAAATAATAAAAACTAGAGTGCAGATTGTTACTGAATTTTCTAAATTAGCAAATTACAGCACCAGCTTCATATCTCTGATGGATTCACATGAACACCACCACCAGAATTATTTGTTTTTGGTTGTCATTCCTGAATGACAACAGTCATTAGTTCAAACTACAATCCTTACTAAATACATATGATGATCTGAGGAACAAACATTTTTAAAGAGTTCTTAATGACTATATGAACATGAACAGAACTACCAAAAGAAGATTTCTTCATTAACTGATTGGTGTATTTATTAGATAGATCTCCCAACTTTCCTCCAGCTCCAGAGGCAGACATAGCACTCCCTCCCTCCTTATTTTCTCAAAATAACACAATTTAATAGATTGGGCTGTGACAGTATAAAAATCACCCACTGAATTTCTGTGGATGAGGATGGCCTTAAACTCCCAATGCAGCCCTAGACCTGAACAGTGTACAACGTCAGATCTTTGTGGCATTACGATAACATGGAGGTGGAATGTATCTAATTTGGGGTTGGAGGAGGAGAATTGTTTATCTGAAATTTGTATTAGAACTTTTTAATGCTATGCAAATAGTGAACTTCCATAAAATGTCTACCTATTCCATATTTTGCTTCTAACAGAGCTCCCAGTACTTGCAAATCAGCATGAAGCTGATTAATCTCCTGATACTGAGACTTAACCTGAAGTTAGCTCTTGCTTAATATTATTGATAAAACAAGCCTCCACAAATTGGACTAAGCCTCTGTTGAAACGTGCTTGAGTTATGCTAGCTAATACAGGAAACAGTGGACAATCCTGGGAGCATGCTTTAGACCCATTTCTAATTCTTCTGTGAAATTCAAATAAGAAATCCTACCTAAAATCCAATTAGTCTTCTGGTCTGATTGTTTAACATTACTTATGGTTCCTCTCTTTCTTAAAATTTCTTTGTGTGAAATTGATAGTATTTGTGGCAACTGTGGATGAAACTAATGGGTGGATTCGATCAGAAAAAGCAAATGTACATTTCAGTTATGAGAATACTTACTGCAAATCCAAATGATGAAGCACTGTACCTCATTACAGAGACAGCTAAAAGGAAAAAGAAATTTTAAAATCTACATTGATTGAAATTGCATGCTTGATTAGTCAGTCACTCACTCTGAATAAATGACACTACTGTAGTACAATAACCTCAAAACTAATATATCAGAATTTTTATTCAGAAACTAGAGAAAGGCTGAAGAATAAGAAAGAATATTTGGAAAGAAAATGTGCATCACATGCTGAATATATAAATTCACTATTTTGTCATAAATATTTATAAACAATAAATTTTAGAAGTAATTTTAAATTTTAATGTGATACAATCTATTAAAACATAGAGGATTCTATCTATGCAGTTATGGAGTTCTGTTTTTTATATGAAAGGACAAGGGATGCTTCCTCCTATTATTTGCAATTCTTTGAATCCTTTCAATTCCCTGAAATGCTGTTTTGATTTCTGCTCACAAGAATTTTCTATAGAGTTATTGTTACTGAAATAAAGAATACGGCTATCAGAACAATTTTTAAGAAATAGAATTTTCATAGGTTTTTTGCACTAGTTGTTCAGATCAACACTAGCCAATACCAATTGTTCATTTTTGTGTTGTTATTGTTCAAGCTGTAGAAATGTTAAAATACAAATTTCAGATGCATTCAACATTTTAAGAGAGGATTTCTTAACCTTGGGCACCTTAAAGACGGATGGACTTCAACTCCCAGAATTCCACAGCCAGCTTTGCTGCCCCACAGTTACAGCATAAAGGGCCTTGAACATATAAACCATCATCAAATTATAATTTTTTACCATTTAAAATATGCATTACTAATCCTTCTCTTTTTTATGTAAAAATAAAAGAGAAATAAGGAAACAAAATCTATAGTTCTCATATACTATTGAAAATGGGCATATTTAGTCATGTAATGTAATTGTTAACACCCAATCAATCTACTTAGCAACGGAACAAATATTTAAACTTGTAAATTAAAATGTATTGATTTTTGTATGGATTTGCAATCAGGATTCCCAGGATTAAAGGCCCATTTAGCTCTAGAAAGTAAGGAAGCTCTTCAGATCAAAGGCCAGCTGACTTTTTTTTGTTTCCTGATCTAATGTAGAAATAGCACTTTCCACCTTTGATAGAAGACATAAGCCTTCGATAAGTACATTGTGGATTGTTTCAGTGACTACCACAGCAGGGGATAAGAACTGCCTAGATCCGTGATGACGAACCTATGGCACGCGTGCCGGAAGCGGCATGCAGTCATCTTTCCGGGCATGCCAGCTATTGCCTGTTGCTCTTAGGGGTTCCTCGCGCATGCAGGAATGCCAGAAACCGAAAGAACAGCTCCCTGGTGCGCATACGCACACCGGAAAGCTGAGCTTCCGGTTTCCGCCAGCTGGTCTTCGCACATGAATGCACGCCAGAAACCAGAAGACCAGGTGACCAGCACACATGTGCAAGTTGAAACAGGAAGCTCAGCTTCCCGGTGCATGCATGCGGGCTGGGGAGCTACTCTTCCAGTTTCCGGTGCTCCCACACACGTGCTCCCGTTTCAGCACTCAGTGCTGAAAAGGTTTGCCAACACTGGCCTAGCTCCTTTAGGCCACTTTTGGCTGTTGTAGATCCACACCCCTCCTTCTAGCTGCTGCCAACCTTCCTTCCATTTTGGTTTGTGTTGTAGGACTGACAGGATGGCAAGAGCAGAGTAAAAGAACCAAGATTGCTAGAGAAAAGCCTCTGACCCCTGCTTGACCGATTTCACTGTAGATTAGAAGCAAGAGCCCCAACATACAGGTTATAGCTTCAGGACAAGGAACACATTGTGGAGAATTCTTCTTCATTTGTTGGAAGATGGTTTCAGGGTTCCATATAGATCCTCTCTGCAGTCTGTATGGCAAGTTATTTCCAATAACTCTCTGACACTTTCTGCATATCCAAATTCCAATTTCGACTGAAGAAGTTACTTGGATGTGTAACAAAACGTCTCAGTTTTAATAAACTTTGGTCTATTTGCCATGATTTAACATTTTAAGATAACTTTTGGTCTGGATGATTTAACCTTCATTTACATATTTCTACATGCTAGTTGCTATAAGGAAGTCCTGGTCTAGAAAGTAGTAAACAAAGAACTCTTGTAATATTTGTTTCCCAAATCTTGGTAAATTACCCAAAATTATCTTTTGGTAGTGACATATAAACCACAACTGAAACATTTAAATTGACTTAAAAGGTTTTTACCTATATTGGGTAAAAAGGACTTTCTGATAAATGGTTTGGGGTATTTTTTATTTATTAGATTCTTGTTTTTATCCTAGCTTAATTACTTTAACTCAAGGTGGCAAACATATATAATACTCCTTCCTCTTCCTCTTATCCCCACAACAACAACCCTATGTGATGAGTTGGGCTGAGTACTCACCCAGCTGGCTTTCATGCCTAAGATTGGACTAGAACTCCCAGTCTCCTGATTTCTAGCCTGAAGCCTTAACTAGCAGACTAAACTGACTGCCTGAAGGAAAAAAATTGGAAAGCACTCCTGTAAGCACTAGGACAGGACCTCAACAAACCCAACTGTTTGTCAGACCTGTATAGAAACAAGGGACTCAGTGGGCGCCATTTATCTTATAAGAAGGATACGAAATAAAAAGGGAAAAATGTTTTTTTCAAAATGCCCTTCCACACTAGAGATTAGAAATAACAAATAGGCGCATGTGCATGTATACACACACACACTCACACAAGCACAATCATTTATAGGAATAGTCCAGTGGTGGTATTCAAAATTAATTACTACCAGGCGTGGCTTGGTTGGCATGGCAGCGGAAGGATACTGTAAAATCTCCATTCCCACCCCACTCCAGGGGAAGGATACTGCAAAATCTCCATTTCATCCCGATCAGCTGGGATTCAGGAAGCAGAGAATAGATGGGGGCGGGGCCAGTCAGTGGTGGTATTTACCAGTTCTCCGAACTACTCAAAATTTCCGCTACTGGTTCTCCAGAACTGGTCAGAACCTGCTGAATACCACCTCTGGAATAGTCTCTAAAGAAAAGTTCTAATTCTATCTATATTGTAGAGAGCAGAAAGGACATATAGCTTAAAAACTGATACAAATATTTGTCAAATGATAGATTTATTTTACTTTATCATTATGTAGTCCAAATATTTCTGATAAATGTTTGGATAGGCAGCTGGTTCCTGTTTCATTGCTAGGAGCCCAAACCTAATTATCTTTTATCTTTGATAACTGATTCCAAAAATGAACGTGTATGTATTTCAAAATGTGATGAAAGAGGATCTTTTTTTAGCACAGTTTATATACTATTTGTGCTTAAGAGGGGGAAAATATGTATTTCCTCCTTCTGTTCTGTGTCTGTACCCTTAAATCACCTGTTTAGACTTCACAGATTTTAGTTATACACAAGTACCAGGTACTGGTACTGAAAACAGAACTCCTACATCTTATTTAGCTTTCTCCACGTTGTTTACTGAAATAGAATACATGCATTCTTCCAAAAGATGTTACCAAGAAACAGAAAGTAAGTGGATTGGTTGCTTTGGCTCCAGCCATGCAGTTATTCTAACTATTTAATTCTGTAAGAAAATATAGATTAATGAGATATCCCTTTGTGCTTGGTTTAAGTATTATTATATTATGGGCAAGGAACTATTAACCTGAAGGTAAATTACAATCTCTGAATGAGGAAGAGCCTGGTAGGATTCTTTCAGACTAACACATTTTATTAAAAGGCATGCATTTTTTCATCACTGCACATAGGCCTTCTAATAAACTATATTAGTTTGAAAAAGTGTAACCAGTTCCTTCTACTTAATCTACATGGAATTGTATGCAGAGAGTAAATGACAGTAACAAGACACATTTCAAAAGAGGGATTTTTTTTTTTACAAAAAAACAACAATAAAATGTTCCTTCTTTTTATGGCATTTCTAACATTTATTGTTATATGATTTGGTAATTATCAACATATATATTAGCTGAAAAAAACACTTTACATTAATTAAATAATCCCTTAAAATTAAAGGAATAATAATTTGTAGGTTTTATTGTTTTTTCCATAGCTCTCTCCATTGTTGTACTATAATCATTTATTTGAAGTTTTGCATCCACTTTATCATACTTTTTAAAACTTGTTCCATCCCTGTGTCATAATTGAATTATACACACACATTTCCTAATATCTGATCTTCTAAGTGTTTTAAATTCTGTCATCTATCTCAAAGTCCCTCCTTTCTTATTTAAAAGCAAGAAAATGTTACTGAGGCTGCTTTTTAAAAATGCATTTCTTTTGTTGTACCTTCATCTTTCACATTGTGATTTAATATATACGTTGCTTTTAAATTAGTTTCAAAGTTACTGAAGTTTAAACACTTAGCAAACAAATACTGATTAAAACGAGGTAAGCAATGACTTTTAAAGTAGAATCCTGTGAAATTCATAGCAGAGACCAGCTGTTATTATGCAAAGAATATTCTAACATGTACTAATATGTATTTCCAAACTCAATGATACCGATCCCTCTAAGGAATTTAAGTTTTATTTTAAAAAATAAATCACCCTTTAAATATATTGTACTTCTGAAAATCTGTCAGTTATGTGTATATATAAAGAACAATAAAAAAGTATAGTTGGAGACATAAAGCAGAAGCAAATAATTCTAAATTTAAAAATCTGATATAACATATGAACAATTATACTAACAGATCTGTCTATCATCTAAATTCATTATATCTACCCACTCCAGCATAGTTTATTACAATGTAACAGAAGCACTGATAAATTAATGTCCTACTGAAATTCTCCAGAGATTTCATAAGAGCATCTCTTCAGTCATGCCCCCCAGGTTCAAATGCACCTGATACAAATAGCATCTTGAAAAGCAATTTCACGTACTGTATTCTTGGTCTGATTATTAAAGTTTTCCATGCACATGTAAAAGCCCTACTTTAATACTTTGCATATAATCTGTAATCTTAGAACCAGGCAGCCAGATATTATAGTAATTAATTCAAACAACGCATCTTGCTTCACATGATATCTAACACAGAAATCCACATGAAATTTTCATAGATTATGTAAAATTTATATAATTTACATAAAATGTATGAACATTGTCTGGACTAAATTCTATTTGACAAAGCAATCTGAATCCAGATGTTGTCCAATGCATTCAGTCCACTGAAGGGGGTGCATAAAATCAAGATTTTACTTATGAATTACATTAATTATGAATTCACTTATAAATTACAGGCGGGAATAGTTCCATGACTGCAATTTCCTTTCCTTTTCTTCTTCTCCCCTTACACCACCAAATCAGCTATGGAAAATCTGTAGATGTCATACTTGTGCTTGTTTCATGCAAAAAAAAAAAAAAAGTTAAAAAAAAGTGGGTCATACAGTGAATGCCCCAAAGTAATACATAGTAACAGCAGGAAATGAAGATAACCTAGCTGATAACATAGGGGGCAGATCAGCATTTGGGTTCCAGAGTGAACTGCTCCCTAAGAAAAGCAGAGAAGTATTTAGAACTAAAGATCAGAAAGGACTCAGAATTTATAGAATTCTGATAGTAGGAAAAAGGCAGGATGAAGCTCATTATTAGTAATTTCATATATGTAAATCAAAGTCTTTGTTTTGCATAAAACTACTTCAATTTACAGCAGAAGTATAAGGCTGAGAAATATCTTGCATTTCTTCAACTGCAAAATATTTGAGTCTAAGAAAATGCAGCTCTCCCACATTATTAAAAATTTTTGTAGCACCTAAATGGATAACTAGACCTCCAAGAAGGAAGAACTGGAAAACTAGAGTGAAGCCCAAGACATCAATATTAAGGGTCACAAAATTGTCCAGTTTGGGTCAATCCGATCCTATTTCTGTAATGCCCTTGAGACCTCAGTGCTTCAGACACAAGGGTGGGTTCTACTTACCTTTACTACAGGTTTGCATAGAGCCTGCAGTGCTCTTCTGCGCATGCGCAGAAGCCCTATGATGACGTCCGGGTCAGTGGACGAAGCCTCCCGCCAGTTTTACTACAGGTTCTTGACAACCAGTCCGAACCGGGGGCAACCCACCAATGATTCATGTTTATAGGGCCATCTTCTGTTCCAGGCAGCAGACATATATGCCCTGAACACTCACACTACTAACTAAGACATGCTTAATTGAACAATCTTATCTATTAAAAATCCATTTAGCAGGCTTACACCGCCTTATTCCCCACCTTTGGGAAATACACATTTGCATTTTACAAACTAAAAAGAAACAGAGGAAATTGGCAAGCTGTTTATCTCAAGGTAAAGAATAGAGTAGGTGGTAATATTCTGGAGCTATATTTCATTTTTATAGACATGCTAACTCTAGTTCCAATAATGAATTTAAGGCAGCCTTGTAGGGTAGCTTTTTTTCTTACTTATAACTGCCACTATCAGGTTGATTATCTAATATGGGAATGCATTTGAGCACTAGGCATCCTAAGATAGAGGCGGGCAACCATTTTTTAGCCCAGGAATTATACTTTTTCAAAATACCAACCCCTCAGAGTTGCTGGATTAAACATCTCTAGACCATTTTTCTGGTTTTCCAGGAGGGTTGCATACATCCTTGATGTTTCCATTCTAAGTGCCATATATAAAAAGAAGTAAATACTTTTTATACAGCACCAAACAAAAAAAACATTTTGTTGCTAAATCTCAGAAGTCTTTAGAAACTGCCAAAGAGAGCCTAAAGGCCACATTCGATTGCTCATCCATTTAAATCAATAATGGAATACAACCAATAACTTTAAAAACAGCACAGTGTATCTCTTAAAGGGTAAAGGGATTTCACAAATTAAGCCTGACCACCTCAGAAATATCTATCTAACCTTAGCCAAGTCCAATGTTGGAACTTATTATTTTATGTACAAAACAAATCTGAAAGATTGGAACAAGGCAGTGATTTAGTGAAGGAATATTTGCTTTTATCAATCAATTAATTAATCAATCAATTAATTCAAAAAGATTCACAATGTTGTCCAGATCTGGAAAAAAGAATATGGTCCACGAATGTGTTCTATAGATGTCACAAAGACACAGAGTGGTGGTCAAATAGTACATTTTACATTTTTGCATAACTATTATCTTACTGTCACAACCATTTTTTTTTATTCTCAAATTGTTTCTATTTTTTTTAAATAAAGAGGGAAACACACAAATCTAGTAAATAAATATACTACATATACAATTCATTACAAAGCCAGTGATGCTCCATCAACTGTAGTCCTAACAGTGTTGTGTTCCAAATGAATTAAGGACTGTCCCTGAACAAAATATATTCATTGTATAGATTGTAGATTTCAAGTAGCACAAGGTCTTGTCATGATTCAAAGTGACAGTCATCATAAATATTAATTCAATGTTCCACTTATACCTCCCAGCTTTGCCAACCAAGCTTCAAAATTCCTTCCACCCTCCCTAGAGAAACCCATGTAGACCATTGCACAAACAATCTTAGTTTACTAGCTATTATTTAACCTTTGGGGCAGTTTTTTCTATCGTGGGCCTTTTCAGATATCCTGAACTATATAACCCAGAATCACGTGTCAGTATAACCACCCAGACTAGAAATTTTGTGGATAAGATCAAGGTATCTTCTTCACTTAAAAGATATGCTTGAACAACTGCATTCACCCTTTCATACATGACACATACTTGCCCAGGGAATACAAACATGCCAAGAAGCAACTTGATGTAAATGAATTATTTAACTTTTCCCCAGTTCTCACCCCACAGCTTAGATGGAATAAAAAAAGCTAAATAAGTCTATCATAGTATAAGTACAACTTAAATACAATTATGTGGGGGTAAGAACTACTGAATTTTAAAGGTGTTTTTTTTTAAAAAAAAGTATAAATAAGTAATAAGAGTGAAGTGACTATGCTTTGCTTTGCAAAGTTTTGGCAAACTCTCTACAGGACCCAAGACTTGTTTCCTCCAATACTATTTACCTCAAGCTTCAGCAAGCTGTGATATATCCTCTGGCATGCACTAATCAAACCTAAGGAGGCTTTTATGGAATATCTCTTTGTATTTTTTAAATTACACCTAGGAAATATGAAGCAGCTATGAAGCAATACAGAACACTTTGTCTGGGCAACCTGGCACTAACCTGTAGTAATCATCAATGAATTTATTTTTTTAAAGTCCAAATTAAAATAATATTTTATTTGTTTGTATCCTGTCTTTTATGGTTTATTTTACAAATAACTCAAGGCAGCAAATATATCCAACATGCCTTCTTACTTTTTCCCTTATAACAACAACCCAGTAAAGTAGGTTGGGCTAAGAGAGAGTGACTGGTTCAAAGTCACCCAGCTGGCTTTCATGCCTAAGGATGGATTAGTCTACAACTCACAATCTCCTGTTTTCTAGCTCAGTGTCTTAACCACTAGGCCAAACTGGCTCTCTATAGCAGTGTTTCTTAAAAGTGTGGTCCTAGGATCCCTACCAATCCCCTAACATCCTCTCATAGGTCATCAAAATCAAAATTATTTTGCCAGATATTTAACACATTTGCAAAAATTTAAAACAAGGACACTCTTCACATTGTTTTATTAATATTTTACATTAATATCCAATGGGATGTTGTTATTTTATGTGATTCAATAAATATTTCATGAATGCATCGATTTTAATTTTTAATGTTATGCACTGATAAATATAACCCATACAAACAGCTTTTTTAAAAAAAATGTTAATTATAATATTTAACAGTAGGAAGGACTGACAGCAAAAAATTTAAGAAACACTGCTTTATGGTACAGCTCTGATACATTTAAAGCAATGGTAAATCTGTTTTTATTTATTTTCCTTTGAAACTCTTGAATGCAATCTATTTTCACACTTGCAAAAATTTTTCTCTCACTCAGATCCTCAATTTTAGATAATTTAACTGGCCTTTCAAAGAGTTTGACAGTTATACAGCTCTTCTTCATAATAATTCAGATTTTTTTTTTCATTCATGTGTACTGAGCATAAAATAAAGTCGCAGATGAGAGAAGAGGGAAAGATCTTTCCAACTGTTTCAAGAAATATGGGAGCAGCAATAGCAGAAATCTGAAAGTGCCCTAGATTGCGTTGCTGAATTTTTAAATTGATTTTATTGATATTATTCAATTGAACTTCTTGTCCCTTTCTATACCATTGATTTCTAAAGTACTACACTGCTTTTAACAAACAGTAATGTATCAGGCTAGAAACCAGGAGACAGTGAATTCTAGTCCCACCTCAGGCATGAAAGCCAGCTGAGTGATTTTGGGCCTGTTTGTTTTGTTAATTCATGTTTGTTTTTTGTTTTTTTAAATTTGATTTATATGCCGCCCTTCTCCGGAGACTCAGGGCGGCTTACAATGTGCTCAGCAATATGTTTAAATTAATGTTTAAATTCACATTTAAAATAAGACATACTATATAAAATTTAAAGTATAAAATATCAGATTAAATTATCTACAGGTTAAAGAGATCTTACGCAGAAACGAGCAACCTTAACTGCATTCTCTCATGCTGCCAGTCACTCTCTCTCAGCCCAACCCATCTCAGAGGGTTATTGTTATGGGGAAAATGGGAGGAGGAAGGAGTTCCCTACCTTGAGTTGTTTATAAGAATACCGTTTCCCTGAAAATAAGACTTCCCCAAGTAATAAGCCCAATCAGGCTTTTGAGCGCACACACTAAAATAAGCCCTCCCCAAAAATAAGGCCCACCCCAAAAATAAGCCCTCCTTGAAAATATTTCCTTCGGTTAGTTAGGAAGACAGAGCTGGAAATCAGGTAAGATGGCAAGAGGAGCCCCATCTTGCTCCATGTGCCCCAAAATAAGAAGACCTCCCCGAAAATAAGGCCAAACATTTATTTTGGGGTTCAAAAAAATATAAGGCAGGGTCTAATTTTCGGGAAACATGCTAGTTAAGGCAGGATATAAATGAATAAATAAATAAATTCACACAGAATCAATGTTCACATGCAGAGGGATCCAATCTTAGAAACATCAGCTGTCAGCTCTGCCTGGTTTGGCTTGGCACCTCACAAGCATTCTGCCATCAAAAGCTGGAAGGGGGAAGAAAGAGTGAAGGGTGACAGGGCAATAAAGTTTTGTGTGTACGTGATGGGAAATCAGGAGGGGGAATGACAGGTGACAAGGAGCATCCCGATCCTGTTTGTGTACCAGCATCCCATGGCCAGGCACCCTGAGATATATGCGGATTACCACCAAATGTCTCAGAGTTCTCAAAACATCTTGGTGAGCTCGGACTGGTCATGGGGGGAGTGGTCACAGACTGGTCACAGGGGGAGGAGGGGTGGGCTGTGGGCAAATCTACACCTTTTTTTAATCTAGCAAGGGTGGGAGATTTCAGAACTGGCTTGACATTACTGCAACCCACTCCTTTAGTAAAAGAACCCTTTGCTTTAACCATGGAATCAAGAGCCTTTCTTTCCTAAGGATCTAGATTGGGGCAGGTCTGACACCAGCAAATAACCAATAACAGAGTCTTTCTTCTCAAACTTGCTATGGGTTCCTTCTCCAGTGGCTTTCAATTCTTTTTATTGTTTGTTTTTCATATTTCTAAACTGCCCATCTCCCTCAAAGAGGGACTCTCCAAATGCAAGGAAGCATTTGGAGAGAAAATAGAGATTCAGATATACCTTTTGCTTTTAAACCTCATCCATCTCTATGCTGTTGGCTGGGATCCAGCATTAAATAGACAGATCTTGTATCTAGTTTGGCTTGATAATGACAAAAAACATGAGCAAAACAGTAAAAACCCAAAGAGATGGGCATGTTTCTGTATGCATTTTAAGTATTTATTCAAGTGCCCAACAAAATACATGCACAATGGCACACTTTCTGTCACATGTGAGGCAATTTTATTGCTGTTTTTTTTTCTATTGACTTTACACAGGCTCTAATTGCTAAACTGTCACGCTATCAACTGATTGAAGACTTACAACGCTGATTTCTCAAAGGGCCATTATCTGACCGGGGCATGATTGATACATGAATAATTTAAGTTCTCTGTCTGGAAATTTTATAGAGCTGTGCAAATGTTGCTGCATTAAACATGTTTAAAACACCTATTTTAAAGGCTGTACCATTTTTCTATACTAAATTAATGTTACCCACAAAGGCTATACTGGTAGCTTAGATACAGTAGTAGAAAACCAACATGATTGTTTTATTTTTTAAAAAAAGTACTATTAGAATGTAGTTATGCAATGTCCATATTTTTGCTAATTATTTCGTAGGAGCCGTGTTAAAAATTACAGTCAGATTTCAGAAAAGCTAGAATTCTGCTTGAAAGCCCAGCAGCTTTAGTATCAATTTAATACTATATCAAATAGAATGATTTTAAAAGTATACTTGAGCATATTCAACATAAAAGTATGTTAAAAAAAATTATGAAAGCTGATTTTGCATCATTTTGATGCAAAAGCTACATTAGCTTTAAAAAAAAACAATGGCGACTGTAAATTAATATTAATTAAATATGTTCCATAAACACTTTGATTCAAGAGTCTTTTCAATGGTGCATTCACTGATATTATAATCAAGTGCACCCACCTTATTGCTGGTCATCCTTTTTCTTTCATCTTTTTTAGCATTATGGATGTCACAAGGGAGTTATACCTTTGCACAATGTGTCCAAAATATGAGTTTGAGCCTGGACAGTTGTCCCTTGAGCGAGGGCTCTGGATTGATTTCTTTCACAATCCCTTTGTTTTATTTTCCTGACTATCTATGGTATTCTCAGGAATAATAATAATATATTAAATCTCCTTTCTCTGGTATTAATTTGCAGGCTGACTTTTTTCAGTCTGTTGGCCATTGTGTTGTCTGCTGATTGGTGGGTATGATTTGGCTATGCCTATTATAAATTTGTCACTTAGTGTTTCTAGGCCATTTATTCCATATTTCAGATTTCTAAATGAAGATTAAAAATAGATATCTAACTGCCATTTATTATTTATTTATTAATTTTTTATGCACCCATTTCCTCTAAAAAGTGACTCTGGGCGGCTTACATTGCATTGTAATGCATTGCAGCCTGAAAGAATAATCAGATTATCTGATATCAATAGCATTTTATGTTTGTAATAAATCAGCTTCAAATTCTAGTAAGCCTTGCTTTCCTACAAGAAATTTTTGCCTAATTGCTGCCTAATTGTAATTTAAACTAGTTTAAGTCCCCTCATGAGACTGCATTATGCTACCCAGACAACCTCAAATATGTGATGCGTTCTGCATAAAATCTTGCTGTAACAGCAATATCATCTGAAGTCTCTTTCAGCTTTAGCAGTCAAGTATTAATCATGAAAATCTATATACAGTATGTATGCAATGTGGTACAATTGTTGCTTTTAACATAACTCTAACTCAGAGTCGGAGACTATGAACAACTAGTTTTAACTATGAAAGAGCCACTATTAAACTTGGCAACTCTTTCATTACTCCATAGGTAAAAGATGAGGTATATAAGGTGCTCAGGGAGGAGTAGCATCTTTGGTGGAAGGGCCTGCCATGTCCTTCTTAGGACTGCTCATTCACCTTTGATCCCCACCTGGTGTTCAGCTTTCACCTGTGGCAATTACAAGTAGCTGCAGCAGCCACACACCAGAAAGCATCTAAGCCCCTTTATACAGTAAGCAAGCAAGGACTGCCAGAAAGTCATTCAACACTGGAAGACTACAAGCTCTAAACCAAGTCCAACATTTCCAACATGTATCTAATGAAAAACTCTCCAGCAAGTTACTGCTTGCAGGAACCTATTCTGAAAAGTGGATGCGCTTTAAAGTTGCCATCGTACCAGGGTGGATAAAAATCAATGATTTTTTTTAAAAAATCAAAAAAATCAGATTTTTTTAATTTAAATCGGATATTTTTTATTTTTATCGAATTTATTTTAATAAAAACCTTTTGGGGTAAAAATCTATCATAAGATAGCTTTCTATTTAAGATACATAAATAATTTAGTTTATTCAGCATGAAATGGAGCTTAGTTATGTAGCATGAGGCTGTATATTCTGCAACACTGGGACTATCGGTGAGTCAACAGTGGGTCAAAGGAGTAGCAGAGATGACAGTTGCTCTTTAAAAATTATGATTTAAATCGAGTTGATTTAAATCAAGCCTTTTTACTAGTGATTTAAATCAACTCGATTTAAATCAAATCCACCCTGCATCGTACAGACTGCAACAACAGTACTTGGACAAGAACAAGGCCTAGGCAGAACAACCCATTATCTATCTCAATGAAAATCAAGTTTAATAGCAATAGCACTTAGATCTATATACTGCTTCATAATGCTTTACAGCCCTCTCTTAGAGGTTTACAGAGTCAGCAACTGCCTCAGCAATCCTCAATTTATTGACCTCAGAAGGATGGAAGGCTGAGTCAATCTTGAGCCGGTCAGGATCGAACTCCTGGCAGTGGGAATGTCTCCGGATCTGAGACATGGATATCTGAAGAAATTCATGAAATTGATTCAGGTACTCTATGACAGTATGATGGGACAGGTTTTTTACAACAGTGATACATCAACTGCATTTGCTATTTCCTAGTCCCAGTCTTTTTCAATTTGGTCTTCACTTGCATGTTGTCATGTGCAAGAGTTGTCTAAGCCTGATTTCAGTCACTAGGTTTAAACATTACAGATTGTTTCAAAGTAAGTGTTGTATGAATCCATCCAATGTAAGCAATAGATTGCAGCATGATTCCTAAAACTGAACTAATCTAAAATAATCTTCTTTTAATCACATTAAACAAGTCAAAGTAGCCTAGTTCACACATAATACTAAACCATAAATTATAGCTTATAAATACTGATAGTATTTATAAGCCATAAATTATAGCTTATGAATACAGATTACAACTACAATTGAGCCCAAAATTTCTGCTGTTAAGTGAGGCATTTGTTAAATGAACTTTGCCCCATTTTACGACCTTTCTTGCCACAGTTGTTAAGTGAACCACTGCAGTTGATAAGTTAGTAACCTGGTTGTTAAGTGAATCTGGCTTCCCCGTTGACTTTGCTTGTCCGAAGGTTGCAAAAGGGGATCATATGACTTCAGGATACTGGAACCATCATAAATATGAACCAGTTGCCAAGCAACTGAATTTTGATCACATGATCAAGGGGAGGCTACAAGGTTGTAACTACGAAAAATGGTTTTCAGTGCTGTTGTAACTTTGAATGGTCACTAAATGAACTGTTGTAAATCGAGGACTATCTGTAATGGCGGATTTTTATAAATCATGTTAATCCATTAGAAAATTAATTGAGGTTTAGGAGTCTTGAAATGGAATTTAGATGATGTCATGAACCTTAATTTAATCTTAATTTAACTAGTCCTTGTTTTGTGTGTGTGTGTGTGTGTGTGTGTGTATTAAAAAATAAAAATAAATCAGGGGTGCCCAAGCTGCAATGCCAAAAAAGGAAGCTGTTTTCCCAATTTTAGAAATATAAATTTTAGTATGTTCATTACTTTGTTTTAGATTCTCTAAATGACATTAAACAGAAACAAAGCAGACTATAGCCAGACAACTAGCAGAGGAAATAAAACAATACAGCAATAAAGCCAAAATAAAAGCATTGCAAAAATCAAAGAGCCCTAAAGCTCTCCTTAAAATACTTAGGAGAACCACCAGTTTTAATGAAGAAAGATGACTCTGTAGGTTTGTGGCAAATCCATCCAGATATGGAACTCCTCAGATGGCCTGCCATAATACTGTTTAGAAACCTTGCCATTCTCATTGTTATCCATCTTTCTTCACTTGAGCAGACCAGATGCAGGAGGAACCAGGATGATGACTGCAAAAAACAGCGTAGGGAAATAGCATTCCCTGGGTCAAGATGCAATTTTTTTCTTCCTGACCCTAACCATGCTAGAATTTTAAAATGCCATGAAAAAACATCCAGATCTTCCACCCAGCATTGTTCAGATCACTATGATGCAGACATTAGAAACAGAAAGCTGATCTGAGCTTAGTGCAATAATCCACTAAGAAAGTCAACTGACTGCCAAGTCAATTCATTTAATGTTTTATCTATCACATAACACAAGAGTTAACAGATTCCTTCTTTTTTTTTTTTTGCAATATGCTTTTTCTGTAAGTCACTGGCATAAGACCTAAGCATGCAAGATTGAAGGTATTGTTTCCTAAAAACTAGTAAGTAACTTATTTAAACCACCAATAGTGACATGCTTACTTCCAACAGCATATATTTTAAAAGTTATATGAAATATTCTAGATTTTATCAACATAGTGACCAATTATGAATAGGCTTATTAGGGTATCTGGTTTCAGGAAACTGATATAGAACTAGAACTTAACATCTATTCCCAAATCAAGGCATATGATTATATCTCTAGCAAAATTTTGCAGATGTAGAATGACTGTGACATCTCTCAACAAGGCCATCTGACAATAAAATAATCCAAATTACATATTTCTGAGAACGTCCCCACTCTGGGGATAGTTAAATTAATTACCAGCAAAGGAAAAGAACATTATATACCTGCTGCATGATGAATTATTCTATTTATTCATGCATGAGACAGTCTAGAAAATGACAATAAATCAAATGGCTGTATCTGTACTGATACACAACTGATACAACAATTTACCACGTAAGGAAAGATAAAAATAAAGGAAAAAATACTGAATTTTTATTAAATCAAAATATTCTAACTACTTTGCTTTAATGTTCTGAGCACTTAAGTTAACCTGAATAACTAAAGTGGCAGATCTTTAATAATTACTAGAAAGTAATTATCAGCATTACTTTTGAAATAAAATATTCTGAAAATAAATCAGTGATTCATTATGAAAATTGATATCTATGCCTCCTTCTTCATAACAGCTAAACTTATTTAATTATCCCAGAAATTTCTAAGGCAAGCTTTATAATCAAGTTCATATTGTTACATAATAAAGATTGGGATTAATATTTTTGCATATCCTTCAATCATGTTTCAAAGACAATTTAATTTTATACAGCAAAATACGACAATCACCAATGAAGCATTAAAATAAATGCAAGATAGATTTCAAAGCAATATGAAATCAATTTAACAAAGTAGGTTCAAAATTTATGAGAAACAAAAAGATGTTTTTGTGATGCTAAATAAAAAAGTCTCCCTGGAGAAAGCTTCTATAAAGAGACATCATCACTAAATAGAGGATATTCTCAACATCAAAGTTATCTAATTTTTTCTTCCATTTAATCCTACTTGATTCTTGAAGACTGCCTTGACAAGTTCCTGCAATTTTCTTGGCAAGTTTTCTCAAAATTGGTTTGCCATTGCCTTCTTCCTAGGGCTGAAAGACAGTGACTGGCCTAGTCACCAAGCTAGCTTTGTGCCAAAAGCAGGACTCACATTCTCCTAGTTTATAGCCTGATACCCTAACCATTGCCTCAAACTCTTAGAATGCCATCTACCAAAGATCTTAATGGAAACAAAGAAGGCACTTATGAAAACAAGTGGTCAAGATTTCATTTATTTTTATTTTGGCAGAAGCGTTGCCATTTGTGCTAGCATTTTACATCATGTGTTTACTTAGTTTACAAAGTTGAATTATGGTTCAATTTACAGATCATCCTCAAAAGCGACTTTTTAAAAAAAAGACAGTATTTTTTGAAATTACTGAAGCACAAATAATCAAGAGCTGATTAGGTTAAATAGATAATTAGATATACTCCATGGCATAACAACAATCTTTTTATTTTCTACTTCCTTCAACCTTATCTAAATTTTGTCGCATGACATGTTCTAAGTAAGTTTCTGCTTTTTGATCACATCATCAAGGGTGGAGTCATTATTTGGTTTCCAATACCCTAATTCTGGTAGTTATTGTGCTGTTAGTAATCATCTCTATCTCCAAATTCTTATTTCAAAAATGTCGTTTTTCTTTCCTTTTTTCCCCTAGTCATGCTAGTTAATATTCACCTGAATTTCTCATTTTCCATTTTTACTTCCCCAACATGATTTTGTTCAGCTAAAACAGCAATATGTGACCAGGGGCGGACTGTGAAACTGCTCATGTGCAAATCCCAAGTTAAACTAAAGCAGAAATGAAAAGCAGAAAAGCAGAAAGGAAAAATGAAAATATGACCTTACGTGTATATACCCATTATTTTCAAGAACATCAGGAATCGCTTTGAAGTCTTGAACCTCACTGAACAAAAACCAGAGGGACTGTGGAATAAAATCAAAGATGTTGTTAAGGATGACTATGAAAAGAGACTGCCAAGATCAAGAGACAAAAGAAAGCAAACTAAATACCAGACCAAAAGGTAGAAATTGCCAAGGGAAGAGATGCTAAGTCAAGAAAGACAAACACAAAGATCTCAGGAAGGAACTTAAGAAAGAATTTCAGAGAGCGGTTAGAAGAGACCAGAAACAATAGTGCAACAGTATTAGTAAGACACAATGGAGACAGATATGTCTTCCAACCATCTCTGAATTCATCAGGTTCTGAGGTTCCAACCTCAAATTGGTGTGCTAAAGAACACCAATGGATAGTAACCAATTCAAAGAAGATTAAACAAAAATGGAAAAATGTAGCAAAATTCTATAGAACAGAAGTCCACATCCAGGATACCTTACCTCTACTTACAAGAACTATTGGTACTAGAAGATAGATTAATACTCTGAGCTTTAAATAGGAAGGCTAAAGAAATGGAATGGAATATTTATAGAAATTTGGCAAGCAACAGAAGAAACTATTCTAATCAAGTAGTCCGAGAAAACCTGGAGAATAACACAGTGATCCAGAGACTGGAAGAAGTTAACTACATACCAATACCAAAAAAAGATTTAAGATAACATGTGATCTAGCAGAGAGGTCCCCAACCTTTTGGACAAGGACCACCAAGTTCATAATTTTAAATTTCGCGGACCACTAATACAAATCCAGCATGCCGCTTGCTGAAGCACCTGGACTCCCAGTGACACGATGGGGTCCTTCAGGCTCTCTCTCTCTCTCTCTCTCTCTCTCTCTCTCTCTCTCTCCCACTTTCTCTCTCATTCTCTCTTTCTCTCCCCCCCTCTCCCACTCTCTCTCTCTCATTCTCTCTTTCTCTCCCCCCCTCTCCCACTCTCTCTCTCTCATTCTTTTTCTCTCTCCCCTCCCCCAATCTCTCTCTCTCATTCTCATTCAAGGGCCGGAAGAAGTGTGGAAGCGAAGCACTACTTGAACTTGTGCAGCATGAGCATTCACCTTGTTATATTTGCGCCAGCCGATGGCGCAAGGCAGCCCTCATCTCCTGCCGCTTGGGATTCGGAGCGGTAAATGACGTCTGGTCCGGGGAGCAGCCAGATTTTGCTCTCCATTGCGGACGCCAGATCGGCCCCCTGCAAGCTTTCGTCTCTCGAGGAGCGCTCCCTGAAGTGGCGCTGGAAACTTTGGTCAGGCTCGAGCGACGAGAGCTTGCAGGGGGCCGATCTGGTGCAATGGAGAGCAAAATCCAGCTTCTTCTCTCTGCTGTAAATGCGGCATCAAGATTCCACCTCGCTATATTTGTGGCACAAGGCAGCTCTCATTTCCTGCTGCTTGGAACTCGGAGCGGTAAACAGCGTCTGGTTTGGGGAGCAACCGGATTTTGCTCTCCATTGCGGATGCCAGATCAGCCCCCTGCAAGCTCTCGTCTCTCGAGGAGCCCGACCAAAGTTTCCTGCACCACTTCAGGGAGCGCTCCTCGCGAGACGAGAGGTTGAGGGGGCCGATCTGGCATCCGTAATGGAGAGCAAAATCTGGCTGCTCCCCATACCAGTCACCATTTACCGCTCCAAGTTCCAAGCGGCAGGAGACAAGGGTTACCTTGCGCCACTGGCTGGTGCAAATATACTGAAGGGGAATGCTGTTGCCGTGCAAATGAAAGTAGTGCTTCGCTCCCGCAGCTTCCAGCCATCACAAACGCCATTTCTTCCCACTTATGCCGCCCCCTCCCCCACTGCCACAACAGCACCATTCATTCCAGACGACGAGGGCTGTGCTCCTTTTTCCATATTGCACCACCTGCAAAAATGCAAAAATACAAAAATTTCTCCGCGAACCACCAAAATGGTGACCACTGACCTAGCATACATATGCTAGCAAAATAATGTTATTCAACTCAGGTTAGTTGGATGCCAGATGTTCAAGTTAGACTTTATTGCTGATGCATGTTAGACATTTGAAAAAGTCAAAGAGTGACAAATAGAAGTCTGTGTTTCATTGATTATAGAAAAGCCTTGAATTATGTCAATATATCAGTCTTGGATGTGTTTAGAAAAATGGAAATCTCAGAATCTTTTATTGGCCTCCCACAAAACCTATATGTAAGTCAGGAAAAATAGTGAAACAGACCAGCTCCAGAACAACAAAGGAATAAGACAAAGTTGTACACTCTCTTATTTATTCAACGTACATGCAGAATATATATTGATAGGAAGAGGATTTGCATAGTTTTAAAACTGGAGGAAGAAAAATCAATAACCTCTCCCAAGCTAATGACACTATTTTGATAACTGAATATACAAATATTTTGCAAGCTCAAATAATGAAAATCAAGGCACATTATGGAAAAAAATAGGACTAGAATTAAATAAAAAGAAGGTCAAATTAATGACAATAGATACAGCAACCAGTTTTAGAACTGACAATGAATATATTGAAGTAGTAGATAATTTTTGCCTTTTGGAATTGACTATCAAAAGTAATAAAGCCATCAAGAAATATACCACAAATTAACATTTGCTAGGATAGCAATGGAGGGACTTTAGAAAAATATATTCAGATGCTGGGATATGGTTAAACTTAGGAAGATGAAAATTGTTCAGGAAATGCTTTTCCCTGTGAAACTCTATGAAAGCAAAAGCTGGACTTCAAAGAAGCAGGATAAAAAGAGTATTTACATTTTTGAGATTTGGGTGTTGGATAAGATTGAGAATACCATGGATAGCCAAACAAAATAAAAGAACAAATGGATCCCTGAACAAATTAACCTAGTTGAAGCACAATAATTAGACTCAAATTATTCTACTTCAATACATTATGCAAAGACCTAGCTCTTTGGAGAATTCTGGAAAGGTGGAAGGAAAAAGAGGATGACCAGAAAGAAAGTGGATGGGTTCAATTACACTAGGTACACTGTTGGAAGACCTGAAGGACCAAATTGGGGGCAAATCTTCCTGGAAAAATCTACCTATATGACAGCTAAGAGTCCTCACCAATTTAATAGCACATAAGAGTTTTGTAACTTTTTATTTTTTATTTTTTATTTATTTATTTGATTTGATTTATCCTTCTCCAGAGACTCAGGGCGGCTTACAATGTGCTCAGCAAACTTTTATTGTCTTTCATTTACTAAAGTAATGTTGTCTGTTTATTTGAACTGTTTCAGAAGTTTTAGTTTGATTACAACTATCATCTCTTCCAATCTAGTATTCTTAAAGCATATTTCTATCTATCTTCTATATATTACTCTTGCGTCTCTAACCTATAACTGGGCGAAATGGTGCATCATGGAGCAACACTTTTTCAACCAAGATATCTCTTCAAATTTTATAATTTTTTATTTTATGACATAAAAATTATCACAAAGCATTTTATCACAATACAAAATGTCATAAAAAATTTCCTGTGGTCAACTGTTGACATTTGACTGTGCTCTACAATTCAACATGGACTACTTCCAAGGCAGATACATCTCTGAATATTTTCCTGAATTTTTAAGAACTTTTCCATTACATTAGAACCTCTGCCATCATTGAAAGTATTGAGGAATCTGGTAACAAAATATCTCTGAAATGATGACCCAACAGGTCATGAGTTGTCTAGTATGAATTAAACCAGTACAGTACAAGGATGATACAATATTTGTCTTCCTTCTTAGTTCTGAATAAAATCTGAAACATAAGATGAAATTTGGCACTTGATAAATATTTCTTAAATCAGCCACAACTTTTCATGGATTCCTATGACTGTCCATCACAACTGATATGTGATTCCATGTTGAAAGGTGTTCCCAAAAGGTACTGGATACTGCTACTGGATCCTCTAAATCAGGGGCCACCAACCTTTCAGACCTCAGGGACCACTAAATTCATAATTTTAAATCCCGCGGACCACTAATATGATCTTCCTAATGACCGGCTGGGTGGGCATGGCTAGGTGATCATGTGACTAGATGGGTGTTGTCAACTCGATGTCGCTCATGTTGAGGGGCGCCTCAGCAGCCTCTACTCACCCCTCCCCTTCCAGCTCCTCCTCACCTGCCCACCCAGGTTCCTTAGTGTCTCAACAGGAAGCAGTTGTTGGAGTAAGCAGTCACCATGAGAAAGAGTTGGCAAAACTGCTGGCTCAGTTCAAATTGGGTGTGACCTAGGAGGAGGCTCAGCAGAAGCACCTCACTGAGGACTATAGGAGCATAGCTTTCCAAGCAGAGAGAAGACCAGGTGTAAGACCAGGTACCGGTGCCTGGAGGCTCAGTGCATGGCCCTACTCACACGGGGGGAAACACTCTAGACTTGGTTTTTGTCTCTGGTCAGTGGCTGAATGATCTTGATATAGGAGATATAGTGACTGTACCCTTGTCATGGTCGGATCATTCTCTCCTTCGTTTTGTCCTTCGAACTGCTACACCCCACCGCAGGGAGGCGGAACCGATGAGGTGGTTCCGCCCCAGGCGCCTGATGGATCCAGATCGGTTCCAGATGGAGCTTGGGCCATTTCCTGAGGCTCTGGCTCACAGCTCGACCGAAGACCTGGTGGTCGCCTGGAGCTTTGGACCGGGTTGTGCCTTTGCGGCCTCTGACTTGGCGCCGATCTTGCTTGTCTCCTTGGTTCACTAAGGAGCTGAGGGAGATGAAGCGCCGGAAAAGACGCTTGGAGAGCAGTTGGAGGGCCAGCCTTTCTGAATCCGACCGAACACTGGTAAGGTCTCATATTAAGACCTACCTAGTGGCGATAAAAGCGACAAAATTTAATTATTTTTCTGCTCTTATTGCATCATCAGATAATCGCCCGGCCACCCTGTTTAGGGTGACCCACTCCCTTCTCCATCTGGGAGCGCAGGAGGACCCCTTGGAGGGTTGGGCCAAGGACTTTGTACAGTATCTGTATGACAAAATCGCTCAAATTCGGGAAGACATGACTCTGACTGGGTAGATGCGGGTGGAGTGATGGAGGCAGGTCTTGAGACTATTATCTGGGAAGAGTTTGACCCTGTGACTCCTGAAGACATGGACAGGATTCTAGGCAGACTGAGCGCGGCCACATGTTTATTGGACCCGTGTCCCTCCTGGTTGCTGGCTTCCCGGGAGGTTACACAAGGCTGGCTCCAGGGGATTATTAATGCTTCGTTGAGTGAGGGTGACTTTCCCACCGCCTTGAAAGAGGCGGTGGTGAGGCCTCTCCTCAAGAAGCCTTCCCTGGACCCAGCAATGTTAGCAAATTATCGTCCAGTCGCCAACCTTCGCTTTTTGGTGAAGGTTGTTGAGTGTGGTGGCACGACAGCTTCCCCAGTACCTGGATGAAACGGTTTATCTAGATCTGTTGCAGTCGGGTTTCAGGCCTGGGTACAGCACGGAAACGGCATTGGTCGCGTTGGTTGATGATCTCTGGAGGGCTCGGGATAGGGGTTGTTCCTCTGTCCTGGTCCTATTAGACCTCTCAGCGGTTTTCGATACCATCAACCATGGTATCATGCTGCGCCGGTTGGAAGAGCTGGGGGTTGGGGGACACCATTCTGCGGTGGTTCTCCTCCTTTCTCTTTGACCGGTCGCAGTCTGTGTTGGCAGGGGGACAGAGGTTGACCCCGAAGCGCCTTGTGTGTGGGGTGCCACATGGATCGGTCTTCTCCCCCCTTCTGTTCAACATTTATATGAAGCCGCTGGGTGAGATCATCCATGGTTTCAGGTGAAGTATCATCAGTACGCTGATGATACTCAGCTGTACATCTCCACCCCGAGCCACCCCAATGATGACCTTGAAGTGATGTCCTAGTGCCTGGAAGCCAAGCGGATCTGGATGGGGAGAAACAGACTCAGGCTCAACCCATCCAAGACCAAGTGGCTGTGGTTTCCGGCGTCCTGATATAGCCAGCTGATGCCATCGCTAGCTATTGGGGACGAGTCGTTGGCCCCCACGGAGAGGGCTCGCAACTTGGGTGTCCTCCTGGATACACGGCTGTCCTTAGAAGAACATCTGACCACTGTGGCCAGGGGGACTTTCTATCAGGTTCACCTGATTCGCCAGTTGCATCCCTTTCTGGATCAGGACTCCTTATGCACGGTCACTCACGCCCTTGTCACTTCCCGCCTGGACTACTGTAATGATCTCTACATGGGGCTCCCCTGGAGGAGTACCCGGAGGTTCCAACTGGTCCAGAATGCGCGGGGTGGTTTTGGGAGCGACATGGCGCTCCCACGTAACACCTCTCCTGTGCGAGCTGCACTGGCTCCTGGTGGTCTTCCCGTGCGCTTCAAGGTACTGGTTACCACCTTTAGAGCGCTCCATGGCTCAGGACCTGGTTATCTACGAGACCGCCTTCTGCCACCGGTAGCCTCTCACCGACCAGTACGCTCCCACAGAGAGGGGCTTCTCAGGGTGCTGTTGGCCAAACAGTGTCGACTGGTGGTCCAAAGGGGGAGAGCCTTCTCTGTGGGGGCACCTGCCCTTTGGAACGAGCTCCCCCCAGAGATATGGAGGATCCCGGATCTGCGCACTTTCTGTCATGCCCTTAAGACCTTTTTATTTCATCACGCGGGGCTGGCCTAACCCTTTTTAATTGTTTAAATTTTAATTCGGATCTGTTCTTAAAAATAGGGGTGTTTTAATTAGTGGGCCAAATCTATTTAATATGTCTTTTAACTTGTTTTTAAATTTTATATTATATTTGTTTTATTTATGGCTGTTCACCACCCTGAGTCCTTCAGGAGTAGGGCAGTATATAAATGTAAATAAACTGAAACTGAAACTGAAATTAGCTGAGATGATCAGTCAGTTCCAGGCCATGATGCAGTCTCATTGGAACGAGGCCCTCCGACTCTTTGCCACCAGTGGCACTTCTCTCCAGCCTTTGCCCAAAGCCGCACACCAGGAGGTTGAAGCAGACCCCAAGTCGGAATTTCTGCCCCCCTCCGCTCCACACAAAATAACCCCAAAGGGGGAGATTCTCTGCAGCAACACAACCATTCATTGCACGTATCCGGCCCAGGGACCATTGTTTGAAGAGTCCTGATTTAGTGCAATATAAAAAATGCAAATAATTTTTCTGCAGATCACCAAAATTTTCTCGCGGACCACCAGTGGTCCACAGACCATCAGTTGGTGACCGCTGCTCTAAATGGCAACTATGTGACGACGAGATGCTCTGTTGGCCAGGACTCCAAGAACTGGACTTAAGTACCATTTATGCCATTACAAGTTTAAACTGACACTGAACAAGTTGTCATTAACCAAGAACCACCTGTATGTCTTTCTTAAACTTCCTTTTTTAACATAGCTAGTTATTCTATTTGTTCAAATGTTTTAATAAATAAGTTATAACAAAGAATCTCCAAAATAATTACCAAACAATTTAGTACATACCCATACCTACATATTAACCCATCACAATCTTCCCTTTTGGTGTAATCTGCATTAATGAAAAGAAGAAATAGCAGGCAAAGAAATTAAAGGTATGAGATAACAATTAAATTTACTACAACCCTTCATGCTATTCTATCTTTACAAGACAATCTTGCTTCCACCACTTCCATTTTCTTTTTCATACACTTTCTCCTCTCTTTTTTTTCAGCAACTCCATGCAACTGCAACTTTCTTAACCTTCTCCTTTTTCTCCATCCATTCAGTCTTCCTTCATAGATCTGTTTTGTGACGGACAACTGATCCATATACCCAAGCCATCATAATGTGCTTCTTTCACACTGGTCACTTACTGTTGTATTCAGTCCACATTCATTTGACATGCATACATTCTTTACCCGCAGTGGTGCAGTGGTAGAGTGCAGTACTGAAGGCTACTTCTGCTGACTTCAATTTGGCAGTTCAAATTTCACCAGCCTCAAGGTTGACTCAAACTTCCATCCTTCCGAGGTGGGTAAAATGAGGTCCCAAATTGTTGGGGGCAATATGCTGACTTTGTAAACTGCTTAGAGAGGGCTGTAAAGCACTGTAAAGCAGTATATAAGTCTAAGGGCTATTGCTACCTTGTCTCTTATTTTACCATATACAGTGTTACCCTAATACTCAACTGCTTTGAAACTCAACAAATTTGGTACCCAATGCACTTGATGTGAAAATTTTATCCCGGTACTCATTGTTTGGCATTCAACACACAAGCTAGAACTTGTCAGACTCGGCTGCCTTGTGACACACTATATCATTCCTTATGGGGAAAATCTGTTTGGTGTTCATCATTTTTGGTACTCATAGCACCTCCTGGAACCAATTAATAATGAATGCCAAGGTAGCACTGTATTGTTTTCCAGATAGACCAATCCCAGTACACTCATTCTCAACATTTACTTCCATATAGCAAAGTGGACAGAACCATGCTTTTATAAAGAAACATTTTCACTTCTTAAAAAAGACAGGAAGCTGGTCTCTATCATGAAATTATTTCATTTCCCAGATTTTGTTCGCTGTCATTTCTTATAGTAGGATCTGAACTAGGAACACTTAACAATCTAATCATATTTTTTTCATTCATTCTTGCTCTTTTCCTTTGACAAGGAAACTGTAAATCCAGTCATGAGGCATAAATACAGTCTTCATAGACACATGAAGAGAGTCAGACACTCTCTAGGAAGCAGATCCATATTTTAATAGTTCTTCAGTCGCATCATTTTCATGGCAGCCTCACCAATTTTAATATTCTCATGGCATATATATCTTTTTCTTTGATATTAACTCTACATTCATTTCAATTCCAGGCTTCCCAATAAGAGTAGTTCTCAAACAAATCTCTAAAATATTCTTTCAACATACCTTTGGTTTCATCCTCAATTATTTAATCACTTGTATTTTTACTCTGCTAGAGGCTGCTTGCTTAGCCCTCTTCATCTACCTCCAAATCACTATTCATCTTCACCCAAATGATACTTCCTCTTATTTTTAATTCTAACCACCCCTTGCTCTGTAGAGCATCACCACAGTTATCAAACCTTTTATTTCCTCATAAAATATACAGAGTCAAATTTTCTGGCTTACTGAATTATCCTTTTGATATTATTCTGATCATGTCTTCTTGGTTTTCTGATAGCTGCTTATTTCTTTTAGCATGTATTTCTTATATTTATACCAACTCAAGGAAAATGTTGTTTGTATAGTTAGAGCAATAGTTTAATAATTTATACACTCATTTGCATCTTCCGTCTTTGATATAGGTATGTATGCACCAATCTTTTTTTAACCTGAGACCGCAGTCAGATTCACCGTGTGTTGATTTATTGCTGTTTTCCTGCACTGCAGCTAAAATAGCCAGTAAGTATTTATTGGATAATCTCTAATTGTAACAGATATTGTGTTCTCATTTATTGAGTTACACTCAATCATGTAATTAGTAATGTCCCTAATGTTGTGAATAGAATATCATACAATAATATGAGTTAAAATACAGTATACTAAAAACAGTGTTAATTCATTTCCATAACCCTAGTACAATAACTAACAATAAATTAAGATCATTAAAACTCAATGCTGGCAATTCTAAATCAACCCTGAAACCATTTTGCAAAAATGAGGCAATGAATACCAAAGCAGTAAAAAAAAAAAAAAAAAGTAACAGTATGTTTCTGATGTCCAATATCCTTTCATGAATATTATCTTTATTCTATAACAGAAAATAGACACCAGCATTTCAGGATAGAATGTTTTATATTCGGGTTCAAAATTATAGCATGTTCTCTATATACCTGCATAACTTTTCTTTCTTTAGGTTGACTGAAAAGAGGAAATACATATTAAAATACAAACTGCAATACCTAAAAAAAAGATTCAGCATAAATGTTGCTTTCTTCAGAATCAGATCCCTAACACCAAGATAATTGTTGGCAATTGTCGGAAATGCTAATAAATCAACAAACAAACAGACTTTAAAGTTTGGGAGATTGCAATCAAAACACATTGGAATATTGAAATAATAAGAAATAATAGAAAGAAGAATATTATTCCACTTTTTATATTAGAGAATAAAACAATGAATAATCTATTTGCCTGATCTATTTTATCTACCTAAGAACAGTAAGTATTTTTTCTGTACATTGCATAACAGAGATTATAAAAACATGCTGTTTAGATTTTCTAAAATCTTTAACTAAAATTTTATTCTACTTAGTTACACTTCATTATATCTGAATACTATGCCTTATTCATTAAAGTGATGAGTAGGTTTTTGCAGACCTTATATCTCACATGTCAAAGCCATGGAAAAGGCTCCTTTGGGTATTATTAGTTCCACACAGCTGGAAATGATGGCCTGATAAATGTTTACTGCCAAAGCAAAGCAAATCACAGAACAGTAGGTCTATTGTATCATGAAGTAAGGATTAAGTAATATGGATTTACTCAAAATATTAATGTTCCACATACTACAAAGAATCTCTTATCTACAGCACCTCTTAACCACTCTTTTTCAATTGATAAGAGTTTGAAATGAATTTTAAA
This sequence comes from Arizona elegans, assembly GCA_022577455.1. Classification (NCBI taxonomy): domain Eukaryota; kingdom Metazoa; phylum Chordata; class Lepidosauria; order Squamata; family Colubridae; genus Arizona; species Arizona elegans. The sequence continues at coordinate 112,983,917 of JAKOOJ010000001.1, forward strand.
AACTTAGTTCATGCTGTTGCACAATGGTTCAAGGTAATATGTTGCTACACTTCCCAGTCAATGGCTGAATGCACATCTTGAAGGTAATTTTGTCTTCTGATATATTTTACAAGCCCAGGCATGATTTACAATTAAGAGTTATGCCCTAGATCAGGGATCCTTAATCCCCAGGCCACGGACTGGTCAGGGCCTATTAGGAACCAGGCTGCACAGCTGGAGGTGTGAAGAGGGCAAGTGACCGAACCTGAAACCATCCCTTCTCTCCAGTCCATGGAAAAACTGTCTTCCACAAAACCAGACCCTAGTGCCAAAAAGGTTGGGGACCACTGACCTAGATGATTATGAACCCATTCAATTTTTATTTATGCAACAACTTTAGTCAAGAAAACCATGTGATTTATACATATGGAACAATACATGAAAAGATGATACATCTAATATCAAATACCTGGTTACCACTTTCTTCTGAGGATGTATCAGTCACCATTTTGATTTTTATGTTATAAAATGTCATATAGGAAACTGAGCCTAGACAGAAGTCATATGAGGCATTTACTGCATCTAATTTTAGGAACCATGCCTCTAAGCCATTATTAGATTAGTATGGTTTGGTTTTAGTTTTAGTACATTTAGTACATTTAGTACATGTAACCCAGCCAATTATTTATTCAACATAACAGTTAAATCATTTATTTATTTATTTATTTATTTGAATTTTTATACCGCCCTTCTCCCGAAGGACTCAGGGCAGTGTACAGCCAGAATAAGAACACACAAATATAAAATTTAAAAGCAATTTAAAATATATATTAAACAATATGGCCCATAACAATTAAAAAACCTATTCTTAAAACATGATGATTCAAAGTTGACATTTGAACTCAGAAACTGTATTATTCTAACTAAAAGCAATATCATAGCTAGAAGAAACAAGGTCATTAATTTCTATTATTTCAGCAACAGATTTGCAAATACCCTGTTTCCCTGAAAATAAGACCCAACCAGAAAGTAAGTCCCAGCATGATTTTTCAGGATGCTCATAATATAAGCCCGATCCCCAAAATAAGCCCCAGTTAAGATTGTCAGCCAGAAGGGTGCATATAGTACCATATTTCCTGCAAAATAAGACCTACCCAGAAAATAAGCCCTAATGCATCTTTTGGAGCAAAAATTAATATAAGACTCCATCTTATTTTCAAGGAAACATGGTAGTTAATTTGCATTAATACTATAGCAACTCCTTCAATGAGCTTCAAGTTCTGATTAGCTTTGTTCTGAACAAAACTAATGAAAGCAACATTCTCTTCTGAAATATATAGCTTCATCTTTAATGTTAAACTATGGGTTTTTTTAAAAAAAATGCAATGTGTGATGGTCTGCAGCATTTCTGTCAAATTGATGAATACAGATATAACATAGTGTAACAGTGAGGGTATCTAACCTATTCATGCTTGAATTTTGATTACAATTATACCTACAGACTAAGTTCTAAGATTAAGCAAAATAACTTTCTATAAAGTGCACTTTAATTTACAATAAATGTTTTATTTTCCAATAATAAAAGCATATTAAAGTATGTTCTCTGAATATGCAAAAATACTTGAGCAGAAAACTAATTTTATTTCTAGCAAATGATATTATATCTACTGCCACAAAGTTTTTTAAATAATCAAGAGCTCCATGCAAATAGACACATTTTAGCAGTTTTTGAGCCTTGAATTTAAACATGAAATTACAACCTTATGGTAACTTTGACATTCTAAGCAGAGTGTCATGCTAGCAAATCTAATCATGAAGAGTATGATACACAGAATCATAAGACTTATTTTCCAATTTCAAAGCATTACATTTTCAAATAATAAATACTTTTTAATAAAAACTAAAATACACATTGCTGTTATCTTATTTTCTATCAAATAGCACTAGAGATGTGTGTGAAGTAGTAGAAAGAGAGAGAAACAAAAGGGATACTATGGAAGATACTGTACTATAGACGACCTGAGCAGTCAGAACATACAGATGTAGTTTACCTGCATCAGATAATCAGTCTTTTTAAAAAAGCATATAATAAGGATAAATGAAGTTTCAATTATCCTGACATCTATTGGGAATCTAACTATCAATAACATATGTCCAACAAATTATTCTCTCCTCTTGCTGACAACTTCATTTTTCAGGTGGAAGAAATAATAAAGGAATAAACTATGCTCGACCTAATCCTTACCAACATAGAAACATTTATTAAAGCAGTGAAGATGACCAGCACCGGGGGTGGGGTAGGGGCGGGGAATTGATTATATTTGAATTTGTGAGATCCAGAGGAAAAGCAATTAAAATATAAATACTTGATATCAGAAGAGCAGATGTTGATGAATTGCAAGAAAAGGCAAGTCAAATCTGGTTAAATCCTTAAGAAGAAAAGTGCAAACCGCCCTCCCAAAAAAGGAAAAATAGAAATTTAAAGAGAGCAGAGTAGATGGACATCTGTAAAATACTGAAAAGAGAAGAAGATGATAACTGTATAGAAACATCAGAGATTCTGTCAAAAATGCTAAAGCTCAGAATCGGCTAAGGCCTGTGCAAGAGATTAAAAGGTTTCTCTGGATATATTAGAAATAAAAGTTAAAGACGAGAAAGGTCCTTTGTGAGGATAAAGTAATGAATAGTAATGGTTTCAAGGCAGAACTACCTAACTTCTATTTCAAATTGTCTTTTTTCAGCAAAGAATGAATCCTTAGTTGCTCATGGTTATGCCACTGGAAGAAAAGGTTTGCACCTTAGAATAAATGAGCAGAGGATAAAAGAGAATTTAGCTAATGTAAACAAATAAAGTTCTCCAGCGTCAGATGCGTTATATCCCAGAATACTAAAGGAACTGGTAACGATGATTACACAAATCTTTTTTGCTAATTTCTGAGAACTCCTGGGAGGATAGGTAAAGTCCTTGAACAATAGAGTACTGCAAATATAATGCAATAGTGATCTTTAAAAAGGGAAAGAAGATCTGCAAAGCTACAGATCAGTCAGTGTGATGTGTATTTATTGTCCAATCCAGTTTACTGGACAAAATCATCAAATATTTTATAAAACAGCAACTTTATGGAGCTTGGATAGGTATGCCACAATTAATAGGAACCAGCATGGATGTGTCACAAATTACTGTATATCAGACTAATGTAATCTGATAGAATTTATATTTTAGTAAATTAAGGGAATGACATAGATTTAGTGTACTTGGACCTTAGCAAATACATCCACAAATTTAATCATAATATTCACCTTATATTAGTCCTTCCAGGTAAATAGCAGTATCAATAGCAGTTAAATACCGCTGCATAGTGCTTTTACAGCCCACTTCTAAGTGGTTTACAGAGTCAGCATATTGCCTCCAACAATCTGGGTCCTCATTTTAACCACCTCAGAAGGATGAAAGGCTGAGTCAACCTTGAGCTGGTGAGATTTGAACTGTCAAACTGCAGCTAGCAGTCAGCTGAAGTATGAATGAAGAATGAAGCTGTGCTGCATTCTATTTTATTATAAAGCAAAATTAACATATTCTTATATGTCTGAAAGTACAAACTTCTCTCTGCCACTTTTAACTGCCTGGGCAATTAGGATTTTTTCCTAAGTTTCTTTCTCTATTAAGCTAGTGGGGGCCCCTGCCTCTGTCTGACTGTTTCCTAGGCAGCATCTCTTCCCCTCGTCACACAAGGTCATTCACACTTTCATTACTGTGATTCAAAACCTTTGTTTTGCTGGCATTAATTTTCAAGTCATATGAATAGGCAATGATCATGATGTCACAGAAGATGCCTGTGGCTTCTACATCATTATCGGGATATGTTTATCCTACATAAGAAGATGGGGAATCTGATAGCAGTCTTCAAATAGTCAAAAACTATTTGAAAAGACTGTCAAATGGAAGACAGGATTAGGAGCATAGGTGGGGGCAGGGGTGTCAAACTCACAGCCCACAGCCCGGAAGTGTCATGCCCACCCCTATTTTAGCGAAGGGGGGAAAAGTCACAATACATCCCGTTATGACAACATGACGCTGCAAGTTTGAAACCCCTGTACTACAGTATATGTGTGTGTTGACAATCATGAGATTTCAATTGAATTTCCCTGGTCTGGCAGAGGAATGTTGATGGGCTCTTTGGCCTTCAAAAAGTTCTCTTACTCTGTGGAGAATCTTTGTAAACAATAACCAGAGGTGCACCTGGAGATAATTGGAGCAAGGGAAGCAGAGTTGCTTTTAATATTGTCTATATTGTATTATTTTAACTGTGATAAAGTTGGGCAGCCTCTAAATTTAATAAATAATCTACTTCTGTCCTCCAGCGGGGACTTCCAGTTATATGAGTTCTGTTCCATTAGACTCTAATTCAATATTTATGTAGTATAGATATAATTCATTTATTGGAATTGTGTTTCATGGCACTCTTAACTCAATATTTATGTACTCTTGATAGAGTTTTGTTTTCAAACTGAAGTCATAATCATATTTTAAAATAGACATAGTGCTATTTGTTGCAAGATTAAAAACTTGGATGCATACCACCAGCAAAATCAAAGCATACACTACAATCTTTTTTCATCACAAATATTGGCAGCGTTCAGACAACGTAGCTTAATAAGACATAAACTAGCCTTTTTTCTTTCTGTAGACTAGATTCTATAGAATCCCCATAAAAGGTAGACCTCCAGATCTCTCACATAATCCCAGTGCATGGAACACAGTTTGAAAAACTCTGGTATAGAATGCAGGTTTCTGTTTCTAGAGATACATTAACCACAATGCTTTCTAATTATTCAATTGAAGAGGAGAGTCTACATTGCTTCTCTTCTTTTATCTTTATTAATACTCTCTTATCTTGTCCCAAAGGTGCTTTTTCAACAGGCAACTGGACTTTCTGATTTTTCTTTGAAGATGTTTTGCTTCTCATCCAAGAAGCTTCTTCAGCTCTGACTGGATGGTAGAGAATGGAAGGATTCGCCATTCAGAGCTGAAGAAGCTTCTTGGATGAGAAGCGAAACATCTTCAAAGAAAATCAAAAAAGTTGAGTTGCCTCTTGAAAAAGTATCTTTGGGACAACTATGACCTGGATGACTAAGAATTTCCATAGATCCTCTTATCTTTTTTCTCTTTCAAGCCATCGTCTTTTCTTCTAACACCTATGCTTCTATATTCTTAGTTTTGTATGTTTTCCTTATAACGAAATGCCCATTTAACTCTTTATTTGCATTCTATTCATACACATAATCTCACCAATAATCACCCTCTGTAAACTCTAAGAGCATACTTTCTCTTAACACTAAACCATAAACCATACCTTACAAACTACAGTGGCTGAATCCACAGAAACAAAATAAGCCAGAAGCAAACAAATTATTTTATTTATTTAAATCATTAATGACAGGTTCCCTTCTTTCAACCAACTCTTAGGCAGTTCCCAATCAAAAATTAAAAGACACGTAAAATCATTTCAGAAACTGTAAAACTCAACCAATCAAAACATTAAAAACAACAACAAATTATATTACCTGACGTCATGTTTCTATGCCAAAGGAAATGCAGCAAAGAAATAATACTCTCCATTTTCTTTTTATAACCAACATCAAAGAAAGCATAAATTTCTTCTTCCATCGATATGTTCTTCATTACCAATTCTCACACCATAAGAAAAAAGTCACTGTATGAAACAGTAATCTAAGACTCATTTTGGTAGCTGAAATGATCTTGACAGAGAAGCTACGATTTTTCTTTCTGGTCAAAATCAATGTATTAACTAAAACCAGATCTTGAGATTTTTACTAAATAAAAATAACTTTTAATCTTATTAAAATTACTCCCTAAGATAAAAACACTCCTATTAACTAGAAAAACCAATTGGTGAGTAACACCAATGACAAATTATCCCTTATTAGCCATGGTTTGTTAAGTATGTCTGATGAACTCATGTTAAATTTAGAGTTTAAGCTTGACATGTCTATATAGGAACAAATAGTTCTATTTACTACTGAGAATACTCTATTTTTCAATCTAAGCTTACATATTTAGCCATAACATGAAAAATGTTCTTTTGCAACTATAGATTAATTCATATGCCTCATCATTCTCTGGTTTATATATAGAAAAATGGTTGTACACTTCATGATAATTTAACCATGGTTCATTAAACAAGTCATAGTAGCTGCTTTGTACAACATATTGAGACAGAGCCCAACAAATCACATTATAATTTAGCATTATGTGTCAATGGAGCGCAAAAAATAGTTACAATCATGGACTACAGGATCCAGCTTGCCTTTTCATTACTTTGTGAACAGGTTGAATGAGAAGCAGTTTGACTAAACAGCAGCAGCTAAAGAATTGTGTGCTAGAAAACATGTGCCATAAATAGCAGGTGTCTAAAAGGATTCTCAGGCCAGCAAAAACCAATCACATCACACAGGTGACTATCAGCAAGCTGTCAACCAGCATTCGAATTGCCTAAACATGGAAACTGCTGACAGTAGAAGAGAAATACAAAATGAAAATACTCCAAGGTTTCATTGAAAGGTACTATAAGGAATTCTAATCCTAACCTTCATGAATAATTTACGCCTTCACAACTTGTAAAGAACCGTTTCAGTGGTGCATATGGATATCTATAGTCTTTGTTGGAGAAATTCCTTTGGACACAATTTAGATCAGAAAAAAAAATCTTATCTACTATAGAAGCAATGGCAAACTGAAGACGGCTCCACAAGAGCAGAACCGATGATCATGGTGGAAAAAGGATCCGGTGAATGAATCAGTTTCCCTGAACTCCTCCCCAGATTAAGAGAGCAACTTGTGATTGTCCAGAATGCTCTATACTGATGCTCCCCATGACAAGACTGTACCGGTAAAACAGTGGTCTCCAGCAAGTTCTAACTCTGGGAGTGACCTCTGGGAGTGGTTCAAAGCTTTTAAAAAGACACCTATTTCGTCCTTTAAATCATTTTTGCTAGAAATGGCTTGTAAATTGCTTTTTGGATACTAAGAACGTTCAGAGGGACACAGTTTATTACACTGGGTAATTTTTCCTTCAATCCTCAGTGAAAAAAGTTTCATTTAAGTTGAAGAATTTAAAGAAAAATATTTTATTTGGAAATAAGCAGCAAAAGGGTGATTAGAACGGTGATTTTAGAAAGTTTTAAATGGACTAAGGGGTCAGATTGACTGTAATAAGATTCTGAAATAATTATAAGAATACGTCCTGTGATTTTTTAAAAAAAGTCCATTAAAATATATGGATATTTTTAATTTAAGTGTAAGAAATCTTTCCCTGGGAAAATATTTTTTTCCCTGCTGTGAATTAGAGAAAAACATGACAAGAGGAAACCTTAAAGGCTGGTCACTAAAGGTGACCATAAAAAATTAAAGATTAGAATTAAAGGAGAAGATCCACTAATTCGGAACGGAGGAAAGTATTTTAATTCTGGAAGAATATTTAGCAATAATGTACTCAGAACATTATGTTAAGATTGTCTGTTACTATAAAAATGAGATTAAAAGAGGAGATAGAAGACAATCCAACTGTGAATCAGGCTGTTCTGGATATGACTCAAAGTTGACAGGATGCAGAAATGATATTGCCAAAAATGAAGGAGTTCCCGAGAAAAGATAAAAAGAGAATGAAAAGAAATAATCTTTTGGGACACTACTTAGAAGAAATGAAAATCAAGACTTTTAAAAGTAAGAAGTATTATAAAGTTGGCTTATTTGATCAAGGTTAAAATGTATATTTTTTGTAGTAGCATTTAGTGGGTTTTTCTTGTCTAGAGCTGAAAGAGGCCTTAAAGATTTTTTTATAGATAAAATATTGGAAGACATTTTTTTGTTGCTGTATTTTTAGAGGAATTGAGAAGCTACGGTATTAAAAGCAAAGTAAACTTGTGAGGGGTTTCTGAGAGGAGAATAAGACAAAAAGTTAATTATTTGAAGAGATTAATCATAAATTTTTTAATTGTTTCTGGTAGTCTTAATGGGTTTTTTAAAAGTAAGTAAGATTTTAAAGATTTGCTTATAGATATAAGAAGAAATGGGAAGATTTTTTGTTGCATTTCAAAAGAAAATGGCAAATTGTTGTAAAATGGATATGAAACTGATTTACTTGTTTAAGTTCTAAAAACTCTTAATGAACCATTACTGATTAAGATTGAATGATGGGGCTTTATTATTTCCTAATAGATAAAAGATAAAATATGGGATGAAGAAAATTTGGTTGAAAAGTTAGAGAAAATAAAAAGTTACTGAAATTGTATTTGTCTTGATGAAGAAGAACTCCTTCCTTTTTGCTTTTTAAATATATTTTTCTTCCTTTCTCCTTTTTATCTCTACACTTTTTTTCTTTTTTTTTCTTAGTTTGTATTAGTTTTTTATCTTTGTATCTTAAACTTCAATAAAAAAAAATAGAAAATAATTCTTAGGAATGTTCACTGCTACTCCTCTGAGCAGCATAATTACATTTGAAACTTCCTGCATCTTTTATGGAACTCCTACATCCTTTAGTTTCTTCTATAGGTTTCCCAGTGCTCAAAATGATGTATTGTCGGAGAATTGTGCAGCCATTTTTTTAATATATATCAGGCAAACAGAAGCATCATCAGGTAAATCACAGAGCAGCTGGAGCAGTAAATCACTGCCCCAGCTACTAAATTTAAATATCTTAATATATACTTCTAAATCTATATACCTGTGGGTTTGATTTTAAATAGTGCTGAAACTATCAGCCTTCCCAGTTAGAGTAGACGGGAAACAAGATGAGTTAATTCTATTTTATTGTAAAGGTACATTAACAGAATCTTGCAAATCTGAAAGTTCAAATCCCCATTAGTCTCTTTTTACAGTCTGATAATAGAGGAAGGATGTCCCAAAAGGCTGAAGAAGCTTCTTGGATGAGAAAGCAAAATGTCTTCAAAGAAAAATCAGAAACTCCAGTTGCCTCTTGAACCTTTGGGACAACTATGATGTGGATGATTGAGAATCTCCATGGACATTTAGGAAGGAAGCTTTCCGAGTTTCTTTCCCTGCATATGTCATGCAGCTGCAGTATCTGCCACGCCCTCTCTTATCTGAGCATTCCCTAAATAGCATCTTTTGCCTCAGACTCCCAAGGTCTTTCCTACATAACATTATAAAAACATAGGAAATTAATTCTGAAGGTCATTAGCCTTTTCCTGTATTATTAACTTTGAACAACAAGTTTGCTTTTTCTCCCACAAATATTGAAATATTTTCTTGCTTTGCACTTTTGATTTCCTAATAAAATTTTGAAACTATTCTATCTTACCTATCACTTTAAAACCTGTACATCCACCCACACAGAGGCCTTCAATATCAGTTATTTGGAACTTAACTTCCATTGAATACAGGGGTGGCTACTTCTCAATAAAAGGCTTAGGGCTGCATTGCGTTGCATTGCACTAATTCTGTTCATGTTGCTGGCTAAGAGATATTTTGAGCTTCAATTAAAAAATGAGATGTCTCTAAATGACAGTTAAAAAGTTGCAATGGACCAATTATCAAGTTTGGGAATATAAACTACAACTTTGAAGAATTTGGCTAAAGATATAAGCAATATCTACCTGATCCATCAGAGTGGGAAGGCAGGGAATGTTGCGAGTCCCATCCTCTAGAAAGATACACCTGGTACAACCCAGAAGGGCCTTTTCCATGGTGGCTCCCTCTCTCTGGAACATCATTCCCCCAGAGATGAGAATGGCCCCCGCTCTAACACGCTTCCTGAAGGCACTGAAGACCTGGTTCTACCAGCGGGCCTGGTAGATTATATTATATTATATTATATTATATTATATTATATTATATTATATTATATTATATTATATTATATTATATATTATTCTTTTTTATTAGTTTTATTGTTTTAAATGAGATTTTATATTCTGTAAGCAGCCTTCAGTCGCCATGTATGAATAGGCGGCAATATAAATTCAATAAATTAATAAATAATAAAAATAAATAACCGGAATTCTAAAAATCTTGGCTTTATCTTCTCAATTCCTTAGATGTGGCACTTCAGTTTCAAACATAGTCTGCTCTCCCACTTTCAATGTAAGCCCGTTACTCATATATTTCAATATAGTAATATCAAGTGATGCTTAAAAAGTTTTGTCCCAAACTTTTAATGCAAATTAGCACATTTAGTCAATGTTAAGAATTACACTCCAGTGATTTCATCTGTACATACTTCAAGCAAATGCTACAACAGGATTATTAGCATATCTAGAACACACACTGCAGTGTTACTGATACTACCTCTTGCCAGATGAAAAGAAAATTGGAAAGATCTCTGGGAATATTTATTTTTCACTAATCCTTTTACCTAAAATGCCATAGACTGCTATCCTCTGGTTTGATAACTGACCCAATTTCTAGGTAGCAAATTTTATCAGTGACAAAGAACAAATCTACAGAGGCTGTATTTTGATTTACAGATGAGTTCTGCATTTATATTTCCTTTCTTCCTTCCTTTCAAAAATAGATACACAGGCGTGTGTTTTCCATACAAATTACTCCAAGTAATATATGCTAAATTCTGCAGAGCCCATTTGGCCAAAGACTAATAACCCCCCTTGGGAGCTGACACCAACTTTCAGCAATAGCCCACTGCTGCAGATTAGCACTGGAACATATGCTGCAGAGGCATCCAGTCTGCCTTTCTTGCATTAAGATCGTATTTTCACTATCTCACATAAATCCTTTGTCTTTTTCATTCTGTTTTTATGGTGAATAAATAAATAAATATTCTGGCAACTCAAATAAAAAATGCAATTGACTTTTGTAACCATTATCAAATTTTGCATCTCACACCACAAGCTCACTTTGTCGAATTCAAGATCATTTTGCATTATTCATGGGTTAGCTTCCCTACTAGCAAGTGTGCAATGTTTTGTGCTGAGCAACTTACTTTCTTTTTAAATGAAATAACCTTCCTTCCTTCATCTGATTTTTTTAAAAAGCTACGTTCAGTTTTGGAGTCCGCATAGGCTAATTGACAAAAAAATAATACATTCAATGGAATATTAACTTAAATAGCCTAAAGCAGAAAATCATATCCACATGGGCATCATTAAAGTTACCTCAAGGAAGATGTAATCCCATCAAAATGGTAGGCTGCAGTTCAAATATTAACTAGCCAGTATGTTGCAATAATTATTTTGTCTTTACATAGGTTATTGCATGCATTCTTTTTGCATCTCTGTAGAATACTTAAGATATTCAAGGAACTCCTTTTGTTTAAAAAAAGATAAATCATATAATATTTTTTCCACTAAAGAATGCCCCCCCCCCATCCATACAAGTTCAAAAAATTTTCAACATCTAGTCTTTCTTCTAACTTTCAGCAATGATGACTTTTTCAGGAAAACTGGAACAGGCAGCTGTTTCTATGTCATTTCAGCAGTATCATATTGTGCGTTGCATAGCATGCAGTTGCTGAAGACACAATCTAAAGATGAGAAAGTGGTTCAATACTTACTGAAAGCAGCCACCGCCAGAGCCAGCGTAACAACAATGGAGGCCCACGAAACCCACACTGCTTTCTTTCTATAGTTTTGAGCTTCATGAGGCTTTAATCTTGTACTGCTTTCTAGCAAACCTGATGAGAAGAAACAAACATATATGTCTGTTACTTTAGTCTGTTCCTTGCCACAAATTATAACTGGATTTGTATGGAATCTACCAAATATGCCCTATGTGTATTTGTATCTTACAGTAGAGGCCAATCAATCATTTTATTACAAATAAGATGTGTTGATTCAATTCTGAACCTAGATTTCTATAAGGCTGAAGGAGCCTAATTACCGCCTGGAGCATATTGTAATTGTACAGGAGGTTGTGTATATATGAAGCTTTCACACTATCCTTATGGCTCTGTATTTACACTACAATTCTTAATTAGATATCAAAGCACAAAGGAACGCTTCCTTGGGATGGTCAGTCAATAGCACAAACCTGCTTTTGTGGTTGGTGTGTGTGTGGGTGAGAGAGGGAGAGGAAGGGAGGGAGGGAGAGTGCTGACATATCTACAGTAGATATAGGTGATAATAGAATTTATTTCCATTTTATTTTTTTATTTTTTCAATTCTAAGTTTATTATATCAGCAATTTTAACCTGTCTATTTAACAACATTTGAAAAATTGTTCTTGGCTCCCCCTTTCCTTTAAATATCATTTTAATTTTGGATAAAAACCAAATTCCTACTTTGGTACCATTATCTTACATGGAAGCACAAATAGTCTTATCAAATCAGGTCTATCAGAGGATTAAACAAAGCCCTCTGAATTAGTGAATTCTAGGATAAAAAATACTATAGGGCTCTGTAGCCAAGGCCTTAAGAAAAGCTATTCACAAGACAATAAAATAAAAATAAATAAAATCCTAATGTCTGTAATAGGTAGAAGACATACAACCTTTCTTCCCATACCAATCTATATTTTCTAATTTAATATGCTTACCATTGCTATCTAAGTAAAATCAATGCATTCTAATTGAAACTAAAATAACTAAATCTGTTAAATTAAGCCACATAAAATACTCAGTTCTTCCAGTTGAAAGTGATTTAGTAGTTTAGTTATAACTGTTAATTCTTTAAAGACCTATGTAATATACAGATATATGACAGACACATTTGCAATTATATGCAAACATAATATTCCTACCAACTCTACAGAAAAATATTTTCTAATCTGCATCATACTTCTGAGTCAAGTGCACAAAATTCAAAAATAAATTAAATTACAAAAGGTAATACAAAAATTGATAAAATACATATTACTTAAAAACCATAATTCTTGGATAAAATTATTTTCTTTTTAAATAATTCTAAATGCTTTTGTATCATAAAATTCTACTATAAATTGTTATGTGATGGGTTTTACATCCATCTTTATTTAAAAATAAATTTTATAATTTAAATCTAAATTATAAATCTATAATTTATAATCTATTCACAACTTAATGAAATGTATGATGTATAAAATATCACATTTTATATGTTCTGATTATTTCTTGCTCTGTTGGTGGCATAAATTTCTCTGCTTTCTAACGGGATAGAGAAAAAAATTATAAATAATATTCTGAGATGCTGACTTTAAACTTTCTAAATGGGCTACATCTAAAACCTCCATGTATGGGGGCCCAATGAAAAGCAGCTGAAAACTATAGATAGTGCAATTAACAAATATTTAAGGATAAAAAATATTTCTAATATTTCCCTAGGTATAATCAACTAGATTAGATGAGAAGAAATAAGACAAATATAAAAATAAGCTTAAGGGATTCTTTGTCTCCAACACATATCTATGTCCCCAACACACAATTATTTTTCTTTTTTATCATTTTAGTTCCTCTCTCTCATATCTGAGGAAAATCTCTGCAGGAGCATATTCTGCAAAAGGTAACAGTGGGAGGAGTATCCTTGTTTAAATAAAGACCATGCTATTCCTGGCCCCAAACTCTTGAAATTGTACCTTACATATAGTTGACACATTCCTCTGAGTTGCAAAGTAACAAGCAAGCTACCTCCAGATTTTAAGGACTTTTAATTTAAAACCTGACATCCCTCATCTCATTCACCCCCACCTAATTTTAGACAATGGAACTACTGCCAGAACATTATCTGGGAAACAGATCTAAAAGAAGCCACTGAAAAGAAGAATTAGAAACAATAACTGAAAGGAAAGAACAAGGAGTAAGTTCAAAGGAATGCCTAAATTCAAAGGGAACTTCCTTGCCATTGTGGGGGGGGGGGGGGGGACTGGAAAAAAATATGCAAAGCCAATGAATGGCACGTGCAGGGCAGGTGCCACCACCGGCAGGAGACAATAGACCGAGTGTCCCTTCCCTATAAGGAAGGGTGGAGATGGATACACAGCATCCTTTCTTTGCAATGAATGAGGCCGCCTGCTTGCAAGTCAGTGAATGCTTTTGGATTTGCATTTTGAATGTTAGCCTTCAAGCACACCCATTTTTTTTTAAAAAGTGGGTGGGCATGGGATGTTTTTATTTTTTTATCCTGGTACATGCTTTTACTGCATGTTTTCAAATAAGGGGAGGGGGAGAGAATCAGGAGCAGATGCAGGAACCAACTCCACCATTCATTTGCCAGGTGCCTAGATGGGAAAACATTTTTTCCCCTCCTATTTAGGAAGGAGAAGTCAACGGAGGTCCCTCAAGATGGGTGTCAAAGGTGAATACGGCACCGAGTCTTAGGGTCTCGAAAAGCGATTTCTTGTCGCATAAACTTGTGTTAACGCCAGCGCCTCAGGAACGACGGCCAGGACAGGAGTGGGCAAAGGAAGGCTGGTGGGAAGAGGAAAGGAGAGTTTGGGCCAGAGGGAGGGAGGTTTTGGGTGGTGGTGGGGGAAGGCTATGGGGTTTTGGAAGTAAAGGACGGACGAGGACCCGAGCGAGTCCCAGCAAGTAGAGGTCCCGGGCCAGGCGATCGTTAACCGAGGACGAACCGCAGGAGGAAGGCAACGCTCGGGGGTGACCTAGCAAAATGTAGCTCTGCGCAAAGGAGCGCACGCCAGCCGTCGGCGGGAAGGAGTTGAAGAGAGGTGGTGGGCTTCGCTGAAGCGGCTTTGAAACGAAGCGCAGGCAGGGCAAGGTGCCGACTACAGAAACTCAACTGGGAGGGTGGGAAGGGAGGGGCAGGGGCGCTCTTCTGTGGAGAAGCGTCAATCAATCCATCCAGCGGGGCTCCCCCAGAAGTCGCCAGCAGGGCTGGCGAATGTGCCGCGCGCGAGGGCTTTGGAAAAAGCGGCAACTTAAGAAGAGCTCGAATGCCGGGAGCAAAAGCCAGCGGAGAAAGGTTGGGTAGGTGAGTGAGTGAGTAGGAGCGTGGGTGGGGCAACCGGCGCTGCAGGATTGGATCTGGGACTAGTCGGCGGTGACGGCGGCGGGCAGCGTCCCCAGACCGAAGGGCTCACCTCGGTCTTCCACCTCTTCGCTGAATTGGACGTCCTCCCCGACGCGCAGGTGCTCGCCTTGTTGCGACTCGAGGGCAGGATAAGCCGGCGCGGGAGCAGTCCCGGCAGGCTGCAAAATGGTGGGTTCTGGGGTGCTGCCCAGCTCGTCCCCGACTGGAAATGCCTCCATGGCTGGCTGAGAAGGAAGATGGGAAGCGGAGCAGCGAAAGAAGGCGGCGGCTTGAGGAGGAGGAGGAGGAGGAGGAGGAGAAAAAGAGGTGGGGGGGGGGAAGAGAGAAGAAAGACTTGAAACCGCGCGGACGGACGGACGGAGAAGCGGCGAACTGGTCTCTCGCCTCGCTTTTCCCCCCGGGCCGCCGCTCTGCCTCGCCAATCAACCGCAGGTGGGACCCGCCAGCAATCCGCCTGGCCGCTGAGCTCCTCCTCCCACTTCGCGAGGCGGCAGCGGCGCGCGCCAACTCTTCCCTCGACGGAGGGGCGCGGGAGATTTGGGAGGCGGGGTGGGTGGGGGGGGAGAGAGAGAATGTCCTAACTCCTGAAGGGGCTCGCTCGGTGCAGAGGTCCTGCCTGGCGCACGCCGCTGCGCTCTCCCTCACGCCTCCCCACCTGAAGCTGCTGCTGGCCCATGCGCCCCAAGCCCCTTAAAAGCTGGACGTTAAAGGGAACTGCTGGGACCGGCCACGTGCCGCAGCCCCTCCCCCTTTGAAAATGCGTGAACTCAAGAGTTCTCCCCCTCGGCTTCCTAACGAGCAAGCGAAGGTTATCGTGTACCTGGGTTGAAATAGGGTCCCATGAAGGGTTGGGAGGACCATGGCAAAAGGAGAAGATTTGTAGCTCAGGGTTGATATGAGGGGGAGTCCTTGGTGGTCTCTGAGCTTGGTTGCTTTCATTACCCAAACTTTTGGGTAATGAAATGTCTACAGAAGAACCACCAAGGTCAGAGGGCACCAAGGACCCCCTCATTGGCATCAAGGTAATACTAGCGGTTGCCGGAGTTTCCCAACTCTGCTGTATCATCAATATATTAAATTTATATGCTTCCCCATTCCCACTAACACTGGGCATCCTCCCAGTTAAGGGCAGCCCAAAGGGATTTTTCTTCCAAAGCTCCAGGTGATTACGCTGGAATAAGGAATAAACTTCCAGTGCAACTCTGCAAACGTTAAGGGCTCCAAATCCTTTAGTTTAACACATGTACTGTTAGTCCCTGGTAGCTCCTAAAATGTATTACTCACACAACCTAAAGTGCAGAATCCATCTTAAACTTAGAATAACTTTATTGTCACTTTGTACACTAAATGGCATACATTAAATTGAAATTAAATTTCGTTACATACAACTCTCAAAGAGTCACCACCATCTTTTCACAGCTAGAGATTTAACAGAAAGAGGGAAGGGTGAGCCTGGAACTGGTGGCATCTTTATTTTGGTTAGCATAGTCAAAAGCAGATTAGACATAAGAGTAATAAAACCAGGACAATTCCTATACCCTTGTAGGAAGACATGTGCATGCTTCAACCAAAGCAGTGGTAATTGGAAAAATAAGAGTGATGGGTTCTGTTCTCCCAATCATTCATTTAGAACCATGCTGCTTCATTGTGTTTATTTGAAATACTATAACCCATTTTGATAACTGGTCATTAAACCATAGTTTACTGATTTGTAATTAACAATATGAATTAGCTAGATTCCTCCTCTCCCCCTGCCCTACTATTCTGACCGTACCATCCTATCCTCATTTATTTGGGAATGAGCTTTACTGAAGTCATTGGACTTTCATTTTGTCTGAGAATAAGTATAGGAGGTAATGCCTCCCTTGATTCAAGTTTGAAACTTCATCATCATTACTATTATTATTAAACCTGTATGTCATCCAACTCCCAACCATTCTGGTTAGCTCACAACAAGCAATGAAGAAATTACAATAAAATCAATAAAAGACAATAAGCACAAGAGGCCAGATGGAATGAAGCAAAGGGTCTCATTCTCCTGTGCTAAAGGCCTGGGTGAAGGGCCAGGACTTCATGGCTCTTGTAAACAACAGCAAAGTGTCCCAAAGGTGCTTTTTAAAGAGGCAACTGGACTTTCTGGTTTTTCTTTGAAGATGTTTCACTTCTCATCCAAGAAGCTTCTTCAGAGCTGGATGAGAAGTGAAACATCTTCAAAGAAAAACCAGAAAGTCCAGTTGCCTCTTTAAAAAGCACTTTTGGGACAACCATGACCTGGATGACTGGGAATCTCATAGACAACAGCAAAGTGGGGACCATCTGAATCTTGGGGAAAACCTCATTCCAGAGGGCTATGTGGGTACGTTAATGCCTTTTCCTTGGCAATAAATATTGATGTGGTTTGTCCTTCCTGCTTTCAGGATTCTTCCTGGCTTTACAATCTAAGCCACACCCAAGGGCAGCTGAGAGCTATACTCCCAGGAAGAGGTGTATATCTAATGAAATAGTTCTTCTTTTCTACTTGCAAAGATAGCCATGATCCTTTGGGAGGAAGTTCTGAAAATCTTAGAATAGTAGTAAAGCCCCAAGTGGGGAAAATGGAAGGAGATGGTTTTCATAAACTTACATGGACTGTGTTTGCACAACAGGCTTACCTATAGTTGGTTGAATCATGGTTTGTTGATATAATCCAATTGCTTGGATTTATAAGACACTGAACAATAAGCTAACATGAAATATTTTGTTATGTATGTAGTAGACACAATAAGCAGGCTATATTCACATGACACAATGAACCACAAAATAGTCAGTTGGGTTTTAGCTAGCACATTGTTCATTTAACCTAAGATAGTTTGAACCACAAGCCAACTTGGCTTGTAGTTCAAAGTATCTTAGGTTAAATGAGTTTATTTAAATTAACCATGTTATGCATAGCCATTTTTCTCATAAGCAGTGTTATTTTCTCATCCTATGCCTATTTTTACCTGACCTGCTTATGCATGGGTTTTTCATCCCCAGTTCCCTGGTTTCCTATCACATTTTGAACTATGACCTATTTATATGGGATGGATTCATGCAGCACATTAGATTCAAGTCCTTTTTGACTCCTTTGTAGTTACTACATCATTATGGGAAGTTGACTCTTTGGTTTGCTGAAATTTACTTCTAGGTAAAGAACAGGATTGACACCTTCATCTCTTAGCAAGATTGAAAATCTGTCATCTGAAAATTTGTGTTTCTGAACAATTATTAGTCATTATTAACAATTTAAAAAAATAAGGAGCTTAAAAATAAACTTTCTAGCTCAAACACATTTTGTGCTTTTAGAACAAGGATGTAGTTGCTTGCTAAAGTCAGCATTTCCATTAATGAGAGCAAATTGGGCTTTTGTAGAAGTAATTTAGGAGTGTTTGCACTGTAATCTTCTAAATCAGATAGTAGCAGTGAGGACTCCATACTCTACTATGCCTATGTGAATTATTCCTACACAGTATGTACTATTTGGGGTACTCAGCTGACAGTTTCATTCATGACAATTCCCCATCTCATATGTATTTACATATTAATGCTATTTTTTTCAAATATTTATTGTTTTGCAATAAACAACATGATGGTAGTCAAAACTGAGATTTGAAATAAAGGGTGCTCTGCTTCCAAATTTTGCTATTAGCTCTAAACCAAATAAAGAGGTCAAAACCTAAGAGAACAATAGAAATCATGAAGTAATTCTATGTATCTCAAAGTTTTTGACTTACTCAAGGGTGTGAATACAGCCTCTGGAATTGGGAAATATGTAAATATAGTTATACTAATAAATGTATAAAGTGGTTCACACATCACATTAAATCATAATGTGGCTGTTTATTTGTGCTTTAGCATGTTGGGTGAAGCCAGCTATTCATTTTTAAACATATTTTGCTTGTTTGTGAAGTATGTATGTAAATTATGGTGCTTAACTACTTAAGGAGTCCATGAGTTAGCATAATTTGCAAACTTGGGTCCTAAAAGTTGTGCAATGTGACTTACTGATTTGTAATTTTAATTGTTTAATTGTATGAATTTCAGTTTATTTTATGTTACTATGTATCTTTACAGCTGTGAGAAACCTCTACGCACAATGAATGAAAGATACACTAATTGCCACAATAGAAGAATAGATGGTAAAGGCGGTAAGAGTTGGCAAGATGGCAAAATTGACTGCTTTAATTAAAAAGAAGAACTTATCTTGTTTTGTTTTTGCTTGGAAACTTCTTCTGGACTTTGAGCAGAAAACTGAAAAATATGAAACTTTGATTTTTGGTTTTGATGACTAGATTGAATTTGTCGCTATACAAATGGTTTGAATTGATAAGAAATGCAAAGCAAAAGATTGAGGCTGTAGCTTTTTTTTTCCTACTCACCTGGGGGAAAAAACCTGGAAGTCACTACTTTTTTTCCCCCTTGTTTGCACCTCTCTTGTCTTTTCTGTGTTTTGTTTCTATTTCTATTTCTATTTCATCTCACAACATACATCAATAAAAATTTGAAACACAACTTATTCTATAAACCATCCTTAAATAAATTCCAGCTTAGCACAGTGCATAAACTGTCTGAGTCTGTCAACATCTTGTTTATCATGAGTGCAAATAATAGTTTCAATACACTGGTGAAATGCAGCCGAAATAGCAGATCATTCAATCCTTCTCCCCTACCTTCTGTGACCCATATCACTTTTGGGGGATAGAAACTTTATTTTAGGCAGACAGGAAAAAGAAGGGTATCTTGTTCTGAAGATTATATTTTGCTATAGAGTTAATTTGCACCTAGAGAATAAATGCAAGTAATTAGACTGAAATTAAGGGAATTTCTTGGTGTCAGTCCCTCTGACATTAGGCAGTTCTTAGCAACATCTAATCATTTCATATGGTGATGCTCAAGGGAAAGGAATAAAGGAAGTGCAAATTTATACTTGAAAAGCAAATGCCGGTGGGATGCAGTCCACAAGTGCAGCATGGTAATTATACTACATCAGAGGTGGGGAATCTATGGCCCCTTTATGACTTGTGGACTTTAATTCCCAGCATGGCTGACTCAGGAATTCTGGCAGTGGTCAGAATTGTGATTCGCCAAGTCACAACTCAATCAAGCCGACTTTAACTTACAATATTGTACAAACTCATCCAGTTGCCTGTTGGAGTTCCAAGTCATCAGGACTGAGATTAAAATGCTACACCTCTTCCGTATTTTGCATGGGATTGACAAGATCATTGTGAATGAGTTGTTATGAATCTTGGCTGTAGCATTAAAACAAGTTTTTAATCATTCAATGGAGGAAGTTATATTCCTCCATACAAAAATACAATAGAATAATTTTGTATTTACCAAACACAACCCAGCAAAGAACATGACTATTTTTCAAAAATAATTGTATCAGTTAAAGGAATATTGTTACATTTAAATTTCAACAAAATAGTCAATGTCTTGAAATACTATAATAGTTCTAGTTGGTTGGTTCACATATGCAATAGGAGAAATAAATACCGTAAAATTTGGTTATGTCTTACCAGTTGATTAACTAATAGCAAAAGGATACCGAAGACTCCGAATTCTACTTTTCCGAATTGAAGATTGAGCCTGTTAAGACACTGCCAGTGTTTACCACATTTTTATCATTAAAAAAAATCAGTAATACAATTTCGCACCAAGTTATGGCAAAGAACTCACTGTAATGTGTGCTTAAACTGTAATGTGTGCTTAAAAACATCTGATGGGAGTAAAAACAACAACTAAAAGCCACTGTTTCCCCAGAAGTGTTCTAAAAATACAATGTGTGACATGTTATGATCAGTTGTTATTCAAATTAATATGGTACAGACTAAAGACCAAATGTTACATTACAGATGCTTGAAAACATTTTATTCGTCTACTGGCTTTATCCAGTTTCTAAAGAACAAAGATCTTTGGTATATTTTGACATGAAAGTAGCTAAGCAAGTTTGCTGTTAGGAATTTAAAGAAGCATACGCAGAAACTAATTTCGAGTTAATTGTATATTATGGGAACTTTGGCTAGTCTGTCCTATCCTCCTCCTGTCTCTTAAGAGTATTCTCACAGACCATTAGAGCAGGAAATCAAATATTCAAGATATTTCCATTTCTCCAAGCTTTCTTTAAAACAAATTATAGGCAGCCATTCATTTAGTGACCATTTGAAGCTAAAACAGCACTGGAAAAAAGTGACCGATGACTATTTTTCACACTTACAACTGTTGTGGCATCCCCATGGTCATATGATCAGAATTCAGACACTTGGCAATTGGCTCATATTTATGATGGTCTTGGGGTCATGTGATCATTTTTTGCCACTTTCTGACAAGCAAACTCAATGGGTAAGCCAGATTCACTTAACAATGGTGTTACTAATTTAGCAAGTGCAATGCTTCACTTAACTGTGGCAAGAATGGTTGTGAAATGGGGCAAAACTCCCTTAACAACTCAGCAATGAAAATTTTGCGCTCAATTGTGGTCATAAATCAAGGACTACCTGTATTGCCTTCTATCATCCAAAAGGACTGGGCAAGCATACTTGTTGGTTTACTTCATCTATTACCCAGCCATGGCTTATTTAACAATGGTCTATTAACTAAACCAGATTGTTTGTTTGTTTGTTTGTTTGTTTAGTGGAATTTGTCAAACAAAAATGAGAACAAGAATAAGAGAATAAAAATACAAAGTCAGTCTTTCATATTAGTTTAAGAGAAAGCAGTACACATTTAGATGCTGAATTATAGTTTTAATCTGTATTTAGACTTAGTTTAACAGAAGTTAAAACATTATGTGTTTTGATTAATTTTGGCTAATGTAATGTATGAATTCAGCCAATAATTAGAACTATATATTCAATAAACTCAATGCAAGCCATTACTTAATATAGTGTATAAAACAATTGCATACTTATACAGTGATTACATTCAAGCAGTTAAATCAATCATTTCTTCTGTTTTTTGCACAGAATCAAGTAATTTCTCTACCAAATGTTTGATCATCCAATAGCACAAAGTTATCAAATCACAAATATATCAGGATCCACTTTTTTTTTCCTTTTTGGATAATTAAACTGATGAATGACTTCTGTTAGGAGGATCATTTTAGAATATAACTATATATTAAGGTGTGTCAATTTTTCAACTTTCAATTTCAGACATTAGGGGTGCTCAAAAGTTGTGACATGCCTTGTAAAGATGTTTTGGTTACTTTAATATAATTTAGATGTACTTGGTAAGTAACTACATAAATATCATAACTTTTTAACATTTTGTTTATTTCATATATTCACAAGAAGAATCCCTAAATTCGACTTAAATCTCAATATTAACCTGCTGCCCAATTGGGTCCCAATCTCAGCTGCTGAAATAAGGAATCTTATAAATCAACTACAGCTTGGTAAAGCTCCAAGCAATTATTTTTATTAATGCTGAAATGTTACATAATAATTCAAAATGGTTGACCCCACTTCTTCCTTCCCTGCTATTTCTTGCCATGTACATGTATACATCCGAATTAGACTGTATTGTTTCTCTGTGTCATATAATACAGGTGGGTATATGCATAATTTTGTATTCATTTATTTATTCTGTCATGATTATGTAATATATATTGGAGGTGATGCTGATTAGTGTACATTCAAAGTGACAATAAAGTTATTCTGTTCTGTTTTATTGTGTTTATTTATATTGGTCACACTGCACAAATCGCAGAGGAGTGGGGCCTAGTCGTCATAGTGCCTACTTATTAAAAGGGCACCTGCCTGCTAATTATAAGCCAGTTAGCCTTTTAAGTATGGCAAGACAAGCTCTATGCTAAACACTTATACCACAAATTAGTTGACGGGATCTTACTTAAAGCAGGGGTCCCCAACCCCCAACCCCTGGTCCATGGACCAGCACCAGTCCATGGCATGCCAGAAACCGGTCCATGCAAACAAGCGAAGCCCCATCCATGACTGTAGAAAATACACAATACCATGCCCCCTCCAGTCTGTGGAAAAACCTTTCTCCATGGAACCGGTCCCCGGTTCCCAAAAGGTTGGGGGCCGCATATACTGGTGGATGAACAAGTGGGCTTTAGGAGAGGGTTTAGATATGCCCTTATACTTTAACCACATAAAAGGAAAAGAAATGTGAGAGTTAGGATGCAAACATTGGAATTCATGTCCTGTAATTGGTGATTGCTCTGCTGCTACCTTCTGGAGCCCCCAATTCAAAGCCCCCATGTGCAAACGCTTGCTAAATTTGGATGTGAATGGGATAGGTGCATTTGATAATATTGATCAGAATATATTATGAGCCTGATTCAAATTTCAGAATATTTAGGTGCAAAAAGTCTTATGGTTCCTTTCATTCTTTCAAAAATCCCAAGGTTTAATTTTTTCTTCTTATAAATTGGACACATGTTTCTGCTTCAGAACGACACTCTTTCATAGGGGATAGAAGCTAAAAATCCTAAGGGAACAGGGACATTTTTTAAAAAAATATATAAAAAGTATGCTATTTCTGACATGTGCTACATGATGGTAATACTAATCAAATACTGGTAGTCCTTGAAATATGACCAGTCACTTAGCATTCATTCAAAGTTTTGAGGGACCCCCTAAAAGCTACGTACAACCTGGTTTTGAAGTTCCAATAGCAACAGCACTTAGACTTATATACCGCTTCACAGCACTTTTACAGCCCCATCTAAGCAGTTTACAGAGTCAACGTATTGCCCCCACAATCTGGGTCCTTATTTTACCGACCTCAGAAGGATAGAAGGCTGAGTCAACCTTTGTTGACCCTCCTCAAGGTCAGGTGATTGCATTTTGAGCATTCAGCAACCAGCCTGCTCTTGGTGGCACCTGCAGTCACATGACTGCAATGATGACTTTTGCCTGAAATAATAATAATATTAATATTATTATTTATTATTATTATTATTATTATTATTATTATTATTGATTATATATAACTATTACATAATATAATATTAATATAATATATAATATAATATTATAAATATATAATTATATAATTATATATATATATAAATATATATTTCTATATGTGTGTGTGTGTGTGTATATATATATATATATAATTATATAATTATATAATTATTGAATAATTATTATGATGATGATGATGCACAGATTAAAGATAAGCAACAAGAAAAAATCACAAAGTACCGGGACTTGCAAATTGAAGTTGAGCGACTGTGGAAAAAGAAATTGTGTGTTGTCCCGATTGTAATTGGAGCCCTTGGAGCAATATCCAAAGGGCTACCCCACTATTTAGAAATTCTAAATTTGCCGGACTTGAACATTTTGACTCTACAAAAAACCACCTTACTCGGAACAGCTTACATCCTCCAACGATACCTTAACAGTTCCTAGGTCCTTGGTTAGGACTCGAGCTGCTGAGCTATTAACCAGCCTCAAAGGCTGTTAATCTCACTAAAGATTAAATAATAATAATAATAATAATAATAATAATAATAATAATTTTATTTCTATACCGCTCTTCTCCCGAAGGACTCAGGGCGGTGTACAGCCTATTAAAAATATAAAAATATACAGACATCAATTAAAAATAATTAAAATTATTAAATAATTTCGGCCCAAATTAAAACCCAAAAATTTAAAACATCCAATTTAAAATCATTTACATTGATAGCCCGGCCTGGTGGAACAGCAGGGTCTTGAGGGCACAGCGAAATAAATCATTATTTATTTCTGGTTTCTAACCAAAACCAGGCCACAGTGAACAGTGGATTCACTTGGTGACGTAGTGTTTGCTTTATGACTTTAGCATTTTATTAACAACCATTGCAAAAAAAATTGTAAAATCAGGTCTGGTCATTTGATTGCTTTAAGACCGTCATGATTTACAACCATAATTGCAGGGCTCAGTTATGGTCATAAGTCTATTACTACTTGTAATAGCTTTCTTATTTCAGAATGAAATGTTCTATCTATCAGTAAGTTAAAATATCAGCTTCTTAATAATGATGGTGCTCTTTGAGTCAGTGGCTTTCTTGCAGATATTTCATTACCAAACATATTGTACATGATGATACAACAGTAGTGGGCCTTATTCAGGATGACAATGAGGGTGCTTATCGCAAGGAGGTTGAACTGATGTAATAAAGCAGGCTTGTTTTAAACAGGAAAAACTAAAGAGATCACTGTCGATTTCAGAAAAGGCAGGCACAGCCACACGCCTCTGTGTATTAATCAGTGGTGGAATTCAAATTTTTTTTACTATCAGTTCTGTGGGCGTGGCTTGGTGGGCATGGCTTGGTAGGCATGGCGAGGGGAAGGATACTGCAAAATCTCCATTCCCGCCTCATTCCAGGAGAAGGATACTGCAAAATCCCCATTCCCTCCCCACTCTGGGACCAACCAGAAGTGGTATTTGCCAGTTCTCCAAACTACTCAAAATTTCCGCTATCGGTTCTCCAGAACCTGTCAGAACCTGCTGAATAGTATTAATGCTTCACCTATGGAGATGGTTAGCAGCATCAAGTTTCTGGGTGTGCAGCTAATGAGTAGGCTGTCTTGGTCGCTCAACAGTGAGACACTTGTGAAGCGGGCACAGCAGCGCCTGCATTTTCTGCGTCACATGAGAAAAGCACATCTTCACCTGTCCTTACCATTTTCTATACAGGGAGGATTGAAAGCATTGTGTCATGTTGCATTATGTCTGGTTTGGCAGCATTACTGCTTCAGATTGGAAGGCGGTGCAAAGAATGGTGAAGATGGCAGAAAAGATTATAGGTAGTTCACTTCCTTCTATCCAGGACATAGCATATAAGCATTGCTTGAACAGGGTCCGTAGGATTGCCTGGGATGCTACACATCCTCTTAATGACCTGTTTTCCTTGTTACCTTCTGGGAGGAGGCTTCGTGGGTATTCAAAGCAGAACATCCAGATTCAGTCACAGTTTTGTTCCAATGTGTTTATATGTGTGATGTATGTGAAAGGGGAGATATATCCTTTCTTTTGAGAGCAGGCAACAAAATTTGCCAATGTGCTCACAGTAGAAAATGACAATAAAGATTATCTTCTCTCTCTCTCTCTCTCTCTCTCTCTCTCTCTCTCTCTCTCTCTCTCTCTCTTCTCTCTCTTCTCTCTCTCTCTCTCTCTCTCGGATTATATATGACTCAAACATGATTGGTTTGGATTGGCACAGCATATTTGTAAGTCTAGCTCTAAATGAAGCATATTGAAGAAAACAATGGTATGACATTTCCCATCTTGTTGGCAAGATGTATCCATAAAGTCACTAGCAGTTGAGTTCAACTTGAATCAGTTAGTGAATCAGTTTACAAACCAAAGATACAATTTACAAACCATAGTAACCAAGTTTATGCAGCATATTGTGGTAAAATTTAACTGCATTATGAATTAGCACAAGATAGGAAGCTGATGTTGTCTGATTTTTTTTCTCTTTAGATACATTTTTAATGGTGCACTAGGATCTCCTTGATTTAATGTCATTGGTTTTTAAAACAAAATTAGTATATCATCAGTCTTTGAATATGCAGCTTCCTTTCTAACTCATTACTCTCGATTCTGTATTTCTTGTTTTGTCAAGCTGCCTGTTCTTTCCTCTTTTCCTCTTGGCATCACACTTCTTCAGAGCTGAAAAGAATAACAGCAGAAGTGCCACAAACACGGATTGTGTGATTTGGGCAGGCAACACTCACCCGCAAAACCTAATTTGCAAGAGATTAGCTGAGACCTAATTTGCATTTAATTTAATGTGAAAACATCATGTGATATGTACCTGTGAGAGCATTTTTTAAATTAACAAGCTTTTTTTAAAAAAAATTAAACAAGCTGACACAGGACAATATCCCAAGGGTGAGCTAAAATCAGGAATTAGGCAACTATTGGTAAATACGCTATAGATATTATTTATTTTAAATTAAGCAAATACATTTATGTCTTGGATTTCAATTTTTTTCTGTTTTTATTACTGATGCCCCAGATATATTTTAAATGAATGTGAAATTAATCCAGGGAGAAATCTGCAGCATCTGGATAATGCACTACTTGCCCTAAATTATTACACTTAACGAAGGCAGTGTATTTTTAAAAGTATCAAATTCTATCATTTATATAGCAATTCTGTCTCCCATTTCAAAGCACTCAGACTTTACGGCTCAGAGACCACTGGTGCTCTCAGAGTTATTCCCACTTAGAAATCAAGACAGAGATATGCTTGCATCACTCCACAAAAAAAACCCAAACCATTTTTCATTGCTCATGTTCCTATCACAGTAATAAAAAAATATTCAGACTACCCCTAGATAGGAACATGACAGAATTCGAAGAAGGGTTAGAAGGCTGTTGGATTCTAAATCTGGCACCTCCTTTTCTTGGTCTAATCCCCCCTTCCACCTAATATTTTTCGTACTTCTTGGCAAGCTGCTATTTCCCATGTCAGAAATATCAGTTCAGGAAGCTGGCAAGGAGATTCCTTTATAGGATTTCTCTGTCATTGGAAGCCTTTTTATATACTTCGAGGAAAAAATCCAGTAAAATATAGGGATCATCAAATTATTGTAAGGGAGCATCAGATTGTAGATTAATACTATGTAATATTTACTTGGAACTATATCTCCACTCCTATCCTGTTCATTGGAATCAGTGGTGGGTTACTACCAGTTCGCCCCGGTTCGAGAGAATCAGTAGCAGCAGCAGCGGGAGGCTCCGCCCACCTGCCCGGATGTCAGCAAAAATGCTCTGCGTATGCGCAGAAGCTTCTGCGCATGTGCAGATGTGGCATGCATGCGAGCAAAGCAACGCGTGTGAGCAAACTGGTAGCAAAGGTAAGTGAAACTTACTCCTGATTGGAATGAACTGTTCTTTATAGTTTTAATATAGTTTTTATACAGCCATAAAGCAAGAATAAACATGAAATAAATTCACTTAAGCTTAATATTCTACCCTCATGAATCTTACAAGGAAGGAAAAGGAAAAGATTATCATATGCAATATAGGTAGTCCTCGTTTAGCAACCACAATTGGGACTGGGAACTTGCTCAACAAGCAACACAATCATAAAATGAAATTGCAACTGCAAGTTTACAATCTGAACCTCACCTTTGCTTTCAGACCTGCAAAGATCACAAATGCGAAGATTAGTTGCCAAGTTACTTTCTCATGACTGTTATAAATGTGAATGATCACTAAACAAGGAGTTCATTAAGCAAGGACTACCTGTGTGATGAGACATTCACAACAGAAATTTCATTGAATGGTTATAAATGAAAGAACTACACATGGCATTTTTGAGGAAATTACGCAGCATTCTGAATGAATGAAATCCAATGAAAAACATTATTACGTTAGCTCACATGAAGGAGAGAAATGGGAACAAGATGAGAAAGTACAAAAAGAAGAAGAAGAAGAAGAAATTGGTCCCTTTGGAGACCCAGAAATAAATTGGCATGATGACTGAGGAGTATCTGAGAATAGGTCCATATTCATCCTAATATACGTCAAATGAATAAATCTAAAAGTGGGAATTATCTGATCGTTTATTATGAAAATACAACTATCGGTGAAGGATGAAAGGGTGATGAAATATTCTGTATGTGTGACAGACCTTTTCTTTTTATAATGTCAATAATATATTGGGTGGAAGATAGATATAGAAGAGAACAAAAGAAGTAAATCAAACAAAAGGGACAATAGAACAAGAAGGGAAAGCACGCCATATGAAAAAGTGTTAAGGCACATGTTGTTTTGGAAAGATGATGTAGAAGGAAAGAGGATGTGGAAACCATGGCACTTTACAAACTACCATGGAAATGTGTGGAGTCACCCAAATGGAATGCTTGGTGGAATATCAAAGTAAAGGAGAAGAGAATTACAGTAATAAATGATACTGCTATCATTAAGAGAATTGTAGTAATAAAAGTGAAGATTAGAATTGTGCAAGCAATGATGTTCCCTGTTATACTGTACTCTATGGAAGTTTAAATTGGACTTTGAAAAAGTGGGATAGAGAAAACATTGATGCTTTTGAACTTAATGTTGGAAAAGAGCCCTGAAAATACTCTGGACATCCAAGAAAACAAACAAATGGATCATCAAAAAATCAACTACCAGTTCTCACTCAAGGCAAAAATGACCAGGTTCAAATGATCCTACTCTGCATCAATTACACAATTTACTGGAGAAGACTCTAATGCTGGGGAAGGTGGATGGAAAGAGAAGATGAAGATGACCAGCAGCAAGACGGATGGACTCAGTGGCAGTGAGTGAGAGCACTATTGGAAGACCAGAAGGACCAGGTTAAGAACAGATTATCATGGAGAATATCTATCTATGTGATCATTAAGAGCTGACACCAACATGATGGCACATGATCAGTAATAAAAATAAGGATGGCATAGAAATACAATATAATGTGCATAGAAAAAAGATAAAAGACTGTAGTAGTCAAAGACAGCAAGGGGCAGTTAAAATTAAAAGTGGGAGAGAAAATGCAAAATGATCTTAATGGAAACAAAAGTGGTTTTAGAAGTGGATAAAGAGACCCAAAAACTCAGCTTTCAGCAGAGTGAATGGAAATAAGAGCGGTTGAATGATTTGGGATAAAATATAGTATGGGAATACAGGAGAAATATTTTAGAGATTTCTTTGGGGAAGATAATGTTATGTTATGTAAAAGATTTATGAAATTGAGAAAATTGTTATCAACATTCATTCCAAGAAAAAAAACATAATGAAAAGAAAGTCATACTGGGAATATATAAAATGCTAAGACTGCTGGTGTAGATGCTGAAGTAGGGAACCATTAGGATGCCTTCAATTGAAAACATTTGGGAATTTCTGTGCTAGGCAAAAATAATTAACTAAAAATAAAAAACAAACAGAAAGACTGTGATTAGTTAATTGTATGTAATTAATATTTTGAATATTAATATATTTACACATACACATATACAGTACATTTCCTTTCAGGATAAAATATCAGCATGGTTGGCTTAAGGAGTGGCTGTGCAAACCTTCATGATTATTTAATGTACATGAGTTTACTGCCTCTATACCTGACAATTGAAAGCCTGTTAGTTTGTTCCCTTATATAAAGACAATAGTAGTAGAAGTAAATACATCAGAGGTGGGTTTCAGCAGGTTCTCACCAGTTCTGGAGAACCGGTAGCGGAAATTTTGAGTAGTTCGGAGAACCGGTAGTAAAAATGCTGACTTGGCTCCGCCCCCATCTATTCTCTACCTCCCACGTCCCAGCTAATCGGGAGGAAAGGGGGATTTTGCAGTAACCTTCCCCTGGAGTGGGGTGGGAATAAAGATTTTACAGTATCCTTCCCCTGCCACGACCACCAAGCCACGCCCACAGTACCGGTAGTAAAAAAATATTGAAACCCACCACTGAAATACATATAGATGTGTTACATAAATGTAAAGACAAGGGTAGTAAAAGTAAATAGAAAATCCACAGAGGAACCAAGATGGTATTTTTCTGTGGCGAATATACAAGAAATAGGGGGGAAAGTGAATAGGTGCTTCAGGAAGGTGGACTGAATAGAAGCACAATGAGGTGATTGTATGGATGAGGATTGTATGGATTGTATTGTGAGAGTATGGATGAGGATTAAATAGTAAAAACAAATATATGAAACAGGAGTGACTGGATCAAAATGAAGGAAAAGACCAAGAAAATCATGGTTGAATAGACTTGATGAGACCCTTAAGTAGATGGATATTTAAACAACATATAAAAATGTGTATAGGTGGAGTGGAAACAAAGATAGTTTGCAAGAATAAAAAGGCATGGAGAGAAATAATGAACAGTGTTGACCAGAAGCAAATATAACTATATTTCCTTTTTTTATCTCATTCCTTTCTTTGGCTTATTATTGCCTTTGCCTTTTCTTGCTCTGTATAACATATTCTGAAAGGGTGTGAGAGAGAGAGAGAGAGAGAGAGAGAGAGGGAGGGAGGGAGGGAGGGAGGGAGGGAGGGAGAGAGAGAGAGAGAGAGAGAGAGAGAGAGAGAGAGAGAATATGTTAATATTCAAAATATTAATTATATATTATTAACTAATCATAGTCTTCCTGTCTGTTTTTGTTTTTTAGACGATTATTTTTCCCTAGCACAGAAATTCCCAAGTGTTTTAAATTGATGGCATCCTGATGGTTCCCAACTGTGTAATGTGGCACCCCAGAGCATCACAATTTCATTTATTAAGTGGCAAAATATCCCACAGCAACCCTCAGAGTTTACCAGGGTGTTGCAGCACACAGTTTGGGAATTGTAGCCACTTTTACAGATCTGAACAACAGGCAACTTTAAGCTACCGGTAGAGGACACTGAACTTACAAAAAGATGCAGTAGTGCAAACTGTTCATATACGAGCAATAATCTGTAACTAGTCATCTCCATTACTTTTTTTTAAATACTTATTTTAATTATTTCTTGTATTGCTATTGCATTACTGGAGGAAATGTCATTTGGAAGTACCATTTGTCAATCTAAATATCAGGGCAGAAATTTAGTTATGGGTCACGCCACTAGATGGCATTGTCCATTAACCTTAAATATATATTTTTGTGAATGGTCATTTTATCATCACTGCAAACTTCAGAAGCAATAATAATGAAAACAGAGGGTTCCTCACTAGAATTTGCTTGAAGGCTGAATCATAATGAAAAGAAATGTTAGTACTAATAGAACAAAGAATAATCTAATTGAATTCTTGCCAAAAAGTTAAAATTCTACTCTCCCACTCCAGAAACCCAGACAATCTCAAATCCTTGTTACATATTAGAATAATTAAAAAAAAATCTCTTACCATTGTTAGAATTGTTTATTGTATCAAGGTATTGTATCAAGCTACTCTCTACGTTTAGCGGGAATTACATTCCTCATTGATAAGGTATGGGTCTGACGAGCATAAAGGTAAACATAAAGGTTTCCCTCACCCATATGTGCTAGTCGTTCCCGACTCTAGGGGGCGGTTCTCATCTCCATTTCAAAGCCGAAGAGCCAGCACTGTCCGAAGACGTCTCCGTGGTCCTGTGGCCAGCATGACTAAATGCCAATCTCAGGAATGCCGTGCGAGACGCAATCAAAACACAGCTACAGCCTTATTCAGCTCTTTTGGCATGCTGGTTTATTCACATCCACATCCGGCTACACACTGTGATTCGTAAACACGATTGAAATCGGCGCTACGTTACACCAAGAATGGGGCGTTTATATAGCCCATCTTTCCATTAACTCATTAGGACCGCGCCCTTGTTTGTTACCACGCCCCTCGTTTAGGGGCGTAGACCGCACAGTTGTTTATTACCACACCCCTCTTTTAGGGGCGTAATTGGTCTTCAGCGTGTTCTGGAAGGTGCTGCCTCTGTATCCTCCGGAACGGCCCTAATCCCGTCGCACCCGATACCACCACCCCACACCCCGCATACAGCCGCCTTCACCCAATGCCACCACCACCAAGTATGTATATGTCCCTCGATGCTTTCAGCATGCGTTAGCGATGTCAAGCAGGTTGCTAGGCTCGACAGGCGGCTCCCCTTTCACCACATGTCCTTCTGTAAGAGATAAGTTACACATATTAGTAGATAACCGTGGTTTGTGAGGATACATTCTATGAAACCGTCGAATCAGTCAGTTTGCTTTTACATTACTATGCGGTATCCAAGAAGCCTCTTCTACTGGATAACCCTTCCATTTAACAAGGTAAGAGAGGACCCCCCCTTGTCCATCTAGAATCTAGGACTTCATCAATCTCGTAATGGCCCTCCGTGACTGGAACAGGACAGTCGAATACTTGGATATGTTTGGCGGGTTTGAGAAGACTACTATGAAATACGGGGTTGATCTTCCCCAATAACGGAGGTAATGGTAGTACAGGGGTTTAAGGCACCCTGTTATTAAGCTGGTTATTAAGACCAGCTGCCTGCAATTACTGCAGGGTTCGAATCTCGCCAAGGCTCAAGGTTGACTCAGCCTTCCATCCTTTCTAAGGTAGGTGAAATGAGGACCCAGTTGTGGGGGCAATAAGCTGACTTTGTATAAATATACAAAAGGATGAAGGCTATTGCTGAGCACATTGTAAGCCGCCCTGAGTCTTCGGAGAAGGGCGGCATATAAATCAAATTAAAAAAAAAAAAAACTTTAGTACTACAGTTACAGGATTTATTATTCGTATCACCGGAAATGGGCCCAGATATTTCAGCCCTAGTTTCCTACTAGGAAGCCTTAATTTGATGTATTTGGTAGAGAGAAATACCATGTCCCCTACCTTGAATGGTTGAAACGGTGCTCGTTTCTTATTCGCCTGGCTTTTATATGCGAGAGTTGCTTTATCTAATGCCTCTCTGACCTGGGGCCATACCGTATCCATCTTATCGGCCCACTCATGAGGCATTGGCAATGTTGTCGGTGGTTGATCTAACTCGGGTATCGCTATGAAGTCTCGTCCCATTGTTACCCGAAAAGGAGTGAGACCCGTACTGCTATGAACTGCATTGTTATAGGTGACCTCCGCAAACGGTAGCAGTGAAGACCAATCGGTCTGTTGATATGAAACATAGCAACGAAGGTATCGCTCTATCATTGCATTTGCTCTCTCTGCAGCCCCATTGGTACTAGGGTGGAATGCCGAACTGAGGCCTTGCGTTGATCCAATAGCCGAGAGGAAGTTTCTCCAAAATCGGGCTGTAAATTGCACCCCTCTATCAGAAATAATACGACGGGGTACCCCGTGTAACCTATAAATATGTTGTATAAATAGCTTAGATAGCTTACGAGCTGAGGGTAATCCTCGGCACGGAATGAAATGAGCTTGTTTAGAAAATAAATCGATAATAGTCCAAATAACTGTGTTCCCATTGCTGTCTGGCAAATCGACTATAAAGTCCATCCCTATCTTCTCCCACGGTTGGGTAGGTGTGGCTACAGTCTGTAGTACTCCCAAAAGTTTGCCAGGGCGGGATTTGGCCTTGGCGCATATGGAACAGTCTTGTGTGTATGTTTCTATATCTTTCCTCATATGTGGCCACCAAAACTGACGCCGTGTTAAATGCAGGGTTTTAAGGAAACCGTAATGCCCAGCCAATTTATTATCATGGCATCGGTGTAACACCAGGCCCCGGATCCCTTCCGGTACATACATTTTGTCCCCTTTCCATGAAAACCCGTCCCTATGCGTGAGCAGGTGTTTGTTTTCCTTAAACCAGCTATCAGTGTTTAACTCCCTTTGCACCTGCTCTTTCCAGTCTATTGTAGTCTCTGTGGTTACGGCTGCTGCAGTCCTACCACCGTTGAGCACTATAGCTTGTACTATCTCATCCTGTATGCTCTGGAATTGAGGCATCCGAGAGAGAGCGTCGGCCAAGAAGTTCTTGCCACCGGGCATGTGTTTTAGCGTGAACCGGAAATGCTGAAAATAATGTGCCCACCGGACTTGTTTAGGAGACAATCATCTGGGAGTTTGTAATGC
This sequence comes from Arizona elegans, assembly GCA_022577455.1. Lineage (NCBI taxonomy): Eukaryota > Metazoa > Chordata > Lepidosauria > Squamata > Colubridae > Arizona > Arizona elegans. The sequence goes on from JAKOOJ010000001.1 coordinate 113,018,352, forward strand.
TATAAGGTTGCAGTGATCCGTCCACACCTCAAATGGTACCTGTGCTCCTTCCAAAAGATGCCTCCAGGTGAGAAGAGCCCAACGAACAGCAAACACCTCCTTTTTCCAGATGGCCCAACCCCTTTCCATGGGACTGAATTTTTTGGAGGTGTACGCACACGGGTGTAACTGACCTTGGACATCGGTTTGTAACAACACGGCCCCTACCGCAACGTCACTGGCATCCACTTGTACTATGAATGGTTTCGATTGATCAGGATGTTGTAGTACGGGTGCCTCAGCAAAACAACCTTTCAGGGTTTCAAAAGCTGTCTGGCACTCCATCATCCAATCCAAGCGCCATCCAGGTCGCGGAGGCCCCTCCCCTTTTGTGCGTAGCAGGTTTGTTAATGGCAGAGCAGTATGTGCGAATGTTGGGATGAACTGATGATAGAAGTTAGCGAACCCAAGGAAGCTTTGTAACTGTTTCCTTGTTGTAGGGGCCAGCCATTCCAACACAGTATTTACTTTTGTTGGATCCATCGCTATACCGTCCTTGGATATCCTATATCTGAGATAGTCTAGTTCTGTGCGGTGGAATTTGCACTTGGACACCTTAACATACAGGCGGGCTTTTAACAACCATTCTAATACCTGACGGACTAAACTAATATATTCCTCCATAGACTCGGTGTATATTAAGATATCGTCTAGATACACTAGAACCCCTTGGTATAGATAATCGTGTAATACCTCATTAATCAATTGCATAAAGACTGCGGGAGCGCCCTGCAATCCAAACGGCATAACACAAAACTTATAACTGCCCAACGGGCAGTTAAAGGTGGTTTTCCACTTGTCTCCTTGTTTTACACATACCCTATAGTAGGCCTCCCGTAAGTCCAATTTTGTAAAATACTTTCCGGTCGCTAATGCAGCTAACAGGTCCTTCATTAAGGGTAACGGGTATAATGGTTCTATGCTTACTGCTTTCAAACCTCGATAGTCCACACATAAACGAAGCCCTCCATCCTTTTTCTCACGGAACAACACCGGAGTGGCCATACGTGACCGACTAGGTTGTATAAACCCACGGGCTAGGTTTTTGTCAATGTATTTACGTAATTCTTCTACCTCACGTGGGGTCATGGCATACATGCGTGGTTTTGGCAGCTTTACCCCAGGTATTAGTTCAAAAGCACAGTCAGTGGGACGGTGTGGTGGTAACGTATCACATTCCCCTTCATCAAACACTGCCGCTAGATCTGCATATACTGCTGGTACTCCAACGGGACATATATCGCTATCCAGTTCCAACGAAACTCCTTGCTCTTTCGGAACCTTCTGTGAGCTACCCAGATCTGGTCCTATCGACAGACGGAGTTTCCTGAAACCCCCCTCCCACCAGATCGTGGGCTTCCATTTATCCAACCAAGCCAATCCCAAAATCACGGGTTTGATCATTGTGTCCACCACCACAAACCGTATGTTTTCCCAGTGAGCTCCTATCTCCATTTTTACTAATACTGTCACTTGGGTTGCTGGGGCTCCCCCTAAGGTAGATCCATCCATCTGTTTGAATGTTATTGGGGTTTTTAATGACCGTAACCGTATACCCAAACGGGTGGCTACAGTTCACCTTATCAAACACCTTGTAACCCAGAATCAATAAGGGCTTCATGCTGTACTCGTGTTGGCCCCTGTAATGGTGTCATGGTTATGGGTATGAGGAAGGGACGGATGGGCTCACTTACCATTGGGTCATTGGTGTCCTCTTCCTCATCACTATCGGCTAGCACCACAGGAACTATCCCAGGATGTACAGCAGGACCCGGTTCCTTTGTTGTGGTTCCATTGGGGCTCTGTCCTGGTTGCGATAGACCTCTGGTCTTTTCCGGGGTTGGTCACCCACGGGACTTTCCACTAGCTGTCAGGGCGTTCGGTCCAGGTGGGTGAGCCAGTGGTAGCGGGCATTCCAGAGCCCTATGGCCAGGTTGATTACACCGGAAACAGCGTAACAGCCGCCGTGTAGAATCAGCTACTTGAGGATCAGGCTCCCCTCGCCCCACTGCTCTGACAGGACCCAGCCAGTCTGGTTGGCGTCAGATGGGGATCGTACTCACACCTCCCCTAACCCAGAATTCTCTTAGTCCCACGTCCAGGTCAATAGCTGCTTTACACCACTCAGACAAACGGGGTGGCATGCCCCGATAAACACAGGCTTGTCTTAGGTCACGATCCAGTCCAAGATGGAATTGATGAACAAGCATGCGTTCGGGCCAACCCCCGAACTCTCCCCACTAGCCGACGAAACTCTTTTACATATTCCTTTGCCGAACGGCCCCGTTGTTTCAGGACCACAAACGCCCCCTCAGCTACTTGTGTTCATGTGTCATCTTCAAATCGTACCCCGAGGCCTTCCAGGAATAAGCCAACATCAGTGAGTTCTCGAGTGTGGTCGTTATGCAAGTCCGCTACCCAATCCACAGCTTCACCTGTTAAAGTCATTGTAATGGCCACTACCATGGACCACTGTGTTGGATATAAGCGCCCATATAAATCAATATAACTGAGTACCTGGCTCAGGAACAGGGCTACACGGTCTGGGTTGCCATCAAACGTGGTCTGCAAGGGGGGTGGTCCCCAGACTGGTTGGGGTCCCCATACCCCAGGCTGTCCAGCCGGTACTGGAGGATAAGCTATCTGTCCTGAGACGTGACTTGGCCCCTGCCCCGGAGGGGGGCGAAGCAACCCAGATGCTGTCCCTGTAGCCACGCCCGCCAATGATCCAAGTGATTGAGTTGCAGCATATTGTGTGGCCGGTGGTCGGGGATTGCTTTGGGAGGAACCCACCCGTAATTTAGGGCTAGCCAGGCGGAACCGGGTCTCTGTCCCTGCGGAGGATGTTGGCCAGCCAGGGTTAGGTTCCGACCCCGTCATCCACGGTTGCCACGATTGTGCATCCCTGAAGCTGGCTTCACCAAAACGCTCCCGAAGGACTTCTATGGTGGAGTGGCCCGAACCTGTTGAATAACTCCACTCCCCGTCATTATCTTCCACCCAGTGCCGTTCTCTCCAGCGGTGGAAATGTTCGCTGTAAGGGGGCGACACCTGGTCCTTCGGGGGCCCTGCTGGAGCAGCCAAGGCAAGGCTCTGCCACCACTCTCCTAGCAATGCTGGGGTCCCCCCCCCCTTGCTGCAACAGCGTCCTTACCATCCACTCCCTGGCTTTGACAGCGTTCTTTCGGACGAACCGAGGGCTGAGCTTCAGCCGGGCTTTCCTCAGCTGCAGGCAGCCCCTCCTCCTCTGAGGGCGGCGTTGCAACAGTCGTATCCACTCCCTCTGCCATTCTGTAGGCTTGCAAAGGGAAGCACCGATTTCCTCTCAGGAATGCCATGCGAGACGCAATCAAAACACAGCTACAGCCTTATTCAGCTCTTTTGGCACGCTGGTTTATTCGCATCTGCATCCGGCTACACACTGTGATTCGTAAACACGATTGAAATTGGCGCTACGTTACACCAAGAATGGGGCATTTATATAGCCCATCTTTCCATTAACTCATTAGGACCGCACCCTTGTTTGTTACCACGCCCCTCGTTTAGGGGCATAGACTGCGCTCTTGTTTATTACCACGCCCCTCTTTTAGGGGCGTAATTGGTCTTCAGTATGTTCTGGAAGGTGCTGCCGCTGTGTCCTCCGGCCCTAATCCCGTCACACCCGATACCACCACCCCATACCCCGCATACGGCCGCCTTTACCCAGTGCCACCACCACCAAGTATGTATATGTCCCTCGATGCTTTCAGCACGCGTTAGCGATTTCGAGCAGGTTGCTAGGCTCGACAGCCAAAAGCACACAGAATGCTGTTACCTTTCCACCAAAGGTGGTCCCTATTTTTCTATTTGCATTTTTTGCTGGCTTTCGAACTACTAGGTTGGCAGACAAGTAACAGGAACTCACCCCGTTACGTGGCACTAGGGATTCGAACCGCTGAACTGCCAATCTTTCAATCGACAAGCTCAGCATCTTAGCTACTGAGCCACTTCTGACTAGCATAGATAAGAGTTTTCAACTGGATTCTTTCAAGGTTTTGGTCTACACTATTACATTCTGCTCTGTCTTCATAGAGCTTTTGGAAACCTCTAGTTAACTCCTAGAAAATGTTCAATCAACAGAGTTTATTTATCCTCTGGATAAAAAATAAAAGTACAATCAGAAGATAATTTCACATGTAGACTAAGTTAACAAGTCATACTAATCTACAAATAAGTGAATCATATACCGGCTGTTATTATTCTTTACCTAATAACCTACTGTTAACAAACCATGGCTTAGTGCAATATTTGTAGTTCCCAATGATGATAGGAAAGAATGGGCTTTTCCTGTCAGAAGCAATAACTCTTTCTTTCCATACTAATCCTAGCAGTAATTATAAATGTTCCATTCTGTGCTGCCTTTCCTTGACAGCAGGTAATCAATGTTATATAGCCAAATATTTATCCAATGCTCTGATTGAAAGGTTGTGATTGCATAAGCCATTGACTCAAAAATCAGTCTACTACATTTTTCTCAAGAGTGATGTGCAAAACCAGCCTATGTAGTTAGTTTATGGCTTGGTTGTTGTGTGAATTCAGAACACCAGGCTGAATAATTTGCGATACTTTTAGGAATTAATGAATGTGGCATGGGAATACAGCCAGAATCGCACTCATCCTCAGATTGTGAGTTTTGTCTAGTTTGAATCTTTAAAATGGATTTATAAAGTTCAGCATCTACACTTCTCAGTCTTCTTACAATATTTCCAACTTCAAATGAACTAGATGAGGTATTTGAGTCAATTCATTTGGGATCCATGCATAAATGTCCATAAATATTGGTATTGTGGCTCTTAAGAGAGAGCTTTTCTACAGCTGGGAATTAAGTATCAAGCAGAATGTTCAGTTAGAACTGAAGAAGCTTCTTGGATGAAAAGTGAAATGTTTTCAAAGAAAAAAAAACAAGAAAGTCCAGTTGCCTTTTGGAGAGGTGTGTGTGAAGCACCTTTGGGATTAAAATTAGTGGCTGTTCCTGGAAGGCCTATTCTAAAATGATGGGATCAGTGATTGATATCACTTATTTCATTGGATAAACAAATCAATATCCTCTCAGCAGCAGCAGCAGCAGCACTGTTTTGTCAATATTTTTGTATTCTTTCAATCTAGATTTGATTATAATTTGTTGAAATATGTCATCAGGCAGCACCTTTTTTTTCTCCTGATGTGAAGTCAAGAGGCTGAGGTTGTACAATGCTACTATCCTTGGCTTTTTCTCCATAGCAACAACATTTACCTCACTTCCATCATTCTTTTGTGACTCCCTTTTGTGCTTTATCTTTCTCAGTTACAAGCTGGAGCTATTATGCCAGTGCAGCAATTTGCCAGTAATTTTTTTTTCTATCTCTTAATTACTTCATTATTTTTCATTTGGCATTATTGAAGTTAACAAAGGCATCAGACTATGCCCAAGATGAACTTGTACTTATATTTGTATTTGCTAAATAGAATTCAGAGCTAGCAGTCTAGATTGGGACCATAACTTGGGAAGAGAAAGGATTTAACCCATTTTCTCCAGACATATCTATGCACAGAGAAATATTTTATGTTAGTATTTTTCTGCGGGCACATCCACATAGCTGTGTTTATATAGAGGTAGATCTCGATTTACCACCATTTGTTTAGTGACCATTCAAAGTTACAATGGCACTGAAAAAAGTGACTTACGACCATTTCTCACACTTACGACCATTGTAGCATTTCCACTGTCATGTGATCAAAATTCAGATACTTGGCAACTGGCATGTACTTATGACAGTTTGCAGCATCCCACTTTTTGCAACCTTCTGAGAAGCAAAAACAATGGGGAAGCCAGATTCACATAATGTTACTAACTTCACAGTGCAACTGCAGTGATTCACTTAACAGCTATGACAAGAAAGGTGGTAAAGTGAGACAAAATTCCTTAACAACTGTCTTACTTAACAGCAGAAATTTTGGGCTCAGTTGTGGTCATAAGTGGAGTACTACTTGCACTTTCCTTCCATCCTTCGAATGGGATGAAAGCAGGATTAGAATTGTTGCCTCTAGAACTGACATTTTTGCAGCAACCTGAGTCTTGTTGCTTCTCTCATAGAAAGTGAGGAAATCTTGAGTAGAAAGGGGCAGTCATTAAGTTATCATTAAGAGATTTCCTGTATTTGAGTAGGCTGGTGCCTTTTGCTAATTTCAGTCTTGGTGTTAAATCTGTTTAAATACAATCTCTAATCTTTTGCTCCGAATTTGGCTGAAAGGAAGGTCGGATGATGAGAGATTGGGAGGGGGGGATATTGAATGGTGGAGGGTTTGATTTCATCCCCATGTGTTAAATGTGGTATATTTTTTAGCTCTAACCCAAAGAAATGATTTTATTCAAGATTGGAGTCATATAAATTATTATTTTTTTTAAATTTAGAATGCATGTCATTCTGGAAATGGACATTTTTTTAGAGAATACAGAACTTTAATAGGCTTTGGGCAATTACATATCATGTTTTATTTTGTGAAAAGTATTCTGTTTGCTCTTGTGTCTAGAGTAGAACTAGTTTTAAATCTATTTTACACATTGTTTTTAATCCAAACATGGACAAAGTCTCAGGTTTTCCTAATTTATGTAAAATCACTTCTCCTTTTAAAAATCTCAAGTGGTTTACAATAACACAATTTTGCAATTGTGTTTGTTATTGTAAACCACCTGAGATTTTTTTTAAAAAAACAAGAAGGGGTTTTAGATAAATTAGGAAAACCTAAGGGATCAGGAACTAAAACCTCACTATCAACTCTATGGAATTTATACCACTGGTGTACAACTTTGTCAAAGGCTGTCCAGCTTGTAAATTAAATGTATTTTGTCCTGCAGTTGAACCTCTCAGGCAGATTAATCTAAGGAAATTTATGTCTGTGTGGCTCAGTTCTGTACATAAAACTACCTAGTTTTTCATTCTTCAGCAGCTTAGTATTGCACAGTTCAGCTCTCCTGAAATGCTGCCTGATTGGTTCATTTAGGTAGCCACCCCAATAGGATGGTTGGAGGACCTGAACTGCCACTTAAGTTAATCAACAAATTACCACATAGGCCTGAGTGAAGTTTAAAAAGTGAGGAAAACATCTTTATTGCCATCTAATCCTCAGGTGAACCTGCAGAAATGAAAATTGACATTCATTGTCACATTCTGCCTAAGGAATGGCCTGATCTGAAACAGGTAACAGTGGTAGTCTTTGGATATCTGGTACAAAAAAACCCCTTTGTTCTTGATGGTTGCAATAGAACTTTATCTTGGGTAGTTCCCAGTTTTAAATTATTTGCTTATTTTTTTCCCTTTAAGATTGAACTTCCTTGAAATGAGCATTTTGAAACTCATTTCAAAATGCTTCTGGTACTATAACTCTCTGTGTCTCGATATTTTGAACAGTGGTGTGTACATTTGAATTTATTGAACTGCTTAGTAAAGCAGAAAGTTTGGGTGCATGTATCTCTGTACCGGCTCTTTGCTAGAAAAAAAAAAAAGAGAGGGGTCAGAGTATTTATTTACTTTTAACAGTTACATTCCACTATATTCAAATTATGACAGTTAATAATGTGTAGGTTTAGTTGTACTGTGGCCAAAAGAAAATGACCTGGGATGAATGCTGAGTTTGAGTATTGTACAAAGAGAAGTTTAACTAATGGAATCCTTAGAATTCTCTCTAAATTGCTCTCAGTATATAAACATCTTTTTCTAACTGTATTCAGAATCAGTGAAAAGCAATGGATTGCTGTGCAGTGCAATTGTAAGCCAATTTATTTGCTAGAGCATATAGCATATTTGGCACTGCAGCTAAATTCAGTAAATTTAGATGGATTTCGTTTTTCCAAATGATACATTGATACTAACAATATAAATAAAGCTTTGAGCACTGTGTGATCTTTTTAGAATAGATTGTGATGCATTCATGAATGGCAGCATCTGTGTAATTGCAAAAATGACAAACCACTTTTTTGCAAATTAACTCTATTTACTTATATCAATTGTCTTTCATTTTGACTATTTGTTATGTAAATCATGCCTTCTACAAAGCTTTAAATTGCTTATGAACAATATTAGCAACACTATTAGATTAATTGCATTAGCCAAAGAACCTCAAATAAAAATAATTTAATTGTGGGTTTGACATGCCGTATTGCAATCCTCTTTTTTTTTCCCATTTCAGTACTAGAATTACCTTGAATTTTTTTCTGCCATAGAAAATTATATACGCGGTTTGCAAAATATGTGGCAATTAAAATGTTGGCTAATAGATTATTTGTCTTACATAGTTCAATGCAACTGCATAAAACATTTGATATTGTAAAAGATAGACCACTTTTTTATCTGAAGAGACTACCTGTTCTCAAGAGAAGCTATTTTAAAATGTACCTATGGATGAAAATAAAAAGGGTCCAAAAGAAGCAAGAGTCTACAAATTTAATCTAAAAATTTAATCATTATTATATTTAATATTTTAATATTTATATTTTTTTAAATATTATATTTATAAATAAATATTTGTATTTAAAATTTAAGAACATCCATTTAAGATTTTAAAGATTATATATATATATATAATATTTATATGTTATATATATTTAACAGCTCAGTTAAAAATGAACCTGTTTGGTGATTGCTGAGAAAATAACTCAAGATTGTTCAGTCATGGAATAGAATGGCCAGAACAAGACCAGGGGGAGGCAAATGAGAAAAAGCTGTCGTTTTGCTGTAAATTTGTCAAAAATATTTGCATGTTATTCTGTTATAAGTATGGCTCTCTAGATTCTTCAGCAAACTCAAGTTCACATCCAAAATTATTTGAACATGAAGCAATATTGGTTGTATCAAATTTCGCAAGGGTGTTTAATAACTCAATGATCTTCTCTTATATTCATGTAAATGGATTAATGAACGTGTCGCTGTTGCTAACACCTCGATTCTGCATCTTTTAAAATGTAACTCAAATATAGATTGACGTCAGTTGAAAACCACATTGCAGGATTTATGCCAGAATGTTGTTACTGATTTCTTAAAATGCCTCTTTGTGAACCTTTTTAGATGTAGAAAGAAAAAATGCTGAGTACTTTTCCCTTTTGTGATTATGCAATAGTTCAAACGAAACGAAAGTGAAATAAAGGAAAAACTGGCCTTATTCCTGTCATGGTATTTTCTGCCGTAAGAAGAGTTACAATCCTCCTTGGGAGAATGAAGAGATATTTTACTTGTGTACTGGAAGCTTTTCGCCGCTCTTTAAATATTAATAGACAAAGGTGACCTTCATCCCTGCTATTGAATCATCAAGGCCGAACAGAGGATCAATACATGACTACACTAATTATTAACAAATGCTGCTCAGCTGAGATTATGATTTCACTGTATCTTTATTTTACTTCTGGTTACATAATGAAGACTGTAGGTTCAGGATATGCAAAAATTTGCCCTATCGGAAACCTCATTATGTGAGGTTTAGGAAGTCAAATAGTAAAAGATGTATCAGAGGAAGTATATCTCTCTTTCAATTAAATGATAACAAAATGATCTCACCCATTTTGTAGCAGGAAACCAGAATTTTGATAGTTTTCTCCAAAGCCACGTTAGACAGAAATACTCTATATTTTAAAAATGAGATTCATTCCATCCATTGATGAGAAAAGGAAAGAACCCAATTCCAAAATCAAAACAACGCATAGGGTTGGACATTATTATATCATTGGTTTTTTATTAGTTTCCTTTTGGTTTCCATCCATTACGTAGGGAAATATCATCTTGGAAAGAAAAAGTTAAATACCTTGATATGATATGAATATTCAACTATATTCTTTGAATATAAGATTGCTCATTAAATGAAGAGCTTTGGTTCTATCAAACCTGGGGTGCATAGAAGAATATCATTTTATTTCTTTTGCTGTCAGGTTTATAATTCTTTTTTTATCACATTTAATATATATATTTAAACAGCAAATTACCACAGCAAATACCACAGTGTTTTTTTTTCTTTCTCTGTCTTCACTTTGTATAATATCATATTTCTCCTGATGTATTCACAGTGCAATACATTACAGTGTTAGTGTAATATAATATTGGCTATTAAAAATAATTGTTTTTAAAAAGGAGATATGAATAATTATCCTCCATTTCAATATAATTAGAATAAATAGATTTGTATTTAAGTATGTATGTGTAACTGATAGTTACTTATAGCTTGACTTTAAGCAATGAAAAAGTTATAGCAACTTTCTCATACCCAAGGATCATTCCAGTTAAAGTTAAATATATCTGGAGAATATGACACTGCTACAGTACATATAGTCCTTGACTTACAACAGTTTTGTTTGTTTAGTGACTGTTCAAAGTTACAATGGCACTGAAAAAAGTGACCATTTTTCATTCTTGCAACTACTGCAGCCTCCCCGTGGTCATGTGATCAAAACTCAGCTGCTTGACAACTGACACATATTTATGACATGCATTGTCCCAGGATCATGTGATCATCTCTTGCAACCTTCTGACAAGAAAAGTCAATGTGGAAGTCAAATTCACTTACTAACTAACTTAACAACTTCAGTGATTCACTTAACAACTGTGGCAAAAAAGGTGGTAAAATGGGGCAAAACTCAGTTAATAAATATCTTACTTAGCAACAGACAATTGGGGGTCAATAGTGGTCATAAGTCGAGGACTACCTGCATATTATACAGTCTGAATGTAAAAGAAAAGATTTGCTTGGTTTTAAATTAACATGACCTAGTTGGTGAACCATAATGTATGACTTACTTTATAAGTATTTGTTAACTCCGCCTTCCTTTTCACAGAGATATGGCTATGGAGGATGGGTTCAGTTGGAGAAAGACCATAAGGTAGGTTAAGTTTGTGATTGATAAGTAATAATTATTAAGATATATATTTGAATTTTGGAAAAGAATACTCTTCTAGTCATGCTGAATCAGGCCAAAGGACTATCTAATTCAGCATCTGATTTCCAATGCAGCACTTCTGGGGTTTCCAAGAAACCTATAAAAATGGTATTAAAGACAATATCAGTTCCTGCCTCTAGAGACACTTAATGGAAATAATAGCTTGGAGCCATACTGAGAGATATATTAAGATAATAAACACCAATAAGGCTGGCAGTGAATGTCACTACTATAATGAATTTAGTGTGAACAAGTACTTCTTTTCTGATACTCTGAATCTGATGACAATTAGCTGTGTTTGAGTCACACTATGGTATTATAGAAGTTCCTTTGGCTGCTTAAGGTTTTTGAAAAATATATTTATTAGGTTGCAGCAGTGAGGATTTAGGTGAAACCTGGCTCAAAAATAGTAACTGTGAGAGGGACCTTGGAGTCCTAGTGGACGATCACTTAAATATGAGCAAGCAGTATGCAGTAGCAGCCAAAAAAACTAACACAATCCAATTAGAATAACAGAGTTGGAAGGGACATTGGAGGTCTTCTAGTCTAACAAACAGAAGCATAGAATCAAAATCACATGAAGTATTAATACCACTTTATAAAGCCCTAGTAAGGTCACACCTGGAATACTGCACCATGTTACATAAAAAAAAAATGTTGAAACTTCGAAAAAAAAGTGCAAAGAAGAGCCACTAATATGATTAAAGGCCTGGAGACTAAAACATATGAAGAATGGTTGCAGGTTTTGGATTTGGCTAGTCTACAGAAAAGAAGGACTAGGGGGGACAATGATAGCAGTATTCCAGTATTTGAGAGGTTGCCACAAAGAGGAGTGGCTCCCACAGAGAGGGCCTCCTCGGGGTGCCATCAGCCAAACAATGTAGGCTGGTGATCCCCAGGGGGAGGGCCTTCTCTGTGGGGGCACCTACCCTCTGGAATCAGCTGTCCCCAGAGATAAGGAGAATTCAAGACCTCGGTGCCTTCCGCCGTGCCCTTAAAACTTTCTTTTTCCAGCAAGCCGGGCTGGCTTAACATAACATTTTTTAAAAACATTTTTAACTGGTTTGTCATTTTAAATTGGGGCCAAATTAATGTATATCCTTTTAATTGTTTTTAACGTTTGCATTTTATGTTTTTAGCTGGCTGTACACCGCCCTGAGTCCCTCGGGAGAAGGTGCGGTATATAAATTCGAAATAAAATAAATAAATAAATAACTTATTTACCAAAGTACCTGTAGGCAGGACAAGAAACAATGGATGAAAACTAATCAAGCAACCTGGAACTAAGGACAAACTTCCTAACAGTGAAGACAATTAACCAGTGGGACAGAAGTTGCCTTCAGAAGTTGTAGGTGCTTCATCACTGGAGGTTTTTAAGAAAAGGCTGGACAGTCACTTGTCTGAAAGCAGGGTCTCCTGCTTGAGCAGGGGTTGGACTATAAGACCTCCGAGGTCCCTTTCAGTTCTATTCTGATTAGATCCCAGAGTAAGAAGAATCACTTTAATAGATTTGGTCACCTTTCCTATTTCTCGCATTTGCATTCTAGTCTTGCATAATGAACAGTGTGATACAAAATAAACAATACACAGGTAGTCCTCAACTTACAATCAATCTTTTAGTGACTGTTCGAAGTTACAATGGCTTATGACCATTTTCACACTTACAACCATTGCAGCATCCTCATGCTCATGTGATCCAAATTCAGACACTTAGCAGCTGGTTCATATTTATAACAGCTGCAGCTTCCCAGGGTTGTATAATCACCTTTTGTGACCTTCTAACAAGCAAAGTCAATGAGGAGATCTCATCTCATGACCATGTTACTAACTTAACAACTGCAGTGATTCACCTAACAACTGTGGCAAGAAAGGCCGTAAAATAGGGCAAAACTCACTGAACAACTATTTCGCTTAGCAACAGAAATTTTGGGCTCAGTTATAGTCATAAGCTGTGGACTACCTGTAACGTAAAATAATGTAATATAAAAAATAATTTTATATGGTCTAAAATGTCTGACCTTGCTTCTGATGGTTGTATTTGACTGTATCATTTGAGTATATTTTATAGATTCTCTTTTTTCGCTGATATAAATTGTTTAATTGTTACCTAAAGTTGACTGAGAAATGGAGCTGAAAAAATATTCTTCACTGAGATTGCCCAAGAGAAATATAATCATTAGAACACATTGAACAAAAATTACAAATGCATGACTGGTGTTATGAATATTAGTCACTTGTTATTCCATAAATTAAATGAATACAGGGATTTTTTAAAAAAACCTGCCCAAACCCGGAAAAATGAATATGCATATAATTTAGGAGCACAGCATCATTATAAAATTACATCTGTGACCTAAAAATTATACTGTACTTTATCTTTCCATGGAAATAATCGTAAATATATTTGTGAGTACTCTCCTTTCTGTTCACATAAACACACATTTGTCAGAAAGCCGAATTTTCCTTTATAAATATGCACTAGATACCAGTTCTCTTCCAATTCCACAGATTTCCCAGCCTGGCTTTTAAGGAATCAGCAAACAATTAAATAAATAATCCATGGAGGGAATATGGCAGCTGTTGATGTTCTTCTCAATTTTCCCTTGCATTTTTGCATTTATTCTCTAGAGGAGAAACAGCAACCAATGTATGCATTTGAACAAATATTACATTTCAAACTCTAAGAAACTTGTTCTCGTGGTTTTTGTTCTCTGAATCGTTATTTGAACTATTTTAAGGCAGGTCTTCCTAACAACTATTGCTTGAATCTAATTTACTATAAGATCATTTTTCTCCTAGTCATTCATAGGAGTTAACCAACAATCTTTGTGCCACTAATGAGGAATAAGTTTTGTATTACTGCACTGGTGGTTGCGACTCAAAAAGCTGCTATAAATGACTTGTGGGGGGATCGCCTTAAAGACATTTTTTTAATGAGCTGAAGAAATGCTGTATTTTTTGTCTTCTCAGTAGAATACAATTTAGAAAAGTGCTGAAATCCATTTTTTTTACTACCAGTTCTGTGGGCATGGCTTGCTGGGCGTGGTGTGGCTTGGTGGGTGTGGTAGGGGAAGGATACTGCAAAATTTCCATTCCCACCCCACTCCAGGGGAAGAATACTGCAAAATCCCCATTCCCTCCCACTCCTGGGGGGGAAAATATTGCAAAATCTCCATTCCCACCCCACTCTGGGGCTAGCCAGAGGTGATATCTGCCGATTCTCTGAACTACACAAAATTTCTGCTACCGGTTCTCCGAACTGCTCAAAATTTCCACTACTTGTTCTCCAGAACCTGTCTGAACCTGCTGGATTTCACCTCTGGTTTAGAACATATCCTAGAGTTATGTTTTTCTAGAAGTGAAAGAAAATCAAAGATATATCAGCCCTATAAGGATGACATATATGTTATATCAGTCTTGAAAAGTAGCAAAAACAAAGCCTTAGTATTTATATCAGGAGGGATTAGTGCAACTGGGAGCATTTCTTTGAATTAACAGTCCCTGTTTGAAGAATAGGTGGTCCTGTGACCAAGAGGATTTTTGCCCAATTGCTTCTCTTGTGTGAGTTACGACTGTTCCTGGATCTGAAAACCCTGCTCACCAACATTCATGCCCACCGAATTGCAATTTGCTCTAAATGGCATTGCCCTTGAAGACCATCTGGAAGCTTCAAATGATATGAAATATAGCTCCTCAAGCAGTCATGGTAGTTCCAAATGTTTTCATGTAACTAGACCTGCTTTAGTTACTGCTTCAGCTTCTGGGTGCAATTAAAGATGCTGGTTGTTACTTTAAAGCCATATATATCTCCAGGTTTAGCTATCTATGGGATTGTCTACTTCCAGCAGCTTCTGTCCTTCCAATAAAACTCAGCAGGATAAGCTCATTCTGACTTCCCTTAGGGGCTGTCATCTACAGATGTCAAGTCTTTATTGCTGCCCCACTTAATTTGGAATAGCCTACCATCCAAGGGTGGGTTCTACTTACCTTTACTACCAGTTCACAACACAGCTGCGCGCGAGCGAGCAAAGCTCGCATGCATGCATGCTGTTCTGCGCAAGCGCATTTTGATGACGTCGGGGTCGGTGGGTGGAGCCTCCTGCCGGTTTTACTACTGGTTCTATAGAACCGGTGCGAACCGGGGGCAACCCACCACTGCTACCATCCCAGATCGGAGTAGCTTCCATACTATTTTGTTTCAGGAGAGCTGTGGAAACTTAAAAAAAAAAAATCCTAGGAGGGGACCTAAGAAAATTGGAATCTGATCTTTGGCTTATGGTTGGATGGTTTATTATTGGTGGACTTTAATTCTTTCATCAGCAATTTTTGTTATACTAAATGGAATCTAAATAATTAAACAAGGAAATCAATGTATTTCTACAGCAAAACAACACTAGAAGAATACATTGGATAAAGAATGCCTTGAACTTATTAAATAGCAACTCTCATTGCATCCACATTTGTGCACAGAGGAATTCTAATGTTGCTCCGTTTTTCTCTGAAAACCAGAGCTACCTGCTATGCTGAAGGTCCTTAAGGAACCTTTGGATTCTAATGGGTTGTTATAAAATAAACAAGCAAGCAAATCATAATACTGTAAGTAAAGGGCAATTGTATGATCCCATCTTCAGCAGTGAGGCCAGATTAGAAACATATCACGTGATCAAGGTGCTTGGCAATTTGGCAAACTGATGATGGAGGGTTAGGTCCGAAGTTAACTACAAACAAACAAACCAAGCACAGATTTTATTTATAATGCATTCCCATCCAGAATGCAGTTTAGTAATAATTATTAATAAATAAGAACTAAACAGCAATTAAAAGAATATTTTTGGAATAGGACGGCCTTAAGAAATCTAATAAATCTAATAAATGCAAAAATATAATAATATAAAATAATATCCATATATCATTACAATCACAATAAAAATAATACTATCGGTAGTCTTTGACTGACAACCATTTGTTTAGTGACCGTTCAAAGTTACAATGGCACTGAAAAAAGTGACTTATGTCTGTTTTTCACACTTATGACTGTGGTAATCACATGATCAAAATTTGGACACTTGGCAACTGGCACAGAGGTGGGTTTCAGCAGGTTCTGACCAGTTCTGGAGAACCGGTAGTGGAAACTTTGAGTAGTTTGGAGAACTGGTAAATACCACCTCTGACTGGCTCTGCTCCCATCTATTTTCTGCCTCCCACGTCCCAGTTGATCGGGAGGAAATGGGGATTTTGCAGTAACCTTCCCCTGGAGTGGGGAGGGAATGGTGCCCACCAAGCCATGCCACGCCCACAGTACCGATAGTAAAAATTTTTGAATCCCACCACTGAACTGGCATGTATATATGATAGTTGTAGTGTCCCAGGGTCACGTGATGACCTTTTGCGACCTTCTGACAAGCAAAGTCAATGGGGAAGCCAGATTCGCTTAACATCCTTGTTACTAACTTAACAACTGCAGTGATTTACTTAACAACTGTGGCAAGAAAATGGGGCAAAACTCACTCAACAACTGTCATAAAATGGGGCAATTCTCACTTAACAACTGTCTCACTTAGCAATAAATTTTGGAGCTCAATTGTGGTCGTAAGTCAAGCTCTCCCTGTACTTAATAAATGCCTTACAGTGAGCAAGAGAGCACTTATTTAATGGAGGTGTATTCTTCTGTCCTAAACTGTGGTCTCAGTCTTACAGAGGCTCTACTTCAAAACTAAAAATTCCATGAAGCAAGGTAAGGCAGGCCAAGAAAGATACTGTATAGATTTTTTTTTTCTGGCAGTCTAAATATTCAGAACTCACACAGCACTGAACAGCTTGGTGCAGACCCGAGCTCACGCTGTTTTAGTGACAGACAATTCTGCCAGAAATCTAGTTTTAAATAGAAAGCAGAACGGTTCTATCATTTCTGGAATTCAGAAATGTAATTTTTTTTATCCTTTATCTAGCCACCCATCTTTCAACCGACGCTGGGCAGCGCCCAATCAAAAATTAACAGACATATAAAATCATTTTGAAAACTATAGAGCCCTGTCTGTGCTATATTGATCCAAGCAGTTTGTTTGGGCGTATTCTTGTTCTGCTACCATATGTTCATCAAAAAAGCTCACGCTATAGCTCTTTTAAGCATTAGAAAGACTATTATTTATCTTGCTACAGCTGGCATTTATGTATGAAGACTTAAGAGAATCCTTGGAATAATTACAATTCTTTTAGCATTGCCTTCATCACTATCATGGTTCCACCTTAACAGCTTGCTTGAAAAATAACCACATAGGTTATTGCACATATCAAAAATATTCTCATTGAGCTGAACAAAAATGAATCCCAAAGATCTATTTTTAAATAACCAAGTCAGTTTGAATATCCTTTCCCTCTAAATACTTTCTCATCTATTGTTATGTAACAGTCAACAGAAAGCTCACATCCATTATTCATAGCCTGTAGGAATATATGGTTAAAATTTGCTCTACTTGCACTTTGGAAAATCAATTCTCCAACAGTGTTTTGCAAGAGAAATTAGATAATGGCTGCATAATTATTGCCTGTGATATTTGGAACTATTTTCTTAAAACATGACAGAATTTGAAGTTAGGGAATGGGAAGGAGGAGGACTTTGAGGTACTAAAAGGTAATAGTTTTGAAAAATATATAAACATATAATACATGCACTGTTAAAACTAGTTTTAGGATTAAGAATACTTAAGAATCCTACGTATCAAAATATAAGTGTACATATGTGCATTCAGACCTTTTAGTCCAACTTTCCTATCCTGATTCAGAAAATGATACAGCTGAAGAATTTCCTCTGCAAGTGGTTATTTTTAACCTAAGAAATAAATTCAGGCTTCCATAAAAGCTACTATTTCAGGTTGTGCCTCTAAGATCCAAACGCTAACTATAGGCACAGAATAAGATTGGAACTGGACTTATAAAAGAAATGTCACTCCCTTCCCTGCCAAATTAAATGACTTCCTATTCATTTTAAATACTGTATACGCTTTATACTAACACTGTATATTAGGCATGATTCTTTTTTTGCAGTTTTAAGTGAACATCTCATGGGTTTTCTTAATTTTAGGCATCCTTTTGTAATAGATAAAAAGTCATAAAATCATATTCTTCCAAATTTGGAAGAGACCCTGAAAATCATCTAGTGACGTCTAATGCTTTGCTCAGTGCAGGAATCCTCTGTTGAAACATTCTCAACAGATGGCCACCTAGTCAGATAAAAACCTCAAGCAAAGGAGAATATAATGCTTTCCAAAGCAGTCTGTTCCATTATTAAAAAATCTCTTACTGTTTTGTTTTTCCTGATGTTCATCTGAAATCTACTTCCTTGAGATTTAAATCCATTGTTTCTTCTTTTCTAGAACAATTCTGAAACAACCCTACCTACCTCATCTTCTATGTTGTAACCTTCAATACTTAAGAAACTATCATGATTCCCTGTATTCTTTTCTTCCCAGAATAAACACACTCAGCTTCTCCAGCCATTCCTCATAGATTTTTCTTTCTGACCTTTATCTTGACTGCCGTCATGAAGACATGCTCCAGTTTGTTGTTTTTTTTCCCTAAAATGCAATGCAATATTCTAGATGCAGTTGGAACAATGCAAAACATAGAGTCATTGTAACTGATTTATTTACCCTATAATGCAAAGCAGAGGTGGGTTTCAGCAGGTTCTGACCAGTTCTGGAGAACCAGTAGTGAAAATTTTGAGTAGTTTGGAGAACCGGTAGTAAAAATTCTGACTGGCTCTGCCCCCATCTATTCTCTGCCTCCCAAGTCCCAGCTGACTGGGAAGAAATGGGGATTTTGCAGTAACCTTCCCCTGGAGTGGGGTGGGAATGGAGATTTTACAGTATCCTTCCCTTGCCACGCCCACCAAGCAATGCCACGCCCACCAAGCCACACCCACAGAACCGGTAGTAAAAATTTTTGAAACCCACCACTGATGCAAAGGTCCTCAACCCCCGGTTCGCAACCCATTGGGAACCGAGCCACCCAAGCAGCGGGCGAGTGTGCAAAACTCCATTTGTGCAAGCGGCATGCATGTGTGTGAAATCATCCCCTCACCCACCTAATAAGTCCTTCTTGCTTCAGCCTGTTTCACCCAATTGAGGCTGTCAAAGCCTCCAAAGCCTCTGGGCAGGTTGGCAGTACTTCCTGTGTGGCTGGGAACTGGCATGCATCTGGGTCTTTTCCCTATCCCACCATCATCAATAGGAACTACCTACAGAAAGAGGGGCAAAACCATTGTAAAAAAGGTGTCTCCAAACTCCAATACCTGCAGGTGGTCCAGCTGGATGCCATGGTCGTTGCTACAAGTTCCCTATCCATTGAGTTCACTTTACCAAGGACCAACTTCGTTCTCTCTTTATCCCTAGCTAAAAACATCTTTAGTTCCCTCAGATTTTTTTAATCATAAGTGATTCTGTTTCTAATATTTTAAAATTTGCTTTATTATTCAGCATGCTTTATTTTTTAATTTAATTCAAAGCAATAAAAAGTAAAGCAAGCGATTTTTCCTTAACAGTAATAGAAAAACTTCATTTTAATTATTCTAAAACCCCATAACATTTTTAGTTAATCAACTGAATCATTGATATTCTGGTGTGAGGGCTACCATGAAATTGCATAATCTTCCCATCTTGGCTACTTCTCCCAAATCAGTTTTTTTTTCTACAAGATCACACAGCCAGATTTATTATTATTACTATGCTTTGTCATATAGTCAACCAGATGTTCAGACTGGATTTGGCATTTTTGTCCACTTTCCCAAGGACGTAGGATAGGCAATGTGGATGTTTGATGGTGTTACAGATATTGTTGCAGGATGAAAGCTGTTCTGAGTAAAGCTGCCTTCTGCAATCGATTGATGGTGAATTTGTCAATGCCAGTAGTGTTCAAGTGGTGCTCCAGCTGTAGTGGGATTGCACCTAAGGCACCTATTACTACTAGTACTACCTTTGCTTTTTTTTTTTTAACCACAGTTGTTCTATTTCCAAGGATCTGGTATAAGCAGATATTGTTGTTTGATGGTATTAAAGGTATAGCAGAATGTAAGCTGCTCTAAGGGACCAGGGGAGACATGATAGAAGAGAAGGACCAGGGGAGACATGATAGAAGAGAAGGACCAGGGGAGACATGATAGAAGAGAAGGACCAGGGGAGACATGATAGAAGAGAAGGACCAGGGGAGACATGATAGAAGAGAAGGACCAGGGGAGACATGATAGAAGAGAAGGACCAGGGGAGACATGATAACAGTGTTCCAATATTTGAGAGGGTGCCACAGAGAGGAAAGTGTCAAGCTATTTTCCAAGGCACCTGAAGGCCAGACAAGGAATAATGGATGGAAGCTGATCAAGGAGACATTCCACCTAGAAATAAAGATAAATTTTCTGACAGCGAGAACGATCAACCAATGGAACAGCTTGCCTTTGGAAGTTGTGGGAGCTACATCACTGGAGACTTTCAAGAAGAGATTGGATTGCCATTTGTCAGAAATGGTGTAGGGTCTCCTGCTTGGGCAAGGTGTTCGACTAGATGACCTACAAGGTCCCTTCCAACTTTGTTAATCTACTCTAAGCAATTTTGTAATTGACTGCTGGTGATTTTGTCAATGCTGATGGTATTCAAATAGTGCTCCAGATGTTCTGGGAATGCTACTACTATTTTTGTTTAATTTTGCCATGTCTTTCTACTTTTTGCAGATCTTTGTATTTGGTGATTTTTCTCCAGTTCTTTCTCTTTTGTTCTGCTGTCTTCAGGTGCTGCAACATTCACTATCCACACCTTTTTGTCTTTCTTATCAACAAATATTATTATATACACAAAAATGTGAAATCACAGCTGCCAATTCTTTAACTTGTTGACCTTCATATTCATCAATTCTTTCCTAGATTGTCATAATGTATTGATGTAGTATATTTGTAGGGATGTGGTGGCTCGGTAGCTAAGACGCTGAGCTTGTCGATCGAAAGGTTGGCAGTTCAGCGGTTCAAATCCCTAGTGCTGCATGATGGGCTGAGCTCCCGTTATGTCATAAGTAAATGCCTTATTCTATAACAAGAGATATGTATATATGTACAGGATATAAAGGGTTAATTTATTCATCCTCCTTTAATGTATTCATGTGTAATCACCCCCCTTCCTTGACTCCTCCCCTTTGATATAAATAGAGAGTGCTTTTACCTCATGCTCGCTTCTCACTGTAAATCTGACAAGAATAAGTAGAATGCCTATTATGAATAAATTTTTCTTTAACTGAAGAAATTGCCTCTGAATTCATCATTGAGTCTGATCCTCAAAATATTGTAACAAGCTGGTAGCAGAGGATGGTTTGAACTGACTCAATAAAATCCAACATGCCTAAGAAAGAAAACCTCAAGAATAAAAAAGAAAGACCCAATACCAGGGCAAATGATAAAGAAACAAAAACAGATCAAGAAATGATCGACGAACCAATAAATACAACAATCAAAGAATCTGAAGATAACACCACAGACATCGAAGAAACAGCAGATGAAACCGACAACCAAGAAGAGAACAAAATAAAAGACAAAGACCTCAGATCGGAGATACTGAGGCTAATAAAAAGTCAAAAAGATGACCACAAACTCATCGCGGAACTCCGAGGCTTCTTGGAAGAAAACGGAGCAGCGAGAGAAAAAGACATTGAAAAAGCCAAACCCGAAAATACAAAAATGGTGAGCGAACCTACAACGAAAGAAAAAATAACCAGAAGCAAGACCAGAGGTCCCACTCAAAATTTTGAAAGGCAGCCATCTTCTCTTCAACCGGCCACAGAAATGAACACGGCTGAACCAATCAGAATGCACCATTCAAAAACTCTGGCGCGAAAAAACATAAAAAATAGCAAAAAATATATTTACTCTTCTGAAGAGTCAGAAACAGATACAGAGGAATCATCCACTGAACAAGAAATCGAAACACCCATGAGAAAAATATTTAAAACGTTTGGCACAAGTCTAACAATTTCAAAAGAATCGATAAAAGCCAATAATGCAAAAATACAAAAGAAACGAACCACAGCTGCCAGCAGAACACCCAAGATCGAGCCGGAGACCGAATCATCAGAAGGAGAGCACTACGAGGGAGCTACAGCAAAGAGAACCTCTCCCAGCGGCTTCAGCAGAGAAATGACCAACGCGCATGCGCAGATGAACACAGAGAACTACAATGAACTTTATGAAGAAGGAGAACCTTTCAAGCTCATCAGCAGAATACCCACACCATTCTGCAATTTTCAACATCTACAGGACCATGGACTACCCACAGTTGTAAGTAGTGGGAATAGTAATATTGGGAATCTACCTAGTGATTTCCCAAAACTTAGAATTGATGGCATCAATTTACAGGAATGGTGTCAACAAATTCAGGTTGTCTTTATGAAAGAAAATTTATTATTTTTTATAACCAATCCTCCCAAAAGACCTTGGACTCTAAAAATGGACTGCCTGCATCACAGAGCATTCTATTTAATAATTTCTAGCATATCACCTGCCATGTACTACAGTATTAAGCATAATCTTACTGTTTCAGAAATAATTCAATGCATGTTTAAATTGTTTCATAGTGAAAGTGTAGCAACAACCACTAGAATGTCTAAAGATTTCTTTTCAGCCAAATTAAGATCTGGAACCACCATAAGTGAACATTTAATATCCTTAAACAAAACCAGAGCAGAATTACATCTAAGAGGAGAAATAATATCAGAACAGACAATGAAAAGCGTTATCCTTAACTCATTAGATTCATCATGGGATAACTACATATCACATTTAGACTCAATCAATCTAGGATACTTATCCATAGAAAGTCTGTCAAATAAGTTAATAGCTGAAGATAATTTGAGGAGAAGTAGATACAATGCATACACAGAACACAGACAGACAAAAGGGGTAACCTTCCAAGAAAATCACCAAAAAACAATTGAATGTTACAATTGTGGATCCAGAAAACACTCTAAGGGAGATTGCCCCATGTTTCATAGGGAAAGACAAAACCGTGATTATAGGGGTAGATATCAAGACAGGCAATCATCTATTGATAGATACAGATATAGAGACTCCCCAAACTACAGAGAACGCAGAAAGGATAGAGATAATTCAAGGGACAGAAAATCAGGATCATTAAATGGATTAGATAAACATAACGATGTCATCACACAAAATTCAAAAAACAATACTTGGCTCATAGATTCAGGGGCGACTAATCATACAACAAATAACAAGAAAATACTGTCTTCATTCACAAATGATAAATTTATGATAAGAGTAGCCAATCAAGAAAATGTTCAAGTCATAGGGAAAGGAGATGTAAATATACCTGGTTTAGGTAAAGTAGAGGGGGTATTGTTGATACCAGAAATATCACATAACATACTTAGTGCAATGAAATTAAGCCAAGATTTCAACATAAATATAATCTTCTCTGGGGGAAAAGCAATACTAGAAAAGGATGGGACTAAATTGAATAGTGTAGTTATCGAAGGGGGCCTACCCTTCCTTGTAACAGAAGATAAATGGTTGCATAACATTAATACAAACACTGATGACGACATCAACATAGACAGTGAACATAGTAACAACAATGACAATGAAGAACCCAATACACACTGTAATCACAAAGACACACCCACTAGTGATACACACAATAACAAAAGACCCAATATAGGCAAACCAATTCATGATGAATGTGCACACATGTTGCATAGGAAATTGGGACATGCAAGTTTCCCTGTAATACAAAAAATGATTGAACATGCTGATGGCGTTAAAATAAAGGATTGTAAAAACTATTTGGAATGCTCAGTATGTAAATCCTCAAAACTCAGAACAAACTCAAAACCAAAGAGGGCAACAAGGACCTCTAACCAAATTTTTGATCTGGTACATATGGATCTGGTTGGTCCATTAACACCATCCATCACATACAAAAAAAGATATTTCCTAACTATTGTAGACGACTATAGCCGTTATGGATTTGTTTATACTTTAAAACACAAAGATGAAACTTTCCAAAAATTCAAAGAATTTTACAAACGTGTAGAAACACAACACAATATCAAAATAAAACAAATCATGACAGATAGGGGATCCGAATTCATGTCAAAAGAATTCTCACAATGGATAAAAGACAAAGGAATGATACACTTCACGACTAGCCCATTTTCTGCTTTTCAGAATGGTACAGCAGAACGAAAGAACTCGACACTGCAAACCATGATTAGATGTACATTAGAAGATGCTGGTTTAGGAAAACAATTCTGGTCAGAAGCATTACTATATTCAAACTATACCCAAAATAGGACCTGGTCTAGCATCCTAAATAAAACACCATACGAAGTGATGTACAATAGGAAACCAAAAATATCACACATGCACATATTTGGAGTTACAGCAGACGTACACATACCAAAACAATTAAGACGTAAGGGAGATAACGTATCCAGAAGGCTCAGATTCATGGGATATGAAACAGGCACAAAAGGATATAGATTCATTGACAATAATAACAAATTCATAGTCTCAAGAACAGCAGTATTTCATGAACAGGCCAACTGGTCTAAGATACATCTTAACGAGATAATCCAAAATACAGAACCAAATATTGAACAACAAGACAGAATAGAAAGAGAGAAACATGAACATAACACACATGATGACAAAAACAAAACATGGACAGGTAACCGTACCAGGATAAAAACAGATTCATTAACCAAAAAGGAAGCAAGGTATCTACACGATAATGAAAGCATTCCAATAAGAACAATCAGGTGTAACAGAAAACAATTACCCAATAAGTATAAGGATTATATAATGTGTGTGAATGACGAGACACCAACACCTAACACATACGAGGAAGTGTTGAAACTTCCCATGGAAGAAAGAGAAAAATGGGAATTAGCCATAACAAAAGAAATGAACAGCTTGCATGAATTAGGTGTATTTACACCAGTCCCTGCCCCTAAGAACAAGACAATTATAGGCACCAGATGGATATTCAAAATCAAAGATTTAGAAGAGGGTAATAAATTATATAAAGCTAGATTAGTCGCACAAGGTTACGCTCAAAAATATCCTGAGGATTACACTGACACATACTCTCCCACTGTAAGAACCGAAAGTGTAAAGACAGCTTTAGTCATAGCTGCTATACTCAATCTTGATGTCTTTCAATATGATGTGCAGACTGCATACTTACATGCAAAGCTCGACAAAGAGATATATGTAAGGGCACCTCATAGCCAATGTACAAATAGAAATGAGACCTGGTTACTTAACAAAAGCTTGTACGGATTAAAACAATCCGGCAAGCGTTGGTATGAATGTCTAGTCAGCGTGCTTAAAAATATGGATTTCAAAGCCACAACTGCAGACAATTGCTTTTTTGTTAGAAAGGAAGGTGAATCATTAGAATTTGTGTTAATCTATGTGGATGATATTTTGTATATAGGCAAACATAAAGAAAGGAAAGACTTATTTGTATCCAACCTAAGTGAACATTTCTCTTTAAAGTCGCTAGGAAGGGTAAACAAATACCTTGGAGTTCAAATCAATAAAACAAGAAAGGGATTCAAATTATCCCAGAGAGATAAAATTATAGAACTTCTGGAAAAATGCAATTTAAGAGATGCCAAACCTTGCGATACTCCTATGCAGACTGATTTTCTAAGGAATATGGATGAATCTTCACCTGAGTTCGAGAACAATACATTATATAGATCAATTATTGGTTCTCTCTTGTATATATCTAATTGGACCAGGCCTGATATAGCTCTGCCACTTAATTTATTATCTAGACATGTAAGTAGACCACTTATGTATCATTGAGAAGCAGTTAAACGAATACTAAGATATCTAAAACACAGCATAGATTTCTGCCTACTCTTAGAACCCAATAATATTAAAGAACCTATTATCACCAGTTACGCTGATGCAGACTGGGCAGGTGACATCAAATGTAGAAAGAGCACCTCAGGTTATGTATTATTTTTAAATGATTGCCCAATATTCTGGTACACTGGGAAGCAAGATTTAGTAGCGACTTCCACAACAGAGGCAGAATACGTCTGTTTATCTAAAGCCTCAAATAATTTAGTGTGGTTTAATGATTTATTATCTGATATTTGGAAGAATCCAATACTACCATTTGTCATACATGAAGATAATAAGGTGGCTATAGAAATATCAAGATCTGACGCCATTGGTCAAAGGTCCAGACATATAGATATCAAATTTAAACACGTGAGACAATTATCTCAGGATGGATTCATTAAAACAATCCACTGCGAAACCTCAGAACAAATAACTGATATATTAACTAAACCTTTACCTTCTAAACAACACAAATACTTGACATCAAAATTACAAGTACTATATAATTCTGAATCCGAATGCAATCATTGTTATATGTCGAATCGGCATTTAGAGGGGGATAAGTAAATGCCTTATTCTATAACAAGAGATATGTATATATGTACAGGATATAAAGGGTTAATTTATTCATCCTCCTTTAATGTATTCATGTGTAATCACCCCCCTTCCTTGACTCCTCCCCTTTGATATAAATAGAGAGTGCTTTTACCTCATGCTCGCTTCTCACTGTAAATCTGACAAGAATAAGTAGAATGCCTATTATGAATAAATTTTTCTTTAACTGAAGAAATTGCCTCTGAATTCATCATTGAGTCTGATCCTCAAAATATTGTAACACGTTACTTGTCCCAGTTTCTGCCAACCTAGCAGTTCGAAAGCACGTAAAAAATGCGAGTAGAAAAATAGGGACCACCTTTGGTGGGAAGGTAACAGCGTTCCATGCACCTTTGGTGTTAAGTCATGCCGGCTACATGACCATGGAGACATCTTTGGACAACGCTGGCTCTTCGGCTTTGAAACGGAAATGAGCACCGCCCGCTAGAGTCGGGAATGACTAGCACATATGTGCGAGGGGAACCTTTACCTGTTTTAGTATATTTGTGCAAACTTTAGTAATTGACTGATGGAAATTCTATGAATGCACCGATTTTCTAAGTGCCATTCAAGATCTTCTCTAATTCGTTGTCTTCCATTCTACTATTTCCTATTAATATTATTTTATTCTACACATACATACATACATACATACATACATACATACATGGTTTCCCTGTCCAATTGTATTCAACTCTAGGGTCACCAACTTAACCGTTACATGAAATTGGCTCATGCTATTATATAATTTCAAAAATCTGTGGTCACATGGGAGAAAACCATACACATTAGGACAATATTACTGTAGCTTTATGGTAGAGTTCTTATATGGGATACAATAACTGGCAGGTATTAGCTTAGTGTTACAGGAGAAAACTATATTGCAAGAGCTCCCATACTTTTAAGAGAAGGTCAGGAAAAGTCTTTATGTGCTTTAAGACAATTTATGAAATGTATACTTCTGACATGAATGAAAAAATGTGCTAACATATCATACAGTACAATATATAAATGTATATTGCAGGGGGAAGCCAAAATGATGAAAGATGGAAAAGTTTTCAGAGTTATCCAAGAGAACTGTTGGGATCCAGAAGTTCGGATTAAACAGATGGATGAATCAGGTACCTTCAGCTCGAGTGTGTAAAATTTAAGTATCAGTGTGATATTAGCAGTTTTAATGAAACATTTATAATTAACCTTTAAAATGTCTTTATGTCAAATCAATTAAACCTTATCAACCCTTATCAACAAAATGATCTGCAACATCGTGAGAAGAATCTTTTTTTTAGTATCATGTCTGCCGGGGCTGATAATCAGGAATCCTCTTACACATGTTATCTGTGCATTGATAACACTCAGCTCTATTTCTCCATTGTGGATGTTCTGAACATCCTATCTCTATTTCTCCATGTGCATGTTCTGAACCATTCTCCAGCGATAGGATAGATGTGGGAGGGGGACAATAAATTGAGGATGAATCCTGACCAAGATATGGGTAGCTAGCTCCTAAATATACATAGGTGGAAGACTGGCTGCATTTTTGTCCTCAGAAAGAACAAAAAAATAGTTGGAGGGAGGGGAAGGGGTTCTAAACTATAAGAACATATGCCATGTTCTCCTGGATCAGACCAGGGGTGGGTTCCACTTAACTTTACTACCGGTTCGCAGCGTGTGTGTGTGCTTCTGTGCATGCGCAGATCACCCATGATGACGTTGTGGCAGGTGGGCAGAGCCTCCTGCCAGTTTTACTACCGGTTATATAGAACTGGACAGAACCGGGAGCAACCCACCACTGGATCAGACCTCTGACTCATCTAGTCTAGCTGTCTGTTCTCATAGTGGCCATCCAAAGAAGAACCTTCGTCTCCCAGAAGATGGCCTTCCAAGGCAGGTCCACTGCCAACAAGATTAGTGTAGAATGATCCTGTTGTCCAACCCATTTTTGAAACCTTTCCTGAGCAACATCTCCAATCAATTGCTTCAGCATATTTAAATGGGCAGTATCAAGATCCTGATTTAGGAGCATCTCTGCATTGATAGAGGAATAAGATTGAAGATCAAATTCATAATGTTCTGAATAACAATTGGATAAAATCCCCAGAACTCAATTCATTTATATTCTTTGCTGCATTGGCACATCTGGGATTCTAGAAGTGAAGTCTATACCTTTTGTTGGCGGATTTGGATCACAAGATGCCCCAACAAGTGACAGGATATCAAGAAAGCATGGCATCAAGAAAGATTAGAGCTAGCAACAAAATATTTTAAATAATACATTGCTTTTTCTATTTGTGTATAAAAGGTTGGGGGATATATTATTTGAAGGTTTTATAAATTTTAACAATTGGGAATGTTTTTGCATTGATGAATTGATTTATTTAGTAAACTAATTGCATTGACCCGGCTAAGGTATCTGAATGTTCCTTTTCCCCTTGAATGTTATCTTCTTTTCCTCAAACATTCATATTGATAGTACTTTAAAAATTACATTTGAAGTATATAGCCCTTCTTGCATTTTATACCGGTTCATTTATTAAACCAGAGTTTAATTTAGACTTTCTAATGGTATTGCAATTGCACTCCTGTGGGTAAATTTGGGTTGATCAACAATTGATTAATTTTACTGTGACTTTTCTGTCTGCACTGTAATATTTTCTGTTTAAGGAGTGATTAAATGATTCATGGTTTTTATTTTGGAGCTATTATTTTGTCTTTAATAAGAAGTATAATATCTATTCAGAGACTTTTCTGAGGATTCCGAGACACTTAAATAAATGCTACCTGAAATTAATCTGTGAAGAATGGCATTTGGTTCTTCAGAGATCTGTCAATCTCCTTCAAAACTAACATTCAATAGTGTACTGCGAGTTTCACCTAACACTATCTAATTCCTTACTACCCCAAAGAGACGGTTGTGGAGGCTCTACAGATTTCCACCCAGCCACCCCCATCAAATGGATAAATAGTGAACAGGGTCCATTATTTTCTACGCCACCTTGATCAAAGAGATTTTTGTAAATTATACAATTGATGGCAATCAGTTGTCGGAAACTAATAATAACTTAATGTCTACCACCAATAAGATGACTTTGGAAGCAATTCCTGTTTCACCATACATGGATAAAACCAGTGGTGAAATCCAAAATTTTTTACTACCGGTTCGGTGGACGTGGCTTGGTGGGCATGGCTTGGTGGGCGTGACAGGGGAAGGATATTGCAAAATCTCCATTCCCACCCCACTCTGGGGCCAGCCAGAGGTGGTATTTGCCAGTTCTCTGAACTACTCGAAATTTCCGCTACCGGTTCTCCAGAACCTGCTGGATTTCACCCCACCATAAAACTGTAATGAAAAGACATGTGATCTGATTCAGCAGTTTTGAGGCTCTCTCATTGCTAAAGGATAAATCAGTACAATATTTAAAATCATATATGCCTTTTCTGTTCCATAGGAGTCTCCGTTCAGGTACTTTCGACGGTTCCTGTCATGTTTAGCTATTGGGTAAGTGAATAGAAACCATTATCTTCATTTGTGCTGCAGCAGTCAAAAGCTACAGAAAGAGAGACAGTGGCTTTTGTAATTAGGTATTTCCTCTGCAATTGCAGCCCGCTCAATTTGACACTCCCCCTCCCAAGTCTCTTCTGATACTTGAAAAGAAATACAATGCTCAACATCTTCAGTAAATGGATAGAAATCCACTCCATGTTCTTGGAAGACATGTAGCAGCTTGGCAGAGCCCACTGTATGGAAGGATGGAGGTTTTCATCTTATTCTCTCAAAAGGCCTCACATTCTGCCCTACTTCTTGACCCATGGTTTAGTGGCTTGTTACTACACACCTCTTGTCTTTCAAGGGTGCTTTCCTGGCACCTTTCTTCTAACCCTGACACATGAGGGAGAAAGGAGTACCTTACCCTGGCAATTAAAGGTAAAAGTGAAAAATAAATAATTGCTCATAGTGTCAAAGTATATAAGACTAGGGATCTTAGCCCTTCTCCCTTTGGAAATAAATTAGTTTCAGAGTACTGTGGTAGACAAAAATAATATTTTTTTTTAAAAAAGGCAAAGTTGTAACAAAAAATCCTTGCATTTTAGAGTGCAAGTAACCTATGCTGGATAAGATACATGAAGTACTTTTTTCAGTCCAAAGATTTCGCAACTGCAAATGAATGGAATATAAAAAGAAACTAATGGAAAAATCAATTCTGTACAAGATGATGCTGATTTTTAATATATTAATGCCATAGGTTTACTATGTTCTAACTGACAGAAGAACACAATATTCTTAAATTATGATTCATTTTGAACTTTTTTTGCCAGGATGAACTGGATTTAGCTGCTCAGGCCATCCCAAAGATGGATCAGCATTAGGGATGTGCAAAATTCTTCATTCCAGGGATAGAATGTTCTAGGCAACACTAAAACATTCTCTTCTTTTCCAGATTATCATTTGCTCCATTTGTTTCTGCAAATAAAAGGTTTGGAATCATAAGTGATTCAAAATGTTCTGAATGAGAATAGTTTGCACACACAACTATTCAGAAGTATACCAAGGTCAATAGTACTAAGAGTTGTTGAATAGTGCCTCAGTAGCAGGAGGCATAGTGTATTTCTGAGCAAGTATTGTTTATACGGAGCCAGTTCTTATTCCAGCCAGTTTTGAAGTGAAACTGGAATGGTTCTAGATAATTGGTTTGATTCAAGAAATCTTGGAATTGGGTCACCAATATTACGTATTCCAAATACCTCATCCAACAATACAATTTTGATATTGCCTGATACTTGTTTCCAGAGAAATAAATGACAAGTATATTCTTTATTGTTCCAAAGAAAACTATATGAGCATGAATTCACAAAGAGGAGCTATCGGTACAATTTCCACACGAGGGTGTTATTGGTTAAAGTTTTAGGGAAATTCCCCCTCCCCGGTTGTGGCTAAAATTTCAACACTGTGAAGAAATTTGTTCAAGCATGCAAATTTGATTTCATAGAAATTGAAAAGGGATAACCTTCTTCCTCCATTTCTAACATGATGAACAAATGAAATGAATTAAAATCTCCCCACATTTAAATCCAGCTGACAGTTAATAGCTGACTGTGCAATAGCTTAAACAGATATTGTTTCTCCAACAGGATTTTGTGTTAGAAATGTGTTTGCCAAGACAATTGAGTAAACAGTGCTTCCATATTTTGTTTTCCATGTTTTACCCATTCAAAAGAGTAGTTATCAACAGTCTTATTTTAAAAGTACCAAAGACGGAAGTGTTCAGGCATATTATCCCAGATTTATCTGCCACATTTGAATCAATTAATGAGAACCAATCATGATTTTAGCAGAGATCCTTCAGGATCAAGGATTTTTTTTTTTATCTTTGTCCCCCTCTCCCACCTGCTGGAGACATCTCTAACCCTTCAGTCACTCAGAGGTTGGCTAAGCAATATGGAAAGAAATGATATTTTGGTTTGGATCCAAATATGCTATATGTTTGTTGATGGGGGGTGGTGTATGTGTCTGTAAGAGGGAAATGTCATGGGAGAAAGCATAGAAAACAAAAGAGATACAATAATTGTTGTCTTAACTAATGAGCACATTTTTTTAATCTCAGAGCATCCCCTCTGCCAATTTCTCAGGAAGCTCTTCACTAAGAAACATTGCTGCTGATGGAGGTTACCATGCCAACAGTGTTCAGTTAACAACATCAGTTGCAGCAAGCAATTCCTCTCGACTTCTAAAGCATCTACTTCTGTTCCTAAAGCACAGCAATAAGTTAAAAATTCCAACAGAAAAAAATGTTAGCATGTGGAGGTGACTGTTCAAATAGGGATCCTTTACAGCAGGAGTGTCAAACTCAATGCCTGTGGGACAGATCCATCCCGCAGGGTGCTTAGATTTGGCCCGCGGGGCCGCCCTGAAGGAACAGCCCGCAGTGCCTCTGTCAGTGAAAATGGAGGTTGGGGACTGCACGCAGAGGGCTGCAGGAGACCTTCCCAGCCAAAAAGGGGCCCCCGGGGGCCGTGCCTGCCCCCCCAGCTCCATTTTCATTGGCAGAAGGCAATGCCCACCCCGGCCCAGCCATGCTCCCCCAGCCCCCCCCCCCCCAAGGTCAAACACAACCCTGATGCAGCCCTGAATGAAATTGAGCTTGACATTATGTTGATGCAAATTACAATCATTATCTGCATCACATTCCATGATGGATAGTCGTTAACTGCACAGGTCATGGAGTTGGTGATGATGATTTGTTAGACTTTTGAATGTTTTTCCTTGCTTTGGTTTTTGTCCAGATTTATCTGCTGGGAGAATCTAAGCATGTTGCAGACATGATAAGATGTTTAGTAGCTACTTCACATGTTAAGCAAACTGTCCCTTTCTCCCAGGATAGGATAGGCTACTTTTTTAATATTTTGAATGATTCTGCTTGGCAGCCACAGGCTGAAGCAAGCATGTAATAAAAGAGCAGAGTTAATAGTTGTCATATTCAGAAGTTTTTTTAATGAATTAATTCCTTACTTCAAACAATCGTACTCCCGAATTACTAGTCTCTAGTAATTTTCCCATACCAGCTTGATGAAGATTGTGTCACCTATAAAGTATCGCAACAACATTTAACTTAGCAAAGAGACAGATACCGGTAACAAAAATAGTTAAATCACTTTTACCTCATTTT
The DNA here is from genome assembly GCA_022577455.1 of Arizona elegans. Classification (NCBI taxonomy): domain Eukaryota; kingdom Metazoa; phylum Chordata; class Lepidosauria; order Squamata; family Colubridae; genus Arizona; species Arizona elegans. The sequence continues at coordinate 113,051,494 of JAKOOJ010000001.1, forward strand.
ATGACCTTTCTTGTTAAGTAAATCACCGCTGTCATTAAGTTTGTACCACAGTTGTAAAGTGAATCTGGCTTCCCTATCAACTTTGCTTGTCAGAAGGTCATAAAAGATGATCACATGACCCCGGGACATACAAGTCAGTTGCTAAACGTCCAAATTTTGATCACATGACCATGAAGATGCTGCTAGAGTGGTATGAAAAAGTCATACGTCAGATTTCAGTGTCATTGTAATTTCACTAAAAAAAATGGTTGTAAATTGAGGGCTACCTGTACATGGATTAATTGTTTCATCGAGTAAAAATACATAGGCCTTTGGTTTTAATTAAGTACCATTTTCCAAATGTTTCTACTTAAGATTCAACCAGTCCTCTCAATCTGAAAATGATGTTTTAATTACTCAATCCTCTTGTTTGTTTGTTTCCAGGCTAAACCAGATGATACTCTAGATTTGTGTCGGTTGTTAAACAACGACTTAGCTGCTACAGTAAAGAGGCATCCAAAAAGATTCGTTGGATTTGGTACTCTCCCCATGCAAGCTCCAGATCTGGCCGTGAAGGAAATGCACCGCTGTGTGAAGGAACTTGGATTTCCAGGGGTGCAGATAGGATCCCATATCAACAACTGGGAACTGAGTGCTCCAGAACTTGCTCCCATTTATGCCGTAAGTAAACATGTTCTGTCTCTCCTCCTACCACAAGTCTTGTAATGAGTTGATTTTTTTTTCTTATCTAAAAACTTCAACTTAATGGCCTGAGATAATATCCCTGTTGTCCTCTATTTAATGATCTTTTAAATTCTCTCTTGGCGATTTAAGGCTGCTGAACAATTAAACTGCTGCCTCTTTGTGCATCCTTGGGACATGCAGACAGATGGAAGGATGTCTAAATACTGGCTTCCCTGGCTTGTAGGTCAGTAATTACTGTGCAGAATTGGCATTCTCTGTGACAATCATTGGTTTGATTTATTGGTTTGATTTTTCAAAAATCTGGTCCAATCAAGAGACTTTTTTAAAAAATATATTTTATCTTTATTTTTAATTTATTTTATCTTTAAGTTATGGAGATGGGAGGATTGGAAATATACAAGGAAGTTTTCTGACAGTCTCATTAAAGTAGGCACAGGAATTACATTTATGAAGAGGAACTAGTTACAGGTAGTCCTTGACTTTACGATCACAATTGAGCACAAAATTTCAGCTGCTAAGCGAGACAGCTAAGTGAGTTTTGCCCCATTTTACATTTTTCTTGCCACAGTTGTTAAGTGAATCAATGCAGTTGTTGAGTTAGTAATACAGTTGTAAAGTGAATTTGGATTTCTCATTGACTTCGCTTGTTGTAAAGTCACAAAAGGTGATCACATGATCTTGAGACACTGCAACTATCATAACTATGAGCCAGTTGCCAAGCATCTGAATTTTGATCACATGACCATGGGGGTGCTGCAATGGTAAGTGTAAAAAACTGTCATAAGTCACTTTTTTCTGTGCCAGTGTAACTTCAAATGGCCACTAAATTAAAGGTTGTAACTCAATGATTACCTGTATTTATATTTATTATAAAGGATCCCCAAAAGTTTACAGGTCATCAGCAAGCATGACCAATGCCATCCTCATACAAAACCCTAGCCAGAAACCCAACATAAATAAGTCCAAACAATCCACTTCCTCCAGACTCCTCTGAAGTTGATGCCTGAACATATTGTCTACCACCTTGCCTACATAGGGAAGTTCCATGGTTGTCATGGAGACCATGAGCTCTGGAATCATTCTGGACTCTATGGCATGGAATCTCAATCATGAACTCAGTGTCAGAATCCAGCAGCTCAGGTAGAGAAGGTGTTGTGTCATAGGGAAAGCAGTAACAGCAATGCATCCATCTGAAGGGTCCTTGGTGCTCTCTGAGCTTAGTTGTTTTCTTGCAGATGTTTCATTACCCAACCAGGTAACAATATCAGTGCTAGGGCAAACATACAAGATCCTTTTGTAGCACCTACATCATTTTCTCGAATAGTATGGCTAGCCAACATATTAATGATAATCCAGTATTGGTTATAGTAAATAACCGTCGATCAAAGAAGCAACATGCCCTCTTCCTTAGTGTCAATATACTTTTGGTAATATTTTACTTAAAGCTTAAAGCTACATGGGACTGAGTACCTCTCGTATCACAGTTTGAAATACTGTATCCCACTGTGCTTTTCCAAGAAAGCTAGTACCACTCTCTGTCCTTTAGGACTCCAAGTAATGACACAAAGATTCTCATGGATTGGGTTGTGGACTCTCCAGGCTGAAATCCATTGGTGCCATGTCAGCAGTTCTACAGCTTCTCTCTGCTGTAATGCTAGGCAGGCCCCGAGTCCCCAGAATTGAGATTGCACAGAATTTTCTGTCTGCTCCTACTCTTCTTCCTATTCCTTGGTTGAAGATCTGTCCAAGAAAGCTGTAAGAACTTTATGGTACAATACAACAACAACAACAATTGTCATTGTACGTGTATACACAGTATACCCATACAACAAAATTCACTTAACACCCAAAGACCAGGTCCAACACACATAACAATCCCCAAACACACTCCCACCCACCACAATTCTTCACCCCTAAACCACCCAAACATCCACACAACAGACCAAGTAATGCTGTCCAACAGCTCACTGATGGTGGACCGTTAGTTAATTGTTGAGTGCAATTATAGGTCTGGGATAGAAACTATTCAGAAAATGTGTGGTCCGAGTTTTAATTGTTCTGTATCTTCTGCCAGAAGGCAACAGTCCAAAAAGATTGTAAGCAGGATGGGAAGAGTCTCTGAGAATGTTATGCAACTTCCTCAAACAGCGAGATTCGAAAATGTTGTCCATTGCTGGTAGCTGGAGCCCGATGATATTCTGGGCAGTTTTAATGATTCTCTGTAGAGTTTTTTTGTCCGTTACCATCATATTAGTAGCAATCATTCAACATGAATATTATTTCTTATTATTAGGCATGCCCACTGAAACAACCATTGCCATTTGCTCCATGATTATGGGAGGAACTTTTGAGCGCTTCCCCAATCTGAGAGTTTGCTTTGCCCATGGAGGTAAGTATCAGAGCCAAGGTAGTATTGTGATTATACCGTTGCTGTAGAACTGCAGAATCTCTCAGCCATGATAACTCAGTTGATGGTCAGTCCTATCTCTAAACTAGGGGTGAAATCTACTTACCTTCCCTACCGGTTTGGAAATTCGCACACGTGCTACCATCAAGTTCAATTTTTGACCCTCTGCGCATGCACAAAAGGTCAAAAACGGGTTACTTCCTGGTTTTAACAACATCCAGGTGGGTGGGCGGAGCCTTGCGCACCGCCTCTACCAGTTCGCATGAGCCGGAGAGAACCGGTAGGATTTCACCATTGCTCTAAATCCAATTTACCACCTGCTGTTGTTGTTGAAGGGACAATCATGGAAGAAAGTAATATGCCACCCTGTACTCCTGCAGGAAAGAAAGAATATAAACTAATGCATAAAACATATAAGTTACATTTTAAAAATATTTTTAGGTGGTTCCTTTCCTTACACAGTGGGACGCATCTCCCATGGATTCACAATGAGACCTGACTTGTGCGCAATCCATAACAAAATTGATCCAAGGCAATACCTTGGTTCATTCTACACAGATTCACTGGTTCATGATGAGCAAGCACTGAGGTTGCTGATAAATGTAATAGGAAAGGTGAGTGAGAATCTCTACTACAAGATACTGTTCATTCCTAGACCGTAAAAACTATTCCACAAAAGAAGCCTTTGAGATTGAAGGCCAAATGAGACATCATTCCATTCGTTCAATTAGCAATAGCATGAATGTTTTCTTTAAAATATAGCAGTAGTGGCATCTCTGATAGACTGACATCCTGGCAGAGGAACAGAGTTTTAAGATTGATTTACGATATCATCCCTCTACCATACACACACACACACACACACACACACACACAAAAGCAGACTAGACTGAATTAGGCATCTCTATTTTGGCCTAAAGGGTTTAGGTTGGAGCATTTCTTTTAGAACCCTGCGGTGACACCTACTGGAAATAACATGTAATAGCAAAAAGGGAAATGTGCTTTCTTTAGTCTGCATCACCAATTGCAAGTAGAAAAACATTTTTTTTTTACTTCCAAATTCAATAAATTGGGCTTCACTTCCAAAATGTAAAACCCACATTTTTGTGTGTGTGTATTTTAGTCTATATGTCCAGGAAGTATCCTTCTCCCAGTTGTTCAATATATAGTCTATGTTAAAAAGGCATACTTTATGCTCAAAAAAACCTGCATGATGGAATAGGATGAGAAGAAACACAGGAATTATGAAGGAAACCATCAATTCATTACTGATCGTAATATAACTCAGCTTCACTAATATCTTCCCTTTGGTGCAAGACATACTTTTATAAATGAACAATATTTCTATTGTAGATATCTACCAAAGCTATTTGTAGCTGTTAATAAGTGGCTAGATAAAAATATATGATGAAAGGTTAAATTGATTGTCTTCAATCGATAAAGGTTTACAAAATTCTCCTTTTTTCTTTCTTATGTTACAGATATTGACTAAAATGCTCCAAAAGCAAACTATTTTTTTTTTTCAATATCAGAATTAATTTAATGCAATTTCACTCAGGGTACCTTTGGGTTAAAATCAGTGATTGAAATATTACCCCCTTTTTACATGTGTTGCTTGTGTGGTGCATGTAAAAAAACATGGTGGGCAATAGTCATGTGATTATCCATGTTGGATTTTGTTTCTTCTCCCGCAGAAGCCTTTGGTTCAAATACTTTATTAATATTGTTCATCAGCTATATGCTGTCTTTCAAAATCAGATTCTATATTTTATTCCAAATTATTATCTTCATTATCATCTATATTTTAGTAAATAAAAGTGAGAAATTCTTGGGTACTGAAATACATAAACTATATACTTTTATCTATACAGAGCGGCAGTGATGCAGTGGTTAGAATGCAGTACTGCGGGCTACTTCTGTTGACTGCCTGTTGACTGCAATTTGAATCTCACCAGGCTGAAGGTTGACTTAGCCTTCCGTCTTTCCATGGTTGCTAAAATGAGGACCTAGATTGATGGAGGCAATACGCTGACTCTGTAAACTGATTAGAGATGGCTATAAAGCACTGTGAAGGGGTATATAAGTCTAAGTGCTACTGTTATAGAAAATAATATAATTATATCAGAAATATCCAGGGGTGAATGCTCCCGGTTTGGACCGGATTGCCCGATCCGGTAGCGATGGCAGCGGGTGGTTCGGAGAACCAGTAGCAAAAATCCCTGCGCCCACCCACCCCCCCCATGCCCAGCTGAGCCGCACGATCATCAGAGGCTTTTTTTTAAAAAAAAACTTTTAAAAGCATTTTTTCTACAACCTCTTCTGATGAAAAAATGCTTTTAAAAGTAAAAAAAAAAGCCTCTGATGATCGTGCGGCTCAGCTGGGATCATCAGAGGCTTTTCAAAGGATTTTTTCCTGCAACCTCTTGGCCGAAAAGGTGGTAAAAAAAATGCTTTGAAAAGTCACTGACGATCCCAGCTGAGTTGCCTGTTGGCCACGGCCACCCAGTCACATTACCCCCCCACATCAAGCCACGCCCACAGAACCGGTAGTAACAAATTTTACATTTCACCCCTGGAAATATCCTTCTCATCTTTCCTGTTACTTACTCCTATTGATATCTTATTGTATCATTTTATTGTTGTATATACACTGAGAGCTTATGCACCGGAGACAAAATCCTTGTGTGTCCAATCACATGGCCAATAAAGAATATTCTCTTCTCTTCTCTTCCATCCTATCCCATCCCATCCCATCCCATTCCAATGAGAATCCTTTAATAAGGAAAGAGATATTTATCTCTTCCAAGATAATTTAATGTAAGTTTGCAGAAAAGCTTACAAAGATTTAAATGTGCATGTCTGTCGATCCATCTAATTCCATAGTTTTCACAATGATTCCTTAAAATGAAAAAACAAACATCCATTAAAATGCCAACAGGTCAATCAATCTTGTTTCTATTTTCAGGAGAAAGTGATGTTGGGAACAGATTATCCATTTCCACTTGGGGAACTTGAGCCAGGAAAACTGATTGAATCTATGGAGGACTTTGATGAGCAATTAAAAGTATGTTATCTGATTTTGAGTCTTTGCTTTAATGTTTAATGTGCCTGTCAGTAGTGTAGTTTTGTAGTTCATTGGCCTTGATTTGAAGCTTATATGACATAGCTTATTATTTACAGTAAATATATAAGCTTCTAGTCAGACAGACTTATTTTTAAGGACAAAATTACTGCAGGTTCGAATCTCGCCAAGGCTCAAGGTTGACTCAGCCTTCCATCCTTTCTAAGGTAGGTAAATTGAGGACCCAGTTTGTGGGGACAATAAGCTGACTTTGTATAAATATACAAAAGGATGAAGGCTATTGCTTAGCGCATTGTAAGCCGCCCTGAGTCTCCGGAGAAGGGCGGCATATAAATCAATTTTTTTTAAAAAAAAAAAAGTAGGATAAAAGTAATGTAAATTAAAGTTTATAAGACAATTCTTCGCAGAAATTTACAGTGGGGACAACTATTTTAAAATTTGCTTTCAAGTCAGACTTGATTCCTAGTGACTGCACAGATTTCATTATTTTTCTTAGCTTCGTTTGGAGATAAGTTTCCCATTGCTTTCTCCCAAGGTTGAAAGGGAACAACTAGCCCAGAGGTGTCAAACTTGCGGCCCTCGGGCCAGATGCATCACATGCTGGCCACGCCCACCCCTGGTTTAGCAAAGGGGGGGAAAGTCACGATATATCACGTGACAACAATATGACACCATGTGTTTGACACCCCTGAACTTGCCCAAAGTTACTCAGCTGGCTTCCATGTCTAAGTTAGGCCTAGAATTCCGGTTTCACCATTCTTACTTCAGCACTTTAACTAATGGATCTAACTGGTTTCCACAGTTGGTCATATTTTGAAATATTTTGAGACATTAGGAGTAAAGCTAATATGTGGTCATTTATATTCATAGGAAATCTGAAGGCAAGAATGGAAGAATTTATAAAATGTTATTTTTTCCATAATAAACTGGTCCAGTGGTGGGTTTCAAATTTTTTTTACTACCGGTTCTGTGGGCGTAGCTTGGTGGGCATGGCATGGCATGGCTTGGTGGATGTGGCTTGGTGGGTATGGCAGGGGAAGGAAACTGTAAAATCTCCATTCCCTCCCCAATCCAGGGGAAGGTTATTGCAAAATCCCCATTTCCTCCCGATCAGCTAGGACTTGGGAGGCAGAGAATAGATGGGGGCGGGGCCAGCCAGGACTTTTTACTACCGGTTCTCTGAACTACTCAAAATTTCCTCTACCGGTTCTCCAGAACTAGTCAGGACCTGCTGAAACCCACCTCTGAACTGATCCTCTGAGTAAGTGAGAAACAGACTATAATACCAGCACCCTTCCCCAATGCCTGGAATATTCTGCCGCAAATTTCAAAAAACTAATAGGAAAGAACAGAAGCTTCGTATAAAAATTCTAAGGTTGTCATTTCAGTATTATGGCAGTGAGATTTTAAAGTAAAATACCTACCTCCAGAATAGAAGAAATGTTGCCTCTTTGGGCCATTTACAGTAAACTTGTTTTGCCCTACCATAAACTAGACATCCATTCAAAGCCTGGCAAAGAATCACCTTTTTTTATATATATTATCACCCACTGTCATTTTAAAAACTGTAGGAAATTAATGTATTAAATTATTTTAATGTGTGGTGAGTAACTGAGTAGAAAACTATCAGGAAATCAAAGAGCTATAAGTTGGGGTTTTATTTATTAATTGAATTTATATGCAACCCATCTCACCAGGGGTGGGTTCTACTTACCTTTACTGCCAGTTCGCAATGGGGCTGCGTGTGTGCACTCTTCTGCACATGCGCAGAAGCGCATGCGTTATTTTGATGATGTCGGGGTTGGTGGGTGGAGCATCCCGCCGGTTTTACTACCAGTTCTATAGAACCGGTGCAAACCGGGGGGCAACCCACCACTGCATCTCACTATCATTTGACAATAGTATGTCAAATTATGTCAGGAAGCTTTAAAAACTAATTAGAAATTAGAAAATGGCAAAAATTAAATGATTATGATTCTGTGTTTGAAACAGGGGGCATTTTCTCATGAGAAGATATTTAAATAGTCACCAGGAATCAACTATGATTCAATAGAGTTTTTAACCTTATCTGTTAGAATCCATGCATTTTTTAATATATGCCCTTATCTTCCAATCCAAGTTACCCCTCAGCATTATTTGATAGAATAGGAAGGACTGAACATTTCTATTGCAATAACACTGATATCTGATGGAGATATATTGGTAATTTGCTCTGTATCTGGAGCAGCATAAAGTGATTAAAAATCATATTAATCTGAGAATAAGATACATTACATTTGACAGGTTTTTCAGGCATACCTATGTGTTCTCCCCACATCATTAGCATGTTCCGAGAGATTCTGAGAAGCATCTACTTAATGTGGTTCATTATAATACATAATTAATTTATGAATTTATTTGTAAACAGCAATTCATTGAGTATTTGACTGAGAAGTCTTCTGAGGCATCTTTTGCACATATATATGTTAATGCTTTCTCAAAAATCTTCATTCTTTTTGTTACAGGAGAAACTCAAGTCTGGCAATGCTCTTTCATTTTTGAATATTGACAGAAAACACTTTGAGTAATAACAGAACTGCTGTAATTATATATCTACATCTTTAGGTTCTGAAGGACAACCATAAACCTCATCTTCATATTTATGCAGTATCATGCCAATTTCAAATAATATACATGTGCTGAAAACCTGAATCCAAGTTATAATAAAACCTTATAAAAGCTGCATGAGCTAAGAACTTTTTGAGAAGTTATATAGTTGTAAGAATTTTTCTTGTTATATATGGAATGGACCATTTCAGTATGACATCAATGAACGATTATCGCTTAAATTTAGAAGTTTGCCTCTCTTACACAAAGTTTGCACTGTTACACAGAGTTGGAGAATTTATTTATTTATATCCAGCCTTTTCAATTTTAAAAGTAACTCAAGTCAGTGAACATATCCAATATACCTTCCTCCTCCTATTTTTCCCACCACAACAACTGAGAAATCTTTACTGTACTGGGGTGGCCTCATATTGGGCAAACAGGACCTGTAGTAGACATAGATTTAGAATAACTTTATTGTCACTTTGAATGTACACTAATCAGCATACATTAAAATGAAATTTCACTGCATACAGCTCTCTAAAGGGTCACCACCTCCAATGCACACTACATAAACATGACAAAATAAATAAATAAATATGCATATGCCCACATATATTATATCACACAGCGAAACAACACAATCTTGCTCGGATGTATACATGTACATGGCGAGAAAAATGAATCTTGCGAGTTTACCAGACACAGGGCATAGGAAACAAAGCAGAATCTGGTAGTCCTGCTAAAAATACTTCGAAACCTCCTCCTAGAGAGGAGCAACAGAAATAGATCATAAAGTCTGTGTGGGGTCTCTAACAATGCTTTCAGCACTAAGCACATAGCGCTTATAAGCAGTATCTTGAATAACAGGAAGCAAGCTTCCTATAATCTACTCGGCATCCTTTACCACTCTCTGAATGGCCTTTCTCTCTGAGGGACCGCAGTTTGTTAAAATGCTCTCGATCAACAGAAGGTGAAAGATGTGCTCTCCTCATCCGAAGCAGAAAATGGCGACGCTGGTTTGCACACTTCACTCAGGATGACATGTGGAATAAGTGCTCAGTAAGTTACTGAAGGCCTGAAAGTTTATTTTATAAGCTTGCTTCTCTGACCAAATATCATTTCCCCTTTCATTTCACTCTCTGTATTCACCTCCCCAAATCAGGCAAGACTATTTAAGTAGATGAGTCTTCTACTTATAATCACAATTGACCCCAAAGTTTCCTTTGCTAAGCAAGAGTTATTAAGTGAGCTTTATCCCATTTTACGACCTTTCTTGCCACAGCTGTTAAGTGAATCACTGCAGTTGTTAAGTTAGTAACATGGCAGTTAAGTGAATCTGGCTTCCCCATTGACTTGGCTTGTCAAAGGTCACAAAAGGTGATTACATGACCCTGGGACACTGCAATCGTCCTAAATATGAACTGGTTTCCAAGAATCAAAAATTTGATCACATGACCATGGGGATGCTGCAATGGTTGTAAGTGTGAAAAATTGACAAAAGTCACTTTTTTCAGTGCCGTTGTAAGTTTGAATGGTCTTAAAAGAATAGTTGTACATAGAGGAATACAGGTAGCCTTTGATTTACAATAGTTCATTTAATGACTATTCAAAGTTACAACGGCACTGAAAAAAGTGGCTTATGATAGTTTTCCATTCTTACAACCGTTGCACCGTCCCTATGGTCATGTGATCAAAACTTGGATACTTGGCAACTAGTTCTTATTTATGACAGTTGCAGTGTCCCGAGATCATGTGATCGCCTTCTGCAACCTTCTGAGAACCAAAGTCAATGGGGAAGCCGGATTCCCTTAACAACTGGGTTCCTAACTTAACTCTAGTGATTCACTTAATAACTGTAGCAAGTGAGGTCATCAAATGGAGGAAAAGTCACTAAACAACTGTCTTGTTTAGCAACAGAAATTTGGGGCTCAATTGAGGTCGGATGTCGAGGACTACCTGTACCTGGCTGACTTACAGGGGTATGTGTGCTTTGGCTTTCCGTGTCTATTGAAAACAATGGAGAAATCTCAAAGTCCAGTAACAGGCATCCTTCTGAGAATCAACCTTAGAACGTTTTCCCCCATCCATGACATTTCATTCGGCATCATGGGTTTTTTTTTTAAATTAAGTGTTTTACAAAGCAGTTGAAATGAAAAATACCCACAGAATATAACAAGCCTATAACTGGGTGGTGAATGAAAATGACATTTTACCATTATTTTGAAGGATAATCTGTTGCAAGTCACACAGAATGTTTCACCAGAAACACCCATCTAGCAAGAAACAAATGAGATAGGGATAGATTAAATTTAAATGGAAATAGTGGGTGATCCTCTCATGTTAATACAGGTAGTCCTCGATTTACAACAGTTCATTTAGTGACCCGTTACAACATTACTGGAAAAAAGTGACTTATGACCATTTTCCACTTACAACTGCTGTAGCATTCCCATGGTCATGTGATTTACATTGGGATGCTTGACAACCGACTCACATTTATGACGGTTGCCATGTCCTGGAGTCATGTGATCGCCTTTTGTGACCTTCCAAAAAACAAAGTCAATGAGGAAGCCAGATTCACTTAACAACCGTGTTACTAATTTAACAGCCGCTGTGATTCACTTAACAAATGTGACAAGATATAAAAAGCCTTGGTGGCGCAGTTGACTAGTGCTGTTAAAGTAGCACCAGCTGCCTGCAATTACTGCAAGTTCAAATCTCACCAGGCTCAAGGTTGACTCAGCCTTCCATCCTTTCGAGGTAGGTAAAATGAGGACCCGGATTGTGGGGGCAATAAGCTGACTTTGTATAAAAAAGAACACCGCTTAGGAGGGCCCGAAAGCCCTACTAAGCAGGTATATTCAAAAGTATGAAGGCTATTGCTTAACGCATTGTAAGCTGTCCTGAGTCTCCAGAGAATGGCGGCATATAAATCGAACCAATAAATAAATAAAATAGGGCAAAACTCATTTAACAAATTTCTCACTGAACAACATAAATTTTGGGCTCAATTGTGGTCGTAAATTGAGGACTCCTGTACTAAATTGCACTGCCTCCAATCAAGACGCTGAAAGATTTTAATGCTGCTAAAATGCACCGTTGCACATAGACCAAAACTAAGATGAAATCACCTATTTACTATTATGGCTGAGTGGAGTCGCAACCATTCACTAATGATACCTTTTTTAATATTATTTTTGACCTGGAATAAAAATCTATGGAGAGAACAAAAATTCCGAAGAAATCAAGGAGGCTTCTTCTGCACGCACGAAGCAACCAAGTTCCCTTTTCTGAACTTCTATTATACTGATACACAGTAAAGAAAAATCTTCAGCGCAGCCGCTATAGAGAAAAAAAACAGCGTCAGAGGGAACGTCCTCTGACTCGATAGGGGCACTATTTAAAACCGCACTACAGTAGCCTTCCGCCAGCCTTTCCTTCCGCCCCCTCCTCAACTTGCAACTCTATGGTTTATTAAAGCCGGAGTATTGGGGAGAGAGAGAGAGAGGGAGAGAAAGACCCGGTTTGGGCGCGCTTTGACTGAATTCTCGCGAGAGGTGCCGCGATGGAAGAGGAGGAGCCGGGCGCGCCGGCGGCGGGCGCTGCTTCGGGAGGAGGAGGAGGAAGTGTCATGGCGGCGGCGTTGAGTTCCGGACCTGGCGCGAGTTCGGGGTCGCGCGGACCTGGCGGAGGCGGCCTAGGAAGCTCGCGCTGGTTTTTCAGCCGGGAACGGTTGGAGAACACGCCGTCGCGCCACTGCGGCGTCGAGGCCGACAAAGAGCTCTCCTACCGGCAGCAGGCGGCCAATCTCATCCAGGATATGGGCCAGCGCCTCAACGTGTATCCTTAGCGGCGGGCCCGGAACTGGGGAAGAGGAGGCCTGGGTGGGGGAGTGAGTCAGCGGGGGAAGGGAAGAGCCTTTCGTGAGGGTGGGGGGTGAGGTCTGGTCCCGGGGGCTCCTTCGGAAGGCCGGCCCGATGGCGAGGCTGGGAGGCCTCGCCTGCTGTGGCTCCACCCCTCGGCCTGCGCTCCCGTCTTCAGGGGAGAGTCGGGAAGGCGCCACAGGCTCCCCTGGGAGTCGAGGAGAAAAAGCGAAGCCGAGTTTCGGCGCCTGTCTGCCTCCGTTGCGCTCCGGGGTGGGTTTTAAGTTTTTCCACGCAGACACGCGCGAGTTGGCTTGTTTAACCCACCCCACTCCCTTCGCTTGCACGGGTTTCGAGGGGGAGAGGAGCGGTTGAAGTTTTAGCCAGGTGCCTTTTTCGGCTTGATTGATTGCAAAAGCATCGTGGTTGTATAATGGCTGCTAAACAGGGTTTGGGTAATCTCAGATTTGTACCGTCAATAATTGGTTTTGTCTTTTTTCTTTCTCCAGGCCGGTGTTTTGTTTTGTTTTTGTAATTGCGATTTAATAGGGGCTGTATAAATACCTTTTGTTGGTTAAACGAAATTTCCTCCTCCCCCCTCCCCCCAAATGCCCTCTAAATCAGTCGGTCAAGCTTAAAAGAGATTTGATGCTTTTCCTTCATGTGGTGGATAAAAAGTTTGGTGTCAGAATAAGGAACAGGCGGCAGTTTTTCCCCCACTTTTTTTTTCTTCCCCCAAATGTCCGTTTTGAGACATTTGATGTGAACGATGGGAAAGGAAATTTCATCCAGGAATTGTTTTAAATGGGAAACGGCATATAAATGTTTTAAAGGAGAATAAGACAAAGGTCATTAAAAATAAGGTTATTAAATAGAACTTTTGCTATTTTAGAGTAATAAAATTGAAAATATAGCCTCTCTGGTATTCTCAACAGTTTTTCAGGAGCTTGAAGTAAGGAATGACTGCTATGGTAATTTCTGTAGTTCTGAGTGCAGATTGAATTAGTTTTGTATAAACGCCAGAATATATTTAATGAAATGTAATGAAGATATCAGAGTACTTTAACAGCTTTTTAGCTAATCTAATTTAGATCAATATTTTGCTAAAACAAGTATTAGCTGATAGCTGTTGTTTATCATAAAATTAATTCTGCTAGTAATTTTTTATTCATTTCTATAGCTGCAGAGTCAATCTAGTTGACTCTGGTAAACTTATCTCAAAAAGTTAAGCATATTTGGATCTGGTTATTACTTGGATGAAACACTGCCAGAAAATCCAGAGTACTATTCTAGATTGGCAAGTAATAAATTCCCAGCAGAAGGCAGCTACTAACCACTTTCATACTGTTGCCAGGAAAATTGCATAGATATATCCATGAAATCATCAAAGTTGCCTCAACTTGAGAGATTTCATACCAATCGGAGTTCTTATGGTTCATGTAATGCAAAGCTGCACAGTGCAGATCCATTGCAACATTTTTAGAAATAAACTTATTTGACATTTCACATATTGGTTGTGAAATCTGTGAAAGTAGTAACAACTGAAAAGGAGAATGGATTTATTTAAATAAACTTTGTGAATATTTAATGTTTAAATTTAACACATTTTCTAGTTTATATAACTCTGGTGATAGTTTCTTTAGTTATTTTAGTTTTTAGTACACAAGATTTTGGCAGAAGATTATTTCTGAACCATATCTTGATTTAACATGAATGCTGAATTTTAAAAGCCAACATTTTGTAACAGACACTGAAGTTGTTAGCTTTTGAAGTGGAATAACCTGAGTTCTAAAAATTCAGCATTCATGCTAAGTCAAGATGTGGTTCTAAAACTCAGGTTATAGAATAATGTTTTTGAAAATGGCACTATGGAAAAAAATAATTTTCTAAAAAATATTAGTGTTTACTATGTAACATTAGCACAAACTGCATCTGCCTTTTAGTGGAGAGCAGCTGGCCCTTTAAATCACAAACAAGCCTTATCTGCCCAGAGGGAATTGCCTGATCTCTAAAAGCCAATAAAGGAAAAGGGAGTTCTAACAGGTTTTCAGTAGAAAAAGGACTGGTGCCTTTTGAGAGAGTTGGCTGGACTTCAATGAGCTTACCTTAGACAATGAGTTATTTGGCTGCAGTTGGAATTGTATTAGGATTAAGGCTTTAAATATTTAACTGTGGAACCTTATCTTCTTTTGGCACCTATAATAAAGTGGATTTTTATAGTTAAATCCTAGAGTTGTCTGCCTGCCTTCTAGGGCCCACCTCAGTTTAGCTGAGCTATTGATTCCCTGAAATTTCATTTGTTTTCCCTTTCGGTAGTTTAGCCAGACCAAAGGTGTGAGGATTTACCCTTAAATCCTCTCCTGGTTCACCAGAGGACGTGTGTGGAAGGATGAATCAGGTTTATATTATATGCTGCAAGGTGGCAGCAACTTTTCCAGTCCCTTTCACCCCCAGGCATAGGTGACTCAGAACTGAAAGTGCTTGAAGGGAGGGCCTAATCCACTGCTAAGGATGCTTTCCTGTTACAGCCTGATTTCCCACAATTGTATCACCATTGTAACTTTCCATCACTTATTTCAAAAATTTCATGGACACCTTTTTTTTCTCTGAATGGATTTTTCAGTTGGGGCATAGAAGACAGAAACTTGTGTAATTGGATATAATCATTGAATTGGATCCAGATTTTATTTTGCCAATGTGGGCAGCATAGAGTTCCTCTCAGAATGTTCTTATTATAGAAGAGGAATGTGTAATGTCTGTATAATACTGTATACACCATTTTGGAAGTTCCCTCCCAAATGGATTTTCTGGGGCATAGGGCACTGCCTGGGGGCAACAATGAGGAAGATTGCTGTCTTTCTTTTTTCTTTTGTCCAGACTTTGTTCTAGTTCAGCTGTCTCCACCCTTTTCGTCTTCGGGGCCTAGTTGGGGAGGGGGGATGATCCTGTGTGAGTGATAGATGCATGCTTTCAGCTCCATTTGCACAAGCAGCGGGTGCACTTGCCCGCTGTCCTTGCAGCCCAATTCTGAAGGGGGGGGCACTAGTGGGCCACAGCCTGGAGGTTGGGATCCCTGTCCTAGTTGATTAGAAGACTTTTGTAGATAGCACTCCTGTGTTAGAGAAATCTATTTTAACAAACTTCTTCAGTCCCAAGAAAATTATATTTGAATCGATAACTTGAAAAAAAACCATAACTTTTTTTACAGAGCAGCTGAATGCAAGATTTATTTGTTTTTATTTCTATAGCCACTCATCTCAACAAGGATCTCTGTCAGTGTACATTATAAAAACATAAAACAGTTAAAATAGAGGATGCGTTTGTAGTATTTCCTTGACACAGTTTAAGATCTCAACTTACAATAAACACCGCAATTGTTTATATGCACAGGTTTTATATGCATCATTCATTCACAAAATTCAATAGAAATGTAAGTATGAACTTGACATAACATGTAACTGGAAGTGGCTTTTGAAATATTATTATCCTGTGATTCATGACTTTAGGAACTTGGGGGGATGTGTTAGTTTTGTAATATAAGCTATTTATAGTACCTTCTTTATGATAAGAAAGAATGTGTTCTGGACAGTTTCCCAGAAGAGTTTTTTTAAAGGTTTGTTTTTATCAGGGTTACAATTTGCTAATATACATAATGGGCAAACAAGATATATCAGTATGAGTTAATAGGTTTTTAATAAATATATTTGATCTCTAAATCACGTCTTTTGTAAACCAAGAACTACAGACTATAGAAACCAGTTTGGTGTCAACAAGCACTTGGGAACAGAGAGGTTAATCAGAAATCCATATCCCAAACCAATGAAATAAAAGATTTAATATCTATATTCAACTTCTGTCAGTGCTATAGAAATAACATCCATATGTTTTAGAAAGAAGCTAAAGCCTAGTTCAAATTTACTTTTGCACAAAATTAAAAAGGGATGTGATTTTGGGAATCATTATTCAGCTTCATGAACTTATTTCTCATGGGATGCTGCTTATTAAGTCCACTAAAAGTAAACCATATTAGCATTTCCAGAAGTCACCAGGTTAGCAATGAAAATATAAAGGCTGTAGTTCAGACTAAACTGCAGATTCTTTAGTAATGATAATCTCAGTGTAGCATGCTTTTTTGAAATAGATGCACTTCACCCTGAAGGTATTTTCTAAAAGCCTAATCTAACAACAATAAAATAGTCCTAGATATTCTTTAGACAAAAAAACAAAACAAAACAATGGACTTTAATGTAATCTGGTAAAATGTAATTGCAAGCAACTTGATGTTTCGGATGTTCCCTTGTGTTTTTTTAAAAAGAAGTTCTCATAATACAGAATTCTACCTTAGATACCATTTTAGTTTCAAGTACTGTTCTGAGCTAGAAAGCTGGAATGATAAGAGTTATTAAGAGGGTTACATAGGTGGGAAGAATTGCCATCTAATAAATTGGAGTTTTGAGGCTAGCCATACCCTCCTCGTTTACAGCAGTTATTTTGCAAATGCTCATTGGTCAAATATTTTCTGCTTATATGTTAATAGTAAAGGAGTATATTACAATAAAAAATACATGACTTGAATAAATGAGTTATTGTGGTTGCTGAAACTGACACACAAACTTTGTTATATTTTGGGATCCAAAGTAGCTCAGGTGTATAATGAGAAATTCTTCACAATTTCTATATCTGTAGTTCCACAGACAGGCTATGGAATTAAAATAGCTGGGATGATACATTTGATTTAGCAACAAACAAATCACAATGCATTGTGTATGAGCCCATTTATGAGTGATTAAAAATTAAAACACATACGTTTTCATGAGAAAATTTTTGGGGAAAAAAATCTTTTTGAAATACTTAAATCTTGATAGCAGTGAATGGAGGCAAATCTATAGGGACTGTATATGTATAATCAACTATTTAGAATTTCAGTAAAGGTAAGCATAACTATAGGAGGAGCCGTGGTAACACAGTGGTTAGAATGCAGTATTTCAGGCTAACTGCCCACAGCCAGAAGTTCGATCATGATAGCTCAAGGTTGACTCAGCCATTCTTATGAAGTTGGTAAAACAAGGACTCAGATTTTTTGGGGGGGGGCAATATACTGACTCTGTAAACCACTTAGAGAGGGCTGTGAAGCAGTATATAAATCTTAAGTGCTAGTACTATTTTTACTGTGAGGAGAAGTAGCATGTTTTTATAGAATTAAAGTATCTTTTGATATAGAATTATTTTTTGGAAAATGTTACAAATTAGATGCTATCAGCAATAAATCTGCCTTGTATCTATGGTAGAATTGGAGCCAATGTTTCTTTAAGTGAAATTCATTGGAAATATATACTATATGTACTTTTGAATGTATAAGTTGCATATTACTTTAAAGCTCTTTAAATAAAAATTAACCAAAATTGAGAACCAGCTGGATCTAAATGGTTAAGGCACCAGGCTAGAAACTGGGAGACTGAGTTTTAATTCTGCCTTGGCATGAAAGCCATCTGGGTGAGTCCCTCTCTCTTAGCCAATCCACTTCATGGGGTTTTTGATATGGGAAAGTAGGAGGAGGAAAGAGCATTAGGCATGTTTATCACCTTGAATCACTTATAAAGTAATAAAGGAAGAATATAAATCCAATGATAATAAGAGTTTGTGAATAATAATCACATATACCTAATCAGTCTGTAGATTCTATACCAGGTAGAATTGCTTGTCCATCTTCAGGAGGAAACTCCTTATAAAATGGATTATGACAGTTGAGGAAATATACCATAATATTTATCACATTTATATTCAGCTGCAGGTATAAAACATTCTTGATGGGTCATAATATACAGTGGGGTAAAAAAGTATTTAGTCAGCCACCAATTGTGCAAGTTCTCCCACTTAAAAAGATGAGAGAGGCCTGTAATTGTCATCATAGGTAGACCTCAACTATGAGAGACAAAACGAGAAAATAAATCCAGACAATCACATTGTCTGATTTGGAAAGAATTTATTTGCAAATTATGATGGAAAATAAGTATTTGGTCAATATCAAAAGTTCATCTCAATACTTTGTTATATATCCTTTGTTGGCAATGACAGAGGTCAAACGTTTTCTATAAGTCTTCACAAATTTGGCACACACTGTTGCTGGTATGTTTTCCCATTCCTCCATGCAGATCTCCTCTAGAGCTGTGATGTTTTGGGGCTGTCGCTGGGCAACACGAACTTTCAACTCCCTCCAAAGGTTTTCTATGGGGTTGAGATCTGGAGACTGGCTAGGCCACTCCAGGACCTTGAAATGCTTCTTACGAAGCCACTCCTTCGTTGCCCGGGCGGTGTGTTTGGGATCATTGTCATGCTGAAAGACCCAGCCACGTTTCATCTTCAATGCCCTTGCTGATGGAAGGAGGTTTGCACTCAGCATCTCACGATACATGGCCCCATTCATTCTTTCCTGTACACGGATCAGTCATCCTGGTCCCTTTGCAGAGAAACAGCCCCAAAGCATGATGTTGCCACCCCCATGCTTCACAGTAGGTATGGTGTTCTTTGGATGCAACTCAGCATTCTCTCTCCTCCAAACACGACGAGTTGTGTTTCTACCAAACAGTTCTACTTTGGTTTCATCTGACCATATGACATTCTCCCAATCCTCTTCTGGATCATTCAAATGCTCTCTAGAAAACTTCAGCCGGGCCCGGATATGTACTGGCTTAAGCAGGGGGACATGTCTGGCACTGCAGGATCGGAGTCCCTGGAGGCATAGTGTGTTACTGATGGTAGCCTTTCTTACGTTGGTCCCAACTCTCTGCAGGTCATTCACTAGGTCCCCCCGTGTGGTTTTGGGACTTTTGCTCACTGTTCTTGTGATCATTTTGACCACACGGGGTGAGATCTTGCATGGAGCCCCAGATCGAGGGAGATTATCAGTGGTCTTGTATGTCTTTCATTTTATAATTATTGCTCCCACAGTTGATTTCTTCACACCAAGCTGCTTGTCTATTGCAGATTCAGTCTTCCCAGCCTGGTGCAGGTCTACAATTTTGTTTCTGGTGTCCTTCGACAGCTCTTTGATCTTCACCATAGTGGAGTTTGGAGTGTGACTGTTTGAGGTTGTGGACAGGTGTCTTTTATACTGTTAACAAGTTCAAACAGGTGCCATTCATACAGGTAATGAGTGGAGGACAGAGGAGCCTCTTGAAGAAGTTACAGGTCTGAGAGCCAGAAATCTTGCTTGTTTGTAGGTGACCAAATACTTATTTTCCACCATAATTTGCAAATAATTTTTTTCCAAATCAGACAATGTGATTGTCTGGATTTGTTTTCTCATTTTGTCTCTCATAGTTGAGGTCTACCTATGATGACAATTACAGGCCTCTCTCATCTTTTTAAGTGGGAGAACTTGCACAATTGGTGGCTGACTAAATACTTTTTTGCCCCATTGTATTATAGCAGCAGTTCACTTTAGCTAAATTCATACATTGAATTAAGCAAATTTACCAATGTCAAAAGTACCTGGATCCAACCATATTAGAAACAACCTTGTTTAAAAATCAAAGCACTTCTCATGTTTCATTCATGGTAAGTTTTAAACACATAAAGTTGAAATTAATCTGCATCCCACCTAGACCAATTATGGTCTATGATGCCTGGTTGACAATTACTGAATTAAATTGTAATAAGGGTTTTTTTTTTATTTTGCTTACCAAAATATGTGAACCCAATCCTTGTGGTTTGTAAACCAAGACCTACAATTTACTGTCACGGGTAGACCAGGTCATGACAACTTTTTAAACAGTTTGTGAATTCAATCAGCCTGAAGAAAAAAGTCTACCAGAAGAGAATTCTGTAGATAGAACTTCAGCCTGTTTGTTTTCATGGGAAGTGTTCCTAAATGATCCTGTGTAGCATTTTGAAAACTTTACTGGTAGCCTGTGGTAGCTGTAATAAAGCTAGATGCTGTTTGCCTGTGCTATTTCAAATTAACACAATGCCTCAAATTAGAAGATGAATTTATATTATGTTAAGGTCAAGGTTGAAAAGTCAGCCCTATAGAACTTTTCTGGATGATTCACATATGATTCTAATTTGAGGAATTTATGGTGAGCTAGGGATGGGAAAACATCTTTTAAGGCTGAAGCAGTGCTGCGTTTTGGTTGGATAGTCGAGATCTAGTTTTCTTTCATTCTGATGTTATTCCAGCAACTCAGGCTGGCATCTGCAGAGTTAGTGGGAACTGCTTTGTCATATACCTCTTAGCAACTTGGCACAACTGCTAGCAAAACATCAGAACAAAAGAAAACTATACCACAGTCACCCAGCCCGAAAGCTCATCACTGCTTCATTGGTGCTAGCCATGAAAACATACAACAATATCTCGAGGCTGTCCCCTGATTTTTAGAGATACGCCCAAAGAACTGAAAAGTATTAAGGAATCCAGTAGAATCAATGGATTATTATTCTATCACGTCTAGCTGTAGGTTAGAGGTGGTATAATAGCTGGTATAATAATATACCACCTCTAGCTATTGATTTGCACTACAGCGTAGTTCACTTTTAAGAGGAAGCCAATGAAAGAGTGATCTCCATGCTCTGAGCTTGTTTGCAAATATTTCATTGCCCTACATAGTTTCAATGCAAATATTTCATTGGCTACACAGTTTATGTTACCTAGTTGAGGTACCAAGAAGGAAGCTCAGCACCAAGAACTCCAAGGTCTATCCATGAGATAAAGCTAGTTGTTTTCTATTAAGAGTGGTATTAGTTGGAGAGAGTTTGACATGAGAAGGAATATTTAAAATTCCAAATTTAGGCACTTACTAGAATTTTTGTCTCAGACGGCAATTGAATTTACTGGCTACAAGTTGAAGATTAAAATAATTTTGTTGCTTCGCACATTGAAAATCTAAATAAAACCAGCATTGGTTATGATCAGCATTGCATTGGGCACAAGCCAAAATAAATGTGCCTTTTGATTCTTCACTTCTGTTGAAAATATTTGGAAGAAAGTACAATTGGTCTAATATTTTTAACTGACAAAATTTATTTATTTTATTTGATTTTTATACCGCCCTTCTCCAACAGGACTCAGGGCGGTGAACAGCCAGATAAAACATAACATAAAATTTAAAAAACAGTTTAAAAGACATTAAATAATTTCGGCCCTCAATTTAAAACAACCCAGTTAAAACCAATTCAAATTAAAACCGAAAGGATGGGATCAAGCCAGCCCAGCTAGATGAAATAAATGAGTTTTCAGGGCCCGGCGAAAAGTCCGGAAGTCTGGTATTGTGCGTATCTCTGGGGGTAGGTTGTTCCAGAGGGCAGGTGCCACCACAGAGAAGGCTCTCCCCCTGGGGGTCGCCAGCCAACATTGTCTGGCCGACGGCACCCTGAGGAAGCCCTCTCTGTGCGAGCGAACTGGCCGGTGGGAGGCTATTGGCGGCAGAAGGCGGTCTTGTAGATACCCTGGCCCTAAGCCATGGAGCGCTTTAAAGGTGGTCACCAACACCTTGAAGCGCACCCGGAAGACCACCGGAAGCCAGTGCAGCTTGCACGGGAGAGGTATCATATGGGAGCGCCCTGTCGCTCCCATAATCCCCTGCGCGGCCACATTCTGGACCAACTGAAGCCTCCGGGTGCACCCCAAGGGGAGCCCCATGTAGAGAGCATTGCAGTAGTCCAGGTGGGAAGTGACGAGTGCCTGAGTGACCGTGCGTAGGGAGTCCCGATCCAGAAAGGGACGCAACTGGTGTATCAGGCGGACCTGATAAAAATGAGACATACAATAATTTTCAATGTTTACAAGTCAGTATTATTATACTTAAAGATTCTCCTAGTGACCAGTAGTAACTAATCTTACAAAGCATATGCTGTAATAATGTTTTAAACAGTGCATTTTCTACCCACAGATTATCTCTCCTACTGCATTATTTTTGGCTGCGAAAGTAGAAGAACAACCACGGAAACTTGAACATGTTATCAAAGTAGCACATGCTTGCCTTCATCCTCTAGAGCCCCAGCTGGACACAAAGAGTGATGTATGTTTATATAGAGCTTTAATCTGATTTCAGTCTATGAATCAGAAGAGGGATTTGCCTATTTTTTCTTTTTCAAATGAAAGGTTTTCATGCTTTCACTTTCATTGTTAATTAACAAAAAATATATTTGTTTATTGTTTCTCCTTTTTGAGAAATTTAAATACAAATGTAATGCACTTCTGCTTAACATTCTACCATTCTTAAAAATTATTAGCAATAGGCTATCACAGTAATCATCAGGAAACGACTTAATATAGTTTTCCTTGGGGGGAAAATCTTCCTACTAAGGGGAATCTTGTCAAAATGAAATAGTAAATTATCATTTACATTTTCTGTGACAACTTATGAAATTGTAAAAAAAGTTTTTCTTTGTTCTGTGCTTCTAATTTACTGTCAGTCTCCATTAATACTAAAGTGTATTAGTTGTAAAGAAATGAAAAGTCTTTAGAGCATTGTGTGTTTTTCAGAATAATAATTTTTATTGAAATTTAAAAATACAAAGAAAAAAACTAATACAAACTGAGAAAATATAAAAAGTGCAAAGAAAGAAGAAGGAAGGGGGAAATGGAGTAAAATATATAAAAAGTAAAAAAAAAGAGATGACTTCCCTATTTATCATGACAAATAGAAGCAATTTCAGTAACTTAATATCTTTTCTAACATTTCAGCCAAAAATTTCTTTATCCTACATCTCATCTTTTATCTATTAGCAAATAATTAAGCCTTATCATTCAATCTTAATCAGCAAATGCCCATTAAGAATTACTAGAAATAACAATATATTTTAACTTTAAATAAATAAATTTTGTACTCCATTCCTTTATTTTATAGTGTCTTATTTTTCTCATAAAATACAGCAAAAAGAAATCCTTTTCACATGTCTTATGTCTATAAACAAATCTTTAAAGCCTCATTACTCAAAGTTAATTAAGAAAAAATGTATCAGGAGCTACTAGAAATAACATTGAAAATTTTAATCTTTAATCCCTTCATTCCTACAAATTAAATTTTTATCCTCTTCGTTTCCTTTCAATTTTAATACCAGAACTTATCACTTTCTCTAAAAATATAACAAAAAGTATCAGCTTGATATTTATTAAGTAATATCCCAAAAGCTGATTTCTTTATCTTTTCTCAGAAATTCCTTAAAAGTGTAACACATATCTTGCAAATCCAAACTAAGAAAGTTATCTAAATTATCTTATTTGAAATCCACATATCCAAATCATTTTCCTTGTTTATTATTTGTGTGTACCTTTCTGCTATTAAAACATCAGCTGGTTTCATTTGTAAGACCTGTATAGCATCTTTGTCAGCATCATTGTTTTGTATTCTTTAAATCCATATGCAAAGCAACCTGATTCTCTCTAAAAGATGACTCTCATTCAAAGGCTCATGCATTCTTTTGTATCTTTTGTTTTGATACTATTTTATAGTATCAAACAATCCTAAGAGAAATTTCTGGTACATTGTTGCAAAATATCCTTGAATTCTTCCAGAGTTGAAATACTTTTTAAAAATTATGTATTAGTGGGTTTTGTCCTTTAATTGTAATCTTTCTGGGTTTTTTTGGTTGCCTCTAGTAATTAGCCTTCAAGGTCTCCTATATTTTTCTCTAATCCATAACATTTTCCCAGAGAAATGTTCCTTATACTTAAATTTAAATTCTTCATATATTTTTAATAAGATTTTTAAAAACCACAGAAAGTATTCTCAAAATTATTTCAAAATCCTATTTCAAGTGAATTTTCCCCCCTTGTCCATGTAAAAGCTTTCCAAAACTAACATTTTAATCACTCTTTTGCTGTTTGTTTTCCAAATAAAAAAGTTTTTTTAAGTTTTAAACTTACATGAAACTTCTTCCACTGAGGATTGAAGGAAATCACCCAGTGTAGTAAAACCTTGTCTTTCTGCAATTTTTAACATCTAAAACTCAGTTTACAAATCGTTCCCAGTGAAAGTGATTAAGAAAGGACATGGTTGAACTAGTGTCTATTTGAAGGCTTTGAACTGTGGCTTGGGCAAATTGATTCTTCCAACTCCCATAACTCTGAAACCCAATGAAGACCACTGTTTTACAGTCTCATCATTGGGAGCATCTGTATGGAAAACTATGGGCAATCCCAGGTATTTCTCTTCATCCAGAGAGGAATTTTGGGATCTCTGCTCTCATGGAGCATTTTGGTATTGCTTCCCCAGAAATGAATACTTTATTTAGCTGAATGTGATTAGACACACAAAGAATTTATCTCCGGTTCAGAAGCACTCAGTGTACTTGCAAAGCAACACAGAAAGTAATAGTAATAATAATGGTTGGAATATTGTACATTTTCCCATTCCTCCATTCCTTGCTATTTTGGAAAATAATACCTGAAGAATGAGTTGTCATGGTTGTCATATAATGATGGAAGCAGCAGAAAGTATCAGAGGAATATTGTGAACCCTAAACTCTTCTTCATCCCATCGGGCTAAAATAAAATTGGAAAGTAATATTTGAAATAATGGTAGGTGACAAGGATCTCAGAATGCAGTGTAGCTCTGCTGGGGCTTTCTGGGACACTACCATACTGGGGCCTCTTGGATGGTGGCTGCTTTGTGCTGCACTGCTATAGTGCACCTTAGGGACTTTGCACTATGCAGCTAAGGCTTTCAGGGGTGATTGCTACAGCTCGGGGGTTTCTTGGAGCCTAGATCCACAGTGTTCCAAAAAAATCACTGAGCTACGGCATATTCTTTCCCTGACCTTGTGCAGCACTACAGCACTCCTCCAATTTATGAGACCTGAGCTTGGACACACACACACCTCCATGCCCTCCCCATTCCCATACAACAGTCCTGCACTCTTTACTTGGGATTTCTCTACTTCCCATTTAACGTCCATGTGTTTATTTAACGTCCATGTGTTTGGAATTACAACAGCTAGCACTGGATTCCCATCACTAAGCACTTTACAACTGCACTGTTTAGCAACAGAAATTCCAGTCCCAATTGTGTTGGTAAGTTGAGGACTACCTGTACGTATTTGGAAAAAAGAAATTTTTCAATTAAAACTGTTCTATTTTCTGTCCTTGTGATTTTTAGCTGCTTCAGTTTTTGTGATCTGATCAAACAATGTACCTAAAATAAACCCATCAGTCTTTTTGAAATCATTCTTGGTACTATTAACATGTTAAAATTATATTAATATTTCAGAATTTGTTTCCCAATTTTTAGGCATATCTTCAGCAGGCCCAGGAATTGGTTATACTTGAAACAATAATGCTTCAAACTTTAGGTAAGCATAGTAAATGCATATGATTCTTACATTGTACTTCCAATAATAGAGTGCCTATTTGTTTAATATGTTTAAGAGGAGCCTTGGTAACACAAGCTATCTTTTAAATATATATTTATGTCTCTCCTTTCAGAATTATACTAGTACATTGTACATTTTTTTTATTAGTTCAGAAAGTATCCAATACAATCAATGTATATTTTGTGACTTAATGAGGTTATTGAATAAAATTTAAAGATACGGTTATGAGAACATATAATATAGTTTGTGAAATAACACATTTAATTTTTCAGGTTTTGAGATTACCATTGAGCATCCACATACAGATGTTGTGAAATGTACGCAGTTAGTGAGAGGTCAGTAACTATTTAACTGATTCTTTTTTTCCATCTCACAAGGGAGATAATGATGGTGTGATTTACTAAATTATTTGTGGAATATTCTTGTGAATAAAACATATTCAAATAAGTTTTGATTTTCTTGGTTCAGTAAATGTGCTTAAAATTAAAGAATTATAAATTATAGGTGGTTTTTTTTTTCAATTTTAAAGTTTATTAAACTCAAAATTGACAGCTAGTTCTGAAATAAGCATATTTAATCCAAAATAACATTTGAATACCAAAGTAAATTTACATATTTTGCTCATGTCCTGCATATGGATGTCCTGGTATATCTAATAATTCTGGCAACCAGCTACTGGGGACTATATTTTTAGTCTTTAGTCCTTCGTGACATTCATGTAATACCACAGGATAAGAAAATATGCTTCCAAACCCACTTTTTTTCACCTAGCTTGTTGCTACATAGAAAGTTTATTACTGGAATTGTTTGCAACTGTATATATTTGTTTTGCAGTGAATTTTATTTTCATTGTTTAGGTTTTTTTTTCTAATCAGTTCAATTAGTTTTAATAGTGCCTGATTCAGTATTTCTCAACCTTGACAACCCGCTGGCTGTGGAATTCTGGCGGCTGAAGTCCACATATCTTAAGATTGTCAAGGATGAGAAATACTGATCTAATATGCATATAGGTTATTCCCCACCCCAGGTCAGAATCTTAGTATCAAAGGATTAAACATAAAGCAGTCACTTTAGTTGAAAAACTGTGATTTGCAACTTGGTATGCTGTATAAAATCAGCCAGTTAATCCATGGTTAATCCATCCACAAATGTATTAATTGCTCTAAATATTTGTATGTTTAAAAATATCCATTTCTAGAACTATCATGTTCATTCATTTGAATGTTAATCATTGTTAAGGAAAAAAGTAATGGTGTGATATGTCATCTTTCATTAGTGTCTATCACATTCATATGTTCAAGTGATATCTGCATTAGAAGACTGCAGCTTTGTGTAAATTAATGCTGGATTGTGGCAGCACTGATTTATACTTGTTCTTATTTTATAGTAGTTGTTTTGCGAATATTTTCTTAGAGGTTGAAATAAGCACCTATCTTATTTTGATCTTTCTTATTTAGAAATACAATAAGAGTTCACTGATGTTTCTAATATTGATTTTGGAAACATATCTGAATTAGTTCAACTAAATGCCAAATCTTCGCTTAATTTGAAATAAATGGTATAGTCAGTTGCAAGAAAACTCTTTAAAAAGCAGCTCATGTACTGATCAGTTTAGGAGAATTTTGAGAGAGAAACAACAACTCCCTGCTTTTGTATATGGGGATTTATAAAAGCATTAAACCTGGTCTTATTTCAAAAGTAAACGTAAGTTTTAAAAAACTGTTCAGTTGTTTTTATTGAAGGGGAAAGAATGGTGCTTTTTTTTCCCTTTGCTATTTTTTTATTTTATACATCCACAAAACAATCTTTAAACTTTAAAAAAAAAGGATAGTTCCAAAAAAGAAAAAAAAATCTAATGTATTCTTTATACTTATCAATAGTCACTGACTTTATGTTCACACTGATCCCTCTTCAGTAACATATGATATGCTAAATCTTCTAATGCTGCCTAGCCAAGACTTTTATTGTGTTTACATGCCACAAAAACCATAACTTTCTATGGGGGTGGTTTCAAGTAAATATGAATACAAAATCTTTCACTGCACTAATATGAGCTGAGCATTGGTAGAATTCAGTTTCTGAACGTGGCTAATACACTTTTTTAATAATACATTATGCCATGGAAAACCTTTAAACCATGGTGATTTAATTTTAATAACCCAGTAACAGCTCCCACTGAATTTAATGGGACATATTGCTAGATAATCATAGGGTTATCTACAGGTGTTCACTGCCCTTTTGCTCTTCTCTACACCCAAGCTTGGGCTTCAAATGCAGTTGATGGTATTCTAGCCATTCTCGTGGTATTCTGATTCCTTATGACAGTTTTGGAATTAATGGAGGAGAATAACTGGAATAAAGAGTAGGATGGATACTGTGAAATGCTGCATATGTTGAGTGAAAGCTCAGTTTTAAATCTGAAACAGTCTGCTTTAATTATTCAGTCTTTTTAGTCTTTTGACCTTGAAATTCTTCCAAAAAGATCCATATAGGCTATTTTACCGCCCACCGGTAGAATTTGGTCATTTTTGAGGCAGTTTATAGTTTTCATAAGCAAATTGTGAGTATAATTTGTAGCACTTTGAAATAACATGTACTTTTACATACTTTTTGTTGAATGTCCTGTTTAAGAGAAAATTGAAAATTCATAATCAAATGTAACTAATTTCAGGGGACATTAGTAACCGTTAATATTTCTTTTAATTATAAATACATGTATTTTATTTTATTTATTTGCCACCCGTCTTACAATCACAAAACTTTTGAGTAGCTTACAATCTGATAAAATATAAAAGATTAAGAAAAGTAGCTAAAATAGGAGAGCCTTACAATGGAGTAGGAAGGTGAGAACTTTGATTTAATCTTACAACCACCTCCAGGAAAACACTTCCCATTTAGACTCCAGGCCAACTGGCAGAGCCAGATCTTAAAGTCTGTACGAAAGACCTTCTGGTTCTTTCGTACAGAAGGCCAAAAGGATGGGTAGGGGCAGACCTCACTTTGAGGGGTACTATGTTGCTGTAGAAAAGTCTCCTCTTCTGGGCCTTTGTTAGCCAGAATTTCTTGAGCCAGTAAGGATCGAACTTCTGCAGAGTTAGCCTGTAATACTGCATTCTAACCACTGCACCACCACGGTTCTTTAAAGCACCATGATCTTAAATTCATGTGATTTTCATATTGTAAAATTTCCAAACCTAGGTATAAAATATTGGCTGTTTTCTTACATGGACATAAATGGTTTAAATCCAGATTATTGAAGAGCTATACTAAATTATCTTTCAAGTGTTAATATCTGATGCAGAGGCTCTCTTCTAGGCTTTTTGATGGGAAATATAAATCTCTTGAATTTTCTCAGTGACACATCAATTATTATTACTATTATTTCTGATCTATCCATAACTTAAGATTTCTAGATTTGTAGAAATCTAAGGATTTCTACAATCCTTGTCTAAGGATTTTTTGTCCCTTATGATTGCTTAATACTTAGACATGAAGGTGTTTTTAATTCAACAAGCATTTAATTTCTTGAGTTAATGTCACTTTTCATGTTTATTTAGTTTTCTCTGAAATTTTACCAATTACCCATTAAATGTTTTTAAGAAAAAGAATATGCAGGTAGTCCTTGACTCACAGCAGTTCATTTAGTGACCGTTTGAAGTTGCAACTAAAAAAAGTGACATCATTTTTTCACACTTACGACCATTGCAGAATCTCTAGTATCACATGATCAAGGCGCTTGACAGCTGACTCATATTTATGACAGTTGTTGTATCCTAGGGTCACTTTGCGATCTTCTGACAAGCAAAGTCAGTGGGGAAGCCAGTTAATAATCCTGTTACTAATTTAACAACTACAGTGACTCACTTGACAATTCTGGCAAGAAATGTCATAAAGAATTCATTTAACAGCTGTCTTAGCAACATAAATATTGTGCTCAATTGTGTTTGTGTAAGTCGAGGACTATCTGTAAAAGGTATATATAAAATATGCACTTAATTTTTAGTATATACAGAATTCATGAGAAACAAACAATTATGTTTGCATAACTAGTTATTCTATCAGTCCTTCCCTCCACCTGTTTGAGGCCTGCCCTGGTCACTCAAAACTCAGGCAATAGAGAAGGATCTTTAAAAAGGACGAAGTGCATTTTCATTGCCTAAATAGAAGTCAAGTCTGTTAACAGCAACATCGTTAAAATCCTTTTTACATTAAATATAATTCAGAGTTAATACATTTGAAGTTGTTAACATTAGAATACACTTCAGTTTGAATTTGAACTGGAACATCCCTAAATATAGCCTTTTTGGGAGACTTTGCTGTTAAAAGAAGTAAGGCATTGAGAGATCAGCATGTATAATCCTGACTTTAATTTTACTTTGTATTCCAATATCCACTGAATGCACAAGGGCATTTTCCCCATCACTGGCAGAGAATTCCTTTGAAAGCAAAAGGGAATCTTCTGTTGAATGTACTGTTTACATTTAGTTCCTTATTGGCAGCACTTGTTCTGTGGATTGAATAATATAAGCAATTACATAATTGACATGTCAGCCTGAAATTATGCAAATATTTGTGGATTTACCAGAAACATGTAATTTGTCTTAGCCATAATGTGAGATAAGAGAATGTGTTCTTTTGACCTCAGTTTTAAAGAAGCAATTAGTTTTCTTAATGGAGAGAGTGACAATGTTGTGCAGTATTGAGTAATTATTTTTGCAAGTGGGAAGCTTTTGAGCATCACATACATGGCATTTTAATAATTAAATCCTTGTTACTGATGGCTAATTATTTTTCTTTCTTACAGCAAGCAAGGATTTGGCACAGACATCCTATTTCATGGCTACCAACAGGTTGTTATCCTGAACCTCTTTGTTGCACTGTTGTAGCACACTATAGCTTCCTTTACTGCAGGGCCCCCTACCTGTGTCTAACCCTTGTTGCAACAGGCGACTGGGCTGTCTACTGTGGTGGTACCTTCCTGTTTGCAGTGCGGTGTATTGTACAAGGGCCTAACGGCACAAAGGGGTTAAATGCACGATGTGAAGTGTAGTGGTGCTTTCTGGTGGCATTTTCTCGATTGTGAGTGCATAAGTCTAAAATTGGTAGCCTGAATAGCAGCTAAAGATTACAGAGAGATAAACTTAACCTAGAAATCCGAGCTTTTTGGTAAGTACAAAGATGTTTCTAGTTTACCCTTGTAGTTAATGGCAATTTTTTTCTTAATAAAAATATCAGTTTGTTTTTTTTTTTAAAAATGAAATTAAGGCATTAGTTAAAATACGTTCTTAGATACATTAGAACCAGCTTAAATATTTCCCATTGCAGAAGCTATCTGGTTCTGTAATGGAATTATTGTCTTTTTTTTTTTAAGTCCTATTTACTACTTAACTGGTCAAATACTGTCCAGTGAGTCTTCAGACTTAAATCAAAATAAAATATAGCAGCGAAAATCAACGTAATCTTGGTAAACATATTAGAAGAGAAAGGCAGAGCAAGCACAGCATAAAACACATAGTAATTCATTTGGTAATTTTGTGGGTAAAAGATTTTTAAGAATTGAGAAATACCATAGTTTAGTTTTTAACTTAGTGTTTCTGCCTTAAGACAATGAAAGAAGAAAACAAAACAGAACTAGAAGTGGATTAACATGTATGTAGCAGAAATTAAAATGGGATTAAGGATTTCATCTGGAAAATTATAAGAAAAAACAACTTGCAGGAAAATGAGATATCCTGGGAACTTTGAATTCAATTAAGATATTAAACTTAATAAAAAGGAAAAAAGAATCCGCAAATTTCATTAAAGTAGTTGGGATGAATGAAAGTGTGGCTCCAGTGTTAAATGTCACCTGATTATCTTAAGAAGTTACAGTAGTTGTGTGGCTGAAAGGTGGAAAACCTTGGTGACTTCTCCAGAGCTATTTTTGGAGTGTTTGAAATGATAGATATTATTTAAAGAATAAGATTAACATTATTATATGTAAAAATGCATGAACAGAGGTATACACATAATTTGGGCAAAAGAAATTAACGGGTTGATATATAGTTGCTATTTTAACCTTTTTCAAGGCTATTTTAGAATATAAAATTGGCATAAATTCATTGTTTCTTAAACAATAGCAATTAATACATTCTATATTTCTAGGCTGTATTTGAAGATAAAAATTCAGTTTTTCCTTCCTTGATAGCTTAGTTATTATCTCAGTGACTTTCAAAATAAAACATCAACAACGATGCAGTAAAATCTAGATGACCTGATTTTTGAAAAAAATGTTATATGCATTAATATTTTGGCTTTTTTCAATATTAAGATGTATGTTTTAAATGTAAACAGAATATTTCCATGTGTTTAGCTCAAGAAGCATTAATATAAAATCCAAAATTTGAAACTTCAAAAAAAATTACTATCCATAACAATTGCCTTGAATATATGTTGACAAATTCTTTCCCCTTGTTTTTTGTCTTTTCCATGATTGACACTTATTCTTCTATTATGAAACATTCCCGACCACAGTCTGCACCTTACTACATTTTGTCTTCAGTACAAGCCAACTGTGATAGCATGTGTATGTATACATTTGGCTTGCAAGTGGTCTAACTGGGAAATCCCTGTATCAACGGATGGAAAACATTGGTGGGAATATGTAGATGCTTCTGTAACTTTAGAATTACTTGATGGTAAGTAATACCAATGTTCCTACATCCTTTTTAAATAATTAACTGCTTTGTGATACGCTGTGTTAATATTAAGTATATTAAGGTGATATTGGCTAATTTATACATTGTGTTTAGTTTCCTGAAGACTAAGGTATGATCTTTCAGAATGTAATGTGAGCCATCTTACTAGAGTTTAATTAAGAATGTTTGGGCTTCTTGTCCAACTGAGCTGTTGGCTTGTTCTTGTGCAGTGGAGTTTTCCATAACCATCTATGCTGTCTTCAGATTTCAGATTTCAGACCACAAACTTTCTGCAGAACATTTGTGAAGGGAGAGAAAATATTCTGCCAGATGATGTGATTGCATCAGTGGGATGATGGTATAGATACAGTTGCAAAACTAAATGTTAAAAAACCCTATCTGTTCTGGGTTTAAATTATATGAAATACCAGATTCAGAACAAGCCTATTAGCGAAGTGAAAAGGTGCAGAAAATTTGAACTTTATGATAACCATAATCATCTAATGGTCATTTTTAAAGTTCAGTGTTTAGTAGATGCAGATTTAGTAAGAGAGGAAGTAAGTCATGGCCATCTGACTAAAAGTGTTTCGATATTCTGATTGAAAATAATGTGAGGAGAGTCAGTCTGGCTGTCTGTGTATTTCATCTTTTGCTGACCCTTTCAGTTAGTTGCCACCTGCGGCACAAGAGGACATCCTAATAAAAAATATTAAATTAATTTTAGGCAATCCATTAAAATGTAAATTCTCAGAACCATTCATCTAAGTTTAGCAAGTAGTAGTTCTATCAGTGCCAATTAACTGTCAAATAGGCCATTTGGGGAGGAAAAGTTTTTTTGGGAGCTGGGGGTCGGTAAGGGTCTGTTTTCAAACGTAAGAAAATGAGTGTGTGAAATTTCCTACCTACCTACCTACCTACCTACCTAAGAAATTGTAACAATATAAAAACAGTACAAATATTAGAAAGAAACAAAGAAAATGAGGAAGAATAATGTATAAGTAAGAAAGAAAATCAGAAATAAAAAAAAAGTTGTTGTATGCTACCCAGGGTCACTTTTTGTGAGATAGGTGGCCATATAAACGTAACAAAAAAACCCTCTCTCGCTAAGGATACGTCATAATTTCATTCTTTCTATAAGCTATCCTTTTCTCTTTCTGTCCAATTAAAATGACTATCTGTCCTGATAGACAAGTTTTGCCTTCTTATTTATTCTACATTGATATATTTGGAACTTTTTCCTCTGGAATTATCAACTGCAGATTGTAATTCAGCTTTTAAACAATGAATTGAACCTAGATGATAAGGAATTATATTATCCAGTCTTGTCTCTCCATGAATATAAAATGAATTCAGAAGCTAACAAATTTCTTTGAAACAGCATTTAGACTCGGGGATATAGACATTTTTCCATAAATATATAATTCAGTTTTTTCCATAGTCCTAGCACTAGTCAACATTCTTCATATATTGATAGATTTCAGAGGTTTAGGATATAATTTAACAGAATATTGACATTTTAACCATTAACTGCTTTTTATACAAAGTATATTTTGTATAAATATACAAAAGTATGAAGGCTATTGCTTAACGCATTGTAAGCCGCCCTGAGTCTTCGGAGAAGGGCGGCATATAAATAAAAAACAAAAAAAACTGCTTTTGAAGAATCTGATTGACCGTATCAGTAATTCTTAACCAATATGGTATTACAAGTTGTCAAGATCATAACACACATACCAAAGTTGGTTGTAATTTATTACATCTTTAGCATAAAAATAAGTTAATTTTCTTAAACAACGTTCCTAGACACTGTTGTGTTAGTATTGTGTACTAATGTTGCATATATGTTCTGTTTTGTTATATACTTCAGAATTTTAATTTTCTGAAGGCTACAGAAATCTAAGTAATTTTTTTCTATAGTTTCTAGTATTTGAAAAAATATGTTGTGTAAAAATGAAGAATCTTGTTAATACAAAGCAAACAGTAAATGCAATGCTTATTACTGAGAGTACATTTTAGTAGTGATTGTATAAAAAGACATAATGTCCTGCTTCCCATATTGCATTAGGACACAACCAGTAATTGGGTTCAAACATCAAGCTATGATAACGTGATAAAGTGACATTAGGCCTTAACATGGTGTGATCAATGTTTGTGGTGATGCTGTGAAGGCATCACCATTAATGGAAGGAGAATAGCCAACATTTTAGAAGCCTCTCAAAAATTACCCAAATTTTGCTTGAGGGAAAGCCCCACAAGAAAAACAGGCTAACATTGCACCAGTGATACCTAATTTTGAAACCTTGGGGTACAGAAGGGAGGGCTAATATGCGTCACATGTTGTCTACTTTTCATATAGTATGTATTAGAAAAAAATGCCGTCCTTTCATTCTTTGCATTGTCATGTAAACTTTTATGGGAGGAGATAATAACAGTTAACAGCAAGTCTTAAACATTAATTTGTGTATGCTTTCTTTGTATAGATAGAAAATTGTCCTATTTTTTTCTTAGATTGAAAATTCACTTAAGGATTTCAGCTAACAATTCAAATACATTAATTTTGCATCTATTTTCTTTCACAGAGCTAACGCATGAATTTCTTCAGATACTGGAGAAAACTCCTAGTAGACTAAAGAGAATTCGAAATTGGAGGGTAAGAATCTAGTTGTTGCTAATATGTTAATATATGGGCCTTGATGTTCTGCTTTAACTTTCTTGAAGTATTCTGGACAAATCCTAAATAGAATCCAATGTTATATATTTTCCTTCACTTTCCTTTTTTCTATAATCACCATATACCTTTTAAATTATCTGCTTGTTTGTTAAGAGACCTGCTGAGCAGATTTTGAGGGTCTGTCTTCTTCCTCCAGGGTTCCGTTTGATAATTGGAATCTGCTTCTATTTATAGATACATGGTATTCCCCCTTAAATTTTAAAGTGAACCTTGATGTTCTTAAAACTACTTGATTTTCTGGATAAATCTGTGTTAAATAAGTATGAAGCAAAAATGGCAATGAAATTAAATGATTTGTTGCTCTTCATTGGTGGATTATGAAATATAACTGGGCCCCCTCCGACTGATGCGCTTTCAGGAAGTTTGGCTAGACTGGTAATTTGAAGAAAACATCCTAAATGATGATAATGGCGAAGGACTCCATATTGCTATTAAACAAGATTATATGAAAATGTCCATGTAATCTAGCTCACCAGGAAGGAGAGTTTACTGTATAAGCAGATTTGTGCTCACACCAAAGTAAGAGGGCTGGCAAATGATAATTGGAAATTCTTTATTTCCCCATGTTTTCCAAAATGCAGGACTTAGGATAGGGCCTGGGAAGCAGTATGAAAGATAGTGTGAGGAGCAATGGAATGGAATGGGAGAGAGTACAAATAATGTTTTCCAAATGTGGATCCTAGCCTCTCTGTTCATAGCATAGGTAATCATTATGCTTACGCATTCTACTCTCTTTGGTATCTGTGTAACCCCCATAGAACTTGAAACGTCCTTGGAGATTGTACAGTTGAGAATAGATACTGACTTACTCATATGTTCTTGCACAGGCTAATCAGCAGGCTGCTAAGAAACCTAAAGGAGATGGCCAGGCATCTGAAAACTCTCTTCTCGGCTCCTCTTTGGTTCAGAATTCCATTTTGGTGGATGCTGTTGCTGGTGTATCTGCAAATGCAAGTTTCCAAAAACCATCAACGTCCACATTTCCTGCCCCAGTTCCTTTGAACTCAGGAAATATGTCTGTTCAAGATAGTCAAGATAATCTGGCAATATTAGCTGCAGGAATGCCAAGTACCTCATATAATTTGTCAACACACCAAGAATGGCCTCAGCACCAAGAACAAACGAGGACAGAGCAATTGTATTCTCAGAAACAGGAGACTTCGTTGCCAGGTGCTCAGTTCAACATCAACTATCCACCAAGCTCTTCGTTGCAGTTACATTCTGGATTGCATCATCGAGCCGACAAACTCTCTGAGTACTCTATGGCCCACAAAGCAGGAAACAAACATGGGCAGATTGCCTCTGCACCTGCGATAATGCCTCAGAAAATGTCACTGGATAAATACAGAGAGAAACGTAAGCTGGAAACCCTAGAACTGGATATAAGAGAACACTACATGGGATCCGAGCCTCCCTATAAAAAACACACCCAACCCCAAACAGCAAACAGCAGTTCTGTAACTTCCCCTATTAAAATGAAAATTCCTATTGGGGGTGCAGAGAAACCTGAAAAATATATGCCAGACAAAAAAGACAAAAGTGGCTCGCTCAAACTGCGGATACCCATTCCTCCCACTGAAAAAAATGCCACTAAAGAAGATCTGAAAATGAAAATCAAAGTGTCTTCCTCAGAGAGGCATAGTTCTTCCGATGAAGGAAGTGGGAAAAGCAAGCACTCGAGTCCCCATGTTAGCAAGGAAAAGCACAAGGAACATTCCATGAACCGTCACCACGGTGGCAGTCACAAGCATAGTGGCAGCAGTAAACATGGTAGTGACGGATTAACCCCAGCTGTTCTGAGGAGTCCTGTTGGTTTGAGCTCCGATGGCAGTGTCTCTAGTTCCGGCTCTTCAAGAAAGAAGCTCTTCAGCAATGATGCTTCTCACAACCATCATTCCAAAATGAGCAAAAGTTCCAAAAGTTCAGGTAGTTCATCTAGTTCTTCCTCTGTTAAGCAGTATGTATCCTCTCTCAACTCTGTTTTTAACCTTCCCTTACCCCCTCCTCCCCATGTCACATACCAGGTGGGCTACGGACATCTCAGCACCCTCGTGAAACTGGACAAGAACCCAGTGGAGAACGGTCCTGATGCCAGTCACGAGTACAGTACAAACAGCCAGCATATGGACTACAAAGACACATTCGACATGCTGGATTCACTGTTAAGTGCCCAAGGAATGAATATGTAATCAGTTGTTTAGATTCCTTTTCCCTTTTTTTTAATTTAAGAATATTAGACAAAAATTCATCATCGTCTAAGAAGAGCAAATCCAGCAGCTGTTGTCCACTTTATATAGATATAGATAGATATATATATGTAATTTATACATATATATATATGTATATATATATAAGTGCTGCTTTATCTTTCACTCTGAAGAGATTAGTAAATGAGCCTGTCTCCACATATGATAGTGTTATAAATACTCTAATGATACAGAAGGTGCAAAATCACAGTATTTCCACAACCACAGTTAAGAACAGTAGATTAAATGGCTGCTTTTAGCTGTATGGAATGCCTCATGCATTATTTATAATTGACTATGCCAGCCACGGTTTTTGTTGCTTAGTGAATGAATGAGTGTAATTTTTTTGTGTATTTATACTGTATGTATGATTTGCATGTTTCAAAGAAGGGATATGTAAAGTATACTGACAATGTTTACAACAAAAAGTGGAGAGATTGTACATACATTTTTGTATGTTTAGATATACCATAAATAACTCAGGATTGGAGCTGCTTGTAAGTATAACCAGTGTACCTAACTTTTTCCCTTGTGTCAGCATCGATAAGGAAGAAACCTCAGTGGCACTTCATGTTAAACGTTGGGCCTTATTTGGGAGCCACTTCCTGAACGCCATCCACTGCCTGGGGAATCATGTGCTGGTGGGAAGTGGATGAACAACCATGGCAGGATGACCCCAGCCACGCAATGTGAAAATGGCATGGGCCTCAATTTGTCATAAACCAATCGAGTGCTGAAATGTCAGTAACTTTCAGAAGGGGGAATGAAAATAAAAAAGTTTATATAATAATCTTTTGATGTGAAAGTGCATTTAAATGTTTGGCTTGATGCAGTAATAGACACACAGAGCTGTTAATAATGGTTATATAGATTAACGTGATTTAAGAGCTGAAATACATAAAATTTCTATAGTGACATTAGTAAGTTTTTTTTTTTTTAAACTTAAGTTATTAGTGGACAGGGATCACTGTTTTCCATTAGCATTTCATACAGAATGCCACATTTTGAATTTAAAAGGTGTGCTATGTGAATAAAATGCCATTTTCTTTACAGGTGGAATACTATCTTTGCAATAAATAAGTACAATTGTTGGTATACCAACTTCTCCCTTATCTCAGACAATAAAATAATTGTCACGTGTGCTACATGAATTGTACTTGTGATTGTAGTAACGAAAATGGAGGTTGTTTTTTCAGATCTGAATAATCACTCTCCAATTAAACCACTAGTATACATTTTTATGGCTGTGTCATATTACTGTTTTCATTCACCTGCCTTTTTTAAAATCAAATTACTATTGTAAATGTTGATGAGTTCTTGTTCCAAGCTGATGTCCCATTTTTACCAGCTGTGACTCTTAAGTGCATGGAAATTACCTCAGCGTAAATTCAGTACAGTAGCAACTGTTACTTACTGGGTGTAAAATCTAAAAGATTTTGTTAAGTTATCCTCATATCTGAGAGGGATCCACTACTTGGTAAAATCAGTTCTTGCACAGTTTATGCTCTAATTGGTTACAGACATTTCAGAAAAAAGTCTGAAGTTTTAAGCCCTTTAGCGACATTAAAAGTGCTTTAGATAATTGTTGAGCATGTATCCAATTAGTGGTTACAAAATAATGTAACTACTGTTGCATCAATTACTATGTAATATTTAGTTGCCGGTAATGCAAAACTTTGTACTGCATACTTGAATACATTTATTTGAATTATGGGTGTCTTTTTAATACTTTAACATGGGCACTATGAATAATGTATCTTCAAATTTTAATCTCCTTAGCTCTTCAGTCTCTTTCATCCATACTTGTTACTTCTTCACCCTTGTAATTTTTATATTGAGAATATTTCTTAAACCCTGTATTGTGAAATTTGATCCTGCGTTGTTGCATTTTAAGCCTTTTTAGACTTTCTTCACTACCTCATTTATGCTATGAAATCCTCAAGAGCTTTTGACATACAGTGTAAGAAAGATTAAATGTTTTAAACTGTGATTCCCAGTAGGAAGAAGACAAACCAGTAAATGTTTGTTTTAAATAAAATTTATTTACAAAGTCTCATAGTATTTGCTTCCCAGCTTGTAGCTTTGCCTTGGAATGCATTTTATCCATTACAATTTGAAGATATAATGGACACATGCTATAGATCTAAATAAAAACAACCCCTGAATTTTACATTTGTTGAAATAATAGTTGAACTTCAATTTAGATACTTGGAGCCCAATCCTTTGTATTTCTCCACAAGTAACACATAGGATTGGGATTCAAGTCTGCCCTTTCTCCTCTGGTCTTTAAATTTACTATATACGGACTGGATTTTTTTTTACATTTTCATTTTCCTACAAATTGGATTCTCTTTAAGATATAAACCTAATTGAAGAGCTGCAAATAAAGAATCCAAATTCTATGACGTTGATCAAACTCTAACAGATCTGTAGAATTTTACTTACTTTAATATGTTCATATATAACTACTTGCTTGAATACAAGAACTGTTCGTAGAAAATGGGTCCTACTGGGGAGGAAGAGGAAGGATTATTTTACTTCACTTGGAATGT
Source organism: Arizona elegans (assembly GCA_022577455.1). Classification (NCBI taxonomy): domain Eukaryota; kingdom Metazoa; phylum Chordata; class Lepidosauria; order Squamata; family Colubridae; genus Arizona; species Arizona elegans. The sequence goes on from JAKOOJ010000001.1 coordinate 113,091,636, forward strand.
ACTTTTAGGTGCCACACTGGAATATTTGCTTGAGGGGTTTATATAAATCTTCCCCTTTTTAGGCACACAAACTCACAGCAGATGTCTATTCCATGTAACTTTCAGTGCAATTTATAGAGGTGTATGGAATTGTAATGGCTTAATTCTTTGATTTAGTTGCATTTTCACTTTACAATTAATATCTAAAGTTACTGAATTTTATAATCAATTATTGTTTATAATATTATTAACTCCTATAGTTAAGAAATTTACTCTGGGGAAGAACGAATGCTCCCAAGAAAGATAAATATTGTTAAGTGCTAAAACATGTTGCATAACCTGATGGCTTAACTCCTGGACATTTGCTTTGGTAATAATGAAATTCAGTGTCTACTCTTGACCATGAAATTTGAAGAAAAATCACAAGGAAGAAGTGTTTGATCTCTTGCTGCTCTTTTCAATGGAGGAATTCTATTCATATTTTTAGATTCTAAACTTAATTTGAAATAATTTATCTGTGTAGTCAGTGTGTATATCTTGTTTAAAGCATATCAGGCTCCCTAGGAGCTCATGCACTATTTAAAATTTTAAAATGTATAAAACGTATCTCTGAAAACCAACTTAACACTGAAGCTGCTAACTTAGCTCTAGCTTTTAACTTAAAATTACTTTTAGTTTAGAAACTTATGGTATTTTCCTCTCATTCCAAATATGCCTTTAAGGAATCTATATTCCATTCAGAGAATAGGTAGACAATGTCTGAAATAAAGAGGGAGGGTTTTTTGTATTTGTGCTGTAGAAACAACAAACAGCAAAGAGGAATCGGAGATGAAACTATTATGGAAGAGGAGTGAAGTTACAAGGAAATAGTCTAGGGTAATACGTCCAGGGATGGAATAATGCTTAGTAGCATATAGCAGAATCTGATTTAAATAACTAAAGGTCAGGGAATCTGAAAGAAATGGGGAGAAAATTAGACATTTTGTATTGTAACAAATTGTAACCATTAACGGGTGTAAGAAATTTAAAATCTGAAAACGATGTTTTTTGCCAAAGGAAAATAAGCTTTCATTCTGTGGAGGAAAAAAGCATAATCATTATGAAGCTCAGTCATAGGAGTATAGATACATTGATTTTGACTATAATTGCAATGAACCTCAGCAGACCTTGTCAGTCATCAGAAGTGATAGCCCTATAAAGCCCAACCCTGAAAATACCACATTTCTATCTATTACTGTTTCATTCATTTTGACAAGGCTACTGTACTGAGCTTTGATTAACTCATACATGCATGACTTTGATTCTTACATTTAAATATGGCTTTTTGAGGTGGCTTATATTTAAGCTTCAATAAATTATAGGCAGACTTCAAATTACAAGTAGAACTGGGACTGGCTCCCTCCATCGCTATGTGAGGGAATTAACAATACTAGCTTAAAATACTTACTTCAGAAAAAACTTATTTCCTTTCCAATTAGCTGCTATGATCTGGTCAATTCCAGAAGAATGCCATAGAAGCTTTCAAATTTCTTAACTACCCATTAAAAGGAATCTAAGCAACTGGCATATGTGGATTTGGGAAGCATTTTAAATGTTTAACATACAAAAACTGCAAGACTCCAAATACATATCTTTTTAAAAATTATCAATTCACTGCCAGTTTCAAGTATGAAAGATGGAAGGCAGCCAACTAGTAATTTACTTCTAGATGAGGGTATATTTAGTACAAAAAAGCTAATGTGACATTAAGGGAAGTTCGATTTCTTATTCTGTGTAAATCTGCACGCTTCTCAATTACTGTCTTTCCACATAGGAAGCAATATAGGAAGGATACCAAATCTGCAGATGAGAATTTTTACTAGGTTCTTCTTTCCCAGATTACTGCAATTCATAAAGATTTCACTGTAAAGCTACATTTGCTAAAAACAGTGAAGAAATGTTTTATAGAGCAGCAAGAAACAAGGTAGAGGACTTCTAAGAACATAAATACATGTTAATGGTGACAGTGATGTAAATCTGAGTGAAATGGAGGAGGACAGGACAACTGCAGGATAGGATGACTCAGATGTGAAGAAGTTTACAACGGAAACCAAAAGATACATTAAAAAGGAGCTAAAGGTAGTAAGGAAACTGTTCTTCCATTTGCAAGCAGGTGGAAGAACGGGCATTTTATAGCATAATATTAAAAACAATTCTTAATCTAAATTCCAGTAAATATTTTAATTTATACTGTATATACTTGCAAATAAATCAAGTATTTTAGGATCCCAAATGCATTCAAAAATAATCAGTTTCAGCTTATCAGTGAATATATACAGTGTATACTTGCATATGTCCATTGGATACTAGATTTCCTTATTGATAGGCTCCAGTTTGTGCAAGTTGGGAGAAAAGCCTCCAACTCCCATCTCCTTGAGTACAGATTCCCCACAGGGCTGTATCTTGAGTCCGCTACTGTTCACCTTGATGACCCACGACTGCTGTGCCAAATCATCTACAAATCATATTGTGAAGGATGCGGATGACAGCAGTGGTGGGTCTTATCCAGGACTACAATGAAGGTGCTTATACGGAAGATGCAAAGGCTCTGGTGGAGTGGTATAATAAAAGTAACCTGGTTCCAAATGTTAATAAAACAAAGGAGATCATCGTAGATTTTAGAAAGAGCTGGCATGGTCATATTCCACTCAGTCTCAAGGATGCAGCTATAGATGTGGTCAGCAGTATTAAGTATCTGGGGGTGCAGATAATTTAACAATCTGGTCTCTCCGCACGTCATCCTTAATGAAGTGTGCAAACCAGCGTCTGCATTTCTCCTGTCCTGGCTTTTTACAGAGGCACAATTGAGAGCATTTTAACAAACTGCATCACTGGTTTCGTGGCTGCAGTGCCTCAGAAAGTCCATTCAGTGCAGTAGTGGTTTTCACTTACCTTCGCTACCGGTTTGGAACTGAGCGTGCGTGTACGCACTCGCTTTGCTCATGCACGGCACTTCTGCGCATGCACAGAACCTTAAGCGCAGAGCATCCGTGATGTCCGGGCGGATGAGCATACTCCAGCTGCCCCCGCTACTGGTTCACCCGAACTGAGGCAAACCGGTAGAAACCCAACACTGATTCAGAGAGTGGTAAAGATAGCTGAGAAGATTATAGGAAGCTCCCTTCCTGTTATTCAGGATACTGCTTATAAGCGCTATGTGCCTAGAGCTCAAAGCATTGCTAGAAACCCCAAACACCCATTTCATGGTCTGTTTCTGTTGCTCCCCTCTGGGAAGAGGTTTCAAGTATTTCTAGCAGGACTACCAGATTCTGTAACAGCTTTGTTCCCTATGCCATTCATCTGTTAAATTTGCAAACTTTGTTTTTCTCGTCATGTACATGTATACATCTTAACTAGACTGTTGTTTCTCTGTGTCATATAATATATGTGTGTATATGCATAATTTTGTGTTTATTTATTTGTCATTTGTCATGTTTATGTTGTGTATATTGGAGGTGGAGACCATTTGAGAGCTGTATGCAACAAAATTTCATTTTAATGTATGCCGATTAATGTACATTCAAAGTGACAAAGTTACTTAATGTAACTTTTAATGTACATTCAAAGTGACAAATGTACATTGCAGCCAAACATACCCTCAAATTACCAGCCAAAATACCATGAAAAATGCAGATCATGTTATCTACAGGTGAGAGAAAGGGGGAGAAGGAGGGAGGGAGGATGAATCAAGAAACAGCAAATGAGCAGGTGGGTAGAGCCCCTTAAAAAGGCAGCTTAGACTAGCTGCATGTCTCAGAATACCCTGAAATAGAATAGTTAAATGAACTTTGCAATGCACAAAAGGTCTGTCTATATTTGAATGTTGTTTTAAAAAAAATTTCAAATAGTTTTTGAACTTTGTTGGAACTACCTATCTGGATAAATATAGACATGAGTAACAAGTTGCATCTATCTGTAATATTGCTTAACATATACAAATAGACACTACAATGGTGATCCAATGGTTAATATAAAAGGATTTATGTCTCAGGACATTGGCACTGGATTGTGGCTTAGCATTCCCACATTTACATGTAATACAATAGGTTTTGGAAAGTACTGTTGCTTAACCGAAATTTGAGATGGTCAGGAATACTTTGTGTGCTGATCATTTACACTGGACTCTTCATTTTATGCCAGAATCTAAAGGGTTTGAGACAGGGGTGAATCAAACCGAATCGGTTGATCCAGTAGCGACCATGCTGGGTGGTTCAGTGATCCGGTAGTGATGACAGAGCAAAGCTCCGCCCACCCACCTGGGTATCATTACTTCCTGGTTTTAACCAGGAAATAATATATTCTTTACCTTCTGTGCATGTGCACGGCACGTGCACTTCCGAACTGGTAAGGAAGGTAAGTAGATTTCATCCCTGGTTTGAGAATACTTTTGTTTTTGTCCAGGACTCTAAAAACAGTCCTTTACCTATTAGCTTAGGAGTATAAATTGCTTCAAAAACTTATCTATCTCTAAGTGGCTCCACTGGAGGGGAAAGGCAAGAATATGAATTGTTTCAATAAAAAAAGGCTGATAGGGATGTTTTGAACTTATGTACATGCATACACACACAAACACACTCACTTGCTAAATCCTGCTTCAGATGTTCATTTAGAAAAGGTAAAGATTTACTATTTCAGCAACTTTTACAAGTTTTATACCAACGGTTTCTCAATTTAGAAGACATTTTCTCACACAAAAGAATTTATATCTGCTTGATAGAAGCATTGCCAGGTTTCATGAGTTTCTTATTATGAAAGGGTGCTGCAACAATTCTAAGGCAGTAGGCCGCTCATGTTGGTCCCTGCATGAGGTGTTAAAAAAACAAATTAACAGTAAGGCAATAAAACCTTTGGTACAAACCATGTTACTCATTATTTTCTATCTGTTTAATAACTTCTTTAAAAGATGTACATCTGATTCTTAGAGCGTGGTGCATTAATAAATGTGTTATCTATTCAAATCTAGCCAAAAAGATAGTGCTATGCTCTGAAAAAAATGCCAAAGTATTTGCATTGCCCCAAGTTCTATGTTTAAATAAAGTTCTATTGATCTTAAAGTTTTAAGATAATTATTATCCAGCATTTGAACTGAAGTTCATGCTCTTCGTTTCTCATCCTTTTTATATATATATAAATTTGTAAAGTAAAACTAATTTTAAGGAAAATTAAATTTTCTCCACAAAGTGATAACAAAGATGCCTATGTAGCTAAAAATCTTTAAATTTAATTTAAATTTAAATGGCTAGCTGTCAAAACAAATAATTTATTCAGTTATGACTGAATGTTTTCTAGTATGTTTTCTATTGCCCAGCTACTCTGGTTCCTGGTGGTTATTTAAATGATAACTAAAGTTTTCATATGACAGCTGTTCCCTTATTTTCTTTTCAGATGGCTATGTATCAGAAGAATCTCTATGATATTGACATTTCATTAAAATGGTCTATACGGTAGCTGAGGTTACCATTGAAGAGAGTTTGGAAATTAATATGGTTGTAAGAAAAATGTTTTAAATCCTTTGCAACTTGTCATTCCAGTATTGGAAGACTCATCTCTCCCTGCGTAATCCTACACAAATCTTAAGGCCATCTTCAAAGGTTCCATAGGAATGGACCTTCTTAATAGTATTAGTTACCTGTCTAACCATAACTTGTTTCAAAACAGTTGCTCTCATAAGATAGGTAGACAAGTTTGTCTAGTCTTAAATGGAATATAGTAATAGCACTTAGACTTATATACCACTTAATGATGCTTTACAGTACTAAGTGGTTTACAGAGTCAGCATATTGCCCCCAGCAATCTGGGTCCTCATTTGACTGACCTCGGAAGGATGGAAGGCTGAGTCAAACTTGAGCCGGTCAGGATCAAACTCCAAGCTGTGGGCGGAGTCAGCCTGCAATACTGCATTCTAACCATTGTGCCAACATGACTCACAACAGGTAGTTTTCTGCTAAAAGGTAATTTATGGCAAGGAGATATTCCTTTGGTCCCTGAAGCTCTCACATGTCTAGAAATTTTAGGAGTTTTCTGGATCAACCTATGGACCCAAATAGGATTACAGGGAGAAAGGAGAAGGGAAATTTTCTGAGTTTCCAAAGGAAATCCATTTGCAATGCTGGAGGAAAACTAGGTTTTGGAAAATCAATTTGATACAGTGATGAAGGTGCTGGACTAGAAACCAGAAGACAACAAGTTGTAGATGTACTTTGAGCATGAAAGCTTACTGGGTTGGGGGCCTTGGGGCCTCTCTCACACACACAGGTTTGTTGGGGGGAAATGGGAGACAGGAGTATTAAGTATACATGTACAGAGGTGGAGGGGAGATAATTCTTTACATAGAATTGGGTGGGGGACCTATGGCCTTTCAACTGTCATTATACCCTGCAACAATTCTAGGTAGCACGTCCAATAGGATGGAACATGGGGAATTGCAGATGAATAATGTCTGAAGAGCCAAGGATCCCGGTATATTAAAGTAGTGGCATATTGCTGCCTATAAAAAGAGTTGAACTAACTACTTGACAGGTGCTTGAAGTACCCCCGAGGCTTTTGCAGAAGACAAATGACAAACAAGCGAAGGATATATGAGCCTGAACTCATGTATAGAAGGAGCTTATCCTCAATTCTAACTGGAAAGGTCAGAAAAGATGAACATGTTATGTATATACCGTGAGTTTAATTGTGATTGAACTGTGATGTCTAAACTACTATTTTATCTTTTTAAGGAGCTCAAACTGAATAAACTTGATTGTTAATTGTTTTAATGCGAAGAAAATGTCTAATTTTAGGTATACAATCACTTACCTTGTTAAGCATAGATGTACAAAATCAACTGCTTCATCTGAGCAATGTTTGGGTAGTGAAGGCATAAGTCCTTTGTGAACAGCTATATAAAACATGGCTGCTAGTTTATCCATGGCAGCCAATGGTGGCTTTCCAGTGGCCATCTCAAAAACAGTGCAGCCAATGCTCCAGATATCTGATTTCCTTCCATAGCCAGATTCGCTTATCACTTCTGGTGCCATCCAATATGGAGTGCCATGTACAGATTTCAATGGTTCACTGTGTGGATTAGTCAGACTCCCGCAGGCTAAGCGCTTTGCACATCCAAAGTCTATAAGTTTGATTATGCCATTAGGCATAAGCATAACATTGTTTCCTTTAATATCTCTGTGGACCACACAGTTTTCATGTAAATATGCAACTCCTTGTACAATCTGCTTTGTATATTTACAAAATATCATTTCTGACAGTGGCCCAAAGCGATGAATAATATTGGAAATGGAACCACCAGGAACAAACTCCATGAAGATGCTTACTATGTTATCTTCTAAACTTGTTCCCAAGTACCCTACAATGTTGACGTTTGTTAGGTTTTTCAAAATCTCAACTTCTTCTTGCAGTTTCTGGTATTCCTTTTTATTCCCAGCTTGGTCACATGCATTCAGTGCTACTTGTTTCACAGCTATTAATTGTCCTTGGCTTGTAAGTCCACAGTATACCTAAATATCAAACCAGATCATTTTGAAGTAGAACAAATAAACGATATACATTTTTGATTTTAATTCAGCTTAATCACTTCAGAACTAGAAGTCCAAATGCCCCTCTCCCTAAATGTCAAGAAGCAGTTCAAGGAATCACGTAGGGAAATGCTAGATAGAAATTGGTCAAAATAGTAGTTTGTAGTTTTTACTCCTGAGTAGGAAGTTAGACTCAATGGCATCTTCCAATTCAGTCATTTTATGACACTATAATTGTACAATTCTATTATTTATTTCATTTCTATCTTGCCAAATCAAAGCCTCAAGGAAAGTTACAACTTATATGACACCCAAATCGAAAAAAACATTACAGCAATAATATTGATCCAATCTCTTAAATAATGAACAGTGTGACCCAATCCAAACTAACATTGGACTAGCCCAGGGGTCTGCAATCTTAAACACTCAAAGAGCCATTTGGTCCCGTTTCCCACAGAAAAGAAAACACTGGGAGCCAATAATTGAACAATTGGTGTGACTGGGAGGGTGTGGCCAACTCAACATCACTCAGTCCCACCCAGTCACATTACCACCCCCCCGCTGCGCCTACCCAGCGGGTCATTAGGACAGAGAACCGGTTGTGAAATGATTTGCATGCCCAGCCCCACCTCATCCCACCTCTCCCCTCCAAGCCACCTCTTGCCACACCCAGCCTCCGGTGTGTGGTTCACCTCTCCCTCCATCTCCTTCTGCCTCTCTTTCTCTCTCTCTCTCTCTCTCTGTCTCTCTGTGTCTCTGTGATTCTGATTCTCAGGCACCTCATCTCTTCCTAGGTCTTGCGGGCGCTTCTTTCAGCCCTTGTTGGTGCTGGGCGCCCGTCGGTTGCTCAGGGACATGCACAACCTGCTCTCTACCACAAGACACTGGCCCGACCCATGCGGCTGATGCTGCAGCTGTTGCCAGGGGTGAGTGGGGCAGGGTTGCATTGTGGCTCCGAGTCATTATGGATTCCAGGAGGAGGAGGGGACCCTGTCTCCCCCATTGTGAAGTGTACTAAATTTCATTCTGCTGCACAAGGTGCTGTGAGAGCAGCGGGCAGGCCATGGAGGCAGCAGTAGCAGCAGCGGCCGCTTCTCTCGGCAGCAGAGGGTTGAAAGGAGGGAGCCACAGCAGAGGGATAAAAGAGCCACATGCAGCTCCGGAGCTGCGGTTTGCTGACCCTGAACTAGGCAATGAGCCAGATGACTCATTCTGACAAACAATAACTCTGGGATTTGTTGGGATTCAGTTTGAGCTGATTTGACAGTCCCAAACACCAAAGACATTCATAGCATCTTCACAACGGACCAGAGTAGAGATCTATAGATATCATCAACATACTGATTACTTATCCTTTTCCCAGGGATTTCATGTGGGTCATGAAAAAACATAGGGGAGAGGTAAAAACCGTGTGGGAGAGGGCCCCATCATGTATAGCAGATGCTACAGGTCTGGTCCCTCTTCTCCCATAATCACCAACCATAACTGCTCACTCAGAAAGAAAAATAACCACTTTAACATACTTCCTCCTATTTCCCAAGTCTTGAAGGAAGTGTAGTATGCATCTGACTGAGCCTGGGTCAAGTCATTTGTTGAGGACCATCTTGCAGTAAAAGTGGCAAAATGTGCATATTATTATTCAGACACATTGGCTTTCTATCTCTAGGGTGAATATACAATGGATATGTTCCTGTTGCATCTGTGGATAGAAAGGTGGCCCATTTAGGGTGACTCGGTCCTTATTGGGAAACCACACAGGGCCCCTTTGAGGAGTTTTCAAGGCATCTGTCAGATAAAGTCACTTGGAATCATACAGAGGTGGTCTCTCATACAGATTTAATAGGGTGATTGTGGTAGGATCTTGCTTGGTTAACTGAAAAGTATTTGAGCTTCTTAATACTGAGGAATGCAGCCGGTGTGCCATGCTGCCTCCTATGTTTTGGATCCATGTCTCACCTGGCTGATCAATGCTTCCTGGGGAAGTGACATGTAGTTGGATCAGGGGTGAAATCCAGCAGGTTCTGACAGGTTCTGGAGAACTGGTAGCGGAAATTTTGATTAGTTCAGAGAACTGGCAAATACCACTTCTGGCTGGCCCCAGAGTGGGGTGGGAATGGAGATTTTGCAATATCCTTTCCCCAAGAGTGAGGATATTGCAATATCCTTCCCCTGGAGTGGGGTGGAAATGGAGATTTTGCAGTATCCTTCTCCTGCCATGCCTACCAAGCCACACCATGCCCACCAAGCCATGCCCACAGAACCGGTAGTAAAAAAAATTGGATTTCACCACTGAGTTGGATCTATGCAGTCGTAGGTGTAGTTCCTCCTCTGAAAGAAGCCACAGTTTCCATTGTGTCTGAAACTTATCTCCCAGGACCAATAACTTGGAAGAGTCCAATGCTAGCCCCATGATGAGACTAGATACTCAAGAAAAGCTGCCACTAGATAGCTGATACATTAGCAGTATCATGACTACTTTAGTTATAGCCTCTTGCAACTCTTGCAACTTCTCACCTTTGAAATAGGGCATCAAATCGAGCTATCACATATGGTCACACATACACTGTTGAAACACTTCTCTTCTCCCAACCAAGCTACACTAACACCTGCCAATATCATGTGTTACTCCATAATTAGGTTGCACAGAAATAAGATTTTATTATCTTGGACTTGGCAGTAAATAACAACCTGGAAAAACTTCCAGCTATTTCTACCTGTCTAGGATGGGCATAGACGAAGTCCCATCAAGCTGGCAGGACCAGGAGACATGCCTTTTTTGCTGTACTATCTGTCCTTTGGAACACCCTCTCACCTGAGATTAGGATGCTTGACTTTACTGGCCTTTTGGAGGGCTGTGAAGCCCTGGAGATGTGCCTGGGACTGGGATTCTGAGTGTGTAAAGGGTCCCATTTCCTGGTTACACTGATACTGTCAGATTATAGTTGTCTGTTGGCTGCTGTTTGTATTTCATTTCTTTTTGTAAGTGTTTTAATTGTCTTCTGATTGGGTTCAGGAATTGAGACCCAAGAGCTGGAATGTGAAACCAGTGTGTGACATTGTTCCTGTCTTGCCAAGGAATGGCCTCCTACCTTATCTCCCCATAATCACAGGTTTGAAATGAGCAGCTATATAAATTAAATTAAATTAAACAAACAAGCAAACAAACAAACAAATACTTTGCTCATTCCAACTCCCATTGAAATCAGTTGTGGATATCTTCTTCCTTAATAAGCTATGCATTTAAACATTTGTATATCTAGGATATTTAGTCAAAGGCTACTGTAGATTCCAAACAGAAGATGGACAAAACCAACTGAATTAATAACTAGTTGCCTTATATAAAGAAATCTGTTGAGAGAGATCTCTAATTTTAACAATATTCAGAAGCTTAATTTGATTCCAAGTTTATATCTCTGTGTCTTTTAAGTTTGTGCACCATTTTGAGAGATTCTGTCCAAAAGGAAATATTAAAATACTTAGAATACAGTACACAAAATGCAGTCAGACTCAATATAACTTACTGTGCCATATGCTCCTTTTCCAAGGATTTCACCTTTAGTCCACAAAATAGACTCTTGGTTAATTAAGCTGTTTTCTGAAAATGCAGTTTCAGGTAAAAGTGGATTTCCTTCCTCATATCCCATGTAATCTGAACAAACATTCTGCAAATGATGGCAGAAAAACAGAATACTGCTAGAGGAACAATAGAAAATAAATACAGATGGTTTGTCAGATGTTTTGAGAGTTATGTTTACATGATGTAAATTCTACACCACAATATCTGAAATTGGAAAGAATTTCTGCTTGTCATATCACAGCCCTGAGACTAAGACTGAAGTTGCTACTATTCAATTTAAAATTATTATTCAGAGACACGTGGTTTTATATCTCTAGGATATAATGGATTAGCATTGTCAAAAATTTATTAAGTAAATTTCCTAATTTAATTTGATTGGGAGCCACCCAAAGTGGCTATATATATATTTTAAATAATAAAATAAAAGTAACTAAAATATAGTCTAAATAAAGAAAACGAACATCAGACGCTGAAGACAGCAAAGGATCATGATCTCCTTGTCCTGCTTAGTGTGTGAACAGATCAGGTTATCTGCTGGATTAGAAAAATAATATTAGTTTGATCCAGCAAACTAATTCTTACGCTTTAACATTTTTAAATAGGGATCTAAGAGAATGAAGAGCCCATTTTGCTCAAAGAAAGAACAAATAAGAAAAATGTGGAAACTGAAGTACAGCAAATATTAGACTATCTGTAATATTATAAATGTAGAATGCTATGGTGCTCACTTACCTTATTAACTTTTGCTGTTCTCCAGTCTCCACTTTGTGCCTCCACATTTATGTTTCTGGTCATTGAGCTAGAATTGTTGCCATCTGTCCCACTCAGAGAAAGCAGTTCAGTGACTGAGCAACCGAATATGTCTTCTGTTACTTCCTTATAATCTTCGTACTCAAAGATATTTGTATATGACTGAAAGGCTGAGTTTGCAAGGTAGTAAGTCCATGCAGTTGTCATATTTGCTACACTGATATTTTCAAGCTGGGTATTTTCTAGAGGTGGTGAGCTTATTTGGTCTGTAAAAAAGGATGCGGACAGCTTTTGATTATACTCATAGTGTAAAATCTGGCTTGTTTCCTGCTCCACAAGGCAATCAGATGTTTTGTTTTGTCCATCCCTTAAAGTCCTACTGTTGTTTGCATTATTTGGTTCATTTGTATTTTTCACACAGCTTAAGAAAGGATCATATACTGCATGAACTTTAACTTCTGGCCAAAGTAACTCCTGAACATTGGTGGCAAATGCTTTCTTAGGAAAAGCATCATCTTCATCGTCATCATCGTAATCATCTGATGTATATTCCAAAGAGGCTTCTTCAATTGGTGACAAGCCTGAATTAGGACATACTTTCTTTTGCTTAGCAAGTTCAGGAAACTCAATGGAAATCTGAGCTTGCTGATCGGTATCTTCACAAATTGATTCAGTGTTTTCTTTTGGCTGAATCTGCAGATCAGCAGAAGAGGCAGTCACATCTTTGCCTTGTTCTAGACCGCAACCTGTTAACTTGGACGCCTTTTTTGAAACAACTTCCTTCTCCTTCAATTTTGGTTTAATGTTAACGTTCTTGTGAGATTTAGAGTATGTTTTCTTCTGGGGACTTTTTATTCTGCTACTCTTCTCCCCATTGAAACAGTTGGATTTATATTTCATATCATTATGCCATCCAGTTGGAGCAGAACGCACATTCCTGTTACTCTTATTCTCACCACACCCATCAGGCTTACGGGAGTATACTGGAGTCCCAAACATTTCATAAATGCCAGGACCTTTGTCGTTAGAATGTATTTCTTTGAACATGTCACTGTATTTCAGATTCAAATGGTCTACTGGGGATTGTTCTTGTCCAACAGGCAATGGAGAGATTGTTTTTTTCAAACTAACAGAATTTGGGGAAATACAGGGAAGCACTTGCTTTGTAGAACTCTGACCATTATGCTGGAAGCATTTTTTCTCCTGTTGGAGATTATTTTTCTGACGTTTTGAAGATATCTTAGTCTCTTCATGAGACAATCCTAAAGAATGAGAAATAGGATTTTTTATCTTATTTTGATGCTGAATGGAACTCTTGCCCCAGATCATTAAATTCTGAGCCATTTTGGTACACAGTTTAGTTTTTAAAAGACATCTGTTGCTATTTCCTTTATATCTGCCAGTCTTCTTGTGAGCAAAAATATTGAAGCTTTGGTTTATGTTAGACAGCATGCTCTTTCTTTGGGACAAGCATAATCTTGCTTTCAGCAGCTTCAGATTCAATTACATTTTCTATTCAAACCATCTGTTGGGCAAACAGTAGTATCAGATGATTCAAGACCTACTAAGATAGTAAGTCATTAAAGCATGATTTTTGTTAGCTTTGCTTACAACAGCACTTCCAAATCCAGCCTTTTTTACACTTTTGTTCTGATGTTTTCACCTCTGATGATTCTGCTTTGCTTAATCTAATTTAGGGATACTCTTGTTAAATCTTTTTCCTGCATACTTAGACTTAAAAATATATTTGTCTTGAAGGATTAACATTCTGATTCTTTTGCTTCAGGAAATATTTCACTTGGGTTCTGACAACTATCAGAACAACCAAAATCACAGCTACTGTTTATATTAGCTATATTCTCAGAGATCACTAGTATTTTGTGAGTTGCACAATTGGTAGATAGAGCAATAGCAATAGCACTTAGACTTAATACCGCTTCATAGTGCTTTTACAGCCCTCTCTAAGCAGTTTACAGTCAGCCTATTGCCCCCAACAATCTGGGCCCTCATTTTACCCACCTCGGAAGGATGGAAGGCTGAGTCAACCTTGAGCTGGTGAGATTTGAATTGCCAAACTGCAGCTAGCAATCAGCTGAAGTAGCCTACAGACTGCATTCTAACCACTGTGCCTGTAGCATTTCGACTGGAATTCAATTTCTTGGGCTGTGGAGTAGCCATAGACTATGCAATATTATTCTGAGTAATACACAGAGAAGCTTCCAGATGTATTACTGAGGGTGTGATAAACAGACTGTTAAGGTATCCCTGCCACTGACCATCTGCCTGGAGGTCAAATTTCTTGAATGGTGAATGAGAGTTCAGAATATGTAAAAGATCATTAGCATCATTGTATTTTTAGTGTTCTTTCTTACTGGAGGAAGTTGTACTGTTTTGATAGGTTGTCAAAAAGTTTCTGTAAATTGCAGAAAATAATAGAAAACTGTTATTAATATTTTACCCAGAAATCTCCTATGTGAATTAAATATAATACTTAAATATAATAAAAACAGCATTTACTTTACTTTTTAAAAGTTACAATGGGAAGAACAACTCACAATAAAAGCATCCATTTATCAGCCAGGTCCCATTCTGTGCCTAAAATGTATAGAATCCAGGCTTAGTGAAATAAAAAGGTACAAAACTGGTATATGTAATACATTAACTGTTTTAGTTTAAACCACTTAAAAGCTAAGCGAACGCAAAATGAAATGCAAAGAATTATTAGGACACAAAATTATTCTATAGAGGCCAAGACTACCATTTGTAGAATTCCCAAAAAGCATGGACAGTGGAATTCTGGGAATTGTGAGCCAGTTGGGTGATTTTGGGCCATTCATTCATTCTCAGTCCAACACACCTCACAGGATTGTTGCTGTGGGGAAAATAGGTGGAGGAAATAGTATCAGGGATGTTTGTCCCCCCCTTAAGTTATTTATAAAAATAATAAAAGCTGGGTAAAAATAAATAAAAAATGGAGATACAAAAGAATGAATAAAATGGGCTTCCAAACAATGGGGCATTCCTTTTATATTGTGTATGTCAGCTGAGATTTTATAAAAAAGATTCCAGTGGCAAGCTCACTCATCTCAAGATGCTGTTTGTCTCCTTTTTGCTATTTACAACATCCATATTTGAGTAATAGGTGGAAATAGTAGAAAGTATATTTCTTAATTATAACTCATCCTACCAGTTAAGAAGCAGTCCAATGCAAATTTTCATCTAGCAAGGGAGATCAAAATATTCCAAATTGCACTTACTTATAAGTTTATAACATCACCAACAAATATAGTTTTAGGTATTTAATAACAAAACTAATAAACATCATTTTAGCAGAATCCATAGACCTGTTGTATCACAAATACAATGGATGAATTAAAACTATGTACCGTAGTTCAAATACTGTAGATCAATGTAGTTGCAGTAATAGTAAATTTTATATTAAAGCAGCTTTTTTGTTGACATGTCCTATGGTATACAATCTGTTGCATTTATTTACTGGGAAGAAAAATAAAGAAGTTCTATTGAAATTCTATTTTACCTTCAATTTGATTCTAGAAAGGAAGAAACATGATTGTAGAGCTGCTAAGCTCTGAAGATCCTCTCTCAGCACAAATCCTTCTGATATTGAGAGTTAGATTCTGACTGTTTAGTTTACAAGCTGTCACCAAGGTAACTCTCTTTTGGGTATTTTGTACAGTGAATGACTGAACAAATAGGCTTAGCTGGGCTGGGCAAGCAAATGAGAAATCTAGATCTTAGATTAACAAGCTTGAGGTTTGCAGCAAAATTCTAAGAATATACATCACACATAAAATGCATTATCTCACTTATTCTTTAGGTAACCATGAGAAGATGAATGCTTTCTGGAAAGTTGATAAAAATAAATGCTCTTTCTTTGCAAAAAAAAAATCTTAAATTATCTGTTAGACATTGCTGATTGAATATTGGCAGGCTTCTGGCTTCATCTTTTGAAATTTGAAAAAAATATGACAGACATCTTACCACTTCAATAGAAATGAGTTGAACATGTAGTCTTCTTCTCCCCTTTTTGTTTCTCTAGGTTTTACCATTCAGAACCTTGGCTCTGTTTACTCTATGATCCACCCCATTTCTAAGAGATCAGTAAAGAGGGTGTGCATAAGTGCACCAGCGTGCCTACCGTCCCTGTCCTACTGTCCCCATTTATTTGTACTCATTTCCTGTGTTCATGTCCATGTTTATACTTATACCTGTTATCTTGTACATGGTTGACAAAATAAATAAAATAAAATCTCCAAGGTCTAGGTTTAAGTAATACCAGTACTTACTCTGACATTGCTAAGATCTTAGTTTTCACAACCATAGTACATAAACTCAGTCCTATGATCTTTATTTTTGATGAATATTATTTAACCACTTTAATTCTATTCTCTGTTAACTTTTGTTTTAATTGCATCCCATGAGTCAGAATCCTGAAATGTTTCCTGTAAACCGTCTTGAGTCACCATGTGTGAACAGACGGCAATATAAATTTCCTAAAATAAATAAAATAAAATAAAGTGAATGACCCTGCCATTCAATATCTGGATTGGGCAACTCAAATGTGGGCTGGATTGATAATAAGCAGATAGATGTAGCTGGTTTCTGTGTTTTGTTTGTGTGTGTAGGAGGGACAGTCAGACAGACACAGACAAAGCATGGCTTTTATTTACCTATCTGTTGCTCAGAAATAATTGAAACAAACCTTAAAAGGAAACCTATCTTCTACGTATTGAATTTGTATACTGTACTTACAAGAAGAGACCACTTCTAAGTACGGTACTGAGGTGGCACAGAGAAAAACAGACGCCCCAAGGCCTAGACCAGGGGTCGGCAACCTTAAACACTCAAAGAGCCATTTGGACCTGTTTCCCACAGAAAAGAAAACACCGGGAGCCACAAAACCTTTCCCTGCCTGACTATTTCTTGAGCGGCCACAACACTAGCATATGTAATTGAATTAAACTTTGTTTTCTTCTGAAACTTTTCTTTGATTTATTCATGGTTGGCCTACTGGGGGGTTGAAAAGCTAGATAAATCATATGTTGGTGAGTGTCGCACATTGGCGGTTGTGACACATATTTTTGAGTGACAGGGTGCCGCAGCAGAGGGGTGAAAGAGCCACATGCAGCTCCAGAGCCGCAGGTTGCTGACCCGTGGCCTAGTCTCTCTTGCCTCAGCATCAGGGTCTATCCCTCTTTCACCATATAGAAGTTCCTAGGATGATTTAAAGCCAGCCACGTATTCTTTGAGGCGCAGAGGAAACGATGTACCCCATCTTTATTTCCCACAGGATAACAGCTGGAGCGCTTTTTTTCTCTTGCCCTCTCAGTTTCCCCCAATCGACTTGCTCATCACGTTTGCGACAATAAACTAACATCAGGACCAATGGAGCTTGACTCCCTGACCACATTCCTACAGTTTTTCCTGACAACACAAGACGGACTGCCAGGGACTAATTCCACAAGCCTCTTCATCCCAAATCTAAACAGAAACACCCCCACCACACACACGCAATACGGCGACCCAGCAACAAAAGGAGGGGGAGGGGAAAATCCCCTCAGACTCTCCGGGCCTCAGGGAGAGATTCCCCCCCCCCCCAGATTCTTGCCCCCATCCCCGCGCCGCTGTGCCACGTGCCGCACCGCGCGCCGCCTTGTCTCCCTCCCATCATGCCCTTCGGGACGCTGCTTCTCAAGATGGCGGCCGACAGTGAGGTTCGTTTGTCGGTTGAAACCCCCTCCCCCACCCCCTTCCCTTATTCCCCTTTCGGGCTAAGCGGGAAAGTGGCGCTGCGGCGCCGGTGCTTTTTAACCCTCTTCTTTCTCCGCTCGGTGCCTCACTTGCTCACTTGCCTTCTTTTCTTTTCTTTTTTTTTTTTCCACAGCCGGAGTCCGAAGTGTTCGAGATCACGGATTTCACCACCGCCTCCGAATGGGAGAGGTAGGTGCCTCACCTTTCCGCGTTGTCTCTTTTCCCCCCCTTCTTAACCTGCGCTGGCATCGATGCAGTTAATGTTTAGGGATCCCCCTTGTTGCCCCGGGTCTTTCGTCTGGCTTCTGTTTTTGTATTTTATTTTATTTTATTTTTGTATCTGGAATTGCTTCGCCGGATGCAAATGTAAACGGGTAATTTACGAGAAAGAGTTTGTTGGGAGTGTGCATTGCCGACAGTGGTTGGTCACATTGGGGGAGAGGACTCGTAAGGACAGCATTTGTGAGGAAAATATAGGACATTCTAAGTATTGGGGAGTGCATACTTACTTACCAGCTGAGTGAAGCCAGGTTGTTCCATGGAAGGCCCCATTTTGCATAGCGTCTCTGGTATTTAAGAGATACCTATATAAATATCTTCCGTAGATTCATTATACCGTTACTTAACACATACATTTACTTAACATTGGACAGGTGAAAAAGTTTCCAGTCTTATGTTGCTTGCTATTACTTGGCAACTCAGGTATAGTAAGGATATTATTTGTGCTGGGTGAATGATTGAGTTCACAAAAGATACTGAAGACAAATATGACAAAATATTTGAAAAGCATGTAGAATAAATGCTGATATAGTGCCTGTAATATAAAGTTGCTCCGGGTAGTTATTTATTTCTTTATTTATATTTCAATTAGGTTGCCAAACTTATCAACAACTTTGGGTAGTACATAGAATGAAAAATAAAAGTATAGAGCAATAGTCTTCATCACAGGCTATATCAACTTCCAGGGTCCTTGCTACATTTCTAGGGTAGCTGCAGTAAGTTTTTGAGAGAGCGATCGAAACTTAATTGCCAGGCATATGATATTTGTGTCATAATTCACATTCTCAATACTGATTCATTGTCTGCATAGAATTAATCATTTTTGTTAGCCCCTCCGGAGAGGGGCGGCATATAAATTTAATAAATAAATAAAATAAATACTTTGTTTTTATTCAACACAGTTTAAATTAATAAGAGGGCTAGCTTGATTTAATGGATAAAACATCTGGCTAGAAATTGGGAGACTGTGAGTTCTAGTCCTACCTTAGGCAGAAAGTGACTGGGCTAGTCACTTTCTCTCAATTCTAGAAAGGAGGCAACGGCAAACTATTTCTTTTTTAAAAGAGACTTGAAAGAAGACTGCTAGAATAGGACACAGTTGAACAGAATTTAAAAATGGTTTGAATAGAAAAGTGCATTTTTTTCCCCAGCTAACAGTGATGCTAAGAGGAGTCACAAAGAGAAATGAGTCTCAAAGGGTGCCCTGAATAAAAAAAGGTTGCTGTTGAGCAGTGAGGAAACTAGCATTAGGGTTGTTTGATTCTCTGAAGGTGGAAGGCTGCTGTTTCATTAGGTCAGCGTTGTGACAGTATTATTCCCTTTCTGGGTTCTATCAGGTTCCTTGTTGAAGGGATGTGACTCAGAATATACAGAATATATCAACTGTCTGAAATTACAGGGTGCAAATATGAATTATCTTTATTAATTACAAAAGTGTTATTAATAGTTTCTATTTAAGAACCTATTTCAACGTTTATGTAAGGATGCTCTGAAATTATGCTATTTTAAGCAGAAATATATCTAGGTATGACTAGCGAGTTAAGTAATTTTTATATTTCAGCTACTGTCCATATTTATTAGAAATAGTTATCTGATTCTGAGTATGCT
This sequence comes from Arizona elegans, assembly GCA_022577455.1. Lineage (NCBI taxonomy): Eukaryota > Metazoa > Chordata > Lepidosauria > Squamata > Colubridae > Arizona > Arizona elegans. The sequence continues at coordinate 113,111,154 of JAKOOJ010000001.1, forward strand.
TTCTTAGAAGTAAATTCCATTGCATTCAATAAAACATATTTTCTACAATATTTATAGGAAAATTAATCAAGTTGGCATCTCAGTGCAATAGTATTTTGTATGTGCTATTGCTGTGTGTTTTTTCAGTATATTTGTTTTTGTTCAAAGCAAAGATGAGGAATAGCATGTTATGACTTCAAGCTGTATTAATTCTCTCCATCAGATCAAGCTGTGATCTTTAGCAAATGTCATTAGACAGTGATAAAGTAGATGAAATTGAGTCTTATCGTTCCAAATGAATCAGAGGAGACAATAGCTACGCAACTTGCAAAACAATCGACCCGTCAGTTTGGCTAAACTGAATTTAAAAAATCTGGTTTTGATTAATTCATATCATTATTAGGATCTGATTCACCAATTCAAAATGCAGATAATCCTCAATTTAAAGCCCTTCATTTAATGATTGTTTGAAGTTACTATGGCACTGAAAACAATGATTTATGATTGTTTTCACACTTATGACCATGCAGCAACTCTGGTTACCCAATGATGGTTGCAGTGTTCCAGGTCATGTGATCACCATTTGAAACCTTTCCAGCCAGCTTATGACAAACAAAGTCAATGGAGAAAAAAGTCAGATTCACTTAATGATGGCATAATTTATTTATTATTTATTTATTTATTATATAATTCACTTAATGGCAGTGATTTGCTTAACAACTGTAGCAAAAAGATTATAAAATGGGGCAAAACTCACTTAACAATTGCCTAATTTAACAATGGAAATTTGGGGCTGAATTTTGGTCGTAAATTGAAGACTAAGGGTCAGCACTGCTTTTGATTTCCTTGTTTATTAACTTATGTTGAATTATGCCTGTGCCTGGAATGCCAATTCAGGATAATGACATTTACTTTTAATGCTTTGTGTGATATTTTCCTAATAATGTTTAATTCTTAAATACATTTCTTCTATAAATTATATGTGCTTGCTTAGCCTTTTTTCCCCTGAATATGATCAGTTGTAGATCTAAACAAGACTTTGTGTTGATTCCTGTTCTTTGGAATTATTTTACCATAAATTAGTTCATAAGACCCTAGCTCTGATATATGGTTGTATATAGCACATTGCCTTGATCTTTTTGTGATCCATCGTTTGATAGCTGTTGTTTTAAACTTTGGAAAAACTTAATTAAATATGAATTTTCCTTTATATTAAGCAAAAAAAGGTATGTTGTTGGTTTATGTTTATTTTTAGAAACATGGATTTTAATACTAATGATTTTCAAACATTTTCTCATTAGATTTATTTCCAGAGTTGAAGAAGTTTTGAATGACTGGAAACTTATTAACATTTCTTCAGGCAAACCTTTAGAAAAGGTAAGGATGTTTGCTTTGGAATTATTTAGAGGCCAATGTAAACATAAGAAAAAGTAAATCACAGTGAGTCAACATGTGAAAATATAGTGTGGCCTTAATTTAAATTAGCAAAATAATTTTAGTTGCTAGTTCACTAGTTAGGAATATTTGGTGATTATTTCTAGTAAAAACGCACTGTTGTTTCACATAATCTGAATATATTTTTATTACTGAATGATAAAGATGTCATCTTTACAAGATAAATAACATATAAAGCAATTATTTCATTAGATATTTTTCAGATTCATTAAACATCAAAAATGGAATGCTGTTCCTAAATGTCAGGCAAGCAAATGTGTACTTGTGAAGTCATTAGGAGCTGAGTCAGTTCCAGTTCAGTTGATTGCTCTGAATGTTTTGAGAAGTTACACAAGGAAAATTAGAATCATCAGCTTTTAAATTATACTAATAATCTTTTTTGTTTTTCTGTCTTTGAGCTGTGATAGTTTTTATGAAACATTTTAAGAAAATATTTTATTTTTTAAATAATTGATTTATATCTGCTTTGATTTAAAAATGATACAAAAGTACTAATAAATAGGTTAGGAAGAAAGAGCCAATGGAGGTTCAAAGGAATGAAATTCTATTTCTATTTTGTTAAATTTTTCATAATAAACATAAAAATGCTTTTCAGAGTAGCAGTGGATTTTTACTATGGCATTTCCTATGAAATGTGATTAAAAGTATTTCAGATAACTTTTCTGATCACATAATTATGTCTGATATATAGGGTGTATATACCACTGAAACATGGGAAGAGAAATCTGATGAAATTACTTTTGCTGATTTTCGATTCTCTGTGACGCATCATTATCTAGTCCAAAAATCAACTGATAAAAATGCAAAAGATGAACTAGTAGAAGGTGGGTACATTTTTAAGTGTTCAAAAAAATCTTTAGTTCATAGCATCTATTTTTTTATTTATTAAATTTATAAATTGCCTATCTCAGTGTCAAGTGACTCTGGCTAGCCCAGAACATCAGTTTTTATTGTGATACACTGTGAAGTTAGTACTTGTAGACAATGTTATACTCTAATAAATTACATATTTGATAGCTTGCTCATTAAAGGAGCATATAGATATATGGTAACATTTTTAAAAAGAAGGCATCAACTTCCATTTTCGTTAGACAATTGAAGAGGGAAATATATAGGTTGATAACTGATTTGGTGTAGTTTGGTACCAGTTTGACCTGGCACAAAGTCAGCTGGATGATCTTGGGCCAGTTACTCTCAGCCCTAGGAAGTAGCAATGGCAAACCACTTCTAAAATCTTACCTTAAAAATACAAGGACTTGTCCAGGGACTGACTGACTCAAAGGACCCAAAATCAAAACCAAGGGTTGATATGCTTATTTTTTATTTAGTAGTTGTAAAAGTGTATTTACGAGGACAACTAGTATTTACAATTTTACAATAATTAAACCGATTGATGTCTTATTAAATTTAATTAAAATCGTTTATTTGGACTAAAAATCAAATTACCCATGTTGGCTGTTTAATCAAATTCTTTGTTCTGCTTGAAACTTTAAAGACTTAATTGTTTCATCTTTAATGGTTTAACAGATGCTCTTCCTGTTGCTATGCAAGATCTTCTATGCATGAACAATGATTTCCCTCCTAGAGCTCACTGTTTAGTAAGATGGTATGTCTGTTATTTAAAATCTTACATTTTAATTTAAGAAATTAATTGTAAGAATTTTTAATGATGATTAAATAATACATTTCATAGACTAATTATTTATGCCACAAAATGCAAGATACCAAAAAGAATATTGTTAACATAGTGGTTTTCCCTGATGTTAGATCATGTTTAATCTTTAGTGGGGCTTAGCAGAGAGACCATTGTTTTAATATTTAAATAATAGTGAGAGATAGATGCATCTTAATCCTCTTAATTTTTGAAATCTAAATTTAGTGGAATATTTCATTTGTTCTAGGTATGGCTTGCGTGAACTTGTAGTTATTGCACCAGCAGCAAACAATGAGGCAGTTCTTAGCGAATCCAAATGTAATCTTCTTCTGAGTTCAGTTTCTATTGCATTGGGCAACACAGGCTGGTAAGTAAATTTTTATCAATAGAAGAGAATATTTGTAGCTCAGGGTTGAACTGTGGGTCCTTGCCGCTTGATTGTTTTTGTGCAGGTGTTTCATTATCTAGCTAAATAACATCTTCAGTGCTGGAAGGGAACAGGACTAGACCTCTGTTTATATACAGTGGAAAAGTTAACTTTTATAATCCTGCATTATTTGTTGTAGCAAAGTAGGTGCACATGAAGAACCTTGTTTTACTAGCTTGCAGAAACAAGACAAGATGCTAACCACAAGCAGAAAAAAAAAATTATATAAAGTTGCTTCTTTGCTGAGTTTTCAGTGTGGTTTTTTCCCTCAAATGCTTCATTAGTGATTTTAATCAGTCTAGTCTTCCAAGAGTACAATCATCTTTATTTGAAAACATTTTCAATATTTTTCAGCCAGGTGCCAGTATTTGTGCAAATTCATCACAGACACCGGAAAATGTATGTTGGAGAGTGTCAAGGTCCTGGAGTCAGAACTGACTTTGAAATGGTTCATCTTCGCAAAGTACCCAGTCAGTATAGTCACTTATCTGGATTGTTGGATATCTTCAAATCTAAGATTGTGAGTATAGTTTGTGTATGCACGTGGTAGATGCATGAAGATGCCCCAAATGATCTTCCCAAAAATAGCAAGTGCAGTAACTCTTATACTACAGTTAGTTCTCAACTTACAACCACAATAGAGACCATACAATAAGTTAAGTATTGTGTTCATTAAGTGAGGCACCATCTGACTACCTTTTTTTGCCATGGCTGTTAAGAGAGACATCAGTTGACCTTCTGCCAGCTTCCCTGTTGACTTTGCTTGTCAGAAGCCAGATAGGAAGGTCAGAAATGACTTATGTGATTGCAAGATTCTGGAACTATTGTAAGCGTGAGGTGGTTGCTAACCACCTGGATCACTATCATGTGACCTCAAGGATGCTGAGATGGTTGTAAATGCAAGGGTTGATTGTACGTTACTTTTCCAGGACTCTACAGTTCTGTGAACAGTTCTTAAATGAATGGTCATTAAGCAAGGACTACCTGTATTTTGAATGGGCCACTTTAGGTGAGGTTACTCAGAAATGCCATGCAGATTAAACATTTTTGAAGATTGTGCTATATCATGTACCATTTATAATTTATTCAGACTTTAGTTTTCCTTAGTTTTTATTCCTACTGTTTTTGATCTGATTAAATATGAACAGTATACTGTAAGTAGGGAAAGGTTTCAAAATTTAAAGTTCTGCCTTTTCACTTCAATACAGAATGATTAAAAATGACTTGTGTTGTTCTCTGTCACATATCCAATGCCTGGGGAAAGTCTTTCATCTCACAAATTATGTCATTTCAAATAGAATGTTCACAAGAGATACATTTTTTGTGAATCAGTCTTAGTTTGAACTTTAAAGTAGTTCAGATAGACATTGCTAGAATTCAGCTGTTTGCAAAAAGTATTCATATACAGTTTTGAAAATCTATTCTTCAGAAATATTTTCTGTTATATTATCTGGGTTAAAACATAAGATTAGGAATGTCTAATGTTTTGGACCTCACATTTTTTGTGATTATTCTTATTGGTATGTTTTCCAGGGCTGCCCGTTAACTCCACTCCCTGCAATTAATATAAGTATTAGGCTTACATATATACTTCAAGATTGGCAGCAGTATTTCTGGCCTCAACAACCTCCAGGTAGGAAACCAATTTATTTCTATTACAATTTCATGTTGTGGAATTTAGTACAAAATTAGATGAGAACCAAAGAAACATGCAACAAGAATTCTTTTCTTCTTTCCTGTTTTGTTTATAGGACAAATAAATTAAAAGTTTAACGTATATTAAATACGTGACAGCTGCTTTGAGGCTAGGGTAAGGGGAAAAAAGACTTTTGTTCCTCACTGTAAATCACAATAGCAAAAGAATAATTTTATTTGTGGGTCCTTGGCTGTTTTCTTGCAGACCTAGTTGGTAAACTAGGTAGATGTTACTTAGTTTGATAATGAAACATCTGCAAGAAATTCAGAGAGTACCAAGGATCCCTTGAGCTACAAATATTTTCTTCTATAATTTTGTCTTTTTTGCAGTTTTTAATTTTTCTTAATTTCTTAAATTATATTTTTAGCTTTGTGACATTTACTTCTGATTTCTGGCAGAAAACACGTATTGGGCAAAATTTATTTACCTAACGACAACCGCAAAATAATATAAAAAATATTCCAATTATGCTCGTAAGTTGAGTATTACCTGTAAAATGAAGTATTCATGCATTAACATTAACAGGTTACCACATGTATTGGGATTCCTATTCATTTTTTGTAGTAGATTTAGTTGCTCAAGAATCTGTTATACCAGTGATGGCTAACCTTTTTCTCTTTGTGTGCCAAAAGTGCACACGCACAACAGCACATGTGCATGCTGTCACCCATAATGCAATGTGCGCCCCATGCAAGTGTGCACGTCCCCCACGCATGCACACGCGCCCACTGCCCTTCCTCCCGCACATGCATGCGAGGGGTGGGATTCAAAAATTTTAGCAACCTGCACCATGGTGGGGAGGGGGACATGCAGCATCCCCATGGTCACATGTTCAAAATTTGGCCACTTGGCAACTGGCATGTATTTATGATATTTGCAGTGTTCTGGGGTCACATGATCTCTTCCTATGACCTTCTGACAAGCAAAGTTAATGAGGAAGCCAGATTCATTTAACAACCATGTTACTAACTTAACTGCAATGATTCATTTAACTGTGGCAAGAAAGGTCATAAAATGGGGCAAAATTCATTTAACAACTGTTTCACTTTGCAACAAATTTTCGGCTCAATTGTGGTCATAAGTCAACGACTATCTGCACATATTTTCTACTACCATCTCCATAATGCTGATGATTGCAAACTGAAGAATCTGAACTTTTTTCAAGAAGAGGTTGTGTAGAAGTTGTACGAAACTTTTTTTATCTCTTCACCCCACTGTCCCTCATAAAAGGTGAGATCAACATTAAGCAGAAGATTAAAATTTTGTGCCTAAAATGATCTTACTGGTTTGTTGTGGCAATATCATCCTTTCTTCAGATGGTAGGAATTAGAATATATATTTAATATGGGATAATATGACAAGAGCCTTGATAGTACAGGGGTTTAGTGCACCCTGTTATTAACACAGCTGCCTGCAATTTCTGCTGGTTCGAATCTCTCCAAGGCTCAAGGTTGACTCAGCCTTCCATCCTTTCTAAGGTAGGTGAAATGAGGACCCAGTTTGTGGGGGCAATAAGCTGACTTTGTGTAAAATATACAAAAGAATGAAGGCTATTGCTTAACGCATTGTAAGCCGCCCTGAGTCTCCGGAGAAGGGCGGCATATAAATCAAATAAAAATAAAAATAAAATAAAAAAATAAAATGTTTATAATATATGTATGTATAACTATATGAACTGTATAAACATAACTATATGTTTTGCCAATAGATATAGATGCTTTAGTTGGAGGTGAAGTTGGAGGCGTAGAATTTGGAAAGTTACCATTTGGTGCCTGTGAAGATCCTATTAGGTAAGAAGTTTTTTTTATTATTATTATTTCAGACGTCTTTTTAACAGAACTATTGCTTATGAAACTACATTGTGTAACATATAAATAAGGTGTTTGATAAGTCCTGCTATCCATGTATTAAAGTTACCAGATCTATTTCTTCTGTAACCTCACTGTTAGAGGACACAGTATTATGGCAATGAATAGGCATGCATAAATTCTCTTTAAAATTATTCAGTGAGTTATAGGAAAATATTGGGTCTCCGCTGCATATTTTAAGAAATAAACATTGGTATGTATAAAATAGTAAGTTTGAATTTCCATAGACAGTTAAAAACTGTCTGAATTATAAGCAGCCATTTGCGTATCTTTGCTACAATCAATGGGAATATGCCTTTTTTGCAGTCACTCATTCTAGTAATGGACAGTCTTTTGGTGCTAAAGACCATACTTAATAATTAGGAGGCTTGATAGGTGGGTGCAGCTATGCCACACATAAATCAGGGATTTTTGTTCCCCCCTCCCCAAGTTTGAGAGGGGTTTCTTTCCTTTATTTTCTTCCAAGTGATGCTAAGTGTAGTTTAGGTTTATATATATTTCTTTCCCAAAGTGATGTAAAATCACACCATCAATTTCAAGTGATCTTTCATCATTGAATAGTTTTGGTCTTGAGATACCCTCATGAGTAACTTCCTGTTTCTGCAAGTCTTAAGTTTGGATCCATGCTAATACTTGTTTTGTTATAATTTCAAAAACTTCTTATAAAAGTCATGCTTCTACTTCCAGTGAACTCCATTTAGCAGCTACATGGCCCCATTTAACAGAGGGCATAATTGTGGACAATGATGTTTATTCGTAAGTACATACTTTTCTGTTTGATTAGATTTTATAGTTCAGAATTCCAGAACTCTATTTTAGTCAGACTTCTCCATTTCCCATAGAATAAATATCATTAAAATTGTATTTAAGTTTTCAATTCTATACAACAAGGCTTCCTATAGAACCGTGATGGCGAACCTATGTCATACGTGCCAGAGGTGGTACGCAGTGCCCTCTCTGATGGCACATGAGCTGTCGCCCCAGTTCAGCTCCACTGTGCATGCGTGGTTGCCTCCCACCAGCCAGCTGATTTTCGGGGCTCTGCTGCGCACGTGCAGGGGCATGCATGCATGTGGGGGTGGGGCACGCATGCTGCACGCACATTGCATTTTGGGGGTTTGGATGCGCTTTGGGCACTCGGTCTGGAAAAGGTTAGCCATCACTGCTATAGAATGAACATTGTAGTAATGTTTGTAATAATATTAAGATTGACTTTGCTAATGTGAATGTACATCCGTTTAATAAGAGATGCAGTTGAATCCATTCACTCTGAATAAAGTACACTATGCAGTAATAGTTTTTTTTATGTGAATATTGTTTTTTGTTTGAAAGAATCAGGAAAGCAGGAAACACTGATCCGTGGTGATCCAATATCAGCATAAAAACCTTGGTTGAAAGAGAACTTGCTGTACTTTAAGCAGTTTATTCTGGAATGACTTATATACCAACACTAAGATCTTCCCAATACTTAGGAATTGTTTTTTCTTTTAGGAAAAGTTTGGCAGTTTCAGAATTAAGTGGTGGCTGCTTTTCAAGACTTTGTTCTAAGAAATTGAGCTAGAATCACATGAAAAGGCTTGTGAGCCTTCCCATACCCTGGAATTAGGGAATGATTTCCAGGTGAGGCATCCCCTGGAAAGTAAAATAGTGGCAGCAGGAACTACCAAGTTGCTATCCTAGGAGGAATTGAAACAGGAGCGAAGACCAAGGAGCTCCTGGGAATGGAGATTTGGATCCTTTTATTTACCATCCTGAGGGCCTCAGAAATCCACTACACACATTGAAACTAATACGCTAATTTGAATAATTAACAGGGAAATTTTCAGAAAATGTTCTAATTCAAAATTGTCTAGACTATTTTAGATTATAAAAACAACCACATTAGTCAAAAATGGTAGAGAGCTTACCTAAAAGATGGTTCCCTATCTATTTTATTTTATTTTATTTTATTTTATTTTATTTTATTATTTTATTTTATTTTATTTTATTTTATTTTATTTTATTTTATTTTATTTATTTATTTATTTTATTTTATTTTATTTTATTTTATTTTATTTTATTATTTTATTTTATTTTATTTTATTTTATTTTATTTTATTTTATTATTTTATTTTATTTTATTTTATTTTATTTTATTTTATTTTATTTTATTTTATTTTATTTTATTTTATTTTATTTTATTTTATTTTATTTTATTTTATTATTTTATTTTATTTTATTTTATTTTATTTTATTTTATTATTTTATTTTATTTTATTTTATTTTATTTTATTTTATTTTATTTTATTTTATTTTATTTTATTTTATTTTATTTTATTTTATTTTATTTTATTTTATTTTATTTTATTTTATTGGGGTTTATTTTATTTTGTCAGAGTATGCTAAAGATCATTGTCAAAACTTGGTGTTTTTATTCCACAGTGCTTTTCAATGTTCGGGTGAAACAAAGTTAACATATTATTTTGTTTTGTTTTTAAAGAGACCTGGATCCTGCTCAAGCACCTCAGTGGTCTGTGAGAGTCAGAAAAGCTGAGAATCCACAGTGCCTACTGAGTAAGCATTCTCGAGCTTTATTCTATCCTTTGCCTTTTTTTCTTTCAAATTACTGGTAGTCCTTGACTTACAACAGTTCATTTAATGAATGCTTGAAGTTACAATGGCAATGAAAAAACTGACTTATGACCATTTTTCACACTTAAAACAGTTGCAGCATCCCCATAGCCACGTGATAAAAATTCGGACACTTGCAATTTAGTTGGCTCATATGTGTCTTGGGGTCATGTGATCACCTTTTTCAACTTTCTGACAAGCAAAGTCAATGGGGAGGCAAGATTCATTTAACAACTGGGTTACTAAATTGATAGCTGCAGTGATTCACTTAACTATGGCAAGAAAGGTTGTAAGTTGGGGCAAAACTCACTTATCTGTCTTTCTTAGCAATAGACATTTCAGACTCAATTGTCGCAAGTTGAGGACTATATTACAGCATGATATGAAGTTGATATAGCACTGTGTGACTATACAGTGTGTGAAAAGTCCAAGTAGATTTTATTTATTTATTTATTTATTTATTTATTATATTTCTATACCGCCTTTCTCCCGTAGGACTCAAGGCGGTGTACAGTCAAGAAAAATATAGACACACAAACATCATAAAATTGCTAATTAAAATTATTACTTAGTTTGGTCAATTAAATAAAACCCAGAATTAGATAACATTTAAAAAATAATTCACATGTTCGTATGTTTAGCCCCGCCTGTTGGAACATCAGGGTCTTGAGGGCACAGCGGAAAGCACGGAGATCAGGGATATTCCGTATCTCCGGGGGCAGTTCATTCCAAAGGGTTGGAGCCCCCACAGAGAAGGCCCTCCCCCTGGGAGTCGCCAGTCGACATAATTTGACTGACGGTACCCTGAGTAGTCCCTCCCTGTGAGAACGAACTGGTTGGTGGGAGGCTATTGGTGGTAAAAGATGGTCTCATAGGTACCCAGGTCCTAAGCCATGGAGCGCTTTAAATGTGATAACTAACACCTTGAAAGATTTTGTGGTAAAGAATGCAGTAAGAACAATCTTCTATTTTTTTCTATGTCTTAATAGTAAAAATATGTTTCTATTTCAGAAAACATAGCACTGGAATGTTTTGAATGTAAAATTTGGATTTTTTAAAAAACTAATAATTTTATGGCTTCATTTGCTATACTTATCATATTTTCGGAGTATAAGATGCACCAGAGTATAAGATGCAGCTTAGTTTTTGGGGAGGGAAATAGGGGGGGAAAAAATCTGCCTACCAGGTATTAATCTGGCTAATGTCCTTAGTCTGGTCAGCTTCAGCACATTAGTTTGCTGGTTTTATCCCCTGCTTGGGATAAAAAACAGCTTCTAAAGCACAACTGATCTTTGGAGAGAGAAGCAATGAGAAAAGCAGGCAAACCATGGAGATAGCTTCACTCGCTAACACATTGTTAGGGCTGAAAAAAAACTTCACAGCTGAGAGTCGGAGGGAGCAGGCAAAGTGCTTTACTCGCTAGCTGTTAGGGTTGAAAAAAAAGCTTCAAAAAAACTACATTCGGGGTATAAGACGCAACCAAATTTTCAGCCTCTTTTAGGAGGGAAAAAAGTATGTCTTATACTCTGAAAAATATGGGAAATATTCATATGTGGGTTTCAACTTCTGTGGTAGTAATAAATTATATTAATTCTTTTTTTCCCATATTTTTTATTATTAACATATATAAAACATAACATACATGAATCATAATATATAATATATAACAATATACAGAATACAAACAAACAACAAGTGCTCCCCCACCCCTCAGGATCATTCCTGCTTCCAGAATCTTAAAGTTTCTTCTGCTGGTGGTATCCCTCTTCCTCCAGAAAACACATATATTAAGAACTGTTTCCAGATTCCATTGAAATCGTTTACCTTCATTATACCCCTCCTTACTTTAATATTGCAAGTCAATTTATCATTTATGGCAATATCCCATACCTCCTTATACCATTCTTCCAAATTATAAACACCTTGTATCTTCCAATTCCTACCTTCCAATGTATCTTCCATGTAGTACCTTATATTAATTCTTAACGGCACATGCCTGATCTAGAAAGCTCCCTAAACTTCAAAAAAGGCAATTTGTATCTTAATTTTAAATCTAAGTGAACTTGAACACACTTTGTTTCAGGTCTTAAAATAACGCACTCAGTTGATTATTGGCCAATTACATATTTTCCAATTAAAATGTGGGATTTGCGTTGACAGAGAAGACAACTTGATTTATATGGTTAGCTATTCATAGTTAATTTTGAAATCCTTATTCTCTTTATTTTCTTAATGGTTTTATTTATTTATTTATTGGTTCGATTTATATGCCACCCTTCTCCGGAGACTCAGGGTGGCTTACAATGTGTTAAGCAATAGCCTTCATACTTTTGTGTATATACCTGCTTAGTAGGGCTTTCACCCCCCCCCAAAAGCGGTGTTCTTTTTTATACAAAGTCAGCTTATTGCCCCCACAATCCGGGTCCTCATTTTACCTACCTCGAAAGGATGGAAGGCTGAGTCAACCTTGAGCCTGGTGAGATTTGAACTTGCAGTAATTGCAGGCAGCTGGTGCTAGTTAACAGCACTTAGTCTGCTGTGCCACCCAAGGCTCTTACATGGTTTTCTCACAATGTTTTTATACAGGCCGTCCTTGACTTGCAACAGTTCATTTAATGACGTTCAAAGTTACAATGGCACTGAAAAAAGTAACTTATTACCATTTTTCACACTATTACACACAGCATCCCCATGGTCATGTGATCAAAATTCAGATCCTTGGCAACTGAGTCACATTTTATGACCATTGTAGTGTCCTGGGATCATGGGTAGCTTTTTGTGACCTTCTGACAAACAAAGACAATGGGAAAACCAGATTCACTTAACAACCATGTTACTAATTTAAGAACTACAGTGATTCGCTTAACAACTGTGGCAAGAAAAATCGTAAAATGGAGCAAAATTCACTTAACAAATGTTTCACTTAGAAACAAATTTTTTGGCTCAATTGTGGTCGTAAGTTGAGGAATACCTGTATTTATGCGAGCATCTTAAATCCTAGTTACTCTTACAATATGAAATTTAAAGCCCTCCCATTAACCAATTGTTTAATTTTAGTATTGAATGTAAATTGCTAATTATAGGTTTGATAGAATAGAATACTTTTTCTAATAAATCCCAATATTATTTATGGAGTAAATCTTGGTGGAAAACAGTAAAGTATCTGCATGATTAATTTTTCTTATAGGTGATTTTGTTACTGAATTTTTCAAATTATGTCGTCGGAAAGAATCAACTGATGAGATTCTTGGAAGATCAGCGTTTGAAGAAGAAGGAAAAGGTAAAATTCATATTTTTCTGAAACAATCAAAGGTTGGGACACTTGGATTTGTGAAAACATCTAAGTAGTATTTAATAAAACTATGAGTAACAGTTTATGTTTTTTTTTTTTAAAGAACTGTTCCTGACTTAGCAACCACTCATTTCATGACTTTTGAACTTATGAGGACACTGAATGAGCAGTACTTAAAACTGGTCCTTATATTAATATCGGTTAATTTCCTGATGCCTGGCTTGGAGTTACAAAGTTGCAATATTCAGTGGTCATGTGATTGCAATTTTTAGCCATTGCCAGTATAAGCAAAGTCAATAGAGAAGCCAGCAGGAAATCACTAATGGCAACCATGTGACATTCTCCTTTAAAGGCCTGTAGTGATTTGTTTAATGTTGTGGTTTACAACCACATCACTTAGCGATGGAAATTCTGGTCTCAGTTACCATTGTTAAGTGAGGCAAGATGGAAAGATACTAGGGAAATCAGATTACAATAATTTGGATCACTGATTTTTTTTTTTTTTTTTTGGCCAAATCTTGATATTTTGTAGATGCTGATATAAGCCATGCTTTGTCCAAGCTCACAGAACCAGCACCAGTCCCAATCCATAAATTATCAGTGACAAACATGGTTCACACTGCAAAGAAAAAAATTCGTAAGCATAGAGGCATAGATGAATCCCCTTTAAATAATGAAGTCTTGAATACCGTTCTCATGGTAAGTTACATTTTATGATGGGTTATAAATTGTCTGAGCCAAGAGTGGTTTTTTGGTGACTTTCACTTGAATAACAAATCTGACCTTTCTCTGGAAAAATAGAGATCTTCTAGCAGTCACACATTGAAAATGGATTGCTGCTAAATGTCTGGCATTGTCACGAAAAAGCATTTTGAAGGCTCAATTAAAAAAACAACAGTGAGGTTGCTGTCAGGCATTCAGCTTTTGAGATCAGATTGATGCTCTATTAATCACATTGGCTGATAAACAAAATGTGTTATAGCTTCATAGCAGAAGAAATAATGATTTAGGTGTTTAGTAGCCATGTTTCAGGGCAATGTAATGGTAACATATAATGCATGTGAAAAAATTGAAAACTGAAGCTATGTTTTTCCTTTTAGTATTTATTCCCTGATGCTGTTGACAAATCAGCAGATGGATCTGAAGCTAGAACTAATACTTCAACAGGAAGTATTCCACCCCCAGATAATGAAGACTCTGTAAGTTCAATTGCATATGTAAAAAACATGTACCAGATTTTAATTATTTGTATTCAAATGAAAAGCAAATTTCATGGGTTTGATTAGGATGCCTTTTCAAAAGCACATAATGCTTTGTTTTAAAGAAAACAATTGTGCATGTTAAAACTAAATTCTCCAATTTAGAATACAATTTGCAATTCTGTGCACAAGTTTAATATTGTTTCACAGATTCTTTTCATTTGTCCTTATATGTAGAATCTTTACATCCAATTCAAATCTGCTCCTTCAGACAGTCTGACATACAAACTGGCTCTTTGTCTTTGTATGATCAACTTTTATCATGGTGGAGTCAAAGGGGTTGCACACCTCTGGCAGGAATTTGTCTTGGAAATGCGCTATAGATGGGAGAACAACTTCTTCATCCCAGGGTGAGTTTTAGGCCTATTATTTAGTTATTACTAATAGAAAATCGGTAACACTCCTCAGAGTTAGTTTGAAGAGAAAGTGAAATGTTACTGCCACCTCAAAAGGTTATTTGCAGTCAGTTTCTTTTATTTAACATAAAAAGGAGAAAAAGCTTGATACATTTGTATCATCTATGTAGATTGCTTAGGAGGAAATTCTAAGCCACCTAAAATAAACAGCTTTGTGAGGGAGATTTGGTTGACAAATTATGAAGTATCCGAGTCTTCTTGTTATTTGCAAGATATGTTCAAAAGATTGCTGGGCTTAATTTAAAGGTCTTGATTTAAGTTGATGACAGGTTATATAGTTAGTCCTTGACTTACAACTACTGTGTTTCCCTGAAAATACGACCTCCCCTGAAATTAAGTCCTAGCTTGATTTTTACATGTGCGCCCAATAGAAGTCCTACCCCCCAAACTAAGCCCTAATTAAGACCCTGCCCACTGCAGGGTGCCTGGGTAA
This sequence comes from Arizona elegans, assembly GCA_022577455.1. Lineage (NCBI taxonomy): Eukaryota > Metazoa > Chordata > Lepidosauria > Squamata > Colubridae > Arizona > Arizona elegans. The sequence goes on from JAKOOJ010000001.1 coordinate 113,126,243, forward strand.
AAATTAAGCTAGGGTGGGGATTGGGGGGTGGAGCTGCCCTACTTTTTACCTTCAGACAGTTGCAGCCTGGCCTTGCACACCCCAACACCTGACTTGCTAGCCCATTTCTTCTGCAGCCGGCAAGGCCTGCAAGGCTTTCCTAAAGGCCTCTGCAGCTGATAACAGAGCCCTGGATCGATCTGGAGCTCTGTTATTGGCTGCAGAGACCTTCAGGAAAGCATTGCCAGCCTCAGAAGAAGTTCCTGAAGGCCTCTGACAGTGAAAAGGAATCCGGGACAACACGTGCAAGTGAGGTGAGTCAGTGGACGACCCCCACCTGGAAATAAGATCTTGTGCCTTTTTTGGTGGCAAAAAATATAAGACAGGATCTTATTCTCGGGAAAACACAGTATTCATTTAGTGACGAAGTTACAATGGCCCTCAACAAAGTGACATGACCATTTTTTACATGACAATTGCAGTGTCCCCATGGAAATTCAGACACTTGGCAACTGGCTCCTTTTTATGATGGTTGCAGTTCCTGAGGTCATGTGATCACCTTTTGCAACCTCACAAGCAAAAATTGATGGTGAGGCCAGATTCACTTAACAACCATGTAACTAACATAACAATTGCAATGATTCACTTAACAACTGTGGCAAGAAAGATCATAAAATGGGGTAAAATTCACTTAACAATTGTCTTGCTTAGCAGTGAAAATTTGGGGCTCAGTTGGTCGTAAGTTGAGGACTACCTATATATGCATTTTTGAAAATGGCAGCATTTATATGTTTTGCGGTTCAGTTCTTTGTCTATTCTATAGTAATATCAGTGTAATTACTTTTTAGGTTAACCAGCAGTGCACCTGATCTGAGATGTTGTTTATTACATCAGAAACTCCAGGTAAATCTTACAAATGCACATTCTTTCTTTTATGTATTAATCTTTATTTGAAAAATTGTGATCAATTTCTATTTAATTGTATTCAGTAAGCCATTCAGAGTTGTACAGATTGGGGCCAGCCTATAAATTTATGATAAGGATTTTATATGAAGTATGCTGTCTTTTGCAATAGTAAATTTGAATTCAGGCTACCTTCTGGCTTCTCTTATGTATTTTAACAAAACATTGCCATTGTTGAAAGTACCTATTGCTAACATTAACAATAGAATTTTCAATGGGCTTGATGGGAGTTTGATTGCTTTCCAGATGTTAAATTGTTGCATTGAAAGAAAGAAAGCAAGAGATGAGGGGAAAAAAGTGATTAATTTGGAAAAGCAAAAAGACACAGTGGATCGAGACTATCCAAAAGAGAGTGATAAAGAAAAAGAAGTGGGGAGATCTTGGGAATCTTGGAGTGACAGTGAAGAAGAGTTTTTTGAATGCCTGAGTGACACAGAAGAGCTTAAAGGAAATGGACAAGAAGGCGGAAAGAAAGGGATTTTAAAAGAAAGTAGTAAAGAGACACTAGTGCTGAAGCCAGAGGGCCGTCTGCATCCGTATGGCAATATGAAATTGCTTCACCCTGGACAACCTCTCTATGTGCCAGTAACCCAGGTGAGTGAGTAACATTTACAAATATTTCTCCTTCTCTCATATCTCCTAGTTCAGTTCCATATCAGAGGAAGGGAAAAGGGGCTCCTAGGTTTGTTAGACATGAACAGTATTTAATAATTGATCTGAATTTCTCACAGATGTAATTTTGTCTTGGTTTTTAAAAAATATATTTAATATGATTACCATTCAAACACAATAAGGGAGATGATCTGTACAGTTAAATGTGCAGTAATCATATTACAATGCTTTCTCCTTTAAACAAATTTTTTAAAGGAAAGGGAAAAAAAGCAATAGTAATAGCACTGACTTATATATCACTTCACAGTGCTTCACAGCCCTCTCTAAGTAGTTTACAGAGTCAGCATATTGCCTTCATCAACCTGGGTTTTACCCACCTAGGAAGGATGGAAAGCTGAGTCAACTTTGAGCCCGTGGGAATCAACCTGAACTGCATTCTAACCACTGCACCACCACAATGTCAACAGCAAAGATATACCTGGGCTTACAACCACAATTGTGCCCAAAATTTCTGTTGCTAAGCACGACAGTTGTTAAGTGAGTTTCGCCTCATTTTATGACCTTTCTTGCCACAGTAGTTAGGTGAATCACTGCAATTGTTAAGTGAATAATTAGGTCATTAAGCAAATCTGGCTTCCCTCATTGACTTTGCTTGTCTGAAGCCAGTTGGGAAGGTTACCAATGGTGATCACATGAGCCTGGGACAGTGCAGCTGTCATAACCTCATGCCAGTTGCCAAGTGCCCAAATTTTGAACATGTGACCAGGGGATGCTGCCCACGGTCATGTGTGAAAACTGGTCATGTCCCTTTTTTTCAGCACCATTGTAACTTTGGTTGAAAGTTGAGGAGCATATGTCTGGGTTTCTCATCTAGCTTTACATAACTGTTTCAGTAAAGCATTCCTGTATATCATTTTAATTATCCACTACCTTTGTATGAAACATTCATAAGTTGTGAATATTATCAGTCCCTCAGTTCACTGAGTAATTGGAGCCATAAGTATCTGCAATGTTGTAAAACTAGTCTCTTAGGGATAGATAGAAATGGCAGAGAATTGACTTCCGGTTGATATCGCAGTGCTATTGGATGCAAAAAGCGGGCTCTGTGAACTTGCACCAAATCCCTTGGTTGGAGGGACCCATAAGGGGCTAAAGTCACCCTGTAGGGGTGACAAAGAATGGAGGGGTGCCCTGCAGGTCTGAGTGTGGCAGCTCTCCTGCTTGATCCAGAGCTAATTCCATCTCTTCTGACAAGGAGGAGAGACAGCCATTATGGCTGCCGGGAAGCTGGGGCAGCTGAAGAAACAAAGAATGTGCTGTAGCGGTGTGTGAACAATGACTAGAACTGGGTGAGGTGACTTTTATTATCTAAAACCAACCCTAAAGAAAACAAACTAGAAAGGGATTCTTTGAAGGGTTTGATTAAGCAGCGAACAGTTACAGAGAGAAAAATTACAGACCAAAAAGAAAAGGATATTAAGAAGCGAGCACAAAACCTTTAAAAACATAGAAAGATTGTATCAGTAACTTTTATTGGCAATAAAGCATTTTAAAATGCTGTAACAACTTGTTAGAATTTTGATTATTTGTTTGAATAAACCAACGAAACTTGTTAGAATTTATGCAATGTTAAAGTTAAGCGGAAAGCGCCGTCTACTGGTGAATGGAATATATTATGTTCCTTTAACCCTGGGAAAATACTGATAGACAGAAGAGAAAGTAGAAACAACACTTGGAGGACTGCTGTGCTATCTATTGTTTTATAGTTAACTACTCCACAACTACTAGAGCTCAAATGGTGAAAATATGGAAGACATCTAAATAAAGTGACTTTCAAATATCAGGACTTAGGATTGAATTAAGAATAGGAGTAGGAGTAGGAATAGGAATAGGAAAGAGTAGAGTAGAGTAGAGTAGAATAGAATAGAATAGAATAGAATAGAATAGAATAGAATAGAATAGAATATTGGCCAAGTGTGATTGGACAAACAAGGAATTTGTTTTGGTGCATATGCTCTCAGTGTACATAAAAGAAAAGATATGTTCGTCAAGCACAAGGTACAACACTTAATGATAGTCATAGGGTACAAGTAAGCAATCAAATCATATTAGGAAACAGTCAATATAAATCGTAAGGATACAGGCAACAAAGTTACAGTCATACAGTCATTAGTGGAAGGAGATGGGTGATAGAAATGATGAGAAGATTAATAGTGCACACTTAGTAAATAGTTTGACAGTGTTGAGGGAATTATTTGTTTAGCAGAGTGATGGCATTCGGGGAAAAACTGTTCTAGTGTCTAGTTGTTCTGGTGTGCAGTGCTCTAGAGGGGACTTAAGAAGACATTTGGAAATTTTCCTGGATTACTTAAAAAAAAGTTAAATTGACTGTGAGATATAAAGAACTATATTACTGTATTCCCAGAGGAGCAACAACAGGACTGAGTAAATGGTTTCCAGATCGACTGTCTGAGGGCAAAGATAATTGAGACTTTGGGGCAGTGATAGACCATTGGCAGATTACTGAGCGATATTTGGATTTATCAAAAAAAGAAAGCAAGATGTTCAGCAGGAGGAAATAAGTGGGTTGCAAAAAGAATTGGTGGCGATGTTCCAAAGCATTTATGATTCTATGACAAGGACTCACAGGGAGATAATGGATTTAATGAATAATATAAATGGGAAGCTAGAAAATGCTTCACAAGGGATAATGAATAATGATCAAAATGCCCAGTAAATAGAGGCGATAATAGAGAGACCAGGGGAAAAGATAGAATGGACAAATCAACAAACAAAACAAGAAGATAAGGAGAAAGTAATAAAAATTAGTGAAGCAATTCAGGAAAAGTACATGCTAGAAGAACAAAAAATGATTTTGGATAAACAAAGATATTTTTGAAAAGAAAATGGAGAGTTCGGCAGATCTGCTGGAGGCTTGGCAGCAAAAGATAGTAGAGATGGAAGAATACTTAAGGAATACTTAGGAAAGATGTAGATAGAGAAGAAGACCCAAGGGAGGAATTTGGGAGGCAAGTCAAAAAACGAATAAAGATTGAAATATTAAAATGGGCAAGAGATGATGGATAGAAAAAATGTTTTATAACGCAAGATTTGCATTATTAGGAGCTAGAATAGAGGCAGATACAAGAAATAGGAATAATATACATATTTTTATATAATAAAAGCTTGATGAAGGAATATGAGTATATATATGGAATGCAATAGAATAGAATAGAATAGAATAGAGGCTATTTTTTTCTTTTTAACATTTTTCCACATGTGCAGGCTTATTTTCAGATCAACCAAGTGTTGATCTATTGGTTGCAACAGGAATTAACCACCTGACATTGGGGATTGAGACACGCACACACACATATATAGTGTGTATGTGTGTGAATATATACTATATATTCTTATATATTCTAATATATTACACACACACACACACACAAACACACACATATATACATACAGACATATATAAATCTAAAAATACCACATTTGGGAAATGTATAACAATGGAAACAAGTTTTATTTTTATTTCTTTAGAAGTTAGCCATAGGATAACTAGTTAATACTTTTTCCCCTCTTAGTTTACTGCTACATGCTATTGGCTTTTCTTACAGTCAGGAAGCTGTCTTAATCCAAGCTGATCTGTCACCTTCCTTTGTCTTCTCCTATTTCCTATTATGCAAAAACTTCAGCAGTTTGTTAAATGACTGAATTGTATTTCCATTCAGAAAGTATTAGGTTTTGGACTGACATATCTATCTTTGGAATACAGAGGTTGAATAACAGGTTCTAAGCATGTGGAAGCCGCATTCAGTTCTTTTGTTCATTGTTTTTGTTCCCTAATGAGAGATAAAAAGTCTTAACAGGAATTCCTCTCTCTCTACTTCTTTAGGAACCAGCTCCTATGACAGAAGATCTGTTAGAAGAACAGTCTGAAGTATTGGCTAAATTGGGAACGTCAGCAGAAGGAGCTCACCTTCGAGCTCGCATGCAAAGTGCTTGCTTGCTCTCAGATATGGAGTCTTTCAAAGTAGGCACAGATTGCCAGGGTCATCATGAAATGAATACAGATAGTCCTCAGTTTACCACTACAATTGAGCCCCAAATTTCTGCTGCTAAGCGAAACTATTGTTAAGTGAGTTTTGCCCCATTTTAGCACAGTTGTTAAGTGAATCTGGCTTCCCCATTGACTTGTCAGGTCACATATGACCCTGGGTCACTGCAACTGTCATAAATATGAAGCATTTGCCAAGTATCCAAATTTTGATCACATGACCACAAAATGCTACAGTGGTCATAAGTGTGAAAACGGCTTTAACTCGCATTTTTTTAGTGCCATTGTAACTTCGAACAGTGATTAAACAAATGGTTGTAAGTTGAGGACTACCTGTACAGTAGCATAAGCAACTCATACAACATATTTAGCAAGATATTTCTTCTTTTCTATCATTTTTTTTCCATTTTGCTCATTAGTCTTTGTTCCACTGCCATCTGTACTAGACATGCTGTAAATGAGAAATGTGGTAGGTTCTCTAGCATGTTTGTTACTTGGCTTTTTTGTTCAGGAAAATATTCATTGCCAGTTGTCTGTGTTAATATTAGACAACATTCTCTCTTTTTTTGATAAACTTGCTCATTCAAATTATGCTTATTCGGATCAAAAAATATGTTTATGGATTGGTTGTTTTTTCTGTGAATTAAGTATAGTTTAATTGGAACTTGAAGCAGAAGCTCAGTATTAATGTTAACTCTTACAGCAGCTGTCTATTATATTTTAACACTTATTTGTAGTTCACATTCTTTGGCACAGTATAGAAAATTAAAAACACTTGAAGAGAAACTAGGTCATAAAATATATTGCAGTCAATAATCCCTCCTTTTCTTTCAAAAATATATAGAAGTAGAAGCTGGATCCTATCCTAGAGTTCCATTTTACAACCATGTAGACTCTATTTGGGGCAACTGAACCCTCTTTATTTATTTTAAAGAACAAAATTGTGATAAACACATTAGTTTTTATATTCATGGCATCCATTGTGTCCTTCCAGTTTGGAATGGATTGGAATGTTTCCTCAGTCCCAGCCTCCCCAATCAATGGTGAAGGAATCAGGGAATTGCAGTTCATCAACATCTGATGGTACAGAAGGTAGTTGAACTTTTAAAGAACTCCAATGTCTGAAATAACCTTAATTTTAAATACATTACAAACTTAACTAGTGAGGAGAATAAGCTTTGCATTGAAAATTTGGAGTTGTAAAAAAATCAAACCCAGATCTGATTCATATGTGTTATGCAGCCATTTGCAAATTTATAAGCAATAGTCACATCTAGGGTCATCTTAGACAAGTTGAAAATTACAATGTTAGGAAGATAGGCGGTCATTTTGAATGTTTCGCGTTCAGGTTTTAAAGGATGAGAGAGTCACTATATATAATGTCTTTGACTATCCTTTATGCTTCCTTATTTTTCAAAAAAAGAATTGTCTGGAAAATCCGTATCAGGTGTGGCCCTGGACATCTACTTATACGGCCCCACAAGATGATAAAAAAATAAAGGAAGTTATTTATGTATATTAACACTTATGCATTTTATATGCAGTCCAGGACAATTCCTCTTCACTCAAGTTTGGACAACCATGGCCTATATACAAATAAGCATGTTCTCTCCCCCCCCTCCTTTTTTTCCTCCTGTTCCTCTTAGGCTGCCAACCCTGGTTGTTGTCTGGAAGATTTTGTGAGATGGTATTCGCCCCGGGATTACATTGAAGAGGAAACTGTGGATGAAAAGGGGGGTGTAGTCATCAAGGGTGAGCTGAGCGCCCGAATGAAGATTCCAAGTAACATGTGGGTTGAAGCATGGGAAACAGCGAAGCCCGTTCCAGCAAGGAGGCAGAGGCGCCTTTTTGATGACACCCGTGAGGCAGAGAAGGTAAAAAAGAGGCTTAGGGGAATTCCTGAGACATTTCCATTTTAATTCTGCAAGATCTGAAAGCTTCCATAGTGCCCATCCTAGTATAGACTGTGGAAAGTCTATTAGAGGCACTTTCATTTATTAGCTTACCGTATTTTTCAGTAACATGCACCTTTTTACCCCCAGAAAGGGGGTGAAAATCTGGGTGCGTCTTATACTTCGAATGTAGCCCCACCCACCCTCTGGCCCCCACCCTTGGGAGGTTGGCATCCTCTGTGCGTCTCATTTTCCGGCAGTTTCAGGCGGTGGGGATCCTCACATTGCCAAAAATGAGCAATGTTGCACTCTGGGAGATGGGTGGCGGAAACGGTTAGGGTGCTGCTTGGAACCTGCTGAAAACTGCTGCCACCACATTTTCATGAGGGCGCGTGGCTGTACAAATCACATCGGGGAATCAGGGAGGAAAACGCCAGAAAATGCGATACATGGAGGCTATGCTCTTGCGAAGTGGGTTCTTCTGTTGAGAGGTGTAAGGCAAGGTGCTCGCCACCCAACCTCCCCCTTCTCCAGACAACCCAGGCTGAGGGTGGTCAGCTTCTGCTCCTGGCCCTGGAGATGGATCTGGCCAGGAGGGAAGAGAAAGTGAGACTGCAGAAGATGAGGAGGAGGATGGACGGCTTTGTGAATTGCTTCGGGGAATTGGGGAGGAAAACGCCAGAAAACGCGATGCATGGAGGCAATGCTCTTTTTCCTCCCCAATTCCCCAAAACAATTCGCAAAGCCGCCCACCCTCCTCCTCCTTTTCTGCAGTCTCACTTTCTCTTCCCTCCTGGCCAGATCAGTCTCCCAGGCCAGGAGCAGAAGCTGACCACCCTCAGCCTGGGTTGTTTGGAGAAGGGGCAGGCTGGGCAGCGAGCATCTTGCCTTTCACCTCTCACGCAGAAGCACCCACTTGCCTCCATGCATCGCATTTTCCGGCGTTTTCCTCCCCGATTCTCCAATGCAATTTGCAGAGCTGCGCGCCCTCCTCCTTCTTGGTGGCTAAAAGGGAAGAAGAAAACTCTGGGCACGTTGAGAAAGCACATTTTCCTGTTGCTGAAAGAAGGTCGAAGTTGGTTCCCCCCCTTGCTCTCTTAAACTGAATTGCACTGCTTTTCTGACTTGTTGATAAATGATCCTGGGAGAAAGCAGCAGCTGGCCACTGCGGAGGCGGCGTTGATCCGTTCCGGGTGGTCAAAATGCCAAGTGGCTGTGGGGAGCTGAGACATTTCTCCTTCACGCCGCAACCCCCCCCCCCCCCCCCCCGCTGCTCAGTGCAGTTCAGTTTAAGAGAGCAGTGGGGGGGGAACCAACTTCAACTGTGGATGGAGCCCCTCTGGGCATGAAGACCGTTTGGGAGGAGAAGGTGGATGAGGAGGGAGGAGTGTAGGCACAAGGACAGGGGGTGGGGGAGACTGCAGAAGCAGCCCTTTTCCTCTTCTTCCAGCAACAGGAGTGTGTATGTTCTCAACGTGCCCAGAGTTTTCTTCTTCCCCTTTAGCCACTCCCAGGGTCTGCCTGGAAGCAGCTCCAGCAGTTCTGACAGCTGGCTTCACAACTGTGCGAGGACTGGAGATCTCCACTCCCTACAGCAGCAGACTTCTCCTTAACCTCCTGAGATAACTGCCCCCATGAAAATCATCCCCCACCCCATTCTATCCACTCCAGTTAAATAGATAGGATTTGTTTTAAACTGATGAAAAGATCTGTGCTACGCGTTATCAAAATCCAAATGGAAGTGAGGATGCCGTTGATCCTGAAGCTGGTAGGCAGAGACAGAATTCTTGTTTTCTTGTTTTCCTCCCCCAAAATTAAGGTGCATCTTATACTCCGAAAAATACGATAGTTTATTTTTGTTGTAATGTATTTGTATGGAATTTCTGTAGTGTTGGTCATAACGGTAACCAACTGTGCAGGTCACTTTTAAAGTAAGACTGAATAATGCATGTTACATTTGGAAATATAATTGTCTAAATTGGCAACCACTTTGAATGTGGAAACATGTAAATAAATTATTCACAAGAACATGAAGTAAGAGAATAACTTTCAGTTACTTTTGATCTTGAGCCTGTTTTCCTTTTAAATGATAAGTACAGTGAATTTTTCTTTCTTGGCTTTTGTCCCACTCTTTCATCACCTTTTCATCTTCTTAGCATGCTATGCTGTCTTTCAATTAAAAAAAATAAAGTTGACAAATTTAGACGCACCTTCAGATGGTGGGCCCCTCCCCTTTAGAGACTTGAGAAAGAGTCTTTTGATTGAATGCTTAAGAAAGGACATGAGGCAACCTTTAGTTTTGAAGCCTTGAGAGATGGTTGTCAATTTTGCAGCAAGGTTATGGCAATCTAATTGATTTACTGTATCTTCAGGTCCTACACTATTTAGCTGTTCAGAAACCAGCTGATCTTGCAAGGCATCTTCTTTCTTGTGTCATCCACGCAGCCGTACTCAAGGTAAAAGAAGAAGGTAAATAACTTCTAACAAGCAAGGCTGTATGCTTCAAGTAAAAATAGGGTGCTTTTACTACAATGTACTTAATGGGCTTTTTTCCTCCCAACAGAATCTCTGGAAGATATTGGGTTAGTAAAGAAGATAATTAAGCAGATAATCAGCCATTCCAGTAAAGTTCTCCGGTTCCCAAATCCAGAAGACAAAAAATTAGAAGTAAGGAATTTCGTTTTTCTAATAATGTCCAAGAAAGAAAAATTTAAAAATGTTAACTTTTAAATAAATATTTTATGGTAATCACAGGAAAAAAAAGGTTACATATAGTTGTCTTAACTATGTGAGAGGAGAGAATGAGCGATTCTGGAAAATTCTATTGAACCCAGGTCTGATAAAAGCTTGAGTAAAGCTTTGAAATATGTGACTTATAACAAGAAGAGAAAATGAGGTTTTTTTCTTTTCCCAGGAAATCATTAGTCAAATTATGAATGTGGAAGCCACTATTGCTCGGGCAAGGTCTCTAAAAGCAAAATTTGGAATAGAAAAATGTACTAAAGAAGAAGAACGCAAAGATCTAGAAAAGTAAGTGACTTGTTTGATAAACTTGCATGGTTTAATTCCTTAAAGGGAATTAAATTAATTACAAGATTGATTTTCAATAGATAAAACAACCTGAATCATTTCTTCAGAATGTCAATTGAAAATTTTCTATTGAAGGTGAATCTTGGTTGAGAACTTTCAGTGTTCACTATTCCAGTGTTATTGTTTTAAAAACAGTCTGCGTAAAATGATTTTTCTTTTGCTAATATATTTCCTCCCACTTTTTCTGTGCTGTCAGATTTGTAAATTCCTTTCTGGAACAACCAGAAGTATCAGTCCTTGGTGCCGGAAGAGGGCCTGCTGGTATTATAATTCACAAACTTTTTGTGAATGCACAAAGGGTAAGATGGACTGCTTAGTTTCTCTAATATACTTATAAAACAATTGCTCTTTTTGTTATAATACTCGAATGCCAGATTTTGAAAATCCGCATTTGCATATACACTTATGAGTGTGTCTGTTCTAACTAAAGTAACCAAATCACATGGATATTTAAAAATTAATTAACATTACATCAAACAGACCCAGGTTGAAATATAATTTCTGTGTTAAATTTCCAATTAAATAAGCAAATGGTAGAACCTGTTCTTTTCAGGAAGTAGTTTGTATGAAACGTTTACAAAAATTCCAACAGATTGCTATATTTTAATGTGATATGGCATTAATGCATATTGATTCAAAAGATGTGATATTGGTGATACTGTTTTGGGGAATGCCAGAACAAGATCAAGTTTGCCTTTGTAATAGAGAATGATTTTCAAGCCTAATATTTCATCATACTATACAATGATAGCCTATAAAATGTACCTGTATTCATCTGCACTGCATGGCATTAGTTTAGGATCAGGACTGGAACAACTTGATAGATTAGGTAATGGCACCAGGAATAAGGGGACAGAATTAAAGAGCTACCTACGGTAGTTCCTGAAAAATGGAAAAAGTATGAGGCTAAGTGAAGACTTAAGAAAGCGTGAGTGGTCACTTACAAGAGGGAAGAAATGAGCCTTAACAGAATGATTTAAAATAGTCAAGCTGAGGCTTGGATGCAAAGAGCCATTCTGCACAACCAGAAATTTAAAGCAAAAAAATACTGCTGTTCGGTGCAGGAAGTCAACTTATGCTGTATTTCCCCTCCTCACCCCTCCCCTAATCAGTACTGGTTTCAATTCTACTGCGATGGCATTATATTTTCTTTCTTACTTGCAATTCAAGGAATTCAGGGCAACTTGTATAATTCTCCGTTTCTTGTTTTCTCTACTGCCTAATTGAGAAGGTTGTCTTTCTTCTCCCCAACCTCTTGAATTGGATGGATCTGAAAGTGTGACTAGCCTAGCCATAAGATTCATGAAAAGGCAGGGATATCAACTTGGTTCTCCTCATTCCTAGACTAACAGTTGCATATAAGTGGCTTATTTTGGTTTAGATATAATAGATAAATATAGTATTTTTCTGGATTCTTTGCTTCTCTTTATCCAGAATCTTTTGGATCCTTCCAAATGCATCTTTTTATAATGTTATCCAGATATTGCATTCAATGCTAATAGTTTGTTCTGTTAATCTACAGTTATCCGAAATGGATTTTAATCATTTCTGAGGATTTAACAGCATGGGTTGTTATGCTGGGTTTACTTGCTAGAACAAAAATTGATGTATTAGAGAACTGTTGTAACCCATTTTACCATGACATCTTGTTTCAATATTAATATATTGCTAATATTAAAAACAGCCTTTTAAAAATAAGCTCCAAATAGGTAGCTTCTCATAATTTACCCAGGCGTTTTTGCAATAGGGTTTGAGTGGTGCAGTGGCCTAGAGGTGGAGCTCTTGCCTCACAATCAGGAGGCTATGAGTTCAATACTAGGTAGCAGCAGATATTTCTCTCTCGGCACAATGAGTATGTATCTGCTGCGAACTCTGCATTGGTGACAGGAAGGGCAATAAACACTCAGCTCCATTCAGTTGCCCCGACTCCACCCCAATGCAAGGAATTACAGGGTTGTTTAAAAAAAAATCTGCAATAGGGTTATTGGGGTTAAGCAATACAGTGGGAATCAGGATGCAGTGTGTATCAGATGTGCGTGGGTGCAGATCATGGGCTGTGCACATGGGGCTGCTAGAACTTCAAAGACCAATTCATAAACCACACAATTCATTCAGCACCATCATAATTCAGAGTTAACTTACTCAATAGTCACAGGTTGAGAACTATGAACTGTGATTATTCAGTCAGTAACACTTTGAAATTATTGCCTTGCACCTCTTCCTCGCTCCTCAGGCACCTGGCATGCAACCTCTCATCCTTCATCCTCATTCACCTGGCCTGTGCTGCTTCTCCACATAGCCTATATCTTCTGTACCTCCTGCACAACCCCCTGAAACACTTGCAATGCCTCTTGCATACCCTCCCAACCCATGTCACACCCTTGCAGACCCTTCCTAACCCATGCTGCATCTTGTACATCCCCATGCATCCTCCCCACACTTCTTGCACTCTTTATCCCTATCACATGGCTTGCACCCGCCCCAAGCACTCCTTTGCTTCCTCCCCCACTTAGCCACTTACCTGACTGCCAGTCTCTGACCTTCAATTTCCTGCTGGCTTCCCCACTTAACTTCAGTTGTGGGAAGCCAGAAGGAAATTGCCTCTGCCTAAAAACTGGGATTTGGTTAACAACAGAAGATTGCCATTGCCATTTCACTTTATAGTTGCATTGCATAGATGGCAATTGCCATTGTAAATTGAAGACCACCTGTAATGTTCTTTGATAAAACTTAATATTATGCACATTGGATTAATGCAAAAACATAGGCTGCCTACTTGTCATGTGATTTGAATCATAGAAGTAAAATGCATGTTTATAGGAATTCTCTTTAGAAATCCTAGAAGTAAATGTGTAGCTACAGAGATCAGAAAGTTCTGGCTCCATCAACTACTGAACTGGGATAGACAATAGATTATATAACTGCTTCATGGCAAAGTCAGATGGACTTGACTATATTGATGCAATTGATTATTTACATTGTACTAGTCCTGTTATCAGTTTGTTTTAGATCTGTTTTGTGTTCCGAGTGTTTATTAGTTTCTGTGCATAGCAACAAATCCAATTGCTGCCCCTCTTTTCTAAAACCTCTCTTTAACCTTGTGAGTCATCTCTGACTTGCCTTTCACCATTGATTCTCTTTCTTACCCAGCTGACTGAATCATCTGAGGAGGTAACTAGATTTTTCCCTGTTTCTAGTCATCTGCCTAACTTCATGTAGGTGCTGCATGGGTATGAAGGCTATAGCAGCATAGCATATGGCTCAACTACTGCTTATTTGCATAATTAAAGCATTGACATTTTTAAAAATTAAGTTATGAGCTTTGACATCATCAGAGTACCAAGGCAATGGTTGAAATGGATGCATCAAATGGGTTTCTAGAATCTTGAGGGATTTTTTTGTGTGTGTATAACTTTCAGCTTATTTTCTTGTTTAAGATAGCTGTATCTTACATGTCTGCATTTCAAGCATCAAATTGCAATAGCATTAAAATACACATTGTATAAAACGATAAGTTCTCCACTTGGCTTGAATAAAAGTAATCATCTATTTTCCATTTGCTTTGCAGCTATTTTCTCTATGGAGTTTTTCTTTTTTCAGTTCTTACCTCTTGAATATTGGAAGAAAAAAAACCCTCGTTTTCAGAGTAGTACACTACAGTTGTGTGAAGTAGTTGGGCAGTTAATTTGAACCAAGCAGGACTCATAGTTTGATGGTTGAGTAGAAACTCTGTTCAAGCACAGTATCTCTAATCAGTTTAAAATTTCATTTAGGTATGATAGGATCAGCATAGAATAGATGGATTAAAATGTCTGATTAATGGATGATATCCCGATACCAGATCTAGTTAGAGTTGGTTTCTCTGGTTACAGATCCCACCATTGAGAAAGTCAGAGCAAAATTATTTTAGTCCAGCTTTATCATTTGATTGAATCAGTGTTCAAGTGCCTGTTGTTTCATAACATAAATTGCTTTCTTTGTTGGACAGATCAGCATGAAGTCGTTTAAAGCCTCCTTTTGGCATTTCACTGAGATGATCTTGTGGGTGCAGAACATATATTTTATGTGCTTATATCAGCATTAGTCAATTTCTTAAGCAGAAACTCAATAGAACAAATGCTTTTTCCTTAAGCTTATATCCCAGTGAATGTTGTGCTTTGTCACACTTAATAGTTATTGACTGTTATGTTTTTATGCTAGTGTATCTCAAAAACAAATACGAATCCAGTAAAATGGTTCAGTGCTAAAAGGCTTCTCTTTCTTTTAGGTTGCTCCAATGATGCCCTATGAGGAAGAACTAAAAAGATCGGGCTCTATGGATGAAAAACATTTGAATTCTGGAATGAGTTCTGATTTTCCACCCCCTGCAGGACGTGAGGTTATTTTACGTACAACTGTTCCACGACCTGCTCCTTACTCTAAACCTTTGCCTCAGCGGATGTACAGCGTTCTTACAAAAGACGATTTCCGACTTGCGGGTGCCTTCTCATCCGACACAACGTTCTTCTGATTTTAACATGCACTCTAGTAACGTTTTCACCCAAGCAAGTACATCAAAAAGATGTTTATCCAGTCTCCTGGAAATGAAGATAATATTCAAGAGTAATGCCTACGTGAAACAGTCTTCATATGCATAACATTTATAGGATTTTTATCTTTTCCATGAGAGCTCCTTGTCTATTGATGTATTGACTCATCTTTACTTAGCTATCCATTCCTCTTTTAAAAAAATGCTTTACGATAATGAAAATATCACAGAACTGTGTATTAAGTGTAAATTAAATTACGCAATCCTGCTCTGCAGCCTTGTTAAGTTTTATGCTCATTTAAAGTGAGTAGATTAGAAACCTAATAAATCAGTGGATTTAAATTATTTACAGCTATACAAACATAGATATTATATGTAATAAAATTCACTTCATTGTGGCCTGGCTGGCAATATACTTATTTAAATAATTTTGCTTTATGATACCATTGTCAGGAAAATTATTGGTAGTTAATATAGCAATCATACCCCTCTACTTGCATCAGATACCAAATCCTGGTGGATAACTATCAGCTTTGAATGTTAATCTTGATGGATGCACACACACCCATATTTTGCCACTTTTGCTCTTTACGTTAATACATCGAAAATGGTTTCTGTATTTTTCAATCTATATAAATTAGGAAAAAGTTAATGTAAAAATGCCAGAGTTTATTTTGAAATGAACCAATGTAAATCATTAATTTTATAAAAGATACTTTTGTTTAACAGCAAGGATTGTTATGCAGATTATAATCTATATAACCTACCCTTCAATCATTTCCATAGTTGTGGATCAGATTTAAAGACAAATGCACTAGTAATGCTGCAGTACCAAGGATTTAAATAATTGCATGAACCTTGCTAACAATTTGTAAAAGAAATCTTCAGTTTTCTACATTTGAAATTTAGAAGGAAAAAACACGTATACTTACAGCTTTTTAAACATTTCTCACATGATGTTTTCTTAATGAGCTGTACTAAGAACTATTACAAACATCCATTTCATCAAACCTTTTCATAATTTTACAAAAAACTTTGTGATGTCTGATGAATATTTTGAAGCAACACATTGTTTTTTAACTTGGCTTCTTTCTTTTGCTTGTTTTGCTGTTCTCTGAAAATATACAAAAGAAAAAAATTATGAAATCCATTTCTTAATGTTGAAAGTTCATAAAATTTTGTTGCTGCATCTTGTACTTACCTCCTTGTGACAAACTGTACATAGTGTTTGGAAGTTTTCAAGAGTACACTGTCCACCCCCACTGAAAACTGGCTTGATATGATCCACTTGCCAGAAATGGCCCTCAGCTGGGTTCAGGATAATTTCATTTAACTGAAATAAAATAGGATCAGTGGCAGTCATATATGTCCTGGAAATGAGTCATATACTTATATATCTTCCTTCCAATATGCTTTTTGTTGCTTTTAGTCAAATCAATTTGTTATGTGCCTCAGAAATAATAATTGTTCCAGGAGAATAGCAGTGCTAATTTGAGGAAAACACAAGCTATATGTCAATTCAAATATCACTAAGTCACATCTGTGAAGACCAAACACAGGGAAATCAGCTTTGTTCTTAATTTTTAAACTGATGATAAAAGAAAGCAAATATGCGTAATTATATAATTGTTAGCCTGTCTTCAAAAGGTTAGTCAGATAGCCATCCTTCATTCTAAAAACAGGAAATGAAGTATATTGGGGATCCAAGTGTATTCCTAATGAGTTGGAAATGAAATTTAGCACAGCTGATAACACTTAGTCTCAAACTCAGATTCATATGGGATAGCTGCTAAACTCTGCTATCAAAAATTTGTGGCTATAATGTTAAAACTGGTAATTTAAAACCTATAAAATAATAAACTGATATTCTAGTATTATGTAATATTTTTGAGACACAAGACAAAAAAACCTCAACACATATTTCCTAGTGTTGTTTTGATCTGCTATACTGTCTCTGAAAGGCTAAAATAAATTTAATTTATTTTGCAAAGGAATATGATTAAGACTACAGTTACCATGCTTACATCTGCTATATTCAGAGAGCAGCCAGTCTTGCTGAGTAACAAGCTGTTTGGATAGCACAATTTTCATTCTTTGAATGCTTCGGCCTGATAACGAATGTTCATAACATTTACGGCATAACAATAACCATGTAGTCTAATTATTTCATTGCATGAATAGCAGTTTTGCATGAAAATAGCTTTAATACAATTGTTCAGCCTTTGAAAATAATTCAGAAAAAGTACCTTCACACATGCAAGTCCAATAACTTTTTATTAAAAGAAGTTAAGTAAAGAAGGAAGTTATGGCTTCCTAGAGGAAAAATAGTGCCTGTTTTAGGAATTGGCATTAACATCGGCGTATGGATGTCTGCAAGCAACTGCAATTTCCTTTAAGGGTTTTTGGAAAACCTGAAAAAAGGCTTCTTTAATGAGTATCAGAAAGGAATCAAATTACTTCTTCCAAAAGATTTTTTTAAAAGTTCCCCTATATTTCTAAAACCATCCATCTACCCATTCATTTATCACAGAACAATTTCCTATATTCCAGCCATATATTTCACCTGTTTTAAAGGAAGCTTGGACATCCAAGACTTTTCCAAAAGATCCTTGCGCTGACTCCTTGGGGCATCTCTGACACAAAGGTAGAGTTCTTGGGCATTCAACCCACATAACTGGCAAATCCCATGTTCTATTTCAAAAACTTTAGTTCTCAGGTAACTATTATTAGTGTAGAAGAAGAAATCTTCCTGGCATTTAAGAGAACAAAATCGCGTGTCCCAGGCAGTGTATGTCAATGTTGGCTCAACTTGGATTGTAGGCTTTTGGCAATTTAGGCAAAGTGGGTTCCCTTCATTATCGACCGCCTGCAAATAGCCTTTGCTTGATGAAAATTCCTCAACAGCAACAATCTGGTCAGAGACTAAACTGGCATCTGGGCAACTCCCATCTTCTGAAGGCAACCTAAAACAGAAATGATAATACAGTAAATAAATGAATAAATGCCTAGATTATGTTTCTACATTTGTATCCCATTGTTTCACTAGGACAGGAGTAGGCAATCTGCAGACCAATGTACTCTGTCATCTCATTTGAGCAGCCCCAGATTATGCATCTAGAATTTGGTAACAAAATGCTTGAATGATAACTGGACAAAGAAGGGCTAGTGGATTTAAGTAAGAAAATGGATGCTTTACCTCCCAGACATCTCCCATTCTGATCAGCGGTGAAATCTGGCTCGATCTATCCGGCTTGCGCGAACTGGTTTTGACCCTCTGCGCATGTGCAGAAGAAGCACGCACGCGCACAGCACATGCGCTCCCATTCCCGAACCAGTAGCAAAGGTAAGTGGATTTCACCACTGATTCTGATCCTATCACTATCTGCCTCCCCCACCCCATCCCCCAAAAAGACTGAAAGCATTGGTTAAATTACAACCTCCTAACTGGATTGAAATATTTGTGCCAACCTCTTTCAATAATGTACCATTCACTGGAGAAAGCAATTACATTTGGAACAGTTAACGGCAAAAAGAAACCAGGCTGCCAAAGAACACGGTGGCTGGACACCATCAAAGCTGGCAGGGTATAGAACAACTCAAAGAATTAGTGCAAGATCAGAAGATGTGGAGAGACCTGGCCCACAGAATTGCCAAGAGTCAGATTCGATTGAACGGATAACATCATCACCATTACTGAATAGCCTATGGTCCCTTGCAAGTTATAAAATCTAGAAATAGACATTGATCCACATATTATGTGGGTTGCATTTGGAAAAATCCTCGGACTTCCTGGCAAAATGTATTTTTTATTATGAAATGAGAGAACAAAAATAATTAAATACACGTACCTCTATTTAATTTGGATTAGAATATATTCATTCTTTGTCTTTGCTTATATTTATGGAGTTCCTAACATGCCCCTTAAAAATCAAGCATAGCGCTCATCCTTTAAAATGTTGCATATTTATGCTGTACAAAGCTTATCACAGTATAGCAAGGAATGATTCAGTCAAATAATTCTAACTAAAGCCTTATTTTACACATATTTTCTAACACAATACTGGTTATCTGTCAGATTCTTTTGAATCTAAGTTAAATTCGATTTACAAAAAGATGTTTCAATTTTGGTTTGGGTCAAACTAAGAAGTGATTTTAAGGCTCCTGCAGAAAATCAACAAAGGATCTACTGAATACAAAAGACAATAAAATAAAAACATAAAAATAAAAAAATGTTTTCCTGTACAAAGAAGTCAGAAAGAGAAAGGTTATGATAGCTGATGATTTTGTTACCAAAGAACACAGCAACTGTTATTCTAATTTTTTAAGAGAAATTGCCCAAGTCATTTGGCTAGGTTTTTTTTTTTTTTTACCAAAAGAGGTCCAATGTTGTTGTCAACTGCAGGCTGAATACCAAAATCAAAAACGTCTATTAAAGTTTAAATACTAGCGATATCAGAAACATTTTCATCATGTGCTGAAAATATAGCAGACATTAGGAAAGTTTCTCTTAGGAAGGCATTTTCTAACTGATAGCATTGCCGTTAAAAAATGCAGTGTGCTAGTACTTCACTTTATCAGATGAGGGCTCCAAGATTGCTGGGCATGAATTCTCTGAAAATATTCAATTATCCAAGTCTAACTGCTTTATTACAGAGCCAATTTGGTGCATAGATTAAAGCATCAGGCTAAAACTGGGAGACTGTGAATTCTAGTTCTGCTTGAGGCACAAAGCCAGGTAGATGATCTTGGCAAAAAATTTTCTGTGGGCTTGGCTTATTTTGTGGGTGTGGCTTGGTGTGTGGGGGGTTATGTGACTGAGTGGGCGTGGCCACCTTTTTTTTTTTTAACTTTTAAAAGCATTTTTTCTACAACCTTAAGAGGTTGCAGACAAAAATGCTTTTGAAAGCTTCTGATGATCAGGCAACTCAGCTGGGATTGCCAGAGGCTTTTAAAGGCATAGTTTTTTCTACAACTTCTTTGGCCGAAGAGGTTGCAGAAAAAATGCTTTCAGAAGCCTCTGATGATCCCAGCTAAGTCACATGATCATCAGAGGGTTGTTTTTTTTTTTACTTTTAAAAGCTTTTTTTTTTTGGCCGAAGAGGTTGTAGAAAAAATGCTTTTAAAAGTAAAAAAAAAAAAAAAAAGCTTCTGATGAGGTGGGCGGGATAAGCGAGTAGCGACTGGGCGGGGGACCGGTTTGGGGGCATGGCCAGCCAATGTTATTACCTGTTCTCCGATCTACTACAAATTTTTACTACCGGTTCTTGCGAACTGGTGCGAACCAGGAGCAACCCACCACTGGATCTTGGGCCAGTCACTTTCTGTCAGCTTTAGGAAGGAGGCAATGGCAAACCACTTCTGAAAAACGTAGCCAAGAAAACTGCAGGTACCTGTCAAGGCAATCTCTGAGAACTGGACACAATTGAACAGAAAAGTAAAAGCGCTTTATTACAATGTCATACAGTACTTCTATTTTCTTCTCCCAAGCACAACTAAACTTACTTTATAAAATGGTTATCTTCTTTTCCAACAGAGGATCCATGGGCTCTTATAACTTCTCTGGATGGTTTTGTGATTATACGAACGCTACCGCCACTGCTGTCAGCTTTTGTTAGTGAAGCTCTGGCAATGTCTTCTTTTGTCATGTACCTAAAATATTAAACATTGTTCTTAGCTTTGAGGAAAAGCTAAAAACTGAGATGAAGAATTTTCAAACAGATGGCCCCCAAAGGTGATCCCTCTCTGCCAAGGGCAAACTACAGCATTGATTACTGATCATTATTTCTAAAATGTTAATGTTAGGTAAGGATGTTTTACAAGGAAACAGATTTTAGTTTCTGGATCCAACTTTTTCTCACAAGATTTGCAAAATAGTCTATTGGGAAGGAGCTATGTATAAAACAGTAGTCAAACAAACGAACAGATACTGAATTTCTGTACTCTGAAAAGAGCCTTGGTAGTACAGTGGTCCAAAGCACCCTGTTATTAACACAGCTGCCTGCAATTACTGCAGGTTCGAATCTTACCAGGCTCAAGGTTGACTCAGCCTTCCATCCTTTCTAAGGTAGGTTAAATGAGGACCCAGTTTGTGGGGGCAATAAGCTGACTTTGTATAAATATACAAAAATATGAAGGCTATTGCTTAACGCATTGTAAGCCACCCTGAGTCTCCGGAGAAGGGCGGCATATAAATCAAATTTAAAAAAAAAATTCAGAACAAGGTTTTTCTTAGTAACCAGAAAATTTGTTTTTGGTCCATGAACTATGGATTCCACAAATCCTCAACATTCAGAAATAGTTGTTAACTTACAAACTTTGTTTTAGCAGCCTAGTTTTTTTTTGGGGGGGGGGGCATTTTTTAAATTTTATTCTTGTTAGAGGGAGAATTAGAAACCTTTGCTAATATTTTAAAGGTTTAGAACTGAACCCCAAAACTGAAAATACATTATGAGGAATTTCTTATTGTTGTGTTTTAAGAGTGATTATGTATTCAGCATTTTTAATTTCTGCAAACTTTATTTTAGCTTGTTCTATTTATGTTCTATTCACAATTATGTTTTAGCACTCAAATCTGGAAAAAGAAATGATATATTTGTAGAACATTTGCTTCACACAAGCTCTTCATCATAATATGTACTGTTACATCTGTACTGTGCAAATATATTGAGTGATGATCTGCTACTCAATTATTAACAGCAGCCCATGTGGAATCTGTGGGATCTATATGTACAACAGCAAGAAGGAGATTTTAAAGTCCTATTTTAGGGCCAGGACCAGATTTTAAAAAGCTCTTTTTTTCTATTTAGTTAAGGTTTTTTATTTATTCTATATTCTATAGCTGCCCATCTCAAGTCAATGAATCGGCTTACAGTTCAAAAAATGTATTACAATTAAAACATTAAAAACATTTTAAAACTATAAAAACATCCAAAATAAATATACATGTCAGGCAAGATACGTGGCGGGTTAGCAATACAGCCAGGAAACAGGATCCAATCAACTCCCAGGTTTGGGAGCCCAGTTTTTAAGGCTTTACACAAGGCTAACAGGGTTGGGTGATTCTAATCTCCATAAAGTTGGAGCCACAGCAGAAAAAGCTCATTATCTTGTCCCTGCTAGCCAACACTCGTTTGCTGATGAAATCTGCAGCGTGCCCATTCTGCTAGATTGGGTTGGATGAGTAGAGACTCTTGGAAAAAAGGCAATACTCAGGTAACCTGGTTGCAAGTCATGTACGACTTTAAAGCTGACAACCAGAACCATGAATTGCACATTGAAACACACCAATAACCAATCCATCTCACGCAAAAATGATGCTATGTGTGCTGCATATCTGGCACCATTTACCACCCGCACAGCCACATTGGGCATCAATTAAAATTTCCAAATGCTCTTCAGAGGCAGCTCCACATAAAGCATGTTAAAATAATAGTCTAAATGAGAGGTCACAAGGGCATGAGTTACTCTTGAGCAGTCTCCCGGTTCAGTATAGGTGCAGCTGGCGCACCACCAGGGGTGAAATGTAAAATTTGTTACTACTGGTTCTGTGGGTGTGTCTTGGTGGTGGTGGAGTAATGTGACTGGGTGGGCGTGGGCAACTTTTTTTTTTTTTTTTTACTTTTCAAAGCATTTTTTCTAATGCTTTGAAAAGCCTCTGCCGATCAGGCAACTCAGCTGGGATCGTCAGAGACTTTTCAAAGCATTTTTTTACCACCTCTTCAGCCAAGAGGTTGCAGAAAAAAATGCGTTGAAAAGTCTCTGACGATCCCAGCTGAGCCGCACGATCATCAGAGGCTTTTTTTTTTTTTACTTTTAAAAGCATTTTTTCATCGGAAGAGGTTGTAGAAAAAATGCTTTTAAAAGTAAAAAAAAAAAAAAGCCTCTGATGATCATGCGGCTCAGCTGGGCATGGTGAGGGGGGCGTGCAGGGATTTTTGCTACCGGTTCTCCGAACTGCCTGCCGCCATGGCTACCGGATCAGGCAATCTGGTCCGAACCGGGAGCATTTCACCCCTGCGCACCACCCAAAGGTGTGCAAAGGCCCTCCTAACCATGGTTGCAACCTGCTCTTCGAGCAGAAGCTGTGAGTTTAGGAAGACCCCAGATTGTGCATCTGGTGTTTTGGGGTAGGAGGACCCCCAAAACTAGAGATGGAAGAATCTTGTCTTCATAGGGTTCAAATATCCATAGTCATTCTGTCTTGGTAGGGTGGAGTCAGAGCCCATTCTGCCTCATCTGGTCCTCCAGATATTAGGATAGGGTGTAGCATCACTCAAGGGCCTGGGCAAAAGTTCTAACGCTAGGTATCATTTGCATATTGATGATATCTCACCCCCAAATGGCAAACATAATCCATCCACCCATTCTCCTAGTAGCATTTCACTGTCCAATTTGACTTTTTCGCAGCAAGACCATAACTGGTGATAAGACTATCAAAACTGTCAAGTGGAGCAATTGGGAAATGCAAACCTTGTGAAGGAAACCCTCCACTATTGTTGGGAAAAGCACTTACTGTTGATTCCCCCCTCCCCCCCGCCAACAATTCAAGAAGCATTTTGGATACAAAGACGTTTAAAAAAGAAGAAAGATTGTCTCTTCATTTAGCATCATCATGACGAAAGTACAATGTAACTGCTTGAAATGTAATACTTAGACCAGAGTAGAGAAGAGGCTAGCAGCACACACCGTTTGGTACTGGTGAGTTTGGCTTGTTGTTTAGACAATATTTCTTCAGCAGCAAGAACAGGATTAGAGAAAATCTGGCCACTTTTTCTGATAATTCTCTGTCTCATGGCTGTTAGGCTATTCCATTCTCTCACAAACCTCAGTATCTAGAAAATAATTGTTATTCCTAATAATTATTCATTAAAACTGTGAAGATTTTATTTTGAAACATACACCCAATAGATAACAGTAGGTTTTAAAATAATTTCAACCAATGATGTGCTCTTTATGTCATTTACCTGTACAAACATTCAACTATTTCAAAGATAAATGAAGTTTTTCTTAATATAGCAGCAGCCTGAGTTATCGATGGGATATGGAACCCCAGAAGCAGGGGAGAACTCAGTAACATCCAATCTCTATAGATCAGAAAATGCCTACTGAGCCAGGCCCTCACCTCCACTATTGCATCACAAATCACAGCAGAGAGAAAGACAAGCGGGTGAGCATTAATGTAGCTTCGAAGAGGAATTGGCCATGGAACTTAAATTCTCTTGATAAATTTCTTTTCCCATCCATTTCAATCAGCATGCTAAGAGCTATGCTTGTCAACAATTGGGCAGCCATAGATTATCCTGCCTTGATCGTTCTAGAGGTTAGCAAATGTATACCATCCATTCAATCACGGATATAGATATATAGCCCAGTGGGTCGATACTGGGTGACAAGCAAGAATTTCTCTGCTCAAATTCTGTCTTTCTCAAACATTTATTACACTAGGTGACATTAAGCAAACCATTTTCTCAGCCTCAGTCTCTTCAACAAGAAATGATCTTCCATTATAAGGCTGTGAGCCTCATATGCACTGTACAAATGTTAAGTGTTTGCATTTAGCAGAAAGACTCCTGTGTATTCCTAGTGTGTCTTTGACATCTCCGAAAGTAGAAAAGGTTTTATCGTTCTTGTACATACATACGCTTGGTCATAAAATATTAATTGGCACATATCATTTTATATTTTGCTTTGTAATACAGGAGCAGCTGATGACTGCAGCAATCAACACTTCTGTATTTTCAGATGTTCTTGCAATATGATGGGGGGGAGAGGAGGGGGAGATCCACTAGAGCCTCATTTGGCTTTTCAGAAACAAATATTTGTAAGGTTTTGTATGTTCTGTCAGATTCAAAAAGCCAAGCAGTTAATTACATCAATTAAATCAATGCAATTGTGTAGTAAAGCATATGTGACAATGAGGAGGAAGCTCAGCAAATGGTTCAACACCAAGCACAGCAGTGAAATGCACTTACCTTAGCTACCGGTTCAGGAGTGTAAGCGTGCAAGCATGGACGCTACGCTTGTGCCTCTTCTGCGCATGCGCAGAGCTTTTTGCCCATGCACAGAGGGTAAAAAAGGGGACGTAATGACGTCCCGGCGAGTGGGCGGAGCCTCCTGCTGCCGCCTCTACCGGTTCGCATGAGCCGGATAGATCCAGCCGGATTTCACTGCTGATCAAGCATGAACTAAGATATAGGACCGTGATGGTGAACCTGTGGCACGCAGAGCCCTCTCTGTGGCACACACGCTGTCGCCAGCTGGTCTTTGTGCGCGCCAGAGCACCAGAAACCCTAAGACCAGTATGTGCACACCAGCCACCTGGTCTTCTGGTTTCTGGCACTCCGGTGCATGCGAAGATCAGCTGGCGCACTGGAAACCCAAAGACCAGGTGGCAGGTGCGCATGCGCAGTTGGTCTTCGGGGTTCTGGCGTTCATACACGCGTTTGTTTGGGCACTCAGTGCCAAAAAGATTTGCCATCACTGACATAGGATGTTTGGTGTTCTTTTGGTTGATTGATTGATTGATTTATGGATAAATTATAAGGAAAGATAGTGGCCAGGGACACAAATGTGCAGGCAGTTATGCATGTAAAGATTGTTGTCATATTGGCTAAGAATGTGAATAATTTTGCAAAAGACAGCGTGTAGCACTGAGGTGTATAGATCTGACCATTAGTTTATCAAAGAGGAAGGTAATTTGTTTGACAGGGGATGTCAAATGGAAAATTGCAAGTTATATGTAAATTGCTAAAAGCTAAAGTAGTAAAGTAAATGAATTTGTGTACTTTTACAGCATATCAGAAAAACAGGGAAATTGAATTTTCAAGCTATACCTACGCTGGTAGAAAGATAATGGGTAATACATAGTCTATCATGGGAATGTTTGTCAAAAGAAATAAAAGAAGCAAAAAAGAAAGAAGCTATGTATAAGAGTGTGCTTCTGTCTGTTCTCTTAAATGAAAATGTCAGTATTTCAGGAAAAGCACTGAAGTTGAATATAATGCAAACAGGTTACAAGAATCAAGGAGAGACAGATGATAATAAATGTGGAACTAATCCAAAAGTGAGTGATCAGTACTAAAGAAATACATCAAAGTGGTTTGTACCTACAGAGAGAATGAAATAGGCTTGAATTATTAAACAGATACAGGAAAGAAGGGTGAATGTGAAGAGGTGAAGAAAGCGGAGAAGTTGTGGCTAAATGGGTGAGATCCAAAAAAAAAAAAAAGAGAGAGGTGAAAAATTTAAATCCACTGAAACAAATTGGCATAGGAATGTGGTGAAAACAGTTAATGGTGGTAGTATAAACAAAATTCAATTTTATTTTCCTTTTCTTAACTTATGCTTTTATATGCCTTTGCTTACTCCTCTTATTGGTATCAATATGATTATGATTATTACTACTCTGTTGCTTTGCATGTACACTGAGAGCTTCTGCAGCCGAGACAAATTCCTTGTGTCTAATCAGATGGCCAAATAAAGTATTCCATTCCCATTCCCATTCCCTATTCCATTCCATATTATTTCTCCCTCTTCTTCTGGCCCTTGCAGAATGTTACTTACCATGAAAGGGAAAAGCATGAGTAAGTATTATGAGTACATATGAAATTAAGCAATTTAGTCCTTGTACAGAGAATGTATGTGTTTTTCTGCCCAAAAAAGGAATAGGTATCACTAAACAAAAACAACACTTAGAAATCAATTTAGGTCAATATAGTCAAAATACATACTTTGAGGTTTATTTGTAGCTTTATCAAGAATCACGGAATTAAACTTACTAGTGTACGGTTCTGTTTTTGCTGAAAACATGCTGGTAAATCTTCCCAGTTGCCTACTTTTATATCAAGTGGAATGAAGTTGCAATTGAGAGGCTCTCCATCCTGGATAATCAAATAACAGACACTTAGTATCTTAGATCAGGAAGTTATTCAGTCTGCTAATGGTTTCAAGGAAGAACTATTTATTTACATCTAAGTGAAGTGGCCATCTGTCACAT
The DNA here is from genome assembly GCA_022577455.1 of Arizona elegans. NCBI lineage: Eukaryota > Metazoa > Chordata > Lepidosauria > Squamata > Colubridae > Arizona > Arizona elegans. Next base: position 113,153,368 of record JAKOOJ010000001.1, read on the forward strand.
GGATTACATCTCTGAGTACATATTACTTCTCTATGTAAGAGGCAATGTGGAAACTTATAGAATAGGGATTTCTTGTTGTGCGTGCCACTTTTTGTACTCAGCACAGCTCACATTAAACCCTCTCATCTTCCCAGAGACTGACATAGTAAAATTGAGATTAATATCATTTGATCAGAAGTAGGGCACAAGGATATGTATGATAGATGTCATAGATAAGTAACTGGTTCTTCAGTTGGAATATGTAATTCACACATGGATGATCTAGTTTATTACTTGGAGAAGGGTGTGATAATCATATGCTGGTTGAATAAAGTTTTCTAAAGATTGTCTACTAAGGTGACTGAAGCCATGTAGCTTCCTGACACAAAAGGAGACCACAAAGGAAACTAGAAATCTTCTTGTAGAATGGGTACTGATCTGCAGGACTATTGTTTGCCAATTCATAACAAAGCTATCTTTTTAGACACAGCTCAAATTTGTAGATTAGCTTTCAAAGAACAAGATTTACAAGTCTTGTAAACTGGGTCTTCCACTAGCTGAGATGGTTGGACTTCCAGCTTTAAGAAATCGCACCATTTAAGAAACTTGCTTGTTATAGAAATGGAATAATATGAAGAATAATTAGGTAGTTGGTTTCTAAATTGAGAATCTGGCAACAAAATAAATGGAGAAGCCAATTGTATCAAGATCTCAAGAGACATTAACTGTTGCCTTTTGCAAATTCAGCCTGAATATTGAATAATGAATAAGGTAGATCTACTACACTGACAACAGAATGCAGACATGGGAAAATTTGAAGATAGTATTTGTGGAGAAAACAGCAATCCTAGAACAATTGGTCATTTAGGGATGGAGCTTAAAATCTGCTTTGAAGAGACCAAAATATCCCAAGACAGAGATGTCCTGAGGACATGATAGCAACATCATAGGAAGGTGCTGCTTATGGGACTATTCCAACAACTAACTCTCAACTAAGGTTGAAAATTACATTATCTAGAGGGGAAAGGCAAGAATGGGTGGAAAGTCAGTACTCATAATGGATTGCATTGCCATATCATGGAATGCTCCAGGAATTGTACACTACCTGAATTGGGATAGTAATATAGTTGATACTGCAATATCCAGCGGTCAATCTTAAAAGAGAATGACTCAGTGAGAAGCCACAGAATTGATAGAAACTAGAAAAAGTTGTTCCCAACAGCAAAAAATAAGTATGCTTATGCAACTTCTCTCCTCAACCCCTTTTAACATGTCCCTTAAAACTCAGCCTCCATTCAACAATCTACAGTTTTATAGTCCTTCAAGAATGCTTTTTTAGAGGGCATAGAAAAGTCAGGAGCAAAAGAAATAGAAACTATTGTACCAATTAGAATTCTACATGTGCTTCTTTGAATCCAAAATTAATTTCCCACCTTTGTGTAGACATAAATTCGGTCAGTATTCCTACTTGCACAGAACATTAAACTATGATATGTTAGGATGGATTCTGAATCGTTTGAATACTCTGTAAATAAAAATGATTTGAGTTTTATGACAAAATAATTTTACTTTCATCTCGTTATAACATTTTCAGAAATTGTTTGCTGCTGCCTTCTTCCTAGCATTGAGGGATAAGCAACTGGCCAGTCACCTACTCCCTGCCTAAGGCAGAACTAGAACTCAAGAGTCTCCTAGTTTCTAATGCAGTTACTTAATGACTAAGTTAAACTGGTTCTCACTTCTATTTTAGAAGATGAATATTTTGTGATATTTTTAAAAGTGTAATCTTGTTATAGAGAAAGAGACAACTATGTTAATTAAGTTAATTTTGGTAGACAAATAAGATTTTTCCCGTAGGACATTTTCTTGCATTGTCTAAGTTCCCAGAATGCAAACTATAGCCCTGACATCATCTCCAAAATGTACTGAGGGCATCTTGTAAGTCTTTCTAAACACTGTATTCAATAACAGAGGAAAGGAAACAAGTGTTTACATTGTTTTTTGTAGTTTTGTGTTCCGATGTTGAACAACTTGACTTCCACTACTATACCAAGTTTTCCCCTTCCTCTCATTCCCCTACATTCTGCACTTCCACTCCAAATTGGCTCCAAACTCTTAGACTAGATAGAAATTTTCTTATCATTTAAACATTTTGCAAATGTTACACACACTGATCACTGTGGGAAAAGGTGATAATTCTCAAATTTCTAGATTTACATGTTCATGAACATGAACATGTAATAATTAAATATTGCCAGAAGGAAGGCAATATGTATTACCTTCTTTGAGTTCTTGCTTGCAGCAGTCCAATTTTTTATTTGTTTCTTCCTTTGTCATCTCAATACCATTAAGTTGTACGTTATTTTTGATTGCATTTCCATCTTCACTTTCAGCAGAGAGAAAACCAATTTGACTTTTCTTTTGTATAACTGAGTGTTAAAAGCAAGAAGGAAGAACAATTATATAACATGTTGTTGGAAAAGGTGCATTTCTGTTATAAAGTCTATTACTTAGTTCTCAAGAGAAGAGTAGCAGTTAATTGTAGTTAACCATAAGATGATTCTCAAATTAAAGAAGAACAGGATATGTGCCTGCAAAATTACTTCTCTTATGTTCATACACAGTGACTATGGGTACAAAAATAACAGCATAGTCACCAAACATCTAGGAATTTTTTAAATAGTTTATTAAAAAAACTAAAAGAACAGAATAAAAAGCTACATAAAATAAAAAGGCTGATAAAGACAGAGTGGAAAAAGAATAACAATACTAAATAAAGAGTTTTCTATTATAATAAAATTTGACATATTTTATTTCATTAATTGTCTACAATTATTTATTATGCCACGTTAAAATACAATTAGAGTCCAATAACACTTTAAATGTACTAATATTGATAACTTCACTATTTATAACTATTAAAAGAAAAATAAAAAAGCAAAAGTATAAGAAAAATGTGACAAAAATAAAAAGGTGAAAAAAAACCATATAAACTACTTCATTTAAATTGCCTTCCATTGTACCCATTTATTAATTACATCAATATATTTGTAAAGACTGCAACAGTTTCTAATTACTTTCTTTACATCTATTATTACGTCTGTAGCATCTCGCAATGCTATGCTTTGGCACTACCACAGATTTAACACTTGAATAAATAACAACAGCATATGCCAGTAATGGCTAACCTTTTTGCCATCGAGTGCCAAAAGCGTGGGAAGCGCAGGGGGGTTGCACGCATGCATGCCCACACCCATAATTCTATGTGCCTCGCCCCTCGTGCATGCGTACGTCACCCCCCCCCACGCTTCCCCCACTTTTGGCATGCAATGGCACAGTGGGCCACTGGACTTCTGGTGGCCCATAAGTCGAGAAATGGGCTGTTTCCAGCCTCCGGAGGGCCTCCGGGGGTGGGGAAGGCCATTTTCACCCTCCCCAGGCTCCTAGAAAGGCTCTGGAGCCTGGGGAGAGTGAAAAACGGGCCTTCCTCTCTCCCCTAGAGACCCTCCGGAGACTAACAAAGTTGCTTCTTTTAACATATCTAACAATAAGATATCATACAAATTAAATTTATACCATGGACAATTACATTTCTTTCTGTAAACCTTTAATTTATGCAATATTACACTTTTTAGGCCCAACTGCTAATATCTGCTTTTAGCATTAAACATTAGGATATTTTTGTATATGTGCTATAATACAAACAGACTAACAAGATGTGTTAAAACAATGAAAAAATATTCTAACAGGAGCAAATATTTTTACTCACTATTCTTTCTGCGAGGCGATTCACACATTTCACAATAAGGTAGCAATGAACTATTACTGTAAGTGCAAAGACTGCAAGGCCAGGTTACTTCAGAGGCAAATGCTTTCGTTGACTCAGGTAAAAGGATACACTCATCCTCCTGGGAAGCTTCTTCTGAAAATGAATTGTTTCTTTTTTTAAACAAACATTTTCTCTTTCCCCTATTAGGAACAAGCTTGGGTGTAGATGGATCTATAGGTCTTGGTCTCTTTGCCTCTCTGCAAAGCTCAACTAGATCCTCTGGCCCCTGGGGATCTATGTTTCTGCCATTTTCCAGATCTTTTTCTTCTGAGGCTTGGGAAGAATTTGAACTCAAACATGGAGATGCATTATAACAGGAATCAATTTTTCGCTTTTTCTCCATATCTGGTTTTGGTGAAAAGAAGTCACGTATATCATGTTGCTTCTCCTTTTCAAACTAGGATGGAAGACCCAACAATCATTACTTTAACACAAAGATGCCCCTTCATTACCTAATAATAATGCCACATAACCTCTGTGCTCACATAATCACATTTCAGGTGTTTAGCAACTGACTCGCATTTACTATCAGTTCAATGTACTGTAGTGACAATCATGTTTTGTGATTTTTGTAATTTTCCAGCAAAAAAAAATTCCCATTGAGTAAATTGGATTTAGATTTACAACCAAGTGATTCACTTAATGATTGTTGTAAAAATGGTCATAAAATTGAATTAGGTCATGTGGTGACTTGACTTATGACCACACTGATTTACAACCAAAATTCCAGACTCAATTGTGATCATAAGTCTGTAGTTTGAATTTTAACAGGCAATTTGACATATTAAGGAAAAAAGTAATAATCTATATTTTAGAATATAGAAATTCATTAGTATTAACATTCTGTCAAATTATTTTTTTAAAAGTTGGAGTATTGCACATAGAGTTTTTAAACAAAATTGTTATGTTAGATGCCAAATGAAATAGTAAGGTTTTGCATTAGTACTACTTACTTCAGACTTTTAAATAACTTTCACAAAATGAACTATCAATGCTAATATTTTGACATTTAAATAAATTTCAGAAAATGAACTATTAATACTAATGTTTTGGTCAAATAACATACATTTAACTTATTTTAATCTTTGCTGTAATTAGAACAATAGGAATCATGTTTATTTCTATGGATTTGGATCCAATTTTGAAACTCAAATGACATTACTGGCTACTTTTTTAAAAAAATGAGCCGTGTAATTAATTCTGAACCTGCCTTTTGTTATTAGGAAAATGATGCTGTGAAGAGAGAGATCTGTTCTGCCAATGGTGATCATTTTTAGATTTCACAATTTGACATTTATATGAAGAATTATTAATGCAGCTTGTAATGAAGCTAATGCCCTAGATAATATGCAAAAGGCTATTTGAGTAAACCCTGAACCAAAGTATTAAGACAAATTAATCTGATATAATCTGCCATTAAGTTTCTGCAGAAAGCACTAAAACTCCCAACACAGTTATCAAAGACCAAACAGAATTATAATCAGTAGACATAAGCATCTGCTAGAAGCACTGATAATGTCACACTTGTCACAATGCCATTACATAAATAACATATTGTATCTAATTAGCATCATTTGTGCAACATCATGACATGTGGAATGTCAGCTGCCTCTCCTGAATGTCTAGGTCAGCAAATCCTACAGAAACCATACCTAAGGTTTTAAGAGAAAAATAAAACAGTACTTTAAATATAAAGCATTTATTCCTATGGACATTTCACTTCATTAAAGAATCTAAAACATCATTACAACAGCTAATATTAATAGAAAGCTGTGTGAAAGTCAGTTATTATAATAGAGCTAAACCAAAATGAGAAGTATTTGTATATCAAAAACATAGTATTACTCTTGGATACCGAATAGGATTTACATATGTACGTTCTTACATGGGTGAATAAGACCTCATCCTTGATTTCATTTAGGTCTTCATTTGGAGTCCAAGCTTCAGCAAAATTCAAAAAATTCCATTTATCTTTGTCACCTTCAGGTGCCTGTAGCTTTTCTTTCTTGCCATTTAATGTGGTACCTGTAACTTTGGCCTAAATAGTAAATGAAAGAATTTTTAAAAATACCCACATTATTATTTGTCTATTTGCTGCATACCCAACTTATAATAAGCATTTAAGATGATGAGCAAAACAGAATATGACACTTAGAAATAGAAATTAAAAGTCTGGTTTTTAACAATTGTGTCTCTGTAGATTTCCAAAGCAAGATTTCAAGAGAAAATATTCCATAATATTCCATTATATTCCATTATCACCTACTACTTCAGATGTCGTTCAACATCCAAACTACTCTGAGACACCACCATCAAAATTAGCAGCAAAATAGCTGATTTTCAGCTATGCAATTCTTGCATTTTCCTCCCTGTTGAAACCAAAATGGACTTTTTAGGTCACAGGGACATAATTAACATCCACTTCAAATGCCCAACTTTCCCTAAAAAGAGATGAGAAAGTTCAACTGTAACCATTTGACATTGCCAGGCCGTTTTTGGCCTAAGGTTCCCCTCACACATATGTGCTAGTCATTCCCGACTCTAGGGGGCGATGCTCATCTCCGTTTCAAAGCCGAAGAGCCAGTGCTGTCCAAAGACATGTGGCTGACATGACTAAACATCAAAGGCGCACAGAACGCTGTTACCTTCCCACCAAAGGTGGCCATACTTTTCTACTTGCATTTTTTACGTGCTTTCGAACTGCTAGGTTGGGAGAAGCTGGGACAAGTAATGGGAGCTCACCCCGTTACACAGCACTAGGGATTCGAACTACTGAACAGCTGACCTTTCGATCGACAAGTTCAGCGTCTTAGCCACTGAGCCACCATGTCTCTTTTTGAGCCTAGAGAGCTAGTATAACGAGTGCCAAACGCCAAGAAAGACTGCCATTTCTCAAAATATATCATCCAAAATTATTTACAATTTTCAGAATAACAACTGTCTAGTTTCTATTTTAATCACCTTTCAAAGAACCTGGAAAGTCTGCCTCTAAGAGCATATAATTCAATATTATCTTTTTTAAAAAATAAAGAAACAATTATTCCTTATTTCTACTTCCCAGCAGCCTCGGAAAGAGGCTTACAAGCAATTACAAACTTACCCTAGCCTAATGTTAATGTATGAAACTTCTCTCATATTAAATCTTAAGTATGTGACCATGGCTCTAATAACTTCCCCCTGCATTATTTACCATGCTCTGCAATAAATTATGGAGAACATGAAAAGTTGCATATTATTTTGTGACCTCTGAGTTGCACTAATAAAAATTTTGTTTTAGTACAGAATCTGCAGAGATGACAGATAGAGCATCCCAAATAATCTGACAGTTCTTGAATTCTATAGCTCAACAAATTCTTTTTTCATTCCAAGGGTCTTGATTTCAGGCCTTTAATGTCAGATTAAGATAAATGAAGACAAAACATGGAACATTTCCAAGAGTAAAAGGCTGCTTCTTATTATTGTTTGACTGCATCTTCCAAGCTCTAATTACCTACATAAATATTTCTTCTGCTTTACGAGCCTCATGCTTTCAGAACTGAGGCACTTCTGCTTTCTAAAGTATGGGTCCAGAGGTTTCTAAGGAAATTCTGTAGCAAAGAAACTTTTACTTCTCATATGTCTTGGTTGTTTCTTCAGATATATAATATTCTTCTTAAGAATTGAAGCCAAGCAAAACTTGATAGAAAAAAAGATGGGGTGAAAAAGGACCGGCACAGAATGTACAGGTAGTCCTCAACTTACGACCACAATTGAGTCTAAAATTTATATTGTTAAATGAGAAATTTCTTAAGTGACTTTTGCCCAGTGGTGAAATCCAATTTTTTTACTACCGGTTCTGTGGGCGTGGCTTGGTGGGCATGGCATGGCATGGCAGACATGGCAGGGGAAGGATACTGCAAAATCTCCATTCCCACCCCACTCCAGGGGAAGGATACTGCAAAATTCCCATTCCCTCTCCACTCTGGGGCCAGCCACAGGTGGTATTTGCCAGTTCTCCGAATTACTCAAAATGTCTGCTATTGGTTCTCCGAACTGATCAAAATTTCCGCTACTGGTTCTCCAGAACCTGTCAGAATCTGCTGGATTTCACCCCTGGTTTTGCCTCATTTTATGACTTTTCTTGCCACATTGGTTAAGTGAACCACTGCAGTTCTTAAACTGGTAATAGGGTTGTTAAGTGAATCTAATTTCCCCATTGACTTTGCTGGTCAGAAAGACGCAAAAGGGGATCGCATGACTCCGGGATATTACAACCGTCATAAATGTGAGTCACTTGTCCAGCATCCGAATGTAAATCACGTGACCATGGGGATGCTGCAACTGTCATAAGTGTGAAAAATGGTCATAGGTCACTTTTTAAAACGCCATTGTAACTTTGAACGATCACTAAATGGACTGTTGTAAGTCAATACAGTACAAAATCTGGAGCAGCAGCTGGGACTTCCAATATTTAATCATACCTTACGATTCAACATTGCCCACATTACAGAGTCTAACGTTCCATTTGCAATAAGATAATGGATATTCACAGAATTACTCTGTCCTATCCGATGAGCTCTGTCTTCTGCTTGTTTTATATGTCCAGGGTCCCAATATAGTTCAGCAAAAACAACATGAGTGGCAGCGGTGAAGGTTAAACCCTAAACATAATGAAGAAATAAATACTTATATCATTTATCAAACAGGCAGCAATCAATGCCTTTTGTAAACTTACAGTCTCTTATAGAAATTTCGGGGAACATTTAGTGTTGAAACGAGAGAACATCATTCGTCTTTTATCTATCACAAAGTTTTGTCTTCTATTTATAAATTCCTGACAAGTTGGAGCAAAAGGCATTTACAGGTGGAATTCTCATCTGACATCTCATTCTGTCTCTCCATTAACTGAAATAGCATTGCTAATTTTTTCCCCTCAGTAACATAGCGCTTATCTCTGTAGCTCCTTTCTAAATATCTCATAAGAAATTGCATTATATAGGCAAATATACTAATTCATCAATGATGTGCTCCTATGTATTTTGCAAACATCATTAGTTTCTGGATCAGCTCTACATTATGCTGTTGGTTTGAGCTCCGAGCTTGGCAATTTGGTTGCAAACGTTTTGTCCCCATTCAAGGAGACATCTTCAGTGCGTACAAAAGAAGCACAGCACCCTGCAAAACAAGCTATTGACTCTAATGGCTAACAACCCCCACAACAATGAACAAGCTTGGATCAAGAACCTATCCAATTGACAGCACACTGAAGATGTCTCCTCAAATGGGAACGAAACGTTTGCAACCAAATTGCCAAGCTCGGAGCTCAACAACTTAACTACCAGCCTGTGCTACTAATATCGAAAGATACATTATAAGATTGACAAAAACGTATTAACTGGAATAGAACAAGAGCAAAGTAAGGAAAAGATGCAGAGCACTTCAGCTAAATTCTTTAAAATAATTTAAGTTCCGGAAAAAGTTATTCTCTAATAGAAGAAAAATAAATTGTTAAATCTGTACAAATACATATGAACAAAAGTAGGTGACAATGCAAACATATTCTAGTAGCTGGGCTCCACACTATAATTTGTCAATATGTTCGAATTTTTGGTATGATAACATTCCTTCATGAAAGTGTAGTTCTTTTTTGGGGGAAGTGCTGATTGGTTCCACAATTGTTTGGATTTATTTTAGCCTCCCCAAATGGAGGCAACAGCAGTTATCTGGTTATTAGTGACTAAATTTCAGAAGTTGTTAGTTTAGCCTTACTATATATAATGCTAAAAAAAAGTTAAAGAATTTTTGCAAAAATTTTGCAATGTGTTAATTTTGACACCTGTCATTTGCTAAAATGATACAACATTGCTAGAATTTGCTTAAAAAGAAATTGAATTAGAATTTCTGGATCCTGAACTTTCCTTCTGCAATTGGAATTGTTCCTACTTATTTAGGACCATTTGGACCAGCTAAAGTTTAGATTAACAGAAGAAGGAATAAAAAGGAGATGTTGAGTTCTCCTCTTTATACTCGACACTCAACTCCATTGTGGACCTGGCAAACATCATCTTCTTTCTTGTTGTGAACATGCCATGTGTAGAAATCTAGGTATGGAACTTATTCAGCCTACAAGCTTTTTAAAGTATCTTCCCATAGTACTGGATTTGAAAATGATTTTACCAGTGTTCTATATCAGGGAACAATTTTAAGGTGCATTTAAGTAATATACTTAGTAAGTTTAAATCTATGCAAATAGATTAGGAAATATAAGCCTACCATCCTAAAACAAAAGGATGGGGCTTTATTGTATTTGCTTCTTAAGAAGTATATTGATATGCATAATAATGACTAACAGATACTTTGCACAACGGTCAATGAAGAAGAATTAATTGACAATCTATTCGAGCAGTTTTACTTAGACAGGTGCTTACAGATATGGCGTAGATCTTGTGATGTTCTATCAGTTTGCAGAAACAGTTTTTATCTCCAAGCCTTTATATTTGAACAAACAGAAGGTTTTACACGTGTGTGCAGGAAGAGAGAGAGAGGGAGGGAAAGAGGGAGGGAGGGAGGGAGGGAGAGAGAGACAGAGAGAGAGACAGAGAGAGAGAGAGAGAGAGAGAGAGAGAGAGAGAGAGAGAGAGAGAGAGAGAGAGAGAGAGAGAGAGAGAGAGAGAGAGATTTAAATCATTACCTGGCCAGCAGCCTGAATGCTTAAAACAGCCACTCTGGTATCTGAGAGGGAGGGAGAGCGGAAAGGAGAGAGAGGGGGGAGTGGGAGAGAGAGAGAGAGAGAGAGAGATTTATTTAAGTCATTACCTGGCCAGCAGCCTGAATGCTTAAAACGGCCACTCTGGTATCTGGGTCTTTTTGGAACTGATTTACAAGATTTATTCGTTCTGCTGAGGGTACACTGCCATCAATCCGAATATAACGAACCTGTGCCATATAAAGTAACACAAACAGTCACCTGAAGATAAATTGGGTTTTGACAAGAAAAAAAAAATGACAATGGGGAAACAAAGATGTTAACGAGATTATTGATTTCCACACTGAATATGGTCACACCGATCACAATTAAGGTATAGTATGCAATTGGTTCCACCCCAAAAGAACAGTAGCTTTGGACATGCCATTTTTGCTTCAAAGATACGATGCCTTAAAATTTCCAGGAATATAGGTCCTTAGCTTAAAAGGGTAACAATATTTAGGTCAACAGGTTGCTCTAGTCTTCCACAGTAAGAATAAGTATGAATGTCTGTTGGCCAGAGTGCTTCTGCCTCGTGGCTAGAGGGGCCCAGACTGAAATAATCCCTGTCAGGTTGCTTCATCTACTACAGCAAGAACATAAAGAAGAACCAGAACTAAAAGGATGACACTAAAAGGGAACTTAACTTTGGAGAAAATCTAAAAACAGTGATGTAGAAATAGAACTGGAACTCCCAGATCGGCTTTACATAACTTTAGGAGAAGCAGAGGAAATGTTAGGCATAAGAGGAAGACAGTATTATGGAAATTGAAGCAACAATATTGGTTGAGGAATCTGCAGTTCATGCCATTTCCTTTTTGCTCTGCTCCTATCTAAAGACAACAGATAGAATAAAAGAACATCAGTGTTGGAAAGGACCGTGGAGGTCTTCTAGTCCGACCCACTACTCAAGCAGGAGACCCTATACCAGTGATGGCTAACCTTTTGCCATCGCGTGCCAGGAGAGGGGGGGCAGGGGAGGGTCGTGCGCGCGCGTGCCCATGCGCATGCAACCCCCCCCCGCTCCTGGCACATGATGGCCTGGTAGACCCGTTTTTCTTTCTTACCTGGTTCCAGATCCTCTGTATGCATCTGGGAAGGGCGAAAACAGCCTTTCCCACTCCCTTGGAGGCCCTATGGAGGCTGAAAGGGCCCATTTCCCAACTCTCAGTGGGACAGGAAGTGACATTTTTTGCTGTCCCCAGCCTCCAGAACTTCTCTAGGACTCTCTAGGAGCCTCTCTAGGAGTCTCTAGGAGCCTCTCTAGGAGTCTCTAGGAGCCTCTCTAGGAGTCTCTGGAGGCTGGGGACAGGAAAAAAGTCACTTCCTGTCCCACCAGGAGTCGGGAAATGGGCCCTTTCAGCCTCCGTAGGGCCTCCAAGGGAGTGGGAAAGGCTGTTTTCGCCCTTCCTAGATGCATAGAGAGGATCTGGAGCCAGGTAACAAAGAAAAACGGGCCTTCCCCACCCCTCCCAGGCCCTCGAGACAGGAAACAGCCTGTTTCCCTACTTCTGGTGGGCCCAGAAGGCCCGAAAATCAGCTGGTCGGCATGCGCATGCGCCCCAGAGCTAAACTGGCATGCCCACTAATATGGCTCTACGTGCCACCTGTGGCACGCGTGCCATAGGTTCACCATCACGGCCCTATACCATCTCAGACAAATGGCTGTCCAGTTTTTTCTTAAAAGCCTCCAGTGATGAAGTACCCACAACTTCTGAAGGCAAGCTGTTCAATCATGAGGAACGGTGGTTCAGAGGCTTAAAGACATCGGATTTGTCGGCAAGAAAAAGCCAATTCTCCGCATTCTAGCAGTTTGATCCGTAGCACCACATGACGGAGTGCTTCCATCACTCACCTCAGCTTCTGCCAACCTAGCAGTTCGAAAGCACACAAATGCAAGTAGGTACCACACTGGTGGGATTAATGATGGAAGCAAAAAACCAGCGGGCAGCGGAATGACCCAAATGCGAGGCAAAAACCAGCAGAGAAAATGGCCCAGATGTTGCTGACCCTCTAACAGAAAGCCATTAGCTGCTTTGTATGTGGAGCTAGTTGGCCTCTTGTGGTGGTGCACGGTGAGCTAGCAAGTGAACATGAACTGAAGAAACCAGCAATCTTAGGCAGTCACTTTCTACTCCGCAATAATATTGTAGATTCCTGGCTTTCATGTACCAATGCCACAAAGTAAATAATAGTAATAATGGATCTTGTAAGTTTCCTACGCTCCAGTGATATCATGGGGTTGTCTTTAAAAATGATTCAGAACCCTGAAATGGCACAACATGCAGCTGTTTAAATATTGGAAGAGCCAGGCAGTAGGGCAAGGAACACTTCTACTGAACCCTAACCCTAACATTAAAATATTAATGTATAGTCAACTAGTTACAGTAAATTGATACAATAAAAATATTTGGAGAGTTTAGAATCATGATATGTTATCTGAAGTTGCAATATCAATTTCAGTACATTTCAAATATTGCAGAACAACAATTCAAATTAACAGGGTAGTATCTACAAACATAATTATGTAACATTTACAAATCATAAACAAAACAAGTAATTGTAGCCAAATTGCTTGAAAATCCTCTTTCTTGCTCCCTGTCAAGAACAGCTAGCTTAAAAAATTAACCTCACCAGCACTTTTGAAATTAGCATTATAAATATTATATGCAAGAACAGTTAAAGCTATCCTGTACAAACGCAAAGAAGAGGACCTTGCTGACAATGAGCTCCTGCTTGTGGAGCTGATAGTTAAGAAATTTGGGGAAATAAAAATCTTAAATTTGCCTTCCACAATAATTTATTCTGCAGGTGAAATTGCAATGAATTTGGGTCTATGTGCTCCTTCTGACTTCTACTATTTAAAAATAAATTTGTTTTGTTCAATAAAATACCTAAAAACACGGACACAGAGAGACCAAAGAAAATTCCTGTATTTTCTTTTGCAATTAAAATTACAGATCACCTGAAAACCCAAAATTGTATTCAGTAGAAAACAACCACCAAAGCTTATTCAAATTTATCTTAGCATCTTGGATGCCAAGGAAACTAGAGGTTAGGAATTAACCTCTCTATAAAGCTGTACACTATACTGCTTATGGTTTATAATTAGTTCCTTAGGCCTTGACCTCTCCACTTAATTGCTATTTATTATGTCCCTGCATTATAATACATTATCCAGTACATCTTCCCTCTTATCTATATAAAAAGTATCATTACTAAATTTCCAATAAAACTCCACAACAGCCTATCATCTGCTCAAAGATCCTCTTTTGGTTGAAACTGAACATTTTCTTCCTTAACCTCTAGTGCACACTTCTCATAGTGCACAGCTCAGCAAATATTTTGTGCTGGTCATAAGTAAAACTCTGTTAAAATAGGACTGCTGAGCAAGCACCTTACTACCTTGCTGCCTTTAAAAGATGTGAAATGGCTTATTAGTGTGACTTGAGTAATATGTTCTGATTACAACCCTATGATCCCTATGTATACACTTTAAAAAAAAAGAAATAGAAAGTCATGACTACCATAAACTAAAGTTTGTTGTGAATAACATTTGAGTCCTGGTGGCTTTTATATATATCTCTCTGTTTTCTTAGCACCGATTCATATGGCCTTCTTTCAAAAAAATTGATTTTATGACCTAGTCTAGACCCCTGGAATTCTCAAATGGCCCCTCATGGGAGCATTAACATGGCCAACTCTGCCTAAATTTGCATATTAGCCAAAGTTAATTAAGGGGTTGCACTTGGAGCTGAGGCATGCCATGCTAATTTGCATTAATTTGATCAAGAAAAATATAATAAGTATTGCTATTGCATACAGATGTTCCATGCTGCTTGTAGTTGGGGGTTGGAATGTCAAAGTTGAAAATAATGAGGAAAATACAGTTGGATTGTACAGCCTAGGAAACAGAAAATGAATCAGGAGAATGACATTAGTTTCTGCAATGCTAACACATTCTTCAAACAACCAAACCAATGTCTGTGGACATGGACATCAACTGAGAAACACATACAAATAAAACTCCATAATTGGTATAATGAGATGGAAGAATTCATTTAGAATGGCAAAGATATATCCAGTTGCTCACTGTGGAATAGATCTTTTGTTGAAGTTCCAAGTAAGTTAATTTTGTTCTTTTGTTGAAGTTCCAAGTAAGCTAATGCAGAAGAATAAGTCACCCAGTTTCTAGGCTATCACCTGGAGAACATAGCCACCATTTTAAGGAGACAATCAGAAATAGTTTTTAGAGGCCAAGGTATACACCAATACCAAAGAAGAAGATTTAGCAGGGTGCACAAGCTTTCATAAATATCCTTAATTTCATATGCTAACAAAATAATGCTTAGTATCATTCAATGCAAATGGGAGTCCAACCTGACCATTGAGACACCACATATTCAAGCTGAATTTAGAAAGAGACATTATGGTTGATACACAACTGGATAATGAAAATAAATAAATAAAAGAATACTAAAAGGAAGTCAATATGTGCTTCATTGATGAAAGAAATACACTTGATTATGCAGGCCACATCATGCTGTGGAATGTCCTTAGAAAAATGTGGCAGAACATGACAAAGCAGATTGCCTTTAAATCAACAAGAGAATAAGACAAGCCTCCTTATTTATTCAGTCTTAATGATGAATATGTATAGAGGAATGCAGGATTGGAAGCAGATGAGCAAAGTCTTAAAATTGGAGAAAGAAAGACTATTAACCATATATGCTGATTGCTATTCTGATAGTAAAAAATTCAAAAACTCCAATAATTAAAAGAGCATAGTGAAAACGTGGGACTGAAATGAAATATAAAGGTCAAACGAATGACAACAATTACAGGCTTAGGTTTACTTGTTAGCCTAAGAATTATCAGACGTTATTGAAATGGTCTATAGCTTCTGTCTTTTGGGACCAATAAGCACCATTAACAGAACCAGCGATCAAACAATATACTGGAGACTAGCACCTGACAGAGTTGCAGTGAAGAACCTGGAAAAGATATACAGATGGTACAGGCAATAGTTTTCCCTGTGATAGTCTATGCTAGAAGACGTTGGGACTTTGAAGAAGCAGGATAAGAAGAGAATTGACAATTTTGAATTCTGATGTTGGGAAAGACTCCTGAGAATACCAAGGATGCCAAGAAAACAAGCAAAAGGATCATCTGACAAACCAGACTAGAGTTTTCTTTCATAACACAAATGACTAGGCTGAAATTATGCTACATGAACATATTATGTGAAAACCCAGCTCTCTTGAAAAATCCAGAATGTTGGGACACATGGAAGAAAAGAAGAGCAACAAGAAGAAAATCCTAACAACCAGCAACAAGGTGAATGGACTTTATTACAATAGTGATGAGCTCAACTCTTGGAAGACCAAAGGGTCAGGATAAGGACAGATACTTCATTGGTCATTAAGAATCAACACTATCTTGATGGCAATCACATACATCAAAGCATCCATATTAGTATATGATACTTGATAGTATAATAGGAACCAAAGTTGAGCAACATTTTTAGAGGAAAAGTGAAAGCTGCAGTGGACTAAGACCAGATTGTGGGCGTGGATAGCAACAGAATTTCTCTGTGGTCTTTACATGGACTCAACTTTATTAATTTGAGTGCTATAACCTCCTACATTGTTCTAGTATTAAGTCTTTAGTGCACTGCTTATTGGCCTTCCAACAAGTTCTAATGAGTCACTTATTTACTATAAGTGAATAACAATTTGAGTAGTATCTTCCTCTTTCTGGCACCCCTCCCTAAACATTTTGGGACTGTTATATGGCTAACTGGGTATTTTGAAATTGCAGCCCCAACATAGGTGAAAAGTGCCATGTTGAGTAAAGCTAATGTATGCAGTGCTATCTGCTTTTAACTGTTAATTTTCACTTAATAATTGTTTGTTTTATAGAGGTTTTTAAAATACGCCACAATGGAAAATATGCCAGTAGTCAAAATGGTACAGACACAAGCTTCCCCCCCTTTTTTTGTAACAGTGATATTCACGTCTACATCTTAATAAGAGGCTCCGATAGCAATCTAATTCCATAAAGCATATTTACCTTGCTTTCAATCACAGCCTCGGTACATGCCTGCAGCATACTTAAATGATGAGCAAAGACCAGAAACTTCAGTTCTTCATTCTCCAGCAGCAATTTAATATAATCCTTTACTGCACCTGCCTAAAATATATTGGCATGTTTTAATCTTATTGTAATTATTGAGAAAAGGAAATGCAAAGGGATAACAACAAAAGACCAGGTATCTTAAGTTATAAAACAAAACTGCATAAATAAACAATTAACTTCTTTTTTAACACATATACATATACATATACATATACATATACATATACATATGTATGTATGTATGTATGTATGTATATGTAATCAAATGTAGATTCAGGTTAAGAAAAAGCAAACCATGGCATCTATTATATTATATACTGGTTCATCCACATACTTCATCATATTGGCTCATCAATAGCACAAAGAGTTTTGTGCTACTTATGTTCAAAGCAAACAGGCAAGAATGACAAACAATACACACAAACACTCCCCTCCCCCCCAACATAAAACAAATTTACAATCTCTTAAGTTTTGGATTAAAATATTTTTTGAATGGAAGCATTTCTACTTAACTGTGACTAGGAATTCCTCAATTCAAGAAAGACTAATAAAATGTCTTTGCCCCTTGTCTATTCAGCAATCCAATATACTATATCCCAAATTATATCCACAGAAGCTGATTCTCAAGTTGGTCTTTTGAAGGGTTATGTCATGCAGTATAAAAAAACTGACTAGAGAAGTCCAGTTTGATAAAAAGATTACCTTTCAGAGTTCCTGAAATTAATATTCAAGTGCTGTTGTTAAGGATCAAGTACTACTAGTTAAATGTCAGAACATATATTTGTTATCATAGAAAACTTTAAGTAAAATAAAGTACTTATTACTGTTTAAGTATCATTTTGACAATATATACTAAGATGAGGCAGTTTATGGACAAATTAAAAGTAGAATTTAGTTCAGGGGCTGTAGGGAATGAAGAATGGTTAACAAAATTCTCCCACGATGGTCTATTCATAGAAACTTTTGCTGGATCTGGGCATCTTACAGATGGAAAAATATTTCTTTCTCGTTTTCAAAATCTTTTTGTTATAAAAATGTGGATGCTTAAAATTAGAATACCACTTTATATTATTTCCAATTCCCAAGAAATGAAGGAAGAGGTGCCTTTTTCATTGTAGTACCCTTTGGAATACCATTCCCCGCCGAAATTCATGTGGTGCCATCCTGACTGTATTTAGAAAGGCCTTGAAAACTTAGCTTTTCTTCCAAGCCTTGGGTTGAGTAAATGGTGTGTCTTCTGTATTTGGGGAGACAAGGTCGTTGGGTTTGTTCCCCCCAGAGGTTTGGGGTTTATCATTTCTACTATCAGTATTTTGCTGGCATTTTTTATTATGCACCACTCAAGAGTTGTTATAGAGCTGGGCAGCCTTGTAAATTTAAATAAGTAAATAAATAAAATGAATAATCTTTATCCAGCTGAGTGTTACATTGTTAGAAAAAGCAGAATAGGAATAGGTACTACATTTTAACAACACTCACAAAGCATTTCAGGATTACCTTGGCAATGGCAGTCTGCTTAAACATACGTGTAATTAGACTCATCACTTGGACAAAGTCATCTTTAGTAGAGTCTAAATTTGAAGCCCTCATTAACTTCTCCCACTCTTCAAAGCTAGTATTTAATTCCTGCATAGAAAGAAACAACACTTAGAGGCAAAAATGTGAAAAGGTAAAACAATTACATTGTCTCTGAATCATACCATGTTTTCTCAATAAAGAACAATAGACTCTAACCTTTTTCGCTTAGCAATGTCAATGCACTGCGCGGTCATTGATAAATTCCTACCACGTATGGAAATTTACTGAAAGACTGAGAGAAAAGTAATAAAATAGGAAGTATAATTCATTCTATTTTAATCATAAATAAAACCATTATTTTGAAAATTTCAAAACTAGAACACTATTTAAATAAAAATGGCTTATGTAAATTGTTTCTCAGTACTGCATTTATATTATCTTGCTAAAATACTTCTTTGTATGTGTTACTTGGATAATATGTGTATTCGTGAATATCACAATATTTTAGAAATATAAATTTATCAGTATGCACCTTATTGTACTGTTTTTTCTGTGATATACATATATGCTGCATGTTCTTCTGAACATGCAATATAAATGATACTTATTCAAATTTTGGCTACTGGCTATAGTTGCTAGGGCTGTGTGAGCCTTTGGATTTAAGGAAAACAAGAGGAAAAGATGCTTTGGAATGCATAAGGGCACTCATCCAGCACCTGCAAAGAATTCCTGCAATTACATAACTGCATTTTCAGCTGCCAGATTATCGGGAAAATATATATTTACTACACTATTTAAAACAGAGCCTCGATCCTTGAGTCCACATTCTATTTATCATCAGCATTTATCTATCAGAGTTTCCACCACAAAATAATATCCCACTGCCAGTTTAGCTTTTCTACTAAGTCAGAATAATGTTCTATTTACCCTGTATGACCTCTTATTTTACAATGAACCAGTTAGGTTCCCTATAATAGCAAAACTGAATAGAACTACTGAAGCTGTGCAACCCCTCAGTGATAACTTTTGGAACACGGCCATTCTTCTGTATACTTCACAAAGTCATTATACCTATGAAAATAGATCATGATTGACATATTTCTCAGCATGCTAATATCAGCTTACTTTAGCAGTATTTTTAGGAAGATCAAAAGGTATCCGTTGCCTAATTTTAGGTGGCAACTGTGTTAAAACTTCACTTTTCATTCGCCTAATCATTACGTTGCTTAGTAATTCATGCAGTTCATCTAAATTTGAAGCTCCTCTGCAGTCCCACTGTTGTCTTTTACCAAAATATCTGGAACAAGAACAATAAAAATAGAACAGCTCATTTAAAACGTTGTAACATTTATTTCTTATTAAATTAGACATATATGTTCATACGAGCTTCTTTCCAAAGGAGGAAAATATAATATACCCATGGCATTCATCCAAATCTTAAATATCGTTATTTTATGATTCACATTTAAGCTAAATAGCAAAGTTATAGTTTAATATAGTAGGTTAAAATAGTATATTTGTTTTGCCTATATATTTTGTTTCTAATGGTAAAAAAGCTAAGACAGCTCAGAAAGTCTTGAGTCTGATGGTGTCCCAAAAGTTCTATGACTCAAATTAAAGCAGTAGAACAGGGATCCCCAACCTCTGGGCCGCAGCCCACTATCCTAGCCGCGGCCTATTCGCAACAGGGCTGTGTGAGTGTTGGGCTGGCACACATGTGCAGCGCAACTCATATGAGTAGGTTGCGCGCGCACACCCACAGCTCAGCTTGGGCAAGTTGAGTTGCATGTACATGCACGCCACCTGACCCTCATGCAAATTGGGCTGCGTGCGTGCCGGCCCAATGCTGATGCAGCCTAGTTCCTCTCACCTTCCCCTTAGCCAGGCCGTCAAACTGCAAAGGTTGGGGACCACTGCAGTGGAATATGTGATGAACCAATGCATTGATATAGGAGTGTTTGGAAATAATCATGGACAGAATGTTTCCAAGCCACCACTACCACAATAAAACCCCAAAACCACACATCCAGAGGTCTCATCCATATGAGCCCTGTATGAGTTATGAGAGAAAAGGGAGAAATTTTGTTTTGCAAAGTTTAGATTTATGCATTTTGTACTATGAAGTTATGCAACAAATTAACTAATTTTTTTCTACTATTTCCTTGAAGTAATAAACTTTTTTAGCTAAGGTTTGCAACAGCTCAGTTATTTCCTGACAAGTAATGCTTATTGTTATAAACAGTACAATAAATATTGTTCTTCCAATTATTGCATACTGGAACTAAATTCAGTTTACAATATTACATCATGATTTTTTCCCCTTCTGTTCAATCGTATCTGATTCTCAGAGATTGCTTGGACGAGTCTCTGAAGTTTCCCTGGCAAAGTTTTTCAGAAATGGTTAGCCATTGCTTCCTTCTTAGGGTTAAGTAAGAGAAAGTGACTGGGCCAAGTTTACTCCATTGGCTTTATGTCTAAGGTCGGAGTAGAATTCAAGTCTCCTGATTTCTAGTCTTATCCCTTAATCATTATACCAAATTGGAACTGTACACTATGAATACATCTATGTATAAAAAGATGAAGAAGTCATTACCTGACATGTGCATTGCAGTATTTTTTTGCATACTCAGTCCATGTGCCAAATTTCTGTGGACAAAGTGCTTCAAGTTGCATGAAAAGCTGTTGAAATACAATAATAAATATTTTTAAAATGCCCATTAAGTCAGAAATCCTAACTGAAGCCCACTTTAAGTCCAGCCCATCTCCTTACTAAGAGTTTAATCAGCATAACTTCATCTATTATTGAGGTAAAATCAATGGTACTTCTCAAACATCAGTAATGTCACTGATACAGGTACTACTGTGCGTTATTGAAGCTGCATCTTTAGTCCAAAAATCATTTTAATAATTCAAATTAAATCAGACTTCTCCACTCTTCCCTCCTCTAATTTTTTTTACCATCGCTTTCCAGCATGCATCAACTCTTGGGTGCCAAAACATACGCAGTAATTATGATTGTAACAGACCATTATTACAAATCAGACATCTGAAATAACAACCCTATGTTTACCACCAATCAGAGTGAGAAAGGGAATTTGAACATGCAAGGGATGGACAAGCATGTAGGTCCAAAGCCCATCCTCACCCTCCCATAATTGTTTCACCATGGCATGCACATTTCATATGTTTTGAAACTTAAAGCGATTTTCAGAACCTCTTCAGGTCTTCCTAGAGCAGGAGTTCCAGTGAGGAGAACAGCTCGAATAGCATTCTGTACAATAGGCAGCAAAATCTTGCTACGAACTGCATTCCTGGATTTCATGTAATGGGACTCATCAATTATTACTACTTTGAATTTCTGTTTGCATAAAGTATCTATTAAAACATGAGCATCTGAAGTTAAGAGGCCGTAACCCAGGACAGTCACTTTGCTTTTAGGTATTTGCCTAGAAAATGAAAAGAACAAAAAAATTAGTAACTAAACTATATTCACATTAATCATCCATGACTACCTATTGCTTGAATGTATGCCTCATGAATAATTTCATTTATATTTAAACATATTTAGACTATCAACTCAAAGGGCTTCAGAAAATTTACAAGTATATAAAGAAGTTGCTATTAAAAATCTTAAGTGACAAGTGCTTCTTTCAAAGACTCTTAAATGACCGATATTATTAATATCTTTTTAAGGTCAGGAGTGGTTGCTACTAAGGCATAAGATGAACTGAGATTTGTTCAAAAGCATCTTGTTTCAAATATCCCACTAATTTCTTTAAAACGAAATTTAGTAAATTATATCCATTCAACCTATGATGAACAGAATAGTTACCAAGGTGATCATCATGAAGAGCCATTTTTGAATAATAAAATAACATTTATTTTAGCCAGTGAGACTGCAAAGTCTCCAGATTACATGTGGGTGACCGTAGCTGTGAGTTGATATTAACTGGAAAGCTCAGAGGGCAACAGTATCTAGGACAGTGCTCCATCAGCTTTTCCTCATGTGCTGGTGGTCCCAAAGGGATGGCTAGAGTTCAAATATTTAAAATATTTATCAGCACCCTGATTTGGGAAGCAAAGAAACTCATTGTGTGTTTGTAAAAACTGGAGCTCTCAACCCATTACCTAGAACAGCAAGCACTCTTAAACAGAAAGCGCTGCCCAATCCTTTTAAGTCTTTGAAAATCAACATAGTAAGGAATGAAAGCGAGTATTGAAAAGGGTTTTTTTTTTAATTGCAAGATATAATTAATGCCAATCACACAAACAAGAGCTTCCCGTCTTCCTCCTCTCACCTAATAACTATCACTACTGACAAGGAATGCTTTCCACTTGCTTTTTTTAGATCAACAGTTCAAGATATAGTCTACCTGTTTGACCCATTTCTTTTAATAACTCAAGACAAAATATTCAGATTAGCAAACTGTGTGATATAACCCCAATCAGAGCCTCAAAAAACAAGGGGGAAAAATAACACAGCTCTTATTCTGTCTTCCAACTTATTATGTCGTTTTTGTATTAGCGCTCCAGCATTGGAAAGCAGTTTATTAATTCCAATTCTTCAAAACAAATGTCAGTTTTTCCATTTTCTGCTGAAAGAGCCGAGATTGTACGTACCCTGTCCTGTCTAACAAGAAAGGAGATTAAACCATCTGGTACCCATTTCAAAAATAATGCCATTGCTAATATATCACTCACCAAATGTCAGTTTTATTTTGTACGACGATGATATCCTCTGGACAGAGATCTGGAATCCATTTTTCCATTTCATCAACCCAAGGATATCTCAGGGATGAGGGCACCACTATTAACAGAGGCCATTCATTTTTATAGTGGTATGATACAGCTATTGCTTGGATAGTCTTCCCCAAACCCATCTAAAATGCAATCAATTGAAAGGAGAAAAATACAGTATTTGTGATAGGTCTTCATCTAAAGATATAACTAGATACAGATATACTAGGGTTGTTACATGTGCAACAGTAGCTGACCAATCTATCAGTATATAATAATGGTGAAGTAATCACATTTTCTACTTGTATGCATGAATAACAAAATTACATTTGTCCCTTGCACTCTAGTCATTAAGCTTGGGACACTCCTTTGGAGCTTTACACTGTACAATTGTGTTTTCACCATCTTAAATGAATTTTGTGTCATCTGCAAATTTGACATCCTCCCTTGATATGCCTAATTTTAAATTGTTTACAAACTAGTAAAATAACAATGAACCTAAATCAGATTCTTGAAGGGCTGCACTTCTTATCTCCCTTCATTGTGAAAATTATTCATTTATTTCTACCCTTTGTTTATTGTTGTTCAACCAGTTGCCAATCACTCAGAAGACTCTCCTGCATTTCTATGACTGTTTAACTGGATATAAGTCATTGGATACGAGACAGGCAGCAAAAAAGAAAGAAAGAAAGAAAGAAAGAAAGAAAGAAAGAAAGAAAGAAAGAAAGAAAGAAAGAAAGAAATTGTTAGTGTGCAATTAAGAGATTACATATATATATTCAGTTATAAATAGAGCTCTTTTGTCATCTTCATTCACACTGTTTCTCTAAAACTAAATCAGTGTAATTGTAAATGTGGTAATTGAGTGATAATGAATATATTCATGAATATTTCTCCAGTGAAATGGACCATTCCTGACACAATATGCATGTAGTTACTAAAATCAACAAAATAAGTGTACATTCAACTGGAGGCATCAAAATTGTTAAGACAGCAGCATGCCTATTCTTCTCCAAATTATTTATTTACCTGTATTTAATTTATGTGCTGCCCATCTTGTCCAGAGAAGACACTGGGTGGCTTACAAACATTATAACTAAAATAATAAAGCAAAATATAACAACAGTAATAAATACTGTTAAAAGATAGGAAGGGGGAAACACAAAGTACACAGGGAGGGGTATAGTCTTTCCTAACCCAACAACCAGCTTCAGGGTGGTGCACTTTCTTTGGGGTCCCAGGCCAACTGGGAGAGCCAGGTCTTCAGGCCCTTATGGAAAGTCAAAAGGGTGGGTGCAGATCTCACACTGGGGGTATGATGTTCCAAAGGACAGGAGCCACAACAGAAAAGGTTATTCTCCTGGACTCCATCAGCCGAACTTCCTTGATTGACAGGGTCTGCAGCATGCCTTGTCTGCCGGCAAGGGTGGGATGGGCCAATTCCACTGGAGCGAGACAGTTCTTCAGATAACTGGACCCATGCAATGATGGGCATTAAAGCTAATAACCAACATCTTGAACTGCACCCAGAAGCAAACCGGCAGTTAATACAGTTTGCAGAATAACAGTATAACATGGACCACCCCAGGGGTCTCAAGAACTGCCTGTACCCAAATTATGGAATTACTTTTGTTAGTTTGTTTATTAAATTTGTTATAGTAACCACATTCCAAAATACTCTTGGCCAGGCACCACTATTATTAGTAGTAAAGTAAGGAAAGGATTTCAGAATTTTATCTTGAGTTTAAGGCATCTGTCGCAGGTTGTTTTTTGAACTAAAAATAAACAGATTGGCCCAGATTCAATAAAGACACAGAGCACTGGAAACTTGGTTTTCTTGTATCTCCCTTTAATGGCTGGGGAAGACTTTTATTTTACAAAAGAAGGAGAACTTACAAAAAAGAGGAAAGAATAAGTGCCTTCAACTATATCAGAAACCAGTATCTTATAACTAAAATTATATTTTATTTTAATTATTTTCTAAAAGATGTTACCTAGACTATATTCTTTAAAATCCAGTTTTACCCTATTTTCATACCTTCCTATTCTGTATCTCTAATACACAGGTAGTCCTCACTTAGCGACTCTAATTGGGATCCACAATTCCATTGCTAAGCAAAACATTACATGACCTCCCTGTAACAGCAGTCTTAGTTGCGCATGTTAAGAGACTCACCCGTGGTCATTAAGTGAGACATCACAGAATTGTGATTTGCCACCTGCTGCCAGCATTCCAATTGACTTTGCTTGTGGGAAGCAGGTTGCAAAGGTCACAATGGCAATCATTGTGCAGATCACTGTGACTATCGTAAATGTTCAGTAGTTGCCAAGCAACCAAATCACAATGTAACCATGGGGATGATAGTCATAAGGGAAATGTAACCATGGGGATGACAGTCGTAAGAGCATTGGTGATGCTTTTTTCAGTGCAATCGCAACTTTCAACAGTCGTTGACAAATCATCATTAAAAGAGAACCATCTCTGTATGTTTATTGCTGCCCTCTATATATCTTTTATCTTAAGAACTTATTTCTGGCTTTAGCATTTGCAGGTGATACTGAACTGTATCTTCCAGTAAAACTGAGTAGTTCATTGTAATCAATCAAAATTGATTAAGGCATTGATAGATTAAGAAAATTCAAATACAGTTCTTACAGTGTTGGAGAGATTCCCCCTTGATAGGTCATGGTGAGCCAAAACACCCGTGAGGAGAAAATGTCCTGGCATTTTCATAAAGGGATTGCTTTCATTGGGCAAGTTTTTATAGCCCTTCAACCTCTCTCCTTCCCACCCTGCTCCCAGGTTTGTTTCGTATAGGTATTAATACAGGAAAATTACATGTTGGTAAGGACTAGTTTCATCGTTAAGCAACAAGCGCAGACATGTCCAACCCGTGGCCCGCATGTGGCCCTGGACAGCTAGTAATGCAGCTCCACAAGATAATAAAAAAAAAAAATTAAAAATAAAGGAAGTTTGTTATTTATGTATATTTTATATGCGGTCCAAGATAATTCCTCTTCACTCAATGTGACCAAGGCAAGCCAAAATTTTGGACAACCATGATCTAGCAGATATGGGGTGCCAAGTTAAAGTAAAACCAGGAAATAATTATTTAACTGGGGTTAACTGGATTAATTGGGATTAAGGCAAGAAGTTATTTTTCAGCTCACAAATTTAAGAGACGCTGCTCACAAAAGTAAATAGGGAGAGCAATCTTATTTAAGCAGTCTTTCTTCCATGTGTTAATTAAAAAATGTGGTTCAATCATAGAACAACTCTGTATATATTTCTATGGTTACTCTCTATATCACTATAATCTTTTCCACATAGTTCAATCTGTCTATCTGATTCTGGCGTCTGTTTTCTATTTCTGTTCTGTCGAAGTCTTGACTTTTGTCTTTGCTTCTCCTGCTGTGTGTTCCTGGCTGGGCTTCCTGGCTCTTCTCCTCTTCCACAGCTTGCCTCAAGATGAGGGACACATCTAGAATAACTTTCCCTACACTTTAGGTCTGGGGAAAGGGGAAAAAAAAGATTTCTCCCCATCTACCCTTAGTTTTTACTTGTTACTTTTATTCCTGGGCGTTGAGGTTTCTTGATTCAGCCTATTCTTCACAAGACCTGTGGCTGCAGACCTCCCAGGCAACCATCTTGTCTACCTGTTGTTTGAGTGGCAACTGAGTCATCCTGACAATGAGGGAGGGCCAAGGAGGAGGAAAGGAAGGCAGTTTATAATCTCCTCATGCAATCTGTCCTTCCACAGAATCTCTGTCTGATAAAGGGACGAATCTTTGCTCTCATTACTATACAGGTAGTCCTCACTTAACAACCATTCATCCAGTGACTGTTCAAAGTTACGATGAACAAATACTACTTATGCTGATCTCCGAAGTTACATCCATTATGATGCCCCAGCAGCTACATGATCAAAAATTTGGGCACTTGGCAGCCTGCCTACACTTACAATTGCAGGGGCTTCCCCACTTGCCTTTCTCACCCCATCTCTGCCGATTTTGCCACCCTGCAAATGACTTTTGTGGTGCTGGAAAAGACAATCCTGAAGGAAATCAACCCTGACTGTTATTTGGAAGGAGAGATACTATAACTGAAGCGCAAATACTTTGGCCACCTAATGAGAAGAGAGGACTCATGGGAAAGGGCCCTGCTGTTTGGAAACATTGAAGGCAAAAGGAGAAGTGGATAGCAGAGGATGAGATGGTTAGATAGTGTCATGAATGCAATGAGCATGAATTTGGGCAAACTCTGGGAGACAGTGGGGGATGGAAGGGGGCCTGGCGTGCTATGGTCATGAGGTCACAAAGTATTGGACATGACTTAGTGATTAAACAACAATAACAATGATTCTCCACAGTGGGGGCAGCAATGTTAGAGCTGAAGTACTAAGGCCTTCAGCCAACTGCCGCACCCTCCCCCCCAGCCTTTATTTCAGCCAAGCGCTGCTGCTGAAGAGTGGCACTTAAGCCCCACACCACGGCCAGCCACTCCAATGCAACAGTGCCATGCGCCAGCTACCAATGCCCTTCCCCATCTTCCTTCCAGTGCTGATGAGGCGCTCTCCACACCTGGCCCTATGCTGGCCATGCCAGGCCTTTTTGCCAAGGCCACTTGCCCTGTTCTCCAAATAGTATGAGCTGATCTCGTGATGCTTCGGAAGGCCTCAGAAGCTTTCTGAAGACTTGTGAGAACAGTGCATGCTATTTGGAGAAGGAATGAGCCGCCTCAGGAAGAAGGCCTGGTGAGGCTAACAGTTGCCTCACATGGAGCCAGGTAGGGCATGCCTTGCCAGCAGCAGGAGGAAGATGGCAAAAGTCAATTGGGACAGCAGGGCCTGCAGAGCACAGGGTGGACAAGACTGTGTGCTTGAGGAGGCACCCTTTAATGGCGGTATTGAAGTAGAGACCTGAGATGGTGGCGGCTAGCTGAGACTGTTGAAGGCCCGGGTCTCTAGTTCAGCCCCAGCTTTGGTGCCAAGGAGTGTTGATGTGCAAAACTCAGTGTGTTTGTGAAATGGAGGTAGACCCTTATTGAGGCACAGGGCTGGCAGGAACCAAGGTAGGAATGGTTTGAATTGCGGTGAATCCTTGCCTAACAACTGGAGGGATTTGGTTAACAATAGCACTTAGACTTGTATACCGTTTCACGGTACTTTACAGCCCTCTCTAAGCGGTTTACAGAGTCAGCATATTGACCCCAACAATCTGGGTCCTCGTTTTATCCACCCCGGAAGGATGGAAAGCTGAGACAACCTTGAGCCTGGTGAGATTCAAATTGCCAAACCGCAGGCAGCCGGCAGTCAGCAGAAGTAGCCTGCAGTACTGCATTCTAACCACTGCGCCACCACAGCTCTTAACAATGGCAATGGAAACTGCAGAGATTGTCATTCCCAAATTATGTGGCCATGTGATATTGTGCTTTATGACTGCATCACTTAGGAATGGAAATTCCAGTTCCAATCACTGTCATAACTTGAGGACTATCTGTGCTCTACATCTGTAAGCCGCTTAGAGAGTGCTGTAAATCCCTTATGGAGAGGTATATAAATCTAAGTGCTATTGCTGTTGCTATCCCATCTCATACTAAAGCAGATTAAGGTCAGAAGGCCCTTTATACAGATTCATCTTGTGCACTAGCTATACCCTTTCCTTGATCAGGAGGCCCTTCAGACAGTTACTATGCCCTGGTCACTTCATGGTTGGATTATTGTGAAGCATTCTACATGGGGTACTTTGAAGATTACTCAGAAATAACAGCTGGTTCAAAATGCAATGGCACCAGCAGTGCCTTTCACTATGCCCGTTTCTCACCACTGTTACAGGAGTTGCATTGGCTGCCAATCAGCTTCTGAGTGCAATTCAAGGAGCTGGTTTATTGGTAAATCTCTGTATGACATAGGATCTGGACATCTGAGAAACTGTCTCCAAATGTTTCTGCCTGTCCAGTATGTTCCACTAGAATGGACCACTTCTCCTTCATTACATGTTGTCATATACGACGTTGTCATATATGTTATCAACTACGATTTCACATTTTGGTGTATATAATACTAATATGAATGGATACCATACCAAAAAATCTTGGATGGTACTTAGAAAATATGCACACTGACAAAATTTCCATCAGTCAACTGCAAAAAGCCATACTGCTTGGATCTGCACATATACTAACTTGATGTAGTAAACCATCTCAAGTAGTTGGGAATAATGCCAACACCTATGAAGGCTAACACCAGCTAAAGAACTGGCAGTTGTGACTTCACATTGTTGTGAACAGATAATAATAATAATAATAATAATAATAATAATAATAATAATACTGGAGGATAAAAAATAGGTTGCAGGGGCACCAAAATTTACAATGAGAATGGCTTAATGACTATATACCACTTCATTCAAAACATTCCACTACACTTTCCTAATATAATAAAAATGACCATCAGCAAAAAGAAAAGAAAAAAAAACTATATTCTGCATTTAACAAGATTTACCTTTCAAGAAAACTCGTATTCTTCCAGTTACATTGTTCTACAATTTCAACACTGATATTAAAGATGTATTTTTATTATTGCAACTTTTAAAAGTATATGCATCTTTCTTTGGAAGAAAAAACACATTTATCAATCTAGATCACATATAGGCAATTTCTAGACTTCCTTTTTTTTTTATTTAAAAAAACAGCCCATAAAATACCGTCTATTTTTTCTTGGTTATTACAGTAAACAGTTCACATATTAATGGGACTCCACTTAGCTTGGAAAGGATCATCAGAAGGAAAGGGATGAGGCTCCCTATCCAGCAGCCCTATTCAAAATAATTTCAGGAAAAAAGAGAAATCTGCTTCCCTTTGCTTCCTAGCATTCCTGCTGAAAATTAGAGAATGAGAGTAAAGCCCCGATCCGACAAGGAAATCTGATACCAGAGCCACAAAAAATCCTGACACATACATATATATATTATAAATGTTAAGAAAACTATGCTGAACTATCATGTGTTTGAAACAATTATGAAACAAGTGTTTAAGACAGAAAGAGAGAGGGAGGGAGAGAGAGAGAGGAGTCACTTACCTCATCTGCAATCATACACCTAAGAGAAAAATAAAACAAATTAGGGTAAAACCAAAACAAAGCATTATTTCAATTGCAAATTAATTATCAGGAAGCAATTTCTAACATGGCTTAATAAACAATTTCCCCAAGACTTAAAGCTTGATACAAGTAATCTTTTTCTCTAAATTGGCTTTAGATTTGTGCCTCTTCAAATCCAAAGTCATTCTTTAACTAAGCTACAAGACAACTTTTATTTGAAAATGAAGAGTATTTCCCAATGGTGAAATCCAATTTTTTTTACTACCGGTTCTGTGAGCATGGCTTGGTGGGCGTGGTGTGGCTTGGTGGGCATGGCTTGGTGGGTGTGGCAGGGGAAGGATACTGCAAAATTCCCATTCCCACCCCACTCCAGGGGAAGGATACTGCAAAATTCCCATTCCCACCCCACTCTGGGGCCAGCCAGAAATGATATTTGCTGCTTCTCCAAACTACTCAAAATTTCCACTACCGGTTCTCCAGAACCTGTCAGAACCTGCTGAATTTCACCCCTGGTATTTCCTCATGACATACTGATTTCCACTGACATCTCCTGCTTGATCACCTTT
The DNA here is from genome assembly GCA_022577455.1 of Arizona elegans. Lineage (NCBI taxonomy): Eukaryota > Metazoa > Chordata > Lepidosauria > Squamata > Colubridae > Arizona > Arizona elegans. Next base: position 113,183,959 of record JAKOOJ010000001.1, read on the forward strand.
CAAAACTTAATTCAGATTTCTGTATCATCTAGCATATTTTTGATATATAGAGCTGTGATGGCCAAGCTTTAAATCTGCATTTTAATGAGTATTCTGTGTAAACTTGAATCCATTCACTCTGAGTTCTTGAGATGATAACACTGAAGGGATTATGCATGTTACCATGAGAAATGTTGGATTAAATCTATTTTAACTAAGTAATTCAATCAATTTATTATTACAGTCTTAGACCAGAGACCAGAACAAATAAAATAGAATTGTATCAGTATATATACAATTAAACATTCTAGTATAAAATAATAACTAACTAAAATCTATAATTAAATCCAGTCTGTCAATTATACATGGTCTGACTATGAGATAGTTGCAATCCCTAAATTGTGTGGGCCATTGTAGGTTCAACGCTAAAAGGGAAAGGACTAAGCAGTGCAAAGTGTTTGCCAGAATTGTTATATAACATCACTATGGTGGAGAAGACACGTGTTTGTGATGAATCCCCAGTGCTGCTGCGCAGAATCTGGCCACTTGCGCTGTAGTTATGGACTGTTCATCCTTAAGCAGCCACTGAAGATAGATAATGTCGGAACGGCCAGGGTATCTAGCAGTTATTGGCAGAATATGTTTTTTCCTAATCTCTGTATAAAAGAAACATCTAAGGAGCATGTGACCCAGTAAGTAACTCATTTTCAGTCGCTTTATCAGATAAATTTAATTTATGTAACTAAATAATTGTGAAATTACAGAATGTTTTGGTGGAACAGCTTTTCACATATGAAGATCAAACCAGATCTATACTAAGTAACAATCAAACAAGGTTTTTAAAATAATTGAAATATTGTATTTAATCAGAAGGAAACCACCCCCCTTTTTTTTTAAGGAATGCAATTTTAAAATGGCAGAGTCCTCAAATAAAAACACGATGATGAAATGGAACTTGGTGGAATGGAAAAGGCAAGTGGTATGGCTGAGAATGAAAGCGAAGGAAGGGATGGGAGGCAAGTTAAAGAAGAAAACTGGGAGCTCCTATTTGCAACTAGTGAAGGATAATGAAAGTCAGGGGCCAAAACAATGGTGAAATCCAAATTTTTTTACTACCGGCTCTGCGGCCGTGACTTGGTGGGTGTGGTGTGGCTTGGTGGGCATGGCAGGGGAAGGATACTGTAAAATCTCCATTCCCACCCCACTCCTGGGGGAAGGACACTACAAAATCTCCATTCCCACCCCACTCTGGGGCCAGCCAGAGGTGGTATTTGCCAGTTCTCCGAACTACTCAAAATTTCCGCTACCGGTTCTCTGAACTGTTCAAAATTTCCGCTACCGGTTCTCTGAACTGTTCAAAATTTCCGCTACCGGTTCTCTAGAACCTGTCAGAACCTGTTGGATTTCACCCCAAAGGGAAAATGGGCAAACTTGCAGGCTTTAATACAGATGTATACTACTTGGGCAGGCATCCTAGCATATGTCTGGAACAGGGACAAAGACACGTGTAAGTGAAATAGAATTTTTATAAGGCCGTATTTCTAGGTCTGTGGTTGGTTCAAATTCCAGGGGTGGACACTGAAGAACTTTCAGATGGTAAAGAAATTAGCTATGATATATATAGCAGGAAGGAAATATTACCATAAAGTGTAAGAAAAGAACCTAGCTATTTACTAGAGCAAGGTTTACATTACTGTTCTATATTAATAGCAGATAGCTGATTTTTAAAATTATATAACATGTTTTTATAGAGGCTGTGCCTCCTTATTTTAAATTCCTTATCTTTGTTAACAATATAATCTATCATCTGAAGCTTTATTAAAGATTTTGGTCAGTGTCTCCTTTATTAATGAAAAAAAAGCAAACTACCTACACCATCAGAAAGGTTACATGGTACTAAAGCAAAAAACAAAAACAAAACAAAAAACAGATCTTCAGATTTTTCTTTTTTTATGGAGATTCAAAAATAAATTCTGTCATATGTTTTGACTGCTATGAGCAGGACATCTTGTCTTTGAAGTTCAATTAGTCATTTCCTTTTAACTGATAGTTACCCAATTGAGAATAGATAATTTGCATACCATCTGTCCCAACTATGTGACAACTATATCAAGAACTCTAATTTCAGACTTGAAGCATTTCATTTCAAGCTATAAACTCAGTTAGAACAAACAAATGTGCCAAAAGAGAACATTAATTAATATTCAGCATACTAGAATATATTAGAATGTTAATATGTCTACTCTCCTGGATGAAAAGACTGAAAACAAAAGATGAATAGTTTGCTTGCAACCAAACAATTTAAAAACAGAATGGCTTTGGGTATTTGAGCCTCCTGGTGATAAGGTTTTTCCACAATAAATCTTGGATAAGGTGTTATTGTCTCAGTCAGAGAGTTTTCTTGGACTTATGGCTCCTGAAACAAGGAAGTGGCAGCCATGGACAGGAGGGCCCTTTACACACCTTGGGTGTGCCAGTTACACCCATTCCCAGATCGGTAGGTTTTGTTCAGTCATGCATGTCTTTGTGAGCACTTATCTGTACCACAACCCCCTCTACATGGGGCTTCCCTTGAAGAACATTCAGGGGTTCAAATGGTGCAAAATGCAGCTGCCTGTGTAGTAAAGGGTGTCAGGTATTCTTCACATCTAACACCACTGCTTTGTGAGCTGCATTAGTTGCCAGTGTGTTTCTGAGTGCAATTCAATGTGCCAATTGTCATCTTTAGCGCCCTCTATGGCTTAGGTGTTGGGTTACCTGAGGAACCGTCTTCCTGTAGTTGTTTCTATCTGTCCAATTTGTGGTTAGGCATATTGCGGGTCCCATCAGTGAAGGAATGTCAGCTAGCAAGAACCAGGAGATGCATCTTCTCTGCTGTAGTTCCTGCCTTCTGGAATATTCTTTCTTTAGATATCAGGATTATCCCCAAGCCTGTTGACCTTTTGCAAGGTTGTGAAGATTTGGTTGAGTGCTTGGGCCTGCTCCCCACCTCCCCCACTGAGTGGGTTAAAAGTGTGTTAATACAGCCATATTGTTTTAACAGATTATTTTGTACTGTTTTAATTTTTTTGTTTTATGATTTATACTGCCCAGCTACTAAAATATAAATAAATTTTTAAAAATCTAAATATGATACTAATTTTACTTCAAGTTGATTCTACCAACAAACTTAAAAATACATCAACCTCAATCTAGCTTAAATGTACAATGATTCCTGTTCTTTTAGAAATCCAATTAATAGCATGGAAAGCAGTTGTTAGGGCTACGCGAATATTTCAAAAAGGTTCTTCAGAATGGAAAGAAGTGCACACAAACCACCTCTTTCAAATGGTTAAAGCAGCTTCCTGTTTTCCCTGTTCACATTATAATTTTGAAGGTTCCCTTGTGTTCCAAAGCATCTCTTTCAAAGTATTTGCTCTGTCCTAGCAATTATTTTCCATCAAGTAATAAAGTATTAACTTTTCTTCATTAATTATAAGCTATCTAAGGTAGGAGGGATATAAACCTCCATTCATTCATTCATAAAATCCATGGCAAGATGTTGGACCATTTATCATGGCATGATCTTGGACTATTTATCAGTCAATCTAAACCTTGCAATAGGATTTCCTAAAAGTAGGGCAGGGTACATAAGTAATGTAATTGCAGATTTATTTTTGATGGATATGGGAAGCTATTTAACAGAAGAGCACAACTGAATAACAGAGTTGGAAGGTACCTTAAAGGTCTTCTAGTCCAACCTCCTGCTCAAGCAGGAAACCCTACACTATTTCAGATAAATGGTTGTCCGTTCTCTTTTTAAAAATCCCCAGTGTTGGAGCACCCAAATTTTCTGGAAGCAAGTTGTTCCACTGATTAATTGTTCTATCAGGAACTTTCTTCTAAGTTCTAGGTTGGTTCTCCCCCTCATTAGTTTCCATCCATTGCTTCTTGTCCTGCCTTCAGATGTTTTGGAGAATAGGTTGACCCCCTCTTCTTTGTGGCAGCCCCTGAAATATTGGAACACCGCTATCATGTCACTCCTAGTCTTTCTTTTTGTTAAACTAGACAATTCCTGCAACCATTCTTCATATGTTTTAGCCAGGATGGATTTGATTTAAATCGAGTTGATTTAAATCATGATTTAAATCATAATTTAAATCACTAGTAAAAAGACTTCATTTAAATCGAGTCGATTTAAATCATAATTTTTAAAGAGCAACTGTCATCTCTGCTACTCCTTTGACCCGCTGTTGACTCACTGATAGTCCCAGTGTTGCAGAATATACAGCCTCATGCTACATAACTAAGCTCCATTTCATGCTGAATAAACTAAATTATTTATGTATCTTAAATAGAAAACTTTCTTACGATAGATTTTTACCCCAAAAGTTTTTTATTAAAATAAATTCAATAAAAATCAATAAAAATCTGATTTAAATAAAAAAAATCCTATTTAAATCAAAAAAATCTGATTTAAATTAAAAAAAATCCAATTTTTTGATTGATTTTTTTTTTTTAATCATTGATTTTTATCCACCCTGGTTTTAGCCTTCAGTCTAAAACATTAAGTTTTACATTAAGGACATAACATGTCTAAAGACACTAAACGACCAAAGGATTCTCATGTTTTTTGTTGAATATACAAAGCCTAGTTTCTCTGTAAACTGAAAAAAAGAGCCATCTTTGGTAATTTATCATATTTATTTCTACCAAATCATTAAAAATAAACGGAGATACTCATTTGCTGGAACTCTGCTCAATTAAGGAGACACAGATGTGAAAATACATTTCTCAAATTCCAGCCCATTATTCTAGCTTCTGGACTACTCACATTCACTTTTAATAGTTTATTTGGAAAGGATAATTAAAGCAAATACATAGTCCCCAAGCTTATGAAAGCCAACTTGCAATGTAGGACAAGAAAACACACAGCTGCTGTTTTGCAAAATAAGAAATTATGTTGCACAAACCACATGCATGTGAAAAGGATTATTCAGGACTTGTGTTTCATGAAAGCTGAACTGCCATCAACTGTGATTCACAATACAGTTTTCACAAATTAAGAGGGGACATGCTCTTATCCTAAGAAATGGGTGATCCAGCCTTTAGAGAAGCATACATAAAAAGATGGACCAAAAATGCCCATGAATTATAAGATGTTGTTTTTAAAAATGGAATTTTCTTTTGTTCAGCATAATTAATTGAAAACATTTATATCCCAGCTTCCCATGCTTTCTGATATGAGGTCCCAACAACTGAGGACAGCTTAAGAGAGACATTAAATGTAAACACAAAGGAAAGAAAAATAAAGCAAAAGCAAATTTTATTTAATATCAATAGATCCCCTTCACCTGTTAATTAACAGTGCTTACACATTCTAACTACAGAACATTCTGTAACAGAGGAAGAGTTCTGTTTCCCTTCAATTTGGAGCTCCAGATTTTCCTAGGATTTTCGCCCACTCATGTGAATCAGTTTTATATAACACTCCAGCATATAATTTGCATCCCACATACAAGGCAGCACTTTAGCATTAACATCTTTCTCATACTGGAGTTATTTAAAGAATGTGAACCTGGTACATTTTAAAATGTTAAAGCAACCATTTCATTTATATGTCACCAATCACACGATGCAGTCCTAATTCTGAAACAAAATGACTTGCGTTGCAACAGTACCTTGCCAAAAATAGAGCCTCAAATGACACAAATATAGAATGTTCAAAATGAATTTGGTGCTAATGAGAACTATCAGTCTGACAGCAATACGGGGTACTTTTCTATTTTTACTATTGGTAATACTTGCAATCCATCTAATAACCAAAATCTTCTGGAGGACTGACAAAGTTTCTTAAAATATTAAACATCTCAAAGGGCATTAAAAAGTTCAGAAAATAAAAAATAAGAAAACATAATTAAAAATTCATAGCAAAGATATCAGTCTCATAAAATTCCTTGTTCCAATTACAGCATCCAGTTACAATCAAATGAACAAAATTATAGAAATGCTAGAAGAAAACCTTTGCCTTATATCAAAATATATTTTGGGATGAACAAAAGGTATGATTTCCTGAAGAAAGTGTTACATAAACTAGGTCTTGCAGTAAAAAAACCCAAAAAAGTATTCCTTATATTTCCTTGCCTCACTTCATTGGAGGCACTTGGTGAGTCTCTAAAGATTAATTAAAAAAACCTTAACCGGTTGCATAAGCAAGACAGTATTCCTTAACATATTCTGGCTCTACACCAGAGGTATTAAACTCAAGGCCCACGGGCCGGATCCGGCACATGGGGTGCTTAGATCTGGCCCATGGGGCCGGCCTGGAAACAGCAAAGATTCGGCCCGCAGTGCCTGTGCCAGTGAAAACGGGGCTCAGGGGGGCTGTGCATGCCCCCCTCCGTGCCCCGTTTTCGGCCAAGACAGCCTCCTGCAGTCCTCTGCCAGCAAAACCTCTCTGCAATCATCACCCAAATAAATAGGAATCAACTCTAGGATTAACACCAGACAAACGAGCAGTAAACAATACCCTAATCAGGGAACTCAGACAATCAAGCAATAGCCTATCAAAGCAATTACAAAGGACATGGTAAGCTCTGTTTAGTATATATGCAGTATATAAATAGTTATAGATGTTTATAAACAGATGTTTATATAGTATATAAACCCCATTCCCTTCTAGCACTGAGGTTGTTAACTAGCTGGGTAACGAAATGTCTGGAGGAAAACAACCAAGATCATATTGTACCACGGGCACCACCTTGTTATTTTGCTTTATCAGCTAGCTAAGCTGTCAGTTTGCTGAATTAAATGGTGAATTTGGAGGGAGGAGGGTCATTGTTGATTTATAAAGAAATGAATCAATGGTCTAGAGAAGGGGTGTCAAACTCAATTTTACTGAGGGCTGCATCAGGGTTGTGTTTGACCTCGGAGGGCCAGGCGGTGGGTGTGGCCATGGTGGACGTGATACGGGACATTTTCAGCCGTGATGGCCTCCTGCAGCCCTCTGCCAGCAAAACTGGAGCTCCCCCATCCCCATTTTCTCTTGCAGAGGGCTGCAGGAGGCCCTCATGGCCGAAAATGGGGCACCGGGGGGGCCATGCTCAGCCCCTGAGCCCCGTTTTCATTGGCAGAGGGCTGCAGGAGGCCATCACGGCTGAAAATGTCCCGTTATCACGTCCACCACCTGGCCCTCCGAGGTCAAACACAACCCTGATGCGGCCCTCAATAAAATTTGAGTTTGACACCCCTGCTCTAGACCACTGATTCATTTCTTTATAAATCAACAATGACCCTCCTCCCTCCAAATTCACCATTTAATTCAGCAAACTGACAGTTTAGCTAGCTGATAAAGCAAAATAACAAGGTGGTGCCCGTGGTGCAATATGATCTTGGTTGTTTTCCTCCAGACATTTCGTTACCCAGCTAACAACCTCAGTGCAAGAAGAGAATGGAGTTTATATACTATATAAACATCTGTTTATAAACATCTATAACTGTTTATATACTGCATATATACTAAACAGAGTTTACCATGTCAGAGTTGAAGATGTTCTTTTCTCCTTTGTAATTGCTTTGATAGGCTACTGCTTGATTGTCTGAGTTATAGTTCCCTGATTAGGGTATTGTTTACTGCTCGTTTGTCTGGTGTAAATCCTAGAGTTGATTCCTACTTATTTGGGTGATGATTGCAGAGAAGGTGGTGTTCTGGCCTTTGTTTCCTTTTAAGCTTTTTTATTGTCTCTTTTAAATGATGTGTAAATGTTGTTTATGTGCTTGTTGATGGCTGATCTGTATGAGTACCAAGCTTCTAGGAATTCCCTAGTTTTTGCATTTAGCTTGGTCTAGGATAATCACAGTTGCCCAGTTGAAACTACGACTAAGTCTGCCCATGTATTGTCAAATTATGGAATTTCTTCTGACTACTAATTAGTGTGCATGGATGTGCTCTGCTAGACTTCTGCCTGTTTGTTCTAGATGTTGTACCTGATGCCTGGTTTTTTTTCGATGGCTAATGGGTCTCTTTTTTTTAACGTAAGATATTTTGTAGTTTTCTCGTTGGTTTGTGTACTACTGTGATGCCGTGTGGTGATAAGAATCTATTGGTTGTTTCTGAAATGTTTTTGATGTATGGAAATATTATCTTTTTCATAGCTTATGTCAGTTGTGCTGTTGTAGGTTGAATGGTCAGATACTTTTTGATAAAGTTGAATTTGAAAAACCTGTAAACCAAATTCCTAACTTTTGGGAGATAAATTTTACTGACAAATTATCAGTGGAATATAATTCAGAAACTGAACAAATTAAAGAGTATGAACAACTGGTATAATATTTAAACAGGATGAATGATATGCAACAATGGGAATATTAATAGCAATAGCACTCAGACTTATATACCACTTTACAATACTTTGTTACAACTCTCTCTAAGCAGTTTACAAAGTCAGCATATTGCCCCTAACAATTTGGCTCCTCGTTTTACCCACCTCGGAAGGATGGAAGGTTAAGTCAATCTTCAGCTTGGTGAGATTCAAACTGCCAAATTGCAGGCAACCAGCAGTCAGCAGAAGTAGCCTGCAGTACTGCACTCTAACCACTGCGCCACCGTGGCTCATTGTATTAATGGAAATATCAAATATTAAATTTAGTTTGAATATCAGACTTACAAGATATTTTACCATTGGAATATTACTCTAATACTGGCTGCTACAATAGACAATCAGTTTTCTAAAAATTACTGGAAATACAATAATCAGTTTAGATTATTTTTTTCCCTGGTGGAAATATTATTATGCTCAACAATTCTGAAAGATTATTTATGACAGAATTGAACAAATTTTAAAGATTGAATTTTCTTTCCGATCAGCTATTATTCTGTTAATTCTTATATTTCCATATAAATGTGCTAACAGCTAACAACTGCCAGGACACTATGCTTTTTACTGAAAATCACTTCTAAACTCTTCTATAGAAGAATATCACCTTAAGACACTGGAGTATGCATCAATATAAAAATAACTTTGCATTTAAAAAACAATTGTGAAACATAATTTAATTAATCTTAAAAACCATTCATAGGTTATAGTTCTACCTATAGCCATATGCTACTTCCCCAAATTGGGTTTCTTTTACTGGTTTAATACTTAACATTTTGTTTAATTTATGAAATAAAGATTTATTTTTTGTTACCCAGAAATCTTTATTAATTCTTCACTTTGATCAATGATTCATACTATACTGGCATTTGTTGTTAATTATTGCAGACTGAACTTTTTAAACTGACAGAAGTTACTTTAAAAGCAACACTAATCTAACATTACTTTGCATTTTTATTCAGTTTTATACCATCTGCAAACATCTTTTCTTTTTCTCCTTAGTTTTTTTTTTAATCTCAATTGTATTCTAAGTATCTACAATAAAATAAAGACAAATATATAGAGAATCAGTTTAATCTAGTGGTTAAGGATCCTGGCTACAAAGTGGGAGATCATGAGATCAAATCTCATCTTATCCATAAAAGCCGCTGGTTGACCTTGGGCCAGTCATTCTCTATCAGCCCAACTCACCTCCTAGGGTTGTTGCTATGAGGAAAATAGGTTTGTTGGATACAATCGCCAACTTAGGTTATTTGTAAAATTAAAAAAGAAAGTTTTAAAAAAAACAGTATAAAATATAAAATAAAAAATAAAATACATGCCAAGTTTGATCAAGGACCAGTATTTACAGACCAGTGATTTGGAATGCAAACTCAAAAAGTAGAATTAAATTTAGATTCAGCTTCAACAATTTGATATTAATAGTATTCAATATTTCAAATTCAAAACTTTAGTAAACATTTTGTACAAAAATTCCATTCAACATAATAGGCCAGAGCTGTATTTTAGAAACAACTTCAACACCACACATCTTTTAAGATAATTTCACCTGCCACTTCTTTCTAGTGCAAATGTAATTCCTTTCTTCTGAAAAGGAAGCAGTTTTTCCTTTAGCTTCTCAGGTAGATAAGAAAATTCTTCATCAGCATCAGAATTTGAACATGACATTCCAACTCTGGGACTCTCCTGGATAATAGCTGTCATCTTTATTCTAGTAAAAGTAAAAAGAAAGGGTTTTATTAAAAATTCAGCATTATTCTTCATTACTTTTCAGCGATGTTGAAGACCACATAGGCAATAGTATTATATACAAATCACAACAATCAAGCAAGGAATCTGGGAATAAAATTACAGGACAAGAAGCAATGGATGGAAACTAATCACGGAGAGAAATAATCTAGAACGAAGGAGAAATTTCCTGACAATTAGAACAATCCATGAAATGACTTGCCTCCAGACGTTCTGGGTGCTCCAGTACTGGAGGTTTTTAAGAAGAGATTGGACAAACCATTGGTCTGAAATGAACAGGGGATTGGACTAGAAGACCTCCAAGGTACCTTCCAACTCTGTTCTTCTTAAATTAGTTACCCAGAAGTGTGTGTCTGTTTGCACGTGCGTGCATATATAGACATAAAATAAAATATCTTTCAAATGATATTGTAACCAGAGTGCCAGTAGGTACAGTGTATTTATTCAACAGTAAATTCACTGTTGATGAGAAGACAATAATAGAAAAGCTCACGTTGAACATCATAAAAAGTAATGTAGCTTGTAATTGTAAAAGATGAAAAGATGATACTAGCAATTAATTACAATCCATTAACAAACATGATATGACTGATATAAGCAAAAGAGCAGGTTCTCAAAATCCAAGAAGTTTATAATCTGTAAAGAAAAATAACACAAGGGGATGAAATATATTTTTTGATCATTTTTACCATGGTCATTAAGAGAATCACATGGTTAAGTGACTAATGTAGTTGCTAAGTGAATCTGGCTTCCCCAATTATCTTAGCTTGTTGGAATCCATCTGAAAAGGTCGCAAATCGTAATAGCAATAGGAAGTGCGAGCCAGTCACCAAGTGCTCAAATTGCAATCACCCAACCGTGGGTCTGAAAGAGCAGTCATAACTTCAAGGATGGATTGTAAATCCCGTTTTCAAAGGCTGTTGTAACTTTAAACTGTTGTTAAATGAATAGTTGTAACTTGAGGACTACCTGCATTTGATTTTTTTTTCTTGATAATGGTGTTAGCCCTAAGAATTCCCTCAATTCATAGAATCGGGTTGCCATGGTCTTGCTATCCGTGATGTACTAGCACAAGTGGTTATTCCCATTACTTCTTCCTGCAACTCAAATTGGAATCTACTAGTCCTCAAGACTGCATCCTCAAGAATACCATATTCCCAGTATACTTAGGAGTAAGTCCCATTAAACAAGGCTCTTTGAAATAAAGCCAAAATATTCTTATGTGAAAACCATCTGTTGAAGGTTTTTTTAATATGAATAAAGTCTTGTAAATCAAACAAATATGCCAATGTATCATAAACTAAAGATACATTTTATATTAACTAATACAATAGTTTACATTTACCGGTAGGTCTGATAAGAAAAAAATGTTTCATGTATTTATTTTCTCAAATTTCTATTTTGTTTGTTTTTCTCCAAATGTCTGGAAATTATACTTGTCTAATTACTCTTGATTTAATTTTTTCTGATGTTCATAACTTAACTTTCAATGGCCTCTTGAAATTTCCAGGGATGCCATTGTATTGCCAGCTGTGTTCTGAGGAATAGAGTCCAACATTTGCTCTAAATGTTCTAGAGAGTTATAAATCAAATATGTTCTCATTATTGCTGTACCGAAATTTTCTTCTGCTGATTTTCAACCTCTCTCATTCAACAAGCTGAATAAAGAGTCTATACTAAAAAAAAAAAAAGCAAGAGAATCCAAAATGTTGGAGACCATAGAGAATAGAAAACAATGCCATCCGCCACTCTTATTATAATAGTAAAATAATGTAAGCTCAAAAATTCCACCAAAAGATTGAAAAGAAATTGATAGACAAATATAAGATTCTAAAAACGTACAAAAAATAGGAAGAAGCTTTTATTAAATTTAACAAAGATTTCAATCTTGAAATTGGTTTTAAATTTTCCTTTCATTCTTGGTAATTTAAAAGCGTGCTAGTGCCTGTTTTTAGTCAATCAATTTGCTTCTTCAATATATCTTGATATTGCCAGTACTAATATGCTAGTGTTTATGTCTGTAGAACAGGGGTTCCCAAAGTTGGCAACCACAATTCCCCAGCCAGCATATCTGTCTTGCAAATTCTGGGAGTTGAAGTCAATGCATTTTAAAGTTGCCCTGCTGTAGAATACCAATTTATTAGAATGCATCATTGAAGTAGTTTCCTTTCATTTCAATGACAAATTGGCTTTATTTAAAATATTAAGATGTTTCCACAAGAGAGACCATGCACCAGGGGTGTCAAACTGGTGGGCCCGCAGGCTGGATGCGTCACGTGCAGGTCATGCCCACTCCAGGTCTGCAGAGGGAAAATGTCACAAAATGTCACGTGATGGCAACGTGATGCGGCGAGTTTGACACCCCTGCCATATACAATTAAAACAATACACATGGTAGTTATTTTCTGTGCAGTGTTGAAACATCTAGTCAAGTCCTATTGTATTATACTGATATTTCCCCAAATATCAATGAAAGAGGCGGTGGTGAGGCCTCTCCTCAAGAAGCTGTCTCTGGATCCGGCAATATTGGCTAACTATCGTCCTGTCTCCAACCTTCGCTTCATTGCGAAGGTTGTTGAGAGTGTGGTCGCGCAACAGTTTCCGCAATTCCTGGAGGAAACATCCTATCTAGATCCATTCCAGTCGGGTTTCAGGTCTGGGCACAGCACGGAAACGGCATTGGTCGCGTTGGTGGATGATCTCTGGAGGGCTCGGGACAGGGGTTATTCCTCTGTTCTGGTACTATTAGATCTCTCAGCGGCTTTTGATACCATCGACCATGATATCATGCTGCACCGGCTGGAAGAGTTGGGGGTGGGAGGCACTGTGTTGCGGTGGTTCTTCTCCTTTCTCTCCGACCGGGCGCAGTTTGTGTTGGCAGGGGGGCAGAGGTCGACCTCGAGGCCTCTCATTTGTGGAGTGCCGCAGGGATCGGTCCTCTCACCCCTTCTGTTCAACATTTATGTGAAGCCGCTGGGCGAGATCATCCGTGGCTTTGGGGTGAGATACCACCAGTACGCTGATGACACCCAGCTGTACATCTCCACCCCAGGCCACCCCAACGATGCCCTTGAAGTGATGTCCCAGTGCCTGCAGGCTGTGCGGATCTGGATGGGGAGGAACAGGCTCAGGCTCAACCCTTCCAAGACTGAGTGGCTGTGGCTCCCGGCATCCCGATATAGTCAGTTCACTCCATCACTGACTATTGGGGGCGAGTCTTTGGCCCCCACTGAAAGGGCTCGCAATCTGGGAGTCCTCCTGGATATGCAGCTGTCTTTGGAGGAACATCTGACGGCTGTTACCAGGGGGACCTTTTATCAGGTTCGCCTGATTCGCCAGTTGCGGCCATTTCTCGATCGGGATTCCTTGTGCACAGTCACTCATGCCCTCGTCACCTCTTGCCTTGACCACTGCAACGCTCTCTACATGGGGCTCCCCTTGAAGAGCACCCGGAGGCTCCAGCTGGTCCAGAATGCAGCAGCGATGCAGTGATGGGAGCAACATGGCGCTCCCATGTAACACCGCTCCTGCGCGAGCTGCACTGGCTCCCGGTGGTCTTCTAGGTGCGCTTCAAGGTGTTGGTTATCACCTTTAAAGCGCTCCATGGCATAGGGCCTAGCTATCTGCGAGACCGCCTGCTGCTACCGACGACCTCCCATCGACCCGTGCGCTCCCACAGAGAGGGCCTCCTCAGGGTGCCATCAGCCAAACAATGTAGGCTGGTGGCCCCCAGGGGGAGGGCCTTCTCTGTGGGGGCTCCCACCCTCTGGAATCAGTTGCCCCCGGAGATAAGGAGAATCCATGACCTCAATGCCTTCCGTCGTTCCCTGAAAACCCATCTTTTTCAGCAAGCCGGGTTGGCTTAAGAAGAAATTTTTAAATTCTTTTAATTAGTCTGTGATTTTTAACTTTCGGGCCAAAATTTATATATATTTTTAAATGTTTTAATATTTATATTCTATGTTTTTTATCTTGGCTGTACACCGCCCTGAGTCCTCAGGGAGAAGGGCTGTATATAAATTGGAAATTAAATTAAATTAAATTAAATTAAATATGTTCTGTTCCCCCAAATAACTCTTGTGAGGTGGATTGTGCTGATAGAGTATGGCACACCAAACTCACTCAGCCAGTTTTCATGGCTAAAGAAGGAGTAGATACTCCTGGTTTCTCTACCTGAACATTTTAGTCAGTACAGGTAGTCCTCACGTCACAACCATTCAATTATGAAGGCACTGAAAAAAGTGACTTATGATCAGTCCTCACTCTCATGACCACTGCAGCATTCTCGTGACTACATGAGATTTGGTTGCTTGGCAACTTTTGCACATTTAGGACAGCTGAAGTATCCCAGTCACCATTTTGCAACTTTCCCAGCCAACTTCCAACAACCCTGTTACTAACTTAAAAACTGCAGTGATTCACTTAACAACTGTGGCAAGAAGGGTCATAAAATGGGGCAAAAGTCACTCATCAACTGTTTTGCTTAGCAACAGAAATATTGGGCTCAATTGTGGCCGTAAATCAAGGACTACCTGTAAAAGTCGGCAGTAATTCAGCTCTGTCTCAACCTCTGCTCAGAACACAGTGGCCTTGTCAAGAAAGTTAGATTAATTTTAGGCAGTTTGGGAATTATTTTTTTTACTATTAAACTATATTTCAGTCATACCTTTCCCACTCAATATTCAAAAGGAACACCAGTATAGACTAAACCTGCAGCAATATCATAGAGGTACAGTATGTGAGATTATTTGTTTAATTGACTAAACACACATCATATTTTAGAGGGTTTTTTTTTACAGTAAGGGGGCCATCCGAGACATCTAACTCCCACCAAGTTCATACAGTGTAGTAAATCTATTTTAAACACACCGAGGACTAGTTGTGCCCAAATAAAGCTTAAAACAAAGTTAAGCCAATGGCTGAATTTACACCACATGCTGAATCACAAACTACCTAACTCCATTTTAGCCTAGTTTTGCACTAAATTCAATGAGTGTCTGTCCTAGATATAGGACAACGGCTAAAAAAATCCAAGCAATCTTTAATCTTGTTTTCCAAAGCAACAATTCCAGGAGCTAGTGCCATGCATCAAAGAGAGAGCACATTGCTAAGTTCATGTAGAGGCATCATTGCAGTCCAGGGACAGAGGCTAATTTGCTATTCCACTGACTGTGCACAAAACCAGGTAAAAAATTCCTCACCAAACCTCATTCGCCCAAGCAGCAACAGCTTCTTTTTTTCGGCTGCTAACCAGAAGGACCTTTTTTTTTCGCGCTTAAATCCGACGGAAGTGATCTCACCCATGGCAGGACAAACCCGACTGCTTAACAAACGCTTCCCGCAAAACTATAAATCAAAGCGGGGGGTGGGGGGGGAGCTTCGCTTCTTGGTTTGCTTAATGCTCTCCCTCGGGCCCCAGCGATGAAGGCGATCTTCATCGCGGATTGAAATCCCAAGCGATTTCCGGCTTTTCTCATAAGAAAAGCAATCCTGCATTTTGGAAAAATGCGTGCATGTTGGGGGAAAAAAACCACAACTCCCTTAAGCCTTCGATGCCGCGCTATAAAAGGCTGGGGGTGTTGGGGCGGGTGGATTTAATGAAGGGAAACGGCCCTCTTTGTAAGTATTTTGTGTTCCTGGAACAGAACGATGCGAAGAATGTCTAATTCTTGAGCTGGTAAATGAGTGCAAGGTACTAGACGGCACAGTTACAGGATGAAGCAGCTAATTGGTTTGATGGGTTTATGAACATATGGGAGACGACCAGGTCAGATAGTGATTATGAGCATGAAATAGCAGGAGCATGCAAAGGTGCTTCAACTGACTAAAAGAGGCTTGCATCGGAGTAGGTATGTATAGAATTGCATGTTAAAAGCAGATTAACTGTCCTGGGAAATAATTCATAGCAGCGTTTCTCAACCTTGGCAACCTTGAGATGATTGGACTTTATCTCCCAGAATTTCCCAGCCAGCAAAGCTGGGGTTTGTCATATGAACTTCCCCACTAGGACAGAAATTACTTATTTCTAGGGTAGAAATTACTTATTTAATTACCAGGAAGCAAAGCTGGCTGGGGACTTCTGGGAATTGAAGTCCAACCGTTTTAAGGTTGCCAAGGTTGAGAAACACTGCATGCAACTATGCACACCTTATACAAAGAAATTAGCTGGCGGTTATGGCTTGCACAAGAGTATGATCTAATGCTGTAGCAAATCCTTATATATTTGGCTATCATTTTAGTGTATGTTGATTGGTGAGGCAATTGTTCTGTTACTAATTGAACAATGGAACAATTAAGTAATTCTAGACTCCAAGTGTAATATAGTCTAATGACCCGCTGCTCATTAGCTGATGGTGCATATTATGTTGTTTGCTTCAAACTAATAAATTAGCTCTGCTATCCCTCCCGATTGAAAATTTCTACCCTAGTGGGTATATTTATATGATAAACCTAGCCTAATCTGGAATGATTTACTTCATAATCCAGAGCCAGAGGTTTGTTTGTTTTTTTAAATTAAAAATTAATTTCTATAGCTGTCCATCTCAAACCAATTTACTCTGTGCTGGGCACAAAATAATTAAACTCAGAAAAACAAAAATTATATACATGTAGGCAATCAAAAATTATAATTACATAAACATCAATAGTGTAACCAAAGTACATAGCCAAGTTTTTAAAGCCTTATGAAAGGCTAACAGGATTTGGGCCATCCTGAGTGCCAACGGAAGAATGCTCTAGAGCCGTGATGGCAAACCTATGGCATGTGTGCCAGAGGTGGCACGCAGAGCCCTCCTTGTGGGTACACACACCGTTGCCAGCTGCTCTTCTGCGTTCCATCACATGCATGCACACTGGCCAGCTGCTCTCTTCCGGGTTCCACTGCTTTGGCATGCGTGCACTTCAGTTTCGGCACTTGGTGCCAAAAAGGTTAACCATCACTGCTCTAGAGTGTAGGAGCTACTGCCAAGAAGGCATGTCTCCTAGTACCTGCCAGTCAGCATTTCTTGGCTGACAAGACCCACAGCATCCCAATTTATTAGATTGAATTGGATGAGTAGAAACTATTGGGAGAAGATGAGCCCTTAGGTAATCTCAAGCCATGAAGGCTTTGAATTGCAGCACCTTGAATTGCAGCACCTTGAATTGCAGCAAATATGCAGGCAACATGTGCAGTTCCTGTAGTAGTGGTGTTACACGTGCCACATAACAGGCATTGTTAACTGTCCATGCAGCTATGTTTTGCAGCAATTGAAGTTTCCAATTGCTATTCAAGGGCAGACCCATGTTCAGTGTGTTGCAATAATCTAAGAGAGCATGAGTGATTGTGGACAAAGGCCCCCTGGTTCAAGAATGGGTACAAATGATGCACAACCGAAAGGTTCTTTTAGCCACAGCTGCTACCTGTTCTTCAAGCAGGAACCAAGTCTAAGATGTTGCTCAGATTGTGCACTGCAGCTGTCTGGGACAGTATTACCCAATTCAGTCTCAAAGGAAACTTGTTCCTAGGCAGATGAAATGCTCAAAGCCAATCCATCTTGCTTGGATTGAGTCAGACCCCATTGCTCCCCATCTAGGCCCCTACAGCCACCGACAGTGCATAGGACATTCATGGCATCACTCAATGGGTACATAACTAGATATCAACTGCATATTGATGGTACCTCATCCAAAACCATTGGATCACTTTACACAGTGGCTTCATATAGATGTTAAATAGGAGAGAGAATCGAGCCATGAAGCACTCTACATAATAGGACCATGGGCTGAATCTCTTCCCCAGGATAGTACTGTGTTGCCTATTCCCAACTCTGTATTTGGACTGTATCCAGTAAGTAACTTTAATGGTTTCCATCCTAACCTAGATCCTGTTAAATTGTGATAAGCCTAATTGTGGGTTAGGCTTAATAGAATAGCAACAACTAGGATAAATTATGTCAGCTGACTGTTATTAATAAAGGCATTTTATGGTCAGAAATCTGGAAAATTGCAAATGAAGTGGATGAGATTATGGTTTGGTTTGGAGGGCCATAATCGGTGATTAATTTTAAATCTGTCATGGCCTGATTTCATTCTAGAAGCCTTTAAGATATCCCTAGATTCTTTATAGTTATACAGTGGAGACATTTAGAAAAAAAATCTAGCTAGGGCTGTGATGGCGAACTCATGGCACGTATGCCACAGGTGACATGCAGAGCCATATCGGTGGGTAAACGAGCGTTGCCCTAGTTCAGCCGCAGAGCACATGCGCACGCTGGCCAGCTGATTTTTCAGGCCTTCCGGGCCCACTGGAAGTTGGGAAACAGGCTGTTTCGGGCCTTCAGAGGACCTCCGGGTGTGTGTGGGGAAGGCCCGTTTTTTGCTCTTCCAGGCTCCAGAGGATTTCTAGGAGCGTGGGGAGGGCGAAAATGGCCTTCCCCACCCCCCTGGAGGCCCTCCAGAGGCCAGAAATGGCCCATTTGCTGACTTACAGAAATCTCTGGAGCCTGGGGAGAGCAAAAAACGGGCCTTCCGGTCCCACCGAAAGTCGGCAAACAGGCTGTTTCTGGCCTCCGGGGGGATGGGGAAGACCGTTTTCGCCCTCCCCAGGCTCCTAGAAAGCCTCTGGAGCCTGGGGAGGGTGAAAAACGGACCTATAGGGTCCACCGTGCCATCACGTGTCAAAAGTGGGGGGAGCGGGGTGGTCGCGCACACATGCATGGGGGAGCAGGGTGCATTGAATTATAGGTGTGGGCACGCATGACCCCCCCCACATCCCCTTACTTTTGGCACATGATGGCAAAAAGGTTAGTCATCACTGAGCTAGAGTAGAACAAGAGGCTTCATAATGAATAAACCTAGCTTTAAAGTACAAAATATATTAATATTTTTTAAAAATTAAAATTAAATTCTTCAGGCTTTAAGCTTTTACAGACTACTGGTAGTAATTCTAGCAAACATTAAAATGCTAAGAAGTTATATAAGAATCATTAAGATGTTTATCGAAGTCTTTGAGTTCTAGATAGTATGAGTAGTATGAAATGCTGCTTAGAAAGATTAATATGTAATACACTGAAAAGCAAACAGGGATTATGTTATTTGAACTGTAATTTTTTAAAACAAAAACGTTACTTGCATTATACAACACAAGCAACTCCTGTTGCTCATGTTTGGAGGAAACCACAGAAACTCTTCCATAAGGATTCATTGCAGTGACTGGAGGAGCAACCTCCTAACCATGCAAACAATATAATTAAATGCACACCTTTAATTATGGAATTAATCTATATTCAAACAATACTGTACTGTGAACATTAATTGAGCCAGATAATTGTCATATGTAACACTAAGCAACAAAACTAACCAGGTTAACATATATAAATATCTCCTTGGGCAGGGGTAGTGACTAGAAATATGCAAGTATTCAGATCTTAGCAGGAGAAAGTGCTTCAGCTCCAACATCTGTCACCATGGGTACATTCACTGAATCTGTCAGCAGCACCTTTAGCAAACTGCATCTTTTTCTAGTTTCTTATACTAATCCTGTATTTCCATGCAGCTGCCATGTAAGGTCAGGAAAAGTCGTGGTTTCTTTAAGGTATCCCTTCCAAGTACAATGAGGGTCCCCAAGGCAGATTCAAAACATTTTTCCTGCTTTAGATTCACATGTGGCACAACTGTAGCTATAAAAACCATAGTTGTAATTCACCTGAAGCTGTTTAGAGGACAGGTCACATTTAAAAAAAAAAAAAATCAAGCTTCAGCAGAGTTTCAGTGCTGTGAAACTCCTTTTGGGCTTTGGTCCCTGCTTTTACAGTTTAAATATTAAACACGGCATATGGCAAACCCTAAATTGTTAAGTTATTCATGGAGTATTGCAAGGGCTTATTTGACTTGGTTAAAGCATCTTGCGAAAAAGCCAGCCTACAACTATTGAGCATCTGGAAGAATTTCAGGACTCAACGGACTCAAATGACCCCTTTGCGGTGGTCTATGGCAAGCTTGAACGCGATACTACAAATCCCATCATGCTTTGCTCCAATTCCCTTCCTCCCTCCCCCACGCAGGGAATTTTAGGACAACTCTGACCCATTTCTCTCGCTTGTTACATTATATCACGGCGCATATTCCTCCAAGCAACCCCCATATCTATAGCCAAAGAGGATCCCATCCCAACTCAGAACAAATACGAGCACCCACTTAGGTTAGCGCTTCGAAACCGATCGTGCCGGTCGCAATGACGTCATTAGGTGGGGCGGGGGAATAGCGTATGCCGGGTCTTTTAAATTCCAATTGGCCCTTTAAGAGCCGTCGCTTAGGCAAGCTGCGGCTCGTGATTGGTTTTTCGGCTCCTGACGGGCGTTTTCATTCGTGGGCCGCATTTTAGACCATTCAGCGGATAGCTCCAAAGGAGAGATGAGTCGATGATAAGAGGGCCGCGGGTTGCCGAGTGGCCGCGCCGTGTGCCAGTCACGGGGAGAGACGCTTGCGATTGGTCGGCAGGACCCGTAGAGGGCGGTCCTCGGTGGCACCCTCGGCAGGAGCCGGAGCCGCTGTAGGGGGCTGGTGATGGGGTTAATTCCCCCGCGTGTGTGAAGCTCCCTTCGCAAGCCGGCCTTGCCGACGTCTTCTGCTCCTCCCCTCCCCCTCTCTTTCCTCCCTCCCTCCCCCCCACGGACTGCCCGTTCGTCATCCTCGCGGCACTGCGGTAAGTTACCCCCGCGTTCCCAGTCCTTTTACCAATCGCCCGGTTGTGCCTCTCCCCACCCCGCCACCACCCCCCGCGTTTTGTTTTTTTCCCCTCGCGGGTTGCACAAGGTTTGGAAGTCCCCGGCTGTTCGCCGCGGGCGATTGTCCCGTTGCAAGCGAAGGGAGCGCGGCTGCTCTGGGGCTTTGCAGCAGCGGCGGCGCTACCCCAAGCCAGCCTGCCAGCCTCCTCTCCTCTCCCCCCCCCCCACCCCCCGGGCCTGCATTTGGCCTGCCTCGTGGATGCAGTTGGTGCAGTTATAACCACCCCCCCTCCACACACACACACACACACACACACACACGGGCCTTGCGGTGATGGGGGGAAAAGCGTTGTCCCCTTGGGGGCAAAGGGATGCCGGAGTTGATTCGCTCCCGGCTTGCCATGTATGGGTTGCCTATCTATCCCAGACGCACATGTATGTCTGCACACACACACGCGCACACACAGACAGACAGACAGTCAGTCTGCGTATTTCGGATAGGCGCGCGCCGCGCGCACACACACACACACAAGTGACAAGTCGCTGCTTGTACTCATGGCAAGCACTTCTCATATCCGGAAGGCTGGGATTGTCACCTCGGGGCCTGCAAAAAAGAAAAAAAAAAAGACATCTCCCTCTCCCTTCCCCCCACCCCTTTACCTTTTACTCTTCCAACATTTTTATTTATGTGTATAAATACATAACCCAAGAAGCTATAAATCTTGATGGAAACTGGACGTCCTCAAAAACTCTCCAAAATATAAAAGTATGGCAAGGGTTCCAAATAATACCTGCAAAAATCTGTGGTGATCTGTCAGCCTCGCTTACCCAGAAGAGTTGTATTTTGATGAAATAAGTATATTAAATTTCTCTCTCTCTAAATTAAATTTCCCTCCCTCCCTCTCTCCCTCTCTCTCTCTCTCTCTCTCTCTCTCTCTCTCTTTTAATCCCAGTCTTCATGACCATGGCAGTGATCATGGTATGTTGATTGCACAGATTTTTTGTTTGTTTTCTCTGTTCAGATGAAGTGAAGTCCTAGTGGAAATGGCCAGAACATTCAAATGGAGTATCAGGGATTTGGGGTGTGTGTGGAATTTTTAGCCTTCTACTGTGTTAGAAATAGTACGTGGGACCTAAAATATGTAATAAGGGGCAGCGTATTTGTGAGTCTGCTTGTCTTTTTTTAGCTGTCCATAGAAGTTATGATGGATTATGGGGACAAGGAGATTCTGTCTGCTTTAAACAGGTGTTAAGGGTTGGTTTGTTAGTGCCCAGACAGTGTGACTTTCCCTTATCCAAGATATGCTCTTCCCATACTGCCCCTAGAAGTTGAAATAATGCAAAATGCGTATTTCACACAGAGCTGTAGGCTTGTTTGTTTAATGTATATCATCATATAAATGCTTCCTTTATTGTGGATACTTAGCGACTTGTTCACTCCCAAGAACTTGTGATATGCTGTTGTCTCTAAAGAACAATGCAAACACGTGAAAGGTTGTGCCAGTCTACTGTGGCACATCGATTTAACCCAAATCTATTTGTCTTATTTCCTTTCCATTCACTTAAGTTTTTAACTCCCTTTCTAAATAAAAAACTAAACTAAACTTGAGTCTTGTCAGGACTGGGTGGAGATATTGTCCTCTATGTTTGATACATTCAGCATTTCCAACAGATAAATCCTTGTTGTATTATGGGGAAGGAAAGTTGCCTTTTTCTCAAGATGTTAACTTAAGGCCTGTAAGTAGGAAATGCTGAATTGGCCAATGCTGTGATGCAGGTAAAAAGAAATTCTATCAATAA
Organism: Arizona elegans; assembly: GCA_022577455.1. Taxonomy (NCBI): domain Eukaryota; kingdom Metazoa; phylum Chordata; class Lepidosauria; order Squamata; family Colubridae; genus Arizona; species Arizona elegans. The sequence continues at coordinate 113,206,547 of JAKOOJ010000001.1, forward strand.
GAGTAAGAATTACTCTTATTTCTAAAATTGATGTTTCATTTTTGTAAAATTTATGGTGCAATCTTAGATATATTTCCAACCAAGTGAACACTTTTGAAATTGAGACCAAAAACTCATTGAATTTCTGTTTGTGAACTACCTTGGTTATTTTGTTTTTAAAAAATACAATGAAATGTCATTTCTTAAAATATTATGATAAAATAACTTCTAAATAATGCTTTTGATTGAAAATAATATTTAAATCATACTAAATGCTTTCTTGAATTCATGTCCTTATCACTTAGTTTTGTTCAGCTGACTTATGTGCAATATAATTTGGAATACAGTACATAAATTTCACAGACTGATCATTTTGCTTAAAAATTAACTTGAAGCATTCTAGAATCTAGTGCCATTTTATTTCAGATTTCCAACTCAAAATTTTCCAGAAAAAAATAACTGTTTATATGATCCTGCAATTGCTATGAAGCAGTAGTTAAACATCCATATGTAGTTCAGGATCATTTGAAAAATGCTTTAAATCTCAGTAGACCATTTAATAAAATCATTTTCTTATACAAATCAAAGCATACCCATAAGTCCTAGCTGATTTTTCAGCAAGGTTCTGTGAAGTTAGTCATAGTGTTGGCCAATTTTAGCCTCTGGTCAAGCTACATATTCATCCTGCTTCAGTACCTGGAATCATATTGTCTGTTCAGCTCTCCACAAAGCATTTTAACAGACCTTGCTTCAGTGATCTCCCTCAATCTTGTTGAAAGCCTGTATGGTGTTTTGTATGGAGATTTAAATATTGATATATTTTAACATTGGGATTTACAAATAGGAAAACATTTGGTGATGCTGTCTGTCCTTCGAACCCTTGCTCAAAAGCCCAAGAATAGGATGTCTGACCAATATTCATACAGTCTTATATTATTTTCCTAGATATTATAGCTACAGGATATTTTAAAAATAAAAATACACCTTTTTAACTATTTATTATAGCCTGCCCTATATATGTTCCAAGTTTCTTGTTTGGTGCAATAGTTCTATATTTACATTATGTTCTTATCTTAAGTTCTCTTGTACCCATCTTGACACTTGTCTGAACTGACTTTGTAACATTGAAAAATGGATTGTATTTTACTAAATTAGATACCTTTTAGCATTTTACCAACTCAGGCAGTTTTCCAGTATAGGAGTGATAATTATACAGTCAAATTAGTCTTTTAAAAAAAATCTTTCTCTGTAGGAAGATAATCCTTTGAAGCACTATTTTGGAACTGCCTCAGTGAATCTATTCAGAAAGAATTTGAATTAGATTTATGTATTTCACAACTAAAATGTAATGCTTGGGTTTTATGTATCCTTTGATCAAATACTCGTTTTTAAAAACAACCTCTATCTTTTGGAGCTTAACTGAAAAGCAGAAAGCCAGCTTTTTTTCTTTTTCTTTTTTTTTGCCTTTATTGAAATTATATTCCTTCTGTTCATGATTGTATTTGGCACTGTGTAAGTTGAAGGCCAGATAGAAGAGATAAGCTACACCACTGTCGACTAAGCAGCCTCTTCTGGTGACATGCAACTTAAAATGGAGCTAAACGTAATGACTATTACAGAAGGACAGTTTAATTTTGTGTGTGAAAATGTTCTAGCAAATACTATAATTTTATAGTTCTGATGAAGGATATGAGAAGTGGATTTTTTAAAAAGGAAGAATATTTGATTTCATTATGGTGAATGCATTGGTGCTAGTCAGTTTGTTTTTTTTTTTTTTTAGTTTTTTTTTTTTTTTTTTTTAGTTTTTCTTGTCCATGATTCTGGTTGTACATCATTACCTGGCAAGCACAATTGTATAATGTATTCACTCTGCTTCGGGTATTTTAAGAAGTAATGATCACGGAGGAGTGCGTACTGTTGTGTGTAGTTCATTTTTTTCATGCAGAGGTGGAATCTTAAAAGGAGAATCTATGACATTTATCTACCCAGATCAAAATGGTAAAATGCTAAAGTTCAAATGAGCCGTCTGACTTGCTGTGCGTCTTCTGTTGGAGCACCAAGCTATTTAAACAGAAAGGGAGGAAGCAATGCATGGATGAGAGGAGATTTCTTCTTTATGTCCTCCCCAGCCATGTTTGAGAAACTGAAAGTACAGCAGCTGGACCCATCATAGGACCCAAAGCAGAGAGAAATGACATGGAATTTTGCCAAATGGAATTTGCTTTGTGTATGTGGCTATGCTGAAGATGTGTGTCACTTGCCCTTAGGGATTTTTTTTAAAATTCTATGTTTAGAGTAAAGATGTATTTAAGCCATAGAGAAATCTTGTCTGGGCACTGTTAGAAATGGTGTTCAGTTCAGTTATTTCATTCAATTAGGTGGATAGAAAAGAACCAGCTGCCACAGAGCACCCATATTGGTAACTTTTGACTTAAGACTTAGGAAAATGTCTAGCAGGGGGCTTCTAGGTTTATCTCTTTTACGTGCAAAGAGAAGGTTTAAAATAACTTAAGACCAAATGAAATGCTTAGTTGCACCAGTTTCTCCAAAATGAGCTTCCTCCCTCCACTGACTCATTAGTGAGATAGGATAAACTTAGCACTTTTCCCTTCAGCAGTATTCACCTAGATTCAAACTGCTTTTGCATTTAGACCCTTGTTCATAACCTTACATGAACTCAGTCAAGCAATCATTTCTATCTTATAGTATTGTGCAGATGACAGTCAGATCTTTCTATGCTTTCCCCCTCTTCTTATTTTCTTTCTCCCCATTGCCAATCTTCTTTGGAGCTTCTTCTATTTGTCTTAAGTAAAATTAAATGTTAGATGGAAATCATGAAAATAAAATGGGTCATTGCAACCAATCTTCATTCATAGTTTTATAATACTGGAATAATCATCTAAACTGGATCCATCTTGTTTTTTGAGCTTCTTGACTAATGTTCATCTCAAGCAGTGAGAGAACCTATGTAAAAGTTAAGATATTCCAATTGCTAATAGACTGGCTGGGTTTATCTTCATATAGATAGCCTTTGACTGATGACCACAATTGAGCCCAAAATTTCTGTTGCTAGGCGAGACCATTGTTAAATGAATTTGCCCCATTTTACCATCTTTCTTGCCACAGTTGTTAAATGAATAACTGGTTAACAACATGGCTGTTAAGTAAATCTGGCTTCCCATTGACTTTGCTCATTAGAAGTTCTCAAAAGGTGATCACATGACTCCGGGACACTGCAATTGTCATAAATATGAGCCAATCGCCAAGCATCCAAGCAAATGTTTGAATTTTGAACATGTGACCATGGGATGCTACAACAATCGTAAGTGTAAAAAAACTGGTCATGAGTCACTTTTTTCATGTTGCTGTTGTAACTTTGAATGATCTCTAACCCAGTGGATGTAAGTCGAGGACTACTTGTTCTATGTCTTAATGTGGCTTGTTCAGGTTTGACTTGATGTATGAACGTGACTACTGTGGCTCTTTCTTGGTCTTTGTGGGATTCTGTTTAATGACATTATACTACAACTTTAGAATTCTACATGGAATTTGAAGCAATAGTTATCATGCCTATAAATCTTACTGTTTATTTTTGGAAATCAAATGTAAGGAAGTATGTTTCCCCATTAACCACAGGGAAATATATTCGATGTTATACTGTATCTGGACTAACAATTATGTTTTTACTCCTAATTACATTAGCAAATTATTTTTCGCATTGAGTTTGCTTTAGGTTTGGGCCAAGCAAAGCACAGTTTGTATCTGTGAAATAAAGACAGTGATGAAGTTTTGCTGATGCATTCCTGCAAGGTAGATCTTGGGTCAGTTTGCTAAGCCATGTTTCTCTGTATGAGACTGTTCAGACAGAAACTGTATTTGTACAGCCATAGTTCCCAGAACTAACCCAGTTGCCTTGTTTCACATGAAACGTACTGCAGCCTAAACTAAATATAGTAACTGGGTTTATATAATATCAAGAGGCACAAACTAGAAAACCATCTTTTGATGTAATGAATTGTGCAAAGCCAATCATAATCAGTCAGAACTTCATGATTCTATGTTACAGGATTGAAAAATACATTTTGACCAAAGCTTGTACTCCTATTTTGTTTGTACAAATGATGGTTTTTGCAATGCTAATTAAATTACAAACTATGTTGTAACATATCTCACTATTTCTTGTACCACCTGTGGCCGCCAAGTATTGTAGTTCAATGACAGTTTTCCTGTCCCTGCTGTATGGGGTGGAGATATTCACTTCAGGCAAGAGCAGAAATGAGTGCAAGCAATTATTTGAATTAAGGGGGGTTAATTGAATTCTTCATGGATAAGGTTCTCTCCCTATCATATCATCTCATAAGGTATAATATATAGGTTATGTCATCTGTAACATTTGCTAGAGTGTGTGTGTGTGCTCACTTTAAAACATTGTTTAATGTTTAAAAGGGCTACATGGCTTGGGATCCATGTTTCTGTGATTTAAAATACTTAATTTCTCCAGCGCGCTGCCTGGAGAAGCCAAAGGATGGGAAACACTTTGTCTGGTTGCGCCATTTTTATTGCCAATGTCCTTTTCTATAAAGTTGCCGGGTTGCTATGAACTGGATTGTTCTGAATGAACAAATGTTCATTCTGTATGCTGAAGGTAGGGCCCAGGGACAACAATTCACTATTTATTGACCAGTAAAGGCAGTTGCAAACAGGTATGAAGTTTATGTATTGCACAAAAGTGCCATGGCATGAGGGAAAATAAATGATGGGAAAGATAGTAGGCCAGTACAGATAGTCCTCAACTTACAATCACAATTGAGCCCAATATTTCTGCTGCTAAGCGAGACAGCTGTTGAGTTTTGCCCCCTTTTATAATCTTTCTTGCCACAGTTGTTAAGTGAATCACTGCAGTTATTAAGCTAGTAACACAGTTCTGAAGTGAATGTGGCTTTCCCGTTGCCTTGGCTTGTCGGAAGATCACAAAAGGGGATCACATGACCCTGGAATACTGCTAGCATCATAAATATGAGTCAGTTGCCAAGCATCCAATTTTTGATCACGTGACCATGGGGATGCTGCAACGGACATCAGTGTGAAAGAAGTCATAAGGCACTTTTTTCACTGCTGTTGCAACTTCAAACAGTCACTAAATGGACTGATGTAAGTCAGTACTGTATTGGAAAGCAACAGTTTGGGAGAAGAAGCCCATCCAGTTGTCAGTCTGCATGTTTGGGCATGCACTGTAGAAGAAAAGGAAGAATAGGGGCATTGGGATCTTGCAGCTGCCGCATGCCATGATTTGACACTCTAGATGCAGATACCTTTTTACGCAAAGACACCTGACAAGTCATTGGTGGTCATGGGACAGAATAGACCTCAGTATCTGGTGCTTTATGAGTCTTAAAACTCTTCAAAGTGCCAGTAGAGCAGGATGCCCCTTCAGGGAGGTCAAAACGACTGGCTGCAAATCTTAAATCTCATTCGATGCAATCAAGTATTTTAGATCAGACATTTATTTATTCCACCGATAACACTATATATTCAAATTTCTGAAGTATGTATCATTTATTTCTATATTGTTTTAATAATGATACAGTATAATAATAGTGAAGTTTACAAGTAATAAACGTTACAGTAATAAACAGCCAGTTTGATGTAGTGATCAAGGTCCCAGGCTAGAACTAGAATAGAATGAGTTCTAGTCCCATGTTAGGCATGAAAGCCAACAGGGTGACTTTGGGCCAATCCTTCCCTCTTTCAGCCCAATTCAGTTCACAGGGTTGTTGTATTGAAAATAAGGGGAGAAATGGGTATTTTGCATGGTAGCTGCCTTGAGTTACTTAGAAAAATGAGGTTTTAAAGATAAAATAATAAATAAGATATAAAACAAATAGAATAATGTGATAGTTTCAAAATGTTAAAACATACCCATACCCAAGTAAAATATAGAAAAATACAAGAAAAGAAAAAATTAATCACAAGAAACCTATCTGAAAAAACTCAGTAATTATGTTAAAATAGAAAGAATCCCCCAAGGAGACTGTTCCCACAACTTAAACTAGAAAGTCTTTGATGCTCTTCAAGCTGATTTTCTGTATTGGTAGACTAGACTGCCTCAAGATTTAATATTAAGTTCTGGCAGGCCAACAGAAACTGGTTTTTTAGCTATATTGTGTTCAAAGATTTACCCTCAGGATACCACCTTGCATATGGAAATAATGTGGTAAGAAATGAATTAATTATATAAATGGTACTTTGAGAAGTAAAAAGAGTTTTGTCATAATATGCATATTTTTGGATATTTTTTTGGTTTCAGTTTCAAATGTTTCATGCGCATCCTATTTGAAACTGCTATGTTAGATTGCCTGTTGGTATAGGAATTTTACGAAAGTGATTGGGACTCTGAAAAACATTTTCATGCTATAGTATTTGTGCATTTTTAAAGAAACTACCCTAACGATTTGGGCATCTACTGACAAAAAGACCGGCTGACTTGTGCCAACACCTGCATATTATCCAAAAAATTTCTTTATGGACACAGGAAACAAGAAGATTAATCTTGGGTCTAATTAAACTAATGTTTTGCACCAAAAGCCAAATGCATTCAAATGCTCTCTCAGGCCACAAAAGTGCATTCTGTTTTCAGTCTCTTATCAGATTCTCTGAAATGTCTGAAGCTTGACTTTGACAATATAATGTATTAATGTTCAAGCATATGTTCAGTCTAAACAAGTATTTGTGTAGATACCCTGTTTCCCCTAAAATAAGACATCCCCTGATAATAAGACCAATTGGACTTTTGAGTACATGTGCTAAAATAAGCCACCCACCCAGAAAATAAGCCCTCCCCAAAAATATTTAAACGCATGCGCAGCCGGTCCTCACCATTTCTTCTTGTTTGGGTTAGGGAGACAGAGCTTGAAATCAGGTATGATGGCAAGAGGAGCCCCATCTTGCTCCACGTGCCCCAAAATAATAAGACATCCCTGAAAATAAGGCCAAACACTTATTTCGGGGTTCAAAAAAATATAAGACAGGGTCTTATTTTCGGGAAAACACGATAGATAGATAGATAGATAGATAGATAGATAGATAGATAGATAGATAGATTGCTATGAGCATGACTTGTGTGTATTTTATAGAAGTTGATACATTTCCCTTAGTTTTATTTTTCCAAATTTGATATTTTACAGCTAGATCATATGCACTTGAATACTACCCAGGAACTAGGCATCATTTCTGAGTTTATCATTCCTTTACAAAAAATGTTGACACATCAGTTTGCCATTTTGAGCATAATAAACAATACAGATAGACATCGACTTGCAACTGGTCACTTAGCGACCAAAGTTACGAGGGACCTTTCCAGGGCTACATACAACCTGGATTCAAAACTCCAGTGCCCACCCACCCCCAGTCACATGATTGCATCTTGGGCACTCGGCAACAGTCCAACATTTACTGCTTTTTGCAGTGTCCCACAGTCATGTGACTACAATTTATGGGGTTTTTTTTGTTGAACACTGACATTTTTTTCTGGTTTCCAGCAAAAAGAAAAATGCCCAGTGTGGACAGTGCTCAGGGTCTGGCCACTTTCCTGCTAGAATCCAACAAATATTTGGTGGTGATGATCATATGATCACAAGGGTTTGGGTAAACTCCACCTAGTAGCATATGCTTCTTTAATCCCAACCTTATTCTTTGGTGAAGAACTTGTTTGGATATCTTTGAGAGAGGTGACGGCAATTCTTTGGTTGCCCAGGTGATCATCTAAAAAAAGCAACATTTTTCTTTCCAAATATGGTGTGGGTTGCTGATATTTTCAAATGCAGAAAGTTTCTCTTCAAAAGAATGATCAGATCTGCTCTTAAAACTTTGACCGCAATACATGCAGGTATATCACCTATGTCTTACAATTGACGTTCACAAATTACTAATAAGAAAACTAATTAGGTGAAAAAAGCTACCAGATTGCTGGGTTACTGAACTGAAAGGAATTCATTCCCACTCTCTGTCTCTCCATCCTGTGAACTGATCTGGGTTCATAAAACTGGAGTAAAAACCCTCTGCCCCTGAAGGGCAAGTGGGCAAAAAAGCATTAGAAGAAAACTTAGTCAGAAGAATCGGTTATTAATATGCACATTGCATTATACTCTAAAAATAACATCTTAATTAGCTAACTTTATCTCTTATTCTTATGTCATATTAAAAAGACTATTCTGGAAAAAGTTCAGGACTCGACTCTTTATATATGTTTTTTTTCAAGAGCCATCCATTTTGTGTGTGAAGATCCTACAAGTTCATCAAATGTATCATAAGCTGGTTGAACCACTGAAATCAGATTTTGGTTTCTTAATAAGTTTTAAGATTATTATACTCCATAGGCTTGCAAGCATTTAATTGGTTAATATCTAATTTTAATTCTGTGATTTGTCTGAGCTGTAGCTAAACTACAAGCATATAACAACGTGGGAGAGAAGTTAAAATCTCATCTTAAGGGAAATTTGAACCTGGCGTGTGGATTTTGTTTTAGAAATTTGAATCCTCTTAATTTTTTTTTTTACAGTTCTAAAAGGAAAACAAACAATTGGCTGGAAATGTTTTATTTTGGAGACATTGCATAAGATTAATTTCAGTCTTTAACATTTACTGGCCTAGACTAGACTGGCCTAGTTTAGAAATAGCAAAGCTAGAATGTGGTTGGTTCTTTTCCTTTTGGCTTAGTGAACCCACCCATTAAAAGTTAGTGTTGTATGTTAACCAGGAAAGATCTTTTTTAAAAAAAAAAATTATTTAAGAAAATGTAATATGGTTGCCCAACTCACTCTCAGTGACTCCTGGCACCTTACAAAGATAAAAACCCAATATAAAAAAAATACAAAAAATCAATAACGATTGATACAAAATACAAAAAATCAATAATGAGCCGAAGTGGTGCAGTGGTTAGGGAGCCGAAGTGGTGCAGTGGTTAGGGAGCCGAAGTGGTGCAGTGGTTAGGGTGTAGTACTGCAGCTACTTCAGCTGACTGCTAGTTCAGCAGATCAGCGGATCAAATCTCACCGGCTCAAGGTTGACTCAGCCTTCCATCCTTCCGAGATAGGTAAAATGACCCAGATTGTTAGGGGGCAATACGCTATTTAGTATACTGTCTTTGGCGTAAGCCACCCAGAGTCCTTGGAGAGTGGGCGGCATAGAAATATGACTAATAAAAAAATAATAAAATAAATAACCCACCCCATCCCACCTCCAGCAACAATGATCAAATAAGCCACTTGATGGGCTCCAAACCACTCTAGAATTAGAGCAAAACCAGGTCTTTGGGGTCTTGGGAAAGAGTGTCAAAGTGGGGGCCAATCAAGGGGATGATGATAGGGAGAGAACTAACATGGTGAAGGCCCTTCTTCTGGGTTCCACTTGATGCATCTCCTTAGCAGAGTGAATCCATAGCATTCCCTGCCATCCCAATCTGGTGGATCAGGTAGACGTGGAAGGAAAATGCAAACCTTCTAATAACCTGGTTCCAAGCCATATAGGGCTTTGTGGGGGACAACCACTACCTTGAACTGGATCCAGAAGCTAATCAGCAATCAATGCAGCTCCTGCAGGATAGATGACACATGTGCACAAAAGGCCTGCACAAAACCATAAGGGCAATTTTGAACCAATTGAAGCTCCTAGATACTTTTCAAGGGCAGCCCCATGTATGAACCCCATAAAATATAAACAATAAATGAACCAAAAAATCTGACTGAACATTTATGGCTTAACATTATGTGAATAAATCACCACTATTTTGCTTTTTTAAAAAAGAGTCTAATAGAATTACTGGAACTTGTTTTATTATTTTGTTTAAAAGATGAATATGCCTGTTATGCTGGATAAGTAAGATAGTTTTTAAAAAATTCACTGAAAGTACCTGTATGTTACAAATCATGACCATTAATACCTCTAATATGGATTTCACATTAACTGATTCTAAATTTAATTGGAATTTCCATGTATATGTTCCCTGGGGAATATTTTGTTTGGTCGTTTTTAAATCTTGGATTATAATAACTAATAAATTGGTAGTGTTTCATTTTTATTTGTGTTTTGCCATCGGCCAAAAAAAGAGAGAATGAGCCAAGAACAAAGTCAAGCAGAGAACTATAGATCTAGATGGGCAGAGGTAGAGGTAAGAACTCATAACTTTGCTACATTGAGTTGATGTATCAACTTCCAAATATTTTTATCCCAGAAGACCCCTTTAACAGGATATCTAGACATCCTGCCTTTGATGATGTGGTTGGGCAGATTCAGTAACATTCCCAACAACTTTTTATGTATTGACCATTGCTGAGAATTCTGGGAATTTTAAGTCCACTCCCCCTGGATTTGGTAAGGCTGGGAAACACTGCTATAGATTACTCTGTAGAGGTATGGCTGGAATCTAGTCCATTAATAATGTCCATTTCACTGATGAATGGGAAAAGCTGTGTAAAACCAATAAGCAAGAACAAAGAAATATTACATAAACACTTACATATTTCTCATTTAAGGCCTCTTTAGTTATCTCCTTGCCTTCCCTCTCTTAAGTATTTTATTTCTGTCTGCTTCAGAACTTCTACATGGGGCAAGATAAAAGGTGGAGAATCTTTTATTTGCAGGTCAGATGTGTGCTCATTAGCAAGTGTGTGTGTATAGTGGATAAAAGTGGGATAAAAATCTAAAATATATATATTTACAGTTCAACTTTTTGACGGACAAAAGACACAATATAGTAAAAAAAATGTGTGTGTATGTGTGTGTGTGTATGTATACACACACACTTTTATTTTTACTATATTGTGTTTTTCATCAGTCAAAAGGTAGAACTGTATTTTTTTTAAATTTTTAATCCCACTTTTTTCTCAGGATGACAAATATACTAATACTCCTTCCTCCTCCAATTTTCCCCACAACAGCCACCCAGTGAGGTGGATTGGACTGAGAGTATGACTGGCCCAAGTCACCCAGTAGGCTTGGATGCCTAAGGAGAGACTAGAATAACATAGAATAACAGATTTGGAAGTACCTTGGAGGTCTTCTAGTCCAACCCCCCTGCTTGAGCAGTAGATCCTATACCATTTCAGATAAGTTCGACTTGGATCGACTACTGCAATGCTCTCTACATGGACTGCCCGTGAAGACCAGTCGGAGGCTTCAGCTGGTGCAGAATGCGACTGCGTGGGTAGTAATGGGAGTGTCCTGACACTCAGGTTACACCTCTCCTGCGGGACCTGCATTGGCTACCAGTTGCCCTCCAGGTGAGATTCAAGGTGCTGGTAATTACCTATAAAGCCCTACATGGCTTAGGCCCGGGGTATTTGGCGGACCATCTGCGGCCAGCGACAGCTCCCCATCTCGTTCCCACAGGAAGGGCCTCCTTGGGGTGCCGTTGGCCAGAAAATGTTGGCTGGCGACCCCAGGGAGTGGGCCTTCTCTGTGGGCGCACCTATCTCGTGGAATCAGCTCCCTCTGGAGCTCCGGGTGGCCCCTAACCTTCGCTCTTTCCGCCGTGACCTTAAAACATGGTTATTTCGCCTGGCTGGTTTGGACTGAAGGGGTTTTAAAGGGGATTTTAATGGTCTTTTATAATTTTATTGAGTATTTTAAATATTGTTTTTGCTTGTTTTTATTGTTGTGAGCCGCCCTGAGTCCTTTCGGAGATAGGGCGGCATACAAGTTTAAATAATAAATAAATAATAAACAAAAAAAGTGACTGTCCAGTCTCTTCTTAAAGAAGATGTCTTGAAAGAGATCCTACTTACCTGAGAATGGGGTGTCTTAACCATATGTATTTTTGCATATTCTTATAAAAAATTTGCTTTTACATGTTCATTGCTAGTTCCTGTAAAGGCTTGTACACGTTGGACCAAAAGTCATTTTAGTGCATTAAAACTATCGATGTTTTGGGTAAATCTGAGATTATGTATTTTAAGAAAATGCTCTTGTGTTTTTCCCAAGACATACATCTAGTACATTTTTAACTTCTGACAGACAATAAATAGTATGCATGACTACTGCAACCACCACACAATATGCATGACTACCGCAACCATCATATAAAATCTTTCCCCAGCCATTTCCTTGCAGCAGCCATTAGCTGATTACTTATGCCGAATTATTTGAGTCTTTAAGACCGGCTGCAATATTTTTCAAGGCTTTTCCTTTGACAAATTTATAAAGTTCAGTTGACAGCATGCCGCAAAAGACTGCTGTCTTTTCTTAGTGAGTTCCGATGATCAGTAAGTGCTAAAAATCCACAAGTTTTTAAGGCAGGGAGAAAGAAATGTGAGGAGAGGAGGGAAGGGGTAGAGCGGGGAGAAGAGAGAAGAAGAATGTTATAGTATTGGAACATTCTAAATTTCTAGTCATCAAGTTTCAGAAGCCTATGTCCTATTATAGTAACGAAGTCTTAGGGAAAAGCCGACAAGTCCTAGCAGAAGAAATTCCTTCCCTTTTTCATATTTGAAATAGTCGAAATGCAAAACAAGGCACCGATCTCTGGCATCATTAAGCCAGTCTCTAGCCTCAGAAGAGTTTTATAAGTCGTTCTTTTTACACTATTATAACATGGAGGAAGGATTTTATACAAGGAGGATGGATTTAGATAAGGAAAAAAAAGTTGGTGGCATTTTAATTAGATGTAAAAAAAAGTGCTTTCATAGCAACGTCAGTCCTTTTGGATACCATCTGTGGGAATATTTCAAGATAATCAGTTTTATTTTCACTTGTCTTCACAAAGTGTCGCTCCCCTCGCTTAAAAAAAGAAAAAGAAAAAAAAAAGAAACCTTAACAACCATTTTTCCAGCATCTTCTGCCTATTGCCAGCCCTTCAGTGCTTGCTGCTGAATTGTTAAGAAAGAGCTCAAGATAGCTTCCAAGACAGTTCCCCTTGTTCCTCTACAGAGACGGGTGAAGGCGTTGCTGACATCACAACATAAGAGTTGTGATTTTCGATCATGGCTGAAGCTTCAGCCAGTGCCTTAGCCAAATCGTTCAGCAACTACCTGCCGAATATCTAAACATCTAAACCTCGAACAGTGTAAGGTTTTAGCAGCAGCTGAGCTCTTTCCCTAAGGGGCTCTGCACAGTTTCAAGAGAAGGCAAAGGATGGAAACTGTATCCTCAGCAACTTTACCACACTATATGCCAGTATGATGAAGGTATGCGATTTCTGAAATAATCTGGTTTAAAGAAAAAATGGAGCAAACTTGGCTCTATTTATAGAATTCTTTGTGTTTTAGCAAATTTCTTCTTTAAACCTTGCTAGAAAAAAAATCTGTATATTTATCTGCATGCTTTATTTATTTCTGCAAATAGGTATTTAGTTGCACTGAGATGTAAGGATAGTTACGTTGCTAGGAAATATTTAGGTTTTATATATTTGTAATATATAATTATATAAATGGGTAGATTGTCAGGAATATGCTGTTCCTCAATAGAGGCAGAGGCTTTTAAAGGTTCTTTTTGAAAATAGAAAACTGGGACAAAAATGTCTTAGTTTTACAAAAAAAAAGCATTTTCCCAAAATCTTATATGTTGTTTGAAAAAAAATGCATTTAAATAAATTTCATCTTAATGTGCTTTGTAGCTATAAAGCAATTAACAGTTGATTGCTTTATATGTCTGTTCAGAAATAATATTTACTGAGAACAATAGGAACTGTTTCCAGAAAAAAAGCATGAAAAGAATAGACAAATAATACATTTTGTGATAGTGCTGAAAAAGCAGCCCATGGGGTGGGGTTTGAGGGGGGAGATGGGAAATAAATCGTGATTTTTGCAAAAAAAAAATTGTTTTCAGTTTTTACCTAATAAAAATACTATCCTAGAAAACACAGTAATATAAATAAGATGCATGGGGGAAAGAAATATGTTTTATTTGTTTATGCTTGAGATATTTTACCAGATAAAATTATGCAGTGGTCCATTTGTAATAGGTCCAGTGCTATCTAATACAGTTGGTGCTAATAAAATAAATCACATTTTTGTAATTTATTAACGTATTATTTTTAAACTTCAGAGAAATAGAACTTGATGTCTTGTTCCAAATGTTCCTATCCATTTCAGTGCAACCAGTGAGCACACTTCATCTTGTGTTTTACATAGTCCAAACTCATTAGTATTGTAATATGCTTAAATGGTTTAAGATGTAAATATTTCCTTTTTCATTTTTAACCGCTGCTATAGATTTATTAGCTAATGATCCAGAGCAGTTAATAGGATTTTTAATTAAAACCAGACTTTAAAATGTGTTGAAAAATTTATCTTGTATTTTTTAACCTCTATTTGAGATGGGGATCAATTCTGAGAGCTTGGTAACCCAGAACTAAACAGAGAAAACCTCTTTAAATAGTATTGGTTTGTGGAAGTTCATAAAAAGTATCAATTTTTCTCATTGAAAATGATGTTTTGTTGGTCATAAATAATTAAATGTTGATGTAGCAGTTAAAGTAATGCGGGCAGCATTGTGTTATGTGCTAGAAAAATGAATTACATTGCTCCCTGTTTGATAGCCCATGTTTTCTCTGCCTTAACATTTTATAGTTTGATTTTGGATTTTGATAATACCTGATTTAAATGCACACTAGTTTGTGGAAGGGACATATTTTGTATCAAAATTGATAATGGAAGACAGTACAGGAGGAGATCCCAATAAATATCAAGAATAGATCATGTACATCATATACAATATTAATACTTTTATTCAAAAAGTATGAATTCATGTACAGTGTTATAATATATTGTCATAGTGATATACAAATAAAAAGCAGCATTGATAAGAAAATCAGCTGCTAAAGCTACATGCTTTTTCTCTTCCCTTTATATCTGAACATTAGCATTAGTGATTACTGTCATCTTTCTTAAACGAATTGCTTTACTGGTTCTGTTGGTTGATGAAGTTAGCTACCACGATATTATAGAAAATGATAATTTATTTTGTGTTTTGATATATGCAAATGGGCGTCTGCTTGTAGAACAGGAATTTCCCTTCCTCTCATCTCCCCTCTTGTCCCTGCACCTGCTGCTAATATCTACTCCTGTAGATCCTCCATCCCCCACCAAGTAGATTTATGAAGGCTGCAGGGGAGGGAGAGGAGAAATTTGATCAATCAATATTGCTCTGGTGTCTGAATTACACCGGGATTTGGAGACCCTCGGTTTTATCCTTTATTGTTGTTCGTTACTCATATAGTTAGTAAGAGCAACATGAAATCAAGATTTTGTTTTTTTTAATTTTGCTTGGGATTCTAGTCCAATCTGATAAATAATTCAAGGCAAATCTATTTGTTCTAATTTGAGAAGGCAAATTTAGGTAGGAAAGGACAGAATCCAGCAATTATCCCCTGATAAATTAAGCTCTCTTCCTCTTGAACCATTTTTCTCAAATAATTGAAATATAATATAACTGACTAGCACTGATGGTGTTGCCTAGTTTGGATAATGAAGCATCTGCTATAAAACAACCAAGCTCGGAGAGCACGAAGGACCCATCATAATTGAAATATCTCCTACCTTTTGAAGTTTCCTAGAGATTGGCATCCTAGTGAAGGACAAATTGTTACCCTCTATTTCTTTTTGCAGAGGCATCAAGCCATAGAGAAACACTACATACTAGGTACCAATTACACTTTTAAGCAGTTTTCGATTTTCTCATTTAAATCAGTAGGATCAGAAGGTGTTCAATGAAATTGCTTTGCAAGAATTAAGTTCCTTTAGTCCCCTCTCTTGTTGAGCTCCATTAGACAGTTTATAAAGCTGAATAAGCATGTTGCTTTACAAATAGGACTGCGGGAATTGCAAAGGGATGTACCACTACAAATGGATATTAAATATAGGAATATAATTTAATTACTAACTAGAGTACTGTCAGTACATGAACAAAAGTTCATAATCCTCTTTTAGAAAAGCAAGATTAAAAAGAGGCTGCTAGAAATGTGAAGTGCTGTGATAAATATAAATAGAGTGTGACCTGACAAGGTTCCTATCCTTGCTCATTAGTAAACTTAAGCATTTGGGAAACATTTGGGAAGATGGAAGTGGCAATTACAGTGGTGATAAAGGAAAAAAAAAATCAGGGACATTAAACGGACTTTGTGATATTTTGACTTTGATATTAAAATTAACACACTTCATCCATTAAAGGGCAAAAGACTCCTTAGTCCCAATCTTCAATGATGGATTGACTGACCTCCTCAGTTCAGAGAATGTTCATATTTCTAGAAGCTTATGACAGATGGATACCAATACATGTTTGTAGTCAAGCTCAGTTCCAAATGACTTCATGGATTTCTTCATGAACTTTTATTTTTGGAACCACAGGGTAGTGAACGGCCATTGCATTATTCCAGGATTTTTTTTTCTGCAGTACTTCTCAGTCTGTTCCCCAGTCCTGCGGCTCCTGTCTTTCTGGTGTCTCCTATCCAAGTATCAGTCGTGACCTATGATATTTAGAAGTACAATATAACTGATCTTTAAATGTTACAGTAAATGCTGTTTATGTTACATTCTGAAAAAAATATTTACAGTAGCCAGTTCAGAAACGGATGGTATTGTGCTTAAAACATATTAAAACTGCAGGTACAATGCTGTAAAATAGCAAGATCAACATGGCTTAGAATAAAATAAGATGGAGAAGCTATGCATGATTACCTCTTTGTGATTACCTCTTTCTTTCTTCTCCGTATTGTAAAGTGTATGTCCTAGTTAGAATCTTAAGATATTTGGTGTAGCTATTGTTGTTCCAGGAAATCTCTTTACTTGAAGGACTATGGTTAAATGACATTTAGCTTTTTTTGTTCCCTTTGTAATTTTAATATCTTGAGTGGCTTTCAACTAACCATTTTAAAGAGTGTTACGGATCTGCTGTATGTTCTGCTGGATCTGTGCTTTTAAAGAGGGCATCACCTGGCAAAAGCAGCCCTTGCTCCATTTTCCTCAAAACAGACACAGTACCTTCCTGGTCTATGAAGTCACATTTTTGTTTCAACATTTCAATCAGCTGCAAACCAGAACCTTATAGATGTATTTAGTCTTTACATGGATGGAGGGCTGAGGGGAAACATACTTCCCCTCTTCCTTGCATTCCTGGGCTCTAATGGAAGCTTAGAACTGAGTGGGAAATCAGATGTTACTCAGCTCTAGTTCCAGTATAGCCATCTGGATTTACTGGGAACAGCACTTCAATACCAATTGGAGGAGTTTTGATTTCCCAGCCTAGGAAAGCATTCTTTGCTCTTTCCTTCATGCTAGAAGGTTTTTGATCAATATAGACAAGGAGTGAGACAATTCAAGAGTGGTTAAAAGGAAAAACCATCTCGTGAAGCATCTTGATGTAGAGCATGGGTAGAAGAATTTTATTGCTTAATTCTTTGGCTTGCATCCTCCCAATTTTAAATCCCAGAATCAGCTGTTAAATATTTCACAGTCTAATTCTCCCTTGTCTGCTTTCCAGCTTCCTTTGTGTTTTCCTGCTCAACATCAATATTCTATGCAATTAAGAAGCACATCGGTCCACTTAAATAGCCTATAAATGGTGTGGCGGGGTTTAAAAAATATATCAGCTACTATAGTTATGTTTGTTAATAATAAATACTAACTAATAACTTGTTTGCTTAGCTCTGTTTCTCTTCCAAACTAACAGTAAACTCTATAGCTTGAAGGTTTGTTACAGAGAATAATTGCAAGTTGAGTATATGAAAGGAGGGAAAAAGTGCTAAAGTACAAATGTTCCTTTCTGCTTTTTCTAGAAAATGTTATTTATAGTGCAATGAATAATTCGATTTTAGCATTTTCCTGTTCTAGTTTCCATGGTTACAGCTTTGGAGTGTGGTAAGGCATATGAGAGAATGGCAAACAAACTCTTACCTAAGCTTTTCAGCTAATTAGGGAATAGGTGGGCTTTAATGGCATTAACATCCTACCAATCAAATTGTAAGGAACATTAGAGCATTGTTTTTACTAAAGGACAAGACATCGCTTTATAAATTAGTTAAACTGGGTGCTAAAACTTGCCTAAATATGATTGCAGGGTTTTTTTTTTTTTAAAGATTTTTTAAAACCTTCCTCTATTATTTTTATAAATAACTCAAGGTGGTGAACATACCTAATACTCTTATCTTCTCCTATTTACCTCTCAGAATAATAGAATAACAGAGTTGGAAGGGATCTTGGAGGTCTTCTAGTCCAACTCCCTGCTCAAACAGGAAAACCTATACCATTTCAGACAAATGGTTGTCTAATCTCTTCTTAAAAACCTCCAGTGTTGGGGCACAGCTTCTAGAGGCAAGTTGTTCCACTGATTAATTATTTCCTGCAATCACTGTTCTTATGTTTTAGGCTCCGGTCCCTAATCATCTTCGTTGCCCTTTTCTGTTCTCTGCACTCTTTTTAGAGTCTCAACATCTTTTTTATATTGTGGCAACCAAACTGGATGCAGTATCCCAAGTATCTTACCGAGGCATTATACCAGGGGTGGGTTCTACATACCTTTACTACCAGTTCGCAGCGGGACTGCGCACTCTTCTGCGCATGTGCAGAAGCGTTTTGATGATGTCAGGGTTGGTGGGCGGAGCCTCCTGCTGATTTTACTACTGGTTCTATAGAACCGGTGCGAACCGGGGGCAACCCACCACTGCATTATACCTAATGCTGCACATGATATTCTCATGAAACAATAAAGTAAAACAGAAACGATGATACTGTAAACTGTAAAATTGTATTGACTAGGCTTTGAACTGTACACCTATGTAGTTAAAACCGCCTATGCAAGGAAATGAGAACTGAATTGGACATCACATATTATAGGTGTATCTCAGTCTTTTTACTTTTGAAGAAAAGTGACATAATTTATTCCAGTCCTCATTTATCTATTTATTCATCGTGCTAAATTGCAATTTGCTTTAGCCATTGTTTTTTGAATAAGTCATTGTGTCTTGATTCTGACAACAATGGCTAAGCTATCATTCTTTTTTCTTTTTGCCATCCATCATGATTATATCTTTATTTATATTAAATAATATAATTATTTATATTTAATTATATTAAATTATATTAAATGATATAATTTAGATATCTATTATATCTAAATTTAAAAAAATTAAATCCAGCCAACATTCTCCTAAACAAGCTGATGCTACATTTGATAACATACTGTCACATTTTCTTTTGCTGTCATGTTTTTCCAGATTAGAAATAGAAATGAAGCAGTGGAGAATATAACAAATGCCAATTAAGCTGATCAAAGCTAAAGGACCCAAAGCCTCAATTGAGCGCTACTCTAGAATAGAATAGAATAGAATAGAATAGAATAGAATAGAATATGGAGTATGTAATATGTAATATGTAATATGTAATATGTAATATGTAATATGTAATATAAAAGAAAATAGAATTGGTCCTCAACTTACAACAGTTCATTTAGTGACTGTTGAAAGTTACAATGCCACTGTAAAAAGTGATTTATGATCTTTTTCAGTTACGACTTTTGCAGCATCTCCATAATCACATGATCAAAATTCAGATGCTTGGCAACTGGTTCACATTTATTGCTGTATCTCAAGGTTATGTGATCACCTTTTGTGACCTCCTGACAAGCAAAGTCAATGGAGTAGCTAGATGCCCTTAACAACTGGGTTACCAACTTAACAACTGTGGCAAGAAAGGTCATAAAATGGATCAAAACTCACTTTAAAAATGTCTCACTTAACAACAGAAATTTGGGGCTCAATTGTGGTCATAAATCGAGGACTACCTATAGAGTAGAGTGGAGTGAAATAAAAATATAGAAATAGAATTTCTATGTTTCTAAACATTCCATCAAACCTAACTTTCTCCACTTCCAGAGAGAGGATAATATTAGGATCCAGAAAAGAAGAAAACCTTCCAAATACTTTCTTGCACTCTCTGTGCCCTGTGCACCATTTTACTTAATCCGAGGGGCATATTGAAAGAAGCTGGTGTGCTTTTTGGCTAATGCGTCTAGACGGTCTAATGTTCCCAGTGTAATGTATTCAGCTTCTGCTGCATTTTAGAACAGGGATAACAATAGTGCAGTATGTTTCTTTGCATTATGACTCACACACAGTTCCTTATGGTGCTGTGAAATACAATTTCTCAAACTCCAATTATCAAATTGAAAATAGTACTGCACTTAAAGCAACAGTTATTCGCCGTCCTAAGCATTATGTGGGATCTGGTTTCTTCTTTTTTTTAAATGCACCTAAGGAATGGGTCATTAATTATTGGAAAGACTGCTTTCTCCATCAAAATCAGATTTTAAGGTGCTCAGGAGAGGTTTTGTCTTCTGTCCAATAGTTATGAGCAGCCTAAATGTCAGACAAGTGAGAAATAGCCATCTGAATAGCTCCTCACGGGCTCAGACACTCATTGCAAGGGACGTTCCTTCCATAGGCTAAAATCTGCATTCAAAATTAAGATGCTGGTTTTGTTGAGTATGCAGAGCTGTTTGCCAGGATTGGTTTTTAATGTGGCAGGTGCTCATATTTCTCAGTGGTGCTTTTCTTTTTATACATTTAAAACCCGTGAATCCCATTCCTTTTATTTCATGAAAGTGTCTTCTGTGCGTAAAGATGAGTTGGGATGGGGGAAAGTATGCTGGGCAACCATAGGGAAAGGCAGGCTACAACATCATTACTTTTCTTTCTTACAAGTGGATGTCTGATGATTGGCCATGCCAGAAATACAGGTAGTCCTTGATTTACAACAGGTCATGTAATGAACGTTCAATGTTACAACGGCACTAGAAAAAATGACTTAAGACCCTTTTTCACACTTATGACCTTTGCAGTATCACCGCAGTCAGATGATCAAAATTCAGATGCTTGGCAGTTGACTCATATTTATGATGGTTGCTGTGTCCCAGGATCATGTGATCATCTTTTGTGACCTTCTGACAAGCAAGAGTCAGTGCGGAAGCCAGATTCGCTTAACAGCCGTGTTATTAACTTAACAACTGCAGTGATTCACTTAACAACTGTGGCAAGAAAGGTTGTAAATTGGGGCAAAATCCACTTAACAAATGTCTCACTTAACAACAAATTTGGGGCTCAATTATCATAATTCGAAGACTACCTGTAATTTAACACTACAGTGATTCACTTAACAACTGTGACAAGAAAGGTCATAAAATGGGGCAAATTAACTTAACTACTGTCTCGCTTAGAAATGAAATGTGCTCAATTGTAGTAAGTCGAGGACTACCTGTGTAAACCATTTTGTGAATTGGCAAGTTGTCACATTGCAACCATTTTCTGACAGCATTCACAGCATGGCCTTCAAAATCCAGGTATGTTGTGGTGCCTCAAATGTTGCCTCCCTGATTAGAGGCAAAGTTTGGAGTCCCTCACCAGCTTACTTGCATCCTTTGGGAAAAGTAATAATTAGGCACTGAGTAGCAGCCCAAGGCTTCCCCGAGACCTTCTGTTCATTATTCTTGAATTTTGAAGCAGCTAAAATGTATGTGCTAAAATGTATGTGTAGCAGCTAAAATGTAATAGGCCTTGGCCCATTTTTGCTAAAGTAATAGCTAAAAAAAAAAGCATATAAACCTATGACTTAAATTGTAAAATCGGACACAAAGACAGGTGTTTGAATACCGAGTTGCCTGCTATACTGAAGATGCTATCTGCTAAACTAAAAAAATGGTCATTATGACTTTCTTAGCCATAATGCTAAAAATTAAAAGGAAATTTCTGAAAGTAGTTACGTAACAGAAAACATTTTTTTCTGTTATGAAATAGATTAGCGAAGGAAAAATCTGTGAAAAATAATATTGCAGAATTCTTTAACCATTGAAAAATGAATGCTTCTTTTATATTAGAGAGATAACTGAAAAGAGAGAAAAGCAGAAGAATGTCATCTTTTGTTGATTCTATTATAAATGTCACAAAATGTTATGCCAACAAAATATTGGCTAAGCTTTTATAGCTTTTCACATGAGCATACCTTCCTTATAAGAGGACGCGGACAATAGTTCTAATTTTACAGAATTTCAGCTACTTCCTTTTCCTTCATTGTGATATGTCATTGTTTATAATACTGTAACATTTTAAAAAATGAAGTTTGTTCAGTTATATATGGCCAAAGCCTTCCATCTTTCACATTTATTTAAAAATAAATTGTTCTCTGTTAAAAGAAATGCATTTTATTCTTGCAATTTTAATTCTGTCTTTGTATACAGTTATATATAATATAATAAGCAACCCTATCCTGATAGGAAGAAATAGCAACTGAATAAATATTTTGATGGTTTATGTAATGATTTATAGTTTGGGGGTTTATAATTATTTGAGGGTTTTTTTACTGTTTGAACCTTCTGATTAGCAAGTTTCAACCTGAACGATTTGAGATGTTGAGTTTTACTGCCCTCTGCTGTAAGGAACACTTCTAATCTTTTATTATTTGTTCGGCAGCTGAAACTGTTTTCCTTTCCTTATATTGAGTATTCTTTGCATTGGGCTATAGTACTGCAACTGAAAACTAGCATGTTATTGACCAAATGGAAGCTATCATCTACATGCCATAATATTTTTATAGGATACAATACTTTTAATTGCTGGGTAAGTTTGAAATCCAAATGTACAAAGAAACTGCAATCCAACTGCCTTGATTTATATATACAAAGCATTGCCTTTTTTCCTGTGCATGAATGCATTGACAGAAATCTAAACAAGCAATGAAGGCAGTCTTTGGGTTACGATAGCAGTTGGGATTAGAAACTACATTGATAAGCAAGTGATCCAGTCATAAAGCATTAAGTCACATGACCCTGATGCTTAGCAACGATTCCCACAGTCCTGTTCCCATTGTTAAGTGAGGACCTCATGCGATCACGACTTCTGACCTGCTGGTTTCCCCATTGACTTTGCTTGTGGGAAGTCGGCAGCATCAGAAATTGTTATCATTTGACTGTGGTTCACTGTGACATCACAATTGAAAGCCGAGCCCCTGACTCACAATCCCATGATTTCAAGGATGCTGTTATGTATGGAATTTCAAGGACCCATCCTAAGTCGTCATCGTCTGTCTGTCTGTCCCCATTTAACTTTGAATAGATGCTGAACAAATGGTTGTAACCCAAGGAATACCTGCAGTGTAAAAAATGTAATTATATTTTTAAGGAAAAATATGATATTGGCCTGTTATTTAGAACAAAACTACGCACTGATAGCACAATAGAAAACATCCTAGTTTTAGCCAGCCTAAGCGTAATATTTGATCCAAATTAGATAAGTTCCCCAGCATCAATTCACTGTTAGAAGTAGTCTTCATGATTACCCATGAAATGTGATCTAATAGAATCAATTGAATTTTTAATCCAATTCACTTGAATTCTTAATAAGATGGACAAACCAATGGACAGTTCTGCTCTGTGATAGCACCGGTAGCACATAACACCTTTTTGTGAGAGTTAGTTTGATACAGAAGTTATACTCTATAGAGATTTCCCATGTTGAAAAAAAATAAGTCACCATATATCTATACACACACACACACACACACGTACGTATATATGTGTGTGTGTGTGTCTGTTGTGTATATATTTGTGTGTGTGTATGAGAAAGAGATGGACTATATATAAAGTAATGTAATTTGGTAGGTTTGAATATAGGAAATTAGCTTTTGAGCAGTTAGAGATCTCATTGTTTTTCTCAAGATAAATGATGGCTTCTGGATTTCAGTTGCATTTACATCAAATTGGAAGAAATCGATGTGATATTTTAAAAGAGAGAAGAAATAAAATTGCACAGTTTTGAGACATTAAAGGGTTGTTTTCCTGTAGACAATTTCATCTATAAATAATTGAGGTCCTCATGCTGTCAAGTAGATATTTTCTTTATTTTTGTCATGTTTTTTATTCAGTATGTTTTAAATCTGTTTAGGAGTATTCATAGAATCCATAAACTTAAAACTTACTATCATGTGCAGGAAGTCAGGAGTCAAGGCAGTTTAAATTAATATACAGGTTTATTGTATGCTAACTCTCTTTACAAGAATCTGAACTGCTAACGGTCAAAGCAAATTGACAGTAGAAGAGTCCACGGAATTCAAGGAGGGATGGAGTTAGATCTCTTGTGTGCACAAAGGGACTCCAAACTGATGACATGCTTGACCCCTGCCTCAGTCTCTCCTGATCATCTCATACATCTTCTTTAATCAGCAAATTGTATTTGTTACTTGTAATCATTTTCTTTTTATTATCTGCTCAGCAATTGAATTTATCAGACTTTAAGTCATCTGTTTATGCCCAATTAATTAATTATAAAAATTTATCATGCATAGTTGAATTCTTTTCTGTTAAAGGAATATGTACATGTTTTTCCTAACATAGATTAGGTATATCATGAGATTATTCTTATCTTTCTTATTAATCCCCACAAAATAAATTAGGTTTTATGATTTCCGATACGTATGTTGAAAGGGAAGAGAGAGTAAGTGATCTTTTCATGGATCATAAGAAAATATTAGATTTCACTTGACTACCTGCATGGATCAAATGGAACTGATCTATTGAATTTGAATATATACGTTAATCATCACCCTGAAAAAAATATTACAAGACTTCCATAAGACCACATTCTGGAAATTGGCCAAAATCCTGAACTTTTAAAATTATACAGGGGGTAAAAATCCACAACAGAAAAGGAAAGGAAAGGAAAGGAAAAGAAAATGCTACTGTGGAATTCTCTCTGATTTGCATTTAGGTTAGAGCTGCTTTTTTACCTTGATTTTTAAAGAAAAGGTCTCAAATCATTTTCAAACCCTGATGTCTTATTAACTCAGCCTTTTGGTTTACACTTAATATGTGAAAGTGAAGAATGAAAGAAGTAGCATTTGTAAGCCCTTTCTGAAAGTATCTTATTTAAATTGAAACATATAATGCATGTCTTTACTTAAAAGTTTTGAAGAATGCCATTATCATTGGGTTATATCACAGAGTCTGAATCTCAACAATAAGAACAATATTTGAAATTTAATTCACTAACTCCTTCCAGCCCAATTTTCTGTAATGCTTTGCTGTATTAATGTAATAATGATATTTAAAATTAACTGCAAGTTATATATTAAGGACTGCTGTAGAAAAGTTGTGAAAATCATACAACTTTAAGTGGAAATTTTTGAATAGGTATGGAAAAAATTAAATACAGTTAAAATGTTTATTTAAAAAAAATTTTTTTTTTGTTTTGTTAATTTTTAAACATTTTTTTAGGTGTCTAAAAGGAATGGTATTGCTGATGCCAAACAGTATAATACAGCCCAGGGGTCTCCAATAGTAATAAGGACATGGGACACCTTTCAGATTCCAGATGGATCATTACAACTGACATCTTGGTTGACGACTGTGAAAAAGATCCTTGGATTATTTTATTTTATTTTCGTGGGGGACCACAATCACAGATCTACAGGATACACCAGGCAAGTAGTATGGAGCTTTTAATTGCTTATGTGGCCTTTCTATTATAGAAGGAGGGAGGCTGTTTACAATGCAGATCTGAAACCCTCTTTCCAAAGGTTTCAGTGCATTTGTGAACTCTTTATTTTCTAATAATTATGTTTAAAACTGCAGGCTGCAGAGCTTAAAAATGTAAATGTATAACCAACAAATAGTTTGATGTTTTAGAAATAAATAATGATTTATCTTTGTGAAATGTGTAGTACCATTTGTCAAAGTATAATTAAAACAGAGATGCTATTTGGTCCAAAGAGTACAATTTAGCAGGACAGCCACATCCCAAAGTTTATAATTTTTGCCATGGGAACAGTGATGATTCCTCTCTGCTTTGAAAGTTGGTACTTTAGACATTTGTATCGTCACTATTTTCCCCTCAAAATTATTTTTAACAAGAACAATTATCGCTGATCTACTTTAATTGGCAAATCCATAGTTAAGGGCAAGAGATCCATAAATCACACTCTACTTACTGAATTATTGAGTTAACGTATGTGTAGGGTTGCTGCATTGGATGGAACCAATAATACTTGTTGGTTTGTTCAACTACGTATTCCTTCAAATGAGGATTTGGAAAGCTTTTAAAGCCTTCTGACTAGACTTGAATACAAGTAATTCTTTGCTTAGGACCACAATCATGACTGGAATCTCAGTCGTTGAGCAAAGTGGTCATTAAGTGAGACACCCATGTGACTGCTTCGCTCAACAAACACAATCCCAGTCTCCTATCCCATCCCAGGAAATCAGATGCACAGGTAAGTCTTTTATTTATCTTTTCTAAAATATTTTCAAACAGAACTCTTAACAGCAAAAGGTTTGAAGGAGTTGAGAAACATGATGGTTTCTCAACCATCAAACATGATGGTGAGGTGAACAGAGAGTTGTTGCCAATGGATTTGTGAAGCACGCTGCTCCCCTTATATAGGGGCAGTGTGACCCAAATTTAGTCCTTTGAGGGGACAGAGTTCTTTCTAGTGAATAGTCTTGCTGAGAGCCTTTATTCAGTGACTGAGATTCCTTCCTGGTAGGCAGCCCTTTCACTCTCAAGGAGCTGCCTGGCAAGTGGGGGCAAAATCACAGCTCCAGGCAGAGCTGAGATTCCCTCCCAGGAAAGAGCTTTCTGCTGGGAGGGAATCTCAGCTCCGCTGCTTTTGTGCTGGCTTCCCTATTGACTTTTTGGGGATGCAGACAGAGAAGATGGCAAATGGTGATCACATGATCGCGGGGTTTACAACAGCAGGTTATAAACATGAACAGGTTGCCAATCACCCAGAGGTGATCATGTGACCACACAAGGGTAGCACTATATTTTACAAAAACAGGAAGTGCTTTATGGGTTGTATTCCGAGACCATCATAATTTCAAACAGTCATTAAACAATCAGTTGCAAGTCAAGGATTACATGTAAAAAGGAGTTTGAATAGAAGAAATACTGGCTTTCCATATGCAGACGTACAAGTCTGGACGTAATTCTCTATTTTAATTTACATAATATATAGGTGGTATTTAATCAAATGATACTTTCTAAGTCTAATTCAAAATGTCAAGTTGAAATGTCAGTTAAGTTTAATATTGCCTGGGTTTGAATGTCACTTTTGATTCTTGCAAATATTTTGTTTGTGATTGCTAATAAAGTGAACAATTCTTAGTTCATGCCTAAATCTTTTTAAACAGCCTTTTGAAATTGATCTTTTCATGTATTATTGAAATGAGCTAATGCAGTTACTAATGATGGTACCCCCTGTTCTTCCTTTTCCTCTTCCTTTTCCTTCTCTTTTTCCAGGCTCCGTATTTCCTTTAGATTTTTAAAATAACCCTTTCTAATGAGGATGACTGATACGATTAGAGTAAAGGAGGAAGGTGATACAATGAAATGTTCAGAAGCCGAAATAAAAGACAATACTGCAGTGGAACACTTCGTAAGATCGGAAAGTCAAGAGCAAATTCAAGCAGAAAAAGTTGAAAAATGTACCGATAATAAAAATGATGTACAGGTAAGATAAATGTCTCCCATCTTATTTTTTCATCCTGGTGTGGTGTATATTGAATGGAAGGAGGAAAAACAATGTAGGCCATTGTGAACAAAGGCAGGATAAAAATAGTTACAAATAAATAACATAGAATAAAACATGGTGTCTCTTAATTATACTTGAGTCAGTTTTGTTGATGTTAAAATGCACGAACTGTGATTCTCTTTTGTTTGCACCTTTGCTTTAATCTACCCTTTTCTTGTTATTGTGCTTTTTAATTTTTTTAAGTAGGTCTGAAAATATGGGTGTACATTTTTCAGAAGGGAAAAAAGGGTGTATTGGTAGCAATATATATTTTGTATTGGTGAGTCGTCATATTAATATAATATCAGAAGTCCAAAACATGCTGAATTGATCAACATTCATTTCAAATATGAAATACATGCTTTTTAAAACCAAAAAACCGGGTTGGTTAATTTCATTTAAATTTAAGCTTTCTACTTCATAGTTGCAATTCCTAACCAAAGCAGTTTAATTTCATTAAGCATTTCTTTAAAAGAATTTTAAGTGACTGAGTAATCTAAAGAGAATTGTTCCTAAAACCATGAATGGCTAGTTTTGATTGCGGCCTTTTTTACTTTCTGCTTTTCTATATAATAGTATTTTATTATGCAGCTTTAGCATGTTTGCTTAGTCAAACATCTATTTTTTTCCTTAACTTCCTTACGTTTTCTGGAATTCTGCATTGGTTTTAGAAAAATATCGGCCATGTAGAAGGTAAGGTTGATTAGGAGCCTCTCCTTATGATTTTTTCTTTTCCATACTCCCACGCAATTAAGAAAAGACTTCACCTTCTTTCCAAACAGTCCTGTACAAACAAGAAGGTTGGTGAATACTACACTCCCCTCTTTTTTTTTTTTTTTAAGAGTTGTCGTTGCCCAAAAGTCTGGGGCAGCAACAACTAGTACGTATTCTGGAATCCATCTTGTCAATACTTTTATCAACTTCCTTTTCTCTCCTTCCCCGTGCTTCTTCCCAATATATTGTTAGTGACGCAAGACTCTATGAATGAGTATATTTTTCTTTTATTTAATTCCTGAAGAGCCTTTTACATTATCTGCCATTTCAATAACCATAATATTTATCTTTGGAAATAACTTTTTATTTTATGATGAAGAATTGCCACCTGCTTTTCTCTGAAGAGTGAGATTCTCAAAATGTTAATAGCAAAACTCAAATTCTGCAGTTCTATTGCTCAATAGCAGCTAAACCAAAAACTGTCCTCTGTTAATAAGAAATCATTTTCCAGTCATGATAGTGAATTAGAAATGCAAGAAGCAGAGCAAATTGCTTATTTCTGAAAGCATAGTATCGATGTAGATAAGACAGAGCGAGACAAAATACAGATAGTCCTTGGGTTATTTTATTTATTTATTTATCGTTCAAATTTATATACCGCCCTTCTCCTGAAGGCCTCAGGGCAGTGAATAGCCGAAGATAAAATACATAGAATACAAAATTTAAAAATAGTTTAAAACAAATTAAATAGTATTGGCCCACGACAATTAAAACACCCACAATTTAAATTCAAATTAAGAATTAAATTACTGAGTTAAAAGAGTTAGGCCAGCCCGGCTTGTTGGAATAGAAAGGTCTTGAGGACGCAGCGGAAGGTGCGTAGATCTGGAATCCTCCTTATCTCCGGGGGCAATTCGTTCCATAGGGCAGGTGCCCCCACAGAGAAGGTTCTAACCCTGGGGGCCGCCAGCCGACACTGTTTGACTGACGGCACCCCGATGAGCCCCTCTCTGTGGGAGCGTACTGGCTGGCAGGAGGCTCTTGGTGGCAGAAGGCGATCTCGAAGATACTGGGTCCTAAGCCATGGAGCCTCTAAAGGTGGTAACCAGCATCTTGAATCGCACCCGGAAGACCACTGGAAGCCAGTGCAGCTCGCGCAGGAGAGGTGTTACATGGGAGCGCCATGTCGCTCCCACAATCACCCGCGCGGCTACATTCTGGACCAGTTGGAGCCTCCAGGTGCTCTTCAAGGGGAGCCCCACGTAGAGAGCATTGCAGTAGTCCAGACGGGAGGTGACGTGGGCATGAGTGACCGTGCGTAAGGAGTCCCGATCCAGAAACGGCCGCAACTGGCGGATCAGGCGAACCTGATAAAACGCCTCCCTGGCCACGGCCACCACATGTTCTTCCAAGGACAGCCGTGCGTCCAGGAGGACACCCAAGTTGCGAGCCCTGTCCGTGGGGGCCAATGACTCACCCCCAATAGTCAGTGATGGCACCAGCTGACTATATCGGGACGCCGGAAGCCACAGCCACTCGGTCTTGGCAGGGTTGAGCCTGAGCCAGTTTCTCCCCATCCAGGTCCGCACGGCTTCCAGGCACCGGGACATCATGGCAAGGGCATCATTGGGGTGGTTCAGGGTGGAAATGTACAGCTGAGTGTCATCAGCGTACTGATGGAACTGCACCCCGAAACCACGGATGATCTCACCCAGCGGCTTCACATAAATGTTGAACAGGAGGGGCGAGAGGACCGACCCTTGTGGCACCCCACACATAAGGTGCCTCAAGGTCGACCTCTGTCCCCCTGCCAACACAAACTGTGACCGGTCAGAGAGAAAGGAGGAGAACTGCCGCAGCAGGGTGCCCCCCAACCCCTCTAACCGGCGCAGCATGATACCATGGTCGATGGTATCAAAAGCCGCTGAGAGATCTAAAAGGACCAGGACAGAGGAACAACCCCTGTCCCGAGCCCTCCAGAGATCATCAACCAATGCAACCAATGCCGTTTCCATGTTGTACCCAGGCCTGAAACCCGACTGGGGTGGATCTAGATAGATCGCATCATCCAGGTACTGGGGAAGTTGTCGCGCCACCACACTCTCAACAACCTTCACCACAAAGCGAAGGTTGGAGACTGGATGATAATTTGCTAAAACGGCCAGGTCCAGGGAGGGCTTCTTGAGGAGGCGGCTCACCACCGCCTCTTTCAAGGCGGTGGGAAAATAACCCTCACTCAAAGAAGCGTTGATAATCCTCTGGAGCCAGCCACATGTAACTTCCCAGGAAGTCAGCACCAACCAGGAGGGACACGGGTCCAATAAACATGTGGCCGCGCTAAGCCTACCCAGAATCCTGTCCACGTCCTCGGGAGCCACATGGTCAAACTCCTCCCAGATAACACTCTCAAGACCATTCGCCCTCATCTCCTCCCCACCAAATCTCCCCAGTCGGAGTCCAGTCCTTCCCGAATTTGAGCGACTTTATCGTGCAGATACTGCACAAAATCCTCAGCTCTACCCTGCAAGGGTTCTTCCCGCGCTCCCGGATGGCGCAGGGAGCGAGTCACTCTAAACAGGGTGGCTGGGCGGTTATCTGCAGAAGCGATAAGAGCGGAAAAATAATTAAATTTTACCACTTTTATCACCACTAGGTAGGTCTTAATATGAGACCTCACCAGTGTTCGGTCAGATTCGGAAAGGCTAGCCCCCCAACCGCTCTCCAGGCGTCTTTTCTGGCGCTTCATCTCCCTCAGCTCCTCGGAAAATCAGGGAGCCAAGTGAGATCAGCGCCGGGTCAGAGGCCGCAAAGCCACAACATGGTCCAAAGCTCCAACAGCCGCCCTATCCCAGGTGGCCACCAGGTCTTCAGTCAGGTCGTGAGCCAGAACCTCAGGAAATGGCCCAAGCTCCATCCGGAACCTATCAGGGTCCATCAGGCGCCTGGGGTGGAACCATCTGGTCGGTTCCGCCTCCCTGCAGCGGGTTGTAGTGGTCTGAAGATCGACGGAGAGAATGATCTGACCATGACAAGGGCTCAATCACTACATCCCCTATATCCAGGCCATTCAGCTACTGACCAGAGACAAAAATCAAGTCCAGCGTGTGCCCTCCCGTGTGAGTGGGGCCATGAACTAACTGGGTCAGGTCCATAGCCTTCATGGAAGCCATGAACTCCCGAGCTGCCTCAGACGTTTCACCGATGGATGGCAGGTTGAAATCCCCCATGACAGTAAGCCTGGGGGTATCAACTGCCACCCCGGCTGTTATGTTGAGCAGCTCAGGCAGGGCCGCCACCACGTGGCAGGGAGCCAGGTACGCGACCAGCAAGCCCATCTGTACCCTATGACCCCACTTCACAAGGAGGGACTCACATCCGTCTATCTGAGGTACAGTTATGACGACTCATTGAACGACTGTTCAAAGGCAAATTTACAAATGGACCTGAGGTCACAATCGCAAAAGGCAAATTTACAAATGGACCTGAGGTCACACAATCGCAATTTGAACAACAGCCTTGCAGTTAAAGTAGTTATGGTTTACTACTATTACATGATCACCATTTGCAACCTTCCCCACAAGCAAGTCAATGGGGAAGCTGGCAGGAGGTCACAAGTTGCCCTGGTAAATTGCTCTCATTCTCACCGCTTTTTCTCCCAAGGACCCCTTAGACAACAGGACAAGTGCAGCTCCAGGTGGGCATCTGCTCACTACCTTGCACTCATGCTGTAGCATGTCCTCCCCCCATACATCTGCATTCATGCCACAACACCCACCCGCTTTATAGACTGCATTGTTTAGCAATGGAAATTCTTGTCCCAATTACAATTGATAAGCAAGGATATTGTTCAATAGGTAAATATATATATAGCATTGTTTTCTGTGTCTCTATAAATTGTTCACTGAAATATTTAAAAATGTGTTTTTTTGCAAATAGATCTTAAGTTACAAGTGCCGTGGGTAATTTATGCCCTAAAATATAATATTACAAAATATTCACTAGGTCACTCTATTATTTGTCTAAATGTTTGGACAATGTTAATTGTAGTCAAAGAAAGTTTTTCAGAGTATTGTGTTGGAGTCCAGGTATTTGGCTATATTGGACTACTGATCTTAGAGATCAGCTACAATGCAGTGTCAACCTTCCTTGATAATAACTCTAGTGCAAAGCAAGACTCATGTATCTGGTATAGCAGGAGTCCCCAACCCTGAGGCTGCCGCCCACTACTAGACCGTGGCCTATTTGCAACCGGGCCACATGAGCAATGAGCAGGAGCACATGTGCACGCACAGCTCGACTCCCATGAACAGTGGCCCAATGTGCATGCACATCTCAACTGCAGTTGAGCTATGTATGCTTGTGCATGCATGCCAGCCTGCTATTTGTGCAAGTCGAGCTGCAAATGCATGTTGACCCGTTGCTCGTGCAGCCCAATTCCCCCCTCCTCCCCAGCTGGGCCGCCAAGCCGCAAAGGTTGGGGACCGCTGTGTAGTCTTGTTTCTGATTTATTACTCAGTTTAAAATTGCTTCCAGTGTTTCTTTAGTGCAGCTATATTCAAATTTTGTCCCATTCTCTTCCTATAAAATTTAATAAAAGTTCAAAGCTTCTGCTTCAGAGGTTTTGATTATCTCTGCAGCTCAGCATGAGAACAAAATAGAGATGTTTGGTCACCAAGGCAACATCATTTTTGATGCCTTCATCTATCAATAGTCCATAATACCTTTCATAAATCAATTCAGCTGTTTTTTCCAGAAGTTAAATTTGTTGGCTTAAACTGTTTTACTGGTGCTTTAGATTCACATTGGTACATAATCAGGTCATTTTTTAAAAAGTTTCTTACTATGCGTGCCATGCCTGAAATAGTTATTAAAAAGAAAATCCCATCTAAAGCTGTGAGATGACTTCTGAATAAATAGAATTATGCTGTATTTCTCTCTGACATTAAACACACAAGAAAATAGTAAAAATGTACACCCGGTATCTTCTTATTTAAAGATATAAAATCAACATTGGCAGTCTTCTTTGATCCCTGTTGATACGCTTCTAAAGTTATGAGTTTGAATTCTACATTATTTCATGATTTTCAATATTTCTTTTTTTTTACTTGAGATAATAATAGAGGTACCTATATTGTACTATATAATTTGGCATATAAGACAATTGAATATAGCTTAATTATTTATGAATCATTTAGGGTGGGCTATAACACAATTTCCCCAAGCATTCCTAAACAAACAAACAAACAAACAAACAACATAAATGTTCAGAGAAGACTGCCTATATTTGAGAAGCTTCAGTGTTGGAATCAGAAAGGCCTTGTGGCACTGGAGCATCTGTTATCAATAAATACCATTAAATTATAAATTTGCCTTGTAATGATTATGCTGAAACCACTGCCATAAAGAAATAAATATGCCTTGCCCAAGGTATTTTTAATGTGAAAAGTGGGAGCATGGTAGCTCACGTTGTTAGGATTCTGTGATGGAGGTTAGCAAGCCCATGTTCAAGACCTGAGTGCTGCTATGGGACAGGGTTAAGCTCCCATCCTTCGCTCCAGCTCCTGCTGGGGACATGAAAAAAGCCCCACAACTGGGTGTCCCTAGGGCAACAGTGATGTCACCGGCTAATCCTTTCAACCTGAAAGTACCTCAGTGCCTCTGACACAAGTGCAAGAAAGCAATGTGAAAAGTGGTTATCTTATTTGGTCCTTTCACCTCTATTACTGTGGCACTTGGATATTTATTTTGCCCTATCCTATTTTTAACTAATGTGACAATAGAGCACTCTTGTTAGAGAAAACTATATTTCAGAGGTAACTTTCACTTGAGATATGAAATGCTCTGAAAGAAGCAATTGTTCTTGCTTTTCAGTTTTCTGTTGATAGAAAATTCCCTATTTGATCGGGAAAATAATTTACAAAGTGAAAATTTTAATTCCTCCTTCAAAAGGCTATCTGTTCCTTATATAAATTATACAGTTACTGTAATGTGTTCCCTTTGTTAGTTGCTTTGGGCATAGAGGCACGTACATTATGTGTAAGATTGTTAGGAATAGAGTTATTTTTCTCCTTAATGGTGTCAACACTGAATGTTTTTTTAACACAACTATAGGCAAAAGGGACCACTTAAGTTTGGGATAACTGATGGGCGCTGCGGCGTCAGGCAAGATGCATTTTCATTGATTCCATTTATTTTTTGACAGTGGTTATTGCTTTGAGCCATTATCTTTGGAGCTGCATTATTTGCTGCCTTGATGAGTAAAAACTGTCTTTCCCCAGGAAACAAGTACATAGAGCAAAAGCAAGATTTAGGATTGATTTTGAAACCTTGATTCTGATTCTTGCAGTAATTGTAAGCTAGATATGCATTGTTGTGTTCAATTGATTGACTATATCATTCTGGTGAGGCAACCCCATGACTTAATGGCTACTTTGATGGTGTTTTGTTGACATCCATTCCTGGTGAGGACTTCTGAAATCCAAATAGACACTTCTGAGAACTCTGGGCACTGAAATCTGCATATCTGAAAGCAGCTAAGATGGAAAAACACTGCCTTATAAAAGCAAGGGTGAAACCTGACATTGGCTTTTTCTTAATAAGAAGCTGTGAGATTAGTTCTGGAAAACTAAGGAAACCTCATTTCTGTGAGTCGAATGGGCTCCAGCAGAAGTGTTTCAGCCTGCAGTCTTAACTTTTCTTTCATTCAAAAAATAATAAATTATAAATAATCCTAAAAGTCTACTGAACTCATAACACTGTCTGCTACTTCTGGGCACAGAGCTTCTTTCTAAATGCATTAATGAAGTTTTTTAAAAATGTCTAATACTCATCAATGATGTCTGGTGTTGCAGCAGAATTTTTCCTTTTGTATCCAAGGTGATGTTTTTGTGTGATATCGATGCCTGCATGAATTCCTGAAGAGAGTTTGGTTCCCTAAGCTAATGAATCTTTCTCTTTTTTTCAGAATTTACTAGATTGATACTGATGCTTTTACATGTTTTTTTTTAAACTCGCATTGATTTGGAAGTAGCATCGTATTGTCTTCTGCAGTCCCTCTCTAAAGCGAAGGATATCAAATAAACATTTTTGTATTTTCAGCTTTTTATCTAATATCTAATTGATATGATCTACCCCAGAGAGTAAATGATTTTTTGTAGTCTCTCCAGGCTACGTAAATGATTTCCCTTTGCTCGTTTGAATACTGAAAAGAGTATTGAAAATGGAACCAGTACTATGAGACTGCTAAATTCATCTGCTTGTAACGGGAGAGATTCAGTCAGTAGGAACACAATTATTGTAGCAGATCACTGGCCTGATTTATACATTCAACTTAAGCCACACTATGACTATGATTTAAAATAGTTGTTTGTAAACTATGTTTACATTCTTTAAATTGTGGGGACTCAGGGATGTGTGGTTTATTCAATAAGCTACATTAAAAAACGACAATGTTGGAAAAAGCTGCCCATTAAAGCAGCAGTAGACCAGGCTTGGAAACCAGATGTGCACAACATGGTTAGTGCAGTCTGAATTCAATCATTCACCTTCTCCTGCCTAGAGAGAGACTGGGGCTTTTGTTTGCTCCAATAACCATAGATCGAGAACATATTTGGCTTGATTTCCTATTATAATTTTCATGTTTTCTGTAAAAAAAAAAGTTTTGTTTTCAGCTGAATTTTATGTTTCATAGCATAAGCATACTGAAAAAGTCAGCTTCTGTTTTCAGACTAAGCCTACTAACAATGCATTAGATCAAATCAACTGTTAAAAGTGTGAGAAATAGAGTTGGGGTTGCTTTTTGTTTTCTTCTATGGTTGCGAGAGATTAACATGAGAAAATTAAAGGGGAGAAAGAGCATAAAATCAGAAGAAAGATCATTGTGAGAAATGTCACTATTTTGTAACTTATCTCATCCTTTTACTTGCCCTATAGCAAAAAGCAAAAATGTATTGGATCAAGACAAGTAAACCAGTGACTGACAGGCTTAAGCTACTGTACAGTAGAGGTAGTCCTTAACTTACAACAGTTCATTTAATGACCATTCAAAGTTACAACAGCATTGTAACAGCATTGGAAAAAAGTGACTTATGACCAGTTTTCACACTTATGACCGTTGCAGCATCCCTCATGGTCACATGATTATATTCAGATGCTTGATTTATTCAGATGCAGTATCCCGGGATCATGTGATTCCCCTTTTGCGAACTTCTGACAAGCATAGTCAGTGGGGAAATCAGATTCATTTAACAACTGTTATTAATTTAAGAATTGTAGTGATTCGCTTAACAAATGAGCACATTGTAAGCTGCCCTGAGTCTCCGGAGAAGGGCGGCATATAAATCAAATTAAAAAAAAAAATGTGATGAGAAAAGTCATAAAATGGGGCAAAACTCACTTAACAAATTTCTCACTTAGCAACATACACTTTGGGCTCAATTGTGGTTGTAAGTTGAGCACTACCTGTAGTATAAAGAAATTCTCCAGGTATGAGTCCTGGGTATGGTGAAGGAATATTTAGAACTCCGTTGAGCCCTTCTGTGCTGTCAATTTGAAGGCACCTGAAGGCTTGTTGTCCACATCTCAAGCAACTGCGCAGGCTGCTGACGGGCCACAACAGCCTGCTTGCTTGTTTCCCATAGCTGGTGTGATTGGATTAAAACAGGCTTCCTTCTACCATGCTTCTATTTCCTTAGTTTTTTGGAGAATATGTCTGTCTGAAATGAGAGGAAGAGAAGGATGGTAGAGCAACTATAAGCCATGCATCTGTTTTCAATTCAATCTTTAAAACAGAATAAAATTTAATTATTAGAGACAGGGTCTTTGGGAGATGCCAAGAAGCATATCCAATATTTATGGGCATTTGTTGCTGACTCCAGTATTAAACCATCAGTGTTCATCCTATATAATACAGATGTGAATGATGTGACACAATATAAGTATAGTCCACCCACGTATGAAGCCATTATTTTTATCTAGCATAATAAGAGTCACAAACAATTTTGTAGTGGTTTTAATTATTCTAATGTCTTCAGATATCCTTGATTTCATTGCCTGCATGCTTGTGTGTGAGAGAGTTTTTTTTTTTAAAGCTATAACCATGTATGTTATGCTTAGGTAAGCATTTGGTATTTTTTTCTCTTTATTGTATATTGTAAAATTGCATGCCCACTCAGGAAAAAATGTTCTGTACTTCTTAATTCTTCTTTCAGTGATCTTTGTGAGAACTAAAATGGAGGTTAATACCGAGCAAGCTTGCTGGCAACTTGGAGTTTTGGTTAGCATTTCTTATTAACCAGCCTGCTTTAGTATTACCACTAACTCTTATGTGCGAGTGGATCAATAAGCGCGGAAGGAGAATTAATAAATATTTATGGATTATCCATCAGAATACATAGATGGAGAAACTCATGCCTAATTTTTGTACTATGAAAATGTGGCTGAAGCTATTTCTCATTCTGGATCTAACACTTCCTTGAATAACTGAGTGGGTTTCCACATTTTTATTAAGCATCTGCTAGGAACAGTGCTATTTCATATTGTTTCTGTGGAATTCAAGAGCGTGTGTGTATGTGTGTGTGTGTGTGTGTGTGTGTATATATATATATATATATATATATATATATATATATATATATATATATATATATATATATATGTGTGTTTTCTCAGGTTTTCGCGGGTGTTTGTATGTAGGTCTTTGGTTATTCGGGTCTTCTCCCACGTAAGAGACAGCTGCGATCTCACATTGTTCCTGGAAGCACGAAGCCGAGAACACCAGCCTGAAGATGACAAATGAGACTTCGTCGAAACGTCGCCAAGACACTTCCAATTTTACGTGGGAGAAGACCCGAATAACCAAAGACCTACATATATATGTGTGTGTGTGTGTGTGTGTGTGTGTGTGTGTATATGTTTTTCTTTCTTTTTCGTAGATTTTATGTGTATTTCTCTCTAGCCAGGTTCCACCTACGCACCTAGGGCTGCATAATATCTTGGTTTACATAGATGGAACGTGGCTAGATATATATATATATATATAGGGTTCCCATATGATTTTCTTTGCAAGCACTCTGAGTAAGAAGGGCAACTATTATAAAGTGCTTACAAATATTACAGTCAGTGCTTCAGTCTCTTCCCCTAGGAGCAGGAAAAGTTATAATTGAATGGAGGATGGGAATTTTATGGTTCACAAAACGGTAGTTTTGATGTGACACTTAAGGATATTTTTAATATTGTGGCAGAACACTTCCAAATCTCTAATTGTACCTAATGGTGTAGCCTTAGCAGTTAATTTAACCTATCCAAAGCTAGATTAGTTCAACACCTTTAAGCATAACAACACTCCCTAAAGATGAAGGTATCATTGACTAATATATTGAAAGGAGATAAGAATAGTGTCTATTTTCCAAAAAGTTGTAAAAGGTAAAAAAGACAAGTAGCAGCCTTGTTATTTAGAAACTAGACATTACCAGTGGTGGTTGGCACAGATGAGCAAATTTTTAAAATTTCAATTTCATATTATTTCATCAGCCTCCTTACCTGTCAAAACAGAATAGATAAAGAAGCCTTTTCTCTGTGGCTGGAGTGTGTTTCGTCTCACAAACCATAATGGTTTCTGAAGTCTGCTAATTTTTCAGTGTCCAGGCAAAACTGTTGCCAAGGATTTGGCAACGTGGGACACACACACACACACACACACGGCAAATCCAATCCCAGTAGCGAGGTCTTGGATGTTCTTGCATTTCCTCATGGGATGGATCATCCTGTAACTAACGGTCACCATGAAATTGCTTTCGTTCTACTGTGCACACCAAATCCCTTACACAGCCAGTATATGACGTTTAATGCAAATTCTCTTCTATTGTGCTCACCATTCAGCGGCCAGTGCAATCTTTTGGACAGACAGGAAAAAGGTCAAAGGTACAGTAGACATGTGTGCTGTGCTGGCATGCTAAGGTAGTCTTCATGCTTGATGGAAGCCTGGCTGTTTATTGAAAATTAGTTTTGTTCTTTCTTTCATTGGCAACCAAAGTGTATTTTTCTGTTTTTTGGATTTATGATTTGCCTAACTCTTTGCTTTTGCTTGGCCTTTATATTTTTGGTGGCTTGATGTTGCTAGACAGAGAAAATAGTGCTGCTTTTTGCTTCAACCCTCTTTTTTTCATTAACTGTAGTTTGCTTTTTGCTGATATTGTGATGACTTCAAAACTTAAATGGACATCAGAGTTTTATTTTTATTTTATTTTTTTGCGTTTTGGGGGGTGCTTTTGCCCCCAAATAATACATTACTGTGTGTTGAAAGTCATTGACATCCTTAAGTAAGCAGTTTTGTTTTGTAGCTGACCGCAAGATAACTAAAAAAAATATCTGTGAACTGTAGTTTTTAATTATAAATACTTTTCTTTAGTCAAGTACAAAATTAAAGCTAGTTCGGAGCCTGGCTGTGTGTGAAGAATCTCCTCCACCTCCCACAGCTGAAATTTCGCAGGACATCCAGGTAAAAATAAAATAGTTCTGAGATTTCTTACTTTCAGTTTTGTTCTGTAAAAATGTTTGGGAATGATTTGAAAGATGGGGGTGGGGAATGCAAGAAGATGTATTATTTGGAGCATGCTAGTGAATCTGTATGAGTGTCAACAAATTGATGATTGAACTTTAAATATTTGACTTAACCATTGTAAAATATTTAGCTGAGTACACATCTGCATTTATGTGCTGTCCCATGTGACTACCCCAAGATAATGAAAAAATTATCTTCTCATTTGGCTTCCTGATTGTCTTTTACATTCAGTTGTGTGGTTTAAAAGATAATATACTTTGGAATATTTATTTCTGGAATTGGTATCAAAATGTAGCACTACAACTTTAAAAAAAATGTATTATACAGTCCAGAAGCTTTAGAATTAAAGCAATGGTATCAATCAGATTGAATTTCACTTATGTTGTAGTTTCACTTATGTTGGCACTAGTATCTACGGCATAACATTATGAACCTATACAATATTTCACAAAAAGCAAACTATAGTTTGCATGATATCTATAGAAGAGTCTTACATATAAATGTGTTAAGATTGTGGCTGTTATCTGAGCAAATACATTTGTATCATGACCTTTGTAGTAGTTTTATTAAATACAATTTGCATATGTTCATCTTTTTCTTGTACCAAGTTGTATTAAGCCACTGGCTATAAACTGATTATTTTAACACAGGCTTCCAAAACTTGAAAGTGTTAAGTCTTGTGTATATTCTTTTTATTCTGATAGCTTCACTATCAGAATTAATTTATTTTTTCTATTCAGTATTAAATTAGAATACCGATAGTTGGCAGAGTAATATGGAAAACTGGATGTATGCTTTTGCAATGTGTATTTGTTTATTTTAATATGTTTATGAAGAATATGTAGGATTCATTTAAAAGAACAGTTTTGGTATTTAAGTGCTGGGTCAAATAAATAATTACAGATGTTAGAAAATTATTTTAAATGAAGTATAATAGAAAATATTAGAGTCAACTTTGTTAAGCTTGTTGAGATTCATCTGTTTATTTAAGAAATATTAATTTTGACAGAGTAAGATGTTCTCAGAATCCATCTGAATAATAGGACTTTTGAAACCACATTTTATTTGGCAGAATAATAATTTTGGTTTCCAGGATTCATTTTTCATATACCTACTAGAAATAATTTTAAGATTAAATTCTGAGTGACGTACCATCCAATCCAGTGCCCTGAATGATCAACAGATAGGGCTTTTATTTTCCTTAACAATAAAATGAAATATACCAGTAGCTATATTGGAATGCAGTTTTACTTTATTTATTTTAATCAGTATGCTTCAGGGTAATTATGCAGAAAATGTATATTCATATATTTTTTGAATGACATCCTTAAGGGTTTTTGTTTTGTTTTTTTACTTCAGTAAAGCAATAGTATTTATATGGAACTACCTTTTCTTATTCTATTCATTTATATCAGCCTTCCACAACTAGGTCTCCTGAAATTGAGGTGGATTTCAAGTTCCAGAATTGTCAGCAAAGGCCTACCTGGCCAAAAATTCTGGAAGTTAGTTTTCATCATGGGAAGTTTCCATATTTGATGCAACTGATAATCAGTCTTATAGAATGATTTGATTTCTAAATGGTTTCTCATGTTTTCATATGTCTCTATATTGGTTTTTAACTTTTTTTTGGGGGGGGGGATCGTTTTAGCTATTAGAAGCTGCTAGGGTTATTTAGGCAAATTTATCTAGTTCCTTCTAGTGGCAAAGATCTTATTACATTTCCTCTTTAAAATGATGTGGCCTCTCCAAATGTGCATCCCTAATTGATGGGACCTGTAATGTACCTTGCCTTCCTGTCCTGCTGGGACAAGTAGATCTAATAGGGGAGAGGCTGTCTTTCAAATAGCCTGGTCCCAAGTCATGTAAGTGTTTAAAGGTGATAACCAGCATCTTCAATTGTATCTGGAAGCAGATTTGTAACCAGAGTAGCTCCTGCAATATAGTTCTCTCCACTTTGGACTGATAGACAGTATATAAATTTGCTCTGTGGACATTAGTTTTTTTAGCATAACTATGATTGACCACATGTTAAATGAAATAAGCTTCCTCTTTAGACTCTTGATGTCATTCTGGTGTCTATCCTTTTGCTAATTAGAAGTCCTAAAATCACTTATTTGATAGCGAGGATATACATTCATCCATTTCCTTACAAATAAGATATTCTACTTTAAAATATTTATTAAATTCAGGTTCTGATCAGTAAAATTTAGCATTTACTTTTTCTAGAGCAATCCAGACTATGAAAAATTTGGACGATCATTTTAAGTTCCCATTTCTGCTCTTCTAGAAAAACCAAGTACAGAGAATCCTTTTGCTGTTTGTATGCAGCTATAATGCCTTCTTGTAAAATTATTTTGACAACTGATACAATAGACTAGAAGTTTTAGATCATGAAATTCCCAATTAATCTTAATTTTTGTGTAAATTTAAGTGTTTCCTAAAAAATTAGGAAGTAATATATTGAAAATTGTTCTCTGATAAATCTTTTCTCCTGTATTTATATTGGAGCAGCCAGTATGTGAGTGGAAAACAAACACATCAGCCTCAATCCATTTTTCATCAGTTTTGCATTATTTTGCAATTTTTTTTAACACCAAGAAGAAACTTTACACTGGCTGTGCAATTTCTTCTCATTCTGGATTTTAGTTTCCAAATTTTAAAGCACAAAATCTTAGGAAGTGCATCATTGAAAAGGCAACTATGGCAATTTGGATATGGAAATGTGGACAAAACGAAATGCTTTGACATCACATGGAAGAAATTTAGGGGGGGAGCTTGGTTAAAATTGAGTTATTTGTTCATTATCTTTTTACAAAATTTTGGAAAATCACTTAGTGTGATGGATTTATGGCAGTCTCTTAATAGTTTGCTAAATTTCAGGAAATATAATAATTGAAGAGATTAATGTATGACTTGCTGGGTATTTGACTGTAAATTTAAAGGAACAAAAAGGCTACTAAGTAGAAAGTTGTGAGAAAGCAAAACTGTTCACCATATAATCTTTAAGCATAGTATTGTCTTCAGTCATCCAACTGACTCTTGGTTGGTTTATAATCATGGTTTATCTCTTGTTATTTCTTGTTCACACATGATAACCATCATTTGAACAAAGCAAATGATAAATCTCCTCCCATCTAAATGCAAGGAGGAGGGGAAAATGTGGGGGCCTGTACATTCAAAACATCAACTACGGTTCTTAAGGTTTACCTGCCTTTGCTAGGTATCAAAGCAATAATTTAATAAATAATGAGTGATTGTACCTCATTCTTTATTAACTGATTAATATTTTTGTAGATATTTTTAGATATCAATATTTTGTAGAAATAGTTCCACAATAAATGTATGATGCTTACATGGAGAATTCCTGGCTTATGGACTGAATTACTTCCATAAACCTGACTGGGAGCTAAATAATTTCTAAAACGTACTAATTATTGCTTTCCCAAATGCATCATAACATTTGTAATTTTGTTATGATCAGTCTTAAAATGCTCTTCAGTGTTGGTTTTGGTGTAACTCAATTTCATGTTTGTGGATAAGATTCAAAAAACTTCATTGGGTTTTCAACTTGAATGCATTATCTCTGGTGGTAGCACTGAATCTTAATCGAATGACACTGGAAACTGAAGATACTTTATTGTTCTGTTAACATATACATTAACAGGTTTCATTTGTTACAATTGAGGTTGTAATAACTTTTTCTTAAACCTGATATCAACTGGAACAAAAATCAAAGTTGGCTCTTTGGTGGCAAAGATCTACCTGGAAAAGCTCTAGGATAAATAAAACCATTAAAAATATTATAAATAAAGGATGTAACCAATTATTGCAAGATAAAAATATGTTTAAGCATACAATGAAGTGCTTTTTCAATCTGATATAGCATTTTGCTTAAACTACTTCTATTTCCTTTTTATGTAAAAACAAAGAAGCAAGCGAGTCCTTGTTTTTATAGCATGTACTGACTATTCCGAATTAAGAGATTACAGGGTCATGAAAAGGGAGGTTACCTTAATTATTGTATTTATTTTCTCAATGGCAGAATCATTTTCAGTTCTAGAAAGTGTGGATCTTTGCCATTCATGCAACTCCTCCACTTCTTTAACTTAACTGAAATGTTATGCACGTTTGCATTAAAGGAGACTGATTTTGCAAAAATTATATCTTGTACAAGATTGCTAACAATATCAAAACCTCAGATAATTGTAAGAAGTTAACTAGCAAAAAAAATATAAAAATAATTGTTAGCAAAGAAAAAAAATCACTGCCTTGGAAACTTAAATTACTTTTCTTACGTGTGGAGACTTCAGTCCTATAAGTCACATATTCCCATTGAGTTAGATTTTATAAGATTTGAAGACAAGCTAGGCAGGGTATCTCTTCAGAGCATACAAATTTAACTCAATGGAACTGTTCTTCTTGTGTTAGAGTTAAATTATTAACATTGATTTTGTTTTGTGAGATACTGCAACCTAAACAACATAGCATAGATATTTCAAAGTGATTTGCATCTTACTACTAAGCCTTGTTTAGTGTTGGAATTGGAATACACTCTGGAGTTGGACCAAACCCAAGGAAACCATCTGGTTCCTAGACATCTTCTTTGCCAAAGATAAAGGCTTCTGTGGAATTTAGATTTACTTTTCATGAAAGCTGGTTTATTGTTTATGAATGAAGATTAAAAACAAGTTCTGGTTATTAGATATGCCTAGTTCAAATTAACTGGCCTTTTTGTGTGTGTGTGTGCCTTTGAGTTGGTTTTGATGGTCAATACCTGGTTTAGTCCCTGCAGTTTCCTTGGCAAGGTTTTTCAGAAGTAATTTGCCATTGCCTTCTTCCAAGGGCAGAGAGAGAGTGACTGGCCCAAGGTCACCCAGTTGGCTTTGTGGCTCCCGGTTTCTAGCCTGATGCCTTAACCATTATACCAAACTGGCTGTCAGTTGGCTTATAATCATGGCTTATTTCTTGTTCACGCATGATAACTATCATTTTAAATAAACTAAACTAAAACTAATCTTACCTAAATCTCCTTCCAGCTAAATGCAAAGAAGTGTGGGAGCCTGTACATTCAAAACATCAATTGTGGTTCTTAAGGTT
Source organism: Arizona elegans (assembly GCA_022577455.1). Lineage (NCBI taxonomy): Eukaryota > Metazoa > Chordata > Lepidosauria > Squamata > Colubridae > Arizona > Arizona elegans. Next base: position 113,251,436 of record JAKOOJ010000001.1, read on the forward strand.
CACCTGCCTCCCATTAAGCTGTTGTTTAATATTGCATGGAAGCTGTCTTTCTTTGAAAATTTAGCTTGGGGGTAATCTTATAGGAAATAGTAGCAATATTGTTTCTTGAATCATTTGCCCTTTTCCCAGACATACGAACTTAAGGGAGTTGCATTTTAAGAGGCTCAAAATCAGTTATTTCAGATTGGCCTTTTGGTTTGTACCCAAATGTTAGTGTTTTCGTTGTCGTTATGCCTGTAGACTTATTTAAACAGACACTGGTTTTTTTTTACAGGATACCTTTCTTAGGGGAAAAAAATTGTTATTTTTACTTTTCAACAGGAAAAAAATCAGATCCAGCTAACACAGTTATTTGAAAAGGAAGAGAAACCCTCGAAAGATGAAGCTGAAAAGGAGAAGCCTGATAAATTACCCAGGAAAATGTTATCAAGAGGTTTGCTATACATTATTCTCTTCTTAAATTACATGATTTGGGCTGTAGGTTTTAAAAAAAACCCTGCAGGTTGCTAGTATTTACCATAATGCCTCTTCTTATACATTGGTAAATTTATTCTCGGAAGAATCTCCCAGAGATGCCTAATTAGTGCTGAAAGTATATAATCCCTTATCCTCCTGGCAAATAAAGAGTTGGTTTTGCTGAGCAGTTAGGCTCTCTTAGACCCAGTTTTCTCTGGGAATTGCATGCTCAAAAGTAATTGGAGTGTGCTGCAATTTAAAAAGAAAGACGTAGGAAATCCAAAACACTGGCATATCATGTATATGAGATTTCTAATGTGAGACATGAGACATCTTTGAAATGTGATCTTTTGGGAGATAGAAATGTCAACATTAATGAATTTTACACATTGGCTTAAGTGATTCTTTTCTTTCCGTAAATAGATTAGCATTCATATGTTTCACTTCAAACTTCCTTCCAGAGTGGAGTGAGCAGCTCAGGACAACATATAGCTCATACTCCATCTTTGCAACCTTGGGAATATTGTTGAAAACCAACAGACCTCTTTTCCACTACTCTGAAATGCAAAGCACATGAATATTGCAGAATAAATCCTACAATGGGCCTGGCATAATGAAAAAAATAGACCCATTCTCCTGGCCTGCTCACTTGTTTTACAGTCCTTCACCATCTGAAGGGTTATTGAGAGATCTGTGGGATAGGGAGGCAAAGTAAGAGAGAGTTTCTCTCTCTCCTCACTCCCCCCTCACATTTTCTGTTAATAGAGAAGCAATCAACTATCCATGCCAGTGTACCATTAAACTTTCAGACTGTGTCATCCTAGCTGCTATTCCGTAAACAGAAGTCTTAAAATATTAATGGCTTGGTTTTATTGAAAGAATAAATGTGTTCTCTGTAACTGTGGATGTATTTTTATTTTAGATTCTAGTCAAGAATATACAGATTCAACTGGTATAGATCTCCACGAGTTTTTAGTTAACACATTGAAAAACAATCCCAGGTAAACAAGTGGCCATGATGTTCATGTTGAAATGAATGTATACATTACATAATTTCTCATTCATTTTCCTTTGGTCTGTTTGTAAATTTTGCTCTATTATTGGATAGTTTATTGAAAACATTTGAAGTCATATTGTTCTGCACATTCTTTTTCAAACTGTAATGGAGCTCCTAATGTTATTTTTATTCTATCTTTTGATGCATTCACAAAGCTGTCTTGGCTGTTCCTGTATAAGAACAACACTGTCAAATGCAGGAACGTTTTCAAAAATCTATTTAATTGAGGTCTAACTTTATGTCAGCATGACCTACAGTAGCCATATTTAGAAATCACACTGAATTACGGTTTAGCACAACAAGAACAAAGTCACAAGAATAGGTACTGATTTTTTGCTTCTTGTGTGGTTGTCTGGAAAGAGTCTGGGAGCTTTTGATTCAATTTTACATCAACTGCAGCTTGCACCAGAAATTATGGTCAATACCGTGTTGTTGATTGTGGCAAATAGCTTTAAACAGAAGTGTATGATATTAGTTTGTTTTTTTCTAACCTCTTAGGTAAAATCAGTTGCCATGACTGCATTCAAAGGCAGCATTGTGGTTGGCTGCAACCTTGCTTGGAGGCATATTATTTTTTTTCCTTTGAAGCAGTGCAGCTACAAATCATTGCCTGCCTGTGGTTTGTTGATATGGTAACATGGTAGGTTGATGACTCATCCAAAGACGGCAGTATACTTCTTGCAAAAAGTAGAAAGATAGAGGTGGAATTCAGAACAAACTAAAGCTGCGGATTCAGTTTCTTGCTTGTCTAGGAAGAAACCACTATGCTGTATTCAGATAAGATAGCAACCACACAAAATAAGCCACAGTATCTGGGGACAAACCACTATACATATCTGAATTTAAGCAATTCTCTGGTATCCTGTCCATTTAAGAGCATGCAATTTATCAGGGAGTAAGTCTCAAATTACTGCAGCTTGTTCTTCTCAAAGTAATCTTGAGTTCAGGAAGAGACACTACCCACAACTTCCCAAGTATCTTGGATTCTTACACCTAATCTATCCTTTATCTTCACCAAGAAGACCAGTGGTGGGAGATGTTCTCTAGTATAGGGGACACCAACCTTTCGGACCTCAGGGACCACTAAATTCATAATTTGAAATCCTGCGGACCACTAATATGATCTGCTTAATGACCGGCTGGGTAGACGTGACTAGGTAGTCATGTGACTGGGTGGGCGTGGCCAACTCAATGTCACTCAACGTGGAGGGGCGCCTCACCAGCCTCTACTCGCCCCTCCCCTTCCAGCCACTCCTCGCCTCTCCTTCCCCAACAGGAATCAGTTGTTGGAGCTAAGCAGCCACCACAAGAAAGAGTTGGCAAAACAGCTGGCTCAGTTCAAATTGTATCTGACCAAGAAGGAGGCTCAGCAGAAGCACCTCACTGAGGACTACAAGCATAGGCTTTCCAAGCAGAGGAAAGTCCTGTGGGAGTGCAAGGCCAGGTACCAGCACCTGGAAGCTCAGCGGGCTGAGACGGTCAGCCAGTTCCAGGCCATGAGGCAGTCCCACTGGAACAAGGCCCTCTAGCTCTTCGCCACCAGCAGCACTTCCTTCTAGCCTTTGCCCAAAGCCCCACACCAGGAGCCTGAAGCAGACCCCAAGTCGGAATTTCTGCTCCCCTACAACCCACACAAAAAGACCCCAAAGGGGGAGACTCTCTTCAGCAACACAACCATTCATTGCATGTATCCGGCCCGGGGACTGTAGTTTGAGGACCCCTGATTTAGTGCAATATAAAAAATGCAAATATAATTTTCTTTATATTTTTTTGAACCCTGAAATAAGCGCTTAGCCTTATTGCGATGTGCTCAAAAGCCCGATTGGCTTATTATCAGGGGATGTCTTATTTTGGGGAAAACGGTATGTGCATGTGACGTGTGTGTATCTATTTTTGTATGTATAGTATGCATATCATTCAGAATCTATATGCCAAAAAGCCTAGGGCCAAGACAAATACAGACACATTAAATGATTTAATAATGGCTAATTAAAATTATTTACCTGTAAAATAATTGCACAGCAACCAAACAGGACAAGTACAGACTTCAACAGATAGTTAGGACTGCAGAAAAAGCAATTGCAACCTATTCTATTCTATTCTATATTCTTTTGCAAAATTACACTCCATCTGCTTATAGCAAATTTTCTGTTTCTCACACACAACTATCCTTACCCATTCAGATATTCATACTTTGTTATCAATGCTACTACCATTTGATTTGATTGATTTGTAGCCTACATTTATTATTTTTACAAATAAGATGGGGAATATATCCAGTACACCTTCGTTCTCCTATTTTGCACCTTTACTCATTACTTAAAGAAAAAAGACCCATCTCTTCCCAAATAATTTTTGTCTATTGCCTTTATGTGCCATAAAACAAAAGTTCTTGTGGTCAAAATTTATGTTTCAGATCTATTGCATAGACTTCTTATTCTACTGCCAGAATAATTAATCAGAACGGAAAACGAGTTATATTAATTTTTCCTGCTGGAGATCTCTCTCTCTCTCTCTCTCCCTCTCTCTCTCTCCCTCTCTCCCTCTCTTTCTCCCCCTCCCCCTCTAATATCTAGTACGTAAATATAAAATGGCGATCATGTAACATAGCAACAGTAATTGTTAGAAGAGTCAGTGAAATCTATCTATCTGTATAAGTTTTGTTTAATAAGCATTCCTTTATACAAAATTATGGTTACAGTTGACAGATTTGGGTTAATCAAGGGAGCCTTATTTTATCCCCACAATATTCTGGTGAATTTAGAGTATTTGTATGACTGGCCCAAAGTGGCAAAAATATTCAGAACTGAGCAGTCATTAAAGTTCTTAGGGGAAAAAATGTGATAATTTATTTGAACTCTCTCAAGACAAAACAATGCAGATTATTCCTGCCAGCATCTAAACTATCTGAAATCAAAGGAGGAATCAAAGGAGGTGCTAAACCATTAAAAGCATCCTTAATATTGTTACCTCGACACTTGGTATAATTATTTTATTATGGAGAATATACTTGTTTAATATGTTTCCAGACTCTAAAAGTATGTCCTACTTGACTCTTTCCCTGCTAACGAATGTTATATTTTGCCTTCCAGGGACAGAATGATGCTGCTGAAATTAGAACAGGAAATCTTAGATTTCATTGGGAATAATGAGTAAGTGTCATTGGACGATGGGTAATTATAGGAGATGAGCTGAGGCTTATGTCAGCCTAAAACTTACTTGCTTCTTTTCAGAATCCCACGAAAAAAATTCCCCCCAATGACCTCGTACCATAGAATGTTATTGCACAGAGTAGCTGCTTATTTTGGACTGGAGCACAACGTGGACCAGAGTGGGAAGTCGGTGATCGTGAATAAAACCAGCAGTACCAGAATGTAAGTTGCTATTCTTTTTTTAAAATCATTATTATTATTATTATTCATTATTCAAAGAATTGAATTGAATTCCATCAGTGATGGAAGTTTGAACTTATGACCAAAGCAGGACAATTACAGTATCTCTGCGTGAAAATTTATCCTTAAATCAATAAGAATCACAATGATTACAGAGTTTTCTTCTGAATTTGGAGAAGGGGGGAAAAAAGCCTATCCATTATATCTCTAAAAATATATCCCGTTTTCATTGTGTAAAAAAAATACGTTTCTGAATACAGTAATTTGCTTCTAGAAAATGACACGTATTTCTTTGAGGAAAAACTTCGGCAGATGAACTGGATGTCATAATAAAGGCACAAGTTTTGCCTCTGTACCTTTTTTTTTTTTTTAATTAGCTAAATTGGACTTTGCAGAAAAGCAGAATCTGGTAATTACTGACTACTTGGAGTGATTCCATTTCAGTACTCCATTAATTGTGTTGTATTTCAATATCCAGCCCATCCTTCCCCCGCTGCTTAGTTGGAGAAATGAACTAGGAGACCAAAAGTTCTATTTAAAATTTAATGTAACAAGATGCAACGGATAACTGCATCTATTTGTTATAACCCTCTGCATGAGGCGGTTTGGAAACAGCATTGTGGCAGCTGTTGATGAAGTTTTTGGAGAGCAAACTATATTTAGAATACTGTCACGGCAAAGACAATCTCAGCTGGAATCTGGAAGGCCCAAGTATAATTAGCAGGCATTTCCTTGAACCAATAGACAATGTAAATTATTTAAAGGTTTTCAGTGTTCTTATTTTATATCTCAGGGGATTTAAAATAAGAATTTAGCTAGAAAACCTTGGCAATCTAAAACCCAACTTACCTTTTCCTCATAGGGAGATTCCCCGCTCCAGTGCCGGTCTGTGCTGTTAATGACATCATCAACCCAGTGCACACTGGGACGACTCAGTGGAGTGGAGTGGTGATGGCAGGGCAGTAAATTCAGGGACCTTTAAGAAAAAAATGAGGTAAGACAGTCTAAAGGTTTTCCGAAGTGCCTGCTAATTACATTTTGGCATCCAATAATTCTTAGGTAGCGTTTGAGAATTATTTCATCCTTTTATAATGTACTCCAGGAATTAAGAAGAAACTCGATCCTGCTTTTTTGCAAATCTCTCAAGTAACAAATGTGTGAGGACATATAATTTTGTATGTTTTTATGGACCACAATCATAATTACTTTTAACATCTTAAAAAAGGTTTACAAAAGTTTCTTGGTATCCTGGAAGTTGGATGCTTAAAAGCTAAAAGTATCTCATGATTCCATTAAAAGTAGGGCTCTACAACTGAAGGCATGTATATGAAATCTTTCTTTCCCCTAAAACATTCATTTCTCCGCTTCCGTGCCTTTCAATAATAGCCAAAAGTTAAAGAATCCACCAGGGGAAAAATTAAATGTGGTAAAAAGCAGTATATCAAAAGTAAGGCATTGAAAACAGAATCAGCCCATATTTATCACCTTTCATCTCATTATGAAACGTTCATTTTCATGAAGATGAAAATACAAATAAATTGTTTAGATCACAAGATTTGATTATCAGTGAGACAAAAATGGCATCCTTGAGAGGCTCCTCAAAAGATCAAACCCACCTTAGCAATTCCAATATCTTCAAATAAGCAGTATTGTTCTAATGAAATCTCAGAAACGAGATTTAGAAATTAGTCTTAAAAAATTGTCTAAATTTGGGAAGTTTATAACAAAACATTCAGAGCACTTTTGGGCTTTAAGTTGCTGGTGAAGTACGACACAGACACCAAACAAGTTATAAATTGCATGATTAAATGGATACAGAATTTATACAGGTAGTCCTCAGTTAATGACTATTGTTGAGAAACCTTTCAAAGTTATGATGATGCTGAATGTAGAGACTTAAGCCGGTCCTCATTGTTGCAGCCCTCACAGCATCCCCATGGTCACGTGATAGCAATTCAAGCTTTTGGAAATCAGCTTGCAATTACAACATAATTGTCATTTGCAACCTTCACTGCCAGCTCCTATAAACAAATTCAGCAGCAGGTTGTGATTATGTGACATCGCACCTAATGACTGTGGGTGGCTCATTTAACAACCGCAGCTGTAATCTGCTATTGCAAGTCAGCATGATGTCCTGCTTTATGACTGTTTGCTTTGCAACAAAGTTACCAATCCTAGTTAAATGTTGTTAAGTGAGAACCACATGAAAAGAACAACTAATGCATAGCAAGGGGAAATTCAGTGGAAGAAAAATATTACATTTATAGTGAATACCATGTCTAGAGAAACTAGCAAAAGAAGTTTTACTAATGAAGTATCCCCTCAAGTTCACTAATTAATAATTTTCTAAAAAATAGTTGGAAATGTAACAATCAAGTTGGCTTATTATTTTGTGTTTAGTGATATTATAAAGTCTGGCAATTTTGGAAAATGATTTAAAATGAAAGGAATTCTAAAATTTGAATTCCCTTTCCATTCTGCCATCTTTTTATTAAATATCATTAAACCTTATATTTCTTCAAAGTATTTTGTACATACTAACTACTGGTAGGTTAACTCTATGTCTTGCATCGGAACTCGTATACAATTCCTTCAGCAGAAGAATGACAAATTAAGTTTCTATTTATATTTGAAAGAGACATTTGGATCAAAATTTAATTTGACGTAAAAACTATTTTTGGACTATAATTCAACTCACAGACATTTACCACATCCAAATTTTGATTTCTCTTCAACACTAAGTTTTAAAACATGAAATTGGGTGATTTGTTAATTGGAAATAGACAATTTTTTAATTTAAATTAAAGTAATTTACATTAACTTGATTTTAATATTGATCTGTATAAAATTACATAAGATATTTGCTTTTTTTTCCCCCCTTATAAAATGAACAATATATAATAGTAAAACAAAAAGAATGAAGGAATCCATTTGGCAAACATTTGAATTGCACATAGCTACAAAGCATTCCAGCTACTCAAAGGGTCACAATGGGGCTTTGATTTATTCTAGTTAGATTATTATAACCATATTTTTGATTATTTGTTTTATATCCTACTTTTATTTTTTGCCACTGAAGGTCGCTTGGGATATAAAATACCATTTTTAACATTGTAAAATGGTATTTATTTTGTCATTATCCTCAAGATAAAGATTTTTCTCTCTCTCTCGCAATAACCATGACCCAAAATCTTAAATAACATATACATATAAGTAGATCTTGACTTATGATCAGTTGCTTAGCAACCATTTAAAGTTATGACCGATCGAAAAGCTACTTATGACCCATTTCTAAGGTCCATCCCACTGCCACATGACCACATTTTGGATGCTTGGTACCTGGTCTGAATTTCCAGCTGTTTGAAGCACCCCATAGTTATGTGACTGATTTATGATAGTTTTGCCAAAAACTGTTGTTTACTTACTTACGATTTTGGATAAAAACTTCCCCATAGCAAACATTGGGTTTGCTTAACAACCACTACATTTGCTTATCGACCACAGTGTTCACTTAACAACCTCAGCGTTTCACTTAATGACCATTGCAGAAGTGAAATCGGGTTGGTCATGTGACGACTTTTTCTATGACCATCTATAACTTATAATCATAATTACCAGGCTCAATTATGGTCATAAATCGAGGACTACCTGTATGAATGAAGAGATATAGCAGCTCCAAAGTCTACATCAGATTCTTCTCATAGATTTCCAACATGGAAAAGTAAATTAAAACTTACAAAATATTCTGATAACCTTTATACTACGAAATGGCCTGTTGTCCACATGTATTTTACCATTTTATTTTCCTCAAACCCAAGGACCACAAAAAACGTCCTTCATATTTATAATTATTTATTTTATTTTAATCTTTTTTTTCCCAAAAGACCTGACCAGAAGTTTTGCGAACATATAAAAGATGAAAAAAGTGAAGATTTTCAAAAACGGTACATCCTTAAACGAGAGAATTCTAGTCTAGACAAAGATGATAATCAGGTAAATATGGAACATTACAGTATCTTGACTGCATGCTTATATTGCGCAATGGAAATCGGCAATTAACAACTTATTTAATTTAGATGCGAATACGATTAAAAGAGGACAGAAGAAGCAAATCTATAGAAGAGCGAGAAGAAGAGTACCAGAGAGCTAGAGAACGAATATTTGCACAAGATGTAGGTATTAAGGAATGTCCACAGTATCTTTGACTATGTGTAACAACAATAAAGTTAAAGTGAATAATTAAAGCTCTCAAAATATTTGGGAAAAAAATGTGTCTGCATTCCCATTCATGATCGCATTAAGAGAACGTTTTTAAAGTGGGTAGAGCAACAGATTTGTTCTCAGTCCTTAGGCTTGGAGTGATGATGATGATTGTGATGATATAGAGATATAGATATAGTAGCCTCTTATCTCCTCCTATAAGGTGCTGTTTAATTAAACCATTTCCCGTTCTTATGGAGAGATTGTTCATAACAATTACGTCTAGTCATGGATGTTGAAAAGTCTGGACATCTGTTTATACACATGATAGTCATATACTTGTTTTAATCATTCATATTGTGGTAATTTGGCATCCTCTAAGAACAGTAGCCAAGGCTCAGTGATGGTATGTTGACAGGTTTTAAATTAGCTTTTTGAAACCTGGGTTGGAGAGTACACCCAAAAATGCATAGACTTCTTTGTCCAGCTTCTTTTTATCCGAGGTTGCAAATAAAAGATAGTGAAACAAAGAGTAATAAATTCTGCTGCGGTTTCCTCTGTTCCCCCTCTGTAATAGAGAACAGTGATACCCATATGCACATTATGCTGACTAGCAGTTACATTTTGCTTCTCTGCTCTCCGTTTGTTGTATTTAAAACCTATCTGAATGATCACGTTTGCCTGGCTGAAGGATTTGGTAAGCATTCTTTAATGCAACCGGTTACCAGTTGTTGTTTCCACATAGGTTTTTATACATTTATTTCAATATAGATTGATGATAGAATCATTTAATGGTGGTGATTTTTATTCTGCACTATTTCTTCCCCAGTCGCTGTGTTCCCAAGAGAATTATATTATTGACAAAAGGTAAGCATATTCAGTATCTTTAAAAAAAAAAAAAAAAAAAAAAGCTTGTTTTTTTTCTAAATGCAAACGGGAAAAAGTACTAAGTTGCAATTCTATTGAACACACCAACAGAATTCAAGAGGATGAAGCCAACAGTACCCAGCAAAGGCGACAGATATTTAGGTATTGAATGAATTAGTTTTTATATCCCAAAGCATTCTGCATGTATTTCCTTTTCTTTCTTGATGCTTTGGCAAAGAGTCTTCCAGCTTTAAAAACAAGCTTGTGGATTACAGAATCAACAAGGATGCTTCAGGGAGGTCGGCAAACAGTCTCCAGAGCAGTACAGACAACGAGCTAAAGTACTCGGAACCCCGTCCATGGAGCAGCACGGACTCGGACAGCTCCCTTCGCAGTTTGAAGCCCCCTGTGACCAAAGCCAGCAGCTTCAGTGGCATCTCTGTTCTGACAAGAGGCGATAGCACAGGAAGCAGCAAAAGCACTGGCAGGCTATCTAAAACAGGTACCACTGGAAAACCCAAGTCTAGGGATAGCTAGGTAGCCTGCCAAAAGCATCCTCCGCCCACCGACCATTGTTACTGTTTTTGGAAAGTGCTTCTTTGGCCCAGGGTTATAATCATTAAGTGTTAAACACACCTTTGGTAGCATTTTGAATAGATCAGAAAGGGCTGTGGCTATTCTTGATCCTACCAATGTTTTGAATTGTTTATAACTAAAACACTTTTTAATGGGTTGCATGCCTTGTTGGAGGTTGTTGATCTTCTGCATTTGGACCACTGTTAACCTAGCTAGCTTCATAGGCTAGTAGACCAGAATCAGAAGTTGAAACAGCTGCAAGTAGTAGACAGATTGGTAGCGGTGTAGGAAATGCAGTGTGTCCCTCATGCTTGCTGTTTCAAGGAATTAAAATTTTTGTTACAGTAACTGAGCCTATAACATTGCAAGAGGGTTTCTTGTATGTTTTAGGAAGATGCTTTATTAATTAATATTGAGAGCTTCTCCTAGGGTTAATCTCCTAAAATGATTTTGAGATACCCATTGAAATCAGATTCTTAAAATTCTCTAAAGATTCTGTGATCTGAATAGCATTGGAGGAGCAATGCTTTCAGGAGAGGCATAAAACAATAAGTTCTACAGAATATTTTAGATTTGATTTATGGAGATTTATAGCTCCATACCTGTGAGTCACTTTAAAGTAAGGCAATTATGCCCTTCCTGTTGTAGCCCCATATGTTTCGTGGCTGATCAGAGATTACTTCGAAATTCAATACTATTCTCTGCCTATTGACAATATGTCTGAAGCCTAAGTGGGCACTATCGGAGTAGATAAATCTATGCTCCAACTCAATAAAAGCAAATCCTTATTTCTTATGTCTATTTTTAGGCTGCCTCAGCTTCAACAAAACTCCAAATCTCTTTTGGAGCTTTATCAAGTTTGCTTTGCTAAGAAAAATTGTTTGTTCTTAGGCATGATTTTTAAGGGTTAATTTTGCTGGCAAAGGTGTGCATTATGAGATTTTCAATCATATTAATACAAGCAAATTAACGTTTTTATGGATACCAAAAGTGTCCTTGTGATGGTGATCCAGATGACAGCTGGAACCTGATCTTTTCTGCTTTGTAAAATGACCTTTAGCCACTTTTTGATGGATTAAAGTTATCAGTCATTTTCTTGTAATGATATAAATCAGGGGTGTCCAAACTTGGTAACTTTAAGACTTGTGAACTTCAATTCCATAATTCCCCATGCTGACTGGGAAATTCTGGGAGTTGAAATCTACAAATCTTAATGTTGCCAAATTTGGAGAACCCTGGTATAAATGACCTGAAATCCTTTTAAAAACATTAAGATTTGAGGTTACGTTACTAATCCCCCCCCCCATTTCATTTCAATTCCTGATTTCATCAAACGTACTTTAATAGGATTTTTAAACATTCCTTACTGTTTTTGGTCTCCTGAACTTGGGAGAACCCAAACATGGCAATAAAATTCCACTTGGGACTTCACTTGACAATGCAGACAGATTGCCAAATACTTTTTTATTTGGCTTGTCAGTTGGGCACTTGTAAGACTGCCTAGCTTTTTCAGGTTCATACTTGGCTTTAATTACTGACAAGAAATTAATTAAGAATGGTCTAATTGACCCTGAATTTGGACATAATGAGGTGTCGTAAGCGTTAGGTCTGTGTTCTTTCTTTTTGACATGTACTGCTACAGTCGACTTTCAAAGTTTGTTTCAGGGTATTTCAATCGCCAACCAAGTTGTACAACACAGCTTAAATAGGGAGAATATTTATGGTGGCTTAAAGAAAGACGTATATTAAGGATATAGAACAAAGAAAAAACAAGGAAACGTGTGAATTTATTTTTAGATATCTGCTTCATTTTACAATGCAATAGGTCCAATTTGGCATTTTTTTTATAATGATTGAAAGTAAGAAGAAGCTCAACAGCTTCACAGCAATTTTGGGCTCTTGGCAGAAAATCTCTTCTTCTCTTCTGAATTATGAATATCCCCTCCATTGCTTTGGGAGAAGACAGGAAGAATACTAGCTGGACTTCACTTATGCCTAGCATTCAAAGTGCTTAAGAAATTTCTGGGAGCAAATACTGTACTCTAAATTTACTCCTGAAGGAATTTGTTGCAGGATTCTTCTAGATCCTTATCCTTAAAATAGAGATCTCTTTTTTTGTGTGCCCAAGTGATACGATAAGGATATCTTGTGAACATATACATTGGATATTAATGAAGAAGAGCTTTGATAGTGGAAGGTTTTTAAAAAGAATATAAAGAAAATTGTGCTTTAATGTGAGTACAATCAGTACAGCAAACTTACCTATTTCATTTTGGTTTGAAGCCATTTATTAATATTTAATCTTTCAGATATAAGGCGATACTTGTAACAAACCTTGGCAGTGTTATAGTCTGGTTCACAGACACAGTTTCATGAAAAGCTGGGCTGTAATTCTTTTCAGATTTAACAGATAAATTTTAAATACTGTAGTAATGTTACACTTTGACAATGCTAAAAAACAGCGCAGTTGAAATCACTTCTCCTCATGAATTTTAGAAATAAGAACTCCAAAATATTTTCATCGTATTGGCTGGATTAGAATACTACTGAAAGTAAAACTGCACAGATACTCCCAACAACTTAATCAATCCTGCCTTATATTTCAAGACTTGCTTTTTATTGGTTTGAATATCAATGAAAAAATAGAAATAAGGTGTTTTATTTGTTATGTGAAGACAGAAAGTAAAATGCAATCCAAATCTATTTCTCAGTAAAAAATTTTTAAAAAACCAACACCTTGCTGTTTCATCAGAATAACATAATTTTGGTATCCTATGAACTATTACATTTAAAGTCCATTTTGGAATAAACTTGTGCATATTCTTAATGTATTTAAACCAGTAAAATTTAACTCCAGCGTTGGAATCATTAAGATTATTATTTTTTTTTTACAACACTAGCAAGTTAAAATTCTGTGGACCCAAATTTTCATCAGCTTTATAGATGGGTCCTTTGAATAACACTTTACACTTTAGTTGCCGCCAACATCTCAACTTGATACTTCATTGAATAGATATTTGTTGTAATTATTGATGATAATAAAGACTGTGGCCATCCTGCTTTATTCCCATTTGCATGGCTCGAAGGCAAAGTTCAGGCAGTGGTCATTAGTTCCCCCCTCATTGTGTGACATTGGGAGTAAATGGGAATCTAACCTGGAGAAGCTGCAATGGGGTTTGGGGAAGTCAGTTGTAGTTCATGCTGGGAGTTACATGGGTAACTTTAGATAGCAACCTGCCTATTTAAATGTGAATGCTATTACTCTGTCTCTAGGTAAAATCCATTTCTCATTACTCCTTTCCTAGGTTCAGAGTCTTCTAGTAGTGTAGGGTCATCCACGGGTTCTCTTTCTCACACCCAGCAACCTCTTCCAGTCACAGCTCTCAGCCAGCCTTCTCATGGCACATCTGCCGTCTATCCAACTATCAGCACTAGTAGTTCTCTTTCCTTTGATGGTGGCATAAGTGGGCAAGTGGCGTCTTCTAGCGGTAGCTTCTTTTTGCTTCCCTTGGAAGCGGCAGGCATACCACCTGGAAGTATTCTGATCAACCCTCAAACAGGTTGGTATCCAGTTGTGGGTGTCAGTTTGTCTGTCTTTCTCTCTCCCTTTGTGTCTCTGTCTCGAATAACTAATTTGTCAATAATGTTTTAGAAATGTGTGGTGTTTCAATGAACCGTTTGCCCTTCCCTCTGCTTCCCAATATTCTTCCTCTTTTTCTTTTGGAAGATGTATGCATTTTAATCCTCCCCAGAGTAGATATGCAATGATTTTTTTTTTTGGAAGGGTGGGGTGTCTGTAAACTGTGTTTTCAGTGGAATTTTTTGTTTTAATTTCTTTTGCATCCAGTGTTGAAAATTGCACATTAATAGAATTAGAAAGTATTATATTTGGCTTACAATTTATATGGCTTTCTTTTTTCTTTTCTTGTACTTTTCTCTTTTCTTCTTGTACTTTTCTCTTTTCTTCTTGTACTTTTTTCTTCTTGTTGTTTACATTATACTGCAGATTCAGACACTAAAAGAAGCAATGTGTGAATAAGACAGTTTATAGTATAATTGTGCTGCAGATAAATAAGTCATCAAACAAACAAACAAATAAGCAAGCCAGATAAGACTTAGACTTGTTGGATATTCTCATAACATATAACTTGTAATATAATAAAATAAATAAAATAAACAGCTAATTTATATTCTGCTAGCAAGCTGCCTTTTGCTATATTATCTTTTCTTTTTTTTTTTTCTTCAATTGTCCTGTAGGTCAGCCATTCATTAATCCAGATGGCACTCCAGTTGTGTATAATCCTCCAATGCCTCAACAACCAATTAGAAACCAAGTGCCTGGACCTCCTCAGCCGCCACCACCTCCCATACCACCTCAGCAACAGCCAGCAACCAATCACATCCTCTCACAGGTGCTAAGATTAAATACTAATGTTCGGTCAATAACTGATTAAACAAATAGCTGCTTGTTTTTTTTATCATGTACGGGTTAAGCGTGGTGAAGGAAGATACATTTTCTTAAAGCCATTGAGTATTTGATTTGAGTATGTTTAGGTTATTGTAAGCTTGCCATTTTACATTGTTGTCAACTTCTCCCACTGATACCTGAACCAGTGTTTGATTGATTGATTCACTGTAATCTGAGCCTTGTGTTAAAATTTATTTGTACAATTTGTATTGAAGACCTCTTGTGTGTGTTTTTTTTAAAAAAATACTTTTATTTTACACAAAAGAAATATTCCTACTTTCATTTCCTCTTACTCAGTTGTTAACACTGTATGTTCAACTATTGCTCCTTCAGCCTATCCGACCTCTTCAGCCTTCTTCACAGCCTGTTCAGTTCTCCACAGTCACTTATCCACCCCCGCTCCTGCCAGTCTCATCTACCCAGCAATATACTGTGGTATATTATCTTCTACTCATCTTTTCTCTGCATGACAGATTCTCTGCTAGGCTAGAAGAATATATGAAGTCTGCATGTGAAATGTAAATATTGACTGGCTGTGGCCTGAAAAGGTAATCCCATTATTGGCAGGAGCACCGAGAGAGAGTTGAGAGGAAAGAATAAGACTGGTCTGCCTACTAGTTTACCTGAAAGATATTTTTTTAAAAACCAATTCTGGTTTCCTGATATAAAAAATGTGCTTGCTGATATTACCCTTTGCAGCCTGTCAGTATTCAGTACACCTTTGAATTTGTTTCATATAAATACCCTTCTTTCTTTTCCCTTCTATATCTTTCTCTTCTAAGGTATCTCATTTTCCATGACAGTGAAAGCTTTCTGTCAGGGCTTTAATGTTTGATGAGTACCAGAAATTGTTTTTTTGAGGTTTGCAGCCTAGCTGCGTTCCTCAGATTTGTAGACATCTAATCCATGTCTCAAGGTAGGTTCTCCATACATCAATATCCTTGGTTGCCATTTTTGCTGTTTGCTTGATATTTTAACAGAAGCTAGGTAGGCAAATACAGCTTTTAATTTAAATTGATTTTAATGGCGCATTAGACATATTCCTAGCAATAAAGCTATTATTCAAGGCAAGTATTCTGTTAGCCTTACAGAGTTATGCTTTTCCATACCAGTTCCTGGGAAATAGAACAGGAAAGAGTTCTAAACTCTGTATCATGATTATGGTTGTCCCAATAAGACATGGATTGACCTTTGGGGCAAACATAATTATGTACTGCCATCTTTAGTCTTTGTTCAGATGCAGTATGGCTATTTTTAGATTCTTAGCTCTGTAATTCTCTCCTGTGTTCAGTAGCAGGGTTGTGTGTTTACTTCCAAGGTAGTTTTTTTGGCAGGATAGCTTAATAGTGCTGCATAATTAAATTCTGTGATTCCTTGCTTTGCCTTGGTGTTAAACAACGTCTACATTCATTATCTTAAGGATGCCTTTGGTTACTGTTTTACTTATTTCAGCAAGACAACCTAGGATCCCAACTTAGCCATATGAGTCTCTCCCGACAGCCATCTGGAGAAGCTGCTGATCCTCATGCCAACATGTTCCAGTCCACAGTGGTCCTCCCACCACCACAGCAATCTGGTTTTATCATAG
Source organism: Arizona elegans (assembly GCA_022577455.1). Taxonomy (NCBI): domain Eukaryota; kingdom Metazoa; phylum Chordata; class Lepidosauria; order Squamata; family Colubridae; genus Arizona; species Arizona elegans. The sequence goes on from JAKOOJ010000001.1 coordinate 113,268,040, forward strand.
CAACGGCCCCACCCGCACCACCACCACCGCCACCACCACCGCCACCACCACCTGGCCAACCTACTCCTAACTACAGTGGATCCAGTCACCCTGTTAACCAGCAAGTTCTTCAGCAACAGGGATATATGCAGCAACCAATGCCACAGGTAACAAGATTTTTCAAATATTGTCAGCATGTTCTACTACATGCTTGTAGAATTCAGGGTAGAACTGGTGTTCCTGCAATTTTGTTTGCTCCTGGCACATGTAGGGTTTGGGGTTTCTTTGTTTTGTTTTTTGTTTATTGCAACACTCAGGCCAGTTTACAATGATTTAAAAAATATGTGAAATAAAGGATGATTGGATGCAATTGAAATCAAAACCAGATTAAAACCAGTTATATTTTTTCCCCTATGTTACTTAGTATTAAGTAAGTAATTCTATCTTTCGCCTGAAAGATATGAAGGGAAAGACTCTTTCCTAAGTATCCAGCACTTGAGTGCCTGGCAAAGTGGGCATCTTCAGAAGACCATATCCTACTGATCTGAGTAGCTGGCCAGGTTTATAATGTGAGAGGCAGCCTGGCAGAAAATCAGGCCTAAACCCTTTAGAGTTCTAAGGTCAGGACAGACATCTTAACCTGTGCCCAGTAGCAATTATTAGCCAGGATATGTATTTTAGTATCAACATCAGGGGTGAAATGCTCCCGGTTTGGATCCGATAGCGATGGAGGCGGGTGGTTCGGAGAACTGGTAGCAAAAATCCCTGCCTCCACCCACCATGCCCAGCTGAGCCGCACAATCATCAGAGCCTTTTTTTTTACTTTTAAAAGCATTTTTTCTACAATCTCTTCAGCCAAAAAAATCTTTAAAAAAAATAGCCTCTGATGATTGCGCGGCTCAGCTGGGATCGTCAAAGGTTTTTAAAAGCATATTTTTAAAAGCCTCTGATAATCCCAGCTGAGTTGCCTGATCGTCAGAGGCTTTTTTTCTTTTAAATGCCTCTGACGGTCCAAGTTGAGTTGCCTGATTGGCAGAGGCTTTTTTTAAAAAAAGCTTCTGCTGATCAGGCAACTCAATTTGGATCCTCAGAGGCATTTAAAAGAAAAAAAAATCCTTTCTTTCTTTTAAATGCCTCTGACGATCCAAGCTGAGTTGCCTGATCGTCAGAGGCATTTAAAAGAAAAAAAGCCTCTGCCGATCAGGCAACTCAGCTGGGATCATCAGAGCCTTCTGAAAGCATATTTTTACAACCTCTTCATCAAAGAGGTTGTAGAAAAAATGGTTTTAAAAGTAAAAAAAAAAAAAAAAATTGGCCATGCCCACCCACCACCACCAAGCAACGCCCACAGAACCAGTAGTAACAAATTTTAGATTTCACCACTGATCAACATCATATGATTCCTGTACCTTGCACTCGTCTGTCCTACTATATAGAAATCTATAGAATAAATTACTGAATAAATTATTGTAGACAGGCTCTATGACTTTGCTGTCAATACGTATTGCTTCTTCATTTAATTATAGAAATTTAAAACTAACAAATTAGAACTTGACACATTTCGAACTTACTTGCCGTTCTACTCTTAAAAGAACTACTGTATTTTTTGGAGTATAAGATGCACTGGAGAATAAGACACACCTTAATTTTTGGGGAGGAAAATAGGGGGAAAAACGTTCTGCCTACCAGGTATTCATCTGGCTAGCGTCCTTAGTCTGGTCAGCTTCAGCACATTAGTTTGCTGGTTTTGAGCGCACGCAGGCACTTTTTATCCCTTGGTTGGGGATAAAAAACAACTTCTAAAGTACAGCTGATTGTTGGAGGGAGCAGCAATGAGAAAAGCAGGCAAATCTCGCTAGCACCTCGTTAGGGCTGAAAAAAAGTTTCAAAAAAGCTACATTCGGAGTATAAGACGCATCTAAATTTTCAGCTTCTTTTAGGGGAGGGAAAAGTGCGTCTTATACTCTGAAAAATATGGTACATGTTTGTGACAATAATTAAATAATAATTTCATGGCAGATCCACTGTTGGTTTTATGTATTTGCAGTATTTTTATTTTTATTTTTTTGAGAAAGAAGGACCTTGTTATTAGAAATTATGAGATTTATTTAAGAATTTTTTTGTGGCTAATAATATTTTTAATATCTCACTGACAAATTGTGATGCTTTTATCTTTTGTACTATAATGCATATGAAGCCAGTTTAATATTTTGGGGCGGTGGCTTTTTTTAGCATTTAAAGAGAATCCTTGCATTATCTTTTGCTAAACTTGGGTTTATTCTTTTCCAAGGTGTTTGTGGTTCTTTTGACCTGCCTATAGGCAGTTTTTTGATTCAGCACTATAGGAGCTGATTTAGAAACGTAGTGATTCAGCACTGTAGGAGCTGATTTAGAAATGGGTCTCCTGAAGAGAAACCTTACATTTCTTTTCTTTTCTTTTTTTTTTTTCAGATGCCAGCCTGTTACTGTGCTCCAGGCCAGTATCCACACTCCAATCAACAATATCGGCCAGTTACTTCAGTTCATTACAACACACAGCAAAACCAGCCACTGCCACAGCCTGCTCAACAGACAGGTTTGTGATGCTTTCTCCCCTTACTTCTTGTACTTTTGGAGCTTTCAGGTGACTAAGTTAGGCAGAAAGAAATAATGTGAAGTATTTTAGAGAGGAGAAAAAAAACATTTTTGTGTTTGAAGTGACCAAAATTCTTCCTACTGGTAGGAATGCATATTTTAAATTGGCCGAGTTCAGTAAATCCTAAGAGGCAGAATTCAAAAGAATAATTACTTGCTTAGAAAATCAAACGAACAAACAAAAATCAGAATATTCTTTGATCACCCTTATTTGTAAATCATTTTCAAAAGGCCAGAGTGAAATAAATGTTTTTTCTTATCAAAGGACTAACACTGTAATTTAGCATTTTGTTCTCTTCATCAGTTTTATAAACAAAATTTACCTGATCTTGAATGAATATCTTAAGTTCTTGATGGTGTGATTTTTGGAGGGATTTTTTTTTAATCGTTTGTTAGGAGGTTGGTGCCTGGACTTTGCCTTCTATCTAAATCATACAAAGCTAAAAATTTTGCTTATTGCCTCTCTTGTATATTTTCTGCTTTTACTTGAATCATTAATGTTGTTACGGATTGACTTTTATAGCTTAGAAGGTTTGTATTCCAGCATGATTTAGTTTTTGTACACAATAAATTGGGAAAAAAATCTGAATTAATGAAACTTGTGCTTTCTGGTATAATATTTCTGAAGCAAAATGTTTTGCCTTGCCTCAGAAGCTAAGCTTTTTAGAGGTTGGGTGAGTGATATTCCTCCAGATGTTTGAGTTGCAGTTTCTGTTCTTTCCTTGTCTTGGATGATGTCAGTTGCAATCCAGAACATCTAGCATCAGTTTGCCTTTCCCTTTTATAAATATTCTTCTGAAGACATTATTAACTCTTTCTTATGTTTTCCTAGACAGATAAATTAGAATATATACTTTAGATGCTTTTGTTCAAAGATATGGGTTAAAGAATAAAACTATTATCCAAAAAGAAATGGTTGCCTTGATTTATCTCTTTAGATCTGATCAGGTCTTGTACCAGCATTCACCAACATGGACATTTGTTTTTCATTATGGTTAACCAGCAGGATGAATGTTGGAAAACATACCGTATTTGGTTCTTTTACAATTCCACACTAAAACTAAAGAAGGATCCCTTGCTCTTTGCTGAGGCTGTTAAATCATTGCAGCAATTGATTTATCTGGACTTGAAACCTGGAAAGCACTGTATAAATTTCAATAAAAATGAATTTTATTAATTTTGCTTTCTCAGGAGAAATGAATCTGAAATAATTCAGCTTGTGTGTTTTAAAAGAAATCCATTTATAGAGCATTTCCATGGTGATAAGATGTTTTAATACATTTATGAAATTATAAAATTAAAACTAAAGTAAAATCATGCCTTTGAAATCTGTCATACATTTCGGCAGTAACCCTGACACTAATATCAAGGTAACTTAATTCAGTTGCAGTTATTAATTAACAACAAATGACATAAATTATTTGATTGTCTATATTGTTTGCTTTTGTTTGGTATTGTTGCAGAATTTATCTTTAGAAATGTTTAGAGTGATTACCTCTTTTGTGTGTGTGTCTGAAAGTGTCTTGTCGTTTCAGGTGCTTTTTGTTTAATTTGAACAAATCAGGTTTGATCTAGACTTGGGTCTATAGTTTATATTCTAATTTTTATTTATTTCTATAGATACTTCTCCCTTTCCCCATCAGTCATGAAATATTTGTAGCTAACATGAATGTATATAGAGAGAGATAATAAAATCCCTGTGTGGTTTCTGATACAATTTTTCACGCAGCCCTGGATGTTGCTTTTGATGAAACACAAATATATAGTAGGTTACCGGACTTAAATATTTACCCGTTGATTCAATATTCTGTAGTGCCTGTTACATGAATCATGCAGATATTACTAATCCGTACCTGCTGTGGGGGAAGTGTTTTAACCAAAAAGTTGGAATGAGGTTATTTTCAAGGAGCAAATGCTGAAATAACGGCAACATTTGGTGAAAAGTTCATCCTTGTATCCTGTGCTTTAAGCACAAATCAGGAACTTTTGGGAATTTTATTTATTTTATTATTTGTTTGTTTGTTTTTCATATTTCTTAACCACCCATTTCTCTCAGATGGGTGCTCAGTTTTCATCAATCTTAATTATGAATTCAGAGAATTCATCATTAAAGATAGATGGAAACTGAGCAAAGGAGATCTGGTTTGAATTGGGTTAAGCATTAGATTTCAGGGCAGTGGGAATGGCAATTCTGAGTATGAAATATGCAGAACCAGTTGGAAAAGATGCTGATTGAAATATGTGGGTCTATTAAAAATTTTGTTTTAAAAAAATCATATTTGAACTGTTGGTATTGAACATTTGTTTGTAAGAAGGATAAACAGGAGTTATATCACAAGACTGAAAAATGGCATTATAATCAGTCCAGTCAGTTGATTAGAAAAACACCTGTATTCCAAGCATAATTTCTACGTGTGTCTCTGCAACAAACAGCCCTTGTAGAATAAATTTATCGTGAGCTGTTGGATTCGGGGCCGTAACACTGTCTGAGAGGGTTACATATCTCACAGTGAACCGGTCTCTTTTTCAGCTGCTTCCCGGCTTCCTTCGTAAAGGGGTTGCAGGTGTATCCATCTGCAGTTGTGACTTTCTTATCAAGGATTGCATTCTGTTCTTTCCCCCCTTTGAAAAAATAGACTGATCGGCATCCACGGCCCTCGGATACTCCAAGAAAGTATCAGGAAAGTAATGTTCAGGGCTGGAATATTTTAGACAAGTGTTTGTCTTTATGTGGTATGTTTTATTTATCCTGCATTCTTTTGTTTTGTAGACCCCTGCCACGATTGAGATTTTAATTGCTTTAATGGAGGCCATGCATCTTTCTAACTGATATATGTATAATATATGGGTTTGGATGATGGAAACAGTTTCATTACTTGAGGAAACTCACGATCCAGAACTACTGTTCATTCTTTATAATCTCTGAGCATCAGTTTTTAACCACTCTTTAATAGCCTGGCTGCAAAATATAACCATCTGTCTTAGCAGATGCTCTTTCTCTTTCTTTTCTTGCTGAATGCTGTGTTTCTTTCTTGCCACTTGGTATGCTGAGGAGGAAGAGTGCAGCTAAAAATAGCAAGGTGCTTTGGAACCCAGGGCGAAATATGTTAGCAGTCAATTTATATTGTCTTAGTTCTTCTCTCAGCATGGAAAATTGATTTTTACTTCACCAGTGCGAAAGTGCCAGAAGACTCAAAATAGCTTTTGCAGCTATACTGCAGTCCCTGAGAAACAGAAATAGCACAACTAGCAGAATTCTGCAACTTCGGTGTACGCATCCATTTACATGTTATTTGCAATTTGTGCCTAAGAATAATCTTATATTTTATTTTGCATAATCTATTGCAGAAGTGCCCAACCCTCAGTCTGTGGACCGGCAGAGGTCCACAGCATGCCAGCAACTGGTCCGTGCAAACAAGCGAAACCCCATCCACAGAATGCAGGCAGCACACAAAACCACACCCCTTCTGATCTGCGGAAAAACCTTTCTCCACGGAACCGGTCCCTGGTGTCCAAAAAGTTGGGGGGGGGGCCACTGATGTATTCGATTGCCACATGCATTTCAGCATGTAGTTTATTTAAAAAGTAGGACAGGAAAAACTTGATCTTAAGAAGTGGATGACCCTTATTGATTACAAAAATCTTATGCAAGATCAGACTGGCTTTAGTAACTGGAATAGGAGACCATCGGGAAGAACCACAGCTGCAGGCTATATTGGGAGGTGAAAAAGTTGCTTGTAAAACAAGATACAACATTGATGATGATTGTTATCCGTTCAGTGGTGTCCGACTCTTGGCATAGCATTTGGCTTTTTTTAACTTATTTATGTTTTTAGTACATTTACTATATTTATATTTATACTCATGATTGTAAGCCACCCAGAGTTAATCTTGTAATAAGATGAGCAACCAATAAATTGAATAAACAAACGGATAAATAAATTTTGTGGGATACAACATTTACTGAATTCATTGATCTCTATTTGTTCATAGCAAATATTCTTCTCACATAAAAAGTGCCCTTTTATTCATAGAAATGGAAGGAAGGAAGGAAGGAAGGAGAGGTGTGAGAAGAAGAAATAATTTCATTCCATTACCTCTTTGTTCCTTTTGGCAAAATGAAAGTAAATGTTGGGTAGTAGTTTTTTTTTTAAATAATAAATTGGAAAACATTCCCCTCAACAGCTTAAGTTTAACCCAATGTTAAATTATCCTTATTCTCCCTCTCCTTGGCTTTTGCACCCTTTCTAATCCCTTTATTACAATTAGGATTGTTATAAACTTTGACTGACTGCCAGAAAATTCAGAGAAGGTTGTCTATTGGGAAGGAATCCTCTTCTTCTTCACAAGAGAGCTTTGTGGCTTTCAACCTATACTCGGCTTAATTTTCATAATAAGTTATGTTTTGTTCTTTTACATGAACTGTAATAGGTTCGTTGGTTGACTGGCAATTGACCTGTGAATAATTTTCTAGTAGTAGTTGTTTTCTAGTGGTAGTTGTGTTTTTCTAAAACCTCCATAATAAAACAATGGTCTTCCATCTTGGTAGCTATATCTTTTTTTTCTTTGACTTGGATGAAGAACTCATTCTCAGTGTGAAACAGGTGCCTAAGTTTGATCATCTACTCATTCTTTTTAAGTTGTTATACGTCAACTTTGGCAGCTTTCTGATGTGTAGACTTCAACTCCCAGAATTCCCCAGCCAGCTAAGCTATCTGAAAACTGCGAAGATCAAGAAACACCGGTTAAACAATTCAGAAAATCAAATCTGTTCAATTCTGCCTCAAGAAATGTGATGTGTTTATATAACGTGATGGTTTCTTAAATTGGAGACTGCCTTTTAAATAATGTCAATGAGAATTTGGAGATTTTCAGATTTGCTGAAGAGGCTTCTCACTACAATTCTCAACTGTAAAATATATTCATACTCCTTGTATGTTTAGGGCTGTTTCGAGTCTTAAAAAAGTGATTTATCTGTAGTCAGACAAACACATAAATGCACATATGCACAAGCACTGTTATATTGTGCCATGAGTCAGAACTAAAAATTATAGTTTAATGAAGCTAAAATTGATAGTTATTTCTATTTATCAGGCATAATTAGAATATAAAGTTGCATGTTGACTGCTGTTCAGCAAATAAGTTTAGTTTTGATCCAGTTGTCTGTATGAAAATAAAATACAAATGCATTTAGTTGAAAAATGTTGTGGTTATTATTTGTTGGCTGTCTTGGCAGCCCTTTACACTCTGGTTTGACCACCTGCTTTGTGTTAATGGCTTAGCAGTTGCTGCCACAATCTGTCTTCTAGAGACCTTCACATGGCATCCTCCCCCTGGCTCTAGTCTGTGAGATAGGACTGTCACAACCAGTGCTGCCTTTCTGTCAGTTAAGAGATGCACATTTCTAAAAAGGAAATAAGCTTTATAATTTGATCTCATATCTATGTACTTTATAGATATATAACTAGTGAGTACAGGTCATCCTTACTAGAGACAATCTCACCTGTGAGAAGCAAAATGAAAGTTTTTGGGGTTTTTTTTAATTTGATTTATATGCCGCCCTTCTCTGGAGACTCAGGGCGGCTTACAATGCGTTAAGCAATAGCCTTCATACTTTTGTATATTTATACAAAGTCAGCTTATTGCCCGCACAAACTGGGTCCTCAATTTACCTACCTTAGAAAGGATGGAAGGCTGAGTCAACCTTGAGCCTGGTGAGATTCGAACTTACAGTAATTGCAGACAGCTGGTGTTAATCACAATGCTATCAGTCTGCTGAGCCACCAGGCCCTTATATACATATATATACATTTAAAAACTTTAAATATTAAGATGCAAACCTTCTCAGGTAAATAGGGTGGGTGGGTGGGTGGGTAGATGGATGGATGGATGGATGGATGGATGGATAGATAGATAGATAGATAGATAGATAGATAGATAATAGAGTGAGTTACCTTGAACAGGATCACCATCCTAACAGAAAATCCACAAGACAGTACCAATGAGTAGACTAAAAAATGAAATATAGGAAGAGACGTTCCAAGCAAACTCCAAGATGGCACTAGTTATCTTAAATGGGAAAAAGGAACTTTAATAAATAGAGTTAAAATCAATTTATTTCTTCACAAAGCAGGATTCTACAGATAAAACGTAACACAATGTTCCTAACTAAATGTTATCTGTTTTCTAGAAATAGCTGTGGCTACATGATGTATAGCACCTCTCTATTATGAAATGTTGTTTATATGTCTACATCAGACTGGTAGGCAGATTAGCTGGTTATGAATGTGAGCTTGTAGATGTCGTTCACAATAAACCACAGCTAAGATTTTGATCATTATCACACAAATATTACTGAGTCATAAATTATCTCTGTTGTTGTATATGGCTTTTTTTGAAGTACCATGGAATCCATGGAAAAACTGGTGTAGTCATTATATTTAAAGAATACTTGGGTATATATATATTTTTCATTTACCCTGTCAATCCTTGTCTTAAATATTTGTATACTTGCAGGTTACCAAGTTATGCCTAACCAGCAGCAAAACTACCAGGGTTTAGTTGGTGTCCAGCAGTCGCAAAACCAAAATCTAGTTGGAGGCCAACCCAACAACATTGGAAATCAGATTCAAGGAGTACTTGTTCCATATCCTCCCCTGCCATCTTATCAAGTAAGCCATGATATCGTTAAAATGTAAGTAGTTATGCTGAATACAGTTCTCAGAACCTTTTTGTCTTTTTTTCTAGTTCTGAAATTGAAAGAGATTATTCTATCCAGATGAAAATTCACATTTGTGACTATCCACGTGCAATCTGTAGTGGATTGTCATAGCTGCTGGATTCTTATACTTTTGTGAATACTAGACTTCAGTAGTCTTTGGTTGCCTTGTATACTTGTTTTGCATGAATAATCTGCAAGTATGTACATTTCTGCTTACTATTGGTGATCCTAGCATACTCTAATTCTTAGGTCTCCATGGCTCCAGTTTCCCAAGGACTGTCCCAACAAACATATCAGCAGCCAGTGGTTATTCCCAATCAGACAAACCAAGGACTCCCCACATCAGGAATGCCTGTTTACTATAGTGTCATTCCATCTGGACAGCAGAACAATTTAAGGTGAGTGTAATTTAAGATTTTAGATTAGATCTTAGTGGGAGGTTGCTTTTTAGTAAATGATTGTGGTCATTAGGAAAAACAGAATCAATAATTTACAAACCCATTTGAGTTGAATTTGAATAATGTGGTATGATTTAATCCTGGGTTTTTTAATGCCTGTGTAGACTAAATCATCATTTCATGTCAATGTTTCTTCAGAAAGGATATCTTTAGGGAGCAGGAAAATGAGCAGAAGTTTTAATTGTGCCTGCTTAATTTTTAGAAATGATAGAATGGGATGGAGTGGCTTTTTAGTTTTCAGAAACATTTTCTTCCTATATAAATGTTTAAACATACGTAGAGGAAGCTCCTTTTTATGCTTTGAGGTTAAGTTCTATATTTTGCACTATAGCATCTGATTGGGGTTCTCCATGTTTCATGTAATACTATGGGTCCATGTCCAGCAATTTGTGTTGTGCTTCTTCCTTCCCTTCTAGGATGAGAAACTATGAACCTGTTCTTCCCTTCCCTCTATGAGGCATGTGTTGAAGCTGAAAGCAGTATCACCCAAAGAAACAAAAGCATTTTGAGATTTTTGTAGAAATTATCAGCAGAACAAGGGCATTAAGCCACCTCTATTGGCTGAAATGCATCTATTTTGTTTCGTAAAATCGTTGGACTCCTTCCTGTGATATCGCTATCAGTTCCCAATGCTCTCCTCAGTGGATGCATACATTTATTTATTTTTAAAAGTTCACCTTCTCCACAGTATAAAGACCTTGACTGCTGCTCTTCTTTATATATAATACATGAGATTCTGCCCTATTTCTCAGTGGATGCCCAAAATAACCTCAGGTAATGCCTTAAGTATCTCTACTGTTGAGGAAAAATGAACTGGTGAACTACACTGCCAAGCAGGTGAATGCGCTCTTTCCCCCCCAAAAAAAATTGGGGATGGGGGTGCTTCAGAAGAATCACAGAATAGTTAAATCAGCTAATGTCAGGGATAAGGAGTGAGTCACAGCTGTCTTTGATATTTTGGATATTGCTGTGAGATAGTGCTTCTCTAAAACCAAAGAAAACTACACTGGGAATTTTTAAAGCTATATAAAAGGAAGAAACTTGGAATATGGTGAAAATAATGAGCTAGGGCTTGAGAAGAAAAAAATTACTGTGCAGGATATGGGAATCATGCCTTGTTTCTCCTCCTTCTCGTTGCATTAGCTTAATTTGCAAGCCATTTACCAAGTGCTGGTGTTCCTCCCATTTGCTTCCACTTTACTTTCCATGTTAGTGGAATGACTAAATAAAACAAGAAATCTGTCTAGGTTTATATTATATGGCATCTCAGCTGGGATCTCTGTCTTGTTCCCAACTCAGTGCAAATGCATATTAAGGCAGAGTTTGTTCTTGGGCTAAGATTTTGATTTATTTCAAGAGCCATAGTTCAGATATAATGCCAAACAATGTATGGACAGAAAGTCATTTCTAAAGCAAGCATTGAGAAGAATTCTGGGTTACTGTTGCACGTTTTATAACCCCTGTTATTGTATTTTGTTCTTAAACATATTTCTGGAATCTGCAGAAGGTTCCTATTTCTGTTCTATACGACTGAGACATCAGGAATGTGAATAAACACTTCTGCCATCTTTAAAAAGATTTGTTATTTTAAGAGGGGGAGGGGATTCTGATGCAGAACAGTCAATGCACTCAGCATCTATATATCAACTTTTCAATATTATTGGCCCCCTGCTCTGAAAGCATGCTCTCAAACTCCAGATACACGTACAAGCCTAAAAGAGTCGTCTTGTCAGGCCTGTCCCAGCTTGGTCATCTAATAATGAAAGACCCTCAACTCCATCCATAGTGAAAGGTATACGTTTATTGATGCCAAGTGGCTACGGCTTAGCGAAGTTAAATCCGAGAATTCCCATGCAGTGTATCCCTAAGTTATTCCTCCCCCCTGGTCAGTTCCAATAAAATTTAAAGTAGGTGTTTTGATAGCCGTTATGAGGTTTGGTGCCTCTTTGATGTGCGGCTGCATTCCGTTCCTAGGCCAGGTAGCCTTCATCCACTCTTATGATGTCTCTAGCCTGCACATAGGATGGGTTTTATTTCCTGTCTTCCCCCCTTCTGACAGCTTCCCCCCTCTCCCCCGTGATTCATAGCAGTCTAGCATCAATGAAAAGACAGGGTTGAAGCAACAAGATGGCAGCTCTGACAAGAACATATTCCTGCATAAATATTTAGAGCGCATTGACCTCAATCCTGTTTCTTAATATAAGTGTGTTCACTAATTTGTAATAATGAAGTAAATATGGGAAATTTACTTCTGTGGTTGAGCTTAACTATAAAATACTGATGAATGTGCTTGTCAGGGTTCCAAGTAACACCCCCAAGTTTCCTCAAAGTTCCATTTTATTAGAGATGTCATATTGGCTCATCTGGGAAAACCTGAATCTGAAAGCTTCCAGGTTTTCCCCACCCAAAGGAAAGTTTAAATCCCTGCCCAACACTCACATGTCCATCACATAATCCAATCCAAGCACCATCCCAACTGGAGATTCTCATAGTCTATAATGATGAGTGTTATAGAACAGTGTTAGTTGGGGGTGGATTATGAGGAAATAGGCTTCATTATCCATCCATCCATCCATCCATCCATCCATCCATCCATCCATCCATCCATCCTGAGAAATTCCTAATCAGTGTGCTTGGTTTGTGCAACAGAGAGTTCTAGTGGTTACAGTCCAGTGATTAAGGTATCAGGAAAGCAAGAGATTGTGAGTTCTAGTCCTGCTTTAAATGTGAAAGCCATTTGGGTGACTTCAAGCCAGTCGCGCTTTCTCAGCCCAGGATGACTTTGGGTCCAGGCACTCTGTCAGCACAGGATGTCAGGCTTGGACAGCAAGCTGATTTGTCAGTTCTTGTCATAGCCAATGGATCAATTCTTGGTTAATCAGAAAAAAAAGCAGACCCTGCACTTGTAGGAAAATACTAGGAAGAAAAATTGTGTTGGTTTGTATAGCATATAGCAAATATAGATCTAGAGTGTGATTAAGTGCAGCTATTCAATATCTTTGACAAAATCAAATTTTATTATTGACTGCATTGTTTCCTTTGTGCCATCATGTAGAAGGTTGTAATTTGCACAGCTAGGATTGCAGCTTTATCAGGAGAAAATGAGAAGACAGATGTTTTCATGAAATCACTTCCTTACCCTATTCTGTAGATAATCCCTTGGTTTTCTGATTTAAAATATATTGATTTCACTGACACTAATGAAAGACTCTCTAACAACAAAATGATATATTGGATCATGCGTTATTTGGACATCGAGGCTAGGATGGCAATTTTCATTTATTAAACTTTCTTGGGGCAAAGCTGGCCCCTAGAAAAGGTCATCAGATACATTTCTGAACCAGCATGCAGGGTAATACTGAAACCATGAGGTGGTAATTGTTTCTTGTACAGAAATGTAGAGAAAATGTTGATGGAAGGAATTGCAGGATCCATTGGCAGAATCATTATGAAATGATACAAAGGACAACTCAGTTGCAGGAAAGGAAGAAGCATGAAAAAGAAATTAAAAATAAGCCTGCTTTGATTCTGTGTGATTTAAGAGGGGGCAGGGTGAAACTTTTAATGTTTTATAATGATTTCCTATCATAATACAGTTCTAGTAGTCCTTATGGTATCTACTGTATTCCCTGACCTGGCTGATACTCTGAGGTCCTCTTCCCTTATTGACATGGAAGTGACTCTTCCATATAAAAATGGAGATTCTGAATGTCCGGATGTATTTAAATAAATTTAAATAAATTTAAATTTCAGATGACTGGATTTATTAGAATATTTTAAGGAGCAATGTTCTGTGGTACTATGCAAATGGAGATATGGCAATAGGTGTTGAAAAACAAATTGAATAGAAGAGTTCAGAAAGAAAGGAAAGCAACAATACAAAGGAGGGTTTGGGTGGGGGGAATGCAGTGCTAACTCTTTGGCCCATCTTGGTTTTTCTGTAGGAGAAGAATAAAACAGTCTGAAGTCATTGTGATCCAAACATAAACTTTCAGTGGGGTTATAATCATTCTTGCCTACTGGATATTTCTGTGTTGTTTGTTTTTCCACATTTAGGATTATCTTGACGTTTGTATGCCTTACATCGGTTATTATTATTATCATTTAACAACTCACTATGATATAGTAAATTAACTTCAGTCTTTAAAGCCTTGTCACCTTTACAAAAGTCACTCTTTGAATAATTCACAGAAAAGTTAGAAAAGGGAAAATAGCAGTTCTGTCTATCTGTCTAGTTAACTAGCTGTTAAGTCTAATGTTTTCATTTAAGATACAAAGTAAAGATAATTTATTCTTTCTACAACCTGTTTAATTATAAAATAATCAAATACCTGTTAATTTAGAAAAGAGAAATAACTTAAAACATATTCTCAGCCTTCAGTTGAAAGCAAATTTAACTTGTTCATCTGTTTCCCAAGAAACCGAAAGATAATTAAGCTAGACAATCTATTATTGACATTTACTATTTTATAGGAAAAGAAGGTCATGAGAAACAATACAACCATTAATTCTAATTTCTGGAGTGCATGAAGACTGCTTTTGTGTAAATTCTGATTAAGCTTGCAACTTTCATCAATTTAAAGCATTATGGATGAAATGAATGTTGGGATTTAATATGCTCCTATTGTTCTTTTTCTTTCTTTCTCCGCCCTCCTCCCCTTCCAATCTGCTGCAGCTCTTCAGTGGCATATCTTCAACCTCCAGGGTCAGAGCAGATACAGTTTCCTAGAACAACATCACCTTGTAATTCCCAACAGCTCCAAGGACAACAGTGTGCAGGTGTGAAAATAGAACACTAACAAATTAGTCCATTTTCTTCACTTAATTAGATTTTTTTTTTAAAAAAGATCATTTTTGTACTAGTGCATTATGGCAAAGAATTAGAAGAGAGTCATTTTGATGCAGGGATTCAAGTGCTGCATTAGAAACTGAATTCTAATCCTCCCTTAGGTATGAAAGGAGGCTTGTTACTCCATCTCAGTCCAGCCTATCTCGCTGGGTTCCTGGGATAAAATTGGAAACATTATGTATATTAAGTTGAGGTATATTAAATAAACACGGGATATAAATCTAACGATAAATGAGGAAATGAGAGGCTTTAAATACTGTACAAATGGGCTTAAAATTCGCTTAATTTTAAATACATGATACAAAAGTATTTCATCTATTCCTCCATACTAAAAAAGTCAGTATAATTGATAACTGAGTGTAGACAGTTTTTGGAATAAAAGGCTTTTTGGAGAGGGCAGAGAGAAGAGGGCTTGAAAACATTTTTTTTTTCCAGAGCAAAAGGTGGTGAAATAGCCATCTACTGATAGTAGATGAAAAAAAGCAAGATGATTCAATATTAGATGAGGTAAAACTTGATTACAGACTAAAGACACTAACCGTGAAACTAAAGCTTAAATACTTAAAGATAAAGGTAAAGGTTACCCCGTACATGCGTGCTAGTCGTTTCCGGCTCTAAGGGCAGTGATCATCTCTGTTTCTAAGCTGAAGAGCCAGCGCTGTCCAACGACGTCTCTGTGGTCATGTGGCCAGCATGATTAAACATGGCACCCGGAGCACTGTTACATTCCCTCCAAAGTGGTCCCTATTTTTCTACTTGCATTTTTTACATGTTTTCGAACTGCTAGGTTGGCAGAAGCTGGGACAAGTAACAGGAGCTCACCCCATTACACGGCTCTAGGAATTCGAACCGCTGAACTGCCAACCTTCTAATCGACAAGCTCAGCATCTTAGTCACCAAGCCACCATGCCCATTTCTTAAATACTTAGGACAATGCAAAAGCAAGAGCAAGACCTCAGAGAGCTCTTTAGATCTAGGTGTGTGGTAATACCACAGTTCAACAACAAAGAGCAAATCAGACTAAATGCCTAAAGTTTCAATAAAGACAGATTTCTCCCAGATACTCCCTAACAATAACAGGATAACAGAGTTGGAAGGAACTTGGAGGTCTTTTAGCCCAATCCACTGCTCAAGCAGGAAACACTATACCAGTCCAGACAAGTGCTGTAGTCATTTGTAGCTGTTCTGGTGCACCTGATTCTAATTTTAGCGATTCGAGGTATGTAGCTGTATGCTTACTTTTCCCACATGCATAATTTGCATTGATATTTCCCAATGGACTACTAAAGGTAAATAGTACAATACATGATATTTGTTATATTTCCCCCTCTCATTAACTATATTATTGAAATGAAGATTAAATATCTCTGTGATAAAAAGTTAAACATTTCAAGGAGGTATATATTTTTGTATGACTATATTTAATAATTAGAATATTTTAATTATCCACTGTGGAAAAGTTGAATAAACATACCTATCATTTGGAGTCTATGATAATTGAATTCTTGCATAATTTACTTAAGTACTTTTTTTTAATTTGGTGCTGTATGAGAATCCCAAGAACAGATTTTTAAATTAACTTTTAATTTAATTAAATAAAGAGTCTTAAAAACAAAAGGCCTCCCATTTGGTAGAAGTGTTTGAGCTCCAGCAGTGGTAATTCTTTTGAGCCATCCTTGTAAAGCAACTTTTCAAGAAGTGTGTGTGTGTGTGAGAGAGAGAGGGGGGGGGGGGGGGGAGAGAATGAGAATGAATTGGTGGTGGGGAGAGATGTCAATTAAAAGTTGCCTTGTCTTCCTCCACCTCTGATTAACAAAGTCATGATAAAGTGGAGTCCAACAAGTCTCCCATGGCAGAAGGTTCAAAGTAGTGGGCTATATTCAGTGTTACTTGCATTAACGAGTTCAAATTTTTAAAAAGTATGCAAGTAAATTGGGCAAGAATTCAATTATCATAGACTCCAAATGATGGGTAAATTTATTCAAGTTTTCTACAGTGGATAATTAAAACATATTAATCATTAAATATAGTCCTACAAAAACACATACACCCTTGAAATGTTTTGACTTTTTTATCATACAGATATTTGATCTTCATTTCAACAATATGGTTACTAAAGGTAACAAATACTGTGTACTGTACTATTTACATTTAATAGTCCATAAAGTAAACATCAATGCAAATTATGAATGTGAAAACAAGTAAGCATACCCTATGTTTATCACTACCTCAAATCCCTAAAATTAGAATCAGGTGCACCAGATCAGTTACAAATGATTATAGCATTCGTCTGGACTTGTATAGGGTCTCCTGCTTGAGCAGGGGGTTAGATTAGAAGACCTCCAAGGTCCTTCCAACTCCTATTTATTCAAGAACTACTTTTCCCCTTGCCCTCCTTGCTCTCAACTCTGCTTCAAGGTCCTCTGCTCCAATCCTCCAAAGCAAACTGTGTTTGTCTGCAGGCAAACACAGTTAGACAGAACCACAGGAGTTAGAATCAAAACGCTCTTAACTGCAAGTCTGGCATTGACAGAGCATTCAGCAGGCCCTTGATTGATAACATCAACCTAAAGGCAGATTTGTTTAGATTTTTCAGAACGGCAAAGGAGAAATATTAACACCTCTTCTTTCCAATCTTGTTTTGCAGCAGTAGCACCACCACCCAGTGGAGGAATGGTAATGATGCAGCTCAATATTCCCAATAACCCTCAGCCTCGGCCCCATTCCCCTCCTCAGTGGAAGCAGAATAAATATTATTGTGATCATCAAAGAGGGCAGAAATCAACAGAGTTTGGTTCATTGGAGAGTTGCCCACAGGTATAACTTATCCTGTGTTTGGAAAACCTAGATATTTTCGGGAAGGGAAACCTCTCTTTTACAAGGTTGTTGTGGAATGTTTGTTATCCACATTGAATTTTTAGACATGGAAGGACGGATGAAAGCATTATTCAGATAGGAAATTCATTCCGGTTTTGGATCCAGGAAGGGCTGAGTTTTCCATAATTCAAATGCCAGCCCCCACCCCAAGATATATTAAGGAAGTGATCCAAGTCTAAAGTCCAGTACCGGAGGAAAATTAACAGAAGGTTACATTGACTGAGATTAGAAGTTAATAAGAGTTCTTAGAGTATTGATCCTTCTACATAGTATCCAAGAATGTGTAGAAATAGAGCGTTTTTCTCTTCATTTGTTTGTCACTTACGTTGATGTTATGCCTCATAACTATAGAAAAGGAGAATCACGCTTTCAAGAAATTGCTAAGTGTTTATGCTTTCATTAGAAAAAATATGTATATATATGATCAATCATGGATAAGAGAATGTACATTTACAATATGTGTATAAGAAATAAAAATAAAAAACTTTTTAAAAAAAAATGGCTAAAGTGTGAGAGTTCAACAGGGTTGCACATCACAGAATGATTTTTACTGAGCGAAGATTATTTAAACTAGACACTTGAGTGTATTAAAGGCATATTTTTTCCCATGCTCTGACAAAATTGTACATTTTCTGTCTCTCATTAAATTAACAGCTACAACATAGTCCACAAATAGGTAGCCCTGCCACATCTCCAGCTCAGTCACCGGCACCAACTCAACTTTCAAACATGAAGAACATCCGTCCCACTTTAACACCTCTTCCTCTTGTGCCCCCATTCTCACGACATTTCGTTCCTGGACAAGGTAAGGATTCCCGTTTGCTAAATAACTGATTATGCTCTATTACTACTTTTAAAATCTAACTAGGAAGTTACATTTTGTTTCTTTCAAAAAAAAAAAAAAGGGGGAAGTTTTGCTTTCCCATTGTTATTCCTATTCAACTGCCTGCTAAGTAAGGACACAGCTTGTGTCAATTTATTTGCTAGCAGTGTGGGATTTATGAATTTTGGATAGTTAAGTTGTGTCACAGAGATTTTTAATTCTGTTATTAGAAGGGTCAAATTGACGTGTGTGTAACCTTCGCCTCCACACTTTTGGGGCACTTTGCATCCTCACTGACCATTTGCCAGGCTTCAGTGGGTTATTGTAATTTTCTTGAAGTCTTTATTGTCAGGCACAAGTAACCAGACTTGCCCATATAATGTTAAAGTTTACCACTTTATTACATTCTGCGTATTATACAGGAAACTCCCCCGACTGACAGCCTTTAGCTGAAAATAGATAGGTGAGGTTCTATGGATTTTAAGGGGACTCAGTTCCAGACCCCTTGCGAGTGCGCAAGGACTTGAGCCTCATTCCTTCCTGGAGGCCTCTCCCCCTGCCTGGCTGGGTCTCTCCCAACATCATTTCATCAGCTGTTCATTAGTATACTCTGCTAACTTTAATTGACTTCATATAAAAGGGTTTACAATGTTTGGGGCTGGCAATCCTGATTACAAGGTTTTGCATTTCTATCACATTCTTTTGGGTCATTTCTTTTTTGCATGTGAAGGTTGTACTCTTTGTACCCTCCAGTTTACAACATAATCACTGTACATACATTTTATTTTACTTAGCCCATTCTTCCCTGTGATCCCAGACCATCATATGCGGTACTTCTTCATTTTTTTTTAAATGAAAAGTTCCCCAAATTAAAATTTTCTCCAACATTTTGCTAAAAATAGATCTTAAAGAGTACAAAATACTCTTTAATTTTTCAGTTACCTATTCTTAACATAAAATAGCATTGGTATTTGAAGTTGACGTTATCTTGTTTCTTCAGGAGATGCCAGATATCCCCTACTTGGCCAGCCTTTGCAGTACAATCCTTCTCTGCCACATGGGCATATAGCAGGTCCACAGGTACGAAAAAAGAGCTTTCTTTACAGCAGGTTACCAAACGGAATAACACCAAATGTTGTCATTGTTCAGTCTCTTAAGTCATGTCTGACTCCAATGAACCATAGCACACCAGGTTCCCCAGCCCTCCTCTTTATCCCGGAGTTTGCCCAAATTCATGTTCATTGTGTTGTTGACACTATCTAACCATCTCATCCTCTGCTGTCCCCTTCTTTTTTTGCCTTCAGTCTTTCCCACCATCAGGGCCTTTTCCCACAAGTCCTCTCTTCTCATAAGGTAGCCAAAGTATTTGAGCTTCAGCTTCAGAATCGGTCCTTCCAAAGAACATTTAGGGTTGATTTCCATTATGATTGACTGATTTGATCTCCTTGCAAATCTCAAGAGTTTTCTCCAACACCAATAGCATAAAATAATCTGTCAGAAAACATGATGAAAACTCTTAATCCCACAACACATGGACAGACACAACCACAATTTCAACCAATAGATTTTTAGCATTTGAAGCCAAGCCAAATCCAAAAATACTAGGGAATTCTTGAAATCTTGGCATTCAGACAAATCAGCCGTCAAAAGACATAGAGATAAACCACATTTACAAACCATTCAGAAGAGACAATAAAGAGAAAGGAAACAAAAAAGACCAGAACCCCTCCTTTCCAGCAGCCAACATTCAGATAAACAGAGATCAACAATAGATAAACAGAGATCAGCACTAGACAAACGATCAGGTAGAAAACAATATTCTAATCAAGGAACCACCAAGGAGGAAACTATTCTGTCATCAAAACTAGCAAGTCAAGTTACTGCAGTAGTCCTCAATTTAACAATAGTTCATTTAGTGACCGATTGAAGTTACTGAGCACTGAGAAAAGTTACTTATGACCATGTTTCACATTTACAACTGTCGAAGCATCCCATGGTCACATGATCAAAATTCAGGTGCTTAGCAACTGACGCATATTTATGACAGTTACAGTGTCCTAGGGTCATGTGATCACCTTTTGCAACCTTCTGACAAGCAAAGTCAATGGGAAAGCCAGATTCCCCCTACCAACCAGGTTACTAACTTAACTGCAGTGATTCACTTAACAGTTGTGGCAAGAAAGGTCGTAAAATGGGGCAAAAACGTATTTTAACAAATGTCTCACTTAACAGCAGAAATGTTGGGCTCAATTGTGGTTGTAAGTTGAGATCTACCAGTATATACAAACATGGAGCAAACCCTATAATCACATTTATGATGTTACTTAGTTAGGTAATAAAACATCTGCAGGCAAACAACTAAGCTCAGAGAGCACCAAGGTCTTCACAGGTTAGCACGCATTTGTAAATCAAAATGTATGTGCCTAAAAAAAAAATACCTTCCATCAAATATTAGCTGCTTCCCTGAGTCAGAAGTTGCTTATTACATTGAGAAAAGTGTTTCCTTTAGAAAGTGATCCTTTTGGACATGTACACACGGGAATACCATATGTATTTAGCAAGATGTAGTTATGTTCATTATCAAAATTTGGGATTATTTGAGGTGTAAACATGTGATGGTGTTCTATATCAATCACTTTGACTGAGAAAAGTGTTTTCTTTAGGAAGGATTTTTAGATATGCTGTGCATATCAGTTTCTCTTTAAAGTAAGTCTTGGATAATTGTTCCTTAAGTCTATTGAATGTGACTTAAATGGATAGTTAATGCTGCAGACATAGCTTATATTTGCCTCTTGAAACAGCATAACACTTAGAGCTACTAGTGTGTGATCAGAGATATCCAGTTAAACCTAGATTTGGAGATAAATAATCACAAAGGCTTTACTTGGAACAAAGATACTTACTGTATTTTTCAGACTATAAGACGTACCAGACTATAAGACTAACCTACCTTTTTTGGTGAGGAAAAGAAGAAAAAGAAATCCGCCTCTCCCTCTGAGCAATTTTGCCTCATTGCAGCAAACAGCCTGCTTTACTTTCATTTTTGTTTTCAGCATAGCTTGATTAGCACAAGGAAAAAAAAATCTTCTCCAGCAATTTACCTCCTTGTAGCAAGCAGCAGAGGCCCCCCGAAAAACAGCTGAGAGTAAAACAGCTGAGAGTCAGGAGGCCGATCCAATCAGCTTGTGCTAATTAGGCTGTGCTGAAGCTGAAAGGAGCTGTTTTTTCTTGCTGTTTGCTGCAAGGAGGTAACTGCTAGGAGGCAGAGGCCAAAGGGTGGGGGCCAGTGGGTGGGCGGGGCTACATTCGGTGTATAAGATTTACCTAAATTTTCACCCCCTTTTAGGGGGGAAAAAGGTGCTTCTTATACTCCGAAAAGTAGAAGAAATACAATTCCTGATCAATGGTTTTGTGTATATGCATCTGATCTCACTCTTTCTCTCTCTCTCCCCCTCCCTCCCTCCCTCATCTCTATCACACCACTTCTATTTTAGTGTCAGCCAGGAAACAGACATGGAAATAGAGGAAGAAAACCAGCTAAAAAGGCTGCTTCAGCTGATCTTGGTGCGGGAGAACCAGGCATGTACCTCATTGTCTGGTATAATTTTGTGATGCAACTGTAGTACTGTTGAAGTATATTAACATATTTTTCAGACTATAGGACGCCCCAAAGTATAAGACACACCTAGCTTTTGGGGGGGAAAACAAGAAAAAAAAATCTGCCTCTGCCTCCCAGCAATTTGCCTCCTTGTAGCAAACAGCATGATCAGCTTCAGCACAGCCTGATTTAGCACAAGCAGCTGATTGGCGGTTGGATCTGCCTCCCGGAATACCTATCAGCTGTTCCAGGCTGTGGGGATTGCTGCCGCCCATCGGTGCTGGCACCGCCCATCACTGCTACCACCTCTCGCCGCCTCCACGTGCCCCATTTTTGGCGTCCACGCATCCCTTTTTCAGCTTCTGCGCATCCTATTTTTGGCCTCCGCGCATCCCATTTTTGGCCCGTTCCAGGCGGTGGGGATTGCCACCGCTGCCTATCCCCACCGCCTAGAACAGGCCAAAAATGGGATGTGCGGAGGCTGAAAATGGGATCTGCGGAGGCTGAAAATGGGGCACGCAGAGGCAGTGATAGGTGGCAGCGGCAATGGGCGGCAGCAATCCCCGCAGCCTGGAACAGCTGATAGGAGGTATTCTGTGAGGCAGATCCAACTGCTAATTAGCTGCTCGTGCTAAATCAGGCTGTGCTGAAGCTGACCAGGCTGTTTGCTGTTTGCTGCAAGGAGGCAAATTGCTGGGAGGCAAAGGCCGAAGGGTGGGGGCCAGTGGGTGGGTGGGTGGCGCTTCGGCAACATTTGCTGTATAAGATGCACAGACATTTCCACCCACTTTTTTTGGGGGCGGGGAGTGTGTCTTATACTCTGAAAAATGTGGTATATCTCTTTCTATTCCATGCTGCTCTGTAGGCATAACTATGATCTGGAGATGAATACAACTTACCTTAGTAATTCTTAACCTGTAGGCTGCTGGCCCAAAATGAATTGACATGCATGGGGTGTGGGGTGGGGCACCATAGTAATACTAAGAACTTGAAATTTTATTTGGCACAAGCATGATCCCCAGATGTGTGATTGATTGGATTTAGTTGATTTGACAATCTATGTTCCCTGAACAGGAGAGGGCAAGTTTGGCCTTATATGAATAGGTATGTTTTCTCATACTTTTGAGAGTCATCCCCTTCTCTCACCAGCTTCTATTTTTAAGTGTCTATACCTTCCTTTTCCTGCTATTTTAAAGTGGCTATCCCTTGATTATGGAACCCGTTTGCCCTTTTCAGATCCCAAAATTGGAATAGTGATAGGTTGGGGAACAAATCTAATACATTCATACAGTTTTGTACTTGGGCCACCCTTTATTAAAAGCACCAGTATATTACATCCCCTAACAGCCATTTTAAATCCTGTGTTCTCCTTCAGTTATAGGAAAAGTTTTGGAAATTACTGAACTGCCAGAGGGAATAACTCGCGCAGAAGCTGAAAAATTGTTTGTGGAACTTCTTAAAGTTGGTGCCAAGATTCGGTGGCTACGAGACCCTCCATCAGTGCAGGTGCATCAGCCACACCAACACCACCATCGCTACTGTGGGAGTGGAGATAGCAACGTAAACACGGAACCCTCCAAACTTAGTGACTTGGCATCCACGTATACAGTCCTGGCAACGTTTCCCACCATGTCTGCAGCCCAAAATGCATTGAAGAAACAAAGTAACTCACTGAACAAGTTTAGGTTGAGAACAAGCAAAAAGCATTACGACTTTCACATCCTGGAAAGAGCTAGTTCTCAGTAACAGTTACGGCACTGAACATTCAGCCTTTATTACTTCCATGTCCTTATCTCTCTTCTACTTGATTGGCTTGATGTTTATGGTTTTTTTTTTTGTTTTTTTTTTTTGTTTTTTTTTTTTTTTTTTGTTACTGTCTTCATAAAACCCCTTGGATGTCAGACACCAGTAAAGTCTTTTAAGAATTAAACCCAGTGATCCCGGAGAAGATGCAGGGGAAAAAAATTAAGTTCAATCATCAACTTACAAAACACGGCTGTGATAGGATAAAACGGACAGTCAGCCTTCTGTAATGAATGCTATTAAAAATTCCTTTTTGTAATACTTTTATTTTATATTTCCAAATTCTTGTACCAGATCCAAAGCTTTGTTGTACAGCAAACTTTTATTCACAAGGAATAACCATATTCTTACCTGCATTTTGTAATCCCTTTGTATAAAGCCAGCACGCGTCTCTCAGTTTAAGAGCAGGGAACGGGTCAGAAAAGAAAGAGAAGAGCTTCAAGGGAATTACAGTCTTTCTTGCCCAATATGCAAAAGGCAAAGAAATTAGCTGATTTTTTTCCCTCCCTTTTCTTCCCCTCCAAGATAACAGAGTCCTACAGTAACTTCTGAAGACCTTCTCCACCCCTTCCCTTTCTAGATTTCTTTAGGAAATGTGAATGGTAACTGCCAATAAATTCTACTTTTGAGAATTTTGTTTCTATTCCAACAGAATAAATATTAAAAAGGAAAAAAATGACCATCACCAATGATTTTAACTGGAACCCATTAGTTCTCAGTTAACGGTTAAAAGGTGACTCTCCAAATGGTAAAAAGTTTGCACTTTAATTGTGTTCCCATCAATATGTTTATTTCTTTACTTTTTTTTTTTTTTACTGTAAGTGATCACATTTGATAAGTGCTGGAAACTTCTTAAGTGGTTTAGATATGTTTTTTTTTTCATCATTTGTAGAGGATCACTGGACATCAAATGATTCATTGCACATATAAAGGAGACACCTTTTTCAATTTCTGTATAATTTGCAAGGCTGTACAATGTGTGCTGATGCAAGTTTGGGAAAAATAAATGTTTACAAATATACATTTTCTGGAGTGCTGTTTTAAAGAAGACGAGTTCAGAACTGAACTATGTTGGGAGATGGATCCTCACTGCAAAGGGTCATATATCTAATGATAGTTTGGTTATAAATGTGAAAGATTTTAATGATTTATTAATATTTTTAACTATTGAATTTGTATTGTTCAGGTCTTCATGGGAGAACTTGAGTCTATTCACAAATTCAGAAACAAAGATGGGTTTAATAAAAATGTGATATTTTAGATACTGATTGGAATATATGTTGTAGATACAACAGAATATAGTAGAAACTCAGCTATGGGTCATTGATTAATCATAGGAAGTCTGGTACAATCCAAATGCTTGCCTGAAATTCCCATAAATTCCGGTCATTAACAATCCTAGTTGTGATTCTGGGAATTTGTGATCTAAAATAACGAGATGTATGATTATTTGCCCTATACTAGGCCCTAGAAACTACTTGAAGGATGATTTATAGGCAACCAGGCCTTTTTTGCAGTCTTAGCTAGTTTGGCCAATTACAAGGAATTGATAACTTTGTATTCCCCCCAAAAAAGAAACCTGGGAAGACTGGATGTCATTTATCATGCAGTACAACATGATAGTTAACATGTCAGTGGTCTGGGTAAAGCCACATATGGTGTCTGGAGCAGAAAGTTACACACAGTTCTTTCAACTCTTGAAACCAAGATTTGAAAAGCAATTTCAAAAGGAAAATGAAGGGTCCTTGGTGCTATCATGAGCTTGGTTGTTTTCTTCCGGACATTCCATTATCCAAACATCAGTGATGAAGTTACCTAGTTTGGGAAATGAAAACATCTGCAAGAAAATAACCAAGCTTGGAGAGCACCAAGGACTCATCATGCCAAGCCTGAGCCACAAATATTCTCCTTTATTGAAAATGTAAATGTAAAGTACAATATAATAAAAATCTGTTTATGTGAAAAAAATAACAAAGTAGATAAGAGCAGTTCTCTTTTCTTTACATATCACACAATTAGTGTATGATGAGAACATGACAAAAGATTTATATAACATACATGTACACTATGCCACAGCTTAAACTACATTGTGCAGGATTCACAGCATAAACCTGTTTACAAACTGCAATGGCTAGTTCACTTATGGATTTGGCTTAAAGTGTTCCATGAACCTAGCTATAGTAAAAATCACTGTATTGCTCTGGATTTCACAGAGGGCTTGTGGGGTCTCATACAGAATCTCTGCAAGCAGAGGTGGGCGGCACATAAATTAACAACCAGTTCGCCTAGCACCGAAAATTTGAGAATGTGTACACGCTCACTTTGCTCGTGTGCGAGCCTTCCGCACATGCGCTTCGCTCACCTGCGTGGCTTGCACACATGCACGTGGCTTTAAAAATGTGGCTAAATAGGACTGCATAGTGCCGGGGCCGCAGGTCGCAATTACTGGTTCGCCTGAACCAGTCCGAACCGGCAGCAGCCCACCACTGTCTGCAAGTGAATATCAGATAGTAAAAACAAAATGTAGTGAACTCTGAGGACTTTCAGTTAAATGGTCAGGAAAAAAAAGCATGTTCTAATCATGAAAAACCAGTAAAACTAGATATTGGTAATTGTGTCTTTGAACAATTGGCTTTGGAGAGAGGAAATCTTGAGTTAACTGCCCAAAAGTGTAACGATGACTAAGGTGGGTGGATTTGAAAAGGAGATTCATAAAAGGTAAGATACTAATTGGGATAATTGTCAATATGGTAAAGAATATTTAGAAGCAAATCTAAAAAGCCATCTCGTATAGTGCCCTGCTCAGTACCAAATCCACTAAAGCAACACCATTAGTCTTTGTTTAAAAGACCCCCACGTTGGGCAGCCAGCACCAAGCACAAACAATCAGAACAGCTCCAAGACTTAGTCAAGTTTATTGTTGAATCACCAGTTTACAAGAATCTCTCTAGACTTGCCTACTTTTCCCTGGGAAAGCCTGATCTAGAGTTGTTTTTGATCTTGTACACTTCCTCCCATCAATAGCATCCAAGCTGGAATATCTCATTGATTCCATCATTCCACCACAGCCATTACTCTGGTTATGATTATGAATTAATAATGGTTTTCTCAATTTTTCATAGTATGCTAAATGTTAATTTTAGGAGCTTGGATTTGCACAGCACAGTAGACTAAAATGTTGGCTAGTCTGTAGTTTGTTGCATAATCTAATGCAAAAAAGAGTATCAGAACAAGTGTCTCTCTAGACAACAGCTTTTGAGGAAAATGAGGATACAATTACAGTAGCCTTCCATTAGTAGTAGTCATTTTCATAAAATCATGGACCTGTAAGGGGCCATATAGGCCATCAAACCCAATTATGTTCCATACAGCAATAAAAATTAAAATATGACCAACAATAGCCATCTCACCTCTGAATCTGATTTTAAGCACCTGCCACATTACTGGACATTATTGCAATCTTTCAATCTAACTCTTTATTATCTTTGTTAGTAAATGTATTTGTTTCATTAGAAAAAGAGGCACACTCTTCCCTAGGCACAAATTGCAAACCTTTTCAGCAAACTAGCTCCTTATTTTTTTACAACTTGTATAGTGATCAGTAAAAGTTTATGTTAGATCAGGGAGGAGAGGTGCAATAACATTTATCAGTCATTGAGGACCACAGTGATTAGAACTGACTGCCCTGTGAATAAGGTCCATGAGCTCACTTTTATCTTGATTTGGCATGACAGTCTTTAGTTTTTAAAATCTGAAGGAAATTTTAGCCCTTGACCTATTTGGTTATTTGTCAATTGAATGGAAACTACCATACATTTCGGAGTATATGACGCACTTTCCCCCCCTAAAAGACGGTGGAAATGTTGGTGTGTCTAATACACCGAATATGGCCATTTTTTGCCTCCCGAAACCCCGCCTCACACATTGTTTTTGCCAAATATGGGCCCGTTATTTGCAAAAACAGGATGCGCAGGCGGTTTGGGAGGCCTGCAGAGTGCTCCTGGAGGCTGGGGAGGGCAAAAAAGGAATGCATGGGAGGTTTGGGAGCCCAAAAACAGGCCTGTTTTTTTGTACAAACAAGCCTGTTTTTCGCAAAAATGGGATGTGCAGAGGGTTTGGGAGGCCTGCAGAGTGCTCCTGGGGGCCAGGGAGGGCAAAAACCAGACGCAAGGATGCCAAAAACTATTTTTTTTCCTTGTTTTTCTCTTCGAAATCTTGGTGCATCTTATACTCCGGTGTGTCTTATAGTCCAAAAAATACGCTATTACTTTTAGAAATACCAGAGGCTTCAAAAAAATTCCCGAATTAACTCACTTCTGAATTAGACTGGGGAAAAAAATTAAATGAGAGATTTTAAAAAAGTGGCAACACATTTATACAATTTTAACAAGTTTTTAGATGCTGGAAAGTGTACATTTGTTGGTCTTGGTTACTGTAATTCACAGCTAATAATTCTGAGGCAGAAGTATTGCATTGTGCTTTGCATGGGTCAGCCTTGGAAGACCGATCAAAAATTGCAATTGTTATAGATGGCAGCAGTCTGACTGTCAGCCGGTGAAATTCTGTAGAAATAGGACAGCAATATACAGGTACTGCATTAGGTACCAATAGGTTTCCGGATACAATTCAAAATGCTGGTTTTGACTTTAAAAAGCCTAATGTGGTATAGTTCTAGATATCTCCAGGACTACTTCCTTCAAACAGAATGTCCAACCTGTTTGCCCAATGCAGGTGAAAATGCTGCAACTCTCCCTCTCACAAGAATTGGAGGGGGGGGGCAAAAGTAAAGTGCTTATTATGATACCTAGCCTCTGGAATGATCACATTCCAGAGACCCCAATGGCTCCAAACTTGGTGGCACTCATAAAAATAGCAATGAGAGGGCCTTTAGATTCTGGTAGATTGTTCATTGGCAGGGGCTCTGGTTAGCTGCTCCTGTTGATCTGTAATTTTGCAAACTTTCTGTCTTTGATTGACACCTTGTCTTTGATTGTTTCATGGTATAATTGGAGGGTCTTGTGATCTTAAGCTTTTAAATAAACCGCCTTGAAACTGAGCGCCAAAGAATTGAGGCCTTTGAATTATCGTGCTGGAGAAGAGTCCTGCGAGTCCCTTGGACTGCAAGGCGATCAGACTGGTCAGTCCTAGAGGAGATCAACCCTGACTGCTCTTTAGAAGGCCAGATCCTGAAGATAAAACTCAAATATTTTGGCCACCTAATGAGAAGGAAGGGCTCATTGGAGAAGAGTCTAATGCTAGGAACAGTTGAGGGCAAAAGAAGAAAGGGATGACAGAGAATGAGGTGGCTGGAAGGAGTCACTGAAGCAGTCGGCGTGAACTTAAATGGACTCCAGGGGATGGTAGAGGACAGGAAGGCCTGGAGGAACGTTGTCCATGGGGTCGCTATGGGTCGGACACGACTTCACAACTAACAACAACAACAAACTGCCTTGAGTTATTTTGGAACATAGCGATATATAAAATTTGTAATGAATTAATAAATAAGCTCTTAACCATACCATAAAATTGTATAAAAGTTCATCAAAATGGGTGCTTTACACACTGACAATATATTAAATTAGGGGAACTCAATGCTGCAGTTCTTTGACCCCCAGAATGATGAGATTATGCAATCCCCTAAACAAAATTAATAGTTTAATTAGAGTCAGGATTCAACAAAAAGTAAATATGCCACTTACATTTAATAATTTAATTTTAATCTATATAGCAAAATAAGGGTAAACTGCAACAATGTTTTTATCATCTGTTTTCATATGATGTTTTATTTTTGTTTGGCTATGTTGCTTTCAGTGAGCAGTTTTTCAGATTAATAATAACTGAGTTCATGTTACTCCAGTGGCAAACAGACTTGTGTTGTCCAAAGATACTTAACTTTCATCATACTTTCTTGAAGCATTAATGATAGATTGCTCACCTCCAACTCTTCTCCTATCATTTTGAAATGCTAGAAAATTAAAATAGTGGATAAAAATATTTAATTTCACTGCTATGTACACTTCTGATAAACTATTCCATACCACACCACCAGAGATAACAAAAACACCCAAATATTTCTGTGATAATCCAAGGCCAAGTATTAGTGATTTCAATGGTCTGATCTGACTCTTAAGTTGTATGTGATCTACTATATACCAACAGTCACAACTCAAAATTTGAGAAACCCTGACATAATTATTGAAATGTTCCAAAGACACAAAATTGCTTCAGTCATATTGTGGTAATATCTTTTTCCTTTAGTGTGAAAAGAAGATAAATGAATTAAATATGTATTTCACTCTGATATGTGTTTATTCAGAAATAAATCCTTTTAAGCTTTGCAAGCACAAAAGGATAACCTAGCTGACTTGGTTAGTATTCAGACTGGAGACCGCTTTATATTAAAATGCAGGATGACTCATTCCATAATCCCCAAAGAATTATAGTTTTGATACCATAATTTTAAAAATACTAGTTGGCAACTTGAACTTATTTCCTAAAATCAAGTTTATTATTACCCTCATAAAATACTTAGGGATCTTTATAATAAAAAAAATATAATTGAAAGCCCAATCCCTACCAATGTGAAAAAAAAAGTGCACATATAGATCTAACAGTGCAAACATATGTATGTACATAAGTCCAACTGAACTCAAGGGACTTAGTCACAGTGAAGTATATCTGAAATTTCAGCTTGAAATATTAACCCAGACAGCTGCTGATGCTGGTAGAGACATGCTGTCTGGTAACCATATGTAAGCTAATGGAGTTTCCTAAAAGGGTGTAATAGTGGTAACATTTATCTTGGCTTAAAATCAATAAAGTTATTTTAACTAAAGTTGATCCATTATGAACCCTGGCATGATTATAATGCTATTCAAATTTCAATTATGTTTCTTTAGAACCGTTCTTATTCTGTTCTTTGCTATCAATGGTCACAAGGATGGCACACATATTCTGCGATAATCGAGAGCATACTGTCATCTTTGCTAGAAAGGCTTTCTTCAGGCCTAACAGTAGAGAAAATTTCACCTGTTAAATATTTGCCTGCCTATCGCATTCAGGGGAGTGGGTAGGATGCATGAAATCCATGGCTAATGTTATTAGAAGTTTGGGAGTACGTTTTGTGGGTACTTCTTTTTCTAATCTTGCTAGTAATTTTGTTTTATATATATAAGGAACGGTTTTGTGGTAGACCTAGGATTTTTATTGCTACTCCTGTTTCCCAAACCACATGCACCACTAACCCTTTCCCTGACGTAGTGAGCTTTACACCATAGTTGATTATGATTTGTTTATGGCTTTGGACATTATTCACACT
The DNA here is from genome assembly GCA_022577455.1 of Arizona elegans. Taxonomy (NCBI): domain Eukaryota; kingdom Metazoa; phylum Chordata; class Lepidosauria; order Squamata; family Colubridae; genus Arizona; species Arizona elegans. The sequence continues at coordinate 113,299,100 of JAKOOJ010000001.1, forward strand.
AGGACTCTCAAGTGAACATAAGATGAACATTGATTCCCCAAGTAGAGACACTTTAGGTCAAGTTCGCTACCGCCAAAAACGCATTGTCTATGCACGGGGTTCTTACTTTAAGACCTTAGTCAACTCCACCACTTAAGGTTGCACTATTGACATTCCCAGCTGAGGGGGGAATAGATAAGGACTACAACAATTGCATAGAGGAGACTATATATCACGGATTTTGGAATAAAGTCAAGATCTTGTTAAACAGTACGACCCTACCCTAGGTCAGAAATGCTGCTTATGTTTTATCTGCTAGCCCTGCATCTTATCATGCTGTTCCTGTCAAACCACAACTCTGGGTTAGAACAAAGGCTACCAGAAATAAACTTTAAGAAGGGAAAGTGGGGTGGATGGAATCTGTCCAAGACCATTTCAACCTTCAGAATTTCCACTCTGGTTCAACTTGAAGTCCAAATTAGGTTTGTGTATCCTTTTTCCACCTCCTTTTTCTATCTCTCGATATGTTTTTGAAGGACCAATTCTCAGAGATAAACAGAAGGACCCCTCACTGGAAGTCCCATTTCAACCACTGGCAGGAATGTTTGTGGCAGGGACTTAGGGATCTGGACTAATGCAAGGAACTACTGAGTGCATGCCTTTTCCATAAATCTTCTTATGTGGAAAGGATGCATATTTGTGTTTACCAACAAATTGGACAGGAACATGTAACAAATCAGGTGTGGTCAGAGAAATTGCCAAGGAATTGCAGGATAGGGCTTCCAAGATAGGTCAGAGGTTATAAACAACTGACATGTGGTTTTCTTGGTTGCCTGGATCCGGGTGAATTAATATGGCTGTGGTAGGCCTAGCTTTTATTCCTTATGCAATCCCTATGCTGAAACATCTATCAATAAGAGCAGTAAAGGAGATTCAAGTTGAAAAGGAACTAGCTTTGATAGAACATTTTCTTAATCAACTTGGTCCCTATCCTATGGAAGAACACAAAGATTCTGAGGCAGACCCATATGAGGAAATGGAACCTGTAGAAAGAGGTAGAGAATCTCCCCAAGAATCAAGAGAGTAGAAAAACAATCAAGAACTACCTATCCTTTACTTTTATTAATTATCTTTTGTTAGACCCTATATATGGTAGATTTGTTTATTGGAACCTTGTATACTCAGAAGTTAAACTTATATGAGAATAGTGAAAGTTTCTGCATTGAAAAACTTTCAGAGGGGGGAATAATGTAATGAAGTGGGCTCTGATGGATGACCACTAGATAACTTTCTATTCACTCTATTCTAAAAAGCAATGCATCCGGTTGGAAAAAGTACAAACTCAGCCAAAATCCTTTTGGTTCCTCTAGGAGGCCTCTAAGTTGTCAGAAGAAAGGAACATTCTAATGACATACAGCTTAAAGGTTGGTTAGGTCAAGGGGATCCACATGAGTTAAAAGTTGTCCATCGTCAAAAGCTGATATGAATCTATGCTTCAGTAACTGTTTGCAAAGAAACTCTGTAATAAGGAAATGTCAATTAAAAATGATAAATGTATATGACCATATGAATTGCTGAGTTAACAGAATCCTTTGTCTAGAAGGGTATAAAACCATTGTACCTAATTTCTGTCTTTGTTCAACGCTTCATGTACAGAGCCTTGAACCTATTGCGCAATATATAAAATCTGTCTCTGATTAATCTAAAAGTTGTGTTTGTCTTATTAAATCCACAACACATGGGCTACAATGAAACAAAGCCAATGGTGCCAATCAAACTTCATGAGCATTATGTTTACATTTCTAAGATGCCTGTAATTTAGAATATAGAAATAATCTATTGAGGGTCAGCCACAATAGCCAATATCAATTTCTGCCCCAGAGGTTAAAATTTCTGAACAACGTTTTACAAATTTTACAAAGTGGTTTCATCTCAACAAAACAGTAAAAAACCAATTTTAAAACAGAAGGTATTTAACATGAAACAATACAATAATGCACAATTATGATTATCAAGAGACATAGCACAATAAAGCAAAATATATCATCATTACAGAGTTCATTTCTTCTAAATAGATTGGTGAAATTCCCATAAACCCCCACAACCAATTAAGGTGCAAGATCTCTTCTGCAAGTTCATCAAGACACAGAAAAGCTAGAGCTGATCCCCAATATTTATTTGAATTAATCCTAGCTGCATTACTTGGTATAAGTAATAACTGGTGGAAGGAGGGTGGGGAAGGGACATAGTCATACTTATACCAGCCTTTCCTCCTATTTTCCCCACAACATCCCTTTTGGGGTGAGCTGAGCTGAGAGAGAGTGTGACTAACCCAAAGTCACCCAGCTAGCTTTCATGCCTGAGGCTGGAGCAGAATTCACTGGTCTCCTGGTTTCAACTTTGGTGCCACAACCACTATTGTGCAATATTGCACAACTTTACGTGGTACTCCAATTCTGAATACGTGGGAAACGACGTATCTGTGAAATCTGCTAATCAAACAACTTTCCCAAAAATGGTCAGAGTGTATCTAGGACTAGATCATACTAGAACTGCAATATTCTATGACAGGGGTCTCCAACCTTGGCAATTTTAAGTTTAGCGGACTTCAACTCCCAGAATTCCCTAGGCAGCAAAGCTGGCTGGGGAATTCTGGGAGTTGAAGTCCTCCAGGCTTAAAGTTGCCAAGGTTGGAGACCCCTGTTCTATGCAGTTTGCCCATGCCATCCTTTTAATTCAATTAATTTAATTTAATTTAATTTAATGTTTGTTTTGTTTTAATTCCACGCAACACCCCAGATTCATCCAGCACCTGCCCTGCCTCCAAGCACCGGGGCTCTCCTTACTCGCCGCTGCTAAACCTCAGCAAGACGCTCCTCCTAGGCGTCCAATCAGAGCGCGACGGGACCTTCCTTCCTTCCTGTTCGCCTCGCTAACTCGTTGCACCCAAAGCGCTTTATTAAAAGGCGTGCCTGAGTCCTCGGCGACGACCTCCTCTTTTGAGGGAGGGGGAAAAGTGGGGGAAGTGGAGCGGAAAGTCACCGCCTCCGGAGTGAGGGTGACGTTTGTGACGTGTGTATGTGTGTGTGTGCGCGCGCGCACCGACGCGTACGAGGCAAACGGACTGCGGGAGGGTCAAGGGGCCGGAGCGAGGAGGGGCCCGCGCGCGCAACGTCTCACTCTCTCTCTCTCACACACACACACACCTACACTCTCTTGCTCTCGCTCGCTCGCTCTCTTGCCCCCCTCCCCACCGTTCGTCTTCCGCGCGCGGAGTCGACGCCGCCGCCGCCATTATGCTGTGGTTCCCTGGCACCATCCCGGCCGCCATTGCCGCCGCCAAGCAGCGCAGCGCCGTTTTCGTGGTGTTTGTGCAAGGTACGGGCCCGTCCGCGGTTGGTTAGCGCCGCGTCAGGGCTCTTGTGTCGTCCCCCCCCCCCCGGGAAACTGGGGGCAGCCCCCGACACGGAGCCGCTGGAGTCGTCCGAGGGACGCTTGGGCCTCCTCCTCCTCCTCCTCTCTGAGGGATGGGAAAGGCCTGCTGCGGGGCGGGGGGAGAGTGGGGTGACAGGAGACCTGTGCAGCCCCTGACCCGAGTCTTAGCCTGGAAGCCGAGCGGAGGGTTGCGTTGAAATACGCTTTAGAGAAATGAGGAGGGAAGGGGTGTGTGGAAGAGAGAAGCTTCCGGGCTGCCTCCTGTGGTTCTCACGGCCTCGGCCAACCCCTCCGGACGGTGGGGTGGCCTGTAAAAACTATCCAGCCTGTTTTGTGTCAGCCTTGACTCTTGTTAACTGCACAGCCGTAGCCTCTTGGCAAATTTGCTGTTGGTTTGCTGTTGCCTTCTTCAAGGGACTTTTGGTCAACTTTTCAGCCTGCCCTGCCGCCCGTGAGCAAGAGTGGCTCGTCCAACCCTTCCTTTAATTCGGTTTTGCCTTTTGGGAATCAGGCAAGATAAGCGTTAGGTAGGGCATTATTATCCCCAGTAATATAAACTGGCTATGATGGTTGAATGGGAGGTACGCTGGTCGAAGCAACAGCCCAACCTCTTGCAAAACTGAATATTTATTTCTTTAAGGTCCAGACGTAAGGAAAAAGCATGGTACAGATAGTCCTCGAATACAACCTTTCGTTTAGTGATCATTTGAAGTTAGGGCACTGAAAAAGTGACTTACGGCCGTGTGGTCACGTGATCAAAATTCAGACTCTTGGCAACTGGCATGTATTTACTACTGACTGTTGCTGTGTCTCGGGATCACGTGATCAGCTTTTGCAGCCTTCTGACAAAGTCAATGGGGAAGGCAGAATCACTTAATAACTGTATTAACGTTTGCAGTCATTCACTTAATTGTGGCAAGAAAGGTTGTAAAATGGGGTAAAACTCACTTAATTGCCTCTCTTAGCAGCAGAAATTTTGGGCTCAACTGTAGTCATAATTTGAGGACAACCTCTAAGTAGAAATTACCACTGCTGTCATGTATTGGTTTCAAATTATTTTTTTTTCAGCCCAAGAATTTCATCCAAAGAATTATTTCTGCCTGCTTTCTTTTCTGCATGTTTCCTCTTCAGGTTTTCTCCATGGCGAGACTTCTAGATTTGGCATTTGACCTTCCTGCTGTTCCCCATTTCTTTCTAGTATTCTAGATCAGGTGTCTTTTATTAATCCTTGTATCCTTTTTCCCCTATTTTTCTGACCTTTCTGTGAGAGGGCTTGCAATGTCAGCATAAGCAGCAAACAAAATGCCTTTGATGTTTCACTGACATTGGATAGATTAAGAATTGACAGTGGTCCACATTATAGTAAATCTGATTATTTTTGGTGGGGGAGAGAATGCATCGGGCGCACCTGGGTTTAAAATCTTACCTTGTCCAATTTGCCACTTTCCAAAGCTGGAATGTGGTATTCCAGACCATCTCTTCACATTTGCCCTTCAATTCTTGGGCTTCAGTAAATAAGAAGAATGGAATTTTCTACTGTTTTCAAAATCACTCTCAACTTTAACTAGCCATTTTATCAAGTATCATAAATCTAGCAATTCTGCTCTAGTGGATTCAACTGACCATCTAGCTAAGTTTTCCAGAATTTTATTCAAGCACATAGTGATCTGGTTGACATTTCCCAAACTACCTCAAAACTAGCGGGTCCACGCTGAAGAAAAAAAAAAGCCTTGTTCTATCAGTTGTACATGCACCTCCTGTCTTTATTAATTATCTGTCTTCTTAATTTCTTTGCTTCTCAACTTCTCTAATCATACTTTTTGAAAATTCTTTCACTGCAACTGAAAAGAATATTAGGAATTTCCATGAAGTGGCTTAAAATGTGTAATATTCTTTGGCCTCTTATTTGCTTATGGTAAGTAAAGATAAGGAGCCAAGAAAAAGGCCTTTGGACTAAACAAAATGTGCTTTGTGCTACAAGCTGAATCTGTCCAGAAAAACAATAATTGTGCGACAGTACTCTTATTTGAGTTTATTCATTTCTCTTCACTGATAAGATGATAGAATTGTTGTGTGCTAAATTATCCTAGTCACTGTATTCTCAACTATTAGAAGTGAATGTGAATTCAATTTCTAAATATTAAACTGAACATTGATAATGATATCTCTTATAATATAGTTGACAGACAGAACCAGTGGTGGGATTTAGCCAGTTCGCACCACTTCGGGAGAAGTGATTGTTAACTTTCTGAGCAGTTTGGTGAACTGGTTGTTGGAGAAATCATTAGGGCAGAGAACTGGTTGTTAAATTATTTGAATCCCACCACTGCATAGAATTTAAGGATATTCTCACTAACTCGATTATTTCACTGCTTGTTTATCTTACAGCTTATTATATAGCTGGTTGTTTTATTCAAAAGTGAAACCATTTTATGGTCTATTCAGTGGTAGAATATAAAATATTTTAACTCTTAGTACAAAAGGCTGTTTTCATTTGAAGATGGATTTTTTTAAGATTTCAGAAATTCTTTATATAAAACATTTTGATATTTATCTGTTTGTCATATGATTCCTGCATGTGTTCTGCATGTTACATCACATAGGAATATCCTCTAGGGGACAAGGATACTCTTTATTTTTCTGTCTGGTTTTCTCTAGGGTAGTAATTCTGAGGTCACAGCTTGTATCTCTTTTAGCAATAGGCAGACTTGTCTTTTTCGCTACAGATCTTCCTGTTTCTATCAGTAAGGTAAATGTTTTAAGCAATGATGCTAGTTAAAACATCATCTTGTCATTTTTTAAAATTAAATAGCAACAAATATTTATATATGGTGCTATGCATTTTTCCCCCTTTGTATATTTCTATATTGTACTGTAATCAATAAACTAATGGCATAATTCTAGCACATAACTCAATGTCAACTAGAAAGTTAATGGCTAAACCATTGGATTAAAATACCTAGGTTTTCCCATTCTGGTTAGCTAAACCAGAACATGCTGTATGTGAAACACCATTATTATTTATGTGGTCCAGAGGTCTAGATTTTACCCCCAGTAAAATCTAATCTCAGTATTCTTTCCTGAAAATCTGATATGGGAATTTATTGCTCTCTATTTTGAGGGAGTGCTATTATAGTCATATTAAAATATAATTCTAGAATAATATATTCAGATTAAATTGGTAATAAATAACATGGTGCCTTCAGTTTTCATTCACCTCAGTCAGTCAGTCAGTACAAGCTGTCCCAGATCTAAAGTGTCAAAAATCCCATGCTTTTGTTGTTTAGAACTTGTTTTAGATGCAGAAAAGAAAAATATCAAATTATATTAGAGGAGATAAAACTGTACCTACCATCTCACATGAAAATAAAAAAAGAACTTATAATAAATATTTTCATTGTTCTTCCTTTTTAGTGTAAGAACTGTCATTCCTTCCAATTGGTTGATTCCTAGTGACTTGATGGATAACAGCTGTCCAGGTTATACTGTCTGTCACAACATTATGCCAAGTACATTTCTACCTTCCCCAGTATGAAAGTATTTACCATAGTTGGATCTGCCCTCACAATGTGGCCAAAGTATAATAGTTTTTATTTCATGATCTTTGTTTCTAGTGAACATTCAAGCCTAGCTTTGATTTCCTCTGGTATTAAGTTGGTCCTCTTGACTGTACAAGGAATGTGAAACAGTTTCTTCTAGTATCATATTTCAAAGAATAATTCTCATTCATGTGCAGCATCTATCTATTGACCCCCTCAATTTTGGGGGGATGAAATCTCAGGGTCTTTCATGAGTTTTTATAATATCCCCCAATATCTTTTGCCTATTATTATCTGGACATTTTGTATATCCATAATCAATTTTAGAGCCTTGAAAACTGAAACAGTCAACTACTTTTAACGTTTCACCATTTATCCTAAATCCTCTACTTTTACATAAGTATAACTTTTATTTTCTTGATGTTCATAGAAAGCCTAGCCTTTTCACTCTCTTTTTACAATTATTGTTCTTAGGTCTTCTTCAGTTCCTGCAGCTAAATAAGCCTATAGACATTCCTTCCAATACTCTTGGAAATCCCCAGAAGTCTTACTCCTTTTCATTTGATTTATATATCTCATAGTAAAACAAGTGATAAATATATTACCCAAATAAAACCATTATTTTATCCATATTTCAAACAAGACAGTTGTTAAAGTGGAATGGGATGTGTACATAATTCTTTGCAAACAACCACACTGGATTCATTCTTAACTTATCTTATTTGAGCACTGATATGAGTTTAATGTTTTCGCATTAAAATAAGAGGAAGTTTTTGATTCAATAAAGAACCTCTATAGATCAAAGAGATCCTCCTGCTTCAGAGATTCATTGTAAAATTGAGACTATGATTACTGAGATGGAAATATGAAATCAGCATGCTCATTCTTATTTTCCCTTCTTGATGAAGGATTCTCTTGATTTGGTTTATCTGGAGCTATTTGTCTGTGTATTACATCTATTGCCCATACATGTCTGGTCTGGATTTCTTAAAATTGATCTATGAGAACCTGATTTGTAGGTTCCCTGTTTTTTTGTTTTTTTTTTAATCAAATCTGACTTTGGAATTATGTGAGCATTTCTGTTTTAAAAGTAATACTTTTTGTGATTGTATTTGAAGTATGTTGCAATTTGTAATTGCGCTATAATTGCATCCCTAAAACTAAATGTTTTTTATAGGACAAGATGAACAGTCCACAGAAATGGCTGCCAGCTGGGAGAATGCAAAAGTGTCTGAGGCAGCAACAGATGACTTTGTGGCTATTAAAATTGATACCCAAAGGTTTGGCAATATCTTTTGTATTTCTCAATAAATGTTTTATTTTCAGATACTTTCTAATCAGCTATTTTGAAAAAAAATGTTAATTTAGAGGGAAGAAACACTTCATTTTGTACAAGTAGACATCAGGAATATAGTTTACATAATACTTCACTTCATATTTTTCCTACTGTTTGGCCTTCAGCCAAAATAAGATCTGGCTGATACTTTTCACACTAAAAATTAAAATTCCTAATGCTTATTTGTAGAACTTTTCTTCTAGCCTCACAGTTCAGAACAGTGATGGTGTGCCCTTAAGCTTTTTCTTACATCCCCCCCCCCCACTTTTCCAGGATCTTTCTCGTCCTAGAATCTAAATACATTTTTCTCTCTAAAAGGCAATTTAAAATGGAGAAATGTTAAACTATGTATGTTTATAGGTATATGTACACCAATTCATTTTTCATGATAACTCAACAGTCCTTCCCTCCACAGGAATAGTTAGTTGTATAAGATACAGTTTCTTGCTCAAACAATAAATGTTTCCTGCTTCTATCTAATTTTACAATAATGTTTGTAACTGATAACATTTTTAAAACAATGTTTAACTTCTTAGGTTAGTATAGTTTTTTTTTTCTTCTGTTCAGTTGTGTCTAGTTCTCAGAGACTGCCTGGACAAGTCCCTGTAGTCCTTTCTTTTCCTTTCTTCTCCCCTCCCCTCTTGTGTTTTGCCAGTGCCTCCTCTCTAAGGCTGAGAGAAATTGACCAGCCCAAGGTCACCCAGCTGTCTTTCTAAGACAAGACTGGAACTCAAAGACTCTTGTTTTCTAGCCCATCGCCTTAATCACCACACCACACCACATGCTCTGTAATGTAGTTTATTTTTTATTCTCTTAAGTAGGTGTATCTAATTTTTTTTAGTCAAAGGTATGATTTGCATAAAATGAGTAATGGAGAAAGGAAATATGATGGAATAAAGAGGAGTAAAAGCAGTAAGGTTAACCAATGTGTGAAGCTAACTTTGAAGACAGACTTTGGGAACTGGAAGTACCAAGCAAAGGAAAATATGAACTGATCCATTCTTACCTTTCATTTCACTGAAATCAAATGAATGAACTTAGCTGTGTAAAAAATCATAAAGCCCTTTCAGCAAAGAAGCTTTTACTTATGTTTATAATAGATAATAAATGAAAACTTTAGGATGAACAATGTTATATAACTTGTGTAGCATTATATTTATCAGTTTCAGTATGGTATCCTAAAGAATAAGAAACTTATTTGGTGCAATCTCAAAAATAATTTGCAGTAATATGGATAAATTAGGTATATTTAATTTGTTTTGTGACATTTTTTGTATTTATGGTTATAATAGTAAACTAATGCTTTCTCTTCCACAGTGAAGCCTGTTTGCAGTTCTCACAAATCTGTATCCTTTGAACACCATAGAATTATACAACTTCATAGTACACAATTGCAAAACTAAAATAAATGGTCTAGTGAATCTCTGTTTCTTTGCTATATTTTTAAGATCCCCTGCTTCCTCAAAAATATTTTGCACTTGCTGTTATATAGCTTTGGAACTGACCTTTCATTTATGTGAAACCATCAGATCGCTCCATTAAAATCATGCTTTGAAGCCTATCTGTATCATTTGCATAGTGTACTGTTCCACACCCTTTAACAAATTGCCTGCATGTTTTATTGAGATAGCTTCATATGCTTCTCTGTTCACCATTATATCTACTTTCCTCAAGTTCTTTGCGCTCCCTCCAGTCTAGGTAGAGCTTTTAGCTGTACAATCATCTAGGACACCACTGTTGTTTTAATATTACAGTTGATGCTACTATAAAAGCAGGATATGTATGCATGCATACATACATACATACATACACACCTCTTTATAATTTTCAGTCAAGGAACACAATAAAAGCATTTTAGTCTCAGAGATATTTTTTCTTATTTTTTTTTTTAACTTCATGCTAGGTTTCATAGAACCATAGTTTGCTGAAAACGGATTCTGACAGTTACATACTACACGGGAAACTGATTCTGAAACAGCATCTAAATGATTGTAGAATGGTTTATTGCTCTCAACGGTTCTAGATTTAGTTTTCAATATGAACTGTTTGGTGTCGATTTATTTGACTGAAACATTTGAGTACTATCGGTTATAACTCACAAGATTTCACTCTAAAAGATATGGTTATGGTTACTAATTTAAAAGACTCTATTAATATAGAATGTTACACTAACATCTTTATTTAATATCAGTAAAAATAAACTAGTGCACAGAGGCAACTGACATTTTGGTACCAGATTCTTAGGAAACTTCCTTCTTTCCTACTTCTGAACACCTCAAATATCTATTCACTTGTGGTTGGAAATGGACTGCTTGACTAAAAGTTAGGATTAGTAATTAATTCTAAAGCATGCATAAGAATTTTGATAATGCAATAATAATCTCAAATGTGGAAGACTGAAAGTCTTTAAAACAGTAAGGTTCAAGTACTGCTTCTTGTTTGGACTATATTTGGTTTCAGGAGTCAGCAGAAAATGGTATTTTGGAGTACCTTTAAAGTTTGGTAGATCTGCTGTATGCAGAATGTAAATTGCGCATTTCTTTTTAGTAATCCCATTTCTTTGAAACTCATTTTCTTTGCTTTTCTATTTTACTCTTAAGATAATATATTATCCTTCACTATTATTGCAAAGATCCGGTAGTATGTATTCCATCTAGTTTCTTTATAGGAGATAATGGAATCCCTCTTGAAGTAATTGCTGGCAGTGTTTCTGCAGAAGAACTGATTGCAAGAATTCATAAAGTCAAGCAGGTAAAACAACTTTGGATCTGATTTTTTTTTCCCAGTAAAGTGAAGGATTGTTGAAAAAAAATTATGCCAAACTTGTAAAAGATGAAAAGTACATTATCAGTAACAAGTCTATACATCACTGGCCCACTCCTTAAATGATGGTTCATTTATTCCTATTATTTGTTTTGTTTTGTTTTTAATCCTACATTAGCTGTCAAGAATTACATTTTGTGAATTGGTGGCCATACAAACTGTATACATAACTACATAAATATATGCACACAACTCTTCATTTTGAAGTTGCCTTCAATTAAACAAATTCATTATTATATTCAAAGCTTGGAAGGTAATGAGTAATGAGAACTTTCATCAGAGGATTAAAATATTTATTGTAATAAATTGTTACTTTCTGATATATATTGGATTGGATAGCCAGTTTGGTTCATGGGCTGGCCTATAAACCAGGAGGCAATTTGTTCTAAGTTTGCATTAAAAATGAATGCCTCCTGTGTGATGTCAGGCCAGTCACTGTCTCTCAGCCAAAATACTTCACAGTTATTTTGGGGAAAATAGGAGGAAGGAGTATTAGATGTTTGTCTCCTTGAATTTTTATATAGATAGGATTAAAATTTAATAATAATTTCAGCTTTTGTACAATAAGAAAACTTCACTGTAAATGAGTTTTTTTCCCCTTTAAAAGCCCTGTGGAATTAATTTATTCTTTGCACAGAATTCAAATCCTCTTAATTTTTAACATATTGTTCACAATCCATGCTAGCTGCAGCAACATTGTCTTTCAATTACTCCACGTTTGGCTTTTGTTGTCAGAAAAGAGTCTTATTTACTTATCATTTAGTATTGCAGATGGCTCTTGGTTAACAACCATTTGTTCAATGACTGTTCAAACTTACAATGATGCTGAACAAGTTGTAGTTATGATTGGTTCTTGAAATTTTGGCTGTCACAGTGCCTCCATGGACCTATGGTCATGATCTGGTGCATTTCCGTGCGTTGCATGATTGTGTTTTGCAGCAAAGTCAATAGAGAAGTCGGCTGGAAGTTGGACGTCATGGTCACATGAACTCCTCACTTAATGACCTGTAGTGATTCATTTAGGGTAACTAGGGACTCCTGGAACTATCAAGTGGCATTATTGCACTTTATGCCCATGTCACTTAGTAACAGAAATTCCGGTCTCAATTATTGTCATTAAACAAGAACTACCTGCAGTTACATCTTGAATGCATAGTGAGTTGATATTAAAGTATTTATTATATTTTTCTATACACCTTTCTGAAATGTTACTTACCAGGGCCAGAAGGCCCACATCTCCTAAAATAATCCCCTTTTTTTATATAATCGCATCATATATGTGGCCCGGTCTTTCTTGGAAAAGTGGGCTAATAACCTGTTGATATAAATGCCACCTGGTCTAGTAAGTAAAGTAGTCCGTGGGCAAGCAACCTGGTGCCTCCAATTATTTTGGATATCAATTCCTGTCTGCTCCAGGCCTCATGTTCATACCAAGCATTATAGAAGTTGTAGTTGAGACATTTAGCAGCGATTGTGTTGTGTAGTCTAGAAATATTTTTTGAAATATAGCCTGACATAGTATGTGCATACTTGGTGAAAAATAATTGTGTTTTGTTCTTTAAAATATAACAAGAGTGCACATTTTTAAATGTAAAAAATGGAATCTAAAATAAGTGCAACATTTATGTATGACAACACTTCCTTCTTTCCTAGATGCACTTAATAAAAACTGAAGGGTTAGAAAGTTCTGCTTCATGTTCCTCCTCTTTATGTAGCAACCCAGAAGATTCTCAATCACAAACAGTTGAAACCTCTGAAACAGAGCTAGAAAGATTGCGTTTAACTCCAGATGGTAAGTATTACTAGCTCATTCTTTATAGATTACTTTTCCTCTGAGATATTACTATTCAACTCTCCCAAGTTTAATGTTTAGTCTAGTAATAACTAATCACCCACTGGATCTGCCTCCTTGTGTTAGTAACCTTTAATTGCTTTGTGTGTCCCTCCAACCTTCTATATGTCTCACTCACCTTTCCTAGTTTGCAAATGATAGTAAAGAACTATTTCTCTTTTTACTATATCTTATAATATAATAAAACATTTTTTTTAAAAAAAACACACAGACAAAAGTGGTGTGTTATTTTTATTACCAGAAATAATTGATATATACAACGCCCGTATTAACTAATACAATTGTATAATTGTTATAACAGAAGTGTCAATTTTTGTCTTTTTTTTAATATGGGACTTCTCATTTATGAGAAGGTGAAGTAAATTTGGTCCAGACAAATGAGAAAGATGACAGACGGGTAGAACAGACTACAGATGATCTTGCTGCTAAAGTAGAAAGGTATGGTTTTATAAATACTGTTTAATGCAACTATTTAGTGAAACTTTGGTATGTGTTGCCTCACTGAGGTTTAATTAGGCCATTTTGTATTTGTACAAAAATATTTTTTTAAAAAAATTAAATGAAATCAGAAGGAAAATGAAACTTGTATCAATGCTTTTTCCAGAATTGTCATCCTTAAGAAGGAAGGCAAATTTGGAAAAGTATATTTTATAAGGAAAAACAAGGATGTGTGAATGGACAAAGCTTGGAGGACAAAATAGAAATATGTATAGCATAAGATACCACTTGGAATATCTTCTGTTCAGAGGAACAATTTTTTTTGCATTTTCTGAACATACATTTTTTGTCAGTATGTTATATCCTAAATACATGGAATTAAGTTATTGTAGCATAATTATCATTGGTGAATTGTGAAATTTGGATGTGACTGATATGAGATTTCATTATGCAGAAATTGTTTCAGTTTGAACTTATTATTTTCTTTCAAAATACAGAGTGACACAAAAACTTGAAGAGAGAAGAGAAGAAAAGAAGAAAGAAGAAGAACAGGTAGAATATAATTTGACTTTTTTAGCATTGCCAGCCTCTCTTCGGAATGTTCTAGTTGGAAGAACACAGATTTATTTTAATACCTCAGAAACGTGTGGAGGGGTGGAGAAATGATGCCTGCTGCATGTTTATTTGACCCTTGCCTTTGTGGATGGTTCATTCAGCCAGGCTGGGACTGGGCCTTTGATTCTGAAAAATACTTAAGTGTCTCTTTGAGCACCAGATTTTATTCTAGTATATGAAAGGATATAGTTATAATTTTTATATTTATATTTTTTAAAAAACCCATCCCTTTGTTGGGTATTGTTTCTGATTTCTAATTATAGACAAGATTTAGATATTTTATTCCCAGGCAAGGTGGTTCAAAAATTGTTGCTTGCAGTTCTAGGTACACCTGGATAAAATGAATTTTTTGTACTTGGGTTAATTTGGAATTAGTTTAGAATAGAGTATTAGGGCCATTTGCTTTTGATGGGCCACATAAATAGGGGAAATGCAATTTTGCTAGTTCTTTGGGGCCTTACAGTGGCTTTCAATATTTTCAACCCACAAACCTTTTGATAAGATTGAGCTGTGGGGGCACTGTTTTGCAGTAGTTCCCTTCTTTCCTGTTAGGACATGCCAAGAAAGTAGTGAAATTACATCCTAGTAAGATGGCTGAAACTACTTAGTGTACCCATCCCATTATTCTACAAATGGCTGCTCCTGCATTGTGTTACTTGGCAGGAGAGTATGCCAGCCCCATTTGGGGCCAGTCCATGCACTATACACAGGTGGATAGGGTGCTTAGTGATACATGTTGCATTGTTACTGGATATCTGTACCACATCCCACATTATATATATATATATATATCTTGACGGGAATAGCTCCACAAGGTGTTAGAAGGATGTAGATGTGGAATATGGAAAGGTATTACATGATCCAGCAGACCCCTTATTTGGCCGAGTACCTCCTACAAAAAGATTTAAATAAAGAAAGAGCTTTTTAGATTGTGCCAAGGGGATTGTTACTATCCTTCAAAAAGAACAATTAAAAAGATGGAAACTTCAAATCAACATTTTCATAATTGGGTAGAACTGCTTGAGTTGTGTGGAGGTTCAGAGGAGGAATGGATGGTTTGGAGATTTTTAAATAGACTGTGCACTGGTTTTAGTTAGAACTAAAGACCACAGGGAAAAATGGGGGTTTCTCCCAGAGGACAAGGATATTTATTGTAAATGTGGCACTATTCAAACAACTGTCCATCTTTTACAGTTTCTCCTGGGACCAACATGTAGAGTTGCACACAGAACGACTTGCTGGTCGGAAATATCCTGCCATCAGTGTGGTCCAGCATTGGACTAGAACTATAGAAATCTGTTTTTATTAAAGTTTTATCTTTTTAAATTTAAATTAATAATTTCTAGTGCCTATATTTCTGACATGAGATGAGACACTCTAGTCATTGATCTGTGGTGTGTCCCTGGGTCACATATTTATATTTATATTTATATTTATATTTATATTTATATTTATATTTATATTTATATTTATATTTATATTTATATTTATATTTTATTGAATTTCTATACCGCCCTTCTCCCGAAGGACTCAGGGCGGTGTATAGCCAGAGATAAAACCATAACAATATAAAAGTTAAAAGCAATTAAAACAAATAAATTGGCCAAAAACTCTAATAAAACAACCCATTAAAATAGGCCAGCCCTGCTTGTTGGAATAACAATGTTTCTGGGCGTGACGAAAGGTACGAAGGTCGGGAATCCTACGAATCTCCGGGGGCAGCTCATTCCAGAGGGTAGGGGCCCCCACAGAGAATGCTCTCCCCCTGGGGGTCGTCAGCCGACATTGCCTAGCTGACAGCACCCGGAGAAGCCCCTCTCTGTGGGAGCATACTGGTCAATGGGAGGCTATCGGTGGCAGAAGGCGGTCTCGTAAATACCCAGGTCCCAAGCCATGGCGCGCTTTAAAGGTAGCAACCAGCATCTTGAATCGCATCCGGAAGACCACTGGGAGCCAGTGCAGCTCACGCAGGAGCGGTGTTACATGGGAGTGTCGAGTCGCTCCCATAATTACCCGCGCGGCTGCATTCTGGACCATTTGGAGCCTCCGGGTGCTCTTCAAGGGGAGCCCCATGTGGAGACCGTTACAATAGTCCAGACAGGAAGGGATGAGGGCGTGAGTGACTATGCGTAAAGAGTCCTGGTCCAGAAAGGGACGCAACTGGTAAATCAGGCAAACCTGATAAAAAGCCCCCCTGGCCACAGTCGTCAGGTGGTCTTCTAAGGACAGCTGCGAGTCCAGAAGGACACCCAAGTTGCGAGCCCTCTCTGAGGGGGTCAAGGTCTCACCCCCAATAGTCAGTGATGGAGTCAACTGAATATGACGGGACGCCGGAAACCACAGCCACTCGGTCTTGGAAGGGTTGAGTCTGAGTTCCTCCCCATCCAGATCCGTACGGCTTCCAGGCACCGGGTCATCACTTCAAGGGCATCATTGGGGTGGCCCGGGGTGGATATGTACAGCTGAGTATCATCAGCATACTGATGGAAATCCACCCCGAAGCCACGGATGATCTCGCCCAGCGGCTTCACATAAATGTTGAACAGGAGGGGCGAGAGGACCGACCCCTGTGGCACCCCACAAACTAGGCGCCTTGGGGTCGACCTCTGTACTACCTACAAATCTCTGGAAAAGGTTATCTAAAGCTTTCTAATTGAATGTTCTTCATGAATATGCAGATGACACCCAGATATGTTTTCTATTCCAAGAAAGCAATCGCCACTATTTACATTGCTTCATAATTGGCTGATGATTTATATTGAAACTAAATTCAAATAAAATGGAGGTGAGTTGATAAGGAAAATGCTAACTTCATGGATTGTGGTTGAAACTTGGCCTAGCTGGGATTAAAAATGTCTAGAAATTGCAATTACTACAAAATATAAGCAGATTCATGTACTGAAAGATCTGTACTGTCTATTAGTTGTTTACTAGCCACAACTGACAGTATTGGTAATCTTTAAAAGTCCAAATGATAACCTATACTGTTGTAAACTGTCCAGTTACCATAAGAAATAAACAAATACTCAGATTAATAAAAAATGCTCTTTTTGGAAGACACTCCCATTACCAGAGGTTCATCTTGTAACATTGTCTTTTGTGTAGTTCTGAGGCTATGGAATATGTTTCCTAGGGAGATGCACTTGTATCCTAATTTCCCTTCCCCTGGAGGTTGGTTACATCACTTCCACCATGCTTTTAATTGCAAAATACATTTTTACATGTTAATGTTTGATTTTTAGCTATTTTAGCTGTGCTATTCGTTTGTATTTTGCATTCTTATTGCTGTCTTGGTTATTAAACATATAGAACGGTGATTTAAAGTCCAGTAAATAAAATACATCTTTTTATTTAGAAAGAAATAAAAAAAGAAATAGATAGAAGAAAAACTGGGAAAGAAATGTTGGAATATAAAAGGAAACAGGAAGAAGAACTTACAAAACGAATATTGGAAGAAAGGAACCGAGAAAAAGCTGAAGATAAAGCTGCTAGGGAACGCATCAGGCAGCAAATTGCGCTGGTAAGTATTCAAGTGTATGGTTTACTTGTACAAGGAAAACTTCAGCCCATGGGTCTTAAATATAGGTCCTTGATAATTGGCATGGATTATGGTATCTTGAGTACAGTTATATTTAATCGGTTTAAGAATAATATTCAGTTGCTCATTGATTTCAGTGAATCTATCCAAATATAGTTTGATCTGGATCTATCTCAAATACAACAATTCCTTTTACATCAAAATCACTACGATGTCTGATTTTTGCAGCTAGTATTAAAAAGTTGTGTTAATACGCTACTTTTTTGTCTTGTGAAGGATCGTGCTGAAAGAGCAGCTCGTTTTGCAAGGTCAAAAGAAGAGGCAGAAGCTGCAAAAGCTGCTGCTCTTCAGGCTAAGCAAGCTGAAATGGAAGCTAGGAAGGAAACATCCCAAAAGGAAAAAAGGTAATTGGTTTTTTCAGTCCCCTGTTATTCTCAACCTGCATTAAACCACCCTTGCATTTTGCAAGAGCCTTTGGATGATATTCTAGCCTCATCCCAGTTCTAGTTTCAGTGCTTATTTTTTCCTCTTCCTACTCTAGGGCTATAAAGCTTCTTGGCAGATAATTTGGTTATTCTGAATTCACAGATATGTTTGTCCATTGTTGTAAGAGAAGGTGTGGCAGAACCTGTGGGTGGGATCCAAAGAGGAATCCGCCTAGAGTCACTTCATAGCCACAAATTACCCCGTTTGTGGCTGCATAGCGATTCTAGGTTGATTCCTCTTTTGACTCTACCCCAGATTCTACTACTCTTCTCCCACAATTGTTGATGTAAATAATGAGCTCTTTTTTTCTGTAGAACCAGCTTTTTCTATAATTTAAGGTGTTCTTTGTAAAACCAAATGTTTTAATGTAAAATATCTTCCCTAGTGCTATAGCAAGAATCCAATTTCGCCTTCCAGATGGATCTTCTTTCACTAATAGTTTCCCTTCGGATGCCCCCTTGGAAGAAGCTCATCGGTTTGCTGCACAGGTGAACAAAATATCTGTTCTTCTTCAAAAAGTTAATTAAATGGAAGCTGCATTAATAGTTGAACTAAATTATTGTATTGTATTTAAAATTTTTAAGGAAATGGGTTTAATAAGGAGGGTTTTTAAAAATTGAATTACCATATTTTTCAGAGTATAAAACACTCCGGACTATAAGATGCACCTACCTTTTTTGGTGAGGAAAATAAGAAAAAGAAATCTGCCTCTGCCTCTCAGCAATTTTGCCTTGTTGCAGCAAACAGCAAATAGCCTGCTTTACTTTCATTTTCATTTTCAGCATAGCTTGATTAGCACAAGAAAAAAAAAATCTGCTCCCAGCAATTTATCTCCTTGCAGCAAGCAGCAGAGGCCCACGCAAAACAGCTGAGAGTCGGCAAGCCGATCCAATCAATTTGTGCTAATTAGGCTGTGCTGAAGCTGAAACCAGCTGTTTCTTCTTGCTGCTTGCTGCAAGGAGGTAAACTGCTGGGAGGCAGAGGCCAAAGGGTGGGGGCCAGGGGGTGGACGGGGCTACATTTGGTGTATAAGACGCACCTACATTTTCACCCCCTTTTGGGGGGGGGGAAGGTGCGTTTTATACTCCAAAAAATATGGTACATACTACAAACATAGAAGTGAGCAACCCATAAGCATCCTGGTCAGTGTTTATGCTATTACAGCCTGTCTGTCTATCTACCCACACATTGATTGCTCCAATAGTGCAATTGAAATTTGGTGTCTCTCTCTTTCCTTGTTGTGGGAAAAGGATTGTTCTATAACAAGAAAAACATTGTTGCCCTACATAAAAACTGGGTAAACAAATAAGAGAAAGTACATTTCTTTTAAAGTACATTCAGGACCTAATAACCTTTTTAATACTCCTACTTAATTTCTGCTTTGAAGGATCATTTAAGTTATTGGACATTAGTAAGGCACGTTGTCTGCTACCGAACATATCAGTAATCATATAAGTAGTTGAGCAATCACTGAAAGTGAACATCCAAATATTCATACTGTCAATGAAGAATTTTTCAATTCCTCATGAAAACAGTTTTGGGATGAAAGTTTATTTGTCTTGGAAATGGCATGTCATTTATATTTCCTCCTGTTTGTAAAGAATGGAAATGAACTTGACTTGTTCTGTTGTTACAGATTGTTGGCAACACATATGGCAACTTCTCACTGGCAACAATGTTCCCCAGAAGAGAATTCACCAAAGATGATTATGAGAAAAAATTATCAGACCTGGGACTTGCTCCAAGTGCTTCAATAGTATTGCTGCCTGTAAGTGTGTAAAAAAGGGAAACGAAAGAAATGTGCAGGATTCAAATAAATAATTATAAATTTACTACAAGTTGTATGTGTTACATAATACTGTACGAGGTTTTTTCAAATAAATAAATAAATAAATTCTAGTTTCTAAACAGTACTTGCTTGTTTTCCCATAAATAGGCAGGAAGGCCGGCTACGGCAGTCGTACAGTCTTCCAATGGAGATTTATGGAAGTTCCTTGGCACAATCCTTTACCCACTGATAGCTGTTTGGCGATTTATTAGCAATTTCTTGTTTACCAGCCCTCCTTCATCCCAGCCTCCTGCAAGACATCATCAACAGCAGCACTCAAATCCTTCAGCACCTAACACTGCAGAACCAAATAGGTACGAACACTTCCTACTAAAGCCATCAAGGATCAGATTTCAAGATTTTTATCAGTTGAAGAAACGATATTTTTTTTAATTTTAAAATACAAACTTTATTGAATTTAAAAATATTGACAAGAAAAAAAGAGAAAATATACAAATTTTCTCACTCATAAAATTTACATTTTCAATCCACAATTACACTAACAAACTAAATATATGTGATTATATAAACACATATATACAAATATACAAACAGTGACTTATTTACCTATTCTATCCATCTGACGGTGCATTTTTTTGTTACATTTCCCCTAATTCTTATCTTTACCTTTTTTTCCTTTGGTTTATCCACTTATACCATCTATTCCATACTATAAAATATTTTGAGTCTTCCTTGTCTTTTAATTCTAGAGTTAATTTATCCATTTCTGCACATGTATAGCTTTTTTGAATTACTTCCTGATCTGTTGGCATACGATCTGTCTTCCACAATTGTGCTATAGCCAATCTGGCCGCCATGATTATATGTAGTGTCAAATATTTTATGTCTTTTCTGATATTCCTTTTTATCATGCCTAATAAGAAAACTTCTGGGTCTAATTCTATTTCTTGATCTGTTATTTCTAATATCCATGTTTTTATTTTTTTCCAATATTTCTTTATTTCTGGGCAAAGCCACCAAACATGGAAAAAAGTATCCTGAGCTTTTTTACATTTCCAACAAACAGGATTTATATTCGGGTACATTTTCGGTAGTCTCGAGGGAGCTAGATACCATCTGTACCATATCTTATAATGGTTCTCCTTGTATGCTGCCGATTTTATCATACTATATTTTCCCATACCCTCTTCCAATCTTCTAACTGTATATTGTGCCCAATGTTCTTTGCCCAAGCTATCTGTCCTTTTACCAGTTCTTCTGCCAGGTCAAATTCTAATAAGTATTTGTAAAATTTTGAAATTAATTTTCCTTCCTTGGATTCTAATAATTAATCTGTTTGGTTTTGGATCTATTCCTCCCTCTTCCTGATCTTTTCTATATCTTATTTTTATTTGTGAATAGGGCCACCAGTCTATTAGTATTCCTTGTTCTTTAAATTCTTCCCTAGTTTTCAAAACTCCTTGTGGATCTAATATTTCTCTATATCTTAACAATTTTTGTTTTACTAATAAATTGGGATGAGTTATTGCTTCTATCGTTGATAACTAACCGGGGGCTTTCATATAATGTTTTCTTTTTATCTCTTGCCATATGTCAATTAATGATTTCCTAATAATATGGTTGTTAAAATGCTTGAATATTTTATTTCTAGGACTCCATAAAAAGGCATGCCATCCCTTCATTAAATTGTGGCCCTCTAAATTTAATAATCTTTGATTTTCCAGGGTTACCCATTCTTTGATCCATGTTAAACTTGAGGCTTTTTAATATTTTTCCCATGCCGGGAGTCCATATCTGCCTCTAATTTTGTCATCTTGTAATATACTTAATTTAATTCTTGATTTTTTTCCCTTCCCACACAAATTTTGTAGTTATTTTGTCCAAATTGCTAAAAAAATTCTTGTCTAATTTTATTGGGATTGTTTGGAATAAATAAAGAAGCCTTGGTAGTATATTTGATTTTATTGCTGCAATTCTCCCCAACAATGACAATTTTAATTTTCCCCATTTTTCCAAATCTTCTTTTATTTTTGGACCAAAGGTCCATAGTTATTCTCTTTTATCATTATACTTCTGGCTATCATGTTTATCACTAAATATTTCACTTTCTTTTTTTTTTTTTTTTTTATTGCAAAAGTTTTACAGTTACATTTTCACCCCCTTTTTCCCCCCCCCACAACCCCCCCAATCTTCCCAACCTCCCTAACCCACCCTAACCCTCCCCTCCCCCCAGACTTCCTAGTATACTCATATCAGATAAAAGGAAAAAACCCTTCTTTGTATATAAAACTTGAACCCTTCCCTCCCCCTTACAAATTTTCATCTTCCTTACATTAACATTAATATTTCTATCTTAGTATAACATTTTCAAATAAATTTTCATCCTGATTACCTTAAAGATATTTCTATCTTGATATAACATTTTCTAACAAATTTTCACCCTCAACCTTAAAAATATTTCTGTCTTAATATAACATCTTCTAACAAATTTTCACCCTCGACCTTAAAATATTTCTATCTTGATATAACATTTTCAAATAAAAGCTATTTGGTACTTCCTAGTTTGGTATTTATGCTGAACATAATTTATCCACTTCTTCCATTCCCATTCATAAGTCTCTTGAGAACAATCTTTTAAATATGCTGAAATCTTCGCCATCTCTGCAAAACTGGCCATCCTCAAAGTCCATTCCTCAATCGTAGGCAGCGCTTCATTTTTCCAGTATTTGCCTATCAACAATCTTGCTGCAGTTATCATATACAATATCAATTTTGTTTCACCCCATGTAAAACCCTTAACTATACCCAATAAGAACAGTTGTGGAGAAAACTGAATTTTTTTCTTCAAAACATTCTGCATGACCCACCAAATTTTTATCCAAAAAGCCTTAACTTTCTTACAGGTCCACCAAACATGATAATATGTAGCGTCTAGGCAATCACATCTCCAACATTTAGGCTGCACATTAGGATACATACATGACAATTTTTTGGGGTCTAAATGCCATCTATAAAACATTTTATAGAAATTTTCCCTCAGGTTCTGCGACTGTGTAAATTTAACATTCTGAACCCAAATTTTTTCCCATGTTTCCAACATCACTGGTTCCTCAAAATTTTGTGCCCACTTAATCATGCAGTCTTTAACTAGCTCAGATTCTGAATCCCTTTCTAACAAAACATTATAAAGTCTTTTAATATGCATTGGTCCTTTCTCTTTTATGTGTCTAACTAATTCTTCCTCATACATCATAATACCAGTTTTTTGGTCCTCTTTCCATCTCAATTGCAATTGATTATATTGTAACCAGGTTAAATTGATCCCTTCAGCCAACAATGTCTGTAATGTCTTCAGCTGCCATCTGCCCGCATCTGTAAAAAGAACCTCTTTATATAAAAACCCCCCGAGTGACATTATATTTGTATTCCACAAGGTATGACCAAGATCCAGCCATAGCGGTATTTTATAATTCCATTTGTTTCGGTGCTTCTTCCAAACTCTCAACAAAGAATCTCTAAGTATATGGCTTTTAAAAACTTTATCCACTTTACTGTCATAAAATAAGTAAGCGTGCCATCCAAATTCCAAATCGAAACTTTCTGCGTTTAATATTCCAGTCTTTTTTCCTCCAAACCAATCACTTACTAAAGTCAAAGCTGTTGCATCATAATATAATTGTAGGTTTGGAAGTTTGAGACCTCCCCTTTCTGGAACGTCTTGCATAATTTTCATTTTTACTCTTGGCTTTTTCTCGTTCCAGACAAACTTGTTCACACCAATTTGCCATACTTTTAATTGCTTATCATTTCTGAGCACCGGGATCATTTGAAACAAAAAAAGAAATCTTGGCAAAATATTCATCTTAACTGCTGCTATTCTTCCAAGTAAAGACAGCTGCAGTTTTTTCCAAGTCTCCATATCTTTTTGCACCTCTCGCCACAACACCTCATAGTTATTTTGAAACAATTTCATATTTGATTCTGCAACCTGGACTCCTAGATATTTTACCTTTGGTACAATCTCAAAACCTGCCCTCCTTTCTAACTCCAGTTTACGATCTTGTGTCATATTTTTGACTACCATCTTAGTTTTTTTCTGATTCAATCTGAAACCTGAAACTTTACCATAGTCTTGTATAATGTCCTTCATCTGGATTATCGATTCCATTGGCTGTGCTAGGGTAACAACCAGATCGTCTGCAAATGCCTTTATTCTGTAATCCTCTTGCCTTATCATTATACCTTTCAAAGTGTTAGAGTCCCTTATTGTATTTAACAAGACTTCTAGTGTTAGAATAAACAGCAATGGGGACAGTGGACATCCCTGTCTTGTTCCTTTTTCAATTTTAAACTCTGTTGTCAAGCTTCCATTGATAATGATCTGTGCCTTTTGCTCTTGATAAATTGCTGATACCGCCTGTATAAATTGGTCCCCAAAGTCCATCTTTTTTAAAGTCTTTAATAGAAAATTCCAATCCACTCTATCAAAGGCCTTCTCCGCATCCAGAAAAACCAGCACTGCAGGAATCTGTTTATTCTTCTCAAGATATTCCAATAAGTCTATTACTTGCCTTACATTGTCCTTCATGTGCTTACCCTCAATAAATCCCGCTTGGTCATCATGAATCACCTTTTGAATTACTGGCATCAGTCTGTTGGCTAATACTTTTGCATAAATTTTATAATCCGTATTCAAAAGAGATATTGGTCTGTAATTCTCCGGTTTTTTGGGACCTGCTTGCTCTTTTGGTATCAAAGAAATATAAGCTGTAGTCCATGATGGGGGTACTTTTCCCCCTTGTTGTATATTACAAAATAAGTCTCTAAGTTGTTCCACCATTTCTGCCTGCAAAGTTTTATAATACACTGCTGTCAGACCATCCGTTCCAGGAGCTTTGGCTGTTTTTAATTGTTTTATTGCTGCAATTATCTCCTCCTCTGTTATAGGATAATCCATTCTTTCCTTTTGTTGCTCAGTAATTTTTGTAACTTTTTTGTTGTCTAAGTATTTTTCTATAAGTCCATTCTGCACCTCCTCTCTGGCATATAGTTTAGTGTAATATTGAAGAAAAGCTTCTTTTATTAAATTCTGTTGAAAAACTTCTTTCCCCCCAATATCAACACTATCAATAATCCGTGCGCTCTGTTTCTTCCTTAATGTGTAAGCCAACCACCTGCCTGGTTTATTAGCGTTGCAGAATGTATTATGCTTCGCATATTGTAAATTTGTTGCAACTTGTTCCGCTATAAGCATTTGGAATTGGTCTTTCAAAAGTTTTATAACACTAAGTATTCTTTCATCTGTTGGATTTTTAATAAGTAACTGTTCTTTGTTCTTTATTTCTGCTTCCAGTTCAAGTCTTTTCTTTTGTCGAATCAACCTATGTTTGGAGTTCATATATATAAGCACCCCTCTCATATAAGCTTTGCTTGCGTCCCACACAATTTCCATTGGGGTGCCTTTATTCAAATTCATTTCAAAAAACTCTTTCAAATACTTTTTAAGTTCTATTATATTTTTCTCATATCTGAACAAGTTTTCATTTAATCTCCAAGAGCGTCTCTCATTCTTGCATGTCTCAATTTCTATCCACACTGGGCTATGATCAGTCAAAGTTCTTGGCAGAATCTTTGTTCTTTTTGTCCTAAGAAATAGATCATCAGACAACAAAATAAAATCAATCCTGGAAAAAGATCTATGTCTGTCAGAAAAGAAAGTATAGTCCAGTTCTTTTGGATTATGTATTCTCCAAATATCTTTTAATTCCAGATCTTCTTTCATATCAAAAAAAGTCTGTGGTAATCTAATTCTTGACTTTGCCAAAGTCTTTTTGTCTAATTTAGAGTCAATTACTCCATTCCAATCTCCCATAATTAAAATAGATCTGTAATCCCATTGGAGTATTTTAGTATGCAGCATTTTATAAAAATAGTCCTGTTGTTGGTTAGGAGCATAAATTCCTATCAAAAGAATTTGATTATTAGCAGAAAGCAATTCAATTGCTACAAACCTACCATCTTGATCAGCTTCTATAAGTTTGGCTGTTAGTTTTTTATTTACATAAATAACCACACCATTCTTTTTTTGGTTAGTTGAAGATATAAAATGTGTTCCTAATTTGGAATTTTTCAAATAGTTTTGATCTTGAGCTGTAATATGCGTTTCTTGTAAGCAGATTATATCATTATTATGTTGTTTTAAATATGTAAATACTTTCTTCCTTTTTTGTGTTACATTCAGCCCATTTACGTTCCAAGATAAACATTTAATCATCATCATTCTCTTTCTGGAGCGAAGCGCAGAACCTTAGGATTTCATCCGAGATCTTCTGTCCTGCATTCCCCACAGCCCCAGCTTCATCTCGCCTTTCCTGCTGTAACTTTTGTTTAAGTTCCTTGGCTTTTGCTCGGGTTATACGCTGGTCCTTAACTTCAGCCGCCCAAGCCAGCTCCAAGATTGGAGAAGGTTCCAGCAAGGGCTCATCCAGAAAACCTCCTTCAGCGCCCTTCAACTCCTCTGATTCCTGCTTAGATTGTTGTTGCAATTCTTGAGGTTGCTTCTTATCACTCTCTCTAATCTCCAAAACTGTAGATGTGCGTGGGGATGGTGTTCTTTCTTTAAAGATGTCAGTATAAAATTGCTCCGCCTTCTCCACAGTATTCAAGCGGTGTTTCTCTCCCTTATATCTCAAAATTATGCCAGTTGGAGTGTCCCAACGAAATGGGATTTGATTATTCTGCAGTTCTTTAACAAGAAAACCATATTCTTTTCTGGATTTCAACATCTTGGGTGGGAGCTCCTTGTAAACTGTAACCTTGGATCCGCTCACTTGCACAGAAGTGAGGAAAGATTTTTGCAGGATATCATTTCTTATTGCTCTGTCTGTAAAATATATGACCACATCTCTGGGCAATTGTCTTTGTCTGGCCACCCACGAGTTAACTCTGTAGATTTTATCTATTTTGCAAAAGACCATCTCAGGATCAGTTTTTAAAATCACAGCTAGGGCTTCAGCACAAATCTGTCTCAAATCTTGTCTCTCCTCTTCTCTAATTCCTCGAAGCCGTATAGCATATTCCATTGCCCGGAATTGCATCATAACAATGTCATTCTCAACTCTCTGCATCTTGTCATCAACATCAAAAAATTTATGATCATTATTTTTCAACTTAGCATTAACTTCTAATTTAAATTCATCCACTTTTGACTCAACTTTCATAATAAATCCTGCCAGGCCAGACGCCACATCCGTTATTTTTTTGGTCACCATCTTTTGGTTCTGCTGCATTTCCTGCATAATTTCCTGTTGTGACTTTTGGATTTTTTCATCTATTTTATTTATTTTATCATCCATGTCTTGAAATTTCTCATCCAAAATATTTGAAATGAATTCTTTTAAATCTCCCATGTCCAGATCTTTTTTTTGAGCTTGTGACTGCGTGTTCTGTTTACGTGGGGGGGATCCCCCCCCTGTTTTGCCTTCCTGCTTCTTTGAAGCCATCCTGCCACGTAAGCTGGCTTTTCTAAAAAGGGAGGTTCCGCCTCTTCTGCCACCTCCACAAAACCTTCTAAGAAAGTCCCCCAGATTTACTCAAAGCAAAACTATAGTGCAGCAAAAACAAGTAAAAGGGAGAGATTTTCCTCTTATTTCTGTTACAGCCGGAGCAACTTTGTAGCAACTTTTTAACTTTATAGAAGACAAGGTAACTTCACCAATCCACACCCACTGATTCATTTGCTGAGCGCCATATTTTTTTCAGTCACTTTCACTCATTCCGAAACTTTCACTTCAGCATAAAAAATCAGCAAAGGGCTAATACTTGCAGTTCAGAGTTTCAGGGTTCAAGTGGATTTCAAGTGTTTATTTGGCTTATTTCCTCGCTCTTTAAAGGTTTCCTGAAGTCGGCTTGTTCTGCAAAGGCAGAAGACGTCCCACGCCACCCGGAGTCTCAGCAGGTTGTAAGGGAGCCGCGCCTGTTTCCTCCCCAGAAACAATTCCCTGGGGGGGGGGTTGCAGGGGCTCTACCTGTACCCTGCTGCCTCTTCTTCATTAATCCTGGGGATTTTGAAGATTTCAAGCCGCTTCACGATCGGGAAGCGGCTCTACAAGCGGCGGGGGTGGCGGTGCTAAAAGAAAGCACCGTCGCCGCCGAAGACGGGGAAACCGGAAGTCCAATATTTCACTTTCTTAACTGCCTGCAATCCTGAATCTTTTGCTAATTTCTCTACCTGTTTTGCTGTTATATTTTTTGTTATCATTTTAGTCTTCTCCTTGTTAATTTTTAGACCGGCTACATTTCCAGATTCTTCAATTTCTTTTATTAATTTGGGTGTTATTTTTATTGGATCTTCTATGAAGAAGACAAGGTCGTCCGCAAAGGCTTGGACCTTGTATTCTTCTTTTTTTACTTTTAATCCTTTTATTTCTTTATTCAACCTAATTCTAATTAACAAATTTTCCAGTGTCATAATAAAAAGTAAAGGCGACAATGGGCAGCCCTCCCTTACTCCTTTACTTATTCCAAAAAAATTTGTTGGGTCCCCGTTTACTAATACACTAGCCTTTTGGTTCTTATATATTGACGATATCATTCTTGTAAATTTCTCCCCGAATTTCATATTTTTAATTTGGTGTATCATAAACTGCCAATTAACTTGGTCAAACGCCTTTTGTACATCCAGAAAGATCAGTGCTATCTGTCTTTCTGGATGCATCTCATAATATTCTAAAACATTTATTACCATTCTTATATTGTTTTTTATTTGTCTTGTAGGCAAGAAACCATTTTGATCCTGATGTATTCTATTATTCAGTATTTTTTTCATCCTATTTGCAATTATGTCCATAAAAATTTTATAATCGGTATTTAATAAGGAAATTGGTCTATAATTTTTTATTAATGTGGTATCTGCTCCCTCTTTTGGTATCAGGGAAATATATGCTTCCTTCCATGTATTTGGTAACTTTGCCTCCGTCAATGCCTCATTATATAGTTCTAATAATATCTCATTTAGTGAGTCCCCTAAACTTTTATAAAACTCCATTGGTAGGCTGTCGGTCCCTGGTGTTTTGTTATTTTTTTGTCTCTTCAATGCTTCTTTTTACTCCCCCATAGTAATTTCCTTGTCTAGTAATTCTTTTTCTTCCTCTATTAATATTGGCATCCCTTCACCACTTAAGTATTTTTCTATTTCCTCTGTTGTTATTTCATCTTTCTCATAAAGCTCTTGATAATATTGAATTATTATCTCCTTTTTCTTCTCTAAACTCTCTTGGGTTATACCCTTTTTGTCCTGTAATTTCTGAATTATTCTCTTTTCCCTCTCTTTCCTCAACCTCAATGCTAACCACCTCCCCGGCTTATTTGCTTGCTCAAAATAATTCTGTCTCATGTATTTCAATGTCATTGCATATTTTCCCTGTTCTAATATGTTCAGATTATGTTTCACTGCCATCCAATTAACCCTAATTTGCTCATCTCCCGGATTCTCTTGTAATTTTCTTTCCCATTTTTGAATTTCTTCTAATGCTTTATTGTAATCTTTTTCCCTCTCTTTTTTCTGTTTTGCATTATAGGCTATCGTCAGGCCTCTTACATATATGCCTTAGTTGTGTCCCATAAATTTTGTAGGGAGGTGTGTTGTTTTGTATTTTCCTTATAAAACAATTCTAATTCCTTCTCCATGTACTCCTTGTATTCCTTTTCTTTCAAGATCTGTATATTCATTGTCCATCTACTTTTTTTTCTCCACCGTCCCTTCCATGTTAACATTATTGGGTTATGATCCGCCCATTTATTAGACAATATTTCTACGGATTCTATTTCTGGCATCAAAGTATTAGTAACCCATGCCATGTCTAACCTGGACCAGGACCTATGTGGATTCGAATAGTATGTAAAATTTTTAACTTCCATGTTATAAAATCTCCAGCTGTCTACCATATTTAACTCTTCTACTAAGTCTTTAAATATTCTAGGCAATACATTTTTCTTGTTTTTATTTCTCTGACCACTTTTATAATCTTTTCTTACGTCCATAATCGCATTAAAGTCACCGATCAAACACACATTTTCTATTTTTTGTTCTATTATTTTCTCATGTACATTTTTATATTAAGTGAATCTAGGTTCCCCATTGACTTTACTTATTGGAAGGTGTTCATATGATCTGGGGACACTGCAACTGTCATAAATATAAACCAGTTGTCAAGCATCCAAATCTTGGTCATGTGACCATGAGGATGGTCATTTTTTACAGTGATGTCATAACTTTGAATGGTCACTAAATGAACTGTTGTAAGTCGAGGGCTACCTGTACTAAAAAGCTCATTCCTGTAGCCATTAATTGGGCAAACATAGGCCAACAATTTTGAAACTAAGCTACTTAAGTTGGTCTAACTTACAGAATGCATTCAAAATCCAGGACCCATGACTCCCATGGAATTGAAATACAGCAATTTTTAAGAAATATTTTATGACACAAAACAGTTTAATACAAAATGTCATAAAACATTTCCTGTGCTGATATTTGTGCTGTACAGTTCAACTTGGCCTATTCTCAAGGGAGATCCATCTCTGAATACCCCAATCTTTCCAGTGTAGGCAGTACGTTAGCTCTGCCATTGTTAAAGGCATTGAGGAATCTGGTAACGAAATACCTCTGAAACAATGACTCAAAAGATCATGGGTTGTCTAGTTGTTTTATGTAAAGCCCTGAATTATGCTTGTTCTGTCTGATCTCATGGGATGGACTGAAAACTTCAAGTTTTGTCCTAGTTTGTTGCATCTTCACTGATGAAGTTAAGCCATTCTCAGGAAATGGGATGGGATGACACCATTTGCAAATAGCTATTATATAACTTCCATCTTTTAGATGCTCATTTATGCTTTGAAAATAAGTCAGCAGTCCACCTTACGGTTAGTCCTTGATTTATGATCACAAATTGGGACTGGAATTTCCAGAGCTAAGTGATGCGGTCATAAAGTGAGACATTACATGACAGCATCACGTAGCGACTGCAATCCCTGCATCCTGGTTGCTATCATTAACTGAGAATTGAATGGCAAAGGATGGCCCAACAGGACCTGTGGAGCACATGGCAGTGGTAGCAACTGGGACTTGTCCCCTCTATTTTAGCCCCAGCCCCACTGCTGGGTGCCACTGTGCAGTGTAAGCCAAAAAAACATGGATGGGTGGGGAGGAGTTGTAGCACCCCTGGAGTTGTAAGTGTGGGTGGGGCTCCAAGCACCCAAATGTTGATCACATGACTTTAGGGTAGCTGCAACAGCCATAACGTGGGGCATGGGTTGTAAGTCCATTTTTTTAAGCATCATTATAATTTTGAATAATCGCTGAACAAATGGTCATAAGTGCTGGTCCGTGTATATATTGTGACATGAATCCATGCTTTATGATCAAATTAAATCTTCTCGTCTCATAGAAACTTCCTTAAATTTGGAATGAAAAAGACAAAAATTTGATCAAGAATTAATATTGGCCTGAATTCTGCCATTATTGGAATTTGTATTCAATCTCTCTTTCTTTCTTCTTCAGACAAGCAGTTAGGAAACGAGTATTGGAAAAACGGAATGAAGAGTTTAAGAAAGAAGGCAAGATCTACCGATTGAGAACTCAGGATGATGGAGAGGATGATAATAATACTTGGAATGGAAATTCGACCCAACAAATGTAACCTGACTAAACTGTACATAGAAATCACTGGTTATTTTTTTCCTATTTGATTTAGCTTCAGTTAAAACATTCTGCTGCATAGTGGGCTTGGTTGGGTATTCTGCCTGGAATAAATGCTAACCCACTTGTGTAGCTAGATTCTGCAAATGTAACTACTGCCAAAAACAATATAAAAATCCTCCATGTCTCATCAGCGTTTAGAATTTCATATTTACTACTTATACAGTCCTCTAAAGACACTTTTTATCTATATAAATCTTTGAACAAATAGGCATCTCCAAATACCAAACAAATCATTCGGCCTAGAAGAGTGTAATCCTAATGACTTGGATAAGGGTTTTTTTTCCCCCTGTAATGCTTCTGTAACAGCCCAATATTCATAGTTTTTATTACAGCATTCAATAAAGTTTTTTTCCCCAAATACTTGGTACATAACATGATCGTTCTTTGAGGTGTCATACTTTTTATAAAGAGCGCTATGGAATGATCCCCATGCAGTAAGAAAGAGACTCGGTTCTTACAATTTCTTGTCTTCCTGACTTGTATACATGGGGATTTGAAAAGAGACAGATCCTATTTGGGGCCTAGGCCTGGTGATTCAACATGGCTGCTGTGGTTACCATTAATTATA
The DNA here is from genome assembly GCA_022577455.1 of Arizona elegans. NCBI lineage: Eukaryota > Metazoa > Chordata > Lepidosauria > Squamata > Colubridae > Arizona > Arizona elegans. The sequence continues at coordinate 113,331,256 of JAKOOJ010000001.1, forward strand.
CTGTATCACGTGTTTGGTTCAACTATTTATTTGTACATAGCAACAGAAATACAGGAGGGGTCAGATTAATTTTTAATGTTTCTTGCCTCAAGACCTTTTAAAAATCAAAGGGAAAAGTAGAGTACAACAGAAAAGTGAAAAACACAATTACTCAGATTCACAGTTCAATCTAGTTCACAGTCTTTTTACATATATAAAATATGTTAAAATACAAAAATAGATATCCTGTTTTTCTCTTACACCTTTTTGGGTACAGGATCAATATCAACATCCTTCTTTGTTGCCTCTTATTTGACTTGAGATGATCCAGGGGTGTTCAGAAGAGATTTTAAAGTCCTTAAATGCTTGACATTATGGCTAGCAGATTCAGTCCAAGCCAAATGTCTTAATAACTTGTGCTGCTGCTTGAAAAGTAATAAATTATAGTTCTTTTTTCAACCCCACATTTGTGCTAATGTGCCTCAGAGTCATGTTTGTTATATATTTATTTCATGCAGTATAGTGCAGTAGAACAATCGAAAGAAAAGACATTTGTAGAACTGGCTACAGCAGGCAAACTATCCATAGAAAAAAAAAAGGTTCTTTTTAGGCCTTCACTGAAAATGCAGAGCTATCATAGGCAAAGATTGGATTAACACTAGCCATTAGCCCCCAAAATATCGTTTTGTATAATCTGTTGACTACAATTTCTCCAGGCATGCTTTTTTGCGGGGGGAGTCTGATTGGATTGAGGTTGGTTGTTTTATGAATGGACAGATTTCACAGAAAATTCAATTCTGCCCCTTTTTCACATCGAATTGTAAGCAAAGTTCACTAACCACCTATCTGGCTAAAATTCAGTATCTTTATCATAGCAAACACTGATATTGTGAATGTGTTAACTTTAAGCTATACTTTCTGTGGAATTGAGAAAGTTGCCTTAATGTCACAGTAAATGAAGCCCAAAGGTCTCCAGCTAGTACCTGTTACAGTTATTTGGTTCTCAGAAATAATTGCGAAACTTGGCAAATGTAGTGAAGCCATTAACTATTTTTCTTCTTAATTACATTTGCATACAAGAACCAATTTTCATTGATTAGTTGTGAAATTCTGAACAAATGGCCCTCTTTTTCTGAAACACACTTAAATACTTTTTACGCACAGGTGCATGTGTGTTTCCCACTATATTAAGAGTGTGTTAGTTTTAACTTCATAGTCACAGCAAAACAATGTCCCAAAATTGTATAATCCTTAAGGAATTATATCTTGGGTGCAAAAAAAAATCAAAATGATATCCCTAATTGATGCACATTGTTACATACTTGTACAAATAATGTACTTTTAAAGTTCATAGATGAGAGGGAGCTTCAAATATGCATGGCTCAAAGTCTTCAGATGAGAAAGCAAAACATGTTCCTGATTACTAAAATGCTGATTATCTCCTCATATTTCTGGCCTTTTTAAATGCACATAGGGAACCTGCGAAACCTAGTATAGCCAGCAGGCATAGGACAAATAGAATATAAAGAGCTATTTCAGCCTCAGATGAAGTCAAGTCCAGTCCCAAAAATGGCACTTTCTTGATATCTTCCAGTCCTGTTGGGCTTATAAGTGGCAGAGTAGTGTTTGTAATTGGTCGTTTAGTAGCTGTTGAGCTTGTAAGTGGCAGAGTAGTGTTTGTAATTGGTCGTTTAGTAGCTGTTGAGCTTGTAAGTGGCAGAGTAGTGTTTGTAATTGATGGTTTAGTAGTACCTACAAAGGTAAAGTAATTATGTAAGATTTGTAAACTGGTACATCCAAATATGCTGCCTAAAAATTGCCCTGGTAACTTTCAAACACCTCAAATCAGGGGTAGGTTCTATTTACCTTTACTACTGGTTTGCGTGCACTCTTCTGCGCATGCGCAGAAGCTTTTTGGTGACGTTGGGATCGGTGGGCGGGGCCTCCCACCGGTTTTACTACCGGTTCTATAGAACCAGTGCGAATCGGGGGCAACCCACCACTGCCTCAAACCAACCTCAAGTAGAGAAGATCATTACTGTCAGTGGCATGTATAGGGAACAAGACCCATTGGGTTTGATTCATAGTTGTAAAAAGGAAAATTCCTGTATTCTAGCTTCAATCTCGGAGGCTATTCTCTTGAGTATTCCTCTTGGGGATGCTCCAAAATCAAAGACAAATAGATGCGGACTAATTTGTTTTGGCATTTTTAGAAAGATGCTCATTAAGCTGTTCCTTTCAGCACCAGATATGACAGCATTTCGTATCAATACTAGCTGACTATTGCATTGCAACTTCCTTCTGAGAATCTCAACCTCTTGGGGGTTTTTCTTACCATATAGAATTGTGTCCAGACTGGTACAATTATTACAGTTAAAAGAATAGTAATACTTTTAAAATTCTCTTAGCATACCCTTTAAAGCTGGTCCTTTTCTGTTTCTAATATTCCTACCTTCAGGCTGTGGTTCCAAACACAAATGAGGTCCATTAGCTGGATCTGGAAAGCCGTTACAGCGGATAATAGATGAGTAATATTTTGAAGACTCTTTTGGAATTCTAGTTAGATTGGGGTCTGTGTAGTTGGTGTAATACAGGCCAAATTTTTCAGAGAAGCCCACTGCCCATTCAAAATTGTCCATCAAAGTCCAAACTGTGTAACCTCGGAGATCAACACCATCAAATACAACTCCTGTTATATATATAAAACAGGGAAGGGGAGAGATTCTTACAGTGTGGTTTTATACAAGTTTAATTACAAATTCATACACAATGCAGACTCCTAAATAATTTGGGTTGCAGCCTCTCTGTAAGCATCTGGACTGCTTTCAAAACTTCATCTTGAAGGAGTATGCACAGAAGGAAATCCTACAGCCAGGCATATAGAGTGAGTAAACTTAAGTTTAATGCAAAGTGTGTTGAAAAAATAGCTTTTAAGATAGCCTACTATACATTAATTTTACAAGACCGCCTGCTGCTACCAATAACCTCCCACCGGCCAATTCGCTCCCACAGAGAGGGGCTCCTCCGGGTGCCGTCGGCCAAGCAATGTCGGCTGGCGACCCCCAGGGGGAGAGCCTTCTCTGTGGGGGCTCCTGCTCTCTGGAACGAATTGCCCCCCGAGATGCGGAGGATTCCCGACTTACGCACCTTCCGCCGGGCCCTCAAGACGCTTTTATTTCAACAAGCCGGGCTGGCCTAATTTTTAAAATTTTTAAATTGTCAATTCTTAATTTTTTAAACATTTAAATCGGTAGTTTTATTTTAATTAGATATGGGCCAAACTATTTAATATTTTTAAATTGTTTTTAAATTTTATATTTGTGTGTTTTATGCTGGCTGTACACCGCCCTGAGTCCCTTTGGGAGAAGGGCGATATCTAAATTAATTAATTAATTAATTAAATAAATAAATAAATTGAACACTATGCACTTTTGATTTTTGATTTTTATTACTGCACACACACACACACACACACACACACACACACGATTATGAACATGCCATGTTCCTTTTCCCTCCTATTTTCCCCATAATAACAACCCTGTGAGGTGAGTTAAGCTCTGAGAGAATGACTGGCCCAAAGTCAATCAGTTGGTTCTCATTCCTAAAATGAGACTAGACTCAGTCTCCTGGTTTCTTGGCCTGAACCATAACCATCTTAACTACTACACCAAACTGGCTTTCAATATTTCCAGTAAGGATAGCTGAATATAGGCAGTGAATAGATGGTTGCCATTTTGCTGCGTTCACCTTTTTTTCAGGGAGAGATTGCTTATATATTAGAGGTAGTTGATCATTAGCCTCTTCCTTCCTTTAGGAAAACATCAAGCCATCAAGTTGGAAGTAACCTCAAATGGTCAACTAGTTTCGATTAGCTCCCTTTTCAGGAAAATCTCCATTCTAGTAGTCCTGATAAAGTCTTAGCCTCCTTATGTAATATATTTTAACTAATTTTTAATATTGTTAACGTTACAAATGCTAACCTATTCTTGCTAATATTTTTAGAGTTCATTTTTTCTCTACACACCATACAGGCATTTAACACACTCACAAAGGTTTAAAAAATAATAAATAGCAATTACTAAGCTAGCTTGTTCCAACACTACACAATTAGCAGAATAACTAAATCTGCAATAGGGATTAAATTTTTTAAAAACTCTGGAAATTCTGCACCATATCATTCACAGGGTTAGAATTTATTTTCTCACTTCTGTACTCAAAACCCATCTCCATGCCAGCAAAGGTTCTTTCTCCATTACATGCATTCATTGGAAAATTAGCTAAATGCTCACTCTTTCAGGGAAAATAGAGATAAAGTAGAAGGATTAACTGGATTTGGAGACAATTTGTGGAAGGAAAATCACATACCTTTTAATGCTTCGTTGATGTAACTCTTTAAATAATGCATACGCCAGGTATCATTCAAGCCTCTATCTATACGTTCAGAAACTCCATTCTCAGTCACATAAATAGGTGGATTATTGTATTCTTCTTTGATCCATTTTAAGAGCCTTCTGAAGCCAAATGGAGTCACTTTCAACCAAAACGAGCCAGAACCCAGCCAGCTGTGGTCTACTATGGAAGCAACACCTCTGTCAAAGCAAACATAAATATATGAGCTCTTTGGTGCTATTGAAGACTTCTCATTACCTGCCTAGGTAACATCATCAATGCTAGAAGGGTATGGGTTTACACTCTTTTTATATGCAAGTGGCTTGCTCTGTCAGTGTTGGTGGAAGTAGTCTTGTTGGTTCCTCGATTAGGCTGTTTACTGTTAGCTTATTTGACTGACTTGGTTAATTCTTTGATTGGGGTATTGTTTCCTTTTTGATTGTTGGTCTAATGTTAATCTTGGTGTTAATCTTTGCTCATCTGGGTTTTGATTGCTAGTGAGGTGTTTTATTTCTTTTTAGGCTTTTTGATTGTCTCTTTTGAATAGCATGTAGATGTTGTTTATCACTATGGGATAAACAATGTAGAGATAAACAACAAGTTGTTATTTGGTTTTGAACCCAGGCTTTATGCTTACCAAAAGGATTTACAATTTAGAGTTATATATAAGATTATTTTCAAGGAATTATTGTTGAAATAATCCATAGTTTTCAAAGCATTGGCTTTCAATTTTACGCTCCAATTATTTACTGGTAGCTTGCAAGGATACTATAAATGGCCCATAGAGCAAGGCTAAGTAAAAATGAAAGTAACAAAAAATTAATTGGCCAACATCTTATGCGATGTCATGAGATGTTGACATTCTCTTAAAATCTCATGAGATTTTGGCATTCACTGTGATCTGCAAAAATACTGGTGTCCCTGTAATAAAATAAACATTTGGAATTGTTGCCTTAGTTTGAATGTACATAATGTTAAGAACATTTTATGTATTTACATTTCTTTTTAAAGTTAACATTCCAGTGATTCCCGAAGTAACAGCATCTGAATATTGATCACTTAGGCAATGAGATGCATAGAGCAAAAATGAGGACACAGACAACTGTAACTATAAGGAGTTGGGCCACTTATGCAGTAGGATTTCATTTAAGGACCTATTCGATAGAAATGATATCCATTTACAGACATGCTGGAAGTAGTAGAGGTATCCACAAAATTTATTTTATATTGGACAAACAATACATATGTATACCAAAGATCAATACATAACAGTTTCTGGCTCTTTGAGAACCAGCCATCTACATAGTCTTACGGAAATTTATGCCTGTAACATGTGATGTATAAGTTGCTTCAAAATTGGCTTATACACCACGCCACACTGCTTTACAGACCTCCCTAAGTGGTTTACAGAGTCAGCATATTGCCCCCAACAATCTGGGTCCTCATTTTACTGACCTTGGAAGGATGCAAAGCTAAGTCGATTTTGAGCCCCAGCAGGATCGAACTCCTAGCTGTGGGCAGAGTTTGCCTGCAATACTGCATTCTAACCGCTGCACCACCAGGGCTCTCAAAACATGGGAAGATTCTCATTTTATCAAATAACAACATAATGGTAAAATGCTGTGCAATCACAAAATCCAGTAATTTCACCCTCAACAACGGCTAACTTTGTATTTTATTTTTATTAGGATTACTTGGTGCAAAAATAATGCAATACAAAATCACGCTGGCAGCTTACCTATCCGCATCATAGGATGTTATAATAGCAGGAAAATTTAAATTGGATGCCAGGATTGTGGTATAATGATTCAAGCCAAAATAGTCATATGTGCCTTTAATTCTTCGCTTTTCACTTTCAGTAAATTCAGGGAGCCTGCATCACACATAACACAAACATATATGGAAATAGAAAAATAGATTTTTACATGATACATTTATTACAAAGGAATGTCAAGATTACATATTACTATATCAGCTGGGCTCTGTGATTTATAATGTAGCATAAATGCCGATGTAGACACTTAGTCATCGCAAAAAGGCAAATGCAAACTGAAAACTGACCTTTTATCAAGAACATAAGAAAAGTGGATGTTCTTTGGTAATTCAGAATCCAGTCTGAACATGCCCAGCTTCATTTTATTTATTTATTTATTTATTTATTTATTTATTTATTTATTTATTTATTTATTTATTTATTTATTTTTGCGATTTATATGCTGCCATTCTCCCGAAGGACTCAGGGCAGCTTACAACAACAATCAATAATACAAATCACAAAATAACAAAATAAGTTAAAAACCCCTTAAAAATCATATTTAAAATTATTACAGTTTGTGCAACCCCTAGCAGATCAAGTTATTTGACGGAAGAGTCACGTCTTCAGTTCGCGTCGAAAGGAGAGGAGGTCCGGGCTATCCTGAGCTCGGAGGGCAAATCATTCCAGAGGGTTGGCGCTCTGACAGAGAATGCTCTCCCCCTGGGGGCCGCCAGTCGACATTGTTTGGCCGATGGCACCTTGAGGAGGCCTGCTCTGTGGGAACGCATGGGACGGTGGGAGGAAGGTAGAAGATGGTCCTGCAAGTACCCCGGGCCTAAGCCATGTAGGGCTTTATAGGTAAGCACCAGCACCTTGAAACGGACCCGGAGAGCAACCGGCAGCCAGCACAGCTCGCGCAGGAGAGGTGTTGCACAGGAGTAACGAGGATCGCCTGTAACTACCTGCATGGCTGCATTCTGGACCAGCTGGAGCCTCCGGATGCATCCCAAGGGCAGCCCCATGTAGAGGGTGTTGCAGTAATCCAACCGAGAAGTAACAAGGGCATGGGTGACTGTGGCGAGGGCATCTCGGTCTAGGAAAGGGCGCAACTGGCGCACAAGGCGTCCTTGTGCGAAGGCCCCCCTGGTTACAGCCATCAGATGGTCATCCATGGACAGCCGAGAATCCAGGAGGACATCCAGATTGCGAACCCTAGCGGAGGGGGTAAAAGTCTCCCCTCCTATCACTAAAGATGGTACCTCTAGATCCCGAGATGCTGGCATCCACAGCCACTCAGTCTTGGATGGGTTGAGTCTGAGTCTGTTTCTACCCATCCAAGCCCACACTGCCTCCAGGCAATGGGACATCACAGAAAGGGCATCCCTAGGGTGATCCGGGGTGGAGATATAAAGCTGGGTATCATTCGCATATTGGTGATACCTCACCCCAAAATCACAAATGATCTCACCCAGTGGCTTCATATAGATATTAAAGAGCAGGAGGGAGAGAACCGATCCCTGAGGCACCCCACAAGTGAGGGGCCTCTGGGAGGATCTCTGACCCCCCGCTGATACAAACTGCAAGCGGCCCGAGAGATAGGAGAAGAACCACTGCAGAACAGTGCCTCCTATCCCCAACCTCCTGAATCACTGCAGTAGGATACCATGGTCGATGGTATCGAAAGCCGCTGAGAGGTCAAGAAGGACCAGGATGGAGGAACAACCCCCATCACGGGCCCACCAGAGATCATTCACTAGGGTGACCAATGCCGTTTCCGTGCTGTGACCGCGCCTGAAACCAGATTGGTAAGGATCCAGGTAGTTTGTTTCCTCCAGGAATTGAGGGAATTGCTGTGCCACCACGGACTCGACAACCTTCGCTAAAAAGCGGAGGTTGGAGACTGGACAGTAGTTATTAAGGGAGTCAGAGTCCAGGTTGCGCTTCTTAAGGAGGGGGTGAACCACCGCCTCTTTGAGTGCAGCGGGGAAGACCCCTCAGCGAAGCGTTGACAACAGCCTGGATCCAGTCTCCGGTCACCTCCCTGGCTGCCGAAACAAGCCAGGAGGGACACGGGTCCAATAAACACGTGGAGGACCCCAGCCGACCCATAATCCTGTCCACTTCATCCAACGAAACAGGCTCAATCTCAACCGAGATGTCCCCACCAAGACAAACCCCAGTCTCCTCAGTGGATTCTGCCCAGTCAGAGTCCAGCCCGGCCTGGATCTGAGTGATTTTATTGTGTAGAAACTGCAAAATCCTCAGCTCGGCCCTGCAGGGGGTCCTCCCTCGCTCCAAGATTAAGGAGGGAGCGGGTCACCCTAAACAGGGCAGCTGGGCGGTTTTCTGCAGATGCAATGAGAGCGGCGAAGTACTGCCGTTTCGCTGCTTCCATTGCCACAAGATAAGACCTAATATGGGTTCTTAGCTGTGTCGTCAGACTCCGATCGGGAGGACCTCCAACCACCCTCCAGGTGTCTTTTCCGACGCTTCATTTCCCTGAGCTCCGCAGTAAACCATGGAGCTGCCCGGGATCTGGAACCAGGAATTAAGTTGCTTTACTGCTGGTTTTGTTGTACCACAGGGATGTCAAACTCAAGGCCCACAGGGCCAGCCTGGAAATAGCAAAGGACCGGCCTGGCCTCTGGCAGCCAAAATGGGGTGTGTGGGGCTGAGCGCAGCCTCCCCATGCCCTGTTTTCAGCCTGGACGGCCTCCTGCAGCATTCTGCCAGCCAAAATGGGGCCCCAGGGCCCCTCCAGACCCCATTTTGGCCAGCAGAGTGCTGCAGGAGGCCATCCAGACTAAAGATGGGATGCAGGGGGGCTGCAAATGCCCCCCATGCCCCATTTTGGCCAGGAGAGTGCTGCAGGAGGCATGCGTTCCATCTCCCCCTGGCCTGGCACATGGAGGAGAATGAGAGTGCTGATCTGGCCCTCAAAGAAATCCAGTTTGACACCCCTGTTGTAGTAGAAATGAACACTAGCCTTCTCTTGAACTTCTGCAGTTTCACAAATTTCATGAACATTTAGTATCTATGGAGATTTTCAGTTATCCAAGTCATGGTTGTCTCAAGGTGCTTTTTCAAAAGGCAACTGGACTATGTTTTCTTTCTTTCTTTCTTTCTTTCTTTCTTTCTTTCTTTCTTTCTTTCTTTCTTTCTTTCTTTTTTTTCCTCAATGAAAAAAAACATAGTCCAGTTGCCATTTGAAAAAGCACCATTGAGATGAGTATTTAAGTGTTTCCACTAGCAAGAATCCTCTGCTCCCATGATTTCATTTCATCTCACCTTATCCCACCTCCCAGCATCTTTCTCCTCTTGTCCTTCATAGCTTTTTGAAGTCACCAGAAAAGAAGATATCCTGACAGTGGGTTGAGGAAGCTGACCAGATTGTTCCAAGGAGTTTGCCAACAGACTCCTCATCACCATTTAGAAACATTCAAAAAGCTCTGAAGAAACACCAACCATCAGGGCTCCCCAATTCCCATACGGTTGCTGAGATAATTGGTCATCCCCATAAGATTATTTCATTTTTAACAGCTGGCACTTGGATTCCCTTTTCCTTCTGTCTCCCATTCCTTCTCCTTTTGTGACATAAGGCAGTGGAGAGCGATGGCTTATTCAATGATTTTTTTTAATATAGTTTATCCCGAGAACTATTCTGCATTAGTGAATCACTTACCGTGATTTGCCAGAACTTCTTTCCTGTATCCTCTTTTTCATCAGATCACTATAATCGCCGGTTTTGAAAATGGGATGAGCAAACCAACCAGCAAAAAACTGTGGCGGGACATCACAAAAAATCAAGAATTATACACACATTAACCAACTTATTTTTGAAAGAGCAGCTCCTCAAACCTCTTCCCCAAGACACCAGTTGAGTCTCCACATTGTAATCTTGATGTAGCTGCCTGGTAGTTACGGCTGCAGTCACTTGTCTACCGAGGACATCTTGTTGGTGTCCTACTAGCCCTAATCTCTGAGTGTCTGAGCTACCACAACCTATACTCTCCATCTGCTGAATACAATGCAAAAATAGTACTAGTACTTATAGCTACAGCTAGAACACCAGCTCCTATCCACATAGCATTGGCGGTGTGTGATTAAAAGCATCAGCCCTTCCCTCCTTAGAAATAAAACAACATCTGCAAGTTTTTTAAAGTATTCCCAAATATTGCACATTTATTTCATATTACCTTTCATTTAGGAGCTCAAGGCAGCGTGTATAGGGGTCCCCCTTTTTTCCCCTTCTTCAACAACCTATGAGGAAGGTTGGGCTACAAGAGAAGGACTGCCTCAAATTTATCCTGTGAATCTCTGTAGCTGAGGGCAATTCGTACCTGAACCTCCCCATTCCTAATCCAACAATTTAACCATTACAGCACAAGTAATAATAGAAGCATGAAGCTCTTAAGGTTCACTATTCCTCTTCTGAAAATGCTTTCTTAAAAAGGCATGAATTAAAAAAGACAAAAAGTAGATATGAATGTCTACTCATTAGACTATATTTTCCTTCCCAAGGAATTCACTAGGTTCTACTTTTAAGTGTGACACTGAAAGGCATGTATATGAACAGATGTACCCTAAAGCATAGCCGCTTTGAATTATTTACAAAGATAATAAAAGTGGCTATACCATAAATAAATGTTGCACATTTCAGCTACTCATAATCTTAACCAGCCTATTCCAAATAAACCACCTTCCAGATTTCTGAATATAAGCTTACAGTATTTCTAAAGTAGCACGATTATTCTGAACCAAGTTGGAAAAATCTGAGCTGGTCTTACTTCCTAGCATCTTAGGTGTGCATGCTGCCATGCTACTCTTGTTTTCAAATTGGAGTAAGCAAGGATTAACATATAGAAGGCATGTTCCATCTAGAAGGACACAAGACCTGATCAATTGTTGTTCTCTCCTCATACTTGAAGACTGAAGCTGATTGTGCACTATTTTATATCTCAGGGATATTAACATTTTTCATAATCCAAGTACAGATTAGATACTGATACCTACTGAATACCCAAACTGTTTCTGTTGATTTTATTTAATAGAACAATACATACTCTTTGGCTTTAAAACCAAGCAAAACTATAGACCTTATTGGGATTACATGATAGAGTTTACATCGTAGTGTCCAATCTGGGCAACTTTAAGATCTGTGGACTTCAACTCCCAGAATTTTGAGTGTTGAACTGCACAAGTTTTAAAGTTGCCAAAACTGGACACTCCTGGTTTATATCATTATTTAATTTATGAAATGGTGGACCTTCTCAACATTGTGTCCTGATTACCGATAGCTTGTATCTCAACTGCTCCTTAGGTAATACTGTATAATTTGTGATGAAACCAGATGGAAGGTATGGTCCAGCAACAACTAAGAGTCCAAGTGGGGGGGAGTCCTCATTGTTACAGATATTGTATTACCTGAACGTATCTCTCAGCAGCCTCATAATCCTCCTGTTTGTGAGGGTTCTTTGGTTCGGCCCACTCGATACTGATGGAAAGTGAGATCAACCCTTTTTGTCTGGGACGGTAGGTTTCATTGTAGAGATGCCACACTTCTGCATGTGCCCTGATCAAATTGTGTCCCACAATGTAAGGGGCACGACCAGGTCTTCCAGATATGCCTGAGAAAACAGTGACAAGGCAATGGTTAACTCTGCAGCTATAGGAGTACCAATGGTTATATTTTAATCATAGATTTTAATCTATTTGCTTTTCTGCAAGGAGATAACCTCTTAAAATGTGCATTTTCTTCTTCTTTCAGAATATTATACTAAAGTGGTGGCAGAGATCCATTTTACTGCTTTGATGATTGGAGCACCGACATAAAGATACTAAATTTAAAGGCGATCCTAAAGAAATAATTCCCTTGTTCAAAAAAATAAATTATAATTAAACATTATACATATTATATTTCTGAAATGTATATCAGTTTCTGGCCTGTGTGAATCCCCACTCTGTGGTTAACTAAAAACTCTAAGCTGAAGCTTTTCCGCAACTCATTTACACAGTTACACGTCTGTCTTAAACCCATACTTCCCTATGCCCCAATATCAGTTATATAAGTGGCTGAGAATAACTTGTGTTGCTTAAAGAACAGCAGACTTCCAAATACATGCAATTGAAGTTTATCACGGCCCATTGGCTTAAGAGGAAGAACTAGAAAAATTTGAATAGGTTTGGCAGCATAGCCACAGCAGATCTGGCCTAAGATAACAAAGGAGTAAAGGGCTTATACATGGCTTATAATGATTTCTTGCACGCTCTGCTGTTCCTGTAGAAATCTATTGGATGTTTCCTGTGACTTCCTCAGACATTCTAACAAGATTGATTAACAGACCCAAGAGACAATTCAGAACTTGTTCATCTAAGAAGAGATTTGCTATTCGGTTTTTCCAAAGCTCTTAGCTCCATTAATGTCTTTCATTAATTACTTCTGTTCCTGATGCTCTGTTTAGAAGAGTTAGGAATACTGGGTTAAGGGTAAGGAACCCGTGAATCCCTCACAATTGGTCCTGATTGGTCCTTGAAGTGGCCGAAATGTATAATTCAGTAACACTTGAAAGCAGGGCTAAAATCCACTTACCTTTGCTACCGGTTTGCAAATGCATGCTCACTTCGCTCGCGCACAACACCTCTACGCATGCGCAGGACCTTCTGTGCATGCACAGAGCATCAGAAAGGGGACGTGATGACGTCCGGGCGGGTGGGCGGAGCATCCTGCCACCAGTGCTACCAGTTTGCCAGAGTCGGATAGAATCAGCTGCATTTCACCACTGCTTGAAAGGCTAAAGGCTACTTTTATATTAGATTAAACCTGGAATTTTAAGTTCTCTGTTAATTCCAAAACTATCCTTTCCTGGGTCACCACAGATTTTAATAATCAACAATATCCTCCCATTTTTCTAAAGTATTCTTCCTACAAACAAGAAGAATTAGCAAAAGACCTTACCTGGTGCAGACACTCCATAACCATGACCAAGGTTGGAAATGACATAAGGCTCATTTAAAGTTATCCAAAATTTCACCTTGTCTCCCAATCTTCGAAAAACGAGGTCTGCATAATCTTTAAATTTCGGAATGATGGTCTCGTTTTCCCACCCTCCAATATTCTGGAGGGCCTGAGGGAGATCCCAGTGGTACAGGGTTATCTAGAATTTAAGACATGCATTTACAATAGTCTTATCATTTTTTTGTTCAATTAACTAGTTATCTGTGTAGTGGCAAGCTGTAAAAAATTACTGTGGGAGAAATGGTTTATTATACTCTTCTACAAAACCACAGTCAAGTCATGGGGTGCAACTATATAATGCTCGAGTCAACAAACGTGAAATGCTTCCACGTTGAAACCTTTATACTATCAATTAAGAGACGTTGTACATGCAATTATACTGTATTCGGCTTCTTTGCAGATATTTGGGTGGAAATAAAGAAAGAGTAGTGCAACTCTCACAAACATGCACATTCTTGCGACATTCTGTTTATTTTAATTTTGGGGAGTATTGGAAATCAGTTCACGGTACAGGTAGTTCTTGACTTACAATAGCTCATTCAGTGACCGTTCCAAGTTACAACGGCACTGGAAAAAGCAATTTATGACCATTTTTCACACTTACAATCTTTGTATCAACCCCATGATCATGTGATCAAAATTCATATGCTTTGCAACTGGTTCATACTTATGACCATTGCTGTGTCCTGGGGTTATTTGATCTCCTTTTGCAACCTTCTGACAAGCAAAGTCAATGGGGAAGCCAGATTCACTTAACAACTGTGGCAAGAAAGGTCATAAAAGGGGGGAAAATTCACTTAACAAATGTGTCATTTAACAACAGAAATTTTGGGCTCAATTGTGGTAATCTATTTATTTATTTATTGGTTCGATTTATATGCCGCCCTTTTCCAGAGACTCAAGGCAGCTTATAATGCATTAAGCAATAACCTTCATACTTTTGTATATACCTGCTTAATAGGGCTTTCACCCCTCCCCCCAAGCGGTGTTCTTTTTTATACAAAGTCAGCTTATTGCCCCCACAATCCAGGTCCTCATTTTACCTATCACGAAAGGATGGAAGGCTGAGTCAACCTTGAGCCTGGTGAGATCTGAAGTTGCAGTAATTGCAGGCAGCTGGTGTTACTTAACAGTGTTTTAGTCTGCTGCGCTACCAAGGCTCTTGGTAGAGGAGTTCCTGTACCTACCCTGTTTCCCTGAAAATAAGCCTACCCTGAAAATAAGACCTAGTATGGTTTTTATGTATGTGCCTAATATGAGTCCTACCCCCAAAATAAGCCCTACTTAAGAGCCTGCACAGCCAGCCTCCTGCCCCACCATGAGCAAGCAGAAGAACTGGGCCTCCTGTACATGGGGAAAAAAATAAGATACTCCCTGAAAATAAGCCCTAGTGCCTATTTTGGGACCCAAAAGAATATAAGACCCAGTCATATTTTCAGGGAAACACAGTAGTTCTTCTGAGTATTGTATACCCAACCTTGACTATAGGTAGTCTTAGACTTACTACCATATGTTTCGTGACAGACGTTATAGTGACACTGAAAAAAATGACCTACAACTGGTTCCCATACTTATAATTGTCACAGCATCTCCATGGTCACAAGATCAAAATTCAGGTGCCTTGTTAACTGGCATATATTTACAATGATTGCAGCATCCTAGAATCATGTGATGACCATTTTTGACCTTCATAACTGGCTTCCAAAAATCGAAGTCAATGGGGGAAACCAGATTCACTTAACAGCCATGCCATTCACGTAACAACTGCAGTGGTTCCCTGACAACTCTGGCAAAAAAAGGGCATAAAACTGGGCACAATTCACTTAACAACTACCTTCCTTAGCAATAGAGATTCTGTCCCCAATTGTGGTCATAAGTTAAGGACTACCTGTATATAACAAATCATCTCATTGTAAACCTGAAAGATGACATCTTATTCCCCCTTACAAACATATGCTGCAATACAGGGGTCTCCAACCATGGCAACTTGAAGCCTGGCGGACTTCAACTTCCAGAATTCCCCAGCCAGCTGGGGAATTCTGGGAGTTGAAGTCCGCCAGGCTTCAAGTTGCCAAGGTTGGAGACCCCTGCTGTAGTAGATTGTAAGGAATCTCACACTGTTTATTTTACCTGAGGTTGGATATTTGCTGCAAGAAGTGCATCCACAAGTCTTTCATAGTACTTCAGGCCAGCTTCATTGATATGCTTGGTGGTCCCATCTGGGAGAATGCGAGGCCAGGAGATTGAAAAACGATAGTGGGTCACCTTGATATCATTCAGAGCAGCCACATCTGCCTCTATTTTGTGGTAGCTGTCACAAGCTACATCTCCATTATCATCGCTGTCGATTTTCAAAGGCGTGTGAGCAAACTGGTCCCAAATACTGAGGCCTTTCCCATCCTCTCTCCAAGCTCCTTCGATCTTTAATGAAAGGAAAGTTATTTATCTTAGGTTTATTACAATTTTCCTGCTAGTAAATAATCATACATATGCACCCTATTTTGGTGTCCCAAAAGTGCTTTTTCAGGAGGCAACTGGATTTTTCTTGTTTTTTCTTTGCAGACGTTTTGCTCCTCATCCAAGAAGCTTCTTCAGCTTTGACTGGATGGTGGGGAATGGAAGGATTTATATTCCTTGCAGACAGCTGGACATTTGCATCCTTTTAGAGAGTCGTTAAGGCCATCTGCAGGTTTATCTGTGTTCTCAGGGTCACCTGAATGGTGCAAATGGTTTCTGTAGTCTGCATTTTTTTTCCCTCTGGAAATCTGTTCATCCAGCATCCAGTCAGGGCTGAAGAAGCTTCTTGGATGAGAAGCGAAATGCCTTCAATGAAAAAACAAGAAAAGTCCAGTTGCCTCCTGAAAAAGCACCTTTGGGACAACCATGACCTGGATAACTGAGAATTTCTATAGACTTTTAACTCCATTTTAATCCTTACCAAAAGACTGTAAATTTAGATGGAGAGAATGCGAATGACAGAGGCTCTTTATGGTTGAACAGGAATTTGAACCCAGCTCTGCTGGCCAACCCTAGACTAACACGTTGGCTCTCACTTCAATGACTCACTGCTAAATACAAATTAGCAGCATGATTATACTGACTATAAGAAAAAGAGAGACAGTTTAAGAACTGGCAATGTTGCATGTTTCCTCCCACTTTTTTTCTGGAGTTTGAATAAATTTGCCAAGGGAAGAATTCCTGTTAATCTTATAAACTTCATCTGGTATAATAAGCATGTTTCTTTACTATATGATTTGAATTATCATTAAAGTGGTAGCTCACCATTATCAAGATAAAGACTAATTTAGAAAAAAGAGTAGTCCAGGCATCCTAGAACCAGCGTACAGTTACACCAATTAGCACTTGGGAGAAGCCAATCTCTACCACGTAGTCCATGAAATTCTCAACCAGTCCCATTCTAAGAGTGAATGGATTCTGAAGTTCCCCAGCACGACCAGATAGGGAATCCAATCCCTGTCAAGTTATCAAATCCAGCAGCTCAGATAAGGACACTGCTGGCCAGCATGTTGGGTGATAAACAAGCAGTACCGCTAGCAAAGCAGAGCATCTGATCATAGCCAAGAGGATCATTGCTCTACTCTGGCCCTTCCTTAGACTTATAGCTTTTGAAACATGAATATCTCCAAATTAGGATACAGTTATACATACAGGCCTACATACAGACTTCCTTTCCATATAGCAGAGGATTAAGGCCTTATTACAACAAGATTTGGCATGTAGTAATAGCACCCTGAGTCCAAGTCTCCCAGCTCCCTGGCATCCAAAAATGCAAGTAAATCTTGAAACTTATTATTTCAAGGGGTATCAAACTCGCAGTATCACATTGTCATCACGTGACATATAGCGACTTTCCCCCCCTTAACTAAACTGGGGATGGGCGTGGCTAGTGTGTAACGCATCCGGCCCGCAGGCCCCGAGTTTGATACCCCTGGTCTATATTGCTCTCTGCCAATCTCATTCCTTTGCCATACTGTCCAGTTCCTCTTCACCCTTCTAACCCCAGTCTGTAATCTCACAAGCTTTCCCCCCACACAAGCCCCTTCCATGGTAGTCTAGTTGGTGAATCCCCTAATTTTCCACTACCACCACTTCATACAAGCATTCTAACGATCTATCCAGTGGCTATTCAGGCCAGATCTAACAAATCTCTCAACAATTTCCACAATTTTCTTCATAAAGTTCTATATCAAGGCATGTTTCTTTTTATAACCTGATATGCTGCTGTGGCCACACTCCAATAGAAGTTCTTGGGAAATTCTCCATAAAGGAACTCATCGTCTTTTGACAGCGGGAATCCATTGTTACGTATGATTTCTGAATAATATATAGCAGACTCCTTAGGGGTTCTAGGCCTGTTTGGATTTTCAAAATCAACCTGATGTAGGCCAAATCTTGGCTCGTAACCATGCAGCCATTCAAAATTATCCATAAGTGACCAAGCAAAAAACCCTCGAAGATTTACTCCATCCAGTTTGTAGGCTAAAAAAAAAAAAAACAGAAAAATCAAAAGACTGTTTTTGTGTTGGATATGTTTACTGTAATGCTAAAAAAGAAAATAAAGTTAAGAAACAAGGAAAAGACTTGATGATTTGCTCCCGTTGACTTATGTGTAAGTGTAGGTGGCAATCTTGGGAATAGCTGGAAGTAAATTGTCCTTCAGCTTACAGTCTTATGTACATTTAATGGATTTATTCTCAGATTTCAAGATCCATGACACTAAGAATACAAATGCAGCCTTTCTGAACTTGGTTCTTCAGACATGCTGGATCTACAACACTCAGAACTACTGGCCAGAACTTCTGTTGGACAAGGCTACAATCCTACATGTTTTTTTCTGGGAGGAAATCTCTTTGAACTCTGAAGAAATAACTTCATTTGCAGGAGACAAAATCTCACAGACTACGTGAGAAATTTCCTTTAAGAAACCATTACTAAAACTCAGTGGCCATTCCAGAAAACAATGATTTTTCAGATGTAAAAGTAATTGAAAAGTTCATTAAGACTCATTGTATTTAAAATAATGACTGATACAATTCTGCATACTTTTATCCTGAATTCCTACATGGTCAATAGCGTTTACTGTCAGGAATATATGCTTAGGTTCGCATGCTTGATTTAATTAACTTTAAATGTAGTCATTCTTAATTTATATTTTTATCTAAGAGTGCAATCCTAAAGATATTTTGCCAGTGCTAAATTCCACTGAGTCCTAAGTACTTTGCTTCCTTTCAACTTTATTTAAAGCTTGGATTAGTTTAGTTGAGTAATAAGATGACTATAGGCAATGTGTCAAATTTGGCTTTGCTCCTTTTTTGTTTAGGTTTTTGTGATAAAGCAAAATTAAATGGATACCTAGCTTAAAGCAAAGCAAAACGAAAGAGCCTGATAGTACAGTGGACTAAAGCACTGTTATTAACATCTGCTGCTTGCAATTACTGCAAGTTCAAATCTCACCAGGCTCAAGGTTGACTCAGCCTTCCATCCTTTCAAAGACAAGTAAAATGAGGACCCAGATTGTGGGGGCAATAAACTGACTTTGTATAAATATACAAAAGTATGAAGGCTATTGCTTAATGCATTGTAAGCCGCCCTGAGTCTCCGGAGAAGGGGTGCATATAAATTAAACCAAAAAAAAAAAAAAAAACCAAAAAAAAAAAACCCAGCCTCTACTCTAGATTATTTACAGGAATGCCTCTGGGCTTGCATTCATTGCTTGGAAGAGGCCAAAGGTGAGCTGAATTAGTGCACAGTACTCAAAGTTCCCTCTTGGAACGTAGATGTTCCATGACCAGTCATCTTGGCCACCAGATGATCAGGATGCCCATGATAAGTCTAAACTTTCCAAGGCGGTCCAGTAACCACTGAACCCAAAAATGTATCCATGCTTCCTATCAAGCAGATGTTAAATTGCTATTCTTAAAGTATCATCACGAGCCATTGGAAGTTGGGCAGCATATAAATTTAATAAATTATTATTATTTTCATTACCTTTCAAAGCTTCATCAATGTGGGTTTTATAATAAAATATCCTTTTAGTATCATCAACATCTGACTTAGCTTTTATTCCAATTCCATTTTCGGTAATGTAAATAGGTAGATTGCCGTACTCCTCTTTGATCCAGTTGAGGAGCCTCCGGAGCCCCCATGGCACGGCTGGCGTATTTGCGAGGGCTGTGGTTGGCCACGAAAAATCTCTCTCCAGGGCTCGTTCTTGGTCAGTTTCATAAGAAAATGGTTTCAACTTGGTGGTTTTGTGCTGTATAAAGCTGGCGGTATAATAGTTTAAGCAGAAGACATCTGCTGTGCCCCGGATAAATTGTTTCTCTTCTTCAGTGAAAACGGGAAGGCGGGAGACGGGCAGTTTCTGTAAATCAGTCCTGTTTCCTACTGTCCATTTCATGGCACTTGGATAATCACCGTTTTTAAAAATTGGATGTGCAAACCATCCTGCAGTGAACTGGAGGAACCGATCTGCTGCTTCTACATTGCGGGAATTTCTCCGTGTCTTCGGTTCAACCCAGTTAATGTTGAGACTTATGGAAATTACACCTTTCTGGCTTTTCCTATACTTCTGGTCATATGTATGATATACGCTGGCATGAGCCTTCAGTATTGTATGACCAACTTTATAGAGGGCATCACCTGGATTGTTTTCTACATTTGGAGGATGGACTCCTGTGTCATAGCCAAACCATGAAATCATGACAGGTTCGTTGAAAGTAATCCAAAATTTAACCCTATCTCCAAAAGTCTGAAAACAGAAGTCGGCATAACTATTAAACAGTTCAATCAGATCAGGGTTTTCCCACCCACCAATATCTTGGAGAGCTTGAGGCAGATCCCAATGGTATAAAGTGACCATTGGTGTAATATTTGCAGCTAGTAAACCATTGATCAATCTGTTGTAATAATCAACCCCATGACTATTTATAGATTGGTTTCTGCCATCTGGAAAAATTCGAGACCATGAGAAGGAGAAGCGGTAACTTTTCACCTTTAGGGCTTTCAATAAATAAAGATCTTCATCTACTTTATTGTAGCTGTCACAAGCTACATCTCCAGTGTGATTGTTCTTAATTTTTCCTGACGTATGAGTAAAGTTATCCCATATGCTAGGCCCTTTCCCATCTGCATTCCAGCCTCCTTCAATCTGATAGGCCGAAGTGGAAACACCCCACAGAAAATCTTCTGGGAAAGTGTCATAAAAATACATGTCTCTTTCAAAATCAGTCTGACCAGAAAACTTTTCCCAAACTATCTTTGCCTTTGATGGGACTTCAGATGCTGACAAATTAGGCGACCTCGAGAACATGGAAAAATGCTTTCTGAGTGGCTGGGTATGTTTTATCATGCTTGCATTAGGAAATCCATTATTTTCAATCACAGAAGAAAAGAAATATGCAGATTTTCTTGGCGTCCTTTGTCTATTGGCATCTTCAAAATTCACATTATGGAAGCCAAATTTTTGACTATAACCCGACATGCCTTCGAAGCCATCAATCAATGATCGGGCAATATATGCCTGAACATCCACACCATCTTCCTTTACAGCTGTTGAGCAAAGAACAAACAATTTATTTAGTTTTTCATTCAGTCCTATAAAATACACAGAATAACCAAAAGTTTATCCTTCTTTCATCTACACAAAAGTGATGTGAATATGTGCAAGCCATAAGTGGTCTCTCAGTAGGATCACAACCTATCAGGCATGAAAGATCAGGTCCACATATAAACATCCAATTCAACTGATTTATTGCTAAATATGCACAGAAATCTTTTCAAGTACGAGCACCAGCTTGGAGTTAGATAAGGGTCCATGGAATTCAAAGATGGTTGATCTTAGTTCACTTGTGGCTACGTAGACATTCTAGACCAGTGATGGCTAACCTTTTTGCCATCACGTGCCAGGAGGGAGGGGAGGGGGGGTCATGCGCACATGTGCCCACACCCATAATTCTATGGGGTCCACCCCCACGTATGCATGCATGACCCCCCCGCTCCTGTCACGTGATGGCACAATGAGCCCGGTAGGCCTGTTTTTCTCTCTCCCCAGGCTCCAGAGCCTTTCTAGGAGCTTGGGGAGGGTGAAAACGGCCTTCCTTACCCCCCTGGAGGCTGGAAACAGCCCATTTGCCAACTTTCGGTGGGACGGAGCTGAGCTCGTGTGCCACAGGCCATAGGTTTGCCATCACTGTTCTAGACAATCAAAGGCCTTTTATCTCTGTCCCCTTTTATCTCCGCCCCCAGGTTCTGCCATTCCTTCCCCTATAGAACCAAAACTATATTCAATTTTATTTAGCTTGAAATACAACTACTCCTCTGTTATCAGGTTTTGGAAAAGTTCTGGGATTATACAGAAGACACATGGCAATGGGTTTCAGCAGAATGATCTTTGAGGCTGTAGGGACTGCAGGTCTTCCCTGATCTTTGGGTTGCTCAGGAAGACATGCAAATTTTACCTATCAGGCTAATATAGATAAACAATACATGGGATTGTAACTACAATTAGCATCTGGTGAAAGAGCAAAATATTCACCAAGCTTTCAGACACTCGACATGAAAACCTTCTGTACCTTTTAAGGCCTCATTGATATAGAGACGATAGTAATCCACCCTTGCGGTATCATTAATCAAATCGGCTCCATCATCAATAGGTGCACCGTTTGCCGCGATGTATATGGGGATATTGCTCTTTGTATATTCTTCAGACACAAATTGCAGCAATCTCCTCAGCCCCCAGGGAACAACATGCAACCAAGGTGCAGCTGTCGTCGGCCAAGAAGGATCCACATGCCGGGTAAAGCCCCCAATGGTCTCATAATCTGAATTACAGGTTTGATTATCCAAAACACCAACAAGTCTAGAAGTATAATGAGAAAGGCCAAAGAAGTCAGCTGTTCCTTGCACCATCTTCTTCTCCTCGCTGTTGAATGTGGGGAGCTTGGCAATGTCGACAGAGCACTGCTTAATTGTCTCCGCAATCTGGGTTTTCAGGATCTCTGGATAATCACCATTAATAAATATTGGGTGAGCAAACCAACCCAACATGAATTGCAAGTAGCGCTCGGCTGCTTTCAAATCCTGGGGAGATCCGGGATTTCGGGGTTCAGCCCAATCAGAGTTCAACACTATGCCAACCTTCCCTTGCTGTCGGGGACGGTACTGCGTGTTGTAAACATGCCAAGTTCGAGCATGTGCCTTGAGGATGATATGAGCTACCTGTTGGAAAACAGAAACATACAATAAAATCAGTAAGACGTTACTCCAGAATATTTTATTCAAAGTTACGAATTCAGATTCTACAGTAGTATCTCTGACAAGGAATACGAAAAAATGCTAATCCAGGTGATATTATATCAGCAGATGCTAATGTTCATCTATTGAGGCTCCTGATTTAGGCTTGACTAACCATACTCTGAAGTATGAAGGGACACAGTAGCTCAGTGGCTAAGACACTGAGTTTGTCGATCAAAAGGTCGACAGTTCAGCAGTTCGAATCCCTAGTGCTGTGTAATGGGGTGAACTCCCGTTACTTGTCCCAGCTTCTGCCAAAATAGCAGTTCGAAAGCACGTAAAAAATGCAAGTAGAAAAATAGGGACCACCTTTGGTGGGAAGGTAACCGTGTTCCGTGCGCCTTTGGCGTTTAGTCATGCCGGCCACATGACCATGGAGATGTCTTTGGACAGCGCTGGCTCTTTGGCTTTGAAATGCAGATGAGCACCGCCCCCTAGAGTTGGGAATGACTAGCACATATGTGCGAGGGGAATCTTTATCTTTACCTTTAACCATACTCTGAGAAGGAAAATCTAAGGATTTTTCTCAGCCCATTTTTGGCACAGATAGCAAGCAGATGGGTTACAATAGGCCAAGCTCGGTTTAAGAATTTGGCCCTTTCCATTCCAGATATATTTGAAGGGTTCTGAGTGTTTTGGGGACCATGAAGGAGAAGTTGGTACCATGTGCAACCTATCCGTCACTGGTTGCCCACTTTTCTCTTAAATGCTTGGCAGTTTGATCTTAGTCTTCAGGACTTGGATTTCTCATTTTTCTTTTCAAACTGTTAAATACGTGATTTATATTAATTCAGATTAAGTAGCAATTAACAATGACCTCTTGTCCTTCAACCTTTAAGTAAGGGCAAGTTTTATTGCTTCTGGTACCTGATAGGATGCCATGCCTGGACTGACGATTCCTGGAGGATGCTGCCCTGTACCATAGCCAGCATAGCTAATGACCCAGGGTTCATGGAAGGTAATCCAGAGCTTGACGCGATCTCCAAAAGTGGCAAAGCAGAAAGCTGCGTAGTTGACAAAAGCATCAATGATACTTTCATTCTGCCAACCACCAAAGTCCTGCAGCACTTGAGGAAGGTCCCAGTGGAACAAGGTCACCATGGGTTCAATGCCAGAATCCAGCAAGTTGTCAATGAGTTTGTTGTAGTAATTCACTCCTTGAGGGTTCAGGCTGCTGTTGTCCCCATTGGCAAAAATCCTAGACCATGATATAGAAAATTTGTAGATCTTGGGGTGAAGGCCTCTAAGCAGATAAATATCATATTCGGCCTTGCGGTAACTATCACAGGCAACGTCAGCGGTTTGATTCTTATGGATTTGGCCTTGATGTCCATATCGATCCCAGATACTCTCTCCTTTCCCATCTTCTGCCCAGGCTCCTTCAACATTAAAGGATGCTGTTGATGTACCCCAGAGAAAACCACTGGGAAACGTATCTGCCAAAAAAGAGTCTCTTTCCAGCTCAGTTTGGTTAGCAAATTTTCCCCAAGTCTTTTGATAGTTTGAAAGCGGAGTCCCAGCTCGTGTAGAGTCTTCCTTCTGCTTTGGTTGAACAGCTGGATCCTTGTGGGAGCTTTAAAAAAATGTGACTATATCAATAACTGCACTTTTTATCATGACTCGTTCAAATGAATTCATTCAAATCATTCAAATGAAATTTTGGCAAGTAATTTCAAAATACAGATTATGTTATGCAAACTTGATGTGAAAACCATTATATTTGTTGGGAGAATCATCCAGGGTTTTACACAATCTTTAGTGTATAGATTTTCATAAAACCCACCACGAATATAGAAATTCAAAGCAAATGTTGAATTGGCGGTTGTGATACCTGCCTTTTTGTACATGCGTCATGACATTACATCCATGTACGCAAAGGGTGGAATTTGTGCCCAATAATATGATGCATGATGGTTATTCTGATGACTAGTCTAGTTTTGCCTCTGTAAATCAGACTAAAATGTAGAAAGTCTGCTGGCTGGCCCAATGAGTCATCTCTTCATTGGTAAGAGAGATATTATAAAGTTCAAGCCATATTGGCTAATATTTTGTCTGCACGTGGGAATGTGTTCATGTGAATGTGTATATTATATGTATATGTACACACACACACATACATGATAAAAAAAACTGCATCTGAATCTGAATCCCTCCAAAGATTTTGATATTCAGCTCCAGGGCATCAAGAGAGCTGATCCAGCCCATCTGAAAATCAACTATGTTGGTGATGCCTGCACCAGATTGGGAAGGAGAGTGTACAGGAAGTTCTTGACTTACAATCACAATTGAGCCCAAAATTTATGTTGCTAAGTGAGAAATTTGTCAAGTGAGTTTTGCCCCATTTTACAACTTTTCTCACCAACTTTATTAAGTGAGGCACTGTGGTTCTTTAAATGAGGTTGTTAAGTGAATTTGGTTTCCCCCTTCACTTTGCTTATCAGAAGGTCTCAAAAAGGTGACCACATGATTCTGGGACACTGCAACCGTCATAAATGTGAGTCAATTGCAAAGCATCTGAATGTAGATCAGGTGACCATGGGGATGCTGCAACGGTCACTAAGTGTGAAAAATGGTTATAAATCACTTTTTTCAGCGCCATTGCAACTTTGAACGGTCACTAAATGAACTGTTGTAAGTCGAGGACTACCTGTATACACCACCAACACGCTGTTGATGAAAGGAACTATTTCAGAACTGGACAAAATGTCAGCAATCTCTTCTTTTGATCTAGTTAATATCTCTTGATCTAATTAATATACTAGGTGAAGCCATTTTATGAGAGCAGCGTGAATAAGAGTTCCGCTTGATGTGTTAAAGAATGAAAATCTGACTTTGGGTTTTACTGATTAGACTGATAGATCTTTATAGAAATGGCTTGTTCATATGATTATGAAAAAGCAAAAAGTTGTGATTTGATGTTAATCCCTTATTTTATTGTAACAGAGAGAGTCGGAAGTCAATGCTTCTTTTTCTTAAAAAAAAAAAAAGAAAGGAGGAAAGGGGGAAGAGAAGTGAGGAAAGATAAGAAAAGAAATTCTTATCTTTCTTCACTTCTCCTCCCCCTTTCCCCCTCCCTGCTTTTCTATTTATTTTTGTATTTTATAATACTTTATAACTCAATAAAAATGTTAATCTGAAGAGCTTGTAAGGGTTCTGAGAGCAGACAGTGTTTATCAGACAGTCAGTTATCAGGTAGTCAAACAATGCACAGCAGCCAGTTGTAGGACTGACTTCTCATGATCTGATAATCCAGGGGTACTTTAGGAGGAAAGCAGAGGGCAGTAGTCAAAATTTTGGGGAAAGAGCTATGGCTTAAAGCAAAGTTTCCCCAAAATTTTGGGGAAAGAGCTATGCCAGGGCTTTAAGAATTCCTGACTGGATCCCAGGGTTCCTTATTTTCAAAGCAACCAAACCATTGTCGGAATATTTTGTATGAAGTTAAGAATAGCGGTAATGCGTTTAGGCAATACAGTGTTTGCCCTCTCTTGAACTGCCAGATTGCTCTCCCAAAACATTTGAAGTTTAGAACAGTTAGATTAAAACTATATGGCCACATATACAGCACCCCTGAAGTCAAAAACACAGTTTTGGTCAAGCACGGGATTTCTGAAGCTAACACGAAATATATTTTTGATTTACTGCAATGGCATTACCCTGTTTCCCCCAAAATAAGACATCCCCTGATAATAAGCCCAATCAGGCTTTTTGAGCGCATGGCAATAAGGCCAAGTGCTTATTTCAGGGTTCAAAAAAATATAAGACAGGGACTTATTTTCGGGGAAACACGATATTTAAGTGCTGACCAAAATCTTGCACTTACCAAATATTTATTATAAAAGAGGCATGTAAGGACTGTCAAAAAAACCCATGCACTTTATTTATTTAATCACACGTAAGAAAAAAAAATTAATATTTCATACCTTGCTTTTGGAACGGCTAAGTTCTGTAAGAAGGAGTTCACATCGTAGCCTTTCACCTGTGCTTCGGCTTCATGTATGGTTGGAAAATAGAGAACAGATTCAATGCAATGAATAGAAAAACAAGAATAAGTAAGAACTTTCGGTTTGACTACTGGCCCTTCTTAGGCATATCAGCTCTTTAGCAAGAGAGGTCTAAAACATTCTGCTAAGTGCAATATCCTCCATCACACTCAAGAGAAACTGCTTAATTTGCAGCTCATATAACAAGGTTATCCTCTAATGTGTAGTTATTGCTCTCAACCTCTAGTATCCATTTGATTTCCCCCTCCCCATGGAAATAAATAGCATTCCCACGGGTAGTAGTGCAGGAGGAAAATTGCTGTATTTTTCTTGCTTCCTAATCCATATGCGTCTAAGCCACACAAAAGCATCGCTTGCCTTAGTTCCCACACAAGAAACATACCACTGAAAATGGAAGCCATTGTTGTAGGTAGGTTTTCTTCAACAGAAGAACATCCAGAGAAGTTTAGAGTAAAGAGTAGAACATCCTTATCATGTATGAGATGCTGAAACCAAAACATATTAAGTTATGACATGTGCTAGTCTTAAGTGAGAGTCAAGATCATCTTGGAGAAAATCTGTGTGGTTGCTAGGAATTGAATGACTTGACAATCAATCAGTCAAATCTTACTTAAGGGAGAATTACTCCAGTGGTGGGATTCAATTTTTTTGCTACTGGTTCTGTGGGTGTGGCATGGCTTGGTGGGCATGGCAGGGGAAGGATACTGTAAAATCTCCATTCCCTCCCCATTCCAGGGGAAGGTTACTGCAAAATCCCCATTTTCTCTGATCAGCTGGGACTCGGGAGGCAGAGAATAGATGGAGGCAGGGCCAGTCAGAGGTGGTATTTACTGGTTCTCCGAACTACTCAAAATTTCTGCTACCGGTTCTCCGGGAGTGGTCAGAACCTGCTGAATGCCACCTCTGAATTACTCCCTGTAAAAAAGGCAACATTGCTTTTCCTAAGAGCTGTAGAAAGGTTTGGTAAATGCTGGTGATTAATGATGTATGAATAAAACTCTCCATCAACTTCCTTCCTCACCCTGAGTTTTCCTGCTATGTTTGGTCAAAATCCTCAGACAGCACATCAGAATGGCCCTTAATTGAAAATGCCTTCCCATTTAGACCAAGGGCAACATTAAAGACTCATTCTCATGCATGCTTACAAAAAATAAGTAGTCTGAACCAAAATGGATATTGATCAAAAGGAAAGATTTGGAGGATAGAATATCAGAACACAGATACTGGATTTATTACCCAGTTAGATGAAGGCCACAGTTTTCTATTCAGTGGAGCAAACCCAATAAACACAGGTCTTATTTGCAAATAAATAGATAGAGAATTGAGCGGTGTGCAAGGTTCAGGCAAATTCCGTGGCTTGTTTCTAAGTGAACATTCTGTAAAATTAATTGCAGTGTATCTGCTTTGGAGATGAACAGCCATCTTAGCACCAAATTGCACTCACATTAATTCAGGGAAACTTAGTTAAGGTTTCTCTAGATAGGCAACGTATCCCACCCAGATGTGTTTGATTACAGAACCTTTGGAGAAAGGTCGATAGTTCAAGACATCGGAAAAGCACTGAATTGAGGAAGGCTGCAAAAAGTCTGCATTAATATCAGCGAGGCCATTCAAGAAACAGTTTGCAGAATACCACAAAGTAAATTGGTGCAATTGATCTGAATTACCTTGATTTCACTGAGCATCTTTTCAATACTCGCTTCGGTCTTACAGTTGTACCGTAGGCTGAGGGACAAAAAATCTATAGAGGCCTAAAATGAAACAGAACCTTGTTATGGAGAGGCCATAAATATCTGCAACTATTTCTGCAGTTATACTTCTGGAAGAACATTCATCAGGATAATCAGGGATATCTGCCAAGGGAGGTGCCTACAGGATCAAAATGGGAGGCATGGCTAGCCCCGTTTTGGTGCATGTAACACACATAGATTCTGATGCTGCTGACTGTTAATCCACACCTCCTCCCTCAATGCTCCTTTTATATTATATTTTGGAACGAGGTTTATTTTTAAAACACCCATTTATACTTTGATGGCTGGCTGGTCTGAAGGAACATAACAGCATTATACAAAGAGAATGAATTGTGAAGCAGATTTATTTTAGCACGGTGATGCCCGATTTTCAGATTTTAAAGATGGATTAGCTACTCTTGCATGCTAATGCAAATTTGAGAAAAATCCATAACCCCTGAAATTATACAAAACACAAAATCTCAAAGATCTATTCCCACTATACATCCTCCAAATGTAAAGGTGGAAAAAAAATTACTGCAAAAGCAGAGAAATCACCATTTGCAAATCTTGAATAAAATATATCAAAGTTATGTCTGCATACAGCAAAGTACATCAGCAAACAAGTACATTTTTTTCTAAAGCATAGGACAGTAATGGCTAACCTTTTTGCCGTTGTGTGCCAAATGCGGGGGGAGTGCAGCGGCGTCACACGCACACATGCCCACACCCATAATTCAATGCGCCCCGCCCCCCGTACATGCACATGCGACCCCACCGTGAGACCCCTGCTTTTGGCACATGATGGCACGGTGGGCCATCGGTAAGCCCATTTTTTCCCCTCCCCAGGCTCCAGAGGCTTTCTTGGAGCCTGGAAAGGGTGAAAACGGCCTTCCTCATCCCCCCCGGAGGCCCTCTGGAGGCCGGAAATGGCCCGTTTCCTGACTTCCGATGGGCCCGTAAGGCCCAAAAATCAGCTGGCCAGTGCGCGCATACACGCTGGAGCTCAGCTAGGGCAATACTCGCATGCCCACAGATATGGCTCCGTGTGCCACCTGTGGCACGTGTGCCATAGGTTCGCCATCACAGGCATAGGATATTAACTTTATTTTATTTATTAACTTGAAGACCTTTGCCTTTTTTTCAAAAAAAGCAGAAGCGTTATTATTTAAATGCTTAAATCATTCAATGCAATTGAGTGACAAGAACACAAAGATTTGCCGCCAGGACAGGAGTGTCAAACTCGTGTTGTCACGGCGACGTCATGTGACATTTCATGACTTTACCCTCTTCGCTAAACCGGGTTTTGGTGTGGCCGGTGCATGACGTATCTGGCCCACGGGCTGCAAGTTTGACACTCCTGTGCTAGGAAGTAGAGAAGACATCCCAGAACAAGTGACGGAAGAGAACTATATGGACACAAACACAACCCACCAGCAGTCAAGTTCCTTTTTAAGGGGGGCTTTTCTTTACTAGGAAGGTACACAGAGGTTGCACTATGGTGTGGCTATGCTGAATCTTAGCTATAGGCCTAGCCACCACCTAACATATGGGTGTCAAACTCGCGGTCTCATGATATTTTGCAACGTTTCCCCCCTTCGTGTAGCTGGGGTGGGCGTGGCCTATGCATGACGCATCTGGCCCTTGGGCCACCAGTTTGACACCACTGAGCCTAGCATTATTTCTATGGGATATAATTTTCAGCTGTGAAGACCTCAGTTGCAGTTTCCCATGGAGACCGAAAAAGACACATGCATTCAGTTGCATAAAAAAATAAATCAGATCACTTCTGAAGATATTCTGAGAATATTAAAGTCTTGTTAGATTCATCTGATCCAGCATCTTGCTTCCTAAAATAGCTCACTTGCAGATTTAGGAAGATTTTTCAGTTAACCTCAATGGAAAAGTCCTCTTCTACTCCCCAATGGCCAGGCTTCAAAGGTTGGTATTCCCATGGTGTCATTATAACTAACAGCCATTTCATGGGCTTATTTCTATAAATGTGTCATATTCCCTTTTGAGATTAGCTAGGCTACTGGCCATGGTAACTAATTGCTGTGAATTCCATAAAGACAACAGGTACAGTACAAAATGTTTTGTGCTATATTCTTTTCCAACAGGATCTTCAGCTTGCCAGATGTTGGACAATCTCAAACAGGCTACAAGAACTGTTTCATTAAACTGCTAATGGGCTGCATTTGCTTTAGGAAATTCTGTGTCATGTTTTGCAAGTTAGGTTGGAGACTAATCTGATTCCAAGAAAATTAAACACATTACCCAAACTGAAGATATGAATGATTCTGGAAGAACCAGCTGATTATCACTAAAGTCCAAGGAAATAGATACTTTTCCATCTGAAAATTAGGGAAAAAATACATTGTTAAAAGAATCCAAGGAGAAAAATGAATGGAAAGAAAGAACCAGTATTTAAGTAGTTTGGAGTCTTCAGGTAAGCCTTGAGGATTTGGCAGTACTAGAAAATGAATGAATGAATGAATGAATGAATGAATGAATGACTAATGAACTATTCAAAAAGAAGCAGGATGCATGCTTTTGTCTGTGCCTGTGGATAGGAAATGGGAAGATGCATTTGGCTTTGATGGTTTTGAGATAATGGAAGAAAACAAGCAGCTTATATTTAAGAAAGGCACAATAAGAAGTCAGGAATTCAACTGAATTAAGACTGATAAATTCTCTTTGAAAAAATGTTCACCCTTAAG
Organism: Arizona elegans; assembly: GCA_022577455.1. Taxonomy (NCBI): domain Eukaryota; kingdom Metazoa; phylum Chordata; class Lepidosauria; order Squamata; family Colubridae; genus Arizona; species Arizona elegans. The sequence continues at coordinate 113,362,164 of JAKOOJ010000001.1, forward strand.
ATTACTCTGCTAGTCTTAAAACACCTTGTGATACTTCCTAGAATATGTGGTATTAGCTCATTAAGCATTGCACTCACTCTATGTTCCAATCTCTAAAATTCACGTTGTCCAAAACTGCAATTCATTCATTGATTCATTCATTCCAACTTACCTTTAAATGAGTGCTTTTCATGGTAGATTTTATAAGCTTTTTGATGTGCTGAAACTAGCATTTCTAGAGGAAAGTCTTTTGGATCCTCAAGAGGTAATTCCTTGATATTTTCAGGCAAATGGCTGAAAGTGATCCAGGTGCCCACTGATTCACCAAAAGTCCTAAACGAAAAGTCTGCATATTCAGCAAAAAGATCGGCAAAAGTGGTAGATCCAAGCCGGGCGCCTAAAGATTTCGGCAAACCATGTTGATGCAGAATCAAAACTGGCTTAAGATCAGCAGATTTGAGAGTTCTGAGAAGTTGTTGGTAGCATCCCACGTTTCTCTTGTTGGGCTTTTGAGCCTTCATTTCTGGCAGGATACGAGACCATGGCAAGGCCACCTTAAAATGCGTCACACCTTTTGCCCGGAGCTTGGCAAAGTGTGATGACAAAGAAGTGAGTGATTGTTGATGGCAAAGACAATCTAGCCGAGCTTCTACAGAATAAAGCATAGGTTCTCCCATACATCTACTCTTGAAATTTATTGAATTCATTAACTCAACAGAAAGAGGACCTGAAATGAAAATACGCCCTTGACCAGGGCCAAATTTCCAGCCTTCTCCAAAGCAAAAAAAAGGAAAGAGAAAAACTAAACGTATTTTATAAACTAGCTCCATGTCTGTGGATGCTACAGCACAAGGATTTATGTCGCATTTATACCAGATCAGAGATAATAAAATTTAACATTTAACTTTTATAACTGCTGAGATACAAAGGTGCCTAATGGTGGTGTACTACAATAACACCGTGAGATATTTAATTCTCTGAATGTCTTTTATTAAAGGTAGGGAGCAAGCATTAAAAATGCAACTTAAGTGGCAGAATTTATTACTTATTAATGTATTGCCAAGTCCATAGGTCACTAACTATCCAAATGGAGTCTAGGCAGATGTTGAAAAGATAACAGTCAACGATGCCAGTGTAACTCTTGTGGGATACTTGGTATACAGTATTCAGTCACATCCCTAATATTTTTTTTAATCCAAATTGTGCTTCAAAGGATCAGAAGGGGGATAGAACCAATAGAAGGTACCTCTACATCTGGCTAGCTCACCTGGATTCTAAAACACACACAGAAACTATGAGTTTCTCCCCAACATGGTATTCTCAATACTAAAAATTCACCTTGACTAATAGGTAGCAATGAGATTTTCTGGATTAAAAAAAAAAAGTGCCATGTATGAGAATTAAAACGATCCTTGTAGCATGAGCCAACCTGAATTATCAGGACCATATACCTTTTCTTTAAATTAGATTCCATTTACATCTTAATCAGTGTGTGCGTGAATTTCTTTCCATTTGATCAAGGCTAAATAACAAAATTAGCTTATTCCCAAATTATCGTAACAATATTTTAGCATCACAACTGTAAAGTTCAATTTTGATGTTTGGACTAATGATCTTTATCCAGCAAGATCAACATATAAGGATGTGTAAAAGGCTATAGAAATTGAATAAATACATAAACAATGAATAAAAGGCTTTGACCATGAAACCCCTGAACTTGTGGCATTCTGAGATCAGACGAACAACACACATGCTTTGAAAACTTTTGTCCCAAACATAAAACAAAACTTGGCTGTTTTTAGTTTAACAATGTGTTTTATCTTAGTAATTCCAACCTGAAAGTGGTATTCCAAAAGTATGAAGCAACGTATTTTCTGTGCCATGCATAAACAATTCATTCTGAAACTGAATGCATTTATAGTGAACTTTTTTAAATTTATTGGACACAAATAAGAGATTTACAGAGTAAGATGGCACTACTGAACTACTGCATACAATTTTTAAAATGTAAAATACAGAAGCAGCAGATGTCAGCTCTGAAAAAATAGTTTCCTTTACCAGGTTTTATAACTCCTCCTTTTATCTCTACAAAAGATTACTTAAAAAGGCAAGGTAGGCGAATTCCGAGATAAATCTCGGATTAGTCAGCTATCTACAACTAATGCGTATCAGCTAGTGAGCTATTATTTCACTGGTACGAAATGGATTTTGCAGCACTGCTTGCTCAGTCTCTAATCTTCCAGCAAGTAGTTAGGATTAACTACAAGGTAGGGGTCTTCGTCAAAGCTCTGTACCTCCACGGAATCTTTTAATCCCGAATGTGTGAGTTCAATTAGAATGTGATCCTGAAAGAGAGAATTTTTGGTCAGATCATGTTTATAAAAGACCTGAAGTGCAATCAAACTAAGTGCAATCAGTTTCACCTTATGCCAATTTCCAAGTAGCAATTAATATTTTGCTATCTTAGTCTTGCTTGCTATATTATGATGAATGCATCCATTTTTACAACGTTGCAATTTCAAAAGTCAGGAGGAGAAAGGTGCAATTTGCATAAATGCTAACAAAGCTTAACGTTGCATTTTTATATATTTCTGTTCCGAAACTAAAGACTTTCCATTTTTTAAGAATTCTAATGTTTATCTAGGAGTAAACACCAGCCTTTACACTAGGAGTGTCAAACTCAATTTCATTGAGGGCCGCATTAGGATTGTGTTTGACCTTGGGGGCAGGGGCGGGATCAACTTGACATCACTTGTTTCAAGGGTGCCTGTGGTGGCCTGCCTGTGAAAATGGGTTCCCAATTTCCATTTTTGGCTGGGACAGCCTCCTGCAACCCTCTGCCAGCAAAAATGGAGTCCGGGAGGGCTGCACTCCATTTTCGCTGGCAGAGGGTTGCAGGAGGTCGTCCCAGCCAAAAAACAGAGATTGGGAGCCTGTTTTCATTGGCAGAGGCACTACAGACCGGTCCTTCGTTGTTTCCAGGGTGGCCTCATGGACCAGATCTAAGCACCCCATGGGCCTTGAGTTTTACACCCCTGCTTTACACCATAACTCACAAATTTGATCCTGTTAACTCAGTGGCACACGTCAGTATAAAATGCTTTATGTGGCCCTTTACATATTTAAATACAAACGCACTTAACTCACAATTGCCTTGCTTAGGAACAGAAATTTTGGTCCCTGTTATGACTCTAAGTCAAGGACTGCCTGTAATAACGAATAAACTTCATTTATATCAATGAAGTTTATTGATTATTACAAGTAATCCTTGATTTAAGAGTCACAACTGGGACCAAAGTTTATGTCGCTAAGCAAGACAATTGTTAAATGAGTCATGCCCTATTTTACAACCTTTTTTGCCATGGTCGTTAAGCGAACCACTGCCATCATATTCATCATCAAATCTTTATTTGGTTAGGCCAGCACGGTGAACAACTGCAGTTGTTAAATGAATCACATTAACAAAAGTTGTTAAACAAATCTGGTTGCTTGTAGGAAACCAGCTGGGAAGGTTGTAAATGGGGATCACATGACCCCAGGATGCTGTAACGTCATAGATACATGCTGGTTGCTAAGCACCCAAATTTCGATCATGTGACCATGGGGATGCATAAGTGCAAGGACCATCATAAATCTCTTGTTTCCAATGCTGTTAGAATTTTGTATGGTCAGACTATATATAAGGAGCCTTGCATAATATCTGCGTTCAAACAGAACCCCAGGTCCTGGAGTCTAGGTATACGTACATAGTGTGTAAGACGATGAATCACTCTTTCAATTACTTTCTTTTTATTGATGAGTTCTTCTTCAGAATCTATTTCAGATTCAATCTCCTTTAAATACCAGTTGATGAGCTCACTCTTTTTAAAGGCAGCATCATCATTTTCTGCAATCAGGAGAAAATATTTTTATAAATGTTACGTTAATAATACATTTGACAGGTATTTAACTTTAGCATACTTTAGCATATTCACATTTCAATTATCTTTATATCCTTGTAAAGTCTGATAAAAATGCTGTGCCTCCATGGCTAAGCAAGTTTATGGCTGACATGAAAACCGCAGCATTTCGTACAAGGTCCCTGCCTGCACGAGAACTGAACAGATACATATCACAAAAGGAAAACACTCAAAAAAAAAGCAGTGCATTGGAAATAAAGCTTTTGCATAGCGATCTTGAAACTTATAAGTCATCTGCACTCTGAATATTATTCATATAGAATTCAATTCTTTTTCTTCTACCTTTGTAGCAACAGGATTGTTTGAAATATTGCAGGCATCCAGAGGTAGGATGTAGAGGTGAATTCTCTTAAATAATGGGACTGGGATGTATGCAGTTACTCAAACATACAAAAATGGGCAACTCTGCCTATATCTATAGTATCATGGAGTTTTTCCTATAAAGATGGCAATTTTAGAGTAATTGGAACTCCCAGCTTTGAGCAGCATTGTTGATCTATCTCTATCTCGTGAATTGTCTTGTTCTATCTAGAACTATCCAATTTCATTGTTCCAGATCAATAACCATACACATCTGAAAAAAGATTATAATATATCTGTTCTGTTTTATCAGGATTTATATTTAAAAATCTTCATTCCTATCAGAGGTGAAGGAAATTTGCATATGTTCTAACATCATTTGTCCAATGAAGGGTGGATCTTAGAAGTGGAGGATCCTTGCTTCCCCTGAGGGAAGGTCCTTACCTTCTTCAGATCTTCTTAGATGCATTACAATGAGGTTAGAGATTCTTTGATATTCAAGAAAACTAAGTCTCAGAGAAGCCTTTGGTGCCACATCTTTATTTGAATCATCTACAGGGTCACTGGTACCATTTACTAAGCCATTAGTAAGTATGTTGTCTTCCTCTCCTTGAAAACATAAAACAATTTTCATGCATTAGGCTGGAATTGATAAACCACGATGAAACTTTATCAAGAAATGAATGGGATTAATGAGTTTCTTGCTTCATTCATTCAAAATAAACCCTCACAAGCCTAATGATTCTATTTGTCAACTCATTTTCTCCAAAGCTTCTCTTATCATTCCTTGCAATAGGAAGGAATAATGCCTATGCTGGTTTGGGAAACTTATTTTGAGAGGTTGAGGATTTCAAACTTGCTTTGCTTCAACCCTCCCACAAACACCCCTTTTTTTGAAGCTTTTAAATGGCTGTAAAAGAATGTAAACCTGGTCCCAGGAATGGAAAAGGGATGAACTGTAAAAGGAGCAGTAATAAAAAAACAACTTATTTCTGGGAAAGAAGAAAGGGGTGAGAAAGAATCTCAAATTAACCCAGGTTTGATTTTGTTTTAAGATCTGAACAAAACTCTGATAGGTTTTTCAAGATTCTGTTATTAAACCCTATCGCAATTATAAAGCATTCCTGAAATCCTTGCTGTTCTTGTTCTTTGACTTTGCCTACCTCAAAGGGCTGACCCTGGCAAGGCAATGAGCTATATCCTCCTAGATTTAAAATAAAAATTTTTTTTTGCCCTTCAGGATGATTTATCTCATAATGTGTAACCATGTGGTTTATGGGCCTTTTTTTGTGATCTTGGAATCCCTTCTAACCATGATTGTTGAAAATTGATGGCAGTTTCTTTTTTCCTGAGGTGTAAAAAGGATAAAATTTGTGGTTGAAATCCTAAATAGCTAAAAAAAAATAAAGACCTCTCCTTCTCCAATGATTACAAATAAGTGATGTGACTCTATTTATTTTGTGTGCTTCAGTTTCCTCAATATTGTGTTGTATTTTTGTCTATTCAATATATGTATTTTTTTGCCCCTTGGGCACAAAAAAAGGGGATCTTTACCACAGCTGTTTGAAAACATTCAGTGGGAACATTATTTCCCTTCATGTAACAAAATTTTTCCAACAAAAATATTCACTGACTCCTTTCTGCAACTATACAGGTTTGGAGACATTGTCTTAATTCCAAACTAAAAATTATGCTAGTTAGCTTTGATTTTGGTACAATTTTCTCATAGTACCATATTTTTTGGACTATAAGACGCACCAAGATTTTGAAGAGGTAAACAAGAAAAAATAAGCTTTTGCCCTCCCTGGCCCCCACGAGCACTCTGCAGGCCTCCCAAACCCACTGCGCGTCCTGTTTTTGCAAAAAACGGGACACGCACAGGCTTTGAGAGGCCTGAGTGCCCCTGGGGGCTGGGGAGGTCAAAACGTGAGTGTAGGAGGTAAAAAACGGGCCCATTTTTCACAAAAACGGGGGCATTTTTGCCCTCCCCAGCCCCCAGGAGCACTCTGCAGGCCGCCCAAACCCACTGCGTGCCCCATTTTTGTGAAAAAACAGGCCTGTTTTTTTGCCCCCCCAACCCCCCAGTCGTGTTTTTGCCCTCCCCAGCCCCCCAGGAGCACTCTGTAGGCCTCCAAAACCCTCTGTGCGCCCCATTTTTGTGAAAAACAGGCCTGTTTTTGGCCCCCCAACCCTCCCACGTCATGTTTTTGCCCTACCCAGCCCCCAGGAGCACTCTGCAGGCCTCCCAAACCCTCTGGGCATCCAGTTTTTGCCAAAAAGGGACGTGCGAAGAGGGGTTTCGGGAGGCCAAAAATGGCTGTATTTGGTGTATAAGACACACCAACATTTCCACCCTCTTTTAGGGGGGAAAAAGTGCATCTTATACTCCGAAAAGTACGGTAACTCAGAAATTAGCCCAACATTCAATGAGTCTTACTCCCAAGTAAATGAGTAAAAAGCTCATACAAAGCTCTGCAATAAATCTCTCTTGGCATTTCACAATAGGTATGATGAAATAATGAAGATATATAGAAAAAAGTTGAACCAAGTGCATTCAACTAAAAACCTTTTGAAAATAAAAGCCTTCCTAAATTATCACTTAAAGTTAGTTAAAATGGTACCAAGCATATCTATGGTCAAGGCATTATTAAACTTAATGGTAGTAATAATTAAGTAAGATAGACTTAAAGAGACCTAACATCACTCAAACTGGATTGGAAACAAGCAGACCCTAAGAAGTAACACTCAGGTGGCCCTGCTACTTTGCCTTTTTGCCTTTGGTGGGTATCTCCTCACTTGAAACCGACGTACACCCTGGGCTAAGACTTATCTGGAAATCACTCACTCGCAACTCCATCCTGGTCCTCAGGCTCTTCAATTGATTGTTCTTCATCTTGGTCTAAATTGATATCTGGAGTTTCAACTCGGATGATAGATTTGTTCAATAATCTGAAAGCTTCCTTCACGTGTTTTGGATGAACCTTGTAAGAACATTTAGGGAGATTCAAAGGAAAGGATTTTGCTTCATGTGTGTAGTATAGTATCACACAACACTCCTGCACAAGTTTTACACATAAAGCATGGAAGAACACAACTGCTACCACAGATGGGAGTCTGTGGTTCACCAGGTGCTGATGAACAACTTCCAGCAGTCTCCCCTATTAGCTGGGCTGGCCAAGGCTGCTGGGAACTGGAGTCAAGCAACAGCAGAAGAGACACAGGTTGTTCTTCTCTGAGGCTTATTATTCCCTCTTTTTGGCAAGGAATAGAAAGAATAAATGACACTAGATTTATTGGCAAAGCCAAAGCTTTTTATATACATGAAGGAAGGCACATAAAATTACTCAATATGATACTTTTAATGAAGTTGGTACAGCACTGCATAACCTTGAATTACGAAATTGTTCAAGAATATATATTAAAGGCTTCCTTGGTATACACATACCCTTTCAGGTAGTCCTCGACTTACAACCACAACTGGAACCAGAATTTCCATTGCTAAGCAAGGTGGTTAAGTAAGTCAGGCTCAACATTACAATCTTTTTGCCACAGTTGTTAAGTGAATCATTTGGCCATTAGGCAAATCCTACTTCCTGAAAATAGCAATAGCACTTAGACTTACATACCGCTTCACAGTGCTTTACAGCCCTCTCTAAGCGATTTACAGAGTCATCATATTGCTCCCAACAGTTTGGATCCTCATTTTACCAACCTTGAAAGGATGGAAGACTGAGTCAACCTTGAGCCAGTCAGGGTCGAACTCTGGAGTGAGCAGTGAGTTAGCCTGCAGTACAGCATTCTAACCACTGTGCCACCACGGCTCTTGTAAATACATGCTGGTTGACATGCGCCTAATGGTGTGACCATGGAGACACTGTGTGAGAATCGATTGTAAATCACATTTTTCAATGCTGTTGTAACTTTGAATGGTCCCTAAAAGTGGTTGTAAGTTCAAAGCAACCTGTAATGCATTTACTGAATTAATCTATTTTCTGAGTTTGACAATAAACTAGCTAATCACACTAAGCTGCATATGCTAATCCACACAACGCAAACTCAAGATAAAGCTAACCATGGTTAGCATACTGAACAAATGCAGCTGTTCAATTTGCAGCTTACCTAATTAAGGGTTTGCATGAACACAAACTTGCAGATTGTTGTTTAAGTTGTACTTTTTGAATGATTATGCTGTCTCTTAAAACTATTCTTACCAAAATTAGAAATGGATAAGAAAGCACCAGGCCACTTAAAATTGAAAACTTTATAGATTTTTCAACTTGAATTCTTGCAATCCTATAATACCTATGCAAATATTAGATAGATCGTATGAATAATTGGTGAACATTTGGAATTTAAACAAGAGGCAGCATATAATTTGGGATCCAAAGAAAAGCAGGGAAGGGACAGTTGACAGTCCTACTGATAGGAAGCCATGATGGAAATACAGGGCTGTAGGGTCAGATTGCAAAGTTGAAAAATGAATCCAAAGAATGAATCGGCAAATCACCTCCATTCCACTATCCAAAAACTTGTGCAGATGCATCCAGGTACTCATTGCAGTTTAACTCAAGAGTATCTTACTAACCATAAAAATTTCCAGCAAACGCCTTATTGGCAAGTATGGTATATGCCAGCGATTCCCAATCTTTCTGGCTCTGCACAGCGGTGGAGTTGGCAGCAAGGAGATGGTTTCGTGTATGCCTGCCACTTTCAGAAATGCAGCTTTGTGCATGCGCACTCACCCACCACTTCTGCAGCTCAGTTCCTAACAGGCTGTGGCCGGCACCTGGCCATAGACCATGGGTTGGGGACCCCGGTATGTGACATAAACAGGAACCAACAAATGGACCTAAACAAAGCAAGGAATGATCTCCATTCCCCTTTAAACTCCATCAAGTGTAGCTACCTCATCACTGCAATGCATCCGTGCCATGGCTTCCGACAATCGTATCATGCTTTCCAGTTGTCGTACTGTGATTCTCCACGATGATTTTGTGACACCAGAACCATCCCTTTGGCGTAAGCGCTTATAGTGCTCGACAATAAAATCCTCCGACTCTTTAGAAATCTATTGGAAGTGGGGAAAATGATGAAAGTAACAGTCCGCTCTGCTATGGTGGAATTCAGTAAAATTTCCATTGAAACTTATTGCAGAATTACATCATGGATCAAACAATAGAAGCCCTAACCTTTATAGAGAAATTCAGGGAGTCATTTCAGCAAATTGGACGTATATGCTAAAGAGCGGATATTAAAAATATACTATTTTTAAATAATAAGGAAGTTTAAAGATTCTCGTTACCTTTGGTTTAAATTGCCTGGCAAAGAGTAGGTATCTTCGGATGTCATCAAGCGTATACATACGATCAATCGATTCATCTATCCTAGAATGAAGATCCACAATGCGCCTTGCAATAGCATAATCTGTAACCTAGGGAAATATTAGACACCATTACTAAAGGCATAAGGAGCAACATAATAGAAAAACCTTGGTATGTCTAGATCTCAATTACAAATATATTACTGTTATCTTATTCTGCTAAATAATTTTAACAGAAACTCCAAAAAGGGATCATCTATGACATGACTGAGTAACATCTTTATTTGGACAATGAGTTAGTTCATTTGGATTTTGTGACATTCTGTTTTAAAATTATTATGTGATTATATTAGGTTTATACTCTGCCTTTATTTTACATCATTCAATGATACACATAATGCTTCTGCCTCTTAATAGCCCAACAATGATTGCATGACACAGGCTGGGTGGAGAGAGAGAGAATGAAAGGCCAGCTTTCTAACTACTAAACCAAAGTGCCACTCAAAATAAATACCACGATCACAACCAAGCTACTGCATCTTTAATAACTTTTATATAATGCTAACTCTACAACCAGCGGTTTCATAAATGTTTTTATTTCTCCCATTCTGCAGACTATTCTTATCACTGGCAGTAGCATCCCTCAAGAGTCCTTGAGTGGTTTTTAAAGGGAGAAAAGAAAGATGAATGTAATAAAGAGAGAGAGAATTTAATTCATCATTTCCGTCTTTTAACTTAGGTAAGAGGTTAAAAACATTGTCAAGTCAAACTTGGCTTCTGATGGATCCAAGCCATTTCATATGTCCCATGATTAGCACTTAACCAAGTATCACTCTGACAAGGTTATTCTTACTTCTCCTGGTATATTAAATAATATGCTACTTCTAACTTTGTAACATTTGCATATCCTTAAGAGCTACTAATATGTTCAGAATGTTAGCATAGTGTAGGAAAATATATTAAAATATAATGCAGCTAATAAGTACAAAATCCCCTTTAAAATCCCCCTTAACCAGGTAAAATATATATATGAAAGAACAGATTAAAAAACACAGAATTGTAATTAATAAGTTGCATATAATTTAATCTACCACACATTACATATACTTGTAAATTCTGTGTTACCTCATTGCATTCATCCACAAGAATAAAGAAGAGATCAAATCTAGACATGATAGGGGCTGATAAATTTATATTCTGTTTCAAAGACTTGGCTCTATCATAACGTCCACCGACTGGATTTGCTGCCGCCAAAATTGATGTCCTAGCATTTAAAGTGGCCTGTTAAAAAACAAAGAAAGTAAATAAAAAATATAACACCCCCCCCAAAAAAAACCTTCCTGAGAAAAATAGCTAATATGTACACATTTATTTCATAAAGCTGATCAAACTGGGAACAAATAGTAGAAAGCAGGAAGAACAAATTATATTCTTTCCCTCTCTTATCTTTAAAGACAGATATTACTAGGTCAAGCAGACATTTTTTGATGTATTTTGTTGGTAGATAGCAGAGGCTTCTGTTTAAGCCTTGAATCTAGGCTCAGTTATCATAAACTTATATAGCTAGCTCCATCCAGACTATGCATATCTGCCGGAAACAAAAACTGTAGCCTAAATAAAACAAGATGTTTTTAGTTCAGAGCAATCAAGGTACGATTGTTGCCTAAACATCATGGAGCAGAGCAAAATGTTATTTTCAAACAGTTTGGAGCACCAAACTCCTCGTTTTGCATTTTTCGAGCTGTTTTCCCAGCCAAAATCAGCCTAAAAAAGCAGGCTGCGAGAGGAAGAGAAGCCAAGTGAGACGCTTCCCGGGTTTCCTTCCATCTCAGAAGCAGCAAACTCGCACTCTTTCCCTCTCTGCTAGCCCTCTTCTTTGCACGGGATCGCCCAGCAACGGAGAGGGAGAAGGGGGCAGCGTTTCTGTGTGACACCCCTCAATGCTAGTGGCCACCACTGCCCTCTTCTCCTTCTCTGCTGCTGGGCGATCCTGTATGAAGGGAGCTAGCAGAGAGGGGAGAGTGCGAGATTGCTGCTTCTGGGATGAGGGGACCTGGGAAGTGTCTGGATCCACCTTACCCAGCTTCTCTTCCTCTCGCAGCCAGCTTTCTCAGTCTAACTTGACGCAGTCTCTCACTCTCACACACACAAACATGTTGGATCTCTTTCCTCCTGCAACCCCCCACCGGAAACCACTGGATTCCCTCCCCAACCCTGCCTGTCCCATACAGGTACCACCCACATAAGTGACGTAGAGTTGGCCATGCCCACTCAGTCACATGGAAACACACACCCCCCCGCCAGTCATTAGGGCAGAGAACCAGTTGTTAAAAAAAATTGGAGCCCTTGTGTGCTCCAGATTCCTTGGATTAAACAAGGTTATCTATTGGGATTCCATAAACACAATTCCTCTGTAGCAGCTCCTGGAATCTGGAATGAGGTTCCCCTGAAATCTGGATGGCCCCCGTCCTACTGATGTTTTGAAGGGGCTGGAAGATATGGCTTTTCTCCCTTAATGATTTTGTGTGCAATTTCTGCTATTGTTTATTCTTTTTCCTGCTTCTTATTGCATTTTTAAAAAAGTGATTTTACTTGGGACTGGAGCAACATATTAATTAATGTAGCCCGATTCCAAGTGACTGATGGCTTATACTTATGTAAAGACTGATTCTTTTATAGAGCATAACCTCTCTAAATAAACAATTTAGTCACACAATAACATTCCGAAAAGAAATGACCAGAGTGGATCCAACTACATAAACCTGCCAAATAATCCATACTAATCCTAAAGACTAATAATATCAATTGGTAATTCTGGCAATGAATTGTTTACCTTAACTCCAGCCTTGGTAATGGATATAGTTTGCTGCTCCATTGCTTCATGGATGGCAACTTGGTCTCTCATATCCATTTTGTCAAATTCATCAATGCAACACACTCCCTGGGGAAGAATTGCAATGGGAGGCTTGTCAATTCCCACTTCCATTACTGGGATAAATAAAATGAATGGTTATTCCTTACTTGAAGCGGAAAGAATCATAATTTGGAGAACGTACATTATCTGCCAACATTAGTGCCCCAGCTTCAATAACGAATTCATAGGACTCTTCATCTTTCACCACAGCAGCAGTTAAGCCAGCCGCGCTCGAGGCCTTTCCACTGGTGTAGACGGCTCGGGGACTGAATTCTTCCACATGTCTGTTGGATCACAAATTGGTGACTCAATGAGCAGCAACTTTACAAAAGATAGCAACAGCAGCAGCATTTAGACGTATACAGATAGGCCTGACCGCAATTGAGCCCAGAATTTATGCTGCTAAGTGAGAAATTTGTTACGCGAGTTTTGCCTCAATTTACGACTTTTCTCACCACATTTGTTAAATGTGAATCATCGCAGTTCTTAGTAACACGGTTAAGTGAATCTGCTTTCCCGATTGACTTTGCTAGTCAGAAGGTCACAAAAGGGGATTGTGTGTCCTTAGGACACTGCAACCGTCATAAATGTGAGTCAGTTTTCAAGTATCCGAATGTAAAACACGTGACCATGGGGATGCTGCAATGGTCGTAAGTGTGAAAAATGGTCATGTCATTTTTTCAGTGTGGTTGTAACTCCGAATGGTCACTAAATGAACTGTTGTACATCAAGGACTACCTGTTCACTGCCCCATAGTGCTTTATAATTGTCTTGATTCTCCTTTTACCAACCTTGGAAGGATGGAAGGATGAGTCAACCTTGAGCCAGTCAGGATCGAACTCCAGACTGTGGGCTGAGTTTGCCTGCACTACTGCACTTTAACCACTGTGCCATCAATGCTAGGGTGACATAAGTGCAAAGCATAAGACTAGATTCTGAATAAACACTCATCAGCAGCAAATAATAATAATCTGTGATAGACTTGTCTCCTGCTTTGGATTCAAATAATAAATAGCACTCTGAAGCTTGCATGAAGTAGTCCTCAATTTACAACAGCAATTAGGACCAGACTTTCCATTATTAAGCGATGTGGTTGTAAGCATGACCGCATCGCTTAGTGATGACAATCCCTAGAGTTCTGGTTGTGAATTTCATAGTCTTTAGATAAGGCAACCTCCTGATAAAATTTTATTTTTGAGTGTAATCATCTCTTCAAAACTTTGCACAGCTGTACTAATTCTATGTCAGGCAGATGTTTCCTAAAAAGACCAAAGTAGATCATATTTGGGTCAAACATTTGCAAGATTTCATTATATCTTTTCATTTGTTGTAAAAGAATGTTGCAACAATTGTACCCCACTGAATATTTGTTTAAAAAGTTAGCAATACAGCATAATCTTTTCAACTTTTATCAAAAAATTATTTCACATATATGCAGAGATCTGTAAGCCATGCTGATCGTACAGCTAACCTTGCCATAGTGTTAGAAAAACTTACTTTAAAAACTGGCTTTTGGCAGTACTTGGATCACCAACTACGCAAACATTGATGTCACCACGTAATGAAGTGCCTTCTGCTGTTGTCTTAGGAACTCCACCAAATAGCATGAGTAAAATCCCTCGCTTTACTTCATCATTACCTAGATCACAGCAAGTGAATGTTAGGCGTATTAAAGATTTTAGAAATGCACACATTCAAAATAAATTCCTTGGATAAATGTATATAAATTAAAAGGCAATTTACTTTCTAGCTGTTGTGATGTTGGCCTTAAACAATGCTCAAAACTCATTGCTTATAACTGAGCAGCATCAAACAGGTCAAAGAATCATAGGAAATTCTCCACATTCATTATTTCATCCCATCTTTTCAAGATGTACAGAACATGACCAAAAAGCATTACACTGGAACATTATGTCATAAGGCCTCCTTATAGCCTGTAATCTAGTCTTAGCTTGCCTTTAGACTGCTTATTGTATGTTTTGTGTGCTTTGAGTTTGTTTTTGATTCCTGGTAACAGGCTGGTTAAGCCACTGAAGTTTTCATGGCAAGATTTTTAGAAATGGTTTGCCTTTGCTTCCTTCCTAGTGCTGAGACAATGTGACTGGCCCAAGATCATCTAAGTGGCTTTATGCCTAATGTGGGTCTAGAACTCAGTTTCCCAATATATAGCCTGGTCCCTTAAATGCTAGACCAAACTAGCTATCAATTGCATGACATACATATATACACCTTGGCTCTACCCACAGTACTTGGAATCTACTAAGACCTCAAAAATTGTGGATGTTTTGTGCATGATAAATAGCTACAATAATCGTTTAAAATATTTGGAGAAAAAATCTACACCTGATTTCCAAAAAGAACACTAGCCTCTGTCATTTATAAACATTTGGTATTTTTTTTAATTTTTTTTTATGGAAAACTTTATTGAGTTTTTAAAAAAAAACATAAATATATTAACATTTTTAATTTACATCAGATGTGCAGTGATATACAGAAAGAATTTCGAATTACTTTTTACCATTATTTAACACACCTTTTGGTCTTACTTTCATTTTATCATGCATCCACTTATACCACCTTTCCCACTCAATATAATAATCTGACTTCTCATCATCGTTTAATTCATGAGTTAACATTTGGTATTTTTTAACAAGGGATAAGGAAGAAACTTTTTCAGCAATTTGACCACTTTAGAAACTATGTGAATGATGTAGTTTTTGATGCCTTTCCCCCCTTCCTTTAATATTATTCACATTATTAGTGTAGTCATATATACGTAAACATATTTAACTTTATTTTTCTATTATTTCATTTGTTATAATAAAGTATACTGTAAATATTCATTATTTTATATCTTTCTATGGCACTGAATATAACTATTTGTAAAGAGAAGTCCTTTCTGGGGAAAAGGTTAAGAACCAACAAAACCTTTCAGAGAAAGATTGGAGGAGACAAAATTATTTTCACTAATGAACAATTTGTTATGAACCATCTCTCATTATGTTTTGGAGGGCCCCAATCTCCAGAAGGAACTTTCCAAAGGACTTTGGGGGTGGGTGGGGGGAATAATAAAATTTGTCTCCTCCATTCATGGCAACTCTAGATTCAGGCCATTATCTCTAAAATATGCCTAAGTCAGAGAATAATCATGGTTCAAAAATAGTCTATATTGGACTGCTGACACAAGATAGTTTAACAGGCCAACGTTGCCTTCAGTTAAAATAAGCAATTTAAAATAATCTGTGAAACAAAGTCCAAGTTTATCATTTTGTTATTAAAGTGCAACGGTTACTTGATAAGCAGAGACAATGAGGTATACTGATTAAAAGATTATGGCAAACTTCTGAGTCCTTTCTCCCTTCAATATCTATGGAGATTCTCGGTCATCCAAGTCATGGTTGTCCCAAAGGTGCTTGTTTTCAAGAGGCAACTGGACTTTCTGGTTTTTCTTTGAAGATGTTTCGCTTCTCATCCAAGAAGCTTCTTCAGTTCTGACTGGAAGGTGGGGAATGGAAGGATTTATACTCCTTGCAGACAGCTGGACATTTGCATTCTTTTAGCGGGTCATTAAGATCACCTGGAGGTTTATCTGTGTCATCGGTACCATCTGAGTGGTGCAAATTGGTGTGGAGCCTTCTTGGAACTGTTGAAAGGACTGTGTTGTAGATTGGACACAGATGATGTCATATCCCCCCCTCCCCGTTGAGAGACGGCTGTTCAATTTTGGGATTAAAGAGGCCATCTATGTCAGAACTGAACAGCCCTCTCTTAACAGAGGGGGAGGGATTTTACATCATCTATCTCCAATCTACAACACAGTCCTTTCAACAGTTCCAAGAAGGCTCCACACCCATTGGCACCATTCAGGTGACCCTGAGGATAGAAATAAACCTCCACTAAAAGGAGCAAATATCCAGCTGTCTGCAAGGAGTATAAATCTTTCCATTCCCCACCATCCAGTCAGAGCTGAAGAAGCTTCTTGGATGAGAAGCAAAACGTCTTCAAAGAAAAACCAGAAAGTCCAGTTGCCTCTTGAAAAAAAAAAACAAGACCTTTGGGTTCTCCCTTTGATGGATTGCCAGCCACGTCAAGTCAAATACAGGCATGTGCATGTGTCTGAAGCCTCTATTATTTTCTGGATCACACACACACACACACAAAAAGGCTCCTAACAATTAATTGTTCTGATCTCTTCAGAAGAGATAATATTTATGGAAAGAGTTCGAGATTAGAGTTTATATAATTCTTTTGAAAGTTTTCCAAATAATTTTTAAGATCTTACCATGTATGGTGGGAAAGAGGCTTGTACAAAGGTTATGGTACAGGTTTTTATCTTGGCTCATTTCAAATACTTTTTCCCATTCCATTACAGACATCTGATTTTTAATGCTTTCTGCAGTTTGTTCCTCGTCTCGAAGTTCTTTTCCTCCGAACTAAGATTAAGACAAAATAACAACAAATTCAAAATACTGCAGCAAGTAATTCAAGAAAATTTAAATCCAGAGTCATCAAATCAAGAGAAAAAAAAATTATGGATTGTGTTATTCCCCCATGAATAATTTTTAAAGTGAAATGACAGTGAAGAATGTGTGATCTCAGAACACAGGTGGCAGAACAATCCCAAAATTAAAACAACTTCCATGTGCAGAAAGCAAATGTATCAGGGGAAGAAATCTTCTAGGGAAAAGTTATTGTTGATTTTGCAGTCAGTACCTATAGAAGAAGCTGCAGCAGCCCAACAATTCTACCCCCTCATTCTTATGCTGGACAACCTGGTGAAGACACACCCAGAGCTCTACTTTAAATTGGGCAAATTTGAACGCAATGCATTTAAAAATAAATATTGCATGAATTTTTTATTTTATTTTTTGCTAATTATTTAACCACATACTATTATCAACACATAAAAATGTTTAGGCAAAAACTTCCAACATTCAGTAAGAGGAAGTAGAACAACAATAAAATCCCACAACTGGTTTCTTTAAAATGATCCTTGCTGTTATTTTTCCCTTATCAAGACTCACCCTCGGGTTTGTTGGGGCCACGTAACAGGCCAGAAAGACCAATTTATAGGACAACTCTCTGACTCCAAGTGCCCGAAGACCTCGGATGCCTTCAGTTTCATAGCCTTCTTTTCCAGTCACACGAGAACCAGTTTCTGCTCGTACGCCTATAAAATTAGGACTTTGAAAGTTGTGTTTTGAATATACTGGGGAAAATAAACCCAGCTACCCACAAATATCCTTCTAAAGAATTGAAGAGGACATTGGGCAGGCTACCATCAGGGTCCCAATTCATGCCTCATATTAAGTCGTGGATAGCTTTAACCATAGCTCACTGAACTAACCACAGAGACCAGGATTCATACATAGCGCTAAGCTAAACTCCATGAAAGTTTAATATATCTAACCCTCAAAAGAGAATAGTTCTACGATTTTAGAGCAGTAGAATAATAGCAAAATAGCCGTCTGATACGGCCATTTTAAAAATCAGGCGGTGCAGATACTTGATGATTGTTCAAACTTCCACCAGATCTCTGCAGGAGGTACTTACAACCTGGGCCCAAAGGTTGACACCCCCTGGTCACATGATATCTCAGATGCTTAGCAACTGGCCTACACTTACAACTGTTTGCAGCATCTCAGTCATGTGACCATGTTTCTGCTTTTGCTGAAAAACTCTCCATTTACTTATGTTTTCAGCATTAACTGGCCCATAGCAAACCATTGGTTTGCTTAACAACTGCAGTGTTCACTTTATAACCACTGTTGGCTTAACTAAAAACAAACAAACAAAAAAACATGTGATTTATGACTGTCATGACTTATGACCAGAAGTGGGTTTCAGCAGGTTCTGACCAGTTCTGGAGAACCGGTAGTGGAAATTTTGAGTAGTTCGGAGAACCGGTAGAAAAAATTCTGACTGGCCTCACCCCCATCTATTCTCTGCCTCCCAAGTCCCAGCTGATCGGGAGGAAATGGGGATTTTGCAGTAACCTTCCCCTGGAGTGAGGTGGGAATGGAGATTTTACAGTATCCTTCCCCTGCCATGCCACGCCCACCAAGCCCCACAGAACCGGTAGTATAAAATTTTGAAACCCACCACTGCTTATGACTAATGACGGGCAGGCTCCATTAAGGTCATAAATCAAGGACTACATGTAATTATGTGATTCCTAACCTGCAATTTAAAGCAACATATTTTAGGACTACAGGTAGTCCTCGACTTGCAAGTTCATTTAGTGACTGTTTGAAGTTACAACGGCACTGAAAAAAGTGACTTATGACAGTTTTTCACAATTACCAGCGTTGCAGCATCCCCATGGTCACGTGACCAAAATCCAGACAATTGGCATATGACTCATATTTATGACGGTTGCGGTGTCCCGAGGTCATTATCACCTTTTGTGACCATCTGATAAACAAAGTCAATGGGGAAGCCAGATTCACTTAACAACTGGGTTACTAACTTATCACCTCCAGCGATTCACTTAGCAACTGTGGCACAAAAGATCGTAAAATGGGGCAAAACTCATATAACCAATGTTTCACTTAGCAACAGAAATTTTGGGCTCAATTGTGGTCATAAATTGAGGAGTACCTGTATACTATATACTAGGAATATATAAAACATCTTCAATACTGAAGACTCTAGATAGGAGTCACCAACCTGGGGTAGACAGTTGAGATACATCTGGCACAACAATGAGAGACCCTGTGAAGTCACACTTGTCACCAGCCTGCGCAGACTCTACAGCTTCAGCACGCAAGATGACTTCGACGCTGCGAGGAATGCTCCCCCGAGGCAATTCAGCCTGGGTTTCTTGAATGCGAACCTGGGAAGGCAGGAAACAGACCTTCAAATGCCTGACCTTAGCATGATTAAAAATTAAACCTCAATATTTCTAGCACACAGACTTGGAAAAACAAAAAACAGATGCTTGTGTTTTATTCCAAATTGACACGTAGCTAAAGTAGTTCTAAAAGAAAGCAAAAGGAAGATCTTTAAACAGATTCCCTTTAACTTCTGAAGTAGGAAAACAACAAATCTTAGGAGACATAACGCCAGAAAAGCAAGCTTATTTTTATCCTTGGTTATGGCAAAAAGCAGAAATAAGATATTTGGGGGATGGGGGTGGGGTTATTATTAAAACAACAACAAAGAAAATAGAAATTTCACAAGTAAGCCTTAAAATAGATACATGAATTGATTTAAGTTGGTGTTAACGCACTTTTTTTGGTAACCAAAATCTCATAATTTGTGAAAAGCAAAAACTTGCATACGATAGCTAAAAGAATAATATGAAGATAAATGTATATACGTAAAATCAGAATGTATTATATTATTATAATATAATTATATTATTACTAGAATTGTTAAAATCTATGAGAAGGCAAATATTGAATTGTGAATTACAAAAGCAGAATATACATGCTGATACAGAAAGCTGTAAAATTATATCACACAGTTGTGTTGGTTGTGTTTATTTGTTTGTATTTGTATTTATAGTTTCTTTTTTTTTTTACTTGTGTTTTTTAAAGTTGGAAAACGTTCAATGAAAACTATTTAAAAACAAAAAACGATAGCTAAAAGTATCTTGTCAACAGCTCTACTTTTCTAACAAGTTATAAAATCCACCAAATTCCACTAGAGATCCAGTATTAATTCAGATATAGTATAACTGGTGAGCTGTTAAGACAGGCTTGTGAAGATCATACTGTTCCTCCTTTGAATCAGGAGTCTCATGCTTCACTGCACCAGCAATGAGAAGATCAGAGGGGAAATAAGATATGGCAAAAGGCAGGAAGAGGCACTAATATCTTGTTCACATTTTACCCAAAATTCACATATTTAAGTACAGGTAGTCCTCGATTTATAAATCGTCAAAGTTATGATGGAACACAAAAATGGGACTTATCACCCGAATGAGAAATTCTAACATTGGCTCCCCACTGGAGTTATGTTACTGCATCTTGGGCGCTTGGCAACCAACTCGCATTTATGGCTATTTGAGTAACAGAATAACAGAGTTGTAAGGGACCTTGGAGGTCTTCTGTTCAAGCCCTTGATCAAACAGGAGACCCTATGCCATTTCAGACAAATGGTTGTCCAATCTCTTCTTAAAAACCTCCAGTGATGGAGCACCCACAACTTTTGAATGCAAGCTGTTCCACTGTTTAATTGGGAATTCCTCACTGTTAGGAAATTTCTCCTTAATTCCAAGTTGCTTCTCTTCTTGATTAGTTTCCATCCATTGTTTCTTATCTTGCCTTCTGGTGCTTTGGAAAATAGGCTGACTCCCTCTTTGTGGCAGCCCCTTAAAGATTGGAACACTGCTATCATGTCATCCCTAGACCTTCTTTTCATTAGACTCAACATACCCAATTCCTGCATGTTTTACTCTCCAGGCCCTTAATCATCTTAATTGCTCTTCTCTGCACTCTGCTCTAGTCTCAGCAACTTTTTTTAATAATATGACTGGATGCAGTATTCCAAGTGTGGTCTTACTAGAGCTTTATAAAGTGGTACTAAGACTTCCAAATGATCTTGATTCTATCCCTGTTTATGCGACCTAGGATTGCATTAGCTTTTTTGGCGGCTACAGCACGCTGCTGGCTATATTTAACTGACTGTCCATTAGAACGCCAAGATCCCTGTCAGTTTCTGCTATTAAGCCTCGTTTCACCCAGTCTATATGTGTACTCTTGGTTTTCCTTGCGTTAAGTGAAAAATATTACTTTTCTCTACACTAAATTTCATTTTGTTAAATAGGGCCCACTGTTCAAGTTTGTCAAGATCCATCTGGATCTTGAGCCTACCATCTGGGGTGTTGGAAGATGTATTGAGCCTTTGGAGCATCTTGCTCGTCAGAAAAGCTATCACAAAGCAAATAATGGATTCACTTAAGTGCTCACTTACAATAGCTGAATCTGTTTAATCATCATCATCTTTCCTTGGCCCCATAATCCCTTGCGGGGTGGAGTCTGGGCAACTGAATGGAGTTGAGTGTTTACTGGCTGGATGCCCTTCCTGTCGCCAATGTAGAATTATAGCTGAATGTGTTTAATGACCTTAGCAAAAAAGGTCATAGAATACGTCATGTCGTGACACACTTTATTATCATGACTTATGATTAAAATTGTGGACTCTATTACAGTTGTAAATTGAGGACTTCTTGCAGCCTGCTTGAGAAATTGAACTGAGAATAGCACACTGTTGTTTAAAAAACAAAGGCAGCAATTCCAACGACAATACCTTTTGGAAGTCAACAAACCGGGATCTGTTTGTATCCAGAAGAAATCGCTTCCTATTGGCACAGACTGGGTTTCTACAGATGTTGGGCTGTGTGTACTTGAACTGCTGCTCCACGTCTTTTATCACCGTCTGGCAATCCAGACAGAGAAAGGTTCCACTGACAAGCTCTGGGTGAACAGGGTGGGTACGAACTACCTGTCCACTAATACGCATGAGGGATCCGATGCGAGCTGACGTCATTTCTCGAATTCTTTTCAGAAAATAAAAAGTCAAATTTAAAACCTTTTCATCTTTAACACACAATTCAGAAAATCAGATTACAATTACCCAGCTGATTGTGGCCTATTGTTTTCTATGGAATGGTAGCCTTGGCCAAGTACAAGGCTTTCTGTAACTAAGGAAAGAATGTTCCTGCTGTGCTATCGGTTAAGACAATGCATATGGCTGTGCTGACGTCTGTGACATTAGGAGCAGAATGTAATAAACCCCTTATAGCAGTGATTGCTAACCTTTTTGCCGTTGAGTGCCAAAAATGGGGGGAATTTGGGGGGGCACACACACGTGCCCACACCCATAATTCAATGCCCCCCCAGTGCCCGGCCCCCATGCATGCACACGTGACCCCACCGCGCTCCCCCTGCTTTTGGCATGCAATGGCAAAAAGGTTACTGTGAAGCTTTCTTTCTTTTTTTTTTATTGCAAAAGTTTTACAATTACATTTTCACCCCTTCCCTCCCCCCTCAACCCACCCCAAACCTCCCAACCTCACCCCCCCTAACCCTCCCCTCCCCCCGGACTTCCATACAATATACTCAGATCAAGAAGAAAAACCCCCCTTTGTATAAAACTTGAACCCCTCCCTCCCCCTTGTAGTTTTTCATCTTCATTACATTAAAATATTTCTATCTTAATATAACATTTTCAAATAAAGGCTATTTGGTACTTCCTAGTTTGATATTTGTTCTGAACATAATCTATCCACTTTTTCCATTCCCATTCATAAGTCTCTTGTGAACAGTCTTTTAAATATGCTGAAATCTTCGCCATCTCTGCAAAACTGGCCATCTTCAAAGTCCATTCCTCGATAGTGGGAAAAAAACTGTGAAGCTTTCTTGGAGCCTGGAGAGGGCGAAAACAGCCTTCTCCATCCCCCGGAGGCTGGAAGCGGCCCATTTCCCAACTTCTGGTGGGACAGCTAGGCCCGAAAATCAGCTGGCTGGCGCGCATATACGTACTGGAGCTGAGCTAGGGCAATGCTCGCGTGCCCACAGATATGGCTCCACGTGCCACCTGTGGCATGCGTGCCATAGGTTCGCCATCACAGCCTTATAGCATTATAATCCAGGAATATCAGTTGCAGAATTTCCATTATGCTCCACTTAGCTTTTAAAATGGCTAAAAGGTAAGATACCTTTATTAAATCCTATATAAATTTCAGATGAAAAATTGCACAAGTGCAAGACAACATTAGACAAACTGTATGAAACTTTGAGACTATCTTTTATATACCCGATAGAAAACAAATATTGCAAAAGTATTTTATTTATTTGTTTACGGGGTGTTCAGCAATATAACCATACATAGGCAAGGATTAAAAACAATCCAGATGAAACTAGGCCAATTCACCATTCAGGCAAATAGTTACACCAACACTGTCCCTGAGGCTTAATGAAACAACCAAGTCATTGCAAGCTTTCTGAAAGTCAAATATATGCAAACATCTGAGAGGAAAATATCTCAGAAGAGTAGCGATTGAACAGGCATGCTTCCATGGTCCCTATATATGACAGCCTGTAAATGAAGGGGCGTATAGCAAGCTCATATTTTTGTGTCTTAGCAGTTGGACATAATGACACACAGGCTAACAAAATGCTCCTTCCGCTTATTTAGAGACAAATTGCATAGATTTGCCAGTAGCCTTTGCAATGCCAGAATGGATTCTCCTGAATTGTGGATAATCACATGCAGAAATGCCTTCAATACCAAATTACTACCCTGTTTCCCCGAAACTAAGACTTCCCCGAATAATAAGCCCAATCAGGCTGTTGAGTGCATGCGCTAAAATCCCCCGCCCCCGAAAATATTTAAATACATGTGCAGCCGGTCCCCATTTCCTCTGGTTAGGGAGTCAGCGCTGGAAAAATCAGGTAAGATGGCAAGAGGAGCACGTCTTGCTCCACGCGTCCCAAAATAATAAGACCTGCTCGAAAATAAGGCCAAGCGCTTATTTCGGTGTTCAAAAGTATATAAGACAGGGTCTTATTTTTGGGGAAATACGGTATTTCCTTGTTACATAACACTGTAAAAGTGACAATTTAATCATTAAGATTCTTACTTGTGCCTGGTAGGTAAATCTTGGAAGGCTACATAAAAATCTTTGTTAGGAGGAACATTTCCGTGATCTTTGGCAAATGTTTTTACAGCCCGACACAAGAAAGGGTACACTCTAAAATAAAAGATAAGATTTGTAAGTGAAAGAATTACGTAAGCTTTTGCATCACCCTGACTCTCTAGGTATGTTATAAATTTCTGTTGGCTTAGAAGGTTTTTTTTTTTTTAATTTGATTTATATGCCGCCCTTCTCCAAAGACTCAGGTTTAATGAAACAGACAATGTTTAATGCAAGTTAAGTTTACAAATATTTCCCACCTGTCATAGGATTTTGTAAACCCTGAGTTTGTTTCTATTTTTATGTAAAAGGCTGGACATTATAGGAAGCAACTGCCAAACTATCTTGAGATGCGAATGATAAATCATAATTTTTCTTTAATTTTTCTTAAAGTAAGCTTTGTAAGTTTTTTTTTATCCATAAAGTTAAGATAGGTAGATCTCAACTACAACCAAAATTGAGTCCAAAATTTCTGCTGTTAAGTGAAATATTTGTTAAGTGAATTTTGCCCTATTTTACGATCTTCCTTGTCACAGTTAAGTGAATCTGGCTTCTCCATTGAGTGTCAGAAGTCTCAAAAGGTGAGCATGTGATTCCAGGGCACTACAGCCGTCACAAATACGAAGTTGCCAACCACCTGAATTTTGATTACGTGATCGTGCAACAGTCATATGAAAAACAGTAATGTCACTTTTTTCAATGCTGTTGTAACTTTGAATGGTCACTAAACAAATGGTTGTAAGTCGAGGACTACCTACCTTAAGTAATTCCCTGATACGCTTGAAAAATTTCCCATTAAAACCAAGAATATTCAGACTAGTGATCTTGAAACTACCACTTTTATAATGATTAATATATGAACATTTTGGATATTCTTACCTATAGAACTCTTCTTGGATTGTGGTAGCAAGTTGTTGATTGAATTGCTCCAGATCTTCAAAAGTTACAGTTAAGGTGTTTCTCTCGGGACGAATTAGCTCTTCTGAATCTTGCAAGTATTTAACTTCTCCATCACAATTCTGGAATCTTTTAGGGAATAATTTTGTAGAATTATTTCCTACACAGCCAGTTTAATTATGTATTACCATTATGTAGTTAATATGAAAGGATTATACTGAGACCCCCCTCCCATTACTTAAATATTTCTGTGAATGGAAATTATTCTCTATGTAACCTTTCAAATTGCAAAGTTTGACACAATTATCTCTGAAAATTAACACTGATGTTTTCTCTACAAAAGTAATAAAACATTAACAAATCAGTTCTGAACTGTGTAAAATAAAAAAGAAAACATTCGTTTAGGTTAAGTCTTTTCCCCATCTGATGAATTAAAATCAGTTCAAGGAAAAGTAGCTTGTTTTGATGCAACATTGTAAAATAATTTCAAGCAAATGTAAACAACCTTACCCGGTTTAGTATATCAATAATATCAACTAAGGTTTTATTCTTTAATAGATAAATATACAAGCCTTGATGCAGTTTACTTTTCATTCTCTTACTCAGAAAAGAAATGAATAAACAACTGAATTTATGTGGGGGTAATAAACCAGGATAGCATTGCTAAAAAAATAATAATCATGTAGCACATAAATGTTCAGTTGCTTAAGAAGCAGATTGAGTTATTTCTGCTATTCATTTGTTAAAGGAATATATTCCACTATTGCTTTAACATTGCTGTTTATTAGAATGTCATCCTGCTTTATCCTCCAGACAAATACAAGGTACCCAGAGTACTTTTATTATTTGATACATGAGATAATAAACAAGAAACTCAACATCCAGAATGTACAGTTCCTGTATTTCCTAGAACAGGATCTAAGCGCATTCATGTATCTAACCTCAAAAATTTCTGAGAAATACAGTCAAATCCATTGAAGGGCTGTAGAAAGATACCAGGACCAGAACTGCAACCTTAGGATGTGTGGAATACAAAGTTTTCCCCTCCACTTCATCACAAAAGATTGCATGTGTATAAAACCACAAATGTCATCTCGATGAGCCAAGCTTGATCTGGGCTAAAAAGCAAGAAACCGTTGAGTTCCAGTCCTGCCTAAAACCATGAAAGCCAGCTGGGTGGACTTCAGCCAATCATTCTCTGTCAGCTCATCCCACCTCACAGGTTTGTTGTTGCAGGGAGAGCAGGAGGGGGAGGCAGTGTGGGATGTTTGCCACCTTGGGTTTTTTGTAAAATAAAAGCGGGATAAAGACAAATAAAGAAAATAATTAAAAAAATGATATTTCTTCAGGGCTACCTATGTTGGAAAGCTGCAGCTTTTATAAGGAATTATTTGCATTCTGCATTATTGCATTCTGCGAACAGCGCCCGCGGAATTGGAACGGCTTTACTCCAGGTGTAGTTTTTAACCCAGTGAATGCAGGAGAAATGGAGGCAAAACAAACGGTCTCCCCCGCGCCGCCCCAAAAGATGCTGTTGTGTACAGTGGAGCCCACCGTCCACCATCCTGTCTAGAACCAGGGCTGTCACTCACTGTTCGAGAAAGTCCTGAAACAACTTTTGGCATTTCTCGGCCACCTCATCGCGGAGCTGTTTCTGAGCAGCGGCCAACCCAGCCTCCCCGGCGGCTACCAGATCCATGCCAATTTCTCTCCCTTCCGACGGCCACCCGGGCAATGCTGAGAATTCGCGCCACTGCTGAACCCCGCGTGGCCCAGCCTAGCCAATCGGAAGCTTCACAGTGGAACGCCCGCCCCCTTCGAATGTTCCCCGGGGAAAACTTTTCGCGCCAAATGCGAGTCAAAGGAAGAGGAAGCAGAAAGCAAGGGGAGGAGAGGAAGCGGGGAGCCACGCACGGCGTTGCAAGGGCAGCCTGGGAGTCGGGAAACCGAAAGGCGGGAGGGGTTAAACCTTGGTTGAAAACCACCGCCAAGTACGATCGTTGCGTACTTGATTGCGAAAGCGTTAAGTCAGTTTTGGAGGAAAGGGAGGGGAATGCACCACACAATGCAAGTCTTACAAGTGACTTTTCAGAAGTAAGCGACGTTGCTCTTGCAGGAACAAGCAAGAGATAGTGGGAGAGAAAAGTGGCTTGCTTGCAGAATGCCGATGAATCCCCTGTAGAAACAGAAAAGGGGAAGGGTGTCATTATTCAATGCTCTTTTTTTTCCTCGTAAGTCTTCGATTAAACTCGATTAAACCCAACATGCCTTTTATTTTAAAGAATCAAATCTCAAATAATTTTGATGCATATAATAATTATAGAATTATTATAAGTTGCAAAATACCAATGACTTAGTTGACAGCAAATAAGGAATGTTTTCTGCGCGTCTTGTCGTCCAGTGTTTGCAGGTAGTTACTGCAGTCCTAATGTTTTACATTACCAGGGACTTCAGAGGATAATTAGAACTGCAGAAAAAACAATTAGCTACCAACTTGCATTCCATTGAGGACCTGTATACTGCACGAGTCAAAAAGAGGGCTGTGAAAATATTTACTGACCCCTGGCATCCTGGACATAAACTGTTTCAATTCGTACCCTCAAAAACCACACTATAGAGCATTGCACACTAGAACAACTAGACACAAGAACAGTTTTTTCCCGAATACCATCACTCTGCTAAACAAATAATTCCCTCAACACTGCCAAACTATTCACTAAATCTGCATTACTATTACTATTAATATTTTCATTGTTCCTATCACCCATCTCCTCCCATTTATGACTGTATGATTGTAACTTGTTGCTGTATCCTTACAATTTATATTGTTTCCTAGTATGATTTGATTGCTTATTTGTACCCTGTGACTATCATTAAGTGTTGTACCTTATGATTCTTAACAAATGTATCTTTTCTTTTTATGTACATAGAGCATATGCACCAAAGATAAATTGTGTCTAATCACACTTGGCCAATAAAGAATTCTATTCTATTCTATTCTATTCTATTCTATTCTATTCTATTCTATTCTATTCTATTCTATTCTATTCTATTCTATTCTATTCTATTCTATTTGGAATTTGGGGGTTTCATTTTAATCGTTTGTGAACCCTCAGCATTTTTTTAAAAAAAGATTAAAAAAACTCAAAGCATTGCAGACGGATTGAGATCTACTGTCGATCGCAGACAACGGACACGGAACAACGTAAGACAGGTAGTCCTCGACTTCTTATCAAACTGAGCCCAAAATGTATGTTGTTAAGTGAGATGTTTGTTAAGTGAGTTTTGCCCCATTTTATGATCTTCATAGTCATCACAGTTGTTAAGTGAATCATTGCAGTTAAGTTAGTAACACGGTTGTTAAGTGAATCCGGCTTCCCCATTGACTTTGCTTGTCAGAAGGTTGGAAAAGCTGTTCACATGATCTTGGGACACAGCAACTATCACAAATTTGTACTAGTTGCCAAGCATCCAAATTTTGATCATGTGACCACAGCAATAGTGCAATGGTCATAACTCTGAAAAATGGCCATATCACTTTTTCCAATGCTGTTTTAACTTTGAACAGTTACTAAGCAAACTTGTAAGTCAAGGTCTACCTGTATAAAATTCATAATTGGAACAAGTAGAAAGCAAATAGATTTCACAGTAAACAAACATCCTTTAAAAATGCCTGAGTAAATTTTCATCTGGTTTTAAAATGATAGCAAGATAGCAGTGTTGGTGGCAGCTATCACTGAGTTACAGCTGAGTTACTAGAAATGATGTAGTGTAGTCCTGTCTTTGCCATAGTTAAATCCTGATTTTCTAGGTATGGTTTTCTGCATTTGTACAAGACTCCATAAGTAAACCATAAATCATAAGAGCTGAGTTTACACAACATGGTAGCCTGCAGTAACACATAACAGAGCCTCAGTGGTGCAGTGGTTAGAGTGTAGTACTGCAGGCCACTTCTGCTGACTACCGGCTGCCTGCAATTGGCAGTTCAAATCCCACCAGGCTCAAGGTTGACTCAGCCTTCCATCCTTCTGAGGTGGGTAAAATGAGGACCCAGATTGTTGGGGGCAATAGGCTGACTCTGTAAAACTGCTTAAAGAGGGCTGTAAAGCACTACAAAGTGATATATAAGTCTAAGTGCTATTGCTATTACATTTGAATGTTTCTGAGCAAAGAACCCAAATATAATTGTTCCAGTAATTTTTTTTCTGACACCAATTATAAGTTTTGTCTCCTGAATTTGTTCATCTTCTGATTAAAGAGTTACAGTATCTATATTACCCTGAATATTTGGACTTGATCAAAATATCCTCTGAAAAGTTGGCAATAATCAATTAAATTTATATGCTTTTCATCTCACCGATAAAGTGACTCTAGGCCTTTTGCCAGACTTCCTTTATCAGTTTAAATTGGATTTCCCTGTTAAGCTTTTGAATGTCAACTTTTATATTTCTTGGCCATTTTGTTTTATTGGATATTTATTAGTGTGAGTTAAATATATTCTTTTGAACTGGAGAATTGGTAAAAAAGAAAAGTCAAAAAAAGCAAGACAGAATAACCAACAGCAATTTTCTGTTGAAGCTGGATTAAAAGCTATAGGTTAGCTGCCCAACTAATGAGTTTATCCTTGACGATTAGGATGGATGTACAGCAAGGGACATCCCCTCAGAAAGGAAATATGCTGAGGCTGCAGTGGGAGCAATAAATTGGTGGCTAAATGGAGCAAAGTATTATTTAAAGCTGTAAGTAAGGGGTAAATGAGCAGAAAAAGGCCTTGATACTGCAATTATTTAAAAGAAATATGTACTTTGCTGCCACTATCTTTCACTCTTGTTATCTCTCCTTTGCTGCAAAATGAAGATAAAGTAGTTTAAGGCTTGTAAATCAGCTGTACTTTGATATGTTACTTCTTTGATATGGAAGTATCATCTCCTTTAGGAGACTGAAATCATCACAGGAGTCGTCATCAGCAAAATTAAAAAATGATAACTACCTTAGATACTTCTCACATTGCTCTGGAGTCAGTGACTTATACACAGTCCATTTGTTTATGTAAGAGCTGCCCATGGGTTCAAGGGGACAATTGAAAAATATTAAAATGTCTTCCAGAGAAGAGCTGGCACCATGTTTTCCAGAAAATAGTTTTGTTGGTTTGCATGTAAGACTGAAGTCTTTCCCTTTACTAAATGTCTATGGAGATTCTCACTCATCTAGGTCATAGTTGTCCCAAAGGTGCTCTTTCAAGAGACAACTGGACTTTCTTGGGTTTTTTTTGAAGATGTTTCGCTTCTCATCCAAGAAGCTTCATCAGCTCTGACTGGATGGAGGGGAATGGAAGGATTTCCAGTTTGAAAGAGGGGTCAAAGAGACCGTCTATGTCAAAATTGAACAGCCCTCTCTGAACAGAGGTGGAGGGATACATCATCTATTTCCAGTCTACAACCTTTCAGCAGTTCCAAGAAGGCTTCACACCCATTTGCAGTACTCAGGTGACCCTAAGGACACAGATAGACCTCCAGGTGACCTTAATGACCTGCTAAAAGAATGTAAATGTCCAGCTGTCTGCAAGGAGTATAAATCCCTCCCTTCCCCTCCATCCAATCAGAGCTGAAGAAGCTTCTTGGATGAGAAGTGAAAACATCTTCAAAGAAAACCCGAAAGTCCAGTTGCCTCTTGAAAAAGCACCTTTGGGTTTCCCTTTACTAAATTCTAATACAGATACCATGTGGGAAAACTAATGCCATTAAATAGGTTTTTGAAATAGCAAATTCAGCAACCTCTGCATTGCTTTGTGCTTTGCCATGTCTCTAGATACCTTAATTACAACTTTGAATTATGCTCATGGACAGAATGGGGGCCAATTAAGCTGCTGCGTTTAGCAAACAATTAGCACACTCAGATTAACAGGCCCTGCTTTGGCTCCAGCATTCTGGAACTGTTTAAGCTGTCTAAACCT
Source organism: Arizona elegans (assembly GCA_022577455.1). Lineage (NCBI taxonomy): Eukaryota > Metazoa > Chordata > Lepidosauria > Squamata > Colubridae > Arizona > Arizona elegans. The sequence goes on from JAKOOJ010000001.1 coordinate 113,393,130, forward strand.
TTTAAAAAGGCACCTCTGTGGAAAAAAACCATCCACAATAGATGAAATGGTGTGTAAACAAGGAGCATGGCCTCTCCAGGAATTGCTACATTCATTACATTGCTTTTTACTGAATCTGGAGTATTCCCAAATTGCAGACCTGGGTGTTTTGTGGGTAGAAAGTTCTGAGTTTAACCCCTGGCATCTCCAGGGATGGCAGATAAAGTTGACTGGACATCACCAGCATTTGCAACTATGCTGCACGCATGGGGTAGCTAACTACTGTTCCCTCACAACGTGCACCAGACAAAATCTGATTCCCTGCCTACCCCCAAATTCTGGCAAACTTTGCTAATTCTGCAAGAGTGATTGCAGTGAGTTCCTCCTCCTTCACTTCCCTATAGTAGAATATGCATTTGTCTGTCCCCCAAAGTTCCAGCCAAAGGCAGCATCATATGCATAGCAATAGCACTTAGACTTATATACCGCTTCACAGTGCTTTACGGCCCTCTCTAAGCAGTTTACAGAGTCAGCCTATTACCTCCAACAATCTGGGTCCTCATTTTACCCACCTCGGAAGGATGAAAGGCTGAGTCAACCTTGAGCCAGTGAAATTTGAACTGCCGAACTGCAACTAGCAGTCAGCTGAAGTAGCCTGCAGTGCTGGACTCCTGTGCACTGTGCCACCTCGGCTCTTATGCATAGCTACTTAGGAGTACATAGAATTGAGCTGTGTGGCAATTAATCAAGAAACACAGTTGCACCATTCATCTGGTCAGTTGGCCACCCTAGTTGCATTCCTTCTATCCTCCTTTTGTACTGTCAACCAGAGTTGCCTTATTGGGGAAATGGGTGCTATATAAATGTAATTAATAAATAAATACAATTTGTTTCCTTTTGTACCGTGACAGTGATACCTAGAAACTCTGGAGATGATGGCAATTGAAGTTCCAAAGGGTGTTGTAAGGAATTAGAAAATAATTCATTCTAACACAGCCAATTTGCTATTATTGTGCTGTCTTTTGATTAGAGGTTCTGAATTTTTATTTTAATTAATAGGTTACTTAGACTGAACATTTTGAAAACCTCAGGTCTGGATGGTCTTAGCTGCCTACGTTCCTAATATCAAACCTGCCCCATATTCTTAGTTGCAAATATTCAGGAAATTCTGAGAACTTCATTTGGAAAATCACTTTTCAAAATCTCATTTAGGTGCTGTTTAGAATTATGTTGTCGGCATCACAGATGAGTCAACAACTTTGCTATATAGACTTGCTATATTTACGATAAACCTTTAAAAATATTTTTCTATTGGGATTAGTGCCTGTAACATTATTTTTTTACTTATTTTGAGAAAATGTTGCAGAATGATTAGGTATATTCAGCGTATAATATAGGGTGTGTTTGCGTGACATGCTTAGGTGAGCCTGCCACGGTCCATGGGTAAGTGATTTCCCAAGTGACCAAGCCCTAAACAGATGCTCAGAGGACTGCTTACTTGAGTGCAGCTATCTTGGCTAGTGTCCAAGCCATCTTTGCAGGATTAAGCAGTTTCGTAGTAAAAATGGTAAAACCCAGAGTGTTCTAATCAGTGTTAGTGCTAGTTTTATCATCCCTTCCCCCAAACTGTGTACTTGTTTCACCTTCTCAGCACTTGCAAAGGAATGGAAGAAAAAGCCAAGCATGGCTAAAACAGCCCCATTAAGTAGTTGTTCTAGCTTCCCATTTTTCTGTTTAGAAGTTGAAAGACAGTAATCCCAAATTTGTCTTCTGAATTTGAAACTGTACCCAGGATGACAAATTACCAATAACAAACCTCAGATACTAACTGGGATCAAGATATTCTGCCTTTGGCAATTTCTTCTCAGGTTTCAGGGCCACCCAGTGAACTTGGTCTTATGTATTACAGAAGCACTCCATAAAATAGAAACTATGTTTTTGAGATTTCAATCTCGGGTAGATAGAGATAGATCTACACATACTATTATCTAACATTTACTTGAACATATCCTGTGGAGTTGATCTCTCTGGGTAATTGGATCCACTGTTGTTCTGTTGGGAATTTTTATTCTAATGTTCAGTTGAAATCTGGCTTTTTGTAACTTAAATCCATTATTCGATCGTACAATCTAGAATGAGGAAGGTCTTGATTTACTTCTTCAGTTTTCTTGGCAAGATTTCAGAAATGGCTTGCCATTACCTCCTTCCCAGGACTAAAAAAGAGTGTTTGGCCCAAAGTCACCAAGGCAGCACTAGAATGCAGTTTCCCAATTCCTAGCTGTATGCCTTAACCACTAGACCAAACTGGCTCTCATAATTTACTTCCATTTAGAATAGAATAGAATAACAGAGTTGGAAGGGACCTTGGAGGTCTTCTAGTCCAACCCCCTGCCCAGGCAGGAAACCCTACACCACTTCAGACAAATGGTTATCCAACATCTTCTTAAAAATTTCCAGTGTTGGAGCATTCACAACTTCTGCAGGCAAATTGTTCCACTGATTAATTGTTCTGTCAGGAAATTTCGCCTTAGTTCTAAATTGCTTCTCTTCTTGATTAGTTTCCACCCATTGCTTCTTGTTCTACCCTCAGATGCTTTGGAGAATAGTTTGACAGCTTCTGAGGTAATGTGAAGATTCATGTGCTTCAGCCTTTGTTGGAGCTCATTTCTAATCCCATTTTTTTTTTTTTTTGTTGCTCTTCTCTCAATCCTTCTTAATGCATTGTTCCCAGAATTGGGACCTAACCAAGACCACAAGGAACACACGAACTAGTTCCAAGATTTAAAAAGTACATTTACATTGATGAAACCTAAAATTACATTTGTTCTTGTTATAGTCGTGTTGTGTTGCTGGCTCATATTCAATTTGTAATTGAACAATCCACGCATGCACCGAAAATACTAAGATGGAGCCCTACCCAAATAACACAAGTTCCAATCACAGCACCCATGAAAGAAACAAAAACTATTACTAGCCCCTTCACCCGTCATAATTATTAATCCACAACCTACTTTGAAGATCTTCCCTCCCCTCTTGCTATGTTATAACTGATTTTTTTCTTTTTAATGGAAAACATTACAATTGTCTTTTGGTTACTTTCAGACCATTTCTGTAACTTGCTGAAATCTTCTGAAGTATATCTATCCCATCCAATTTAATTGAAATTTCGATAAGCACTCCCTAAACCTTTTCATCCACTGATAAAAGTACTAGAATAGAGGATGTAGGGTTGATTTTTTTTTAAAAGTACCCTACCTGATACCTCTTTTTGATTTAGCGAATTAGTCAAAAAGTAAGATTGAGAAAAGAGTTTTATCCAGAAATATTAGATCTAATTGGGGAAAAGTAATTGTATTTGATTCCAATTGGATTAACTGAATGTAAGTCGCAGTTTGTGTTGGCAGGGGGGCAGAGGTCGACCTCGAGGCCTCTCATTTGTGGAGTGCCGCAGGGATCGGTCCTCTCGCCCCTTCTGTTCAACATTTATGTGAAGCCGCTGGGTGAGATCATCCGTGGCTTTGGGGTGAGATACCACCAGTACGCTGATGACACCCAGCTGTACATCTCCACCCCAGGCCACCCCAATGATGCCCTTGAAGTGATGTCTCAGTGCCTGGAGGCTGTACGGGTCTGGATGGGGAGGAACAGGCTCAAGCTCAACCCTTCCAAGACTGAGTGGCTGTGGCTCCCGGCATCCCGATATAGTCAGTTGACTCCATCACTGACTATTGGGGGCGAGTCATTGGCCCCCACAGAGAGGGCTCGCAATCTGGGAGTCCTCCTGGATATGCAGCTGTCCTTGGAGGAACATCTGACGGCTGTAACCAGGGGGACCTTTTGTCAGGTTCGCCTGATTCGCCAGTTGCGGCCCTTTCTTGATCGAGATTCCCTGTGCACAGTCACTCACGCCCTCGTCACCTCTCGCCTTGACTACTGCAACGCTTTCTACATGGGGCTCCCCTTGAGGAGCACCCGGAGGCTCCAGCTGGTCCAGAACGCAGCAGCGCGGGTAGTGACGGGAGCAGCATGATGCTCCCATGTAACACCGCTCCTGCGCGAGCTGCACTGGCTCCCGGTGGTCTTCCGGGTGCGCTTCAAGGTGCTGGTTATCACCTTCAAAGCGCTCCATGGCATAGGGCCTAGCTATCTTCGAGACCGCCTGCTGCTACCGACGACCTCCCATCGACCCGTGCGCTCCCACAGAGAGGGCCTCCTCGGGGTGCCATCAGCCAGACAGTGTAGGCTAGTGACCCCCAGGGGGAGAGCCTTCTCTGTGGGGGCACCTACCCTCTGGAATCAGCTCCCCCCAGAGATAAGGAGAATCCAGGACCTCAGTGCCTTCCGTCGTGCCCTTAAAACCCATTTATTTAAACAAGCCGGGCTGGCTTAAGATGAAATTTTTAACTGTTTTAAATGTTTTAAACGTTTTAATTGGTAATGAGTTTTAATTGGGCCAAATTTATATATCTTTTAATTGTTTTTTAATATTTATCCTGCATGTTGTTGTTTTTTTTAATTTTGGCTGTATACCGCCCTGAGTCCTCAGGGAGAAGGGCGGTATAGAAATTCAATAATAAATAAATAAATAAATAAATAAATAAATAAATAAAAGATTACTAGGAATAAATCTGAGATAAATTATTATTTTTATATTCCACTTCGTAACATAAAATATAGATAGGGAAGAAAGCAGCAATTACAGGTAGTCCTCATTTAGTGACTGCTTTATTTATTGACCATTTTTAGTGGACAAAAAATAACTTTGTGATCAAGCTTGGTATATACAATACAACTCTGGCATATATGACTTTTTTGGAAAGAAGTCAGAGAAGAAAGATGATTAGGGGTCTTAGAAGCTATAACATACAAAGAACAATTGCAGGAATGGGGCATTCCTAGTCTAGTAGGACCAGGGGTGGCCTGATAGGAATACTTGAAGGGCTGCCAAAGCACCTGAAGGCAAGACAAGAAACAATGGATGGAAACTAATCAAGGAGAGAAGCAACCTAGAACTAATGAGAAAATTCCTAACAGTGAGAACAATAAACCAGTGGAACAAATTGCCCAATCACTGGAGGCTTTTAAGAAGAGACTGGGCAGCCATTTCTCAGAAATAGTACAGGTCTCCTGTGTGAGCAGGAACTAGAATCTGTTGTCTGTCTTACTGACATTTGCAGGTTTGTAAAGCAAAGGAAAGCTGAAGTAAGATTGTAAACACAGTCACAAGTTCACTTGGCAACCACTTCACTTAATTACCATGTTGCTGGTCCCAACTGTGGTTGCTAAATGAGGACTATCTGTATATGTTGCTGTGTATGTATAGAACTGGTTTACTAACATAATTATGTTGCTTAAGTTAAGTTCACAGGTCTTAATATTTGAAGACATGTATTTTTTTAAACTTTCATTTCATCATAGCTTTAATACAATTTCTTTAACTCAGTATCAGTAGTGAGTTGCTCCCACCTGCACCATCAAATCTACTCCAGGATCCTTTGGAAAAATCTATGGATGCCCAGAATAGTTGGGGAAGCAAGTGGAAGTTCTAATGTACAAGAATAAATCTGATTGTGTATTGCTAGATCTAGCTTTAAATGTACATTTTATATGTACATTTTTGCAATGTACCTTTATTCGTGGTAATGCCCTGCGTAAATAAAGTTGGCATAATTTTAGCATCAGGTAAGCATCAGGTACTATTTCAAAATAATATAGTTCTCCTACAAAATGAAAAAAACTGACACATAGAATTGTTAGAAGTTTTATTGCAATCTTTTTCATTTTAGTGAGATCAAACTGCTCACTATTTCCAGTTGCTTCTCAAGAAAATTCTTGCTCAATTTACTTTTCACACTGCATTGTTATTGACAAAAATGTAATCTGAGATGTTATTACCTTGCAGTCACATGTTGAAATAAACTATGCAAAACTATGAATTTTATTAAAATTTGAGGTTTTTTAAGAAATTTGCTTACCTACAAGGCAATACTGTAGTACTTTGATTTATTATTTTCTTAAAAAGTTATGACATTTTCTGTAGCACTCCAGATCAGTTAAAGTAGCTGAATTTAAACATTAGTAATGAGTTGAATGATTGTTATTGTGGCACTTGAGTAGATGAGATATCCTCCCACTGCATATTGATTTATGCTGGATTGTTGGAAGCAACATTAAATCTTTGAAACTTGACGTTGTAGTCTTCTTAAGGTGTGAGACGCTTTGGATCACGGGGAAACATGGATGTCTGCCGGACATTGCTCAACCCAAGATACAACATGGTGACTCTTTCCAAGCCTGTCAAAATTAAATCCAATCTAATTAATCTGAAGATGGAGTTATATGTACAACATATATTGAAATATTCACAAAAGAGAACAAACTTGCTGGGTTATTTGTGATAAACCAAAGTCAGTACCAAATATTTTTCTCCAGCTGCCTCTGCCAAGTACAATCTGGCAAAGGTCTGAGACAAATATCAGCAAAGTGGAATTGACAGAGAACATTGGCAGGGTGGTACAGTGCTTTCCCTGACCTATCTAGATATCCTATAGTCTTCCACATAATTTGCATTTAAAGGAAAAACTGGATTACATTTTTTATAATATCTAAATTGGATTTTGTAGTAAAAAGGCGGTGGGTGGGATAATAGCAATTATTTTTATCACATTAGTAATATGAACCATAGAAACAGATCCCCATCAAACAGCAATTGTTTCTTTTCCACATTATTCTATGCCCTGCTAGATGAAATAGAGGAACATGGCAAATAAATGTTATGATTTCTTTTGTGATTAAGGATCTTTCACTATCATTTCATTACTTCTTTGATAACTGGTTCATAAGAAAAGAAGAACACAAGGTTTATAACAAAATTAAAAAAAAAAAAAACCTACCCTCAGAGATAAATGGTCGGGAATTAAAATCATGTGAATACAGACCAAAGTGAAAATATAATATAATGAATGTAAGCTACATTACCTATGCCGCCACCTGCATGGGGAGGTGCACCAAAACGAAACGAATCGATATAAGACTTAATTTTCTCTAAATCTGAAAAGAAAAATTATATTTCAGATCAGGCCAAATTCTAATTAGCATCATGGAAAAAGTATTCAACATAGAAGAGAGCACCAATATTAACCAATGTTTCAGCTCTTCACAACATTCCAATACATGTTTTTGCATTAATTCAACATGACTATCCAATGTTAGACATCTAGGTTGGTTTAGAGGTTAAGGCATCAGGCTAGAAAGCTCTTAAATTGTTAATGGGCTTTTGCTGCTTAGAATTAAATGAAGTTTTATCTGTTTATAAGTAAGAGATGAGACATGGGAAGAAAAGTGCTTTGTTGTAGTCTTAGAGAAGATGAAAAGCTATTGAAATTGTACTGATGAAGGGGGAACTTATTTATTTATCATTTTTTCTTTTAACATATTTTCCTTTTTGCACTTTTTAATTTTTTCTCATTTTACTCATAATTTTCTTAGCTTGTATTAGTTTCTTATCTTTGTACACTTTTAAAAATTTATTATTTTGTTGCCGAAAGGCAAGGCAGTTGGCCAATGTAGTAGTTTTTGTTAGGTCAACTCACACATAGCTAGTAAATACACTATGAACAATGGCCTTTTTCCTAGCCTTAAAATACACTGATTTTCAGATGTCTAAAAGTACACGGAACGCTTTGTAAAAGTCCAAAATATGGAGTACCCTCTCTCAGATTTTATATTTTCCCTTTTCTCAACTAGTTTTAATAATGATTTTGTTATTACTTTTAATTATTTTCTGTAGATATATTTACTATATTAGTGATCCAGATGGCCTGCCTAGGGTGGGATAGTATGGAATAAATAGGTAAGAAATTTATAAACCCATTTTAAGAAAAATTCCATAAAACAGCTTTTATTATTTGAATGATATGTACTTTTTACTTTCCGTTAGACAAATATTTGACTTTCTTTACAAGGGAAAGGATATTCTAGGAGGCAACAATCATCTGTAAAAATTTCAAACTCCAATCCTATTACTCCTATTTTGAGTTCTGACTCTTTTCTATTTGCTATCCAACAAGCTACTCAAATCATGATGTGGCCCAAGGCCCAACTTTTAAAATACGGATAATATAAAAGCATAATTTCTAGTTGTGCCAAATGAAGTATAGCCAACATTGAAGTCCACACATGTTCAAGTTGCTAAAGCTGAGAAATCCTGAACTAGGGAAAAAATACAGAATTATCTTTTTGCAGTCACAAGGATCATATGAAAATAAGCAATACTGGGCTCCTCTAATAAAGAGGTACCTTTGTTAGAAATGATATATTTAACTAATAGACCTTAGGAATTACCAATGCCATGATGTAAGGCTCTCTCAGTCAACAGCTCTGGATCATGAATTCTCTGTGCCCCCGACAGAATCTCTTCTCCTCTCATGAACATATCGTAGGAGTTGGAGGTTATCTGGGGGGGAGGGAGGGGGAAATGTGATTTAGTAACCAATGCTTAAGTATGCTTCAAAACTGGAATCTATAGATAATAAATGACATAGGATAAAGGCACTGACTACCATAAGCAATGTAACAGGAATATCTGCATAGGAGAAAAATGCTGCTTGAGGCAGCATCTGCCTGCTCCAACAATGATTGTATCCTTCCATCATGGTCTCCATAAGAAAAAGCACTTTTCTCTTTCCCTTGTGTACAGTTTTCAGAACTGCTGCTGTATACTAAATGGTGGTTATTTGTTTTGTTTCACTTTGTCTTTCTTTTCTGGTCATAAGATTTATGTTTAGCCTGTAGGATTCTGACTACTGATAAAAAACTTGCATTCTTTAATTTTATTTCTTTCAGTTTTGAAAGCACAACATATGAAGGAAAAAAGAAAAACTCAATAAACTGCTTTATTCTGTGAAGATTATCCGGAAAGCAATCTTTATAACAGAGACAGAGACAATACCCTCTTCTTGTACTGAATTATTTCAAGTTCACAGAGAACATTCTAGGGTCCCTGTTTAAGGAAAAAGCCTTTTCTAAACCTCTTTTCCAATTAAGATGATGTAATTTTTAGTGTTTAGAAGGTTCTGCCTCCTTAAATCAATTTACTCAGAAGCTATTGAGTAAAACACATGGTATTTGTGTTTTAGCAATACCTAGCTAGCACGGTATTTCTTACTAATACTACCACCCAGTTTTCCAGTGTGAGACTCAGTATGAGATAGATAGATAGATAGATAGATAGATAGATAGATAGATAGATAGATAGACACTGTAATATTGAGAAGATATACCAAAGGGGTGTCAAGCTCACGACGACACATCGTCACATGATGTATCACAACTTTCCCCCCCTTTGCTAAACTGGGGGTGGGCGTGGCCAGCGCATGACACTTCTGGTCCGTGGGCTGCGAGTTTGACACCTAATATACCATGAGATACAGAAATTACCTCTAATTTGCATAGCTGTAAAAATAACTGGAGGAGAAAAACAAATCATTCCAAATAGGTAAAATAATAGGGAAAATTTACCCTTCTTTGGCAAGTGGCTAATGTAAAACAAGACTTTGTGGTTTCACCACTGCTTAAAATAAGAGTATTTCAGCAGGTGGTACTACCTAGAAGACTTTAGCTCATCTTGGAAGCTACTGCCTTGGTTACTATTCCTGTATAGGCAAGATTAGGCAGTTGAAAAAACATCCTGGAAAAAATCCAATGGAAAACCAGTTCTATAGAGCTATCATGAAAACAACATAGGTTTATATAATCACCAAGAATAGGAAATTAGAAAGAACCAAGACACTAAGAAACATTTGATGAAAGCTCAGCTTCGTATTGGGAGAGATGGATGCTTTCTAAATTTGATAAGCAAGCAAGCAAGCAAACAAACAAACCCATTATAAAATAGGCATTTCTGGCTGCAAACTATAAACTGCATTCTAGTCAAATCACACTTTTTTTACAATGTCCATTTACTAAGTTAGAACTAAATACTATCAAATAAACTTTTCCTCCAGAAATCTATGCAAATTAATTTTTTAAAGTGTTTGTCATTTCCCCATTCTTTCAATTTTTTTGGCATTCATTTTTTGTGTGTGGATAATTGTCTATACATAATTGTCATGACATTCTCCCCAAAACAGGAAGGATAGCTGTAGTAATATCTATGAGATATAAGGGTTCTTTGGCATAATAGTTTTTTCTTGCATCAGATATTTTTCACAGCTATTAGAAAGACAATGCTTAACTAGAAGGATTTTGCTTTGGACACTGAAAATCACCTAAGAATTTAAAATTTCAAAATTTCAGGATCAAAAGACTATTAAATGATGGTATCCATATCTCTTATACACTGCTTAAAAAAATAAAGGGAACACAAAAATAAGACATCCTAGATCTGAATGAAATATTCTTAGTAAATACTTTGTTCATTACATAGTTGAATGTGCTGACAACAAAATCACACAAAAATTATCAATGGAACTCAAATTTATCAACCCATGGAGGTCTGGATTTGAAGTTACACTCAAAAATAAAGTGGAAAAAACACTACAGGCTGATCCAACTTTGATGTAATGTCCTTAAAACAAGTCAAAATGAGTCTCAGTAGTGTGTGTGGCCTCCACGTGCCTGTATGACCTCCCTACAACACCTGGACATGCTCCTGATGAGGTGGCGGATGGTCTCCTGAGGGATCTCCTCCCACACCTGGACTAAAGCATCCCCCAACTCCTGGACAGTCTGTGGTGCAATGTGGCGTTGGTGGATGGAGCGAGACATGATGTCCCAGATATGCTCAATTGGATTCAGGTCTGGGGAACGGGCGAGCCAGTCCATAGCATCAATGCCTTCGACTTGCAGGAACTGCTGACACACTCCAGCCACATGAGGTCTAGCATTTGTGTGCATTAGGAACCCATGGTCAACCGCACCAGCATATGGTCTCACAAGGGGTCTGAGGATCTCATCTCAGTACCTAATGGCAGTCAGGCTACCTCTGGTGAGCACATGGAGGGCTGTGCGACTCCCCAAAGAAATGCCACCCCACACCATTACTGACCCACTGCCAAACCGGTCATGCTGGAGGATGTTGCAGGCAGCAGAACGTTCTCCACGGCATCTCCAGACCCTGTCATGTCTGCCACTTGTGCTCAGTGTGAACCTGCTTTCATCTGTGAAGAGCACAGGGCGCCAGTGGCGAAGTTGCCAATCTTGGTGTTCTCTAGCAAAAGCCAAACGTCCTACACAGTATTGGGCTGTAAGCACAACCCCCACCTGTGGATGTCGGGCCCTCATACCACCCTCATGGAGTCGGTTTCTGACTGTTTGAGCAGCCACATGCACATTTGTGGCCCGCTGGAGGTCATTTTGCAGGGCTCTGGCAGTGCTCCTCCTGTCCCTCCTTGCACAAAGGCGGAGGTAGCGGTCCTGATGCTGGGTTGTTGCCCTCCTACGGTCTCCTCCACGTCTCCTGATGTACTGGCCTGTCTCCTGGTAGCGCCTCCATGCTCTGGACACTACGCTGACAGACACAGCAAACCTTGCCACAGTTCGCATTGATGTGCCATCTTGGATAAGCTGCACTACCTGAGCCACTTGTGTGGGTTGTAGACTTTGTCTCATGCTACACTAGAGTGACAGCACTGCCAGCATTCAAAAGTGACCAAACCATCAGCCAGAAAGCATAGGAACTGAGAAGTGGTCTGTGGTTACCACCTGCAGAACCACTCCTTTATTGGGGATGTCTTGCTAATTGCCTATGCTTTCCATCTGTTGTCTATTCCATTTGCACATCAGCATGTGAAATTGATTGTCAATCAGTGTTGCTACCTAAGTGGACAGTTTGATTTCACAGAAGTGTGATTGACTTGGATTTACATTGTGTTGTTTAAGTGTTCCCTTTATTTTTTTGAGCAGTGTAATTTATTAGGAGGAATTGAAGAATCTGGTTGGGCTCTTATATTATTCTTTTAGACATGTTTCAAAAACTATTTATTTTAAAATTTAATAAAGCAGCTGTAACAATTAATTCCAAAGAATATTACCATCAATCTAAAGCTACTAATAGTTTATATTATACTAATTAAAACAGAACTTTTACTTGGCAAACAAGATAGAGATCGCATAATCTTTTCTACTCCTTTCTTTTGCGCTGAACAAATGGTAGAGTTAATATTCTCAATCCTTTCCTACAATTATATTATCTCAACAATATCACACACTACAACGATTCTGTCATGGAGAAAATCTATCTATGTGACTGCTTGGAGTTGAAAAATGACTTGACGACACATAATCAATCGTTCAATCAATCAATTCTGTAAGCAGGCACAATGCACTGGGAAGCAAAGGACAGAAACACAAGACAACTAATGACTGTGTAATACGAAAATAGATGTTTTCATTTTGGGAATGACCTATATCAGACTGTGAACTTGCAATATGTTTATGGCACATTTGTGGCACAAATCCCACATCAGATTTGCAATGTATTCATATTTGTCATTATTTCACAGTATTTTTTCAATACTGAGAGACATACTTACAGGATTTGCTGGGTCAGGCATTGTGTAGAAAGGTCTTACAGCCAGTGGATATTTGTCAAGAATATAAAAGTCGGTGTCATACTGCAGATATTAATAAAATAATTTTTAAAAAGAAAAAGAAATGGTAGAAATTAATTAAAACCCTACAGTGATATGAGAGCTATTACAGAAGAATATGCACCAATACTGTGATATACAAATCACAAGTAATTTTATGTGACAAGGTATGGTTATTTAAGCTTATATCAGAAAGAAACTCCAGTGCTTTTTAAAGAGATTTTTTTTTTAAAAAAATTACCTTTTCCTTCACCAGACGGCCCAAGAGCTTTTCACTTGGTGTACTGAAAATAAACAATCAGATGTAAACAATGTTAGCTTTTAGCATGAATGTCTCTGAGGTATTACTGGGTTTGTGTTGTGTGCCTTCCAAAAAAATGTAAGTGAGATAAAATGTTTATGGTTAAAAAATGCCATTTAATGCTATTTACTAGCTCAACTATAGCAAACTGGGAATTAAATCTTGGATTCAGTTTTTGTTGAAATAGGGCGTAGGGAACTTGACCAGTATACTCAGAGGTGTATTTCTTATAGCACACTAGATTCCTTGCTTCCTGATTTTTTAAAAATCCTTCCTACAGCACTGTTTTTTCCTATCAAGCTCCAATCCAAGTATTAGACATGTCAGGTCCTCCTGAACTCTTGAGCTGAGGCAAGATCAACTGGTGCTGCTACCTGCTCAGAACATGTTTATACTTTCGAGTCAGAAAGAACTACCAGAGCTCCTCATAATTTGCAGAAGATAAAACAGTAGCATTTTGATAAAATGAATTGATTGCTTCTGAAAAGTTCAATTTAGGATTGTTTATGTATGTTTTCTATAATTCATGGTTTGATTGATTCAGAAAGCCCTTTGGTAATTCCATTTGTTTTAATCTTATTCTCTGAAGATCTATTCATGTCTTGGGATGTGGAGGTTTTACTGTTACGGGGGGATGATGTGTTATTTTATAGAGAGATTTAAATGTTTTTCTATTCTCTGCATAGATGAACAGCAGTAGCCGATTCCTAAATCCAGAAATAGCATCAGAGGATCCCAGTAACGGGTATACTCTTGCCAATAGATGGCGCTCTTCCTTCTCCCTGGAAAAATCATACCTGAGGTCATCTTCATCACCCATCTCCACTCCAGCTTCCCGAAGCATAGCCAGGGCCTCCCGGTACTCCAGCCTCAGTGTTGGCTCCAAGAACTTGAATGGCTCACATGGAAACTGTTTGCACACTGTCTGGATTTCAGTCTGAAACCTGTATGTAAAGACAAAAGACTTTTCAACATAGCCAAGCAGAAAACAAAGAGGTATTGCCTTTCATTACCACAAGAGTTCACTCTGTCACTGTAATATTTAAGATTCAGTTTATTGCTTTCCTGCAAGGAAAAGTAATGTCTTGAGATAAGGTGACCGACATTTACACCGTATATGTCAAAGCATTTACTGGGCTGTCTGATGTGCTAAATGACTAAGCAAGTTAAATTTTACAAAAATTATTCTCTATAAATTGAGCTTCAGGCAGTAATCTCTGAATAAAAGCTGCATAAACAAAAAATAAATGAAATAAGCTACACCTCTTAATTCTATTTTAATCCACACACTAGAGACTATGGCTTTATATGTCATGGTTCTTTTATTTTAAAAATTAAAATGAGATTTTCCAAGATGTGCTATAAAAATATAATGCTGAAGTAAAAGTCCAATAATTTCAATGAATAAGAAGAAATATATATAGGCTCTTAAATATTTTTTACTTAACCTTAGCTTGGAAACAGAGCAAAAACCATAGGACCTATAAATCTTAGATTCTGGGCCCTCAACAGCTAATGCCAGAAACATTTTGACTGTTCACCCATTACCATTTTTAATTGGTCTTCATATGGAGATAGTAATGAGCTATTTATTGGTAGAAATCAGAATAGAATACCTGTCATATAAGCTGAAGTTTATATGCTCTTGGTTACCATTTCAAATAGGTTTCAATGGGGAATCCTAGTGCAGGAACTTCTATATTCTCCTAATCATTATTTGTGATATTATGAATTTGCTACATAGGAAATTTAAGGACCAATGCTAAATTATGATTGATTTTCTTGCAGAAAGACTAACAGCCATCCAAAAAAAAGGTACGTGAGCATGTAAGATATTAACTTGTCAGCTTCTAAAATCTAGTGATGATGTTTTACCAGACATTTCCCCAGTTTTTCTTTAAACTGGCTAAAGTTGTTTTGGTCAGAATTATAAAATTATAAAACACATGCCAATAAACGTTCTGACTTAAATTTTTAAATAATTTAAAGTAATTAAAGTAATTAAATTATTCTTATTCTTATTCAATAAATAATTGAAACCTAAGAAAAAGACAATGGGTTTCCAGGTGAACTCAAATACTAATTACTGGACACATCTGTTAGATTTCTTTGCAGCAATATGGAAGTGGTTTTCTATTGCAGCCTTCTAGGCATCTTTGATTTCTTAGTCTAATTTTCTGTTTATTTAACCTTCCATTCATCTGTTTCACTGGATAAGTAGTCTCCAGCATTCTTTGATAAAGAGTAATCACTATGTGACTCCAAGATTTGGCAGCTGAGGCTCACATTCTTGTTGACTAAACAAATCAGATACTGTTAAATCTTTCTAATTGCATCGTTGCTGCAGCTATGAACCAGAACAATAGTTTAGAATTCCTCCAAATAGGTAAAATAAAAAGTAGCCAGAATATTTGTTTGAATATATAAAAACTGTTATTGCTACTACTTTTTTTACTATTTAGGTGCAGTGGTTAGAATGCAGTACTGCAGGCCACTTCTGCTGAGTGCCGGCTACGGGCAGTTTGGCAGTTCAAGTCTCACCATCCTTCCGAAGTTGGTAAAATAAGAACCCAGATTGTTGGGGGCAATATGCAGACTCTGTAAAACTGCTTAGAGATGGCTGAAAAACACTTTTGAAACTCTCAGGTTTACTCTTATTTTCTAAAGTAGTATAAAAAAACTTTTCTTTTTTTACCTTTCTTGGAGTCCCTTGAAAATTTGCACCAGGGTATCTGCAATCTCATCCACCACTTCATGATAATGGTAATTAAAAGCCATTTCAATATCCAGACCAACAAATTCCGTCAAGTGTCTATGAGTGTTAGAATCTTCTGCTCTAAATACTGCATGAGAAATATACTTTTAAAATTATATTAAATGGTTCTATCGATGTAATTAAAAGAAGCCCTGGAGATATTATAAATCCATTGCTACTATCAATTGCTCTAATATGAAATAAAGTTCTATTTCCCTGAGAAGAACTCAAATCCCCAAAGGGAGAACAGGCTACTAATATTTATGCTAGTCTTGCATTCATGTCAGGAAAAAAATAAGAATGGGCAAAAGCAATATTTAAAAGCATTAATTTTTTTAAAAGGCTACCATCCAATATTCTACAAGAAAACCTGCAACTTAAGTCACATGTATTTTCCTTCCTTTTCTAACAGTTCTGAGGGGCTTGGTTCTGAGGAACCTCCACCCAAAATATTTATCTGCGTAAGAATTCACTATCCCAGCAGTAAGATAACAAAATATAAGTGAAAATCTTCTATAGTCATGTTTAAGGATTAATCTGTTAGGAGATAGTCATTCAGTAATAGCACATGCTTTTAGTTTATCATTTGGGTACCAAGCCAAAAATGGCATAACAGTTACTGCATCTGTATTGGTGATGAGCATGTATGGTTTCATTGTACAGCTGCCAATTTAGCTCAAGTTACATATTGAAAGTGTCAGGATCAATAGGATGGGTGAGGGATAATATTGGTTTGGCTTACTAATATCGGTTTACTTACAAAATTGAGAACATAAATATTTTGCACACATTTTGTAGGGCTGTATTGATTTCCAGTGAGCTGCTTATAATAACAAACCCTTGGCCCTGCTAAGCTTGTATGTGTGCAATAAATTCAATAATGGTTGAACCATGCCAAGTACAATCACATTTTTAAAAATGGAATGTTGTGTGATATTCTAATAGCCACTAGAGAACACCATTGCTCTGTTCATAAGCCAAATTTCCGCTCAACATGTTATTTGTTCTGCCTGCAAACACTGAAACTGTCATATTGATTAGTTGTTTTCATGAAACTTTTGTCTGTTATAAATCAGATGGGAAAAGGTGTTGGAAAGTTAGTGTTTGCATAATCTGAACATTCGTGATATTCTTGCTCCAGAGACATGACAACTGTCTTTCAGACAAAACACTTCCTTACCTGGCCCAATGCAGAAAACCTTATCAAAGTCAGCACAAATACACATCTGCTTGTAAAGCTGAGGGGACTGTGCAAGGTAGGCACTGCTTTTGAAGTAGGACACAGTAAATACATTGGCACCACCTTCACTGGCAGCTGGAAAGCAAAGCAAGAGCCAATTTGGTGACACATCTTGAACAAAGTACCTCATGATAAAAATGTTTCTCCCTCTCCCTCAGTTTAGTTACATTTTCTTTCATGGTAAAATAGGTAGCTGGTATGTATTTGGTTTCAGACTCCTCCCCCACTTTCAAGATACAAAAAGTACAAGCTAGAGACTATATGTGGCCTGCCAACATACCTTCTGTGGTCCCCAGAGGCCCTTATAAGTGAACAGGCAAAACAAAAAAATGGCTATTTTCTTTTTTGGAATTGGGGGCAACTAAAAGGAAAGGCTAATCTTTCTTGATCTATTTCACCCCTTAACCTCCCTCCCACAAACCTTTGATCCCTGTCCCTGCCTACTTTGGGAATGCTGCCTTCAACATTTCACCCCAAACCGTGGTGCAACCCTCAAGCCAACCCAAGTTAAGCCCTCCTACCCTACTCCAAAGTTCTGGGTCAACAGGTCAAGTTTTCCCCAATGCCTACAACAAAGGGACTTTCCAACTCAATCCTCAATTGGTATCTTTCACTTTAGCATAGCATCAAAGAGCATCAAAGCTTGTTTCAGAAGAGAAGGAAGAGGCAACAGAAACTCATAGAGGTGATTTGGAGGAAAAGGAGGAATCACAAGCATGAAGGTCTTGCAATCTCTAAGACTAGAGCACTCTTTGCTTCGTGTGACTGGCAGTATTGAGACTAACAGGTAAATTCTCTAATCCAGTTTTAGCATATAAATTCTTCAGTGCCACCCATTGCTCTAATCCCACAGGACCTTTTTTTATATACTCTTGATATAAGTGTCAGTTTCAAAGATGAAAATGACAGCACAAGAAACTAAACAAGGAGAATTTTTTTTCCATACCATACTTGAGAATGGAAAGTGCTTCAGCTTTTTAAATCAGCTACTGTTTCAAAGAAGGCAGTAGCAACTTAAAGAGAAGTGCTAATGAGCAACCAAGTATTTAAAATAAATTCATGTTGGCTACTGCAGAAATGAGATTTCCCCAAATTCATGTGTTCAATGTGTGAATTCTTCTGAATCCATTAAAATAGCGAATGCATACCAGAAATAATCTTTGGAGTCTGAATTTCCACAAATCCCTTATGAATGAGAGTTTCTCGAAAAAGTTGACAAACACCAGACTGGACACGGAAGACAGCTTGACTAGTGGAGGTCTGGAAAATGAAGATACTATATTCATATTCATAACTTAACTTTACTTGCTAGACCAATTGTTTGCCTTGATCAGGACTATGGAAGTCATTAAAATATTATTTCAAGGCCTGAATATTATTTCAAAATATTACTTTAAGGCCTGCATGTTTACCCAAAAGCAGTAATATCAAGCAGTAATACCAAGAGTAACAGCTGAAAACACTTACTAACAGTATGTAGTACTGTAGGCAAACGGTAGATAAAGGAGATTATTATTTATTTAACCATTCACCAAAACTATTTTTGTTTTTCTTTTCTTGGAATATTAGGGTAGTACTCAAGTAGAATACAAATCAAAACATACTACAGTGCAACATAATGAAATCCCAAAATATCACAACAACAACAAAAACAAAGCATGAAAACATCAAGCTAAATAGATTAGTGGAATATTTTAACATGCTGGCAAGTAAGAATATGTTAGCCTAATGATAATATAATATAATAGCAGTGTTAGTCAAGCATTAATGAAGATTACATTTTAGCTATATGAGTTGATATAGAGAAGGTAGTTTCCGAACAATGAGCTTCTCCCGTCAAAGGAACTTGGGAAAAGTGCTTTTGGAAGCTCTTAAAATGCTGTATAGTATACACACTTCTTCGACAATATGGATCTCAAATTGTTTAGAGCTTCAAAGGTAAGAACTGACTCTGTGAGCTTGAAAACAAATATAACTAGTGTAATTCATTAAGAACATGTATAGCTGCTTCTGTTACAATTCTGACAAGATTATCTGTAACTATTTGATTTTTTTTTATTATCTTCAATATTAACCCAACATTAACCCTATCAAAAGGGTGCACAGTATAGACAATCTATTTCTAAAAGGAACAGTTGAAGCTATCAAATCAATTAAAAGTTATTAAAGGCCTTGTTTAAACATACTGATCCTCATCCAGCCCATTATTGATTCCAGGATAAGAGATTAATTAGCGTTTGATACTTTATTACAAATTGTAGATAACATGTATGTATGTATGTATGTATGTATGTATGTATGTATGTATGCAGAAGATCAAATTCCAAGGGACCTTGGAGCAAAAAATATGCATTTCAGTATATACCCAACTTTACAAAACCTGACTTGGATTACAGAAGCAGAACTATCTTATTACTCCGTTCCTACACTTATACCATAGTTATACCAAAATACAATAAATAATAGAAAAACTGAAAGATCAGAGAGAATGAGTGAGTTTATAATCCTCCACTTCTTTTCTGACAGAAGTTGCTCATCGAAATGACCAAGGCTATTCTATATCAACCCTAGCTCTGGGGTATATTAAAATGGACGTTGCTTACCTGAACGTCCCTTCTGAGCGTGCTGCTGGAGAATCCAAGAGTGTGGGCTATTCCCTCAGTTAGGATGATATACTGAGTGCCTGTATCTTTAAAAGTTTTTTGACTCCGCCCTTATGGCCTGGCTGAGGCTCAGTTTCTTTCACGAAGAAGGTAGAGAGTCCAAGTTCATAAAGAAATAATGTCCACAGGAAGCTCAGAGTAGGAAGCAGCCAGGGAGGGTTGGATTCTCCAGCAGCGCGCTCAGAAGGGACGTTCAGGTAAACAACGTCCATTCTCTAGCGCGCTGCTTGGAGAATCCAAGAGCGTGGGACATATCCAAGCAAGTGTCAAGTAGGGTGGGAGGCTGATTGCTCCTCGATGGCCGGATCAGAGATGACAGATTGTAAAACGCGCCGTCCAAAGGACGCCTCAGCGAAGGAGTCAACTTTGTAATGGCGTATGAAAGGTGTAAGGGATGTCCAGGTTGCCGCCTGGCAAATGTCAAGGACCAACGATTATGTGGCCCAGGCGGCCGTCGTGGATGCGCTTCGTGTCAAATGCAGAAGGATACGGCCCGGCGGAGATCTGTTCTGGAGTGCATACGCCTTGGCAATACAAGCCTTGAGTTAGTGACCGATCGTGGACGAAGACACCTTACATCCCAATGACACTGGCAAGGAGGAGACAACTATTGCAACACTGCCAGGAGATTCCAATGGAGTCGTCCTGCTTCAACAACCACCTGAGTCGTGCCATCAATCTTTACCGTCGGTCCCGCCGCAAGCACCTACTCTGCTTCCGGTGCATCAGTCGGTTCCACCTCATCCGATTCCCGAGGCTACCTTCACCCCCACTGCGGGGGGCTTTGTTTATCAGAGGGCCAACAGCCCCTTTACTACGACTTGCAGGCCATGATTTCAGCGACTCTCTCCAGGATGTTGGTGTCTGGTTTCCCGGCGCCGATGACAAACCTGGCCATCCCACCTCTAAGGGATCAACCATGCTCCACGTCGGCGGCTCCGATCACCCATCGGGCCGACACTGAGCCCACTGATTATTCCATTCTGGAGTCGATTCACAGCGATGACTCACAATTGGATTATGATGAGGACAGAGACATGGAGTTCTCAGAGGACGAGGACACCTTACCTGAGACACCATCATTCTCGGGATTGTTCCGGCCCTCCCTCTTCAAAGCGTTACTCCACAAGGCCATTGTTACCACATAGTTGGCTGCCACTCAGGCTCAACCAGCGCAGCAGGGCGATCCATCCCCGCACGAGGCCCTCTTTGCGGTACCCAAGGCGGATCAGGAATTCATTCCCTGTCCGCAGCTTTTCTCAGAGGTGGTCCAATGATCCTGGTCCCAGCCTGGGTCTCTGGCGGCACCCAACGGTCTCGATAAAAAGCTCTTTTGCTTGGCGCCCACTCTCCAAGATTTGCTGGCTCTACCCACCGTGGATGCCCCAGTCGCCACGTTGATGTCGACCGCTGTTCTCTCAGCCGACACAGCGGATGGTCTACGTTCGGAGGATAAGAGGGCTGAGCTCATTTTCCACAAGTCCCATCAGGTGGCCACCTGGGCCATTCGCGCAGCCACGTCGGCCTCTTTCTTCAATCGAGCTTCGTTGATCTGGCTGCGCCAGCTTCAAAAACATCTTCCTCCCGATGATAGATGACTCCATCAGGACGTAAACTAGTGGCCACAACAGAATACTCGGCCAACGCAGCCCTGGCTGCGGCCCGCTTCGCGTCCCATGCCCTCGTTTCTACGGTGACATCCCGCCGCCTCCTGTGGCTGCGACCTTAGAAGGCGGACACAAAAGCTAAATGGCAACTGGCCTCCGCTCCATACAAGGGTTCCAATCTTTTTGGGGAGGCGCTGGACCCTATCCTCGTACAGGATAAAGACAAGAGAAAGGTCATGCTGTCCTCATATCGCAGGACCGATCGCCGATATTTTCCTTATGGCCAGCATCAGCCCTTTCAGCCTGCGCCCAGACCCAGCGGTTCCACATCCTACCGCCCTTCTGCTTTCTCATCCGATCGCTCCTTTGACCGGTCTGCCTTTCGTGATCGCGGCAGGTGCCAGCAGTCCACCAAGCGCCCCTTCCGAGGTGTGGGATCGCGCTCCTTCAGACGTGGCAAATGACTGCGTCGCCTCTCATCCCATCGGCGGCCGGCTTGCCCATATCCTTCCCCAATGGAAGATATCAACATCAGATGTATGGGTCCTACAAACAATCAGGCTGGGCCTGACCTTGCAGTTCTCCTCCTGCCCTCCCAACCGTTTCCTTTCTTGTCCAATCTCCCCCAACCCCGAGAAACGACGGAGGATGTCCAACGAGATACAGCACCTTCTGGACATCTGCGCTATAGAGCCGGTTCCCACAGAACATTGTGGAACCAGTTTCAGAAGCAGAACTATCTTATTACTCCATTCCTACACTTATACCATAGTTATACCAAAATACAATAAATAATAGAAAAACTGAAAGATCAGAGAGAATGAGTGAGTTTATAATCCTCCACTTCTTTTCTGACAGAAGTTGCCCATTGAAATGACCAAGGCTATTCTATATCAACCCTAGCTCTGGGGTATATTAAAAAGGACATATTTTAACATATCTATGTTTAGATAAGAGAATTCTCTGCCATGCCATTATAGCCACTAATGATAGACACTGTTCCAAAGTGATACTACTCTTATCCTAATTAGATCTATGGTTGTTGTTGTTAGTTGTGAAGTCATGACCGACCCATCGCGACCCCATGGACAATGTTCCTCTAAGCCTTCCTGTCCTCTACCATCCTCTTGAGTCCATTTAAGATCACACATACTGCTTCAGTGACTCCATCCAGCCATCTCATTCTCTTCTCCAGTGAGTCCTTCCTTCTGATTAGGTGGCCAAAATATTTGAGTTTCATCTTCAGGATCTGGCCTTCTAAAAAGCAGTCAGGGTTTATCTCCTCTAGGACTGACCTGTTTGATCGCCTTGCAGTCTATGCAGATCTATGGTATGGGCATGCAAAACATTAAGAATGAAAACTGTTTCAGATTCAAAATGCTCTGTTTTAAATGTGAAGTGGGTTTGGAAATGTTTCAAGCGCCAATGTTCCAAAATACTTTCAAGATGAGAAAACAGTCCATTTCATACTCCAAATAGGACATTTTAAGTCTGAAATGGTTCAAATTTAAAATATTTTCCACATGTCCAAATGCGGATATAATAATAGATATAACAATAATAGATGGGATGGAAAAGTTGAATTGTTGAAAGAAAAGGAAAACAACGACAAATCAATCTGTTAAAATAAGAAGTGCTTCAATATTACAGCATTCAAAAAGGTACAGCCAACAGGTGGTTGTACAAAAAAGATAGTTCAACAATAATAAAACAACAAACATTGTTTTGTATGAAGGTGAAAGGATCATTCCTTCTATTAACTTCTCCAAAACAATATAGATAAGCTAGCTAGTTTTAAAAAAGGTCACAGGAACCGTTTACAAACTGGCTAACCCACATATTTATAAACAGACTAACAAGCTTTGTGGCTCAGTGAGAAGGAAAAACAATATGATTCAGACATCCATAGTAAGTGCTAAATCCACAACTGATGCATTTTAATGTTGGTGAAGTACTAGGAACATGCAGCTGCCAAGCTTAAAGTAGTTACAGTTTTTTGGGGTTTTTTTGCTAAAAGGGATATGCGTCATAGAACTCTGTTTACTATTAACTTTTTTTAGGATGCCTATCTTTTTTGTTAGGTGAGAGAACATGTGGTTTTTCACATGATATATCAGCAAGCCACACACATGCAAAAAAACAAAGGAACTGTAACATAACTGTCACTGTTATGTGGGTGTAGAAATTTTAAACGCAGCAGATTGTATTCTTCAAAATAAATCAAGCTTCATCTTCTTTGCATAGATGGAAGGCTAGCCAATCGAGTTAAGAGAGAAAGGGACCGATACAATCTTGCTATGTTGTTGTAGTAACTAAGTTATTTACAAGTTAAGTTAGTTACAAGTTAAGAGCTTGTAACTAAGCTCTTAACTACAATTATGCTCGAATTTCTGATTAGCCTGATTTAGCCAGTCTTGTTCTTGGTTATTTAGCAGAATTTACTCATGGTGGGCACAGCTAATTATAAAATATTCATTTACTGCAAAGGGTAGGCATCTTATCTCTTGTTGGAAGTTGTATCTTATTTTTATTTTTGGTCTCTGAACATTGCAAGAGGTATGGATAGAGGTCTCAGATGTTCAGGTTCTTGTTTCTGAGATTGATAGTTTGCTCAAAATATCTATAGTTTAAATAGTTACTCTTGAGCTTAAACATGTCTGTGTTTTAAAGAAAAATTGTCACCAAAGATTGTCAAGTATTTGGAAATGGGGTCTAGAGAACGAGGAGTTCTCCCTTTAGATTTATTTGAAGAAAATGATTAATGTAATATTCTCTAGCATGCACCCCTCAAATAATTTATATTACACCTTTGCCTTTTCTTTCTGAGCAGGTGAGCATTCTGCCAAAGGAAATACTGAACGTTTTTATTTTCTAAGAATGTAGATTCAAGTCTATGTAGGAGACAGAAGTCTTCTTATAAATAAAAATGTTAGGTAAAGTTGGTGTTTTGCACTGTAGCAGTTTTCCCCCTTTTCATCCAATCTTAAACAATCTTAAAATAAAATAGAATACAATAAAATCAGAGAGCTTGCCAAGTACAAGAAAGGAGACTGAAGGTACACTAATGACCACAGGCACCACATTATTTACCAACAGAGAAAAGCATATGAGAGATCTACTGCAAGCTGTAAAATACCTGGATGGTATTGAATTAATTTCTTTGTTAGTATAAAGGCTTCTATCAGGAAGAGAGGAAGGGGGGCATTTTTCTTGACACTGAAAGCCCCATTTTTTTTACAAATTTAGAAGTGGGAGAATTGATAGGAAGAGAATCAGAAAAGTCTCACAACCTATAATGCAAGGTTTCAACGTATGAACCAAATGATTTATTGATAACAATCTTTCTTCAAACCTTTTAGGATTTGACTAGTGCATTTATTTACTTATTTAACATGTTTAGACACCTCCCCAATGAAAGACTCTTATGACTCACTAATAAAAAAGACAAGTAATTACCAATGCCTTTAAAAACAAACATAATAAGTAAATATCAGTAACAGAAATCTGGAAACCTACTGGTAACTGTATGGTTCTTACCCACTACCAAATGGGCTGCTATCTTCTCTACCTACCATTGTTTCTGAGTAGTCTTCAAAAGTAGCTCCAATTAAAGCACATTACAGCAATCTGAAGAGGCGATAAGGGAGAAGGGCTCCAAAAAGTTGCCACTGCTCTACCAATCACAGCTCTCTTGGTCACTACATCAACTGGCCTGTCAAACAGGAGCTAGGAATCCAAGAGAGGCCCCTGATCATGAAGCTGCCTTATTGGGGGCTTTGGACTTCATCCAGAATAATTCAGAGCTAATATAGAGCAAATAATAGTTTCTGGGCAGTCATTACTCTTTTTCTAGGATTCATCATCCTATGTCTGTTCCACTCCATCCAGTCCCTCTTGGTCTTTAGAGGGTGAGTTAGGCCCTTCACTGTTTGGACTGGAGTTCAACTGTATAAGCTGGTGCCTTCTGCGTAATGATAATATTCATCCAACTAATAGATTTAAGCCAATTCTTGAGCCATTCCACCCAGGAGTGACCAGGATTTCAACTTTTTATTTCCCACCAATATCGACTGGAACAGTGCATTCAAGGATTGAATCATTATAATCTAGTGGAATCAATTACCAACCCTTGCAAGTGGCTCAATAGGATATTCAGTGGTATCATATAGGGTCATAATTTCAAACAAGATGTTGACACCCTAGAAAGAGTGCAGAAAAGAGCAACAGAAATGATAAGGGGTCTGGGGGGCCAAACCATATGATGAATGATTGAGGGAACTAGGTATGTCTAGTCTAATGAAGAGAAGACTAGGGGTGATATGATAGAAGTCTTCCAGTAACTGAAGGGCTTTCACAAAGAAGAGGGAGTCAACTAATTCTCCAATGCAAAACAAGAAGCAATGAGTCATTAAAGAGAGATCCAACCTAGAACTAAGGAGAAATTTCCTGACAGTGAGAACAGTTAAACAGTGGAATGATTTGCCTTCAGAAGTTGTGGGTGCTCCATCACTGGAGATGTTAAAGATTGGACAGCTATTTGTCTGGAATAGCATAAGATCTCCTGCCATGGGCAGGGGTTGGACTAGAAGACCTCCAAGGCCTCTTCTAACCCTATTATTCTATGTTCTATATTCTAATGAGATGTAGCAAAACCAGAATTGTGGGAGTCTATTCAAAACTTGCTAAATTCAATTTCTCTTTCATGCACAGGTCCAAATCCCCCCAAAAGGGATCCAGATAATTCATTTCATCCAGGATTTTCTGCAGCTGTCCCTTTACCTTCCCCAAAAGAGAGAAATTTGAGTTTTGCCATCTCTCAAATCGAGTCACATGTCCTTTCCTTAGTTGTTCAAATGAACTAGGAAAATCAGGTGCTGGTCTACTAGTGACTGAATTCATACTGTAAGGCAGGGATGTCAAACTCAAGGCCTGTGGGCTGGATCCAGCCAGCAGGTGCTTAAATCTGGCCTGTGGGGCTGGTCTGGAAATATCAAAGGACCAGCCCATTTTCGGCCTCCTCGGCCTCCAGTAGCATTCTGCCAGCCAAAAATGGGCCACGCAGAGGCCCCGCGTGGCCCATTTTCAGACGGCAGAGTGCTACTGGAGGACTGAATTACAATTATGTGGCCTCAAGTAAGTGCCTGATCTGAATATAAAACAAGCAACATCCTATGTTAATACTACAGTTTTATGGCAGATTTTACATACT
Organism: Arizona elegans; assembly: GCA_022577455.1. NCBI lineage: Eukaryota > Metazoa > Chordata > Lepidosauria > Squamata > Colubridae > Arizona > Arizona elegans. Next base: position 113,419,474 of record JAKOOJ010000001.1, read on the forward strand.
GTAGGTCCATATTTAATCTACAATGAGTAATCTCTAACTGACAGCCATTTCTATTTACTATCGTGGAAATTTACGTATCCTGTAAGATCTTGTATTATAGTAATAGCAATTAGACTTATATACCACTTCGTAGTGCTTTTACAGCCCTCTTTAACAGAGTCAGCATATTGCCCCCAACAATCTGGGTCCTCATTTTACCCACCTCAGAAGGATGGAAGGCTGAGCCAACCTTGAGCTGATGAGATTTGAACTGGTGAACTGCAGCTAGCAGTCAGCTGAAGTAGCCTGCAGTACTGCACTCTGTATTTTTATTATTAGTTGAATAATGAAAATACAATAGTATATAGCTTTTCTGCCTGGAAAACCAACTTACTATTGAACAATGGGGTATAAATTTAGAAATAAAAAGTTTACTGGAGTATGAAGAATAAGTAATAAATGTTTGCCAGTAATATCTGGTAGAAGAAACAGGAAAATGGTTATAGTAAAGAACTGTGGAAAGAAAGAAGGGAAAATAATGCATCTTGAGCCTGTGTCAAACACCTATCATAGCCAAGCCCATCCCCGGACACAAACCCACATACACCGGCCCTCTGAGGTCAAACACAACCCTGATGTGGTCCTCAATGAAATCACATTTCACACCCCTGCTGTAGGATATCTTTCATGTCCATTCCTTTAAGATTCCAGAAAATGTTGTCAGTCATTTCATTTGATTTACACATGTGGCATCTAACTCTGAATGAATATGAGCAATCACAATGGCATTACACTATTACATGGAAAATATAGTCGATAGAGTATTATCAATGTTAGACTGTAAACATTAAAATGAATTGCTTGGGTTATTTTATTGTTTTGAAATAAATTGGTATTAAAGTACTTATTGTAATGTATTGAAAAGTATTATTGTTGCATTACTGTTGCATTGTTCAGATGCTATGAACAGAGTTATTGAAAAGAAATGACATAGAAAATGGTAAAATAAGAGAGTTGATTGTCTGTGGCTCAATAGTTTCTCTCAAACAGCCTCATTATATTTGTTCTAAATATAGAAACAGGTATAATGAGCAGAATGTATTGCTTGGATTTTGAGGTCATCTTAATATATTGAATAATTTGATAAATCAATTATGATAAACTTATGATTGGTATACCAAGATACCACAAGATTAAACTGCACATTAGTTTTGTAGTAAAAATAAACCCCCCAAAACGTATTATTTATTCCTTTCCAAAACCTAAAATTAAATATTTCTCAATCATTTAAGACAGTGAGTTTTATGAAGTGGGGAAAATCCTACCCAAGATATATAGACATAAACAAAGAATATGAGGTTTCTTCTCTGAAACATAGCAACCCTAGGAGCAGACAGACTACTCCACAGTTATTTTATATAGATTGCCTCTCTCTAAACAAAATAAAAATAAATCAGTAGAATAAAAAAATCCCTGGAATAATCTTCCCTATTATAATTAGAGCATTGACAGCATATCAGACTGAAGCACAGTAGTTCTCGTATCTCAGTGACAGTGATAGTGCTTGTAATGGGTGATGATCTGAATAGTTCATAGGACTATTTGATGCAGGTCCAATGCAGATTAACTGGAAGTCTTTCTATCTAGCTTGGTCCAATATAGGAATAAGGAAAGAATGCTTGAATCCTCTGGTCATATTAAGCTGCATTTAAGCCATGGTTTGTTGAACATTTTAACAGTATATTTATATCAAATTATATTTAAAAAGCTGGAATCTATTACTCTAAAACGCAAAATTAATATTTCTAACTTGGCAAGAGGACTATATGTAAATTCCTATACTCCGCTCTCATCTCTAAACTTGTCTTACTCTCTTGTGCAATTAACTAATGCTTAATTGGAAAAGTGTTAAAAGTGTTAAATTGATGGAATGCAGTGTGAAAGAGAAAACTTTTATTGTTGGATCTTCCATTCTTTTGCAATATAGAGTAAGATACTGAACTGAAGAGTGCTAAAGAACATGTGAAATATATTCCTGAAGCTTCAGTTTCAAAAACAAGCCTTAGATAATTGTGAAATTCCTTGCTTCACTACCTCTCATAAAACGTGAGTACTGCTTTTTGAAAGTTAGAGGCAATATTTTATATTTCAAGTACATTTCCAGTGTTCACATATGCATAATTCTATGTTGGTACAATACTTTGCTACAATTTAAGGAAAACGTTGCAGCCTCCTTGTACAATTTGAAAGCTGGCATATTCACAAGGGCCCAATTAGTAAAATGCTAATTTCTTTTGGGAAATAAATGAAGCGTCTCCATATAGAAAAATCAATGTAAAACCTTTAGCTCATGGAAATGCTGCCTCCAATATATGTATGTGTTCTGATACTTCTCTCCCTCCTCCCCTCTCCCCTGCTTTGTTACGTGCTATTTTATTTGGTGGCCCTTCTCCCAATATCTGAGCCATAGGCACAGTTCAAGTCACCGCTTCCAGTGGCATAGATCTAGATGCAAAATTGTAGGCAGTTCACAAAGATGTCTGTTGTAATTGCTGTTACTCTAAATAGGTCTCCTGATGCCCTCTCTTAAGTACTTGGCTTTTACTAGTAGTTTTAGAACGAGAATACCTGTCAATATACTAAGATGACGACAATGATGATGATGAAGAGACCTGCAGCTATGATTCCTACTGTGAACACTAGTCTTGGAAAGTGGCTGAGATATGTTTACATAGTATCTTTCTCTAGCCTGGGATCCAGTGGTTCCTATCTCACCAGCTTCAGTCTGGTGAGACCTGTCTTTTGTTTAACCCATATGCCATCATGAAAAATTAATTTAAGCAATCAATATGAAAACAGATGAAGCAATAAAATTGAAGAGTTTTAAGTATGTACAGAGTTTTTTCCCAAAAGAAGGCCTTCCCTCTCAGTGCTGAGTTATTAATTTAAAACATAACTGGAAAATAGAGAAAGGGCGTTGGTCTTACCTGATACGCCTCTTCTCTAGAGGACGCCCACGGCAGTCATGCCTGGGTAGTGACACGACTGCCAGCCAATAGGACCGAGTCTACTGAACTTTAACAACGCCCCTTCCTTCGTTATCCAGTTTTGAGGCGAGGTTGCAGTAGACTGAAGGTGTCTGTAGAAATAAAGCAGAGACATTAAAAGCCACCCACCCCCAGAACCAGGGCCGGCCGGAAAGGGTGGGGCTGACTGCCGTGGGCGTCCTCTAGAGAAGAGGCGTATCAGGTAAGACCAACGCCCTTTCTCCTATGAGACGCCCACGGCAGTCATGCCTGGGACATACCAAAGCTAGATGTCTCCTAGGGAGGGTGAGGCCGGACCTGCTGCAGGACCCGTCTGCCAAACGCTGCGTCAGCTGAAGCATAAGAGTCGAGCCGGTAATGCCTTATGAATGGAGACACCGAGGACCATGTGGCCGCCCGACAGACCTCCTCCAGTGGAGCCTGCGTCGACCAGGCGGCGGAGGTGGAGGCGCTCCTGGTGGAATGCGCGGTGATGTTACGAGGGACAGGGAGCGAATGAGCTTCGTAGGCTGACGCTATGGTGGCCCTGATCCACCTTCCTATGGTCACCGATGAGGCACGGGAACCCATGGTAGACGGTTGAAAGGAAAGAAAGAGGGCTTCTGTCTTTCGGAATGAAGCCGTGCGGGCCACATAGACCTTGAGGGCCCTCCGGACGTCTAATTTATGCCACACGAATTCCTGGTGTCGACGAGGGGAAGGACAGAAGTTTGGGAGAATGAGCTCTTGAGATCTGTGGAAAATGGTATTGACCTTGGGTACGAACGCCGGGTCCAGGCGAAGAACCACCCTGTCCGAGTGGAAGATACACAAATCGGAACGTACGGAAAGAGCTGCAAGTTCTGATATCCTTCGAGCCGAGGTGATAGCAACGAGGAACGAAACCTTAAAGGATAAAAATTTTAGGCTCACGTCCCGTAGGGGCTCGAATGGTGGACCAGTCAAGGCAGAAAGGACCTTATTTAGGTCCCATGTGGGGAACCTATGGACCATAGGTGGACGCAGGTTGGTAGCTCCTCGAAGAAAGGACCTTATGAGAGGATCACTGGAGAGAGATTTCAACGAGGAACAGGTGAGTATTGACGACAGGGCGGCTACCTGGCGACGGAGAGTATTAGGGGCCAATCCTGAGATGAAGCCCTGGTGAAGAAAATCCAACAGTTGAGCGACTGTGACGTTAGCGGGAGAAATGCCCTTCCTGCGGCACCAAGAAGAGAAGGAACGCCAAGTGGAGTCATAAATCCGGAGTGTCGAAGGACGGCGAGCAGCCTGAATGATGGAAATAGGGCCAGGGGAAACCCGAGCCTCGGTTAGGAGGAGCCGCTCAGCCGCCATGCGGTCAGCTGGAAGGACTGCGGATCCGGATGGGTGAGAGGACCCTGGTGAAGGGAGATCCGATCGTCGGGAATCCTCCACGGGGGGGAGACGGACAGAGACACCAACTCGGCAAACCACGGACGGCGAGGCCAGTGAGGTGCCAGTAGCAGAACCTCCGCCCGTTCCATGACCAACTTTCTCACGACCCTGGAGAGAAGGGAAAGAGGAGGGAAGGCGTAGAGAAGCTGTCCGGGAGGCCAGGGGTTCCTCAGGGCATCCACCGCTTCCGCCCCTGGGGAGGGGAATCGAGTGAAGAAGCGGGGAAGCTGATGGTTGTTGCTCGAGGCGAACAAGTCCACCGTGGGCAGGCCGAAGCGAATGCACAGGTCCCGAAAGAGGAGAGGATGGATACTCCATTCGGCTTGATCGACGAGGTGGCGGCTGAGAGAATCCGCTTGGATATTGGTCTTCCCCGAAATGTGCTTGGCTCGAATGGACGAAAGATGGGATTCGGCCCAGAGACCCAATTGAAGAGCTTCCCGCATCAAGAGCCGGGACCGAGTGCCTCCCTGTCGATTGACATGGGCCTTGGCGGAGACATTGTCCGTTAGGACCAGGACGTCCCGATCCAGAATCTGAGGCTCGAAGTTGAGAAGGGCAAGGTAGATGGCTCTCAATTCCAGAACATTGATGTTCATGGCCCGCTCCTTCCGGGACCAACGGCCTTGCGCCATGTGGGAGTCCAGGTGGGCCCCCCAGCCCGAAAGACTGGCATCCGTAGTGATGACTATCCTGGGAACTTCTCCGAACGAAGAGCCCTGGGCAATTGCTGACGACGTCCACCAGGTCAGCGAGTCTCGAACTTCCGGGGACAAAGGGATACTCGAGGCCGAAGTGTTCGCCCGTCTCCGTTGGTAGGGTAGGAGAAGCCACTGCAGCTCCCTGCTGTGGAGGCGAGACCACGGCACGATGCCATAAGCCGAGACCATCTTGCCTAGGAGACTAGAAAGGCCCAGCAGAGAGGCGGAGCCCCGCCTCTGAAATTTGGAGGCCATGTCAGCCAGACTGGTCTGGCGCTCCGGTGACAAAGCCACTTGAAGGGAATCGGAATTAATAACAGCCCCCAGGTGTTGGAGGGTCGTGGAGGGGAGAAGAGGGCTCTTGGCCCAATTAATGGAAAAGCCATGCCGCTGCAAAATGGACGTGACTGAGGATAGGTCCCTAGCGGCTTGGGGCTGGGTTCTAGAAAGTATGAGAATATCGTCTAAATAAAAAAGGGTACGAATAGGGATAGAACTGATATGGCCCATGAGGGCGGCCATGAGTTTCGTGAATACCCTGGGGGCAGAGGAAAGGCCAAATGGTAAGGCCGTATACTGAAAATGGTGGCCATTATAAGAAAAGCGGAGAAATTTTCGGTGGGATGGAAAGATAGGTACATGGAGGTAGGCCTCCGTTAAGTCAATGGAAGACATGAAGTCCCCTTTCCGAATGCAGAGCAAAATGGTGTGGAGAGATTGCATTTTAAAACGGCGATATTTGATATGCCGATTCAGGGACTTCAAATCAAGGATGGCCCTCCAGCTACCCGATGACTTGGGGACCAGGAACAAACGGGAGTAGAACCCCCGGCCCCTTTGGTGGGAAGGGACAGGTTCAATGGCCTTAATGGCCAGGAGATGTTGGATGGCCTGCTGAACCCTAGCCCTCTTAATAGGGTCTAGGGATACAGGGCAACGAAGATAATGGTTAGGGGGTGGAGACAAAAACTCAAGTTTAAGGCCAAATTTTATAGTGTCCCTGACCCAAAGGTCGGAGACAGACATATCCCATTGGGCCGAGAAATGGGACAAACGGCCGCCTATCACAGAAACAGGTAAAACCCTAGCGGGAACGTCTAAAGGGGCGACCCCTCCCCCCACGGAAGGAAGGTTTTGAAGAAAACCTGGCACCTTGCCTAACCTGGTTTCCGAAGTGCTGCTGGGACCTGGAAGACAGGGAACGTTGAGGACGGTGTTGGAAAAAGTTTGAATCGGAGCCTCGAAAGGAAGAACGAAAGGATCCCTGAGAGCGATACTCGGATCGACGAACCATGGGAGGAAGGATTTTACGATGGTCCCTTGTTTCAGTCAAAAGAGGGTCCAGTTGGGAGCCGAACAACTTGTCAGAGGTGTACGGAGAAGAAGCCAGCCGCCACTTATTACGGGCATCAGCCTGCCAATTCCGAAGCCAAAGAAGACGTCTGGATGTTACCGACGTCCCCATCGCCTTGGCTGAGAAACGAGCGGCGTTAAGCGTAGCATCTGCTGAGAACTCCACCGCCCCCAAGATTTTATTGATGTCCTGGTGGGAGCGGTGGTCAGAAGCCGGGATGCGGTCCTGAAGTTGGCGCAGCCACAGAATAGATGCTCGATTGAAGAAAGACGCCGCCGAGGAGGCCTGGATAGACCAAGCGGAGGCAAGATGACCTTTGATGAGGGTCCGTTCGACTTTCTTTTCCTCAGGTCGTAAGTAGTCTTCCGATGGGCCCGTAGGGGGGGAAGAAGAATATAATGCCACGACTGGGGCGTCGACGGAGGGCACCTGCAGAAGGCTGGAGACTTCTGGAGCAAGGTTGTAGAATCTTTTGTCCAAATTATTCGGGATAGGCCCCGAGCTGGGGGAAGACCATTGACGCCTCAGGACTTCTGAGAACAGTTTAGGTGCAGGGATCACCTCAGATTGAACCGTGGGCTCTTGGAACAGGGCCGAGGCCTCGTCAGTTGGACCCGCAGGCACCGCCGAATCGGAATTACCAGTACCTAGGCGGGTGATCGTCTTCGCCTTGTAGAGTAGGGAACGGAACATGTGGGGCTTGAATAGGCCCACAAAGGCCGGTTGATCAGGCTCTAGGCCCTCGTCCTCCGAAAGATCCTGGTCAGGTAAGGCGCCCTCTTCAGAGAGGGAATCCTGACTGGCTGAATCTTGATCGCAGATGTCTTCAGGTTCGTCATGAGAATGGCGAGACCTTGCTTGGGTTGGCCTGTTATGTTCAACCGGCTTCGGAGCCACAGATAGGTGCTGTTGCAGGCCCTGGGCGATTCCCTGCCGAATAGCCTCCGAGATGAGAGCGGCCAAAGGACCCTGCATGTCGAGAGGTACCTGGGTCGCAGACACATCCGGTTGAGGAACAGGAACAGGAGGGGTAAGGCCTTGCTCAGCCTCGCCTGGGGAAGGCGATTGCTGCATCTGCATCTGAGGTTCCTCAGAAGTGGACGGAAAAACAGAAGCCACATCAGGTGCGCTGGCTGGATCGTCCTGAACTGAGCGATCAGGAGATAGAGAGGGAGGTGGGCGCGGAGGAGGGCTGGAGGCAGAAGCGGATGTTGTTGGAGGAGCCTGAACCACCTTAGAATGCGCCTTTTGGAACACCTTTTCAATCGCCCTATGGCGCCTGTCCTCATCCCTGGACTTCGCAGCGCCCCTAGGTTGGGAGGAGTGGTCAGAAGCAGGAGCCTTAGACTTGCTCCTGTGGCCAGATGAAGTGCCCTCCCCGGAATCCTCCTCGTGGCGCCGCTTGTTCCTTGATTTAGAGCGATCTGAGGCTCGATCAGGGACGGAGGCCATTTTGAAATATAAAGGAGGGCAAGGAAATGGCGCCAAACTAGTCCAAAAGGACAACAAGCCCAACGGTACCTCAGCTAATGGCGATCGAAGAAGCAGTTGCGTGCCCGGAGCCTCTCCGCTCTGACCGTAACGATTATGGGCGCGGAATCTCCTCGACGCGCCCGTCAGCTGCAAGGCGGGAAAGGCGTCGCCTTGATTGACAGCCGCTAGTGAGGCGCGGGCTGCCTAAATATCGGGAGCCGGGCGAAACGGCGGTTAATAGGCGCGGAATTCACCGTCGCGCCCCTCAGCAGGCTAGAAAAGGTTGGAACCGCTCGTAATCGGCAGAGGCGCGGAATTCAACCTCGCGCCTCTCAGCGCGGAATTCACCGTCGCGCCCCTCAGCAGGCTAGAAAAGGCTGGAACCGCTCGTAATCGGCAGAGGCGCGGAATTCAACCTCGCGCCTCTCAGCTGTTGAGCGGAGGCTGGGACCGCTCGAAATCGCCGCTGCTGGGCCGGATGGCTAAGAAACGCGGCGGAGCGAGGCAAGCAAGCTCGTGCGCGTGGGGGAGGGAACTGCTAGCCAGCAGCCCTCGCAGCTGTTGAATTAGAATAGGTCTAGAGTGCACAATAAGCTATAAATCTCAATATAGAATAACCAACTACAGACACGACTGTCCAGGTGCAGACCGAGTCGAAAAACTGGATAACGAAGGAAGGGGCGTTGTTAAAGTTCAGTAGACTCGGTCCTATTGGCTGGCAGTCGTGTCACTACCCAGGCATGACTGCCGTGGGCGTCTCATAGGAGAAAGGCAGTTGTTCTAAAACTGAATTAACATTGCTGAAACCAGCAATCCAAACTTAACTCTTGTATCTTGTATCACATATCTATACCACCCTCAGAAAGATAACCATTACTAGGGACTGGGCTCTATCAGGCTAAAAGGTGAACATGTTGCAACAAGAAAATATGGCATAACAACATATAAATGACTCTAGTATCACTTTAATTTCTATTAATTTATTTTCATTTTTTTTCTATATGTAGGAAAGAGCATTTAATCCTGCCTGAAATGGGCACTGACCATATATTTTCAGCATATACCATAGTAAAACAGGCTAAAAATATTTTAAAAATAAATTTAATTCTCATGAGGCTGTTTTCATGCAACAAATATATTCCATCCCATAAGTGTGAACAAAACTATCACTGGGGATATTGGGAAAAAAATAAAAGGCACAACAGTATCCACTTCAGTTGTGATGAACATATACCTAATATGTTAATAGTGCTAAACAACTTCATCAATGCCATCTGATCTAACCCAGATGATTCAAATAAGAAATTTTCAATCTTGAATTCTCAGAGAGTGATGTGGTCTATGACAGACAGTCACTTATGTGAGGGAGAGGCAGTTAAAAATAATTTGAGACAATTGTCCAAATCCTATTGTATCTTGAATTTCGTAAGATTTTGGTATTCCCATTCAAATTCTTATGAGGTTATTTGAATTTTTATTTAAAAACTGTTTCTGACCCTTGGTTTATATAATGCTTTGCAAAAACTTTCCATGAAGTTTACATAACAAAAACATAACCCCAAAAGTTCATAACTGCCGAGTTAAGGTTGATGCAATCTGTTCTACAGAGACTAGAGAATGTCAACAAATTACTGAACTTTCCATGAGTGCTCATCTGCCTTATAAGTGAGTAATTCTATGGGTTAAAACAATTTGTAGTCGGGTTTCTTAAGAAATCATTTTTGATCTGCGTAGTTTACCCAGAGTTTAACTAAAATAACAGTTATAATAAAATTCAATCCAGATTTTATGAAACCCGAACTTTGCTAGAAAAAAAGAGGAAATATTTCACATATAACTGAGCAGTTCTTCACCATGTCATACATTTGTGACTAGAATTATTTATATATAACAGTTGAATTGTTTCACATTTTATTTTAAAACCCACAAAAGATACGGAAATACACCCACACATTAAATAATACTTGTATTTATTTGTGTAAACAAACGTAAAATAGAGTCACTTTGCAGAGTGAGATAGGTGGGTGGGCATATAAATGTAATAAATAAAAATGTTGAGAAATGAAAAAAATCTATCCTTTTTCAGACTACAATATAGTTTTAGTCCTATGAAGATTAAATGAGTACGTTTTGTAACTTGGCTTTCCTACTGCTAGTTGGAAAGGTGGTTGTATTACTTCACCAGCAAAACAACTCTGATTTGTCTCTTCCTATATCTGCATGTATAATGATCTGTATGTATTACGATACTGTAAATTGGAATTATAAATTGTGATGTTGTGGTGGAATACATTATAGCCAAACTGCTGAGCAGGAACAAGGATGTTCTGGGTTTTGACTGATGACATCTGAGATTTCTCCTGCTTTCAGCATGAAGATAGTATAGCTAAGGGGTCAGAAACTGTTCTCTAAATTTTATAGATCTTAATGTTTTTGTTCTGAAATCTCACATTCATAGGAATTGTAAACTTTTGCAAAATTTCAGCCATTTTTACCAATCATTTTTATTTAAGGAAGTTCTAAAGATACTATATACAGGAGAAGAAAGCAACGGCAAACTCTATGTCATACTGCAGCTAAGAAAATAACATGGACATCTTCATGAAGATATCATTAAGCTGATGTGAAGACACTTTTATCCTACTTTTTAACCGTATACCGCAAGCTACCAAAATTATTTTTCGTCAGGAAACTTTTGCTTCTGTTGAGAAAATGTTATACCTTATGATTTTAGTTGTTCTGCCTCCATTCCATTGCATTTTAATGTTGTAATTTTAGAGTTTATTTATTAATTTATATTTCATCCATCTCACTATCCTCTGGGTAATTTACAATAGTATAAAAGCACAAATATAAAAATATTACAATTAAGACTACTGTAAGTTTAATAGTAAGCTACCTCAATTAATCAGTATATTAAGAATGTGATACAAAACCCCACATATAAATAAAGGAATGTCTATCTCTTTGGATGTTTGTTGACCAAAACAAACAAACAAAAAACCTACAATAACTGTCAATGTCTTTTGAGATATATTTCATTCTTAGATGAAGAATGCAATGAGTAGATTATAAAGAATGTTAATTTTTAATTGAAAACGTAATGTAATATTTGTGAGAGATTATACTTATTTAAATACCTCTAAATATCTTGTGACTGACATACAACTAAAATATAATATAATTTAATTTAATTAGAAAACAGGGGTTTGCATATAGCTGACGAAGTCTGGCAATGAACCATCTTTCCCTTTTATACAATTTACATAATGCAGCTTCCTGCCACCTATTTTCCATGCACATATATTTATGAACGTTTAAGAATACAATTTGCTTTATATATTCAACCTTGAAATTACTCTACATAAATTTTCTATCTCACTGTCACCATTTAGAGCATCAGAAATAGCTAAAATAAAATTGGATATCTCTGATAAGAAAACTAAGTGGTATATGGAATTGGGGGGGGGGGAATTTTAGCAAGTTATGCCAAAGTCACTTATGGCTTGATTATTGAAAATGATATGCTAATTAATTAATGATTGTCAATTAAGTTAATTAAGTTAATTAATGATAGGAATCCCATATAGTTCAACTAAACTTGAAGGGATGATATAATACATTATCTGGTTAGTTTCAACTGTGCAGCTGAGAAACTAACCATTTTGAAGGATCTAGAATAGAAATATTTTAGCAAAATTCTTTTAGGAAAGGAAGATTGGATAAAATTTGTTCAATCTGGTTTTGAATGCCACAGAAAATATAGTTAGGTTAATTAGATAAGCTAATAAAATCTTCTAGTGTTTTTGTGCAATCCACACCTTCCACTATTGCTAAGTAAAATGTCTTTATAACAATGTATTATGCATCCTTTGAAACATACATTTTTATAACACTGTTCTTGCCAGGTTTTGATCAATTTGATCAGTTACAAGTCATTAGGTTCTTACCCTCAAGTCAATAACTCTGTTGTCCAATCTTGTATCCTGGTTCACTGTAGCTCTTCCTTCCTGAATGGTTACAAAGAAACAAATATTGAAAACCATATGTAGGAAAGAGGGAGAAAGCAAAGTATTTTATAGAATAAGAAAGGCTGACTTTGTTGCATGTTCAGGACATAAACATGAAAGATGTTTAATGTCCAAAGACACAGAAACAGATAGTTCTTGTTTAGCAACCATAATTGGGACCAACAACTTGATTATTAAGCACAGCAGTGAAATTACAATTGGGCTTTTGATCTTACTTCAGCTTTACTTTGTTTTAGAGACCCGCAAAGGTTGTAAATGCAAGGATTGATGGTAAAGTTACTTTTTCAACACCATCATAACTATGAATTGTCACTAAATGAGACAGTCACTAAACAAGGATTAGAAAGTCTCTTAACACAATAAGAGTGCTTGACTTTTCAGTATCGAGAGATTAACTATGTGGTCTGTATATTGTATACTGCATTAACTGTATAAATATATTTGTGAATGAGAGCTTCTGATACGTATTTCAGTTTTGATATTTAAATGTTAAATCACAAATGCAATGTGAACCCCGTCCCCAAAGTAACAGATGTATGTTAGTTCTATCATCATAACCTCCAGCCTCAAGTGGAGAATAGATAGTTAAACTTTGGACAGACTATAGAATTACAACATCCAATTAGTAATCTCCAAGAGACTTTAGTCAGTCAGTCAGTTATCAAACTTATAAGGCCACCTGATTATATAGCAATTCTGAGGGCGCAGACTATTAAAAATGATTTTTTTAAAAAAGAGAAAAATAAACATCAAGAAGAAATAAAAACGAATGCCATCTCTCAAATAGACAGCATTTCCACGAGGGACCACCCAACTTAACCCAAGGCCTAGGGGAACAGGTTTTAAAGGCCCTTTTAAACAGACACCAGAATCAAACTCCAACAACAAAAACGAAAGAAAAGCCAGATGGCAAATCCGTTAGCAAAATATTTCTCCACTAATTAAGATCCATTAATGCTTCCAGCACGTCTTATCACTGCTCAAACTGGCTGGGACAAATGCAATACAGTTCAATAGCACCTGATAGGGGACATTTCCCCCACTTTCCTCTTAAAGCATGTGTTGCAAGCTGGTACCTGCAACATCTTCAATTATGAACCAATGTAAACACTGAATGTACAAATTACTAACCGACTACAATCTTATGAGATTTTGCAACATTGCAGGTGAAAAGAGATTGCACTATATTTCAGCATTCCCATAAGGTTTTGGCCATTTGAAATGTTTTAAAACTGAAAAAAACTCACTATGTTTAAGATCCCACAATGACAATGCTTTTGACACTTGCCTCCAACATTGTTTTTTTCTTAGCTTTTAAGAATATTCCAAGCCTAAACCTTTTTTCAACCACTACATTGAGAACATTTCTTAGGGTTAGTTTTCAATCTCTTTAATTTTGAAAGAAACTAGTACTGTCGTTTTTGAGGTTGCTCTATTAACACATATACAAGAAAATTCAGACATACATTTCTCATAAAATTAATCAAGTCCCCTTTGAACTGAGATTTCTGTTTAGAAGGGCCATTCTGGATATGGATATCTATAAAATTTCCCTTATTAATTTAAGTCTTAGAGTGTAGACCGTAATTGTGAGAATATTTCCATATTACTAAGAAATAAATATGGAGCATACTCTATGCACAAAATCTTGGCATACTAGATATTGTTTAAGGCCAGGTTACTATGTGTTATCCAGCAGTAAAAATTATTTCCCATATTTATGAACTAGGAAACAGATAATGTTGGATGGCCCAACATTCAGGATTCAACATAACAGAATTATTAACAGCAGCTAAAATTTCAAGCCTTTGTCTAAATATTATTTTTAATACAATGTTACTTATTAGAAAGCACATCTTCACCTCTTCTCCTTCAACCTCTGGCCGAATGGCATCATCCAGCTGCAAGGGCAGTCGCGGTTCAGCCAAACTGATTACATATATCTGAAAGAGACATGATATATACATAGTTAATAAATGCACTGCAAGAACTACAGTGTGATTTAGAGAGGCATGGTTCTGCAAGAAATATGAAGCCAAGCCAATTGCTAAGACTATGGAGGTCAAAAAAAAAGATACAACATGCATGTTTGGATAGCCCTTGATTTATGACCGATTGTTTAGCAATTGAAATTCCAACAAATTTACCTGGGGAGTACTTGCATCCTATATTTGAAGTTTCTACAGTTGCCCCCCCTCGCAGTCACATGACTGCACTTCAGATGCTCAGCATTTACAGCTGTTTGCAGTGTTCCATGATCACATGACCAAGTTTTATGACGTTTTTATAGAAAACCAGATTTACGTAGTGAATCACTGGTTTGGTTAATAACAGAGACAACTTTTTCTTAATGATTGCCACACCAATGGCTGTAAAATCAGGTGACCAACCCATTTTACAACTGTCATAAATTAGAACCATGATGGCAGGCTTCCTTACATCATAACTCGAGGACCACCTGTATTTGGTTAATTTTCATATTTCTAACAGAATTATTGAATAAAGATAGCATTTTTAAAATAAAATCCAAAAACTGTATTATAAAAGATATTAACCCAACTTAATCACTTAAAAAATAACGGGCCTGAAAGAACTGAACTGTTTTGAAACTACAAAATCAGTTTCAGTTGTAGCAAAAATGAACAGATAAATACTGCTGCAGTTGAATGAATGTGAAGGTCTTGAACAGAATTATAATCTGCCTGTCCTGTCCTGTTAAAATGTAAAGTATAAACATAAACTTATATACTAATAATATGAGAATCTTCTGGGGGAAGTATAAGAACAAAACAGCAAGAAGGAAAAAAATAAAAAAATAAGTTCATAATCTTAAGTGAGTAAATATTTAGGAACCTGCTTCAATAAATGATTGATAAATAGCTCTTTCTTTTTCTCTTGACATATTCTTAAAACTGTCTTTTGTTCCAATGACAGATGATTGAATTTGTCCAGGAAAAAAAAACAAAGATAAATTACAGTAATATGGAACTTTATTATGAGCTGGTGGAGTTGGTATGAAGCCGCTTCACCATCCCGAATTCAAGTGTTTAGTGCCTGACTATTCCCACCATGTCAGTCATTTTATGAACATGTAAGCCTGAACCTAGGCAGCAAATTTGCAAGTCTGCTCATAATTCACCCCCAATATTGCAAAATTCCTAAAAGGTTCCCTACATCTTTGCCTTCCACTTCCCTTTTAATAGGGAAGGCAATATTTGAAAAATCCTGGAATCTGGACATCTCCCATTATTTCTACTAGAGGAAAAACTATTACACTGTCTGAATTTGTTTAAAAGACAGCTAGAATTTTAGTGGCTTGTATTGAGGGATGCACATGTTTATTTGGATTACATTATATATCTGTTCTGAACTAGTCATATCTACAGAAAAACAGAGCCTGTATCTTTTGTCATTGTTAGAAACCAATTTAGAATAGGTGAAAACAAATCTTCATTGCCTTATGAAACTAAAATTACTTCTTGATTTCTATTTCAGTTGAATTTGCTACATAAATGAGGAATTTTTTATTTTATTTACAAATGTAAACCAACAGGACTGCAATTAGGGAAGTTATCCCTCAAAAAGGGTAACCAGAAACAATGTTGTCAATTTGCTGATAAAAATATTACCCTCTGAATGTGGAGTTCAACATCTTGCTGGGTGCAGCTGCCAATTTTATTTGGCACTTTTCTTATTACACCTTCTATGTCAACAATGCTCTCTTTGTTGATGCTGTTAATAAAAACAAAATCAGTAATTAGCTCAAAGATTCATTTCTGTTTGGAACAGTTATTTAATTATGCAGATAGCTATAGGTAGTTTCTGTCTTAAACATTTGTTTAACGATAGTTGAAAGTTATGACAACTTTGGGACCAGCAACTCCCATCGCTGAGTGACACAGACAAAAAAAAAAATGAAACATGACTGTTTTTATGATTTATGGCATCAGTCCAGTTGTAGTCATTACGTAAATTACTGTGGTAGCTAAGCATGTCACGTGACTGCAATTTGTGACTTCCCTATTAGTTTTGGTTATCAGAAGCCAACTGTGAAGGCTGCAAATTGAGATCATGTGACCAGATTGCTATGACCATCGTAAGTGCATGGCGCCTGCCACATGCCTGAATTGTAACATGAAGCATGCGGTTCTTCAATGGCTGCAAGCTTGAGGACATGTTTATAGGCAGGATTTGGAGTATATTGTTCAATAATTCAAATCGCTGGGATCAAATAAATGTCCAAGGATGTTGATAAAGGTAAAGGTAAAGGTTCCCCTTGTACATATGTGCTAGTCGTTCCCGACTCTAGGGGGCAGTGCTCATCTCCAAAGCCGAAGAGCCAGCGCTATCTGAAGACGTCTCTGTGGTCATGTGGCTGGCATGACTAAACACCAAAGGTGCACAGAACGTTGTTACCTTCCACCAAAGGTGGTCCCTATTTTTCTAGTTGTATTTTTTATGTGCTTTTGAACTGCTAGGTTGGCAGAAGCTGGGACAAGTAACGAGAGCTCATCCCGTTATGCAGCACTAGGGATTCAAACTGCTGAACTTTTGATCGACAAGCTCAGCGTCTTAGCCACTGAGCCACAAAGTCCCTTCTAGAATGTTAATAAGGCACCCCTAAAATGTGTTCAAGTAGTCCTTGACGTACAACAGTTTGTTTAGTGATGGTTCGAAGTTAAAACGGCACTGAGAAATGTGACTTATGACCGTTTTCACGTTTATGACTGTGGTAGCATCCCCATGGTCACATGATCAAAATTCAGATGCTTGGCAACTGACTCACATTTATGACTGCTGCAGTATCCTGGGGTCATGATCCCCTTTTGTGACCTGGCAAGGAAAGTCAATGCGGAAACCAGATTCACTTAAACTATGTTACTAATTTAACAACCGTAGTGGTTCACTTAACAACTGTGGTAAGAAAGGTCATAAAATGGGGCAAATTCATTTAAAAATGTCTCACTTGGCAACAAAAATTTTGGGCTTAATTGTGCTTGTAAATTGAGAACTACCTGTAATCTGCTTGGGCACACACACCATTTGCACTTGTAAACTGAATAGATGGAAAAACCACTTGTTTGTATAGCTCTTAATTAAGCTAGGGTTTTCAAGCTGAAGTGATGTTGAAATGAGGCCGTAACAATGCCCTACATTCAATTGTCAAAGAGTGTTCAATTTCAATTTTCAAATGAAAACTTCAGTTGTCCAAATATTAGTCAAGACTTTCTATTTTAACCACAGGACTGCAGCTTGGTAAGATCTGTATAAACATCTTTCAGCAACAACTCTGGATTGCAAGATCAAACCCACAGTCCCCACTTAGTGGTGAATCACTTTCTATCAGTTTTCTCAAAAACAATTCTTTTTAAAGAAAAAAACCCCTTCACATCTTTAGTTAGGAAACAAATACATTTAAAGTTGTTTTTAATTAACTAAACACAGTGTCACTGGATCAGTGGACTACAGCCTGATTCAATGAAAAACAAATTTGTTTTTCTCAATATGATTAATTTGGTATCCATTCTGAGAAACATGACACCTTCCTAGCTGTTTTGTGTGTGTGTGTGTGTGTGTGTGTGTGTGTGGGTGTATTTATATTGCCTTAAGGCACATATCCTATTTTCCCCCCCTTATCACTTATTGTTTCTGTAGCTTATATTCTTACATTTTGTATGCAATTAATATATGGATTATAATTAACTTTGAAATCTAGCATACTAGTGAACAGGTACGCTTGGATTCATTTTAAGTATTATTGGTATTCAAAAAAGAGCCATTCAACGGCATTTCCCACACTTTTATAAACCCTAATAAACCTGGTTCTCTTGAAACAGTTAAAAGTTTTGAATTTATCTCAGAGTATTTCTTGGCACTTTATTCAATTTCATCGTCTGCAATCTGAAGTCTTTGATTTTGAAAATATTGTCAGTCACGAAGTTCCATGTTGTTGTTTTATTTTTATAATAATTGTATTAAACATCACAATTAAAAAGATTAAAAAAACTAATAGAAATTAAAAAAGAAAAGAATAAAAAGAAAAAGTGTGGAAAAGAAAAGAGTAAAGAAAGAAAAATAAGAATATAGTAAAGGAATTTTTTTTTTATTAAAGAGTTTTACAGAAAGAAAAAACAAAAACAAAATTTTTTTTACAAGTATTTCCCCCTCCCCCCTCCCTTCCTTACCCCCCCCCAGTCCCGAACTTCCCAGAACAAAATACAGGGTATAACAATTAACAATCATATGCTAAACTAAGCTAATAAACTAAGGATTCCTATCCCCCCCTTCACACTTTAACTCCCCTTTTACTAACTAAACATAAATACTCTTAATTTCTCTATTCATTCATAAACGATTTGATACTTTTTAGTCCGATATCTGTTTTAAATATAATCAATCCATCTTCTCCATTCCAATATCTATCTTTCTTGTGAATGATCTTTCAAATATGCTGAAAGTTTCGCCATTTCTGTCAGATTCGCTACTTTTAATATCCATTCTTCAATAGTAGGCAAATCTTCCTTCTTCCAATATTGCACCACCAAAAATCTAGCTGCAGTTATTAAATTTAAAATTTTGTTATGGTTATTATTATTTTTGTTACCATTATTTTTGCTACCATTAAAGCAAAAAAGGGGAATTAATTATAGAATGGGTACTTTATCGCATAAAATGCAGAGGGACTTGGTAACTACTGGTATAGTTTTATATTGTATTTAATATCTGAAAGCATATAACTTCAAAGGTAGATAATTTGATGGAATCTTTAGAAATTCTCTTATGATTATGATCCCGTGCCATTTAACATGCTAACTGGGACTGACAGGATTTGAAATCCAAATGAATTAAAACTTAAAATGAGAATGAGCAATCATTTTTCTATCAAGGATGTAACCTGCTGACATTTGACTGTATAGGACAGGGGTGTCAAACTTGATTTCATTGAGGACCACATCGGGAGTGGCCAGGGCCAGATTGACATCACTCGTGTCAGGGGAGCCTGTGGCAGCCTGAGTGCTCTGCCAGCGAAAATGGACTCCCAAAGTGCTCTCCCAGTGAAAACGGAACTCAGGAGGGCTGAGGCACCGTGGGTCAGTCCGCTGTTTCCAGGGCAGCCCCATGGGCCAAATCTAAGCACCCCACAGGCTGAATCCGGCCTGCGGGCCTTGAGTTTGACACCCCGGTATAGGAAGATGTAAAGTAAGCAGCAAGTAGAGCCAGAACAAAAGTGATTAAATATCCATTTCTTCCTCTCCCATCCCTTTTTCTATTTCTTCCTCTCTTCAAAAACAGTGTATACATTAAGGTGAAGATTGCTTTTGATACACATGTGAACAGATCAATTGTAAAGGTGATCAAACATTTTGAAACTGTCATCATTATGTTAGAATACAGAATAAATATAAACTCAGATTTTGGTCAAAAATACCTATATTAATAATATATTAATAAGCCCGAATAGTTAACCTGAGATGTACTAGATTTTTTCAAAGGGATTGTAAAATGAAATCCAGATTTAATAATAGAAGGATATTCTTGTCAATGGTTTTCTTATGTACAATTAGCAGAAAGGTTTAAAGTGGATAAAACATTTTATGTTTTTGAACAAAGGACGACTGAGTTTGAAATAGAATTATGTATTAGCGATGAATGTGTAAAATGTATAAACTTTTACTGAAGTATCAGACAGAAGAACAAATGAAACAATGCATGATAAAATGAGCTAAAACCTTTTGCTATAATGTACAGAAAAACCAGTTGGAAAATGCATGGTTGAAGGGACTGAAATTTACTTTATGTTCTAGTCTTAAAGATATTTTTATAAGATATGTCATTGGGATTTGTCACCTGAGAAATTGGTATATAATGTATAAAGATACTTTGAATTGTTGCTGGAAATGTGAACAGTATGAAGGGACATTGTGTCATGTTTTATGGTTGTGTAAATATTTTGGATATAAATATGTGCACTGATTCAGAAGATTTTAACGATTAAAGTACAACTGAAACAAGAAACTTTTCTTTCTGGACTAATGGGCAAGCAATCAGAAAAAACTAATGGGATTTTGTTTTTATATATGACAACTTTGGGAAAACTATTATATGCCCAAAATTGCAAAAGATCAATATCACCTACAACGGAAGAATGGTTAGTGAAGATGATTGAGATTGTGAAAATGGCTAAACAATATCTATATTTAGAGATTATGGTATGGTTTGTAATCAATATTTGCAATCAATATTTACATAAATTGCAGTAATATGAATTTGGAAATTAGGACCGTGATGATATTATTACTGTTTGTTAAGTTGCCCACTACCTGAAATATATGATACTTATTTTCCATCTAAATAAAATATAGTTCTTCCAAAAAGTTAAATATTTACAACAGCTGAATTAAAAAAAAATCCTCAGGGAAACTCTGCCAAATGAACATATTAACGCCTCTTTTGACCTGAGAACCATTCTTGTTGCATTAAATGTTGAGTTGCAAACAATAATCTTTACTATCATTTCTGAAGAACTGGCTCATTATCTTATAGCAAAGCTAGTTAAGAGAGTAATTGATTGATGTTACCTCGATAAAATGTTCTCCTAAATCTCAACATTTTACCATTAAATCAAATCTGGGCAAGAACATTTCACGGTTAGTAATGCAAATTTCATCTCATCAACAAGGAAGTTAGGTCTTCCTCTAAAAAAGTTGAATAGCAGATGACAATGGTCTTTTTTCCCTATTTGGTGTCTTCAACTATAGTTTAACAGGCTGAGAATGAGCAGTAGATATATTTATTCTTCAACCCATTCTTTATTCTTTCCAATTCTATGTAGATTAAATTCAATTCAATATTACAGTTAAAAGAAAAACCTGTACTGTTGTTTAATTCCAGATGCTCGGCAGCATCCTAACAATAGGAAATTATGGTACGATTACAAATGTGATTCAAGATCTTATTAAACCAACATTAAACTATTTTCCATCTTCAGTCAGGGAACTAGAGTAGAACACTAAAGCCCGATAAAGAAAAATATGTGGGAAGATTGAGTGGGCTAGCTAACATTCATTTTCAGATATCCTTTATAATAAATTGGGAATACTGTACGTATTTCAGTCTATTCCAATTTCAAAGCATCTTCTTTTTGGTTTTAGATAAAACTAACAAGTTTTACCATTAATCACTGTGTATTTGTAGGCTTGGAAAGACAAAGGGATCACGAAATTCTCTGTCCAGATTTACAGTGAATTAGCTTCTGACCAGAAACATTATTTTAATTAGGAGTATTATCTAATGCTCTTGAGATATGAAACAATTAAAATGTCCAACTGAAACAAATTGTACACTAAATTAAGTCTTGTAAAATAAGTATTTTGAAATGTTAAATTCTAGGACAATACAGCAATGAAATGAAAGCAGGGGTGAAATGCTCCCGGTTCGGACTGGATCGCCCGATCCGGTAGCGATGGTGGCGGGTGGTTCGGAGAAGCGGTAGCAAACATCCCTGCCCCCCCCCATGCTCAGCTGAGCCACACAATCATCAAAGCCTTTTTTAAAAAAAATTAAAAGCTTTTTTTCTACAACCTCTTCAACTGAAAAAATGCTTTTAAAAGTAAAAAAAAAAAAGCCTCTGATGATCACGTGGCTCAGCTGGGATCGTCAGAGGCTTTTGAAAGCATTTTTTTACAACCTCTTCAGCTGAAGAGGTTGTAGAAAAAATGGTTTTAAAAGTAAAAAAGTTGGCCATGCCCACCCAGTCACATTACCCCCCCAAGCCACGCCCACAGAACCGGTAGTAACAAATTTTACATTTCACCACTGAAACAAAGTGATAGTTTTCACTTGTATACAACAGTGAGAAATCATCTGGCCTATAATAAGGGGAATAAAAAAGTAATTCTCCAATAGGGGAGGTGAGTAAAATAAAGACAACATGTTGACCTTGACCTTGGAGTCCCAGTGGACGATCAGTTAAATAGGAGCTAGAAGTGTGTGGCAGCAGTAAAAAAAAAAAAGCTAATACAATCCTTGGTTGTATAAACAGGCATAGAATCAAAATCACGTGAAGTATTAGTACTGCTTTATAAAGCCTTAGTAAGGCTACACTTTGAATACTGCATCCATTTTAGTCACCCATTACAAAAAAGACGTTGAGACTTTGTAAAAAGTGCAAAGAGCAACTAAGATGATTAAAGGCCTGGAGACTAAAACATATTAAGAATGGTTGCAGGATTTGGGTTTGGCTAGTCTAGAGAAAAGAAGGACTAGGGATAACATGATAGCAGTATTCCAGTATTTGAGACGTTGCCACAAAGACGAGGGGGTCAACCTATTTACCAAAGTACCTGTAGGCAAGACAGGAAACAATGGATGGAAACTAATCAAGGTGAGAAGCAATCTAGAATTAAGAAAAAACTTCCTAACAGTGAGGATAATTAATCAGTGGAGCAGCTTGCCATCAGAAGTTGTAGCATTTTTTAAAGAAAAGACTGGACAGTCACTTGTCTGAAATGGTACTATAGGGTATTCTGCTCGAGCAAGAGGTTGGACTATAAGACCTCCAAGATCCCTTCGAGCTCTATTTTGATTGATTGACCATCTCATACATGATTTACAAGTGAGATAGTAAGAACGGCAATCTTAATCTGGTCTCCCTATTACATAGCCCCCCCGCAAAAAAGGTTAAAGCTGTGAGGTATCTCCTGCAATCAATGAGTTCTTTCATTAAAAAAAGCAAGATGAACATTGATACAGAAATATATACAACTTAAACTCCATACCCTTTTTCTTTGAACTTCAGACATAATAGCTTCACTCTATTGATTTTTTTTACTGCTATTAAATCTGCAAAATGCTTTCCGTTTAAGAAACTGTTTCTTGTAACGAGTATGCAGTAGAAACCAATTATCCAGAATTTGCATAGTGTGTGAAAGCCAAAATAACATCAGCTCAGTGCAACTGTGCCTACAGTTACCCCCAGAGTTATTAAAGTTCTCGGTTATGTGCTAATACTAAGAAAGAGGAACTATTATTTAGTTGGCTAAGGAAACATTGTAGAAAAATGGACAAAGCGACATAACCTCCAAAACTCTTCTTTCCTTATTATAGGAATCTCTCTCTTATAAGCTGTTCAAAGCAGGTTTCTTGAAAAGGCTTGAAAAGCCAGACTCATTAATTCAACACCAGGTTGTTCATTTGTGTGTTTGTGTGCACGCATGTATTGAGTCTTCAAAAAGAAGCTAACAACATGTTAACATTTTAAAAAAAATTTCTTCTCTACCAGTTTATGGAAAACTAATCAAAAATAAAATTAAGAAGCAGCCGTAACTTCTATAAAACATCACAGAACAGAACTTCTTTGTAGCTCTCACAATACAGATTTATTTTGGCGCGTATGACTGGGTTGCTTCTTTTGAATTTTTTTCCTGCTTAAGCAATAAAGCAGCAGGGGCCAGTGTTTAAAAACAGAAGGAGAATTAAAAAACGATCTTAATCACCAGACATGCTACTATGTTAAAGAATGGAAGAATTTCTTTTATCCATAGCTATGTGTCCTGTACTTTAAATTTTTTATCCTTAACACTGATCATCCAGGGCAGTGATGGGTTCTACTTACCTCCGCTACTGGTTCGCAACGGGAGCACACGCTTGCTTTGCTCGCTTCTGCGCATGCGCAGATTGTTCATGACAATGTCCGGGTGGGTGGGCGGAGCCTCCCGCCACTATTACTACCGGTTCACAAGAACCAGACCGAACCGGGAGCAACCGACCACTAATCCAGGAGTTACTTGTGTTTTTTCCCCTTCAAAATACTGGCATGCAGGTAAACTCTGCACATGCTCTGAGAGATGCTGATGTGGGATTTCAATGTGTATTTGATATTGAAAAGATTCTATGTTAATCTGGGTACATTTGTTGAGCTTTGAAATGTGTGTGCATTTTTTATATGTTCTTATCTTACTGTTTTAAAATTATTAGTGTAATTAAAAAGCACGTGGGCTGTGAATGAGTGCCTCCTGACCCTTAGCAACTTCCTGGAGAAGTGCATGAACTGCCCCTCTCAAGCTAGCAATCATCTCTGTGAGTAAAGTAAAATATTATAACTAAACAATGTTGTTGTTCAAGCTGGGCTTGTGATTGGCAAATAGGTTGCAATACAAAGTTCATCAAATCTGTTGTTTAGACTTCCTAACTAAGTGAGGTATTAGCAGCTTCACCAAAGAGTCCCATACACACACACACACACACACACATATATACATATATACATACACACACACATATACACACACACACACATATATATAAAATATCAAAACATTAGGAAAATGTCATAAGGGAGATGTGTTCATTGAAAGGAATCTAAAAGGGGCGAGCTGTTCTCTTTGTTTTATAACCTGTGGGCTGCGCAACCTAGATTTACTTAATCTAAAAACACTTCTGTTTTTTCCTCCCTTTTGGGGCGGGGGGAATAGAGAAATGTTTTGAAAGCAGATTCTTACTTAAGAAAATTTCAGTGGGTGAGAACAGAATAGGTTTTGTTGTTGTTTCCAATTGAAAATTATTCTCAGAGTTTCAAGAATATTTTAAAAACCACCCCCGAGACAAATTTTCTGTAGTCTGACTGGTAGGTAGACTCTCAGCACACTACTTTTTCTTGAAGATATGGAGTGAAAAGCAAGGGAGTTATAGCTAGTGTCTAATTCCTTCTGTTTTCTATGACCAGGACACTTAAAACAGTTCAGATTTTACACCAGCAGAATATAGAATGCTCAAGTTGAATTTTATTCTGTTACAACTAAAAAAAAAACCAGGATTTTATGCAGCTACATTGGCTCCAACATGTATTCTGTTGTCTCAGACAGCTAACTTGAACAAACCAGAGTAAAGCATGATAGAAGACATGCTCTTGTTTAGTTACTAAATCTGGTAAAACTACTAACTTACTTACTTTCTTACTCATCCAGAGGGTACTCTCCAGGAAAAATGACATGTTAACTCACTGTTCAAACCTGGTTGTTAACGCATAACCTTCAATAAGAATCTCTCCCTCATTTTTCTGACTTCTGATATCTGATATTTGAAGTTAGTACCTTTACTAACCTTCCAGATTACCAGTAGCTAGTTGCCCACAGCTCAGATATGTATGATCAGAGGTGAAGAAAAAACGGTGCTCCTCAAACACCAACTTATGATTATCACATTTGAGAGTAAATCACTGGTTACATTATTTGGCTGATATACAGTGTAGGACTTGAAGTCATGCCTAGTTGAGTGATGCATCCTGCATGAAGACCTGATAGTGATCACTCAGATAGATCTGAAATGTTCCAGTCATGCTACTACCTAAAGAATGCACCCCAGAGCCTCTGTAGTCATAATACCACTTGACCTAATATAGGATTCAGACACTACTGCCTTTAATAACTGACTCTATCATGACTATCTCCATTCTAGAGGAGTGATGCAGCACTGCAGGCAAACGTTAAAGAGCAGCACTGCAGGCAAACTTTGCCCACAGTCTGGAGTTCGATCTTTCAAGGTTGACACAGCCTCTCATCCTTCTGAGGTTGGTAAAATGAGGACCCAGATTGCTGGGGACAATATGCAAATAATGCTTTTACATTGTAAACTGTCCAAGGAATGCTGTAAAGCACTATGGGGCGGTATATAAGCCTAAAACATTACTGCTATTGATATACTTCAAGCAAGGTTTTGATGGGCATCAATCATGGATCAGTTAGAGTATGTTTATCCTGAGCCTATCCATCAGCGCTCCCCAAACTTTTTTCCTTCATTACCCAAAACTGCTTATCAGAAATCTCTTATTTAAATGTCCCTATTGTGATTGAGTAATGGGTTTGTGTATCATTATCCAAAGAAAAACCACTTTTCTTAAATTTTGGGTAATTTACCCAGGTTTGGAAGAAGTACTGCTATTATAAACACTACACAGAGCACATACTGCATTTGTGGATAAATCCAGGAGCATTAGGCTTGTCCCAAATTCAACAGACTGAGCACAGCTCTGCTCTTTGAGGAGCCAATGGGGCTGAATTAGGAGCTAGTGAATGGATTGGCTCCTTGGAATTCCTCTCCAAATTAAGGAGAGAACAAGGATCACCCATATTTGGCTCTATACAGAAACTCCCTACAAAGAGATTGTGAAATAGCCTTCATGAAACAGTCTTCATCAGCAGATTTGAGAGGTCTGGAGGCTGGGGGAACTGTGCCTAAGCCACAGTTTGTCACTTTTCAGAGGGATAGTGGGTTCGCCTATTTTCTCTCTTAACTACTTTAGGAAGTTGCATCTTATACGTTTCTTTGGAGTTAAGAACCTTCAGAAAGGCAAGTATATTGCATCCGTGGGAAAAAACTCCTTCTATCCTGGATGAAAGAAACTCCAATGCAAAAAGAGGAATAGAATGTGGATCTTGGAAAGTTAAAGGGCCAGATGTACTTGAAAGAATATTTCCTGCAGTGTTTAAACATTTATAAAATAATATATGTAGTACAATAAATGATAAAGGAGAATAATTGAGACAGATTTGAATGTGGATTTGGAGTTTTTTTTTTAAAAAAAATGCTGCTTACAAAGGTTGTATGGTGAAATATGCTGTGGATCTGAAAATGGATTTTAGAATGTTTGTGTATAAGAGTGATATGGAAAACAACGCCAAAATCGATTTACAAATGAAACAGTTGGATGTCTTAATAATTAAAGGGCACATACAAATAATAAATCAGAAGAGTGAGCTGGAAAGCTTTTTTATCGCTATTTACAAAAGGATTGTATGAAACCAAGGAGAGGAGACAAAGAGAAACGTCTGCAGCTGTCCTTGAAAGAAGACAAAGAGAAAATGTTAAGGAATCAATGTGGGCCACTATTTGATAGGCAAGAACATTTTTTAAAATAGAAAAGTTATAAAATGAATCTGCTCAATCAAGATTTTATATATATACATACATACATACATACATACATACATACATACACTAGGATTTCAGCTTGACCAGGACTGAATCATAAGAAAGCTATTTTTTTAAACTGAAGTACAAGAAAAGATGTTAAGTTATCTTGCCTGGAGGAAGGGGGAAGTCATCTTGTATTTATTTGTTTTTCTTTTTTCATATCTCTTTTCACTTTTAGTTTTTATCTTTTCTTTAATTCAGTTTAGATTTTGATCTTTGTATTTGTAAACCTTAATAAAATTATTGTAAAAAAACAAACTCTCAATGTTTCCCAAAGCAGTATGAATTACTTCTCATATTGGGCTAATAAAACAGGGAACTGATGCAACCTATTATGTCTTCATAAAGAAGACATAGAGCTTTTAGCTCTAGACAAAAAAAAAGTGGGAAGAAAGCAGATAGGAGTAAATTTGTAAACAGGGTACTAGTTGCAATTATGTTGTAACCGTAACCTTTCTTCTACTAAAAATTATTAAGCAAGATTCTTGTTCTATGAATTAACTGTTGCCTGTTTAGACTTCAAGGAAAGAAATCTGACAAGCTGGTAAACGCTTGGGATCATTCAGCTTTTGTTACATTAATATATGGAATACTTGACACCCCACACGTTATTCCATAGGAACTCTATGGGGAGCTTTTATTTTGTGCACAACCGTGTACAATAGTTGGAGAAACCCTGCCTGGCACTATACTTTCAAAATTGTGGGAACAGTGTCTAAATAATGTGGAGGACATCAGATTGGGGAATACTTCAGTAGAGATTGGTTCTAGTGAAGCTTTATGTCAGAACAGTTCAGAAAGGAGAAGTAATAATCTCCATCTTGCTAGATCTGTTGGAATTTCTCTTTTTCAGAAAGTACAAATCTCATCATCTCCTTTTCTTGACCATCAGAAGTATTCAAACTTGTGATATTTCTATAGGTTAGAGCACAGATAGACACCCACCTCTGGTGGCTATAAATGGCCAACTGGGTCTCTACTGGCTTTTGGGGGGAAGCCAACGTTTGCAATAGTAGATTTAATATTTCTGCTTACTTCAGTTCAGAAGGGGCTTTTAAAAACATATTAAGTCAAGTTTAGGCTTACATTGTAATTTTTAATAGTATAAAAAATTGAGACAGGGCTAGAAAAAAAGGGGGGGATCCTGTTCTGAGCTTTCAATTGACTAAAACCTGGATTATCACGAGAGTCATTCTTTACTGACAAAAGGAAGGAAAACAGCAGCATTTCGAATATCTTGTACTAGTGTTTTTAATCACTGAAGTACCAATAATCCTTAAATCTGGATACAACATATTAATTAAAAAGTGAATAATTGTAAGTATGTACATTTTGTTATTCATTTTAAGAACAAAAAGACTCCTTAATCCCCAACTCCCTTTCTCATTCGCACGTTTAATGTAAATATCAGGAAACAGACTCAGATTTAAACAGTTCTAAAAGCAAGCCTAGAAGTACTCTGGTCCATTGTTTAGTTTGTTTCCAAGAAATCTTGCTTTCTGTCCTTGTTTCCAGATTTTATTTATTTATTTGATTTGTATCCTGCCTTTATTATTGTCTATAAATAACTCAAGGCGGCAAACATATCCAGCTAACCTTCTTCCTCCTATTTTCCCCACAACAACAATCCTGTGAGGTAGTTTGGACTAAGAGTTTGTGTGACTGGCCCAAAGTCATCCAGCCAGATTACTTTGGTAACCCAAGGAACCGTCACATCATCAGGCCAAAATTTTAAAGACATCTACAAAAAGGAGGAACCCATTGATTGCAGTCCTTTTTGGTAAAACAGAAACAGAGTCAATTACTATTAGGAAAATGTTTGATGAGGGGAAAAAAATCCTACGCAGAACAAGATTAAGCACCAGTGAGACCAATTAATGAAATGTAAATTAGGTTCTTAATGCTTTCCCTTTTAAGAAAAAAAATTGCAGTGCTGAACTTCTAAACACCTTTTAATTTGCCCTTGCTCTTTAGACACGATGAAATACATCGCATAGCTAGGAACTGATACTTAAAAGGAAAAAAAAAGTTGAGACTGAGTTCACAGGGACACAGAGACATCCAAGAAAATAACGTCTCAGAGCTGAACTTGCCAATTGTTTTGTTAGCTGAAATAAATGGGAACTGTCTGTGCAAAGAATGTCCCTTTAGCAGTTCAGAATGAACTTTAGGCCTGGGTTCCATTTTGTCTTTTGTAAGTGTTAAGACGTTCAATGTTATAGTGAACTGACAAATTTTAAATACCTACATTAAAAAAAAAACAAGTACAGCATTGATGTTAATGTGTGAAAAGGGTCCCAATCCCCGGGAGCCAGAATTCCCACAATTGTCCACTGTGGTAACAGGATATAATTGCTTACTTACTTGGCAGCAAACTTTACCATCTGCTTACTTGCATGGTCTCCCACAGCCACTAAAGCCTGGATGTTAAACTGCTGCTGACGTATGACTAAGAAACACTGTTTTCCTGAAAAGAAAGACGAAGAAATAATGCAAGTGTTTCCAGGACAAATTACATGGGAAGTTTCTGAATGATTTTTTTTTTAAAAAATGGTCTATTCCTTTAATATCAGGCTAGACTTTAGAAGTATAAAGCAAAGTACAATCACAGACATGTACTGCATAGTCTTTGCTGCGGCTTTTCCACAATAATCTTGAATTTATTTTTCTTATTTTTATTAAAGGAAAGTGTCCTTCAGGAAAAAAAATATCAGGAGATAGTATATACAACATTTCAGAAAAAAGCTCAGACTTACCTTTGCTAAACGATAAAAATAATATGATGTAAAGAATAATGTAGTTACTTATTTGTAAAGATATGCAAACATTTTAGATGAAGATACACAAAGCAAGGCAATACCTCCAGATCTAAGGTAACTAAGGTTCAAAGCAGAATAGGCTGATTCTGAGGTTTCTAATCTGCCTCAGTGGTTTTACCTTTCTGACTTAATTTGGTACATTCAAAGCACTTAATAAATATCATTGAATAGAAGGGAGAAGACAGACGCTGAACAAACACAGATGCTATTTCAGTTACTTCTTTAATCCAGAGTTAAGCAACCTGATGCTTTGCAGATATTTTAAACCACAATTAGAACTGAAGGCTACAGGTTGCAGATTCATGCCCCATTCTTTGCTAGACTATAATTTACTTCAGGTAGAGCGATAGCAATAGCAATGTCAAGCAAAGCCTCCAGAGCTGGCTTTCTATAGGTTTTCTCCAGTACCCTATGTTGGATGAGCATTTATCATTTTAATTTGGCTATTCCAAGATGTCAAAAATGACATTCAGCATCCATAGTTCTGCCTTCTCCAACTCATCTACCATTTCTTCCCGGTTGCCCAGTACAAAAATGGCATCATAATTGTGAATCAAGCTCTATAAACAGGTAGCTTAATCTGGATTGGTTATCGGGTTAAAAATACTCTAATCTTTCTCTTACCTATGTCTCTTTTGACAGATTTGGTTTCAAAAAGGAATCTTGGCCTATGATATACTTGTTTCAAGTAATGGTAATAAATAATAATCACGAACAAAAAAGATGAACTCAAATATTTAACACGTGTATCAACTATAGCAAATAAATACTTTATGAAGAAAAAAATGAAACCGAAGATCATATAATTAGTGGATGTAGCAACACTGCTCAAACAACATCTTGACAGAATAGTCACTATGATTTTTGAGCATCTGTACAAAAAAAATAAAGTTACACATTTCCAGAAGGTAATATGACCACAAAATTGAGCAAGCAGTTGAAAATTATGCTAAAATTTTGTGGGATTTTCACTTACAAACGGATTGCCTTCTACAACACAATACACCTGATGTAACAATAATTAAAAAGAGTAATTAAGAGATATAGCTAAACCTGGGAACAAAAGAATCAAGGAAAAAAGAACTGGGAAAAGATGAAATATAGATTTAACATTCAAAACACATAGATTATGGATAAAATTTGCAGAGTCATTCCTACAGTTATTGGCAGTGGGTGAAATTAAAACAGATTAAATATATTTAACAAGAATTAAATATTTGTACTATATCAGCTACATATTTGCAAAAAAAAAAAAATAATGATGGGGACATGTTATATCTTATAATATTACTTGGATAATTCCTAGGTTCCTGGCTAGAACTCAAATTTTCAAAGAACACCAGTGAAAGATGTGATTTTGTGTCTTTCATTGTGCTTTGTTATTTCTAATAATAACACTTAGTAGAATAACAATATAAATAATATTTTGGGAATTTTCTGTTAATGCCTTATTGTAGGTTAGTTAGCAAGTTATGCCATATAACAGAACAGATATTGTACTAAAAGGAGTTTCTAAAATTCATTTCCAATTAATTTTTAAATATGAACCTGCAATTAACCCTACTCCATAATATACTTTTATATATAATTTTTTATTCAAAAGATTAAAATACAAACTGCAAAAAAAAAATAATACAAAAACAAAGCAAAATTAGCTAAAACAAAAAATGTGCATAAAAAGGAAAAAAAATCAAGCATGCACATTGTCTCTCCTAGTTGAATACTGATAAATGTATTTTAAGAATAATGGTTTCCTCCCCTTGTGAAACAAGCCCAGTTTATGAACTTCCAAGACTCTCTTTGACCTGGCATTTATCTACTATATAGAAATAATATAGAAACATATGAAAAGAGACATTTATTCAGATACTATAAACTCAACATCATGAAGAAATCTGTAAATCAATACAAGAGCTTTGAATTGGGCCTCAAAAATACTGGGAACCAAGTATTACTATCATAATCATAAATATTAATTCCAGTTATTGTATTTAATACCAATTGAAGTTTCCAAACTATGTTTATGGAAAACTCACAAAAAGCAAAGTACAATAATCTAACTGAAAGTATATGAGGGTATGGATAGTGCACTAAAGTCTTTTGTATCAGACAGAATTATATCTAGGATTTCACCCCAAGACATTTTGTGCCACAGAGGTCACTTCTATGGCAGCTTGTGCAAACATCCACCATGGTCCCTTCCTGAAACAACTCCATTCAATGGAACATGGTGATACAGAGTAGAATATTTTTTCAGAATAGTGAACTAGACTACCTTCAACCCTACAGCATTTAAATTGCATTATTATTATTATTTATTTATTTTATTTATTTGTCAAGTACGTATTAGATAATATATATATAAGCATGAATTGAATACATAAAATGAATACAAATAAAAGGAACATTAGGACAGGGACGGTAGGCACTCTGGTGCTCTTATGCACGCTCCTTATATATTATATTATATTATATAAGTCTCCCTTGTCTCCAATAGTAATGTCTGAGAGATGCTGTGAGGGAGCAATTGGGAAGAAAATAAAAAAAATCAGGACAATAAAAATGCTTCTGATGTCTATTTTATACTTTGAATAGGACAGAACAGGACTTTATTGACCAGTTAACAGTTCCCCTAAAGAAGTAATTATGATTTTTATAGGGGGTCACCTTAGGGAAACCAACTGGAAGCTGTTAAGACAGTAACAGGTGCAGAAGTATGCACTGAGACTAGGGAGGCATGGAAGACTGGCTCCTCTGGACTCCCTGGGGTATAAGAGAGAGGGAAGGAGAAACCCAGGCAGACTTGCAAGATTTTATTACTACAGTATTGTATGTCTCAGTAATATACAATTCTAGTCTTCCTATGGAGTCAGTTTCCAGATCTGGTCTACCTAGTAGGGATGAGAATTAAGATGTATTCCTTGATCAAGCTTTGATATTCTAGGTCCATGTGAGCAAAGTGGCAATTTTTAAATCTTGATGATTTGTTAGTTGAAACTCCTCTTGCATCAGAGCAACCCACATTTTAATGAACTATGCTATAAGGCTTTTAAGATTAACATTTTGTCAAGACTTCCCTATTTCAACTTGGAACTGAATGTGACTGTCCAGTTATTAAGTTGTAGTACAAGTCAATATGCTTTATAATCTGCATTGGCTTTCTTTTTATTTGTAGCATCTTAAAACCTCATTCTTTTTGAAGAATGCCACATGTTATTAGATCATCTTCACTGATTGTTTAATTGTATTGTTTTAACAGCTTCTGCTTTATACTTTAATCTACTTGATGATAAACCTTTGTAATATCACTTAAACAATTTTCCAATCTATACATACATAATAAAACTGAGAAATACATAAGCCTGATGAGCCTTCTGTTGATAAATCAACTTTTTAGTCTGTAAATCAGAATATTGTTATATGCGTTCTAAACTTTCACTTCACTATTACAGTACTTAATTGCACAATGTGAGGCTCATGAAATTAACTCAAAATAAAATCTTACTAAAAGCAAAAATAAAAAAATCCTAAACTTTTATTTTAACAATTAACTTGACTATGGATTATTATTCTACTACACTTAAGGAAGGACAACCAAATCTTCCAAAGAATTTCATGTTATTTTTAAAAGTATTCCATTCCATGAATTGCAGTAATCGACATAGCTTCTAAAACATTTATTTTTTTATGTATAAGTGACATTTTTATCTCTTTAAAAGTGAAGGAAAATCACCATCTTCCTCACTACAACGATGCTGCCCAATTTTTATAAGTCACAAAAGTTGAAAAGTTACCATAGTTGTTAAACGAATCTCTGCAGTTGTTAACTTAGTAGTACAGTTCTTAAGTGAACCTGGCTTCCCCATTGACTTTGCTTGTCAGAAGGTTGCAAATGTGATCACATGATCCTGGATCACTTTATAAATACATGCCAGTTGCCAAGCATAGAAATTTTGATCTTGTGACCATGGGGAACCTGCATCACTCATAAGTGCAAAAATGGTCACAAATCACTTTTTGGAATGTTGTTCTTCGAAAGGTCACTAAAAGAATGGTTCTAAATCGAGGACTTCCTATACTGAATTGATATGCTTATTCATCAACAGAATTTTAACAGAAAATAATTAGCAGCGGGATGAAATCAAAGACGATATTGAAGAACAAACCTATTTACAGTTGCAAGAAAAAGTATGTGAACCCCTTGGGATTACGTGGAGTTTTGCATGAATTGGTCATAAAATGTGCTCTGAACTTCATCTAAGTCACAACAATAGAAAAACACAGTCTGCTTAAAATAATACTACACAAACATTAGATGTTGCCATGGTTTAATTGAACATAACATGTAAACATTCACAGTGCAAGGAGGAAAAAGTATGTGAACCTTTGGACTTAATAACTGGTTGACCCTCCTTTGGCAGCAATAACCTCAACCAAACGTTTCCTGTAGTTGCAGATCAGACCTGCACAACGATGTGGAGTAATTTTGGACCACTCCTCTTCACAAAACTGTTTCAGTGTAGCAATATTCTTGGGATGTCTGGTGTGAATCACTCTCTTAAGGTCATGCCACAGCATTTCAATTGGGTTGAGGTCAGGACTCTGACTGGGCCACTCCAGAAGGCGTATTCTGTGCTGTTGAAGCCATTTTTTTGTTGAATTACTTGTATGCTTTGGGTCATTGTCCTGTTGCATCACCCATCCTCTGTGGAGCTTCAGTTGGCGGACAGATGGTCATACATTTTCCTGCAAAATGTCTTGATAAACTCTGGAATTCATTTTCCCATCAACAATCCGTCCAGGCCCTGAGGCTGCAAAGCAGCCCCAAACCATGATGCTCCTTCCGCCATGTTACAGTGGGGATGAGGTTTTGATGTTGGTGTGCTGTGCCTTTTTTTCTCCACACATAGTGTTGTGTGTTCTTCCCAAACAACTCAATTTTGGTTTCATCTGTCCACAGTATATTTTGCCAATAGTGCTGTGGA
The DNA here is from genome assembly GCA_022577455.1 of Arizona elegans. Taxonomy (NCBI): domain Eukaryota; kingdom Metazoa; phylum Chordata; class Lepidosauria; order Squamata; family Colubridae; genus Arizona; species Arizona elegans. The sequence goes on from JAKOOJ010000001.1 coordinate 113,454,249, forward strand.
ACATCCAGGTGCTCTTTTGCAAACTTCAAACATGCTGCAATATTTTTTTTGGACAGCAATGGCTTCCTCCGTGGTGTCCTCCCATGTCCTCCGTTCTTGTTTAATGTTTTCCTTATTGTAGATGTGTCAACAAAAATGTTAGCATGTGCCAGAGATTTCTGTAGGTCTTTAGCTGACACTCTAGGATTCTTCTTTACCTCATGAAGCATTCTGCGCTGGGCTCTTGCAGTCATTTTTACAGGATGACCATGCCTAGGGAGAATAGCAACAGTGCTAAACTTTCTCCATTTGTAGACAGTCTGTCTTACCATGGACACATGAACATCAAGGCTTTTGGAGATACTTTTGTAACCCTTTCCAGCTTCATGCAAGTCAACAATTCTTGATCATAGGTCTTCTGAGAGCTCTTTTCTGCCAGGCATGGTTCACATCAGACAGTGCTTCTTGAAACCAGTAAACCCAAAACAGGTGTGTTTGTTTAAAGGGCAGGACAGCTGTCAGCAACACATCCAATATCATCACACTGATTCAAGGTTGGCTCACTCCTGGCTCCAATTAGCTCTTGGAGAAGTCATTGGGCTAGGGGCTCACATACTTTTTCCTCCCTGCACTGTGAATGTTTACATGTTATGTTCAATTAAACCATGGCAACATCTAATGTTTGTGTAGTATTATTTTAAGCAGACTGTGTTTTTCTATTGTTGTGATTTAGATGAAGTTCAGAGCACATTTTATGACCAATTCATGCAAAATTCCACGTAATCCCAAGGGGTTCACATACTTTTTCTTGCAACTGTACATATAAATATACAACACCTCTATAATTCTAGGAATTACTCAACTTCCTTGACCTGTTTTAAGAAGTTTTGTTAAAGAAATACATTTCCTAAAATTGTGAATCAGCTTCTGCAGAAATTGATACTAGCTCTAAAACTAAGGGAGACTAAGGGAACCCAAAGGAGACTCAATCTGAAAGTTTTGAGTTATTATCAGTCCAACAGTTCAGGATACAGTATTATAGCTTACACCAAGAAAATAGGGGAATTCCTTTTTTCCCCAACTGCTTACCAGGATCTACCTATTGGAAATCTCATATAGTAAAAGCTTAGACTTGGAATAATTTTTTTTTTTATTTGATTTATATGACGCCCTTCTCCGGAGACTCAGGGCGGCTTACAATGTGTTAAGCAATAGCCTTCATACTTTTGTATATTTATACAAAGTCAGCTTATTGCCCCCACAAACTGGGTCCTCAATTTACCTACCTTAGAAAGGATGGAAGGTTGAGTCAACCTTGAGCCTGATGAGATTCGAACTTACAGTAATTGCAGACAGCTGGTGTTAATCACAATGCTATCAGTCTGCTGAGCCACTAGGCCCTATAATGAACATGGCTCTAACCAATCCAATTACTAAGAGCAAAATTAGTGTCACAATACAAGAATGTGAACTGACAGTGGCTGGCTCTGTTCACAGACTTGATGAGCCACAGCATGAATGCTCTTAACATTTGTTTGTATCCTACTTTTCAGAGGGGAGATTAACAATATGATTTTCACAGAATTAGTGGCACAAAATAATATGTCATTTAATCTACTTTACTATAGAACTATAACGTACAACCCTGTTTGTTGTTTCCAGCATCAATGTTTTTTTTTAAAAAAGCAACAGGCTTTTGTCCTAACTACTGTGATCTTATATAACACTGTTTTTGTCTATAGAAATAAATTTTAATCAACACAACTGTTAGTTTCAGATGTCACCTAAAGATGTCAAAACATATTTAAAGTTTATGTGCTAGAAGCAGATGTCCAAGAAAACTTGTTTCTATAGTGAAGAAAAATGACAGGCAGGTGGGTCTGCATAAGACATAGTATGGAGCTCAGACTGAGAACTTCCTCTGAGGTCGCTGTTAAGAGCAGATTTCTTTTCTTTTTTCTTTAAAGAACTGAACTGAAGCATTTGCATTTGTACAACATGAAAGCTCAATTTGTTCCAGAGTTTCCCATTTCTTTAAACTGTATGATAGTACATAAAAAGCCATGATTTTAGCTTGAAAAAAAGAAATTCTAGCATGACTAATTAATTCAGGAATGCTTTGAGACTTTAAATCTAAATGAATTCTAAATATTTTTATGACCTTAATGACGTTTAAAAGGGTACTTAGCTGTATTCTCATCACAAAAAAGTTTACCAGTTGTAAAATCCAACATAACAATTAAAGTAAATATACATGTTTATTGTAGAAGTGTTCACAAACTTCAGTAATTAAGAGAATGTGCTTTTCTTATTTAAAAAAATCCATAAAAATCCATGAGGAGGAGAGTAGAAAAAAGGAGGCAGAAACCTAGAGCATCTACTATCAGAATTATAATCTAGAAGCCAACACTTTGTCCTGTTGCACCTGTCTAGAACATGGCATTCTGACACTCTCATCCAAAATGTCATGCTGACCACATATATTTCCTGTATTGTTCCCATGAGCAAACTTCCCAGGCTGCTATTTCAAACAGAAGATGGGAACACTTTACTATCTCAGTCCTTTTATCAATTGTAACTAGCAGCTACAATTATTAAAAATATTTGTATTTGCTTAACTCAAGTTGTGCTTGACATAATCTGGAATTCTGATTTGCAAACTTCCTGTGCTATTACTAATTTTCCTGGGTATTTAGCCTTTAACAAGTTGCTCTAGAAATGACTAAAGTCACTCACATCCAAATTATTTCTCATCTGGATTACTGTAAGGTGCTCCATATGGGGTTGCCCTTGAAGCTATCACTGGTCCAGAAATTATTTATTCTTAAAATGTATATAAAACAATTTATATGTTATGTTTATATGCTATATGCATTTATATAGCTGCCCATCTCTCAAACCAAATGACTCAGGATAGAGTACAACAAAGTTAAAAAAAGCTATAATTCACAAATAACAATTATTAAAATTATTAAAAACTATAAAACACAGCCCAAAAAATAATGGGCAAAGAGATGTTAATAATAATGGCTCCACCCATTAGTCTGGGAGTCTGGGAATTCCAGGCCTGATGGTACAACCAGGTCTTGAAAAACTTTTGGAAAGTCAGGAGCAATGGTGCTAGAATAGCCTCAGTGGGAAAGATATCCCACAACATGGGCACCACAGCTGAGAAGACCACTGCCTAGGGTCCACCAAATGTAGGTCCCTAAATGATGAAAGCTGCAGCATACCCTCTCTACTACCTCTGGTGTGATGAGAAGATGTAACTGAGGAGAAGCAGTCCCTCAAATAACCTGGGACTATGCCACATGGGGCTTTAAAGGTAAAACCAGCATTATGAATTTAGATGATAAAAATGAAAAAAGAAGAGGGATCAATTTATTTTCCAAAGCAGCAGAAGGCAAGAGAAGAAACAATGGATGGAAACTAATAAAGGAGACAAGCAACCTGGAATTAATGAGAAACTTCCTAACACTGAGGACAATTAACTGGTGGAATACCTTGCCTTCAGAAGTTGTAGATGCTTCATCACTGCAGGTTTTTAAGAAAAGACTGGACAGCCACCTGACTGCAATGGTATAGGATCTCCACTTGAGCAGCAGGTGGTTGGAAAAGATCTTCAAGATCCCGTTCAGCTCTACGCTGATTTGATTTGATTTGAATTGGATCTGGAAACAAACTGGTAACCAATGCAGTCACAGGATAGAGGTGTAATATGTGTTCTATAAGGAATACAGAACTGCCTGTGCCATTGTATTTTGCACCAGCTGAAGTTTCCAAATACTCAAGGGCAGTGTCATGCAGCACATATTACAACAGTACAACTGAGAGATAACAAGGATATCAGTGAACATAAGAAGACCCTCTTGATCTCTCAATGGGTGCACAACATAAAGTTGTGCAAAATCCCTCTGAGCCATGACTGCCACCTGCTCCTCAAGCAGGAGCGGTGAATCCAGGACAACCCCTAGATTGCTCATAAGATCTGTTTGGAGCAATGTAGTCCCATCTAGCATCAAAGATGCCATAGAACCAGAACTAGAGGGTCCCTAGAGCCACTCAGTCGTTCCAGAGTTCAGTTGAAGCTAGCTCTTCTTTAGACCCTCATAGCCTCTAAACACCAGAATAAGATGTCCACATCTTTGCTTAATTCACTAGGAGCAAAGAAGAACAATTGAGTATCATCAGCATATTGATGATACCTCAGCCCATGGCAATGAAATGAAGCATGCAAGCAATTTTGGTGCATCTACATGACTTTTCTCTTCTATGAGGTGCATAATTTACCAGTGGGCTTCTGGTACAATTTGTTAATTATTATCTATATGTCATATAAAGTTGTATATGACTTTTAAAAGAGTTATTTGTGGTATTGTCCTTCTCCAATTGTCTTTGCCTGCCCTGTAAGATCTCACAGAGTGGGCATATTCTGGGTTCTATCAACTAAATAGTACATCCTGTCATACCTCCTTCTGTTACTGTCACCACTATCTGGAATACCATCTTCCCAGAGGCCAGAGAAATTTGTGATCCTAACTGGTGGATGATGGGTAGCTAGTATTTTTACCTGTATTTTTTTCACCCCAATTTTCTGTTTCAGTGGATTCCAATTTATTTTATGATTTTTAACATTCACACCATCTTGAGTTTTTGAATTTGGTGACGTTTAAAAGCAAAATAAATGTTATGCGCAGATCACAAGTATATGAATATGTGAAAAAGAACATATAGCAGCAATGGAAGTAGAAGTGGAAAAAGATAGGATGCATGGGATGTAAATACCTATAAAAAACACACCAGGGCAAGGAGATAATGCTTTAGCTTTTCTGACTCGTGACAATGTCAAAAGAAACCTTACCTTTTGCTCTACTAGTATGAATCCTGCCACGAACCCAAACAGTTTCATCAGCTTTCTCTCCTGTCAAATCCTTTATTCGTACCAACACACGATCTGCATATAAAAGACATAGTGACATATATTGAGAACACTTTATTCATATTTACATGAAAAACTAGAAACAAAAACTAATTTGAGGCCACGACCAGCACTATATTACTTATTGTATCACTACTTCTCTGTATGTTTTACAGAATTTTGAAACTGACCTGGTTTTTCCTGTGACTGTATCATTGGCAATATTCCATACCTTTCTTTTGCATAATCCTGAAAAGAGAAGAGCAACAAATTATAATAAAGTGCCATAATCAAACAGTCATGCTTTGATATATTTCACTATAATTCCTGATGGGTGAACAACATATTCTACATACGAATCTTAGAATTAACTAATCTGCACACTAGTCTGAGATTCTGAAATATACAACAGTAATGGAGTTAAAAATAAATTCACCTCTGAGCACAATGAGATACATGAATCACTTACCATGTTACACATATATGTAATCACTTAGTAACATTCAGTCCTGTGTACTAAATTACTTTCATCATTTATTATTAGTGATAAGCACAGGAAAATGTGCACCATGTATGACTTCATTGTCTTTCAATTTTTGAAGCATGGTATAATTTGAACCCTCAGAACTGTATAATAACTATACTTCTAAAGGATGGAAAATAAGAGTTACTAATAGTAACAGCTATAATTCATGTATTCAGACATAACTTGTGAGAATGCACTACTTTCTGAAGAGAAACTGGACTATGGCATTCAATATCCCAGTTAATCTGAAGAACTTCAAACCAGTGGTGGGTTGCCCCTGGTTCGTACCTGTTCTATAGAACCGGTAGTAAAACCGGCAGGAGGCTCCACCTACTGACCCTGACATCATCAAAATGCTTTTGCGCATGCGCAGACGAGCGTGCCGCCCTGCTGCGAACCGGTAGTAAAGGTAAGTAGAACCCACCCTGCTTCAAACCCTGAAACAGAGTTCATTGGTTATTTAGACTTGTACTTGACAGGTGTGCAAATGAAAACAAAATAAAGTATTCCCAGAAATAGGGCTATGCAAAATATGTCATGCACTAACTAAGGCATAAAAATAGAAAGGCAATCATAAAATGAATTGAAATTAAGATATTAACACTACAGTAAAATGTATGTCCTGAACAATGCAAACATGATGTGCAGCAAGTTTTGAACACATCATGCTCATGTTGGGGATTTTGGAAAGGAATATGTTTTTTAGGGATGCAATAAAGTTAGTTTGCAACTCAGGATATATGGCTAAAGAAAGGCCTGTCTGAGGCCTGACAGCTACACCAGGCAGAGGAAAAGGCATTTTTGGTTTTCCAAATGCATCCATAAATAGAACTGAAATGAACAATCAATCTGAAACAGTAGATACATTCCTTTATTGAACTATGTTCAACTCCCATTTAGACAAACAATTTGATCCTTGCAGACCACTCATTACCAAGAAAACTTTAAAAAGCAGTACATGTATCCAATTCTATAAAACAACTGTGTAAGAATTAAAATCAGGATTTTAATAAATTCTGCTATAAAATAAAATTTGTGATAGCAAAAGAAACCTGAAAACAGCTTGAACAAACTTCTTGAGTAAGTACTATATGAGCTTGAACAAGTTCATACCATTTACACTTTGTAAACAAAAATGATTCTGAACAGAATGTGACAAAAATACTTTTAAGTACAGCAAGCTGTCATAAAGATATGCATTTGGAACAAAATATTTTAATTTTACTAATGGGTACCCAGAATCCTTGATATAAACAGAGTATTTTCCAGGTCTATGTAAATTTCCTGTAGCAAATCTGTAGGAAGTTTCAAATAAGGGGAATAAAAGTCTACTGCTGTAAAACTTTCCCACATTTAAAGGACAGAACATCAAATCAGGGAAAACTTGCAGTTTTACAGAAACACAATTTCCAGAGACAATGAAGCAGTGCAAGCAGTGAGCCCTAAATCAATTTTCTTTAAATATTACATAATTGTAAACACCAGGGTAACTTCGGTTTGCCTACTTTTAAGCCCATTCCTATTGCTTGCAAAAAAAAAAAAGTTGTATCTGGCTTTCATTTTGCTTTTTTACCACGACAGATTTTGAACAGAGATGTCCACTTCTCGGTGTTGCACATAACAGTCTTATACACCTGCTTGGCTCTATTTTTAATTAATCTTGTCTCCTCAAAACCTATGTTTTCTCCCAAACTTAGTCTGAAAAAGGCTTCCTTTGTAATGTGCATACCTATTTTGCCTTGGTCTTTCTTTCTTTCTTTCTTTCTTTCTTTCTTTCTTTCTTTCTTTTTTCTTCCTTCCTTCCTTTCTCTCTCTCTCTCTCTTCCTTCCTTCCTTCCCCTTCCTTCTCCTCTCCTCTCCTTTCCTTTCTCTCTCTCTCTCTTTCACACACACATACACAATACATGGCTTATCCAGATGAAACGTGACAATTTAAAAAGATGTTGAAGCCACCACCCCCATGGGGGTATTCACCCTCATTCATATGACCTATTTTGCCCCAAACCTCTCTCAACGCCTACTTTCGCTTCCAGCCAATTCTCATGCCTTCTAAACGCAACCAGGAGCGGACAAAAGTGAAAAATGAGGTGAATGGAGAGTCTCGTCTGAAGGACAGAGAGGCGGCCTTGGAAAAGGCCCCAAGAAGAGGAAGGGAAACCGTCAGGACCCTCCACGGCTCAAGTTTTGTCCCAGGAGCGAGGTGACGGTTGGGGGCTTTTGGTCCACACGCTGGGCCTTTTGACATTTGCAACTCCGCCTCCCCCTCCCCCCCGCAATACTCCTCGCCCACCGACCCTCCCTACCCACCGACCCACCCAGACCGCTTCCATCCCTTCGGAAACCCACATCGGCCGGCGGCGGCTCCATTGGGCGGTCGCTATTCTGTTCTTGATTCTTACGAACGCCGGGCATTTTTACCACATGCAGCGAAAAGCGAAAGAGGCGGGGGCGGCGGAGTGGGCACGCGCACACTTTTTTTTTGTCCCCTCAAGCTTCCCGTACCACCTGACAAAAGCCTTCCAGCGCCTGTCGCTGGATTCCCGGGGCTACTTTTTTTTTTTTTTTAACGCTCTCTCCGCGTGTCCTCCCGTACCACTTCCGGGCACGTAAAGCACGCCAGGGAGAGGCGAGCGCGCTGTAAGCATTACGTCACGGGGGAATGAGTCTCCTCGCCTTTCAGGACCATCCTGCCGCTCCTCCCTCCCCCCCTCCCATCCAGGGAACGTTTTATCGCGAGCTTTGGAGAATTCGCAACTCCACGTGTTGGTGGTGGTTGGTGGGTCATCTGTCTGTCTCCAGGGTTTGAGAACGGGTATTCTGCACAGATTTGTGGAGGAAACCTGCCTATCCCGTTCAAGATACAATAAAACGATCATATTTCATTCTACTTGAAAAGTGTGAAAAATTGTCCTCTTATGCCTTATTTGCCCTCTTATGCGAGATTTCTGAGTGCACTGTTGTGTGATTGCGAATGAGTGACCCAGTGTACCTTCATAGATACATTGTTTACCATACTTATTTTCCCATGCTGTTGAGCCCCAAAGTTACCATCCATAAAACTAAACAAACCACGCACAAATGTACAATTTAAAACTTAAGTCACATCCCCCTGTGTGTGACATTGCATGCACACACAAAAACTGTTGATAGTGGATAGCTATCCACTTGATAGCTGGATGAGTGAGAAAATGGTGAAATTTCCTTCTGGAAAGTTGAGACTTGGTATAGAGAAAGAGAGACTTTGGGGTTGAGATTGTTGGAAGAAATACCCAGGTCCAGATCCAACTCGGGAGAAAGGCACTGGAGACAAAATGGAGGCTGGAGGCTGATTGGAAAAAAGTTTTAATGAAGAATCAGAACCACATGGATGGTCCTGGGTAGTTGACCACATGGAGTTGAGAGTGGGGGGTATTTATACCTTCTCTTGGGCTTTGCACTTGAACTGCTCAAGAACATCTATTCTATTGGCTGTTGTCAGACTCCAATGGGGCCATGTACAAATCCTAGGAGTTTCTCTGAGCTAAGTTTGGTTGAAGTTTGGGTTGATGTAATGAAGGGGCTTGTTGGGCAATTCCTATTGTGGCTGAAGGCCAGAGGTGGGTTGCCCCCAGAGGGAGGCTCCGCCCACCAACCCCGACATCAGAACGCTTCTGTGCATGCGCAGAAGAGTGTGCACGTGAGCGAAGCTAGCGTGTGCAGCCCCGTTGCGAACCGTAGTAAAGGTAAATAGAACCCACCCCTGCTGAGCACTAATCCTACCTTTGTTCAGACCGTGGTGCAGGTGCAGGGAATTTTTGCCTATGAATAGAGCTACCTAAATCTCAATAAGCTCTTTATCTCTTAAGTGCTGACATCTGCTGAGGGATATTAAGAAAGAAGGGAGCTGCTTTCTGTCTCCAAAAGCATGTTTCTCAATTTCTCATCCAGGGAAATATAATATTGCGGATCTGGATGGGGCGGAACAGGCTCAAGCTCAACCCTTCCAAGACTGAGTGGCTGTGGCTCCCGACATCCCGATATAGTCAGTTGACTCCATCAGTGACTATTGGGGGCGAGTCGTTGGCCCCCACAGAGAGGGCTCGCAATCTGGGAGTCCTGGATATGCAGCTGTCCTTGGAGGAACATCTGACGGCTGTAACCAGGGGGACCTTTTGTCAGGTTTGCCTGATACGCCAGTTGCGGCCCTTTCTTGATTGGGATTCCCTGTGCACAGTCACTCATGCCCTCGTCACCTCTCGCCTTGACTACTGCAATGCTCTCTACATGGAGCTCCCCTTGAGGAGCACCTGGAGGCTCCAGCTGGTCCAGAACGCAGCAGCGTGGGTAGTGACGGGAGCAGCATGGCGCTCCCATGTAACACCGCTCCTGCGCGAGCTGCACTGGCTCCCGGTGGTCTTCCGGGTGCGCTTCAAGGTGTTAGTTATCACCTTTAAAGCGCTCCATGGCATAGGGCCTAGCTATCTCCGAGACCGCCTGCTGTTACCGACGACCTCCCATCAACCTGTGCGCTCCCACAGAGAGGGCCTCCTCGGGGTGCCATCAGCCAAACAGTGCAGGCTGGTGACCCCCAGGGGGAGGGCCTTCTCTGTGGGGGCACCTACCCTCTGGAATCAGCTGCCCCCAGAGATAAGGAGAATCCAAGACCTCAGTGCCTTCCGTCGTGCCCTTAAAACCTATTTTTTCAAGCAAGCCGGGCTGGCTTAAGAAGAAATTTTTAAATGTTTTAATTGGTAGTGAGTTTTAATTGGGCCAAATTTATGTATCTTTTAATTGTTTTTAATATTTGTACTGCATGTTTTTTAATTTTGGCTGTACACCGCCCTGAGTCCTCAGGGAGAAGGGCGGTATAGAAATTTAATAATAATAATAAAAAAAAATATTCTGCCTTTTTAAATATTTCTCAAAATATTTCATTCTTCTAGGAAAATGGTGGGTGCTAACTTTCTACAAGATAAAGTTTATTTTGGATGGGGTTATCCCTACAACAAAGAGTTTCTCAGTTCGGACTTATCAAAATTTTGTTAGAGCCTTTTGGACTCTTATCTCTTGTCCTCCTAATTTCAAAAAGAAGACAACTTGGTATTTTTGTAGATCGTGGCTTCATATTGCTTTTTATCTCTACTGTAGTTGGCTAGAGAGGTAGCACACATTAACATTTAGTACTGTACACATAGTCCTCATTCAGCAACCACAGCTGGGACCAGTCATTAAGTGAATTGGTTGCTAAGAGAAAGTATGGCTGTGCTTATGATTTTTTTTTTTTTTTTAAATTTGATTTATATGCCACCCTTCTCCGGAGACTCAGGGCGTCTTACAATGTGCTCAGCAATAGCCTTCATCCTTTTGTATATTTATACAAAGTCAACTTATTGCCCCCACAACTGGGTCCTCAATTTACCTACCTTAGAAAGGATGGAAGGCTGAGTCAACCTTGAGCCTTGGCGAGATTCAAACCTGCAATAATTGCAGGCAGCTGGTCTTAATAACCAACTTAATAACAGGGTGCCTTAGACCTCTCTACTACCAAGGCTCTCTACCAATGATCTTACTTCACCTTTCCTTTGCTTTACAGACCCATGAAAGTCGTAAATGTGAGGATTGGTCGTAAAGTTACTTTTTCATTACCTTCAAAACTGCTAAGTGTTACTAAGCAAGCAGTCACTAACAAGAACTACCTGCAATTCTTGTTCAGTAAAGGTGTTTCCCCTCTTCTTCCAATCATATTGAAGGGAACCAATAATAAGGATATAATAAATAATACTAGAATATGATATACTGGTATACTAGATTCTGTAACCATTAGGTTCCTGTAATACATATATACCTTTGTATTTGTATCACATATATTATGCCTTTATATTTGTATCTCCTGTAACAAACATATTCTGTTATTAGGTCTCTGTACTGTATCTGGTATTTGTCAGACATATGTTCCTGTCATTTGATCTGAACCCATATCAATCTTCTTCATGTTTTTCTTGTGCCATCTAAGAGCTTGGTACGTATCTCAGTTGGAACTGCAAACATCATCTGAGGGATAATTTACACTTCAGCTCTAACTTACACCTTTGATCTGTATAAGCTTGTTCCTTGCAGAACCAGGGGGCCAAATGAGCAATTGGGAGAACAAAGGAATGCTCAAGGAAAAGATAAGGCTAATTGGGAGGCTTCTATTCCTTTACAGGGCAACAAGGAATACTCGAACCTAAACTAGGAGGCCAGAATTGGGCACTAAGCTGATGTCTCTAAGGGTATAAAAAGACGCCAAACCTTCCCCAAGCATGCATTGTATTTGTATGTTCTGGATATAGTCCCACCCAGTATTTTGTTTTTGGCCATAAATAAAATCTGCTTTTTTTGCAAGCCTCGTCTTGAGTCTCTCTCTTTGGCATTCTGATGACTCAAGTATATTTTGGGACCTTACAATACAAACAATGGGTAATGTCTCCACAATGAGGCTGAAGTTTGTGATCAATAATTGATTCTGCCTAGCTCCTATTGGCTATCTGTTGTGGACATGCTTGTTCCTCAAAACTCTGGCCATTGCTTGCTTTATTGGGCAGCATCCCACTTCCTTCTTGTCGAGCACTTCACTGACTGAACCACCTCCTTTCTGCAGCTCAGGTGTTAGATCACTTGATTTGAGTCTGGGGCATTCTATTCTGTAAAACAGTATCGGCAGTAAGAAATGGATTCTGCACAGTAAAATGAGAGAACAGTTTCTGTTTTATAAAAACAAAAAAGCAAAAATCACACATCCTAGATAACAGCCTGCTTGGAACCAGGTATTGACAGATGGCTTAGCCACCTGTCAACACATGCTTTTTCTCCTAAGAAAGTGCCACCAATTGCCTTGTTTCAATTGTCACACATTACATTTGTGAGAGCAGCATCGTTGATCCCATTGCTGACATATTTTAAAAATATGTGCTCAAATGGGCATAAAACGGTAAAATTTCAGTATATGTTTTTAAAACAGATAAAAATCTTCCTTAGGTAGATATTAATTCTCAAGCCAGTCTGAGGAACTAAAGCTTAACCTCAAGATATTTTGGTTACGTCTTTTAAGTGGCACTGATATTATTTTGTACTGATAGAATAAAGCAGGGCAGGATGACATGTTCTAGTTTTATGCCTTGGGTCATCAATATGGAACACAGTGTGACATTTAGCCTGGCAACACGTTCCTTGGCAACTGCCATCTTTTTCCCCCACCTTATTTATTTTGTAAAATCTTTTAATTAACAATAATGAATGGGAAATGGCATGTTGCACAACAAAGCATCAGACTCAAACTTAACCTACATTGGCAGCAATGCCGCTGGGATCCATTTAGATTTTAGCAGCATCAGATTTTTTTTGAAAAAAATTAATAATAGTGGGCTGCTTCAGCCTACTGTTTTATGATTGGTGGGATTTTTCATGATTGCCTGCATCCATCTTGGGAACTATTTCGTGAGAATGGGTGTAACACTCTCAAAGTTCAAAATGTGTCCATAGGCTGAAACTCCTGTTATATACTGTCAATGGCACTTTTGCAAAGAAATCATTTATGAATGCAGATGAGTCAAAAAAAAAACCATATACATCTATATTACTATCAATAGAAGATAATATTTGTAGCCCAGAGTTCAAATGTGGGGTCCTGACTGCACTTGGTTGTTTTCTTGCAGACATCTCATTACCCAATTGGTAACATCAACAGTGCAAGAAGGGAATGTTCTCTTTTTATATACTAATGACTTGTCACTGTTAATGAGGGTGTTCTTGGTGGTTCCTTGATTAGGCTCTTGTATATTAAAAGAAAGCAAACCCCACTCTCTTATGACACTGATGATGTTACCTAGTTGGCTAATGAAACATCTGCAAGAAAACAACCAAGCTCAAAGAGCACCAGAGACCCCACTATATATTACTGCCAGGATATATAACAATATCAGAATCATCATATGTGTGCTCAAGATACTATTTGATTAACATGGAATATGAAGAATTTCTGCCTCCTGATTAAGGAATTTTGCAATAGAAAAAAACAGTGACACTTAGAATTTTCTTTTTGCAACTGCAAACATTTTAGAATTAACTTACTGTGTTGAATAAGAGGGCAAATGTAAATTGTGGTATATGAAATGATGAGAAGAGGGCAAATATAAATTGTGGAAAAATTAAACTTACTGATCTTGCATTTTCCCCCTATATGGATAGAATCTCAATTCTCACAAAAAATAATGTAGTATTAATGAAATTGTACAAAAATAAATATTATTCATTGTACTGGGCATTGAAACTGAACAAATAAATAATCCAAAAATACTTAATTAAAACATATATCTGAATCAAATTAAAGGTGGTTATAGTTAATAAAAATCTAAGAGGAAATAGACAACGCAAATTGTGAAACTGCTAAGATTGTTATCTCAAAATGTGTATAGTGTGAAAGTATGCTGTAAGCTTACAAGGCGTAATGCAAAACAAAGAGCCATTATCTATATATAAAATAACATCCTAATAGATGTTTTTGTTTTGCTTGCAAAGAGGAAGCTATTATTTTTTTATATCTTCTCTTTGGAAAGAACTGTCAGTAGGTTAGTGCAATAATTAGAAAAAAAAAATAACTGGAACCGGTTTCCCTTGCACATGGTAGTCTCTAGCTTTATAATAAAGAAGCACTATTCAATAGGTTATCAGAAATATGAAAAAGTAGCAGATGAGATTGCTTTATAGTGAGTTGAATTATTGGTCCATTTGGTGCAATATTGTCTACACCGATTGACAGTGACTGTTCTGTGTTTCAGAGCTGATTTTTTTCAACTCTACCTGGATGTGCTAGTAACTATATTGGAGGCCCTCTGAATACGAGAACATGTAATAAATATGTTCAACAACACTTAGATAATAAACATTAGGAGAAACTAGACATTGACAGATGTTGAGTATTTTGCATCTGCTCCAAATATGATGCCACTATTATTGCAGAATCTGTTGAATTTGCGGGAGCATTAGTTCGACAGATTATGGGAACAGTTTTACATATTGCAGCATAAGGAAACAGACAAGATGCTTGAGTATTAGGCTATCCAATAAATTTGTTTCCAGGGTTCTCGCTGAAGCGGCTCATTGGCTTAGGAATTCGAAGTACAGAATGAATGGTAATCCATTCCTGGCACAAGTGTGTCAGCTGGAGGTTTCCGTTTGGATAGTCCTTGTGTGATGGAGCTCCTCTGTAAGATTCTACTCTTTCACTCCTGCTGTTAAATATTTACATGTATATATTGCTGATGGTCATCTGGAGATTTGGAACACAGTACCTCTGCCTCTCCTTTCTACCTGAATCAGAAGGAGTGTGAAAACCTAGGTAAGGGCCAAGATAATGAATTTGAAATCAGGTAAGACTAATAAGAGATTCTCAGGTCTTGAAGAATATTGGGTATTCTGGATGAGGTAGTTCTTTTCTGAAGAAACAGGTGCATAGCCAGGCTTCTCCTCAATTTCTATCTGTCACTTGTTGGAAGAAATATCCTTCGGGTTCAATTCCAAATGGGGAAAAAGACACTGGATTCATGGAAGTTGCTTGGAAAGGTTTATTGATGAACAGGATGACATGGCTTGAGATCCTGGGCAGAAAAAAAAAGGCAGAGATGCTAAGAGTGCCTGGGTTTTATGCCCTCTGTTGGGTTTTGAATTTGAGCTTGTGTTCTGATTGATTGTCAGACTCCCATGGGGCCATGCAGGGGTAACTTTGTTGGTTGTCTTTTGAGTCCCAGGCTTGGTTGACTCTTGCTGATTGGCTTGGTTGACTCTTGCTTTTATAAAATCATCTATAAAATCATAATCATCTACTAATGATTCACAAAATCTTCAATAACAGAATGCTGTTATCTTGTGTTTGAGGGAATAATCAGGTTTAATTGTTTTATTGAAAACCCAAAGGAAAGACCAGATCTCTTTGGGGAAAGAACTTATCCTTTGTGGTTTTTCAATCAGGGTTTATAGTTGTGAGGTATACAAACTCAGCCAATTGTAGTTTGTTCAATAAAACATGGTTTATCAAGATGTATGATCTGTCCTGGTTGTAGCAAAACATTATTGCTGAGATTTATACACTGCAAACTATAAGGATGTTAAATATTTGTAGATTATTTTTGTTTCATAGCTGAAATAATATTTAATTAACTGAACAAAGCTATTTAAGAAAGTAAGTCCACTTTACATTTAGACTAAGTATCAATTAAATAGATGGATTGTAGCTATCTGTTTAGGAACAATGCTAATAAAAAAGCAAGAGGCAGGGTTTAGGAATTATATTTGATTAACATTAAAAAAAAAGGACAATGAAGAAATCTGCCTCTTTTTCTGAGGGAGAATTTTCTTTAACAGCTGCACTTAGCAATAATGCAGCTTGATGCACCTGTTCAATTTCAGTCATATAACTATTAAAGGCACAGTGTGTGTTTTTCAAAGAAAATGTAACTATTTCTAGATAAGCCAAATTGCCCAGCTTGCTATGTCTGGAGTGCCTTTTTCATAGCTTCTAAAAGCTCCCTTACCCTGCACGCTTGACTGATACACTCCATTGTTCTCCTTCTTAACTGCTAAAATTAACCAGCCTAGATTTTGACTGCTTTGTTATGCAAGTCAGTCTGTCTAACCCATATCCTGTAATGATGGCTGACAATTTTTGTCCAGTTTTAGACACATAGCACCCGAATCTAGAGCCAGTTTGTTATAATGATTTGGTATAATGGTTTGGTATAATGGTTAAGGCATCAGGATAGAAACTGGGAACGTCTCACATTTAACCCTGCTTTGGGCAAGAAGCTAGCTGGGTAACCTTGGGCCAGTCACTATCACTTTGCCCTAGGAAAGAGACAATGCAAAACTACTTCTGAAATCTTGCTAAGAAAACTGCAGTTGTCCAGGCAGTCACTGGGAGTCAAAAACTGACTCAAAGCCACCCACTTCATCCCCAAGCTAGGAAGAGATGGCGAGAGTTGAACATGCGGCTTTTTGCATGCAGAACATGTGGTCTAGATTTTCTGAATGTGTAAGCATTTCTTCTCTTTGAGGAATTGCATATAAAATCATAATGTAGCTGTATTTAACAGACTGTTTCCTCTGTGCAGGGCCTTAGAGCAGGTATGGGGAACCTTTGGTCCAAGAACCTAATCCAGCCTTGGAGGACTTGTCTAATGGAATGGGACAACCTGCCACAGCCAACTCGCTGTGGCCAACTTGTCATGGTCAACTCACTGCAGCCAACTTGCCATGGCCAATTCACCACAGCCAACTCGCCATAGCCAACTCGCCATGGGACAACTTGCTGCAGGACAATTTAACAATTCTGTTTAATTATTTAAAATAAATTAAAAAAATATTTTAATTTTTGCAATTCACATTTAATTTTGTCCCTCCTTTTGCATCCTTTTTTGATGTTAGAATCATCAAAGATTCTATTTCTTTGCTATTAGTGTAACTCTTGTCCTGCAGCGAGTTGGCTTTGGCGAGTTGTCCTTCAGTGAAATGGCCATGGCAAGTTGGCCGTGGCAATTTGGCCATGGCAAAATGTCATAGACCCATGATGGCAAACCTATGGTATGCATTGCACAGGTGGCACAAAGAACCCTCTCTGCGGGCATGCGAGCTGTAGCCCCAGCTAAGCTTAACCACGCATGCGTGCCTCCTCCTGCTGGCCAGCTAGTTTTCGGTCTCTGCTGTGCATGCGTGGGGCGTGGGGCACATGCGGGAGATGCAGCCGCATGTGTGGGGGTGAGGTTCATGTGCGGGGGTTGTGCATGCATGTGTGGGAGGCAGGGCACATGTGGGGGGTCGCACATGCATGTACGGGATCACACATGTATGCATGGGTGTCACACGCGCATGCGTGGGGGCAGGGCGCACACAGGGGTCATGCAAGCATGTGCAGGGGGCGGGGTGGGCGGGAGGGTTGAATGTGCATTGCATTATGAGTGTGCGCGCTTTCGGTACTTGGCGACGAAAAGATTAGCCATCACTGTCATAGACCCTTGTCCATCTAAACCTCCAAGCTTCTCCCTGATAAAAAGAATCTCCAGTAGTTGACTAAACTCCTTCCAGCTGGGGCATTTTTATTTGCGTCCTATTTGAGAAGAAGAGCAGATCAAACATACTTTTTCTATTTCTGCTGTCTTCCACATTTCAAAGAAAGCCACCAGGGCCATTTTTTCCAACCTGTCTCAATCCATCACACCTGGACCTCCCAAGGGAATCTTCTAGTGGGTTGCCAACATTCATAAGAGGAAAGGATGTTATTTTTGTGGATAGTGTCTGCTTTATTCTTCATCTATTGAGATACTATCAGCTCCCACTTCATCAGCATTTCACAGACTTTTTAAAAAAGACCTATATAAAAAGCATTTAAATTGGTATTGCTACCTTCTGCTTATTTATTTTACTTATTGAGTTTATTTTGGGTTTTTTTAGGATGCTGATATTTTATTTATAGACCTATTTTCATGTTTTATTAATATTATATTATGAACATTGTAATGTAATGTATTGGAAGATAGTATGAATTGTTGAGAGTCATTTCATTACAGCTGATATATGCACAAAAGATTTATACAGGCAGAGCAAATCCCCTCTTCGGTTGTTGTTGTTGTTGTTGTTGTTGTTGTTTTTACAATAGAGAAGACAGAGCAAGGTGCAAGTGACAAAATGCTGTTCTCTCTGCATCGTTGGAGATGTTGATTTTGAACTGGGCATTTTATAATTTCACACTTGTTCATCTCTTTCACGGAAAATCTTTGGGGCAAAAACTAAATAAAAATAGATGTGGTTTATCTATTATGTATTTTTCATCATTTTTATATTGTACTATCAGAATATAACATTTCTAGATGATTGAACATCACGTAACATAAAAATATCCTTTTGGCAGTTTTTCAATTATATGATGTGATTTTTTTTAAGAAGCAAAGAGGGCCACTTTGGTGTGGTGGTGAAGATGTTGACCCAGAAACCAGGAAACTCTGAAGTTCTAGGTCAGTGATGGCGAAACTTTTCGGCACCAAGTGCCCAAACCGGTATGTGTGTGTGTGCATGCGTGCACCAGCGCCCCGGAAACTCTGAGACCAGCTAGCCAGTGCACATGCGCGAGCTGGCCACCTGGTCTTTGGGTTTCCGGTGCGCCAGCTGGTCTTCGCATGTGCCGGAGTACCAGAGTGTACAGAGTGACCAGGTGGCAAGCACGTACATGCACACTGGTCAGCTGTTCTTTGGGTTTCCGGGCTCCGGCATGCACGAAGATTAGCTGGTCGGTGTGCATGCACACACCGGAAACCAGAAGAGCAGCTGGTGATGACGCGCGTGCCCACAGAGAGGGCTCTGTGTGCCACCCCTGGCACACGTGCCATAGGTTCGCCATCACAGTTCTAGGTTGATCATTATGCTTGGAATGAGAAACAGGCAAATAATAATAATTAAAAGAATAAAATGAATAAAAGAGCAGGCACGGTACAGTATTGCAGCCATAAATTTCCTGATATTTTTCATATCCCTCCTGGCTCTGCAGAAGGACACGGGCTGATGCAATGGTGGGTTTCAAATGTTTTTACTACCGGTTCTGTGGGTGTGCCTTGGTGGGCGTGGCAGGGGAAGGATGCTGTAAAATCTCCATTCCCACCCTACTCCAGGGGAAGGATACTGTAAAATCTTCATTCCCTCCCCAATCCAGGGGAAGGTTACTGCAAAATCCCCATTTCCTCCCGATCAGCTGGGACTCGGGAGGCAGAGAATAGATGGGGGCGGGGTGAATCAGAGGTGATATTTACTGGTTCTCAGAACTACTCAAAATTTCCGCTACATGTTCTCCAGAATGTAGATTCTCCAGCCCCTCTTGGGGAATAGAATAGAATAGAATAGAATAGAATAGAATAGAATAGAATAGAATAGAATAATTTTATTTCTATACCGCCCTTCTCCCGAAGGACTCAGGGCGGTGTACAGCCTATTAAAAACACAAGACAACATCAGTTAAAATAATCTAAAATTATTAAATGAATTCGGCTCAATTTAAAACCCCAGGAATTTAAAACCCAATTTAAAATTGTTATGTTGATAGCCCAGCCTGGCGGAACAACAGGGTCTTGAGTGCACAACGAAATACTCGGAGGTCGGGGATCTTACGCCTTTCCAGGGGCAGTTCATTCCACAGGGCTATGGCTCCCACAGAAAAGGCCCTCCCCCTGGATGTCACCAGCCAATACAACTTGGCCGATGGCACCCTGAGGAGACCCTCTCTGTGGGAGCGAACAGAGGCTATTGGTGGCAGAAGTCAGTCTCAAAGGTACCCGGGTCCCATGCCATGGAGCGCTTTAAAGGTGGTGACCAACACCTTGAATCGCACCCAGAAGACCACTGGGAGCCAGTGCAGCTTGCGCAGGAGGGGTGTCAACCTCCAGCTCACGCAGGAGGTGCACGAGGGAACCTCAACCTCCCAGCTCCAAGGAACAGCTATAAAGTTAGGAAGGGTGACACCATTGGTTGTGTGAAAATGTCATTTTCAGACTTCATTTGAAAACATCACAGGTTTCTTCCCTTTAATTTTTCAGCTAGCCTGAGACAGATTCCAATTGTTGGAAATGCAGTTAAAATTACTTTCAGTGTTTCGTGCTTATTTTGTTTGTCATGTATTGTCAAACATTTTATAAAATCTGAATATTTCTTTATACTTTGATTTAGACTGTGTAATTGTTTAATTGTTTCTTTTATTTCCATACTGGTAAAAAGCCAAAAAAGTCAGAATAGGACCTTTGAGTTCTATGCTATTTGATCCATGTTCTTAATGAATTATAAAATAAAGTTAAACATTTGAGGCACAGTCCAGTCAAAAGTAAATGCAAAATCCCACAAGGCCCAGTAGTGTTCTGATCCTCATTTCTTCACAGCAAGCTTTCCATTTATCACTAGTAGCCATATCCCATTATGGTGCTCTTGTTAAGAAAAAGAAAGATGAATGCAGGAAGTTCTCAACTTACAACAACAATTCATTTAGTGACTGTTCGAAGTTACAAAGGCACTGAAAAAAGTGATTTGTGATTGTTTTTCATGCTTACGACCTTTGTAGCATCCTCAATGGTCATATGATCAAAATTTGCATGCTTGGCAACTGACTCATATTTATGACAGTTGCAGTTTCCCAGGCTCTGTTATGTGATTGACCTCCTGACAAGCAAAGTCAATGGGGAAGACAGATTCACTTAATAGCCCTGTTTACTAACAACTGCAGTGATTCACTTAACAACTATGGCAAGAAAGATCATAAAATGGGACAAAACTCCCCTAACAACTGTCTTGCTTAGCAACAGAAATGTTGGGCTCAATTATGATTATAAGGACTACCTGTATATGTTTCCTCTCTCTTTCTCTCTGTGTTGCAGATGGAATCCTTACTGTTTTCTTTTAATCCAGATTAAAAGAAATATATGTTGCAATATATGTTTTCTTTGCAAATGATAATCATGCTCGGACAGATTACAAACAATGCCTCCAGTATCCCAGGAGACATAGTTTTAACTATTCCTTATTCACCTGACAAAATAACAAGTTAGGATGCCCAGATGTTCTATGTTTGAAGGGAGTCCCAGTGGTGGGATTCAATTTTTTTTACTATTGGTTCTGTGGGCGTGGCTTGGTAGGCATGGCATGGTTTGGTGGGTGTGGCTTGGTGGGCATGGCAGGGGAAGGATACTGTAAAATCTCTATTCCCACTCCACTCCAGGGGAAGGTTACTGCAAAATCCCCATTTCCTCCCGATCAGCTGGGACTCGGGAGGCAGAGAATGGATGGGGGAGGGGCCAGTCAGAGGTGGTATTTACTGGTTCCCCGAACAACTCAAAATTTCCGCTACCGGTTCTCCAGAACTGGTCAGAACCTGCTGAATACCATCTCTGGAGTGATTTTTCTTTCTTGAGCAACACAGCTCCTTGGGGCACAACGCCCATCTCTTTTCATAGGCTTTCACAAAGCCAACATCACAGTTCCTTGCCTCTTATTTTTCAGATTCTGTCTTTTCTCCCAGAGGATGTCAAATTATATTACAAGTCCATTACGGCATATGAAGACCACACTGCAGCTAATCCAAAGTACAAAATGATATTTGTAATGTTCGGGTAGCAGAAGACATATTATTTTAATGATCTGAATGTTTCAATTTCCATTTTCCATTTGTGGTAACTAAAATGTTCAGTCTTTCAGATAGCGAATGTAAGAGCCAGCAAGTTTATTCTGGAACAGAAATAAAAGGAGTTCATTCTGTGTGTTCTGCCTTAGGAAAAGCAGCCCTAGTTGCCATTTAGAATATCTTATTTAAAACAATAACCTTTAACAGGATATTACCAGCAGGGAATGTTCCATGGTGAGGCCAAATATATATCTGCTGGTGAGGGTTAAACGAAGGAGCACTTTGTTCAAAAACATTAAATTTCCCCCCCTCGCTAATTATAAAGGTTTGGTAAATGGGGGTGACATCACCAGTTGTCCATTGGATGGTCCCCTTGGGGGTACACAAATGAGAGCCCTATGGCACTTAAGGAACAAGACATGGCTGATCATGTCTGAGTGCTAAATAATGTATGCCTCGGGCTACAGTAAACCACTAAGCCAAATTGGAAATATATCAGCAGTTGGGGATTTCAGTCATTACTGCTTCCCCCAACCACCAGTCCATAAAAAAGGAGTTGAAAGCTAGCAAGTGTAATGTAAAACACACACACACACAGCCTGAAAGCTAAAGAGATGAATTTGAAGGTTAATGTGTCAATGGTATACTTGTGCAAATGTTTAACACCGCCCTGAGTCCTTCGGGATAAGGGCAGTATACAAATTTAATAAACCTAAACCTAAACCTAAACCTAACAAATGTATGTTAAAAAGAGGAGCCCTACTTTAAGAAAACTGACATTGCCTCTTTGCAGGGTTCTGGTTTTTAGTTTAGCTTGCTTTCTTCCTCTACTGCAGGGGTGTCAAACTCGTGACGACATGTCATCACGTGACATATTGCAACTTCCCCCCCTTTGCTAAACCAGGAGTGGGTGTGGCCAGCATGTGATGCATCTGGCCCGCAGGCCGTGAATTGGACACCCCTGCTCTACTGCAAGGATGAGAAATATGGATATACAAAGCTTTTGTCTTCTAGCAGGATCTATCCTACAAGAGTGCTAATTCTCCAGTGTGATTGTCTTATAAGATAATTTATTTCAAAGTGCAATTACATTTATAAAGTGCATCGTTAAATGTCTATGGAGATTCTCAGTCATCCAGGTCCCGGTTGTCCCAATGATGCTTTTTTTCAAGAGGCAACTGGACATTCTGTTTTTTCTTTGAAGACGTTTCGCTTCTCATCCAAGAAACTTCTTCAGCTGTGACTGGATGGAGGGGAATGGAAGGACCACTGCTTTGAAAGAGGGATCAAAGAGGCCAATATGTCAGAATTGAACAGCCCTCTCAACAGAGGGGGAGGGATATGACACTATCTATCTCCTGTCTATAACACAGTTCTTTCAACAGTTCCAAGAAGGCTCCGCACCCATTTGCACCACTCAGGTGACCTTGATGACACAGATAAATCTCCAGGTGGTCTTATTGACTCACTAAAATATTGCAAATGACCAGTGTCTGCAAAGAGTATAAATCCTTCCATTCCCCACCATCCAGTCAGAGCTGAAGAAACTTCTTGGATGAGAAGTGAAACGTCTTCAAAGAAAAACCAGAAAGTCCAGTTGCCTCTTGAAAAAGCACCATTGGGACAACTACATTTATACTTTGGATCAGGAGTGAAATGCTCCCGGTTCGGGAGCCAGACCGGCTCGGGTGAGTAGGTAGCGATGGCGGCGGGCGGTTTGGAGAACTGGTAGCAAAAATCCCTTCCACCCCAGCCTCCAGCTTGCTTACCTTAGCTGCTGGTCGCAACGCCTGCTTTGCTTCGCTTGCTGTAATCCCTGCAATCCATTGCATCAGCAAGCAACTGAATCTCCCTGCCTGCAATCAAGCTCATCAGTGAGCAGCTTTATGTGCCTGCCTGCCTGTCTCTTGCCTTATCCCGGTAAGTTTTTTTCCCCTTTGGGAGCTTTAAAAAAAATAGTTAATTGGGGGTTTTTTTAGTTGTTCTCTTTTTAGACCTAGCCATTTAAAGTTTAGGAAGTTTTAAATTTAGCTGCTTTTATATAAAAATAAAAATAAAATAAAATAATATTTGTGCAGGTTTCTGAGATTTTGTGTGTAACTACACAAACATACAAAATCTCACAAAGCTATATGTGGAATTTTGTGTGTGTAAAGTGAAAGTTGGTTTTTTGGACTTTTTGTGGCTATGTGAGGTTCCTGCTTGTTGCAGGGGGCATTTTGGGTCTAACACAGCTGCTTTTACATTGTAGGTAAGCCAGTTGTGTTGTGTTGTGTTTTGTAGGTTAAAAAAGGGCAAAGAAGTGACATCGACCTGGCCACGCCCACCTAACCAACAAGCCACACCCACCCAGTGGCCACGCCCACTAATTAAGCCACATCCACAGAACCGGTAGCGAAAATTTTTAGATTTCACCCCTGCTTTGAACATAATCTGACTATGAAAAGAAACTGTTAGGAATCCTTAGGTCAAACTATTGGATTCCAAATAGTCATGTTGATTTTTGAAGGAAGAAAGGAAGGAGGGAACATTTCTATTTTTAAAAACCATCTTGCAATTTTAGCAACTTCCTTAGTGAACTATGTATAGAAAATTTATCTCCTTTTTGAATTTGGACTTGATTAAGCTAGACCTTCCAATAATGCTGGCTTTCAGCTGCGCTTACCATACCATGTCCCATTTTTTCTGCTATTGAATTTCCAGTCTGGAGGGGATTGTTTAATTGTAACATATTCATTGTAACTTTCTAGTACTGGAGAACACACATGGTATACAAATTTTATAAATAATTACCATAAGGCAAGTGAATTAGCATTCATACACCAATTCTCTCTCAGGGAAAGGTTCAGCCTATAGGGCAACTAAAACAAATTCATGACTAAAATCATTCTAAATCCTGACTGAAATAGATTTAGAATGAATTCAATCAAAGGGCATTTAGATCTTTTCAGTCACCATTTATTTAAGCACCTAGCACAAGAAAGGTTATTGCTCAATAGCCTACAGTTATTCAAGTCTTCTGGGTCCATTTTTTCCCAAAGTAGTGTTTCTTTCCTTTCTTTTACAGAGGTGGAGTAACATTTTTCAAAATGATAACTCAAAACAGGTCCTATATTTGTGCAGAGAGTAGATTTTTTACTCCTAAGGTTCAATCTAATCATAATGAAGATCTCTAACTTTCAAATTATTTCATGCCAAGTATGGAAACCAAGTTCAAAGTATGTGTATGTCCAGCCATATATTGGGCTACTTAGAGTTTGGCTATTCCATAGTTATCCCATTGACCATGAAAGCTTCAGTAAGGCTAAGTCGTCCTGACAAAGAGATTAAAAACCTCCAAAAACACCACACTGGAAGTCATCAACATTAAATCTTAGATCACCTTCATTTGTAGGGAAGTTGGCTTTGGTTGCGTAACTAGCAAATTCCTCCACTTCAGTTCCTAATACAACATACAAATATATAGTATCTGCTACCGGAACAAAGCTGGTCTCTATGTGGCCTTAATTTCCCCTATATAGAAAATGCTGATGACATAGAAGGTCATTATTTCAGTCTCTTGGCAAATAATGGATGACTTTCATTTTTCATCAAGAGTCAGTTACTGATGGTATATATGGTGTTAACTGATTTTCTAATGTTCTGTAACAGAGGTTTTCAACCTTTTCTTCACCATGGATCCCCTTTAAATACCTTTGGTGGCCATAGACCCCCCCAAGACTTAACTCAAGACTTAAATCATTACATTTCTTTAAGCCTTCGCGGACCCCCTGTGACAACATCTTAGCCTCCCCAGATTAAGAACCACTGTTCTAGAACGTTCTTCCTTTGGTTACTAAAGGCTCAACAAAACTGAGGATCTTTTTCACTGTTTATATAATTCTCTATCTCCAGGCGATAAGGGAATACTATTTTGCTCTTTATCTGGCCTTTGGATGATTATTTTGTTTTTTAAAATAAAGATCTCAGATTAGTCTAAAGAAAAAAATATCCAGTGTTTTAATGGTGCTAAAAGTTGCAAATATACTTAAGAAAAAGTTTCATTTTAGATGTCTGGATTCTAACAGCATACAAAATGAGAAAATAATAAAAATTGTATTGAACAGAGTTGGATGTCAGATGGAAGAACAGGATGATGAGCCAATATCTTAACTACTGCCAGGATTTTCCTTCCAGATAGCCTGAAGCAAAGCCCATTTCCCCAGATGCTGTTCATTCATCACTTCAGTTTTCCTGATAAAGTAGAAGGCGAGAATATAGCATTTACCAAGATGCCAGCTTTTCACCAAATATATCAATTGCCAATTCCTGCCTTATTAAAATTCTTCTTTCATGAAGATAGATAAGTAATAAACCTCAAGATATTTAGATCTAGTATAGGTCAGAGGACTCAGTATTAGATTTGGAATCTGACTTCTAAAAATAAAAAAATATTATTTTTCAGTCTCTGATGCACAGTATTGTCACATCAAGTGGCACTGTGGCCGATTTTGGAAAAACTAAGCAAGGCCCAACCTGGTTGGCAGTTGAATAAGGTCCTAACAGAATTTCCAGGGTTGTAGGCTAGATCGGAAGATAAAAATCCTGATATGTTTTGCCTATAATGATTTCTACAAGGAAAACAATATTTAAAAAACTAATGTTAGTGATTAATGCATATTGTATGCAGATTTATCTTAGAACAAGTTTCATTAAGCTCACAGGGATAATTCTGAGACAACATCAATAGTACTGATAGGCATAGTCTATTTTTTACCTAACATTTTAAGAGGCCCAAAGGGAAATTGGTTTCCAGTAATGTAGGTTCCTTTACTCTGTAGCTATCTGTTATGTCTGTGCAGATCAGAACAACATAATAACAGACTTAGAAAGGGCCTTGGAGGTCTTTTAGTTCAACATACTGCTCAGGCAGGAGACCCTATAACTTTCCTGACAAATGGCTGAGTAATTTCTTCTTAAAACCCCCAGTGATAGAGCACCCATAACTTCTGAAGGCAAGTCTTGAAAATCTTTCATGGAGAACTGTGCTTTCACAGAGAAGAGTCTCAGCAAAGCAGCATCTTGCTTTTAACCACTCAAACAGAGCAACTGCCTGTGGGAAGAAACTTCCTTCTGTTTCAGTTCCAAGCTGGGAGAAAGGCACTGAAGACAAAATGGAGGCTGGAAGCTGATTGGAAAGATGGCTTATTGATAAAGCAGAACCACATGGGTTTGTGGTTCTGGGCAGCTGACAAAATGGAGTTGAGAGTGGGTGGCGTTTAAACCTTTTCTTGGGCTTTGCACTTGAGCTTCCTGTTCCTGTGCAAGAATATGTATTCTATGGGCTGTTGTCAGACTCCCATGGGCCATGTAGGGGTCATAGCTGGCTCTATAGGCAAAGTACAAATCCTAGGTGTTTGTCTGAGCTAACATTGGTTGAAGTTTAGACTGCTCTGAGAGTGATGCACTGTCTGAAATACCCTTAGGAGATTGTGCAATGTAGTGAGCTCTGTGTCTTCTGCTAAATGGTAGCGGGTTAATCCTATTATTTCCTGAAGGATAATCCCATCAACCTGGAGCAAAAGATCTTTTGTTTTCTAGATAGGCTGACCCACTCTTTCTTAATGGGCACAAAATATCTACTGGAGATATTAAGAAAGACTTGGGGCTGCTTTCTGTCTCCAAGAGCCTGTTTCTCCATTTCTCCTTTAGGGAAATATAATATCCTGCCTTTTTAATATTTCCTAACATATTTCATTCTTCTAGGAGAGGGATGGATGCTAACTTTCTACATGCCCCATTTAACAAATTGTCTCTTTTCTCTGTAGGGTTTATGACCAGGAAGCAAAATATTTATCCTTTGGGGTATCATACCATGTTGAAAACCTTTGATAACCCTTGGTGAGCCTAAGTTAGTACTTCTCAAACCCGGGTAAATTACCTCAAATTGGGGAAAAGCGATATTTCTTTGGATAATAACACACAAAGCCATTACCACAATCACAACATTTAAATAAGGAATTTCTGATAAGCAGTTTTGGGTAACAAAGGAAAAGGTTTAGGAAGCACTGGGTAAATGCTTTGGGAGGCAGCCCTGTCACAATCCTCACAGCCAATATTCAGTGACCCTTTGCAAAGAACAAAACGTGTGTGTGTTTTGTATGCAGCAACACACGTGGGATAAAGAAAAGTAATTTAATTCAAGGATATAATCCAATTTGGTGCTGTCAGGTGAGGAAATGATTCAGTTATTTATATATTCTGGGCTACTAGCAACTCTATAACTGATTTTACATAAATTCCTTTTTGTGAATAACAAAGCCCTTTCAATGTCTGTAGGGCCTGGATTTGTGCTGCCTGGGATTTTTATTTAGGAAGTTGCTTCCTTTAGGAAGTTTGTACTCAATGGGAAACAAAGCCTTATTCAAAAGATTAAATCCTACGGATATTCTTTTTGTTTCTCCACTTCAGTCAAAAGGCTTTTCCTCTGACAAACTACAATTCAATTAATATGCTAGTAAAACAGGAACTTTGAGGAAGTGCTTTGCCTATGATAAGAAGCGGAGTATTTCTTTTTCCACAAGAACTTCACACAAAGGGCCATCCTTTTTTAAATTAAGTGCCTGAGAAGAACTGGGGTTTTAAAATTAGGTTTTGAAGGGTTACTCTGCTGTCTGCTCAGCAGTAAGTCATGTCTACTGATGAGTTGTGTACTTAAATTAAGGAGAGGCGATCTCATCAATACTTTCTGTAGGGTGAATCCAGCTTGTTTTTTCCCCCCTTCTTCTTACAAAATGGAAAGAGAAGGAATTGCTAACCTGAGGAAGGAGAAGCAAAGGTAATCCTATTCATCATGCAGTAGAGCTCCAGGCCAGAGGTGGATTGCCCATGAATTAACAACCAGTTAGCCCAACACTGAAAATGTGAGTGTGTGTGCTTTGCTCTCGAACAGTGCTTGCATGGATGCGGGCGGCTTAAAAAATGCAGCTAAATAGGACGGCATAGTGCCTGGGTGGCTGGGCAGGCCCACCCGCAGGTCGCAACTACCGCTCTGCTAGAATCAGTCCGAACCGGCAGCAGCCCACCACTGCTCCAGACCTATGGAAAGTTATCTTTCCCAAGTCTTTAGAGAAAGGTATAGCAAGCTGAGATTTGAAAGAGGTGACATTCCAGGGGTGAAATGCTCCCAGTTCGGACCGGATCACCCGATCCTGTAGCGATGATGGCAGGTGGGTTGGAGAACTGGTAGCCAAAATCCCTGCCCATCCCCCATACCCAGCTGAGCCGCACGATCATCAGAGACTTTTTTTTTACTTTTAAAAGCATTTTTTCTTTGGCTGAAAAAATGCTTTTAAAAGTAAAAAAAAAAAAGCTCTGATGATCGCGTGGCTCAGCTAGGATCATCAGAGCCTTTTAAAAGCATTTTTTCTACAACCTCTTCAGCCTTTACTGCATTCTAACCACCATGGCTCTTTTGATGATATTTTTAATTTGTTTTGCTTTTTTTCCTATTCCCCCCTCTGTATCTTTTAGTTGCTAATACTCTCTGCATTTGTCAAACTACTGTAGTTTCTCCAAAGCCATTTTATTATTTTTTTCTTCAACAAATAACCGATGATTCCAGAGAACTGGAATCTTAGCTCCATTTCCAAAACAACTGTTTCCATTTTAATGTGGCATGTACCATTTTTATTGCCCCCTTCTTTTTCATCCATTCCAGTAGTTTATACTGTATATTAACCAATTAGTTGAGCAGGGCCCAAGCCTTCCAAATTGTAGGTCAGCTCAGCCTAATTAAAAAATAATAATAATGCCCAAGATGTATTATTTACTTAATTATGCTTCTGTGCTGCTTGAATCTCACAGGCCTTGAGTGGCTTAATAAGATTTAAACTCAAACAAAACAATAAGCCCATTGTAGCCATCAACCTGATGCACCTTGGATAGAACACAAGTTCTTCTCTATAAATGCTCTCCTGAAGAGCCGTGTTTACACTACCACTAAAAAACAACATTAATCCAAATATTTAGGTGTAGGCCTTCCTTGAGAAATTCTTACAGGTGCCATTCTCTCAGTAGGGGGTTTCTCAGTAAGCTTTCTCTTTCTTCTTGTACTGGGCAGACAGATTCAGCCCAGGAAAGCCACTGTTGGATCTGTCCAAGCCTCAGCCATATAGGTAGTCCTTGACTTACAACCAGTGGTGGGAATCAGCCAGTTCGCACCTATTCAGGAGAACCAGTTGTTAACTTTCTAAGCAGTTCGGAGAACCGGTTGTTAAAAGAAATCTTATTTTCGTTTTCTTCCACTTTACAGGGCTAATCCTGTAAGGAAGGCAGGAAGGAAACATTCTAGTGTTGTTTCTAGCCTAATCTTTATTGCCCTGCTTACAGAAACTGCCTCTCTGGTTAACCCTTATTACATTGTAACAGCTAAGGTGAAGAGTCCATCGACGTAGTGTTGTTGAGTTGGCCATACCCACACAGTCACATGACCACCGAGCCATGCGTACCCAGCTGGTCATTCGGGCAGAGAACCGGTTGTTAAATTATGTAAATCCCACCACTGCTTACAACCATTCATTTAGTGACCATTTGAAGTTTCAATGGTACTGAAAAAAAGTGACCTATGACTGTTTTTCATATTTATGACCATTGCAGCATCCCCATGGTCACATGATCAAAATTTGGATCCTCATATTTATGATGATTGCAGTTTCCCAGGGTTATGTGATCACCTCTTGTGACCTTCTGACGTAAAGTGAATGGGAAAGCCAGATTCAGTTAATAACTGTATTACTAATTTAACAATTGCAGTGATTCACTTAACGACTGTGGCAGAGAAAGCCATAAAATGGAGTAAAACTCACTTAAGAATGGTCACAAGAGAAATTTTGGGCACAATTGCGGTCATAAGTCGACTATCTGCATGAATAAATCCTTCTGTTTTTTTAGTCCATGCTTTTTGGTAACTACTGTCCTACTATTTCTTATTTGGGAGACACTAAAAAGGGAAGGCTGAAATTTGTGTCCTGCCATATCTGGGAATCGGTCTCTTATGGTCAATGATTACATTATATTGATGGAGAACACAGTTGGTTTCTTGAGTTGGCCCTATCCCCCAGCTATCAGCTTTATTTATTGTGGGAATCCAGAATTCATTCAATCTAATAAGGATATTCACATTACAGGTAGTCCTTGACTTACAACATTTTGTTTATTTACTGTTTAAAGTTGCAACGGCACTGAAAAGAATTACTTATGTTCATTTTTCACACTTATGACCATTGCAGCATCCCCATGGCTGTGTGATTTACATTCAGATGCTTGACAATTGGTTCATATTTATGACAGTTGCAGTGTCCTGAGGTTGTGTAATCCCCTTTTGCAATCTTCTGACAAGCAAAGTCAATGGGGAAGACAGATTCACTTAACAACCATGTTACTAACTTAACAACTGCAGTGATTCACTTAACAAATGTGGCAAGAAAAGTCGTAAAATGGGGCAAAATTCTTTTAACAAATTTCTCACTTAGCAACATAAGTTTTGGATTGAATTGTGGTCGTAAGTAATTGTAGGTGCAAATTATTTGGGTATATACATATCAAGCTCTTGATTTGTTCAGACCAGCATTATTTACTCTGGCAGAATAATTTAAAAAACTCTATCTGGGAATTGCAAAAGGTCTTTTGCATCCAAAGCATGTGATCTGCTGAAGAAGTATAAACAGGAATCATAATGAAGCAAATGAGTCAAGAAGCATTGTTTAAGACACTTTTTTTTTTCTCTTGTCTTATCATGGAAGTATTGCAAGAAGAATAAAAACTCTATTGATACTGAAGGAAACTTAAGTGCTCTTTCTTTCTATACATAGCAATGAATCAGACTTCAGGATGACTGACAAACGTATACGCACACATCTCATTTGTAGCAAGTGGGCTGAGTGATCCCTGAAGGAAATAAATGGTAGCATGAGAACAACAGCTGAAGCAAAATCCCATAAGCCAGGAAAAACAGCTACACAATTGCACTAACAGGTGGCTGGTTTCAAAACAAATTTCAAGGTCTGACAGCACTGAGCACCTGCTGTAGGCTGTTTTCTTTTTAACATGCTGAATTTGGCAAGATCCAGAGATAGAAAAATTAAGTTTTTCCTATTGATCAGTGAGCTTACTGCTCAATATACTTATGAGGGCACAATTTCCTTAATTCCACAATTGTTGGAAGACGCTGTCAGTATACCGCATCAAGTTCAATCATAGAATAAGCCATTCCTTTGAAAATTACAAACAAACTCTCTAGTGGCAATAGTTATCAGGACAGACAAAATGCAAAGAGTGCAGGTAGTCTTTGAATTACAATGACTCATTTAGTGACTTGTTCAAAGTTACAATGGCACTGACAAAAGTGACTTATGACTGTTTTTCACACTTATGACCATTGCAGAATCCCCATGGTCACGTGATCAAAATTCAGGTGCTTGGCAACTGACTCATATTTATGACGGTTGCAGTGTTCCGGGGTCATGTGATCACTTTTTGCGACCTTCTGGCACGCACAGTCAATGGGGAAGTCAGGTTCATTTGGCAACCATGTTATTAAGTTAACAACTGCAGTGATTCACTTAACAACTGTGGCAAGAAATTTCATAAAAATGGGCAAACCTCACTTAGCAACAGTCTCGCTTAGTGACATAAATTTTGAGCTCAGTTGTGGTCGTAAATTGAGTACTATTGAGTACTTATTTTTCAGCTGAACATTTTCAAACCAAATATCAAATCATTTTTCTTAATTTATGCAAGTAATGTTTCAAAATTTATGCTAAAGCTTTTAAAGGCAAACCAGAGCTTCCAAAAAGCAAAAATATAAACTTACCAGGAAATGATGGAGACCCCATAAAATGGCGGACGTGGTTTTAGGCACAGAACCAGTGGTGGGTTTCAAAAATATTTA
The DNA here is from genome assembly GCA_022577455.1 of Arizona elegans. Taxonomy (NCBI): domain Eukaryota; kingdom Metazoa; phylum Chordata; class Lepidosauria; order Squamata; family Colubridae; genus Arizona; species Arizona elegans. Next base: position 113,486,761 of record JAKOOJ010000001.1, read on the forward strand.
CTACCAGTTCTGTGGGTGTGGCTTGGTTGCGTGTGACATGGCTTGGTGGGCGTGGCTTGGTGAGCGTGGCAAGGGAAGGATACTGTAAAATCTCCATTCCCTCCCCAATCCAGGAGAAGGTTACTGCAAAATCCCCATTTCCTCCTGATCAGCTGGGATTTGGGAGGCAGAAAATAGATGGGAAGGGGCCTGTCAGAATTTTTACTACCGGTTCTCCGAACTACTCAAAAGTTTTGCTACTGATTCTCCAGAACTGGTCAGAACCTGCTGAAACCCACCTCAGCACAGAATCACCAGATTTCAGAAAATGCATCTTTTTATAATTGATATGACTCATGTTCCCAGAATATCATGGCAAAGGCCAAAATCACAAAATTCTATCTTAAATATCTTTGTGTATCTCAAATTTTCTCCAGGTTTATTGGATCTAACATGCCCATGTATTTTACTATTAATATTAATATTAATGTTTACTATTTTTTAAATTATTTTTCCAAATAAAAGAACCGGATGGATCCTTTTACTGCCAGTGTATATCAATTTCTCAGTCATAGATCTGTGAGCTTCCCATGCATTTATTCATTAAGCTTGCCCTGTGCTGTTTCTGCAGTAAATTTAATATTTAAAAAGTGTAAGAAAATTCATCATATATTTTAACACAACTTCTAACGTGCATTGGAATTTTTGTAGCAAATAATTCTTGGGACAAATATGATGGTTTGTAGCATAATTGCATTTACATCTATCAATTAATCCAGGAATATAACAAGGACAAAGGCTTCAGGCATCCTTAGAGTTCATATGGAAGGAGAATATTTTCAGAATGAAAATAAAACTGGGGTACTAAGATAAAAATATGCACAGTAAAAATTAGGTTAACTGTTCAATGCAAATCCTCTATAACTAAACAGGTAAAATACATCACTATTCTGGCACATATTTACATTAGAACGTTTTCAGCATATTCTGTGGAGCTCATTCTAAAGTTTGCAGAGAATTCTTTCTTTAGGTCATGGCATAAAACAAAGTGTTAAAAATAGCTCCTGATTGCATAGACATTACAGAACTGCAGTCAGTCGCTACTAGCTGAAAAATAATAAATTACAAATGAAATTCTTATTAACTTTAGGCAGCTTTCTGGGAACCTTGTTAGGTGGAGAGTTGAATAAAAATGTTTTAAGTAAAGAAATAAATAGGTACAAAAATGACTGTTTGTAGAGGATGGTATTTAATATGGGCTGTAATTCTCTGTGATACTGAGACACATGTATGTATGTATGTATGTGTGTGTCTGTGTGTGTGTGTGTGTGTGTGTGTGTGTATATATATATATATATATATATATATATATATATATATATATTTCTTGAAGGTTTCTGAGAAAAAAATTGAATGATATATATGGACGGTATATTATATATAATATATGTTTTTGCCTATTGGACTTGAATTAGCGTCACGATCTTGCCCAAAACAATGATGAGAGTATAAGGAATGATACTATTAGAGCTTTATATTTAAAAATGTTTTATGGTAACATAGTTATTAGATACTAACACTTATATTTCAATAATTCATTCCCTGATAGGGAATGGTAGGAATTATTTTCATTCAACTGAGGAATGGAAGCTTATACATCTCTGTTCAGTGATGGGTTCCTTTGCAATCCAAAAATAACTTAAATATCTTCAATTTAACGTGTAGTATGTTACAGAGGTTATTACAGAATCATCTACTCTTCTAGGTGCCTTTAATCCTAATTCACATGTTTGTAATTTCCTTCAGTTTGAGGGCAGCACAAAGCTTTGTAGAACAAGATGAGGACGGTGTTACAAAAATAGACAGGGTCAAGAACCTCTCTGAGAGGGACTCAGGGAAATGGGTGCTTTAACCTATTCTGAAAGAATTGCTGAGGAAGGAAGGAAAGAAGGAAAGAGGGGGGAAAAGCAAGAGGTAGTAGCTAGCCACCTGTGGCCATTCTTTCCCACACTGTTTTTAAATGTTTTTCCTGCCACAAAAGATCATGATTTCTTCATATAATGATGCCAGTACTTCCTCTCGCGTTGTTGAGTTCCTCATTTCCTAGCTATTAAAATTTGGAACCTGCTATGTAGCTTTTGGCAAGAGAAGAATTACTTGTCCTCTAATCACAGAGAAAAGAGATGTATTTGCACAGGATAAATAATCATTTGACGTTAGTACTTAAACAGTGTGATGAATCCTGAGGGAGATGCGAATGGGACCAAAATTTGAAAAACAAGTGAAATTCATTCTGGAGGCAAACACACAAGCACACACACACAGAGATACACACACACTCACTGGAAAAGTGTCTGGTTTCGAATATCATCCTCCCTAGTGCTTATGGAAAAAATAGAGGACCATTTGAATATGCATTTTGAATTAACTTGGGTAGAGAATTGCTAAAACCATTTTTAGCTGTGTTCTGCATTAAGGATTCATACAGTAGCATTTCTTGTTGAATTAGCAGAGTAATATTTACAACAGCCAGATGAGATAATTTTATCAGTCCTATAATGTGGGTGGGTAGAGGATTTAGGCATAAGTGCAATGTTTGCCTGTGATTGTATAATAAATTCACAGCTTATACATTTGAATTAGATGTTTCTCAATTCATGTTTAACTTATCCTTGATTAAGAATATACTTGTATTCAAAACATATATTCTGCAATCACAAGATGCTTTCCATAACTTATATGTATAGAATATTCTTGGTATTCATTGGAAGAACTATCACAACAGAAACACACTGCAAAATTCAAACTTCCGTACAGTAATTATTTTTCATTAATTTCCAAAAGGGAGAAAAGGAAAAACCCAACACCATAGATTAATGGAATCTATTTAAACTAAAAATGGTTTCCTTACTTCAGATTTCAATTCAGCATTTCATCTTGGTTTCAGAGTCAATGACACTATATTGTCATCATAATCACTTTTGTTGTTATTATTATTGGTATCTTGACTCATTCTATGTGTTGTAAATCATGCAAAGTCTCTTTTCTCTGTGGCCAAATAACATGTAATGGCTACACATTTAATGCTTAGAGTTCTAGTTTTCCTTGATACAGCACAGGTAGGAATGATTTAGGGCTTCCTCTTATGGAAATTGGGCAAATCTTTCTGTGTTCTAATGAAACAAACAATTTGAATTAAAATCACACTCCTCCTCTCTCCAAGCTATTAAAAACTTCAGGAGTAAAGTTATTATATGAACCAACAGCATTTTGTTGCTGTTGTTAAGCTCCTGGCTGTACCTGAATGTGTTTGTGTGTAAGAGAAAGATCATTTTTGTTTAACAGTTTTGTGTCTATTTGGAAACTGCTTCTGGACTTCACACTTGAAACAGAAAAAAATTGAAACTTTTATCTTAGATTTTGATGATTAGATTAATTTATTATTACAGAAACGGCTAGTACTTTCTAATTTATACTTACTAATTGTGCAAAGTATAACCTTAAGACTGTAACTGGACTTTGTATTCTATTGCACTGCAAAAAGCCACTCTTCCCCTCCTTTTCCTTTGCAGCCTTGTCCCTTTCTTTTCTTCCCCTATCTCCCTATTTGTTTCTATTTGTAGTTTATAATGAATTTCAGTTTTAAAAAAGCCTGTGCTCCATGCCAAAAGAGCAAACCTACACCTATATTTTTTCTTAATTAAATTAGGATTAATTAAAGAAGAGACCGAGATGTCGGTTCAGGCTCTGCATTAGGTGAATTTATAATTTGATCTTCAGGCACTGGTACAGTAGTGTTGCCAATTACCATATTTTTCAGACTATAAAACGCTCTGGACTATAAGATGCACCTAGCTTTTGGGAAGGAAAACAAGAAAAAAAATCTGCATCTGTCTCCCAGCAATTTGCCTCCTTGCAGCAAACAATTTGGTCAGCTTCAGTACAGCCTGATTTAGCACGAGCAGCTGATTGGTGGTTGGATCGGCCTCCTGGAATACCGTCTATCAGCTCTTCCAGGCTGCAGGGATTGCCACTGCCTGCCGTGGCGGCCCATCACCACTGCCAACTCTCGCTGCCTCCGCGTGCCCCATTTTTGGCCTCCGCGTGCCCCATTTTTGGCCTCCGCGTGCCCCATTTTTGGCCCATTCCAGGTGGCAGGTATACCTGATAGGAGGTATTCTGGGAGGCAGATCCAACTGCCAATTAGCTGCTCGTGCTAAATCAGGCTGTGCTGAAGCTGACCAGGCTGTTTGCTGTTTGATGCAAGGAGGCAAATTGCTGGGAGGCAGTGACTGGTGGGTGGGGGCCGGCAGCAACATTCGCTCTATAAGACGCACAGACATTTGGGGGGAGGAAGTGCGTCATATACACTGAAAAATACGGTATGTTAAGATGAAGTCTCAAAATCAGTTATTTCAACAGAGACCAATAAAATTGCTCTAATCTCTTCGAGTGTTGTTTGTTTTTCCCAGAACCAGTTCCTCGCTTCAATTGTTAATTTATACTTAAATAGCTATCAAAGTGAAGTAAATTTAGTGACTGTTTTTGTTGAGATGCATATCTCTTTTCCCTTTCCCTTTTTCTTCCCTTTCTATAGACAAAAAACATGTATAAATGGGAAAGTAACTGATTTTGCAGGCTTCTTTTTTATGCACCTCCAACTTGCCATTTTTTCTCTCTTTCATAATGGTTTTGGAAAATTGTATGAACTCCTCATTGTGATTTATGATTCACAGTTCCTGACTTAGAAGGTTGTATGAACTCCAAAACTGGGGGGACAGCGGTGTTCAATAAAGTATGGTTAACAAAATTGTGCTTTAATGTGCTATGTGAAATAGATGATTGATTGATTACATTTGTAGGCTGCCCAACTTCAAATGGCTTCACAATTCCATAAAACCAGCACCGATAAAATAATTGTCCAAGGGGGGGGGGAAATCACCTCACATTTTCCTTCAGTGTATTTTTAGAAAGAAAATCTGGTTTTTGATCATACTGGAATGCCATGTTGTCTCTGCTTTCGATATCACTGCTTGAGTCTGAAACATGTGAAGGAATAACCGCCATGTTTAATAATTCAGCCATGTTCTGAAGAACAATAAAACAAACCAAGGCAAACACCCTGATATTCGTTTCTATATAATAGAATAGAAGAACTGATGTTAAAGCGTTCACAATAATAAGGTCCACTATCCTTCGGGCTAGAGATGAGCTTAAATCCACAGAATTTTCTGTATCAGAGTTTGGAACACCTGTATTTAGAAGCAGTTTTCCCTTAGAGGACTTTGCACTTGCTGGACATAATTTGTTCCATTAAGGGAAGGAAGTAGAAAAAAAATAGAAGTGGAAGTGGCAAGGTCACTTTTAATAATATATGAAGTACTTCTGAACAAGCTTTACAATTGCTTTGTTTCTTCCTCCCAGATCATTATAAGCAGCCACCGTCAAAGCTTTTGGGAAAACAACATAAGGAAGCTGCACATGCTCTTAAGAAAGAAGAATGGCCAAGAATGCAGCATTGTTCGACACCTGAATTGTGAGAAGACATCCACTGGAGAAAAGTAATCATTCCAGAATAACATTGGCCTGGAATTCTTGTGCTTTAAATATAACAAGAAAGGCCAGAGAGCTATGACCTGCCAAGGCATAAGGATCAATGGTTCTGATTGATGACATTGTAATGATATTAGGAAAGAGTAATTATTTCTGTTGTGATGAATGACAGTGACCAGTGCAATGTCATCCAAAAGACCTCTTGAGCCTTAGAAAGGATCCAAGGCTTTGTGTTTTCTTAATTGTACCGTTTAACTTACTGGGCTTTTAAAAATGTGTTGATTAGGAGGAAAAAAATCTTTAAAGAGCTGCATTGGTGGTTATTTTTTTCTTTTCTACTAAGTCACTTTTTATAGTAGCTCTGTTTTTATACTCTACTGAGAACATGGATCAGACTCAGGGGTGAAATCCAGCAGGTTCTGACAGGTTCTGGAGAAATGGTAGTGGAAATTTTGAGCAGTGTGGAGAACTGGCAAATACCACCTCTGGCTGGCCCCAGAGTGGGGTGAGAATGGAGATTTTGCAATATCTTTCCCCCAGGAGTGGGGTGGGAATGGAGATTTTGCAGTATCCTTTCCCTGGAGTGGGGTGGGAATGGAGATTTTGCAGTATCCTTCCCCTGCCACCCCCACCAAGCCACGCCCACCAAGCCACACCATGCCCACCAAGCCACGTCCACAGAACCGGTAGTAAAAAAAATGGATTTCACCACTGATCAGACTCATCTACTGGTATTGTTTGATTTGTATGACTGATGCTTTGTTATAAGATAAAGGTAAAGGGTTTCCCCTATGCAGTCCCTATGCACTCTTTGTTATTAGGTAAAGGTAAAGGGTTTCCTCCAGTGGTGGGTTGCCCCCGGTTTGGACTGGTTCACAAGAACTGGTAGTAAAACCGGTGGGAGGCTCTGCCCACTGACCCGGATGTCATAAAAGTTGATCTGCACATGTGTGGGCACAATGCAAACTGGTAGTAAAGGTAAATAGAACCCACCCCTGATTTCCCCTATGCAGAAATTGAGATGGTGCTGTTCAAAGACCCTTCCATGTTGGTGTGGCCAGCATGGCTATACGCTAAAGACGAATGGAACTCTGTTACCGTCCTACCGAAGTGGTGCCTATTAATCTACTCTCATTTGCATGCCTCTGAACTGCTAGGTGGGCAGAAGCTAAGGCAAGAATGGGAGCACATCCCATTGTGTGGTGCTTGGTCTTGAATCTGGGCTGACAGCTTTCCAGCATCTTTAACTGCTGAGACATCACACCCCCCTCCTTTGTTATGAGTTCTTTTAATAAAATTCTATCACTTTCTTTTTTTAAATCTGAACTTCACATCTCTTCAGGTTATATATTTTAGATCCCTTAACATGCCTTAAAAACTTCCTACTCTAGTAACATTCCAAGTGATTATAGGTAGAAAAGAGAATACTGGGAAGACTTGTAGGTTCACTTGTGATTAGCAAAATGTTAATAGAGTAGAGAAGTTATTCCTGAATATTTCAGATATTACAAGGCTGGCAGTTTAAAAAAAAAAGGATTCAATCCTCTATTGCCTCTCTAATAGGTTATATAGTTTGCTTATCATTGTAAAACATCTTGGATACAGCAATGGTTGATTTTATTAAGTTATGTTTGCTTATGCTTTGAACAAGTTATCTTTCTTTTTATTGTGCTGGTGAGTGGCTGCACATGGCCTTTAGCTAAGCTATAAATCAGATTTATTCCTGATTAGTTAACACAGGGTACAAGGCTGTGATCTGCACATAGTGTAAAGTTTACTTACTTTCTTCCAGAACATTGCGTTAAAATTTTCCAATCTGCCCCGTAAGGTATGCAGAAGGAGCAGTGTGCCTACTGAAATGTTTGTCAGCACCTGCCAAACTCCTTACCTTACCTAAATTTATTTTAAGATTAATTTATTTTAACAGGTAAAAGTAAAGTTTCCCCTGTCCAGTCATGTCTAACTGTAAGGAGTAGTTCTCATCTTTGATTCTTAGCTGAGAGAGCCATTTTCAGAAGTCATGTAGCCAGCATGATTATATGCCAAGGCAAAATAGCAATAGCACTTAGTCTTATATACCACTTCATAGTGCTTTACAGCCTCTCTGAGAGGTTTACAGAGTCAATATATTGTCCCAAACATTCTGGGTCCTCATTTTACCCACCTCGGAAGGATGGAAGGCTGAGTCAACCTTGAGCCTGGTGAGATTCGATCTGCCAAACTACTGACAGCCGGTGATCAGCAGAAGTAGCCTACAGTTCTGCACTCTAACCACTGTGCCACCGTGGCTCAAAATGAGTGCTGTTACCTTCCCACTGAAGTCGTACCTATTTATCTACTCACATTTGCATGTTTTCGAACTGCTAGGTGGCCAGGAGCTAGAGCAGGTTACAAGAGCTCACCCCATTGCAGGGGTCTTGGGTCTCGAACTTGGGCTGTCAATTTTCCAGCAACCCCAGCATCTTAACCTCTGCGCCATTGCGTCCCTCTCTTTAAGAAAGTGGAAGATAACTGAAGTGAAGCACCAGTCTCAAGTCTAACCAAAGTGTAATGTGTATGTCCAATAGTCCTTCACACAAAGCAGAAGGTGCTGGCTACAGGCAATCCTGCCTTCTTACTACCTCCAGGTAGTCTTCAAGGACCATGAAAAGTCATGATAGTGTACATGTGAATGTACGCTATCATGACTTTTCATGGTCCTTGAAGACTACCTGGACAGCATAAGTGGAGCAAAAGCAAGGTAACTGGGACAACCAAGTATTGTTGGGCAACCCCAATATTGCAGGAGCTGCATTGGTGGTCAGTTTTCTGGTGCAACTTAAGGGGCATTCAGATCCAACATGGCTTATAGCGCAACTATTTTTGAGAATAATGCTGCAAACAAAATTTGCCTACCTGAGACATATCTGTAAAGAAGTCTTGTTGAGAACCCCTCAAGGGTGAAAACAAGGATTCTCAATAGGCATTCTTTGCCCAAGTTCCCCTCTATGGCACATTTTCCCATCAGACCTAAAAACTCCACTTTTATTATTAATGTGCACTTGGGAACTGAGAAAAGAAGGGAAATGAATGTGTGCTAAGCAGGGTTGAATTTGGATGACTTGGTGAGATAATGCATCATGGCTTTTACGATTCAAAATGATTGGGTTTATTATTCTGATATATTTAATAATTTTGATAACTTCCTACACTAGTACAGGTAGTTCTCTACTTATGACCACAATTGAGCACAACATTTCTGTTGCTAAGAGAGACATTTGTTAAGTGAGTTTTTGCCCCCATTTTACAATCTTTCTTGCTACAGTTGTTAAGTGAATCACGGCAGTTATTAAGTTAGTAACACGGTTGTTAAGTGAATCCCATTAACTTTGCTTGTCAGAAGGTCGCAAAAAGTGATCACATGACCATGGGGCACTGCAACTGTTATAAATATATGAGGCAGTTGCCAAGTGTCTGAATTTTGATCATGTGACCAAGGGGATGCTGCAACGGTCTTAAGTGTGAAAAATGGCCGTAAGTCATTTTTTTTCAGTGCTGTTGTAACCTTGAATGGTTACTAAACAAACTGTTGTAAGTCAAGGACTGCCTGTAATGTTACTGTACACAGTTATTGCATATTCTTGTTTTAAGCTCTTTTAAGTCAATGGCTGAAGTAGCATAAAGGCATTTGTCACAAAGAAATGCATTTTTGGAAAATATTTTCAGGAAGGACCACTTTCTGTCAAGATTTCAAAAGCCGTTGTTGATTTCAAAAGGTTAGAGAAGAAGATCCGTGCATTAAAGCTGCACAAAAATCAATCCATGCTTTTCTTATGCTGTCACTCTCATATTGACTACCGAGTACCTGAACTGTTCTCAGATGTTTCGCTGGGAACAAATATATTGTATGCATATATGTATGTGTTTCTCTGGAGACCTGAGAGGGTTAATTCTGATTGAACAGCAATAGCGCTATAAATGTGGTAACCGCTAGACACAACCACAATCCCGACATTGTAATTTTACTCTTTCCAGACACATTAATTTTAACCTTTTTCATGAAGTTCAGAAGATCAATGTTTTCATCGTCTACCTACCTGGCTCAATTTTTGCCACCCGTTGTTAAGAATAATGGGTTTGTGATTAGGTATCTCTGCCTAGGAAACCGAGTAAATTATGAAACCTGAAATAACAAAAGAAAGCAAACTTTCTCAAGAAGTTGCTCTGGGTCTTTCTCTTCTTACAACTAATTATAGTAGGAACATGGTCTAACAGTTTTATTTTGCCATGTCCTTATGACATTGATACTGTTCCAAGCAGTGGTGAAATGTAAAATTTGTTACTACCGGTTTTGTGGGTGTGGCTTGGTGGGGGGGGTGAAATGTGACTGAGTGGGCGTGGGCAACTCTTTTTTTTCACTTTTACAGCCAATTTTTTCTACAACCTCTTCAGCCGAAGAGGTGGTAAAAAAAATGCTTTAAAAGCCTCTGACGATCCCAGCTGAGTTGCCTGATCGCCAGAGGCTTTTTTTCCTTTTAAAAACATTTTTTCTACAACCTCTTTGGCTGAAGAGGTTATAAAAAAAATTCTTTTAAAAGCCTCTGACGATCCCAGCTGAGCCGCACGATCATCAGAGGCTTTTTTTTACTTTTAAAAGCATTTTTTCAGCTGAAGAGGTTGTAGAAAAAAATGCTTTTTAAAATAATAATAAAAAGCCTGTGATGATCGTGCAACTCAGCTGGGCATGCGGGGGGGGGGGGGGGGCAGGGATTTTTGCTACCGGTTCTCCAAACCACCCGCAGCCATCGCTACCGGATCGGGCAATGCGGTCCGAACCAGGACTATTTCACCCCTGGTTCCAAGCCCGTGATGCAGACAGACTTAAATCATCCTTAGTTGTTCCAGTTTTATAGTAGTATTTTCCACTTCACGTGATAGCAATGAGTCCTGCATGGTAAAGAACTTTAGTAGGCTAAATCCTGCCTTTAAAAAAATTGCACAACAGCTAATAGGTTAATGGGGAGGAGGTTCCTAATAACAGACCTTAATCTGCGCTCCCCCCCTCCATAACTTTGGTCTTTGAGAGATATAGAATGGGACTTTCCTAAGCTATATTGTCCATCTTGTAGTTAATAGGAAAAAAGGCAGGGGGAGAAATCGTTGCAGGTACTCCTTGACTTACGAACACAACTGAGCCCAAAATTCTGTTGTTAAATGAGACATTTGTTAAGTGAGTTTTGCACCATTTTATGACTTCTATTGCCACAGTTGTTAAGTGAGTCACTACAGTTGATAAGTTACTAACAAGAGTTGTTAAGTCAATCTGGCTTCCCCATTGACATTGCTTGTCAGAAGGTTGCAAAAAGGGATCACCTGACCCCGGAACACAGCAAAGGTCATAAATATGAACCAGTTGCCAAGCCTGTGAATTTTGATCCCATGATCATGGGGATGCTGCCAAGGTTGGACCTATGAAAAATGATCATAGGTCACATTTTTCGGTGTCATCGTAACTTTGAACCATCACTTAACGAACTGTTGTAAATCGAGGGCTCTCTGTACAATAATGCTCTTTGGTTTACAGAGAAGTGCGATTCAGCCCTTCTTCTCTTTCTTGGAAGATTGACCAATCCCTCCAGAGTCAAAAGAAAGGCAAGCTTTGTTTAAAAAAATACAGAAAAGAAAACTATTAACACTTTTATATTTAAGGCATTAAGATAAAGTGTCTTGGATACAGAGCAGTGGTGAAATCCAATTTTTTTTACTACCGGTTCTGTGGTGGGTGGGTGTGGTGTGGCTTGGTGGGTGTGGTGTGGCTTGGTGGGCGTGGCAGGAGAAGGATACTGCAAAATCCCCATTCCCTCCCCAGTCCTGGGGGAAGGATATTGCAAAATCTCCATTCCCACCCCACTCTGGGGCCAGCCAGAGGTGGTATTTGCCAGTTCTCCAAACTACTCAAAATTTCTGCTACCAGTTCTCCAGAACCTGTCAGAACCTGCTGGATTTCACCCCTGATACGAGTTGTCTTGATCAGAGTCAGCAGCTAAACAAAAGAGCCCTAAAAATAGATGCTCCATGGACAACAAATTGGTGCAAGTCTGTTACGTTTAAAGAGATTGGAGCAGTAGTCAATATTACTGCAGAATACAAGTTTCTATAGGAAGTATATGTCTATGAAGTTTCTCAGTCATCCAGGTCATGGTTGTCCCAAAGGAGCTTTTTTCAAGAGGCAACTGACTTTCTGGTTTCATATTTTGGACAGAGAGGACTGCTGGTTTGAAAGAGGGGTCAAAGAGACCATCTGTGTCAAAACTGGACAGCCCTCTCTCAACAGAGGGGGAGGGATATGACATCATCTTTCTCTAGTCTACAACGCAATCCTTTCAACAGTTCCAAGAAGGCTCCACACCAATTTGCACCACTCAGGTGACCTTGATGATACAGATAAACTCCAGGTGACCTTAACGACCTGCTAAAAGAAGGCAAATGTCCAGTTGTCTGCAAGGAGTATAAATCCTTCCATTTCCCACCACCCAGTCACAACTGAAGAAGCTTCTTGGATGAGAAGTGAAACATCTTCAAAGAAAAACCAGAAAGTCCAGTTGCCTCTTGAAAAAGCATCTTTGGGATACAGAAAGTATATTTCATTAATATGTAGTTCTCTATCCAGACAGAGAAATAACAAGGACATGACGCTTTAGCACAGCACAAGAAAATAACTGAATTCAATCTTCCTCCCTAAATGCTTTTTACACTTATTTCCACAAATCGCTGTTCTCTGAAGCAGATAAACCCTTTTAATTTTATTTCCCGGGGATTCCAGTAATTTATTTCTAAGGCTGCTGGGAAGAGGGTCTGAACCCCAGTTCTTTTCTCTGTCTTGGTTCCAGTTTCTCCACTCCCCTCTGATTCCCTTTCCTCTCTTCTTCCTTCCGAGTTTTCCTTTTGTTTTGAAAAAAAAAGAATTTGAACCTTCTGTCTCCAGGAAAGAGGCAGTGGAGTATCTCTCTAACTCTGCATGACATATGTCATCTCACTCTTGTAAAGAAGTTCATTCTGTTCATTCTGGGCGTTTAGCTGACTAGCAGGGAGTTTGGCTGCTGGTGAATGTTCGCTTTGGAAGGCTGCTCTTTACATACAGCCCTCATACGACCTCCTCACAGACAGCCCTCTTGGTAATCAGTTTTGACAGCCAGCTGAGCCCATTTGTTAAAAGCATATGCCCTTCGCCATAGGATTTAATTGGTGTCTGTGTGGGGGGTGTTTCCACCAGCTACTGATGTCAAGAAAGGGGGAGGACAGCAAAGCCAAAAGCTTTAACCAATGGCTTTGCTTAACATGCCCTGCACAATGGATATCAGGATATTATAATGTACCCCAAAGGCTGGAAGTCAGGCGAGAATGACAAGAGAAGGATTGACTGTGTGGACAGCAAATTTCCTGCTAGTTTAGTTTTCTGCTGACTTAAGGACAGGTGGGAAGCAGGAGCAGGTTGTCCATAGAAATGAACTAGACAGTTGCCTGATGTGCCATGTTTAATGAGATGGCCCGTTTTAAGAAGAAGAAGAAAAAATCTGCCTTGGGGTTTGGGGATGGAGGCCAAGGGCAAAAGCTGATGACAGTTAAATTTAGGGTTTCATCTGGTAGAGAGCATTTAACTGAATCATGGGGAAAGCCGCTTATTATATTGACAGTATATTATGTTCATTAGAGGTTAACTGTAATGGGAAGAAGGGATAACCTTGAGGAACAGAAGGAAGAAATAATAATAATAATAATAATAATAATAATAATAATAATAATAACAACAACAACAACAACAACAACAACAACAGCACTTAAGACTTATATACCGCTTCACGGTGCTTTTACAGCCCTCTCTAAGCAGTTTACAGAGTCAGCATATTGCCCCCAATAATCTGGGTCCTCATTTTACCAACCTCGGAAGGATGGAAAGCTGAGTCAACCTTGAGCCTTGTGAGATTCAAACTGCCAAATTGTAGGCAGTCAACAGTCAGCAGAAGTAGCCTGCAGTATTGCATTCTAACCACTGTGCCACTATGTCTCTTTTAGCTACTTATCTTTTAGATAATGATCTACAGCATAGCCATCATGCACTTAATAAGTAGTATAAATCCACCAATGTCACAAAGCATATTTCTCCATGTTTTTTTTTTTTTTTTTTTGTGAACCAATTATTTGTTTGAATGCAATTGGGTGCATTCAAAACAATGTTAGATAACAGTAATCTGAGTCTGGGGCAGAAATGTAATTTGAGAAAGCATCTCAGACAGGACCCTCCCTAGTTTTCACAAAGATAACAATAAAGAGAGGGAAGACGTTAGGCATATTCAGACTTGGAAGTTTTGGTTGTAATAAAAATAGCATTAGCATTCATAACTTGGTTTCCTAGTCTGCCCTACCTCGAAGGCCTGACAATTATAGATATGTTTAAATTTTGATTCAACTTGTGTGTTCATTGATGTTCATTTATTATAAGTATCTTTGAGTGGAGCCAGATGAGTACTTTTGGAAAACAACAGTAAAGAATCCACTCTAGTCTCAATAGAGATGTTCAAATTAAAGATTAGATCAGGTTTCCTTAGTTGCTACTCCAGGGTATAATAATATGCTAATATAACACTCCCAACCTAATGGTCTCCAAATGTTCAGGGATTACAACTATCAGAAACACCATGACACGAGAAAATCTGTGATTTATAGTTTCGACTCATCCAAAGGGCAAGAATCTGATGCTATCACTGGATCATTTTTGTTGCAGCTGATCTGAGCTTTCGATCCTTAGACTTTGCTAATATCACAAAGCTATACCAAGAAGAGACCAAAAGCTCCTGCTGAAAATATTAAGACAAAGATTATTTTGCAACTAATTTAAGAATGGGAGCGAGAAAAAAGGTGGGACAGCCATCATTGTAAAACCCCTTTGTTTCTGGTGCCAATTTGTTTTTTGATGTTATCTGGCAGTGCTGAGTGATTTCTTCCTGTAGGACTCCCATTTGGTCCTGCAAAAGGAAGGGCTGGAACACTGGAGTCTTTTGACTTTTGATTCAGAATCAAATGGCACAACTTGCTCCCTGCCCTTTCCCACCTTCCTTATCTCTCCCCTGCCTATTCAAAAAGGCAAGATATGTGCAGCAGACACCACGTCTTTACAGCAAATAACAATTGTCTGTCTCGTACACTTAGGTCATGAGCCCCAAATGCAGCCAGAAAGTAATAACTATTGGTGTAAGTTCCCTTGTTCCGTTTGTGAGTTTTCTCATTGGTTGTTGTGGAAGCAGACCAGGGTGGCTACAGAATGCCCAATTATAGAGGCATTAGGTTTGATCTCAATAGTTCATCCTTATCTCCCTTTCCCTTAGCATCAGAACAAAGCTAAGTTATGAGAAAAAATATAGACTTTTTTTTCATTATGCCACTACAGGTTTGGGAAGAGCTAAGATGGATAGTCTTTAGTATTTGTTCTAGTGTGATTCTGAATCCAGAAGTGAGACAGAGTGTTGAAGGAACAAAGAAGTGTAACGATGGGCAGGTTTACACAGCAATTAACCATCCAGCTTTCTCATTGATAATTGTTTCCTGCAAACATTGTATGCATCAGCACCATTGCCAATTGCAGTGTGGGCACAATACTGTACAAATACTAATGTTGTGGAAGGTTTGGGCTGCATTCCCATGGAATTCTGTATCCAGAATGGCTTGGATTCAAATACATGGATCCTTGCTTAATGAATTCACAACTCTCAGTTAAGGAGGGCTGCTAGGATTGCAGTGGCTATGCAATGCGGTCATGTGATATCTCACTTTACGAGCACATCGCTTAGCAACAGAAATTCTGGTTCCAATTGTGATTGTGGTTGAGGACTACCTGTAGATTCATACTGGAGAAGAAATTGGTTGCAGAAGACCAGCAAAAGCTTGACTCCCAGTTAGTTATGAATAGCAACCACAAAGCTTATTTCTGTCCAAGTGCTTAAAAAGTATACTTAGGGAAAAGCCAAGAATGGATTTTTTGTGAGATCAGCTAAAGACTCCTTCAAACTCCCTATGACTAGATGGACATAGCCATGAAGTTTCCTTGGAAACAGCATGGATGTGGTTTATTATTTTTCCAGGATTTTTTTCCCATTCCCAACTCAGCCTATAATGGGGGCTCTTCAGTGCTCTCTGAACTTGGTTATTTTCTTGCAGATGTTTCATTACCCAACTTGGTAATATCATAGTGCTAGAAGTTAGTGGGTTTATCTCTCTCTTTAGTAGCTTTTCCTATGGCCTTGGTGGTTTCTTGATTAGGCTGTTGTTCACTGTTAGCTTGTCTGTCTGAGTTGGCAGTTCCTTGATTGGGGCATTGGGTATTGTTTGATTGTCTGTCTAGTATTGTTCTTGGTGTTGATCTCTGCTTATCTGGGTGCTATCTAGCCTACAATGCTTGGATTTCCTAATGGCCTTTTTTCCACAATCCAGATAGCCTCCAACCTAGTGGTGTTCCAAAGTAACTTGAGGACCTGGATTTTGCTTAGGCATTTGGCAAGGGTGATTGAAGCCCCTTTGGATTCCATAGATCTGTGTCTTTTGTTGTTATTGTTGCTATCTGTGTTTGTTTGGTTTTTTGGTCAACTCTGGCATCTTATACTCCTTATTCCA
Source organism: Arizona elegans (assembly GCA_022577455.1). Lineage (NCBI taxonomy): Eukaryota > Metazoa > Chordata > Lepidosauria > Squamata > Colubridae > Arizona > Arizona elegans. The sequence continues at coordinate 113,502,937 of JAKOOJ010000001.1, forward strand.
TTCGTTATTTTATTTCTTTTACTTTTGAACTGGCCAGGATCATTGGGAGTCATCTGAGATAGATAGATAGATAGATAGATAGATAGATAGATAGATAGATAGATAGATAGATAAATGTGAATAAAGCAAATATTAACCAACTCCAACATCGCTTAACTTTTTGAGATTAGTCAAGCTCAGCTAATGCTGCCATCTAGAAGAGAGAAAAAGAGTTATTACCCCTTAATTCTTAGTGTCAGTCTGCCTACTTTGTTAATGTTTAATTCTTGTTTGGTTTCAACAAGTGGATGGATGACAGAGTTCTTATTAAAAAGACATTACGTCTTACAAGTTGAAAGTACCTATCCTTATCTATATCAAATTTCAGAAAGTTGGAAAAAAATTGTTATAACTTTATACCATGTTATAACTTTTTAACAACCATTAAAATGGTTCAATGTTAAGTTATAGTTATCTAAGAATTTTATACGGCCTTCCAACTCAAACAACTCAAACAACCCTGGGTGGCAGGCAGAAAACAAACAGCAAAATGAAGAACAAACCAATTATAGCTAAAGTCACCACTTCTATTTAACTCCTATGCCCAGTGAAATATCTAACCTTTGTAAACAATTGTGGCAGTTGATGGTGATTGTAGGGATTGCTTTGATTACATGGACCAAATGTTTCTAACTCTTTGCTTTGGAAAACTAACAAGAAGTGGTAAATAGGCTTTAAAAGGTAACTACCCTGTTTTCCCGAAAATAAGATATCCCCTGATAATAAGCCCAATCGGGCTTTTGAGTGCATGCACTAAAATAAGCCTCCCCCCGAAAATAAGCCATCCCTGAAAATATTTAAACGCAGAGCTGGAAATCAAGTAAGAAGGCAAGAGGAGCCCCATCTTGCTCCATGTGCCCCAAAATAATAAGACCTCCCTGAAAATAAGGCCAAGCGCTTATTTCAGGTTCAAAAAATATAAGACAGGGTCTTATTTTCAGGAAAACACGGTAGACAAATTTGTGGATGAATACTTATTTATTTATTTATTTATTTATTGGTTCGATTTATATGCTGCCCTTCTCCGGAGACTCAGGGCGGCTTACAATGCGTTAAGCAATACCCTTCATACTTTTGTATATACCTGCTTTTGGCGCTCCCCCAAAGCGGTGTTCTTTTTTATAAAAAGTCAGCTTATTGCCCCCACAAACCGGGTCCTCATTTTACCTACCTCGAAAGGATGGAAGGCTGAGTCAACCTTGAGCCTGGTGAGATTTGAACTTGCAGTAATTGCAGGCAGCTGGTGTTATTTAACAGCAGTTTAGTCTGCTGCACCACCAAGGCTCTTTTTAATTCACTTGCCATGTGAACCTCCACGTTCCTTCCTGCAGAGGAATTAAGCCTCCACATTCAGTGGCAATCAATGTTTGAGTATCAGATTCTGAGTGTGAAGAAGAAGTGGCATCGATAAGGTTCATATCTTGGATTGCTCAAAGGAATCCGGCTATTGCAACAAAATGCCAGCACTTTTTGTTCTTTTTTACTGAATCTATAGTTGAACAAAATTTATTGTGAAAACCAATTATCAGCCTAATCAGATTATTTATGGATTTATATAAATATTATAGAATCCCACTCTGCACACATAGAGCCCTCTCAGTTGCATAGCAGTTGTATGCTGTATTGCCTGCTTACTTGCTATCATCAAACAAATAGTGTGTGGGCAACTATTATGCAGCAGTCCTGAGTTTTCTTTCAGTTCCCAGAATTGACCTTTGCTGCTAATCCTGCTAGATCCTCCACCACCACTAACAAAACCCAATTCCTTGTCTTGAATAAAATCCCTTTTCCCTGGCTTATTATTGTCCATCTATTTTCATAGCAGTCTTCTGAGTTTTTCATCTACAACAGGCAGGATTACACCTTGTGTGTAAAAGACCACATCCTTTAAGTCTCTGTCCAAGTAGACTAAGGGATTGGTTTACAACTTTCTGTTCATCAGCAAAATGAAACTGACTTGATTCTTGCCCTCTTGGCCTGTCTGCTTTTAGCAGTAACCAACTTGGAGAGAAATGAACAAGTAATAATAGTCAGTTCCTCTCTAAGCCCTAAGGCACTCGTCTTTTACATAGCAGCTGAGGAAAGGAAATGCACTAGGATTAATCCATTTCCCTTTGAAGACAGCTGGGTGCACTCAGTGCAAAGAACTGGGGTATTATTTTAATTGTTGTTGCCTGGCAGAGGCCCTGAATCTGCAGCGTCATTGAAACTGGCAGGAGAAGAGAGACAACAGAATATAGAAAATGGTAGTTTGCAGCATCTGTGTAGAGGGTGGGACTTTATACTTTTCTCATAGCTTCTTCTGTTTCTATTTTATGATTGAAACCTGGCATAAAACTGGTACACACACACACACACACACACACCCCTTGCAAAAGTACCAGCTGCAATTATTGAATAGGGTGTTGTGGACTCACCCATTTTATGATAGTAAACACAACTATTTCCCTACCATTATCCTTTCCTGCTAATAGAAAAGACTTTGCAGAGCTGTAATGTTATCTTCTGGCCCATCTCTTTTAAATTCTTAGCAAACAAATGAGCCAATATAAAGTAGAAGTAATCCTTGACCTACAACCATTCATATAGTGACTGTTTGAAGTTACAATGTGCCAGGGGAAAAATTATTTATGACCGATTTTCACAGGGCAGTTGCAGCATTCCCCACGGTCATGTGATCAACATTTCGGCATTGGCATCTGGCATGTATATGATAACTATACTGTCCTGGGATCACATGGTCACCATTTGTAACCTTATCAGCTGGCTTCCCACCAGCGAAGTCAATGGGGGAAGTCAGATTTGCTTAACGACCGCATGATTCACTTAACAACTGCAGTGATACATTTAACAACCATGATAAAAAGGTTGTAAAATGGGGCACAACTAACTTAATGCGTTGCTTAGCAATGGAAATTTTGGGTTCATTTGTGGTTTGTAAATCAAGGACTATCTATAGTAGTTAAGGTGTCGGGCTTGGACTATGGATTAGGAGGGTGAGATTCTCATTCAGTGATAGAGGTTGCTGAATGATGTAGGCCATTCATTAGCTGGATTTATGCAATACACTACACCCAACTTAACAAAACATCTCGACCTTTCAAGCAGAAACAGGGAATATATGGTTTAGTGACCTCTATTGGAATTGGCAACTCACTCATTAAGAAGAGGGGTGCTAAGTGAAACATCGCAATTTTATTATTTTATTCCAGCTTTACAGACTCTTGAAGGTCATAAATGTGAGGACTGATTGCAAAGTTATGTTTTCATCAGCTCTGTAGCTGTGAACAGTCGCTAAATGAGTCAGTTGCTAAATAAGAACTACCTGTACGGGGAGAAATTGTGGGGAGGGAAGCAAAGAAGGAAAAAAAGAGAGTAGATCTAAAGAACCAAGAGATGGGGTGATTCAGTTCCAGCAATCAATAGAGTGATGAATACATCTTGGCTCAGGTGGAGAGAAGCTCTAGGAAGAAGTAATTCAAAGAGCCTTCCTTTTAGTTAATTCTTTCTAAGAAAGGCTGGGAAATTTCTTTTCTTTTCAATACTTTGTATTTACCCAGTGGGCATTATCAATATACCTTCCTGAAAATGGTGTGTGTGTGTGTGTGTGTGTGTGTGTGTGTGTGCATACCTACCTACCTACCTATCATCTATCTATCTATCTATCTATCTATCTATCTATCTATCTATCTATCTATCTATCTATCTCTATCATCTATCTATCTATCTTTCTATCTATCTATCTATCTATCTATCTATCATCTATCTATCTATCTTTCTATCTATCTATCTATCTATCTATCTATCTATCTTTCTATCTATCTATCTATCTATCTATCTATCTATCTATCTCTATCATCTATCTATCTATCTTTCTATCTATCTATCTATCTATCTATCTATCTATCTATCTATCTATCTATCATCTATCTGAGCATGTGGGCACACACACGCACGCACACACACACATTGCCCAACTGAGTGGTGGGGCTTGACATATACAATAACAAATACCGTACAAATAGCTTTGTGGGCAAAAAACAGACTAGAACAGGAACCAAGACACCGGAAGAGGGAGAATACACCCTTTCTTCCCTTCATGCTATTTCCTAATCCTAAATAAACTCCTTCCAGTTTCATATATCATCTACTCTGAGGTAAATAACTGCTACGGCAATTTAGTCGGGAAAGAGCACAAACATTCTTCATTCCTGAGCCAAATTCAATGTGAACACCCCCATGGCCTTTTTTAAAAGAACTGTAAAAGAGACGATGAACTACAAATGAATGGCTGATATATCTATTGAATCACTGGCCAATAAAATATTTAGAAGCAGTTATCAATTACAATATGGTTCTACCATAAAACTGGGAGGATAATTCTTGTCAATTTATGTGATTTATATTTATATACAAGTAGTCTTCAACTTACAACATAACTGAGCCCAAAATTTCTGTTGCTAAGCAAGACAGTTGTTAAGTGAATTTTGCCCATTTTACAACCTTTCTTGCCACAGATTAAATGAATCACTGTACCGGTAGTTGTTAAATTAGTAACACTGTTGTTAAGTGAATCTAGCTTCCCCATTGACTTTGCTTGTTAGAAGGTTGCAAGAAGTGACCACATGGCCCCGGACACTGCATTGGCATTGCATTGGCATCCTTCAGTCTCAGGAGACTATGGCATCGTGCTCTGGAAAGAGGTCCTAAAACAGCATCTAGTGTGACTAAAAAGACCAATTCGAGAGTGGCAATCCCTTCCACACTAAAGGCAGATACATTCTGTCCCCTGCCTAGCCCTCAGATTTTGCTGGTTCTGGGACTGCCTCTTTGCCTCAGCCTGCCAAACAAGTGTCTCTTCGAATTGGAGAAGGCCATGCTGCGTCTTTAGCCTCCAAGCTGAACGATCGGAGGTCAAGGTTTCCCAGTTGTTAATGTCCATTCCCAGGGCCTTTAGGTCCCTCTTGCAGATATCCTTATATCGCAGCTGTGGTCTCCCTCTGAGGCGCTTTCCCTGCATTAATTCTCCATATAGGAGATCTTTCGGAATCCGACCATCAGCCATTCTCACGACATGCCCCAGTCAGCGTAGACACTGCAACTGTAATAAATAAGAGCCAGTTGCCAAATGTCCAAATTTTGATTACATGACGATCGGGATGCTCGTCATGCTCCTCGATTGGGAAAACTGGTCATGTCACTTTTTTCAGTGCCATTGTATCTTCGAACAGTCACTAAAAAAATGGTTGTAAGTCGAGGACTACCTGTATGTAAGTGCCTAATGCCCCGCCTTTTGGTTAAAAAAAAGTAAGTTATAAAAATGACAATGGCACATACAAATACTAATTTGTTCTAATATTTTTACATGGCAGACTAGGGGCTAAGAAAAGTTTCTCAGAAAATTCGGTACCTGTTGTTTAAAAAAAGATAAACAAATCCCCCTCCCCACCCAGGATATCCCTTTAATGGTATAAACAGAATAATGAAACAGCCATTAGGGAAAAAAATAGTTTGTAAGCAGATGCCTTTGTTTTAAGAGCTTAAAGCTAAATATGTCTCTTATGCCAAATGCTGTTTGAAAACAGCAGTCATTTATAAGAAACTCCGAGACACTCAGAATTCAAGCAATTTGGCAAATGAACTTCAACACCCTAGTCTGGAAGACCCAAAGAAAAAGTTCTAAGCCAGCCAATCAAATTGAGGCATAGCAGATAATTCAGATAATTCAGCCACCTCAAAGCAAGTCCCTTTCCGTCCAGAATACAGAGCATCCCTAAAGTTGTCTGGCTTTGCTCTATCTGTGCCGCCAGCAGCTTTTGCTCCCTTTTTCGGGAATATCACCTGGCAACGGCATGCTGACTGCCTGAGTAACGGCAGGAACCCATTGAAAGTCAGAGAGGGGCAAAGAGAAGAGGAGAGGGGAAGAAAAGGAGAGGGAGGGCCAGAATGAGCTCACCAGTTTAGGCTGGCTCTGCCGGCATTCATAATGGAGGGGGAGCTGAATGGGAAGGGCACAGAATTAGCCATGCAGCTATGTAGACATGGGCTTTCATTCTTTGGAATGTCACCGCCAGATGTATGTGGCTCTCAATGGAAGGGCTGCTTTGTGTTTGAGAAAAAAGAGAAGGAGAAGGGAACACAGGATGGTGTTGGAAGCTGCTTCCGAAGGAGAGAATGGAAGGGTGTCCTGATTGGGATTTGTGTGTGTGTGTGTGTGTGTGTGTGTGTGTGTGTGTGTGTGTGAGAGAGAGAGAGAGAGAGAGAGAGAGAGAGAGAGAGAGAGAGTGGGGGGGGGAGGGAGGGAGGGAGGGAGGGAGGGAGGGAGAATGACTTCTCCAAAAATTAAATGGATGAGAATGTCCATATATTGTATGTGACCTGATTGAGGTTCACATTTTCTGGATGGCATTTTCCAAAATGAAAACGTGGGGCCTGGGGATTAATGAATTGGCCATCACATGTTGGGTGAAAGGGAGAAGCTGCTTTAAGGAATGAATAGGCAATTCAATCGGAGATGGTCTTGGTGAGTATTGTGCATTCATTGTGGCTTGCTGGAGTTCCAGAAATCTAGACAAATTGACTTGCCATGAGCACTATTTCAAAAGGAGAAATTTGCATGCATGTAAAGAAACTCATAAGCACGAGCCCTGCATGAGAATCCAAGCCAATCATAAATGCCGTGATACAGAAGCCATTCTCAATCTTATAATTTTACGAGTGGTTACGCTCTCTCAACGGAGGGAAACCGTACTTGCAAATATATGAACCTTGGATTGCTCTCTTCAACTCACCTTCTATTCGCATCTCCCAGAAAATAAGCCTTCCTGAACAAAGCTGGGTTTAGTTATGTGCAATCAGCGTTAGATTTTGAAATATTTTATTCCCTCTGCACACTGGAATAATGAACTGTGAACAGATATAATATGATTTATTTGAGTCCAGACGTTTCATGCAAACAGTATGAAACCATTAGACAAACAGTACAGGTAGTGGCAGCCTAAAACTAATTTGGCAAATGTAATCTTTAATTTCATATTAACGTCTTGAGAGGACCAGGTTCAGAACGGCTGAGCAAATGGAGTCATTCAAAGAACTGAAATGACCCTCCTAAATGTGTGACATATTCGAGTTTAATTCAGACCTAGGATTCAGATGCCCTGGATACTCGTGGAGGCTTTCATCAGGCATATCATCTCAATTTTTTTTTTTTTTTTGCAGCTCATTGGTTTGTGGAGAAAATAAATAAATACATCTCCCCAAGGTCCAGGAAATGAGCCATGCAAATTACCCATCAGAGGTGAACCGATCTAAAGGTCAGCATTCTGTTTCTGTCTGTGATTAGGAGAAATAACAGTCCAGTTGACGAAAAACCCACATAATTTTTACTCAGCAGTTGAAAACACATGCACAATCATTTCTATTGAATAGTCATGGGATATATTGACATACAAGGATTTTTTAAACTGGAAGAAATGCATCGTGCTGTGTTAATCCAGTCTTGACCTTTACAGTTTTCTTATCAGTTTTGCCAGCATTATTACACACACACACACACACACACACACACACACACACACTCTCTCCCTCTCCCTCTCCCCCCTCTCTCTCCCTCCCTCCTTCCCTCCCTCCCTCTCTCTCTCTCTTTCTCTCTCTCTCTCTCTCACACACACAAATATACACTCTTCAGATTGCTCTGGGTCTAGGTGCCCGCAAAAGAAGCAAATGCTAAATTAAAGATTTTTCACTTATACTTTTAGTTAGGATTGTGAAATGCTGGGGAACATAGTCTACTAATCCATAAGCATGTTTATTAGAAAATAAGTCTATGCAGTTCTGTAAATTTCATTCAAAGGAAAATGTGACGTGACCTCACTCGATGCTGATATATAAACAACCGTGGATATCTTTGTGAGCAGATTATCCTATTCATTCCTATAAAGGTAGTCCTCAAATTACAACAGTTCATTTAGTGACTGTTCAAACCATTCAAACAACAGCACTGAAATAAGTGACTTAGGACCATTTTTCACACCTAGGACCATTGCAGCATCTCCATGGTCACGTGACCAAAATTCAAATGCTTGGCAACTGACTCATATTTATGACGGTCACACTGTCCTGGGATCGTGTGATCACCTTTTGCCACCTTCTGACAAGCAGGTGGGAATCTGGGAAGCCAGATTCACTTAACAACCGTGTTATTACCCTGTTTCCCCAAAAATAAGACATCCCCTGATAATAAGCCCAATCGGGCTTTTGAGCGCATGCACTAAAATAAGCCTTCCCCCGAAAATAAGCCCTCCCCGAAAATATTTAAATGCAGAGCTGGAAATCAGGTAAGACGGAAAGAGGAGCCCCATCTTGCTCCACTTTTCGTCTTAAATAATAATAATAATAATAATAATAATAATAATAATAATACCCAAAATAATAAGACCACTCCGAAAATAAGGCCAAGCGCTTATTTCGGGGTTCAAAAAAATATAAGACAGGGTCTTATTTTTGGGGAAACATGGTAATTTAACAACTTCAGTGATTCACTTAACAATTGTGGCAAGAAATGTCATAAGATGGGGGGCAAACTTAACAAATGTCTCACTTAGCAACATAAATTTTGGACTCAATTGTGGTTATAAGTCAAGGACTACCTGTAAGTGTGTGTGTGTGTGTGTGTAATTTTATTAAAGGTTACAAATGTTACAATTAACATTTTTTCAAAGCCTTTGTTAGTTTATACTGTAAAATTATAGATAAATCACATAGCATATGACTATATAACTATATGATAGTTATAATAAGCTAACTTTTGAAATCTGTAGCACAAGCTACAGAGGAGCCTGTAGTACAGTGGACTAAAGCACTATTATTAACATCTGCTGCTTGCAATTACTGCAAGTTCAAATCTCACCAGGCTCAAGGTTGACTCAGCCTTCCATCCTTTCAAAGGTAGGTAAAATGAGGACCCAGATTGTGGGGGCAATAAGCTGACTTTGTATAAATATACAAAAGTATGAAGGCTATTGCTTAACACATTGTAAGCCACCCTGAGTCTCCAGAGAAGGGCAGCATATAAATTAAAGGGAAAAAAAAAGCATTCTTCCATGAATATATATTGAGCTTTTCCATCACAGTCTAAGCTCAATATCCAAACTATTCCAAAGACTGAAAGAATCCAATTTGGGGGATATAGTTTAATAAAATATTAACCCTTTTAACCTTTAATGCAGTGGTGAAATCCAAATTTTTTTACTACCGTTTCTGTGCTGTGGCTTGGTGGGCATGGCAGGGGAAGGATACTGCAAAATCTCCATTCCCACCTGACTCCAGGGGAAGAATACTGCAAAATCCCCATTCCCTCCCCACTCCTGGGGGAAGGATATTGCAAAATCTCCATTCCCACCACACTCTGGGGCCAGCCAGAGGTGGTATTTGCCGGTTCTCTGGACTACTCAAAATTTCTGCTACCGGTTCTCCAGAACCTATCAGAACCTGCTGGATTCCACCCCTGCTTTAATGGTTTCAAGAACTTGGTTCACTATAGTAACCATAGTGGGCTACTATCTCCATTGTAAGGGATTAGAAGTCCATAAAATATATATTAATGTTCCTTCAAATATTTTACCTTTCCAGCATTCAAAAGATGAAAGTGAATCTCCAGTAAACATCAAAGAGAACTTTGTATTGAACTAAATGAGTTTTTAGAACATAAGAAGCTTCTGTTAGATTCCTTAAAATGATTTTGAACACATTTTTGTAATAATAATTACAAAATAATATTGTAATGGTTTAGTTTCAATAAGGGCCCTTTCCAATGTTTTCAGGAATTTCAAGGTCAGTCTCTCTCTCTCCCCTCCCATCCTCTCTCTTTCTCATTTAGAATAAAAATATAAAACAGAGTTAACAATAGATGTGGCAGGGATTAAAACACTGTTTAAAATAATGTGTATTAATAATTTCTTAATACCAAGGAATAAACCAGTTCCTTTAATTCGATAAATAGCATATCACAGAGACTAGCAGTAGATATAAACGTGTTTTAACATGGCAAAATTTCTTTACATTCTTGGGTTACACTGTAGTTCAGCATGTCCCTAGGATATGTGTGAATCCTCAAATTATAGGCCGAAAGCCCATATGTTGTGGCTAAAATTACCTCTGCCAGAATCCTTCCATATCATTGACACTTTTTATTCTTTGACATACTTCTTCTTGCATCTTGGAAGAAGCTACAGTTCCATGGCTCTCAAATCACCAAGGAATGTGCGTGCCAAAGAAGGAGAAGGTACATGTGCAAATCTGTCAGTGACTATTACACTACTTGGTGATGATTTCCTTTCCTCCTTTCATTTAATACTTTTGCATGATGTAAAATTGACTGACCTGGCCCCAAATCTAATGTCAATTATTTTAATTAGATAAATTTGAGGATCTGCATATTTTTTTAATGGGTAGTATACTAACGTTTGGCTATGATTATGATTTATCACTTAGTGCTGTGTGTACACTGAGAACTTATACACAGGAAACAAACTCCTTGTGTGTCCAATCACACTTGGCCAATAAAGAATTCTATTCTATTCTATTCTATTCTATTCTATTCTATTCTATTCTATTCTAGTGAGTAAAACATGTTGGCTTTGTATGTTGTGCTAGACTGGGGATATGGCATCCACATTTAGGTACTTACACAAATATACAAACATCTGTTCATTCACTGATGTACACACACACACACACCATATTACATGATATTTGGAATGGAAGATATTTTAGTCTAATTTGTTTCATATCACTGTTTCTCCATTGGTAGTAGCAGAACAACAATCTTGAGCAGACTCACTCATGGTATTTGGGGACAAGGTGACTTCCCTCCCTCCCTCCCTCGCTCCCTTCATTATATTATATTGTACCACAGTGATTCCCTCAGTGTCCCTTCATTTTGACTCTTTTCATTTTCTTAACACAATATTGCATAGCTTCTTTAATAATATTTGATACACTTGGGTATAGTTCAAATCATATCAGCTATATTAACATGCATGTCATTCCAATATGTTGTACCACAATATTCAGGTCCTACTGATTGCCTACACCCCATCCTTTTGGAGTAAGCTGTGGTCTGCAACAAATATTTTACAGAAGTCCAAAATCCTACGATAATGAGTTGCTGTGACTTCTAGCATTTCAATAGAAATCCATAATTCCCTCCCCCCACTTTGTCTCATTTTATGTATTGAAACCGTAGTATATTTTTGCCCACATTGACATGGAAATGGCAATATCCAAATAAGAGCAAAAAGGCAAATAGAACCAAGCAGAAAAGAAAGGAGAATAAACAGTTATACCCTGGTTTGCTTACTATAAATAAAAAGGTCTAGAATAGGAAATGTTGAAGCAGAGATCTATGAAAAACATTTAACACCTGAATAGATAGTGGCCCAACACGGTATATTTGAAATAACTGACTTGCATTAAATATTAACAATATGAATGTAAGTAATACTACCACAAATCAAACATCTAATTATCCAGTATGATTTTGGCATGCTTATATGTGCACCTGTATTGGGAACTTGGCCTCATTTTTCTTGTCATTCATCTTCCATTTGGAATGAAATATAAAATGGAGCAGTGTTTCTTTTTCTGCTCAGCTGCTACCGCTTCACAAAGGCAGCGAACTCTCTTTTCTAAGCGATAGAGGAGATAGTTTGTAGCACAGGGTTGAAATGCGGGATCCTTGGTGCTCTCTGAGCTTGGTTGTTTTCTTGCAAACATTTTATTACCCAAGCGGCACTGATGATGTTGCCTAGGTTGGGTAATGAAACATCTGCAAGGAAGCAACCAAGCTCAGAAAGTACCAACGATCACTTGGTTCTCTTTCTTCCTTTATTTTCGCTTTTTGGCTCATGGAATCCTGCAAGAGCTCATTTCCAGTTTCTGCATACTTTGGAAAATGCAATTTTTCCAGGATCCTGGAGAGAATGCCATTTTGAGAGTGACAATAGACTACAATTCTCTAGACATTGGACTAGGAAAGGTGGGGAGGGGAGAATGAGGAGCGAATTCTTCTCTGTTGCAGGGGTTGAGTAAGAGGAATAAGGATTAATGGGAGGTTTGGGTTTCCTGGAGGGTAGAAGGATTTGGATTCAGTCATGCATCCAAACATATACGTAAAAGGGAGCAGGATTGGACTCCAAATTTTATTGTCTGACTTTTTAGGAGGCGCAGCATGGTTTTACTGGAAGAAATGTCCATCTGGGTTCAGTTCCAAGTGGGGAGAAAGACACTGGAACATAGAACACAGAAACATGGAAGCTATTTGGAAAGATGGTTTAATGGTGGACAGGACCATGTGGTTTGAGGTCTTGGGCAATCAAGCACATGGGTGTGTGTGTGTGTGTGTGTGTGTGTGAGAGAGAGAGAGAGAGAGAGAGAGAGAATTATACCTTCTCTTGGGCCCCGCCTTGGAGCTTCCTGTTCCTGTGTAAGGGCAGGGGCCTCCCATAGGGCCATGCAGGGGTAACTTTGTAGGTTGTCTTGAGTCCCAGGCTTGGTTGAATCTTGCTGGGTGATGAGGTAATGAAGCTATTCCTATCATGTCCTGAGGGTGAAGGTTTTAATCCCATCACCCTGGAGCTGAAGTGGGGGGCAAGGAGCTGCAGAGAGCTGCTTTGTCTTTAAAAACTCCTTTTCTCATCCAGGGAAATATAATATTCTGCATTTTTAATATTTCCTAAAATATTTCATTCTTCTAGGAGATGGGCGGGCGCTAACTTTCTTACAGTTTGCTAAACTGGGGGGGGGGGCGCTTATTACCTATTAGTAAAAGTGCATTTTTAATACTTCTCAATTATTATACTACTCTTGTAAGCATGCTCATGCTGCTTCCTCATTATGGGAAGTTCCAAACCATCCTATAATCAGCACTAAGAATCCATGCCATGTGTAAGAAGGTTGCCTTCTTCGAAGTTTGTTGCTGGAAGGATAAAATGAGGAAAAGATGATGCACTGGAATAGCCTGGATTGTCACCATGTTGGATAGAACATGCTCAGTTTTGGAACTCAGTTTTTGGAACTCCATTGTTCCCATTCAAAGCCTGCCAAAGGCTTAGCTGATTAGCTTATAGATAACTGTTTGATGGACAGGACTTGATCTCCATCATGAAGCCACTAGCAGCTGCTACATGTTTTCTCTCCAAAGCTTTTTGGTGCCAGGAGGCGGCAGTAAAAGTGAAGAATTGCACAGCCACCATTGTCCAAGTACATACACTTGCTGAACTGCCTTGGCATGTGTACAAACTGTTGATATCAGTAGAGATACCTTCAGTCAGTTCTTGCGCTGGACCGTCTGCAGTGCCATTCATCATCATTTCTCAATGTCAAAAGAGAAGGACAGGAACATATTCTCCTACCCTCCGTCCTTTGTAGGGCAGAGGGGCCTCTAGTTGTTTCACTGCACGATCCCCTGCCAGACTTCATAGATAGTAGCTGAGATGGTGGGAAAGGGACTAAGTTAGAAAACAATCAGTGGGGTGGGGTGTTTGGGGGCGGGAAGATAAATAGAAAATCCTTTTAAGGGAACAGCGATTGCTTTTTTGAAATTCCACTCAGAATAAAGTTTAGGAAAAAAAGAGTAGTAATTACAAGTGAATCTGTCTGTCTGTCTCTCTAAAACTTTCTCTGTGTGTGTGTGTGTGTATCATCTATCTGTCTATCTATCTATTATCTATCTATCTATCTATCTATCTATCTATCTATCTATCTATCTATCTATCTATCATCTATCTCTAGCTGTCTATCATCTAGTTCTCTAGCTATTGTTTCTCTCCCGCTCTTTGTCTGTCTGTCTATATCTATCTATCTATCTATTTATCCATCCATCCATCCATCCATAGATGGGATTCACATAATTTACTACTGATTTGCCCAGAGCCGAAAATGTGAGTGCGCCACCTCCGCGCATGCGCCCAGCCTACCGCACACATGCCTAAATATGACAGCATAGAGCTGGGGCAGGCCCACCTGCGATTTCCACTACTGGTTCGTCCGAACTTGTCCGAACCGGCTGAATACCACCTCTGTATCTATGTCTAGCTGTCTATCTATCATCTAGCTCTCTAGCTATTGTTTCTCTCTCTCTTCTCTCTCTCTCTCTCTCTCTCTCTCTCTCTCTCTCTCTGTGTCTCCGTCTGTCTGTCTGTCTGTCTGTCTCTCTCTCTAGCAGTCTATCTATCAGCTAGCTCTCAAGCTATTGTTTCTGTCTCCCTCCCTCCCTCCCTCTCTCTCCCCCCCCCAACCATCTAACTAATCTATCTGCATCCATGACACTAAGTTCAGCTAAAAGTTCAGTGGTGGCTACCTCAACAAGCACCAAGTAATCTGAACATCTGAAATATGCCTTTTAATAGGCTGCCTTCAAAGGAATCAATTCGATATGGAGATTGCCTTTTTTTTTTTTTTGGTGCTGATGTCCAGAAATACGAGAAGGCCCTTTCAGAGCTTGATCTCCTTTCATAAATGTGTACTGTTGACTCCACTTTTCATTCTTTTAATGTCAGCTCCTGCTTTTTTTCCTTCATTATTTTCTTCAATCTTCATTATTCAGAGTCTTCATTATTTTCACTTTCCCTACTACATTTTTAACAAAATGGTGAGTTGATTAAAATACCAGGACCCAAAACTGAATGCCCTTCCTATCATGGCTACAGATTACTGACTGAGTTGGCAGGAGCAGCAGCTTTTTCAGGTTGGTCAGACCATGTCCAATGACAGCAAATCGTAAGGGAAACCTCTTGCATAATTCTCCCTCTCTTCCCCACCCCCCGGCCCAAACCAGGGTCTATCAAAAGAGTAACATCAAAGCTGATTATTTTACCAAGGGGCACCACACAGTGCAGTCCTTTGATTTCTCTCTTTATGGCTTACACGGTCAGATAAAGCTAATTAAAATGAAAACTTTCCAAGTTCTTTTTATTTTTATTTGGGAAACTCCCCCCCCCCTTCTTTGTACACATGCATTGGTTGAATTGTGTGGGCTGCAGACTAATAAAAGAGGCCATCTACACATTCTGATGGCCTGATCTTTTCAAAGTGTTTTTCTTCTCTTAGGAGTTAAAGAAAAAGGGAAAAAAATGAAGTCTGTCTCTCTCCCTCCTTCTCTCTCTGTCTCTGTCTCTCTCTCTGTGTGTGTGTGTGTGAGGGAGAGAGAGAGAGAGAGAGAGAGAAATCTTTAAAGCAACAACCCTGAATTACACGCTCGCAGAACCCTTGTGCTGGGCATAATGCTACACTACAATTACTTAGTCCACTGATTTCATTGGCAATATTTGTTCCGATTGACTGGACAAGTGAAATCATCTGGTTATTTGCCATGAGTTAACACACACACACAATATTTAGACAGTCACCAGTTAACTGAGAGCAGGGAGATTTTGTGGAGCAGCAATGGTAGGCAGATGGACCCCCTCCTATTCTAATCCCTTCATTGGTTTAGAGATGAAAGATTTCTATTGCTTCAGAGGAGAAGGTTTATACAATGACTGTACCATATGTCATTGCAGAGAAACACATTAAGGGCTGGCACACTTGGGTGAAGCATTATTCAATATCTAATTGTCAAATTTTCTTTAATATTTTCTTAAAATAACAGATTTTGTGCTTTATCGTTTTATTTTTAGTAATCTTTATCACAATTCTATCTATTTATCTATCTTCATCATCATCACCATCATCATCATCATCATCATCATCTATCAATCATCAATCACTCTCCCTCATCTATCTCTTATCCATCAATCAGAATACAGCTGGAAGAGACCTTGGAGATCTTCTATTCCAATTCCCTGCTAAAGCAGGAGACCCTATACCAGTGATGGCGAACCTATGGCACGCTTGCCACAGGTGGCACACGGAGCCATATCTATGGGCATGCGAGCGTTGTCCTAGCTCAGCTCCAGCATGCATGCGCGCATCGGCCAGCTGATTTTCGGGCTTTCCAGGCCCACCGGAAGTCAGTAAACGGGCCATTTCCGCCCTCCAGAGGGCCTCCGGGGTGGGTGAGGAAGGCTGTTTTCACCTCCAGAGGCTTTCTTGGAGCCTGGGGAGGGCGAAAAATGGGCCTACCGGGCCCACCGGGCCATTGTGTGCCAAAAGCAGGGGTTGCACGGGGAGGGGGGGTCACACGTGCATGCATGGGGGGTGCGCATTGAATTATGGGTGTGGGCACGTGTGCATGCGACATCACTGCACTCCCCTCACTTTTGGCACGTGACGGCAAAAAGTTTAGCCATTACTGCCCTATACCAATTCAGACAGTATTTTCTTAAAAACCTCCAGTGATGAAACAAATACAACTTATAAAGGCAAGCTGTTCCTAATTGTTCTCATGGTCAGGAAATTTCTCCTTAATTCCAGGTTGTTCTTCCATTATTTCTTGTTTTGCGTTTTGATGCTTTGGAAAATAAGTTTATCCCTTGTTTTTTGTGGCACCCCTAGTCTTTCTTTTCTCTAGACTAACCATACCCAATTCCTATCTGTCTGTCCATCCATCCATCCAGACATCTATTGTAGTGTTGCTCTTTAAACCAGAGAGCCATTAATTCCCTAAATTTTAATATGCCTGTTTTTCAGATTAAGCTATCTCAAATTTTTGAACATGCTCCAAAGATACGGACAACAACATGGAGATCACCCAGCAAGGGAGCATCGATCCATCTGGAGCTGTGACACTATAGCCGACCAGAACGTGATGCACAAATATTTTCTAGAATGCATAGTCCCATTGACCTTCAGCACTGAATGCTTGGGCAAAAGCAGAGAAGGGATGCCAGGAAGCAATATTACTACTAACACCCTACAACTACAAGAAAAATATTAGCTTCTCATTGGGTAGAAAGAAATCCTACATTTATTCAAGGAAAGACTAGATTTCCTCACAACATTTGCTTTTATAATAGAGGAATTGTTTTATATTTTACATTTCCTGACAAGCTGGCCCTACTCGGGCCAGCAGAAAGGGCCTACTTCAGATCTCGTCAATCAAAGAACTCCAACTATTGAGATTCAGAAGAACAGCCTTCTCTGCTGCAGTGCCCACTCTTTGGAACATCTTATCCTCTAAGATCCTTCCCCATCCTACTATCCTTCCTCAAGAGCCTGAAGACCGGGCTCTGCTGGTTGGCCTGGGGACCCAATGAGGGAGTACATCACTGGAAGTGGTTGCTAGATTGATGGCAGCCTCCATCTTCTCCTCTGCCCTTCCTTCCTGCTCTCCAGCTATCCATCTTTTTGGTTATCATATTGATGTATTAGTAACTTGTTGTGTTCCTTTGACATTGATTATTGCATTGTTATATTAGTTGCTTCTGTTCTTTTTACATTATTTTTATTTCTCCCTTTTTTTTAATGTAATCCACATAGTAGCCCCCCAGATAAATAGGTGGCAAATAAATTTAATAATAATAAACATGATAACAAAGGAGGTAATCATTTTTTCTGTATGCATTCCTTTGTGAGAATCTTCTCAAATTTACCTTTTAGATGATTATAATATGTAAAAACCTTAACAGTGACTATGATTCTAATTTTAACCCATCCAACCCAGTTTGTAGCACCCATAACCCTTTCAAATACAAAGTATACTCCACTCAATATAAAGAAATAATTTATGCAGTAATCTTAGCCCAATTTAGGTGCATGGCCTACTAAGTATTTCTTATTCTTTCAACACTTGAGAACTAATGTTGGAAGTGTTACATTAAGGCACTGCTATTGGCTATTTTATGTTATTTGTGTTATGGTAATTTTATATTTAATACATTTTTAATATTGTAATTTGTTACTGTATACTTCCTGGGGATGTTGCACACATGGAGTGTTGGTATATAAATATTTTAAATACAATTTAAAATGAAATATATATAACTGAAATTAGAAGAGGTAATTTACTAGGGCTGAGCGGTGTTTGGATCTGAAGGCAACAAGATTCTTTGGAGCCTGTGGGGACCCTCAGGGATTCCCCGGCTGCAATACCTTGAAAGAACTCCTTCTTTTAAACCTCTGATCCTGGTGACCGACCCAGATTGGAAACTGGAACATGTGTATTTGCCTTCTTTCACCTATTTCTGATCTTGGTCGGATTCCTATATATTTCTTCTTAATTTTATTTTGCCGATTTTCCACACCAAGCTCTGTGTGTGCATTTGTATGTATACATCCGAATCAGGGGTGGATTCTACTTACCTTTACTACCAGTTCGGAACGGGATCGCATGCGCAGATGGCCGATGATGACATCTGGGGTGGTGGGTGGGGCCTCCTGCCAGTTTTACTATCGGTTCTTGTGAATCGGTCCAAACGGGGGGCAACCCACCACTGATCCAAATGTATATGTATATATCTGAATGCATATGTACTGTCTTTATTTGAAAAAGCATGGGTTGTAATTTCAGAAGGCACATTGGAAGAAATACATTATATAGCTACTTTTGGGGGTTCAGACTAAGATGGTTTTGGTCATGGTTGCTGATGACTTCTGGCAGAAGTGGGAGAGTGGTATTGAAACTATTTCTCAGATCTCTCAGAAGAACAGGAAGCAATGGATGGACACTAATCAAGGAGAACACCAACCTAGAACTAATGAGAAATCAGTCAGAACAATGATAGTTAGAACAATTAATCAGTGGAATGGTTTACCGCCAGAAGTTATGGGTGCTCCATCACTGGAGGTTTTAAGAATAGATTGGACAGCCATTTGTCTGAAATGGTATAGGGCTCCTACTTGAGCAAGAGGTTGGACTAGAATTCCTCCAAGATCCCTTCCTACTCTGTTATTCTGTTATTCTCAGTAGCTTTCAATACTATTGTTTGTGATATCCTTCTGGGTTGACTATGGAGATTAAGTGCGGGAGGCATCGTGTTGCAGACTAAGACTCCTGACCTGTGGGGTGTCACTTCCTACCTACCTTCTCTACTCTCTGAAATGGTATTCACCCTGAGGTTTGAATTGTCCTTGCCAAACAGGCCTCTTTCCTCAGTGCTAGGTTAGGTGTTTGTGTCTTTTTGACAGTTCTATCAAGGAGTTGGTTATTTTAGTCCTTGGATATTGCCTTTTTATTGTTGTGATTTCATTTTGTATTGGATTTCTTTTTCATTGCTCACTGTCACTTATAAATAAATATAACCCGCAAATGCTATCACCACATTATCAAAGGCATTACGATCTTGAATGCGGCTGCAAAAAAGTTATGTGTCTTTTTACTAGACTGACATTGCTGCAGTTGAGCTCAGGTATTGGGGGATATATAATGGGATGCAGCAGCCAGAGGAAAAAATTAAGTTTTTGTGCAGCAATCTGTCAACAAAAGTGAGACATGGTAATCTGTCAAACTCAATAGCTATTCAGATGTTGCTTACATCATTGAATTGTACCTTTCTTTAACTTCCACATTTGCGAAAGTTACATACATACATACATACATACATACAAAAGTTAACCATATACATAACCAGTATATATTTTTATTAGCACATACTCTGTCATCATTTACTGTTATGATCAGTGTACTTATTTAATAGATTTCTCAGGTACAAGGGCCCTGATTTAATTTCTTAGCATGGTTATCTAACAGATTCTACTGCATTCACAATATTTTTGATATGACATCCAGTAGCATAGTTTATTGCTGTTCCAGACTAGATCTTCTTTTAATAGTCAGTAGTTGTTAATCTCATAACATTTTCACAGCAACCAGTCCAGGAGTGGGTTCTATTTACCTTTACTACCGGTTTGCAATGGGGCTACGCGCAAGCGCAGAAGCTTCTGCGCATGCACAGAAGCATTCTGATGATGTCGGGGTCGGTGGGTGGAGCCTCCCACCAGTTTTTCTACCAGTTCTATAGAACCAGTGTGAACTGGGGGTAACCCACCACTGAACCAGCCTCTATTTGTGTTGCTTTGCTAGATCTGTTTTGCTTCAGTCTTTTCCCTGGTCTGGTTTATCTGGATGATAAGAGATTTAGGTGCATTGAGAGAGTTGCACAATATTGTGTCTAATTCCACAATATTGTTTCTAACCTGTGACAAGAAATTGCTCCATTTGATGTAAAATTCAGCAGCAATTCTATTGAAATTATTTCACTATAACAGTTTTCTCCAGAAAGTTCTAGCTTAATAAATAATATCCAAGACCTGAAAACCAACATATCAATATTCTGTTTTTGAAAATGAAGCCTTTGATATATATATTTTTTCCAAAAGATGTTGGGCCACATTCACTGGTGTTTGTTTTATTTACCTTTTTGAAGGAAATTTATCTGAAATTCTTTCAAAGGAGCTGTCATTTGTGTGGAAAGCAGTTTCTGATGAACTGAATGGTAATAAAGTGACATATATTTTCTCTTTGTTATTGTTAGCAATGAATTTCTCTTGACTACTGACAAATGCTTGTCAGTAAGGGCCTCTCTCAATATTATTTTAAAGTCAGAAACTTTTTTTGTAGCTGGCTTTTTTTGTGGTCTACCTCTTCCCTTGCTATTACTGAATCAAAATTGCATATTTTTTCAGATGATTTATTAATAGTCCAATGTCTATAAAAATCCGGATGCAGTCAGCTGGGCTTGTTTTATTTAAATTAATACAGCATAAAATTACAAAGTATCTCTGGTAAGACAGGTGTTATGTACAACTTTGTACAATACAGTTTTATATATAATAAGAGAAAATGAGACTGGAACTACTGCTTATGACTATATTAAGTCATAATATTCCCTGAGAATACTGAATGTATTAAGAGCTGAAATGCACAGTTAACTCTATTCATATGCTAAAAAAAACTTCCCTCATAGTATTTGCTAATTAATATCCACTCCTAATATAAAATAAATAAATTCCAAATTTCTAAGGAGAATAAGAGGACAAATTATTCTAATGTTCCAATTATTTGCGCTTTTCTTTATGATACTTTGTGTGATTGTGATTTTTTAAAAAACAGAAACAGTTTCAATTTGATAAGATTTTTTTTTATAAAGGACAGCAAGAATGAAGAATTATTGAAGAAAATGGATATCATAAGGAAAGTACATATAATATACATTCCAACATGCTTCTGAATATTCTGCTTTTAATTATTTATTGCATAAATTCATTTATATTGACAGGAGACATAGATCCAACTTTTATAAGCTAAGCAATTAATTAAAGGGCACATTTCCCCCCACCCCATTTGTATCCTTTAATTTAGCTTTCATGCTTAAGAAAGGAAATTAATTGCTTCTGCTGGTACTTTTATCACATATTTCAAACAATGCCTAATCCCTACATATTGGTAGGAAAAACTGCCACTTTATAAAAAGTGTAAGATTGCATTAGTATAAAATAATAAGAAAGGTTTTTGAAACAGATGGAATTAATGATAATAATTAAAAAATATTTATTCAGAAATTTTATTGTTGGTAATAGGTGCTTTCTTCTAGGTAACTTTATTTAATTTATACCTTTCGTTCCAGCTAAAAAAAGTCTTAGGTGAAAGCTGGCTGGTCTTTGAAAATTGCTATGCAAATAAGCCAATGCTGTCTTTATGCTTCACTCCCTCACTGAACATCTCCAAGACATTGTTATCATGAATAACCATATAATTGTTTCCTAAATTTTGCTCCAGCCCTTTAGAAGAAGACACTGTATATGATATTTGACATGGATCATCATTGGGTCTCTTATCTTGGGTTCTCCAACTTAAGCAGTTCTATAAAACAGCCCTGGGCCATTTCAGATTTGTACTAACCCTGTTTGTTCCAGTATTTTACAGAGAGAGAGGGGGGGGGGGGGAGGGAGGGAGAGAGAGAGAGAGAGAGAGAGGGAGAGAGACTTAAACAGTGCTTCAGTTCCTTTTGCACGACTCTTTAATGTCCTTTTCCTAATTCTTTACACAATTAATTTCCTAATTATTCACATAATATCTACATGCAATGAAATATTAGGGATTTATCTAATCTTAATTTCTAAGTAAGTGGGTAGCCTACTGCTTGCTTTAGACCAGGGGTGGACAATTATGGCCCCTTTACAACCTGTGGACTTCAACTCCCAGAATTCCTGTGTCAGCCATGCTCACTCAAGAATTCTGGGAGTTGAGGTCCACAAGTTGCAAAGGGGTCATAATTACTCACCCCTGTTTTAGACTGTACCCTGTAAGTGTGGGGCTGGTGAATTGGAGCCACTGATTTTATACAATTGTGTAGAGTGACTCCCTACACAATTAAGTGACTCTCTGGAGGAAATATTGAAAAAATTGTCTGTATGCTGTAGACACATCGACTGCCCCATTTTAAACTCCCTTAAAACCATCTGCTGTGCACTCAATCAGAATTGACTTATGGATAAATTAGGGTTTTTTAAAAAATTCCCTTTACACCTGCGAAGTTGAAGTGCTTCAAAAATCAATCCTGCGGTTGTTTGTTATTCCAGAATCCTTGCAATCTGGCAGACTGCCCTCCGTGGGTGACAAAAGAGATTTGGAAAGCATTATAATAATATTCTCTGGATTTAAAATGAGTTATAAAGGAAGTCAATGACTAATTGTTATGAGATAACCATGTGGGAATTGTGTCCTGGTGTTTTCTTCCCAGGGTCCATACAAGAGCATGCACCTGCAGGATGAAAGCGACTAGGACAATAGAGAATGGTGTCTTGATGTGATTCCACTTGTGATAATCCCTTCACTCCCCCACTTCCCATCTGATACATTGGTGTGGGGAGGAACGGTCCTTTTTATCCTCCAGATATGCCAGATCTCTTTCTTACGTTTTTATATTTTATGTAGAGGTCATCCTTGACCTAAAACTATTCATTTAGTGACCATTTGAAGTTACCAAGGCCCTGAAAAGGGTGATTTATGATCGTTTTTCACACTTCAGCATCCTCACAGTCCTGGAATCAAAATTTAAATTCTTGGAAACTGGCATGTATTTATGACAGTTGCAGTGTTATGATCACTTTTTTGTGAATTTCTGACAAGCAAAGTCAAAGGGGAAACAAGATTCACTTAACCACCGTGTTACTAACTTAGCCACTGCAGTGATTCACTTAACGACTATGGCAAGAAAGATGGGGCAAAACTCACTTTACAAGTGTCTTGCTTAGCAATGGAAATTTTGGGCTTAATTGTGGCCGTAAATCGACGACTACCTGAATTTGTTTTAAAGTTGTAATCAATTCAGTGTTCTATGTACAGTTTCACATGATTACACTTTTTGTTTTAACAAAGGAACAGAACCTCCCCATCACTAAAACCCTTTTATTTATGGAACTGTAAGATAAGATATAACTGAAAATGTCCCCCTTTGGCTTAGTCAGAATTGCATCGACTTCTCCTTTCCAATGTTCTAGCCAATGAATGTAGAAGGACGACAATGATTCACAATATATTTTATACTGTGCTATTTATATTTAGGGATTTTTCCCCCTTCTTTTTTTGTTCTTTTCCACTGATTTATGAGGCTGACCCTGTGTGCCCTTAGATGTCTTCCTACAAAAACAGAGGCTGAAAGGCAACACTTTATATAGGATCAAGAAACAATTGCCATTCAGAAATCAATGGACATATGGACTGGTGGAAACCTTAAAGGAACAGGAATAAAACAAAGCATCACAGCAGGTGCTATCTTTGTGGCTTGGAACAACAACTACTTGACTCAATCCTCTTTATCAGACATTGTGTGTTGAGCAAGTTTCAAATTTGTTTACCTACTTCAACAACTTTGTCAGCAGAAAAAGGGAAGGAAATTGCATCTAACCTACACATGAATTTGAGGTCAATTGCATTTTTTTTTTTTTTGAAGAAAACAAATTCCAGTGCTCGGGGGTGGGGGAGTGTTGTTTGTTTATTTTGTTAAATAAAACTAAGAGGAAATCTTTTCTTAAGTCAGGCTGAAAATATGGGGATTTTCAGTCTTCCCATATTTAGAAGGTAGGTGGTTGGGGACAGCTGTGATAGAAATTCACAAAATTATAGCTGATAAGGAAAAATGTGGATGGAGACATTTTCACCTTTCATGATATTTCTACAGCCCAACTTCATATTATGGGGCCAAAAGACTGTTCAGTTTATTTTTTTTAACATTTATTTTTTAACATATATTTTAGACATACTTATATATGCTTATATTCTTTCAGAATAGGCAGTGTTATTTAAAGTGCAGCAAGGGAATCAGTATAATAGGAAATAAAAAGGATGAGCTAAGAAAAAGAAAGGAAAATACAGCAAAATCTAGTTTACACCAACATATTCACTATACTTCTCCATACCTTTCTATCCTTGCAAATCATCTTCCATTGATCTATTCATTCCCATTTTTCTTGACAGTTCTCCTCTCCTACTTTTTGGGAAGTTTGTCAATCCCATCTATCCAAGTTTTCTTAACCTTTCCCTGGACCTTTTCACTCTTCCTATTTCTTCTGAAATTCAGTCCTCATTCATTCTCTCTATGTGACCAACTTTCATACTGGCTACCCGTTTATATATTCAATCTCCAAAGCACCTGAAGGCAGGACAAGAAGCAATGGATGGGAATGAATCAAGGAGAGATCCAACTTAGAACAAGGGAGAAATTTCCTGACTGTGAGAACAATTACTCAGTGGAATGGCTTGCCTCCAAAAGTTGTGGGTCCTCCATCACTGAAGATTTTAAAGAAGAGATTGAACAACCATTTGCCTGAAATTGTATAGTGTGTCCTGCTTGAGCAGGGCCCAGACTTTTGGCTTATTGGACTACTTGGACTAGAAAATGGCTTGCCTTCAGAAGTGGGTGCTCCATCACTGGAGTTTTCAAGAAGAGACTGGACAACCATTTGCCTGAAATAATATAGGATTTCCTGCCTGCGCAGGAGGTTGGATTAGAAAACCTCCAAGGATCCTTCCAACTCTGTTATTCTGTTAATCTTCAAACTGTTTTTCATACAGGGCTCATTATTTCCTCTTTTTGCAGTCATTCTAATCTTCGCCCTCTTTCTTCTGTGTTCAGATAATCCCCAAACTCCACTCTTAACTTAAAAAAAAAAAAACTTTGTCCCATATTTGGAACCTCCCTTTACCCTTGTAGCCTTTACTAATTCAATCAGTCTAATTACTCATCCTTCTAGATTTTACTAATTCTTTGCCATGTATATATGTGAACAGATGTAAAGCATAACTAATAATTCCGAAATCATTGCACCTTGCAGTATTTTAAGCTGTGATTAATCAGCCATCATTCTCATCAATTCAATTCTCTAAATGACACAACTTTTTCTGTACTGTACTTTCCCAGGTTATTCTGATTTCTTTGCTCATGTCACCTAAGATAATATTTTTTTTTCTCCTGTGTGCCATTCTTTCAGAATATTGCACCATTTCCTCTGAAATTGTGTCTTCAGTTTTATTATTTGCTGGAACCTAACTTGCAACTATCACTAACCTCTGGGTTGCTATTTTTAGGTTCATCCACAAAACATAGATTACATCAGTTCATAATTACTGGCAGGCATTTTAACTTTTTCATTCATAATTAAACTGAGACTTTCATTTCCTTTCTGATATGCATTGATGTCACTGCCATGAAATCAGGCCATCTTCATTCAGACATGTTACTGTACATAGTTTCTCTTTGTTTCGGAGATACACCCTATCTGTTTTTATGCTTTACATTCCATAATTCAAACTATCGTGCAATTTACTGGTTTTTTTCCTTCTATGTGCCATGATCACCAGCCTGCACGGTCAATATTGATCTCCAATACTCCACCCCCCGCGCATGCATGGCAGAGACGCGAAGACCAGCTGCCTGGTGGGAGGCGTGCTCACATGCGCAGTGGAGCTGAACTGTGTTGATGGCTCATGTGCCATCAGAGAGGGTGCTGTGTGCCATCTCTGGCACGCATGCCATAGGTTCGCCATCATGGATCTAGAGGTTTCCTTGAAAGCTAATATATTTTTCACCATGTTGGCTTAAGTTAGACTCATACTTAGATACTTCATTTAGTTCTGCTTTTCTTTTAAGTATGCATGGTTGTGATTAACTACAGTAGTGACCAAAATTGTGGAAACCTTTTGGGAAAAGTGTATTTTTGAGGTTTGATGGCTAATAACACCACTGTTTTTTGGAGTTTCAAGATAATCATATTCCACTGTTGGAATGGCATGGGAATAGCCCAGACCTTAACCCAATTGAAAATCTATGGAGCTGACTAAAGAAACTTGTTAGTCAAAAGCAGTGGTGGGTTGCCCCTGGTTCGCACCGGTTCTATAGAACCGGTAGTAAAACCGGTGGGAGGCTCCGCCCACCGACCCTGACATCATCAAAATGCTTCTGCGCATGCACAGAAGCTTCTGCGCTTGCACAGAAGAGCACATGCATGAGCAAAGCAAGCGCCCGCGCACAGCCCAGTTGCGAACCAGTAGTAAAGGTAAGTAGACCCCACCCCTAGTCAGAAGCGACCCAGCAATAAAACCCAGTTAATAGAAGCAATCATTCAATCTTGGTTTCACATTATAACAGCTGCAGAATTAAAAGACTTGGTTCACACCATGGGAAGATGTTGTAAGGCCATAATTCATGCTAAAGGTTACCCAACTAAGTATTAATTGACGTGATAATTTTTGTATATCTCATTTTTTTCTACGTGTTTCACTTTCTTCTTTATACTGTAAGTGCTATTCTAATAGCAAATCCTTCATAAAAATTATTGCATTATATTCTTGATTAAATTATCTTTCCATTGATATATAATTTTATGGTACTACTCCAAGAAAAAGTGGTGTCATTAGCGAGTTTTAGAAAATACACTTTTCCCAAAAGGTTTCCACAATTTTGGCCACTACTGTAACTACAGGTAGTCCTCGACTTACAGCAGTTCATTTAGTGATTGTTTGAAGTTACGACAGCACTGAAAAAAGGGACTTATGACCATTTTCCACACTTATGACCATTGCAGCATCCTCATGGTCATGTGATAATGCTTATAGTGTCCTGGAGATCCCCTTTTGCAACCTTCTAAAAAGCAAATTCAGTGGGGAAACCAGAGTCACTTAAGAACTGTATTACTAATTTAAGAACTGCAGTGATTCACTTAACAAATGTGGCGAGAAAAGTCATAAAATCGGGCAAAAGTCACTTAGCAAATTTTTCACTTAGCAACATAAATGTTGAGCTCAATTGTGGTTGTAAATTGAGGATTACCTGTACATTTAACTATATCAGGGGTGGGCAAATGTGGCCCTTTTACAACCTATGGACTTCAACTCTCAGAATTCCTGAGACAGCCAAGCTGAACCCATGAACCCATAAACACATGGAAGTCATGTCACGCATGTTTTGTACCATCAATTGTGTCCCCTTTTTAAAAAATATTTTATCTGATACAAATCATTATGATTACAAGTTATTTTCTACTTTAAAGTACTATCTATTAAACAAATTTGTATAGCCACACAACTCACCCCTCAAGGTGGTCTAAAATATTAAAAGACCACAGTTAAAAATTTACAATTTAACCCCTCCCCCACATGGCAGTGATGACAGAATCAACAAACCACTTGATCGGCTTTAAATGGGGCCCTCAGTTCCACATGTCTTCAAAGCTTTGTGGAAAAGAAACACAGTGAGAGTAGGCCTCAGACTTATTTGTTTCTAGAGCAATGAGAGTTGCCCTCAAGTCCTGCTGATGCACTTTCAAGATGTATCTGTTTGACCAGTAGATAAGATTGGCCATTATGATCTTTGGTGCTCTCTGATCTTGGTGGTTTTCTTGATGATATTTTATTGGCAAACCAGGTAAATCAAAAATGCACTGATGATATTACCTAGTTTGGTAACAAAACATCTGCAAGAAAACCACGAAGCTCAGAGAGCAACAAGGATCCCATAATTCAACCCTAAACTACATGTATTCTTTCTTACCACAGATTGGCCTTTGTTTTGTCAGTAAAATCTTTGTATTCTTAACATACTCTGTACTTAATTAATTTCTTTCAATATGGACAGTTATTTCTATAACTATTAATGTTGTCCATCTGGAAGCTTTATAATCAACAGCACACACAATGCACCTGGATATGTAAAAGGTAAAAACTATCTGAATTTTTCTGACCATTTTCCTGTTTAACAAATTATTTCCAGTTGCATTTTTTTAAAAAAACAAACAGCCTGCAGTTAATCTAGCAAAGTCATCTCTTCCTTTAAAGTATTCCATTTTTTAAGGAAAGGAAGAAGTTTCAAACGGAGCTTTTTAATCTGAAAAAAAGGGGACGGTACAATTTGTCTTCTCCTTTGAGATTTCAATCAAACAGACAAAACTTTGTAATCATTTGTTGACTTCTAATTACAGGCAAGATAACTTGGGGTTTGTTTTGTCTTAACCCTAATTACTGTAATTGGGAATTGTTAACAGCTTACAGTCTTTGGAGTGAAGTAGCCTGAATAAATAAATAAATCAGTAAAAAAAGATTCAGCTTTTGATCCCAAGTGAAGAGCTGGTGAGTGGGAGTATGAAGCAGTTCAATGTGACAAGTTTTCAAAATTGTAAAATAAGATTGGAAAGGAATCCTGTGATAGACCAGACTATTATTTTCTCTTTCCCCAATTCTTAAATGAAGCATGTAAATCAGTGGTGAAATGTAAAATTCGTTACTACCGGTTCTGTGAGTGTGGCTTGGTGGTGGTGGTGGGTAATGTGACTGGGTGGGTGTGGCCAACTTTTTTTTTTACTTTTAAAAGAATTTTTTTCTACAACCTTAGGAGGTTGCAGAAAAAAATGCTTTGAAAAGCCTCTGATGATCCCAGCTCAGTCGCACAATCATCAGTGGCTTTTTTTTTTCTTGTAAAAGCATTTTTTTTGGCCAAAGAGGTTGTAGAAAAAACGCTTTTAAAAGTTTTTTAAAAAGCCTCTGATGATCACACGGCTCAGCTGTGCATGGGGGTGGGCAAGAATTTTTGCTACAGGTTCTCCAAACCACCCGCTGCCATCGCTACCGGATCGGGCGATCCAGTCCGAACCGGGAGCATTTCACCCCTGATGTAAATATATCTTCTTCCATCATCCTTAGGCTTTGCCACATTACACAATTTTGGGACAGACTGCAAAAGAAAATCTTCTGATGATCGGGATCATAAATGATATTGTGGCAAACATGTTTAGGGATATAGTGTTTTTATAAGGTAAAATGACTTTCTTTTGATTAAGTTCCTTATTCAGTCTAATAACTGACTCAGGCATCTGATGTTGCTAGAGGCGTAGTAGTATAGATCGCTGGACTATACTGAATAATATGCTGTTAAAAACATAAGAGTCAGGCTAAATACAACAGTGCCCCAAAAACAGCAAGTGGAGCCTTCTCCAGACAATTCCACAAAATGGAGGTGAATGGTATCATTATGTCTCACTGGGACTGCAATCAGCTGCTAGGGTTTCAGGTTGAAAAATATTTTCACTATCATTTAAAAAAAATACTCCTCTGTATGAGTTTCAATTTGCAGGTTTCTCCCTCTAATGGGGCTATATGAAGGACAGCAGCTGATAACCCAAATGATATGTGATTGCAACAAGCTTGGAAATGCCAAGAGTGATAATCCCTTTTGCCATCTATACATAAAGCATTGCACTAATGCTAAGGCCCACGGCTAGTGATTCTGCAACTGCAATGACTGTCTAATCCTGAATCAGCAGCCGTCCCTGAAAAAGGCATCTCAGTTGCTGTAAATGAAATTATCTTGACAGGGCGAAGTTAACGTAACCAAAGGTCAGTCAGCCTAGCACATTAATAACAGCCCCCTACCTTCAATTTCTCGTAATATCTGTAGTTACCTAGGAGGTCATGTCAAAGCTAATGTCTCCCTGTCTTATGAAGGTAACCACAAGTCCCTTTTAAATCAAGTTAGTGCTGAGGATTACTTCACTAAATCATGGCTAACATTCTCCAAGCAGTTTCATTGGAAAGGCTAATTTCATTTGAACTGCATTTCTTCTCAAATGTGACCGTCCTAATTGCCTTGGAGTATGGCTGCTAATCAATATTCAGGGATTCTATCTTGTAAGATGGCAGAGAAACCATTGTTGGATTGTTGCTTAAAATAGGTAAGTGCCTTTGGATCAGGGGTGAAATCCAGCAGGTTCTGACAGGTTCTGGAGAACTGGTAGAGGAAATTTTGAGCAGTTCAGAGAACCGGTAGTGGAAATCTTGAGTAGTTTGGAGAACCAGAAAATACCACCTCTGGCTGGCCCCAGAGTGGGGTGGGAATGGAGTTTTTGCAATATCCTTCCCCCAGGAGTGGGGAGGGAATGGGGATTTTGCAGTATCCTTCCCCTGGAGTGGGGTGGGAATGGAGATTTTGCAGTATCCTTCCCCTGCCACGCCCACCAAGCCACGCCGACAGAACCGGTAGTAAAAAAAAATGTATTTCACCACTGCTTTGGATTATTACTTGGGAATGGCTATTATGGGCTGTGACACTTTATAGTACAGTTATATACATTATATTGTGGATTCTTTCCACAACTAAAGGAATTCTTGAGAATCTGAGAAGGTGAAAGAGGAACAAAATAACACTTTCTGTTCCATCGAAGCATAAAATTCTGAATTTTATGCAATACCATCTAAAATAACATTTTTACTCCCACTTTGGAACCTTTTAGTTCTAAAAGGCACGTTCCTACCAACACTGGTAAGATAAGCTATAGATAAACAGAGTGTTGTGGCCCGCCAGTGGCCTGCGCAGATTGTGGCTGATCCTGATAACGAGGAAGCTGGTGTGGTGTCGCGCCAGCAGCCTGTGCAGCTGGGGCTCGAGTCAGACAGTGAGGAGGCTGAAGAAGATGTGGTGCCAGAGGCAGAGATTCAGCCAGGGCCTTCAGATCCTCAAGAGGCTCCTTCAAGTGAAGAGAGTGAAGTGGAGGAGCTTCTTCTCAATGCACGAGCATGCAGAGCTGCCAAAAGGCAGGTGTCAGCGTCCCAGCACTGACATATATAAAGAGAGGAGAAGCTTGAACTTTTGCCTACTAAATCCCTTTGAAGATTCTATCTCCTCGGAGATGGGAGGGGGCAGACATTCCTGTGATCTGACGAAGAAGGGATGAGGAAAGTGGCTTGGAAGATAGCCAATGAGAAGCAGAGAATTGGGGATCGGAAAGGGAGGGATTGGGGGGTAAAGGTCAGTACTGACTGCGAAAGAGCCAGGATCAGATCGCTATGCTCAATAAAGAGAAAATTTCCTCAAAGATTGGCAGTTTGGAAATTCATTTATTTTGAGATAGCATCGAAACCTGACAGCAAGAGTGGTTACTCAGGAGGAGGTCTCCTCAAGAGTGAGGCTTGGGGCTAATTGGCCACTCCCTTAGCCTATTTAAATTTGCACACAGCTGGCAAACGTTGCAGGAAACAACGTGAGTTCGTCTGGTCGTTTGTTGAACATTTGAGAGTGAATTTTCCTTGCAAACCTGGTTTCTGGGCTAATTGCCAACTATTGTAAGCCTTTATCTAATCTTTGGAATTTCTGGCAGGCTGTTAAGGACATTTTTAGTAATAGCCTGCATTTGAAAAAGATTGTGTTTGTAGTAAATGGAGTTGTTCAGAGTTTTGTGTGTGCTACATTTCTTGGGTTCCGTAGCTGGGGCAGAACACAGGGGTGCAAACCAGGGGTGGGTTCTACTTACCTTTACTACCGGTTCGCAACGGGATCGCGTGCATGCGCCTTGCTTCTGCGTATGTGCAAAAGCTTCTGTGCATGTGCAGATCGCTGATAACGACATCTGGGGCAGTGGGCGGAGCCTCCCACCAGTTTTACTACTGGTTCTTGTGAACCGGTCCGAACCGGGAGCCACCCGCCACTGGTGCAAACCCACAGCCACTAGCACTGATGATGCTACCTAGTCAGGTAAGGAAATGCCTTCAAAAAACAACCAAGCTCAGAGAGCAGCAAGGCCTCCATGGGACTGCTGTGCTAAAGCAGAAATAGATTCCATATAGAAAATATTCCCTGATCATGATTCTATTTTTAAGCCAAGGGATTGTACTACCCAGGAAATGTTTGTGATCAACTCATTACAGTATTTATCTTTTGTTTCCTCTTCAGTCTTCAGGATGTAGGACATATATATGGAGCAATCAGAGTTTTCCCTAACAACAGCTCAGTGAAGGTAAGCACACTAGACAGACGCTAAGCGGTCCAAAGCAGACTTTGAGCGCATTTGCTGCAACTTGATTTAAACTTGTTCAAAAGTTCAGGGTAATCCATTTAAAGAGACTGATTTAGCAGGATGAGGGGGATAAAACCCCAGTCTAGTTTCCTCTCTGTAATCTCCACAACAGGGATGGACAACTGTTTGATAAATAGACGGAGTTCTTAATATTGGGGTACATGTGCATTGTGAAATATGAGATGGGACTTATGACCAGATGACGGGCATACAATTTTCTTGGTTAGTAATGGTAATGGTCCATTAGAGGGAGGAAGATATTTGGAATATGTCTCATGGATTACATTACATTTTTCATGTGCATCTTACCCAGAATGATAAAAAAAACCTACTATATGACACCATTTTTGAGTGGTGGGAGTATATTACGCAGTCTTGAGCCTTGATAGTACAGTGGTTTAGTGAACCCTGTTATTAACACAGCTGCCTGCAATTTCTGCTGGTTCGAATCTCTCCAAGGCTCAAGGTTGACTCAGCCTTCCATCCTTTCTAAGGTAGGTGAAATGAGGACCCAGTTTGTGGGGGCAATAAGCTGACTTTGTATAAAATATACAAAAGAATGAAGGCTATTGCTTAACGCATTGTAAGCCGCCCTGAGTCTCCGGAGAAGGGCGGCATATAAATCAAATTAAAAAAAAAAAAAAGTCTAAAAAAAGTGCTAATCCATGGATTGGGAACCTACTCTTAATCCTAACCCTATCTCTGTGCTACCACAACACAGTTCTCTTTACTTTTACACAGTTCAAAGCTTCTGTTAAGAAAAGTCTCCACTACAGATGTTCCCAGGCAGTAGAATGACTTCATGATGTATGAGGTCACGTTCTTGGATGCGACTATCAGGTATGGTTGATGATTGCCAAGAAAACACAGTGTTTGAGGGCCAAACGTCTTCTAACATCTGAGCCCATATATCAGCCTGGCTCTCCGGTGCATTAGCTCATATATATTTCAAAACCCAAATTCTGAATATCCTTAGTATCATTTTTTGTGAGGACTGATACGGAATTTTGGATGGTAAAACTCAGCACTGATAAAGACTATTGGAACCAGCTTTCTTCCATTAGCAAAAATCAATAAATAAAATTCCATGTTATTGTTTCAGGGTTTTTTTTAAAAAAATAATAATACGTGGGACTCAGAAGGCAGCGGACAAATTGAGAGTCTCTTAAGGCTACATTATGTTAAATTGAACAGATGTCATCCATGAGCAATCAGCAAGGAACAGCCAAGTGACAGGGACAGACTGCTGTCTGCAAGGTCAGGCCTGCCCTCCTGAACATGAGAAGGTGCCTCTGAAACCACTTGTCAAACCATAGGTAAATATGGCTAATAAGGAATTTATTTAGGCTCAAAAAGTGTCAAGAGCCAAGGAAAACTTTGGAAAAGTTTCCCTTTTAATCATAATTGGCATTCTTCAGTCTCAAGAGACTATAGTATTGTGCTCTGGAAAGAGGTCCTAAAACAGCATCTAGTGTGACTAAAAAGGCCAATTCGAGAGTGGCAGTCCCTTCCACACTGAGGGCAGATACATTCTGTCCCCTGCCCAGCCCCCAGATTTTGCTGGTTCTGGGACTGCCTCTTTGCCTCAGCCTGCTGAACAAGTGTCTCTTCGAATTGGAGAAGGCCATGCTGCGTCTTTAGCCTCCAAGCTGAACGATCGGAGGTCAAGGTTTCCCAGTTGTTAATGTCCATTCCCAAGGCCTTTAGATCCCTCTTGCAGATATCCTTATATCGCAGCTGTGGTCTCCCTCTGAGGCGCTTTCCCTGCATTAA
The DNA here is from genome assembly GCA_022577455.1 of Arizona elegans. NCBI lineage: Eukaryota > Metazoa > Chordata > Lepidosauria > Squamata > Colubridae > Arizona > Arizona elegans. Next base: position 113,536,966 of record JAKOOJ010000001.1, read on the forward strand.
TTTTTTAATGCATATATTTGTTTTATTTAGAGCGTGTCTGTCATACTCAGGTGGGTTACACAACAATCTATTAGGGAATGTTTGAATTTGTGCACATTTCCAGGTGGTTCAGCTGTCAACCCTAAAAACACACAAGATAGATGGAAAAATGAATTGGGAAAAAGAGAAACAGGAAAAGAAAATGCTGCAGATACTGATCATTGTAGAATAGCTAGGGATGATCATAATGACATATGGTACTGTTTATAGAAATATTTACAGGTAGTCCTTGACTTATGACCACAGTTGAGCCCAAAATTTCTGTTGCTAAGCAAGACAACTGTTAAACAAAATTTGCTCCATTTTATCACCTTTTTGTCACAGTAGTCAAGCAAATTGCTGCAGTTGTTAAGTGAATTATGTAGTTTTAAGCAAATCTGGCTTTTCCCCATTGACTTTGCTTGTGGAAAGCTAGCTGTGAAGGTCACAAATGTTGATCACATGACCCCAGGACAGTGCAACTATCATAAGCACATGCAAGTTTCCCAATATATATAGATAGATAGATAGATAGATAGATAGATAGATAGATAGATAGATAGATAGAGAAAGAGAGAGGGGGGGAGGGAGGGAGGGAGGGAGAGAGAGATTGGCTTTTGTATCCAATTCATAAATTGGTGCTTGAGGGAAAAAACCCCTCAAGCACCAATTCTTAAAGCAAACATTGTAAGTGAAGAATTTGAAGAGCTGCCTAGTTTAGCTGACCATAATAAGGGCAACTCCTCCTTGTTCTTGTAATAATAAATTAATTTAGACTAAAATATGACTATTTTGTCTGTAAAGAAGAGCTATTAGCAATAAATGCTCTTCTTTGTTCTATTAACAACATTTTTTTCATGGATGAATGAGTGAATGGTTATTGCAGATTTGATATGTCAGAACAAATTCCCTCAGGGCCAGGTCTCTATGGGACATCAAGGAGATGAATTGTAATGTTACATAGTTCAATAAAAATAACTGCTGCTTCCCGCTCTGGCAGTCAGGCAGTGAAATCCCAGCTGTTCTTTCAAGTTAGGGTTTGTATTGTTTCAAAATAATCTTTGACCCGACTAACCATTGAACAGGAGAAATGGTGTCTAGGTTATAATAACAGAATAAAAGCGTTGGAAGAGACCTTGGAGGTTTTCTAATCCAAGTAGTCCAATAGTCCAATAGTCTGGGCCCTGCTCAAGCAGGAGACACTATACAATTTCAGGCAAATGGTTGTCCAATCTCTTCTTAGAAACCTCCAGTGATGGAGCATCCACAACTTTGAAGGCAAGCCATTCCATTGATTAATTGTTTTAGCTATCAAGAAACTTCTCCTTCTTTCCAGGTTGCTTCTCTCCTTGATTAGTTTCCATCCCTTGCTTCTCGTCCTGCCTTCTGGTGCTTTGGAGAATAAGTTTATGCCCTCTTCCTAGTGGCAGCCCCTCAAATATGCTGTCATGTCACCTCTAGTCCTTCCTTTAATTAAACTAGACATATCCATCCATATGTTGTAACCTCCCACTAATCATCTTTGTGGATTTTCTCTGGACTCTTTCTAAAGTCTTAACATATTTTTTTATATCATAGCAACCAAAACTGGATGCAGTATTCCAAGTATGATCTTACCAAGGCATTATTAAGCAGTACTAATGCTTCACATGACCTTGAATTCTGGTGAGGCAACCCAGAGAGAGGCTGCAAAATCTGAATGGCCAGGGGACAGCCATAAATAAATAACAAAGACTGGTTAACATTTCCTTCCCATCCAGATTTTTGTAAGCCTGCCTCGTGTTCACCAGCCTTCTTACCCAGGCAAGGGAAGTTCAGGGCAACTGAACATCTGTACCATTGCCCTGGTTTGTACCAGTTCTATAGAACCGGTAGTAAAACCAGCAGGAGGCTCTGCCCACCGACCCCAACGTCAACAGGAAGCTTCTGCGCATGCGCAGAAGCGTGCGCGCGCACGAAGCAAGCCCTGTTGCGAACTGGTAGTAAAGGTAAGTAGAACCCATTCCTGATCTGCACCGACTAGTATACATGCCTGTTGGCTGGGGATTGTGGATGGTGTAATGCAACAAGCACATCTGGAGGTTATCAGTACATCTTCTGACAAATGAAGCCCCTTTCCAAGGAAGTGTAACCTTCAAATAATTAGGTTTTTTCCCCCTTCTAGATTTAATAATGATATGGTTTTCTGCCAAAGCCTGGGAGTTATGGCAGACTCCCTTTGACTTTCATTCCAGGGAATTCCCGACTGTTGCCAGGGATTGACCCTCCCATCTGTATCTTCTTAAATTTGGTGATCTTATATCTACTACAGCAACTGGAATCTGCATTGCATGTTTTTGTGTTGCTTCCTTTCCCCAATATGTTCTCTGCTACACAATGCCCTTTATAACAAGCAGAAAGCATGACGTTTCTGGGATAGAATGAAAAGACACCGGAATCTTGACTAAAAGACACTGCTACATTTTCTTGGCATAGTGCAAACGTGTTGGGATATTTATTTGTAGGCAGTCTAATATAAAACTGATATCATATAATAATATAATAGATAAATTCCACCATTTAAACAGGATCCCAGGATGGCACTGGATTTTCCAATGTAGCATTTATGTTTTGGGGATTAACAAATGTTCATGGTATATAAATGCTTATTTTCCTGAGACACTCTGAGAGACATGCAGCAGGAACTGCTGTATGTTGAAAATCTCAAAGCAGTGAGAATTAAAGCACATTGCGACAGTACTAATCAAAAGGGCCTGGTGGCTCAGCAGACTGATAGCATTGTGATTAACACCAGCTGTCTTCAATTACTGTAAGTTCGAATCTCACCAGGCTCAAGGTTGACTCAGCTTTCCATCCTTTCTAAGGTAGGTAAATTGAGGACCCAGTTTGTGGGGGCAATAAGCTGACTTTGTATAAATATACAAAAGGATGAAGGCTATTGCTTAACGCATTGTAAGCTGCTCTGAGTCTCCGGAGAAGGGCGGCATATAAATCAAATTAAAAAAAGGAAAAAGAAAAAAGAGGTAGATTTTATCTTATTCAGTTTTCCTTTTTAAATCTATCTGTGCATTTTGGATGCTCTTCATTAGGAAACAGAAAAGTCTGAATTATGTTTTGGAATTGGATCCTGATTCAAATTGGGCAGCTTTGATTCAGTTTGACCTGACTTTGTATTTTTTCTAAATCGCCCAAATGAGGATCCAAATCAATTTTTTGTTGATGCTTCTTCCTACAAAGACCATTATTTAAAGGGAAGCTGCGCAAGGATCAGCAGTCTTTTTTATATTTATAGGCAGATGGAGATAGATGGATAGATAGATAAGTAGGTAGGTAGGTAGGTGGATGGATGGATAGATAGACAGACAGACAGACAGACAAATAGATACTGGTTGATAGATAGATAGAAAGACAGACAGACAGAAAGACATAGACCTAAATGTAGGAATAGATACATACATATATAACACACTCAGCCCCTTATCATTGCAGAAACATAGCCAGCATAAAAAGTATTAGAATTTTCTTGCATGATTATGTGTTGAACATGGCTCTGGTGGCCTCAACGTTTCTTCTTGACATAAAATGTGTTTGCAGAAAAGAACTTGCAAGAAAGCAGAGAAGTACACATCTGTGCTTCAGGTCATGCAGCCTCTGGTTCCATAGACAAGCTGAAATTGCTTGAGAAAAAAAAAAAGCCATTCAGAGCCACCTCACGTTTCCAAGCATCTTTTCATAATGCCCGGTGTCATTCTCACTTCCTATGCATAGGATTCTTTCATGCTCAGTAGTTTAGCCTAAGGAAATCCCAAGAGAGCAACCTGTGAATCAAATACTTATAGTTTCCCATCTGGTTGCAAGGCCTATCAGGGCTGCTTAAGCCAATAGAAATGCCCTCTTTCAGACACAGTTCAAAAGCCAGTGCAGAATCATGAAGATGCAAGCTTCCCCCCACCCCCAAGTGCTAGATAGTTGCTGGACTCCAGGTAAATTATCCTCAAATTATGACCACAACAGAGCCGAACATTTCTGTTGCTAAACAAGGCAGTTCTTAGCTGGGTTTTGCCCAGTGGTGGGATTCAGCCAGTTCGCACCACTTTGGGAGAACTGGTTGTTAACTTTCTGAGCAGTTTGGCAAACTGGTTGTTGGAAGAAATCATTAGGGCAGAGAACCGGTTGTTAAATTACTTGAATCCCACCACTGGTTTTGCCCCATTTCACGACCTTTCTTGCCACCGTTAAGTGGATCACTGCAGTTGTTAAGTTAGTAACACAGCTGTTAAGTGAATCCGGCACCCCTGTTGACTCTGCTTGACAGAAGGTTGCAAAAGTGTCCTGGGTTCAAAACATGAACCCAGGACACTGCAACTGTCATAAATACTTGCCAGTTGCCAAGCATCCAAATTTTGATCATGTGACCACGGGGATGCTGCAATAGTCATAAATATGAAAAACAGTTGTAAGTAACTTTTTTCGGTGTCGTCGTAACTTCAAACGGTCACGAAATGAATGGTTGTAAGAATTACCTGTATTGTTTTTCTTGTTAAATTCTCTAGATAGCCAAACTAAATGTTATATACATTTGTGTTCTATTTTGTTTGATTTTCCTTTCAAAGAATTTCCATTTCAAAATCATGTTGGAATCTCCATTACGTCCTTCCCTACACTGTCAAAAGCTCATGGAAGTCAATGAAAGGACCACAACTTGGATCAGACTTCTAAACTAAGTCCATTTCAAACTCATTTCAGCTTCCTTTAATGCCAGCAGCATCATCTATAAGCAGTGTGGTGGGATTCAAATAATTTAATAACCAGTTCTCTGCCCTAATGATTTCTTCCAACAACCAGTTCGCCAAACTGCTCAGAAAGTTAACAATCGGTTCTCCCGAAGTGGTGCGAACTGGCTGAATCCTACCACTGCCTATAGGTAATCTTCAATTTACGACTGGTTGGTTACTGACTGGTCAAAGTTACAACAGTCCTGTCTGGGGCTACTTATGATCAGGATTTTAAATTCCAATGGTCCCCCCAGTCACATGACTGAACTTCTGGTGCTTGGCAACCAATTTGCATGTATAGTCATTTGCAGTATTCCATGGTCATACGATTCTGTTTTGCAACAGTTTTACTGAAAACCGGCATTTACTTTTGACTTTTGGTAAAACTGCACCCATAGCAAACCACTTAATTACACTGGCGAAAAGGTTGTAAAATCAGGTTGGTCACATGACTGACCTGTTTTACAACTGTCCCAACTTTTTTTTTTTTAATTGAAAAAGTTTTATGACCGTGATGGCCAGGCTCCATTATAGCCATAAGTCAAGGACTATCTGTACCTTAGATTTGTGCTGATTTTCAACTATGTCTTTTCAGTACAGAGCCTTTACTCAGCTTCAATAATCAGAAATAAATTTTCTCTAGCTGGAAACTACTATTATATGATTATTTCTTCGTTATGAAGCTTTCAAACACACCTTCACATTTAATTTTTATTTATTTATAAAATTTATTGACTGCCCATCTTAAATGAACCACCTTTTCTATTTCCCCTTCTGTTTATTCCAGCTGCAGGACCCAGATGTCAAGTTGGAAACATTGCTCCCTCAACAGTATTTAACTCCTTTCAAAGCTGTGAAGTTGACCATAAGATAGTGAAGGAAGCAGAAGTATGCAGACAAATATTCTTAGTTTGCTTTGAGATATCTTTCTTGGATCCCTTGATTGCATAAGAAATGCAATGTATTTTTTTTTCTGTTTAATTCTGTCCAGTTCTCAGAGACTCAAGCCCTTGCAGTTTTCTTGGTAAGGTTTTTCAGACATTGCTTCATTCCTAAGGCTGAAAGTTTACCCTTGTGTCTAAGGCAGAACTAGAACTCATGACTTCCCTGTTTCTAGTCTGATATGCATATAAGGCAAAAAATCAAAAAATTAAAATAGACATACTCAGTAATTATGTACGAAAATATACCGGTATTTGCATAGATGGAGGAAATCTGTTAGAAATGACTCTGTTGTTATAAGCAAATGGATTCAAAATACCAAATTATAGGATTCTTCAAGATTTTATTTTATTTTGCAATGCTTCAGCAATGGTATTTCCTATTTGTTTAAATACCGTTGAGTGAAACAAAGACATACTTCAAGGTTTGGGGGTGGGGAATTGGTTTTGCTGGATGACATTCAAAAACTAAAACTAAAATTAAATTAATATTTTGTGTTTTACCATTTTATATCACCTGAGAACAAAAAACAAAACAAAAAAAATAAAAATAAAACTACACTGGTAATAATTATAAAAGACTGCTATGTAGTCTTTCCAGTATCTTTAATCTAGCCTTCTGCAATACTGTTTTTTTAATGGAAATATAATTGATGGGGGTTGAAGCTGATTGCAATACTTTTGCAATTTCTTAAGGAATTGAAAAGTTTCTGGCTTATGCACATATATTGAGTAAGGGTACAATATTTCTTTTGTTCTGCTTCTCCCTTTTTCTTAGAACAGAATTTGGCACTAATAAGTCGCTCCTCAGAAATTAGCATTGTCTTGTGTTCTGTATTATAAACCTATTTAGTTGGCGGTATAACAGTACTAGCTTTTTGATAGGTTGGCAGAACGTGCTGTCTATTTGGCCATCATCCTGTTTTTTGCAACAGGAATATAATATTTATGGATTTTAAAGCATTAGGAGTGATTTTTTAAGTGTTTAGAAACTTAGAAAAACGTTTTTGCTTTCTACTATTGTCAATAATGACTACATCAAACGACCATTGTTTAAAATTGTTTTCTTGGAAGAAGAAATTGCTCCTGACCAGGGAAGATAAACAGAAATCTCTCCTGTGGAAAATCACATACATCAATTATTATGAGGACACTTTAGCCATTGGCTAAGGAGATATGAAGCAGGAACCAGCTTTTCAAAAAAAAAAAAAAAAGAAAGAAAATTGGCAAAAGAGTGAAAGCACATTTTCTTTCATTTTGGTTTGCAGAAAATCTGGGAGTCTGAGAATTTGGGTTCATCCAGGAATGGAATGGGGTGGGGTGGGGTGAGAAATGGCTCTACCTTTTGCAGGTAGACATGTGATCACGATACTGAATTCGTGCAAACCGAATTGGGAATGAAGTTTTCTAGATTTATATGGAGCCTAAAAATGTGCCTAGTAGGATGTCCTGATTGTAAGATACAAGCTTTAATTACAGGAGACAATTTGTTTTGCTAGAGCTGCAATTTACTCCAAATAACCCTTGTTATCCCTAAAAGTGCTATAGGCCAAGAATGTGTCATCTTTTCTTGGCTGAGAGCTACATTTAACTGTTGAGCAGTAAACAGAGGTCCATGCTTCCAAAATAATGGGCAGGACAAGACCACAATGCATTTGTGGAATGAACTGCCTCCGGAAATACATAAGATCTCCGACCTCCGGGTGTTTCGTTGCGCATTGAAGACCCTGTTGTTCCGCCAGGCCCGGCTATCAACATAATAATTTTAATTGGGGTATTTTAAATTTTTGGGGTTTTAATCCGACCAAATTTATTTAATTATTTTAATTTTTAATCATTGTTGTGTCTTGTGTTTTTAAATTGGCTGTACACTGCCCTGAGTCCTTCGGGAGAAGGGCGGTATAGAAATAAAATTATTTATCTATCTATCTATCTATCTATCTATCTATCTATCTATCTATCTATCTACCTACCTACCTATCTATCTATCTATTTATTTATTTGATTTCTTTTAAATTTAGATTAAACATAATTAATCTGATAGCCATAAAATGTTCCCACCCTGATGAAGACAATTTTTCTTAGCCTTTTTTTAAATAGGTGTGTTTTTCTTCGTCAAGGAAAATGTCTTTTTCTCAAAGGCCAAGCTATTTAAAGAAAATATTCAGGCCCTGGGACAGTACAGAAGGGGCCAGGCCAGGAGAAGAAAAGCAAAAGAAAATTCAGCTTCATTCTGTTTAGGTTATGTCTTTCATTCAGAAATCATAGCTGCCCAGAGTAATGGTGGGCAGACTTTGGTTTGGGATTACTGATCGCAACAAGAGTTCTTTCTGTAAGCAGACGGATGGTGACATGTTTGCCAGGGGTGTCTTTTCAATAAAGTGTTGACTGGAGTGATTTTTTTTTCTTTTTGTTGGTGGTCTAGGAGAGGAAAAAGGAATTCCGTGGTGAAAAATGGGACAGAAGATCTGCAGAGACAGCCGTGGGAAAAGGCTTTAAAGACAAGGAGCAGCCGTAGCGTGGTGGTGGAAGCAGAACAGCTTGTGAGCATGTTCTTTCTTGTGTTCGTTTTGTGTGCCCTGCTGCACATCTCTTGCATACCCGTTGCTTCGAAATAAGATTAGCTATCCCATTAAACAGCATTACTGTTAATCTTTTGCATTTCGCCTTCTTTTTTGTTTTCGGCTAAGGTATAATTTTTGCTCTGCAGTAAATGTAACTTGCAGTTCCATAACAGCACTGTGTGTTGCTTCTATACGGCTTCCAAAAAGCATACCTTGATAGCATAATAAACTGGAATTACAATTATGGAACACGATGGTGATGATTAATTCTTAATATTTACTATAAAGGGCTCAGCTGCCCTCCGCAGTACATTTAGTAGGGCATATACCATTTCTGATTAAAGATGTATACAGCTCTGCATGGTTACATTCAGAACACAGTTATTTATTTTGCAGATTGGCAGTCACTTTCAAGGAAAATCAGATGTATTATTCCCGGATTAAAGACACTGCTTAATTAGGAAGAGCAAATCCACTGAGTTTATACAAGCAAGAAAATTTCAGCTGTTGTGTATGCTAATAACAGTGAGAATAATTTCTCTTGCAGAGTCAGATAAAGATGTTAAAGAGCACAAATGGACACTTTCCCCCCTCTCCAGTGCTGGGTTGATATCTTGCATAGAACAGACAGGATATCCTGGATAGAACAGATAATTGTCCTCATCAGAATTATTTCTACTTTAAAGCATTCAGTATAATCTCAGGGAGAGCAGACTAATTTATGGAGGTGTTTACTCTCCAGAAAAACCCTTGGGTAAACAACAGAATTTCAATGAAGCTTATGTCCCAAGGACAGCTTCCAATAGATACATAATCATCTGGTTTTCTTGGGCAAATACAGATACACATAGCCTAAAAAACCCATGAAAGATCACTCTATGCCTGCTGTTCGCAATCTAAGGTCTACCAGCTCAGAATTTTGGAGTTGGAGTCAAGGGCAACAACCAACTGGGGAAAGCAGAAAATAACTGGATTCTTGGTTTTACTCAAGTTTTTAACTATAACATCCTTGTGTATTATGTTGTAATCTCTGTTGGTAAACCTGTGAGAAAATCCACACACGAGATGGAATTTTCTAGGGAGAGCTCAGAGCCAGTTTGGTGTAGTGGTTAAGGCTTCAAACTGGAAACCAGAAGACGGTGAGTTCTAGTTCCATATTAGGTATGGAAGCCAGCTGGGAGACTTTGGGTCTGTCTTTCACTGTCAGCCCAACTCACCTCACAAGGTTGCTATTGTAGGGAAAATAGGAAGAGGAAGGAGTTTTAGGTATGTTCGCCCCCTTGAGTTATAAAGTTATAAAGGTGGGATATAATTCCAATAAATAAAAAAATCTATTTTTTGGTTCTTTGTATTATTAATCCATAATACCCCATCAGGGAGAAGAAGAAAGAAATGTGCAATACATTGTTGTAGTGTGGAGTGCTCCACACAGTCGGGCAGATCTGTCTTTCTTCTTGATCATTCTGTTTGCTCTTTTACACATTTTTTTTTAGCCTCCCCCACTTTTCCTCTCACCTTCCTAATAGCCCGTCTTCTCTTCTGGGCTGTTTCACATAGGTTGAAGTGCCCTCCCCCTTCTGTTTTTCTACAGATGTTTTTTGTAGGTTTATTTATTTTTTAATGTTAGAATTTCGGGCCTTTTTAATCCTTGGTTTGGTGGATGGCCTGACTGTGCCTGTCTAAGTGATGGCATAGACTCCCTCAATACTGGAAATAATTTGGAAGCTGCAACAAACAGTTGTAATATAAATTGGGACACTTTATTAAATTTCCTATCCCCTTTACACTCCCACTGTATCCCCAGTTAACTCTCCATGGCTATTCAGTCTGTTCAGTTTCATTCAGTTTTCACTGATATTGCACCCTTTCTTTTCTCTTTTTTGTATTTGTGCAAACCACACAGTTGATACTGATACATTGTGGTTTTAGATAGATAAGTTCCAGCATTCAATTCATTGAGATGGCTTTTAATTACATCCTCTGTCTCATCAGAATTAGCCACTAGAAGTTTGCCTAGAATACAGGGCTAGATTTCAGGGTGATTTGTAATATATCTACAAGAGTTTCAGTCATTTCACAATAGATACAACAAAATCACTTGTATCACCTGAACTCGGATGACGAAACGAAGACTGAACTTTGTGCAGTAGGATTATAAACTCAAGTTTTGTACCAAAAGCAAATTCCGAGATTTTGTGGCCTCAGACTAGGCTCAGTGATGCCCTGTTCTAACTACGTAGTTCCCTTTGCACCTTGCTCTTGTACAGATCATAAACACAAAATAGAATCAACAATTTAACTCAAAATTCTGTTTACTCCTGGTATGTTTGATAGATAAACACATATGTTCTTTTGGAACAGTTTTAAAATGTCTTTAAACAATCACTATGCAGATTTCCTAAAATAAACTCTGCTAAATTTTCAAATTGTACAAAGCAATACTGGCCAGTTGGTCAAAAATAGAACAAATGCTGTTTTTTTAAAGGTAGCAATATAGCAATTTTCATGACTCTGGAATTCACTTAGATTATATTTATATTTGAATAATTGTACAGGTAGTCCTTGACCACAATTGAGGCCAAAATTTCTGTTGCTAAGTGAAAAATTTGTTAACTGAGTTTTGCCCCATTTTACGACTTTCCTTGCCACACTTGTTAAGTGAATCCCTGCAGTTGTTAAATTAGTAACACGCTTGTTAAGTGAATCTGGTTTCTCCATTGACTTTGCTTTTCAGAAGGTTATAAAAAGTGATCACATGACCCTGGGACACTGCAGCCGTCATAAATATGCCAAGTTGCCAAGTGTCTGAATTTTGATCATGTAATTATAGGAATACTGTAATGATCTGTAACTGTGAAAAACAGTCATAAGTCACTTTTTTCAGAGCTGTTGCAATTTTGAATCATCACTAAATGAACTGTTGTAAGTTGAGGACTACCTGTATTAATGTAATTAAGAAGTTTATTGAGCACAAGCACGGGCATAATGTTCTACCTGCCCATTTATTCCCATCCTAATTATGACAATAATCAAAAATCTACTTTCTCCTGAAATTAAGAAAATAGGCAAGGGTGCAGCCACATGGTTCCTATAAAATATGGAACACTCACAAAACCTGCAGAAGCCTGTAGATTGCACAAAATCAAACAATATTAAAGAGCTCTTATAATTTCAATTTCCTCCCTTATTTCATGAAATAAAAATGCATGTGCAAATCACCTATGATGACGTCCGGGTCAGTGGGTGGAGCCTCCCGCCGGTTTTACTGCTGGTTCTTGCGAACTGGTCTGAACCAGGGACAACCCACCACTGATTTGACCTCTACTTATAAAAATGTTTTTTCTGGAACCTATAGATGAATTGTGCCATTATCTAAAAGAACTCAACATTGTTTTCAGCTGAGGTAATATTCCTCTAACCAATTTGAAGGAAAAAGTGGATTATTTTTGATGCAATCACACGCTATCTCTCTTGTTCCAATCATTTGTGTTAACATCTTGGACAGAGATGAATCTAGGAATACAAATCACAACTTATGAAGTGCCTGTCCTTAACATCTATGTGATCGATGAAACTTTTTTTTTTTTTAAAAAAATCAAATTCCATTTGTGTTGATTTAAGAGATTTCATTTCAATTGAGTCATAAATTCCCTTTGAAACAGAAATATCTATTGCATGGAATTAGTCTGTCATGTCAACTACTGAGTTCTGGAAATTATAATTTAGTTTTTCTCAGCCAAGTTCCCTAGATATAGTGTTTTCTCGAAATTTAATTAGTATTCAAGGTATCTTCTCCTTTGCAGCTTGAACAGTTGGGTGCCAGAGAATGATTTTAGCAGACACACTTCTGAACCCATTGCTCTCTCTCATATCCAGGTTTTACTGGAGTCTCCTTGACTTGCTAGCATGCTGTATTTAGTGATAGTGAGATAGTTCATCTCTTTACTTTAGGAAAGGACAAAAGCCATATTTGTCAACAGGTTGGTTACTGTCATTCAATCGTTCTCATCTAATCTGTCCATTTAAACTTCTTCTCTTCAGCAGAATGATGTGGCTGCTGATTCTGGAGGGAAAAGCACAGATTTGGGAGAACAGATGCTATATATACCTTGAATTCTCTTAAACTATTCAGTAATCTTTCTAATGCTGTAGAGAATCCTGATCTGTTTCAATGCTGAACTACAGTCCTCGACTTGCAACCATAACAGAGCCTGGAATTCCTGTTGTACATCATGATGGTCATAAATCGAGGTGCCCGTGTGATCGAACTGATTTTACAACTTTTTTGTGGCAGTCATTAAGTGAATGTAGCAGTTGTTACGTGAATGCCGTGGTTAAGAAAATCAGAGCGTTCCTATCAGTGGTGGCTTTCAAAAATTTACCGGTTCTGTGGGTGTGGCTTGGTGGGCGTGGCATTGCTTGGTGTGTGTGGCAGGGGAAGGATATTGTAAAATCTCTATTCCCACCCCACTCCAGGGGAAGGTTACTGCAAAATCCCCATTTCCTCCTGATCAGCTGGGACTTGGGAGGCAGAGAATAGATGGGGCTGGGGCCAGTCAGAATTTTTACTACCGGTTCTCTGAACTACTCAAAATTTCTGCTACCGGTTCTCCAGAACTGGTCAGAACCTGCTGAAACCCACCTCTGGTTCCTATGGGTGTTTCTATGCCAAAAAGGCTGGTTTCTGGCAAAAACCATCATAAATCATGTCACGTGACCATGGAACAGTGCAACCCACTGTAATGGTGAGCCGGTTCCCAAGTGGCCAAAATGCAAGTCATGTAACCATGGGATATGTGCGCTGTCATTGGAACTCCGGAACTGGATCATGAGTACCTTTTGGGGCTAGGGGGTGAGGTGTTCATCGAAACTTGAAGTGGTCAATTACTTATCAGTCATTAAGCAAGGACTGTAACATTCAGCCATTATTCTCTAGGCTTTGGTATGTGGAACAGAAGGAGTGTAACCAATATTATCTTTTACCTCAAACAATAAACCTTTGTGGGTCTGTGAGTGGATGTGTAACATCTCTTGCAAGAGAGAGTTGTTGTTTTTGGAGCACTCCGGCCATCTCTCACTTCTCTGCCTCAACGGCTGTTTCCACACCAGTTTAGAAGGGGCTTCCCAGCTGACTATCATAAGCAGCTTTCACTGATGAATGTGACAATTGGTAGCCTCTTAAACTTTGTTACTCTGATCTAATGGAAGGATCCATTAGTTGTTTGCTTAACTTTTTCAATATGTTACAATCTAATTTTAGAAATGGGTCTATGATTTAATTTGAACTGCTCATATCGGAATTAATGCAAACAGAACCACAAGCTGATCTTACCATAAAATGGGTAACAATAAAACATCTCAGTGCTGGTTTAGATAAAGTTTAGATTTTTTTTTCTTCCAAGATGCTATCGCTGATTTGAATTAGTTCTAAGATGCAAGAGTGGCTATGAAAGCCAAGCCTTTTTAGATGCTTAAATTGTGTTATCAGGAGGAAAATGATTTTCCTCATGAAAAAAGAATGGTTCTATTACACAAAAATGAGAGCATTATTCTGAAACAAATTTACTTTCACAGATGGTTCATGAATACTCCAAGTCAGTGATTACTTTATTACATTTCTATCCTGCTTTTTTCCCCCAAGGAAGTTCAGAAAGACATTTGCAGCCTATCACCTGTGAGATAAGTTAGGCTGAAGAACTGATTAGTTCTATAGTGTCACCTGAATATAGGCTGAGAATCCTATATCCAGTCGGATGAGTAGGTTTCACTGAATGCAGAATACAGGGGGACTAGAATTTATAGCAATTCTCTATTAATTTTGGTTTCCAGATGAGCTCGGTCAGTGTTGGTGAATCTTTTCGGCACCAAGTACCGAAACGGGAGCGCGCACGTGCCGGAAACCCGAAGACCAGGTGGCCGGTGCACATGCGGCTGCTCTTCTGGTTCCTGGCGTGTGCATGTGCACCGGCCATCTGGTCTTCCGGTTTCTGGTGCGCATGCATGTGTGAAGACCAGCTGGCTGGTGCACATGCGCGTGCCGGAAACCGGAAGAACAGCCGGTTACTTTGGTGTGCTTGAGTGTGCTGGGAAGATGATCTTCTGGTTTCTGGTGTGTGTATGTGCATCGGCCAGCTGGTCTTCATGCATGCATGCATGCCAGAAACTGGAACACCAGGTCGGCGGTGTGCATGGGTGCGCCAGAAACCGGAAGAGAGCTCTTCTGGTTTCTGGCGCTCCCACGTGTGTGAAGACCAGCTGGTAGGCACACCGGAACCTGGAAGAGCAACGGGTGATGGCTCGCATGCCCAGAGAATAACAGAATAACAGTTGGAAGACATCTTGGCGGTCTTCTAGTCCAACCCCCTGCGTAGGCAGGAAACCCTACACCACTTCATACAAATGTTTATCCAATATCTTCTTAAAAACTTCAGGTGTTGGAACATTTACAACTTCTGGAGGCAAGTTGTCCCACTGATTGTTGTAACAGAGATGGCTCTGGATGCCACTTCCAGCATGCATGCCATAGGTTCTCTATCACGGAGCTAGGTGATGACCAGACGTTTAATTACTGCTAGATAATTTGCTATGCTTTTTTCTTCCATTCAGTCATGTTTGTTTCTCAGAGACTACCTGGATGTTTCCTGGCAAGAATTTTCATATCATTGCCTCCTTCCTAGGGCTAAAAACCACTGGTCCAAGGTCACCAGCTGGCTTTGCACCTAAAGTGGGATTAGAACTCATAATCTCCCAGTTTTTAGCCTGATGCCTTTACCCCTACACCAAATTATATTTCAGTTCATTTTGTCATAATTTACTAAGTGGACCTTGACCTAACCTTACCCTGGGATGTGGAAGTCATAGCAAAGAGCCAGCTTGGTTTAGTGGTTATGGCATCATACTGAAAACTATGAGATGGTGAACCACTTCCACCTTTGGCACAAATCCAGCAGAGTGACCTTGGGCCAGTCATTTTCTCTCAGCCCGAGGAAGGAAGCAATGCCAAACCACTTCTGAAAAACCTTGCCAAGAAAACTGCAGAGACTGGGTTTAGACAATCACCAGGTGTCAACCACTAACTTAAAGGCACAAAACAAACAAACAAACAAACAAACAAACAAACAACCCTGTTGGAATGGATTAAGCATTTCTTAGTTTAACATTTTGCTTCATTGTCCAGTGCAGAGATTTTACCTATCTCAGATTTATTCAAACCTTTATTGTGGTAATGAATCCCATAAATGTATCTATGAAGCACTTGTTTTTACCATAGCCTTCATTCAGCTTGCTCTAAGAACACAAGAAGGGAAAACACAGTTGTTTCTTTTCCAAGGGATCCTGCTTTGTTTTTTGGATTCTTGTTGCACTTGACAGTTGAAGATTCTTCTTACCAAAATGCTTGCCCAAGGACATTGGAAGTCTCATAACTGCAACATGATCAAAGAATAAATTAAGGGGCTTTCTCCCTTTAAACTAAGGCTTGCTCCACACATTCCTTCCTTTCAGAGGTGGAATAAAAGCAGGGGTGGGTTTCTACCGGTTCGGACCGGTGCAGGTGAACCGGTTTGCTCCGACGATCAGGTGGGCCCACCTGCCCGTCCCTGCGCTTTACTGACCTATATCTTCTCAGCTGATTCGCCCGGCAGAGCGGATTGCCCCGCCTCAGCTGTGTTACTCCCCAGCAGTAACGCGGAAGGCAAGTTCACCGAACTGGTTGTTAAACCGGCAGGATCCCACTACTGAATAAAAGGCAGACTACTATCAAGGGTTACAGTGTTAGGTTCCAGTACTAATGAAGTGCAATGAATTAATTCCTTAGGTGATATCCTTCCTAGCTGCAGAAACATGCCAGACCCTGATACACGACTATCTGAATAAATTTAAATTAGGGGGACAAGGTTGTGTGTGCAAGGGTGGGGGAAAAACAATGTAGGGCTAAGAACAAGGCAAAGGAGGAATGTGATGGTGCTGGTGTTTCCTACTTCAAGTGCGTGCAAGGTTCCCATCACCCTAGGAAAAACACACATGACACATGTACGCATACATGTTTTGTTTTTAATAAAAGCTCATGCAAAAAAGGGTGGACTTCAGGAAGAGCAAGGGTCATAATCCACTTCAAAGACACAGAAACATGTCATCGTATTGAGCCATCTATTTTATCAAAAGGCTTGATAATTTATTCTTTCAAGGCAAACCACATTGCTTTAGCTCTGACAAGGGCATGGATGTATGTTATGTTGGATTCTTTCTAGGGCTGGACCTTTGTTTCAGCTACAGAAGCTTTTGCAGATGAATCCTATCTACGTGAAGGAAAACACAGCGATTTGCACAAAGTTTACTGAAATCTTGGTTTGGTCCATGAAACATATAAGGAAACACCGATGTGAACTACAGATCAAAGAATCCTCTATCTGGACTGTATAATAACCTATCTATTCTTCTCTATAAATTCAAAAATGGAGAAAAGTAGAATCGAAAGTAGGCAAACGACAAGGGCATAAAACTCACAATAACGCGTTCAGAATTTTCTTCACATTTTTTATTGGCAACTTTATAATGGCAGTGATCAGCAAAATTACTTTATTGCCAAAAGGCACCTGCCTGAAGGTACTTTGGTGGTTAAGTGCCACTGGAGGCAACCCAGCTGCATTCAAATCCATGTATTTTGATGTTTCCTCTGGAAAGATGGGGATTATATCCACTGTCTACCACTGAAGTAGTATAAAACAAAACATTTCCCACAATCTGGGCCAAGAAATCCTAAATGTCCACAATGATTATACAGTCTTTCAACAAATATCTTGGAAGCATTCTTTTATGTACAAACAGCTTGTGCACATCAACAACGCTACTATCTATAAGTGTTTAAAGTCATTATCTGTACAACTAGGCACACAAGCAATACAACTTTGCCACCTAACGTTTTTTAGGTCCTGCCCAGACACACTCTCATCAACATGTAAAAGGTTTTAATATTTTTTTTATAAATAAGTCCATCGATTTCCACAGAAAACTAATAGGAAACAAAATATTCCAATTGGGAATAAACCTGTATATTATCTTGGAGGGTTATTTTCCCCCTCCAAAATCTTGTGAGTGACTATACAGTATGTACAAACGAGAGCCTGTATGTTTGTTAGGTCCCACCTCATTACAGGCATTAAACGAGAAATTATGTTAGCTGGAATGGAAACTGGAAGACTCCGATTCTGTTGAAACAGAAGAATGTCCCGCACGCTTGCCTTTGGACAGGATCTTAAGGCTTGATCCCCTGCTGACAGAGGTGAGTGCATTTTGAGCCGATGTCTTGAATTTGGCACCCAGAAAAGCATATAGGATGGGATTCAGACAACAGTGGAAGTACGCCAGGCTTTCGGTAATGGTGGTCCACTTACGCACCAGTATTTCAAAACTGCAGCCTCTCTTGATGTACCGGAGGAGGATGAAAGTGTCTATGGTGAGAACAATGTAGTATGGTAGCCAGCAGGCAAAGAAGGCCACAATCAGGATGACGGTTGTCCTCAAAGCTTTACGTTTCTGGTAACCCTTTGATTTTGACAGCTTAGAAATTATAATGCAGTAACAAGTCAGTATGATAAGGCCAGGCAAGACGAGGCCTACTAAAATTTGCTGGAATTGGAAGGGGATCTGCCAGGACTGGTTAGTGTAAAATCGCTGGCACATGTATTTTCCACCAATCTCAGTAATACGAGCAAACATTATATCAGGTATAGTCAACAGCAAAGCTGGCAGCCAAACACCGATGTAGACAATCCTTTTGGCCAACAATTTCCGAGCTCTCTGACTGTTGGTAGCATGTACAATTGCCAAGTACCGATCTAAGCTGATGAAGGCCAGGATCAAGACACTGCTGTATAAATTGACAGTGTAAATGATGTGCACAATTTTACACAAGACTTCACCAAAGTACCAGCTTATCACAGCATCCACAGACCAGAAGGGCAAGCTGATGACAAAGAGGAGATCAGCTACTGAGAGATGGACTCTATACTTGTCAGTTATGCTCTTCAGTTTCTTCTGGAAACCCATGACAACAATCACCAAGCCATTGCCAACAATTCCTGTCAAAAAAATGATGGAGAAGATGGTGGGTAAGAAGATTCGCTTGAAATCTTCGTTTTCCTCTTCGAAGCATAGCCCTGTGAAGTTATCTTCTTCTCCAGAGCCTGGCTCACTAGTATTGTTATCGAGCAAGAATGTATAAGAATACATCTGTAGATGACAAAAGGAAGCAAAAATTAGAAAGTGGGAAACAAAGGCAGGCAAATCTTAAAAGACCCATTCAGCAGCAAGCAAAGAATCAATACTGAATCATGCTTCAGTATTCAACTTTAAAATATTTGCCTCTTAATGCAGGGTTTGTCAAACTTGGTAACTTTTAAGACATGTGGGCTTCAGCTCCCAGAATTCCCCAACCAGCAGAGCTATACTGGCTGGGGAATTCTGGAAGTTGAGGTCCACAAGTCTTACAAGTTTCCAAGTGTGAAGACCTCTGCTCTAATATAACAATTAGAGCTGTTAATGGCTGGCGATGATCAGATGCAGAAGCAAAGAGATGATCAGAAACATCACATTTTCAACACATTCATTTCAACATACACATCTCAACTCTCTGAGGGACTTTTCAAACATAAGAAAACCACATTCAATGAAAGGGCAACAACTGTACAGATACGTATTTTAGTTCCAACTGAACGTATATGACCAGGTCAATCACTGCTTTCCAATGATTGCTTCAAGGAATTATCTGAACGCCTAACCCTAGATGCACTACATTTTTCTATTCAAATTTGATGATTAGAAAATGGATCTTTGCAGGAATTTATAAAAAAAAACCCTATACAATGGATGCCTCTAGATGTGGTTTCAAATTTGAAAATCATTCTGTTAAACATGTAGGTCGTTGTTGTGGGGAAAATAGAAGGGAATATTAGGAATGTTTACCGCCTTGAGGTATTCATAAAATAATACAAGTGTCCTTGACTTACAACCACAATTGAGTCCAAAATTTCTGTTGCTAAGCGAGACATTTGTTAAGTGAGTTTTTCCCCATTTTATGACCTTTCTTGCCACAGTTGTTAAGTGAATCACTGTAGTTGTTAATGTTAGTAAGTGAATCTGGCTTCCCCACTGACTTTGCTTGTCAGGTCACAAAAAGGGATCATATGTCCCCGGGACACTGCAACCATCATAAATATGAGTCAGTTGCCAAGCATTTGAATTCTGATCATATGATCATTGGGATGGCTGCAACTGTCATAACTGTGAAAACCGGTTTTAAGTCACTTTTTTCAAACGGTCACTAAACGAAGTGTTGTAAGTCAAGGACTACTTGCAAAGGTGGGATAAAATCTAATAGAAAATAATGCAAAACAAACAAACAACAAATAAAATGCTTTGTGCAGAGACAATTACAGTTGCTTAACGCATTGTAAGCCGCCCTGAGTCTCCGGAGAAGGACGGCATATAAATCAATTTTTTTTTTAAAAAAAATTCCACGTGGAGAAGCAGCACTATTGGGTGGTTCATGCTAAGACCAAAACACGGTTGGTGGTTCATCTCAGAACAAATGTTCTAGATGGGAGACAGGAGGGGGAGAAAATACAAAACTAGGATCAGCTAAGTGGAAGTTAAGAAGAAGGATGATGCTGGGAAGATCAGAAAGAAAGGTAGAGAAGGACTTGAAGTAGGAGATAAGATCCTGAAAAGATTAGCAAGTGGGCTGCAGGCACAGGCCATTCTGAGAAAGAAAAAGAGTAGAGGCGCCCTATTTTGTTTGTTTGTTTGTATCCCACCTTTATTATTGTTTTACAAATAACTCAAGTTACTGAGTTATTTGTAAAATATCCAACAAACAAACCTCCTCCCATTTTCTCCACACCAACCCTAGTAGGTGATTTGGACTGAGAGAGAATGACTGGGCCAAAGTCACTCAGCCGCCTTGTTGCCTAAGGTGGGACTAGAACTCAAGAGTCTCCTGGTTTTCTATCCTGGTGCTTAAACCACTAAACTAAACTGGCTCAGTTTACCCATAAGCCATTTCCATTTTTTCTTGGACAGAACCTGGAACAACTAAATTGTACTAGGTTTTACTTTAGCCTGGTCTGGCCAAAATAGGGGTTGAAGTGGCAAACCAAAATGTATTTCTTCTATACACAAAACAAAACATATTTTATCAATTCGTACACACCTCTACTATATTTATTGTATTCTTATGAAAGTAAGAATCAAAGTAAGAATGGGAGATCATGACTGAAATGGTTGATTTACAAGCTAATAAGGATTCAAGAGGCAGTTTTGTAAACAGCCAACCTGCAAGCTCCTGTATTGTCAGAGAAAAGAATTACCTTCTCATTGGTTCAAAGGAAACCCATTAGAAAGAAACTGAAGTAGTCTCTACCCCAATACAGCTAGTCCTCCTTTAGTGATCATAACTGAGACCAGCAATTCTGCTGCTAAGCAAAGTGGTTGCTAAATTAGCTTGCCACTTTGCTTTATAGACTGCAAAGCTCACAAATGACAGGACTGGTCATAAAGCCACTTTTTAAAGTCACTGTCACATCTGCAAATGGTCACCAAATGAGGCAGCTGCTAAATAAGGACTACTTGTATAATGGGGTCCTAAAGTATAAAGCAGATGTTAAAAATCTAATTCTTTCATTTCAACAATCCTATTAAAGAAGATCCTGGGAGGATATTGCTTAGAAGAATTATTTTCAGTTAAATCAGACATCAAGTGCCTGATAGTGAAAATATTTTCTTAGCTCTGAGGGCCTGAACAATAAAGAATCACTTGTTCCATATTTTCCCCTCCTTCGAGGCAAATAATGTGCTAGGATTTCTTGACCAGGCTGACTCCCAAGGCAAAGAGGTTGGTTCATAAAAAAAATAAATAAATCCAAACACAAAGTGGGGGGTGAAGTAAGTAAGCCTTAGAGTTCATTGGAACTTTTTGTCAGCCTTGAATAATATGCCAAACCAAAACAACTGTGAGACTTTATTTATTAAATTTATATGCTGCCCATTTTATAGTTCCAGGTGATTCTGAGCAGCTTATAAGACGTGGTCCATCAGCAGCATAAACGATTCTGTAAATTTAAAAATGGCAAACCAATAAAAACAGGGTACGGCAAGAGCTTTGCAAAAAGCCCAAGTTTGCTCATTCAAATTCTCCCGCCAGCAAGCTCTTTCTCAGATCTTTTTGCCTAATCCTAACCCGTCAGAACATAAAGGAGGGAGCAGTTTCAATTTAGCAAGGCAACAGATGGGGAAAAAAAGAGAAGTGCAACCTCAGGAAACCACCAGCCGTTTGAAAGGCGTGTAAGGGAGTAGTCACCTGGCCACCGCCTCCTTCAGTCCTCCTCCTCCTCCCTCTTGCCATGCAGAGAGACAGTCCTTTCTTTGCTGAGGCGCTTCTACAAAGGGGCTCAACAACACTTTCAAAACAGAGACTGTCTCTATTCAGGCGGGACGCCTTCTGGCTCCGTGGAGGATTCTCCCATCCAGGGTACAAAAGCGATCCTTTTCTCAGCTGAAACGGGACCAGCTTCCACATTCCCAAGCATTCAAGTAGGAATTAAAAGGGCACGAAACCTATGCAGGGGTTTCTAAGAGTTCTCACAAAGTTTTCCTGAACCCAGGGCTTTTCTCCACTTTATGGAAAGAGCCTTGCTGTGATTCTCATGCTTCCCTACAAGTTGGTGAAAAATATGCCAATATTCATGCTACTTAAACATTTCGGTGGTCTTGATGTCCTATATACTTTGCTGATAGACCAAGCATTATCTTTTTTGGTTTTTACTTTGGTCATAGACCAAACACTTCCCCCACCTCTTTCACTCTAGAAGCTCTAGGAGGAAAAAAAAAATTCCACCCTAATTTGCCTTGTACATAGACTCTTTAAAAAAAACCCAACACGTTCTGAGCTCTACTTAATGACAAAAACAAGAAACCGCATGAGTCAAGCACTGCTCGAAAACGGCAGGACCCAACGTCTTAAAACTTTTTCTCATTCAAGGTTTCCTTTTGGTATTAGTCAATCGCGCTTTCTAAGGCAGCCAAAAGATTCCGCCAAGTTTTTCTCACCGTGTTCCAAGCCCGGCGAAGTTGGTTTTTTTTTATTATTATTATTTTTTTTAATATCCCAGGGATTTTTTTGGGGGGGGGGTTGTGAGAGATCAACGAAAGCAAAAATCGAAGCTGTTCCCCCGTCTGCAATCCAGAACCGTCCCTCGCAGGTCCCCCGCCCGACCCCACGCACTTTTACGCAGCCTTGCGCGCTGCTTTCAAAGGCGCTCCTCTCCGCGACGAGCCTGCAAAGCCGCTCTTCCACAAGTTGAGAGAGCGCAACGTTTGGTGGGTTCGGGGCAAGAAACCCCCTCTCCCCCCCCTTCCAAAGCAAGGGGAGAGGGCGTCCGCTTGCACGACCTATTGGAGAGGGCTTACTACAAGGTGCAATTCAGGTCTACCGCCCGGTCCGCTTTTTAAAACGGCACTTCTGCGAGTCGGCACAGCTGTAAAGATTCACCCCGCTTGGAGCAAAAATAGATTATTATTATTATTATTATTATTATTATTATTATTATTATTATTATTATTATTATTATTTTGCGGATGTCTCTGATTAGATAGATCTAGTAAACGTCAGCCGGGAACTCTCATCTGATCGGAAAAGAGAGCCGCTACACGTCTTGTAATCTAAAGAAGATAAAAAAAACCCCACGGTTGCGCGTGTCCTTGTCCCGCTCTCCCCAAAGAGGTTTGCGAGATCGCGTAGAGCAAAGCACGTCCCGATATTTAGGAACCTCTAACCAGGCGCTCCATCCATCCCTCCATCCCATCCCTCCCTCCCTCCATCGCTCCCTGGGCAAATGTCAGGCGCCTCCTTACATCCATGTTCGGATCCATTGCTCGAGCGCTCCCCGGCAGCAGGCTCCGCTTCTGCACCTCGCCAGCAGCCACGATGCCACCGACAGCCAAAAAGTTCTCGTCCCGGAGCTACCCGGTCCCTTATAAAGCGGCCCCCCTCTTTAGAGCCGGCCCGCAAAGCTGCCGGCGGCTCCGCCCAAGTCTGGACTTCGGAGGCGGCGGGGTGAGGGGGGGGTGATTGACGGATCAAAAAAATAAAAACAAAAAAATCCCCACAACCCGGTACCCCGAGCATGCGCCGAACTACCTGTTTTGTGACCAGCAGCTGTGGAGATGGGAATCTCCAACCCCCCCGCCCCCCCCCTTAGTTTTGCTCTCTTGCGCTGGGAGTGGGTGGAGGCTGCTCTTTTCTGTCGTGCAATTGTGCATCTTAAGGCATCTCGTGGAGAGTCCCGAGGCCACGTGCTCTAATAGGATAAATAGCTAGTAGCAAAAAGAAAAAAGGAGAGGAAAAGAAAAGAAAAAAGAAAAGGAACAATGTCTGAAACCAGTCAAAGAAAGTTTGATTTGAGGACCCAAATCTTTCTAAGAACCCAAATCTTAGCCTGAGGCTCTTACACGGTGCGCAATTTTCCTCATAGATGCAAACAAGGAACCTAAATCAAGACACTGGAATATTACGCTGCAAGTTCTACTCAAGTTTTGAACTCCTTTACTCCTCCAGTAACTTTCTCGTTGAGTTTGCTCCTTACTTCTAAAACGGGCAGCTACAAATGCTCCTGTTTCTGAAGACAATGACTGCCTGCTCTGGGGTGCCCCCCGCCTCACCCTTGCTATCAAATTGCATTGTCTGCTTCTGCATACTGTATGCAGGTTGTGTTTCTACTTGTCCTGGCAGATGGTTGCACCCCCCCCCCCCTTTCACTGGGACAGCTTTGGTTGGGGTTGCAGCAGATCCTGTTCTTGAACCTTGCTGTCACAAGAACTCCTTTGCTGTTTTTTATCTGGACCAGGGGTGGGCAATTCTGACCCCTTTAGGATCTGTGGACTTCAAGTCCCAGAATTCCTCTGCAAACCATTGTCCGCAGCCATACTCCGTAGAAGGGCAATAGTTGCTCACTCCAGATGTAGACCTACTCCTGGGGCTCCAATCCAGTACATTAGCCTTCTGTAACTTGCTGGATTTCCCTTATGACAATCCCTTGATTTCCAGCCAACGTTATTATTGGGGCAGACCATGGAAAAGTATTGATTTCTCTATATACATGATTTCATATTGGCGAGATAAACAGTGAGACTTTGCATAAGCATGCGTGTAATTCTAACAACAAAAACTGCAATTCTAAACAGAGGAATACTACAGAAGAAACTTATTAACTTCAAATCACAACCATGGTAAGACAGTCCCCAATCGTTCTCCATTTTTATGGAAAAATCCAGTGGGGGCGTTTCTGCTTTTGGGCTCAACCAATGTAGAATTCTTCATATTGTTTTTAATGTAATACTCCCTGTATTTGCCCTGTAAAGGAGTGCAGTAGGCACCACCATTTGCCTAAGCTAGTTGTGCTGCTTAAAAGTTGTGCAGAATCACCGGGAGCCTTGTGTTTGTTCGCTGCACACGTTCCATGTGTATTGCATAAGTTTCTGATTGCCTCCATACTTTTTTTTGTGTGTGCAATTTCTGATGTTTTCTTCCTGCTGTGGCCGTTGCTATATACAGTGCTGTACCTTCAAGCCTGTGAATTTTAGTGGGAAGGAAATCATTTGCAGAATTTTAGAAGTTTGGCTGGATGGAAAGCAATTCTGTTTTAAAATGGATTAGATGAAGTACCCCAATTTGAAATTAGTTATTCTAAAGCAGCCATGTGTTTGTGTGTCTGCCTGTGCTTATGTATGCACGTGGCTTTGAGTCAGTTTATTTTTACTTCTGTAACGGCCTAGACAAGCTGTTTCAGCTTTCTTGGAAAGATTTGAGAAGTAATTTGCCCGTTTCTCCTTTCTAGAGCTGAGAGAGGGTGAGTGGCTTAAGGTCACTCCATTGGCTTTGTGCCTAAGGCTGGACTAGAACTCAGGGTCTCCCAATTTCTAGCCTGATATCTCAACTATTGCTTAATGCATTGTAAGCCGCCCTGAGTCTCGGGAGAAGGGCAGCATATAAATTAAAGCAAAAAAACAAAACAAAAAAAACAAAACAAAAACAAAACTAGTACACCATGGGTCCCCAATCCCTGAGCCATGGACCAATACAGGTCAGTGGCCTGTTAGGAATCGGGCTGCATAGCTGGAGGTGAATGGCGGGCTAGTGACCGAAACAGAAACCATTCTGCCCCCTGACCCTGACCCCCCAGTCCATGGAAAAATTGTCTTCCACAAAATGGATCCCCAGTGCCAAAAAGACTGGGGACTGCTGCATTACATCAAGCTGGCTCTCTTAAAAATGGTACTTCCCAGTTTATTATCTTTCAAACCCTGGGCCTTGAACCCCACATAATTGGGAACTCTGGGAGTTGCCATCCAATGCTTGTAGAGGAACCCAGTTTGGGACAAGTTAAACCAAACCATATTTATCATTGGTAATAAAACCTGAAAATCGGTTACTGAGCAAAGGAACATATTGAGACTTTCCTGCCCTTTCCATTTGCCCTCCGGCCGTTGGGCCACAAGCAATTACCCAAGATATTTTCCTTATCTTCTTATTTGTTCGGGTTTTTTTCTTGCAGGGCGGGCGTAAAGTCAAGATGGTATCCCTTTTTAATCCACTTATTTGCTGGTTCATTGAGCTGCTGGGATTCAACAGTAAATGTTCAGCCAGCTATAAGATAAGGTCAGAGGGGCTTCAGTTCCTGAGATGAAAAAAACCCTGCAGGCAGAAATCTTTGAGAAAAGAGTTTTCAGATGGAAGCCAAGGCCTCTAAGTTCAGGACTAAAATCAGTTTGCTTAGAGCCATAGCCCAGTGCTTTTGGATGAAACTCTATGCATTTCCTTTTATGAGGAAAAAAAAATCTTTTCACCAAAAGCACACATGTTCCCATCCCTGTGATAATCTGAGGAACTGTGTTTGGAGACTGGAGCAGGTGCTCCATGCATGATTTGAGAACTGTTTCCGACAGGGATGCCTTGATTTCTAAGTATTGATTGTCAATGGGATTAATGTGGCACTCTTGGCCTGGTGTTTTCCATCTTCTCAGTATGGCCTGGCCATGAGTTTCCTAGGTGTTTGTGGATTATGGCCTTTGGAGTGCCAGACTCTCTGAAAATCAGTAAGCCCTTAATGAGATTTGTATATACATATATTGATTGTTGGCATTGTTTGGGTGTTTATTCTATTTTTAAGCTCCCTGGTGTCTTTTGTTATCCCGACTGTATGGAAATAATGTGAAAGGCTCCTTTTGAGAAGGAGTAGAATAATATCTGGTTAATGATTTTCAAAGTAGAAGTGGCTATTCCAGCAAAAGCTCCTTCTTAAAGAAGGAGGCGGGGGGGAGGCGCGCGGCGGGGGGGGACACAAATGTTAGCAGAGAAAGCACTAATGGTCAATTTTAGGTTTCACATTAAATGCTTTATTACTGTTGTAGAAATGTGAACTGTCTGTTTGCTATTTATTTCAGCAAAGCCCAGGTGTGCAAATTTTTTAGTATTTCTAGTTTGAAATTTTAAGTGCCTTTCCAATATTGCTTCATTTATCTCTGAGTTATTAATGCATACTTGTTGAATAATTTACCTGATGGCCCTCACTGACAAACAAAATGACACTTTAATGGCATTGCTCACACAGGTAAACTGGCTGTTGAACTTAAGAAAAGCAAACATGCCTTTAGTTATGTGATGCGAGGCTTTTATGAGGAACTTTCAAAGCAGAGGAATTCATTTACACTCTATCATTTTATTCATTTTATGGGGTATAAAACGCTACAGGTACACTAATGCTGGCAACAGAATCGACTGTCAACATCAATAAACCAAAAATCCTATTAAAGGGATAGCTATCCATACTCCTGTAGGCTGTGAGTGAAGAAAGAGAGATTAAAAGTTCAACACAGGTAATCCTCGACCACAGTTGAGCCCAACATTTATGTTGCTAAATGAGACATTTGTTACATTAGTTTTGCCCCATTTTACGACTTTCCTTATCACAGTTGTGAAGGGAATCATTGCAATTGTTAAGTTAGTAACCCAGTTGTTAAATGAATCTGGCTTCCCCATTGACTTTGATTGTCAGAAGGTCACAAAAGTTGATCACATGACCCTGGGACACAGCAATCATCCTAAATGTGAACCAGTTGCCAAGCATTTGAATTTTGATCATATGATCATGGTGATACTGTAACGGCCGTAAGTGTGAAAAACAGTCATAAGTCACTATTTCAGTGCTGCTGTAACTTTGAATGGTCACTGAACGAACTGTTGTAATTCAAGGATTACCTGTCTTGAAATAAACTCACATGATTATGGGTTTTAGCCTCACCTATGGGCATCATTGTGGGGAGGAAAGAGTCCACATCGGTGGTCCCAACTTTGCCATTTTAAGATGTGTGGACTTCAACTCCCAGCAATGCTGACTGGGGTATTCTGGGAATCGAAGTCCAAACCTCTTAAAATGGCTAAGGTTGGGAAACATTGATCTAGATCGGGGGGGTCCCTAACCCCTGGTCCGTGGACCAACAATGATCTGCAGCATGCCATAAACCGGGCCCTGCAAACAAGCGAAGCCCCATCCGTGGGGTGCAGAAAGCACACAAAACCACACCCCTTCTGGTCCATAGAAAAACCTCTCTCCATAGAACTGGTCCTTGGTGCCCAAAAGGTTGGGGCCCACTTATGTAGATGGTCATGATGGCCCAGATGGACTGGTCTGTATCTTTTTTATTTGCACTGTGATGCATGTAAAAAAGACGCAGGGCTTTGATCCATGGTTTTGACAACCGGACCCGTGATAATTGTTAACTAGACTGCACCAAGAAGACCCAGGTTTAACTCCACCTTTTATGGAAGCTTACTGGATATTTTGGGCCGGTCATTCTCTTAGTAGTTATTGAGCAAAAAATAGGAGGGCAATGTATGCTGCCTTGAGCTCCTTTATAAAATCTAGATACCGTAGTTCTCGACTTATGACTGTAACTGCGTCTGAAATTATGACTGTAAATGGCTGTGGTTATTAATTGGATCACTGTGTGATAAGATCTGATTTTATGATTTTTAGTGGTGGTGTTAAGCAAATACATTTTACCCAATGGGTGTTTGTTGCTGGAAATCAGAAGTAAACACTGGAAACTGATTTTAAAAAAGTCAAAAAATTGCGGTCACATGACCGTGAGATACTACAAATGCCTATAATAGTGAACCAGTTGCCACATGGGTAATGCCCCCTCTCCTTCATAAAATATTGATTCCTGCAGGGTAATTGTCTGCAGGAAAAAGTATTTGCGTGTGAGGATTCTTGTTTAAATCAAAGATGATACTTTGTGAATATTAATTGTGAATATTACTTGTGAATATTAATACATATCTGCTTATAAAGATAATAGTCTTTACGGGCTATGATCTTTGTGCCCCTGATTTTCTGTCCAGCTGGCTGGCACCTAGGTGAAACACTGATTTAAAATCCTTTCACAGTAAGAATATCACCATAAAAGGCAACTGCACAATTTATGCATGCACTTGAAAACAGGGACAGGCATACTACTGAGAGAGAAGCAGATTGCCTAACCAAACCTCTTGCTTTTTATTTTTAAAGAAATGAAAATATAGCAATAGCAACACGCTTTCTATCAGGGATGCTGGAACCTGGAAGAGTATTTAGGAAACATGAACATTGTTGAGGATGCTTTGCAAAGACATGTCAAGGTGACTTAGATCCCCGTGGTATGCAATAGGTAAAGCATATTTGGAGACTGGGAAATTACTGTAGAGCAGGAGTAGTAATTGACAAGTGTAATGTCAACACTGTAAAGCCTTTTTTATTAGCATGTCACCCTGTGAATATATTTTCTTAGTAATTTTCAGTGAACAGACATTTTTATTAAACATAAGCAATATAGCCACCATAATAAGAGTTCTGTGTAATTTGGCAAGGTGCTTAATTATCTAGTCTCGCTGTCTCTGTCTGTCTGTCTGTCTCTCTCTCTTTGTATGTATATTCTCCCTCCCTGGATGTCTCAGTGCAAAGATTTCCTATGTCAAGCTTGGCCTCTAAGATGGCATTCAGTTTTAAGACACTGTATTTCAAAGGGAAGAGACAAGAAACTGTGTAAAAGGAATAGAGGTAGTCCTCAGTTTATGACCATAATAGGGCCTCCCCATCATGGTTGTAAATTGTGATGGTCATATATCAGGTCACCCACATGACTGACCTGATTTTATGACCTTTTTTGAGCAGTCATTAAGCAAACGCAATCATAAGGTAACCACAGTAATTGTTAAATGAATGCCGCAGTCTTTAAGTGAACCAATGGTTTATTAGGGGTCGGTTTTGCCAAAAAGCAGAAGTAAATGTCTGTTTTCAGGAAAATTATCATGAAAGGCAGTCATGTGACTATGGGATACTGCAAATGTACTGCATAAATGTGGGCTGGTTGGTGAATATCCAATGCAGGGATGAAATCCTATCGGTTCGGACTGGTTCAGGTGAACCAGTAGTGATGATTGGCATCAGTTCGCTGAACCGGTAGCAATCATCCCTGGTGGCCCCACCCCCGCCTGCCCGGTCATCTGCTCAACAGGTGCGCCGGGGCCGCCTTGCCCAATGCCTCTGTGTGCTGCACATGGAAGGGGCCACCACTGCTCTCGCCACCCTCCCTCCCTGCCTGGCTGCAGATGTCCGTCTGCCCTCCTGGAGCACCGCTGCGGTACCGCCATTTGCTTTCCTCCTTCTCCCTCTGCGAAACGAAAGTGAACAGCGAAAGTGGACGTATTCATTATAGTTGTCAGCTGCAGACGTCCGCCTGCCCTCCTGAAGCACAACTGTGGCAAACAAAACAACCCAACCATGTGTGCCCTTTCCTCAAATAGATTGTGCATGGGGTGCTTGGAGAGAGAGAGAGCAAGAGAGCTCTCCAACCTCTGTTTTTGTATTTGTGTGAGAGAGTGAGTGACTGAGTGAGGGAGCCATCTGAAGCCGAGGTACCCAAACTTGTGGCAGTGGCGGAGGTGGCTTATGAGCAGCCCTGAGTCAGCCAGCTTCACCTGACCTAGTCCCTGAGTCTCGCCGTTCTCCTCGCTCCCCCCATTCAAGCAGCGGCAGGCTCTTTGGGACAACAGGGCCTCTCGTTTTTCCTATGGCGTGGGGTACACTTGCTACCTCTGCTTGTCTGCAAGTGGCAATCTTCTCTGCTTCTTTCGGGACGCTGGTGTGGGCACCATGCATCACTTGTCAGGGCTGTGCAAGGAAGCTGCTGTCATGCCACTCCCCCTCACTTCCCCAAATGCAGAGCTGAGGCCGTGCGCTTCCTTTCTGGGCTGGCCACTGGCAAAGAGCCACTCTGCCGACAGCCGCTCAATGCCCTGCGCACAACATCGCTCAGCCTCTGGTGAGGATGGAGCAGGCAGCCCAGCTTGGGCTTGGGTTGGCTGGTTGGAGCAGCGCTGCAGCCGAGGCCCCCGCACCAACATTCATTGGAGAGCACAACTTTAATCAAGCCATTTAAACTGCCACTGCAGGGCCAGCCACCTGACGCAAAACCTCACGGTTTTTCTCAGCTGAGGAAAGAGCCTGCTGCTGCTTGGGGGGTGGAGTGGGTGGATGAGGAGAACGGCAAGACTCAGGGAGTAAGTCAGGTGGAGCTGGCTGACTCAGGGCTGCTCAGAAGCTGCCCCTGCCAGAAGTTTGGGTGCGTCGGCTTCAAATCGCTTCCTCCCCCTCTCTCACACACACAAAAACAGAGGTTGGAGAGCTCTCTTGCTCTCTCTCTCTCTTCAAGCACCCCATGCACAGCACATTTGAGGAAAGGGCACGCATGGCTGGGCACGTTTGGCTGCAGGAGGAGGCCCGGGTGGAAGATGGCCTTTTCTGCAACATCGCCCTCCCCTCTTTCAATCGCCCTGCATGGTGGTGGTGGGGCTCTGCCTTTGCAGAAATGGGCGGGCAGTTTGTATGGAGGAATGGCGGAGGTGGGATGCGCAGCCCTCCGGGATGGAAAGCAGGGCAAGAGAAGGCTATAAGGTTCGCTTGGGCAGTCAAGCCAGATGGCGGAGGGAAACTCAAAGCGTTGGGGGCTTCAGAAGGGCAGAATGTGCTTCAGAATGTGCAGCTCCTGGCTCTAACAGTGAGTATATGAGTGATGTCAAGTTGGCCACGCCCACTGGTCACATAACCACCAAGCCACGCCCACAGAACCGGTAGTGAAAATTTTTAGATTTTACCACGTGATCATAAGGAGGGAGCCGGGTCATTAGAACTTTGGAACAGGTCATAAGTACTGTCAGGGCAGTTTGTCATAACTTTGAATGGTCACTAAGTGACTGGTCATTAATCGAAGACTACCCACACTTACTAATACTGTAGAAACAATAAGAGGAAACCAAGGCTTATTAGCAGGATAACAAGGAGTTGAGGGCCAAAGATGATTATTTACTGATATGCAATCTCTAAAATGAATCCAGATGGAAGGGGAAACCATTTCCCTATTTCTTCCAAGAAAATTATGTGTAGATATCCATGAAATCAGCAGGAGTTAGGCTAGTTAGAACAAAGGAGAAATATTTTGACAGTGAGAACAATTAACCAGTGTATAAGCTTACCTTTAGAAATGGTGGTTGCTCCATCACTGGAGGTTTTTAAGAAGAGATTGGACAGCCCATTCCTCTGAAATGGTATAAAGTCTCCTTGAGCAGAGGGTTGGACTAGAAGACCTCCAAGACTCTTTCCAGTTCTGTTATACTCAGGGTGGATTTGATTTAAATTGAGTTGATTTAAATCACAATTTAAATCATGATTTAAATCACTAGTAAAAAGGCTTGATTTAAATCAACTCGATTTAAATCATAATTTTTAAAGAGCAACTGTCATCTCTGCTACTCCTTTGACCCACTGTTGACTCACCGATAGTCCCAGTGTTGCAGAATATACAGCCTCATGCTACATAACTAAGCTCCATTTCATGCTGAATAAACTAAATTATTTATGTATCTTAAATAGAAAACTATCTTACGATAGATTTTTACCCCAAAAGTTTTTTATTAAAATAAATTCAATAAAAATCAATAAAAATCCAATTTAAATGAAAAAAAATCTGATTTTTTTTATTATTATTTTTTTTAAAATCATTGATTTTTATCCACCCTGGTTATACTATTACTGTTCCCGAAAGAAGCTTGTCTTTAAAATGAATATTGAACATAGATTAAACACAGGAGATTTTCAGCCTCCAGGCTCGTAATTGGAAGGACACAGGCAAAAAAGGATGAATGGACAGAACAGGCGAAGAGACATATTCAGGCGCTCCATCTCATAACAGCATCTTGAAGGGAAACAATGAAAGGAGAGGAGGAATTCAAAGGAAGTTGGTGCCTCAGGCAACCTCCTGTATACAATGCCAGCGGGGTCCTGCAGACATAAGTTGGCTATTCGTGTATCATACCAAAAGGAAACAAAGGACCAAAGGCAACTGGTGTTGAAAGTGATTCAGTGGAGGGACTTTGCTCCTTTCAATATTGCTCTCCTTCAGCTAGAGAAGACATTTGCTAAGAGATGGAAGTTGGAGAGGATAGTTGATTTCTGTGCCAAGACCAGTGTTTCTCAACTTTGGCAACATTAAGATGTGCGAACTTCAACTTCCATGCTGGCTGGGGAATTCTGGGAGTTGAAGTCCACACATCTTAAAATTGTCAAGATTAAGAAACAGTGGTCTAGACCGGCCTTCTTCTTTGGCACCAGCCTGGTTGAGTAATTGACACTGCCTTGTTCTTTCCATCCTGGCCAAGTTGCAGGAAGAATTTCCTCCACTTCTCTGCTGTCCCATTTAATCTGATTTTGCTTGTCCAGATAAACTCAGCCCAAAGCACTGCTGTTAAATAACCTGTGTAATGTTGTATGGTCTAGCAGCAAAAACTCTCATTCCTTTTTGCTTCTTTCCCCTTGTCATCTCTAGCAGAGCAATAACCTCCATGTCTTTATTCCTCCATCTGTAAGACGGGATGATGCTGTTTTAAGTGCCCTAAATGGTAAACTAATTGGTGACATGGACTGATTGAAAATGGACATGTCTATGTTTCAAAGTCCCCTGCAGCCCTGGCTTGTTTACTCCCTTTGGGTGGTGTTTACATTTGGGGAGGGGGAAACTGCCTGCCTCTAGCAGAATTTACTGTTTGTTTAGATTGAATTGACGTTGACAAGATACTTTAGACTGAACTGACTGGCAAGATTACTTAGTTAATCTCTCTGGCAAACATGCCTCCATTTGTGCATCAGGACAAGCTGTCCATTTTATCTCTCAGGATTACACTGCAGGCCAAGGTGGGATGACTTTTCAATGACTTTTTTGGAACTGCCATCAAATCAAGATTAGAAAGATAAAGCAAAGTGGGGTACTACTTGAATTATGTCATCACTCCACCCTGATTGGCAAGTTCCAGAATGTTAGCTTACTTAACCAGATGTGGCAGTGGTTTTCATCTTCACATTTACACTCTTCTAAAGCTTCTTTTGAGTTAAACGTTGGAGAGCCCACTTCTAAAGCCCCAATCTTTTGTGCCGACTGCAGGGAGAAATGATGTATTGTAATTGATTTGATGTTGAGGCATATTATGCAGTACTATAACAATGACTACTTTAAGAAAAATCTAGAGTGTGAAATTAGAAAATCAGAACAAGGATCATCTAATGCAGAATAGAAGACCTGTGCATTTAGTTGTTGAAAATTATTTCCTTTCAGTTCATCCAATATGCCTAATCATGAGAGGTAATTGAATGGTTTTCCAAATATATGGATGGATGCTAACCACTAATGTTTTCCACTAATGGTGGTGAGAATGGCTGATGGTCGGATTCCAAAAGATGATCTGTATGGAAAATTAGTGCAGGGAAAGCACCTCAGAGGGAGACAACAGCTGTGATATAAGGATGTCTACAAGAGGGACCTAAAGGCCCTGAGAATGGACATTAACAACTGGGAAACCTTGACCTCCGATCGTTCAGCTTGGAGGCTAAAGACGCAGCATGGCCTTCTCCAATTCGAAGAGACACTTGTTCAGCAGGCTGAGGCAAAGAGGCAGTCCTGGAACCAGCGAAATCTGGGGGCTGGGCAGGGGACAGAATGTATCTGCCCTCAGTGTGGAAGGGACTGCCACTCTCGAATTGGCCTTTTTAGTCACACTAGATGCTGTTTTAGGACCTCTTTCCAGAGCACGATACCAAAGTCTTTTGAGACTGAAGAATGCCAATGGAATGCCAATGGAAGTTTCACAAAGTCTGCTACCGGGTCAGAGAAACTATGACATGTCTTAAATAGTAAATACCATCCAGCATCTGCAACTTCTTTTTAGTTTCATGATATTTCTCCATGGATTTATCAAATCTCCATCACTACAATTTGGGATTGCAAATACTACTGATACATGATGTGAAAATGTACTGGATCTACAGCAAATATCCTCTGTTGATCCCAGACATCTTCTACTGTGAGGAAGAGAATTATCTTTTTTTCTTATCGTGAAATATTTTCTTTCTCAAGAAAGGTTTCATCCCTTTGATTATGGATGAACTTTTTCAATTATTTCTAAGATGGGATGTACAAAACAATCAAAATTATTTCACATGTGGCCACATCACATATATAAAAACACCATGATTCTTGTGTCATTTGATTTTCATTATATACATAAGCATCCTTAACATAGAATAAACTGTTGAGATGAAATACCAGAGTGTTTTAATCTGGTATAAACATCATCAATATAACATGTTCTATTTAAACTAGATGTCCCATAATGCAATGTTCCACTCCCCCCCTCCCACCTGATATAAAAGGTACTCACCTTCTCTTTTCCCTCACTCTCGTCTGTGTTTCAGTGATGAAATGTACTGAGATAGAATATTTAAGGATTGACTTATTAGTTTAGTTATAAAATAAAACATGTATACTGATTCTAATCATATGGAGTTGTTTGGCTTGATCATTTTTAATATAACATAAACATTTTTCAGTGGCCCTACAATTTGTCCATATCCCATTAGTTATGTTTTGTGAGCACCAGCTAATAAACTTCCTGTTGTTTTCTACTTTCAAGCAGATAGCCCAAGTTGATCCAAATCTTATTAGTATCACACATCCTGGGTGACCTTTCTGGGTTGCTGTTACACAGACCCAACATAAATTGTTGCCTGTTACTTAGACTAGATGGCGAAAGTGATTTTAAACATTGTTTATGATTTGAGGAACTTCAATCTGTATGTTATCTGAGGTTTGTTTTTTTTTCCTGGTGGTTGCTTAGAACTTTTTCAACAAGGTGTGAAAAACAGTACAGAAGGTCATGCTAAAAATATAAAGTACAATTTATGTTCAGGACAGTGTGTTCTATGATGCTATGGTATCCTATTCAAAACAGGAAGAAATGGTACAGCTAAAGACCCTGAGGATAAGTCTACTACCTGCTTGGTTTGTTTTAGAAATATCCTGTGCTGCTGCTTAGTACGAGAAGAACTTTTATTCGTTCCTCTGAGTTCCGGTGTATAAAACCTGGCATCGTTCCCAGCAAAACCGCAGGGGTGAAGGCCTTATGTAATCATTCGTTATGGGTGTCAATTTTTTAAAAATTTATTTGTGGTCAGAGTAAACGAATAGAGACAATTTTGCTTAGATAATTATTAAAACCATCAAAAGAATATCCCCAGAGAAAGATTAATTTTAGAATGGCTTGGAACTGAAATTAAGCCAAGAAACTTCATTTGAAATATAGTACTGCTACTGTATGTTGTGCTTAATAATTCAGTATATACATGGATATTTGAAAACATGCAAGTTATGGCAGCTTAGGGACTTCTGGGAAACCTTTATCTCCTTTGTTCTAAGAAGTGGATATCATAAGCAGCAGGGAGTCAGAGTAAAATCAGAATCAGTTTGACTGTGATGAAAGCAACCTGTGATTTGCTAAAAGCTGGTAAAATGCCCCCAAAGATAAAATGACGATGTGAATATTGTATTAGCTTTCTTTAATAAGGACCTCTTTACTTGCTAGATTTATAAGGTTACTTTTTTTCTGCTCAATCCCACCTAGTGGTCTAAAGAGCATTTTAGAGCATGGTTGTCAATGTGTGGTCCGTTGGGGGGTTGCGAAGGCTTGAAGAAATGTTATATTTTAAATCTTGGGTTAAGTCTTGGTGGTCCATGGCCATGGTCTGTGGCCACAGAAGTATTTAAAGAGGAGTGGGGGGGGGGGGCGGGTTCTGTGGTGAAGAAAATATTGAGAACCATTGTTTTAGAGCATTTAATCCAATTCAGGTACTGGCAAACTCAGAGATAGGTTGATGGAAGAAAAGCTCCACCTTCATCTCTCTTTCAATGGCATATCTGTCCTGGTGGACCTTCTGAGGAAGAATGGGAGAAAGTGGTTGTGGATTCCAGTTACACCAAAGGGATCAAGTAGTCATCTCATAGTCTCACTTCTAAGTATCAATCCCTTTTATTACTCAGCAGTATAAGGGGAAAGAAGACAAAGAAAAACACGCCCCTTCAATATGAGGGAAAGACAACAGTGGTCACAGTAGAAGGATATGTTGAGTAACAAGAAAGAAAAATGTTTGTTTACTGCATAACATTTCTTCAAGGACTCTGAACCTCTTTTTGTTGTGGTTCCAGGATCATTTGGAATTGTGCTATGGGACAATTGACTTTGGTTGATCCTGAAAAACATTAGGACATGGTTAGCATTTTTGAAGACGCCAAGATTTACAAGTCAAAAAACATCCTGGAAAAAGTCTGTGGAAGATGGTTTTCATATTATTTCTAATAAAGGAACATGGACTTGTCCATGTGATCCCCAAAAGTCATGCTTGAACTCAAGGAACTCCTCTCCTCCCCTCCCCTCTCCTCTCCACGTATATTAAGGTCAAGATTTTTTTATTTTCTTTCTAATGGCATTCCAGGATCTCTTTCTGGGATCCTTTCATTGTAATAAGGGAGTTTGCAGTTGGCTGTTTAAGTAAATATCATTTGAACATTTAGCAATCTGGGAGCCAATAGTAATAGCAAGGGACTGGTACATTCTGTTTGGAAAAGTTGGTTCTAGAAATAACAAGGGGCCCAAGCATTGGTGAAATCCAAATTTTTTTACTAAAAAAATTCGATGGGTTCTGTGGGCGTGGCTTGGTGGGCGTGGGGTGGCTTGGTGGGCGTGGCAGGGGAAGGATACTACAAAATCCCCATTCCCACCCCACTCCAGGGGAAAAATACTGCAAAATCCCCATTCCCACCCAACTCTGGTCAGTGAGAGGTGGTATTTGTCGGTTCTCCGAACTACCCAAATTTTCCGCTGCCAGTTCTCCAAACTGCTCAAAATTTCTGCTACATATTCTCCAGAACCTGTCAGAACCTGCTGGAATTCACCCCTGGGTCCAAGGACTGTTTTTCGGCAAAATGAGAAGCAAACAGCCTGAAACAGACTACCCTACTACCATAATAAGGGCCAGGTAGAAACCATTCCTCCCACTCAGAAGATACACGGGGAAAAATACTAAAAAAATTGAGCCTGTATTTGTACATGAGGCTTGCATTTGCAGTTGCTGAAATTCATCCCACATGACTTCACTGATTCCTGCAATAAAGTCATCAGTGCTCTATATCCTTGAGTTCCTGCCTGTGCCGTTTCTGTTCTGGTGTTTTCTGAGAGTAGCCTAAGAGCCATAATTCTGCATTCAGATACCTTTTCCCAACTAATACAGTACCCACAAAGCAGGTGTCACACTGCTGAAATAAATGTCGTCATCATTGCGTTAGCATGCCCAAACTGATCAGTGCATTTTAGGAAGCTGCTACTGGAACTACACCTCTGTCACATCTATATCATAATGTCATGCCCCCCCCCACTTCTTTGGGGTCCTCACTGTCATCAGTTTCACTGACACTGATGGGAGAAAAATCATAACTGCGAAAAGGTTTCCCTCCCCTGTTTTTAAAGAATTTGTGATATGTATACTGCCCCTAATTGAAAGAATTTAGAGCTGCAGGCCTACAGTTAGATTAGGCTGAGAAATTAGCTTCTTTTTCACATTTATTTGTGAAAATATATGGATATATGCATGCATATACTATACGTATGATGGGGTTGTAGTGCAAGGCCCCAATGCTACTCATTTTCCTTGGTTTCATTCTCTGGTGTCCACTTACGGGACATGAATGTCTAATTAAAAGAACAATCTCTGTCTTGATTTTTTCTAAAGTGCCCTGGCCCGATCTCTTCCCTGTTTTCAAAAAAGAGAGAAAATATTGCCAATGTTTCCCCACATTTCTGTGCTTGCCAAAGGACCAAACTTCTATTACTTTCAAACTTCTAATAATTATGTACTAGAAATTCTGAGTTTTCTAACCAAAGCAGCATCCTGCTATAATGAGCACCCAGGAGCTGTAAGGTCAGTTGGCCTCTTCAGACCTAAAGCCTTGCAAGTTGTTCCCATAGCTAATATGGAAAATTTGCCGACATTAAATTATTTATCTATTTAGACCAGAATAGGCAACTTGGGGTAGCAGCTGACTCTCAGATTTACGTTGCTGATGACCTAATTTCATGCTGGTAGGGAAGAGATAAATATTAAGGAAAAGGAACCTGAAAGATATATGCTGAAGCAGGTGGAAGAGTAGAAAAAAATTAGAAAAGAGAGAAAAGGTTGAGAAAATAAAGTAAAGGAAAAGTCCCAGTCATTTGGTTATGGCCACTGTCAATGGGGACCCCCTATTGTATCGCATCTGAAACATGACCTCATACCTCTTTTGATGTAGTTCTGTTTTGCCTTATTATAATAGGTGTTGGCTGAAGCAGAAGTATTCTGCATTTATTTGATTTGTATCCAACCTTTCATTCATGAGTTCAAGGTTCCTTCTTTCTATTTGTCTCCACCTCAACCTTTGACATAGATTTGATTGACAGACACCACTTGACTCAAAGTTATCCACGGAGCTTCAATGGCTGAGACTGAACCTGGATCTCCAGCTTCTGGTCCAAAACCTGAGCCACCTCATGTGTTTAGACCGTAAGTTTTCATAAGTTACACCAATCCCCTCAATATTGAATAAAGATACATTCTTATGCACTGAGATTCCAGTGCCCAATATGTTCTTTACAATGACATAATGAATAAAAGATCAATTTTAATTGAGCATTTCTAAATGCTAGAAGCACAAGTAAGATTTCTATCAGTGATGAAATCCAATTTTTTTTACTACTGTGGGCGTGGCTTGGTAGGCGTGGCAAGGGAAGGATACTGCCAAATCCCCATTCCCTCCCCACTCCTTAGGGAAGGATATTGCAAAATCTCCATTCCCATCCCACTCTGGAGCCAGACAGAGGTGGTATTTGCTGGTTGTCTGAACTACTCAAAATTTCCACTACCGGTTCTCCAGAACCTGTCAGAACCTGCTGGATAGAATCCTGGTTTCTATGGTAGCTCCTATGACCTTTTTGCCCTCTCAAAAAGGTGCAAAACACGCCTAGCCAATTCAAAGCAATCATAACCATTAGGAAAAATAAATGCATACTTGGATATTCTTTATTAGGGCCAACTAGATGACACGCATACACACAAAATAAGCAAGCTTCAAGTTCTCCAGAAGCTGTCATCGGGCAAAAAGCATGGGAAACAAAGGAAGATAAGAGGGAATTTTAAAAAATTAGAGTATTTGTTAAATTCAGCTATCAGTTTTGCATTTCAGAGGCAGTCACAAAATGAAAGTGGAATACCTTTGTTAGCAGCAATATAATGTGCCAGTTTTTATCTAGCATTCAGGTACAAAGAAAATAGTGGCTAAATTCTATAAGAAGCCTGTGAGAGCCTATATTAGGCAAAGCAAGACAAACAACAGATGAAAAAGCAAAGAGAAGAAAAGCAATAAGAACAATTACACAGAGGGTTTCAAGGAAGCAAAGGAAGATGTGTGATTGTAGCATATAAATTCCATTCAACATCACCCCCTTTTTAATGATGTCCATGTTTAAGTTCTTGGGATGTAAGAAGATTTATGCTGGCTATCCAGATGACCTCTCCTTGTCTTCACAACATGAAATATGAAAATGTTTCAATAAAATAAGGCTACTAGATACCTGAACTGGACCAGAAAGAACCTCCGGACATATAGCCATTCTCTCTAGGCAAATCTCAGGAAAGAAAACAACCACAAGTGTGTGTCTGGCACCCTTCCAACAAGTAGTACAAATGAGAATCAAAATAAACACCGGAATAAAAGAAGATAATGTGCCTTGTGTTTATTTTTTCTCTGGGTTGTAATCTTTGTGATCCTGCAAGATTGGAAGTCTTTTCTAACTGACAGGAAGATTGGAAATCTTCTCCAATTGACAGGTCCGTGTATTTCAGTTTCTCAGAAGTTTGCTTCCCTAAAAAGGAGATGTAGAGGGCATAGGGCAGTGTTGGCGAACCTTTTTGGCACCGAGTGCCGAAACGGGGGCGCACATGCATGAGCGTGTGTGTGCCGGAAACCGGAAGAGCAGCCACCTGATGCGCGCCTGATCTTCCGGTTTCCAGCATGTGCATGTGCACTGGTCCCCTGGTCTTCCGGTTTCTGGCATGCGTGCGCAAAGATCAGCTGGCTGGTGCGCATGCACGCACCGGAAACCAGAAGAACAGCCACCCAGTGCACATGCTGGGAAGATGATCTTCCGGTTTCCGGCATGAGCACGCGCACCGGCCAGTTGGTCTTCCGGTTTCTGGCATGCATGCACAAGTGAAGACCAACTGGTCGGTGCGCATGCACGTGCTGGAAACCAGAAGATCGTCTTCCTGCCATGTGCATGCACACCGGGCGGCTGCTCTTCTGGTTTCCGGCGCTCCGTGCATGAAGACCAGTTGGCCGACGCATCAGAACCCGGAAGAGCAGCTGGCGATTGCTTGCGTGGCCGGAGAGATGGCTCTGCCAGCAC
This sequence comes from Arizona elegans, assembly GCA_022577455.1. NCBI lineage: Eukaryota > Metazoa > Chordata > Lepidosauria > Squamata > Colubridae > Arizona > Arizona elegans. Next base: position 113,578,229 of record JAKOOJ010000001.1, read on the forward strand.
GCGTGCCACAGGTTTGCCATCACGGGCATAGGGAGTAGCCTTGAAGGACAGGAAGAAAAACAGCTGCCAAGGCAAAGGTCAGAGAATTGGGGATTGAGCCCAGATCATTAAAGTAATTTGAGAAAATATCTCAGGCCCCTTAACACAAAGATTAAATGAGAGAGGGGGAAATACATTCAGACTTGGAAGATTCTGTTATAATAAAAATACTCCTGACCAATATGACATTTGTATCTTAATCTTGTATACTCTGTAGGGCCGACAAGAATCATGTAATGATATAAGGGAATGGGCTTGGGAGAAAGCTGTAAAGGGGAGGGGAGAGATGTACTTTCAGATTTGCAAGATTCCGTTAATGTAACCTGACAATAAAAAAGAATTGGGTTTGCTGGATGTACCTCACAAGGTTAACAAGGGATCTCTTTCTCCTTTATTTCTAGGATATTTGGTGTTCCACCATGCCCTTAGTAATTGGTTGTTGTAAAGATGCGACAAAGGAGCTTGTTGTGCAGTTTGTAACCTTTCCCACCTTTGAAGCCTCCCTGGCTGGTCAACATTTCCAGCCTGAAAACCTGCCACTTCCTATGCTTCATTGCAGCATAGGAAGCTAGGAAGGCTATAGACCCCTGGAGATAGGTTTGTATAATGAAAGACAGGCAACCTGCAGTCCTCCAAATATTTTAGACTACAATTGACACCAGTTCCATGCAGCTTGGCCAGCAGCAAGGGGATGTAAGAGTTGTAGTATGAGATACTTGGAGGACTTCAGATTGTGTATCTCAGAAGAGAACAGAATGTTCACACACACCCTTGAAAAATAAACAAGAACGACACCACCCCAATTCTCTGTTCCTCTCGAAGAACTTTCAAAAGTGTGTTCTTTTGTACCCGATTGAAAGATAACTGGTGGCAAAAAGCTGCAGAAAAATGTATCTCTCTTTCTCCTTTGCTGGACGGATGGGCAAAAAATACTTCCTCAAAGTTGCATTCCTTTTCCCTGTGTTGCTGAAGAGTCCTATATTGTCTCCAAAGATTGAAGTTGTGTTTGGAGGAAACTATTGTTTGCCGAGGAATAAACCACAATCCTTGGTTGTGGAAAAGGTTGTTCCTTTTCTAGCAGCTCATCTCAACCCTGGAAATAGCGAGTAGTATGTGGATTGTTATTGCATTGGATGAGCTACAATGGATCCAGCTGGATATTAACAGTTTGATGGCATACTGTACATTTCCTACTTTTCTATTCCAGTAATTTTTTTTTCAGTGAGGAAGTGAAAGCTACCCAGAAAAAAATCCACTTCCCAATAGTAGCAGTAATAATAGTAAATAGCAGTTGTCCTTTTCCTGTTTGTACTGCTGCCAATTCTGAAACCGAGAGTCGATGTGTGTTGTTAGATCACTTGTTTCAATTTAGGGATGCTCTTAAGTTCACATACACGGTGTCCGTTGCCTAATGTGTTCGCACATTAAGTCCACACTTGAAATACCCAAGGCTCATCCCAAATCACCAATTTCTAATGTCAAAATTGAAAAAGGATCCTGAAAATAAAAGTGAAGCTAGTCTCTAGGTGGTGGCTTAAGTTTCTTTCAACATCCCCTACTGCTTGCTCTAAAATGATAATATCCATTCATATTTGATTTGAGCTACATTCATATTTAAATGATTTGGCCCGCCAGTGACACTTAATACTTCGATACTTTACCTTTGAAGCCAGTTTTGCCTATTCTGAGAGTTGTTTTTGTAAAATTGATCTGTCATTTTCTTTCTTTCTTTCTTTCTTTCTTTCTTCCTTCCTTCCTTCCCTCCTTCCCTCCCTCCCTCCTTCTTTCTTTCTTTCTTTCTTTCTTTCTTTCTTTCTTTCTTTCTTTTCCTTCCTTTCTTCCCTCCCTCCTTTCTTTCTTTCTTTCTTTCTCTTCCTTCCTTTCTTCCTTCCCTCCCTCCCTCCTTTCTTTCTTTCTTTCTTTCTTTCTTTCTTTCTTTCTCTTCCTTCCTTCCTTCCTTCCTTTCTTCCTTCCTTCCTTCCTTCCTTCCTTCCTTCCCTCTTTCTTTCTTTCTTTCTTTCTTTCTTTCTTTCTTTCTTTCTTTCTTTCTTTCTTTCTTTCTTTCTTTCTTTCTTTCTTTCTTATAACTCAAGGTGGCAAACATATCCAACATGTTTTTCTCTTTTTCCCACAACAACAACCCTATAAGGTGGCACACAACATTAGAATTGCACCTCTCCTTCAAGCTGTTCTGGGTCTGTCTGTCATCTATCTATATTTTTATTGATTGATCATCCTGCCTTTAAAAACCTAATGCTCCTTCCTCTTCTTATTTTCCCCACAAAAGCAATCCTGTGAGTTGAGTTGAGCTGAAAGAGAGTGATTGGCCAAAAATCACCCAGCTGGCTTTCATGTCTTAAGGCAAGACTAGAACTCAGGACTCCTGGCATCTAGCCTGGTGCCTGAATCACTAGACTGAACTGGCTTCTGTTTTAACTCTTTAGAGGAGCATGCACCAACATTGCATGCAGAACTCCCTCATGGCCAAGTACAAAACCCAAGATTTTCCTCATGTTATTTTTTAATGTTGAGCCAATGGCTTAAGTGGTGAGTTTATGCAGCTCATTAGTTGCATAAACATTGTTGTTTATGCAGACAAGTCACAGGCTCCCTTCGCTTTGTCATTTGGAGAAGGAAGTGAAATGTTGTAAGCCCTCCTAGTTGCAGTTGGTATTGCTCTGTTCAATGCCAGCAGAAGGCGGGCAAAGTGATGGACGAGTGCCAGCGACCTCATCCTCCACGAAGGAATGTGTATTCTCAACCTTCCAGCTTGGTTCCAGAGACACTGAACATGGTCCCTGCTGCCCCATGGTTCCTTTTGGTGCCCTTTCCTGTCTGCCTGTCCTACTTATCATGAATAAAGTATTGTCATTGTGAAGCTGTAGGACAAAGCATGAAAGATATCCAGGATGATCATACTTTGTGAAGGATTAGCTCCATCTTGTTTGTGAGATAAGGAACTAGGCTTGTTCTATGATTGCCCCATTTCGCTGGAGACTCACTTCAACATCATTAACCTGTCACATCTACACAACAGAAACTGATTGTATTATTTTTGACAGCTTTTCTTAGGAGAAGTTCACTTTCAGGTTAACTTTTGCTTCTCCAAATGTGTCCTGATCATATAAAATATAGTTTCCTCCTCCTATTTATCTGCCAAGGTTAGCACTCACCATAATGAGTGCTAACCTTAGTAGATCATGAATGGTAGAGAGTGTTGGATTTTTTTTTTACATTGTTGAAAGCATCAATTTTTGCGTATTATCACTGCCAAATATATTGGTTTAAATATTTATTTAAAGACTGCAAGATCTTTGTAAATTGTAGCATCAGTCTTTTGCAATGGACTATACAAGGGCGCCAGTGAACTGTACAATACTCAGCTATTTCTAAAATAACTTTTACCTTTTTTTTTGAATTTGGGCTCACTCTTCATTCATTTATTCAGTGTCCCAGATATGTGAGCTTCCTGGGGATATGCAAAGTATTTGTTTTTCTTCATTTTTATATCATCGGGTTTGGTTGCTAGGACATAATGTTATGTGTCCTTTCTCATACTCATCTTTCGTAATTCCATAAATCAAGAATTTCATTCATGGAAACCGAAAGACCCAGACATATTTTTGGGGGGGAAGGGGTAAAACAATTCAGATGCACTTTAAATCCCAAAAGGTAACATTTGAAAGAAAAATCTACCAAGTAATGCAATAAGCTTAATTAATTGGATACTGTCTGGATCTGTTGTAGATCACTTGTAGTATCAAGCAGCGAAAGATACTTATATATCTGCCCAATGCAGAAGAAGTTGTCAGAAGAGGGAAGCTGCACTTTGCTCTTTCAATTGAGCTGTTGAGGTATTTAGATGTATACAAATGTGGCTTTTTTCTTGGGCAATACTACCATTGATGTATTCAGTGACTGGTCATCTCACTGACACTCACATTGCCCATCCTTTCTAGTTCTGCTTTTTTACTTTAGAGAGTAGTACCGTAGGACTGATACAAGCTATGGAAGCCGATAAGGAATGGCTGCTTCCTTAGTCTTTTTTTTTTTAATTGGAAGAATTTTTAAGGTTAACCTTTCTATTTCTGGCTCTATAAAAAATTGTTTCAGTGCAGTAGGTCCATTGCAACAGATACTCTCTGGGCTCAGAGTTATGTACCTGAGATGGGCAGCTATATAAATTGAAGTAATAAACCATCAAATAAAACCATGGAGCAAGTATACTTTAAACTCATGTTTTTCTGCACCTGTAGTACATACAGCCCAAGCAACATAAATTCATTGCAAGGGATGCAGTGGAAGGTTAGAAATGAGTGAATGTTTGGAGGCTTCTCTAGACAGATTCTGAAATCAGTCAGCGCCTCTTATCACTTTCAAAATACGTAGTATTGGCTACTGATTTACAAAGAAACTTCCCATAACCTGGCAGAAGATCATAAAGATGATCTTTCGTTTTTTCAAAACAGGTTTGTGGTATAACCATGTTTTTTTCAATCCCTTTCAATTTTCCCCGTCAGCAGTCAGTTCCAAAGTGACTCATTTTCTTATAGTAGTTCTCAACTTATGACCTCAATTGAGCCCAAAATTTCAGGTGCTAAGCAAGACAGTTGTTAAGTGAGTTTTGCTTCATTTTACAACCTTTCTGGCCACAGTTGTTAAGTGAATAACTTTGTACTAAATAACCACAACCTGTCTGAACTTTATAGTTTCGTTTCTGTTGGCTCCAAATTCAAGGTCATCCACTTCTTCATGCATTACATAGGCTTTAATAGATTCCTCAAGAAAATTATATCATTAGGATTACTAGGCTGTATAAGTCCAGAAGACCATTAGATGGCAGCAAAGAGATGCACAAAATCCTAATGCTTTGCTACCACCCAGTGGCCATTTACATTTTTGCATCCCAGATGTAGTATCCCTATGGATCAAGATTTTTTTTTTCATCCCAAATATTTATTTCCCCACCACCAAGGCCAAGAAGCAGCATCCTAATTTTCAGTCATAAGCTAAATATTCTGATCTTATGCCATAAATCAGGGCTCATATGGATTTCTCCTTTTGTTGCAGTCAGTCTGATTATAGTTCTGAACCAGGAGCACCTATATCAGCTGAAATTAAAAGCCCTTGCCATATATTAATAGGTCTGCAAAAGCTTCAGATAGGAGTTTTACTTCCATTCAGAAATTCCTCAAGTTGGAAAGTGGCACCAATTCCTGACACTATGTTTTTATGTAATAGCTAAGATTCCCAAATAAAGGTGGACTAACCAGAGTTTTAGTTTTGCAAATGCCAATTTGCAGGGAGGTATCCCAAGTGTTAGCATAGGTACCCATTACAGTGGTGAAATCCAATTTTTTTTACTGCCGGTTCTGTGGATGTGGCTTGGTGTGGCTAGGTGGGCATCACTTGGTGGGCGTGGCATGAGAAGGATACTGCAAAATCTCCATTTCCACCCCACTCAGGGGCCAGCCAGAGGTGGTATTTGCCAGTTCTCTGAACTCAAAATTTCCGCTACCAGTTCTCCGAACTGCTCAAAATTTCTGCTACCAGTTCTCCAGAACCTGTCAGAACCTGCTGGATTTCACCCCTGACCCATTAGGTACTTTTGTGAGGTTGCCTTGGATAGCCAGTAGCAGAAACACAAGCAACAGAAGGCTTAAGACCACAAGCACAGCAACACAGTGGGAAGCAACTTGTTTGTGACTCATTGCATGCAGAGATTTGATATTGGGCCATGAAACTCAGTGAGTTTTCTGGGTTTTTTTGCTGGCCTCTAGTGGTCATTTGGAGTTCTGCAGCCTTCATAGGGTTGTCTTAATGGTAATTGTACAAGTACTGGACTTAAGATCATAGATTTTAGTTTCACCTTAGACATAAAAGCTTGTTGGATGAGTTTGGGCCAGTTGCTTTTTCTCTCAGCCATCTCATCTCACAGGGTTGTTGTAGGGAAAACAGGAGGAGGAAGGAGAATTAGATATGTTGGCTGCCTTGAGTAATTTATAAAAATACTAAAAGTAGGATAAAAACAAACAAGCATACATTAATCAATAGGTAGATTTACACTTAGGAAATCTGTTAACTCTAATGAAAGGACTAGTTTATTTACAATAATTAAATATATAAACTACTTGCATACTTTCATTTGCTTTTCGAGCAGAAAGCTTAACTCCTTGACTAACTCCTATGTCAATTCTTTCTGGATTTTTCTCAGGCCTTTAAAGCATCGCCTTCTCTTTCTTCTATGACTAAGATCTCATTTCACTCAAGGGCCTGCTTATTTGCTTATTTGCAAAGGAGACTTAAAGATGTTCTGCTTCTAATTGAATAAAAATACTGATGTTTTCAATGGCTCTTTTGTTTAACTATTGGACTTGCTTTGTTACTGAACAACAGTTTGATTTAGCACTGCAAAAACATTTGTCGCTTAAAAAGTTGTATAGAATTGTGATAAGTCAATCACAGTACAGTACTGATGTCAGCACTTCAAGCTACATTTACTCTAGTGCTGACATAAGAAGGAGAAGCAGAGGCGTCTGGAAAGGGACGTTTGACTTTTCACCTACTTATTTTCCCTGGAGATAATATCCCCTAGGAGATGGGATGGGAGGGGGGAAATTCCTTTGTGCTGGAGGGTAGATTAAGGGTAGAGTGACTTGGAAGGTGCCAATGAGTGCAGGGGAGTGGGGAACGGAAAGGGAGGGTTTTGGGTCTGGAAGTCAGTGTTGGCTGCGATGAGTCGGAGCTAGAATGTCGTGCTTAATAAATGGGAGTTTTTCTTCAAAGACTTTGTTTGAAATGCAATTTATTTGAGATGACCTCAGAACTTGACAACTTTAAGTGGTATAGTTGGTATTCCAATTGAATTTTGATTTGAATGACATCTGTATGTCTATGAAGATTTTCAATTGTTCAGGTCATGGTTGTCCCAAAGATGCTTTTTCCCAAAGGCAACTGGATGTTCCTGGTTTCTTTGGAAACATTTCGTTTTTCATCCAAGAAGTTTTTTTCAGTCAGAACTGAAGAAGCTTCCTGGATAAGAAGCAAAAAGAATTTTCCATGAAAAAAAGACGCAAAAAAGTCCAGTTGCCTTTTGGAAAAGCACCTTTGGGACAATGACATCTGTAGGTTTTAAGGGAGATTGTACAAAAAGGAATAGAAATAACACATGCATATATTTCTGTGAAAGCAAAACAGACCCCGGGAAATTCCTTCTTGGGGGATTCCTTTCCACAAATCATGGTCTAATTGTCTCCAAATGCTCTGGTGGCTTCAATCACCCTTCAGTTGAGTGCTCAGGACTCCTTTTGTTTTGAGTACTTTCTTCGTATTAGCCCAATCTTTCCGTTACTTTCCACTGGAGAATTGTGAAAGACTGAGGTTTGTGGTTAGAGGCAAGCCCAAATGACTGAACTTTTGAAACTAGTTGGCGCAATGCAGGATAAGATAGTGAAATGTCGCTAAACCACACTACACTCCTTCTGAGCCAGAGAGAGTCTCTCTGTGGATGACACCGGGGTTATATCCTCCCAATCACAACTAGAAAGAGCTCCTGTCCTCTTTGTATTTGTAAAAGAGCACTCACAGATGATGGCAGAGCAACAGGATATAAAATCTGAAGATAGCTTTGCATCAATCTTATTAATATGAAAATTAATAGGAGCAGTTTAGCTGTTATCCTACAGGTGCTTTTGCACTTCCTTGATTTTTTTATTTTTTTTTTGAAAACATTTCGCTTTTCATCCAAGAAGCGTTATTTCTGGAGGAGAACTGAAGAAGCTTCTTGAGTGAGAAGTGAAACATTTTCAAGGAAAAAAACCTAAGAAAGTCCAGTTGCCTTTGGGACAGCCATGACCTGGATGATCTGAGAATCTCTGAAGTTTAGCTAGGTTTAGTGACCATGGCATTTTTGGGCATGGATGATCAAACTTAACAAATTTTTCAACCTTTGTTCCTTTGTAGATATTATCGAACTGCAAATTCTACAGGTTACTAACTGTACCTCATCTCTGGCTAATCAATGGGGATAATGGGAGTTGGAATCACATGGGATAAGGGCTTCTACTCCATTCTAAAGAAATACAAGGACTGGTCAAATATTCCAGGTCTGGCAGTCTCATCCAGTTGATGCACCCATTGCTCTAGAGTCTAGAATCTAGTCCCATGATGGCGAACCTATGGCATGCGTGCCACAGCTGGCACGTTGAGCCCTTTCTGCGGGCACGTGAGCCATCACCCAGCTCAGTTCCACCATCCATGCACACGCTCTTCCCACCAGCCAGCTAATTTTTGCGATGTGTGGGGAGGCGGGGCACATGCGGGAGATGTGTGCACATGCACAGGGGGTCATGCACGCATGTGTGGGGGTGCAAGGGGATGGGCAGGAGTGTGGGATGTATGCGCCCCCCCCCCGCAGCCTGTTTTTGGGCCCAAGAGGCTGCAGGGAGGCCTACTAGGCCCAAAATGTGGGGCAGAGGGTCGCACATGCATGCATGGGGGGCATGGGGGAATGTGGGGAGGTCATGTGTGCATGCGTGGGAGGTGGGGGAGCATGGGGGGGTTGTGCATGCATGCTCAGGGGTCTCCTGCATTGCATTATGGGCACTCAACGAGAAAAAAGTTAGCCACCACTGGTCTAGACCGTTACTATTTTACTCCCAATGCTTCTCTCTTTCCTTGTCCCTTTATCTGCCTTTCGAAATTGGAATATTTCATAGTGGGGTCATACATAACTTTGAAATAAATTTTAACTAGATCAGTAGATGTCAATTCAATTCTACATGGTTTCATTTTGGCAGTGTCCACTCATACAGTCCAGACCCCAGAGGCAGTGCAGGAGAGGTTGGTGCACTTTAAATAATTGTACAAAATAGTGAATTGTATAGGAAATTAGATCATTAAGAAACTACTCTTGCACATTTTATATTTAATTTTCTTTTGGGGGCTTAGAATTTATCCCATCCAGGGATGAGGAAGCAGGATGGAGTGAATTCATACGTATGTATTCATTCCTATTAGTAGAAGTGAGGTTTGCTGTGTTTTAAGCTACCACTGAAACATAAAAACATCATTGCATATTCAGTGAACACAGTTCAGGAAGTCATGTTTAGGCTCCCACTTGCTAGTGGGATGATTCCAGACTTCATGAACCCTACAAAGTCATAAGATGTTTCTGTATATCTTAACTTGGATCAATTGCCATGAACACAACACATGATGTGTAAAGCATTGTTTCTGGCTTAGGGTATATCATTTCTTGGTGACCAGTGCTAAATTAGAGTCAGTTCTTTAATTTACTTGGAGTTGTATAGAGCCTGTAAGAGTTAAATCAATAGAGGACCTTCAGTTAGGTACCTCTGAAGTGCTGGCAGTTAAGGGCACTAAAAGCCCCCTCCTCAATAATCTTTTGCATAACGTTCAAACTGCAAAATGGTTCCCTTTGTTGGTGTCTCTAACTAGTTCAACAATGAGCTTCGCACAAAAGGTCCTAAGGGCAGGAAAAAGAAACAGGATGTAGCCTTTTAAAACTGGCTAGCCTGATCAAGATTTTTATAGCCTTAGGCTTGGGAAGCAACAGTTTACGAGGAGGGTTATATATACATTCAAAACTTGCACAATGTATTGTAATATCTAAGCCTTTAACTCAAAGCTTTTTATCCATTATGAGCTGGGGTTGCTATAACTGTTTATGAAGGCTTTCAAAAGTTGCTGTCTACTGTTGCTGGGAGATCTGAATAGCTGTTGCAGAATGGAATGTCAGTGGACAAATGGCTTTGGAATGACTCTTTTTCCTGTATTTTAAATTTGATGCACCATTGCAGTCAGAGGCTTGCTATAAAACCCTCTTGAAATGAGTCTCACCACCAAAGCCCAAGGAGGCTTCCCTCCAAATTGATTCAGAAGTTGAAGTTACTCCTTTTACTCTACTCCTTTCGTCTACATCAGAGGTGGGCAACTGTGGCCCTTTTACAACCTGTGGACTTCAACTCCCAGAATTCCTGAGCCAATTTGGCTGTATCAGGAATTCTGGGAGTTGAAATCCACAGGTTGTAAAAGGGCCACAGTTGCCCACCCCTGGTCTACATCAATACTTCTCAACCTTGGCAAATTGACGATATGTAGACTTCAACTCCCATAATTCTTCAGCCATCATAGCTGGCTGGGGAATTCTGGGAACTGAAGTCCACACATCATCAACTTGCCAAGGTTCAGAAACATTGCTCTACATCAAGGAACTCCAAACTTGGCAATTTTAAGATTTGTGGACTTCAACAGTTCAACTCCTGGAATTCCTCAGCCGGCCATTTTAAAATTAAGTCTGAAACTCACATGTATTTCTGCAGATCAATACAGGTGAGGTTTGGACTTAATTTTCAAATTTAAAATATCAACAGTGATCTTTAAATGATTGTTTTGTCTACCCATTAAAAATGTATTACTATCGTTTTAAAAAAAAACTTAAAACTCAGCATGGTAAAGTTTATCGCCCTCTTAAAAAAAACAGGTGACTGCTATATAAAACTACATATATATATATATATATATATATATATATATATATATATATATATATATATATATATATATACATACATACATATATATATACATGTTGTGCTTATAATTAATAGGCTGAAGAAAACTGTAATATCCCTGAAGAAATTTTGAAAGTTTTAAAAGTGTTCTTTTCTCTTCAAAAATTAGAGCTTGTGTATTGGTTAGTCAAAAAGATTTCAAGTCTCTGAAAAACTGCGTTTCATTCTGCCAAAATGTACTGCTTATGCAAAATTTATCTTATTCGAAGTTGTACAACCTCTGTACTTTCAGAGCATGAAAAATCTCCTAGAAATCATGAAATCATTGCAACATTAGTGTGTGATAGTTCCTCTTTTCTACTCTGTCTACTCTGTTCTTCACTCACTCATTTCTTTTCTCATTTACTCCACACATTCCTGCTACTTCAATCTGATACAACACTCACAGAAATGGTCCAGGCAGGTCATTACCCTGCAATAGTGTTGTCTCTTGCACCTTTCTAATAGCACCTGGTTATTTCTATCTGTGGCCTTATTTGTGAGTAGCTTTTGTATTTGAAAAGTTGGCATTTTCAGAAAGCTTCTATAATTCTACAAAAGGTTACATAGACCTATTATGTAGGAGGGGGGAAGAACGTCCTAGTTATTTTAGATCTGATTTTCAGCATTCAACCAGTGGACATTTTATGTTCAGTGTTAATTATATATTTGTCATTAGTTATCTGATTCCTCTAAAACTACATGTGGTCCAGAGGCCAGTCTTTTTTACCCTTGCCATAGCAAAATGGGTTAACTCAACCTGCATTGCCTTGTTGGGGGGATGCCTACAAGCACTTGTGATGGGGAAACCATGCTTGGTAACGTTGAAGCACCAGCTCTACCCCTCGTCAATTTGTAGGTTTAGTTTAGTTTAGTTTAGTTTATTTGATTTATGTACCGCCCTACTCCCGAAGGACTCAGGGCGGTGAACAACCACAAGATAAAAACACATAAATACAAAATTTAAAAAACAGAATAAAACTGAATTAAACAATTTGGCTGAAGACAGATTTAAAACACCCCAATAAATTAAGAACGAATTAAATTTGCATATTAAAAAGGGAAAAATTAGGCCAGGCCTGCCTGATGGAATAAAAAGGTCTTGAGAGCATGGCGGAAAGTGCATAGATCCGGGATCCTCTGTATCTCCGGGGGGAGTTCATTCCAGATAGTAGGTGACCCCACAGAGAAGGCTCTCCCCCTGGGATCGCCAGTCGACATTGTTTGGCCGATGGCACCTGGAGGAGCCCCTCTCTATGAGAGCATACCGGCTGGTGGGAGGCTACTGGAGGCAGCAGGCAGTCCCGTAGATAACCAGGTCCTAAGCCATGGATGCTCTAAAGGTGGTAACCAAGACCTTGAACGCACACGGAAGACCACCGGGAGCCAGTGCAGCTCGTGCAGGAGAGGTGTTACATGGGAACGCCATGTCGCTCCCATAACTACCCGCGTGGCCGCACTCTGCGCCAGTTGGAGCTTCCGGGTGCTCCTCAAGGGGAGCCCCATGTAGAGAGTGTTGCAGTAGTCCAGGCGGGAAGTGACGAGGGCATGAATGACCGTGCGTAAGGAGTCCCGATCCAGAAAGGGATGCAACTGGCGAATCAGGAGAACCTGATGAAAAATCCTCTGGGTCATGGCTGTCAAATGCTCTTCTAAAGACAGCCGTGAATCCAGGTGAAGTTGCCACAGAAGTATAAAAGGGCAGAGTTTGCATCATGACAATATGTTTCCCATTTTGTTACCTTGGTTCCTGTGGCTAGCTGCAGATACCTACAGCCTTATCATTATCTGGGAGTTGGCCATTTGAAGAGGAATTAAAGTCAGAGAAGAAAACTTTTCTGTTTGGTATAGAATGGGATGTTTGTCAGATCATACAGTGTTACCATATGTCTGCTACATGTTTTAGGTACCCATTCTTTTTGCAAAAAGCAACATCTTGTTAAGTGTACCTTACAAACTGGTCCTTCAGTTCTTCCATTCTAAACGTCACTGTTATTTAATCCATCCATCTTGCTTTGGTTTGTCCAAAGCCATTTGGTGACCTTCCTTGACTGAGAGAGAAGCTGAAGCTGGGACTTCCTATATCAGTTCTTAGCTGAAAGAAAGAACTGATATGAACACTACCAAATCAGCCTTCTCATCCCTGATTCTCAAATTGTGAATGATCTTAGTTTTATTTTGAACCAATCTGGCATGACAAAGGAGCAAACTCTGGTTCTTTGAGGCCCTGGTTCTACTCTCCAAGCTCTAAATTTTTAGAACCAAGTTCTAAAAATTGATACACAGTAAAGAAACTGATTTTTCTATGCACTGCATCTGCAAATTCATTCCCTGATGAGATTGTTTTGGAGACTGTGAGGAGAATAATATCTGGGGAAAAGGTGAAATTACTAGAGCGTTTAGAGCTCAGTTGGTTTTGCTTGAAGGCAATTTTGCCTCAAAATGGGAAAAAAACTATGCTGTCCTTCGGGACTCTGTCTCAAATCTATTCCAAAAACCACATGAAACTAGGATTCAAATGGTACTATCAGTGTGCTAATGACACTCAGATTTATTTTTCTGTGACACTTTCAAACAATGGTTTGGTTCCCTTGTATGTTTTCCACCATCAATAATGGATTGGATGAGAGATAAATTACAAATATGATGTTTATTCTGAGCAGCCATAATTACAGAGAGCTGGTAGATTTGAGTATTTTACAATGGAAAGTAGTTTTCTTAAATGGAATGAATAGCTTGTTTGGGTGAGCTTCTGGATTTCATTCTATGTTCGATTTCCATGATTATGACAATAATTCTGAGCATTTTTAATTAGCTTTGGTTGATAGTGCAGCTGGGTTCTTTCTGGAAAAAAATATCCTAAACTGTAATACATTTTCTAATAATTTCCAGGTTTGTCTAAGATAACATACTTTATGTGAGGCTGCTTTGTTTTTAGTCTGAAAACTTTAAAGTATCCAAATTAGATTTGGGAACAACACAAAGATGTTATGCCTGTGCTTTAAACACCGCTCTTGCTGCCTGTTTGATTCCAGGAAGATTACAGAGTAGTGGTTGTTACCCTTGAAGTATTGATTTTCCTGGTTTTATAGTTATTAGGTTTTGAAGTTTTTTATATTTGTTGTCATTATAAACCACCAAGAGACTTCAGTGGTGGATGGTCCACTAAGTGAAAGAAATAAAATACTAAAGTCCCTCCCCCTCTCTTTTGTTCCGCTTATATCGATGACTGCCTTTAGCATTCTGAGGCATTTTAGGGCATTTTGAAGGGAGGTGGAGGTGGAGGAAAGGGCAGACAAATGAAATTTCCAGTTTATACCAACCCTCATTTTCTTATCTTTTCATTTGCAGACATTTTGTAAGTTTGAAAAAACTACCTATGAGGCCATGGGAGAGGCATCTTCTTAGTGGACTAGTAATTGGGAAAGTGATGTGAATTGGAGATAGGGCTGTGGGGAAAGATGGGGAAATATTTTCAGATCTGATAGGGCTATCTGAAAGATGAAGATACAACTAGTAGGTTTCAGTTACAATCTCTCCCTATCTCTCCCTCTCCCTCCCTCTTCTCTTTGTCCCTCCTTCTCTGTGCTGATTGATTTTTTTTCTCATTTCAGATATTCATTACATTTCAAGCTGAAATAGTTCTTACAAAATTTCAGATTTAAATGCAATCAGCATCTGAAATGATAGAATTCTGATCTGCCATAGGATTATGATAGGACTACAAAAATAAGTCTGACAGGAAAAAAAAGCAGCTTGGACAAACTCAACTATTTGAGTATTTCTTTTGACTAATGAGTCGTCTTGTTTATATATATAAAAAAAAGGACCAACTATTAAGAAAAATACCTCTCCTGCAAATTCTGCACCCAGCATGAGGAGGAAAAAACCCCCCACCAGATAAGATTGGGAAATTAACTCGAGGAAAAGGATTAACATTTCGAGCGCCCTCAACTAGCCTATTAAGTGTTACAAAAATAAGCAGATACCAGGAGCAGAGAATGATAAAAGATTCTGGAAGAGTTGCCAGGTATGCAATGATGTTTCTGAGCTCTTTAGTGGTAGGGTGGTATTACATTTGATTAATAATAATGGATTAGTATTTTACAGCGCTATTCCTAATTGCTTGAAGCGTTTCAGTGACCTTTGTCAACACTTAAACAGGATGTTTGGACTGTTGCTGATTTCAACACTTCCATAATAAGCAAGGTAGCCTCAGAATTACAATAACCTGGGTTTTAATAAGAGTCCACTCGTATGATACGAATAATGATATAGGAGGAAACCTTACAGGTAACTAAATGCTGCCAAACAAAACACCAGTGGAATTAGAACTGCATGTCTCTCAATTTAGTATGATCGGGTTACCCCATAAGAGAGTCACATCCTACCATAAATTTGCTGGGCAGTGATTTATTGCATGTCAGTATTTCCAAGAAATCTTCCTTCTCCATCTCCTGTTCTCTATTAATTTTGAAGAGTTTATGGGATGGTGTGGTCCCCACAGATCAGAATGGATATCCCTTATTCCAGCTAGCAATATTTCTCCTTCATTTGCTATGTGGAGCTGCCAACTCTCTTTTTGATTCTTCTGCAAATGACTGGTAGAAAGGAAGAACAGTGGAGACACATAGAAAGCTGCCTTGTATGGGATCAGATTTATCCATCTAGCTAAGCTTTTGTCTGTTTTGATGAGTGGTCTTTTCCTTCCTTCCTTCCTTCCTTCCTTCCTTCCTTCCTTCCTTCCTTCCTTCCTTCCTTCCTTCCTTCCCTGCACAGTGTCCTTCAGTCTCCCCCCCAACAATTTTTTCATAAAATAACTTGGACTGAAAGGGAGTGACTGGATCAGAGTTACTAAGTGAGCTTCTTGAATCTGGGTTATTGCAGTACCTATCTTAGACCTTAACCAGCATGCTAAAATAGTTTTCAATCTCCTTATAAAATAAACTCTCTGACTGGATTCCTACATTAGGATTAAGGCATGCTTACTTCTGCTGACTGCTGGCTGCCAGCAGTTCAATTCTCACTGGATCGAGGTTGACTCAGCCTTCCATCCTTCTGAGGTTGGTAAAGGAGGACCCAGATTGTTGGGGACAATATGCTTAGAGAGGGCTGTAAAGCACTGTAAAACGGTATATATTTTCCTTACTTGAGGACTTTACTGTCTGCTGTTAAGTCAATTAAATTTGGTTCTGGATGATAAGAGATTAAGTGATTTCGGGCTTGGCCAATCATTGTATGTCTAGAGGGCTCATCAGGGGCTCCTGATGAAAGAGAAAAGGGGAACTGAATGGGAATCAGGGTCCCTCTTTGATCTCTGCTTTGACTTGAACCCAGAAGATGCTCAGAGGAAGAATGATATCAGAATCTAGAAAATGAATGAAATCCCACAGCCTGGTGACTCAAATCCTCATCTGTGGCTCTCCAAGAATCTCCCTCCCCATATAGTCCAGTCTTGGGACGACCAGTCCAAACCTCAACTGAAGATTAATTTTCAAGACAAGGAGCAAAAGGAAGGAAGCCCAGGTGATGCCCCTCGCATGCAAAGAGATGGATTTAAATGTTGTAGAAAGAATGCTGTGTCCAGTTCTGATCACCCCAATATTAAAAAGATGCTGAGGACCTAGAAAGAGAGCAGAAAAGAGCAACAAAGATGATTTGGGGTCTCGAATCTAAATCATATGATGAACATATGATAAGGGAATTAGGTATGTCTAGTTTAATGAAAAGAAGGACTAGGATGGCATGATAGCAGTCTTCCAATTATTGAAGGGCTGTCACAGAGAAGAAGGGGACAACTTATTCTCCAAAGCAGCTGAGGGCAGGACAAGAAGTAACAGGGTAGAAGTTTAACAGTAACAGAGTTGGAAGGGACCTTGGAGGTCATCTAGTCCAACCTCCTGCTCACGCAGGGGAAACCTGTACTAGGGATTTGAACTTATTTATTTATTTTATTTATTTGTTTCCATTTCTATACCGCCCTTCTCCAAATAGGACTCAGGGCGGTGAACAGCCAAAGTAAAAAAACAGAACATACAAAATTTAAAAACAGTTTAAAATAATTAAATATTTTGGCCGTAAATTAAACAACCCAATTTAAAATCAATTTAAAATTTAATTCAAGCCAGCCCAGCTAGTTGAAATAAATAGGTTTTCAGGGCCCGACGAAAAATCCGGAGGTCTGTTATTGTACGTATCTCTGGGGGGAGGTTGTTCCAGAGGGTGGGCGCCGCCACAGAGAAGTCTCTCCCCCTGGGGGTCGCCAGCCGACATTGTCTGGCGGACGGCACCCTGAGGAGGCCCACTCTGTGCGAGCGTACTGGCCGGTGGAGGCTATTGGTGGCAGAAGGCGGTCTCGTAAGTACCCCGGCCCTAAGCCATGGAGCACTTTAAAGGTGGTCACCAACACCTTGAAGCGCACCCGCAAGACCACCGGGAGCCAGTGCAGCTCGCGCAGGAGAGGTGTCACATGGGAGCGCCTCGTCGCCCCCATAATCCCCCACGCGGCCGCGTTCTGGACCAGCTGGAGCCTCCGGGTGCACCCTAGGGGGAGCCCCATGTAGAGAGCGTTGCAGTAGTCCAGGTGGGAAGTGACGAGTGCCTGAGTGACTGTGCGTAGGGAGTCCCGATCTAGAAAGGGGCGTAACTGGCGTATCAGGCGAACCTGATAAAAAGCCCCCCTGGCCACGGCCGTCAAATGCTCTTCTAAAGACAGCCGTGCGTCCAGGAGGACCCCCAAGTTACGAGCCCTCTCCGTGGGGGCGAGTGATTCGCCCCCAATAGCCAGCGATGGCGTCAGCTGGCTATATCGGTACGCTGGAAGCCACAGCCACTCAGTCTTGGAGGGGTTGAGTCGGAGCCTGTTTCTCCCCATCCAGGCCCGCACGGCCTCCAGGCACTGGGACATCACTTCAAGGGCATCGTTGGGGTGGCCTGGGGTGGAGATGTACAGCTGGGTGTCATCAGCGTACTAATGGAACTCCACCCCAAAGCCACGGATGATCTCACCCAGCGGCTTTACATAAATGTTGAACAGAAGGGGCGAGAGGACCGACCCTTGTGGCACCCCACAACTGCCAAACTTGCCGATCTTTCTGATCGACAAGCTCAGTGTCTTAGCCACGAAGCCACCTAGTCAAACTTCATCAGAGAGAACTCCAGGCTGGAAATAAGGATGAATTTCTTGACAGTGAGGACCATTAATCAGTAGAACAGCTTGTCTCCCAGAGATATAGGGGCTCCATTTGCTGGAGATTTTCAAGAAAAAATAGCACAATCAGTTGTCTGGGATGGTATAAGGATTCCTGCCTTGGTCAGGAGGTTGGACTAGATGATCTCCAAGGTCCCTTCCAGCCCTAGAATTCTATAAAAGTCTAAGTGCTATAAATGCTATTGTTATGCTTAAATATTATTTCTTCAATAACTCATAATAACCAACCTGTTACAAAACCTAATGCCTGATTTGCATGAGACCAAGTCCTGCAGAAATAGCTAAATATGTTGTGTGACATTAACTAGCCTAAGATAACTTCCCATATTCCTTCTCGATAAAGTTAGCTAAAATGTTGGCAATTAGCAATGCCCACAAGGTAATTTACTTGAAATTGAACTCCTTAGGTTTCATTAAAAGGAAGGCAGAATATTATATGTAAATTTATTTGAAATGGTACTGATAAAACCTAGGCCATTAATGTACTTAATGAAGCTTCAGTATGTGGAGTGAATGGCTTTTCCATGAAAATGTGTACATTTTCTTGTTCATGGTCAGATTAAATTTGATTGGAATCCCCAGAGAACAATTCAGAGCCTGTAGTACAGTGGACTAAAGCACTGTTATTAACATCTGCTGCTTGCAATTACTGCAAGTTCAAATCTCACCAGGCTCAAGGTTGACTCAGCCTTCCATCCTTTCAAAGGTAAGTAAAATGAGGACCCAGATTGTGGGGGCAATAAGCTGACTTTGTATAAATATACAAAAGTATGAAGGCTATTGCTTAACGCATTGTAAGCCGCCCTGAGTCTCCGGAGAAGGGTGGCATATAAATTAAAGCAAAAAAAAAAAAAAATCAGTTTATGGATTGTATAGTGAAATGATTACTCTAGCCTACTGCCCAGATTAACATGAAACTTCAACCGACTCAGCTTTGAATCTTTTCATGTTTCTCTTCAGCTCCATTATTGCTCTGAATGTTCAGTAATATATTTTCCTAACCTGATATCACAATCTCAAAGCCAATTTCAGCCAATCAAAGGGAATCTGAGAAGACCAGCAGATGTTTTGGTATCTGGAGATAGAAAATCCAAATGCGTCTTCCTTTCCGTGTAAATAGTTATAAATGGGTCTATGAACGTACAAAAAAACTGTAGCTTTTACTGACATCCCAGATTTGTCTCTCTGGGAAGCTGCTTTAGTTTCTTTAATGATTTAGATAACTTTGGGCAGGATATCCACAACTGAAGAGCAAGAATATCAAGATGGTAGGTGTATCATTTGATCAAAGCCCCATCCTTTCTTTACATGCATTATTATGGTTAAAGCAGCCATCTTGATTTTTGACCCAATCTTTGTGAACTCCTATGTGTTTGGACCAACTAAAATGAGGAATTTTAAAAATGCTCGGGCAGATGTTATGCTGCTACTGGATCTTGCTGACTACAATCATTCTGGACAATTTAGAAATTAATGGAGCTAGCCAAAATGGCAACATTGACAACTCTGCTTAGAGGCAATAATTTGACTAAATTTCATGTGACCTGGAGACCATTGTTAGATCTTAAAAAAGTAAGAGAATCAACTTTAGAGTTGGTAATTTGAAGATTTGACTGGGTTTGACTCAAAAAATAGTGTACCTTTTAAAATATAAGATTATTCACATTTGATAATTTACTACATTTTAGACAAAATTAAAAGAAGAATATTATATGAATACTGTGGTTTTTTTAGTATGTTGACTATTAGTATTTGAAGATATTTTATAGATTGGGATTATTTGTTTAAACCTAAAGGAGGAGGTTGTATTGTTATTATCTTGGTACCAAAAGTAAATTGGAAGTCATTATTATTGTATTTGTTTGATGTATAATTTTTTGTGGTCACTTTTCATTTGTTTTGTTATTCTCTTTCCTTTTTCCCTTTAGTTCATATTTTAATGTTTGATCTTGAAATTTAATAATTATTTTATTTTTAAAAAATCATTGTAGACAACTGAGAAATGCAAACAGAGGCCCTTCACTGAAAAAAAGATTGGTGACTACTAAAAGGTAAACTCTTTCTCAAATGGTGCTCCACTGCTGGTTGACTGCATAGATATTTCCAACTAGTTTTCATAGCAACCATAGAGAAGTAGTCTTCTACAGTCTTTCTCTGGAATGTTGTCTAACTTCTGTGTCTAGCCTACAGGTATGAGATTTCTTCTGATCTCCTATTCAGACATTTACTTACTTACTTACTTACTTACTGTACTTTTCGGAATATAAAACACATTCCCACCCCCCACCCCCACCCCGGTAAAAGAGGGTGGAAATGTTGGTGTTCCAACCCCCCACCCCCACCCCAGTAAAAGAGGGTGGAAATGTTGGCCGAATACAGGCCAATATTTTGGCCTGTATTCAGAAGGCCAAATACAGCCATTTTTGGCCTTCCGAAGCCCCGCACGTCCCATTTTTGCAAAAAATAGGCCCGTTTTTGTGGAAAACAGGGCGTGCAGGGGCTTTGGATGGCCTGCAGAGTGCTCCTGGGGGCTGGGGAGGGCAAAAACTCACCTGTTTTTCTGAAAAATGAGCAAAAAATGGAGAACTGGGCACGCAGAGGCTTTGGGAGGCCTGCAGAGTGTTCCTGGGGGCTGGGGAGTGCCCAAAATTTTTTTTTCTTGCTTACCTCTTTGAAATCTTGGTGTGTCTTATACACCAGTGCGTCTTACAGTCCAAAGAATATGGTACTTACTTACTTACTTACTTATTTGGCTTATGGCATAACATACGTGGACTAGCGATACATATTAATATTTCATTTAGATTAGTAGAACCCAATATTTTATTTTTATAATAATACATATTATTTATTCAGACACTAACTAAAATTGACACTGGTTAGCTTTTCCAGACAGGCCAAGTGCTACTTTCTGCAGTAGTCTTATAGTTACTGTTTAAATAACATTTGTTTATAATTGCTGTCAATCTAGCTTTCATAGGTTTGTTGCCATTTTGGCAGACTAAATATTTTCCCAATATGCTTATGTGTCTGGTAGGGAGCAGGAAGGGTAGACAATATAATTTCATCAATTAAAATTTCATGATTTCATGCATAAAAGCAAGGCAGTATATAAAGTACACAAAGAATAATTTATGGCTTGACCTCGACAGCAATAAAAATAAGTCTTCTGTTTCACAGATGGTGATGCTTTATTGTTGATTAAATGTTCTTCCTCCAAAGCAGGCAACAGATACAGGGATCATGATTAGAGACCATCTCTTTGTTAAGCATTGATTTTCTTTCTATTCTGCAAGGTTGCCAGTAAGTGATTCCAAACTGGACTCACTTATTTGATTAGGATGATACTTCTAACTTTTACTTCCTGATCCAACTAATCTGGCCATCTGTTCATTTCAATCAGTAAAGCCACCATTCATCTGAATTGCTTCATCAAGCTGGCTTTTTACCTATATATGCATCATAATTAAATAGGCTTTCTTTTCTCCAGCTAGATTTTGACATAATCTTACATTACTAAGTACTTATTGAATTATTCAATTATTAAATTGAGGAGCCTGGAAATATATCCTGAACAAAAGAATCAAATTTCCAAGAATTCTCAGAATAGGTGCAAATATTTCTCAAAATATTTCAAGAGGATTTTGTATAACTTTCAGTTGTCATGGAATCCATTCCAAAATGCTGGGCATGAATTTAGTTTTCTTCCTACTTGGGTGAAAAGATTTTGAGCATTTAAAGAAAAAGACCACTAAGTGTTTTGAAGACGGTTAAATAGCAGGCATTATTTTCGCTTAATTATGAAACTCTAAAAACATAAATAATGTTTTTATACTGGAAAGAGGAGGAGGAGGAGGAGGATTAGCACAGGTTTCTAGAATGAGAAATTTCCTACTAGTGCCTATATTATGTGTTGAAATAAAAAGGGAAATGCATGTTGCAAGACAAGAAGGGAACATAAGAACATCAACTTGAAGAACTGTTTGGATGAGCTTTTACTTTCATCTTTCATCCCATGGAATGACTAAATTGTGCTTGCATGTAAAGCTTGAAAAGGCACTTGAGAGATGAATTGGTTTTTTCTGTGGAAGAGTGACCTCTTGACACCTTTCTTATTTCCTTTACATAGGAAGGAAAGAGTGGAAAAACCCAGCATCTATTTGGCCTGCTTCTCTTTTGGCATTGACTTTAAGACCTACCTATTTCCTTCCCAGTCTCCCTGGGACTGCTTTTGAGCGTTTTGCGGGTAGGAGAAAGAATTGGATTTACACATTGCACTATAGACGTGATTTGTTTTTGTTCCTGGTGAGTTGAATGAGTGCTAACAGTGAATATCATTATTGCACAAGTTATACAAATTTATGAACATTTATGTCATATACGTGAGGATGTGGCCAATGTAATTGTAATAGTTCAGGTCATTTCGTAATCTCAATACATGAGGTATCATGGGTTTTACTGAATTAACATGTTTCATAGAAGCAGAGGAAGATACTGCGTATCCTGCCAGTCAAGGAATTCCAGCTGGTGGAGTCCCAGAGAAGAGCCTTCTCTGCTGTGGCCCTGGCCCTTTGGAACATCTTTCCCCCATCTATTCCCACCTACCTTCCATTCCATAAAGGCCTGAAAATATGGCTCTGCCTGTGGCCTGGGCTCCCAATGTAGGAGTGATAGACTAACAATAGGTCCCACCTCCCTCCCCATCTTTTTAGCTTTATTTATAATTTTATTGTCTCCCTCCCTTTCTCTCTCCCCCTCCCTTCCTGTCTCTCATTCATCTATGTAAAGGTAAAGATAAAGGTTCCCCTCGCACATATGGGCTAGTCATTCCCGACTCTCATCTCTGTTTCAAAGCCGAAGAGCCAGCGCTGTCCGAAGACGTCTCTGTGGTCATGTGGCCGGCATGGCTAAACGCCAAAGGCACACGGAATGCTGTTACCTTCCCACCAAAGTTGGTCCCTATTTTTCTACTTGCATTTTTTACGTGCTTTTGAACTGCTATGTTGGCAGAAGCTGGGTCAAGTAACGGGAACTCACCCTGTTACGCAGCACTAGGGATTCGAACTGCTGAACTGCCGACCTTTCGATCAACAAGCTCAGCGTCTTAGCCACTGAATCACCACCTATCTATCTATCTATCTATCTATCTATCTTCTATCTATCTATCTATCTATCTATCTATCTATCTATCTATCTAGTTTTATAAAAGTTTTAGAAGAAATACAAACATTTTCTCCCCCCCACCCTTCCCCCCTCAGCCCATCCCTCCCCCTTGCCCTCCCACCCATCCCCCCTCAGCCTTCCCCCCACCCCCTCCCTTGACTTGCCAGAACAAGGACTGGGTATAGCATCCACAAACATAAAACTAAAATATGCTAACAAATCGTTAACTTCAAATTCTTTCTAGGTCTTTAACTCCTTATAACTCAAAACACTATAAACATGAGCTAAAAGTTAAAAATGTTTCACTCATAAGCTATATGAAACTTCTTAGTTTGATACTTGTTTTGAATATAGTCAGTCCATCTTCTCCATTCCGTTATGTATCTTTCGTTTGAATAATCTTTAAGATATGCTGAATTTTTTGCCATCTCTGCCAAATGCACGACTTTTAGTGTCCATTCCTCAATAGTAGGTGGATCTTCCTTCTTCCAATACTGTGCCACCAGTAACCTGGCAGCTGTTATTAAATTCAAAACCAACTTAGTTTCTATTACAGTACAATCTGTAACTATTCCCAACAAAAAAAAAACTGTGGTGTAGGCTTCCGGGTTTGCTCTCTGTCGCTGCCAGACGGTCCCTCGGGACCGCCAGCCCCATCGCCTGTAAAGAGCCGCCTTTACAACGGAAAGGTGGCTCGAAAAACTCCATTTCCATGAGGAAATGTGAGATAGAGCAGGTGAGGGCAGGTAGAGCTCTCTGCGAAGTCCCCAGAGTTTTTTTTTACTCTTGGGGACGAAGCAGATGAGGCTCCCTATTTCCCTCGCCGCTGCTCCGGGCTTTGGGAGACCTCTGCCTTTTTGCAGAGCCAGGCGACGAGAACAAGCCTTTTGAAGAAAACTAACAGATTGCTCAATTAAAGAGGATGAGATCTGGACCTGTGACCCTAAATTGAAAGAATTTTCATTTACTTTATAAAAGATATTGAAGAAAGGAAAAAAGACTTTTAAAATGGCGACTGCCGAGGCTTGAGAAGGGAAAGCTGAAAGGGAAAGTCCTTCCGTTTCTTAATAAGCTACAAAGTAGCGGAATAAATACTGCTGGCTACAATTGAAGAAAAAGTTCTATTTTATGTTTTCTTTTTCCTGGAGATCTGATACTGATCTTGTTTGGAAAGAAGCTTTCTTTTCTTTTCTTTTCTTAAAAAAGAGTTTGTCTGTGTGGAAATATGGCGTTTAAACTAACAAAGCCAGACAAACAAGCAGAGGGGAGGGGGATTCCCCCATTTACAAACTACATGAACAAGTTTTAAACCTACAGACTCAGAAAATTGATTTTAATTTAATTGAATTTCTTTTGGAGGAGATTGTAAGAAGGGATGAGATTGTGAACCAGAATCTTGAAAAATTCAAGCAGGAAATTAAAGAATTGGTACAATTAAAGTATGATAATTTGCAACGAAAGATTGTAAAAGTGACTAATGGTTTTTCAGAAATTGCGATGAAGTTGGATACAAATATTAATTTATTAGAGTCAAAAATGGAGGAAATTGATGACAAGATTTATAATTTGGACAATAAAATACAAAGAATTGAAAATGATTTGATAAATACTCAAGACAATGGCTTAGAAGAAAAATCTAAAATGGAAGCTGATCATAAGACTTGCAATGTAGAAAATATAAAACAACAGATTGAAAAAGAAGTTTTAATGATGCAACTCAGTTTCACAGAATTTGCGATTAGATTGAGAGGATTACAGGAAAATAACAGAGATGATTTAAGGAAAATATCTGCTGAAATTCTGGCTGGGATTTTAAAGGTTCATCCTGAGGAATTATTTTGCAGGATTGACAGAGTTTACAGAGTAAATTCTTGGATTGCAAAGCAAAGGCAACTGCCTAGAGATGTGGTCATTTACTTTACAGATAAAGAAATAAGAAATAATATTGTGCAAAAATCTTTTAACTCTACTTTACAACTGTTTGGAAGAAAGATTTGGATATATAAAGAGTTACCACCCAAGATATTATTGGATAGAAAAAAATTTGGATTTCTGGTGACTGAGCTTAAAAAACAAAATATTTTATTTAGGTGGGATGTTCCAGTTGGTATAATATTGAGATATCAAGGAGAAAGATACCAATTAAATACTGTTGAAAAAGCGGAAGAATTTTATCATAAGACTTTGAAAATGAGCTCAACATTCTCATGTACAACACAAGATAAGCAGAAGGAGTTGGAAATAATGGAAAAACATCGAGCTACAGAGGTCTTTGTAGATGAATTGCCTTTGGATTCTCTAGATGTTTCAGTTGGATTACCTATAAATAAGAGAGAAGCGGCATTGGATTCTAATGTGATGACCCATCAAGTCACAGACAAGCATGGAAATCAAGTAGTTGATACACAACTTATAGAAAAGAAATATGAATGGAGATCTAAGCCACAAAAGCAAAACCAACAAGATCAAGTTATAGATCAGAATGAAAACCGATCAGTTGATATACAACTCGTAGAAAGGAAATTAAGATGGAGACCAAACCCACAAAAAGTCAAGAAAAAAAGAAATAGGTCTCACAAAAACAAATTTTTTTAAACCAGGCAACAGTGAAGCCAGTTATCTAAAAGAGGATTGAATACATGAAAAGACAGTTGAGGCGAAGTATTGGTTAATATTATCCTGAGGAGAGTGACAGACCTCTGCAATGCCGTAATTTTGGGATGTGAAAAGGGCCTTAAATTGTTGGATTGGAATTATCTATTTTGGATTCTTTGATATATATATTACGTTTATGTTGAGTTATATGGCAAGAGAGCTATGTTGGGGCACGCAGAAGATCTGGTTGTTACCCCATTATGATGGTTGGAATTAAAAATCTTGAAGAAAGCCACTACTACAGATACTATATGGAATATAATTATAATGTCACTTGGGTGGTTGTTTTCTTTTTTATATATATACATGAAGATATTTATTATTGATGGGGGCAGATGATAACTGAGGATTCCGAACATTCTGTTGGAATTAGGATGTTATGTTACCCTAATATGGGTGATGGAGTTAACAATCCAGTGGAAAGACATCAAAGAAGATATTATATGGATTACAAGTTTAAAGCCATTGATTTTATCTATATAAGGGAATATATATATATATATATTTAGTAGGGTGGGCAGAAGAATAAAGATATTAAGAATTGTTATGTATGGAAATTTTGTAGGGAAGTGGGTGGAGATAGGCTAGTTTACTGATTGTTTAGTTTAAGAAAAGGGATGTTTAAGAGATATACTTATGGGAGTGGAGGAAATGGACAGACTATGAGTTGAATAAATGTTAAATTAGGATTTATTATATAGTTTTATAGTGGAAGGTTGTTTTGAAATGTTATATTAATATATATACAAGGTTTGATTTAAGAGATATATGTATGGGGAGGAGAAAAAGATTATTGTTAAATTGAGAGTTATAATAATATGACTATGCTAAATCAGAAGTTAACACATAATGTTATAGTAGAATGTTATTTTGAAATGTATAGTAAAAGGGGGATATAATAATATTAGAAAGAAAGGGTCAGTATTTGGGGGATGGAGTAAGGGGATGGTAAAGTATTATATAATCTGTTATGTATTTGGATTTTACTTTGAAGAAGTCACAGGGGGAGGGGTGGAGACGGGGGGGTTAGGGAGGAGGGGGGGAGAAAAAAGGGGGAAAAATCTGTATTTGAAAAACTTTTTCAATAAAATAAATTAAAAAAACCTGTGTTGTAAATCTAATCTTTTTCTTTAAAGTATTTTGCATAATCCACCATATTTTTATCCAAAAAGCCTTAATTTTTTTACATGTCCACCATATATGAAAATACGTAGCATCTTCACATTCACATCGCCAACACTTAGGTTGTAAGTTTGGATATTGCTTTTAATCTTGTAAACTGCCCAGAATCACTTTGTGGTGAGATGGGCAGCAAGTAAATTTAATAAATAAATAAATAACAAATAAATAAACGCTAAATCATGGTTTAAAATCATAATGGCTGAGTTTAAAAAGTATCCCGAGTCCAAGTCAAGCAAATTACATTGTTGTTTAAAGCAGGACTGGCTGCACCTTATTTTCCCAACCAGCATTGTAGGGTCTCTTCTCCTGATGACATTGTGATCTCACATAAAGCGGGAATATGATTTTTTTAAAACAACAACAACCTGATTTTGCCTGGTGGAAGAGTGAGAATCCAAAATCAGGATTGGCAGTATTGGCAGTATTAAGAGAGGAAAAGGAGTGGTTTTCTTCTCAGAGGCTTTTCGTTCCTATTTCCACCATTACATACATTTTTTTTTAAAGAAGAAAAAGTGCTTCTGAAAAACAGTTATTTTGCCACCAGATTTGGTGATATTGGTAGGCAAAGAAAGATGTGTTGGGTGGAGACCACATGTGCTCCAAGTTAAAATTTACCTCCCTGGCTTAAATCAGTGGGTGAACTGATCTAACTAGAGAATGGGTGTGAAAAGATTGTTGGGCCAAATCATTTTTATGTGTGACTTGGCAGTGATGCATGTATGTTATTTATTTAGTTATTCACTTTATAGAGCTGTCCAACTCACAACTGTAAATGTGGGTGGAGCACATACGTTTTTTAAAAAAAACAAAGCAAAACAAAAACATACATAGTAAGAAAAATAACAAAACAAACCCAACTTTCCATGCATAAGGAAGCATTTTAAGACCTTCTGAAATGCTAATAGGATTACATACTATATGTAATGCCATGTATGATTAAATCTAATTCTGAAGGGAAGAGGGTGTCAACATTCTATCTGTGATTAACTAAAGCATTGATAGGTGTCAACGTTTCTTGTATCGTTTGTGCATCAGACTACATTAGACCAGGGCAGCAAATGTGCAGGTGTGCTTGGTAGAGACTACTCTTTTTTTTACTTCACTCTTTCCCAAGATATATAGAAACTGGTAGATGAAAGAGCATTAATATGCCCAATTTACTTTGATTTTCTTCTGTGTAGAAAAAATGCAATCCGATTTACAAATGTCAGAAGCATTGTGGAGAAATAGAAGAAAATTTTCCTTCTACACATTAATCTTCTTAATGATAAGAAGTTAATTAGTGGCAGCTTATTCTTTTCAGGTACTTTGTCACTCTGTTTTCAATTAACACTCTATTGTCAAACCAACCTTATCCTGTAATATCTTTAGCTGCCATCAAATGTGTCCTGCTTGTACTTACACTACCCTTTTATTGAAGGACAGAAACACCAGGAGAGATTATTTTTATCTTTGAGGCCAGCTTTACATAGGAATAATTTGTTGGGAAAAATCTAAATAATTGAGTAGATGAAACCTGTTTCAATTTTGGATTGTTAGATCAAGGAAAATGCAGACCTCCTTAATTCAGGACACACACATATATAAATAAAGTCTCCTTTTCAGGCTTCAGATACTAATCCCTACTCAACAACAATGTTCCTGAAGTTTTACTTTTTCTTTCTTCTTTTAATGTGATATTTGGCTATTCAAGAACCGTCAGTCTCATCTAAACTGATAGTATGAAATCAAAGCAGTCATCTTCATGGAAGCTGTCTTGCAAGTTTGGGTTTTATATTATGTTCAGCAATCAAAGAATGGATCAATGCATCTTGCTAAGCCTAGGCCTGCTTAACTATGTTTTATTAAATAAAGGTAGGTTCACTTATTATGTGGAATCAGAAATCCTCATTCGCAAACCACAATAATTGGTTTCATATAGCACGCTAAGACAAAACAAAACAAATCACAAACCACTTAGCATGGTGCGCTTACCTCTTTAAGTACAATTTTGATTCTCCCGGAATTACACAAATTTGGCCTTCTCACACAAATGAGAAAATTGGGAGCTCTTTTCATCTTAGAATTCCAATGACTTTTTGTTTTGTTTTAACATTTATTTGTAGGTGTGTGTGACCGAATATTTAAACTCAGTTCACACGCTGTCTCTATATCATGCTTTGGTTATATTTTGTGCAATTACTAAAGTTGACTGGATTCTCACATTTATTTTTATTTATGTACTAATTTACAATTATTTTCATCCTGACTTTATTATTTTTATAAATATCTCAAGGAAGCAAACATACCTAATGCTCTTTCCTCTTCTGGTTTTCCCCACAACAACCTTATGAGATGACTTGGGCTGAGAGAAAGTGACTCTCTCAGTCACCCAGCTGGTTTTCCTGCCTAAGACAGAATTGGAACTCACAGTCATCCAATTCTTAGCCTGGTGCCTTAGTTATTGAGCCAAAAGAGAAATTAGGCTATCATAGATTGGTACGACGTGTGACTCAGCCTTTCGGTAGATGCATGCATTTCTATTATTTATCTGTCCATTCATCAAGGGCTTGATTATTCAATTTTGTTAAATCGTAAGTTAGAATAAATAATAGTTTAATGAGCCATTATCTCACGGGTGTCAAACTCATGGCATCACATTGCCGTCACATGATGTTTCGTGATATTTTTTTCCCTTCACGGAGCTGGGGTGGATGTGGCCTGCGCGTGATGCATCTGGCTCACAGGCCGCCAGTTTAACACCTCTGCATTATCTTCATGCTGTTTGGATCCAACATTTTGTGACTTTCTCATTAGAAAAAATGGTAAAAATACAGGTCTTCTCTGTAGCTGCTGTGCCTTAGGAAATCAGCTTTGAAACAATGTGGGAAGTGATGTGGGATGTGCAATAAATAAACACAAAATAAATTCTGCCAATGGAAAATATGGCAAACTCTGAAGTTCTAAGTTAGGGCAACGTTGATGGTATGCAATTGTTAAAGGAAGAAGAGATCAGTCAGAGGAGCAAATAGCTGTGTATTTTCACTGCCTTCTTTGAATTTTCTTTTTCTTCTGCGCATCAATTTCTTATACATTTTTAAAACTGTTACTTCAAAACCCAAACCCTCATTCATACCAAACCAAGATAGGGTTATGATTATTATCAGGAAGTTCAAAGATAAGTCCACCAAGTTTTGAAATTGTAATTTATTGCAACACAAGAACTTCAGGCTGAGCAACTTTATATTTTGCCGCACTGCGCTGAGGCCCATTTTCAATATTTGTCCATGACCTATCAAGAGTGAAGTCTTGACCAATTGATATCCCTTCAAAATGCTCAAGGTTACTGTCTTATTTGCCACTTTGGTGTAGTTTAAAAAGACTCCCATCAATTTTGTACACATTCAGCCTTTATATTTGATGGAGATGTATTCCAGTATTCTGTTTTCAGTAAAAGAAAGACAGAATCATTATTCTTCATTTTGTAAAGAAGTACTGAAGAAATTGTGTGTGCACACTTCACACTAAGCTCCAGTATGATTTGCTAGGTCTTGTTTTGTGTGAACTCCTGGTTTATTGTTTAGCATGCTATATAAATCCAGTTAATTGGATCTCATCTATCAAATTACATCTGTGTAAAATATATAAACCATAGTATAGTACTGTCTAGTTTATATCCTGTGCCTTCACCAACATACACAATATATCATTTCCTTTCATTCGATGTCATAGCACTCTACATCAATAGACCCAGAAGTAGTGAAAGACTGCATGGCAGCACTACTACACAACACACCCAACCTAACGAAATACACGAGATTGAAATACCCAGAACCATGAACCTTATCATCCTATGCCTCATTAGTTATTTTCAGTTGGATGGACAAATATACCAACAAATCAGAGGAATGCCTATAGGATCACCACTATCAGGATTCATAGCTGTCTATGTCTAGAAACTATATCATTCCCATGCATACAACCAAAATTATGGATCTAGTATGTAGATGACACCTCTGTCATAATAAGAAGGAAAAGCTAGAAAAGGCACATGAAACAATCAACCACATCTTCAGAAGAATAAAATTAACAAAGGAAGAAGAAAACAACAACACATTATTCTTCTGGATATCGTCATAAACAGAAGAAATGCCAGCAAATTAGAAATACAAGTAAAACCACCCATACTAGCCAAGTGTTCCACTACCAAAGTATTAATCCCCCAACCCAATCTCCTACAAGAGAAGCTGTCACGAGTGTTTCCAGGATTGCTGTGGCTACTTGCCTACTCACGAACAGTATGGTTTCAATCAAGCCATCTCCTGTTTGCAATTACCTGCAAGCCTTCCCCACCCTAATTAATTGCAGGTTAACTCCCCATATAAGCAAGGACCTTTTCGCTTGCTACTCGGGCCTAGACTCTGGTTTAGGCCTAAAAGTACAGCTCCTGCAGGAAGCTCAGTGCAACGCCGCAGATGGGAGACGAATGCAGATAAGGACTCCAGACGCCGTTGCAGAGAAACTCCCATGGATGCTTGCCTTTTGCTGTTTTGTAGCACGCAAGCTATCATCGGGACTGCTGTTGCTGGACCTTCTTCCTCCCACAAGCTTCAAGCAATGTTTGCTGTTTGAACTGTTTTTACTTCAGGTGACTTTTAGCTGTGGAGTTTGTGCTGCTGCCCTTCTATTACCTCGATGATGTATTGACGCCGAAGCTGCTTATCTTCATGTTAGCTTTATTCTCTTGTGAACTGTTTCGGTATTGTGGAGAGGAATCTAGGGAGATAGTCTTACTTCACATAACCAAGATAAAACTTTTTTACGAATGTGCTTTTTTAAAGACATAGTGCCTTTTAAATGTTTTAAAGTAAATTATATCTTTACACAAGACAACTCTGTCAGACTTATTTCAGTCCCAGTGTGTTTGCTCATGAGCTGGTTCACGGTCCGGGGTACCCCTCAACCCCATTTCCTAACAGAAGCTCTGTAAGAACTTTATTCAGATGAACGCAAACATGCTGTAGCACCCCAGAACACCAGAAAGAGCAAACAGACTGCTTACACAAGATCTCCCACCCATGTAACTTTCTCCACAAGTGCCTGACCACCCAAACTATTACAGCACAACTAATACAAGCTATGAAAAAGATGGCACTGCTATACATAAAAAACCCACATATTACACCATAGCACACAAACCAACTAACCCCTCCAAAACACCTTAGTAAACCAAAAGACCCAGTAGCCCAAGACAAAAAACAATGGAGTCATATACAACAAACTATGTAAGGATAAGCCACTGTCTAGATTTAACTATATTTTCAATTGGGAAACTGAGCATCCTTGGCCAAACTAAATCCAAAAATGCAGGACATTCCTGGAGGTTTGGCACTCAGACAAATCAGCCATCAATAGGCACATAGAGGTAAACAATATTTACACACAATTCAAAAGAGACAATAAAAAAGCTAGGAAACATAAAGAACCAGAACACTTCATTGCCAGTAATCAACCTAAGTAAGTAGGGATTAACACTAGGAATAACAGCAGACAATCAAACAGAAAATACTCTAATCTAGGAACCAACTCAGACAAACAATCAAGCAGTGAACAATAGCTTAATCAAAGAACCACTAAGGAGAAAACCACACTTCCACCAATTCCATCACACTTCTACCAATTCTGTCAGGGCAAACCATATATAAACAAAGAGCAAACCCTTACTAAATGTTAGCATTGAAGATGTTCCCTAGCTGGATAATGATCAGCACGAAAACAACCAAGCTCTGAGAGCATCAAGGACCCCATAGTTCAACCCTGAGCTACATATATTCTATTCTATTCAGGGATGAAATCCAGCAAGTTCTGACAGGTTCTGGAGAACCGGTAGCGGAAATTTTGAGTCGTTCGGAGAATTGGCAAATACCACCTCTGGCTGGCCCCAGAGTGGGGTAGGAATGGAGATTTTGAAATATCCTTCCCCCAGGAGTGGGGAGGGAATGAGGACTTTGCAGTATCCTTCCCCTGGAGTGGGGTGGGAATGGAGATCACGCCCACCAAGCCACACCACACCCACCAAGCCACGCCCACAGAACCAGTAGTAAAAAAAATTGGATTTCACCACTGATTCTTGAAATGTATCTTCTCTCTGCAGTGGTTCTTATTTGGCACAAAAGAAGCGTATTTGTAGCAATGCCATCAATGTATCACCAGTTCTTTTTTAATACCATCCCCATCTCTGGTTGAAGATGTTTGTTTGTTTATGTCTTCTATGAGGAACTAACTAAGTGTTGTCATTTCTTGCTTATTATTCTAGCAAAGTATGGTTCATATGAACAGCATACTAATTTTCTGCATTTATTTTATTCCAGGTTCTTCCATTGAACACTGTAACTTCAGAAATCTTGTCACCTAAGTCAGCAGAATGAAGAGACTCACTACTTATGTATTTAAAACTTTCCTTCCTGGAAAAAATAATTGCTCAAACTCTAGAAATTGATAGGTTGCAGTCAGTCAAAAGCTGTTCTCCAGATCAATATGGATCACTATCCCGTTCATTATTCTCTCAGCTATTCCTGGCGTCGGTATTTCATCATTTTCTACTTTTGCTATGGTTGTCTGCTTCTGTAATTATTTCTGCATAAAATTTGTTGTGTATTTCATTCAGTTCCATAAAAATGCCGGGAGAAAAAAGATTTTCAATGGTTAATCAATTATGAGTGGGTGCTGACAAGTTGGGGAAAGGGGAGTTGAATGAAATTGATAACTGAATAACCCTTGTTGTCTATTCTGTTTAATTAAATTATTGAAATCTTGTTGCAAGGTTTGTGTCCTTGTATTTTAAGACCTTATTTGATTTCTTTGCCGGAAAAAAAAATGCCTTTATATAAAGCAAATAATCTCATATAAATTCATTTCCCGAGTTCTCTTGTCCAATTTTTTTGTTGCTGTTCCTGCCCTTGTTTCAAGAGATGTGAAAATACTGCCTGGCAAAATAGTTTCATTGTAATGTGGGAAAAAGGTTGGGACAGAATCCAAGGTCAGCAAAGAGAGTCTTTGGACTTTGTCCAAAACTATTTCTCTAACCTTTTCTTGTGAACGGTGTCATATTATTTAAATGTCTAATGAAAGGAGACAACTGCTTGGAATGGAAAAGAGCTTAGAATAAATGCTTTTTTCTGAAGAAGTTAAGCTGCCAGCATCATTCATATCTGCATGGGTGGCTTAACTTTGTGTTGTTGAAAATAGTCCACCTTTCAGATGTGTAGATTGGAATTCCCAGAATTGCTAGCAAAGGCCATAGTGGTTGGAGAATTCTGGGAGTTCCGTACATTTAAAGGGTACCCAGGTTGACGAAACTATCATAAATCAAGATGGCTTTGTCCTTACGTTGCAATAAGCTATAAGCAAGTAAACCACTTGGAATTTTGTAATAAGGTAATGTGTGCTACTAATTCCATTCCTTGGGAACTGCAAAAAGGTATCTCTTCTCTTAGATGGTTCCCTGTGGAAAAAAGCTTCTAGTGCTGGTTCTCACAAAAAATTGGGAAATCTTAAATTTTCATGTTAAAATGAAATGCCAAATTTGATTTCCAAGATTGCTTAGAAGAAAAAGTTAAGTGATTATGTTTTTATAATGATTTCTTTTGGTATACAGTGAAGTGTCTATAGCAGTCAAACCAGGGGTGAAATGCTCCCGGTTCGGACCGGATCATCTGATCCGGTAGCGATGGCGGTGGGTGGTTCGGAGAACCGGTAGCAAAAATCCCTGCGCCCCCCCCCCCCTCCACTATGCCCAGGTGAGCCGCACGATAATCAGAGGCTTTTTTTTTAAAGCATTTTTTCTACAACTTCTGCTGCTGAAAAAATGCTTTTAAAAGTAAAAAAAAGAACCTCTGATGATCGCGCGGCTCAGCTGGGATCGTCAGAGAGGCTTTTAAAGCATTTTTTTTCTGCAACCTCTTCACCGGAAGAGGTGGTTAAAAAAATGCTTTGAAAAGCCTCTGACAATCCCAGCTTTGTTGCCTGATTGGCAGAGGCTTTTCAAAGCATTTTTTTGCATTTGCAGAAAAACCCATCCAATCACATTACCACCACCACCACTCCAACCATCAAGCCAAGCCCACAGAACCGGTAGTAATAAATTTTACATTTCACCCCTGAGTCAAACTCAAACCCCGTGTGCCGGATCCGGCCCATGGAGTGCTTAGATCTGGCCCACAGGGCGGACCTCGAAACAGCAAACGACCAGCCCCTGGGGCCTCTGCCAGCTAGGAGTCAATCTGGTATAAACCCATTGAATAGTAGAACAAGTTTGCTAGCATTGATTAATTGAATTATATCTCAGTCATCAAATTCTAATAGCAACTTCAGAGACTTAGTACACATATTACACCAAGATGTAGGTTCTATTTAGATGATTCATATATATTGTTATGCCAGAAACTATGGCAAAGAAACCCAGGCTTATTAATTCTGCCCAACATAATAAAGCCAATGTAAGAAAATCCACCTGATGATTTAGCACAATGTGAAAATGTGCAGATAAAAATCCCATTTTTCAAAACCTTTATTCTTCTCTTACTGCTGCTGCTTTTCTAGCTGTCTATTGCACTACAGCTACTTGTATTGATTTGTGTTAAATTTTTTCTGTTTATGCCATTTTGGATAATTTTGATTGGAAAGGAAATACAATATAAATAAATGCCACAACCTGTCAATGCCACAATCGGTAAACTAAATACCAAGCTTTCCCACAGATCTCTTTCAAGGAAAGTTTGGATCAATACACTGAGAACAAAATATTGATCTCTTCTCTGTTTTCTAGATTTGGCTCTCATGTATTTTATAAGTTTTATTATATCCTTGCACAGTTGAATGCAGTAATAATAGCCATAGTTTGGACACATCAAGAAGAACTGGCTTCTATAGCAAGTATAAGGAAATGCTCTTATGTAAAAAACCAAGATATTAAGATATGGAATAATTCCATGTTATTACAAGAAAACCCAATGCTATAAAGAAAATATAAGAGTGCTTTTCCAAACAATTAACAATAAACCTGTCTTTTTTTGCACACAAAAACACGTGGAAATATGGAAATACAATTCAGTCATACGTTCTATATGAACTATAGCAGTAGTGGGTTTCAAATTTTTTTACTACCGGTTCTGTGGGTGTGGCTTGGTGGGCGTGGCATGGCTTGGTGGGCGTGGTGTTGCTTGGGCATGGCTTGGGTGTGGCAGGGGAAGGATATTGTAAAATCTCCATTCCCACCCCACTTCAGGGGAAGGCTACTGCAAAATTCCCATTTCTTCCCGATCAGCTGGGACTCAGGAGGCAGAGAATAGATGGGGGCAGGGCCAGTCAGAATTTTTACTACCGGTTCTCCGAATTACTCAAAATTTCCGCTACCGGTTCTCCAGAACTGGTCAGAACCTTCTGAAACCCACCTCTGAACTATAGCCTCTGCTTTCAAAAGTTCATCACACGCTACCTAGATATAGTGAAATACTAGATGTTGATGACTTTGTGCAGAAAAACCAAGAAAGAGTCATTATAATTATTGTAGTGTTATCATTTCTTGTACTTTTATAATATAAGGGTATGTCCATTATGAAAGAGAACAACAATAGCACTAGGCCCCCTAACAAACACAACCCAGAATCTTTCTGTGAGCTGAAGTGAATCAATCTTACTCATATTGGCTGGGAGTTTTAGGGATGGCAATTCCAAGGAAATCATAAAACTGGATTTGGTTGTTTAAAGCATCTCTCGTGATTCTTTAACTACATCCTTAGATGTTTGTCTCAGAACAGCCTTACAGGTCATCAGAACAGACTGCGTTTTATGGATTTTGTTAGTTCAAAAGTAAAATGTCACCTTGTCTTTCAAATATAAACAACAACAACTTGCTGTCGCCTTCTCCTGGCTCCTTTGGTTTATCTGGCACCTTTGCAAAATGTGTAGGATCCTGTTACTCAATACAAACCATTTGTCTGCCAAAGACAGAAACTTCTTCCTGTGAAATTTGGTTACCGGTGATAAATAGCCTTCTCAAATGCACGGCAAAACCCTCCCCTCTGCCTGGGAAGGTAGGTATTTGGGGTATTAGACTGAAGAAATGCTGCAGCTACAACATCAGAACCCCTCCCATTGTTATTTGTCTGGCAAGAATGCATACTTTCCTCTAGATGCCTATGGAGATTCTCAACCATCCAGGTCCTAATTCTTTCTTTCTTAGATTTCTTTACTCTTTACCGGCTAAGTGTGATTGGACACACAAGGAATTTGTCTCCGGTGCATAAACTCCCAGTGGACTTACAAACATACAGTGTACATACAAACATAAGCTCTTGGTGTACATATCTGTACATAATTAACATAATATGTGTACACAACTAACTGTACATAATTGTCCCAAAGGTGCTTTTTTGAAAGGCAACTGCACTTTCTTGGTTTCTCTTTTCTTTGAAAACATTTTGCTACTCATCAGAACTGAAGTAGTTTCTTGGATGAGCAGCGAAAAATTTTCAAAGAAAAAAACCGCAAGATAGTCCAGCTGCCTTTTACAAACAGCACCTTTGGAACTACTTTGCTCTAAGTTCACTTTACCCTGATTTTGTCCCATCCAGTTTGTCCACTCTTACAGTTATAGCACAGAGAAATTCAGAGGCAGTTGTGAAGTGTGCTTTGAGCTATAAATGTGTCAAGAAGTCAGAGGACACACTCTGAGGTCACTCTAAACAACCTCAAAGGTTAGCTATCATGTATGTTGTCCTGTGTCTTCCCATGTTAGATTAGAGCTCCCAGAATTTACAGCCAAGCATTTTGCAAATTATTGTTCTAAATTAGGAATATCTGATATATTGTTTCTCCATTTGTTTCCCAACCAGATTACGAAAGATGTAAGGTTGACAGTGACTATGTCAAATCAGTTAATGGGTGGGCAAGGCCTTATTTTCTGTGGACAAATATTACTCAGTTTTATCCTACAGGCCTTTTGGCTTTGAAGTTAGAAAAATATGGAAGTTATTATCAGCACATTATTTCATGACCTAACTTTATAAAAGTCAATACTTTGACATTTGATTGGTGAAGTCATTACCTAAACCCTATAATTATATTCAGGTGTTCCAATATCTGATGCTAGTAAGACCTGACATTTGAGCCATTACAAATACAGTCTTTCATTGTTTGTTTCCTCTTTCATTGTTTGTCCCTCTGTGGATGCCCATTAAAGACCATTGGACTTTAAAAAAAGGGGGGGGATTTCTGAAGACCCTACTCTGAATACTCTAATTAATTGGATATTTAGGGTACTAAATATGATATATGGGTGCTTTCACATTTTTCCTTTGTTTGTAAAATGAGTGATACATTCTGTAATCTTAACAGATGTAATGGTATAATTAAGCATCTGAAACTTCCATTAATGATTATGGATAGATGTAATTGAGGTGGACAAAGATGAATGAATGGCATTAAAGGTTAAGGATTGCTTTTATAAAATTGAACACTATTTGGTTCTGCCCCTTTTAATGTATATAATGAAGAAACAAACAAAAAAGTCCCTTTATCACATAACAAAGGAAAGCATTTTCTAATATTGTAAATACATTGTAATTGCGTTGTGTTATTTCAAACTTCTGCCAATAGAAATTGACAAATCTTTTGCTATACTAAAGTTATTAGCCATCAGATTCAAGCTAGAAGATTAATCGACTAGCGATGGGCACACCTCCCAAGTTTTCTGCTTGTTTAACTTAGCACCTCAACAACACTTCATTTTTCTTCTTCAGCTCTACAGAAGGTTCCTGAAAATGCAGGTCAAATATTTGTCAAGTGCCCTTGCTTAAGCTTGACTGAAGAGCTATAGATTTTTACGGGGTAGAGGCAAAATATGTTCTTATCGGTGAGGGTGTTCTCTTCCCTCTTCATAGTTAAGTTGCTGAGTACCTAAACCAGTCAAGGTACTTTGATATATTAGGCAGAACATTCCAGAAGCACTTTCCCTCCTTTTGGGTGGTAAAAAAATACAATAAAAACAAATTAAATGACTAATAATTTGCTGCCCTTTCATGATATCTTTTGCCTGAGGCATCCACTCTATCTAACAGGAGAGTTGGCCCCATTCTTGGATATGAAACAATATTTCAACAATATGAAATATAATTCTTATTTGTTCTGACTGATTATTGATCCAGTAACACTAGCACTGTAATGAAAATGTTGTAGTGATATAGTGTTGTATCTCTGAAATTAGAAAGTGGTGTACAGTCTCCCCCCCCCCTCCCCAAGTAATCCTCACAGAAAGAAATAAACAATGGAAGAACTAAAGATGGAAAGCTAGATTTGGGGCAAAACTGAATACAAAGGCCCCGTTGAACTCAATATACTTAAATGCAGTTGACAGGAGGAGTTCCACCATATGAATTAATGAAAGGCACTTCTGTGAGAGACAAACTAAATTAACCCTTAAGGAGCTCACAGAGTGGAATATCGCCTTTGTGTTGTGGTCCTTGGATGGTGACTGCTTGGTATGTCATTGCTCAGTGCGCTGTGAATGACCAAATGGGAGGGATCCCTTGAAGGGTTACAGATGAAAAGGAAGAGACTATTTGACACTAGATCCATGTTTTAAGTAGTTTGATGATGTGATCGGTACCTCCCTGAAAACAAACTTCTGATTGCAGGCTGGACAAGAAATGTTGGCTTAGGCTATGAAGGGGTAAATTACAACCCAAAGGCCATCGAGCCACCAGAATGTGATTGATTGATGTGCAGTTTTGAGCTGAGAAACATGCCACAAGTGTAGCATAATTCTAAACCTATCATAAAACAGTTTTTTAAAAAGAAAAACCCATATATATAAAAAATGTTTTATTCATATGCATGATATTGCCCAATCAATAGTGTGAGGTCGCATCAACTTGAGTCTCCAAATGTCTTGGAAAGTGCCATGCAAGATGTGAGGGCTACAACTCCTTCTATATGCATTTTTTTTTTTATTTGATTTATATGCCGCCCTTCTCCGGAGACTCAGGGTGGCTTACAATGCGTTAAGCAATAGCCTTCATTCTTTTGTATATTTTATACAAAGTCAGCTTATTGCCCCCACAAACTGGGTCCTCATTTCACCTACCTTAGAAAGGATGGAAGGCTGAGTCAACCTTGAGCCTTGGAGAGATTCGAACCAGCAGAAATTGCAGGCAGCTGTGTTAATGACAGGGTGCATTAAACCACTGTACCACCAAGGCTTTTTCACCAATTAGGATTCAGAGATATGCTATCTTTGATGCGGGCACTTATTTGTCTATCCAGTAGGTCTGACACCTATGAACAGATAAATGTTAGCCTTGAAGTTGCTGAATCCCTTTCAAATCCCTTTCATCAAAAATGATGAAATATTCTGATTGCAAATTCCATGTTTTTATTATGCGTTGTATGAAGAATTTATTTCTTTTTTTCTTTTATCTTAAAACTCCCACTGTTCAGCATCATAAACAATCATGGGTCCTTTTGGTATAAGTAAAAACGAAAAATATCTTTTTTTTTTTTGGGTACTTAATGTACAATATGTGCATACACCCCATTTCCCCTACTCCATGCTACTTTTTAGCTTAAACTTTTAACTCCAGTGCCCTGATTGATAATGTTGTTTGTTCTTTTCTACATATATTCTATGTCCAGAACAATATTTTATATTCCAAGGGTGATTGTGCCACAGTTTTTATCTGAAGAACTTCGCAATATTGGTGATTTTACTTTCAATCCTATTCCGAATGAATCCCAGTACAGAATTTGCTCTTCCACAGCAGTCCACACTGTGAAATGTATCATTGGAGACTGAAATAGAAGGCTTCAATCAGGTCAGTTCTTAATTTAACCTTTAAAGGACTCCCTTCCCCACCTCCCCTTAAAATAACATCATGTTCTGGATTGTTAGTGACCTTAAGGAAATTAATAGATGAATCTTTATTATTGAACTTTTGAAGGCACATGACTTGAGTAAGAAAGAAGGGATGAGAAACGTCTATGAATTTATTCATTTCGCCTACTTCTGCTGCCTGCCGACTGCCTGCAATTTGGCAGTTCGAATCTCACCAGGCTCAAGGTTGACTCAGCCTTCCATCCTTCCGAGGTCGGTAAAATGAGGACCCAGATTGTTGGAGGCAATAGGCTGATTCTGTAAACCGCTTAGGGTGGGCTGTAAAGCACTGTGAAGCAGTATATAAGTCTATGTGCTATTGCTATTGAATCAGTATACGGAGGGTTTGTTTCTTTTGCACAAAATATAGCTTATCATACAGGGGGTGTAGTGATCAACTAAAGTCTAATAACTCATTATTAGGAAACAATGTTTTCTGCAGCAGAGGAAAACTATGTCTTATAAATGTTGTTTAACCAAAGCTCTCTAATTGTTTTTTAAAGAAGAGAGCTGTGCAATGGCTTTCGCTCCACCCAATTGACAAGCATGGTTGAAAAATTTCGTAAGAGTCTTTTCACTATCAAAAAGGAAAAGGCTGCTTGGCTCAAGTCAGGAAAGTGTGAATCAATTAAAATTTGCACTGGTTAGGAAATAGCATTGCTGCTTGATTGTAGTGAGCATAGAAAGAAGCCGATGCTGCATCACTCTCTGTGGGCTGCAAGAGGTTTGGGAAACCCAATAAAAATTCAAAAAAGGAGAGGAAAAAATGGGGAGAGGGGGAGAATGCATCCCCTCCTTTGAATCTCATTTACTTCAAGATTGAAATTTAGAAAGATGAAATCGAATCTAAGTCCCTGGGAAGATGTCTTGAGCAATTTAACGCAGGAAGAGCATGAAGCTGAAAGTGTTGGCTAAGAGGAAAAAAAAAACCTTCCTTTTTTGGTCATCTTTAATAAAGTAATCATACAGGTTAGGAGGAGGAAGACGTTGGAGATTAGGCAATTTAACGTATCCTAGTGGTAACAGCAAAGATGTCTTGATATTTAATCTAAACCTAGTGGAAAGATGATAAGATTTTACATTGCATCAGCATATGTGTTGTACATAAAATAAACTGACCCCGCCTTTCAAAAAAAGATCAAAGGTACCAGGGGTGGGTTCTACTTACCATTACTACCAGTTCGCAACAAGATTGCACATGTGTGCTCACTTTGCGTGCACAAGCCAAGCTTCTGCACATCCACAGATCACCTATGACAACATCTGGGTCGGTGGGCAGAGCCTCCCATTAGTTTTACTACTGGTTCTTGCAAACCGGTCCGAACCGGGGGCAACCCACCACTGAAAGGTACCCCAAATTCACATAAAAAGATGCTGGTGTCAAGGCCAAGGCAGAAAAGTCATTTAAAAAGCAAAATAAAAAATAGTAAAAAAGACTTTGATATAAAATTAGGCTCCAAAAATCTCCTTTTGAGTGAAAGTTTAAATGCATGCATGGTTTGGTTCTGCTTTAATAAGATTATGCATTGATTATCCATTGAAAGGAATACAGGTAATCCTCAATTTACAAAAGTTCATTTAGTGACTGCTCGAACTGACAACGGCACTGTAAAAAGTGACTTATGACTGTTTTTCACACATCCCCATAGTGCCTAGTGAAGCATCCCCATAGTGATCTGATCAAGATTCAGATGCTTGGCAACTGACTCATGACGGTTGGCAACATACTTATGACGGTTGCAGGGTCCTGGGGTCATAAGATTCCCTTTTGTAACCTTCTGACAAGCAAAGTCAATGGGGAAGGCAGATTCACTCAACAACTGTGTTACTAACTGAACAGCTGCAATTCACTTAACAAATGGCAAGAAAGGTCTTAAATTGGGGCAAAATTCACTTAACAAATGTCTTGCTTAGCAAGAGAACTTTTGGGCTCAATTGTAGCCGTAAATTGAAGACTACCTGTAGTTTTAAGAGGCTATTCCATTAATCTAGATGGGATTGTCATACACTAACAACAGCTTGCAGGAGGATAGAAAGAAAAAAGATTAGGTGACTTGGGAAAACACATTGGATGTCCAGTGCCCAGTGCTCCTTACAGAGATCTTTGTAAGCACAGTGAAAAAAGCAGTGACGACACCTGTGAAGGGAAGCTCAATCAGCATCACCTACAGTCCAGAAATCCTGATACAGCAAGGTAGTCAGGTACAGTAACAGTTTCCAGCCAAACCTGTGTTTGTTGCAGCTATTCGTTTTAAGTAACTGTAACTATAGTACAAAGATCTAAAAAAACTCTAAGTAGATTTGGGCGATGACTCCTGTAATCCTATAAGTGGCCAGAAGCCCCAATATTCCAAAATGTATCAGAAAACAGAAAAAAGAATAACAGAGTTGGAAGGGACCTTGGAGGTCTTCTAGTCCAACCCTCTGCTTAGGCAGGAAATCCTACATCACTTCAGACAAAAGGTTATCCAACATCTTCTTAAAAACTTCCAGTGTTGGAGCATTCACAACTTCTGGAGGTAAGTTGTTCCACTGATTAATTGTTCTAACTCAGGAAATTTCTCCTTAGTTCTAAATTGCTTCTCTCCTTGATTAGTTTTCACCTATTGCTACTTGTCCTGCCCTCAGGTGCTTTGGAGAATAGCTTGATGTTGACTCCCCCTTCTTTGTGGAAGCCCCTGAGATATTGGAACACTGCTATCATGTCACCCCTAGTCCTTTTTTTCATTAAACTAGACATACCCAGTTCCTGCAACCGTTCTTCATATGTTTTAGCCTCCAGTCCCCTAATTATCTTTGTTGCTCTTTTCTGCACTCTTTCTAGAGTCTCCACATCTTTTTTACACCCAAAACTGGGTGCAGTATTCCAAATGCGGTCTTATCAAGGCATTATAAAGTGGTATTAACACTTCATGTGATCCTGATTCTATCCCTCTGTTTATTCAGCCTAGAACTGTGTTGGCTTTTTTGGCAGCTGCTGCACACTGCTGGCTCGTATTTAAATGGTTGTCCACTAGGACTCTAAAATTCCTCTCACAGTTACTACTATTGAGCAAGGTACCACTTATCCTGTACCTGTGCATTTAGTTTTTCTTGCTTAAATGTAGCACCTTACTTTTTTCACCATTGAATTTCATTTTGTTAGATAGCGCCCAATTCAAGTCTGTCAAGATCCTTCTGTATCTTAAGCCTATCTTCCGGAGTGTTGGTTATTCCTGATAGTTTGGTTTCATTTGCAAATTTGATGAGTTCCCCATCTATCCCCTCGTCCAAATCATTGTTGAAGATGTTGAAGAGTACTGGGCCTAAAACAGAGCCTTGGAATACCCCACTGCATATTTCCCTCCATGTAGATGCAATTCCATTGAGGACTACACTTTGAGTGCAGTTGGTCAGCCAGTTACAAATCCATCTGGTGATGATGCTGTCTTACCCACATTTTTCTATTTTATCTAGTAGTAGGTTATGGTCTACTTTATCAAATGCCTTACTGAAGTCCAAGTAAATTATATCGACAGCATTCCTCTGGTCCACTAATTTTGTCACTTTGTTAAAGATTGCAGTAAGATTAGTCTGGCATGATCTGTT
Organism: Arizona elegans; assembly: GCA_022577455.1. Classification (NCBI taxonomy): domain Eukaryota; kingdom Metazoa; phylum Chordata; class Lepidosauria; order Squamata; family Colubridae; genus Arizona; species Arizona elegans. Next base: position 113,622,549 of record JAKOOJ010000001.1, read on the forward strand.
TTTGACAAACCCATGTTGTCTTTTGGTTATTACTTTGCTTCTAGGTGTTCGCTGTTTTGTTGCTTGATTATCTTTTCCAGAATCTTCCCTGGTATTGAGGTCAGGTTGATAGGTCTGCGGTTTCCTGGATCTTTTTTCCCTTTTTTGAAGATGGGAACTACATCAGCTCTTTTCCAGTTCTCTGGCAGTTCCCTGGTTCTCCAGGATCTTTGAAAGATATAGTTCAGTGGTTCTGAGATCTCATCTGCCAGTTCCTTCAGAACCTTGGTGATCCATCCAGTCCTGGTGATTTGAACTCGTCTAGGGTAGACAGGTGCTCACTTACCATTTTCTTCCCTATTTTAACTTGTGTTCCTAATCAGTTTTTTGTGGTGTTGTTTTTGATAGGTTGGACTGTTTTTTCCCCTTTGTGTAAAGACAGTTGCAAACTGTTGCAAACCTATGACAGGCTTCCCTGGGAAGAAGGGTGATTTGATTTCACTGGGAATATTACAAAGAGTTGTGTGTGCAAGGTATGTGTGCCCCAATCTACTAAATCTTATCCTTCTACCCAGGAGTTAATATACTGATGAAGAAAAAAAGAGGGGAGGATTACTGAATAAGAATAATGTCTTTCTTCTACTTGGGCTATGCACTTTGTTGTAATTGCTACAGCACAGCAGTTAGAACTTCTCTGGACTGGCTCTAAGGCAGGGGTCTCCAACCTTGGCAACTTTACGACTTGTGGACTTCAACTGCCAGAATTCCTCATCCAGCGCATGCCTAAAGTTGCCAAGGTTGGAGACCTTTGCTCTAAGGATGCCTTCTTTCTCCCTGCCTTGGCAACTTTTCAGAAATGGGAGATTTATTGGCTTCCAGGCTTCCAGTGAGCCCAAGCACCATAAGTTACCATATCAATGATTTTTATCAGTTCTCCTTCCTTCCAATACTTTGCAGTGAGGATTGTGGTAAGACAAGAGGAAAGACCATCACAGCTCAGAGATGTGGGCTTGAAAGCTTCCCTGATCTGGGATCATCAAATTCATAAGAATGGCAGTGTCTTAAGACTGCCCATAAAGTAGCAAACACACAGCCTGCAAGCAAATCTAAAGCATGCATCTTGCAAACCTGGTCAGCTTAAGAAAGTTTCCAGTAATCTCCCCGTCCATCCTCTTTGTACAAGAAAACAATAACCTGAAACAGGAAGACTGTTGAGGAAGAGGTGCCAAATGTGCAGAGGGGTGGATTTGCCCCACCGTGTCCTTTTGATCTTGATCGTTTTTCTTCAACAATCAAGAACCAGCCTGAAGATCCACACATTGCCTACGAAGATTTCACACCTGATTTTGTGTGCTTGTCACAGGACTATAGTGTAGAATCTGACTGAAACTGAAAAATTGCCCTTTTGTAAAGTTAAATTGTTGTCACTGGGGAACTACTGATAAATGTGGATTTGACTTCTAGTCACTCTGTAAGCAAAGCTATTACTGTATTAAATAGACACTGTAATTCTATTACAGTGAGTCCCTTGGGAGTTGGGCAGCATAGAAATGCGACAAAATAAATAAATAAATTCAAGGGTTCTGTATCTAAATAGGAACAAAAAATTGTGCTCAGCTTTATCGGAGAAAGAAGAGTACAATCTTACCTTGATAGTACAAGAGCCTTGGTAGTACAGTGTTCTAAAGCACCCTGTTATTAAGACCAGCTGCCTGCAATTACTGCAGGTTCGAATCTCGCCAGGCTCAAGGTTGACTCAGCCTTCCATCCTTTCTAAGGTAGGTAAATTGAGGACCCAGTTGTGGGGGCAATAAGCTGACTTTGTATAAATATACAAAAGGATGAAGGCTATTGCTTAGCGCATTGTAAGCCGCCCTGAGTCTCCGGAGAAGGCGGCATATAAATCAAATTAAAAATAAAAAAAATAAAAAATAGTACTATACAATTTGAACAGGATGGTGAATTTTGGTATTAGCTTAGAAGATAAAACTTTTGTACTAACAGAAGAGAATATTTGAGGTTCAGAATTGAACTCTGGGGTCCTTGTGCTCTCTGAGCTTGGTGGTTCTATCAAGATTTGGAAAAGACCCTTTTGCATCTGGTATGATCCAGTTTGTATGGATTTAGTTTATTCTTGTATCCACTGGAGAGTGTTATTTAGGACTTTGACTTGTCTAATGACAACAAGAACAACAAACAACAACTTAATGGAGTTAGACTTGCTCAATATTTGGTAGGAAACCACCACCCCCCACCCCGGAAATATCAGGGTTATATGATAGGCTGAGAAGTTGAACAAAGTTTCCAGAAAAAAGCATGAAACACTTCACTTCCATATTGGGTCTCAGGTAGAATCAGAGTCAATTTTTCTTTTCTTAGCTTAGCTTATTCCCACATTCCATATAATACCGACAGCCTTTCTGTATTTCACTGGCCCTTTATAGCTTTAATCATGACATTGTTGGTGCTCCATCACTGGAGGTATTCAAGAAGAGATTGGACAGCTACAGGTAAAACTCAAAAAATTAGAATATCGTGCAAAAGTTCATTTATTTCAGTAATGCAACTTAAAAGGTGAAACTAATATATGCGATAGACTCATTACATGCAAAGCGAGATAGTTCAAGCCTTGATTTGTCATAATTTTGATGATTATGATTTACAGCTCATGAAAACCCCAAATTCACAATCTCAGAAAATTAGAATATTACATGAAACCAATAAAACAAGGATTATACATAGAACAATATTGGACTTCTGAAAAGTATAAGCATGCATATGTACTCAGTACTTGGTTTGGGCCCCTTTTGCATCAATTACTGCCTCAATGTGGCGTGGCATGGATGCTATCAGCCTGTGGCACTGCTGAGGTGTTATGGAAGACCAGGATACTTCAATAGCGGCCTTCAGCTCTTCTGCACTGTTCGGTCTCATGTCTCTCAACTTTCTCTTGGCAATGCCCCATAGATTCTCTATGGGGTTCTGGTCAGGTGAGTTTGCTGGCCAATCAAGCACAGTAATCGCATGGTCATTGAACCAGGTTTTGTTACTTTTGGCAGGACTTGGCAGGTGCCAAGTCCTGCTGGAAAATGAAGTCAGCATCCCCATAAAGCTCGTCTGCAGAAGGAATCATGACGTGCTCCAAAATCTCCTGGTAGACGACTGCGTTGACCCTGGACTTAATGAAGCACAGTGGACCAACACCAGCTGATGACATGGCTCCCCAAATCAACACAGACTGTGGAAACTTCACACTGGACTTCAAGCATCTTGCAGTGTGTGCCTCTCCATTCTTCCTCCAGACTCCTTGGTTTCCAAATGAGATGCAAAAGTTGCTCTCATCAGAAAAGAGGACTTTGAGCACTGAGCAACAGACGAGTTCTTTTTGTCTTTAACCCAGGTAAGACGCTTCTGACGTTGTTTGTTGTTCAGGAGCGGCTTGACAAGAGGAATACAACATTTGAAGCCCATGTCCAGGATCCGTCTGTGTGTGGTGGCTCTTGATGCACTGACTCCAGCCTCAGTCCACTCCTTGTGAAAGTCCCCAACATTTTTGAATGGCCTTTTCCTGACAATCCTCTCCAGGCTGCGATCATCCCTGCTACTTGTGCACCTTTTTCTTCCACACTTTTCCCTTCCACATAACTTTCTATTAATATGCTTTGATACAGCACTTTGGGAACTTCTTTTGCAATTACCTTTTGAGGCTTTCCCTCCTTATGGAGGGTGTCAATGATGGTTTTCTGCACAACTGTCAGGTCAGCAGTCTTTCCCATGATTATGATTCCTACTGAACCAGACTGAGAGACCATTTAAAGGCTCAGGAACCCTTTGATGTTATGGCTTACTTAGCTGATTAGAGTGGACTGTCAGCCTCCGCTCTTTCAATGCTTGCTCGGCTGCCATGGAATGGGGGAGGGGGAGCTAGGGGGATTCTTGGGGGGGAAGTGAGCTGGAGGAAAACGAAAGTGAATCTTTACTGCACCATTTTCTTTGAAGCTGATAATGTTTCAAAGTCAACAGTTGTGGCATAGCAAGATGATGACACTGCCAGACGTGTGCTCCCACATGACCCCTGAAGGACCTGTGGATTGGATGATTTACACTGGACAGTTGGGGGGGATGCTTTCTATATGTGATTTTCGTGCCTTTGCTTCAGACCTTGCTTTTCTTTGATTGCATTCAGTTGATACTCAGTAAAAGTACCTTTCTCTATGAAAATGGAGTCAGGGTTTTTCTTTCTTGAGTATTGAAAGGAGGCACACCTGACAGGGACACTTTGAGCCTAGAATATTGAACCTTTTCATAATATTCTAATTTTCTGAGATTGTGAATTTGGGCTTTTCATGAGTTGTAAACCATAATCATCATAATTATGACAAATCAAGGCTTGAACTATCTCGCTTTGCATGTAATGAGTCTATCTCATATATTAGTTTCACCTTTTAAGTTGCATTACTGAAATAAATGAACTTTTGAGTTTCACCTGTATTTGTCCAGAATTGTATTGAGTCTCCTGCCTGAGCAGGGGATTGGACTAGAAGACCTCCAAGGTCCCTTCCAACTCTGTTATTCTGTTCTGATCAATGTGATGACTTTGTCATTCTAACATGCAGAATTTCCAACACGATTTCTTCTTTTTGTGATTATTTGTCATATTATTATTATTATTATTATTATTATTATTATTATTATTATTATTATTATCAATCTTTCCTTGGCTCTTCTCTTCCAATTTCTCTATAGTTGTGAAGATTCCCCCATTTTATTTCCATCCTACATGGGACACAAGGACTTAGACATCCTTGATGTGGCCAAAAATGACCCATTGTCTAAAGCAGTGTTTCTCAATCTTGGAAGCTTGAAAATGGGTGGACTTCAACTCCCAGAATTGAAAAAAGCAAAAAAAAAAAGCAAAAAAGCGCTGCTGGCTGGGGGATTCTGGGAGTTGAAGTCCGCCCATCTTCAAGCTACCAAGGTTGAGAAACACTGGTCTAAAGGAACATGAATGTTGCTCAGCATCAATAGGTGTTGATGCTCAGATTCAGTACAGAAAATTCAGCACTGCAGAAGGGGAAACTATAGAAGACTGGGCTGGTCAGCTTTATCCAAGCAATGCCACAGCATGCTTCAGCCATGGATCCAGACAAAACCCATGACTACAGTATGAACATTCTCTTTAAAGCAACCAGACCCAGTTTGGTCTAATGATTAAGGCTTCAGGATAGAAGCCAGGAGACCATGAATTCTAGTCCTGCCTTCTAGTCACTCTCTCTTAGCCCAACCCAACCCAAATCATAGGTTTGTTGTTATGGTGACAATAGGAGGAGGAAAGTGTGTTGGATATGTTTGCTAACTTGAATTATTTGTAAGAATATTAAAGGCAGGATACAAATAAATAAATAAATAAATAAATAAATAAAGAACACTAATACTGACATCCCATAAACTGAAGATGTTACCTAGCCTGGTAATGAAATGATTGGAAACCAACCCACAAGCTTGGAGAATGAACCTTTACCCTCAATCAATCAATCAATCAATCGTGATGGTCAGGTCTGAGAGGTGCAAAAAGCCTCCTTTGGTGAACTGTCATCCATCCATGCATCCATCCATAATAATAATAACTTTATTGTCATTGTACATATATACACAGTATACCCATACAATGAAATTACAATACGATTGTTATATTGTTGTATTAAAATTGTACATATATTTGTATATATAAATTATATATATATATAAATATATATAAAGTATATATAAATAAATTGTATATATAAATATATATAAAATTATATATATATTGTTGTATTAAAATACAACAAAATCCATCCATCCATCCATCCATCCATCCATCCATCCATTCATCGTTGCCCAATTCCAACAGACTCTTGGCAGTATATAAAACTGAAAAATCCACAAAAACAGATAAAACACAAATCCACACAAAGAGTCCAGACTAAAACAAATTTATAAACAACACAAATACAACCCAAAAGCCTGCTCCCCCAATGCAGTTGTACATGAATACATTAGCCCTGATATCAATGCCAGATTCACTTCTTGAGAAAATTAATTAATCATATTAATGCTGATGTCCCTTGATTATTTGCCACATATATTCCTGTCCTGCTATTTTCATTTGTTTAAATTCTGTCTTAGTTATGAAATCTTGAAAATATAAACATTCCACACTATTTTGTAACTTTGAATTACCTTTATAAAAGTATAACCTAAACATGGATTTAGTATGTTTTGTACTGTTGTAATTGCAGACTTTGAGTTTTACTAAGATGTTGAGTCTTTTGTCTTCCCACTTCATTTACTATTTTGCTTAGTATTCAGCCTGAAGAAGCATTTTGGGGAAAAAAAAAATTCTGGAAAACTTTGTGAATTTGGCAACGTTTAATATAATTGTAATAAAAGCAGCTTTGTGACTTTGTTCTCTCCTCAATATACCAACACAGTTATGTATGGTTTTTGCCAATTTTGAGAACTGTTAGACAAGGATCTGAATGGGACATTAATATATTAAAGGGGGAAAAAAAGGAGTGAGGTGAAAAGAAGTTCTTAGAGCAAAAACCCTCAAGACATATTCTGCTGAAAATAATAGAACCTTCTATGATGTAAAAGTAAAGCATTAAATCTCCACAATTCCATGCCAACTGTTGATTGGAAAAATCTGCCAAGTCTCTTCTTGCTTGCAGACCTTTGCATGCATGGCTAAGTTTTTTTTAAATCCCCTTGTCATAAGCACTTAGTACTACTAACCTCTCATCTGGATATTTGTTTGGACAAATGAACATAAGCTAACAACCCTGTGCATATCTTCACATCCTGCTTAGACTGTCACAAATACTGTAAAAGTCTCCCATCACTTCTGGAACGAAGTAAGACAATGTCATGGTTCTCCTACTCCTTCTTCATCACAAAGCAGTCCCTGCCCATGTTTTCCAACTACGATTCTGCTCAAGACAACCTTATACCCATCAGAGTACGGTAGATGGTTTCAAAGGTTCTGTTCTGGTTTAGTTAACAAGCATTGTTGTGATTGGTTGCATGGTTTGCCATGCCCCTTCCCCTAGGTTGATCACTGTCCTGGGTTGCTAGGATCTTCATGCCTTCTTCTTTATATTTCTATTAAAAGTAACACTTTCAAAAACGTAAGCTAAACTAACTTCTTAAAATCCAAGCCTGATTCCAGGGTGCTCAATAGAGATTTGTCAGCTTCTGTAAAAGCTTTTGCTTTTACGCTCCATATACAGTAAGCACTCTTTCTGTTTCTCCCCTTCCTCTCCCACCCTCTGTTCATGGTACACAGAATTTCTCCTTAGTTCTATGACTTAAAACGAAAAAGTTCTGGCTAGAAACATTGCACCTATCCTCTAAGCACACAGCTGCCAGTGATGAGGGCACTGAAAAGAGGAGCCTCTGACAAGTTCCTTTGCAGGAATGATGGATTAGCCCAGTTTATTGGGGCAATGTTGGTACAATGGAGAGAGAGAGACAGAGAGGGAAAGGGAGAGAGAGGAAGAGGGAGAGAGGGTGGGGGAAAGAGAGAGAGAAAGATAGAAGAGAGAGATAGAGAAATACAGAGAGAAGATAAATATGGCTAGAGAGACTAAGGAATAAAGAGAATAAGGATGTAGTGAATAAGGAAATTGTGCAAAATTAAAATGACCAAATAGAGGAAGTTGGAAGGAGGGCACCCATGAGTGAAAGCAAATATGGAGGATTAGGGAGGTGGAACTAATCCCTAAAAGTAAAAGACACAGGAGACCAGTCTACACCAAAGTCATCCAATAACACTTGATGTCCCTACTGTTGTGACTGAGGCCCACGTAGTGATTATCAAACCCAATTCAGTCCTGAACAAACTTATTTTATTAAAACAGCTGAATTAATTCATTCTCAGCTTAGTCCAAAACAAATTCTTCATAACCAGTCCTACGGCCTTATCACCAACCTTGATGTCTTTGGCAATGTGCCAAAGGCTTTTCTTGGCAAAACCCCCACAAAGTTCAAGGGACACTGACAAGAAACACTGGAATTAACGTTGCTTTTCTACAAAGAACCCAACGGCTCTTTTAAAAACTGCTCTTTTAAGCCTTATGGAAGTGGCCAATCATCTTCTGGCCTTACTCCTGAGTCGTCCTCTTTGCTTTAGCTGCTCTTGCCTTCTGGCAGCTCTTCGCATGCGTGCACTAGGAACAGGCTCCTCCTGTTCCTCTGCCCCTCTGCTGTCTGCCTCTGGAGGCTCCGGAATCTGTGCATCACTCCCAGATGGCCCTGGCCCCATTTCTGCCTCTGACGCAGAGCCCTCGTCTGGGTCTTCCCCTGACTCCAGGACTGGCCCATTGTCCTCCCCAGCCTCCTCACTGTCTGACTCCGCTGCCAGGTCCGCAGGCTGCTGGCAGACCACAACACCTACATAGAAGGGAGGGATGGGAAGCAGGAGAACAACCAATCTGATCCTGCACTGGCCTGAGTCCAGACTGAGCCCCAGGCCAATTCAATTGCCAACTTGCATCAATCCAGCCTGGAATTTCAGAAGTCAGTTTATAAAAAGCTAAGCGCAACAATGGAAACTAGCAGCTTAGGCTGATGTGCAGAAATGCTCTTCATATGACTGATATATTTTCCATGTATTAACAAAGTAAATAAATTTGTGAATCTGGCCCTGTCCTGAATATGCCTAAACTTGAATGAGCCTTTTAACCCAAATTCTTTCTGTCACTTTATCTGAGATGATTTTCTCAGAATTTTCAGAGCAGATTGCAGTGCCGTGCCTTGGAACTACATATAAATGCAATTAAACATTTGACAACATTATTAGATGTTGTTAATCCATGTAAATGAGATTTCATTTGCCCTACAGCATCTCAGTCTCACAAGCATATATGGAGCTTCAAATGGACCCAAGAATGGCGGCTTGTACTTTGTGAACACTGCTTTTCATTATTGCTTTTTTTATTTGCTTTTGTGGAAGGCTTGAGAAACCAGATCCCCCCAGCTATTGTCCTGAATAAAGCCTATACATCTGCAATTTAATGAACACTGCCTGCACAGAATTTGAAAGAATAGGGAGTCAGCTGGGACGGCATCAGCCTAGACATATCAAATGTCAGTGTTGATTGTATTTGGAAATTAAAGAGTAGGCAACTGAGAAAGCTGCAAAACTATTATTTGATGCTGTCCATGCTCCTGGAGGTAGAGGTGGGATTCACACAGTCCTCCAGGTATTGTTAAATGTCAGCTCTCATCTGCCTTTATGAATCTGAACACTGGTAAGGGATGATGAGTGTTGTAGTCCAGCAACAAACAAACTCAGGTCCTGAATGCTTAAAGCAATAGCATTAGTTAGATGGGGAACTCATCAAATTTACAGATGACACCAAGCTGGCAGGAATAGCCAACACTCCAGAAGATAGGCTTAAGATACAGAAGGATCTTGACATACTTGAACATTGGGCGCTATCTAACAAAATGAAATTCAATGACAAAAATGTAAGGTTCTACATTTAGGCAAGAAAAACAAAATGCACAGGTACAGTATATGTGGTACCTTGCTCAATAGTAGTAACTGTGAGAGGAATCTAGGACAACCATTTAAATAGTGGACAACCATTTGAATATGAGCCAGCAGTGTGCAGCAGACATAAACATTGAGCACTATCTAAGATGTTGAGACTCTCTAAAGTGCAGAGAAGAGCAACAAAGATGATTAGGGGACTGGAGGCTAAAACATATGAAGAATGATTGCAGAAACTGGGTATGTCTAGTTTAATGAAAAGAAGGACTGGGGTGACATGATAGCAGTGTTCCAATATCTCAGAGGCTGCCACAAAGAAGAGGGAGTCAAGCTATTCGCCAAAGCACCCGAGGGTAGGAGAAGAAGCAATGGGTGGAAACTAATCAAGGAGAGAAGCAACTTAGAACTAAGGAGAAATTTCCTGACAGTTAGAACAATTAATCAGTGGAACAACTTACCTCCAGAAGTTGTGAATGCTCCAACACTGGAAGTTTTTAAGAAGATGTTGGATAACCTTTTGTCTGAAGTGATGTAGGATTTCCTGCCTAAGGAGGGGGTTGGCCTAGAAGACCTCCAAGGTCCCTTCCATTTCAACTCTGTTATTCTAAAACTTTTCTAGTACTTAGGCTTATATTCTTCCCTACGTGCTTTACAGCACTCTCTGGGCAGATTACAAGGTAGAAGACTTATTGCCCCAACAATCTGGATTCTCATATTATCAACCTCAGAAAGATGGAAGGCTGAGTCAACCTTCAACCCTGTCAGGATTGAATTCCAGGCTGTGGGCAGAGTTTGCCTGCAGTACTGCACTTTAACCACTGCGCCACCAGGGCTCCTATAGCACATGGATGCAATTTTCTCATCATTTCAAAAAGATGGTTTCTCTGCAACCCATTCATTTCTGGTTATCAGCGGTAATCGTCACAGCCAGCTCTATTTCAGGCTATAAATGAGGAATGTCATAAAGGATCCTACTGTACATAATTCAAATTCTTTGAAATTTACAGGGATCACGTACATTTCTTCCTAAAATCCAGGGCCACATGCAGATCCCGGAATCCTTGGGTGAAATTTCTAGCACTTCCAGCCAACTGTTAACATTTAAGGTGAAAATTATCCAGTACATAGAATTATCATATTCTTCACATTTAATTAATTTAATTAGAATCGGGGTTTAGTTTGACATTTAATTACAGATTTCAACCTGGATGGCCTCCAGGTGGAGAGATTGCCAGGGCCACCAGCCCAAGCCAGCACGAATTCTGGGAGTTCACGTTCCTTGGCCTGGAAGATGTTGAGGCTGGGGAAGACTGATGCAGAAGGCGTCCCATTTTGTTGTTGTGTTACCAGCACAGCAGACAAAGGTTAGGCTAGACAGCTCTTTGTAGCTGTTAAAACAAAATGAATCTGAACATGTAGATGCAGTTTGTGGTGGCACAACACATTTCTACCACACTTCGATGCACATTGAGGTCTGTCTGAATTTTACAGAAAACCGCAGCACCAAAGGAACACACACGGCATGTGCACCTGTTCATTTGGTCCTGCAAACGTCACACTTGCAAACAAAGAACAAGAAGCGATGAAGCAGTTGAAGTTTTACTCTCTTCAAAGGAAGCTGCTCGTACATGTAGACAGCCAACACTCAGCACTGGAAATGTGGCTGTTACTCATCTTCTCTTAGTCTCTTGCCAACCACCAAGGCTGACAATGTTTTCCTTAATGAGAGCACGGTGGTAGGTGGCATTGGGTCATCCATCACATGAAAGACCAGCCTCAGCATTTGACAACAAGACAGCAATTTCAGAAATCGAGGCCTATCTTTTCTAATACCACGCAACACTCTTGTTTCTATGAAGAAGCAAATAGCTTTTGTAATGGGCCACTTAGGAGACTAGCTTTATTCCCCCCCCCCGCCCCCCCAGTCAATTAAATAACCTGCTGCTCTTTCTTCAGATGTTTGGGTTTTCCTCAAGCTCTTTATTTCCTTTGCCTTTCTCTGGATATCAGGACTTTCACTGGAACAGATCTTGCTGTGTACTCTGCACAACTTTCTTTTGAAGCCAAACTGAAATGATACCAAACTTACTGTGTTTGAGCAAAATCTTTCCTACCCTCAAATAACTTGAGAGTGATTCCACCAGACTTATTGAAGGGAATTTCATAGAGCAGCCACTAATCAAATAGCCACAATTATTTGTGGTTAATTCACACATTGTTTCTATGTGACAAGGCAATTGACTGGGCTGTGGGCTTAAAAGATACAACAGGAATGATGAAACAGTATTGCTCCTTAACTTTGGCTATTTCTGCTTTTTTATTCCACGTGCCAGGGTGCTTGTTTACAAGGAAGGATACAAATTTCCATTCTCCAAGATAATGAAGAAAGAAGAAATTCCAAAAGATGATTGCATTTAGTAAGTAATGACTTGTGTCTGGCATGTGCTTCTTCTTTTTTTTTTTAATTGAAAAAGTTTTACAAATACAAATCCCCCCCCATTTTTATCCCCCTTCCCCCTAACCCTCCCCAACCCTCCCCTCCTCCCATGACTTCCCCAAGGTGAAATCCGTTCACATTATATTATATCATACTTTACCACCCTTCTATTCTCCCCCCTGTGTACTATACATTTTATTCATAATATCAAGCTATTGTACCCTGTACATACTATACATTTCTACACAACATTCAGCTAAAAGCTATCTGGTACTTCCTAGTTTGGTATTTATTCTGCACATAATCTATCCATTTCTTCCATTCCCCTGCATAAGTCTCTTGAATCCGGTCTTTTAAGTATGCTGATATCTTCGCCATTTCTTCAAAACTGGCCACCTTCAAAGTTCATTCTTGAATTGTAGGCATAACATCCCTTTTCCAATATTGACCGATCAATAACCTAGCTGCTGTCACCATATATAATATCAATTTTGTTTCACCCACTGAAAAGCCCTTAACTATACCCAATAAAAACAATTGAGGAGAAAATTGGATTTTTTTCTTCAGAACATTTTGCACAACCCACCAAATTTTTATCCAGAAAGCCTTTGGCATGTGCTTCTTCTTCTTCTTCTTTTTTTTATTGCAAAAGTTTTACAACCCACCCCACACTCCCCAACCTAACCCTCCCAAACCCCCCTAACCCTCCCCCCTGACTTCCATAGAATATAATCCCATCAAAATCCCCTTTTTATAAAACCTGAACCCCTCAAACCCCCATATAATTTTTCATCTTCACAAAATTCAAATATTTCTATTTTTATATAATACTTTCAATGAAAAGCTATTTGATACTTCCTAGTTTGATATTTGTTCTGCACATAATCTATCCATTTTTTCCATTCCCATTCGTAAGTCTCTTGTGAGCGATCTTTTAGATATGCAGAAATCTTCGCCATCTCTGCAAAGCTAGCCATCTTCAACGTCCATTCTTCAATAGTAGGCAAAGCTTCATTTTTCAATATTTACCTATCAATAATCTCGCTGCTGTTATCATATACAATATCAACTTAATTTCATCCAATGTGAAACCCTTTACTATACCCAGTAAAAACAATTGTGGAGAAAACTGAGTTTTTTTCTTCAAAACATTCTGCATGACCCACCATATTTTTATCCAAAAAGCCTTAACTTTCTTACAGGTCCACCAAACATGATAATATGTGGCATCTAAACAATCACATCTCCAACATTTTGGCTGAACATTAGGGTACATACACGACAATTTCTTGGGATCTAAATGCCATCTATAAAACATTTTATAAAAATTTTCCCTCAAATTCTGCGATTGTGTAAATTTAACATTCTGAACCCATATTTTTTCCCATGTTTCCAACATCACTGGTTCTGCAAAATTTTTTGCCCATTTAATCATACAATCTTTAACCAATTCAGTTTCTGAATCCCTTTCTAACAAAACATTGTATAGCCTTTTAATATGCATATTGCATGAGGAAGAACTGGTTAGACATATAAAAGAGAAAGGCATGTGCTTCTTGTAGTGGACATGTTTGGTCTAGTGGTTAAAGCACCAAACTAGGAGATTGTGAGTTCTAATCCTACCTTATGAAGGTCAGCTGGGTGACTTTGGGCCAATCACTCTCTGTCAGACCAACCTACCTCTTAAGGTTGTTGTGGGGAAAAGAAGAGGAAGAAAGAATATAAGGTGTGTTCGCCATCTTAAACTATGTATAACAATAATAAAAGCAGGATATAAATTAAAAAAATAGCAAAAAATGAAGTATCATTGCTTTGGTCCATTTGGGATGAGGGGTCCTAGTAATGTTAAATGATGAATTTCTATCATTGGGTTATGGGATCCAGCTACAGTCACTAACCCTATTAAAGTGAAATGAGCTAATTCTGGTGAATCAGCAAACCCAAAGGTAGTACTGATAGAAAGGAATATTTATAGCTCAGGGTTGAACTGTGGAGTCCTTGGTGCTCTCTGAACTTGATGATTTTCTTGCAGGCCTTTTATTACCAAGCTAGGTAACATCATCAGTGCTAAAGAGCAAATCCCATTCCCTTCTAGTACTGATGATGTTACCTGGTTTGGTAATGAAATGTCTGCAAGAAAATTACCAAGTTCAGAGAGCACCAAGGACTCCTGGGGGAAGTATCACAAGAATGAGCTCAGTTTCTTTCTGGGCTCCTTCATGCTTCACTTAGCATCCAGTACTGCTCTTGCATTTTGGTTTTGCATAGCTTGCTTTGGGATCCAGATCTAGACTAAACGATGGCTTCATTTAAATATGGTTATGAAAATAGGACAACTTCAAAGTATTGTTTATATACCGTAACTGAAGTTTGTTAAGTTTCAATCATTAAGATCAACAACTCCAAGATTAACATTATAAAATACAGTTAAATCTGAAATGTCAACAGAAATGATCCCACCATCCTAGAATGAGAGGAAAATGAAGGCAGACAAACTTAAGTTTTCTTTGTCATATTATGCTACAGTTTGGTATTTTGTCTAAATGCAGCCAAAACTGCAGGTGCACACTACACACATATAAACTTGGCCTGTGAGATAGCAAGAAAACATTATGCAACAACTTCATATTTCGGAAGACAAAAAAAGATTTGTAGAAAACTCTTTCAAATTGCTGGGTTTGTGACAAAGAAATAATGCCTAATGAAGGACCTGGTAAACTTATAGATAGGCTGAGGGCTAAAGTGGTGTCTTAAAACCGCATTATCAAGTGGGAGACAGTATCAAGATTTTCTTTTCTCTGGGTGTTTTATTCAACTGTATTCTTTTCAGTATTCGTAGGCTAACCAAAAGCTTCTTGGGGACCAACAGAGAACAATAGCCAGCAAAAAAAATGCAAATATGTTATCATAGTAGTTCAAAAGATAAAAATAAAACAAAAAAGTATGTTCTGCAATTACTACCAGCATTTGATACTGAATTCTTTCCCAGCCCTATGTGGAAATACCATGGATTAAAAAGAAGAAGAGAGAAATGGAAAGGAAAAACCCTTCAGAATAATATAGGCAAATATTTGATTTCCCACTTCCCTTATCTTTGTTCTCCCAGCAAATTTGTAGTATCTGTTGCGAAACATACTTTGTTGATGTTTACCTTACTACGTAATTTGTAATATATATGGAAGCCATACTTGCTTAAATTTAGTTGAACTTCTATTATGTATGCGTTTTGTGATCTTTTGCCATTGCTGCTAGATTGCCATTGCAATTTAGATTCCCAATCAGATATGGTTGGTATTGTCCTTTTTCCAGTATTGTGAATATGTAGTGATATGTTCTGGAATTGTACCTAGTTAAAAAAACTAACCCTTTGTTGTCATTTTGAATTTGATCCTTAAGATTCTCTGAATGGCACTGTCTATGTTTTTCCAATTTTGGGGCGGGGGGTAGGCGTGTTGCATGTCCATCACATACAATAGAAATATTCCTTCTGTCTCGTGGCATTTCCAGCATTTATTACTATATGAGTTGACTATTTTGACCAGGGGTGGACAACTGTGGCCCTTTTACAACCTGTGGACTTCAACTCCCAGAATTCCTGAGACAGACAAGCTGGCTCAGGAATTCTGGGAGTTGAAGTCCACAGGTCATAAAGGGGCCATATTTGCCCACCCCTGATTTTGGCAATTATTGAATTCTATACCATCTATAAACCATTTTATAACATTGCTCTCTGAAAACATTAATTGGGGTGAATTTTATCAATATGTTCCATAATTCTTCCCATTGTCGTATTTGGAATTTAGGAAAATTTAGGAAAATAATACTTGTTAAAACTTTTTAATAATAATAATAAAAAAGGAATTTAGGAAAATTTGCTTCCAATTGATCATACATGCTTTTATTCTACCTCTGTACCATACCTAAGTAAACAATTATACATATGGGGAGAAATAAAGAAAAAACATGGATTCAGCCTGTTACTCTTGACTGATCTGCATATAAAAAAGTCTCATTTAACATTACTGTTTCTGGGACTTTTTCATGACCTTGGTATACATTTGTAATCCTGCCTGAATACAGATAGTCTTCGATTTACAACAATTCATTAAGTGACTGTTCAAAGTTACAACTACACTGAAAAAAGTGACTTATGACCATTTTTCACATTTACAGCTGTTGCAGCATTCCCATAGACAGATGCTCAAAATTCAGATGGTTGGCAACTGATTCATAGTTATGACGGTTGCAGTGTCTCAGGGTCATGTGATCCCCCTTTTGCAACCTTCTGACAAGCAAAATCAATGGGGAAGCCAGATTCACTTCACAACTGTGTTAACTAACTTAACAACTGCAGTGATTCATTCAAGAAAGATTGTTAAATGGGACAAAACTCACTTAACAACTGTGTCACTTAGCAACAGAAATTTTGGCATAACAAAGGAGAAAGAAAGGAAAGAGGAGTAGAGGGATAGAGGAGGAGAGGGAGAGAGAGGAATGAAAGAAAGGGGAAGGAGAGGAAGAAAGGATAGGGGACAAGAGCAGGAGAGAAGGTGATAAAGGGGGAAAAGAAGGGAGGAGTGGAGGAGAGGAAGGGGAAGCAGGGGAGGAGAAGAGGATGAAGAAAGTAGAAGAAGATAGGAGGAAGGGGAAAAAAGAAGAAGGAGAAAAAGGTTTGTTGTGAAAAGAGGGAAAAGAGAGGGTAGAAGAGCAACCCCAAATGTAATTAAAATGTCTTATTCTTATGCTTTCATTAGGAAAAATTATGTATATATATATGATCAATTATGGATAAGAGAATGTACATTTACAATATGTGTATAAGAAATAAAAATAAAAAACTTTTTATAAAAAAAAAGCAACAGAAATTTTGGGCTCAATGGTGGTCGTAAATCAAGGTCTACCTGTACTACCTAGCACTGCATCCAAATTATTCCCAGGAATTCAAAGCGACTTCAACTTTGACCTTTCGTCGCCTTTAATTTGATCTAGTTAGCCCAGATGGTTTTCTTCTTGTTCCATGCATAAAAGCTAATATAGAAGCTCTTGTAAGTCACCTTTTGGTGACTTAACAAATGAGCACTTCTGATTATTCAGAAGTTCCTTTGAAGAAGAGGCTGATATGTCATATGACCGGCAGTATGACCACTGCATTGTTTGCGCTTCAGATGTGAACTTTCCTTCACTTCAGTGGTTGTTTGTGGATGTCTGGGTCACTTGGTGTAACAGTCAGAGCTTCCTGTTTTGAAAGTCAATTTTAGTCAAGCATGGAAAGAAAGGGTAAAAAAAAAAAAAGATACATCTTTTCTCCCCACTTGCCAGCTTAACATGACTGGGGAAGAGTCAGGCTCAAAGGCAATTGATGTAAGAGAACAGATTTCCCCAAAGGGTGCCAGAAGATTAGGTTGGCTTAATGGGGGTTGCCAGAGGTCTTCTCAGACTCGTGCATCCAATTTATTTCACCAGCTCTTATTTACAAGTTAGCTGGTTGCTGTGCACTTTTGTTGTTTGTTGATAGAAAACAAGGAGTCTCTCAAGCCTTTGAATGCTGCCGGTGTGTGCCACAGGGAAACAAAAAACAGACAAAACCCTATCCAGATAGTCTTGGACTTTATCCAGCTTCAATTGCATTGAATATCACCTAAGTAGTGTAATAATACTACCCATCTGCTCATGTAAAATTCCCCTTGGCAAACTGAAAAGGAAGAGGCTGGGGGGGGGGAGCTTCTGGTGCATTGTATGTTTTGTCACTTGTGCTGATTTTCTGTTAGAGAGAAAGTTTTTAACATTATATATATTTTTAACGTCAACCTTCACCTTCTCCCTGAAATGGTGCACTTTTGAGGGAGTTGGTATTTACCAAAAGAACCTCTCCACGTTAGAATATTATCTGCAGATTTCTTTTTCTTCTGGTGTACAACCTGGGTAGACATCTTTTGATCTCTTTTGTCTTGAGTTTTCAGAATATAAAGAAACACTTTTCTGAAGTCACCATATTATCGTATTGATTTCATTATAACTCCCAGTTTTATCCCACTTATGGGAAGACTTCCCAGCAATTGAGAAGGGCAAAAGATGGGCCAGAAACTAAAAATAGAGTGAAGGCATTGAATAATATAAAATATCATCAGCAGAAAGCACAGAACAGCTGACATCAAGTGACAAGGATATCTGGATGCTATAAATGGGCAACATGGGTAACATGTACTTAAGAAGTTGGATAGATTCTTTAAATCGTGTTGAATGTTGCATGAATTAATAATTTAATATAGAAAGCAAGGGATGTGAGGAAGTTGGTACATGCCAGCGGAACCTGCCTTTGTTATGAAAAACAATGGTTTGTTCCTTGCAGATGTTAAGTTCCCTTGTCTCAGGTCAAAGTTTAGTCCAAACTCATCTTAATTAATAGATTGTAATTAATATTTGAGTCCTGGCCTCCCCATCGTTCAGCCAATTAATTGCCTCTTTTTGGTAAATGTTGTGTAGTTGAGGGTTACAGTTTAAACATAGAAAAATACTAAATAAAAAATAAAAAGAAGGCAATTAGCAAAGGAGGGGGAGAGAGAGAGAGAGAGAGAGAGGGAGAGAGGGAATGAGAATAAAGAAATTTGGAGAGAAAAAAATGTTAACACAAAGGAACAGAGTTTCAGGCTGGGTGAAAGTCTAGCTTGATAACAGAAAATAGTGTGCTGTATCTATTCTTATTTTATAGTCCTTTAACTTTGTCAATTGAGATGTGACTAACACTGTACACTGTCAAATGGAAACATGATGTATAATAAAGGAAAATATATAATAATAATAATGAGGACCCGGATTGTGGGGGCAATAAGCTGACTTTGTATAAAAAAGAACACCGCTTAGGAGGGGCCAAAAGCCCTACTAAGCAGGTATATATAAAAGAATGAAGGCTATTGCTTAACACATTGTAAGCCACCCTGAGTCTCCAGAAAAGGGCAGCATATAAATCGAACCAATAAATAAATAAATAAAATAATAAAAAAGATGCAACTAGCATTACAACTGATTTTGACAAATCCAGGCTGTGCATACAAATGTTAGTCTACCATTTGGTGACAGTATTGTCTTAACTGAATTATAGATAAACTTAAGCCAATTGAGTGTAAAGGGGAGTCATCTTGCTCAGGGAAGCAAGTGAAAATGGTGTGGTGATCTCAGTAATGTGCTAGAATGATTTGCTTGTACTGGACATTCTCAGAATGCAGAGAAAGGCTCTTTGATTCAGAGCATCTGAGCTGAATTTAAATAATTAAATGTCTATGCTGCCCATCTCCCTGCCCAAGATGAAATGGTTCTGAATGGTCGATACATCAATACTGGTCTATAACAGCAGTTCTCAACCTGTAGCCTGCAGACCTTTGTGGGGGCTGCGATGTCATCATAAGGGATCCGTGAAGGCTAGAAGAAATGTTATGATTTAAATCTTGAGTTAAGTCTTGATGGTCCGTGGCCACAGTCCGTGGCCACAAAAGATATTTTTTGAAGAGCCGTGGTAGTGCAGTCCTTAGAGTGCAGTACTGCAGGCTACTTCAGCTGACTTCTAGCTGCAGTTCAGCAGTTCATATCTCACCAGGCTTCAAGCTTGACTCAGCCTTCCATCCTTCCGAGGTGGGTAAAATGAGGATGCAGATTGTTGGGGGCAATATGCTGACTCTGTAAACTGCTTAGAGAGGGCTATAAAAGCACTATGAAGCGGTATATAAGTCTAAGTGCTATTGCTATTGCTATTTAAAAGTTTAAAACTGTAGAAAAGTTTTAAACTGTAGAAAAGGTTGAGAACCACTGGTCTACAGCATTACTTGTTCTCAGTCTGCCGAAATTAAATTGAATGAAAGGGATGGCTGTGCATAGCAATTTCAGGATACAGAGTTGTGATTCCACAAACGAACATAGTAGTAACAACAATGTGGAACGAAAGCATTTCCATGCCAAAGGAGTAGTAGACCCTGGATTGCATTGAAAAGTTAGCAAATTGGAATGGAAATTATTATTTCTTTCAAAAGAAACAGCATAAAATTAAAATCAAAGTAGTTTTGAATAGCCTTAATACCATGCTGGGCAGGCAGGCATTGTGTAGTTCCAATTAAAAAGTGGGGGGAAAATAACCACAAATCAAAGCTTGGAGAATAATATTTAAAACACTGGCATGTAACCTGCCTGCAGTAACCTCTAGATTTTCTATAAACCATGAATGAAGGAAGAGTGATAATGTTAGGATAGGGGAAACTAACATAGTAGCAGTATTATTTAATACTGTAAATATTAATAATAAATATTAATAAAATAACGGTATTTCTTTTTCCTTCTATTCCCCATCTCCACCACATCTCTTGAGTTTGCTTTGACTGGTGGTTATTGATAACAAAGCTGATGCAGGGCTGATAAAATACAATTCAATCACTTACATTTATAATTATCTTTAGAGACATGGGGAGAAATTCCCCTCAAAATACTCTCACCTCACCAGTAAAACAGTTCCTGAGCACAGCAGGATGCTGTGACAGGGAGAAGGAAGGAAAATTAACCTAAGCAAATGGCCAATTGCTCTGGCCCTGTTGTTGGAACTCAGAACTTGAAATACAGTTGTCTTCAGTGAGATTAATGATTCCAAGCATGAATGGGATTGCAGGACAAAGAACTGGCTCTTGCAAGAAGACAGGATGAAAAACATGTAAAGAAAGGATAAAACCATCATGCCAATAAATTGGGGAAAGCTGAACCTAACAGGTGGCAAGTTCCCTGTGTTTGGGAACTCATGGTTTCCACAGGATGTACCTCCATGCTGTATCTCATCAGCCCACACTGAGACAGCCTGAAAATGACTTGAGATGCTCTGTTATGGAAGTGATGTTTTGTCTCTTACCCAGGCTCAAGACTTTCAGGTCCAACGATTGATGGCTCCTGGAAGAGGAGGTTTAATGGATACAATGTGGGATAGTGATTTGTTTGGTATAGCAGGTGTTCTGGGAGATTGCCCCTTTCTGTCCAGTCTTTGGGTTTAGTACCCATTTTGCAGAGCTGTTTTGACTATGAAAGAGATTGGACCCATGGCATCTACAATCATCCCTTCCCCCTTTTATAAAAAAATGCATAATATGACTTGGTTGACCTAGATCAGTGATGGCTAACCTTTTTGCCGTCGCGTGCAAAAAGTGGGGGGAGCACGGGGGTTTGTGTGCGTGTATGCCAACACCCAAAATTCAATGTGCCCCACCCCCCACACATGCACGCATGACCCCACCCCATGCTCCCCCTGTTTTTGGCACACGATGGCCCGGTAGGCCCGTTTTTCATCCTCCCCAGGCTCCAGAGGCTTTCTAGGAATGAAAACAGCCTTCCCCACCCCGCTGGAGGCCCTCTGGAGGTTGGAAACGGCCTGTTTGCCAACTTCCGGTGTGCCCGGAAGGCCCGAAAATCAGTTGGCCTGCACGCTCATGTGCGCTGCAGCTGAGCTAGGGCAGTGCTCGCATGCCCACCGATATGGCTCTGTGTGCCACCTGTGGCACGCGTGTCATAGGTTCACCATCATGGACCTAGATACTGTGTAACTAAAGCTGATTATGAAGGTGCTTTCTGAGCTTGGTTGTTTTCTTGCAGATGTTTCATTACCCAGATGATGCTGATGTTACCTAGTTTGGATAATGAAACGTCTGCAAGAAAACAACTAAGGACTCATTCAGAGAGCACTAAGGAACACTTATTTCATTCCTGAGCTATAAATATTCTCCTTTATTGGTCTGAAGCTCATTAGCCTACATTGGGCTTAATACATATAACTGAAAGTGTTGCTGCAAAGACTTGACTCTACAACAGAGGTCTTCAAACTTGGCAGCTTTAAGACTTGTGGACTTCAACTCCCACTTCAATTCTGGGAGTTGAAGTCCACAAGTCTTAAAGCTGCCAAGTTTGGGGACCCCTGTTCTACATGATCAAAAATTCCTTTCCCAGTTGTCTCAGTAGTCCTGCTTCCTTGTTTCCTCTCCTCACCTTGTGTTCTTAGGGTAGTTTCCAGCTCTGGTATAAACCCAACAATCTCTATCTCAGAAAGCACACAACTCTTGCTGCTGAAGTTCAAGCACTCTAGCTCTCAATACTTCATAATGAACCCAGTGGCTGGATTTGGGCCGCGCAACTATGAATAACCACTAAATTCTGGTTACCGATCCATCCACCCACCCACCCACCCACCATTTCTTTGCTTCCATCTTGTGGTTGAAAGTTTGTACGGCTGATCTTTCAGCTGATAAGGAATCCTCCATGCTGTAACTAGAAGGGGAAAACAAAAAATGCAGTGCACAAAATAACTTTAGGGTTGTGCATGTTCATTGGAGAGAAGTTTTCACATAGCGGACGATACATGGGGACATTTCAGTGCCAGGAATTGCCAATCGCCATTCTGTGCGTACATGTTCTGGGAGCAGAAAGATTTAGAGTGGCATGATCTCCTGCTGGTTTCTGGAGGGAAGGGGGAAAAAATGACACAGTAGCTCCTTTATTGATCTAAAGCTGAGCTTTGTGCAGCGATGAGATACAATGATCTTACTTATTCATAAATGCATATCAATATTAAAGCAAGAGAAGATGGAGTTTTCAGGTCTTCCTTTAAAAAGATGTACCTTTAAATATAGTTGACCTCATCTATGTCCCCCCTCTGAGCTGAATCACAGCATATATACAGTAATGAGCATATGTACAATCTGATATAGGCATCTGATATATGGATTTGAGCATATGCAGTATATTGTCACTAACTTACCTACCTCATCTATGTGCCTCTCTGAGCTGAACCAGTTTGGTTTATGGCTAGATGCATAATAGTGTAATGATAAATATGCATTCACAATCTAACGTGCTTCTGATATTCACAACATTTACAGAAGCACTCTAAAACTACAAGGTGCAACACAATTCTTACTCTGATTTGCATTCAAATATTATCTGTCAGGAATAACATATAGTCTAGCCTGCCTTTATCTCGTGGGTGAAGCATCTGTGGCTTTCCAGGTGTTATTAAAGGTGTTATTAAAGCACAACTCCCAGCCACAGCTGCTGTTGAAAATTACACTGCAGCAACATCTTTTGTGTCACAGGTTCTCTACCCTTGTTTTATTTCCCATATAGAACTTAAGCCTTGCGTGACCTGTGGGATCACCTGCATGGGGCAGCCCTATACCTTTGCTTCATTAATAAATAAATAATACAAAAATAAATAAAATGAATGATGGCCAGACCAAGTCCGTTCAGACTATTACGTCACCTCTTACCAGGGATGGATTCTACTTACCTTTACTACTGGTTCGCAATGGGGCCGCACGTGCGCGCTTCTGCGCATGCGCAGAAGCTTCCTGATTTTGTCGGTGTTGGTGGGTGGAGCCTCCCGCCGGTTTTACTACCAGTTCTTGCGAACCAGTCTGAACCGGGGCCAACCCACCACTGGCTCTTACCCATATATTAGGTTTAAGGATTAGGGTTACTGGGGAAGATGGCATGGCCCCTAGGAGGGCCTCCATTTTACGAGCTTCTTTATGACATTTCTAGGCACAGGAGAACCTTCTTTGCATGCAAATATTGTCAGTAAAATGTTACACAGCCTTTAACTACAGGCCCGTTATGGGTATCAGGGGGATAACTGGCATTTACAGAGAAGCAAAGGTGGACAGACGTTCAATAAATCCCAAACACTGAATAAGGCATGCTAATTTGCCAAGCACCATGATGACTACTCTCTAGTATTCACAAGGATTTTACTAATCTCTGACCTTCTCCCCTTCTTTATTCCCTGTTTCCCATATATAACAGCCTGGGTTATGAAAGAAATGTGGTGTGATGGCCACAATGAGAACAGCCTAATCGCAGGGCAGGCTCGTTTTTGCATTTGAATAGTTTCATATACTCTCTGTTAGCCGTTCACATTTATTTCTCCGGTGCAAATATCACAATATTATAAAGACCGGTGAATTTACTGCTGACACACTGGATTTTAGGTCAAAGAGGTTGGCAGGTTTTTGCGGGCTCAATATATTAAAACTAATTAATGGTGATCCCAAATTAATAAGAGCTATACATTTCCTGACCTTTGTTTTGCCGTATAATATTATTCCATTGTTGTTTTAGATGTTCAAAGGTCAGTTTTGCATTTCCCTAGACATTTTAGGTAGGCTTTAATAAATTACTAAGAAATTTTCAAGCCTCGGTTTGGGCTTGATCAAGGGCCAAAGTCGTGCCAATGTATCTCTGTCATCTCATCTAATTAGGCTCACAACCAATTGCAATTTTAGCAGCAGGATCCCTGAGGAGAGTGGGGTGGGGGGTGGGGGGCTGCAATAACAGGTTGGGAGGGAAGAGAAATATGTGTATTCTGGGGTGTAGCTTGTTCACTCTTTTCTTAAAGCACACTTCTTCTTAACAGGACACATGTGAGAATGGAAATATTAAAACAAGAACTGGCTAAAGAGCGGTGCGGTGCAGTGGTTAAAATGTGGTATTGCAAGCTAACTCTGCTGACTGCCAGCAGTTCGATTCTCACCGGTTCAAGGTTGACTCAGCCTTCCATCCTTCCAAAGACCCAGTTTGTGGAGGGCAATAGGCTGACTCTGTAAACTGCATAGAGAGGGCTGTAAAGCACTGTGAAGCGGTATATATTGTTTTAAGTGCTATTGCTAAAAAGACAACAAAGCTTTTAAATTTCTGTGAGTATGTGCTGATGAAGCAGACTGTGTTGGTTCCCAGCAGTTGAGAAGCCTGCATAAAGTAAGAGAGAAAGCTCAAGGGTTTGGGGGATTGCATTTCCTGGATGTTTCTAGGTACTTTTCTTGGAAACCATATTGAATCAAACACTCCTTTTCCTGTTGCTGACTGCATACCTCCAGGTGCTTCAAATCCCCCTTTCCTTTGAATCAAGATTGTGATGCAGAAACCAGGTTCAACCAGGCTTCAGTTTTGGAAATCAGCCAAAGTTGCCTGGAAGGTAGCTGCATCTATGACTTGAGGCTGGAGCATAGTGATGCTCTTAATAATCCAAAGAAGGACATTCAGCAAAAGAAGACCTGAAATTTAGGGACATTGAGAACTAATCATTCCTCAGTTCCTCCGGTGGGAATCTTGTCTTTGATTCAATCATTTGTTCTGTTTTGTTATGCTATACATAGGTGGTCTTTGACTTACAAAGTCAAAGTGATCATGTGAAGTTACAATGGCACTGAAAAAAGTGACCTATGACCGCTTTCCACATTTATGGCCATTGGAGCATCTCTGTTGTCATGTAATCAAAATTCGGACATTTGATAACTGGCACATATTTATGACGGTTGCTGTGTCCCAGGGTCATGCGATCATTTTTTGCGACCTCCTGAGAAGCAAAGTCAATGAAGCCAGATTCACTTAACAACCATGTTACTAACAACTGCAGTGATTCACTTAACAAAGGTGGCAAGAAAAGTTATAAAATGGGGCAAAACTCACTTAACAACTGTCTCCCTTAGCAACATAAAGTTTGGACTCAATTGTGGTTGAATTGAAAAGAACAATTTTATAATGTCTGGGATTTCTATCAGACATGATGAGTTTGTAAGAAGGGGCTGCTGCTATATTGCCCAAACTACTAGCATATTCTGACTATATATTTTAAAAAAAATGTTAAATTAAAAAACCATAAAGTTGGCATGCTGCAAAACAAAACACCAGCCTCCACATCCATTTTACTTTCCAAGAATCATTCTGAATCTGGGTGGCCCCTGGAAGATTTCTTAGAAAATAAAAATGATATCCAGCTGCAATCCAGTGCTCTGCATTTCACATCTGGCTTGATAAAAAAAAAGGCAAGGAGGAGTACTATGGACCATCCTATGAAGTGATCATGAGCCAAGATGGCGCAATGGTTAGAGTACAGTATTGCAGGCTACTTCTGCTGCCTGCTGGCTGCCTGCAACTTGGCAGTTCAAATCTCACCAGGCTCAAGGTTGACTCAGCCTTCCATCCTTCCAAGGTGGGTAAAATGAGGACCCAGATTGTTGGGGGCAATAGGCTGACTCTGTAAACCACTTAGAGTGGGCTGTAAAGCACTGTAAAGGGGTATATAAATCTAAGTGCTATTGCTATTGCTAAACTGCTAGAGAAGAGATTTTGATAGCAATTTATTTATTTATTTATTTATTTATTTATTTATTTATTTATTTAATTTGATTTCTATACCGCCCTACTCCTGAAGGACTCAGGGCGGTGCACAGCCAAACAATAAAATACATACATATAAAATTTAAAAGTGAAATTAAAATCAATTAAATAGTTTTGGCCCAGACAAATTAAAACCCCAATCAATTTAAAACCAATTTTAAAATTTGAGTATATAAAATACTAAAAAATATTAAAAATTAAAAATCTTTTATAAAAGAGGGAGAAAAATTGGGCCAGGCCCGCCTGGTGAAATAAAAAAGTCTATAAAGCGCGGCGGAAGGTGTGCAGATCCGGGATCCTCCGTATCTCCGGGGGGAGCTCGTTCCAGATAGTAGGTGCCCCCACAGAGAAGGCCCTCCCCCTGGGGGCCGCCAGTCGACATTGTTTGGCCGACGGCACCCGGAGGAGCCCCTCTCTATGGGAGCGTACCAGCCGGTGGGAGGCTATTGGTGGTAGTAGGCAGTCCCGCAAGTACCCAGGTCCTGAGCCATGGAGCGCTTTAAAGGTGATAACCGAAACCTTGAAGCGCACCTGGAAGACCACCAGGAGCCAGTGCAGCTCGCGCAGGAGGGGTGTTACATGGGAACGCCATGTCGTTCCCATTACTACCCGCGCGGCTGTACTCTGCTCCAGTTGGAGCCTCTGGGAGCTCTTCAAGGGGAGCCCCATGTAGAGAGCGTTACAATAGTCCAGGCGGGAGGTGACGAGGGCATGAGTGACTGTGCGTAAGGAGTCCCGATCCAGAAAGGGACACAACTGGTGGATCAGGCGAACCTGATGAAAAATCCTCCCGGTCACGGCCATCAAGTGGTCTTCTAAAGACAGCCGTGAATCCAGGAGGACGCCCAAGTTGTGCGCCCTCTCCGTGGGGGCCAATGATTCGCCCCCAATAGTCAGTGATGGCACCAACTGACTATATCGGGACGTCGGAAACCACAGCCACTCGGTCTTGGATGGGTTGAGCCTGAGCCTATTCCTCCCCATCCAGATCTGCATGGCCTCCAGGCACCGGGACATCACTTCAAGGGCATCGTTTGATAAATCAGTACAGGTAGTCCTCGACTTACAACAGTTCATTTAGTGATTGTTCAAAGTTACAACAGCACTGAAAAAAGTGACCTATATCCATTTTTCACACTTACGACAGTTGCAGCATCCCCACAGTCTTGTGATAAATAATTGGATGCTTCGCAACTGGCATGTACAGTAATTATACTCATTTAACAACCACAGTGATTCACTTAACAACTGTGGCAAGAAAAATCATAAATTGGGGCAAAACTCACTTAACAACTATCTCTCTTAGCAACAGAAATTTTGGGCTCAATTGTAATTAATTGAGAACTACCTGTATTCTATAATTCCTCCCATGATCTGTCTTCCAGCAGCCATGTCTGTCTTTCCATCACTCCCAACATGTTCTCAGATATTCAGATGTGAGGACACATTTTGTCTTGTCGTGTTTTTGTTATATCTTAGGTAGAGCTACCAGTTCTAGCTACCGACCAGACAGCTGCCAGATGGCAGCAAAATGTTAGATATTTTTTAGGTATTTAGATCAGGGGTGAAATGCTCCCGGTTCGGACTGGATCGCCTGATCCAGTAGCGATGGCGGTGGGTGGTTCAGAAAACCGGTAGCAAAAATCCCTGCCTCCCCCATGCCCAGCTGAGGTGCGCAATCATTAGAGATTTTTTTTTTTTACTTTTAAAAGCATTTTTTCTACAACCTCTTCGGCCGAAAAAACGCTTTTAAAAGTAAAAAAAAAAAAACCCTCTGATGATCGCGCGGCTCAGCTGGGATCGTCAGAGGCTTTTAAAAGCATTTTTTCTGCAACCTCTTCAGCCGATTTTAAATGGTTTTAAAAGTAAAAAAAAAAAAGTTGGCCATGCCCACCCAGTCACATTACCCCCCACCAAGCCACGCCCACAGAACCAGTAGTAACAAATTTTACATTTCACCACTGATTTAGATCCTGTATCTCCATTAAAATCTATTGGTCATGCAGCTTTTTGCAGCCCGAATCTGGTAGCCTTATAGCAGCATGGAATACAATGCTGCTATAATGCAATGACTGGGATATTTAAAGCGTTATTTATACCTTAGCATTATCCATGAATTCATGCAGTTTGGCTTATTCAATAGGCTAGGTTAGGGCTTAATAAGCAATACCATGTGAATCCAGTTCATGAATTTGCCTAGGGTTTATAAAGTGTACATGACTCATCCCACACTGAGCCATTTTATGCAAACTCATGGACAGGTGCAGTAGGGTTTTTCCTCCTTCTCTCATTCCCATATTAGAAAACAAAACAAGTGACTGTACGGTTGGACCACTGCTTCAGAAATTGTAAAGGGAAAATGAGAACCTCTTGGTTAGTTTGGGGGATTCTTCAGCCCAATGGCTGTCATTTTAGTTAAATTTTGGCATAGCTCAGAAAAGGACCACAATGGACCCAGGCAAAGTTCTGGGTTAAACAGTTGAGACAAATGACTCACGGTATAGCACCCCATAAATCACTCATTTCCCCCCTCCTCCCCAGTCCTCCCCACAAGAGCAGGTGAAAATCGGAGACTTTAAATTCAGCTTTTCTGAATGAATATATTAAATGAATATATTGCTTGCTTAGTTAACAAGAGCAATCTTGACCATCGAGATAAATGTGCATAAACCTATTTAGATATTATGACAACATGGATAATAATAGATACAGTGACATATATACTCAATGGACGGTAAGATTTATTGGTATAGATGCAGATTAACAGAGTTAGACGGGACCTTGTAGGTCATCTAGTCCAACCCTCTGCCCAAGCATTTCTACGTCATTTCTGGCAGATGGCAATCCAGTCTCTTCTTGAAAGCTTCCAGTGATGAAGCTCTCACAACTTCTGAAGGCAAGCTGTTCCATTGGTTGATTACACTCACTGTCAGAAGATTTCTCTTTATTTCCAGGTTGAATCTCTCCTTGTTCAGTTTCCATCCATTATTCCTCGTCTAGCCTTCAGATGCTTTGGAAAATAGCTTGACCCCTTCCTCTCTGTGGCAGCCCCTCAAATATTGGAACATAGATGGTACGTAAGTGGATTAAGGAACTCATTCAGTGGATCCAGGGTATAAAACACAGTGTTGTAATATTGCTGAAGTGGGGAATGAGCACATGAACTGCCCATTATGGCTAATTAGTCCTTGAAAGAGAAGGCAACCAGAACTCCATTTTTATCTATATGCACAGGATGGGAAGAATAATGGAAGGGACCATGGAGTCCCTTCCAGTCCAACCCCTTGCTCAAACAGGAGACCCTATGGTCATGATGGCGAACCTATGGCAAGCATGGCACAGGTAGCATGCAGAGCCCTCTTGGTGGGCACCCGGGCAGTTGCCCCAGCTCAGCTCTGCTGCACACGCACCTGTGCATGTATCCTGCTGGCCATCTGGTTTTCAGGTCTCTGCCGTGCATGCGCGGGGGGGTGGGGGGCATGCGGGAGATGAGTGCATATGCGCAGGGGTCATGCACGCATGCGTGGGGGCCTGGATCATGCACAGGGGTCGTGCATGCATGTGCGAGGCGAACGCGCACATGCAAGGGCACATGGGGTCATGCGCGCATGAGTGGAGGTTGGGACGCACATGGGGGTTGTACACAGATATGCAGGGATGGGGCGCAGGGAGTCATGCACGCTTTGCATTATGGGTGTGTGTGTGTGTGCTTTTGGCACTCGGCGCCAAAAAGGTTAGTCATCACTGCCCTATGGCATATCAGACAAATGGTTGTCCAATCTCTTCTTAAAAATCTCCAGTGATGGCATACCCACAACTTCTGAAGGCAAGTTCCACTGGTTAATTCTTGACTGTCAATTGACAGTGAGAACAATTGTGACTTTGTTAGCCCATGTGTACACCTGGGCCTCTTAAAAACTTTCTTGGCCTAATCTACCCAATGGCTATTACAAAGCTGTGTTAGTCTGTAAATGGATTTTCCAACCCTACAAATCTTCCCAGCTATAACCATCTGTTGGCCAATAGGCAGCAGTATTATCCAATTGGCAGATCAGCCTACTTGAAAAAAAATTAATTGGTGTGATCTACTTGAAGCCCATATGGAACTGTGTTGGCTAATGATGAATCTACCTGCGCCAAACCTGTTTGGCTTTCATCAAACACAAAGCACTGCTGGGGTAGCGTGATGGGAGCAAGCGGCTGTGGCTTCTGGGCTTTTACCTCTGGCAAGCATTTGCCCATAGAGGTTTTCCTGCTGTGCTTCTCTCGGTCCAATGAAGCTACTTGTGCTGTGTTCTCCTTCAAGCAGGCTCTGAATGAAATTCTGATAAATTATGAAAGTCCTGGAGATCTCTGTATCTCTTCCCACTGATACCTTTACTAGCTGTTTATTTATTATTTGCCTGGTAGGAGGAAAGGAGCATGATTAGATATGCTTCCACCGTGTTGTCTTTAATATTTCACTTTTATTGTCTTTTTACGTGAAAATATTTGGTGAATCTCTTCACCACAACCCCTGACAAAAGGCTGATAAAATCATTAAAACTTTGAAATAAATGCCTGTGTATTGTTCTTTTTTCCTAGCATAATGACTAAGCAATACATTTACAGATACATTTCCTTCACCTTCAGACAATTGGATTATATGATATGCTTGTTACATTCAGCGCAAAATCCTCCATTATTAAGATATATTCAGGATTTTACTATTGGACGGCTTTATCTTTCTCTGCAAGATTTATACTGGAGTAATATTAAATAACAACAGCTTAAAATGTGTCTCTATGGGAGAGAAAAATGGCATCCTGCAGATTTCATCCTGTGTGGGATACTACAGAAATAAGTTATAGATGTTGTGGTCTGCCAGCAGCCTGCGGAGCTGGCAGCGGAGTCGGACAGCGATGAGGCTGAGGAAGAACATGGGCCAGACCTGGAGGCTGGGGAAGGCCCGGATGAGGGCTCTGAGTCAGAGGCAGAGATAGGGCCAGGGCTATCGGGGAGTGATGCATGGACTTCGGAGCCTCCAGAGGCTGACAGTAGAGAGGCAGAGGAACAGGAGGAGCCTGTTCCTAGTGCACGTATGAGAAGAGCTGCCAGAAGGCAGGAGCAGCTAAAGCAGAGAGGATGACTTGGGAGTAGGGCCAAGAGATGATTGGCCCCTCCCATAAGGCTTAAAAGACCAGCAACGGCTCTTGGCCTCTGCCAGAAAACAACCATTGAGAGATTTGCTTTGTGTTTGGATGGATTTCTTTCTTGTCAGTGTCTTCTGTTCCTGAACTGTTGCCAAGAAAAGTTTGCCTAATTTTCCTAAGGTCAGAGATAAACTGAAGAATGGTGTTTTGAGGATTTTGCTTTCATTTAATTTAGAGTATGCTGAGAATGAGTTAATTCTCAGCTGTTTTAATAAAATCTGTTTTGTTTCTTTTTTGTTTTTTGGAACTGTTTTGCATTTAATATTAACTATGTGGATTTTTCCACGTAGATTTTTCCGCCCATTCTAGGTATCTCCTGGCCTGGGTTTACCGTTTATTTATTTATTTATTTTTAAATTTGTATACCGCCCTTCTGCCTGAGGACTAGCCGTTCATGGCTATCCCACTTTTGACTTCTTTTGTTAACAACAACAACAACAAGAATAACAACAACAAATTGTAATGTAAATTCTGAGGGTCATTTTAAACCCGCATCTTCTAAGAATATTTATCGCTCATGGATTGAAGCTTTGATTTCTGCTAATATTATTTTGAAAGTTTAGATCTGGCCTGAGAGTGGCTTAGTTTTTTTTGGACTAGCAACTTGTAATTTGGGTTTTTAATTAACTGGTCCTTACCCTTTGAAATTGGCACATTCAAATGAAAGTACTGTATATGTCAACATTCTATACCTCATAAGTATATAACGAAACAAAAGCACTGTTTGGAGACTGATCAATCATCTGTTGACTGGACAGAATTCTCACTTAAATCTGGATCTAAAGGAATCTACTGTGTGATTCTAGTACAGGGAAATGAGCATGAGAAGTTGAACACTTACCCAAAAATGGGACGCACGGAGGCCAAAAATGGGGCATGCGGAGCAGTGGTGGGTTTCCAATTTTTTTACTACCAATTCTGTGGGTGTGGCTTTGTGGGCATGGCCCACTCCGGGAGAAGGATACTGCAAAATTCTCATTTCCTCCTGATCAGCTGGGACTTGGGAGGCGGAGAACAGATGGGGGTGGGGCCAGTCAGATTTTTTACTACTGGTTCTCCGAACGACTCAAAGTTTCTGCTACCAGTTCTCCAGAACTGGTCAGAACCTGTTGAAACCCACCTCTGGTGCGGAGGCCAAAAACGGGATGTGCGGAGGTCAAAAATGAAACAAGGCTATCTGTCGTGCAACAAGGCATCTGTGCCTTAGAGGAAAATGAGATTTCTCTGCCACAGCCCATGTCTCACAATCTGCCTCTTCAGCTGCTAGAGGACCATATGTTCTTGGCTGCCATTCTCCAGAAATTATTTAGGAGTCTACAATTAAAATCCTGGGGTTCAACGAGGACATCCCTCTGGGACTTTATCTCTCAGAGCTTTAAAGGCTTGGAAGTCTAGCTTCAAGGTGCTGTTGAAAAACAGGAGGATTAAAGCTGTAGCCAAAGAACTCTGTGCTGGTTTGTTTATTGTTGGGTTCCTGGAAGATGAGATGAGACAGATAAGCATCGATCAGTGAGGGAGAAGAAGTTCAAGAAAACAGCCATAAACCCAGCTTGAGCAGAGATAGCCAAGAGAAAGACCATCTTCTGGTTATAAAACAAGAATGTGTGATGTCAACACAAATAAATCAGCATAAATAATTCACTGGGCTTTCAACAAAAGAAGAATTTTGATGCATGAGCCAGAAGTGGGCAAGCTACTGTCCAACAACCCTTGTCAAGGACTTGGATTACCCAGCTAACTGCTTTTGCTCATTTCTGCCCAAAGCTGATGGATGGACTTCCAAGGAGTGCTGTTAATCTGGAAAACACTCTTCCCTGACACAATAGCACACATTTCTCAGCAGTCCACTGATCAACAAATTGAAGGCTGCCAGGAACTGCACACTATTGTGTTGGAGAAACCCCGTGGAATAATGCTATTTCTAAATAATTCCTATTTTAGTGGGAAGCGCAAATACTCTACTTCTTTTGGTGTTGGTATCTCTAGACGTGCAGAAACCTCGTTCTCCTCTCTGCAGATATCCTGCGGCAGGATGTGGCTGAAGAAATCTGCAGAAGTATTGTGGGGAGAGGGGAAGAGAACCTTTCCCTTTTCCTTTTCTGCTGAGGAACTGAGGGCATCTGTGTGTGCATGGCTGTGTGTGTGCGTTTCAAGCATGCCAGTCGTGACCTCTGACTTGACAATCATGAGACAAAAAAAAAAAAGGCCTATCCTTACACTACAGCGTACCTTTGTTCATAATTGTGGACACCATAAGGTAAAGGTAAAGGTTCCCCTCGCACATACGTGCTAGTCGTTCCTGACTCTAGGGGGTGGTGCTCGTCTCCGTTTCAAAGCCGAAGAGCCAGCACTGTCTGAAGACGTCTCCATGGCCATGTGGCCAGCATGACTAAACGCCAAAGGCGCACTGAACGCTGTTACCTTCCTATCAAAGGTGATCCCTATTTTTCTACTTGCATTTTTTTAAAATCTGCTTTCGAATTACTAGGTTGGCAGAAGCTGGGACAAATAACGGAAGCTCACCCCATTACGCGGCACTAGGGATTCGAACTGATGAACTGCTGACCTTTCGATCGACAAGCTCAACGTCTTAGCCACTGAGCCACCACGTCCCTCTGTGGACACCATAGAACTGTAAAAGAAACAACAACAACAAAAAAAAACACAACAACCCAAACCTCTTTTGTAATAGAAACAGACATTTGTTTTCTTGGCATAAAAATAGTTATTAGATTCAGGTCTCAGTTTATCACAATCAGTGTATTGGCGCTACCTTCCTGGTTTCTGCTCCAGAACAGCCAGGAGAAGATAAGAAGATAAGGGGTGTGCATAGGTGCACCAGCTTGCCTACCGTCCCTGTCCTAATATTCCTTTTTACTTACTCTTTTTCATGTATTCAAATTATGTTTATACTTTTACCTGTTATCTTATATATGCTTGACAAATAAACTTATGATTATGATTAGGATAATAAAAACCTTTGCTTCTGAATTTGGTCAACCAGGTTAAAATTGCAGGTGAACTGGAAGCCTCCACTCACCTTAATGTGACTGTGGTTTCTTGACACCAGATAATTTCATAATCCATGATTGAAATGGGTTATTTTCAAATTAATCATAGTTAAAAACAACTACAGTTTGGAGAAAACAAACAAATAAGGAATTTAAGCATCCATTTTTTAATTTTATTTTTTTGCTTCAAGGCTTCACCAAAAGAGAAGGGAAGAAGGGATGATAGAAGGTAGGGAAAAGGCCATGAAACCATACTTTATCTCAACATCCAAAAGTTGTGTTTCTTCGGAGTGCTACTAATTTATCACTAACATGGAGTGCCGTCACAGCTTATTTGAGATAGTTTGTTCAAGATGATATCACATGAAATGCCTTCAAAGATTATTGCAGGATACATTTCACAGTTTTTGTTATGTGTTAAGTACCATATTATTGGACGTAAATAATGGATTTGTGGAGCATTTTTTTGTTGTACAAAAGTATGATGATTTCATTGTGCTTTGCTTTTTTTTTTTTTTTTTTAAAGATAACATTACTACAGAAGAGCCAGTTTTGGCTAAAATCTATGAGAGATCTTATTATCTGCAAAAAAAAAAAAAAAAAAAAAAAAGCCTTTGAACTTTCCACTTCATAGATTATCTTTTTCTGCAGTCTTAAGTCTTGCTAAACTATAGGCTTTTTTCCGTGGATGGCCATCAAATAAAAAAATGCAAATAAGCCTTTCTGTTTGTTAAAGGATGCAAGATTTTTTCGACACTAGAAACGAAGGATTTAAAACACACGCTTTAGATTCTCAGTCACTTTCTGATATTATCTTTTACCTCTGTAATAAAAGATCTATCACTACATAAGAATGATGATGATGAGAATGACAACGATAATTTTATTTCAAGAATATGAATGCCATCTTTTATAATAATCGTAGCACTATTCATTTGTAGAACTTCAAATTGGGTTCATATATATACATACATAGACAGACAGATACACCCGTGGACACACACGTGCACACACACAGAGAAACACACACACACAAGGAAACAAACTGTATTGGGTGAGATGGATGGCAATGAGAAAAAATAAAAGAACTGTAAATGGAGGGAGTTGAAATAGAAAACTAGGGTGGAGTAGTGGTTGAAATCCTACACAGAGCTTAGAAACAAGAAGCCATTTCTTCATGATTCATCTATTATATTTGTGAAGGAACCCTGAATCTTTACTTCACCTAGGGTTAGCACATTGAACATAGAATAATAGGATTGGAAGTCTCCTAGTTCAACCCCCTGCTTAAGCAGAAGATCCTTTACCATTCCAGACAAATGGCTCTCCAATCTCTTTCTAAAACCTCCAGTGATGGAGCATCCACCCACCCCTGCCAGAGGTGAGCCCTTCCACTGATTAATTGTTCTCCGTGCTAGGAATTTATTCTTAATTCTTAGAATTTACTTCTAAGATCTCTCTTTAATAATCTCCCACCTGTTACTTCTTATCCTGCCCTCAGATGCTTTGGAGACTGGGTTGACCCCAGAGGTGAAATGCTCCCGGTTTGGACTGGATCACCCGATCTGGTAGCGATGGAGGCGGGTGGTTCGGAGAACCAGTAGCAAAAATCCCTGCCCCCTTCCCCTATGCCCATCTGAGCCGCACAATCATCAGAGGCTTTTTTTTTTACTTTTAAAAGCATTTTTTCTACAACTTCTTCTGCGGAAAAAATGCTTTTAAAAGTAAAAAAAAAAGCCTCTGATGATCGCTTTGATAATCAGCTGGGATTATCAAAGGCTTTTAAAGGAAAAAAACCCTTTTTTTTCTTTTAAATGCCTCTAACGATCAGGCAATTCTGATGAGCTGGGATCGTCAGAGCCTTTTGAAAGCATTTTTTTACAACCTCTTCGCCAAAGGGGTTGTAGAAAAAATGGTTTTAAAAGTAAAAAAAAAAAAAATTGGCCACGCCCACCCAGTCACATTAACACCCCCCTCCACCAAGCCACGTCCACAGAACCGGTAGAAACAAATTTTAGATTTCACCACTGGTTGACCCCCCACTTTTCTGTGAGAGTCCCTTAAGTACTGGAACACTGCTATCATATCAGCCCTAGTCCTTGATCTGCCCTTCCTGCTTTCCTAAACACGAGATTGAACCATCTGTCATTTGCAGAAGGCAAGAATGATTGACATCGCCCTCAGCCTTCCCTTAGCTTGCCAGAAGGATGACTCCTACGCAAATGTTCCCAGGTCATAATGAAAGTAATGCCTTCCCCTCTGTTGATCAGTAGTGTGTTCCACTTGCCTTCACTACCGGTTCAGAACTGTGAGCGTGCGTGCATGCATGCCCACTTCACTCATGCATGGCACTTCTGTGCATTTGCAGAACCTTCTGCGCATGCGCAGAGTGTCTGTGATGACGTCCAGGCGGGTGGGCAGAGCAGTGGTGGGTTCCTCCCGGTTCAGCCCGGTTCGGCCTATCTGGTAGCGGTGAAGATTTGACGTCACTGAACCGGTTCTGCCCCCCTGCCCCCACCCACCCCGCCCACCCCTGCATTATTCTTACCTTTTATTTGGTCCCACCCCCAATCTATTGCTGCCTCCTGATTCCCAGCTATCGGCTAGAGGGAAAAAAACTGTTTAAACTCTTGCCGGGGCTTCAAAGGGCTGCCCTACAGCTGATCAGTGGTAAAAGAAAACAAATGAGTAGACCAGTGCCTGCAAAAATAAATAGGTAGACCAGTGCCTGCAAAAATAAATAGGTAGACCAGTGCCTGCAAAAATAAATAGGTAGACCGGTACAGCTCTGCAAGCAGTTAAAAGCCTGGTAGACCAGTACCTCTGCTAAATCCTAAAGAATTGTCACATGATCATCAAGCCATGCCCACAAAATAAGCCACGCCCACAGAACCGGTAGTAAAAAAATTTAGAACCCAACCCTGGAGAGGAGCCTCCCTCCGCCACCACTATCGGTTTGCCTGAATCAGGGCGAACTGGTAGAAACCCATCACTGCTGCTGATGCAAGCATGACAGTCCAGTCCATTTACTAGGCTTCATTTTGACAGATAATTGCCTTCCAGTTGGCTGGTGGGTGCAGGCATAACTCTCAGTCCCTGCTCTCTGTCTTTGATGGCCATTTCATACTGGGCTACTAGGCCGAATGGCAGTAAAAGGCTGGGCCTTGATAGGAGATTTTTGTTTGTATGTTTGTTTCTAAGACACCAGACTAGAAACCAGGAGACCGGGAATTATAATCCCACTTTAGGCATGAAAAATCAGCTGGGTGAATTTAGGTCAGTCATTCTCTCATCCCAACCCAACCCAACCCACCTCACAGAGTTGTTGTTGTGGTTGAGAAAAAGAAGAAGGAAAGCATCTGAGATATGTTTGTCACCTTTAATTATTTATAAGCAAAAATAATGGTAGGATAAAAGTTAAATAGCCCCAGCTATGGACCCCAAAGAACGCAGCACACACAAAGTCTGTACAAACCTTAGTTTACTAAATTAAATCAGTCTTTTTCAAACAAAGGCTGTTAATTAACTTTCTTAACAGCCTACAAGAATCCAAAGAATAAATAATCGTAATCTTACTATGGTTGGCAGAAAGCCCAGAAGCAATTTGCAGGAAACTGAGAAGAGAACTAAGATCAGGACATGAAGGAGAGTGAACGAAGTTGTTCCCTGCAAATTACCTCAGTCATCGTCCTTCCTTAAATAGGCTAAGGGAGTGGCCAATTAGCTCCAAGCCTTACTCTCGAGGAGACCTCCTCCTGAGGAGTCACTTCTGCCTTTTGGCAGCTTTGCATGCCCATGCATCGAGAAGAGGCTCCTCCTTTTCTTCCTCTTCACCTATGGGAGCTTCTGAAGGCCCTGGCTGAATCCCTACCTCTGGCACCACATCTTCTCCAGCCTCCTCATTGTCTGACTCGAGTGCCAGCTGCACAGACTCCTGGCGCAGCACCACACCAGCCTCCTCACTGTCAGAATCAGCTACCAGCTGCACAGGCCGCTGATGGGCCACAACAAATAAATAAATAAAATAACAATAAAATTCAGCAGAACGAAGAATGAAACATAGGCCATTCCTCCCCCTCTTTTAATAGACAAGAGAGCTGTCAGGTTTCTCCTTTTAGCTCAAGTGGCAAGAAGAACTGCAAAACTTGTTGTTTTTTTCCCCACCCATCCTCAACAAGAATGCCCAGGGAAGAGACATCTCTGGTTTGGTTTTTTTTTTAAAAAAATCTGGCAGAGATGAGAAGAGGAAGGAAGCAGGGGAATCCACCGATCGGAGTCCAAGTTTACTTGCCAGACAGAATCCCTGCCCATCATTGTAGCTGAAGTGGAAGAAGGAGCTGAAAGTTGGAAAAGAAACCTCCATCCAGCTTCATTTACAGCTGGTTTTTCACACGGGAGTCAAGCAGCTAAAGGCCGCAGAGCAGAAAAGTCCCTGATTGGGAAAACCCTAAAGCAACCCTCCTTTTTCCTATAATTAACTTGAGATGGACAATTCTTAGTGTTTCTTTCTTCGTCATCATGTAGTTCACAGAAATAGCTTGGTGTCATGTGAAGCGTTTCAAACGTACAGCTGTCTGACTTGTCCCATCTAAATGGTATCCTTTGCCAGGACTACTGTTAATGAGAGGCCATCTATCAGAACTCTGACATAGGGAAGGGCTGTTGGAAGTCAGGCTTCTGTTATGTCTCTCTAGGCTTGTCTGGTGCCTACAGATGTGTTAGACAGGGATCTCCAAACTTGGCAACTTTAAGTCTTGTGGACTTCAACTCCTAGAATTTCTTAGCCAGAGTGGCTGGCTGAGGAATTCTGGGAGTTGAAGACCACAATTCTTAGACATAGAATAACAGAGTTGGAAGGGATCTTGGACATCTTCTAGCAATACCCCCTTTCTGTGCAGGATACCTTATACTATTTCAGATAAATGGCTCTCCAGAGTCTTCTTAAAAGCCTCTAGTGAGGGAGCACTCACAACTTCTGAAGGCAAACTATTCCATTGATTGATTGTCCTCACCATTAGGAAATTTCTCCTTCGTTCTAGATTGCGTCTCTCTTTGATTTGTTTCCATCCATTGTTTCTTGTCTTGCCTTCTGGTGCATTGGAAAATAGTTTGACATCTTCATCTTTGTGGCAGCCCCTTAGTTACTACAACACTGCTAAAGTTTAAAAATTGTCTTAAAGTTGCCAATTTTGGAGAGTCCTGTGTTAGAGGACCTGTTCACTCCAGCATTTGTAATAACTCTTAAGAGATTGTCATGAAATGGGAGAAATATCTTGTGCTTTGCTTCAGGCAGTCGTATAGCTTCAACAGGGTTAGGGTGAAATTTAGGGTTAGGCTTCCTTAAAGTCAAGCCCAAAAACTGACTTCAGAGTGAGAGATGGCATGAGAGTTAAGGTTGGGTTACTTGCAGAGATGGTAGGCCTGGCTCGTTCAGCAGAATATGGCCCATGTATAATTCATAGGAGATTGAATTAATGCATATCCATTGCCCTATTTTCACTCATTCACTTGTTCTATTTAAGCAGTAATGAAGAAGTGTGCTAGCATTTTTGTCTCTTTGCCATATCTGAGAGCCTTTTCTTTCCAGGTAGGCTCCTCCTGTTTAAAAAACAAAACAAAAACAAACCACAAATTTCCCAGTGTTTTAAATCATATGGAAGCTTCTGTGTAGAAAATATCTAGGATTTGATCTTATATGATGTTCTTCTTGTTCTTTGAATGTGATGAACTATACCCAGAAAATAATGCTTCTGTATTAATTAAGAAGTCATATATCAGTAAGCTGATCTTGCTAAATTTATCCAAGGAGAAGGGAAAATATCTAGTTATTTCTAAAGAACAAATTTCCCCTTTACTGAAAACTGGCTGAGTGATGTCTTAACTGCAACTCTGTGTTGCTCTCTGGGAGAGAGCAGAGTTCTAACAGAGTTGCAGTTTGTCAGCAGAAAAAAGGCCCAGAAACTTGTGAATGAGATTTCACAGA
This sequence comes from Arizona elegans, assembly GCA_022577455.1. Lineage (NCBI taxonomy): Eukaryota > Metazoa > Chordata > Lepidosauria > Squamata > Colubridae > Arizona > Arizona elegans. Next base: position 113,662,879 of record JAKOOJ010000001.1, read on the forward strand.
ACCAGGGCTGTAGAACAACTTAGTTTACGTCGGTAAAACCTGGCTAGAAAGAATATGCACGTAAAAGCCTACGAAAAAGGAAAAAAGACATATATATATATATATATATATATATATATATATATATATATATATATATATATATGTATTTGTTTTCTCAGGTTTTCGCGGGTGTTTGTATGTAGATCTTTGGTTATTCGGGTCTTCTCCCACGTAAAATTGGAAGTGTCTTGGCGACGTTTCGACGAAGTCTCATTTGTCATCTTCAGGCTGGTGTTCTCGGCTTTGCTACTGGAAGCACGAAGTTGAGAACACCAGCCTGAAGATGACGAATGAGACTTCGTCGAAACGTCGCCAAGACACTTCCAATTTTACGTGGGAGAAGACCCGAATAACAAAAGACATATATATATATATATATATGTATGTATGTATGTATGTATGTATGTATGTATGTAGGTCTTTGGTTATTCGAAGTCTCATTCGTCAAAACATCGCCAAGACACTTCCAATTCTACCCGGGAGAAAACCCGAATAACCAAAGACCTACATATGTGTATGTGTGTATATATATATATATATATATATATATATATATATATATATATATATATATATATATGACACATTTTTCTTTAATAAACATAAACACTCAATATCTATATGAACAGCATGTTGTCTGAGTACAAATAGTTTTGAACAACAAAAAGAAACAATAAGCATAGTGATAATCATAAAATACATAACATTAATAATAACCTCATAGTAATAATGGCATTCACTTTCCCATACTATAAAACTTTCATTATATAATTGATTGTTCTTTTACTCTTTTTAGTTTCTAACCTCTGTTTCTGTTATATAGCCATTGGTAAAACAAGTCCCACATTAAAAAAGTATTCTGTTTCTTCCTTCTCCTTCATTTTTAGTGTTAATCTGTCCATCTCTGCACATTCTAATATTTTTTTAAATAACACATTCATCTGAAGGGATCTCTTCATTTTTCCATTGTTGTGCAAAAGCTATTCTTGCTGTTGTTAACATATGTAAAATTAGATATGTGTTCCCTTAATTATACCGTTCTGGTTGAGAGCTGTCTTGGTGGATTTAATGGAAGCGTGGCAAGTCAAGGGGATTGTATCCTAGGACAAGGCAGCACTTTAGAGTTTATTCCTTAAAAAAATACTGTAACTCTTTTAAAGCACATGTCTGTTTCCCCTAATTGTTCTTAAAAAAATTGGTACTAAATTTTTAGAAATGGAAAACGGATTTTATTTGATAAAAACTGTTACAATATTTTCAGGATCAGACTCAATAATTAAAATAAGAATAGTATGTTTAAATAAAGCTCTGTTTAATCACAGATGGCATTCTATATTCACTGAATATTCACAAATAGAAGCACTGAAAAATGGCATACAGCTCCTTATATATACAAGGGGAGGAGCTAGATATGGGGGTGGTTAGACATACATACATTAAGCAATGGAAATAAGTTAACTCTTGATATACTGTACAGATACTATTTACATGATGGAGAATAAAGCATTTACTTGTGACAAATCCCCCTCTAAATGCTGATTCGACATATGACAATAATTACATTCAGATTCAGAACAATATAAAACTTGTAGCTTGGTAGTTAAGTATTTGTGTTGTTTAGAAGGTAAAGGTTTTGTCAAGATGTCAGCTATTTGCTCTGATGTTTCACAATGAATAGCTTTAATAAATCCGTCTTGTGATAATTGCCTTACATGTTTGAATTTTATATCTATATGTCTAGATCGCTGTCCAATAGCATCAGATCTAGATATTTCGATGGCAGCTTTGTTATCTTCATGTATGATATAAGGCAATGAAGGTTTTTTCCAAATATTAGACAATAAATCATTAAACCATACTAGGTTATTTGATGCTTTAGACAGACAAACATATTCTGCCTCAGTAGTTGATGTGGCTACCAAATCTTGCTTACCAGTGTACCAGTAAACTGGGCAGCCGTTAAGGAAAAATATATAGCCAGATGTACTTTTTCTACAAGTGACATCACCAGCCCAATCTGCATCTGCATAACATGTGAGAATGGGTTCATTTGTATTATTGGGTTCTAATAACAAGCAGAAGTCTAAGCTATTTTTTAAGTATCTTAATATCCTCTTGACAGCTTCCCAATGGTATGATAATGGTTTACTGACATGTCTGGATAATAAGTTAAGGGATAAAGCAATATCAGGTCTAGTCCAGTTAGAGCTATAGAGAAGAGAGCCGATAACAGACCTATACAATGTGTTATCTTTAAATTCTGGAGATGACTCATCAGTGTTTTTTAGAAAATCAGTCTGCATGGGAGTATCACATGGTTTGGCATCATTTAGGTTACATTTGTTTAAGAGTTCTATAATTTTATCCCTTTGGGAAAGTTTGAATCCCTTCTTTGTTTTGCTGATTTGAACACCAAGATATTTGTTTACTTTCCCTAATGATTTTAAGGAAAAGTGTTCATTGAGTTTTGTTACAAAAGTTTCTCTCCTTTTTGTATCTTTGCCTATATATAGAATATCATCAACATAAATCAATACAAATTCTGGAGAATCACCTTCACTCTTAACAAAGAAACAATTGTCAGCAGTAGTGGCAACAAAGTTCATAGTTTTAAGTACTTTGACTAAACATTCATACCATCGTTTGCCAGATTGTTTCAATCCGTATAGACTTTTGTTTAATAGCCATATATCATTTTTGTTTGTATATTGACTATGAGGAGCTCTTACATATATATCTTTATCTAATTTGGCATGTAAATATGCAGTTTGTATATCATATTGAAATACCTCGAGATTAAGTGCTGATGCTATAACTAGAGCTGTTTTAACACTCTCAGTTCTTACAGTAGGAGAGTAAGTGTCTGTATAATCCTCAGGATATTTTTGAGCATAACCTTGTGCGACTAGTCTGGCTTTATACAGTGTGTTACCTCCTTCCAAATTCTTAATTTTATATATCCACCTGGTACCAATAATAGTCTTATCCCTTGGGGCTTGTGTGGGTGTAAAAACATTCAATTCTTGTAAGCTATTCATCTCCTTGGTCATTGCTGATTCCCACTTTTCTCTTTCTTTGGGGGGAAGTTTCAGCACTTCTTCATAAGTGTTTGGTGTTACTATTTCTCCATTCATACACATTACATAATCTTTGTATTTATTAGGCACCTGATTTCTGTTACTTCTGGTTGTTCTCACTGGTATACTATCCTTGTCATGTAAATACTTTGCTTCCTTTTTTGTTACTGAATCAGTTTTTATTTTGTGTTGACTATTTGTCCATGTTCTAACTTTGTTTTTGCGTGTGCTGTTATTGTTTTTCTTTTCAATATTCTTATTTTGATGTTCAGTGTCTGAATTGGTGTTTGGGAATATTTCATTAAGGTGTATTTTGGACCAATTGGCCTGTTCATGAAATACTGCTGTTCTTGAAATTATGAATCCGTTATTGTTATCAATAAATCTGTATCCTTTTGTGCCTGTTTCGTATCCCATGAATTTAAGTCTTCTGGATACGTTTTCACCTTTACGCCTTAATTGTTTAGGTATATGTACGTCTGCAGTGACTCCAAATATATGCATGTGTGTTAACTTAGGTTTCCTACCGTACATCACTTCATATGGTGTTTTATTCACTATGCTGGACCAAGTCCTATTTTGGATGTAATTGGAAAATTGTAAAGCTTCTGACCAGAATTGTTTACCTAAACCAGCATCTTCTAATGTGGATCTAATCATGGTTTGTAGTGTCGAGTTCTTTCTCTCTGCCACTCCATTCTGGAATGCAGAGAAAGGACTAGATGTGTAATGCAACATCCCTTTATCTTTTAGCCATCGTGAGAATTCATTTGACATGAACTCACTTCCTCTATCTGTCATAATTTGTTTTATTCTAATGTTGTGTTGTGTCTCTATGCGTTTGTAAAATTCTTTGAATTTCTGAAATGTTTCATCCTTATGTCTTAATGTGTAGACAAACCCATAACGACTATAGTCATCCACAATGGTTAGAAAATAGCGTTTTTTATATGTGATTGATGGTGTCAATGGGCCAACTAAGTCCATGTGTACTAATTCAAAGATTTGTTTGGTTGACCTGGTTGATTTTTTGGGCCTGGGGCTAGTTTTGAGTTTTGTGGATTTACACACTGAGCATTCTAGATAGTTTTTACAGTTTTTTATTTTAACACCATCAGCATGTTCAATCATTTTTTGTACTACAAAACTAGCATGTCCTAATTTTCTATGTAAGATATGAGCACATTCATCATGAATAGGTTTGCCTATATTAGGTCTTTTATCATTGGATGAGTTTTTGTTGCTATGAACTACCTCATGTTCCTCATTATCACTATTACTATTTTCTTCGTTATTTATGTCATTGTCATCCTCTATGTTGGAATCAATATTGTGTAAACATCTTTCATTTGTTATTAAGTAAGGTAAGCCTCCTTTTATAATGACAGTACCTACGCTTGTTTCATTTTTCTTTAAAGCTGCATTCCCTTTTGAAAAGACTATGTTTATGCCAGATTCTCTGCTTAGTTTTATTGCACTAAGTATGTTATGAGGTATTTCAGGTATTAACAATACCCCCTCTATTTTTCCTAGGCCAGGTAAGATTATATTTCCTCTACCTATGACTTGGACCTTCTCTTGATTAGCTACTTTGATTACAAATTTATCTTCAACAAACGAAGATAATATATTTTTGTTGTGTGTAGTGTGATTTGTTGCACCAGAGTCAATGAGCCAAACATTATCTTCTGGTCTATGTATGTTGTTGTTGTGTTTGTTCAGTCCATTCAATGAACCAGATTTTCTATCTCTTGAATCATCTCTACCCCTCTATGTTCCTTATAGATGGGTGGACTTCTATATCTATGTCTGTCAGTGGATGACTGTCTGTTGTGATATCTATCTCTATGATCTGTCCTATGTTTATCTCTGAGGAATTTAGGACAGTCTCTTCTATTATGTTCCTTGGACCCACAATTATGGCATTTGATTGGTTCATGGTACCTTTCTTGAAATGCCATTTTCTTATATTGCTTATGCTCTATGTGATTATTATAACGATTTCTTCTCGAATTGTCTTCAGCTATCAACCTATTAGAAAGGTTTTCTATGGATAAATACCCTAAATTGATTGTATCTAAATGGGATATATAATTATTCCAAGATGGGTCTAATGAATTGATAATAACACTTTTCATTGTTTGATCTGAAATTATTTCTCCTCTTAGTTGTAATTCTGCTCTGACTTTGTTTAAGTATATTAAATGTTCACTTATGGTGACCCCAGATTTTAACCTGGCTGAAAAGAAATCCTTAGACATTCTTGTTGTAGTGGCTACACTATCACTGTGAAACAGCTTAAACATGCATTGAACAATTTCTGATACAGTTAGATTTGACTTAATACTATGATACATAGCAGGAGATATACTGGATATTAGTAAGAAAAATGCTCTATGGTGTAGGCAGTCCAATCTTAAAGTCCAAGGTCTTTTTGGAGGGTTAGTAATGAAAAACAATAAATTTTCTTTCATAAAGACAACTTGGAGCTGTTGGCACCACTCTTGTAAATTAACACCATCTACCCTCAGTTTTGGGAAATCATTGGGTAAATTCCCAATGTTGTTAGCTCCATTACTTACAACTGGAGGAAGTCCATGGTCTTCTAAGTGTTGGTAACCGCAGAATGGCATGGGGATGCTAGCGACGACTTTAAATGGCAGTCTCTGTCTTTCTCTTGCTTCGAAGCTGTCTGTGTAGCTTTGCACATGCGCATTGTCCATTTCGCTCCTGAAGTCATGGTGAAAGGTTCTCGTCGCTGCAGCTCCCTCGCATTGTTCTTCTTTGGAAGACTCGGTCTCTGGTTCAGCCTTGGGAGTCCTGGTGGCGATGGGAGTCTTTTTATTGAGAGCGCTGGTCTCTGGAATTGTTTGCGGCGTAGGTTGGTATCTGCAGGGCTCTCTGGGTTCAGGCGTCGATGCTTTCGCTGTTTGCATAGAGGCTTGCGATCTTCGGGAAGTTCGTTTACTCACTGTTCTTCCTTTTGTTTTTTTACTGCAGTTTTTTGCTGATTCTTTAGTTATTTTCAATTTTGACCCAAAAGTTGCAAAAAGCGTTTTCCTTGCAGACTCTACTTGATTTTCTATTGCTTCTTCTTCAGTCTCTGTGTCAGACTCTTCTGATGTATGGATCTTTTCTCTTTTGTTTTTTGCATCAAGTAAGTCCTTTCGCGCCAGATATTTTGAATCTTGTCTTCTGATTGGCTCTTCATCACTTAGACTGAAGGTTCGTTGAAACCAAGATGGCTGCCATTCAAAATTTTACGCGGGACCGTTGTTCTTCTCCTTCGTTGCATTTTTGTCTGTAGACAAATCGCTCACCTTTTTTGATTCTTTATTTTCATCTGTAACGATGTGCTTTTCTCTCGCTGCTCCGCTTTTTTTCAGTAAGTCTTGGAGGTTCACGATGAGGTTTTCATCGTTCTTTTGATCTTTTAAAAGTTTTAGTATTTCTGACCTGAGTTTGTTATTTTCTATTTCGTTTTCTTTTTGATCATTGTTCTCATCTATTATTTCTTCGTTGTCTGTAGTACAGTCTTCAGATTCTCTCGATATTTCAGTTGCGTATTCATCAATTATTTCTTGTTCTGCTTCCATTTCTTTAGTATATGCCCTGGTGTTGGGTCTTATTTTTTTGCTTTTTGATTTTTCTCTCTCAGACATTGTTGAATTTTTTATTGAGTCAATTAACCATCCTCTGCTACCAAAGTGTTACAATATTTTCAGGATCAGACTCAATAATTAAAATAAGAATAGTATGTTTAAATAAAGCTCTGTTTAATCACAGATGGCATTCTATATTCACTGAATATTCACAAATAGAAGCACTGAAAAATGGCATACAGCTCCTTATATATACAAGGGGAGGAGCTAGATATGGGAGTGGTTAGACATACATACATTAAGCAATGGAAATAAGTTAACTCTTGATATACTGTACAGATACTATTTACATGATGGAGAATAAAGCATTTACTTGTGACAAAAACAAAATAAATAGAATAAAACTTTAAAAGAAAGACATCCATGTACTGTGTTTAAAAGGAGAAGAAAGAAGGGTCATAAACCAATTTGGAATAAAAAGAAAATTGAGAGCTGTCAGAAGTGGAAGATGGCAACCCGCTGCTTTCAGTGTCAACTTGATGTGGGACTCAAAGTTGCCTTTTGAACCATATGCGGTTATGTATGAAAAGGGAATTATAGTGATTATGGTGACAGGTGCACACCTTTTTTTCATAATTTACCATATTTTTCAGAGTATAAGATGCTCCGGACTATAAGATGCACCTACCTTTTTGGGGGAGGAAAACAAGAAAAAAACAATTCTGCCTCTGCTTACCAGCATCCATCGGTATTCATCTGGCTAGCATCCTTGCAGCAAACAGCAAACAGCCTGGTCAACTTCAGCAAACAGCCTGATCAACTTCAGCAAACAGCCTGGTCAACTTCAACTTCACAGCTGATTGGTGGTTGGATCAGCTTCCGGAATACTGCCAATCAACTGTTCCAGGCTACGGGGATTGCCAGAGCCTATCGCTGCCCCCGTGGGTGGCATTTTTGGCCTCTGCATGTCACTTTTCAGCTTCCGCACACCCTGTTTTTGGCCTCTGTGCATTGCATTTTCAGCCGGTTCCAGACGGTGGGGATTGGCACTGGTGATCAAACTGGCCAAAAACGTGGTGTGCTGAGGCCAAAGACGTGGTGTGCAGAGGCCAAAAATGTGGTGTGTGGAGGCCAAAAATATGATGCACAGAGACTAAAAATGTGACACACACAGGCGGCGATCGGCAGCGATGTGCTGTGGCGATCCCCGCAGCCTGGAACAGGTATGAAATGGAGCATGCAGAGGCTGAAAACGTGATGCATGGAGGCTGAAAATGCATCGCACAAAGGTGGTGATCAGCGGCGATGTGCTGTGGTGATCCCCATAGCCTGGAATAGGTCTAAAACGGGATGTGCAGAGGCCGAAAACGTGACGCACGGAGGCAAAAAATGGCTGAAGGATGGGGAGCTGATGGGCGAATGGGGCTTCAGCAACATTCGGTGTATAAGACATACCACAATTTTCACCCACTTTTTTTGGGGGGGGGGAAGTGCATCTTATACTCTGAAAAGTATGGAAATCAGCATCCCTTATTGACATGCTGAGTTCTCCAAAATACAAAGACTCTAAACCATTTTTGAAAGTGTGAAGTGTTGTCAAATTCCTTCCAGAACAAAAAGATTTTACCGGTACTTTGTGTAGCACATTAACTCCCAAGAACCCTAACATTAGCCAGATTTAGTATGTTATTTGAATATATTTGTTAGTCTTCATCCAATCTAGTAAAATACAGGAATGGAGCTATAAAGCAACTAATCAAATTTTTTGCTTAACTTGTTGGTTGAACTCATCTTCTGCCTTGGACAAGATTCATCTGCTTAAAGGTCACTGAGAAAGCTGTTCGGAGCCATAGAGTTTTGTGCATTCAAGATTTTGATCTGTATTTGCCATGTGGATAAAATATTAACTTTTTATTTAAATCCTCCTCACCTCTTTGGGTGGTCCGTTCTTCCTCAATCTTGGGTCCTCTACCAAAGCTCTGGGAGGCTGAGGGTTCTGTGCAGGAACGTAGCTGTTCCTAGCACTGCAGTCTTCCAGATAGAGAGTTGTGGTTCCTGAGCTCTGTTGGAGCCACTCTCCCAGCTTAGGAGTCACCGCCCCAACTGCTCCTACCACCACTCTGAGCCAATTTGGCCTTTTCCTTCCATATCCTGTCTAATTCCTCCTTCTTCATTTGCTCATTTCAAATTTATGGATTGAATGCTCAATGCTTACATGCTCAATGTAAGACTTCCAGGGACTGGATCTTGCCACACTGCATCTACAGGGCTAAACAGACCCAGAAACAGAGCCTCGACCTTTTGGCATGACCTTTTTCACCAATTTACCTGGTTGCAACCCCATTGCAAATATCTTTTTTAAAAAAGAGACTCAGCTATTAATCCACATAAGATTAATATAAGATCAGTTTGTTCTAGCTTCAGAAAGCATAGTGCTGTGGGCCAGCCCTGCTCAGCTTGATTAAAGCAGATTCATTAGAGTAGAATAGAATAGAATAGAATAGAATAGAATAGAATAGAATAGAATGGAATGGAATGGAATGGAGTGGAGTGGAGTGGAGTGGAGTGGAGTGGAGTGGAGTGGAGTGGAATGGAATGGAATGGAATAGAATAGAATAGAATAGAATAGAATAGAATAGAATAGAATAGAATAGAATAGAATAGAATTCTTTATTGGCCAAGCATGATAGGACACACAAGGAATTTGTCTTGGTGCATACGCTCTCGATGTACATAAAAGAAAAGATACATTCGTCAAGAATCGTAAGATACAACACTTAATGATAGTCATAGGGAAACAGTCAATATAAATTTTAAGGATACCAGCAACAAAGTTATAGTCATACAATCATAAGCGGGAGGAGATGGGTGATAGCAACGATGAGAAGATTAATAGCAATGCAGACTTAGTAACTAGTTTGGCAGTATTGAGGGAATTATTTGTTTAGCAGAGTCATGGTGTTTGGGAAAAAACTGTTCTTGTGTCTAGTTGTTCTAGTGTGCAGTGCTCTAAAGCGTCATTTTGAAGGTAGGAGTTGAAACAGTTTATGTCCAGGATGCGAGGGGTCTGTAAATATTTTCACACCCCTCTTTTTGACTTGTGCAGTGTACAGGTCCTCAGTCATAAATAAATCTTTCCTTGCATAATGAGAGATAACAGAGGCTTTCAGTGCTGTGCTTCTTATCTGCCCTGTCTTCACCTCCCCACCTTAAGTGATGAATCTCTTCACAATAGGTTTTCTTCAGGTTTCTTCTTGTGTTCTATATTGCAACTCTGACTGAAATTATGCTGGTAGAATATGAAGGCTAGAACAGTTGTTCTAGGTGCTTCCTACTAGCCTAATTTTGGTAAGATAACTCCCTGGACTCAGGTGGCAAATGGTTTTCAGTCACAGATCTGGAGGGAATTTTGCCTTTGAACCAACAATCATTTGTTCTGTAATGAATTCAGATTTGCCCTTGACCTATCGACAAGTATTAAAATGGAACTGTAAATCTTTGCAGTCGTTCCTCATTAAGCTGAATAAGCCCAGTGACATCAGGATCTCACTAAAGCTCCAAGTCCTGAAAGGAACTACTGCTTCTACATTTTAATATTATGCAAAATCAATCAATCAATCAATCAATCAAAATCCATACCAGTTCCAAATATTCAACTTTTCTAGCTCTATTATTATTGGCAGTATGGATCAAACTTAAAGCACAACTATTTTTAAAAAGGCCAGACTTACAAGAACCTACAGTGTGTCCTTCTCTACCATTACAAAACTGTTTATGACTTAGCTGGAGCTGCACAGAGATTTATATTTGTGCTTTGCTTCTTTAACAGGCATGGGTAAAAAGAAATCGATTCTTTTTTTCCCAATTTCTTTTATGAAATAGAAAAGTAAGCTGTTACTCAAAAATAAAAACAAAGCTGTCATCTCAAACCTCATCCAGTTTGCCCTGGACCTTTCTTCACTGCTGAATAGCTGAATTGTTCTCCGCCCATCTTTGAGTTGGCCCAAAATTGTAATAGCATCAAATCTGTTGATCCCAGAGTCAACCCTTATTCTGTCTCTGTTGCCACTTTCTCAAGGAAGTGCAGTCACCCAACTTCTTTCCAATGTAATGGGTGACAGAGCTTAATAGATTCTGTACACCTTCAGGCTGCCTTGGGATGGGGACAGCATCGAAAATATGGCTATGGCTAAGGCTGATTGAAGTCTATCTTGATCAAAGGCTATGGGGGAGAGAAAGGCAACGTCATGAGATTAACAGAATAACAGAGTTGGAAGGGACCTTGGAGGTCTTCTAGTCCAACCCCCTGCTTAAGCAGAAAACCCTATACCATTCCAGACAAGTTGCTGTCCAGTCTCTTCTTAAAAACCTCCAGTGATGGAGCACCCACAACCTCTGGAAGTATGACATGACAGAAAAAAAATTGCCATGGAAGGTTTGGGCTATAGGAAAGTATTCCAACTATGTATGGAAACTAATCAAGGAGAGAAGCAACCTGGAACTAAGGAGAAACTCCCTAACAGTGAGAACAATTAACCAGTGAAACAGCTTGCCTTCAGAAGTTGTGGGTGCTTCATTACTGGAGGTTTCTAAGGAAAGACTGGGCAGCCACGTGTCTGAAATGGTATAGGGTTTCCTGCCTGAGCAGGCAGTTGGACTAGGACACCTTCAATATCCATTCCAGCTCTATTCTGTGCAAGAAATAAAACATCTATTTTTTGAGATGTTGAGAAAAAATGGAAGGATATGACTGTGATATATAGACTTCATTTTTTTTGGCCAAGCAGCTGCTGAAAGAAAGGGCCAAGAGAACTTCTGTTTGCCCCAGCAATATAAAGAAGCCCAAGCACCATGACAGATTCTGCACACAATGTTTTTCTTTAATGGAGCCATACCCTTTAGAAGCAAAACAATTTGGTGTCCTGCCATGGCAACCAATGTCCTGATGTGTCAAGGGAGGGGAAACGGGGAGGAATAAAAGGAACAGCTGTGGAAAGTGATGGACAGCTCTTCTTTGAAACTGTATTTGTCTTGATAGTTGCCATGCTGGTCGTCTTTATAAGAAGGATACACCCCTTCCCAAGGGGACAGTATAGAAAGTCACTGTATGTTGCTTGCCTGATTAGATCAAGGAAAATTCATCAGATAATGTCCTGGATAAGCCTTTTTTTAAAAAAACATTTTTGTTTAGGGTGAGGAGCAAAAGCACTTTCAGTATTTTTTATTTTAATTGATGATCATGCCTGCTGTGTTTTGCCTTGCACCCTTATCAGGTGAACCAAGTCTACCATTAAGGAAAACAGAAGTGGATTTGTGGCAAACCAAGATTTATTTCAAACACTACTCATTATTTTCAGAAAGAGTCATGAACTTCATCGCTCAACGACAACAAAACCTAAACAATTATGTTTGGAATCTATGAGATATTTTCAATCCTCATTCATGATTGTTAGCTGCCTCGGATCGCTTCCAGGCAACATGGATGGCATATAAGATAGATAGATAGATAGATAGATAGATAGATAGATAGATAGATAGATACTGTAGATAGCTAGATATCTAAATAGATAAATAGAGTGATAGATAGAGTGATAGATAGAGTGATAGATAGATACTGTAGATAGATAGATTTAACAGATTAATAGAGTTGGAAGGTACCTTGTAAGTCATCTAGTTCAACCCCCCGCCCAAGCAGGAGACCCTACACCATTTCTGACAAATGGCAGTCCAATCTCTTTTTGAAAGTCTCAAGTGATGAAGCTCCCACAACCTCCGATGGCAAGCTGTTCTGTTGGTTGATCTCACTGTCAGAAAAGTTCTCTTTGTTTCCAGGTTAAATCTCTCCTTGTTCAGCTTCCATCCAGCCTTCAGGTGCCTTGGATGGATGGATGGATGGATGGATGGATGGATGTATAGATAGATAGATAGATTCCATTAATCTGAGAGGGGAAAAAAAGAACAAGATATTTCTCTGTGAGAATTAACACAGCTATTTTTACCTTATAAATTGAACCCAAACAAGAGTCAAACATTGTGGCCTTTCAAGCTGGCAGTGTCAAGATGGCATTTCCAGGACATGTATTTTATAACTCTTGGAAAACAAAATATTCAGTGAAAATGTAACACTCTTACTCATTTGTTTAGTGCAAATATAAAATTATACGTTGTCCTGAGTCTTAACAACAATTACAAAGTCACTAGGATTGTTAACAGTAGACAGTGGCAGATAGAGGTACCATAAAAACAAATTCTAATGGATATGTATCATGACAGTCCACAGTTAGAGCCACACTGATTTCACAGATCTAGGAATTTATTGGAAATATCTTTATGCCAAGAATATAATTTCTCTGTGCAGCATTTTCTCTCTTACTTCACTATGCTTTCTCAGACTCCAATAACATGTGTGAAACCAAACAAGATTTGGGGTGAAAAGCTGGCTTTGTAAATCCCACTAAACCTCTGTACTCAGATAGGTGGCTTCTATCCTGAGTTACTTTCTCATTTACAGATTTTTTTAAATTTTTGGAGCAATTAACACAACATTCTATGCCAGTGTTTCTCAACCTTGGCCATATTAAGATGTGTGGACTTCAACTCCCAGCATTCCACAGCTAGCCCCACTGGGGAATTCTGGGAATTGAAATCTACACATCTTAAAGCAGCCAAGGTTGAGGAACATTGTTCTATTCCACTGATCATTTTACCATTTTTAAATAAATGTTTGGGGTTATACCTTCTGCACTAGTTGAGAAAAAGTAAGAGAAAGCTCTCCTGACAGGATCTTTTCACAGACGATCTGAGGTATCTTGGACTGCATATCAGTAGTGGGATTCAAATTTTTTTACTACTGGTTCTGTGGGCATGGCTTGGTGGGCGTGGCAGGGGAAGGATACTGTAAAATCTCCATTCCCTCCCCACTCCAGGGGAAGGTTACTGCAAAATCCCCATTTCTTCCCAATCAGCTGGAATTCGGGAGGCAAAGAATAGATGGGGGCAGGACCAGTCAGAGGTGGTATTTACCAGTTCTCCGAACTACTCAAAATTTCCGCTACCTGTTCTCCAAACTGGTCAGAACCTGCTGAATACCACCTCTGCTGCATATGCCAAATTTCAGGTTTCTAGTGTACCAGGCAGTTGCCTTCCAGTGTTGATATCCCTATCAGTGCACGAACAAACGTGTTGCTCCTAATACTGGTGACAGAACTATCTCTTTACATCATAATTACTTAACCAAGTAATTTCCATTTCTTTCCCTCTGATTTACTTGGTACCTGTATGATCAATAGCGATTTTGCGAATGAATTAGGCACGCCAATGAAATTTATGGCCTGTGAAATTACCTTAACCAAATGTGATGTGCTAAATTTACTAAAAATTATTACAGTGATCCCATTCACACAAATGTACAAGTAGCGCGTAGCTACCAATCAGTAGGAACAGTCCTGACTTTTAGCCAGACAGCCAGATGAGAGGGATGTGCTGCTATTTAAATGTTAAAATTGTACTCAGGTTTGAAGGCTCTAATTCCAAAACACATGCTATCCATACATCTTGGATTTTGATGTGCATTTCAATTTGTTACTGATAGTCATCGACTTATGTCCACAATTGGCTCCAGAATTCCTGTTACTAAGCAAAGTGGTTGTTAAATGAATCACACTTGATTTTATGACATTTTTGTCATGGTTGTTAAGTGAATCATTGTAATTGGTAAGCAAATCATATGGTCGTTAATTGAATCTGTCTTCCTCTACTAACTTTACTTGTTAGAAGCTACCTGGGAATGATGCTCACATGACTCTGGAATCAATCAATCATTCAGAATAGAGTTGGAAGGGACCTCGAAGGTCTTCTAGTCCAACTTCCTGCTCAAGCAGGAGACCCTATACCATTTCAGGCAGGTGGGTGTCCAGTCTTTTCTTAAAAACCTCCAGTGATGGGGCACCTACAACTTCTGAAGACAAGCTATTTCACTGGTTAATCACTGTTAATCACTGAACGTTGCGTCTGTTGTAAATACATGCTGGTTGCCTAGCACCAGAATTTTGATCACATGACTGTGGCGATGCTGTGACAGTCATAGGTTGGAAGATAATTGTAAGTCACTTTTATCAGTGCCTTTGTAACTTCAAATGGTTGCTAAATTAAGGTCGAGGTCGAGATTACCTGCACCTATTCCTTGGTCATTGCCCATCAGTGGTGTTTTTTAAAAAAGTTTTTTATTAATAATTCAAATTTAAAAAACAATGGACATGGTTTGCCATCTCCGGTTTCCAACATTTCCATCTAATTCAAATGAATAAAAATATATTCCTTAATCTATACACAAATTTACATATATCTTACTTCATTACATGTCAAGCATACTACATAATTCCTCCTATCCTGTATGTTTATTGGATATCCATATCCAATAAACATATATCACACACACAAGTTCAGTATACATTGACATATATATTTCTAGACATTCACTACACCTTCTTCTTGGCATTCTTCCTCTTGTCTAACCATTCAAAAAATTTAGTCCAGATTTCATACTATGTTGATTCACTTTTATTTTTGAGTTCCAAAGTGAGTCTGTCCATTTCTGCACAATTGAAGATTTTACATAACACTTCTTCTTCTGAAGGTGTTTCTTTACTCTTCCATTTCAGAGGAAATGCTATTCTTGCAGCTGTTAATCTAACCATCGCTCGTGTTTTTTCTTACCTGGATAGGTACAGCACTACACAATATCGAAGATGAATAGCTAGATATGAAATAGCAAATAGGGAAAAGCAATAATTAAATAGGTTTTTAAGACTTTCGTGGTTCTGCTTCTAAAACTCCTGCTTATGCTTATTTATCATTGTGGAAAATGCACCATGGATACATCTTGGAGAGGATGCTGTATATGAACCATTTAATGAGGCATGGAAAGGAATAGTAATAGTAATAATAAGATGAATTGTTGAACTAATTTGTTTCGTTGATTTAACTACAGTCCTATGATTCCTGACCTATTTCAGGCTAATTCTGCCGACTGCCAGCCATTCGATTCTGACCGGCTCAAGGTTGACTCAGCCTTCTATTTTTCCAAGGATGGTTAAATGGGGACCCAGATTGTTGGGGGCACTATACTGACTCTGTAAACCTCTTAGAGAGGGCTGTAAAGCTCTGTGAAGAGGTATATAAGTCTAAGCGCTACTGCTATTGCTATCCTAAATTTCCCTGTACTTTATCAAAGAGAGGTATGCCTTTCTCTACACTCATCTTGCAAGCCCTCTATTCCCAAAATGATGCAAGTTTGATCTCAGATGATCTCAGAAAGGGAAATCTTAAATAATCCCCCTTAGCAATAGCACTTAGCACTTAGACTTATATACTGCTTCACAGTGCTTTACAGCACTCTCCCAGTGGTTTACAGAGTCAGCATATTGCCCCCAACAATATGGGTCCTCATTTCACCGACCTTGGAAGGATGAAAGGCTGAGTTGACCTTGAGCCGGTTAGAATCGAATTGCTGGTAGTCGAGCAGAATTAGCCTGCAATATTGCATTCTAACCACTGCGCCACCACAGCTCTTCCCATTGCTTACAGCATGGTGGATTAAGAAAACCAAAGGTCCTTCAAGCACTTTTGTCAACAGCACCTTTTGTCTTGGGTTTACTCGAGTGCTTTGGCATCAGGGTGCTTAAACTGAGCCATAGGATTCTCTCAGACTAAATTAGTATTGCTCTCCTTGAGACCAATCAAGGAGCTGCGTCAGAATTTTAAAAAACAATCCAACAATTGATCACATTAATTATACTCACTGAGATGATGTTAAAATGCACAGCAGCAAGTGAAAAGGCCAATGTTAAAAGATAAGTCAATACTCTCTTTGAAAGCAGAGCAAAAGTGGGGACCGGTTGCAATGGAGAAGAAAGGAATGCATTTCATGGTTTACCTACTCCACTCATTAAAGAGCCTTGACATATGCCAACTCTTGTGACCATTCGCTTTCACAAAATTAAGTCAGTGCTAGGACCGGATTCATACACTGAGCCATGCTTAGTTTGTCTAATAAGCTAAAAAGAGTCAAATTCATGCACCATCACAATGAGCCACGTTGGCTGGATTCACACAAGATGCTAAACCCAACCAACCAATCAAACTCCATTATTGCCCAACATTCTCATGGTAATCTCTTGCTCTGAAGAATCTGTGAAGCAAAGATATTAGGAGAAGAGGAGGAGAATTCCACAGGTTGCTAGGTGTGGCCTTCCAAGGTTTCTCCCGTCTTGGGTCTGCACAAGTGACTGGCCTTTGCAAACATTTGAGAAATAACTCCACATATTTTGATGAATGGCCCTGCCTTGCATAACAATAGGCACAATAAGCAGAGTGCAAAACCCAGCTTCTTCTATTCTCCATAATCACCATAGCTGACTGGCTGGCAAACTCAAGCATGCCATCATTGTTCAATGCATTTAGAAGCCAGACAGGTCTACATTGGCTTTTTATTATTTGGCTCGGAGAACAGTTACTGTGGAGATGGGCAAGGGAAGGGAGTTCTGCAGCCAGTCTCCATGGTATTAAGAGACAGCAATGATGGAGAGCAGATTGGATGCTTTAAGGAAACATGTTTGGCCAGGAAGTGTTAGTGCAGACAAAGATGAGGTCTGTCTTAGCCAAAGGTTATTATTCACACGTACTGCTTCCATCCACTCTCTCAGTCTGCTCTGGAGCCATAAAGAGGTGATTTAGATGGAACCATTTTCTTACAGAAAAAGCCCAGTTTGGGAGCTGTGCATGGTTCTTTTTTCTTTTCTTTTTTCTTTGCCACTGAACTGCAGTCATCTTCACAAATGGAATGGGAATGCACAACAGAAAAAAGAAGACACGTGTTTGTGTAAATGTACATGTGCACAATAACAAATCAAAACTCTGGATACTTCTAGGCATTTTTGAAAAAGCATTCCTACATCGCTGTTATGATCCGATTTTAATATTTTCTACTGGTCTCTTTGAGGCTTTGATAAAAAATGAGATATAAATCCCTAGATAAATATTAGCATCACTTGGAATGAATGAAAATAAAATGATCCATAGTTCTGGGAATTGGCCTTTAGATCTGGAGCTCCACTCTGTAAACAAAGCAATAGCATGAGGCATCCATACTACAATTATGCCTAGAAGTGAAATATTCTAAACCCTTCCTTCTTTTTGGAGCTGCTAGCCTTAAGAATAAAACCATAGAGCAGGGTTATTAAACTCAAGACCTGCGGGCCGGATCCAATCTGTGGGGTGCTTAAATCTGGTCCGCAGGGCCAGCCTGGAAATAGCAAAGGACCGGCCCATTGCCAAAATGGGGCATGGGGGGGCACCCCCCGGCATCCCATTTTGGCCAGAAAAGTGCTGCAGGAGGCATCCATCCCGTCTTCTCCCCCCCCGCCAGCCCATGGAGGAGAATTACAGTGCTGATCAAGCCCTCGAAAAAATCCAGTTTGACACCCCTGCCATAGAACCAGGTTGATGTTGGAATGGTGCCCAGTTCAAGCCCATCCTCCATTATGGTTGCTCACTGTAGCTGCCAATTGGTCGCTCTCTTAATCCAAAGATTGGTGTTGAGTAGCGAACAGTATGTATGCTGCCTTGAGCTCCCAGAGGGAAGATGGGATATGAATCTAACAAATCAATACATATTTTCCGAAAGGAAATCAGTCTTCCATATTAATGTGCCTTTAAAAAGGCTTCTTCCTATCTACCTGGACTTTGGAAGAAAAAGTGAATCTATTAACTACAGCAGTTGATCAAGTCATAGAGCTGTGAGAGAACAGCTCGTCAGATTTATTATTATTATTATTATTATTATTATTATTATTATTAATTAAAATTTTATACCGCCCTTCTCCCGAAGGACTCAGGGCGGTGAACAGCCAGGGTTAAAATACATACAGTATGAAAATTAAAATAATTTAAAAAATAATTAAATCATTTTGGCTTCCCAATTTTAAAACCCCTTACCCATAAAATTAATCAATTAAAATCTTAAGCCAATATTGGCTTAAATCAATATTGATGTATTGATTTATTGATTTATTTGTCAACAAGTACAAGGAAACCAGTAACAGTATAGACATAGATATGGACACATATAAAAGGATATAGATAGGCAAAACATAGCCATAAACACATAGAATGATTACATATAAATGGGGACAGTAGGACAGGGACAGTAGGCACACTGGTGCGCTTATGCACGCCCCCTTAGGGACCTCTTAAAAAACATGAAAGGTCTATGGTAGACAGTTTAAGGTAAAAGGTATGGGGATTAGAGAGACTAACAACAGGATAAGGTAGAGTGTTCCAGACATTTACTACTCTATTGCAGAAGTCATATTTCCTACTATCAAGATTAGAGAGAATTACATTGAGTTTGAATCTATTGATAGCCCTTGTGTTATTGCGGCTGAAATTAAAGTACTCATTTATAGGTAGGACATTTTGGTAAATAATCTTATGAACTAAGCTTAAGTCGGAATGTAGACAGTGTAGTTTGAGGCCTAAAATGTCAAGCCTGGTGGTATAGGAAATTTTATTTCGAGCAGAGGATTTGAGTACTCTTCTAGTAAAATATTTCTGTCAAAACTTTGTTTCCTAAAAACAGGTTTCATCACTCATGCTTGGATAACTGTGACTTTTGCCTTTACTGAAGAGATGTTCATAACATTACATTCCAAATCAATGATAATGTGTGTTATTCTCATTGAGGGAATTTTGTGTAATCCTGCAGCTGTCCAGTGGAAGGCAGAACACTTGCCCAATATTCCATACAATTGAGAGTAGAGCCAGATCTATACGTTCCACATGAGCTTCTCAAGCTATGTATCATGATGACCCATAAGCATGAGTCATAAGCAAGTTTGTTCAAGTGTTGCAAGAGTGAATCTTGACCATGCTTCTTTTCCTCCATAAGATCACAGAAGGTATTTACAATGTCCAAGGTTTGACAAAGGTGTAAAACCTTAAAATGTAATGATTAAACCTGTTGCTGATCAAAGCCTAATCCAAATGAAATCATTAATTTTATTCATGGGGCTAACAAAAAATCACTTACCATTTGAGGGATTGGCAATCCTAAAGTTCTAGAACCTATTATTAGATCCTACATATTGTGCATGCCTTCCTCTTGGCAGAATACAGCAGGGAGGAAGAAAGAATGAATGAGGAAGGACTTTTTATCACCCGTTATAATGAATGGTGCAATTGTCGCATGATAAAATAATTCTTAATATTATACATTTTTCTAATATAGAAAGTTTTTTTTTTTAAATGCTAACATGAAGGGAGCAATCCTTACTGTACTGAACCTTGACTTCAGAGTGAAACAAATGTGAATTTGCTTATGTAGAGATAATTTTAAAGTCATTTAAAAATCAGAGAGAGAATAAATGTGTGTGTGAAAGGAGCTTATCTATTCAGGTTAAAAAAAAGTTCATAGTGGTTCCATCTTGATTGGATGCTTTTTTCTGATTTTATGTCCTTTAAAGCATGTATTATCTTTGACAGTTCTATCAGATATTTCTTGCACTTCCACCGATTAAGTTTTTAGAAACCACAAGTAAATTAATCTGCTTCCATCCACCCATTAATCAAATGGCTAGGGGAATAACTGGGGGTGGGGGCAAAAGAGGAAGGCAAGCTGTGTGACATTTATGGTAATAAGGGCTTCAACGAATGGACCCCTTTTAGTTAATGATTTCTTCTTTTTTTTACATCCAGGCGTGAGATTAGATGGCTAGGGCTTGTTCTGCAGACTGGATCAATTAAGCAATATCAGCATAGCTCTTTCAAAGGATAGCGATGTTATGCAAATGTGGGATATTAGCAGTAATAGGTCAATAAAGAGTTTGGTGTGGTAGTGAAGGCATCAGGCTTGAAATCAGGAGGCAGTGAGTTGTAGTCCTGCTTTAGGCATGAAAGCCTGCTGGGTGACTTTGGGCCAGTCACTCTCTCTCAACCCAGGCTCGGTCAATTCCTGTCACTGTCTATGGATCAACACTTCAATGATGTGGGAAAATATGAAGGAGGAGGAGGAGGAGGAGGAGGGGGAGGAGGAGGAGAAGGAGGAGATAAAAAAAGATAAAATAAATCATTATATGTATTCAATTCATGCTTATACTTATATATATTACCTAATATGTACTCAACAAAAAAAATGAAGAAGGAGGAGGAGGAGGAGGAGGAGGAGGAGGAGGGGGAGGTGAAGAGGTTGTTTAGTCAATACTCTGTTGTGTGTAATTCCATTTGTAAAGGTGTGCTTATTTTGGTGGGGAGTTGGTGGGGGAGAAAATGGAGTTTAAAGGCTTTTCAGCCATAGAAGCTTTAGGGCGGCTCTTCCTACCGGTGAATATTTATGTCTGCATCTCCCTCTTTTTTCTACTTATCTATGTATGTGCTTTGTTTGTTTTCCTAAAACATTTCTCCCTCTCATCGCCAGGTCTACTGAGATAGGCGTTATTTGATATACTGTGTTGTATTGTGTTGCGTTGCATTGCATTGTAGCATGTAGTTCCTTTACCATTGACAGTTCATCCAAAAAGGCAGAAGCTATCCACCATTTCAACATCTTTATTGTCACTATGTGGGCTATGTGGGCTATGTGGGTTCTTTATATTTAACCTTAATCTCATTCCCCCCCCCCCCCAAACTGGGTACCTTGATATCCATTTCAAGAGTTTCTAAATCATTTATATTTGCATCTACCAGAGTACATCACCAGCAAGGCACAGGTTCTTGATATTTCTTTTAAAATCATGCTCATCTTCCAATCCTTCCAATCCTCTTCCTGCTTAGTAGGAGAAGACCATCATCCAGCCTTCCATCACCAATCACTTTCTCTCATTAATCCATGTGGTTTTCTAAGTGAAATATGGAAACTATTTACCATTGTCTTCTTGCTGTACAATGCTATATTCATTGTATTTATTGTGTCAGCTTGAAGACATTGCTGTATTCAGAGCTTCCCTTGCCACAGTGACTAAATTGTCCATTTGCTCTAGCATCTCCCTATGTAGCTACTACTCAGTCTGGTGCCTGTTTGCTTTAGCTGGGTGGCTGAGATGATTTTCATATCCTGATGACCCCACAACATGCAATATACTATAATATATAGCTTGATATAACATAGAGTGGACTTGACTGGACTGGGCTAAAGAATAGAGTAGAGTAGAGTAGAGTAGAGTAGAGTAGAGTAGAGTAGAGTAGAATAGAATAGAATAGAATAGAATAGAATAGAATAGAATAGAATAGAATAGAATAGAATAACAGACTAGACTAGACTTTATCAAATACTTCCTAGCTCCATCTTGGCATACCCTCCTGATATTCTTCGTTCATCCCTTCCACAAACTCCCCCACCATCATCATCACCAGGAAGAAGCAACCCAGAAGGACTTGAGGGGAAATAAGAATTTATACCATTGTAGAGTTATTTCTGCTTTACAGCATGTATGCCTTTCAGTTATATTTCTCCGAGGACTCCTTTAAGCATGGAATTCTTTTTATGATGCCAATTGTTATTAAATGCCTATAGAATTTATGCCTAGATTAAAAACAATAGATTCAAGGCTACACATCGCTGTGCTTCCTTAATCTCTCTCTCCCTCCTTCTGCCGTAAAATACTGGGTCAGCTTCTTTGAATAACAATTGGGGCCTTGACATGTCTTGTATATCAAAACAGCTCTGTTGCATTCCAAAGAATGTTTCTGCAATATAGCTCCTCCTCGACTTACGATCACATATAGGATCGGAATTTCCACTGTTAAGCCAGGTGGTTATTAGGTGAGTTGGACCCCATTGTATGGCCCCTTTTTTTGGTCACGATGTTAAGCGAATAACTGCAGCCATTAAATGAATCGTGTGGTGGTTAAGCAAATCTGGCTTCTCCCATTGACTTTGCTTGTTGGAGGCCAGCTGGGAAGATGGCTGGTCATGTGATCCTGGGATGCTGCACCCATCATAAATCCATGCCAATTGCCAATTGAATTTTGATCAAGTGGCTATGGGGATGCCATAACAGTTGTAATGTGAGGACCAGTTGTAAGTCACTGTTTTTAAGTGATTTTCTAACTTTGAACCAGTGATTGTAAGATGAGGGCTACCTGTATTTTTGCATCACGCATAGTATCCATGTCTCCTTTCCTTGTTCTGTTGGAAGAAATATCCATCTGGGTTCAGTTCCAAGTAGGGAAAAAGACACTGGAAACATGGAGACTACTTGGAAAGTTGG
This sequence comes from Arizona elegans, assembly GCA_022577455.1. Taxonomy (NCBI): domain Eukaryota; kingdom Metazoa; phylum Chordata; class Lepidosauria; order Squamata; family Colubridae; genus Arizona; species Arizona elegans. The sequence continues at coordinate 113,685,862 of JAKOOJ010000001.1, forward strand.
TTTAATGGTGGACAGGAATCACATGGCTTGAGTTCCTGAGTAGAAAACAAAGAAGCCCCAGAAGCTGGGAGTGCCTTGGTTTTATGCCCTCTGTTGGGCCCCACCTCTGAGTTTCTTGTTCTTGTATAAGAAATGTATCCTGATTGGTTGTCAAACTCCCAGGTGGTCTAGGGGTCTCAGCTAACTTTGTAGGTTGTCTCTCAAGCTCGCTTGAGTCTTGCCATGTGGTGAGTTTCTGTTGCTAGATGGGCCCTATTGTGTTGCAGATGATGGCCCATTGACAAAAGTGGGGGGAAATGAGTGAGCTTGGCTGAGGCTTTAATGGCCCATTGACAAAGGTGTGTGTTTGTGTGTGTGTGCGGGGGGGGGGGGGAGGCAGGAAGCTGCTTTGCCTTTAAAATATGTTTCTCCATTTCTCATATAATATTCTGCCTTTTTAAATATTTCCTAAAATATTTCATTCTTCTAGGAGAGAGGTGAGTGCTAACTTCCTACAGTTCCCATGTCAGTTGTAAAGCAGTTCTCCCACTATTGAGATCTTCTGTTAGTGCACAGGTAGCTCATGTAATCTTGTAAATTTTGCTCGTGGTTTGTCTTTTACCCAGATAACCACGAGCAAAATTTACAATGTAACATGAGCTACCTATACACTAACAGGTACAAGACCATCAGGTAGTATAACCTGTTAGTACTGGAAGTCATAAAATAACCGTTCAGATCCACCCTAGGTCTTGGCATTTCTTTAGGTGAATTTTTCATCACGGGGGTTTGTAGAGGCAGAACCTTTTACTTTGTTTATTTTTGTCTAATTATGACTAACCACCAATCCTTGTTTTTTAAATCTGCAGTCTGACTTTGCAATCTCTGCCCTTTACAAAAAAACTGACGTGACAGCATAACTTCTAATTCTCCTGAAACTCTAGTACAATAGCATAATTTCACACAGTTGTACGTGTAATTTCTAGATTTTTTTTAAAAAAAACCTACTCTTGAAACAACTAGGTTGCCTTTTTCCCATGGTTGGCTGCGGTCTTGTACTTGCACCAAAACCCAAGATACTGTAATTGTGCAAATCTCATCTAACGATATTTCTTCAGAAATTGACATATGGTACTTGATTGCATTAAGAAGACAGAAATATTCATCTTCGTGTCTGCTTGCCGAGCTTCAAGCCTAAAATGCTAATATTGTGATGTTCAGAAAAAAAAGAGGCTCACAATACCTGAGGCCACAACCAGGTCTCCTCAGTTGGACCCTGTCCCCAGACAGGTACATCACTTTGTCATGTTTATTCATGTTTACTCCTCCTCTCCTGCCCCTTGGGGTTTTAGAGTCATTATCGACCATTCAATTGAATAAAAGAGGCAAAACGAAAAGCCATTTAGTTCTGCAATTCACATGGATGAAAAATATCATGTGCTTAAGCTAAAGCTTCAAACATAAGTTGGTGACCACCATCGATTTAATCAAAAGCTTCCACAGAAGGAGATTCTACAACTATTTTGGTTATCTTATTCTGATATTAAAGGTAAAGGTAAAGGTTCCCCTCAAACATATGTGCTAGTCGGTCCCGACTCTAGGAGGTGGTGCTCATCTCCGTTTCAAAGCCAAAGAACCAGTGCTGTCCGAAGACATCTCCATGATCATGTGGCCAGCATGACTAAATGCCAAAGGCGCACAGAACACTGTTACCTTCCCACCAAAGGTGGTCCCCTATTTTTCTACTTGCATTTTTTATGTGCTTTCGAACTGCTAGGTTGGCAGAAGCTGGGACAAGTAATGGGAGCTCACCCCATTATGCAGCACTAGGGATTCAAACCGCTGAACTGCTGACCTTTCGATCGACAAGCTCAGGGTCTTAGCCACTGAGCCACTGCATCCATTCTGATATTAGGTGGCATCTATTGCTCTACACTTCAAAGGCATCCTTCATCTCTGTAGAGTTACTCTCTGTAGGAGAATAACTAGTACTTCTTGTCTTTGGTTACATATACGGGGAACCCCAAGAGACACTTCTTGTTATATTAGTTAATGCTTTCAATATAGTAGTACATTAATTCACAAGGAGATACATTAGCATCAAAAGAAATGATGGCAAACTCAACACACTCCTTCCTAATATTTTACCGAGACCATCTGGTTTGGATTTTTTTTTCCCAATCAACCTATTGAATGCTAGACAGTGAATAATTTTTTTTTAAAATAAACAAGTACTCATAGTGACGGGTAAGTTTGTTTTACATTAACATGAGGTACATGTCACTCATATTTTAATAAGTCCATCATGTGATGGACTCTGTGATGGCTCCTTTGAGTAAGGGATTCCCCCCAGCATAAAACTAAGGCTACCCTATCTATGCTGAAAAAAACCTAGGTTTTCAGACACAGCAAGGATTTTTCTGAACCTTTTAGCACCAGTGAGAAGTTATTTGTGAGCTCATGGCCCATAGAGTAGCCCTAGTTATCCCAATTTTTTGTCTGCTTTTTTGTCTTGTCCAACTGTCTTGTCAATTTTTTCCCCTCAGGTTTTCCTGTATGATATGAACTCTACCCCTAAACCTACTCAGCTTCAGCTGATGGATGTACAGACAGTTTCCCTGCATGGATGTTTTAAATTGATTATTATTTTAGATTTATTTCTACTTCGTTTCATTGCATGAGATGGGGGGCACATAAAGCAAATAAAAATAAAGACAAATACATAAATAAACATATATAAATAAATAAATAAATAAATAAATAGCACACTGCCCAGATTCAAAAGACTGGGAGGCAACTGACAAATCCAGTAAAGAAAGTATGTGAACACAATACGCAAATTCCTGAAATTAAAGTCTTGTGTTTTGCTGTCCCACTCTTAATAGAAGTACTGTTATTTGTAAGTGGAGGAAGTGAAGAGATTAACCCTCCTGCTTAAAATTTAGGAGACGACTTAAAGCAATATCTTTTCCCCACAGACTTTTTAGTTTTTTATAGTTTTCTGTTCTTATATTGCCTTTTGAGACATATTTTAGAGCTAGTTAGGGTTTGACAATGTCTGTGATTATTAAATTAATAAATATTAAATAATGGGATAGCCAAGAAATTCTATTCTGGCCAGATAAAAACATGGGGAGGAGCATTTCACCTTATATTTCAACTATAAGAAAATATAATTAAACATCTCTCATGCATTTTGATCTTTCCATTTGAAAGAAGGACACCATGACAACCAATTGGTGGAAAAGTAACAATCCATGCCTATTAGTGGAAGGCAGAAGCTGGCCATGGGAATGATGAAAATGATTTTGATAGTTAAGAAAGGACTCTTTGGTGTCATATGAAAGGAGTCTTCCAAAAAGAAGGATAGGTAAAGTGAGGCAGTGCCACCACCTGAGAGAAAACAAGAGGAGAAGGGAAGAAGAGCATGGACATAATCAAAGTGCAAAGAAAAGTGTTGCTAGTGGCCTCCTTTCAAAGTTGTATGTTTTCACAGCTCAGAAACAGCCACCTTCCACATGGCAGACCTACTTCAGATTTTCTGCCCAGACACGAGTTGCAGTTCTAGTTTTTACAAAAAGTTTTCCATTTGTGTTATGCACCAAGTAGACCAGCTCTATGGAGCTGCTTTAGCTGTTGTGATTATAACAGTACTATTTGGAAAACAAATGGAGCAAAGTAGACATCAAGCATTCTTTCTACATCTTCTTCAGTTGTTGAAATTTGACAGGTGATCTGTTTTGTTTTGGTCTTCGGAGAACTTCTAGATCAGGGGTGTCAAACTCACGTAGTCGTGGTGGCATCATGTGATGTTTCATGACTCCCCCCCTTTGCTAAATTGGGCGTGGGCGTGGCCAGCATATGATGCATCCGGCCCACAGGTCGCGAGTTTGATAGCCCTGTTCTAAAGCTGGCCCTTCCTTGAAAGCTCAGTCCATCTGAGTTTTTATTTATATGTGGGACGGACCTGCTCAAAAGAAATGTGAGCATTTCAGTACTAAAAGCACTAAATCACATTTATGGAGTTGTGTCTCTATAGCTTTAACACAACTGGCTTTTTTTTAAAAAAAAGATACATTTCAAAACCCAAAACAGAAACAAGAAGAATCACTCTCATTTGTAATTTTTCACTTTTGAAGCAAATAAAGTATTTCTGTTTCAATAAGACTAGGAAAAAAATCAGCAAGAAGAAGCTCTACGCAGAGACAGTAACGTATTAAAAAACCCAGTTATTTAAATGCATTCCTACATTTCTGGATTTCTCAGCAGATGCCAAAGACAACCGTAACTAACTGAAACACATTTTTTTAAAAAAAACAAACAAACCATGAATATTGATTGATCTGAAGTTCTGGAAAGTTAGCATCTGCAAGGTTCAAAAATAAAATACCAGAAAAAAGAAGAAGCTGGTGTAAAGTGAGTGTCTGAAAACAAGAATGTCTGAGGTTACTAGAGGTTGTCTGTGGCAAACACACACAAAATCACAAGACAGAGAAATGACGGAAAAATGTGTCATGTAAACAAGTAGAGTTGATTTTCATGTGGGTGGGATTGTTTTGCATGTAAATCTTGGGGTTTCAGTTTGCAGACATATTTCCAGTAGGTCTTTTCCAAGAGGGTGCCCTCCTTGGAACTGGGACTGCAGTTCCTAGAATTCTCAACCAACAGGACTGAAGACCATATTAGCTGAGGTAGCTGGGAATTATAGTCTGCATTCATGTCATTTAGTGGTGTTTGGTTGGGGAAGACTGATTTAAATTAATGCAATAAAACTTCATAGACTTTGCTTTCTTTTAGATTTTTTAAAATTGAATCTGAGCATCAACATAAGATTAATCCACCTTCATATACATTCTCTTGAAGGTTTATGGTAATTCTAATTTGGATGTATTAGCCTTTAAGCAGAATTTCAACCGTGCAATATATTGGAGCACAGGCAGGTGTTTCCAGAACACAATCCTGGTCCAGATTTTGGGGGAGGGTGGTTTCTTAGAAAAGATGCTTTAGAAAGCCCAACTCTAACTTGACGAATCTCCACTCCACTTTCCACCGTTCCCTTTCTTTGATCTTTCTCCTGAGGTTCAGACCATTTTTACCATTTATATGGTATACTGTATATACATTTATACATATTTAGTGCTTTAGGTGGTGTGATGGCTTAGTGGTTAAAGATGCCGAGCTTGTCAGCTGAAGAGCTGACAGCCCTGGTTCGAGACCCTAACTCCACACAATGGGATGAGCTCCTGTTACTTGCCTCAGCTCCTGCCCACCTTGCAATTCGAAAGCATGCAAATGCGAGTAGATAAATAGGTACTACTTTGGTGGGAAGGTAACAGCATTCCATGTACCTTTGGCCTATAGCCATGCTGGCCACATGACCATGGAAGAGTCTTTGGACAAGGCTGGCTCCCTCGGCCAAGAAACGGAGATGAGCACTGTGCCCTAGAGTCAGACACAACTGACAGAGAAACCTATACCTTATAAGCAATGAGACATCAACAGTAAAGAAAAGCTAAGATGAGGAAGGAGGTTTGGTGGTCAGTACAGGGATCATATTGAATTGTGGTCTTTGAACTGATTTAAATGGGCTCTTCTCTTCTCAATGCAAATTATACTTAAAATCCAAATTTTGTTGTGGCACCTAAAGTTTCCCTGAGGTTACTTCACAGAAGCAAATTTCCAAGCGGGATATGAAATGGCTGCGATAAATCAAAGGTTTCATTTTGTTCCATAACCAGTTTTGATTATTCCTGATGAACAATCTCACAGGCAGTCAAAAGTATGGTTGGATGACTGTACACAGAAGGCAAGTTTTTGGCTAATGGCATTTCATTCAGTGACTGCTGTTTGCGCTGATGATTTCAATAGGAAGTTGATTGGGTCCTTTTGAGGAAGCCATTAGGATCATATCAGCTATCAACTCCATTGAAACAAAATGACGTTTTCGATCAATGCCATCTGTAATGGGGAACATTATTCTGCATTTCTCCCTGACTCCAGACAATTAGATTCAGCTGTCAAAATTAAGTGAAAAAGTTTCCAGCTTTTTTTTTTATGACAGGCATTTTTTTCCTTTCCACCTAGCCATTTGGCAAGGAAATTGCTAAGACCTTAGATCTGTTCTGTTTACTAGTAAGTGTGATGAAAAGAGTAATTAGTTACACCTCAACAAACTCCAAGCACTCTGATCCTAGTTTTACTTTCCTGAAAGAGAAGTATCCATCTAAATCGGGAGATGATGGGGAATGAATCTGACTTCAAGCTATCTTCTTCATCTTGGATTTCTCTTTACTGGAAAAATTGTCCAAAGGAGTAAATATTTCTTTATTACATGGCTGATACTTTTTAAACCACAAAAGCACTGTAAGCAATTTTCCATAAGTGATGAAAACGTTTTTTCAAAAGAGGGAAATGATTTAGCCAGAAAAAGACAGCTGTTGCAATAAAAACATAAACCTCCAGCAAAGAACCATGAGCTGAACCAATTGCAGAGTCCTGTATGATCCACCACTGGATTTTCTTTATGAACTCTTTCGAGCAGTGTCAGACTAATGTGCCACTTTTCCTGCATTTCGCTTTGCTGAGATTTTCAGCTCTCCGTTCTAAAAAGCTATTTTTAATATCGATACGAGTAAGCATCTGTTTGGAGCTTAAACCTAGGTCCAGACACAGAGATATTTTTAGTAGGCAGGAATTTCAAGCAACGGTCATCCAGGTGGGATTTTATAAACAAAGTCGCAGGGAAGACTTTAATGAACACACCGAGAGCAGCAGGTGATGGAGTAAAGGTTTGTCAGTAGCTAGATGTTCACCGTAGAGAATGTAATCAGGCAACTGCTGCCTATAAACAATAATGGAAAAAGAAATGGAAAAATAATGGTGTATCTTCACACAGAGGGAACATGGAGAGAGAGAGAGATAGAGATTATTAGATTGGAATCCAAGGAAAAACACAGGTTTGAGAATCAGCTTTACCTGTCACAGACTGTCACTGTTTGTAAAGGCTTCATACCTTACAATAAAAATTTAGCGATAGCTGTGTCATGTTGATCTTTGGCCAAGCTTCATCTTCAGGTTTGTGCTTGTCCTGGGAAAGTCTTGAATTATAAGACATAGAGTCAGGATCAATAACAAGGGAGTAATGTGTGTGTGTGTGTGATTTTAAAATTGTAAAAGAATTAAAATTTTATTTTACTAAGCTTTTGTCAGCCATCTGCTGACATCATCAGAGTATTAAACTACCATCACAGAGATCTCTGCCTTTATATGCCATTAATCAATTTAGCCCTTGCACGTGTAATAGGCCCTTTCAGCCGTCTCCCACTTGTAATCAGCTGTGTTGTTTTTGCTGTTATCATGCTGGATGATGGAGGCTTGATATATATTGGACTTTATGTAGAAGTTAGAGCTCATATGATTTGCAAATGACTATAAGAGCTGTCTTGAGGATCAGATCCGCACAGGAAATTTATTTTTCTCTCCAATTATGGATAAAATACAATCCAAATCTTATTGGAAATTGGAACTCAAAAAATATCCCTGTGGTGAGATGGGCAGCAAACACATTTAATAAATGAACGAGTGAATGAATGAATGAATGGTTCCTTATAATGAATTATGTCATTGGTCCAGTTGTCTCAGTATTCTTTTTTTTTTATTGAAAAAGTTTTCAATTATAAATTTCCCCCCCTTTTCCCCCCCACCTCCCTAACCCCCCCTCACCACCCCAACCCCCCCTCCCCCATGTGACTTCTTCAAAATAAAAACCTAATACATAACAGATTATATAATATTTTACCATCCCCTTACTCCCTCCTCCAAATACTGACCCTTACTTCTAGTAATATTATTAATATTATTACTCCCCCTCTTACCATACACTTCAAAATAACATTCCATTATAACACTATATAATAACTTCTAATTTAACACAGTAACATTGTTATAACTCCCAATTTATCGATAATCTGCCCTTTTTTCTCCTCCCCCATACTTATGTCTATATATTAATATAACATTTCAAAACGACCTTCCACTTTAAAACTATATAATAAATCCTACTTTAACATTTAATCTTTTGTGTATATTAATATGACATTTCAAAGCAACCTGCCCATGAATTCTAATTTTACATTTGTTCTACTCTATCCATTTCCTCCACTTCCATAAATATATCTCTTAAGCATCCCTTTTCTTAATCTATACAATCTGCCTGTCTCCACCCACTTTCCTACAAAATTACCATACACAACAATTCTTAATATCTTTGTTCTTCTGCCCATCCTACTAAAAAATATTCCCTTATATAAACAAAATCAATAACTTTAAATTTATAATCCATATAATATCTTCTTTGATATCTTTCCACTGGATTGCTGACTCCATCATCTGGATTAGGGTAACATAGCATCCCAGTTGCAACAGAATATTCAAGATCCTCAGTTATCATCTGCCCCCATCAATAATGAATATCTTCATATATATATAAAAAAGAAAACAACCACTTGAGTGACTTTATAATTGTAATCCATATAATATCTGTAATAGTGGCTTTCTTCAGGATTATTATTTCCCATTCTCATAATGGGGTAACAACCAGATCTTCTGCATGCCCCAGCATAACTCTCTTGCCTTATGGCTCAGCATAGATATAATACGTTGATCAATAAAAAGAAAACCAAAAATAGATAATTCCAATCCAACAATTCAAGGCCCTTTTCACATCCCAAAATTACGGCATTACAGAGGTCTGTCACTCTCCTCAGGATGATATTAACCACATAACTGGCTTCGCTGTTGCTTAATTTAAAAATTTTTATTTTTGTGAGACCTGTTTCTTTTTTTCCTTTCTTTTTGTGGGTTTGAACTCCATCCTGATTTCCTTTCTGCAGGTTGTATATCAACTGATCAGTTTTCATTCTGGTTTATAACTTGATCTTGTTGGTTTTGTTTTTGTGACTCGTATTTCTTTTTTGTAAGTTGTATATCAATTAGTTGATTTCCATGGTTATCTGTAACTTGGTGAGTCGTCACGTTAGAATCCGATGCCACTTCTCTCTTATTTATAAATAATCCAGCTGAGATATCTGGAGAATCCAAAGGCAATTCATCTGCAAAGGCCTCTGTAACTCGATATTTTTCCTTTATTTCTAACTCCTTCTGCTTGTCTTGTGTTGTGCATAAAGATGTTAAATTCATTTTTAAAATTTTTTGATAAAATTCTTCCGCTTTTTCAACAGTATTTAATTGATATCTTTCTCCTTGATATCTCAATATTATACCAACTGGAGCATTCCATCTGAATAAAATATTTCTTTTTTTAAGCTCAGCCACCAGGAAACCAAATTTCTTTCTTTCCAATAATATCTTAGGCGGGAGCTCTTTATAAATCCAAATCTTTCTTCCAAAGAGTTGCAAAGTAGACTTAAAAGATTTCTGCACAATATTATTTCTTATTTCTTTATCTATAAAATAAATCACCACATCTCTAGGCAATTGCCTTTGCTTTGCAATCCAGGAGTTTATTCTATAAACTCTATCGATCCTACAAAATACCTCCTCAGGTTGAACCTTTAAAATCCCAGCCAGAACTTCAGAAGATATTTTCCTTAAATCCTCTCTGTTATTTTCCTGTAATCCTCTCAGTCTGATCGCATATTCAGTAAAATTATATTGCATCATTAAAACTTCCTTTTCAATACGTTGCTGTATATTTTCTACATTGCAGTCAGCTTCCATTTCAGGTTTTTCTTCTAAACTATTGTCTTGAATATTTATCAAATCATTTTCAATTTTTTGTATTTTATTTTCCAAATTGTCCTCAATTTCCTCCACTTTAGACTCTAATAGATTAGTTTTTGTATCCAGCCTAATCATAAATTCTGAGAAACCATTAGTCATTTTTATAATCTTTCGATGCAAAATATCAAACTTTGATTGCACCAATTCTTTAGTTTCCTGCTTGAATTTCTCAAAGATCTGATTCATAATCTCATCCCTTCTTACAATCTCCTCCAGAAGAAATTCAATTATATTAAAATCAGTTTTCTGAGACTGTAAGTTAAGAACTTGTTCATATAGTTTGTGGATAGGGGAATCCCCCCCCCCCACTTGTTTGTCCGGCTTTGTAAGCCTAAAAGCCATATTTCCACACAAGCAAACTTTTTTAGAAAAGAAAAAAAAACAAAGCTTCTTTCCAAACAAGATCAGTATCAAATCAAATCTCCAGGAAGGAGAAAACACAAAAGTGGAGCTTTTTCTTCAAATGTAGCCAGGAGCATTTATTCCGCTACTTTGTGGCTTAGTAAGAAACGGAAGGACTTTCCCTTTTCAGCTTCCCTGCTCCAGTTTCGGCAGTCGCCATTTTAAAAGATCTTTTTTACTTTATTCAATATTCTTTGCAAAATAAGTATTAATACTTGCAATTTAGGGTCACAGGTCCAGATCCAGATCTCATCCTCTTTAGTTAATCTGTTAGTTATCTTGAAAAGCTTGTTTTCGTAGCCTTGCTCTGCAAAAAAGCAGAGGTCTCCCAACCCCCGGAGCAAACGGCGAGTGATATAGGGAGCCTCATCCGCTCGCCCCCAAGAGTAAAAAGAAAACTCTGGGGGCTGCGCGGAGATCTCTACCTACACTCACCTGCTCTATCTCACATTTCCTCCTGGAAATGGAGTTTTTCGAGCCGCCTTTCGCTGTAAAGGCGGCTCTTTACAGGCGAAGGGGCTGGCGGTCCCAAGGGACCGTCTGGTGGCTACAAAAAGCAAACCGGAAGCCAGTTGTCTCAGTATTCTTGACACCGACTGGCAGTAATTTCAGGCCACAGTCATTGGGGATTGAAACCGAATCAAATTATATGTAAAGCTTTAATCCCTGTGGTGGCTGGAGACCTGATCAATGGCTGTTGCTGCTGGACACCAGAGTACATTGCTTGAATTATGGAAACATCTTTTCATTTGGCTAGATTTCTGTTAAAAGCTGCACTTTGTGTATTGCATGGTCTCTTTGGAGTTTAACAAGAATAAATATTATTAATGTTCTATTTTATTATTCTGCTACTAAATATTTAATACATTTTCACATAAAACATCATATCTACCTATTAGTGGTTGTTATAAAGAAAAAAAAAAATGAGAGCAAGGAGTGTTTTATGTATATCACCTGAGCTTCCGGAGGGAAGGCAAGATATAAATCTAGCCAAATAGATAAAGTAGATATGCTTACATATGAATTCTATTAAAAATGCAAGGACCAAACTATTGTGCTAAATGCATCCATGACCTTATTTACTTATTTATTTGTCCATTTTTTTTTTTTTTGGCCAAAGGGCAAATCTACACTTGAATTTGCATTTGAAGAGGCTGTGCATCTTTTCATTTTGATCATAGCAGATGTGAGCATGCAATATTTGCTGAGAAGCAGCAGAGACAAAGCGGCTGTTTCACTGATTGTTTCTTGCAGCACAATGCCATGGCTGTAAAAAAAGGGAAGAGAGCTGAACTGGTTGTAAGGATGTGGCATCGGGGCAAAGAACTTTGGGCTCAATTTGAAGTACCACTCAATTCTATTAAAATGCAATTACCCACTCCTCCAATGCAAATGTCTTCCATTCCAAAATTCCACTTGTTTAAAAAATCAAGTTTTATTATTGGCACTTAAAGCATTTCAATGTGTATTAACGTTATACCTTTGGACGGCTGCATAAATAGGCTAGCAGCATTATCTTCAAGCTGCAGTCAGGCGTCCAGACTGAGAGAACGGCAGCTTTTTTTTTTTTTAAATTACATAATGAATTCGAGACTGGGGTCAGAGATTATACTTATAGCCACTCTGCTAGAGCACTATCGAATTATAGAGGTCCAACACATGCGCTGAACCATTTACTCCTCCATAATGCATCAGGAGAATTAGGCAAGGAGTATAATTGACCTCTCACACCCAGAATCTGCCTAGACACTACCTGGCTCCTTTTTAGCTGCTGCGTTAAATTGTTTCTATTGCGATTTGCATGCAACTCTGCCAGCATTTAAATTTCTGGTATACTAGTGTTTAATCAGGAGCGTGTTTCTTTAGAAAAAAGGTTGGTAGAGACAGATGGTACTTTTGTGGTATAAGGTTTATGCACAATGGGTAAATCCAAGGGCCTTTTTTCTTTTTCTTTTTCTTTTTCTTTTTTCTTTTCTTTCAGCTATTTCCTGAATATGCCCTATCTCTTTTTTCTGACATGTTCTTGTGACATTACCTTTATCTCTTCCACAACTCAGTCCAGAGTCATCCTTAGCTGCTCCAATATTACAATAAACAGGCAGCATGCTGTTGCAGTTTTGCTGTGGGAGCAGGAGGATGTTCTTCAGGGACCATTTGGTTGGTATCACAGTCAGGCAACTCCTAGGGATGAGATGGGCTTAGCACCTATTAGCCCCATTAACTTCAGTTCATCTGGACTGTCTTCCAGGCCACCCTGTTTTGGCCGGTAGAAGAGTCCTGATCTTTCAAATCTGAACCTGCCAGGTATTGAGATGGTCTGCAGCTTGGAGACCTGGATTTACCTGATGAATTGTTGCAGGAACTGGGTATGTCTAGTCTAATGAAGAGAAGGATTAAGGGTGACTTGACAGCAGTCCTCCAATATCTGAAGGGCTATCACAGAGAAGGCCGGGTCGACCTATTCTCCAAAACAGTATTCTCCAACCTTTCCAGCTCGGTGGACCAGGGAGATGGTAGTGACAGAGAGGTGAGAGGGAACGGGTTTACATGCACGCACTCACCACTTTCACAAATGCAGCTGCACATGCACACTTACCCATCACTTCCACAGCCTGGTTCTGAATGGGCCATAGCCCAGCATCAGTCTGTGGACCGGGGGAGGGGAGCAGTGGTGGGATTGAGCCAGTTCGCATCACTTTGGGAGAACCAGTTGTTAACTTTCGAAGCAGTTTGGCAAACTGGTTGTTGGAAGAAATCATTAGGGCAGAGAACTGTTGTTAAATTACTTGAATCCCACCACTGGAGGGGGGGTTGGGGACCCCTGAGGATAGAACAAGAGGTAACACATGGAAAATTATTACAGAAAGAACCAACCTAGAATTAAGGAGAAATTTCATGATGGTAAGAACAATTAATCACTGGAATGGCTTGTCCCCAGGTGCATGCTCCAACACTGGAGGTTTTTAAGAAGAGATTGGATAACCATTTGTCTGAAATGGTATGGGACATGGGTGTCAAACTTGTGTTGTCACAGCAGCATCACGTGACGTATCATGACTTCCCCCACCCATTCTAAACCGGACCTGGGCATGGCCAGCACGTGACGCATCTGGCCTGTGGGCCGCGAGTTTGACAGCCCCAGTATAGGGGTTCCTGCTTGAACAGGGGGTTGGATTAGAAGACCTCCAAGGTCCTTTCCAATTCTGTTATTCTGTATTGTGAGCAGCAGCTGCCTAGTAGCCTTGTCAGCATGATGGTCTGCATAATGAAGCAAGAAACAGATTTCTTTTTCCCAGTTAGAATTAGAATTTAGAATTAGAATTTTTTATATTACAGTTGCTTCAAAACATTCGCCTGCCACTCTATGCATTCAGTTCTTATTTGGGATGCTTTTGAACAAGGGTTAATTGTTCCTTCAGAAGAGTTCTAAGCTGATATTTAAAGGTGAATGAAACAATAGCTGACAGGCGTGGTATGCAGTTGTGACAAGGTGAAGTAGGAGAGAAGCATCCCGTTGGGTTGTGTGACCACCTATCTAGCTGTCAGGGACTGTTAGCCTAGTGCTATTTCTCAAAGAGCAGAGCAGCCCAAACATAGGTTGGGCTCTCTTTGAGAAGAACATGTTACAATATTTTGAGGATCAGACTCGATGAATTCAGAAGCAATTTCTTCAGTTAAAGAAGAGTTTATTCATAATAGGCATTCTACTTATTCTTGTCAGATTTACAGTGAGAAGCAAGCATGAGGTAAATGCACTCTCTATTTATATCAAAGGGGAGGAGTCAAGGAAGGGGGTGATTACACATGAATACATTAAAGGAGGAGGAATAAATTAACCCTTTATATCCTGGACATATATACATATCTCTTGTTATAGAATAAGGCATTTACTTATGACAAATCCCCCTCTAAATGCCGATTCGACATATAACAATGATTGCATTCGGATTCAGAACTATATAGTACTTGTAATTTTGATGTCAAGTATTTGTGTTGTTTAGAAGGTAAAGGTTTAGTTAATATATCAGCTATTTGTTCTGAGGTTTCGCAGTGGATTGCTTTAATGAATCCATCCTGAGATAATTGTCTCACGTGTTTAAATTTGATATCTATATGTCTGGACCTTTGACCAATGGCATCAGATCTTGATATTTCTATAGCCGCCTTATTATCTTCATGTATGACAAATGGTAGTATTGGATTCTTCCAAATATCAGATAATAAATCATTAAACCACACTAAATTATTTGAGGCTTTAGATAAACAGACGTATTCTGCCTCTGTTGTGGAAGTCGCTACTAAATCTTGCTTCCCAGTGTACCAGAATATTGGGCAATCATTTAAAAATAATACATAACCTGAGGTGCTCTTTCTACATTTGATGTCACCTGCCCAGTCTGCATCAGCGTAACTGGTGATAATAGGTTCTTTAATATTATTGGGTTCTAAGAGTAGGCAGAAATCCATGCTGTGTTTTAGATATCTTAGTATTCGTTTAACTGCTTCCCAATGATACATAAGTGGTTTACTTACATGTCTAGATAATAAATTAAGTGGCAGAGCTATATCAGGCCTGGTCCAATTAGATATATACAATAGAGAACCAATAATTGATCTATATAATGTATTGTTCTCGAACTCAGGTGAAGATTCATCCATATTCCTTAGAAAATCAGTCTGCATAGGAGTATCGCAAGGTTTGGCATCTCTTAAATTGCATTTTTCCAGAAGTTCTATAATTTTATCTCTCTGGGATAATTTGAATCCCTTTCTTGTTTTATTGATTTGAACTCCAAGGTATTTGTTTACCCTTCCTAGCGACTTTAAAGAGAAATGTTCACTTAGCTTGGATACAAATAAGTTTTTCTTTTCTTTATGTTTGCCTATATACAAAATATCATCCACATAGATTAACACAAATTCTAATGATTCACCTTCCTTTCTAACAAAAAAGCAATTGTCTGCAGTTGTGGCTTTGAAATCCATATTTTTAAGCACTCTGACTAGACATTCATACCAACGCTTGCCGGATTGTTTTAATCCGTACAAGCTTTTGTTAAGTAACCAGGTCTCATTACTATTTGTACATTGGCTATGAGGTGCCCTTACATATATCTCTTTGTCGAGCTTTGCATGTAAGTATGCGGTCTGCACATCATATTGAAAGACATCAAGATTGAGTATAGCCGCTATGACTAAAGCTGTCTTAACACTTTCGGTTCTTACAGTGGGAGAGTATGTGTCAGTGTAATTCTCAGGATATTTTTGAGCGTAACCTTGTGCGACTAATCTAGCTTTATATAATTTATTACCCTCTTCTAAATCTTTGATTTTGAATATCCATCTGGTGCCTATAATTGTCTTGTTCTTAGGGGCAGGGACTGGTGTAAATACACCTAATTCACGCAAGCTATTCATTTCTTTTGTTATGGCTAATTCCCATTTTTCTCTTTCTTCCATGGGAAGTTTCAACACTTCCTCGTATGTGTTAGGTGTTGGTGTCTCGTCATTCACACACATTATATAATCCTTATACTTATTGGGTAATTGTTTTCTGTTACACCTGATTGTTCTTATTGGAATGCTCTCATTATCGTGTAGATACCTTGCTTCCTTTTTGGTTAATGAATCTGTTTTTATCCTGGTATGGTTACCTGTCCATGTTTTGTTTTTGTCATCATGTGTGTTATGTTCATGTTTCTCTCTTTCTATTCTGTCTTGTTGTTCAATATTTGGTTTTGTATTTTGGATTATCTCGTTAAGATGTATCTTAGACCAGTTGGCCTGTTCATGAAATACTGCTGTTCTTGAGACTATGAATTTGTTATTACTGTCAATGAATCTATATCCTTTTGTGCCTGTTTCGTATCCCATGAATCTGAGCCTTCTGGATACGTTATCTCCCTTACGTCTTAATTGTTTTGGTATGTGTACATCTGCTGTAACTCCAAATATGTGCATGTGTGATATTTTTGGTTTCCTATTGTACATCACTTCGTATGGTGTTTTATTTAGGATGCTAGACCAGGTCCTATTTTGGGTATAGTTTGAATATAGTAATGCTTCTGACCAGAATTGTTTTCCTAAACCAGCATCTTCTAATGTACATCTAATCATGGTTTGCAGTGTCGAGTTCTTTCGTTCTGCTGTACCATTCTGAAAAGCAGAAAATGGGCTAGTCGTGAAGTGTAGCATTCCTTTGTCTTTTATCCATTGTGAGAATTCTTTTGACATGAATTCGGATCCCCTATCTGTCATGATTTGTTTTATTTTGATATTGTGTTGTGTTTCTACACGTTTGTAAAATTCTTTGAATTTTTGGAAAGTTTCATCTTTGTGTTTTAAAGTATAAACAAATCCATAACGGCTATAGTCGTCTACAATAGTTAGGAAATATCTTTTTTTGTATGTGATGGATGGTGTTAATGGACCAACCAGATCCATATGTACCAGATCAAAAATTTGGTTAGAGGTCCTTGTTGCCCTCTTTGGTTTTGGGTTTGTTCTGAGTTTTGAGGATTTACATACTGAGCATTCCAAATAGTTTTTACAATCCTTTATTTTAACGCCATCAGCATGTTCAATCATTTTTTGTATTACAGGGAAACTTGCATGTCCCAATTTTCTATGCAACATGTGTGCACATTCATCATGAATTGGTTTGCCTATATTGGGTCTTTTGTTATTGTGTGTATCACTAGTGGGTGTGTCTTTGTGATTACAGTGTGTATTGGGTTCTTCATTGTCATTGTTGTAACTATGTTCACTGTCTATGTTGATGTCGTCATCAGTGTTTGTATTAATGTTATGCAACCATTTATCTTCTGTTACAAGGAAGGGTAGGCCCCCTTCGATAACTACACTATTCAATTTTGTCCCATCCTTTTCTAGTATTGCTTTTCCCTCAGAGAAGATTATATTTATGTTGAAATCTTGGCTTAATTTCACTGCACTAAGTATGTTATGTGATATTCCTGGTATCAACAATACCCCCTCTACTTTACCTAAACCAGGTATATTTACATCTCCTTTCCCTATGACTTGAACATTTTCTTGATTGGCTACTCTTATCATAAATTTATCATTTGTGAATGAAGACAGTATTTTCTTGTTATTTGTTGTATGATTAGTCGCCCCTGAATCTATGAGCCAAGTATTGTTTTTTGATTTTTGTGTGATGACATCGTTATGTTTATCTAATCCATTTAATGATCCTGATTTTCTGTCCCTTGAATTATCTCTATCCTTTCTGCGTTCTCTGTAGTTTGGGGAGCCTCTATATCTGTATCTATCAATAGATGATTGCCTGTCTTGATATCTACCCCTATAATCACGGTTTTGTCTTTCCCTATGAAACATGGGGCAATCTCCCTTAGAGTGTTTTCTGGATCCACAATTGTGACATTCAATTGTTTTTTGGTGATTCTCTTGGAAGGTTACCCCTTTTGCCTGTCTGTGTTCTGTGTATGCATTGTATCTACTTTTCCTCAAATTATCTTCAGCTATTAACTTATTTGACAGACTTTCTATGGATAAGTATCCTAGACTGATTGAGTCTAAGTGTGATATGTAGTTATCCCATGATGAATCTAATGAGTTAAGGATAACGCTTTTCATTGTCTGTTCTGATATTATTTCTCCTCTTAGATGTAATTCTGCTCTGGTTTTGTTTAAGGATATTAAATGTTCACTTATGGTGGTTCCAGATCTTAATTTGGCTGAAAAGAAATCTTTAGACATTCTAGTAGTTGTTGCTACACTTTCACTATGAAACAATTTAAACATGCATTGAATTATTTCTGAAACAGTAAGATTATGCTTAATACTGTAGTACATGGCAGGTGATATGCTAGAAATTATTAAATAGAATGCTCTGTGATGCAGGCAGTCTATTTTTAGAGTCCAAGGTCTTTTGGGAGGATTGGTTATAAAAAATAATAAATTTTCTTTCATAAAGACAACCTGAATTTGTTGACACCATTCCTGTAAATTGATGCCATCAATTCTAAGTTTTGGGAAATCACTAGGTAGATTCCCAATATTACTATTCCCACTACTTACAACTGTGGGTAGTCCATGGTCTTGTAGATGTTGAATTGCAGAATGGTGTGGGTATTCTGCTGATGAGCTTGAAAGGTTCTCCTTCTTCATAAAGTTCATTGTAGTTCTCTGTGTTCATCTGCGCATGCGCGTTGGTCATTTCTCTGCTGAAGCCGCTGGGAGAGGTTCTCTTTGCTGTAGCTCCCTCGTAGTGCTCTCCTTCTGATGATTCGGTCTCCGGCTCGATCTTGGGTGTTCTGCTGGCAGCTGTGGTTCGTCTCTTTTGTATTTTTGCATTATTGGCTTTTATTGATTCTTTTGAAATTGTTAGACTTGTGCCAAACGTTTTAAATAGTTTTCTCTTGGGTGTTTCGATTTCTTGTTCGGTGGATGATTCTTCTGTATTTGTTTCTGACTCTTCAGAAGAATAAATATATTTTTTGCTATTTTTTGTGTTTTTTCGCGCCAGAGTTTTTGAATGGTGCATTCTGATTGGTTCAGCCGTGTTCATTTCTGTGCCCGGTTGAAGAAAAGATGGCTGCCTTTCAAAATTTTGAGCGGGAACTCTGGTCTTGCTTCTGGTTATTTTTTTTTTCGTTGTAGGTTCGCTCACCATTTTTGTATTTTCGGGTTTGGCTTTTTCAATGTCTTTTTCTCTCGCTGCTCCGTTTTCTTCCAAGAAGCCTCGGAGTTCCGCGATGAGTTTGTGGTCATCTTTTTGACTTTTTATTAGCCTCAGTATCTCCGATCTGAGGTCTTTGTCTTTTATTTTGTTCTCTTCTTGGTTGTCGGTTTCATCTGCTGTTTCTTCAATGTCTGTGGTGTTATCTTCAGATTCTTTGATTGTTGTATTTATTGGTTCGTCGATCATTTCTTGATCTATTTTTGTTTCTTTATCATTTGCCCTGGTATTGGGTCTTTCTTTTTTCTTCTTGAGGTTTTCTTTCTTAGGCATGTTGGATTTTATTGAGTCAGTTCAACCATCGACTGCTACCAGATTGTTACAATATTTTGAGGATCAGACTCGATGAATTCAGAAGCAATTTCTTCAGTTAAAGAAGAGTTTATTCATAATAGGCATTCTACTTATTCTTGTCAGATTTACAGTGAGAAGCAAGCATGAGGTAAATGCACTCTCTATTTATATCAAAGGGGAGGAGTCAAGGAAGGGGGTGATTACACATGAATACATTAAAGGAGGAGGAATAAATTAACCCTTTATATCCTGTACATATATACATATCTCTTGTTATAGAATAAGGCATTTACTTATGACACATGTATTTATAATAGCTTGAAAATCCTGACAAAAGCTGGAAGGACTGTATGAAGAACTGGGAGCTCTCCTGCTTCATTGCATGAATCCTCCAGCAACCTGTCAGCACTACTTCTGCTCTTCTCCCTCCAGCATCTCTTTTTGAGGTTGACTAACAGGTGCCATCAGACCAGCTCCACTCTTCCCCTGTTATCTGACATCACTGGTAGCCTGAGGAACAGTTCTGGAACTGGGGTGGAGTGGGGTAGGAAGAGGGAGGCAGCTTCTGGAGTCATACTGCCAGTGAAGCAGAAGCACCCACACTTTGCAATTCAGCTGTCATGGTAACAAAGGCAAAATCCATGGGTCAGCCCATCCATCCATCCATCCATCCATCCATTCATCCATCCATTCATCCATCCATCAGTCCATCCATCCACTCTCTCCTACTTCAGCCTCCAGAGATGTCTCAGGGAGTGTGTGTGTCAAGATGAGGACAAACAATGAAAGCGCAATTGTATGTGCATCATGACATCATACCCACGTACAAAAGGGGTGGAGCTTGTACCATTGTGGTGTGACACTGCCTTGCTCGTGGAGCCTGCAGATCTTTCTGTCAGGCCCAACTTCACTGTACATTTGAAGAATGATTGCTAGCTGTTTTCCTGCTGTGTGATGATATTTAATGGAAGGGGAGGAAATAAATCCAGAAGATCTATCAGTCCCTTTCCTCAAGTTATCCAGCATATAGAAGTTCATCTCTGTACTTGGATCTACAGCTGGTAGTCCTTGCCTTACAACCACAATTGAGGCCAGACTTTCCATTGCTAAGCAAGGCTGTTGTTAAGTGAGTTTTGCCCCATTTTATGATCTTATTGCCTCAGTTGTTAAGTGAATTAAGCCAATCTGACTTCCCCCGTTGACTTTGCTTGTAAGAGACCAGCTGAGGTGGTTACAAATGGTGATCACATGTCCCTGGGACAGTGCAACTGTCACAAATACATGTCAGTTTCCAAGTGCCTGAATTTTGATCACATGACCAAGGGAATATTGCAACCATCGTAAGTGTGAAAAATGGTCATAAGTCACTTTTTTTCAGTGCAGTTGTAACTTCAAATGGTCACGAAACAAATAGTTGTAAAATGAGGACTACTGTGACATTCTCAGATAAGAGGACAAAATCTTAATCAGAGGATAACATTTTCTGTAACAATTTGCTGGCCTTTAGGGCTCTGCTAGAAGAGCCCTAAACCTTTGCGGTTCTGATCTGATGATTTATTCTCACTAGACCAGCATAGCTGGCTGGAGAATTCTGGGAGTTGAAGTCCACAAGTCTTAAAGCTGCCAAGTTTGAAGACCTCTGCACTAGACAATTAACTGGCTGCAATCCTTCCCTAATTTGAGAATATGAGCCCGATGCACCAGCAAGTGTGACAAATAAATACTTAGGATTGCCTTGCCAATATATCAGAGATTTACATTGCTATCCCATACATTTTGATTCATCAGTAACATCACACCTTCAATGTTTTGTTCTGCTACAATACACTGATTCTAAAAATAAATAAAAATCCAGTGGAGCTTTATTTACTGAAAACACAATGTTAAAGCTTCTTAATGTCAAGTGCTTTGTCAATTAATGCTAAGCTATCCACTCCATGGCAGGATTCATTCTCTTAAAATGCACAGGATGCTATAACACATTCTCTGCATTGTGAGCTGAAAGCCACAATTAGATCTGACTGGGCTGCTTCAAGTCCCAATCTGAAAAGTAACAGAGGGCGTGAAGACAAAAGATCACATTTCAATTTCGTTAAAATGAAATTGAACAATTATTCTTCATTCACCTATGTACGTATTTATTTCCACGATCAACTATGAGAAATTCATGACAACTTTTGAAGGAGGCCTCAAGACTGTATCCAAGGTTTTCTGGAGTTCTCAGGTTCTCAACCTCTACTATATAATCTTATATTGTATAAATGTATAAAACTCATCAGTTAGCTCAAGATATTTTGCTACCTGAAGGACAGCAATAAATGTCACTTTTCCTGCCAACTGGAATATCTCTCTCTTTGTGAAAAAAATAATAATACAGGGATAATATTCAGAGGATGTAAGTCACAATAGTAGATAAACTTTAGGGTCAGTTTGGTCTAGGGCAGGGGTGTCAAAGTCGATTTCAGTGAGGGCCACATCAGGGTTGTGTTTGACCTCGGAGGGCTGGAGGAGGCCATGGTTGTGGGTGACCTTGGCCAGCTCACTCGTGTCGGGGCACCTGTGGCAGGACTTCTCTGAGACCTTCCCCCACTCTCATTACAATCTTCCTTCCTTCCTTCCTTCCTTCCTTCCTTCCTTCCTTCCTTCCTTCCTTCCTTCCCTTCCCTTCCCTTCCCTTCCCTTCCCTTCCCTTCGCTTCCCTTCCCTCTTTTTCTTTTTCCTTCCCTCTTCATTCTCCTTTCTTCCCATCTTTTTCTTTTTCTTTGTCTTTCCTCTATCCCTTTCTCCTTTCCTATCCCTTCTTGCATGCTCAAATGCAAAAGGGGAAGCATTTCTCCTTTTGCTTTGTTTTTAGTTTGTTTGGCTACCCCTCGTGATCAAAATTCAGCGCTTGGTAACTGGTTCATATTTATGACGGTTGCAGTCATGTGATCAGCTTTTGCGACCTTCTAACAAGCAAAGTCAATGGGAAAGCCAGAGTCACTTAACAATTGTGTCACTAACTTAACAACTATAGCAGCGGTTCTCAACCTGGGGGTCGCGACCCCTTTGGGGGTCGAACGGCCATTTCACAAGGGTCGCCAAAGCCCTCTCTCACCCCCCCCACGCCTTCACTCACCCTCACCCTCTGTCTCTATTGGAGGGCTGCGTATCCCAGCGTGCAATGCGATGCCCCACGCTTTAGCAAAGAGAGCAGAGAGAGAGTGTGTGCGTGCATGTGTGCGTGCATGTGGGTGTGCGTGCACGTGGCTAGAAAAGATTCTAGTGCAGGAAAAGTCCTGGGGAGTTCAGGGACTCCCTGCTGCTGCTACCGCCACCGCCGCCGATACCTGCAGCTGCAAGAGCTCAACAGAAAAAGTTTGGGTGAGTAAGTTCACTTATTTGGGTGAGTAAATTAGCGAGTTCAGGGATTCCCTGCCGCCACCCCACCGCCGATGCCTGCAGCGGCAAAAGCCGCGCAGGAGAAGTTTCTGGTGGGCGAGTTCGGGGATTCCCTGCTGCCACCCCACCGCCGATGCCTGCAGCAGCAAAAGCCGCGCAGGAGAAGTTTCTGGAGTTCTCCCTGAAGCTCCCGTTTCAACTCCTGCCTCTGCCTGACACAGCCTGAAGCTCCTGTTTTGGGTGCAGGAGAGAAAGCAGGAAAGGAAGGGAGAGAGAGAGCGAAAGAGGAAGGGAGAGAGAAAAAAAAAACAAAGAATGAAAGAAAAAGAGACAAAAAGAGAGAAAGAGAGAGAGGAAGGGAGAGACAAGAAAGAGAGAAAAAGAAAGAAAGTGGAGAGAAAGCAGGAAAGGAAGGGAGAGAGAGAGCGAAAGAGGAAGGGAGAGAGAAAAAAGAAAGAATGAAAGAAAAAGAGACAAAAAGAGAGAAAGAGAGAGAAAGCGGAGAGAAAGCAGGAATAAATATGGCAAAAAGGAAATATAGAAATTGTAAATTTAATTGAAATGACTAAACACTGTTTAAATTTGTGAACCGGCCAAATACTCTGTTCAAAGAAAATACATTGTATGTTTGTATGTGTGTTTCTAATTATTGCTATTTATTCATATTTGTTCTCTTTAATTCTTTAACGTTTAACAATTCATTCTTTATCTTAATATCTTTATATTTGTTTGGGGTTGGCTTTCTTCCCTTTCATCTTTTTTATTGTACAGCAATCTTTCTCCTCAAACCTACCACCTCTCTCTTTTCTTTCCTTCTTACTTTCTCTTCTCCCCCTCTTCTTCTCCTTCCTACTTCCTCTTCCTTTCTCCTTCTCCTCTTCTCTTCCTCCCTCTCTTACCCTCCCTCCTACTCTAATTTCCCTTCCCTTCCTTCATCCTTCTCTATTGCTGTATCCTTTTATGCATATGGACTACTCAGAGGGCTGAAAAAGTTATTTTTGACTGGTCCTCGCACTTTTGACCAGTCCTCGAACTTACGACTGCCCTCACATTTTACATTTTTGCCCTATCTTGTCACCATGGTGAAGAGAAGCAGTTGTGAAATGAGTTACATGGTTGTTAAGAATGCTGCGCAGGCATAAATGTGAGGATGGTCATAAGTGTGAGGATCAGTCAAAAGTGCAAGGACCTTCAGAAATGACTTTTTTCAGCCCTCTGAATAGTCCCTATACACATAATCATGGCCATCCGGTCACATGACAACCTAGCCACGCCCACCCAGTCACATGACATCCAAGCCACGCCCACCCCTGGTTGGGGGTCACCACAACATGAGGAACTGTATTAAAGGGTCGCGGCATTAGGAAGGTTGAGAACCACTGAACTATAGTGATTCACTTAACAATTGTGGGAGGAAAGGTCGTAAAATGGGCCAAAATTCTCTTAAGAAATAACTCACTTAGCAACAGAAATTTCGGACTCAATTGTGGTCCTAATTTGGGGACTATCTGTACTCTGGACTCTCTAGTCATTTATCTGAGTCTTTATCCCATTTTTTTCTGGCAATAAGGGCCAGTTTTGCATCAAAAAAAGTAAAAATCTCACCTGAACAAAGGTTTCTTTAATGACAGTCTTGGTGTATAAAACAGGCTAACCTGAACAGGAAAAACTGTCTGTTCAAGATAGATAGAGGTAAAGGTTTCTCTGCATATGCGTGCTTGTCGTTTCCAGCTCTAGGGGTGGTGCTCATCTCCATTTCTAAGCTGAATAGCCAGCGTTGTCTGAAGATGTCTCCGTGGTCATGTGACCGACATGACTAAACGCTGAAGGTGCACAGAGCCCTGTTGCATTTTTTATATGCTTTCGAGTTGCTAGGTTGGCAGAAGCTGGGACAAATAACAGGAGCTCACTCCATTATGCAGTGCTAAGGATTTTATTTTTATTTTATTTTATTTTATTTTGAATTTATATACTGCACCTTCTCCCAAGGGACTCAGGGCGGTGTAAAGCCAGCTAAAAACATACAATACAGACATTAAAAACAATTAAAAGGATATATATTAATTTGGCCTCAATTTAAAACGACAAACCAGTTAAAAATGTTTTTAAAAAATGTTATGTTAAGCCAGGGCGGCTTGCTGGAAAAAGAAAATTTTAAGGGCACGGCGGAAGGCACTGAGGTCTTGAATTCTCCTTATCTCTGGGGGCAGCTGATTCCAGAGGGTAGGTGCCCCCACAGAGAAGGCCCTCCCCCTGGGGGTCACCAGCCTATATTGTTTGGCTGATGGCACCCCGAAGAGGCCCTCTCTGTGGGAGCGCACAGGTCGGTGGGAGGTCATTGGTAGCAGCAGGCGGTCTTGAAGATAACTAGGTCCTATGCCATGGAGCGCTTTAAAGGTGGTGACCAACACCTTGAAGCGCACCCGGAAGACCACTGGGAGCCAGTGCAGCTCATGCAGGAGCGGTGTTATGTGGGAGCGCCAGGCAGCTCCCGTAATTACCCGCGCGGCCGCATTCTGGACCAGGTGGAGCCTCCAGGTGCTCCTCAAGGGGAGCCCCATGTAGAGAGCGTTGCAGTAGTCCAGGTGTGAGGTGACAAGGGCATGAGTGATTGTGCACAGGGAATCCCGATCAAGAAAGGGCCGCAACTGGCGGATCAGGTGAACCTGACAAAAGGTCCCCCTGGCTACCGCTGTCAGATGTTCCTCTAAAGGAACTACTACTCGACGTCATTGCCGAGATGGCGGTTGATACCCCCAGACTTATTGTCATGGGGGATTTCAACCTTCCATCTGCGGGTGAGACGTCAGAGGTGGCTCGGGAGTTCATGGCTTCCATGACGGCCATGGACCTGACCCAGGTAGTTCAAGGCCCCACTCACATAGGGGGACACACTCTGGACTTGATTTTTATCTCTGGTCAGTGGTTGAATGATCTTGGTAGAGGGGATCTAGACATTAAACCCTTGTCATGGACAGATCATTCACTCCTTCACCTGGACTTTCCTACCGCTTCCCCCCACCGCAGGGAGACGGAACCAACCAGATGGTTCCGTCCCAGGCACCTGATGGACCCCGAAAGGTTCCTGACGGAGCTTGGGCCGTTTCCTGAGACTCTGACACACGACTCGACTGAAGAGCTGGTGGCCGCCTGGGAAAGGGTGGCCGCTGGAGCTTTGGACCGCGTCGTGCCTTTGCGGCCTCTGACCCGATGCCGATCTCAATTGGCTCCTTGGTTCTCTGAGGAGCTGAGAGAGATGAAGCATCGGAAAAGACGCCTAGAGAGCATTTGGAGGACTAGTCAATCCGATTCCGACCGGACACAGGTGAGGTCTTATATCAAGACCTACCTAGTGGCGATAAAAGCGGCAAAATCTAACCATTTTTCCGCTCTTATCGCATCTGCAGAGAACCGCCCAGCCGCCCTGTTTAGGGTGACCCACTCCCTTCTTCGGGGGGGAGTGCGGGAAGATCCCTTGCAGGGTCGTGCTGAGGATTTTGTGCAATTCCTGCACGATAAAGTCGCTCGGATTCGGGATGGCTTGGACTCCGATTGGATGAGTCCACAGGAGGAGACGAGGGCAGGTCTTGAGAATGTTATCTGGGAGGAGTTTGATCCTGTGGCTCCCGAGGATGTGGACAGGGTTCTGGGTAAGATTAGTGCCGCCACGTGTTTATTGGACCCGTGTCCCTCCTGGTTGGTACTGGCCTCCCGGGAGGTTACACGAGGCTGGCTCCAGGGGATTATAACTGCTTCTCTGAGCGAGGGTGCCTTTCCTGCCGCCTTGAAAGAGGCGGTAGTGAGGCCCCTCCTCAAGAAGCCTTCCCTGGACCCGGCTGAATTAGCCAACTATCGTCCGGTCTCCAACCTTCGTTTTGTGGCGAAGGTTGTTGAGAGCGTGGTGGCACGACAGCTTCCCCGACACGTGGATGAAGCTATCTATCTGGACCCGTGCCAGTCGGGCTTCAGGCAGGGGCACAGCACAGAAACGGCATTGGTCGCATTGGTGGATGATCTCTGGAGGGCTCGGGACAGGGGTTGTTCCTCTGTCCTAGTCCTATTAGATCTCTCAGTGGCTTTTGATACCATCGACCATGGTATCATGCTGCGGCAGTTGAGGGGGTTAGGAATAGGGGGCACCGTTCTGCAGTGGTTCTCCTCCTTCCTCTCCGACCGCTCGCAGTTTGTGTTGGCAGGGGGACAGAGGTCGACCTCGAGGCATCTCGCATGGGGAGTGCTGCAAGGGTCGGTCCTCTCGCCCCTCCTGTTCAACATTTATGTGAAACCGCTGGGTGAGATCATCCATGGTTTTGGGGTGAAGTGTCACCTGTACGCTGACGACACTCAGCTGTACATCTCCACCCCAGACCACCCCAATGATGCCCTTGATGTGATGTCTCGCTGCCTGGAGGCCGTGCGGGTCTGGATGGGGAGGAACAGGCTCAGACTCAACCCTTCCAAGACCGAGTGGCTGTGGCTCCCGGCGTCCCGATATAGTCAGCAGGTGCCATCGCTGACTATTGGGGGTGAATCTTTGCCCCCCACAGAGAGGGCTCGCAATCTGGGTGTCCTCCTGGATGCACGGCTGTCTTTAGAAGAACATATGACGGCCGTGGCCAGGGGGGCCTTTTATCAGGTCCGCCTGATTCGCCAGTTGCAGCCCTTTCTGGATCGGGACGCCCTGCGCACAGTCACTCACACCCTTGTCACCTCCCGGTTGGACTATTGCAATGCTCTCTACATGGGGCTCCCCTTGAAGAGCACTCGGAGGCTCCAACTGGTCCAGAATGCGGCCGCGCGGGTGGTTATGGGTGCAACCCGTTGCGCCCACATGACACCCCTCCTGCGCGAGCTGCACTGGCTCCCAGTGGTCTTCCGGGTGCGATTCAAGGTGTTGGTCACCACCTTTAAAGCGCTCCATGGCATAAGACCCAGGTACCTTTGAGACCATCTTCTGCCACCAATAGCCTCCCACAGGCCAGTCCGCTCCCACAGAGAGGGTCTCCTCAGGGTGCCATCGGCCAAGTCATGTCGGCTGGCGACACCCAGGGGGAGGGCCTTCTCTGTAGGAGCCCCAGCCCTGTGGAATGAACTGCCCCCAGAAATTCATAAGATTTCTGACCTCCGGGTATTTCGCTGCGCACTCAAGACCCTATTGTTCCGCCAGGCTGGGTTAGCAACATAATTTTTAATTGGATGTTTTAAATTTTTGGGGTTTTAAATTAAGCCAATTATTTAATATTTTTTAATTATTTTAATTCGATGTCTATTCTGTTTTTAAATAGGCTGTACACTGCCCTGAGTCCTTCGGGAGAAGGGCGGTATAGAAATAAAATTATTATTATTATTATTATTATTATTAAAGATAGTTGCATATCCAGGAGGACACCTAGATTGCGCGTCCTCTCCGCAGGGGTCAAAGACTCGCCCCCGATAGTCAGTGATGGGGTCAACTGACTATATTGGGATGCCGGAAACCACAGCCACTCAGTCTTGGAAGGGTTGAGCTTGAGCCTGTTCCTCCCCATCCAGATCCGCACAGCCTCCAGGCACTGGGACATCACTTCAAGGGCATTGAACCGCTGAACTGCCGACCTCCTGATCGACAAGCTCAGCGTTTTAGCTACTGAACCACCGCGTCCCTATGTGTTCAAGATACATGAGTGTAAAGCTTAGTTAAATATTAATGCTCTCTGTTTTGAATCCCAAACTGATGGTCCAACGTCTTCTTTTGGTAGTTCTCCCTTCCTTCCAAACACTTGTATCGGGGAAAAAAAACCTTTGGGAACTTGCCCCTGGATTTTCTTTATATGTTCAGATAATTATTATACCACACGTTTATGCACACTGCAGCAGAGCATTGTTGCGATGAAATGGTGGAGGGAAATTTATATTTTGCAATCATACTTTGTTGCCCGATTCCCTTAAGTAATCTCTGTCCTGGGGTATTTTATTTAAAGTAACATTGATTTCCCTGGGAGATTAAAACTTGCCTGGAAGACTGACTGGCAATGCTTGGGAGGATGGGTTCTCTCATTCTGCACGCTTTCAAGAGATGTTTTATTAATCGACTCCCTGTAGCTCAATTGGTTTATGCAAGTAAAGAAAAATAGAGGATTGGTTAAAGTTTAATTTGCTCATTAGGAGAAAAAAACCCACAGCGAACAGAAAAAAGGCCATTCCTTCTGTCTCCTCTGAAACACCAGGCAGTGTGCTAAACAAGATGTAACTGAGACAACTACAAGAACCAAGTCACCTCTCAAGAGTCATGATAGAGACTTAATTTATCTGGGGAACTCCAAGCCAATAAATATCACACATAGGCCAGTGTGTTTGTTTTGTTGTTGTTCGTTGCAAAGTCGTGTCCGACCCATCGTGACCCCATGGACAATGTTTCTCCAGGCCTTCCTGTCTTCTACCATCCTCCGGAGACCATTTAAGCTCACGCCGACTGCTTCAGTGACTCCATCCAGCCACCTCATTCTCTGTCATCCCCTTCGTCTTTTTCCCTCAATCGTTCCCAGCATCAGGCTCTTCTCCAGTGAATCCTTCCTTCTCATTAGGTAGCCAAAGTATTTCAGTTTCGTCTTCAGGATCTGGCCTTCTAAAGAGCAGTTAGGGTTGATCTCCTCTAGGACTGACCGGTTTGATTGTCTTGCAGTCCAAGGGACTCACAGGAGTCTTCTCCAGCACCATAGTTCAAAGGCCTCAATTCTTTGGCTCTCAGCCTGTGTTTGTTTATGTGTTTGTTTGTTTGTTTATGTAGGTTATATATGTGTTTATTGTGAGAAATAAAGACAGACAGAGAAGTGGTTCACAATATCCTCCCACTATACATTAGGGAGATATAAGTTGAGGTCTAAGATGGTGATGGTCTCTGTTGCCTGGTCAACCACAGCAGGCATCAATGTGTGTAGATACACATACATATGCATCAGAGGTAGTATTCAGCAGGTTCTGACCAGTTCTGGAGAACCGGTAGTGGAAATTTTGAGTAGTTTGGAGAACCGGTGAATACCACCTCTGACTGGCCCTGTCCCCATCTATTCTCTACCTCCAGAGTCCCAGCTGATCGGGAGGGAATGGAGATTTTACAGTATCCTTCCCCTGGAGTGGGGTGGGAATGGAGATTTTACAGTATCCTTCCTGTGCCACACTCACCAAGCCACGCCTACAGAACCGGTGGAAAAAAAAAATTGAATCCCACCACTGGTGTGCATCCAGGCATGTGCATACATCTGTTTTGGAAGACCTCTGTCTTTCTCTCCTGAAGATCTTGCCTTTCATAAGGACCTATTTTTAGCTTCTCAAGTTCTCAGTCCCTTTTGCAAACTTAAAACTGTGTTACTTCAGCCTGGTTCTAAACAGAAGTTTAGAAGTTAGGGAGTTCAGGATGCCTGTTAACTATACTGAAGCCTTGAAAATGGTTTTAAGAATCTTTGTTTTGAATCAGTGAGATGCAGAATGGGGGAGACAAAGTTATAAACAAACAGAACCACTTTCTTTCTCTAATACTGCTTTGTTAGAAGCTTACCTTACCCTCTGTGTAATTTCTCTCAATATGTGCAGGTACATTGTATATGATAATAGGCACTGCTTACCCTCATTTGCTATTGAATATTATTAATATATATTTATGTACACAAGTGCAAACATACACACATACATGCAAACACTACCCTACAGATGTCTTCTTTGGGAGAAAAGTAGAGATATGAAAAAGAAAACCATATGCCATGATTTTATGTGGGGATGCTTTAAGGAAGTGCTTAATTTGGCTTGGCAATAAAGTCTATAAAAGATCATAATAAGACAGACTACAATGGAATAAACCCGTGGAAGTGAAGACAAATATTATGGGTGAACATAATGCAGCATTCATGGAACAGCCTATTTTGCCAGACTCAAAGGCAGATTTATAGCCCATAGCCAGCTGAGCACTGATGCCAAAAAGCAGAGAAGGCAGTTAAATGTCATTGCTTGAAAATTAATTATGAAGTTGGATGTCTTCCAGGAACTTTCTTCACACAGTCAGAGGAATATTTCTCATTTCCGAAGTAACATAGAATGGGGATATGATACCAGGCAACGTTCATGATCTCGTCATGGGTATGGCTAATGGCTGTCTTGTTTTAGGATTAGATCATCAACAATTTGTTTTAGTTTTATTCTACATGGTTCTCATATTTTACTCTCAGTTTGAATTTACCCATTCCTATGAGCATCATAGAAATTTTTTTTAAAAAAAATGATTGCTTTTCTTCAGTTTAACAGATTGGTTTATTTGAGACCGGACTAGCTAAAGATCAACAAGGTTTTTCAGCAAACCATGTTAACCTTATACAGTAGCTCTAACTGATGAGAAACTCATCACAGTTCTGGTTTTGTAATGCAGAATAGTCATCTTATATGAAAATAGCGTACTATACTTTTGCCCAATACAAAGTTAAGGAAGTATTGTAGGAAAATTGGATGCTTAAGAGCCAAAATCAAGATTCCACAGACAAGGCAAAAGCCATCCCATGGCATTAACCATGATCTTCAGTCCAATGGATCTGATGACTGATCTGCTTCTCAGAGAGGAGATACCGACTTCAGCATTAGACCACTTCAAAACTTTGATATAACAAGACAAATGTCAAAATGAGTGCCTCCCCCCGCCACCCCCCATAAGTAAAGTCATGAGAAAAAGGCTACCAATGACTTTGTACAAAATATTCCCTTCTGGAAAAAGTGCCTTGTTTACTTCTGATCATAATAATTTTTCTCAGACCATATTCAGTGGGAGAGGGGGAGCCTGTGAGTCATAGGGGTCAATGACTAAAGTCCACCTTGGGTTTTTATGGTGACTTCACAAGAGATGGATGGCCTGCTAATACGGTCTCAGTTGTGACATGAACACAATGAACTTTTCAGCAAAGCTCTCAGAAAAGGATAATAATTTACCCACCCTTTTGCTCCTTTTTTAATCCAGAATCTGATAAGAAAGTTTCTTTCCTGATTTTTGTCTAGATTTTTGTCCACATCCATGCACCACTTGAGTTAATGGTTTAGCCAAGGTTCAAAATTCATGTGGCATATTGCAGAGATGCCATCAGATCCTGGAGCTTTGTTCAGTTTGAAGTTTTTTTTTTAAACTGCTGTTTTAGTTTTGTCTTCTGTTATGGATTTATTAAGACCTCCCTTTTGTTGATCCATAAATTTCATAGATAATAACGTATTCAAATGCTTTCCCATTTTTTCCAGATCAGATGTCTGTTTTCCATAAAATCTTGAATAAAGTTTAAATCTATTGCTTCGTCAACTCCTTCATTGTGAAAATGAACCTGGTTTCAACCCAAATAAAATAACAGTTCTTTTGTTCTTAGGCAATTGGGAAAATAGCAGTTTAAATGACTTGTTTCAAAATACTTTTGTTTGACAAAATCCAATTTCTCATTTGCTTCCGTGAAATCTATTTGATGACAAATCACTTTAATCTTTTGTTCTAAATCCAAAACTGTGTGATGTTTGTGCCTTAATTCTAATTGCTTCAGTTTGTTTACCAGTATGTCTTTCTGTTTTTGCACATCCTTACTTCTATTTGATGCTAGGGAGATAAACAATTCTTTCATAAAATGCTTTGCTGGAGTCCTCTATTGTAGATAAAGAAGCTTCAGAAGTTAAATTGACTTGGAAGAAGCTCTTGAATTCCTGTTGGCAATTTAATTTGATGTCCTCTTCCAAGAATAACAGTTCTTTGATCTAGAGGTTCCTCTGTTTAATAGTACAATTATTGGGTTATAATCTACACATGGAGAAACTGCAACTTTGATTGCCTGAGATTAGTTAACAATGAGTTAGACATCCAACACATGTCTCTTCTTATGTAAGTTTTATGAACTGAACACTAGTAGGTATATTTGTTCTCTTCAGGGTATTTGTATCTCCATGCATCAAAAACAGCTAGCAGTGTTGTATAATCTAAGACACTTTAAGGGAAGTTTAACTGAATTCCTTTTAGATAAATGTTTTTGAGACAAAGATTCATTCACATCTTTGTGAATCAGAATGAATAAAAAAATTGGGAAAAATGCATAGAACTTTGCTATCATTTGGGGCATAAATGAAAGAATTATTATTTTTGAAAATTCAAATTAAAAATGTAATAGAAATCTCCCTTCTTCATTATGGATTTATTTCTCTACATTCCATGGTACATTCCCCCCACACATATAATTAGTCAGCCTTTTCCCCATTTGCCTGAGACCATCTATATTTGACTGAGATATTTGCATTCAAAATTTGCAATATCTTTAAAAAAAGTACAGGACCTCCAGATAATATTTATTTATTTATTTTATTTATTTAATTTAATTTATATACCGCCCTTCTCCCAAAGGACTCAGGGTGGTGAACAGCCATAATAAAAACAATGTACAAAAATAGAATTTAAAAGCAGATTAAAATAATTAAATCATAGGCCGAATTTAAAACTCTCATTTTAAAACCAATTTTTAAAACCCCATTAAAACCAAATTAAAATCATTTATCCCATCAGAGCGGCTTGCTGGAATAATAGGGCCTTCACTGCACGACTGAAGGTGCGGAGGTCGGGGATCCTTTGTATGTCCGGGGGTAATTCATTCCAGAGGGCAGGGCCCTCCACAGAGAAGGCTCTCCCCCTGGGGGTCGCCAGTCTACATTGTTTGGCTGACGGCACCCTGAGGAGGCCCTCTCTGTGTGAGCGTACAGGTCGGTGGGAGGCAATCGGTGGCAGAATGCAGTCTTGTAGATAACCAGGTCCTAAGCCATGGAGCGCTTTAAAGGTGGTAACCAACACCTTGAAGCGCTCCAAATATAAAGACTTGGTGCAGCTGGGGCTTAACATGGATTTGCACAAAAGTCCCCTAAGATTGAGGGTAGTCCAGCCTAGAAGCCTATCCAGGGAGGAATCACTTTTACCTTATTGTAAGTTTACATTAACAGAATTTTGCAAGTCTTAAAAGGACCTCTCTTTCCCCTCACCTTTACAGGCCAAAAAACTAGGGAAGGTTCCTGCTTAGATATTTGCTGCAGCCCCATTCCTTTTGTGGGCTCAGCTTCCTGTTGTACAGACTGTCACCTAGTCTGTAGATCTTCCTCCTGTCTCCCAAGGTCATTCCCAGATATCATTCCATCACGTGACAGACAAATCGTTTTCCTTGACTTTTATTTCAAACATACTCAACACCTCCCTCCTTATTATAGACAGGATCTTCACTCATGACTTCTAGAATTCTCAGGCTTAGCTGGACTTGTACAATAGTAATGAGGGCAGGTTCCATATCTCCTTAATGATGACTGGGTGCTATTAGAAGATACTATAAATCCCTAACCGTGTTTTGCATTCCTCATCCATCCCATCTCGTTCTGAGCTTTAAATCTTTCTGATCCTATTTCCTATGGGCTTAAGCTACGAATCTGTCCTTCTCCTTAGTTGTCAGCCACTCCTACCATTACCTATTCCCCTGTTTTTTCTTTCAATGTGTCACTTGCTATTCACCTATAAAGGTCTCTTACATCTTCTCCCTTTGGGTAACTTTTTTTTGTAATTCTCAGATTGATGGTGAGTGAATTTATATTTGCTGATCATGCTCATTCAGCTAGGCAGTGCAGACTTCACTGTTTTGTAAAACCCAAGTGTGGAGCACTTGAAAAAAACCACATACAAAGACAAAGAAAGGAAGATATATTATGACATGAATTGTTGCAGTGTGTTGTTGCAGAAGAGAGCACCAAGTTATCTTGTCACAAAGCACAAAAATTCTAACTTAATTCAAAAACAGAAGAGAATTACTTATCTAAGGATGATATTAAACAGTCAATTTAGCAAGAAATGGAGAACTATGATAGAGGGAATGAAAACCTCTCTAGTTTTTTGTGCCTTACAGCATAACAAATAATTACTGTTGACGGCATTTTTTTATAACAACAGAGGAAAAACAAACCCTACTAATCCACAATTGTTCTTTTATTCTGTTTCCCAGTGTTATTGTCTCTCTGCAGGAAAAACCCACAGCCTTTCATTATATGGTATTTAAGCCTGATTGAGTGCTGCCACCTCTTGGCTATGCAAATTATATGTGTGGTCGATGAGTCAGTTCTTGACTAATACCAGTCCTGCATCAATTCTAGACGTATTTGTAAACATTCTCCATTCTCATTGAAAGGTAGCATATTGTAGCATAGCTTGGCTGCTATGGGAGAATAAAAGGTAGTTGGGATGCTAATTAGAGGTTCATTCTAACAGCTAATCAAAACACATTATTTGTTTGGCAACATCTAAGCATTGCCAAATAACTGTGATTGCCATGCAATCTTCTAGGAATAGATATGACTCTTAGATTCAGCTGATTTTACCTAACTTAGAAACCTTCTTGGGGTTTTTTTTTTTTTTTTTGGCCTAACTCAGAAACAAGAACCTTCTAGATGTGGTTGGATCAGTATACCTTGTAGTCCAGTGGTGGGATTCAATTTTTTTTACTATCGGTTTTGTGGGCGTGGCTTGGTTGGTGTGGCAGGGGAAGGATACTGTAAAATCTGCATTCCCTCCCCACTCCAGGGGAAGGTTACTGCAAAAGTCCCATCATCTGGGACTTGGGAGGTAGAGAATAGATGGGGGCAGGGCCAGTCAGAGGTGGTATTTACCAGTTCTCCGAACTACTCAAAATTTCCACTACTGGTTTTCCAGAACTGGTCAGAACCTGCTGAATACCACCTCTACTGTAGACCCAGCAAGGATAGTTCTTGGTTCAATAATAACCATGTGAAGGTGATCAATAAAAGACTCAATCTCCTTGCAGAATTACATAAATCCAAGCACAAGAAATATGAACATCCTTTTTTTTTTTTTTTTTTTTGCTTTTGAAGGAAGGCAAACATTTTGGGTTGATGCATCTCACATTGGACCAGGCACAGTTAAAGATTGTGCCTCACTTGTAGTTGACACTCAACAGCTGTCTCCATATGGACAGAGAAATCCACCATCTCCCACTTTAGGTAGACACATACACCATTTCCAAATACTGAAGAATTCTTACTGTAACCGCTAATTACAATTGGGTGACAAAAAGTCTTTACTCTGGTATAAGGATGGAGTCCTCAAATTACCAGAACTTTTCCAGAAAATTATGTCTTCAGAAGGGTTCCTTGATACCAAAGAAATCTTACACATGAATAAAGTGAACTGGTGCCACTGGGAAGAAAAGATCTGATGACTGGATTCCTTGCTGCTATCTGAGTTTGATTGTTTTCTTGCAGATGTTTCATTACGGAACCTGTTACCTATTTGGGCAATGAATTGTCTTCAAGCAAACAACCAAGCTCAGAGAGCACCAAGGACCCCACAATTCAATTCTGAGCTACACAAATTCTCTTCTAAAAGTCTAACCGCTGCAGATGTTCATATCTCCATGACATTCTTTCCTCTATTAAAGAATGAAGGCCCTGTCTCTCTTTGTATTCTTTGTATCCTCTCATCCTTGTACGTAGCTAGTCCCTCTTGCTACCATGGTGCTCCAACTTACCCACTTTCCACGTGTACCTCATTTCTCTCCAACCAGTTATTTGACCAGAATGGCCAATTGCTGAGAGGTGGTTTTCC
The DNA here is from genome assembly GCA_022577455.1 of Arizona elegans. NCBI lineage: Eukaryota > Metazoa > Chordata > Lepidosauria > Squamata > Colubridae > Arizona > Arizona elegans. The sequence goes on from JAKOOJ010000001.1 coordinate 113,722,065, forward strand.
ATGTAACTCTTTAGAAAAGCAATACTTTTCTGAAATTTAGAATCAGGGTTGGGGGACTATGGCCCCTTTATGACCTGTGGACTTCAACTCCCAGAATTCCTGAACAAGGAATTCTGGGAGTTGAAGTCCACAGGTCATAAAGAGCCCATAGTTCCCCACTCCTGATTTAGATGAAAATACCACTAATCCACTTCAGGTACAAAGAGGTCTCAACAATTCTTAAAATCACTGTTTTTTTTCTTCTTCACCTCAGAGTAAATTATTCTAGAAGATTCAAGACAGCATAAAATCACCTGTGATTAATGACTGCAAGTGCTGGCTGAATTTATTCCTATATTCACTCTAATAAGTGAAGCCTGAGATAAACAAGCATTAATATTCTAATCTGTAGTTACCTTCTCGGCTCCATGCACAGCAATCTGCAAGGGCAAATCTGGTTTGATTTGCTGTGTTATTCATTTGGATGGTGATGCTGGAAACAGGTTGGCGAGGAAAACAAGGCAGACACATGCATTGAACATAGCAATAACAAATAAATCAAGGTTTACAAAACACCCTAAAGCAGTGGTTCTCAACCTTCCTAATGCCGCGACCCTTTAATACAGTTCCTCATGTTGTGGTGACCCCCAACCAGGGGTGGGCGTGGCTTGGATGTCATGTGACTGGGTGGGCGTGGCTAGCTTGTCATGTGACCGGATGGCCATGATTATGTGTATAGGGACTATTCAGAGGGCTGAAAAAAGTCATTTCTGAAGGTCCTTGCACTTTTGACTGATCCTCACACTTATGACCATCCTCACATTTATGCCTGCGCAGCATTCTTAACAACCATGTCACTCATTTCACAACTGCTTCTCTTCACCATGGTGACAAGATAGGGCAAAAATGTAAAATGTGAGGGCAGTCGTAAGTTCGAGGACTGGTCAAAAGTGCGAGGACCAGTCAAAAATAACTTTTTCAGCCCTCTGAGTAGTCCATATGCATAAAAGGATACAGCAATAGAGAGGGATGAAGGAAGGGAAGGGAAATTAGGGTAGGAGGGAGGGTAAGAGAGGGAGGAAGAGAAGAGGAGAAGGAGAAAGGAAGAGGAAGTAGGAAGGAGAAGAAGAGGGGGAGAAGAGAAAGTAAGAAGGAAAGAAAAGAGAGAGGTGGTAGGTTTGAGGAGAAAGATTGCTGTACAATAAAAAAGATGAAAGGGAAGAAAGCCAACCCCAAACAAATATAAAGATATTAAGATAAAGAATGAATTGTTAAACTTTAAAGAATTAAAGAGAACAAATATGAATAAATAGCAATAATTAGAAACACACATACAAACATACAATGTATTTTCTTTGAACAGAGTATTTGGCCGGTTCACAAATTTAAACAGTGTTTAGTCATTTCAATTAAATTTACAATTTCTATATTTCCTTTTTGCCATATTTATTCCTGCTTTCTCTCCGCTTTCGCTCTCTTTCTCTCTTTTTGTCTCTTTTTCTTTCATTCTTTCTTTTTTCTCTCTCCCTTCCTCTTTCGCTCTCTCTCTCCCTTCCTTTCCTGCTTTCTCTCCACTTTCTTTCTTTTTCTCTTTCTTGTCTCTCCCTTCCTCACTCTCTTTCTCTCTTTTTGTCTCTTTTTCTTTCATTCTTAGTTTTTTTTTCTCTCTCCCTTCCTCTTTCGCTCTCTCTCTCTCCCTTCCTTTCCTGCTTTCTCTCCTGCACCCAAAACAGGAGCTTCAGGCTGTGTCAGGCAGAGGCAGGGGTTGAAACGGGATCTTCAGGGAGAACTCCAGAAACTTCTCCTGCGCGGCTTTTGCCGCTGCAGGCATCGGCGGTGGAGTGGCAGCAGGGAATCCCCGAACTCGCCCACCAGAAACTTCTCCTGCGCGGCTTTTGCCGCTGCAGGCATCGGCGGTGGGGTGGCAGCAGGGAATCCCTGAACTCGCTAATTTACTCACCCAAATAAGTGAACTTACTCACCCAAACTTTTTCTGTTGAGCTCTTGTAGCTGCAGGTATCGGCGGCGGTGGCGGTAGCAGCAGCAGGGAGTCCCTGAACTCCCCAGGACTTTTCCTGCACTAGAATCTTTTCTAGCCACGTGCACGCACACCCACATGCACACACACATGCACGCACACACTCTCTCTCTGCTCTCTTTGCTAAAGCGTGGGGCATCGCATTGCACGCTGGGATACGCAGCCCTCCAATAGAGACAGAGGGTGAGGGTGAGTGAAGGCGTGGGGGGGGGGGTGAGAGAGGGCTTTGGCGACCCTTGTGAAATGGCCGTTCGACCCCCAAAGGGGTCGCGACCCCCAGGTTGAGAACCGCTGCCCTAAAGAGACATGAAGGATCTCCATTCTGTGGTTAAATCATTACTATAAAAAGTGCAATTTATTTCATGTCTGCAGATGTTTGAAGACCTAGGTTCTAACATATGCTGCCTAGAGGAGTTGTTTTGATATGAGATGGGCAGCAAATAAATTTAATAAATAAATAAACTAAAATATGAAACAAGGGGTAATTTAGGCATTACTTGAGATGTTGATGGACTTTGCCGTCTATGTAATGTAGTGATTGTGCTTTACCACTATGTGGTGATGGACAGAGAAGGGGTAACCAGACATGACAGGTTATGTTGAATCTTGGGACATTTATGAAGTAGGAATCTGGATTCATTAGTAATACTTGAGAGGGAATTTTATTTATCAATCTTTTATGGCATATAACCACTGAAATTACTCCCGAACTACTAGTTTAGCATAAGTCCTTTGGCAGATGAATTTGTATTTAGCCCAAAGTAGTCTGAAACTCTAGCCTGAATGATGGAATGGTTTTGCAGTGAATATTTTTGCACCTTTAATACTTAGGTGGCAGCTGGTGAGCTTTCAGTTGTTGTAAGCTACAATTCCAGTAGTTTGTCTCATTATTCGGACTGCTGGTAGTAACACTTAGCATCATCTGAAGAGTCCCATCACCACAGCAGAGTAAGAGCTGCAAGAAATGCACCCTTTTTCAGCCTGATGTAAGAAGTGGCAACGGGCAAAATTCCCCCTTTGATATAATTGAAACCAACAGATTCTCTTCCTCTTTTAGTCGTTTGATTTCCCATCTATAATCACAGAAGCAGCCCTTAGTTCCTTGCTACTGACACCACAATCACCAAACTGAAACTATGAGCAAAAGTTTTAAGAATGTATTATCGCTCAGATCAATCAGTAAGAGGATGAATGTGGAATAAAGCCTAAGCAGCATTTTTGGATGATGATCATGAAATAGATTTTCTCCTGCCCCTGAAATGTGCCATGAACAGATGCTCAAATTGATTGGAAATGAACATGGGAAGTTGACCTCCTGATTCATAAACAATGGAAAGAAGGAAAGGAAAGGAAAGGAGGAAGGAATTGTATATGATATGTGCTATGATTTGACTTCATATTTTAAGCCTCAGTATCATTAGCCTCCTGCAAATTGTTCTTTAAAACCTTTGCATTGCTTACATTACTGAGTTTACCATTATATATACTGTCAATAGAATAGCCATAGAGTCCAGAGGGCAGGATGAGAAACAATGGATGGAAACTAATCAATGAAAGAAGCAACCTGGAATTAAGGAGAAATTTCCTAACAGTGAGAACAATTAACCAGTGGAACAGCTTGCCTTCAGAAGTTGTGGGTGCTTCATCACTGGGGTTTTTTAAGAAGAGACTGGACAGTCACTTGTCTGAAATGGTATAGAATCTCCTGCTTGAGCAGGTGGTTAGACTAGAAGACCTGGAATGTCCTTTTCAGCTCTGTTCTGATTGATGGATGGATGGATGGATGGATTATAACATATGGTTCCTTATTTCATTAGCTGAAGAAGACTGTTAGAGTGTTCCTTGCTCTGAGAAGTAAAAAGTTCTAGGGGTGGTGAGTTTCCAATGAGAGACTATTGGATATTATGAGTTTGAGTTTGAGTTTGAGAGTCATGCTGGCTCAGGAATTCTGGGAGTTAAAGTCTACAGGTGATAAAGGGGCCATCTATTCCTACCTTTGCTTTAGAATATTATAGTCACTGAAGTAGGTCACAATGACTGGAGATCAATTCCTATTTTGCGTGATTGTTATTAGAAAAAAAAATAGTATAACAAGAAAGCATATGGTTTAAAATGTTAGAATAATAATATGGTTACAGTGAGGTTTTGAAGAACAAATGGGTCTTTAAACCTCATTTGAGATCCCCTATTGAATGGATCATATCTCATTCCTTAGAAATTTCACAGCTATGGGATAACTGTTGATAATACTGTATTCTAAATGTCCACTACTCCAATTATTTATATTGGCAGGCATTTGCAGATGGCTTCAGTAGCTGAGGTTAATAAATCAGTCAGATAAATCAGTGTGGAAGAGGCCCCAATGAAATAGAGAACCATAATGCCAGAGAACCAGAACAGCAGGCTTAGCAACCTCTGGAAAGAAAGAAAAAATACCATAAAAGACTTTTTCCAAGCCTTTTATTCACAGAGAAAATACAGTTTCTCTCCACACAGAGGGTTCAGATCCACAGTCATACAGAGAGACTGCAAAGATAGGGACTTAAGCTAGTTGTCATGGCTTGTTATATTCAGGGGCAGGTGTCCTAGAGAGACCTAAGTGATAGAGATAGCACACCCAGGTCACCTGTCCCTGAATATGAGAAGATTCCAGAAGAAGAGAGGGAGGGAATGAGACAGCTGAAGAACCACAGGACAATCACATCAAAAACTTTCAGTTTCCCCCTCTTAGTCATTCGTTTTGGAGAAGCAAAGGGACTTTCTATAGAGCAGGACTGTCAAACTCCCAGGCCAGATGCATCACACGCTGGCCATGCCCACGCCTGGTTTAGTGAAGGGGGGAAAAAAAGTCCAGATACATCACGTGATGCCGCCATGATGACATGAGTTTGACATCCCTGCTAAAGAGCTTCTGTATTCTGATTACCTCAGCTATTGACTAGACCAGAGCACTGAGATATTGCAAAGCTTCAGATCTCCAAAAATGTACACTTTGTTATAGTGGATGCCATGGCAGAAAAGGCTCTCTTTCTGGGTCCCCAAAAATGACATTCTTTTGTAGACAGGATCTATTACATGTCTTTTTTGTGGGTCTTGATGGTATAGATAGATGGAACAGTGGTCCCTTAAATAAGCCAGTCCTATGCTGTAGAAGGCTTTATAAGTCATTACCAGCACCTTGAATTGAACTGAGAAGCACAATGGCAACCAATTCTACCTTGCCACACAAGAACAGATATCCAAAAAGAACAATAAGGAGAGATGAACATACAAGAAACATTATTTTTTAAAAAATCATACTGTCTGAAGAAAACAGCAAAGGTTTGATAGCCTAAAAGTCTCCCCAGTTTTACCACCTGGCCTTCTAATTATATCAGAGAAATCAGCTAAAAAGTAATGAAAGAATAATGAAAGATCTAGGACTTCCGGTTTCCTCGTCTTCGGCGGCGACGGTGCTTTCTTTTGGCACCGCCACCCCCGCCGCTTGTAGAGCCGCTTCCTGATTGCGAAGCGGCTCGAAATCTTCGAAATCCTTAGGATTGAAGAAGAAGAGGCAGCAGGGCACAGGTAGAGCCCCTGCAACCCCCCCAGGGAACTGTTTCTGGGGAGGAAGCAGGTGCGGCTCCCTTACAACCTGCTGAAACTCCGGGCGGCGTGGGACGTCTTCTGCTTGTGCGGAACAAGCCGACCTCAGGAAACCTTTAAAGAGCGAGGAAATAACTCAAATAAACATCCGCAATCCACTTGAACCCTGAAACTTTGAACTGCAAGTATTAGTCCTTTGCTGAACTTTTTTACTGAAGTGAAAGTCTCGGAATGAGTGAAAGTGATTGAAAAAATATGGCGCTCAGCAAATGAATTAGTGGGTGTGGATTGGTGAAGTTATCTTGTCTTGCTACAAAGTTAAAAAGTTGTTACAGAGCTGCTCCGGCTGCAACAGAAATAAGAGGAAAATCTCTCCCTTTTACTTGTCTTTGCTGCATTATAGCTTTGCTTTGAGTAATTCTGGGGGACTTTTTTAGAAGGTATTGTGGAGGTGGCAGAAGAGGCGGACCCTCCCTTTTTAAGAAAGCTAGCTTACATGGCAGGATGGCTTCAAAAAAGCAGGAAGGCAAAACAGGGGGGGGGGATCCCCCCCACGTAAGCAGGATACGCAGTCACAAGCCCAAAAAAAAGATTTGGATATGGGAGAATTAAAAGCATTCATCTCAAATATTTTGGATGAGAAATTTCAAGACATGGATGACAAAATAAATAAAATAGATGAAAAAATCCAAAAGTCACAACAGGAAATCATGCAGGAAATGCAGCAGAGCCAAAAGATGGTGACCAAAAAAATAACGGATGTGGCGTCTGGTCTGGCAGGATTTATTATGAAAGTTGAGACAAAAGTGGATGAATTTAAATTAGAAGTTAATGCTAAGATGAAAAATAATGATCATAAATTTTTTGATGTTGATGACAAGATGCAGAGAGTTGAGAATGATATTGTTATGATGCAATTTCGTGCAATGGAACTTGCTATAAGGCTTCGAGGAATTAGAGAAGAGGAGAGACAAGATTTGAGACAGATCTGTGCTGAAGCCCTAGCTGTGATTTTAAAAGTTGAACCTGAGATGGTTTTTTGCAAAATAGATAAAATCTATAGAGTTAACTCGTGGGTGGCCAGACAAAGACAACTGCCTAGAGATGTGGTCATATATTTTACAGATAGAGCAATAAGAAATGACATTTTGCAAAAATCTTTTCTCACTTCTGTGCAAGTGAGTGGATCCAAGATTACAGTTTACAAGGAGCTCCCACCCAAGATGTTGAAATCTAGAAAAGAGTATGGTTTTCTTGTTAAAGAACTGCAGAATAATCAAATCCCATTTCGTTGGGATGCCCCAACTGGCATAATTTTGAGATATAAGGGAGAGAAACACCGTCTGAATACTGTGGAGAAGGCGGAGCAATTTTATAATGACATCTTTAAAGAAAGAACTCCATCCCCACGCACATCTACAGTTTTGGAGATTAAAGAACAACAATCTAAGCAGGAATTAGCAGAGCTGAAGGGTGCTGAAGGAGGCTTTCTGGATGAGCCTTTGCTGGAACCTTCTCCAATCTCGGAGCTGGCTTGGGCGGCTGAAGTTAAGGATCAGCGTATAACTCGAGCAAAAGCCAAGGAACTTAAAGAAAAGTTACAGCAGGAGAGTCAAGACAAGGCTGGGGCTGTGGGAAAAGCAGGACAGAGGATCTCAGATGACATCCTAAGGTTCTGCGCTTCGCTCCAGAAGGAGAATAAGGATGATTAAATGTTTATCTTGGAATGTGAATGGGTTGAATGCAACACAAAAAAGGAAGAAAATATTTGCATATTTAAAACAACATAATAATGATATAATTTGTTTACAAGAAACGCATATTACAGTTCAAGATCAAAACTATTTGAAAAATTCCAAATTAGGAACACATTTTATATCCTCAACTAACCAAAAAAAGAATGGTGTGGTTATTTATGTAAACAAAAAATTAACAGCTAAACTTATAGAAGCTGATCAAGATGGTAGGTTTGTAGCAATTGAATTACTTTCTGCTAATAGTCAAATTCTTCTGATAGGAATTTATGCTCCTAATCAACAACAGGACTATTTTTATAAAATGCTGCATACTAAAATACTTCAATGGGATTATAGATCTATTTTAATTATGGGAGACTGGAATGGAGTAATTGACTCTAAATTAGATAAAAAGACTTTGGCAAAATCAAGAATTAGATTACCACAGACTTTTTTTGATATGAAAGAAGACCTGGAATTAAAAGATATTTGGAGAATACATAACCCAAAAGAACTGGACTATACCTTCTTTTCTGACAGACATAGATCCTTTTCCAGGATTGATTTTATTTTGTTGTCTGATGACTTACTTGTTAGGACAAAAAGAACAAAGATTCTGCCAAGAACTTTGACTGATCACAGTCCAGTCTGGATAGAAATTGAGACATGTAAGAATGAGAGACGTTCTTGGAGATTAAATGAAAACTTGTTTAGATATGAGAAAAATATAATAGAACTTAAAAAGCATCTGAAAGAGTTTTTTGAAATGAACTTGAATAAAGGCACCCCAATGGAAATTGTGTGGGACGCAAGCAAAGCTTATATGAGAGGGGTGCTTATATATATGAACTCTAAACATAAGCGGATTCGACAAAAGAAAAGACTTGAATTGGAAGCAGAAATAAAGGACAAAGAACAGTTACTTATTAAAAACCCAACAGATGAAAGAATACTTAGTGTTATAAAACTTCTGAAAGACCAATTCCAAATGCTTATAGCGGAACAAGTTGCAACAAACTTACAATATGCGAAGCATAATACATTCTGCAATGCTAATAAACCAGGCAGGTGGTTGGCTTACACATTAAGGAAGAAACAAAGCATACGGACTATTGATAGTGTTGATATTGGGGGGAAAGAAGTTTTTCAACAGAATTTAATAAAAGAAGCCTTTCTTCAATATTACACTAAACTATATGCCAGAGAGGAGGTGCAGAATGGACTTATAGAAAAATATTTGGACAACAAAAGAGTTACAAAAATCACTGAACAACAAAAGGAAAGAATGGATTATCCCATAACAGAGGAGGAGATAATAGCAGCAATAAAACAATTAAAAACAGCCAAAGCTCCTGGAACGGATGGTCTGACAGCAGTGTATTATAAAACTTTACAGGCAGAAATGGTGGAACAACTCAGAGACTTATTTTGCAACATACAACAAGGGGGAAAAGTACCTCCATCGTGGACTACAGCTTATATTTCTTTGATACCAAAAGAGCAAGCAGGTCCCAAAAAACCGGAGAATTACAGACCAATATCTCTTTTGAATACGGATTATAAAATTTACGCAAAAGTATTAGCCAACAGACTGATGCCAGTAATTCAAAAGGTGATTCATGATGACCAAGCGGGATTTATTGAGGGTAGGCACATGAAGGACAATGTAAGGCAAGTAATAGATTTATTGGAATATCTTGAGAAGAATAAACAGATCCCTGCAGTGCTGGTCTTTCTGGATGCAGAGAAGGCCTTTGATAGAGTGGATTGGAATTTTCTATTAAAGACATTAAAAAAGATGGACTTTGGGGACCAATATATACAGGCGGTCTCAGCAATTTATCAAGAGCAAAAGGCACAGATCATTATCAATGGAAGTTTGACAACAGAGTTTAAAATTGAAAAAGGTACAAGACAGGGATGTCCACTGTCCCCATTGTTGTTCATTTTAACACTAGAAGTCTTGTTAAATACAATAAGGGATTCTAACACATTGAAAGGTATAATGATAAGGCAAGAGGATTACAGAATAAAGGCATTTGCAGACGATCTGGTTGTTACCCTAACACAGCCAATGGAATCGATAATCCAGATGAAGGACATTATACAAGACTTTGGTAAAGTTTCAGGTTTCAGATTGAATCAGAGAAAAACTAAGATGGTAGTTAAAAATATGACACAAGATCGTAAACTGGAGTTAGAAAGGAGGGCAGGTTTTGAGATTGTACCAAAGGTAAAATATCTAGGAGTTCAGGTTGCAGAATCAAATATGAAATTGTTTCAAAATAACTATGAGGTGTTGTGGCGAGAGGTGCAAAAAGATATGGAGATTTGGAAAAAACTGCAGCTGTCTTTACTTGGAAGAATAGCAGCAGTTAAGATGAACATTTTGCCAAGATTTCTTTTTTTGTTTCAAATGATTCCGGTGCTCAAAAATGATAAACAACTAAAAGCATGGCAAACTGGTATCAACAAATTTGTCTGGAACGAGAAAAAACCAAGAGTAAAAATGAAAATTATGCAAGACATCCCAGAAAGGGGAGGTCTCAAACTTCCAAACCTACAATTATATTATGATGCAACAGCTTTGACTTTAGTAAGTGATTGGTTTGGAGGAAAAAAGATTGGAATATTGAATGCAGAAAGTTTTGATTTGGAATTTGGATGGCACGCTTACTTATTTTATGACAGCAAAGTGGATAAAGTATTTAAAAGCCATATACTTAGAGATTCTTTGCTGAGAGTTTGGAAGAAGCACCGAAACAACTGGAATTATAAAATACCGCTATGGCTGGATCTTGGTCATACCTTGTGGAATACAAATATAATGTCACTCGGGGGGTTTTTATATAAAGAGGTTCTTTTTACAGATGCGGGCAGATGGCAGCTGAAGACATTACAGACATTGTTGGCTGAAGGGATTAATTTAACTTGGTTACAATATAATCAACTGCAATTGAGATGGAAAGAGGACCAAAAAACTGGTATTATGATGTATGAGGAAGAATTAGTTAGACATATAAAAGAGAAAGGCCCAATGCATATTAAAAGACTTTATAATGTTTTGTTAGAAAGGGATTCAGAAACTGAATTAGTTAAAGACTGCATGGTTAAGTGGGCACAAAACTTTGAGGAACCAGTGATGTTGGAAACATGGGAAAAAATTTGGGTTCAGAATGTTAAATTTACACAGTCGCAGAATCTGCGGGAAAATTTCTATAAAATGTTTTATAGATGGCATTTTGATCCAAAAAAATTGTCGTGTATGTACCCTAGTGCCCAGCCTAAATGTTGGAGATGTGACTGCTTAGACGCTACATATTATCATGTTTGGTGGACCTGTAAGAAAGTTAAGGCTTTTTGGGTAAAAATTTGGTGGGTCATGCAGAATGTTTTGAAGAGAAAAATTCAATTTTCTCCACAACTGTTTTTATTGGGTATAGTTAAGGGTTTTACATTGGGGGAAACAAAAATGATATTGTATATGATAACTGCAGCAAGATTGTTGATAGGTAAATACTGGAAAAATGAAGCGCTGCCTTCGATTGAGGAATGGACTTTGAAGATGGCCAGTTTTGCGGAGATGGCGAAGATTTCAGCATATTTAAAAGATTGTTCTCAAGAGACTTATGAATGGGAATGGAAGAAGTGGATAAATTATGTTCAGCATAAATATCAAACTAGGAAGTATCAAATAGCCTTTATTTAAAAATGTTATATAAGATAGAAACATTTTAGGGTTGAGGATAAAAATTTGTTAGAAAATGTTATATTAAGATAGAAATATTTTAAGGTTAAGGATGAAAATTTGTTAGAAAATGTTACATTATGATAGAAATATTTTTAAGGTAATCAGGATGAAAATTTATCTGAAAATGATATACCAAGATAGAAATAGGTTAATGTAATGAAGATGAAAATTTGTAAGGGGGAGGGAGGGGTTCAAGTTTTATATACAAAGGAGGGTTTTTTCCTTTTATCTGACATGAGCATACTAGGAAGTCTGGGGGGAGGGGAGGGTTAGGGTGGGCTGGGGAGGTTGGGAAGTTTGGGGGGGTAGGGGGGGGGAAAAAGGGGGTGAAAATGTAATTGTAAAACTTTTGCAATAAAAAAAAAATAATGAAAGATCTAAACCTCCAAATACCAGTTAATCAAAACAGCAGTAGAAGATGGCTCAGCTAAAGAAACATATCAGCTGGTCATCTCCCACGCTTTTTGGGGGAAGAAATGAATTATGGGAATAGTACAGGGATCATTAGAAAGGCTGGCAGAGCGATTTAGGGCAATATCAAGGGCCCACACTTGGTCTTGCTTTCTCTTTTACTATGGTTGACCAAGTCCCAAAGGTGTTTTTCCAAAAGCAAGTGGACTTTTCTTGGTTTCGTTCCTTGAAAACATTTCACTTCTCATCCAAGAAGTTATTTTTAACTCCAGCTAAAACAAAAATCTCCAGCTGTCTTTTGGGAAAGCACCCAGGGGTGAAATCCAGCAGGTTCTGACAGGTTCTGGAGAACTGGTAGCGGAAATTTTGAGCAGTTCAGAGAGCCGGCAGTGGAAATTTTGAGTAGTTCAGAGAACCGTCAAATACCATCTCTGGCTGACCCCAGGAGTGGTGAGGGAATGGAGATTTTGCAATATCCTTCCCCTGGAGTGGTGAGGAAATGAGAATTTTGCAATATCCTTCCCCTGCCATGCCCACCAAGCCACACCACGCCCACCAAGCCACGCCCATAGAATGGTAAAAAAATTTGGATTTCACCACTGAAAGCACCTTTGGGACAACCGTGACCTGGATGATTGAGAATCTCCATAGACAAGGTTGACCAAGGTTGCATAAGAGACTGCCTGCAATGACTCTTACAGCAGCAATTGTGTTCCATTTTCTGGGGCTGAGATGTGGTGGGCTGCTTTCTGATTGCTTGACACATTAATGGAGAGGTCTAATTTTGAAATAGTTTTATCGTCAGGCATTTTTGTGGCGTGTAATCAGTATTTATATATGTCTTAGTCACAGGAGAAACAGCCTTTCCTCTCATACCCTTCTGTTCTGCATCCAACCCCATCTGGGAGGTGGCAATCTCTTCCAGGTTTTAAAATGATTTACTGCAATTTCAATCATTTCTTCTTTCACAGATCTAGATGTTCAGCAGGGAAGTTTGAGACTTGCTTGTTTTATTTTCTGCTTTCTCCTACCTGGGTGTATTTCAAGGCAATAATCTCTGTCCTGGTTTTATTCTCCTGCATTTTTTAAGTCAGAGTAAAGTATGTCAACAATATTTACTGCTTTGAATGTCTGGCAAAGGATCAGCATGCCTGGTGGTAATTTTGAAAGAGAAATGGATTATTTTTTTCATTAGTATTTTTCCCCTTAAGGTGGATATTGATTTTAAAAATTCATGCACAGTAGTATTTTAGTTAGATATCGAACAAAAAGAAAAATGTGTGCATGGAACTTCTTTTAGATACCTGTAAATGGTGAGGTTTCAGTATTGGTCAAGCAAGGGTTTCCTCATCATAGACATGTCTCTGAAGTGTCATTTTTTCTCTGTGCTTCAACAAGGAGTCAGCTAAACAACAAACAATCCACTTAGAGCCAGAAGGGATGCCTGTGAAATATACAGGCAATATCTGAGGATTTAACAGCTAAGCAGAGCTGGCCTTATAAGTAGAAATCTAGCAATCATTGGCTCTGAATGCCATCAACGGAAGCCATGAAGCAGAAGAAATGGGGAACGAATAAGCTCCTATATCTTTCTCCAAATGACCTCTTTAACGTAGGAGTTAGAACTCCTTTTACATACATCTTAGTTTCCTTTGTTTAAAACAATTGTATATTGCGCACCAGGATGCCTTTAGAATGCTTCAGAATCTTCTGTATCTCCTAATCATGACACATCCATGACCATGTTTTTTGGAGAGCAACCTGGAAATTGTGATGCCATTCCTTCTTCTGGGATGATTTTCCAACTTCCTGTCCAAGTCCACGGCCTTGAGATTTCTTGATAATCTCTTATTCAAGTGCTAATGAGGTGGTCTTGTTTATCTTTGGGGGGGGGCTACTGAGGTAAACACAGGCTATATAAATTTGATCAGTTGATAAATGGGCACTAGCACTTAGACTTATATACCACTTCACAGTGCTTTTACAGCCCTCTCTAAGCAGTTTACAGAGTCAGCATGTTGCCCCCAACAATCTTGGTCCTCATTTTACCGACCTCGGAAGGATGGAAGGCTGAGACAACTTCGAACTGGTCAGGATTGAACTGTTGGCAGTTGGCAGTTGGTGGTGGCGCAGTGGTTAGAGTGTAGTACTGCAGGCTACTTCTGCTGATCACTAGCTGCCAGCAGTATGGCAGATCGAATCTCACGGCTCAAGGTTGACTCAGCCTTCCATCCTTCTGAGGTCAGTAAAATGAGGACCCAGATTGTTGGAGACAATAGGCTGACTCGGTAAACCACTTAGACAGAGCTGTAAAGCACTATGAAGCGGTATATAAGTCTAAGTGCTATTGCTGTTAGCCTGCAATACTGCATTCTCACTAGTATGTCACCAGGGCTCTTCATATTTCATTAAAATGAATTAATAAAACAATGCAGTTCAAGGAAAAAGGTAATAAATGAAACCTCTCCCATCTCCAAATTTAGGTATCTGTTCTAACATTATAAATCATAACCAGGGGAGTTGACAGATTGGGGGAGGTACTGGCAATATGTTGTCACCTTTGTTTGTCATTACTGTCTCTCAGTTTATTTTTCCCTTCCCAATTTTCTTCTCCGTCTCTCTGCCTGCCTGCCTGCCTGTCTCCCTTCCCCCCAGTAAGTACTGTTACTACTGAAAGGGAATCTTATTCTCGAGAAATTATAGAATAATTTTTCCTTCCCTTGGAGCAATTCAGAGGAATGCTCTGGTTATAAATTTGGTGGATCATAATTTTGTAAGACAATCTGTACTCAACTCTATGCTTTTTTTTTTCTTTTTCTTTTTGAAAAAGGACATCTGCCAAAGTTCTCTCCTGTCATCACTGCCTCTTTTTCTTCCTTTCCCTAAGTAGCCTCTGAAGAGCAGAACCAGCCAGATGGACTGAAGCTTTGCCCTGTAATGGGCCTAAACTGAAAGGAAACAGAGGAAGCAAAATAGCATAACTTTCGCCTTCGGAGCTGTGGGAGAAGAAATAATGGAAAAATAGTTGAGCTTTGATAATGTGTGAAAGACATCAATTGTTCATGTTTCTTTTGTTTTTGGATACTGTTCCTGAATGATTTTAACTGGGTTTCACTCTAATATAAATGTGAGTTGGCAGGAAAAGGGGATCGGTTGGGTTGGGTTGTGATGGGATGGAGCTAGGAAAGTGGGCAAACCCTGGATAGGAGAAGGTGAGGAATGAGATTGCTTACATCAAACCTCTTCTAAAAAAGCTCTTCACTCCTATTTTAAATGTAGTAGCCCAGACCCTGGTTGAAACAATTAAATCTATTGCTATTGAATTTAATTTGGTCCTTACCATACCAACCTTTACTGCTGTTTACCTGATTTTCATCCTGGACACTTACCCCATTCTGTTACTATTTTTTTTAAAAAAAATCAGTGGAAGGCAAGTGACAGCAACCCCAACTTGCTGGTAATGAAGTTCAGGATCAGAATAGGAACACTATGGAATTTTCCTTTCATTTATCTGCCTTTAGCTAGAAATCAAATTATCACACTTCCAGTCTGGGCACCAGCCTGCAAGGTCTTGGTATGAGATGGTATCACTTATCTATTTGGATAACAGATAGATGGTTGATTTGCTCTTCTTTATCAGTTTGACAAATCTGGTGGAAAAAATAAGGCCAAAACATTATTGGAAAGCAAGAAGAACCTCCCTCCCTCCCACCAAAATGAAGCTGGCACCATTAGAAGGCTGGTTGGAAAGTCTAGGTGACTAGTAAATGGACCCTGCCTTAGAAGGTAGGTTAAATAAATTCAGATCTCTCCTTTCCATGGCCAACTCTGAATTAGCTTGCAAACTGTTAATAGTAGCTGTTCAATTCCATGTGATTATTTAATTGCCTAGTCTTTCATTAGCCCAAACATTATTTAATAAATTGTATTGGTTATATGATAATGATAATTGATGATAATTTCATTTTTGGATTTGCTAAATTCACTTGCCCTGTAAGAGTTGACTGGAGGCCCCAGTTCAGCATAGAAACTTGCATGGCATATTAACGGAGAACATTAGCAATAACCCATCAAGAACTCTTATTCATGTGAGGAAAAAAAAATACTCCCATCCTAGTATGGTGAAGGAAGAAAGTCTTCATTCACACAAAGCGGTCTGTCTTTTTTTTTTATTTCCTGCCAGCAACAAAGGCAGACGGAATCATCTAGAGAATGAGAAGAGTTCCCCCCCCCCCGTTTCAACTTCGTTCAAGCACCGCAGCTAGACTGATGAGCTGGTTAATCATTGTGTCATATGCTCCAGTGCCTTCTATAGGTGGATCTGCATATAGATAAAAATATAGTTCCTGACTAGAAAGCTGGGCAGAATTATCACTTTAAAAAATGCGATGCAAAGCTAGCAATTGCAAATGCATTGTGATTGCATTTTGCTGGCAACCCTTTCCTTAAAAAAACAAAAAAACAAAACAAAATCAAAAAGAGGCAAGGAAGGGTAAGGATGCCAGGGGAAAATAATAGAGCAGATATCCTGGATAGGAAATGGTCAATTTGGTCTAGTGGTTAAGGCATTCAGGCTAGAAAACAAGGGACTCTGAGTTCAAGTCCCACCTTAGGCATGAAAGCCAAGTGGGTGTCCTTGGGCCAGTCACTTTCTCTCAGCTCAGCCCATGTCACAGAGTTGTCATTGTGGGGAAAATGGGAGGAGGAAGGTGTGTTTTACTGCCTTGAGTTATTTGTAAAAATAATAAAGGCAGGGAATGAGTGGAATTTCAAAAGTGGAGAGAAAACTTGTTCCATGTTGATCAAGCAATAGCCACAATGCCTTTTCAATTTGGGATTTGGAAAAATGGCCATGTTCATTCTTGGCCTCTATCTCTGCTCATACCTGCAAGGTCTATTCTTGCCTGTTTTTCTCAATGCCTTCTCTCCCTTCTGATGTGTACCATGGGCTTTCTGTACTCCCCTCTCAGCTCCAGCCTTTGCCTTTGGCCGCATTATTAGCAGTGCAGCAGTTCAGAGAATCTCATTCCCCCTCTGCCTTTGAGACCAAGTTGGTGTTTATCTCTGCCAGGTCCTGCAGGTAGAACAAGAGGAAAGCTAGAAAGCAGGTGAGGTACTTCGTTATGCTTGCTAGAGTTGGCAAAGCAAACTCTGGCAGAAGTTGTGGCATTGGCAACAGGAGCAGATAAAAAGACCCCAGGCCAGTTCTGAGGAGAAAAACAAGAGAAAATCAAAGCAAAGAAAAGGAGGGATGCTAAAGCTAGGTACAGACAAATGGTGCTAACCAGATTGCAAGAAAGCAATTACAGGTAGTCCTTGATTTATAATCATTCGTTTAGTAATTGTTCAAAGTTACAACAGTACTGGAAAAACTGACCTACGACCAGTTTTCACACCCACGACCATTGCAACATCCCCGTGGTCATGTGATCAAAATTAAAGCACTTGGAAACTGACATGTATTTATGCCAGTTGCACTGTCCCAGGGTCATGCGATCATCATTTGTACCCTTCCTAGCTGGCTTCTGAAAACAGTCAATGTGGGAAGCCAGATTTGCTAAACCACTGCATGATTCACTTAACAACTGCATTGATTGCACTGCACAACTGTGAAAAAAAAAAGGTCATAACATGGGGCACAATTCACTTAACTGTCCTGCTTAGCAATGGAAATTTTGGACTCCATTGTTGTCATAAGTTGAGGACTACCTGCAACTGTCTAGGGAGTAAAAGGACTGTAGTTTACTGGGACCCCATCAGCTTTGCGAGGTAGCCCAGATAAAAAGCAAACCCAAATAAGATTAATTCTACTTTATTGTAAGGTTACATTGACATAATTTTTCAATGAAAATACATTTCTCCCACACCCCCTTTACAGCCTACAAAACTAGAGAGAGTTTGAAAAAGCTTCTTGGATGAGGAGCAAAACATCTTCAAAGAAAAACAAGAAAGTCCAGTTGCCTCTTGAAAGAGCACCTTTGGGACAATCATGACATGGATGACTGAGAATCTCAATAGACATTTAGCTATGCTCCCTTTGGAGATGTTTGACACATCCACATTTCTTCTCTGGGCTAAGCTTCCGCTTATCTAACCATTCTCCTGGCTATGGTTCCTTCCCCTCCCTCCCAAGATCCTTTCCAAATACATCACAAGCCTTGAAAATACTATTGGATTTTGGTGCCTGTAATTCCCTGGTCTGCATGATGACCAGGGGTGAAATGCTACCGGTTCGGACCGGTTCGCCGGAACCAGTAGTAATAAATGCTACCGGTTCGGGCGAACTGGTATTTCTGACAATCAGCTGTGCTGCATGATTTATATTTGCTAGAAAGCAGGAAATCCTGCTTTCTAGCAAATCTAAATAGTGCGGCATAGCTGTTCCCTCCCTCACTGTTCTAGAAAAGGCTTCTTAACCCTCCTTTTTCAGTGCTGAAGACTCAGAAAAGGCTTCTTAACTCTCCTTTTTCAGTGCTGCACCTACGGCGCACATGCGCATGAAGCGAGTGTTCGACATGCGTTTCACATGTGTGCGCAAAGCGAACCAGTAGTGAAGTGAACAGGTAACAGAATTCGGAGCATTTCACCCTGATGATGACCCTTGCATAGGTCGAGTGAGAGGTGATGTGAATCCAGTACATCCTGAGATTGATTAGACCAAAGTCTAGTCAGTGCCAAAGGGAGGTGAGAATTAAGAGTGTTAACTAAGTGGAGAAGCAGGGAATTCAGGTAATGAAAAATGGCCTCAGGAAAGAGAGCAACAGAACAGCTCATGGAAAGAAGAGATGACCTAAAAATTAAAATGGCACCTGTGATCAAACCCTGAACCTTCTTTACATGTAACGTCCTAAAAATTAAAATGGCACCTGTGATCAAACCCTGAACCTTCTTTACATGTAACGTCCTTGCTCTGGTGATTCATAGAAAAGGGAATGGACTTCATGTCCTTTTTCTTCTCTCTCTCTCTCTCTCTCTCTCTCTCTCTCTCTCTCTGTCTCTGTCTCTGTCTCTCTCTCTCTCTCCCTCCCTCCCTCCCTCCCACTTCTTCCTTCCCCCCCTCTCTCATACACACACCAGATAGTGCTGGAACAGATTCAGAGAAAAAAAATTGCTCTTCCTTCTCCTATCACCCTTAAAGCTCCAGAAATACAAAGAAATTACTTTGAGGGATAATTTTTCCATAAACAGTATTCAGTTAATGAATTCTTTCTATCAGAAGCCCGAAGGCACAGCTCAGGGAAGGCATCTTACTGAACTAAAGAGAAGAAAATAGAGGTGTGTGGGTGGGTGAATGATACCTCTTGGAATTTTTTTTCAAGCGGAAATGAGCGGGTAAAAAAACAGAATACTGGGCCGTGTGTTATTTTACTGTCGTTATCTGAAGATGCACTTCACTCTTTTGAGTTCAAACTGAAAAGCAACTCCTTTTAAAGAGGTGGCTGGGTAAAGTAACAGGAGTATTCATTGTTTGCCTGGAGTTTAGCTCATCCTGAGATAGCTACAGAGAATAGATGGTGCTTGTGAGGTGGCCGGTAGCCTCTTCAGACTCTTTCAGGGCTCTTAATGCTTAATGAACATATCACCCACAAGAGATCCACAAGCTGAAATTTAAGAGGCACTTTCAAAGCAAAAACAGCATTTGTGCAACCTTGGAGGAAACTAAATCAAGGTTTTATACATTCCACACTATATAATGGACAAAGGGGAGCTGAAAAAATATTAGGCAATATCCTTCTGGATAACCTTTCATAATTTGCTTCTGAAAGCTGGTTTGAACAATGTGTTTTACACATCCACATCTTACCTCTGGTCTTGCCTAAGATACCAAAGGACATACAGTAGTAGGGAAAGAAAGCAAGATCCTGTGTGGATAATATATTGTCTGTAGTCACTAGGACGTAGATAATTTCAAGAAAAGGTAGTGAATTCAGTAGTTTCCCCATGTTTGTTCTCTGTTCTTCTTCAACTTCTTCGAAATTTGAGGAGTTTTGAAGTCCAATGCAGCTGACAGGCAGCAGATTGAAAAAGAGTGGTAGAGATTTGGACTATAACTCCCAAACATCCTGAAAACATATAATAGACATCCTGGTCTATTATATAGACCAACTGTAGACCAGGATGTCAGTGTGATTGAAGCCCCACCCTTTCTCCAGGTAGTCCTCAACTTGCAACTTGCAATCATTTGTTGAGCCACTTTGAAATTATGATATTTATGATTTTTACCTGCAGGATCATCTCCTGCCATCCTCCCATCGTCCAGTGCGCTCACACAGAGCGGGCCTCCTCAGGGTGCCATCAGCCAGACAATGTCGGCTGGCGGCCCGCAGGGGGAGAGTATTCTCTGTGGGAGCGCCAAACCTCTGGAATGGGCTGCCCACCGGCCTCAGGACAGCCCCTGATCTCCTCTCCTTCCGCCGCGAATTGAAGACGTGGCTTTTTTACTAAATGGGCTGAATCCATAGCGATGATTTAAAAAAAATTGAATTTGAATTTATTTTAATTAATTTTAAACTGATTTTAATGTTTATGTAATGTTTAATGTTTTATGTTCCTTTTGTAAGCTGCCCTGAGTCCTTCGGGAGAAGGGCAGCATATAAATTACATAAATAAATAAACAAATAAATAAACAAATAAATAAACAAATAAACAAACAAACAAACAAACAAACAAACAAACAAACAAATAAATAAATAAATAAATAGGTTCGATTTATATGCTGCCCTTCTCCGGAGACTCAGGGCGGCTTACAATGCGTTAAGCAATAGTCTTGATACTTTTGTATATACCTGCTTAGTAGGGCTTTTGGGCCCCCCCAAGCGGTGTTCTTTTTTATACAAAGTCAGCTTATTGCCCCCACAATCCAGGTCCTCATTTTACCTACCTCGGAAGGATGGAAGGCTGAGTCGACCTGGAGCCTGGTGAGAATTGAACTCGCAGTAATTGCAGGCAGTTGGCAGCTAAGTGCTACTTAACAGCACTTTAGTCCGCTGCACCACCAAAGCATTGAAATAGCATTGAAAAAAGTGACTTATAACTGGTCTTTGCATTTATAACTATCATAGCATCCCCATGACCACAAGACCAAGATTTTGTCTCTTGGCAATCAGCATGTATTTCTGATGCTTGCAACCACCCTGGGGTCATGTGATCATCATTTGTGACCTTCTCAGCGAACTTCCAACAAGCAAAGTCAAGGGGTGGGGGGAGAAACTAGATTTGCTTAATGACTGTGTGATTCACTTAACAACCATAACAAAAATCATGTATTTAGATACAACTTACTTAATGGAAAGTCTGGTCTCCATTGTGATTGTAAATCAAGGATTATCTAAACGAGTTTGTGATGTTGGTACAAGTACATAACTTGTCTAAGGAAACACAGGTGATAGCTTTTCATTCAAACTTGTTTCTACACCATATCAAAATACATGGGAAAATCCCATTGCCGATGAAAATTAAACTAGGTTTAATTTTAATTAGGATTAGGTTTAATAGTAATAGCACTTAAGACTTGTATACTGCTTCACAGTGCTTTACAGCCTTCTCTAAGCAGTTTACAGAGCCAGCATATTGCCCTCAACAATTGGTCCTCATTTTACCAATTTTAAAGGATGGAAGGCTAAGTCAACCTTGAGTCGGTAAGAATTTAACTCCTGGAGTGAGCAGTGAGTTAGCGTGCAATACTGCATTCTAACCACTGCGCCACCACAGCTTTTTAAGATTAGGGTTAGGTGTCTTTGGAAACAGGTCAAAAACTGTACTATTGAATACAGTAAAAATACATAGAGAATCTCATAAAAATTAAACTAAGGTTAGCGTCAGGATTAAGGTTAGGGTTTCAGTTAGGTCTCTTTGGAGTCAGGGCCAAAAACTGATCTTGGGGATAGATTTTTAGAGGTTTTCTAAGGAAAACGCAGGTGACAGCCTTTTGTTCAAACTTGTTTCTGTACCACAGGAAAATACACAGGAAAATCCTATTGCCCATGAAAATTAAACTACAGATAGGATTAGGGCAGAGGTGGTATTCAGCAGGTTCTGACCAGTTCTGGAGAACCGGTAGCAGAAATTTTGAGTAGTTTGGAGAACTGGTAAATACCACCTCTGGCTGGCTCCGCCGCCATCTATTCTCTGCCTCCTGAGTCCCAGCTGATCAGGAGGGAATGGGGATTTTGCAGTAACCTTCCCCTGGAGTGGGGAGGGAATGGAGATTTTACAGTATCCTTCCCCTGCCATGCCCACCAAGGTACGCCCACCACACCATGCCACTATCACCAAGCCATACCCAGAGAACCGGTAGTAAAAATTTTTGAATCCCACCACTGGATTAGGGTTAGTGCTTCATTTGCCAAATTGTGCTAGCCATAAACCATGACATGATTAAAAAAAATGTTAAACTCAACTACAGTGGCAGGCTATCTTTCCTTCATTGCATTCTTTGATTTGAGATTCATTTTAAATGGATGACCTTGGATTAGAGAACATGGCAAAGAACACACAATTCTTCCTTTGATGTTGTTCAGGAGTATTTTAGTGTTAAGCCAGGGAACATTTCAAAAGAGGTCAGTTGCTCAATACTATTAGATTTAGGTCTCACGTTGCTTAGAGGCAGACTTTCTAGCTTCTTTTGAATTTCTTTCTGTTGTTTATATGCTTCAGGTGCTCTTCGTTTACCTGGTTTGAGAAGCAAGGAACAACAACCCTCTCTTCCCATATTTTCTTACCTTAATCTGACATCCCTGAGCAAATGAATGAGAAAATAGAGACCTGTCTGCTTGAGAAGTATTTCTGAAATGTAATCACACAGAGGGGATGACATTCAAACATTTTCAAATGTACTTTGTATTTTAAGCATTTTTTTTAATTCTCAGAATTGCATTAATTAAAGTTCTAACTCAAATATTAATACAATATAAATATGATGTTCTCCAAAGATCCATAATAATCAAAGATGTCTGGGTATCATTAAACTCAAACTTTTGGGGAACAACTAATTGAGGATTCAAGAGGTGTGATAGCATTGACCTGGGAAAGAAAAACACTCCAGTGATTGTATTCAGATTGTATTCAAAGAGCTGTGGCGGCGCAGTGGTTAGAATGCAGCATTGCAGGCTAATTCTGTCAACTGCCAGCAGTTCGATCCTGACCAGCTCAAGGTTGACTCAGACTTCCATCCTTCCAAAGTCAGTAAAGTGAGGACCCAGAATATTGGGGGCAATATGCTGACCGCTTAGAGAGGGCTGTAAAGCACTGTGAAGCGGTATATAAATCTATGTGCTATTGCTATTTGTAAATATCTCCAAATGAACATGTTTCTTTCTGACAGAATAAACTGCTCAGAATGTCTCTTAAATTCAGAATCCATGAACCTTAGAGATTTCCAACAATTTCCCATTGAATTTGAGCAATCTCATTTCATTCCACAACATGCAGCAGAATTGTCTTTCATATCTCCTAGTTTTGTTCACCTTGGCCTGTCATTGCACAGGAAATTTAGTGCACTGCCAGATGCTAGATTCTCAGTCCCCAGCATGGCACCATGAACAGTACTGTGTCCAGAAACTCCTCCCATGCTTCATGTTTAGCAAGGTTTATTTTTAAACAACACTCTTTGAATTTCAAATAAACAAATGAGAAACCAGTAACTGCCAGGATAAAGAAGTTTAGCAGTTCTAAGTATTGTATTGATTTTCAATGGTGCTTTGGGGTCCCATCTAGACCAGATTGAAGCATCAAAAAAATATCATATAATACACACACACACACACACACACACACGCATGCGCACAATGATAACTGCAGAGCAATATTTTCTTTTGAAATTTATACAACATCCAGAAAAAAATATGATCTATTCCATTAAGTAAAGGATACCTTTGGGGATGACAGAATGTGCACATTACAGCTTCATCTGTGTATGTGGGGGGCAAATAATAAAATGAGCATCACATCATCACAATTTGAACCTTGAGATTTGGATCACGTATCAGGATGGAAATACAAAATGCCAAAGTTTTTACCGTGACTTCATATCATTGATTCCCCCCCCCCCCCCCGTTACTTTGACTTGTACTGGAGCCCTGTGGCTTTACCATTTATGAATACTACTTTTGTGTGCACTCACAGGACACATTACCATGCTTTCAAATGTGCCCACAGGTCCAAAAAGGATGGAGAACCTTAGATAGACCTGTCACTTTTTTGTTTGTTTGTTTGCTTGATGGCATTCTTGTAGCCACTAGGGTTTCTTGGAAACTTGAATTTTGATGGATCAATTTTCTCCCTGAAATCCTACAGTGCCTGCCTCCAAAATGAATGCTCCATGCATCTAAGCGTTCTAAGACTTGAATTATTTATAAAAATAACAAAGGTGGGATTTTAAAAAAAACAATAACTCAACATATAGGACTCTGAAACTCACATGAATTGCTCTGTTTCTCTTGCAGTGGCAGAAACATAGCAAGGAAAGGTTTTCTTGCTGTAGAGATCATGCTCAGACGGCAATCTGTGGCCTACGAATAACAGAGTTGGAAAGGACCTTGGAGGTCTTCTAGTCTAACCCCGTACTCAAGCAGGAAACGCTAGACCATTTCAAACAAATGGCTGTCCAATTTTTTCTTGAAAACCTCCAGTGATGGAGCACCCACAACTTCTGGAAGCAAGTCGTTAATTAATTCTTCTCCCTGTCAGGAAATTTCTTTTTAATTCTAAGTTGCTTCTCTCTTTGGTGAGTTTCCATCCATAGCTTCTTGTCCTGCCCTCAGGTGCTTTGGAGAATAAACTGACTCTCTCTTCTTTATGGCAGCCCCTGAGATATTGGAACACTGCTATCATGTCACCCCTAGTCCTTCTTTTCATTAAACTAGACATACCCAATTCCAGCAATCGTTCTTTATATGTTTTACCTTCCAGTCCCCTAATCATCTTTGTTGCTCTTCTCTGCACTCTTTCTAGAGTCTCAACATCTTTTTTTATATCATGGCCATTAAAACTGGATGCAATATTTCAAGTGTGGTCTTACCAAGGCATTATAAGGTGGTACTAACCGCTGAAGAGGTTGCAGAAAAAAATACTTTAAAAGTCTCTCTGATGATCTCAGCTGAGTTGCCTGATCGTTTTAAGAAATGCTTTGAAAAGTCTCTCTGATGATCAGGCAACTCAGCTGGGATCGTTAGAGAGACTTTTAAAGCATTTTTTTCTGCAACCTCTTCTGGGGAAGAGGTGGTTTAAAAAAATGCTTTGAAAAGCGTCTAACATCCCAGCTGAGCTACGCAATCATCAGAGGCTTTTTTTTTACTTTTAAAATATTTTTTTGGCAGAAGAAGTTGTAGAAAAAATGCTTTTAAAAGTAAAAAAAAAAGCCTCTGATGATCGTGCAGCTCAGCTGGGCATGGTGGTGGTGGTGGGTCGCAGGGATTTTTGCTACCGGTTCTCCAAACCACCCGCCGCCATAGCTACCAGATCGGGCAATCCGGTCCGAACCGGGAACATTTCACCCCTGGACTCAGGGCCGTTTTAACAGCATTATAGGGCCCGGACAAAGCAGTGTACTGGGGCCCCTAGGACAACTCTCACAGAAATAAAAATGTAAATGGCCGATAAAATTAAATATATATTTGCATGTTGGTATTAATTTAAAAAATGCAGTGAAATGTAATAAATATGTTGCTGTATTTATATGATACAGGGTGCATTGAAGGGTTAACATACACAGATTAGTATGGGGCCCCTATTCTTGTGGGGCCCACGGGCAAGTGCCCTTCAGGCCAGGGGTGAAATTCAAAATTTTCCCCTACCGGTTCTGTGGGCATGGCTTGGTGGGCGTGACAGGGGAAGGATATTGCAAAATCTCATTCCCACCCCACTCTGGGGCCAGCCAGAGGTGGTATTTGCCAGTTCTCAGAACTACTCAAAATTTCCGCTACCGGTTCTCCAGAACCTGTTATAATCCTAGCCCTGGTTGGACTAGAAGATCTCCAAGGTCCCTTCTAACTCTGATATTCTATGTTCTGTGTCCTATGTTCCATCTCTCTGTCACAGAGCAAACTTCCAAAGTGGCCACAAAATGGACAAATATACAAGGATATTAAGGTTGGAAATTGGGAGAAGTTGTAAATCCAACATATCCAGAGGGAAATAGTGTGCCTGAAGGAAAATATATTAATATATTAGAGGTATATGTGCTTGTGTGTGAAACAAAGGGTGCATAATGGATTAGCCCCTAATTTGGACAGGACAATATTCAGCACAGGCATTTCCACAGTCCTGAGAAAAATCCCGATAGGATTCATATTAAATGCATTGATGCAGGATATCTCACTCAAGAAATTTGTAAATGTCAATATGGGAACTGGTGGAAATGCTAAATAATCCACTTTGCTGTTGGTTTTAGAAGAACGCTGAAGGCTTCAGGTAATGAATGCATGCGTGCATGGAATTAGTCAACGAACCGTATCCAAAACCTTTAGAGCGCTTAAAAAATGCATCAAACAAAGGCTTTCATATTTAAACATATCAAAAGATGAAATATTGCTGGCTCTCAAACAGCATTGCTATTTAGGTGAACGATTAACAATAACATAGAGCCTTGGTGGTGCAGCAGACTAAAGTGCTGTTAACTAGCACCAGCTGCCTGCAATTACTGCAAGTTCGAATCTCACCAGGCTCAAGGTTGACTCAGCTTTCCATCCTTTCGAGGTAGGTAAAATGAAGACCCGGAGTGTGGGGGCAATAAACTGTCTTTGTATAAAAAGAACACCGCTTGGGGGCCCCCCGAAAGCCTTACTAAGTAGGTATATGCAAAAGTATGAAGGCTATTGCTTAATGCATTATAAGCCACCTTGAGTCTCCAGAGAAGGGCGGCATATAAATCGAACTAATAAATAATAATAAATAAAATAAACAAAAATAGCTATAATAATGAATGCAACAGCAGCACAGATCCAATTCAAATCTTCCCCAGTCGTGATGTCTCATTTCAATGTATATTTCTGCATCAACTTCTTAAAGTTCAGGATCCAGCATGAAATCTGATTGGCAACTTTGACAGGATCAGACAGCTGTAATATAAGTTCACGTAGGAGTTTATTGATGTTTCCATTTTGAGCTTAATACTCTACATTGACTATTTTTGATGTTTGTGGATCGCTTTCTTGTCTGCCATGCGAACTTGCTCTCCATTTGAGATTGTACCTTGAAATCCTTGTTAGATGTTCTTGCTTCATCACTGGAGGTTTTTAAGAAGAGACTAGACAGCCACTTATCTGAAATAGTATAGTTTTTCTGCTAGAGCAGAGGGCTGGATTTGAAGACATCCAAGCTCCGTTCTATTCTATTCTATTCTATTCTATTCTATTCTATTCTATTCTATTCTATTCTATTCTATTCTATTCTATTCTATTCTATTCTATTCTATTCTATTCTATTCCATTCCATTCCATTCCATTCCATTCCATTCCATTCTTGGGATGAGATTATTTGCTCTCTAAGACAAAATTGTGATGGTATTCAAGTCATAGAAAATTTCCCGGACATTTTCATTCCTGTTTCTTCACTGAGAGGTTTAGGCTGTGAACCTTTGTTAACAGTAAATATTACTCAGTCTCTAAGTGGACTTGATTTCACTTGTTTTTCTTCAGCTCTGCTATTTTCAATTGCATCTTTTCATTGTTTAAACTAGATTAGTAAAACTTTATTGAATGTCACTGTGACAAAAAAAGACAAAGTCGATGTTTTTAATAAATCAATTATTTGGGGGTGGAGGATCCTCTACTTTGGCCAGCATATTATTTATCATATGTTTCCCCTGGGATTAATGTGATGTGAGCTAAGAAGCAGAAGGTGAGAAGACTGTATAATTCAATATTCCACCATTTAGAATGCAATTTATATAGTCTGCAACTTTTAGTTCTTAATTTCTTTATAAATGGTTCTATCATTTTCCGTATTGCTGCATATATCTATAAAAGTATACCCACCAGAGGTGGTATTCAGCAGGTTCTGACCAGTCATGGAAAACCGGTAGTGGAAATTTTGAGTAGTTTGGAGAACCGGTAAATACCACTCTTACTGGCCCTGCCCCCATCTATTCTCTGCCTCCCAAGTCCCAGCTGACTTGGAGGAAATGGGGATTTTGCAGTAACCTTCCCCTGGGATGGGGAGAGAATGGAGATTTTACAGTATCCTTCCCTTGCCATGCCCACCAAGCCACGCCCACAGAACCGCTAGTAAACATTTTTGAAACCCACCACTGGTACCCACCACAAATCAGTTCGCTGCAAATATCTGGCACTAAACTATTAGTTGAAATTGCTAGAAGTTGCAATTCTGCAATATCAAGTGGACCTCGCCCTCACTTTGAAGCAATTATTATTAGATTTTTATCCTGCTTTTTTTTTATATAACTCAGGGTCAGGGTCGGATTTAGATGAAAAGAGGCCCTAGGCTATTCCACTTATGAGGCCCTTTCACCTCCCATTTTTAAGTTTTTATGTTTGTTTATTAGTCATATGCGTAGAATTTCTCCTTATTTTCGGTTCAGTGTTTTAGTGTTCACTGTTTTTAGAATAGTGTAATTTTAATTTTGCTAACAATTTGAATGTAGGCCCCTCTTGATCTTGAGGCCCTAGGCTGAAGCCTAGTTAGCCTATAGGAAAATCCGGCCCTGCTCAAGGTGGTAAACATTCCTAATACTCATTCCTCTTCCTACTTCCCTCACAACAACAATCTTGTAAGGTGGGTTGGACTGAGAGAAAGTGAGTGGCCCAGAGTCACCAAGAGCAGTATTTCCTGCTCAAAGCTAGAAACTAGAACTCACAGTCTCCAGGTTTCTTGGCCAACACCTGAACTACCATACCAAACTGGCTCTCTATCAATGCACTGTTTTGACTATTACATCTAAGCTGATTGAGATTGTAGCCTCTTGCAAATTGGAATAAGCCCCTCTGAACTTCTGAATAAACTTTCTTAAGGTTGGCTCCGTGTAGTATTGCCATTTTATGTAATGTAATCGGTGTACATTGTGTAACTTGGAATTTATGTAAGCAGGGAACTTAGGCACTCATAGTTAGACATGGACATTGTTGAATTTTTAAATTCTCATTGGTGCCTTGAATTTGTTGCTGCTTGACTCCATGCTGGAGGTAGCTTTTCAGACAGCGGAGACATAAAATTAGAGCAATCATGAATAGGCTCTTACAAATTTCTGAGATTAGTTAGGCTCTTCTAAAAGCTTGCACTAGGTGGCAGACTTTACACTTGCATTTGGAAGAGAAGGCTGATGCCTATTTTATCAAGGCTTCTTTTAATATCTTTGGTTAGCTGTTGTCTTTTGCTAACCCCACCCAACATCCTGTTATTTTATGGAATTCTGGCAGCTCTTGTCCATTTTTCAAATTACCTTCTAAAGCTACCAAGCCATCCCACGTTAAACAAGCTAACCCTTTGATTAACAAGGAAAAATAGTCAGGTCAAAAAGCAAGAAGATGAAGAAAGAAAGATCAGAATGATTCTTGCATTTCCTTTTAAAATGCTATACTGAGGACACAGGGTGCGTGTGTTATTGATTGGGTTTTTTTTTGTTGTTGATGATGTTATTTTGGTTATAGCTGTTTTAATTTTCAAAACTTTCCTCCGGTCTGGGACATGTTTGCTGTCAGTGAATCTACGTTGCCCTTGAGCTGAGATTGTTAGTCAAGATGAATTCTAGGAATGATGTACACAAATGGAAAATGAAGGGATGTCAAGGCATGAAAGTGCTTCCATTATCTCCCAATCTAGAATCTATTAACAGAGACATAAGCAACCTTCACCGATGATGGGACAAGATGATTTCATTATTGCCAGGAAGTTATGCATGAAACTTACACTGCTGAGCTCTGTTTGACAGAGAAGCCTCAGATAAAGTGAGCAAGATCACATCCGTCTGGTTTGCCAAGAACACATTTCGAACTCAGGCCAAAATAATAATTTTTCAAGGGGTCTCACCTGAACCAAGGATGTCCATAACATGGACATCAACACAGTGACCTGTGCAATCACGCAAATGGTGCAAACGTATGATGACCCCATATCGGATCAAAGTACGTAAGTTGGGTTACTTTTGTGAATAGAATCATTGGTTCCCCTTGGGAATGACACAAGCTGTGTTAAGAGCCGTAATGGCGCAGTGGTTAGAATGCAGTACTGCAAGCTACTTCTGCAGACTGCCGGCTGCCAGAAGTTTGGCAGTTTGAATCTCACTGGCTCAAGGTTGACTCAGCCTTCCATCTTTCTGCGGTCGGTAAAATGAGGACCCAGATTGTTGGGAGCAATATGCTATCTCTGTAGGGCTGTAAAGCACTGTGAAGTGGTATATAAATCTAAGTCCTATTGCTATCTCTGTTTTGTGGCTGTGGAATCTGATCATGAATTGTTATGTCCCTTTTCCTTCTCAAGCTTGAAAACATTAGTTTTGCAGAGTGAAGTGGGCAGTTACTTGTTCTTAAGCAATTGCATGAGTTTCCAAGTTTTTTGGTTTTTTTTTTTTTAATTTGCTTTATATGCCGCCCTTCTCCGGAGACTCAGGGCGGCTTACAATGCGTTAAGCAATAGCCTTCATACTTTTGTATATTTATACAAAGTCAGCTTATTGCCCCCATAATCTGGGTCCTCATTTTACCTACCTTAGAAAGGATGGAAGGCTGAGTCAACCTTGAGCCTGGTGAGATTTGAACTTGCAGTAATTGCAGGCAGCAGATGTAAGTGGATGTTAATTAGTCTGCTGAGCCACCAGAGCTCCTAGTTGAGGCAGCAAGCCTTTGTGACTATGGGTAGTCCTCAACTTACAACCACAACTGAGCCCAAAATTTATGTTGCTAAGTGAGAAATTTGCTAACTGAGTTTTGCCCCATTTTACGACTTTTCTTGCCACATTTATTAAGTGAATCACTGCAATTCTTAAATTAGTAACACGGTTGTTAAGTGAATCTGGCTTCCCTATTGACTTTGCTTGTCAAAAAGTCGCCAAAGGGGATCACATGACCCAGGGACACTGCCACTGTCATAAATGTGAGTCAGTAGCCAAGCACCTGTATTTTGATCACGTGTCCATGGGGATGCTGCAATGGTCAAAAGTGTGAAAAATGGTCATTTTTTTCAGTGCCGTTGTAACTTTGAATGGACATTAAATGAACTGTTGTAAGTCGAGGACTACCTGTACAACAACAAAAGACAGTTGCTTCTCTGCTGCCATGAGAAGAACCCCAAAAGCAGAGATTGTGAGCAATTAAATAGACAAGACAGGTAAGGAAAAGCTAAGAGCTCCTTCCTTTGTGTCACTCAAGACCAGTCCAGTAGTCTTTTGCTAAAATATATGGGTGCTAAACACATTGCTAATATAGAGACATGTCTCTTTAAACTTTGCAAAGTAGCTCCATCTCAAGTAGCAACTGAGTTTCACTTTCCTATAGGTCTCTCTTGCCCCCCCCCCCAAAAAAAACAAAACAAAACCCCTAAACAACAATCAGGACCAGGGACACTGCCATGATTGAATAGGCCCTGTGCAAGTGCTGCAGCCTGGGACATGGCAGGTAGGGGTCAATTAAATTAATTTGATTTAAGGATGAAGTAATTAAGCAAAAGTATGATTCTAAGGGGGCTTGCCTGCTTGAACAAAGTAGCCTAGTAAATTTGTTATAATTGAACCATTGCAATCATCTGAAGAACTCTTGTAAAGCTTTAAATTAGGACTGAAAATTCCTTGGGAAATAATTTGGAGAAGGTGCTTAGGAGAAAACAGAAATGCAAACATAGCACACGTTGGCTACTTAAAACAGCTGCATCTTCTCCCCAGATTGTATGGTTGTTTTCTGTGTCCATTATATGATCCCTGAGAAAAGGGGTAGCTGTTTTAAGAAGTTGCAGGCAACAGGCATGCTTGCATGCTTCTACTCACTGTAAGATCCCTTTTGAGAACTGAATGCAAAGTATTCACAAATCTTCTATAAATTGGAATCTGAGCCATCCAGCCTTGATTTTATTTTCAGAATGGAGACCAAGCTGTATTGTTCACAAGCCATCAGGAAGTTCCTTGACTATTTTCACAGTACCTTGAAGTTATTTAGACTGCAGGCAATATCTTAAAGCCTTTTAATGTAAATTATTCACTCTGTTCTTTATATCCTGCTTTGGACTGTTTTTCCGTGTAATTTTGGCTATAATTACTGTTGCATATTGCTTATTGGTTTTTGCCTGCATATTTATTCACACTGTAACACTGTAAAGATTGGAGTTTGCTCAATTAAAGAGTCTCTTTAGTATCTTTCTGTTTTCAAGTCTTCCTTTGGAAAGTTGCTTAAAAGAAATAGCACTACTGGTTGCAGGCTTTCTCTGGAGATAATTAAAGGCAGAACCTCAGTTCATTGCTTTTGAGTTAAAAGTCTGAGTCCAGGGCCTCTAAGGGAGGGGTCCCCAACCCCCAATCTGTGGACCAGCACAGGCTAAGCAAGCGAAGCCCCATCCACGGGATGCAGGCAGCATGTGAAACCATGCCCCCTCTGGTCCACAGAAAAACCTCTCTGCACAGCACTGGTCCCTGGTGCCCAAGGGTTTGGGGGCCACTCAGGAGTGGGGGTCAAAATTTTTAGCAAGGGGTTCTCTGCTGGGTTGCTGGGTGGGTGTGGCCATGGTGTGCGTGGGCTAGTAAGCCTCCTGCACCATGGTGAGGGCGGGGCATTTTTGCCCTTTCTGGGCTCTGGAGGCTTTCCTCGAGCCTCCGGGAGGGCAAAAATGGCGTCCCCATGCTCCGGAGGCCCTTCCCAAACTTCTGGCAGGCCCGATTTTCACCCTCGCCGAGCCTCCACGTGTACCCTGCACTTATCTGCATCCAAAACGGGGTGGGACCAGCCAGGAGTGGGATTTGGGGGTTTTCCGAACTGCACAGAATCTTAGCTAGAGGTTCTCCGGAACCCCTGCGAAACGCCAGCAGCCCACCCTTGGGGCCACTGCTCTAGAGCAGGGGTGTTAAACTCATGGCCCATGGGCCGGATGCCTCATGTGCTGACCATGCCTACCCCCAGTTTAGTGAAGGGGGAAAAAAAGTCACGATACGTCACGTGACAACAACATGACATTGTGAGTTTGGCACCCCCTGCTCTAGAGCAAGGATGTCCAAACTTTAGCAGGGCTGTGTGGGGGAATTCTGGGAATTGAAGTCCAAAGATCTTAAAGTTGTTAAGATTGGACTGTTCTAGATGGTAAGATGACCAAGTTCAACATGTGGCCCCACCAAGTGAAGGCTGCATCATTCTCATGTATTCTCTCTCTTTCTCCCTCTAACTCTCCTCCCAAGCAGTGATATTTTCTCTCTTCTTCTTCTTCCTTCTCTTTCATAGAATGTAGGTTAGTGCTGTCCCCCAACTGTCTCTCTCCTTTAATCTAGGCTAGAGGATGAATCAAAGGAGAAAATAGAAAGGGTGAATTCATTTTGGAATTTGCAAGAGACAAAAAATGGCTTTGCAGGCTTCCTCTTTCCTTCCTCTTTCCTTCCCACCTTTTTGAGCGCTTATTATAATTTTAAAATTTCTTGCCTGGCCTATAAGGAAACTGGGGTCATGGGGACTCTGTTTCCTCTTACAGTTTCCTTTATGTAAGCTCTACTTCATAGAAGGAAGGGTGAAGAAGAAAGAGAGGAAGGAGGGCAGGATCATGGCCAATTTATTTATGTATTTATTTTTAAAAAATAGGTGTTTGTCATTGAGATTGAATTGAGCACCTGAGGACACAAGTAACAGATGAAAGTTAATCAAGGAGATAACTAACCCAGAAATAAGAAGAAATTGTGGATGCTCCATCACTGGAGTTTTTTAAGAAGAGATAGGACGTGGTACTATAGGGTCTCCTGTTTGAGCAGGGTTTCGACTAGAAGACTTCTCAGCTCCCTTCCAACTTTGTTATTCTGTAATTCTGAAAAGTTATGGCCTTCCAGGCTAAAAGACTTGATTTTTGGCCCTAGCCTAATAAGACGCCTGGCCAAGGTGGTGGGTTGTTACAATGAAAATTATGAAAGCTACGCTGTTGGTTTAAGATCACAAAGCCTATAGTTCAGAGCAGATGAAATTTCTCATATCTTAAAAAAATATATCTTTTTTTAAACGTTCCAGAAAGTTTTGCTAGTTGGCGTACAATGTACTTGGTATGTTATAAGCATCTGTATTATGCTGAATTATAAGATCAGTTCTTTAGTTAACAATTGAAATATGTTGGCTGGTCAGTTGATATGGATAGTCGTGATGTATACCTATGAGCCAATCTCTTAATCTATAAAACTCTGTATCACCAAGGAGATGGTGTTGGACTGCTGGAGGAAGAGAGAGGAACCAACTTTACATCGAGGGAGGCTGTGTAGAGAGAATTTCCTCCTTTAAATTCCTGGGAGTCCATCTCAGCGAAGACCTCACCTGGAAAAACAACACCATCCAGGTGGCCAGGAAGGCCCAACAGAGACTCCATTTTCTTAGGATCTTGCATAAAAACAGGGTGGAACAACAACTGATGACCTCCTTTTACCGGTCCACAATAGAAAGCGTCCTCACTTATTGCATCATGGTGTGGCATGCCGGTCTGACAGTCTGACATTACAGAGGGTGGTGAGCACAGCCCAAAACATTGTGGGCTGTCCCCTGATTCCACTAGATGAGATCGCTAGGGCTCGCTGCTTTAGAAGAGTGAGGAAAATTCTCAGGGACGACTCTCACCCTGGTCACCACTTCTTTACTCTCTTACCATCGGGAAGGAGATATAGAAGTATAGCCAGCCGCACAAACGGGCTGAAGAACAATTTTTATCCATGGGCTGTCAGATTCCTGAATGAGAAATAACATCATAACTATGTAGTATGATGGATTGCAGGGCCAGCACAATGTGTAACACGTTCACACTGGTGCAATAGGACTGGGTGTTTTGTTAATATGATTTATTGGGTTAGGGATTTTCTGTCTTCACGGTGAGTTGTATTGTGTTGGGGGAGGTGCACTGAGGGAGCTCAACCAATCTCATTGTACATATGTTGTGCACTGACAATAAAGATTTGAATTGAATTGAAGACTGTGGTTCATTTGCTAGAGGATTCTGAAGAGAGTGGAGACACCATGTCATTTTAAGTCAGACCAATGGATAGGTCCACCTCACACCTTACTTCAGACCCTAAAGCTATCCTCAAAACAGCCCAGAACTGTACTCCTAGCATCTGCTGAAAAAAAGAGTCAGAGATAATTTGTACTTTCTCCATCTGATCAATGAAGGTCATAGAAATTGGCCTCCAAACAAGCAGGTATCTGCTGAGATGGGATTAGATCACCAAAGCAGTATTACATCATTGTGTATATTTGAAAGAAGCAGAGTTTGCATCTTAATGATCATCATTTTGAGGTAAACACTGAACCCTGTGGAAACTTTGTTGTCTAGTTGCTATCCCATGCGAAGTAGCAGAAGCTAAGAAGGCCAATCTGGCTGGTGCTGAAATACTCCAGAATCTTGAGGCAAGCACACCAGTGGTGGGTTGCTCTCGGTTCTGTCTGGTTCTTTAGAACCGGTAGTAAAAGCGGCAGGAGGCTCCACCCACCTGCCCAGACATCATAATTGACAATCTGCACATGCGCACACATGCTCCCATTGCGAACCAGTAGTAAAGGTAAGTAGAACCCACCCCTGAAGCACACCATGATTCACTGGAAGCACAAGGAGGGAGAAAAGCCATGGAGCATGGATATTGGTGGTAATTGCATCAGAGAGCCTGGTGGCGCAGCAGACTAATAGCATTGTGATTAACACCAGCTGTCTGCAATTACTGTAAGTTCGAATCTCACCAGGCTCAAGGTTGACTCAGTCTTCCATCCTTTCTAAGGTAGGTAAATTGAGGACCCAGTTTGTGGGGGCAAAAGCTGACTTTGTATAAATATACAAAAGGATGAAGGCTATTGCTTAACACATTGTAAGCCACCCTGAGTCTCCAGAGAAGGGCGGCATATAAATCAAATTAAAAAAAAAAATTCCACCTGTAGGAATGATCACCTCCAAGATCCAGAGGGTGCAGTGGGAAAAAAATGGACTGAGTGTCTGTACCAGGAGGACACCTTAATATCAACAATGGGAGGTGCCGTGAAGCTAGAAACGGTACCCAAATCCTATGTGTATAGCACTTAGCAATAGCACTTAGACTTATATACTGCTTCAAAGTGCTTTATAGCCCTCTCTAAGCAGTTTACAGAGTCAGCAACAATCTGAGTCCTCATTTTACCGACCTTGGAAGGCTGAGTCAAACTTGACCTGGTGAGACTTGAACTGCTGGCAGTCGGCAGAATTAGCCTGCAATACTGCATTCTAACCATTGTGCCATCATGGTTCTTATAAACATTAGAGCTATCAGATGAGAGTGCAAAAATCTGGAATTGATTAGATGGAGTAAAATTATTCTTTGCTGCCATCTAGTGCTCATCTGGGTTTTGGTGGACCAATTCTGGTGATTCCTAGCAAGGCCATTGTTTACATGTTTCGTAACAGAGATGCAACAATTATTGTACATACACATGGCAGGACAATTCAGTTGTGCAAACTGTGAATATTCTGCACAGTGCACAGTGACACTTTTGTGTTTTATGAACATTTTGCTTAGAAGAGGAAATACCAAAAAGGCTTTAATAGTTGTTAACCTAATCTTGCGTAGCTTCTTCTCTGGTAATGTTGTACTACTAACTAGAGCATACAGAATATTTGCTAGCTCATCTGTCTGGAACCCGCACTGGATATCAGACATAAATACAATCGAGAGAGTCCAGAGATATTTTACGAGAAGAGTCCTCCATTCCTCTAACCGCAATAAAATACCTTATGCCACCAGACTTCAAATTTTGGGCTTAGATAACTTAGAACTATGGCGACTTCAGTCTGACCTAAGCGTAGTACATAAAATTATCTGCCACAATGTCCTTCCTGTCAATGACTTCTTCAGCTTCAACCACAACAATACATGAGCAAATAATAGATACAAACTCAAGGTAAACTGTTCCAAACTCGATTGCAGAAAATATGACTTCAGTAAGAGTGGTCAATGCCTGGAATGCACTACCTGACTCTGTAGTTTCTTCCCCAAACTCCCCAAACTTTAACCTTAAACTGTTGACTGTTGACCTCACCCCATTCCTAAGAGGTCTGTAAGGGGCGTGCATAAGTGCACCAGCGTGCCTACCGTCCCTGTCCTAATATTCCTTTTTACTTACTCTTTTCATGTATTCAAATTATGTTTATACTTTTACCCGTTATCTTATATATGCTTGACAAAATAAAATTATGATTATAATTATTTGGAGCAATGGGGAGAGCTGGTTCCATAGATGTAAGTTCCTTTTGAAAACGCTTGGGTTCTTTCAGAGAAGGAGCATTAATAACAGCAGTCTTGGTGCTTTTTGGAAACTCTGGACATTAAGGAAAGGGATGAATGATTTGATTAAAAAAGAAAAAGATTTCAGAAGACTGATCATCTCATCCTTTTGGCCAGTGGTGGGTTTCGAAATTTTTTACTACCGGTTCTGTGGATGTGGCTTGGTGGGCATGGCATCGCTTGGTGGGCGTGGCTTGGTGGGCGTGGATACTGTAAAATCTCCATTTCCACCCCACTCCAGGGGAAGGATACTGCAAAATCCTCATTTCCTCCTGATCAGCTGGGAGTCAGGAGGCAGAGAATAGATGCCAGTCAGAGGTGGTATTTACCGGTTCTCAGAACTGCTCAAAATTTCCGCTACAGGTTCTCCAGAACTGGTCAGAACCTGCTGAATACTACCTCTGCTTCTGGCCCATCACTGTTTCTCAAGCATTGCTGTCATTTTTCGATTGAACAATAAGAAGTAGCAACTGGGTTTGTTCTATTCCCTGCCCATCTCATTTTGAAACCCCCCCAATCTAAATTTCTGAAACTGTCATTTTTGTTAAGGAATACTGAATTATGACAGATTCTGTTATGCTGGATATTCTACTGTATAATGATAGCACTTCCTCCACAGAACACACTGACAAAGAGATGAAGCCTTCCATCGAACGTTTCTGTCAAGGAACACCATGAGTGGAGTCATTCTCGGAGAAAACAGATAGACCCCAAAGAAAGGAAGGCAAATTCTATGCTAAAAATTTGTACGGACTCCATTTAATTATTGCATTGCCTTAGAACAGACGTGTCAAACTTGTGGCCCGTGGGCTGGATGTGTCCCATGCTGGCCATGCCCACCCCCAGTTTAGCGAAGGGGAAAAATGTCACGATACATCATGTGACAACAACATGATGCCATGAGTTTGACACCAGGGGCGGGTTCTACTTACCTTTACTACTGGTTCGCAATGGTTCTGCGTATGCGCAGAAACTTCCTGATGACGTCTGGGTCGGTAGGCGAAGCCTCCTGCTGATTTTACTACCAGTTCTTGCGAACTGGTCCAAACTGGGGGCAACCCACCACTGTTTGACACCCCTGCCTTAGACTGAAATGTAAGGGTGAAATTTCCTTGGACCTTAAAATTTCTTGATAATTTACTACTTTCTTTCTTTATGAGTGATTTTAGAAAAGCTGATCTAATTTTTCACTTGGTTGCTTTTAAATAGGTATTTTTAAACATAGTTTTTCCAAACTACTTCTACTACTTTCTATAAACCTGTGTATGTGTTTGTATACGCACGGATGTATGTGTTTCTATGAAGCCTTTACTAATTATGTTCTTGAATAAGTCCTGCCACCATTGTCTCTATTCCTTGATCCTGAAGAGGTTTTGATAGCAGGCCCTGTGTGCTCCAAGGCTATTGATTTGTGTGAGATTTATACTTCGACTAATTATTTTATTAACAGATTATTTATACAAACAGTTTTTCTGGCTGTGATGCACAAACTCATTAAGCTGCTGCATATGATCTAAATTATAGCCATAATCCTGCCAAAGGTAAGCACTTTTAAATTCAATTGATTTCAACAGAAGACATAAGCACTTCTTAAATCTTAGTCATTGGATTTAATGTGTCTCAAAATTAATTTGACTTTATTTTGCTGGATCCTCCTTATTGCTTGTGTCAGCAGCAGGTCCATTCTGTTTTATTCATGTAAAGGTCTATCCCTTCCTGTTACCTAACATAGGTGTAAAAATCTCCAACTGGGAAAGGAAAGGAAAAGAAAAGAAAAGGAAAAGGAAAAGGAAAAGGAAAAGGAAAAAGAGGGGAAGGGTGGGCAGGTGGAGGGTTAGAGATGGCCCAGCAATATAGGATCAGTAATTGTGAGGCTCAACAAGGTGTGTCAGTATGAACAGAATTGCGATTAGAATACTTTCTTGTGTTTGTAAAGAATCAGTTGAGATTCTATGTTGCCCTGATCAAACCACAAGCATGAATGGAGCTCAAGTAAATCTCTTAGATCAGACCTTTCGTGGCTTTGAACTTTAGTAAGAGAATCCCAAAGCTGCTTTTTCAAGAGGCAACTGGACTTTCTGGTTTTTCTCTGAAGACATTTTGCTTCTCATCCAAGAAGCTTCTTCAGCTCTGACTGGATGGTGGGGCCTTTGGAATAACCATGACCTGGATGATTGAGAATCTTCATAGACATTTAGTAAGAGAAAGGTCAAGTTTCTCTTGTCAAAACCTACTCCTGGGGATACCTGGACATATTGTGCATGTAGTTTTCTCGGTGACAATATGGACAAGATTTGCCATTCATATGTATGGATTAAAGTATTATTAATTCGTTGATTGGTGGATTGGTTGGTTTACTTTCCAGTCTAGCCTTTAGTCATGGGATTTCCTAGTGGTTGCCCATCCAAACATCTCTAAGCAGTTTGCATTCAGTTTAGCTTTTTGAAAACCAGCTATAAGGTTGGATAAGTGCTGCCACCTAGCCAATTTCTAGCTGAACTTCCTTCCTTTGCAAAAATACAGGCATGCAGATAGTCATCAACTTATGAACAGTTCGTTTAGTGACCGTTGGAAGTTACAACACCACTGAAAAAAGTGACATGGCCATTTTTCACACTTATGACTGTTGCAGCACCCCCATGGTCAGGTGATCAAAATTCAGATGTTTGGCAATTGATTCATATTTATGACAGTAGCAGTGTCCCAGGGTCAATTGATAAGTTTTTGTGACACTTTTCTGAAAAGCAAAGACAATGGGGAAGCCAGATTCACTTAACAACCGTGTTACTAATTTAACAACAGCTGTGATTCACTTAACCACTGTGGCAAGAAAGGTCATAAAATGCGGCTAAGGTCACTTATAACACCTGTCTTGGTTAGCAACAGTAATTTGGGGTTCAGTTGTGGTTATAAATTGAGGACTACCTCTAAAGGTTTTGTTGACAAAATATTGTATTATTTTTCTGATATAGACAGTCCTCATTTAGCCACTGTTTGAAGTTGTATTGGATCCTATCCTAAAAAAAATGTAGTTTTGACCCAATTTGGAAGTTCCAATGGCCGCCCTCTCCTCACAGTCACATGACTGCATTTTGGCCACTCAGCCATTTGCAGTGTCCCATAGTCACATGATCACACTTTATGATTCCCCCCTCCCCCCCTCAAACTGGCATTCACTTCCAGGTTCTAGGAAAAAAACACCCATAGTGAACAATCGATTCATTCAATATCCGTGGTGTTCACTTTACAATTGCTGTATTTACTTAACAAGCAATGCAATGAAAGTCATAAAATTGGGCCTGGTTGGAGAGTGGCCCACTTTAGACTGTGACAAGTTAACGACTGTAATTGTCAAGCTCATTGCAAATGTAAGTCAAGGACTGTCTGTAGACCTACAGACAGAGTAATTAATCATGAAGTGTTAATTTCAAGTGGGATATATAACAATCAAACAATTATAGAATGACGAAACAAACTCCAGATACTGCATTTATTGACAGTTAGGATTAGCCTTTTTCTCCATTTTAAATGCTTACTGACATTTAAATGAGCGAGTTGTCTTAGATTTGCCAAGAATATGATAATAGAGGGAGATTAACTTTTTTCTGTGCAGGCTTCCTTTTTAAGTGGAAGAGACAGTCTTAAATTATTTCCTCTTGGATAAGAATTGATGTCAGTTTCACTTTTTCAGTCAAAGTAAAAGGTTTTATTTTAAAACCTTTGGAGTATCATCTGGACTTTCTTCCAAAAAGTTTCTGGAACATCAGGAACATCATTTGGTAGAAATGCAAGATATGCAAATTTTTTCAAAAGAAGTAAATGGCACAGGAGATCTCTTCCTCCAAAGAATAACAGAATAACAGAGTTGGAAGGGACCTTGGTATAGGGGGTTGGACCTTCTTGTCCAACCCCCTATACCAGGGGTGAAATGCTCCTGGTTCGAACCGGCTCGGGCGAGTAGGTAGCGATGGCGGCGGGCAGTTCGGAGAACCGGTAGCAAAAATCCTTGCCCCCGCCCCCCATGCCCAGCTGAGCCGTGCGATCTTCAGAGGCTTTTTTTCTTTTAAATGGCTCTGACGATCCAAGCTCTGACAATCCCAGCTGAGTTGCCTGATCGGCAGAGGGTTTTTTAAAAACCCTCTGACGATCAGGCAACTCACCTGGGATTGTCAGAGCCTTTTGAAAGCATTGTTTTACATGATTTTACATGTAAAAAATGGTTTTAAAAGTAAAAAAAAAAAAATGGCCACGCCCACCCAGTCACATTCCCCCCCAAGCCACGCCCACAGAACTGGTAGTAACAAATTTTAGATTTCACCACTGCCCTATACCATTTCAGACAAATGTTTGTCCAATCTTTCCACAAAAACCTCCAGTGTTGGAGCATTCACAATTTCTGGAGGCAAGTTGTTCCACTGATTTAATTGTTCTCACTGTCAGGAAATTTCTCCTTAGTTCTAAGTTGGTTTTCTCTTTGATTAATTTCCATCCATTGCTTCTCGTCCTGCCCTCAGGTGTTCTGAGAATAGGTTGACTTCACCCCTCTTCCTTGTGGAAGCCCCTCAAATATTGGAATAGGAATACATACACAAAACTAGGAAAACGTCTTTTCATATAGGAAACAATTCAGGCAGTCCTCAACCCCAAACATTCTTTTTGCTAAGGGAGACATTTGTTAAGTGAAGTTTGCCCCATTTTACGACCTTTCTTGCCACAGTTGTGAAGTGAATCTCTGAAGTTTTTAAGTTAGTCACACGGTTGTTAAGTGAATCTGGCTTCCAAAAAAAGTGATCACATGACAGGGAGACAGTTGCAACCATCATAGATATTAACTTGCGCTGAAATGGACAGGTTGACTTTGGAACTCAAAGATAAGAGCGAAACAGAATATTATGAAATCTGGAATAAATTGTATTATTGGTTGGAAAAGAGAGGAGTATTGGGATAAAGAATCATTGATGAGTTGAAAGTTTAGAAATCTTTATGTAAGTTTTCTGCAATAGATAGGATTGAAATTGGTATTGATGTAATTTTCATAGAAGAAAGAATTTACATGTTTGAATTGTGATAGATGGTATATACTTGTATAGCAAAAAGGAACTGTATTTGTTGCAAGGTAAAACTTGACGGAAATCAGAGGTGGGTTTCAGCAGGTTCTGACCAGTTCTGGAGAACCGGTAGCGGAAATTTTGAGTAGTTCGGAGAACCGGTAGTAAAAATTCTGACTGACCCCGTCCCCATCTGTTCTCTGCCTCCCAAGTCTAAGCTGGTTGGGAGGAAATGGGGATTTTGCAGTATCCTTCCATGCCCACCAAGCCATGCCCACAAAACCGGTAGTAAAAAAAATTTGAAACCCACCACTGACAGAAATGTCTAAACCAGAAAAGTCACACCATATTCAATGTTTTTAATTGTATTATTAATAAAAACTTTTTTTAAAAAAAAATTGCAACCATCATAAATGCATGCCAGTTGCCCAGTGTTTGAATTTTGAGCACGTGACTTTGGGGATGCTGCAATGGTCATAAGTATGAAAAATGGTCATAAGTCCTTTTTTTCACTGGTGTTATAACTCCAAACAGTCACTAAACGAATAGTTGTAAGTTGGGGACTACCCCAACTGAACAAAGCAGCCCATGAAGATACTGACAAAAAGAGTCAGCCTGTGGATCCTATTCATTTTACTCCACTTTCACCAGCCCAGAAATAATGCCTACTGACCTCAGAATAGGAAGAATTGCACACGTAAACATGTACAGCTTTTTACAAGCACCAATTCACTTTTAGAGTTAAAAGAAGAATGAAAAGCTCTGGTGTCAAAATGAAGCGGCAATGCAAATATTTCTGTTCTGCTTGAAAGCAATATCCAGTCAATTCATTTCTGTCTCTGAAGGGCATTAAGCAATTGAAGGCATGACCGGGTGAACGGTAACAGATATGAAGAATCATATCATTACATTACAAGGAGTTTATAGCTTAACGGTTCCTCCCAAATATTTGTATGAGGTTTCTTTTGCACTTCCTTTCTGCTTTTTGGCTTTCTTTTAGGCTTTGGTGAAGAGCTCAGATTTCAGAGGTAGCAGGTTAAACCTGCCTGCTGCTACTGCATTCCATGTCAGAATGGGACTTTTGGACTGTGTGTGTGAGTGTGTGTGTGTACACACTGTATATATCAGTGGTGGGTTGCCCCCGGTTCACACCGGTTCTATAGAACCGGTAGTAAAACCGGTGGGAGGCTCCACCCACCGACCTCGACATCATCAAAACGCTTCTGCACATGCGCAGAAGAGCATGCGCGCATCTGAGCAAAGCAAGTGTGCGTGCGCGGCCAGGTTGCAAACCAGTAGTAAAGGTAAGTAGAACCCACCCCTCGTATATATATATATATATATACAAACACAGACACATACATACATACATACACACACAGATAGTCCTCGACTTACGGCAACAGTTGAGCCCAACATTTATGTTACTAAATGAGACATTCGCTAAGTCAGTTTTGCCCCATTTTACGACTTTTCTTGCCTCAGTTGTAAAGTGAATCACTGCAGTTGGTAACTTCGTCCCCCGGTTGTTAAGTGAATCTTGCTTCCCCGTTGACTTTGCTTGTCAGAAAGTCGCAAAAGTTGATCACGTGTGACTCTGGGACGCTGCAACAGTGGTAAATAAATATGAACCAGTTGCCAGGCCTCTGAATTTTGATCACATGATCCTAGGGATCATGTGAAAAATGGTCGTAAGTCACTTGTTTCCGTGTCGTTGTAACTTCGAACAGTCGCTAAAAATGAAGTGTTGTAAATCGAGGATATGCCCTTCCTCATGCAGAGAATATGAAATGACCTGAATGTGCAAATCACAGCTGCAGAAAGTTATGTCAAACC
Organism: Arizona elegans; assembly: GCA_022577455.1. Taxonomy (NCBI): domain Eukaryota; kingdom Metazoa; phylum Chordata; class Lepidosauria; order Squamata; family Colubridae; genus Arizona; species Arizona elegans. The sequence goes on from JAKOOJ010000001.1 coordinate 113,765,860, forward strand.
ATTCAAAAGATGCCACAGCTGTAATGAAGAAACTACTGTTTTACTTCTGACTCTGGTCACACAAGGAAAGAGTCCTGAAAAGCAAACACCTGAAGACATCCCTAAGGCTCCAGATAGGACTTTGTGTTATTCACTACACGCTTTTTTTCCCTACTGCCTTTGACTCCAACTGGTGGTGGTATTCAGCCCATTCGGACCAGTTTGGGCGAACTGGTAGTGGCGACCTGTGGCCCCGTCCACCCCCCCACCCCAGCGCTGTGCTGTCCTATTTAGCCATATTTTCTAAGCTGCGTGCATGCGCGCTCGCACATTTTTGGTGTGCGGTGAACCAGTGGTAAATTTATATGAAATCCACCTCTGACTCCAACTAGCATATTTTTCGGACTATAAGACACACCGGAGTATAAGATGCACCTTAGTTTTTGGGAAGGAAAATAAGAAAAAAGCTGATTGGCGGGTGGATCGGCCTCCCGGAATACTTCCAATCAGCTGTTCCCAGAGGTGAATTAGAGCAACAGGTTCATTGGTTGTGAGCTCTGTGCCTTGCTTTTTTTTCAGCCTCTGAAACGTCTGAAACTCTGTTTCAGAAAAAACTTTTTTTTCTGCCTCTGAAAGCCTCCGAAACAGAGCTTCAGAGCTTTTCTTTCTGGAGCTCTGTTTGGGGCTTCTTTTCTGAAGCTTCATTTCTGAGGCTTTTTTCAGCCTCTGAAACCTCTGTTTGAGAGGTTGGGCAGGGCTACATTCAGAGTATAAGACACACCCAGATTTTTACCTCTTTTTTTTGGGAAAAAGGTTCATCTTATACTCCGAAAAATATGGTATATGTAATTCAATAACCTAGAAAATGAAATTCTTGTCCTGGCAATTGCCTGCCGTTAACACAGAATCTAAGGGATCAAAACAAAAAGTGTTTGTGTGTATAGGCGTGCGACCCTCCCCTTCCCACAGAAAAGGCACTGGCCACAGTACCGTCATGGCTAGGCAGAGGCCCTCCCCTCGGAGCCCTGATTGGCTGCTAGGAGGGATGTCTGCTTGTCCCTTGGGACAAATTGCTGGAGTACAATGATCCCTCTGCGAAATACCCATAAGGGGGTGGGGGGGGAGGTGGAAAGCTGAGTATCTATTAGAGAAATACTGGCAGAGGTTCAACTGAGTCTGAACACTCGCTGTCAATTGGCTGTGGCTGGAGGGCAGGGGTCAAGAGGGCGCAAGCATGTGGCAGAAGCAGAACATCCTAGACCCTTCTTCCCATATGCACAAAATGACAGAATGAAACTTGAAGTCAAAGCATTTTGAGCAGGGGTGAAATGCTCCCGGTTTGGACCGGATTGCCCAATCCGGTAGTGATGGCAGCGGGTGGTTCAGAGAACCAGTAGCAAAAATCCCTGCGTCCCCACTCCCCACCATGCCCAGCTGAGCTGCACAATCATCAGAGGCTTTTTTTTTTTTACTTTTAAAAACATTTTAAAAGCATCTATAATCTCTTCTGATGAAAAAATGCTCAGCTGGGATTGTCAGAGGCTTTTCAAAGCATTTTTCTCTGCAATCTCTTGGCTGAAGAGGTGGTAAAAAAAAATGCTTTGAAAAGTCTCTGACAATCCCAGCTGAATTGCTTGATTGTCAGAGAGGCATTTTTTAAAAAGCCTCTCTGACGATCTCAGCTGAGTTGCCTGATTGTCAGAGAGACTTTTCAAAGCGTTTTTTAAAAAGCCTCTCTGACGATCCCAGCTGAGTTGCCTGATCAGCAGAAGCTTTTCAAAGCATTAGAAAAAATGCTTTGAAAAGTTAAAAAAAAAAGAAAATTTGGCCACCCCCACCCAGTCACATTAACCCCCCCCACCAAGCCACGCCCACAGAACTGGTAATAACAAATTTTACATTTCACTCCTGATTTTGGGCTGTCCAAAGTTGCAGAGGAGCCCTCTCTGTGGAACGTGGAGAGCCAAGAATGCCTGAATGCTTGTGACTCCATTAAAAGTACAATAAATTCAATTTGATTTGCAAATGAATATCCTCAGGCCTCTAAAATGCAGGTGTCCTCTTTCTCCATCTTGAAAAAAAAGCATTTTGTTTAACCTTCTTAGTGAGAAAATATTGCATTTATTTAATATTATAAGCCGCCCAGAACTGCTGTGTAGCAAGATGGGCAGCTAATACATTTTAAAATCAATAAATCAATAGCAGAATGTATTGCCGGCTACCTGCAATTTGGCAGATCGAATCTCACCAGGTTCAAGGTTGACTCAGCCTTCCATCCTTCCGAGGTGGGTAAAATGAGGATCCAGATTGTTGGGGACAATAGGCTGACTCTGTAAACCGCTTAGAGAGGGCTGTAAAGCACTGTAAAGCGGTATATAAGTCTAAATGCTATTGCTAGATACATGAATCCTTCACCAAATTGTTTCCTTTATGGTGTAGAATACAGGTGAAATCACCCATTTTCCATCTTTATTGTTTGTACATAAAAGGGTTAAGAACAGAATAAGCAAGAATAAGATATTCCCCTTGGGACTATCCATGTTAATTGTCCACAGCATTTCTTCTATCAGCTCTGGAAAATTCTGTGCCATAGCTAGAGATGTATTGATAATATGCATTTCCTGTTCATCATGTGTCTCTCTGCTTTTGCTTGCCAATTTTCCAGTTAACTGTTTTTTTTATATCTCCTGATGTTTAATAAATAAACAAGTAACAAGCTATATTTTTTGCTAGCTGAATTGAATGAGGTGTAGTTGCTCTGATCTGGATATATGGGAATGTCCTGGGTACCAATGAAACTGGAAATCACCCACAATTATCAAGAGAAATTAATCAAAATGATATGGTTGTACTCAGCTTGTCTAATTATTTCCTGAGTTCTCAAACACAGCCTATCTTAGTAAGAGTTATGCTTAAAACAAACTCCATTTCCTGGTTGTGACTGATATTACTTTCATTTACTTATGCTTTTAATTAATTCAAGTTGCATTTTAATTTTTGTTTTCTGGGAGCTAATTTACTTCCAACTAATTTTATTTGTTCATTTCCCTCCAGAGACATTCATTTTAACATTTTGATTCTCATGTGCTTCTGGGTATCTATCTGACAAATAAACAATTTATTCTGTTTCCAAAAAAATTCTTGCATGACAAAGAACAGTGGTTCTGTTTCTAAACCCAAAGTTTCCTCTCATGTGTACATTACAACATAGTCAGAGTTGAGTTGTGGCTAATAAATCTTTTACATTAGCCCTAACTGCTAGATAATGTAAAGAAAGAAATGGTTTGAGCAACCACATCTGGATAAGCTCATGAATCAGTCTATGAAGCTCAAGGGAAGTCAGGAATATTCTTGGTAGAAGATGTTATGAGCTGTGCTCGGTTCTGAATTATGCTTGGTTGTGCTCGGTTATGAGTTGTGCTCGGTTCTGAGTTATTTTGGTCTATAGATCTACCTGTGCCACAAGTTTAGAAAGTGTCCAGGATTGTCTTCATTGATATGGTATGTTTTGGTTTTCAGGTCAACCTGTTTGTAAACTATGAGGGTTGGATAAGAAGCAATTTCTCTACTTCTATAACATTAGTTTAAATGTGGATATTTCAGTAAATGAAATAGGAAAATAACCCTTGAAATGATCTCTTTTGTTACCTTAGCATTTGCTTCTTACATACTCACCACCCTTCACTGCCATTTCTCCCAATGATGGATAAACTTCTTAAACGTGTCATCAAGGAGCTCTATATTTTATCCCTTCAACCAGTCCTGCAAATTCATTTCTTCAAGTGGTTCAGTGGGATGCTCCCTGAGATATTCCTTCAATTTTGGCAAAATGTGGAAGTCACATTGTGCCAAATGTAGACTGTATGGTGAACAGGGTGAGGATGTGAGATCCAAGTTCTCAATTGCCTCTTGGCTAGCATGACACACAATGCCTTGTTTGCCATATTACAACAAAGTTTCCTTCTTGAGCTTCTGAACTCCACTGACTAGTTGTTTCAAAATTGTGTGTGTGTTGCAGTGTAGTGCTCTGAGTTGATAGTGCTGCCAAGTTCAAGGAAATCCATGTGAATAACATCAGCTGTCTTGCCCCAAACTGTCGTCATGTGTTTTCCAGCTCAAGTCTGGCTTTTGAATTTTTCTTCCATGGGTGAAGCTTTTTGATATTATTCCATGAAGGGATGCTTCATTTCTAAATCATAATAACGAGCCCATGTTTTATTGGCCGATGTGATGCTGTGAAAAAGCTCCTCACTTTCATTCATGTAGCATGATAAAATCAATAGCAAATTTTAGCTTTTGAAGCTTTTATCCCTGTTACCAGCATGAAATACATTTTGCAAAAGCTTCCAGTATTGAAGAATGTCAATGATGTGATTCATCCCTTTTGCCCATTGTTCATAATTGGTTCATCATCCTTTTTTCATATGAAACCTGTTCGCTGCTGTCACAGATCATCCCCTTGGTTTCTGATCGCACAAATCACCTCTTCCCCGTTCACCATCTTTACAGTACCCGTATAAAGACAGTCATCAACCTCATCCTCATTATCACCATCACTACCATCATCTTCATCATCATCATCAATTTGCATTTGATGTGAATTTCAGTTGGATGGACTTCCTTGGTAGTGTCGGTTTCTTAATTTCACCAATTCTGGCAGACTGAAATCAGGGATTTCAGGAACATTACTTTATATTTTGTTAATGTACCTATTGTTCTGTTAATAACCCATTATATTAATATAACTAACAGAATCTTGAAAGCCTGTCCAAAACCTTCACTGCCCCCTTTAAACACACCACAATCAAAGCATGGCTATTTTGGAACTTTCTCAGGGGATGAGTAAATGTGTTCACCTCTCCTACTACTTTCTCAAAGCCAGAGCTAAATTCCTTTGCACTTGTAACTCCTGCAGAAAAGCTTCAATGAATAAATAATGCCTTTTGCATCCCTACTTCCTGTTAGTGGATTCTAAACTAGTGAGATTCATCAAGTATCTGCCAGGCATAACCCAGGACATGTGGGCTGCATTTGAATGATGGTAGAGATAAGCAAAGCTATAACCTAAAGATGTCTAAACAGCTACCTTGCTGAATTGAAACATATGCGCTGGCTTTGGCAACTTCCTACAATGGCTTGAGGTGATATGGTAACTTTAACTTTTGGTCGAAAAAAATTAGTAGCATTCAGAAAGCTTTCAGCAGTACAGTGAAGGAGAAAATTGGACATCTGGCCTTTACTTGGTAAAAAAAAAAAGTACAGGTTGCAGTTATTTGAAAGAAAGTGCCAATCAGATTGATGGGTCTCTCAAGTCACTCCTGGAATGGAGAGAATGAGCAGGAGAAAAGAGGTGGGTTCTCAAACACAAACAAATTAAGGTTGGCAGCCAATGTGCAGAATGTAGGAAATTGTGCTATTGTCTACTGTAATTTACTAAAAATGTTTTCTGGAAATTATAGCTATTATTGCAGTAGCCTTTCTTTCAGTGGATATAAAAGAGTATTTAGTTTATACCTAGGGACATGCTGAGCTGCCTGCACTGAATAATTTGAGTTGCAAATTATTGCAAGCTGGATAGTTTCTTGCGTGAGTGTGTGTGTGCATGTGTGTAGATGGATATAAAAGAGGGAAACAAGAAGTTTAAATTAAAAAAACCCCAACAACCTGAGTTCCTTGCTTAGTTAGGAAACTGAAAGATTCCTTAGTATCAGTCACTATTTTAGCTATTCTGAATTCCTTGGAAGAAGGTAAAAAGAAACTAATATGTAGTGAATGTATAATATAAAACTCAAGGTATGTTTATTAAAGCAATGGAGGGCATCTGAACCATTCATTTTACAAAGCACATTAGTACAAGTGACATACCACTCCTCAAAGTGTAAAAGTGGCCACCTCCTTTGGAAAGCTCATGAAGCTGCATCAAGGACTGTCCCCATTCATCTGTGTCTGAGTATGCAGGCAAAACAACCAGGGGTGGGCTTCAAAAATTTTAGCAAGGGGTTCTCTGCCGGGTTGCTGGGTGGATGTGGCCATAGTGGCTGTGGCCTAGTCGGCCTCCTGCATCACAACGGGGAGCGTTTTTGCCGTCCCTGGGCTCCGGAGGCTTTCCTTGAGCCTCCAGGAGGGCAAAGATGCCCTCCCCAGGCTCCAGAGGCCCTCTGGAACTTCCAGTAGGCCCTTTTTTTTGCCCTCCTCGGGCCTCTGTATGCGCCCTGCACTTATTTGCATCCAAAACAAGCCACATGGGGATTCCTGGGAGGGGAGGGGTGGGGTGAGTGGGGCCAGCCAGGAGTGGGATTTGGGAGTTCTCCGAACTGCACAGAATCTTAGCTAGAGGTTCTCCTGAACCTCTGCGAATCCCCAGCAGCCCATCCCTGGAAACAACCCATTTGATGGGCTGTAAAATGAGGCAAGACTCACTTAACAAATGTCTTGCTTAGCAATAGAAATTTTGGGCTCAATTCGTGTTCGTAAGTCGAGAACTAACTGTATGAACTTGGTCCAGCTTTGCATTGCTTTCTCAAGATCATCCAATGGCAGCTATGCATTACCAAACACACATACATTTCCTGGTTTTGAAAGGCTTGCCAAGATGTGATCCATTGGTGATCTGTCTTCCTGCTGCCCTGCTTCCCATCTTGAGTCTCTCCCCTCCCCCCTTGCGGGTGTTGAGGACATCACATAGAGAGGCACTTTCACGCCCACTGCTCTCAAAATTGCCCTTGAATATTCAGTTTGTACAAATGGAGTGTTTCAAAGTAGAAAAGCGGTAGCAGGTGTGCTGGATAAATCAACTCAGTCATGAAATCCTGGGGAGGGGAAGGGGGAACAAGGCACCAATGTCAGTCATCCTGGTTGATGGTTGCTAATGAGCATTTTGGTTGACAGCAGTAATGCTTAAAAGTCCCACCCCTTGACACAAGGAAATGAGATCTGCCATCCAGATCTGTCAGCCCACCCGATTTGTCATTCTTAAAGGCCAGCTCTCAGCAATCATTGACCCTGGGGGAGTAGACAGATTCTGTAGACAACTTCATTCCACTTGCATCTCCCTGATTTTGGAAGGAATAAGAGTTTTCTTTTCTTTTTTTTTTTTCTGGGCCGGAAGGAGGTATTTTCAGTTTTGCAGAATGCTCATATTATAATAACTAATATAATAAATTGATTTGCTGCCCAACGTCCAGTGAATCTGGGACATTTTTAAAATTGTCAAAACATTTTTAAAAAACAAAGAACAACAGAGAAAAATATGCAAACAGCACAAAACAAAAGGACCAGGAGGCCAGAGGGGAGTAAAGGAAAAGAAAGAGGCGTCGGTTGCTTGATAGGGCTCTGTCAATGACACTTTAAAGCAGTTGTGAAGAACAGCAAGAACAGAATTGTATGTTGAACACACGTTGCAAACCAATGCTCTGGTCCAGGGGTGAAATCCAGCAGGTTCTGACAGGTTCTGGAGAACTGATAGCGGAAATTTTGAGTAGTTTGGAGAACCAGCAAATACTGCCTCTGGCTGGCCCCAGAGTGGGTTGGGAATGGAGATTTTGCAATATCCTTCCCTCAGTAGTGGGGAGGGAATGGGGATTTTGCAGTATCCTCCCCTGGAGTGTGGTGGGAATGGAGATTTTGCAGTATCCTTCCCCTGCCATGCCCACCAAGCCACGGCCACAGAGCCACGCCCACAGAACCGGTAGTAAAAAAAATTGGATTTCACCACTACTCTGGTCCCCTGTGTACCAGAACATTTCTTGAGGGTCAAATCTGAAGCATCTCTCAGTACCATCACAGCACAAGTCAATTTTCTCCCAGGTTGCTTGCAGCCCATGTAAATCTTATCATCCATCTGATAAACTTGCAAGATTTGTTTTTCTCGGATGTACATCCGAACTAGACTGTGTTGTTTCTCTGTGTCATATAATATATGTGGGTACATATTTGTTTGTTTACTTATTTACTTATTTATTGTCATGTTTATGTAGTGTATATTGGAGGTAGTGACCCTTTGAGAGCTGTATGCAACAAAATTTCATTTTAATGTATGCCGATTAGTGTACATTTAAAGTGACAATAAAGTTATTCTAAGTCTAAGTCTATCATACAGCTCTGTATTATAAAAATCAAAGGCTGTCTTCTCTAAGTAACAATGTATTTTATTTTATTTTATTTTATTTTATTTTATTTTATTTTATTTTATTTTATTTTATTTTATTTTATTTTATTTTATTTTATTTTATTTTATTTTATTTTATTTTATTTTATTTTATTTTATTTTATTTTATTTATTATTTTACTTGTTTCTCACATTTCTCTACCACCTATTATTATCATGGCATCACACCAGATCGTTTGATTCAGACTGCTTTACCAGAATTCGCTTTTATGTAAAGCCTCTGTTTCAAAAGTTCTGGGTTCTCAGAGCAAGATTGAAGAATGAAAGCTGTACTTAATCGGGGGTGAAAATCCAGAAAGATCAAGTCCGGCGTGTAATTCCACTATTCTAGATAGAGGAAAGTGGCCTAAAAGATGATTTAGATTTAGATGGGGAACATGTTGTATATTAACTAATGCATTTCCCTGCGAAACCGCAGGAATCAATGAAAGCAGAACAAAACCACAGAGAGAAGTTGGTAGCTTGTTCTTCCCTCAATGATGTGATCCTGTTGAACGGCTGTAACAGGAAGTAGCTTCCGTTGGAATGAGAAGGGGATAATGTTCTCCTGGATGATGATGACAATTAGGTCTACTTATTTCCGGACTCCAAATATGGATGTATAAATATCTATCCTTTGCTGACTCAGGCTTGCATATGCTGTACTGGCAGGCCCAGCTATTAAATCTTTTAAAATGATATTGCAATCCTTATTTAAATGTGTGTGTGTTTTTAAATATTACCTGAGCGGTTGCTCAGTGACTAAGATGCTGAGCTTGTTGATCGAAAGGTCAGCAGTTCAGTGGTTTGAATCTCTAGTGCTGCATAACAGGGTGAACTCCCATTACTTGTCCCAGCTTCTGCCAACCTAGCAGTTCAAAAGCATGTAAAAATGCAAGTAGAAAAATAGGAACCACCTTTGGTGAGAAGGTAACAATGTTCCGTGTGCCTTTGGTGTTGAGTCATGACCATGGTGACGTCTTCAGACAGCACTGGCTCTTCAGCTTTGAAACGGAAATGAGCACCGCCCCCTAGAGACGGGAACGACTAGCACATATGTGAGAGGGGAACCTTTCCCTTTCCCTTTCCCTTTGATATGGATATGTACACTCAACGCACCCAGTGTGTGGCTGATCATTTTTACTGTCAGTATCTATTGATGTATTTCTTTAGGACTTAGTTTACATTGGACTACTGTACATGCTTTATTGCATTATTGTGTATTGTTGTGAACCTTTCGGACCCCTATTGATTGAGGTTTGTATGTGCATGTATTACAAATTGAATAAACTAACGCATAAACATTTTGAAGTGCAGCTTGTACATTTTTGAGAGATGTAATCCCCCCGCCCCAAATAAATATTATACTATAATTAAATGGACAAACTTAAAATTCTCTCCCAAGCTTTTTATGAAGTGCTTTTGGTTATTTCTTTCACATACTTGATAAGCATTTTTTCGTCGGAAGAGATTGTAGATGCTTTCAAAATGCTTTTAAAAGTAAAAAAAAAAAAAAAAGCCTCTGATGATTGTGCAGCTCAGCTGGGCATGGTGGGGGGTGGGGGCGCAGGGATTTTTGCTACCGGTTCTTCGAACCACCCGCCGCCATCGCTACCAGATCGGGTGATCCGGTCTGAATCGGGAGCATTTCACCCCTGGGTTTTCTCTAATTGCAAGCTATGAAAATTAGATTGCTGGGTTGGAACAGGGCGATGGAGTTCCTTTGTTTATATTTGGAATCTTTTCATCTTTTCTCATTTCAAATAAAAAAAATAGTTTTAAAAAAATTACAGAAGGAAAGATCAGGACTTTAGGAGAGAAAGTAAGGAGCTGAACATGGTTCATTACAGCCTTTCCCAAATTTCACAGCCACTCTTTCAAAAATTAGCAAGCCATAAGTTTTGGAAAATGATGTGGAATATCTACTAAGCAATATCTCTAACATATGGGACATATTGGATTGCCATGAGAGATACATTTGCCTGTCTTGGAGCAGCCTAGAGTTGTAACACAGTGCTTTTAATAAACCGAGGACACATTCTTCACATGTGGCAATTTAAGATCTTAGTTGCTTGGGTCTGGAAAAATTTTTTGGTGGGTTATCGATGTGTGACTTGATTTCAAGTTTACCTTTTTCACCATTGTGCAGTTATTGTCAAATAAGAGGAAATGTGATAGCCTCAAAAGCTATAATCCAGGAGTTGATCCCCAAAGAGTTGTCCTGTATCAAATCCCTAAGAACTATCAGACTCCAGATACGTGACCGAAAGACACTCGAATGATAGCTTGAATGTGTCGAACAATCACTGTGTTATGACACCTGAGGTGACTGAATGCAATACTGTAGATTCATGTGATACACTCACACATATAGTCATTCCTGAGAAATATTTGGACATTCCCTAACCTTCAGTGATATTAAATTTCATATTTCACTAAATAATATAGTGCAGTGATGGCTAACCTTTTCCGGACTGAGTGCCCAAAGTGCGCATGCATGAGAATGCACGCTTGAGCTCCCAAACCCCCAAAATGCAACACATGTGCGCCCCCGTGCATGCGCCCCACCCTCGTGCACCCTCATGCATGTGCGCATGGCCACTACACGTGCCCTATCCTCCTGCACAAGCACACGCATCTCCCTGCACCCCACCACCTGTGCATGTGCATGCCCTCATGTGCCCCCCACTCATGTGCGGCAGAGACCCAATGACCAGCTGGCCAGCAGGTGGCACATGCGCGCATGTGCGGCAGAGCTAAACTGAGGCGAAGGCTCGCATGCCCACAGAGAGGGTGCTGTGTGCCACCTGCAGCACGTGTGCCATAGGTTCGCCAGCACTGATATAGTGCAATAAAAAAAAGCTAAAGGTTTTCCCTGTCCAGTCAGGTGTGACTCTGTGGGGTGATGTTCATCTCTGTTTCTTAGCTGAGGGAGCCAGCATTGTCTGAAGACGCTTCTGTGATCATGTGACCAACACAGCCATATGCCCAAGGCTCACGGAATGCTGTTACCTTCCCACCAAAGTTGTACCTATTTATCTATTTGCATTTGCATGCTTTCGAACTGCTAGGTGGGCAGAAGCTGGGGCAAATAATGGGATCTTACCCATCATGTGGTGCTCGGGTCTCAAACTGCCAATCTTCCAGTCAATGAGCTCAGCATCTTAACAACTAGGCCACCACACATTGATTCTTTTCAATGATATTTTTTTTTCCTCATCATCCATTTCCAAACATCTTTTTCAGCTGCCTTTTCCTGCCTAGGATGGCTTTATTAAAACAACATATCTACTTTATTTGATCTTACAGAAGTTATACCAAAGACTCTGCTATCTTATATAAAAGTCTGCTAATTGTGTTTGCAACTTGGAGGTTGAAAACAAGGTTTAAGAATTCATTTTATAATGCTGAGTTATCAAGGCCTGCGAACAAAGCATTGTCGGGTGGGGAGGAGGGGAGACATATAAATGTGGTTGAAGTGCTCATACAAGAAAAAGGCTCATGAGATTTCATGAAAGATGGGAAAGGATTTCCCTCTGTTTTAGTTTATTAATGGGCTAACTTGTAATTTCTTGCAAGTTGGTTTTAAATTAAAGAAATTGGTAAAATTAAATCTTATTTTTCTATCTGCCACAGAGAAAAACAAACTGTTTGAGAAAAAATGCCTGGAAGAAAATGGATCACGATGCAAAGCAAATCAGGAATTGTTCAATTCTCCTTTACTGTGGGCATTTCTGCGTTTTGGGTCAAGCAATTCTGTGACAATTAAATTCATATTCAAATATTTTCTGTCTTTTGATGAGATATAAACTGCCTTACTAGGCTTTCCCATATTTGATTCCTTATCTGATTCCATAAGACATCAATCGGAAGTGAAATAAAAAAGGCATTCAGGTGGAAGTAATTTATACAAATCTAAGAAGAGATTGGAAGTGATATAAAACATCATACTTGATGGAATGGCATAATGTAACATCTGCATCTATCTGCTCTAAGAGCTGAAGGGAAAGTGGACTATATAGACCAGACACATCCAATCCTCAGCCCGCGAGCTGCATGAGGTCCTCAACAGTGTCAGGTGCAATACATCAGGAAGGAAGTTGGTTCAAATGACTACAGCTTTATTATATGCTAATGTTTTCTGCAAAATCTAAACTACTAATGGTCAAGTGAGTTGGTGGTGGATAAGAGTCAATAGAATTCAAGGTGGGCTGGACTTATATCTCTTGTGGGCATGAAGGGTCTCCAGACTGATGACATGCTTGACTCCTCCTTCAGGCTGGTCATCACCTACAGACAACTAGTAAGATGTGAGGGCAATCTGGCTGCGGCATCTCTCACCACATTCATCACCAGGGTTGATTTGGCTGATTTGGCTGGCTAGAAGGGGACTTTTATCTAACCTCAAGCAAGTGCTAACTGTTAGTTGAGAAGATTCCTGTGCATAAGTATAATTAGCAATAAATCAGTTTAATTGGACTTTCATGTGTGCACCTGGTCTTTAAGGAATGCACCTGGACGTTCCTTAATATGGAAGCACCCCACTTGGTCAGCCAGCTGCAATAAAGGGCTACTGAGTACCCATGATGTAGCTATGGCAATAACTGAAATGCTCTTCTCTGAGTTATTGTCCAGTTAATCAGAGTCGCTGTGAGTGACAAGCAAGACATGACATCTACAAAGCTACCGAAAGTATTCCTAAGTGATAAAGAAGCAATCTTTTTACAAACACAGCAGAGGCCACAGCTAAGCATCACTTCAATAAACATTTCTACAGCTTCTCCAGGCAGGAGTGAAAAATAAAATTTTAAAAACCCATCAACAATAGTTAAGCCTTTACTCCAACGAGAAGCAGGGGTTTTCAGGATCAAGGATTTGCAACCCATGGAGTTGGCCCCGGTTCTTGGAAAAGCAAAACTGTAGCTATGCATCCAGGTGTTGGTAGTATGGGAAGCCACATTTCCCCCGCCCCCAGAAGAATGAAATATTTTGAGAAATACTCAAAAGGCAGGATAAAATATTTCCCCTAAAAGAGAAATAAAAATTTTACAGGAAAAGAAACTCAGAGCCCCAGTTCCCTGCACCCAGCAGATATTTTGTGCCCATTAAGAAAGTTGGGCATCCTATCTACAAAACAAAAGACCTTCAGCTCCAGGATGATGGGATTAAGACATGGCCCTTCAGGATATAATACTTAACCCACTACCATCTAGCAGCAGAGCCCACTACATTGCACAATCTCCTAAGGATCACCCTCCAAACTTCAACCAAACATAGCTCAGACAATCTATAGAGCCAGCTATGACCCCTACAACAGCCAATAGAATACATGCAGGAACAGGAAGCTCAAATGCAAAGCCCAAGAGAAGGTATAAAAACTCCTCACTCTCAACTCCATGGAGTCAGCTGCTCAGAGCCACAAACCCATGTAGTTCTGCTTCATCATTAAACCATCTTTCCAATCAGCCTCCAGCCTCCATTTTGTCTCCAGTGCCTTTCTCCCAGCTTGGACCTGGACCTGGATATTTCTTCCAACAGTAGTACTGTTTCTTAATGGCTTCCAATGAATTTCCTTAATTTCTTTTCTTTCTTTTTTTTTTTTTGTCCTTTGCTAATTTTTGTAGGGAATTGTGAAAAATAAATAAATAAATAAATAAATAAATAAATAAATAAATAAAATCCAAGGATGTGCTCTACTAATTTTTTAAGAGGGTTATGCATAGACATTTAAGCTCTGATCCTAAATCTGCACTCCTTAAAGAAGATGCTGAATGTAACTTTGAAATTTGCCTTATTTAGGCAGCAGGTAAGGACACGGTGGGTGGAAGATTCTGGGAAGAGCTTCTCTCTTTCCCCTCTCAAGGTAGGGCAATCCTGAATTTATTCCTCATCCCCGCCTTCCTTTCAGAGCTAAGTTGGTGTTTGCTAGCAGCTGCTGAATACCTTCTTCAAAGGCATCTCTTGTGCTCTTCTTCAAACAGTAAATATGAATAAATTAAATTAACATTAATCAAACTGAAAATAATTAAGTACAATTAACATTCTTCCTCATACATTTAGTAATGCTTGCCTTCTGTCATATTAAAAATTGCAATTTGCCAGAAGCATTTGAAAGGGTGATGGATGCAGCCGTAGTTTTGTACTCCATGATTTAAATTATGGGATATTCTTTGCGGAAGAGGTATTGCATGAACCATATGGATATTGTGTTCAGTCATATCTTCAGAAGCTCATGTTCCATTCAATCTCTTTCATCCATCCATCATCTCATTGCATGACTCCATTTCCAGCCCTGGTATTACCCTTTTAAGAAAGTCTCTAGCTCCCTGCATAGTTTGTATATGGCTACAAAAGGACATGAGGTTCTCCCTTTGGCTTAATATTTCAGCACATATCTAGTTCTTAAGAAAAGATTGCACAACCGTTTGTCTGAAATGGTATAAACTTTCTTCCTGGCTTGAGCAGGGGGTTGGATTGGAAGATCTCCAAGGACCCTTCCAAGTTATTCTGTTATCTCTGACCACAGGTAATTCTTGATTTACGACCATAATAGAAGCTGTCAATTACAGTCTTAAGTTGTGACAGTTGTAAAAAGGTTCCCCAGTGTGGCCCAACCTAATTTTACGACCTTTTTTGTGGTGGTCCTTAAGCAAAAACACCACGGGCATTGAATGAAGCCATTGTTTTGCCAAAAAGCATAAGTAAATGTGGTTTTCAGGAGGAAAAAAAAAACATTGTAAAATGCATTCATGTGATTGCATGACACGGCAAATGCCTGTAAATGTTGGCTGTTGCCAAGTGCCCAACATGTAGTCATGTGGCCACTGAGCAGGGACAGTCGGAACTTTGGAACTGGGTTATAAGTACCTTGAGGAGATTTGTTGTTTCTTTGAACAATCGCTAAGCTATTGGCCATAAATCGGGGACTATCTGGGCACAGAAGGGTTCATCTCCCCATTATTACAATGGAAAGATCAAGGCCCCAGATCTTCTGATCTGGCTTTCTTATGATGCTATTTTATTCTTTATCCCCTTCTCTCTTTCCCCCCTCTGTTTGTCTCCTTCATCTGTTGCTGTTTTCCCACCAATGATTTCAGATCTCAAATCCAAATTATTTGTACTATACCATCTGATTAGGAAGGCAAGATTGAGATTATTGGATTAAAATTTAGTTACATCTTAATTTTGAATTTGATTCCCAAATTTGAATGCAGGTCTTGCTCAGTTAACACATGGTCATCTGTTAATGATTCCAAGGTCCATCAGTAATTTTTGTTTTCAGATAGGCATGTGCAGACTAATAGATTAAAAACAAAAATATTCATTCCCATTCATGTAAATTTAAACTGTGAGAGATGCAGTATGGGCATTTTGAATAGGGAAGGATAAGTTGACTAAATATATATTTTTTTTACTAATTTCAAACTTCATTCATGATCTAAAGAATGCAGTTTTATAGTAGGAGTTACAACAATAATAAAAAGCATAAACATGTTTAGGAAGGGAATGGCCTGTGAGGATAATCCTGAGGAACAGGAAGAAAAATTCTAACCAGAATAATGGTCAGATAGGAGAATTCTGAGTCCAGAGCGGAAATGTAATTTGAAAAAAGGATCTTGTTGCTTTTAGGATAAAGGCAGGAGGAGGAGAGGCACACAGACTTGCAAGATTCTGTTACTATAACTCTATAATAAAAGTAGTTTTAGTACTCATAACCATGATGTCCAGGTCTGGTCTACATCAAAGAGCTATCTTGCACAAATCATGTACATTAGGTAGAACAAGTACAAAAATGCACAAAAGTGCACAAACCTTGCCACGGCTTTCTTTTTCTTAAATTATATTTGCACACGGATGTAGAAATGAGCTAGTTCATGTGTAGCCTCTCCTGTAACACAGAAATTGATCCTGATTTTGGAAACCCATTCCTCAACAAAGATTTCACAAACTGGATCCCTTTCATAATTTTTTTTTTTAAATAAAACCCGCTGACAACTCTCTCACCAGCAAGATTGCTTTGAAGGGTGGGAAGATTCATCACTGTTATCTCTTGCTAACAAACAGCCTTTCTAACACCTCCTATCTTCTTGTTCCATAGGGTTGCCAGGTCTGCTTCCAAAAAATAGTGGACAAGCGGGGGTGGGGGTGGGGTGTTAAGTAGTAAAAAAAAAAATTACAATTAAATTATATATTTTCTTACAAACATTTTAATACGTATTAAAATAATCACTTCAAAACTTTACTTAAAATTCAAAACATCAAATATATTATAATAATATGTAAAATATTAAATTACATTTTACTTTGCTGTCATGTGTATTTTTTATTTGACTGCGCAGCTTTGATCAATTCTTTGTGTTTAAGGAATAATTCTTTAATTTCAGTACAATGTTGAGAAATATTAAAAAATATACAAAGTTCACTTCAAACTGATGGTACAAGCAATCGGTTACGTTTGTCAGTCCACAAATTTCCCATAACGCTGAAAATTCGTTCAACGTTTGCATTTGATACCGGAATTGATGCACAATACTGGAACAGTTTCAGTAAACTCGGAGCTGGCTCTTTCTTGAAAAAGTACGTCCACTTATCAAGGCAGAAATTTCATCGAAGAGAGTGTTGGGTGGAAGTTCTTCTCGCCATGGTGATAATAACCAGATGTTCATCATTTCTTCTAAAGTTGGAGGATTATTGCGATCAATTAGATTGAAACAATTTAGCGTCTCATATACTGAATCGGTGAAATTATACCACTTTCCTAGGTACGCAATGGCTCTTTGATACACGTTGATGGCTTCTTTCTTGAACTTTTGCACGGCATTCTCAGGCAAATGTTTTTTATGTAAGGCAAATAAAACTTTCATTCCAAAAAACTGCTCATCGTATTTTTTTTTGCAAAGAATCATGCAGCTTAGACATGATAATGTGAAGATCACATGCAAGAATTTTCTTGCTTTCCAGCTTCAGTAGGGTGTCTTGCATTATTGACATGAAGAAGTGCGTGAAATATAAATACAATTCTGAAATTGCTGGTTCATCGTCCTTTCCGAGTTCATTTTCCTGATCCGAAATAAGGTTCCAGATAACCTATGGCACTCATCAGATCCAAGAGAAATAAAATACGATTTTAGAGATATCCAGTTTAAAAGAAGTCTTTCGACCGCTTTAAAGAAACTTAACTAACGTGTTGGAACATGGCGCAAAACTTCATGGAATTCTGACTCGCAAAACTTACGTACCATTTCATCATAAAGCTTTTGAATAAAAAAAAATCTCCACTATTTTGTGAAAAAAAATAGTGAACATAATGTGAAAAAAGTGGACTGTCCGCTCAAATAGTGGACACCTGGCAACCCTATAATAAGTTTCCAACTCCCTCCTCCTCTTTCCTTATTGCACCCCAAAACTCTGCATTTTTACATATTTTTGACTCATCTACCTGTTATTCACAACATTCATTTCTTTACCCTTCATCTATCCTCCATTCTATTAGCTGACCTACTTAAGTTTAGTTAAACTATAACCTTGATTAAACCAGCAGGGAGGACAATCCAGCTCTTAGGTTCCCCCCCCCCCCACTTTATATCTGTTAAGTTGGGTGAATGAGGACGCAGCAAGCCAGAGTAGTAAGTGACAACAGCTCTTTATTATAGGGTGAGACTCCAGCAACTGACCTGGGGAGCCAGCTCCCTTTATATACCTTGCAGCTGTGGTGGTCAGCCAATCAGCTGAGGGTCAGTTAATTCAAACTTCCCGCCAAACAAACCTATTTACATAACACTCCTCCCCTCCCAGAAGTCACTTGGGGTGTTATTTGCATACAAAGTCTCTCAGGTGACTGGGGCGTGTGCGAGTCCTAGCTGACCTGCGCAGTTCAGTCGGAGGGGCGGCGTTGAGCAGGTCGGAGGGACTTTCTGTTCCTCCCTGCTCCGCCAATGAGGCCTCCGGGACCTCCTCGTGGGCGGCGACTTCTCCAGCTGTTGGGACTACCTCGACGGGGCGGCGCTGGATACCAGAGTCCTCAGCTAAGTCCTCCGCTCTACTCGGGCTAGTGGTTTGTGCTTCTGGTTGGTAGTCGTGGTCGGAGATGGGGTCGTCTGGTGTGTCTTCGGTGTCTGTGGTTACTCTTTTTCTTAATTGGTCAATGTGCCTGCGCCAAACTCTCCCGTCCCCCATGTCTACCCTGTATGACTTGGGGCCTGTGATTTCTGTGATTGTTCCGGCCTCCCAGAGTGGGCCCTGTCCATAGTTTCTGGCGTGTACCGGTGTTCCTGTGGTGAACTCTCTAAGTTTCCTTTCCCCCCCCCTTGAAGACCTCTGGGGAGTAATTGGGGTTTAGTCTGTCTAGAACTCCCCGGAGTTTCCGCCCCATTAGTAGTTCGGCCGGACTTCGGCCTGTGGCTGTACAGGGTGTGGAGTGCTGGGCTATTAAGAATTTGTCTACCCTTTCCTGCCAGTCTCCGGGGCTTAAGCGTGAAAGGGCCTCCTTTGCTGACCTCACAAATCTCTCCGCCTGTCCGTTACTAGCCGGGTGAAACGGGGCAGAAAGGACATGTCTGATCCCAAGTCCCGCTAAGTACCCCTCGAACTGTGTTGCGGTGAACTGTGGCCCGTTATCTGACACTAGGATGTCCGGTAACCCATGTGTGGCGAATAATTGTCTTAGCTCTCTGATGGTTGCGTCGGTGGTAGTGGCCTTCATTAGCTTGATCTCCAGCCATTTGGAGAATGCGTCTACGACGACCATGAAGGTCTGTCCATGGAATGGGCCTGCAAAGTCAATATGTATTCTGGACCAGGGTCCTTGGGGCCTTTCCCACTCCCTTACGGGTGCCGTTGGCGGGTCTGATCTGGACTCTTGGCAGGGCTGACATCTCCCCACCCACTCTGTAATGTCTGCATCCATGCTGGGCCACCAGACGTAGCTCCTGGCTAGCCCCTTCATTCTCACAATCCCCGGGTGCCCCTCATGCAACAACGTTAAAACCTTTTCCCTTAAGCGTGAGGGAATAACAACCCGATCGCCCCATAGTAAACAACCCCCTTGCATTGTCAATTCGTCTCGTTTTCCCGTGAACGGTTTAAATTCCCCGCTCCCAATCTTTTCCGGCCACCCCCTCATGACCCAACTTGCGACTGTCCGGATCACGGGGTCCTTGGTTGAGGCTCTTGCAACCTCGGCTGATGTTATGGGCCCAGAGTCCAAAACGTCTATCAGCAGGATGGGGATGCCGGGTGTGGGGTCTTCTAGGCTGTCGGGTAGTGGGCATCGGCTGAGTGCGTCCGCGTTGCCCATGTTCGCCCCTGGTCGATGTACCAGGCGATAGGAGTATGCTGCGAGGAAGATGGCCCAGCGTGTCATCCTGGGCGACAGTGCTGCCGGGGTTGGTCGATCTCCCGCGAGGAGACCCAGGAGTGGTCGATGGTCTGTGATTAGCTCAAAATCCCTCCCGAACAAGTACTCGTGGAATTTCTTTACTCCCGAAACGGCGGCGAGGGCCTCTTTGTCGAGCTGGCTGTAATTTCGCTCGGCACTTGATAGAGTTCGGGAGTAATATGCGATGGGCGCTTCCAGGCCATTCGGGAGTCTATGGCTCAGGACGGCTCCCACCCCGAATGGGGACGCGTCACATGCTAGAACAAGGGGAAGCGTTGCGTTGTATTGAATCAAGAAGCTTTCAGCTGATAGTAGTTTTTTGATGCCGGCGAATGCCCTGTCTTCAGCCTCCCCCCATTTCCAAGTGGCTTTCTTGGTTAACAGTCTATGTAGGGGTTCTGCCACTGTTGCCTTGTCTTTGAGGAAGATGGCGTAAAAATTTAATAGTCCCAGGAAGGCCTGTAACTCTGCCTTGTCCTTGGGGGTGGGTGCTTCTCTGATTGCCCTGATCTTGCTCTCTGTGGGGTGTATGCCTGTGCCATCTACTCTGTATCCCAGGAATTCGACTGAGGGGACTGCGATCATGCATTTATTGCGTTTTACTCTGAGTCCCGCGTCCCTGAATTTCCTTAGGACCTCCCTCAGCCTTTCTCTTAGCTGCTGCTCATTTTCCGCGGTGATGAGCACGTCATCAAAATAGGGCACCACCCCGGGGATCCCTTGTAGAAGCCGTTCCATGGTACTTTGGAACAGTCCGGGGGCCACGCTTACTCCGAATTGCAAACGGGTGCACTTGAAGGCCCCTCTGTGGGTTACAATAGTCTGTGCCTCTGCGGTAGCGCCATCTACTGGCAGCTGCTGGTATGCCTGCGCCAGATCGAGTTTTGCGAATATCTTGCCGGGGCCCAGGGAATGCAGTAAGTGGTGAACGACTGGCACTGGATAGGCGCTCTGCTGCAGGGCCTTATTAATTGTGCATTTATAATCAGCACATATGCGCACTGATCCGTCCGGCTTGACCGGTGTCACAATTGGGGTCTCCCATTTGGCGTGGTCGACTGGAACGAGCACCCCTTGCTTGATCAATTTATCCAGCTCAATGTCTATTTTGGGCTTCAGGGCAAATGGTACCCGCCTGGGCTTTAAACGGATGGGTGCGATGTTGGGGTCTAGATTAAATGAAATCGGGGTCCCCACATACTTGCCAAGCCTCTCGTTGAACATGTCCTGGAACTCCTGCATCAGGTCTTCCTTCAGGGTGCTTCGAACGTTCCTTACTCCGGTGAATCCCATGCCTAGGGCTCTAAACCAGTCCATGCCCAGGAGGCTGGGAAGGTTGTCGCTGACGATGGTGAGGGGCAGTTTCTCGGTAAACTCTCCGTACTGGACTTGGAACTCGCCTCTGCCTTCGACGGGTATGCGGTTCCCTTGGTAATCCCTCAGTCTGCGAAGCTGTGGCTGGAGCTGTCGCTTGTGTGCGCTGGGGATGACTCTCTTTAGGTTTTCCCAAGACATGATGGATATCGGCGATCCCGTGTCTATCTCCATCTGGCACTCCCGTCCCTCGATCTCGACCGTGGTGTAGGTCTTTTCTCCAGGCGAGGTGCAGGTCCGTGCGATGCGAATGGTGTAGGCCCCAGCGTCTTCAAATTTCGCGCCCTTCTGGTTTCCGCCATCCCTGTTGGGCCTTCAGTGTGGCGCCGTCTCGGATTGGGCCGTTTGGCCACGTGGTCTGTAGCTCTGGTGTGTTTTCGACCTACAGACTCTAGCGATGTGGTCCCTCTTCTCACAGGAACGGCAAACGGCGTCCCTGAACTTACAGTTCTGTCGTGAGTGGGACCCTCCACAGCTGGCGCATCCATCTCTGGGCTCCCTCCGGGCTGTGCGGGACTGCTCGGTGTGGTAAACCTCTTCTTCAGACTCCCCCTCGCTTGCGGTGCTTACGGCCTCTCGATGCACTGGCGCCGTCTTTTGCATTGTTTTGGTTTGGTGGGAGCTCTTTAATCTCTCGGCGGCCTTTACTGACGACTCTTGCGCCCTGGCCTCGTCTAGCGCGATGAGTAGAGTCAGGTTTGACCTCGCAAGCAGCCTCCTCTGAAGCCGGCTATCTCTCACTCCGCAAATTAGTTGCTCTAGGAGCATCTCATCCAGGTCTCGGTACTCACATTGGGTTGCGGCCTTACGCAGGGCAGCGACGTACTCGCTGATCGATTCTCCCTCCTGCTGGAGCCGTTGCCGGAATTCGTAGCGCTGCACGTACTTCGATGGCGTTGGTGCATAGTGGTCTTTCAGCAGGGTCTGTAGTGTCAACCAGGAAATGTTGTGGACCGAATTCGGCTCCGACAATGCTTCGGCTGTGTCGAAAACCCTTGGCCCACAGTGACTCAGGAACAGGGCTTTCTTCTGAACGTCCGGTAGCCCTTGCATGTCGTTTGCCACCATGAAGCACTCGAACCGGGACATGTAGGATCCCCACTTCTCTTCCTTGGGGTCGAAAGGCGCTGGCGGGGTGTAGGCAGACATCGTTTCGGGATTCTCCTGTGTTCCGCTCGCTCGCCTGGCTGGATTCAGATGCGGTCTCGGGTCCCCTTTTCTGAACGTGGCTTCAGCTCCTTGAGTGTGGCTTCAGCTCTTTTGCGTGTGGCTTCAGCTCTCCTCTGCTTCTGGCCTCAAAATCCCACCTTCGTCGCCAAGGTTAAGTTGGGTGAATGAGGACGCAGCAAGCCAGAGTAGTAAGTGACAACAGCTCTTTATTATAGGGTGAGACTCCAGCAACTGACCTGGGGAGCCAGCTCCCTTTATATACCTTGCAGCTGTGGTGGTCAGCCAATCAGCTGAGGATCAGTTAATTCGAACTTCCCGCCAAACAAACCTATTTACATAACAATATCCTACTATTTAGCTTATTTTTTAACCTGCCCTGGTTCCACTGATTTTGCTGCAGCCACTGAATTGCACAAGCTTACAGTCAAGAAAATTAGAAATGGAACAACTCATTATGGAGAGCTTTCCCCTAAGAGTGTATGAATCAATACATATATTATTTTATGTCTCTTAATCTTATTTTTCAGGATCTGGAAGGAGTTATATATATAAAACCCTGTTCCCAATTTCAGATATTTGTGAATAAACAGGTGGTAAAGTTTCTTTCGACAATCACACTAGTTTCTTCAAATTTGAGAATAGTCTAACACTGCAATAACGCATGACACATAAATGTAATAAAAATGTAGAGGAATCTAATGATGTCTACTCTAATTCTATTCTATTCTATTCTATTCTATTCTATTCTATTCTATTCTATTCTATTCTATTCTATTCTATTCTATTCTATTCTATTCTATTCTATTCTATTGTCCTGGGCCTACTAAGAGTTGCTTTTTGGTTATCAGCAACTGTCTATCGAGTTTCTCAATCATCTAGGTCCGTGATGGTGAACCTATGCCATGCATGCCACAGGTAGCATGCGTAGCCATATCAGTGGGCATGCGAGCTGAGCTCCGGCTGATTTTCAGGTCTTCTGGGCCCACCAGAAGTAGGGAAACAGGCTGTTTCCTGCCTCTGGCGGGCCTGGGTGGTGGGTGGAGAAGGCCGTTTTCATCCTCCCCAGACTCCTAGAGAGGCCCTGGAACCAGGTGAGAAAGAAAAATAGGCCTACGAGGCCATCGTGTACCGGGAGCAGGGGGTGGGGGGTCACGCGCACATGCATGGGGCAGGGCGCATAGAATTATGGGTGCCCCCTGGCACACGATGGCAAAAAGGTTAGCCATCACTGATCTAGGTCATGGTTGTCCCAAAAGTGCTTTTTATCAAAAGGCAACTTCCTTTGTTTTTTTTTCTTTGAAGACATTTCACTTCTCATCCAAGAAACTGAGAACTGAAGAAGCTTCTTGGATGAGAATTGAAACATCTTCAAGAAAAAAAACAAAGGAAGTCCAGTTGCCTTTTGAAAAAGCATATTTGGGGTTATCAGCAACTGTTAGGCATAATTTGTGAACAGTTTTCATATTTGAAAACTTTATTGTACTGTACATTGCATGGTCACTGACATTTTGTGAACAGCAATAACCACATGATCTCCTTGAGGTATCTACTTCCAGGTTGTCAGCTGTTATCAGTTTCATTTTTAATCATTCTTTAAATCAAAGTGTTTATTTCTCCTGCCAATCCCCAAAACAATAATAAAATAAACCTTGGAATCTCTCTCTCTCTCTCTGTGTACATCGAGACACCCCCCCACCCCAATAATTCAATGTGAGTCCATCATAACTAGAAACAAGGATTTCATTGATTAAAAGCAGGCATCAACCTTGAAATTTAGATATCCTGATTGACATCTATTAGACTGGCTAAATAACTTTGGCATTATTTCACTGTCCAAAAGTTATTGCTGACAAGTGGCAAATGAAAACTTATTTTCTTCATTAGTGGTAAATAAAAACTTATTTTTCCTTTTACAGTAAGCAAAATCTCTTAGATGGTTGAGTCATGGGCTTGTAAGCTTTTTAAAGATGGAATACTGGAAGATAAGAGTGTCAATATCTTTATAGAGCTCCCATGATTAATATAAAGGTACCAACTGTAAGGGATTTTTTTTATGGGGTATGAAGAAATGTCTTTACAAGAAATTTCACCATCTGGTAGATTATATTCAGTATTACATACCAAGAGACAATCTTCAGGATGATCAGCCAAAGGGACAAGTTAGGCGGAAACTTGCATTTTTCATATTTAAAATTCTGGTTTTGCACATGAAATATCAAATCCAACATAAGGGAGGGGCAGAATAGGTAAAAGAACAATTGAGAATATGGATTTGTCCTTCCTTCCTTCCTTCCTTCCTTTCTTTCTTTCTTTCTTTCTTTCTTTCTTTCTTTCTTTCTTTCTTGAATGGCAGGGTTGGAAGGGACCTTGGAGATCTTCTAGTCCAACCTCCGCAAGAAACCCTGTAAGGCAATGATGGCTAACCTGTTCCGGACCGAGTGCCCAATGTACATGCGGCCCCGTGCATGGCCCCCCAGCATGAGCCCCTCCCCGTGCATGCATGCACATCCCCCTACATGCGCCCCACCCCCACACATGCATGCGTGGCAGAGACCCAAAGACCAGCTGGCCAGTGGGATGCATGTGCGATGCACAGCAGAGCTGAAATGGGGTGACGGCTCATGTGCCATCAGAGAGGGCACTGCGTGCCACCTCTGGCACCTGAGCCATAGGTTTGCCATCACGGCTGTAAGGTTTTAAGATGAAACAGGTAAATGGCATTTAATACAGAAACTTACAAAGATGCACTATGTGAAGAAGGTCTTTTTATTTCTATTGGAACTGTTCAACTTGTTTTTATTGGTGGAGCACAAATGTTTCTGAACTGAGGACCTGGTCTAGGGACATAATTCAAAGAATGAGTAGGACAAAAGGGCAGGACAATGTGGCAGGAGAAATGATTCATATGATCTGAGTTTTAGATAACTTATGCTATTTTCTTCCTTTTTTCACTTTTAGAATTTTGTAGCAACCTCTGAAGGAAGTCTGGGATTTTAACCTAAGTTTTTTTGGGGGACCCCAGATATTTCAGAGTCACCTCAGCATGCAATTAGTGTACCCAGCTCTAGATTTGTATTACCTCAACAATCTTTGGCCATTGAAGTCTTGAAACTCAAGTTCTCAAAAAAACAAAACAAAAAAATCTTTTAGTTCTTTAAGTTGCTGCAGTGGGAAGTCATGTGTAATGAACTTCAAGGGTTGAAAGTCACTGCTGAGAAAAGAGCAAAACACTTCTTGCATTGATAGGTATATCGCTCCATGCCATGTAACAGCTTCGGCAGAGTAGCGGATTAACCGTAGCTCAATGGTAGAACATGTTTCCTTTATGGATCATTATCTTGTGGTGGTGAAGGAACTCACACAACAGAGTGCCAGGACCTGGATATTTCCTAAAGCCAGTTCATTGTGTATAGGCATCTATTCTAAACTGTAAAGTTCTATGAGTTCAATTCCCAATGAAGAATTTGAACCACATGAAGTAACATGAAGTAACATCTAGTATTACCCATGTCTGAGGGTACCCCAAAATGATGAATCCAGTCACGTGGTGCCTTCTGGTGTAACTATCACTTTTTTAAAAAGTACCTAGTCTTTCATTTTCTAAGTTCTGTGGCAAAATGGATAGGCCTGCATTATATTTCTGTTCCTATAACCCCCCTTGGATTTTAAGTTCTAAAACCTTCCCCATCGATTTTGGGTGGGGTGGGCAGTTACTTTTATGTCAGCTTCCTAGGCCTATGAGGCTTACGAGGATGGAGAGAAAATCAAATCAAATCTGAGTTTTTCAGAGAAGTTGCATTGTGTGTAATTGGTTGTAAAGAGCTGTTCAACAATGGATGCATTTCTAGGGACTCATTTAGGCATTTGCCGTTTTACACTAATATACTGTAATTCTCCAAGTGTTCAGCTAAAGATTATCACCATATTGTTTCTGCGAAGAATCAGAGTCTCTCAAATCCATGTGCTGTGGCAATAACCATTTTGGGTGGCAGGAAGTCGTTAACACAGCCTAAATTGGGGAAAACGATGAGTGCTATTAATTTACCCAGAAAAGCAAGACTTTGTGGAAAGTTAATCTGTTTTAAAACATACAAAAGGAAAGGTTTGTTTTCCTGTAGCCAAACACTTCTGACAGCAAGGGATGCCTTTTGTTAGTCTCCATTGTATGAGGGAGCTGTTCGCTTAAGTAATTGCCCACCTCGATGCTAGTTAAAGTAGAAGGAGAGAAGGCCTCCAGCCAGCGACAACAATTGGGAACATCCAGGAAAAATAAGCTGCTCAAGCAGTTGAACATAATACGTCTTTTGTAACATCGCTGAAGTCTTGAATCAGGCTGTGCACTGCACATTGCTTCCAAATCTATAAATTAACAAAGCTTAAATTTAATATCCCTATAATTAATAATCGGGAGGAGTTCAGTCACAGTCCTGGTGAGGTGTTAGAGAAGAAAACAAAACACGTGGAGTTTGCAAATGTTTTTGTGCTGTTATGAGCATATTTTAAAAATCAGCTAGAAGTATGTATGTTGGGCTGTTTGCTGTGAATTCAAATTCCTTTCATCCTTGAATTCACCAAAAGACCTTGGATGCAGCATAACAATAGCCCACAATTAAGAAGGACTTTTGGTAAAGTGACCTATTAAAAATAAATATAAAAAAAGAATATGGGCATAATAATGTGAAAACTGTAGTAAACTGTAGATATGATGATATAACTCAGTTATAAAATATAAATTGCAATGTCTGTTTATTTGAAATTGGAGATGACTGACAACAGTTTTTCTACTAAAAAAAGTTTGCAGATTGCAAACTTGAGGAAGGAATACCAAATCACTTGCTTGCATATATCTTTAACTCTTTCAACAATTCCCCCTATGTTTACTGGTACTCCTCAACTTACAACATTTTGTTTAATGACCACTCAAGTTACAAGGGCACTGAAAAAAATGATTGATGACAGTTTTTCACAATTACGACTGTTGCTAATAAATATCCACAATGAAACCGATCAAGGACTGAGGCGAGTTCATCTTCAACTGGTAACTTTATTGTCAACTAATTAACGGAGATAGCAACAACAATTCCCGCCTTGACAGCTCCTTTTATACCAGAGCTGTCATCGTCTTAACCAATTAGAACTGTTGGCATTTCCCGGCCTCCACTAGGGGGACTCAGCCGCGGCCTGGCTTAGTATGCAACACTTGCGGCATCCCCATGGTCATGTGATCAAAATTCAGCCGCTTGGCAACTGATTCATATTTGTGACGGTTTCACCCGGGGTTGTGTGATGACTTTTTGCAACCTTCTGGCAAGTAAAATCAATGGGGAAGCCAGATTTAGCAACCCTGTTATTAACTTAACAACTGCAGTGATTCACTCAACTACTGTGGCCAGAAAGGTTGTAAAATGGGACAAAACTCACTTAAAAACTGTGTTGCTTAGCAATGGAAATCTTGGGCTAAATTGTGGTTGTAAATCGAAGGCTACCTGTAATCCGCAATTCTTTGCTCTCTTTGTCAAAAACGATAGAACCGAACCAGGTGATGATTCTGTAAGATTTGGGTCATGTAAACATGACCCAATTTCTATAGGGATAAGAAGGCAACACAAATTGTTTTCTTGTAGTGTTGCCGATAAAATAACAGGGGTCGTTCTATGTGTGAGAACTGGTCAAACAAACAGCATGGGTGGATTAGCAAGCTGGGTTTCATAACTGAATTCTACTGAGTTCTTAACAAGGGCCCTCTCCCTGCCCGTTATGCTTTCTTGCGAGAGCACAAAATCACACAAAAATATTAACTCACTAAGCTCAGTAAGGTTGATTTCTCGTAATATAACATTTGCCCAAGACTGCGCTGTTTCTTTGGCTGAAAAAAACAATGATACTGAATCACTTGCTCAGCCGTCCATTTGAGCTTACAGTTTTTTCTGGGTTTTGTACCATTTCCTATGAGGCCTTGCCTTTATTAAAGTGATAGTCCTTTAGCATGATCTTACTTGGTATAAAAAGCCTATGAGGTACTCGGCTTTCCTTGATCAGCTGAGTGCTAAGGATATAGAGGTAGCCTTCAACTTACAACCATTTGTTTAATGATCGTTACAACAGCACTGAAAAAAATGACGTATGACTGCTCTTCGCACTTACAATCGTTGCAACATTGCCACAGTCACGTTATCAAAATTCGAATGCTTGGCAACTGGCATGTATTTATCATGGAATCATCTTTTGCAACCTGACAAGCAAATTCAATGGGGAAACCAGATTCACCTAACAACCGTATTACAAACCTAACAACAACTGTGGCAAGAAAACTTGTAAAATGGGGCAAAACCTACTTAATAACTACCTTGCTTAACAACAGAAACGTTGGATTCAATTATAGTTGCCATTTGAGGACTGCCTGTCATATAATAGTCTATAGATATACTCTAGCTATAAGCTAGGATGGAGAAACATGCTCCCTATTCTTTATCCCCAATATTTGTTTAGAGTAAAATGTTTCCAAGCAAGAAAGTTCTACTTGGATATAGAACGTGTAGCAGCTGGCATGTATTTATGATGGTTATAGTGTCTCAGGATCATGTGATCATGTTTTGCTACTGTGGGAAGCCCCATCCTCCTAGAAGAATGAAATATTTTGGGAAATATTAAAAAGGCAGAATATTTTATTTCCCTAAAGGAGGAATGGAGAAACATGCTCTTAAAGACAGAAAGCAGCCCACAGTCTTTCTTAATAGCCCACAACAGGTGCCAGGATTTAAGAGATAAAGAGTTTATTGAAAGAGGAAGACAAGAGTCTAGATAGCTCGTGGTTCAGATAAAATAAGGGGAATTAAAATTAGGAATGAGGATTACAGGGTACGAGCATTCGCAGATGACCTGGTTGTGACTTTGTCTCAACCAATAAATTCGGTTATAGGTTTAATGGATATAATTAATCAATATGGACAAGTCTCTGGACTTAAAATTAATGCAGGGAAAATGAAGATAATAATTAAAAATATGGTTACAAGTCAAAAAGAAGAAATTGAAAGAATAATTACTGAATAACTGATTTGAATCAGTTAAGAAGGTTAAGTATTTAGGGGTTTATATTACAAAATCAAATGCGAAACTATATAAGTGTAATTATGAATTGTTCTGGCAAAAAATCCAGAAAGAGATAGAAAGTTGGAAAAAATTGCAATTATCATTGCTGGGAAGGATAGCTGCAGTGAAGATGAATATTTTGCCAAAGTTCTTATTTCTTTTCCAAATGATACCAATACTGAAAAAAGATGGAAATTTGAACGAATGGCAGAAGGATATTACTAAATTTGTGTGGGCAGGAAAGAATAAAACAAAAAATAATGCAAGATATACAGGAAAATGCCTAACTTAAGTTTGTACTACGAGGCAGCTGTGCTCTCAGCAATTAGTGATTGGATTAATTTAACAGAAGAGAGAATATTGAATATTGAAGGGTATGATTTGTTATATGGATGGCATGCATATTTACTATATGATAAAAAGGTGGATAAGAACTTTAAAAGTCATATATTAAGAAATGCATTATTACGTGTATGGAAAAAGTATCAATATAAATTAAATAATAAATTACCTGTTTGGGCAATACCTAGACATATGATAGAGAATATAAGTGTGGAACAGAAATAAGATGTGATTACTTATAAAGAGCTTCTTATTTTGGAAAGAGGTATATTGCAATTAAAGTCTTTAGAGGTATTAAAGGAAGAAAGGAAAATTCAAACTTGGTTTCAGTATGGGCAGTTGTATACTAGGTGGAAAGAAGATCAGAAAATTGGTATTTTGCAAAATGAAGAAAACTTAATAAAACAAATCAGAGATCAAAGTCCAATGCATATTAAAAGGTTGTATAATGCATTGATAGAAATAGATTCAGAAACTGAGCTAGTGAAGGATTGTATGATAAAATGGGCACAAAACTTTGGGGAATCAATATCTATGGATGTATGGGAAATATGGGTTAGAAATGTGAAGTTTACTCAAGTCCAAAATCTAAGAGAAAATTTCTACAAAATGTTTTATAGATGGCATTTAGATCCCCAAAAGTTAGCCTGTATGTACCCGAGTTTACAACCTACATGTTGGAGATGTAAATGTGATGATGCAAAGTATTTTCATGTATGGTGGACATGTAAGAAAATTAAGGCATTTTGGATTAAGATGTGGTGGATTATACAAAATATTCTTAAAAGGAAGATAAAATTTACTCCACAGTTGTTTTTATTGGGTATAATTGATGGATGTACAGTTATAGAGACTAATCTGATTTTGAATTTAATAACTGCAGCCAGACTTTTGGTGACGCAATATTGGAAGAAGGAAGAAAAACCTACTATTGAAGAATGGACATGAAAAGTAGCTAATTTGGCGGAGATGGCTAAAATCTCTGCATATTTGAAAGACCGTTCGAATGAAAGATATGTACTGGAATGGAGAAGATGGATTGACTATATACAAAACAAATATTGGACTAAAAAGTTGCAAATAGCTTATGAATGAAATATTTAGACGATTTTTCTTTTTACTTTGACATTTTAGTACCTATGGGGGAGTTAAAGAGTAAGAGGAAGTTAAGAGTTTAAAATTAGTTTGCTTATGTTAGATTATGTTAAATGCAATACCCTGTATTTTGCTCTGGGAAGTCCGGGGGGGGGGGGGAAGGGGAATGGGTGGGGGAAGGGGGAGAATTTGTTTGTAAAACATTTTAAAACTTTTTAATAAAAAAGAGAGTCTAGATAGCTCTATTCATAAGCAAAGCAAATACTGCAGGCAGAAATCCATTCAAGACATGATATTTTGAAACTCCTTGCCGCAAAGTTTGACAGTTAACAAAGACTAGCAGTGTTCCAATATCTCAGGGGCTGCCACAAAGAAAAGGGAGTCAAGCTATTCTCCAAAGCACCTAGGGCAGGAGAAGAAGCAATGGGTGGAAACTAATCAAGGATAGAAACTTAGAACTAAGGAGAAATTTCCTGACAGTTAGAACAATTAATCAGTGGAACAATTTGCCTCCAGAAGTTGTGAATGCTCCAACAATGGAAGTTTTAAAAAAGATGTTGGATAACTATTTGTCTGAAGTGGTGTAGGGTTTCCTGCCTAAGCAGGGGGTTGGACTAGAAGACCTCCAAGGTCCCGTCCAACTCTGTTATTCTATTTTAATTGTGACTAGAAAGGTTGTTAAGTTGGAGGGGGAGGATCACTTAACAATTATCTTGCTATATATACCACCCACAGTCACTTTAACAACAAAATAGGTGACATATAAATTTAATACATAAATAAATATTTTTGTGAAAGTAAGTCTGATAGAGTTCAGAAGGAAGGATGTAATTGCCAGCAAATGTATTTACAGGACGTAGCTTTTATTAAAAGATTGAGATTAGGGCCTCAGTTTTTAAATCAATGTTTTCAAAGCAATTGTTTGCGCTGACTGTTATATTTTCTACCTGGTGAAATGAATGGATTCTGTTGATAAAAGATATTAATCTTTACACCGGAGACAAAGTTAGAAGCTGTGGCTAAACACAGAGGACAGAATCTTATAATAAAAGTGCCATGTCATCCTGAAAATTGTATCAAAAATGAGATGTAGTTATATTTTCATTTATATTTATTATCAATTGATCTTCTCTCCGGAAACCGATAAGCAATAATTTATCTTTATGCCAATATTTTTACCTGCTGGACTCTTATTGCTAACTTAGAGCAGTTTAATTTTATCTGACTTTATTTTGTCTCTGTTTGATCATTACTGTTTCCCTAAAAGTAGCCAAAAGCGAAATACATACCACAAGGAAACTCTGTATTCAGAAAGAGTGGAAAGGAATCCAATTCATCTTAACCCTGAAGTCTGGGAGTAGATTAGCCAATAAACCTCACAAGTGTCACTGCTTAACAGATTTTTGTATACCTCTCGCATTCAAGCTGCCTTGCAAAATAAAAGATGCTTTACCCGAAGCATTCTCGCAATTGTCGCTGCGAGCCAAATATTTGTCTTTACAGTTACACTGGCATATTTCTAATATATGGTGTTCATGGGGCCTGCAATGTGCCCGTAAGGCCAGAAGCAAAGCCTTATGCTCTCAGAATTATTAATGGCTCCCCAGTGATGAAAATGCTAAATCCATAACATAATTCCATCCAACGTAGTAAGGCTTTATCTTGGATCCAAAAAAGGGTGTAAGGAGAGACCTAGGAACAAGTCAATATAACGCCTGTTTGCTATAATTTTCATCCTGTGTGAGACCTTCTGTGAGCAAGCACCATAAAACCTCTAAAAATCTCCATGGTAATTACAAACAAGATGGAGCTTTAGTACATTTGTGGCAAGAGATGAGACGGGAGCCTGCTAGAAAGAGAAACTGCATTCTTTTGCAATTTTATGTAATTGATTTTATTAATAATTCCTCTTGTTTAACAACCAGGGTCAGGAGGATCGTGTTTTGCAGAAGTCGCAAACACCCTGGTCATGCTGAGTTACATGTAGATGCCTGAACCAGAAATAGCAGATTAAAAATTGGTGTTCCCATCACAGATCTCCATTATTGATGTTATGTTTCTATAATGTGATTGTTATGCTTGCAAGTTAGGTTTTCCCACTTGGCTAGGCCCTTGGAAGAACTACACATTTTTCAAAAGCAGCTGTCTAGACTTAGGCAAGCTCTGTCTGCTTTTCTGTCAAGTGGCAGTAGCTTTCGTATTAGCCCCAGGGCCTAATTAATAATGGAACATATTTAAACTTTGACCGTTTGAAGGAAGCCATTAAATAAAACTACTGAAAACAGGTTGCAGATAAGTGACATATGCAGGAAGATTTCTTGTGAACAGCAGCTCGGCAGGAGGTGGTTCTTGCTAGCTTAACTCGGGATTTACTTAGATAGATGAGAGCAAGTCTTCTCGGATGAGCTTAAGATGCCAGTGGTGCTTGGGCTAGCAGTTCCCTTAAGTCTCATTCAATGCATATTTAAAGGAGTTGAACTGGATAACTACAACATGATGACCAGTAGGGGTGACATGAGAGCAGTTGTTCCAATATCTAAGGGCTGCCACAAAGAAGAGGGAGTCAACCTATTTTCCAAAGCACCTGAAAGAAGGACCAGAAGCAACGGATGGAAACTAAACAAGGAGAGAAGCAATCTAGAACTAAGGAGAAATTTCCTGACAGTTAGAACAATTAATCAATGGAATGACTTGTCTCCAGAAATTGTGGGTGCTTCAACACTGTGAAGGTCTTTAAGAAGAGATTGAACAACCATTTGTCTGAAATGGGATAGGGTTTCCTATCTGAGTGGGGTGTTGGACCAGAAGACCTCCAAATTCCTTTCCAACTCTGTTATTCTGTTATATGGTGATGACTAAAATAAAATGATATCACTGAGTCATCCAAAAATTAATTAGGTTTCTGGAAGCGATTCCTCAAAAATATAACTGGCAAATTTTTTTTGGTGCTTTTACAGTAGATGTTTGTTATTTTGGAGACGAGATGGCCAAGTGCATGATTAATCCTAACAATACCGCTACTTACAGAGTTGCAACTAAAATGAATTGAACAGCAAACTATACAATTTGGCTGATACGAGGCGTTGAGCAGCCTCCTCACCTTTGCTTTGAACCAGCTGCTGCCCAAACAGTTGTAAGGGCGTGTAGTGTTTTCCTAGCATATTAGATGTTTTTAATAGACCAGAAACTGTTTGGGAAAATCAATAAATATGGAATCAGAGTAATAGCTTTGTGACCTAAGAGCCTGTACTTTGAAATGTATTAATGAACTGGAAAATAGCAATTTGTTAACTATCTGGGGTTAGACTAGAGATGACGAGAAGATTGTGTGTGTTTGAAAGAAAATGCAACCAAACCGGGCAAGATGCCATTATGTTCTTGGTCTGGAAAGTAATGCGCTTTGAAAGAATAATTTGCACTAATCATACTTCTCAATGAGCTCAAGATTAGCTTCAACAATGCCCCGGGAAAGAAAGTTGGTCACAGTAGTAAAGAGGTTATTGACTGCAGATTAGTGCACATCTGCTGCCAAGAATTATGTTGATTTTTTTTCTTGATATGTCACAAAAAGAAATGTTTACAAAAGTCAATCCTGGGACAGCTTCTAGATTTCCAC
The DNA here is from genome assembly GCA_022577455.1 of Arizona elegans. NCBI lineage: Eukaryota > Metazoa > Chordata > Lepidosauria > Squamata > Colubridae > Arizona > Arizona elegans. The sequence goes on from JAKOOJ010000001.1 coordinate 113,800,048, forward strand.
TTCCTCCCCAAAGCTACCTGCCTCTGATTTAAATGTACGTATTTTCAATTAGGCGAAGGGTCTGCGATTCGCTTCACTCTGTAGCTTTATGCGACAGAATCAGTATGGTTTCCTTCAACAGGAAAAGAGGGGCCGTGGTTAAACCTATAGATTGCCTCATGCATCTGTACCTTGAAGTAGCTGGGAAGGAGCTTCTACATAGGACTGACACTTGTGTAGAATCTCTTCTGGGTTGATAGCCCCAGGGTATATTAAGGGGCAGCAGCAGAGGTGGATTTCAGCAGGTTCTGACCAGTTCTGGAGAACCGGTAGCGGAAATTTTGAGTAGTTCAGAGAACCAGTAAATATCACCTCTGATTGGCCCCGCCCCCATCTTTTCTCTGCCTCCCAAGTCCCAACTGATCAGGAGGAAATGGGGATTTTGCAGTAACCTTCCCCTGGAATGGGGTGGGAATGGAGATTTTACAGTATCCTTCCCCTGCCATGCTCACCAAGCCACACCCGCCATGCCATGCCCACAGGACCGGTAGTAAAAAAATTTGGAACCCACCACTACCCCAGGGTATATTAAGGGGCAGCAGCCAAGCAAATCTCTTTTTGGCCTTCCAGATTGCCTCAATAAGTCTTTTTTTTTTTTTGGGTGGGTGGGGGGTTTGCTCCAACCTCTATCAATGAAAAATATCCCTATTCACAACCAGAAGGTAAACCAATAGAAGAGAATAACTAGTGCAGGGGTTCTTGGTGCTCTCTGAACTTGGTTGTTTCCTTGCAGACGTTTCATTACCCAACTAGCTTACATCATCAGTTTGCAAATGTATGCTATACTTTCTACCTGCTTGTTTGGACATAGATTCTGGTAAATACTATATGACTTGTTCCTGCAGAAAGAAACATAGAGTTGTAGAGAAAAGAGCACCTAGAATTTACAAGTAGTCATTGACTTGCAACCATTTGTTTGGAGATCATTTGAACTTATAATGGCACTGAAAAAAGCAAATTATGACCATTTTTCACACTTATGATTGTTGCAGCATCCCCATGGTCACATGATAAAAATTCAGATATTTGGCAACCGGCATGTATTTATGACAGCTTCAGTGTCCCGGGGCCTTTTGCGACCATCTAACAAGCAAAGTCAATGGGAAACCAGATTCACTTAACAAGTGTGTTACTATCTTAACAACTGCAGCAATTAATATTAATAACTGTGGCAAGAAAGGTCATAAAATGGGACAAAGCTCACTTAACAACTGTCTTACTTAGCAGTGGAAATTTTGGGCTCAGTTGTCATAAGTCAAGACCTGCTTTGTTTCTCTTTCTCCTCTCCTTCTACTCACATTCATACGGGAACTTATAACGCTGTGAGTTTTTTTTTAAAGTGCCATTATTAATATCCCCAAACAAGGTGGGTAGGTGTTGCAATTTTAGCAACTTTCATTTTGTGCACTCCAGTTTTTTTTGAAGCCCACACATCTGGAGTGAATCTGATTACCGTCATTCCTTTTGCATGAGAGGCAGCTTTGAATCTTTCATTGTCTTCCTGGAAACGAAAGGCCCAATTTGACCAGTGTATTCCAACTAAGTGGAACTCTATTGATGAGCAGAAATGGTCTATTCTGGAATTAAGCCAGAGGATTTAAATCATCCCAATTGTACTGAGAGTGCCAGCATATTTCTGGGAATAAACAATTGATCTAAGGTAGACATAACTGAGAAATTGTAATGGTTTTTATTATTGTTGAGATCCTTGTCTTATTTTTGGAAAGGGTTCCAGTTTTTCCTTCACATTAAAAATTTAATACCTAATTCAATATTAATATCCTGCATCAGCTGTGGAACTGAAAGCATTAATCCAAATCTATAGTGGAGACCCAAAATCTAGGGGAGCTTTCCCAGACTGGTGGACTTCCAAGCATGAAAACTCCAACTCCCATAATTCTCAGCACTTCTGGAAATTAAAGCACACTTATTTGGGTGGTACTCATGTCAGCCAAGGTTGATCCCAGGAATAATGCTACTAATCGATGAGCCATGGTGGTACAGCGGTTAGAATGCATTATTGCAGGCTAATTCTGCCTGACTACTAGCAGTTTGATTCTGACTGGCTCAAGGTCGGCTCAGCCTTCCATCCTTCTGAGGTCAGTGAAATGAGGACCCAGATTGTTGAGGGCAATATGCTGACTCTGTAAACCGTTTAGAGAGGGCTGTAAAGCACTGTAAAGTGGTATATAAGTCTAAGTGCTATTGCTATTGCTAATTCTTGCTCCATGTAGGAAGAAGTATTCCACTGGACATGAGTCCTATCATATCACTGAATGTGCCTGCATTAGAAGATACTAGTGGCAATTCAGGCCAAATTGTGAGAATTCTACTGGGGGCAGGCAACATTAAAGCAGTATTTATTAACTATTTTTTTACATATCTTTATTTCCTATTCTGTCTAATTAAAGCACAGGCCAACAGACAGTGAACAAATTGCTAAAAAGGTAGGTTCTCCAAACAAACCAAAACTATAAAAATAGTAGTACCGTAGAGATAAAAGCAACTTAAAAAAAAAAAAAAAAGGAGAAGCAGACAAAAATCAATATTAAAACCAAAACCAAAACAGTAAGCAGGCAGCTTATAAACATAAGCAAACAAACCAATAAAATTAATTCAGTAACATAAAGATGGCATTAGAAAATTCTTGGAAGTATACTAACACTAATAGCTTCACCAGATGCTGGAAAGAATATGATGTTAGGCAATAGCAGAGGAAGTACATTATAGGATTGCTGTGTGCTACTACACACTTCCAAATCAACCCTCCAGTTCCCACAATTGATTAGTCATTGTTTAGCAGAAGTACACGACACTATGTTGAAGAATGTAAATACGCAGGACGTAAGAGGCCCAAGGATCTTGAAGTCTGCCTGTGAGCATTAAGCTACCATTAATAACTGATTATGAAAACTCACCCTTTCAACTCCTACGGTGCTTCTGCGGCACGCTCCCCATGGCTCTCCACAGGCTCATAGAAATAAACACAGCTGTGAGAAAACTAATTTCCATTTATTACATTTTAATTCTTTGCTTTAAAATGCCTTCCTCGCAAGTGCCTTTGTGAAGTTGTGAGTAGTTAGAAATAATAGGATAGCAAAATAGTTAGGATACCCTCAAACCATACCATGAGTAATCTTTTTTGTCGGAATACCAGGGTGATTAGGCCCATGGCACAAAAGCACTGTAGCACATTAACGTTAGCTATAGATTAAATGGAAATTACATGGAATAATAGCTTACATTTCTATAACCCCCCGGGGTATTTTCTTGTTCTGTTAGGTTTACCACAGGAGAGGAAAGAGTATCTTTCTTTGTGGTGGAAAATAGCAATCAGTTTGCTTATGGAGTTTGGATGGAACATAGAAACATGAGGAAAAATACTTGAATTGGTGGAAGTGTGTTTTCAATGAAAGAAGGCTATTTATTTGAAATGCAAACCTCAAATACAGTTGGTTTCTACAATAAGACGCAATTTGGTCTACTGGTTAAGGCACCAGGTTAGAAATCAGGAAACAGTGAATTCTAGTCCCGCCTTAGATATGAAAGGCAGGTGGGTCACTTTGGATCAATCAATCCCTCTTTCTAAGTCCAGCCCACTTCACGGAGTTGTCATTGTGGGGAAAATAGGAGGAGGAAGGAATTTTATACATATATGTTTGCTGCCTTGAGTTGCTTATAAAGTAATAAAGCGGGGGGGGGGGGAGATAAAAGAACCCTAATAAATAATAGAAATCTAATAAAAAAATGGAAAACACAGCGAAGGAAAAAGAAGAATCTCAGATTGCTTGTCCACAAACAATTATATGAAGGTACGTCTCCAGCAGGAGATTTCCAAACTAACATTGTGCCGTATGAGTGAGAAATAGCAAAATGGAAAAGTTGGGGTGTCACTTTGGATTCATTTAGGATTTTGTTTGATTGTCTGTGGAGATTCTCAGTCATCCAGATCATGGTTGTCTCAAAGGTGCTTTTTTTTTTCTTTTTTCAAGAGGCAACTGGACTTTCTGGTTTTTCTTTGAAGATGTTTTGCTTCTCATTCAAGAAGCTTCTTCAGCTCTGATGGATTGTGGGGAACTGAACGATTTATACTCCTTGCAGACAGCTTCCTTCAACTTGCCTCTTGGGGGAAAAAAAGCACCTTTGGGACATTTTGTTTGATTATTTTTCCAGAGAGACAAAAGACTGCCCTGGATGGGATGAGTTGAATATAGCAACATTACATCGTAGAACTTCATTGATGTCTTGACTGATTTTTACAACTGACTCAGTTCCTGGCTCAGATAAATTTCCTTTGTGCCACTCACCAGTCTTCTCAAAGCAACCAGTGCTATTGCGGGCATGCCACAGAATCAAAATTTGGTTTCATGGGCGAGGGCATGACTAGAACCAGAGTCAGATTTGGTGCAGTGTTTGTATAATGTTTGATCTATTTTAGATCAAAGCAACTAACCTTGGGAATCCTCCTGGACCTATGGATCTTGCTCAAAGAGCAGGTGGCAACCATGACTTTCGCACAGGTTCACCTTGGGCATCAATTGCATCTATGCCTGGTGACTCGTGCCTTATTCACAACTCTTTCAGATTACTGGGACACGCCCTATGTGGGCCTGCCTTTGAAGAGTGCTTGGAGGCAGTGGCTGGTCCAGATGCAGCAGCAGCAGCAATAGCAGTTTGGCTTGTTTACTGTCGCACCCAAGCCGTGCTACTTCTCCACAGTTGCCCTGGCTTCCTATGGTCTTTTAGATCCCATTCAAGGCGCTGTCCCAAAGGTGCTTTTTCAGGAGGCAACTGGATTTCCTTGTTTTTCCAAGAAGCTTCTTCAGCTCTGACTGGATGGTGGGGAATGGAAGGATCAGAGCATTCAGTCAGAACTGAAGAAGCTTATTGGATGAGAAGCGAAATATCTTCAAAGAAAAACAAGAAAGTCCAGTTGCCTCCTGAAAAAGCACCTTTGGGACAACCATGACCTGGATGGCTGTGAATCTCTATAGACTAATTCAAGGTGCTGGTTAAAGCCCTAGAGAGAAAAAGGTTAGGCTATCTGCAGGAGAGCCTACCTGCACCAGATTTGGTAGGGAGCACTTGTTGTGCAAGTCCCTTCCATTGAACAATGTCCTTGTTTTGGACCTCTTCCTTGCAGCAGTTTGTGTCACCCTTCTGGAAATCTGGATGGCCCCCACCCTCCTGGCCTTTGATAAGACATTGAAGATCTTCTTCATTCTTGCCTCAAATTCCTCAGCTGTTTGGTTCAGAAAGCACAGCAAACTTTCTTGGTTACAGCTTTTTCTTGAAACAAGCCAACACTATTGTTTTAACCTCACATGTTGTGGTTTGAATTGTGGCATTGTTGTTATTTAACCTGGGAGTCATTGCTGTGAGATGGGTGGCCATATAAACCATTAAAATAAAATAAATATAAATAAAGTAAAATAAATAAATTTTGAACATTTCTTGAACAGAAATGGAATGGGCAATCCCTTGGCTTGCTTCCAAAGTAGCCTCCATACCCAAATCACAACTTTGGAAAGAAACCTTTTCTTTCTGGGTACATGGTAATTTTACCTTTTAAACAATGAGAGAAAAGAGTCAATCATCTATATCCTGGAGCCCTGGCGGTGCAGTGGTTAGAAAGCAAGATTGCACGCTAACTCTGCCCAAAGCCAGGCGTTCAATCTAGATTGGCTCATGGTAGACTCAGCCTTCCATCCTTCATAAAATGAGGGCCCAGATTGTTGGGGACAATATGCTGACTGTAAACCACTCAGAGATGGCTGTAAAGCACTATGGGGTTGTATATAAGTCTAAGTACTATTGCTATTGCTGAGTGCTATATATCATATGCCCCATGCTCCTCTGAAAGCCACAAAGACAGGCTGAAGATGTGACATCCCTTCTCCGGTGACATCACCTGGGATATTCTGAGGCAGAAGGTAATTTTTTTTTTAAGCTAAGGCATAGGACTAAGCTTAAAAAGATTGCCCTTCCTTGAGCTACAAAATAACAAAAGCATTTGATTAAAAAAGCAGGTTTGGCCAATGGAACTTAGCCTACCGATTAGCAAATTGCATCGTGCAACATATATTTCAAGTCACAAAGAATTTATTTGGGAGATTGTTAAAAATGGGCGACAGGAACTCAGAATAAAAGCATAAAATAAACAGCCTATCAGCAGACTATTGCTAGGGCTGCAGGGCGATATTTTCCATCAGTGAATTCAAATTGCTTCTTCCGCCAGCAGTGTTTTGTTGTATCTTTTTATATTATTCCTATTATTATTTGAGGCTAGCATGAAATACATTTCTTAAGAAGCCACTTTGGTGACCGTCGAAGCAACCATGACGTAGATAAAGCTTATAGGGGAGAGAATAATTGAGTTTGAAAATAACTTAAAACCTGGAAATCTGTTTAGACTACCTAATGCGATGTTGCTGCGTAGCAAGTCTCCCTTCTGATCAAATACTGAGGAAGAGAGATAGGTCCAAATACAATCTGCAGCTTCTTTCCTGATAAACCAAAGGCAGCTGGTAAATAATTCCCTCAATTCTGCTAATGTGTGGATTCTATGAGGATGACAAGAACAGCCTGATGGACAGGAGCAGATTACGATAATTGAAGCTAATGTAAGATAACTAATAGAAGGAAGGATGTATGGGGAAGAGCCTTGCAGATAAAGAAACCTGCAAGAAATGACACAGTCAGTTGATTGTACCAATTCCAGTTCAAAGGTTAACCTTTGCTGGTAAACCTTGATGAACTGGAGTCAGTCAAAGTTGGCTTACATAACAAGCAGGGATAATTTTTACAAAATGTTCCTGCCTCTCTAGGCCATCTCACTATTCAATGGCTTCATACAATATTTGGGCTAGATTTTCCAGCAACTCCTGCTGAGACCTGTGTCTTCAAGGACATGTTTGAGTGGAAGACAAATAGAATTAAAAAAGTTACATCTTAGGTCTGCAATATGTAACTGGCCCTTGTAACAGTTATCATGTGTTGGTTGGTAGGTCTTCAGTGAAACAGAACTGAGAAGAATAAATCCCACTACAGTCAGGGAAGGATATTTTTTAATATATATTTTATTTTGATTCACACCTAAGAGAATAGGTACTGTATATGGCACGAGCCGTATCACTGGCATCTTGAGGCCGTTATGAAAATTATGTGAATTATGTCATTTATTTCAGTGACATCAAGGGGTCATGATGAAAGTGATGGACAGGGTGTCTAAGACCCGATTTCTTGGCTGAATTAACATCCGTGATTACAGTTCTACTTGGTGCCGTACATATTTCGCATTCTTTTAATTAATTTGGTTTTAATTTGGTTTTAATGGTCTGTGATGTACACTGCCCAGGAGTCACTTGTTGAGATGGGCAACTATAGAAATGGAGTAAATAAATCAACAACTGCTTCCTGGCCTTTAGAGTTGTATAAGGTCTTACAATTGTTACTTTAGCAAGTCTGTTTCAATCACTGCTCTTTTCTTCAGAGTACATTTAAGAGCACATATCTCAAATAAAATATAACATCAGCTTTGCAGGAAAGAAAAATAGCCACCCACTCATTAAAATGTTTCCAGATTGTGTATACGAAGTCTCTCTCTCTCTCTCCCTCCCTCTCTCCCTCTCCCTCTCCCTCTTTCTCATACATTTTAAGTATATAAAAACTGTTAACATGGGATATCCTTCCAAAACAAAAAGCAGCAACAACTCTGACATTTTACTCCCCCCTCCCCTAACAAGAAAATCCAACTTGTCCCTATGAAAATATAGTCAAAATGAGCCTGAGTCTTGAGGTCTGAGGAATGGGTCCTGTCAGTTTAGAAGAGACAAATAGCATCTGTAACAAAAGCTCTGGAAAAAGACATGTCACTATTGGAAGGTCAAACAACCTAGCAAACGGAGAAATTGAAGCTGTTATATTCTGAACCCATAACTTTTATGTCACTGTAAAGGCAACTACTAGGTTTCCCATTTGAACTCCTGTAAATTGTTAGCAAAATGTCTCATTATTGGAACTCGCCATCAAAGTTAGCACAAAGGCAGTGACATTTCTTCCTCACTCGCATCCTGGTTATTCAAATATACATCTGATTTATTCCAATTCCTACCCATTTTCTTGATCATCTAGTTGCTTGGATTAGCATTTTCTTTTTTTCTATTCCCCACCCCCACCCCAAAAACCTGGCTTTAATTAAAATGAATTGTGTTTTGATCTGTTCTGGGTAGCACAACTCTTGAATTAGCTCACATTCTGATTAATGCTTTGTTTTTTTTTCCTCTACCTTTCCTTCATTTCTCAGCTGTGCCATTTTCGCCTTCTCCTCAGACGTTCTTCGAATGCTGAGCATCCCAGTTCAGTGTATCTGTTTTTCAGCTGTAGCCAAAGCATTTAAGATATGAAATGTCTCTCAAATGTAAATTGTAGAAAGAGATGAGGAATAAATGAAGCAGTTACTGAATAAATAATAGAGTCTGAGCTAATGTCCATCCATCTATGTGTCAGCTATTACATTCCAGAATGTAAACTGCATAGTTATATGACAGGAAAGAAGAAAGAAAGAAAGAAAGAAAGAAAGAAAGAAAGAAAGAAAGAAAGAAAGAAAGAAAGAAAGAAAGAAAGAAAGAAAGAGGAAGGAGGGAGGGAGAGAGAAAGGAAGGAAGAAAGGAAGGAAGGAAGGAAAAAAGAAAAAGAAAGAAAGAAAGATGGGGACATGGTGGCACAGACGCTTAATGATGCTGGAACTGCTGGCCAGAAATGATCTGTACTCCAATGGTTCGAGCCTAGCTCTGGGAGATGGAGTGAGCTACTGCTGCTTGCTCCGTGGTTCTTTCCAACATTCAAAAGCATGCAGTATTGGAAAAAGATAAATGGATACCACTTCAGTGGGAAAAACCTAGCTGTGTTCGTATGTGCGGAGAGCAGAAGCCAGCTCTGGACCTGGCAGATGTGAAGCAATGCAACACAAGGCAAGGCAAGGTGAGACCGGTGGAGGAGCCATGAAGAGCCAGCAGCCCAAGAGCCACTACTCAGCTGGTGTAAGCTAGTTCACCCCCAGCAGTGAGTATGGAGTTATGTTTGTTATATGTTAACATATATTCATTCATCAGCTTCTTTTAGTGCTTAAGGCTCCAGGCTAGAATCCAGGAGACTGTGAGTTCTAATTTGCCTTAGGCATGAAAGCTGGCAGGGTGACCTTGGGCCCGTCACTCTCTCTCATTCCAACCCCCCTCGCAGGGTTGTTTTTGTGGGGAAAATAGGAGAAGGATGAAGTACTAGGTAAGTTTGCTGCCTTGAGTTACTCTTAAAGTAAAAAAAAAAAAAGTGGGGGGGAGATAAAAATCTAATACATAAACAGGGAAAACCAGTAGAGTAGTTAATGAAGGCCTCAAAACATTCCCCATATTTGTTCAGAATATGGGCATCAGTGAGAAGGAATAAATAGTAAAATTAAATATTTTTGTTCACGATCAAGATCTTTCCACATGGTGAGATGTGGAAATCCATTGTGCTTTGATTGGAGGAATTCCTTGATTCTCTTCATCCCCTCTTCCTCCTTTATGACCATTTTCATAAACAACAGAAAGTGTTCCCACTCTTTTTCTTTCCGTTCATGGAGTTATTTTTTGCTGCAGTTCCAAACAAACAGACATTATGGAAGCCAAGAATCAGATCAGGTTCAAGCATCCTTTCCAAGTTAACATGCTCAACTTCGAATCCACGTTGTTCTGTCCAATGGGGAGGCAATAAATGAAACTAAGAAGCATTCAGAGCAGAGGAATAAAGTGTGTGTGTGTGTGAGAGAGAGTGAGTGAGAGAGAGAGAGAGGGAGGGAGGGAGGGAGGGAGGGAGAGAGAGAGAGAGGGAGGGAGAGGGAGAGAGAGAGAGAGAGAGATGGAGATCCCCAGGATCACAAGTGCAGACATAGAATATATTCAAGTAGATTGATGTTCTGCTAAAAACGTTGAGCACACAAAAAAGAAAAAGACATATTCAGTATTTTCTCTGAATACCTTTGAATACAACACATTGGAAGCAGGGATGGGTTCTACTTACCTTTACTACCGGTTCGCAACAGGAACATGCATGCTTCTGCGCATGTGCAGATTGTCCATTATGATGTCTGGGTGGGTGGGCGGAGCCTCCCGCCACTTTTACTACCGGTTCGCAAGAACCGGACAGAACCGGGAGCAACCCACCACTAATTGGAAGGGACCTTGGAAGTTTTCTAATCCAACCCACATTTCAGATAAATGGCTGTCGAATCTCTTCTTGAAAATCTCCATTGATGGAATGTCCACAACTCCATGAGGCAAGCCGTTCCACTGATTAATTGTTCTAACTGTCAGGAAATTTCTCCTTACTTCTAGGTCAGTTCTCTCTTTGATTACTTTCCATCCATTGCTTCTTGTCTTGCCCCTGGAGAGTAGATTGACACCCCTTTTTTCTCTGTGACAACCCCTCAAATATTGAAAGACTGCTATCACGCCACCTCTAGTCTTTCTTGTTCATTAAACAAGCCATACCCAATTCCTGCAACTATCCTTCATATATTTTAGCCTTCTATTTTCTATCTTCTATTTAAATCATTTATACAGAGGCAGCCTAGGATTTCACCCAAACTCATCTAGTATTCATTAGCTCTTTGGGAGCACAGTCTTTACTCCCAATAGACAATTATTCCCAAGGCGATCCATTTGAAACCTTACAGTTCTTTGCTACTTTAGTTGCGGTTGCTTTGGGGCCATTTTATTCTGAAATTCTGAGGTATTTTCAAGAACAGATGCTGGTGGAATTGGTTCTAAAATGTTGGAAGAATTAATTGTGTCCCTGAGTGTATAGCTGGATCAGAGACCCTCTGGGAGAGAGTGTTTTTTCTGCCTCCTTAAGTTGCTTCTTCACCCGTTCTTGCCTTCTACTGAAGAGTCACCCAAGGAGATACAGTATATGATATCTGCTTTTCTGAAAGCTCTTCATATTGTTCTCTTCTGTGGAGATATACTTTCCCTTTTTCTTTCTTGAGAAGAACATATACAACAAGACAGAAGCTGGGTAAAAAAATAAGCCTGACTTCATTTAGTGTACTTTATTCCTGACCAATAATCTGGTTGACCCATCCCTCTGAGTAATTGTATCTTTAAATGAAGTTGAAAATATAGAAAACAAAAATAAAAGCCGATAAAAGAATGCCACAAGTGCTGAAAGAAAGCCACTTTTTGTATATGATTAATATATTTTTCTAAATGTGTACAGTAAAAAGAACAAAACAGAATTCACTACTGGTTGAAAGACAAGGTATATAATTTATTTCTTGTCTTTAGCTCTATGTATGTAATCACAGTCTGCAAAAATAGAATTACGTACATATATGTATGTATACACACACACACACATACACACACATTCACAAACAAGAATCCCTAATTTGCTGTAGGACATTTACACATAATTTACTTAAATTGTATAAATCTGACATACTTTAGATTGCTGCTTTGGAGACTTCGATATGTAATGCACAATTTTGCCCTTTAAATATGCAAATTAGGTTAAAAAAAACCATTGGGAGTCACTGGAGATCCAATGGGAAACACGTACAGCAGTAACTATTTTCCCATGTGGTTTTTCTGATTAGTATCATGGTCACCAAAATAGCATTACAGTGCTTTACAGCACTCTCTAAGCAGTTTACACAGTCAGCATATGGACCCCAACAATTTGGGTCCTCATTTTACCCACCTCGAAAGGATGGAAGGCTGAGTCAACCTTGATCCTGGTGATATTTGAACTGCCAAATTGCAGTCAGCGGGCAGTCAGCAGAAGTAGCCTGCAGTACTGCACTCTAACCACTGCGCCACCATGGCTCATTTGGTGTTTTGTCTATTAAATATGCCCACAAAAATTAAAGTTTGATCTTATCTATTCCCAACAAACAAGGTTGGCAATGGTTTGAATTATCAGTTGAAGGCTTCTGTGGGCCACATGCTATTTACTGAAAACTAGTGAGGACGTTCTTAGACAATATTAAAAAGTAAGAGACCTAGTGTGGTGTAGTGATTCAGGTGCTGGTTTCAGAACCAGGAGTTTGTGAGTTCTAGTTCTTCCTCAGGCATGAAAACTGGATGGGTGACTTTGGGCCAGCTCCTCTCTCTCAGCCATGTATGTATGTATGTATGTATGTATGTATGTATGTATGTATGTTTTGAGCACATGGCAATAAGGCCAAGCGCTTGTTGTAAAAGAATGAGCTATTTTAGGGAATGTGCAATAACCACATCCTGTGTTTTTTTGTTGCTTTTGAAAAAGACCCAATTTAGCCTGAGATTCTGACTAATCTGAAGGCCTAAGAGAAATAAATTTAGTTATTTCTCTTTAGTTATTTCTCTTTTTTTAGTTCTCCATGTCAATCCTTTTTTATTAGTTTATAATATAAAACACAAAAATACAAAAGCAAATAATAGGAAAATAGGGGAAGGAAAAGGGAAGAGAAAAGTGTAGAGAAGAAGGGGGAAAGAAAGAAAAGGCATTGACTTTCGATTCCCTTTGGTGCAGTAGAATAAAAAGTAACATCAAACCTCAGGTTTTAACTTTTACACAGTAGCATAAACTAGCCATTTCTATTAAAACAGATCTATCTAATCAGTCAAACCCAAAATCAAAGTTTCATTTTTCCCCCCACCTCAAGCACAAAGTCCAGAAATGGTTTCCAAGTAGAAACAAAAGTACTTGCGTTTTTTTTTCTTTTCTTTTATCACTGCGGTCAAATAGACACCTCTGCTAACTCCATCAGTTATTTCTCATTGTCCATATGCTGTGGAACATATTCTTTTGGGGTTGGGAAAAACATCATTAGAGCTGGGCAAAGGCAAAGTACAAACAAAACATTGAGTTTGACTGATAAAAACAGAGACATCGTTTTGAATGCCGGAAAAGCCAGCAGCAGTTTCTGAAGGTAGGTCTACGAGCCTTGCCAAAGAAAGAGTCTGCTGGCTTTCATTTGAGTGAGATGCCACTCTGAAAAGAGGACAAAAGGGCCTGTCTGTATAAAAGACTGCCACCTAACAGACACATCAGCCTCTCCTCGGTCGCATGGCAAATAAACCTAGTTAGTACCTGCTCCAAACGTCTGTATTCCCTAGAATTCTACACCCAGCTAAACCAATTATAACCCAACGGAACAAATCATGTAAGCGGCATTTGATAAACATAAGAATTCCAGCCCACTCCTACTGTCAGGGGAAAAAAAAACTCTCTGAAGTGAACATTTTCCATATTCACTGTCAAGAAGGATGGAAATGACAAGGAAGGAATAAGATGCTAAAAATAAGCTCTTTGCAAACAAGCCCGGTAAAAGAAATGCCATTTTTTAAAAACAAGTACTTGTTGCAATCTACTTTTTTTTTTTTTTTTGCAGCCACATAAATCAAACATTGTACCCTGGAGACAGCATTATTCTATTCAACAAGGGACATACCTTTTGTAGCACTGGTTGACTTTTCCAATGCTATCACGAAGGGATATACCGTCCACCTTTCCTTAAGCTCTCAGAGTGGAGACACACACTGAGAGAGGTTACATTATTCAGGCCTCCATGTATGAGGTTTTATATTTTTTGAGTGGGGGTAGTTTCTCTGTTTTTACAGATTATATAAACCAGTGGTGGGATTCAGCCAGTTCGCACCACTTCGGGAGAACCGGTTGTTAACTTTCTGAGCAGTTTGGTGAACTGGTTGTTGGAAGAAATCATTAGAGCAGAGAACCGGTTGTTAAATTACTTGAATCCCATCACTGATATAAACCCTGTGTGGTGTTGTCAGGTAGGGAAATCTGGTGGGTCAGTTTAACTTTCCTGACCATTTTTTAAATGCAAGTTAGAGCTTTGGCTGTAAACTTCCAGTGTAATCTTTGTAGTTATTAAAGATAATAGATTATGTCTCTGTAAAACTAATAATACGAGAAGGCCCCTTAGAAATATCGTAGTGATAGAAAAGAAGCTCAAAAAAAAGTATGATTTATAAGGACGTATCTTATTAAGAAAGATCTTATTATCATATCAGGTGTTTGTGTTTTGTATGTTGTATTGTGTTGTGTTGTTGTGGTAAAACCAATAAAATTTAAAAAAAAGAAAAGAAAGAAAGATCTTATTAATGAGATAGGAAAGAAGACAATGGCAAAGGCAATGAATAAAAAAATAGAATAAATTAATCAGGTTAAAACTAGGAAGTGTAAATTACTGAATAGTGTTAACCTGACAGTGATGGTTGTGTAAATAGATACAAATGTAAATATAAGTATGTAGATGAACAATTGAATAAAAATAGTGAATATTAATGTATGATATTTTTGTAATCAGGGTTTTTTCCTATGTAGATAAAGTTGTTAAATGGCCATGGTGGGATGAAATCTCCAATCATCACTTTCAGGCCTGTCAGACATTTTGTGTTGTTTATTCTGAGACTTATGGGAGACTGGGATAGCACTATTTCGGTTTCTTTGGACCTCTTCAGCCAGCCAGGGCCTGACAGGCCTGAAAGTGATGATTGGAGATTTCATCCCACCATGGCCATTTAACAACTTTATCTACATAGGAAAAAACCCTGATTACAAAAATATCATACATTTAAGCCTATGAATTAAAAAGAATAAATATTTGACCTTTACCGGGAGAAGTCATAAAATATGGGTGTGGCTGGCTGAAGAGGTCCAAAGAGACCGATAGATATCCATGTCTATACAGTAAGTGTAAAATAATATATGATGTAATGTTATGTTTGTTATGTGTTTTTAATGTGTTTTTGTTTTTGTTGTATTTTTCTTTATTTTGTTTTTAAAAGTCAGAAGTTCAATAAAATTATTTTTAAAAAATAAAAAAATAAAAAGAGGGCATGGAAAATTATCAAAACAAAATGAGGAAAAAGAAAAGTCACGAGAAGGGATTTTTTTTCCTCTCTCTATTCTTACTAGCTGCAGGGTTGCCAAAAAAACAAATCTAATGAACATCACCAGTTTGGTTTTTTTTTTTTCTTTTTTCTTTTAGACATTGTTTCTCAGCTATGATATGTGATTCGTTATCTGTCAAGAATGTCTCTAATAGTCTGTCAGGAAAAGAAAAGAAGAAAAAAAGTATGTCAGAGAAAAGAAGTAATTTCTTCCCTTCTCTTCCCTTTATCAGGATCACTGAGATAAGCAAAGGTTACATTTCTAGAGAGAAAAAAAAGAGTTTGAAGATGCCATGAAATAGCATATGTTAAAAATATAGGCAGTGATATAAAGCTATGCATTTTAACATATGAAAAAGCCTGGGCTATTCCAATCACCCTTATTTTGGGTTGTTTCTATACAGACTTTCCAGGGTGTGACTTTTTGTCTTTGTCAGCCTTAAAAGATGCAGGTTGGTTTTATGAATCCCAGCAGGAGTTCACTCACCTTTTGGTAGTATATAATCTGTGTATCTGTCTGTCTGACAGAATCACTTTGTCTCTTTATCCAGTTTAGAATACAGAATACCGAATAAGTGAGTTGGAATAGACCTTGGAGGCCTTCCAGTCCAACCCACTATTCATGCAGGAGACCTTATACCCTTGCAGACAAATGGCTGTCCAAACTTTTCTAAAAAATCTCCAGTGATGGAGTGATTCCACTGATTAATTCAGGGCTGTGAAACTCGTGGGCCATGGGCTGGATGCGTCATGTGCTGGCCACACCCATGCCCTGTTTAGCGAAAGGGGAAGAAGTCATAATACGTCATGTGACAATGCCGTGACAATGCAAGTTTGACATCCCTGGATTAATTGTTTTCACTTTCAGGAAATTTGACTTTAATTCTAAGTTGGATCTCTCATTGATAACTTTCAGTCTGTTACTTCTTGTCTTGCCCTCAGGTGTATTTTTTTTTTTTTGAGAATAGGTTGATTCCCTCTTCTCTGTGACAGTCCCACAAATATTGGAAGACTGCTATCATGTCACCTGCAGTCCTTCTCTTCATTAAACTAGATTTACCCAATTCCTGCAACTGTTCATCATATGTTTTAGCCTCCAGACCCTTAATCATTCTTCTCTGTACTCTTTCTAGAATCTCAACATCTTTTTTGTATCCTGGTGCCTAGAAATCTGGTTGTCAGGTTTCGATGTCATCTCAAATAAATTGCACTCCCAAACAATTAATCTTTGCTGAAATATTCCATTTATTGAGTATGACAGATCTGGCCCCGACTTCGTCGTAGCTGATACTAACCCTCTGACCCCCAAACCCTTCCCTTTCCGTTCCCCAATTCTCATCTTCTCATTGGCCATCTTCCAAGTCAGTCTCCCCAGCTTCTGACCTCACCCCACAGGAATGTTCCCCCCTCCCATCCCATCTCCTAGGGGATATTATCTACAGAGAAAATAAGTAGGTGAAAAGTCAAGCCTTGTCTTTTTATGGCAGCATCAGAATGCTGACATCGGTCTTACCAGGGCAGTATGTAGTAGTACTGTATTTGTAGACTATCAACTCCATAAGAATCTGGGAAATTCACAAACCTGGCATAAAACCATGAAAACTAATCATATCAACCTCAATTCCCGAATACCTTCTTCTCCACCAAATTCTCTCCCACCCAATTCTAAAAATAATAATCATCATCATTTTAGCCATTGTCTATCCAACTGCAGGATGAAGGCCTCTTCTGCATGTTTTCAACCAATGTGGACCTGAGTTTTCTTTTGCTAATTGGGTCCACAATACTTGCTGATGTCATCAATTCATCTTGTGTTAGTGTATTTTCGGAGTATAAGACGCACCGGAGTATAAAACGCACCTACCTTTTTGGTGAGGAAAAGAAGAAAAAGAAATCTCCCTCTGCCTCTGCCTCTGAGCAATTTTGCCTCGTTGCAGCAAACAGCAAATAGCCTGCTTTATTTTCATTTTCATTTTCAGCGTAGCTTGATTAGCACAAGGAAAAAAAAAACAACCTTCTCCAGCAATTTACCTCTTTGCAGCAAGCAGCAGAACCCTACAAACAGCTGAGAGCAAATCAGCTGAGAGTTGGGAGGCCAAGCCAATCAACTTGTGCTAATTAGCCTGTGCTGAAGCTGAAAGGAGCTGTTTTTTCTTGCTGTCTGCTTGCAAGGAGATAACTGCCGGGAGGCAGAGGCCAAAGGGTGGAGGCCAGTGGGTGGGTGGGGCTACATTCGGTGTATAAGA
This sequence comes from Arizona elegans, assembly GCA_022577455.1. Classification (NCBI taxonomy): domain Eukaryota; kingdom Metazoa; phylum Chordata; class Lepidosauria; order Squamata; family Colubridae; genus Arizona; species Arizona elegans. Next base: position 113,817,272 of record JAKOOJ010000001.1, read on the forward strand.
TGCACCTAAATTTTCACCCCCTTTTAGGGGGGAAAAAGGTACGTCTTATACTCCAAAAAATACAGTAGGTCTCTTTCGTGGAACCTTTTTATCAAGTGGGATCAATTCTATGACTGCCTTGGTCAACCTTCCATCAATTCTTCTTGCTATGTGATTAGCCCATTTCCATTTCAATTCTTTTACTCTCTTGATGACATCGTATAGTTTTGCTTGTTCTCTAATCCATGTGCAGGTTTTTCTATCTTGTCTTGTAATGCCAAGCATGTATCTTTCCATGGCTCTTTGTGCCACTCGTAGCTTTTGTATTACCAAAGGCAATATGTAGTAGTACTGTATTTCTAGATTATCAACTCCTCAAGGGCTTTGGTTGTTACGGGAGCCCCTCGTTACTCCCATATAACATCTCTCCTGCATGAGCTGCACTGGTTACCAGTGCCTCTCCGGGTCCGCTTCAAGGTGCTGGTTCTCACCTATAAGGCCCTACATGACAGGTCCGGGATATTTGCAGGACCTTCTCCTGCCTGCCTCTCACCATCCTATTCGCTCACATAGGGCTGCTCTTCTCAGGGTTCTGATGGCGAGCCAATGTCATCTGGCGGTGCCCAGGGGTAGGGCATTCTCTGTGGGTGCTCCCACCCTCTGGAATGAGTTGCCTACTGAGCTCCGGACGGCTCCTGATCTCTGCTCCTTCCATCGGGACCTGAAGACTTGGCTGTTCAAGCAAATAGGCTGACTCTGATTCTGGGTTTTATTATTTATTATTTAATTTGGTTTAAAATGGGATTTTGTTGTACATGTTTTTAACTTGTGTTCACCGCCCTGAGTCCTTCTGGAGAAGGGCGGCATATAAATACATGAAATAAATAAATAAATAAATAAATAAATAAATAAATTCACAAACCTGGCATAAAACCATGAAAACTAATCAAATCAATCAACCTCAATTCCCAAATACCTTCTTTTCCACCAAATTTCCTCCTGCCCAATTCTAAAAACCTACATATTTAACAATATTTCAAAGCTCTGTGGAAAAGTTTGTTTTAGACTGCCTTTCTGAATATCTTTAAAAAAGAATATCATCTGGATCTCTCTGGGAGCTCCATAAGCTGTGGGGCCATAAACAGAAAAGCACAAATCCCGTTCCCTTTATTCCAACCAGTGGTAGTGATTCCACTGCTCCGAGCTCATGACATACAGACAGCCTAGTTTTATCTGAAGGAATTAATCCTACAAGTGCCCAGATGTTGAACTGCAAAGGCGTTATCTTTTCCAAACAGCATTTTGAATGTTTTCAGGTGCCAACTAGAAGCCAATGCAAAATTCCAAGAGTCTCCATCCTTCCAATTTGATCTAGCAGACTGGGCATGTTGCAGGATCTCATCAGCCAAAGAGGGTCGTCTGGTGGAGACTAGAAGATGGGCCTTTTCAGCAGTAGCCTCTCCTCTGTGGAAATCCTTCCCTGTGGAGATGAGAAGGGCCCCAATCCTGTTGGCCTTTCATAAGGCTTTAAAAACTTGACTGTGTTCCCATGCCTGGAGCTCTGAATATGTTAAGAGCCCCGTTTCTTGGCTTTACTGTTGACTGCTTAACTATCTCAGCTACTGTGTATACTTATTTTGGATGTTTTTATTGATTTTAAATGTTTTTTATTGTGGCAGGATCCAATAGCAATAGCACTTAGACTTATATACCACTTTACAGTGCTTTACAGCCCTCTCTAAGCTGTTTACAGAATCAACATATTGCCCCCAACAATTTGGGCCCTCATTTTACCCAGCTCGGAAGGATGGAAGGCTGAGTCAACCTTGAGCCTGGTGAGATTTGAACTGCCAGATTGCAGCCAGCCAGCAGGCAGCAGAAGTAGCCTGCAGTACTTCACTCTAACCACTGTGCCACCGTGGCTCAATCTGGGTTATCAGGACAAGAGGTTTTGTCTTCTAAGCTTTCAGACTTGTGCTGGAGCCCATCTTCAGGGAACTTCTCTCTAGCCAGCTTTGAGTAGTTCCCTGAAGATGGGCTCCAACACGAGTCCAAAAGCTCAGAAAAGTAAAACCTGTGGTCCCAGCGATTAACCCAGATTGGATCCTGCAGCATTATCCTGGGACATGTATATTCACCTTCATTTGTTTTTTTAAAAAAATGTTTTAATTGTTTTGATAGTTTTGGAATTGTAAGCACCCAAAGACATTGGTTGAAATGCAGCTACAACTAGTCTTCAAAGGCAGCACCATGTAGATTGCATTGTAGTAATCAATTTACCCAGTCAAGGTGTGATTCAATGAATGGCTGTTTAAGTCTCTGGCTTTGTTTAAATCTGGTGGATTGGGACTTGTCACATAGCCAATGCATCTGAATTATGTGATCAGTGTTACAGGACATAATGCTGAGTGTGGAAAGGTCAGTGATTATGGTCAGGAGGGAAGAAGGAGGAAGCTCCTGTCAGGGTCCTGAGATTTGCAAATTTGGAAGAGAATCTTTAGGAAACAACATGTTTAATTCTAACAGAGTTGGAAAAAACAATAGGTAGAAGGAAGAATAATAAAAAGGATCTCAGAGAGCAATTTGACTGTGCAGTAACATTTGTGTATTCTTAACTCATTGTTGGCTGCCATCCAATACAACCAAGTAATTCCAGGACATACTTGCAATTTAACTACTCTGAGTCTTAAGAGGCAAAATGTTAGAAATGTCAGTTTGGAGTGTTTGATTTATACCTTAGACCTAATTCTAATTATTTTAACCTCATAATTTGCATAAATCCAATCACAGCTATCAAATCTGACGAAGACATAAATTCTTCTGATAGCCTTTGATTTACAACCAGTATACTGTTTTCTCGCTTGACCCTTTTGGGACTGATTTTTTTTTTTTAAATGAATTAGAGGAATGATTTTTTTAAAAAAGGAAGAAAATAAATGGTATGGGTAAAACGCTGTACATCTACTAACACATTGTGGAAACCTTCCTTCAGTTTCACCCAGTCAGATAGAAAGCATTGTTTTGAACTTACAAATGTCACTTCATCCTTACAGAAAGGTTAATAATTGAAGCATATCACTTAATCATTACAAAAGGATGACAACAATCCCTTACAGACCTGCATATGTAGGTCTATTGATTGGGATGGATGTGAGCATGAAGGCCTAATGATTGGGATTGACCTGAGTTCTGTATCACATCATGGTTTCAGAATTCACTTGTTCTGACCTAGGCTTCCTTAGAAGTTAAAGTTAAACAGCACAAATTAAGTCACAGCAAAACTCTTTAATTCATATGGCTGTAAATTACTTTCATTTACAGTCCGCAAGGCTTGATAAACAGTCTTTCAGAGGAAGGTTATCAACACCCACCTATCTCACATGGAACACTGCCAAAGAGCTAATTTCCAGACACAGGGCAAGGCCAAACTTGGCACAGTCACAAACAGAATTTTCAAATCTTAAATCGGCCACTAATTGCTTCCTGCAAAAGCTCACGTGCCGTTCGCTTCTCTTTTATGCCTTATGGGAGGGACCAATCATCTCCAAGCCTTACTCCAAAGTCGACCCTGTTTCCTTAATTGATCCTGTCTCCTGGCAGCTCTGCGCATGCGCACACTGGGAACAGGCTGACGCTGTTCTTCTGCCTCGCTGATGTCAGACTCCAGAGCAGGGGTGGGTTCTAAATTTTTTTACTACTGGTTCTGTGGGTGTGGCTTATTTTGTGGGCATGGTTTGATGGTCATGTGACAATTCTTTAGGATTTAGCAGAGGTACTGGTCTACCAGGCTTTTAACTGCTTGCAGAGCTGTACTGGTCTACCCATTTGTTCTTGGAGCGTCCTGGTCTACCCATTTGTTTTTCGAGCGTCCCGGTCAACCACCACACTGTCTTTTAACACTGATCAGCTGTAAGGGCGGCCCTTTAAAGCCCTGCAGCAAGAGTTTAAACAGTTTTTTTCCTTCTAGCCATCAGCTGAGATTCGTGAGGCAGCGAATAGATTGGGGGCGGGGCCAAATAAAAGGTAAGAATAATGCAGGCGGGGCGGGGCGGGGTGGGAGGGCCCAGCTCCCGAACAAAGAGAATCGGTTCAGTGACGTCATATCGTCACCGCTACCGGCTCGGCCGAACTGGGCTGAACCAGGAGGAACCCACCACTGCTCCAGAGACTCCGGAAGCAGCAAAGAACTACCAGAAGCCCTCTCTTCCTCTGACTCAGAGTCATTGTCCGAGCCTTCCCCAGACTCCAGGACTGGCCCACGTTCCTCCCCAACCTCCTCACTATCCGAATCTGCTGCCAGCTCTGCTGGCGGGCCACAACATCACTAAAGGAAATGTGGATGAAGTATAATCCTTTAGACATTTATAAACTAAAATTCCCGCCATCCCTTCCTGTGAGCTGTAATAGCTAAGGCTGATGGGAAATGGAGTTTAACATTCTAAGGAGGGGCAGACTACTCACATTTGAAAATAAAGTTTTTCTTATTCCCTCTGCAGTCATGCATCAAGACTCACACAAGACTCATTTAGTTCAGTAGTAGAGGTAATCCTCAACTTACAACCATCCTTTCACTGACCATTTGAAGTTATAGGAGAACTGATAAAGGTAATTTATGACTGTTTTGCACACTTATATGACCATTGCAGCATCCCCACGGTCACATGATTGAATTTAGATGCTTGGCAACTGGCATGTATTTATGTCCTGGGGTCATGTGATCACCTTTGCCGACCTTCTGACAAGCAAACTCAATAGGGAAGCCAGATTCATTAACAACTGTGTTACTAACTGAACAACTGCAGTGATTCACTTAACAACTATGGCAAGAAAAGTTGTAAAACGGGACAAAACTCAGTTCACAACTATCTTGCTTAGCTACAGAGATCTTGTACTCAATTGTGGTCATAAGTTGATGATTGCCTGTAATGTAATATTCTTTAAATATAGCTATAAACTATGATGAGTAAACTTGCTCCATATTCTTTATCCCCGGTATTTTTTTTTTAGCAAAATGTTTCCAAGCAAGGAAGTTCTACTTGGATGTAGAATGTGTAACAGTTATTGATGGATCATCATTCTTGAAATAATCAGATTTTTAAAAAATAAATCCATCAGCAATGACAGTGATCGTCACATCTTGTAGAGACTTCCATTATTATGTGTTACATGAAAATGAAGAAAACTTTCAGCTGGCCTTGCTGCAAATATGAATAACCAGGTTTCTCTTCTGTCATTTTTTCCCCTTTTCTCCACATTTCCCTTTGCTCTTACTTTCTGCTTTCATTTTGACTTTGACTTTATCCTGCTGCAATGCTGTTTCTCTGGCCTAAACATTGTTAAAACACAACCATCCTTGCCCATTTACCTAGGATGAAATCTATCGCTTGTGAAAATGAATTGCAAATAGTTCTAGATTTTCAACAGTTCATTTACTGATCATTCAAAGTTACAACACTATTGAAAAAAAAAAAAGACTTATGACCATTTTCCCCACTTACAACCATTGCACCATCCCCTTGGTCACGTGATCAAAATTCGGATGCTTTGCAAACAAGTTCATATTTATGACGGTCGCTGGGTCCCAGAGTCATGTGATCAGCTTTTCAGCGGTGGGTTTCCAATATTCTTATCACCGGTTCGCTGGGCGCGCACATGCTTGCTTCACACACATGTGCTCCCTCTGCACATGCGCCTGGCTTTCCACGCATGCTCTTTGTTTGTTCGCGCGCCTTCCGCACATGCACCCAGCCTCAAAAATGTGCATAATAGGACAACATAGAGGTGCGGCGGGTGGGCAGGCCACCTGTGATCTCTGCTACTGGCTCGCCCGAACCGGTACGAACCGGCTGAATACCACCTCTGTAGCTTTTGCGACCTTCTGACAAGCAAAGTCAATGGGAGAAACCAGAGTTCACTTCACAACAGTGTTACTAACTGAAGAACTGCGGTGATTCACTTAACAACTGTGGCAAGAAAGGTCAGAAAATGGGGCAAAACTCACTTAAAATTGTTTCACTTAGCAACCTACGTTTTTGCGTCAATCGTGGTTGTAAGTTGAGGACTACTTGTACAGCGGAGAAAATTTTATAAGACCAAGGACATGGGTGGGTTTTTTTAAAAATGCTTTTATGTCCATAAAAAGCAACACTTCCGTTAATATATGCACACATTATTTTATACCCTCTTTGAAGGCTGGTTCTAAAAGGTCTGCAAGGAATAAATCCTTTGTTCATTTCACTCTTGGATCTTTACAATCTCAAAGAAAGGCAAAAACACTTCACCGAAAAGGAGAAAATTGATAAGGTGAAGGAATTATAAATAGGAAAAAAACAAACTCTCCCTTGCATATCACAGCACTTAGTGAACATTTTCCCCATATTATATAAATATTCCAATTTTCCTAATAAAGATTTCAAAAACAGCATCGTTTTAAAGTATTTATTATATTTCCTTTTGTACTGATATCTCAGCGAGCCTAAAGTGTTGCTGAAAGGAATAGGAGGCTTAGCAGATCAGATAGCAAACACAGAAACATTATGCCCTCAATTTTAATAGACTAATGGGGAAAAGAGTGTTTTTGACAGCTGAACACCCATTAATATGAGGCTTATCCTACCCAAACAACAATAACTCCAATGGGTACAGCAAGTTAGGCCACATCCCCTCCTCTCTCTCTTCCTCAGCTTCTGGGCAGTATATCCCACCTTTGTCTCTGAAGAAAGGTCTGTTTGGTCATAGGGCTACTCTGCTTTACAAAAGCAGTGAAAATGTGGCTTTTCAAACCAGTCTGAAGTGCTTTAGTGATTCTGATGAGTGTCAAGCAATGAGATTTGATTAACAGTCTTTTAGGTAGTTCTAACATTATTATTTTCTTTTCAGCATTTGACTCTTTGTCTTTAACTGACTTATAAGCCACCTTTGATTTGTTGACCTTATACACCTAACATGTTGTTGTCGTCGTCATCATCATCATCATCATCATCATCATCATCATCATCATCATGCCACCAGCCTGCTTTCCCCTCAATCATCCCAACCAGGGGTGAAATCTAGCAGGTTCAGACAGGTTCTGGAGAACCAGTAGCAGAAATTTTGAGAAGTTCGGAGAACCGGTAGCAGAAATTTTGAGTAGTTCAGAGAACCGGCAAATACCACCTCTGGCTGGCCCCAGAGTGGGGTGGAGATTTTGCAATATCCTTCCCCCAGGAGTGGGGAGAGAATGGGGATTTTGCAGTATCCTTCCCCTGGAGTGGAGTGGGAATGGAGATTTTGCAGTATCCTTCTCCTGGAGTGGGGTGGGAATGGAGATTTTGCAGCATCTTTCCCCTGCCACGCCCACCAAGCCACACCACGCCCACCAAGCCATGCCCACAGAACTGGTAGTAAAAAAAATTTGGATTTCACCACTGACCCCAACTCTTTCCATCCCTCCCTTTCTGCCCTCACCCATTACCATAGCCTCAAAGTGAGACCCCACCCAGCTTGATCTTTCCTTTCCTTTCCTTTCCTTTCCTTTCCTTTCCTTTCCTTTCCTTTCCTTTCCTTTCCTTTCCTTTCCTTTCCTTTCTCCTTTCCTTTCCTTTCCTTTCCTTTCCTTTCCTTTCCTTTCCTTTCCTTTCCTTTCCTTCTTTCCTTTCCTTTCCTTTCCCTTCCCTTCCCTCTCCTCAGCTGCTGCATTCAGCAGATTTTGTCTGCTAATTCTGAAGTTGCTTAAAGCAATGTTTGTAAAATCAATGGCTTATTGCACACAGAATAATTCACATTTTCTCAAAAGCTTTAGTTCTCAACAGACACAGTCTCAGAGAGCCAACTGCTACTCGATAGGGGAAAAAAAAGATGGACTGACTTTGCCCCTCTCTGAACCAGAATACGATTTGTTTGACTTAGCATACTTTGATGGTTCCGGGGTTTATTTATGGTATTTATTTATTAATTTTTTATCTCACGATCCAAAATATTGAGTGTTGAGTCAGTTCAGTCAGTTACGTTTTATTCAGTAATCCACAGGCAATCAAATCATGTCTCACTTCCAGGTGTGTGTCAGGTCACTCAGCAGTGCCCAAAGACTTGTGATTCAGCACTGTTTCCATGGGCTTAATTTATAACAACCACTCACTGGTTTATCACTTGATGCCTTGAGAATCAGTTGTTTCAGCTAGTTGTGGATTACAAGCACCATCAGTCCTGACCACTGTCAATATCAGTCACAGCATTTATGGCCCAAAATGAACATTCCCCCTCCCCCCGGTCAGATTGGGAATTAGAGTGTTTGTTTGTTTGTTTGTTTGTTTGTTTATTTATTCATTCATTCATTCATTCATTCATTCATTCAGTTATTTAGTTATTTAGTTATTTATTGCTTATGCTGCCCATTACAACGTACAATGTATGGCGTAAAATATAATAAAAAGGTAGAAAAGATAATACAAAACAATTAAAATTAAGAGAATTAAATAGGAATCTAAAAACCAAGAGGCTGGGTGGTATGGGAGTGAGGATCTTCTTGCTATCCCATCAGCCAACCCCAGCAAAGAACGTCCCTATTGGGGTCCCAGGCCAAGATGGCATAGCCAGGTTTTCAGGCTCTTCCAGAAGGCCAGGAAGATGGGGGCCGACCTCACCTCCAGAGGAAGACTATCCCAGAGGGTGGGGGACACAGCAAAAAAGGTCTTCTCCTGGATTCCACCAGTCAAAAAATTTTGGCACAAAGGATCCAAAGTAGGCCTCTTCCACTGGAACGAGTCGGGCAGGCTAATCTTAACATTGGGGTGAGACAACTCCTCAGATACTTGGGATCTTTTGCACCCATGCCATAAAGGGCTTTAAAGGTAATGACCAACATTAACATTTTGAAGGCAAGAGAGCTATTGTTGGAAATGGAAAAGACAGAGATGATAGGTCATGTTTGTGGAAAACTTCAATGTTGCATTAGGAGAAAGCTCACCAGACGTCTCCAAATTCTAGCTTCTGCCTTAAAAGCAAAAGAACAGTATTCCTACCAAACATTCAAAAGAATTAAATTGAAGTCTGGACATAGATGATCGTTTATGTTTCTCCAAGTCATGTAAGTTGCAGGAAACGTTTCACAAAACATGAAGCTACCAAAAAAAAAAAAAAAAAAAGTGGAATGAGTGTAAAAAGTCATGTGAATATTTGGTAATCCAACTTTTGCAAAGCTGATGTTCTCCAGTGCTGCAAGTGCATCTTTGCACTTTCTCTAGTTCACCACTAAGTTTTCACTGAGCAAAGAAACATAACTGAAATCAATCTGCATAATCCATTCATGCAGTTCATATAATTAGCCACACAAGTGAAATAGCTTCTAGAGAATAAGCAAAATTATCGACAGGGCTTCAAAAATAGCAGAAGGTATTGGCAGTTAGAAAGTAACCAATATCGTGTAGTGTAAACCCAAAAAAGTTCATTCTATCACAAACGCACCGAAGGATGAAAGCAAGAAGACCGATCCCATTGATTTTCAAGGCTTAGGGGTTTTTTAAAAAAATTTTTACACTCTAAGAAATGCAGTGGAAAACCTATAGCGAGATTGGATATTGAATCAGGACCAGGCATACAGAGCCAGACATTCTAGGCATATGCATTGCTTTAGACCATCTTCATCTGCAAAAGCAACATAGAAAAAGTGTGGGGGGGGGGGGAGGGAGGGAAGAGGTGGCTGCTTTATTGATTCAAAGGGAGATGGGTTGTGATGCAATGATTTCAAAGGATTTTTAGCCAATTCAATAACTGGAATAACTGAAATTCACAAGGAAAGGGGTATGAAAAGCTTATGCACACATATGGCTTCACTTACTGACCCTGTGATTCATTTAAGACTGTGGCAAAAAAATGGTTGTGAAATCAGATGTGACTCACTTAGTGGCAGAGATTCTGGTCCCAATTGTAGCTGTAAGTCAAGGATTACCTGTACTTGCACTCTTGTAAGGTTTATATCCCTTTTTTGAAAACGGGGGAAAAAAAATCCCCTGGGGAAGAAAATTGCTTAGCAGTAATAAAAGTTAAGGAGAAAATGGTTTTCTATAAAATAAGGTATTAAAAATGAGATGAATGAGTCAGCTTTAACAGTAACTAAGAAGAAGGATTTCAAAGATCCTTTGGATAGTAAACACTCTCAGCATGTGATTATTCATCATGAATGTGCTGTTAACTCCCCCGAGCAGCAAGATTATCTTCTTTCAGTTCTTCAGGGTTTTTTTCTTTTCTTTTCTTTTCTCTTTTTGCAATCTTATAACAAGTTTATTTGACTTCATTTAGTGCTCAAGGATGTTACAATCCTATTCTGCCAACTTTTGCAATTTGCTCCAACTCTGCATATTGTTCAGAATAAAAAAATGAGGTGTGCTTAGAATTCTCTAGCTTATTTGAGGAAATCCAACCTTTTACGCTTACAACATGCTAAAGAATGTAATTTTTGAAGACGTGGGTAGAGTAAGGTGACCAGATTTTAACATTGGTAAAGAGGGACATTGTGGGCGTGGCTTATTTTGTGGGCGTGGCTATCTGGTCATGTGACTGGGTGGGCGTGGCTAGCTGGTCATGTGACTGTGTGGGCGTGGCTAGCTGGTCATGTGACCGGGTGGCCATGGCTATGTGTATAGGGACTACTCAGAGGGCTGAAAAGTCATTTCTGACAGGTCCTCACACTTTTGACTGGTCCTCACACTTATGACCATCCTCACATTTATGCCCGTGCAGTATTCTTAACAACCATGTCACTCATTTCACAACTGCTTCTCTTCACCATGGTGACAAGATAGGGCAAAAATGTAAAATGTGAGGACAGTCGTAAGTTCGAGGACTGGTCAAAAGTGTGAGGACCAGTCAAAAATAACTTTTTCAGCCCTCTGAGTAGTCCATATGCACAAAAGGATTAACCAGAGGGCTGAAAAAAGTCATTTCTGACAGGTCCTCGCACTTTTGACTGGTCCTCACACTTATGACCATCCTCACATTTATGCCCATGCAGCATTCTTTTTTTTTTTTATTGAAAAAGTTTTCAAATACAAGTTTTTCCCCCTTTTTCCCCCCCCTCTTCCCTAACCCACCCTTTCCACCCAACCCCCCCCCCTGTGACTTCTTCACAACAATAGGCTATTTCATAACTAATTACATACATAATATCTTTCCTTTCCCTTAATCCCTTCTCGAAATACTGACCCTTAACATGTTAAGCTTATTGAGTATTATTACAATTTAACCTTTAATCTTTTATATATATTAATATAACATTTTAAATCGACCTTCTCCCTGCATCCAAATTTAACATTTATTCAATTCTGTCCAATTCCTCCACTCCTCTAAATATATGACTTAAAATCATACAGTACAATTCTAGATATAATCCACTGCCCACTTTACTAAAATATACACATATCTATATATGCATCCCATTTTATAAAAAGAAGAAAAAAAAAGAAGAGAAAAAAATATATCTTCTTTAGTATATTCCACTGAATTGTTAAGTCCTCCACTCCCCTAAATATATGACTTAAGAATCCTTTTTCTTAAACTAATCAATCAGTAAACTAACCTATTTCAACCCTTCAATTCCTACAAAATCATGCAGTACAGTTCTAGATATAATCCACTGCCCACATTACTAAGATATACACATATCTATATATGCATTCCATTTTGTAAAAAAGGAAAAAACAATCACTTTAAATTTATAATCCATATAGTATCTTCTTTGATGTCTTTCCTCTGGATTGTTAAATCCATCACCCATAATAGGGTAAAATAACATGCTGGTGCAACAGTTTGTTCAAAATCTCCAGTCATCTTCTGCCCCCATCAGTAGTAGATATCCTCGCATCTGTATAAAAGCAAAAACAACCACCCGAGTGACATTATAATTATAATTATATCCATATGGTTATAGTTGTGGTATTCATCAGGATTATTAATTCCCATCATCCTACTGAGTAACATCCAGATCTTCTGCATGCCCCGGTGAAACTCTCCTGCCTTATAACTCAAAATGATTATAATATATTTACCAAAAAAAAAAAAAAAAAAAAAAAAAAGTTTTTTAGATGATTCAAATCCAACAAAGTGAGGCTCTTTTCACATCCCAAAATCATGGCCTTGCAGAGATCTGCCACAATCCTCAGGATAGTATCAAACAATTGTTCGCCTCCACTATCTTTTCAAATATTCATTCATTTTTTAAAGTCCCTGGCATCACTGTTGCATAGTTTAGAAATTGCTGTTTCTATGCGATCTATTTCTTTTCTTTTTCTTTTCCGGGTTGAATTTCCATCCTCGTTTCTTGCCTACCAATTGTGTGTCTGCTAGTTGATTTTCATTCTGCTTTTTGTATTGTTCTTGTTGGGTTAGTTTTATCATCTCATCTTTCTTCTCCGTCACTTGTATATCAGCTGATTGATTTGCGCACTTGTCTGTGACTTGATGGTTCATCACATTGGAGTCGGATGACACTGCTCTCTTATTTATAGACAGTCCAGCTGGGGTATCCAGGGAGTCCAAAGACAATTTATCCATCACAGCCTCTGTAATTTGATGTTTTCCTTTTGTTTCCAACTCCTTTTGCTTATCCTGTGTTATGCCTAAAGGTGTTAAATTCATTTTTAAAATTTTTTGATAAAAATCTTCCGCTTTTTCAACAGTATGCAATTGATATCTTATTCCTTGATATCTCAATATTAGGCCAACTGGGGTATCCCACCTGAATAGGATATTTCTTTTTTTTAATTCAGTCACTAGAAAGCCAAATTTCTTCCTCTCCATTAACATCTTGGGCGGGAGCTCCTTAAAAATCCAAATCTTTCTTCCATGAAATTGCAAGGTAGAATTAAAAGAGTTCTGCACAATATTATTCCTAATTTCTTTATCTGTAAAATAGATCACCACATCTCTAGGCAATTGCCTTTGCTTTGCCAACCAGGAGTTTATTCTGTAAATTCTATCAATCCTGCAATACACTTCATCAGGTTGAACCTTTAAGATCCCAGCCAGAATTTCAGAAGATATTTTCCTTAGATCATCTCTATTATTTTCCTGCAAACCTCTCAGTCTAATTGCATATTCTGTAAAATTATATTGAATCATTAAAACTTCTCTTTCAATCCTCTGTTGTACATTTTCTTCATTACCAATCTTTTGGTCAGTCTCCATTTTAGATTTGTCTTCCGAGCTATTATCCTGAGTGTTTATCAAATCCTTTTTAATTTTTTGAGTCATGTCATCCAAATTCTCCTCAATTTCCTTCATTTTAGACTCTAATAATTTAGTCTTTGCATCCACCCGAATCAGAAACCCTGATAAACCATTAGCAGCTTTTAAAATCTTTTGATTCAAAAAGTCAAACTTTGATTTCACCAATTCACCAATTTCTTTAATTTCCTGCTTAAATTTTTCAAGTTGCTGGTTCACAATCTCATCCCTTCTTACAATCTCTTCAAGGATAAATTCTAATATATTAAAATCGGGTTTCTGACGCTGGAGAGTTGAAATTTGTTGGCGCAGTTTCTTGAGAGGGGAAGTTCCCCCCCCCCATTTGTCCAGCTGTGTAAGTCCCGATGCCATTTCCCACACAGACAAGATTTAGCAACAAAGAGAGAAGAAATAGAAAACGAAAGAACTTTCCCTTAAAAAAGGAAAAAAAAAACTTCTTTTCAATCAACAGCACAGGAGCGAGGTTTTATCTACAAATGTAGCCAATTCCGCTACATTGTAGTAAGAAGAGACGGAAGGACTTTCCCTTTTAGCCCTTCTCCAGCCACAGCAGACGCCATTTTAAAAGGTTCTTTTTCCCTCTTTTCCTCTCCTCTTTTCTCTTAGATAGATTTTGGAAGGGTGAAATACTTGCGGTTCGGTATTAAGGGTCCAGCTCGTCATTTCTTTAATTATTCTGTTGAATTCGCAGGCTTGCTCTTGACGCCTGGCTCTGCATAGGCAAAGGTCTCCCAAAGCCCGGAGCAACGGCAGGGGATATGGGGCTTCTCATCCGCTCCGTCCCAAAAGTTTTAAAAAAAAACTTTTGGGACTCTGCGGAGAGTTCTACCCACCGCTGCCGGCTCTATCTCCGTTTCCTCTTGGAAACGGAGTTTTTTTGAGCCTCCATCCGCTGTAACGGCGGCTCTGACAGGCAATGGAAGCTGACGATCCCAAAGGAACGTCTGGCGGCGGCCAGCAGCAAACCGGAAGCCCCCCATGCAGCATTCTTAACAACCATGTCACTCATTTCACAACTGCTTCTCTTCAACATGGTGACAAGATAGGGCAAAAATGTAAAATGTGAGGACAGTCGTAAGTTCGAGGACTGGTCAAAAGTGTGAGGACCAGTCAAAAATAACTTTTTCAGCCCTCTGAGTAGTCCATATGCATTAAAGGATACAGCAATAGAGAGGGATGAAGGAATGGAAATTAGAGTAGGAGTGAGGGTAAGAGAGGGAGGAAGAGAGGAGGAGAAGGAGAAAGGAAGAGGAAGTAGGGAGGAGAAAAAGAGGGTGGGGGAAGAGAAAGTAAGAAGGAAAGAAAAGAGAGTGGTGGTAGGTTTGAGGAGAAAGATTGCTGTACAATAAAAAAGATAAAAGGGAAGAAAGCCAACCCCAAGCAAATATAAAGATATTAAGATTAAGAATGAATTGTTAAACTTTAAAGAATAAAAGAGAACAAATATGAATAAATAGCAATAATTAGAAACACACATACAAACATGCAATGTATTTTCTTTGAACAGAATATTTGGCTGGTTCACAAATTTAAACAGCGTTTAGTCATTTCAATTAAATTTACAATTTCTATATTTCCTTTTTGCCATATTTATTCCTCATCTATTTTTTTAAAAAAACAATATTACCCTTCATCCTCATCTCTAATCTTAATCAAATTCAATTTTTCCCTTCTATTCTATATTATACCCCTTCCCATTGTCATCTATTTTTATATCCATCCTCACATTGGTTAATTATGTAATTATGTAATACAGTTGTTTAATACAAATTCAACATTTTAATATAAATCAATTAGTTATATAACTATCTTTTTTGTATATTAATCAATATGAACATGAATATTCCAATTATTTCCATGCAATCCAATTTCTTACAAATCAATTAATTATATTTACCAATAATAATAAACCAAATAATTTCCCCCATATATTCCTCCAAACCACAACTTAACCATTTCTGCTTTCAACACAATATACAATTATTAATAGTATCTCAATTATTACAATTCCCTAGTTAAATAGAGCTTTTTTTCTTTTGTGTTTTAAAATCTTGAACTCTCCTCTTTTGCCCAAAATTTCCCATTGTTTGCAGTTTTGTACCTACCTTTTTTGGTGAGGAAAAAGAAAAAGAAAGAAATCTCTCTCGGCCTCATTTTGTCACCTTGCAGGTTTAGTTTCGCTTTCGCCTTTGTTTTCAGTATAGCTGGGGGGGTGGGAAATCTGCTCCAGGAACTTTTTGCAGCTTTTTGCAGCTAATTAACCTAGCGGAAGCTGTTAACAGGGGCTGTTTTTTCTATTTTTGCAGACATGGGTCTATTCATTTTTTTTTTAACACTGATCAGCTGTAGGTCGGCCCTTTGAAGCCTCGCGGCAAGAGTTTAAAGAGGTTTTTTTCCCTCTAGCCATCAGCGGGGATTCAGGAGCAGAATGAAAAATCAGGACTTTTTTAAAACGCCGCGGGACGCGGGACAAATTGCTCAAAAGCGGGACTGTCCCGCCAAAAGCGGGACGTCTGGTCACCTTAGGGTAGAGCGCTTGCTGATGTTAGCTGTGTTAAAGTAGGCAAGGTGGGAGTAAGGAGCTGGATTCTGACTGAGGCCGATGCTTCCTTGCAGAAGGAAGCCAGTTGCCTCAAAAGAGGAACTGATCTAACCCTCAGAGTAACAGAGTTGGAAGGGACCTTGGAGATCTTCTAGTCCAATCACTGCTCAAGCAGGAGACCCTTGTGGGAAGCCCCCTCCTCTCCTCCCCATTGGAAGAAATATCCATCTGGTTAAGTTCCAAGTGGGGAGAAAGACACAGGAAACATGGAGGCTGATTAGAAAGATGGTTTAATGGTGAAGCAGAACCACCAAGCACGTGTGATTCTGGATAGCTGACAACATGGAGTGGAGAGTAAGGGTTATTTATACCCTCTCTTGGGCCTTGCCCTTGAGCCTCCTGTTCCTGTGCAAGAAATGTATTCTATTGATTGCTTTTAGACTCCCATGGGGCTATGCAGGGTCATAGCTGAGGTTGTCCGAGTTAAGTTTGGTTGAAACTTGGATGGTGATGATGTAATGAAAAGGCTTGTGTTCTTCGGGCAATTCCTATTGTGTCTTAATGGCTTTGACTTGGTTTGGATCTTGAGTGAGGGCTAATCCCATCATCCTGAGGCTGAAGGTCTTTTGTCTTGTAGATAGGCTGGCCCAGTCTCCCTGGGGGCAGGGAACTGAAGCTCTGAGTTTCTGTCTTTAGAAACATGTTTCTCCTTTAGGGAAATATAATATTCTGCCTTTTAACATCAAAATCTCAAAATATTTCATTCTTCTAGGAGGGGTGACTTCCCACACCCCAAAAGAATGAAAAATTTGGGGGAAACATTAAGAGGCAGAATATTATATTTCTCTAAAAGAGAAATAAAGAAACATCCTCTTAAAGACATAAAGCAGACTCAGTCTTTCTAAATAGCCATTTAAGAAATAGCCTTTCTTAAGGTTTATCCTTTGTTCAAATTACCTAGAGATAGTATTTTAACACATACTCACACTATTACATATTCAAGGTACAGCTATGTTTAAATTTGCTTTTCAACTGTATTGCTGATAATTTCCCATAAGCCTTAACTTTCAAGAAAATGTCTCTCTTTCGAAGACCAGGACTGCATTTAATACATTGCAGCATTTTTAGCTGTTCTCAAGCCTCCATGAACAAAGAAAATAATCAAGCCAACTTTGGGAAAGGCTGAGAATGTATCTTACCCAAACCTATTTTGATGTTTTTCCTTTTCAAATGTTTCTTTTACTTTTACAATGCTCTTTTCTATGGCTATGCTGTAATTCTTGTAAAACAAGAGAAGTGATAAGGGAATATCAAAGAGGTGAGAAATGATGGGGTGGGGAGTGGGGTGTGTGTGAGTGCTTAGCAAATTTGGGTGACAATAAGGGATTAGCTAACTTTAAACATTTAGGTGTGACAGCAGATGATAGGCAGACTGTTACTGTGTGATAGGCCTGGGCCTATCAACTGGGCTTGGGAAGGATGGACAAGGGGCCAGTGATAGAAATGTATAAAATATGCTGAGATCTGAAACTGGTGTGGCTTCTTGTCTGTGTGTATATTGAGACCCACCAGCCTTTGCAAAGGCTTCATATAAAAATCTTTGTTTTGTTTCTGTTGGAAGAAATCTGGGTTCAGTTCCAAATGGGAAGAAAGATACTGGAAACATGGAGACTGCTTGGGAAGATGGTTTAATGGACAGGATCACGTGATTTGAGGTCCTGGGCAAAAAGGACACTCACATGGGTGAGAAAGGGAGAGAGATTTATATCTTCTGTTGGGCTTTGAACTTGCTTCCTGTTCCTGTGGCAAAGAATGTATCCTGATTGGTTGCCAGACTCCCATGCTTGGTTGAATCTTGCTGGATGATGTAATCTTCCCAGCTGCAATGAGGTGAGATGGGTAGAGGGCTAATCCTATTATGTCCTGAGGGTGAAGGTCTTTTGTGTTGTAGATAAACTGGCCCAGCCTT
This sequence comes from Arizona elegans, assembly GCA_022577455.1. Taxonomy (NCBI): domain Eukaryota; kingdom Metazoa; phylum Chordata; class Lepidosauria; order Squamata; family Colubridae; genus Arizona; species Arizona elegans. Next base: position 113,834,980 of record JAKOOJ010000001.1, read on the forward strand.
TTGTCTTGTGACTAACCAAAGTATCTGCAGGAGGCAGGGAGCTGGGGCTGAGTTTCTGTCTTAAGGTTTCTATTTCTCTTTTAGGGGAAATATTCTGCCTTTTTAATATTTCCTAGAATATTTCATTTTTCTAGGAGAGGGGTGGGTGCTGACTTCCTACATTTCCAACAACTTCGGAGTTGAGTTTTACTCCTCACAGTGAGAAAGGACACTTCCCAGCTGAACAAATACAGTACACCAGTTGCAGTCTTTCCTAGAAGACTGATATAATCTCTATTCGTACTCTTGTCACTGTAATTCATACCATATGGGGTTATATTTTAGGACCATTTGAAATCTTCAGTTGGTATAAAATGAGGCTGCTCATGAATTTACTAGTCAATCTCCCCATTACCATATGAAATCATTACCATTCAATGGCTATTGATTTGTTTCGGAATGCAATTAGGGATGCTGAAGATCAGCATCTACGGCTCAGGCCCGTTTTTGAGCTGGCCTGCCCCAAATAAATTCCACCCTCCCTATTGGAATGATGTTAAAATAGCTATGACCAGTAGGGGGCACTACATAACTGGTTCTCTATTTATTGGGACACTTCCAATCTAGATGTTTTATCTACAACCCTTTAACAGGCCTTGCAATTGATGGCTATACAGTGCATTAGTTTTAGAGCTATCTTGGCCTGGCTGTCAGTAGTTTGTAGAAAAAGAAATCTTATAGAAGCGAAATAGCTGTGCCTTCCTTCCCCCACCCCCCACATGTTCTCATAGTAGGGAATTTTGTGGAGGTTTTTTTAATTGGTCTGGGACTTATGCTAGAACCCTCAAGATTCCTTCTCCATAAGAGAAGAAGGTGGGGGTGGAGTTTGTGTAGCTTTTATTAGCCAGGTCAGGATACTTTTAAAACCAATGTATACTCATCAAGTGAAAGGTGTGTGGGTTTAAATCCCATTAAAGGGTTGAACATAGAACATCTAATATGGAAGATAACTGCACCCTAAAACTCCCAATGAGAATGGAATTGATTGTGTAGTGCCTCCCACTGGTCACTAGCTAACACAACAAAATGATAACAGCGTGAGGCCCAAACCAATGAGGATCACAAACTTTTTACATGTAATCCTCGACTTACAATATTCGTTTAGTGATGTTCAAAGTTACAACAGCACTGAAAAAAGTGACTTATGCATATTTTTCACCCTTATGACCGTTGTAGTTTCCCCGTGGTCATGTGATCAAAAATTCAAACGCTTGGCAACTGATTCATATTTATGAGGGTTGCAGTGTCCCGGGGTCATGTCCAGTGGTGGGTTGCTACCAGTTCTACCTGGATCAGCGAACCGGTAGTGGTGGCGGCAGGAGGCTCCGCCCACCTGCACCAGATGCTTTTGTGCATGCGCAGAAGCATCGCACGCACGAGCAAACCGGTAGTGACGAGTTTTGCAACCCACTACTGGTCATGTCATCACCTTTTGCTACCTTCTGACAAGCAAAGTCAGTGGGGAACCCAGATTCACAACCATAATATTAACTTAATAACTTAACAACTGTGGCAAGAAAGATTGTAAAATGGGGCAAAATTCACTTAACAACTGTCTCGCTGAGCAACAGAAATGTTGGGCTCAATTGTAATTTCATATTACTACCTGTAATATGAAAGCATATAGAAAAAAGGAATATGTATTTGCATAGCTTCTGCAGTCTGGATAAATAGTGAATAGTGAATTGATGGTCCTCAGGTAGCAAGAACTATGACAGAAACAGACAATTTTGGTGGGCTCTCCTTCTGGAACAATTTTTCTACTCAAGGCAAGGTTTTCTAGAGATTTGTCAGGCCTCCGCTTTTCTAGAAGGCCTTCAGAGAGGGACTAGTCTTCAGTGTGGTCAGTTCCAGAATGTGAAAAAATTGTTTCATAGTGATATCTTCTTCCTTGTATTTATTTCATTAATACCATATCATTTGATTGGGTTTTCTCCCCAGATTTATTGTTCAGCATATTGGACTGAAATGGTATAAAATCATTTGAATATATAAATAGATAAATTTAATAAATAATTTATTTAAATCAATAAATTTTATAAAGAAATTAAATTTATTTAGTCTTACTGACAGGACAGAGCAGCTGCCTCAGTTCCTTGAAATCTCAGTGCTAGACTTGAAACAATACACTTTAGTAATGCAAGGCAAGAGCTGAATTTTGTTACCTCACTCAACATTTCATTATTTTCTGTTCTTCATTCCCAGTTGGAACCTTATTAGAAGAAACTTTTCTTTCTCCTAGTTAAGGAACTAGGTGAACGTATGCAAAGCCTATAAGTCTACTCTATTCAGTGCAGTTCCAGATAACTAAAGAAGTATTTTGATCTTGCATGCTAGATGAAGTAGTTACAAGAGGACTACTTTATGAAGCATCTTCTTCATATCAAATAGTCTTGAAGACTGAGACATTGGGAGTCATGACTTGAATGTACATCTGCACAAATGTATTTATTTATTTTTATCCCACCTTTATTCTTTTATAAATAACTCAAGGTGGAGAACCTACCTGATACTCATGGTTCATAGGTCATGGTTGTCCCAAGGTGCTTTTTCAAGAGGCAACTGGACTTTCTGTTTTTTCTTTGAAGACATTTTGCTTCTCATTCAAGAAGCTTCTTGAATGAAAAGCAAAATGTCTTTAAAAAAACAACCCAGAAAGTCCAGTTGCCTCTTGAAAAAGCACCTTTGGGACATACCTAATACGCCTTCCTCCTCCTATTTTTAACCAACTGAGATGGGTTAGATAGAAAAAGAGTGGCTGACCCAAAATCACCCATCCACCTGGCTTTCATGCAAATATAATTAATTTACTGGTTTTGTTTCTTTTTTAAAAAACCTGAATGGTTACTTATTTAATCTTCTTGCTACTTGCATCTAGACATGTCTGGATTTATTCAGGTGCCTTTACTGCAATGAGTAATAGGTCAAAAAACCCCATAAGTTTAACAAAGATAAAGTCATCTTTGACTGAATGCACCTTAACGCATTGTAAGCCGCCCTGAGTCTCCGGAGAAGGGCGGCATATAAATCAAATTAAAAAAAAAAAAATCATGTATGGATCTAATTTTCTTGGAACTGGTACACAAGTGGTTTCTTATTTGCCTCTTTCAGGATGCTTGTTTTCAACTTCCCAGTCTAGCCTCCTAGATCTTGAGTTTCTTAGTGGCATCCTATTCCAGTGCTAACTTTAGTCAAGATAATACAAGAGAAAGTTTCAGAGTATTTCATTTATAAAAACTTGATATTAATATTGATCAATGATACCAAAATAGGAATATATTGAATACCACATTTTTCGGCATATAAGATGCACATTTTTCCCCAAAAAAAGAGGGTGAAACTGAGGTTTCAGAGGCTGAAAAAAGCATCAGAAATTAAGCTTCAGAAAAGAAGCCCCCAAACAGAGCTCCAGGAAAAAAAGCTCTGAAGCTCTGTTTCGGAGGCTTTCAGAGGCAGGAAAAAGCCTTTTCTGAAATAGAGTTTCAGAAGTTTCAGAAAAAAAAGCAAAAAAAAAAAAAAAAAAAAAAAGCAAGGCACAGAACTCACAACCAAGGAACCTGTTGCTAAAATTCACCTCTGGGAACAGCTGATTTGGGGTATTCCAGGAGGCCAATCCACCTGCCAATCAGCTTTTTTCTTATTTTCCTTCCCGAAAACTAAGGTGCGTCTTATACTCTGGTGTGTCTTATACTCCGAAAAATATGGTAGTTTGATACAGTGGTGAAATCCAAACTTTTTTACTACCGGTTCTGTGGGCGTGGCTTGGTGGGCGTGGTGTGGCTTGGTGGGTGTGGCAGGAGAAGGATATTACAAAATCTTCATTCCCACCCCACTCCTGGGGGAAGGATATTGCAAAATCTCCATTTCCCACCCCACTCTGGGGCTAACCAGAGGTGGTATTTGGTGGTTCTCCGAACTACTCAAAATTTCCGCTACCGGTTCTCCAGAATCTGTCAGAACTTGCTGGATTTCACCCCTGGTTTGATAGTTACTTCAATCAGAAAAACAAAACAAAAAAATTCCAGGGAAAGTGTTTGGAGAAATAATTGAGGGTTTATACGTAACTCTTTCCTTACTTCTTATGACAATTCCCTTCACTGTGGTTGTGATGAAGGAACGTTTTAGATCTTTGTGACACAAAGGATGGAATTTTGAACGGCATTTCTTTTGAGTAGAACATATATTCCAAAAATAATCTTCAGAAGTTCAAAAGATTTATGCTTGAAGATCCTCTGTTGTTGAGTAGAAATCATGCTGCTGATTGTCTTGGCCCATTGGCAATAGAAATATGACAATGTAGGGTATGCTAATTATGTAGCCATGCTGCCTCTTAACGAGCAACTTTCATTGCAAGGAAAATTGTAAACTACAAAAAAAAAAAAGCTAACTTTTTCTCTTCCTGCTGTACCGTTCACATCTTAACTTCCCTATCTCATGTAAATGAGGATTGAAATGAGAATCCAGCTACTCACATTACAAAATGTATCTTAAATGTGCTTTCAGGGCACACCAGATGCTCATGGGATGGGGGTGGGGGTGGGGGTGGTAATAGAAAGAAGGATTTGCAAAGCAAATATTCCTTTCTCAAACTGAGCAGGGTTTTTTTTTTCTTAAGCTTGGGAAATTGTTTTGATTGAAAGAGAGAAAAAGAAACAATTAGAAACAATGTGAGACTCCTTAAAGCCTCTGCATACGATTTACTCCAGTTGTTTTGTTCATCATAATTGAACTAGGATACTGCATCACTGATTAATTAAGGTCGCCCTACAAGTTTATGCATGTGCACCCACGCACACATACATTCTTTTTTAAAAGGTTTAAAGCAGTGGTGAAATCCTCGGCCGAAGAGGTTGAAAAAAAAATGTTTTTAAAAGGCTCTGATGAACAGGCAATTCAACTGGGATCCTCAAGTAAAAGTAAAAAGCTGGGATCCTCAAGTAAAAGTTAAAAAAAAGCCTCTGATGATCACATGACTCAGCTGGGCATTGGGGGGGGCAGTGGGCAGGGATTTTTGCTACCAGTTCTCCAAACCACCCGCTGCCATCGCTACCGGATCAGGTGATCCGGTCCGAACCGGGAGCATTTCACCCCTGCGTGGGCCGCATGTTGGGAACCACTGGGCTAGAGGAAGATCAAGATGCTTTTCAGTTGAAAAAAACAAAAGACTTCCAGAAACAAGAACTGATCTGCATTAAGCTAGTCAACTGCCATGGATATCTGGCATAGTCCACTAAAACTGAAAAAAAAGCAATGGCTTTGGGGGTTAAACATGCAATTGCGTAATGTTTGTGAGAGGGTGCAAATGCACACATAGAATAAAAAAATGTCTGTTCACCTAAAAATATGAAATTGTCTTTGAATTTCACTAGGTGAACCAGACTTCCTTCACAGTAATGAATTTCTGAGGCAAACTCCTTTCCTTTCCTTTCCTTTCCTTTCCTTTCCTTTCCTTTCCTTTCCTTTCCTTTCCTTTCCTTTCCTTTCCTTTCCTTTCCTTTCCTTTCCTTTCGTCTCCTCTCCTCTCCTCTCCTCTCCTCTCCTCTCCTCTCCTCTCCTCTCCTCTCCTCCCCTCTTTTACATTTCTTAACTATCCAACAACAATTGATCCTCTGGTGATAGACAAAATTGCTTAAACCACACAGTGTAAAATGAGTATAAAAACATAAAAACAATACTACCACCACTAATAATGAAATATAGTACATGCAGTCATAAGAAACTTGTCAATACATAACGTTTCATATTTCTAAAAAGGCTTCATAAAATATATGGTTTTTTTGCTTTTTTTAAAGAGCTCTTTTTATTTTGGCATTAGAAACATTAGAAAGATATAGATGCCAAAGAAGCCCATCTGGAAAGGGCATTTCAAATAGCGTTAAAGGCACAGTTTCCATGGGATCTTTTAGCTATGCTTCCACACCCACTATGTTTTTTTCTCCTGGTGGTTGTTCTTTTCAACTTTGTAAATCTAACAAGTTTCTGTGATCAATGTTATAAGTGCTTCCCTCCTCTTTGCAAGAGAGAAGGTGGATGAAACATCTCAGAGGAAGTTTTTTTTCTTTTCTTCTAAATTCAGAGTGAGCTTCTTCGGCAGTCATAAAAAGTGATGTCCACATAAACTGTGTTGAAAATAAATGTTGAAAATAAATGTTTGGTTAAGTGAAATGCTTTTCCACAGGGGAAGCTAATGCTGCTCTGATCCTGTCATTTCTTGGTTTGTATTTGCTAGAAGAAAGGGGTATTCTTCTTCTGTACCACGAGCATTTATTTGAATAAACGGAGGAATATATTGATACACAGTATCAGAGGCTACATCATAGCACATTAAATCTTAAATTGTCTGAGATGGATTTATAATTTTGTATATGCCAGAAATGGAAGTTACGTCAGGCTTTTTTATTCCAGCACACCTGCAATCATCAATTATTATCAATTGATTTTTTTGAAAAGGAAAAAAAAAGTAATACAAAATGGATAAAGTATTAGAAATGTATACAACTTGGCTATGTCTATGTTTTACATGCACACGCATACATCAACTGGAAGCAAGGCAACATGTATTTATTTATTACATACTGGGCACATATTCATATTGCTCTCATTTTGCCCCCCCCCCCCAAAATACATCTCAAAGTACTTCACTGTGACATAGGCATCCACCACAACAACCTGAACTCAGCCAAGGATCTGATTTTCACCCATGATTCTCAATCCAGGTGTGGCAGCCTGCTTCTGCATCTCTTGGAACCCTACTTTGGCCATCCTAGTATTCATCCAGTGATACAGTTTTAGTCAAAATAATGCTTCTGGATTTTGTGCTTGAAATGAAAAAAATTATTAGATTAGATAGGTTTGTTATTATATAAATAGCTAGATGATGATGATGATGATGATGATGATGATGATGATGTTATCCATTCATTTATGTCTGATTCTCAGTGATTCTATGGCCAGGTCTCTCCACATTTCCCAGTCTTGCATTACTTCTTTCAGTTGTTCTATGCTCTGGTTGGGGTGAGCTTTGATGGTATCCAGCCATTGTGTTCTTTGGGGGTTTGGTTTCCTTGGCTAGTATATATTATTATGTAAAAGTAAAAAGTTAAGGCTGTATATTATTATCTTATTCTACTGCGCTAAAAAAAGTTGGAAGTCAATGCTTTCTTTTCCTCCTGCACTTTTCCCGCTGCCTTTTTTCCTTCCTTGAAAAATTTTCATTTTTCTTGTATTTTATATTTTGATAAGCTAATGAAAACAATTAAAAGTCAAAATAATTCTCATGATATTCATCCTGAGTGGTTTGTGTTTGTCTGATTCTGGAAGGGTCGATAAGGATCGTGAGTTTGTCACCTGCCTGAAAGACAATATAGTTTCTTCTTCCAAAGAAGAGATGAGTTGCCAATGTTTAGTTTACTTCTACACAGTGCTTCATCTGCTGTAGTGGATAAGGGCTCTCCGTGAAGTGAGAATGTTCTGACCTAGGCTTCACAAAAGCACGAAGCAGACTCCTTATCCTGATAAAACCCCTTTTTATTAAACTAATGTGAATTTCTATCATTCACATCCAGCAAAGTCTCTGGAAACAGTCTTTCAAGGGTGAATTTACAACCACAGACCTTATCAGGCTTGGAGAGCTGCCAGGATGATATCTTCCAAACACAATGCTGTACAAGAAAATACTTGGCAAGGAGTCTCTGAGAGTCACTGAACAGATCTTCACACTAATGAAATGAACTAATTGTCTCCTGCAAACTCCACTCCCCTTTCGCTCCTCTTTATTCCCTAGGGGAGGGGCCATTCACCGTCCATTTGTTCCTTTACTCCGGAGTCGGCCTTTCTTCCTTAACTGTTCCCTTCTCCTGGCAGCTCTGCGCATGCGCATATCGGGAACAGGCTCCAACTGTTCTTCAGCTCCACTTATCTCCGACTCCGAAAGTAGCTGATAACTGTCAGATGGCCCCGGCCCCATCTCTGCCTCTGATGCAGAGCATTCATCAGAACCTTCCCCAGACTCCAGGACTGGCCCACATTCCTCCCCAACCTCCTCATTGTCCAAGTCTGCTGCCAGCTCCATTGGCCACTGGAGGGCCACAACAGATAACATCCTGTTGATGATCACTGCCTTCCAAATAGTGGGTGCAACCAAGCAATCAAAGCCCTGCCCCTTTTGAATACATATTGCCCACGTGGCACCTGTGTCAAGAGGGATTGGGCTAGTCTGATTGTGCCTGCCATTTTCAAACAGTGTCTCATTGCTCTTGGTGTGGAATCTTGGATCTGGGGGAGAAGCAGTCTGGCTCTGCCAGAGTGAAGGGATTTCTTTCGGGGTAAATTTGGCATCAGAAAGATTTAGCCAGCAAGGCTTGTTAAGTATGGGCCCAACTAGAGAAACAACATCAATTATAGTGGTGCTGCTGCTAGAATATGAGTTAAGAATGAAGACTTTGCTTGCATGCAGGATATTGTATCGTGAAGATTATTTTCTCTAAGTGCAATTTTAAATAACCTCAAAAATCTTGCAGTATTGATTGGACCAAGCTAAGTATTTCCATTTCATGGCTCCATTATGTAAACCTGGCATAAGATTTCTAGGATTTTCTCCTTGGATTTCTGGAGTTATCTTTCTTCCCTTCCCCAAAACATGTTAAGCTTATTGTAAATGTGGTTTTTAGTGTTGCCCACTTCAAAATTGCATTGTCTAGCTGCCCATGTTTCACCAGGCCCAAAGAACATCCAAACAATCCAGAACGCATCAGTCATTTCAGATGTACCGTATCTGCCTGCAACAGCTAAGTCACCATGATATTGTCTCAGAGTTGGCCTTCATTACAGTGTCTTTAAGAACCCACAGGCAAAATGAAGTGGTGGATATCAGTGTAAGCATGTCTCAGTCATGGAACATTGGTCTTCCAAACCAAGTGTGTGGGGCTGTGCCTTTGTTATTAATATATCATCTAAGCCAGGGCTGTCAAACGCGATTTCATTGAGGGTTGAGGTTATTTCATCAGGGTTGTGTTTTACCTTGGTGGGCCGGGGTGGGTGTGGCCAGGGTGGGCATGGCCAGCTTGACGTCACTCCTGTGGTGGCCCAAGCGCTCTGCCAGCGAAAATGGGCTATCAGCTACCACGGCCTCCTGCAATCCTTTGCCAGTGAAAACGGAGCTCGGGAGCCCATTTTCGCTGGCAAAAGCACCACGGGCTGGTCCTTCACTGTTTCCAGGGTGGCTCTGCGGGCCAGATCTAAGTACGCCTGGGCCTTGAGTTTGACACCCCTGATCTAAGCACAATAGTGTAGAGCAGTGTTTTTTCACCTCAGCAACTTTAAGATATATGTACTCCCAGAATTCTGGGAGAAGAGCCTTGGTGGTGCAGCGGACTAAGTGCTGTTATGAAGTACTTAGCTGCCAGCTGCCTGCAATAGTGCAAGTTCAAATCTCACCAGGCTCAAGGTTGACTCAGCCTTCCATCCTTCCGAGGTAGGTAAATTGAGGACTCGGATTGTGGGGGCAATAAACTGACTTTGTAGAAACACTGCTTATGGGGGGCTAAAAGCCCCAATAAGCAGGTATATACCAAAGAATGAAGGCTATTGCTATAAGTGCATTGTAAGCCGCCCTGAGTCTTTGGAGAAGGGCGGCATATAAATTGAACTAATAAATAAATAAGAATGAGGGATTCTGGGAGTCAAAGTCCACACATCTTAAAATTGTTGTGGTTGAGAAACACTTGGATAGATCACAAGGCTCTGTACTTTATATTTGCCATTGTCTTGGTCTGGCCCTGTACTTGTATCAAATGATGGATAGCCAAATACATACCTTTTATTTATTTATTAAATTTATCTCCCTATCAAGCAACTCTAGGTGTAGATTCTGGGCTGTTGGCTGCTTGTGACTGACGTTTTTCCTGGGCTCGTAGGATTTGATGAATGACACGGTGCAATAACTTATTTGGATGTTTCTTTACTTTGGATATTCCATGTATTAAGAAAACACATCAAAGCTAATGGCAGCAGTTAGCTTTATTTTCCCCAGTCTGGCTCTGCAAGCAGAATTTACCTCTGGCTAATTGCATTCCAAAGCTTGCTTTCTCCTTGCCTTTTCCCCCCTGCTAATGCTGCTGCTTGACTTTTAAAACTGTTTTGTAGACAAAACTTTTATTTTTCTCTACTACTGAATACCAGAGCCTAAATTTCTCTAACTGCATACATATTAGCAAGCTATAATTTGCTCTATCATGTAGCTGAACATGATTATTTCTAATTATTCTACTCTCTATTTATGTCATGTTTTAGAGATAAGAAAATGGATAAATACATACTCTCTGGCTTTCTCTGTCAGATTGACGCAGGCTTTCTCTTTCTGGCTTGCAGAACATTTTCTCTTCCAATTGCTTTCAGTCCTTGAGTGACCATCTCCACTGAACAAACCAAATTCCCTGACATGTTTTCTTTTTCAGGTCTTCAATCGGTCTTTCCCCAGATTTCACTCAACAACTCTCTTCAGCAGTCTTCTCTGAATGTGTCTTTGAATCAAAAAGCATCTTGTCAATGGAGATTCTCAGTCATCCAGGTCAGGTCCCAAAGGTGTTTTTTTTAAGAGGCAACTTTATTTTTGCTTGAAGACGTTTTGCTTCTCATCCAAGAAGCTTCCCTAGAATGGTGGGGAATTGAAAGATTTATATTCCTTGAAGACATCTAGTCATCAGCATTCTTTCTGAGAGTCATTGAGGCCATTTGGAGGTTTATCTGTGCCTTCCGGGTCATTGAACTAGTGCAAATGGGGTGGAACCTTTTTGGAACTACTGAAAGGACTATGAGGTAAACAGGAGATAGGTCATGTCACATCACACACACACACCCAACTTTCTTGAGAAAGTTTTAATGTGGATGGCCTCTTTGAGCCCTCATTCAAACCAACAATCCTCTCTGTCCAGAATGTGGACTTAGTTGTATTCAAAAGAGTGGCCTTTCTCTTTCAAATGCTGATGGACTGCTGAATTTTGTCCTGATGGGCTTGTTCTCCTATGTTGTGCCATGCGTTTGTGACTAGAATAGAATAGAATAGAATAGAATAGAATAGAATAGAATAGAATAGAATAGAATTCTTTATTGGCCAAATGTGATTGGACACGCAAGGAATTTGTCTTTGGTGCATATGCTCTCAGTGTACATAAAAGGAAAAAAAGAAAAAAAATACATTCATCAAGAATCATAAGATACAAAACTTAGTGATAGTCATAGATTACTAATAAGCAATCAAATCATACTAGGAAACAAACAGAACAATATAAATTGTAAAAATACAAGCAACATGGTTACAGTCATAAGTGGGAGGAAATAGGTAATATATATATATAAAAGCAAAAACCATTCATGCTGTAATCACAAAATCTCTGGAACTGTAAAGCTTGAAATTTGCCACGTATGTTCCTCTCGGCTAAGAAAGGATTTTTCAAAATGACCATTAGAGCATTAGTATTTCTTATATTATTATTAACATGCTCTGATGCTAAGAAGTTCTACTCCCCCACCCCACCTGAAAAGAAATCTGTTCCAAATGCAAAACATAAGCAGAGGAGAGGAGTTTCACTTTCAGTTTTACTTTCACAGCAGGAAGCAGCTTTAATACAGAACACTTGAGTTAAGCCACAGCCAGGCTCCTTTCTGTCTCCTTCTTGCTCACACAGCAAATACTGTTTCACTTTCCAAACAACCCTCTGATGCTAAGGAGTTCTACTCCCCCTCCCCACCTGAAAAGAAATCTGTTCCACACTCTGATGCTAAGGAATTCTACTCCCGCTCCCAACCTCAAAAGAAATCTGTTCCAAATGCAAAACACAAGCAGATGAGAGGAGTTTCACTTTCAGTTTTACTTTCACAGCAGCAAAGCAGCTTTACTACAGAACAGTTGTACTAAGCCAGGGGTCAGCAACCTGTGGCTCTGGAGCTGCATGTGGCTCTTTGGGCCCTCTGCTGTGGCTCCCTGTCAGGTGATCCCACCGCTGGCTGGCCCCGCCTCTTGCCCTCCCCTCCTAGTCACTGCTTGCTTGGCCTGAGAAGGTAAGGGCGATAGCGGGGGATGGAGAAGCGGCCAGGGCAGAGACATACAGAGAGAGGGGGAGAGAGAGAGACATAGAGAGATACAGAGCGAGAGGGAGAGAGGGGGGAGAGTGAGATATGTCAAAAGGATTTTGTGGTTCCTGGTGTTTTTTAACAACTGGTTCTCTGCCCTAATGACCAGATGGGTAGGCGTGGCTAGGGGTGGTGGCCATATGACTGGTGGAAGTGAGCGACATCAAGTTGGCCACACCCACCCAGGTTTTGTGGCTCCCGGTGTTTTCTTTTCTGTGGGAAACGGGTCCAAATGGCTCTTTGAGTATTTAAGGTTGCAGATCCTTGAGCTAAGCCATGTCCAGCCTCCTTCCTGTCTCCTTCTTGCTCACACAGCAAATAGTGTTTGAGTTTCCAAACACCCCTCAACTCTCTCACACACTGACGGGATGCTAGCCAGATGAATACCGATGGATGCTGTGGGCTGGAACATTTTACTCCCCCTCCCCCTCTGTTCCAACTGCCAGTTGCATTATATTAACACACTCTGATGCTACGGAGTTATACATTCTACATTAGGTTTCAGGCTGTAAGTGTCAATTTATCAAGCCCAAGCACATAGTTTTGTAGCGAAGTATGGGCGTCCAGCTAGTAGGAGGGATGAGAAGAATAACAGTAATACAGTCTTAGTAAATAGTTTGACAGTGTCATGTGAATTGTCTTCAAGGAAAAACAAAGAAAGTCCAGTTAATTCTTGAAAAAGTACCTTTGGGACAATAAGCACCTTGCTAATCAACCAGCATTATTCTTTAGTGAAACCAACACAGCATTTTCAAGAACCACCATTGTCAAGGTCCATTTTAGGCTGTACCAACCACCGTAACATCTCCTAATTCTTCCCAGTGATGTTCTTGAGACTCATTTCTCTACCTCTTCCTTCCTCCAATGGCATCATTTTCCAATGAGAAACAAAGTTATCTATTTATAGTCTGCCTCTAATTATCCACAAAGCGTTCGTTTGGGTTTTATGTAGATATATTAACAGGTAGCACGAAACCATGGCTGAATGCAGGTTGCCACTTCTACCATTGTATCTTTTTTTATAACTATTAGATGGAGATGTGATGCAGATTGTTTTTTCATTTCTAACGCTATTTCCAAAACTATGATCCTGTAATAGAGAGAAGAAACCTCAGATGCTATGCCACCTATCTGAAATTCAGCTTATCATGGATATTAGATTGATTTCTTGAAAGATGTGGATTTCCCTTAGAACCATCCCTTTTTGCAGTCTTAAATACCAACCAGTCAAACCTAATCATAACCTACAGTATACAGTCTATATCCAGGACACTAAAACTGTCATGCCTCATAGTTTGTAGACTCTTTTATCTTTAGCACATGAGCAACATCAAGGCATTGTATAGACAGAATTATTTCACATATGAAATATTGCTTAATGTGTATTTAAATATATGTATAGCACCTCACTGGCTGATAATTTTAAAGGTTCATAATAGTACAAGGAAAATAATTAAGAGCAGCAAATAAAACCGTGACAAAGAGAGAGAAGAATTCTACCAATCTCTAATTAGATACTGATATTAATACTAATAGAAGAGAAAGAACTGGAGAAAATTGCAAAATATAAAGATCTGCAAACAGAAGTAGAATGACTGCGGCAAAACAAAGCAAAGATGGTACCAATAGCAATGGGTACTGTGGATCAGAGGTGGGATTCCCTTGCCTTCCCTACCGGTATGCAAATGTGAGCGCAAGTGCCTCCTCTGCGAATGCAAACGGCCATCCATTCATGCTCTTTGCTCGCACATTACGTCCGGGCTGGTGGGTGGAGCCTCCCACAATCGCCACTACAGGTTCGCCCGAACCGGACAGAACCAGCTGAATCCCACCTCTGCTGTGGATGCAATCCCCAAACTTCTGCACCACCACTTGAACAATATCAGCATTGACAAAATCACCATGAGTCAATTGCAAAAGGCAGCTTTATCTGGAACAGCTTACATCCCTTGACAGTAATACCATCAAACAACAACATCAGCCTATCCCAGGTCCTTGGACTCAAAAGGACTCAAAAGGTGGATTAAAACCCAGTGTAAACTTTTGGAAAATTGTACAATCAACCATAATAATTGATTAGCGAAAAGATACTCAAGCACAAAACACAATGTGATGTCAAAAACAGTGGGTCAAAATAGGTAGAATTATTTTACCATATTAAAATATGTTTAAATAAATTCATCACTTTGCAAATGACCTCAATCTGCCCTAAAAAAATGAACTCTGATTTGGGCAGTCTTAACTATACACTTGGAGGTATTGCTAATTGTATATTTACCTGCAAAGGAGAGAAGACCCTCTAATGTCAGGTCCCAATGAACTGTTTAACTAGTAATAAATCTAGATACTAAGTCCTTGACAAGGCATATAAATAGCAATCAAACTAATCATCATCTTCTTTTAATGACCCCATAATCCCTTGCAGGGTGGAGTCTGGGCAACTGAATGGAGCTAGCAGAGTGTTTTAATGGCCAGATGCCCTCCCTGTCGCCAATGCAGAGTTTTGTTCAGCAGATATATTCTCAGTCTTCCCAGAGAGAGAAATATCTGCCTCTACCTAGGATTGAACACACAGCCTTCTGATTGTGAGGTGAGAGCTCGACCTCTAGGCCACCACATCACTCCTAGCAATAAAATATAATGGGTGCAATGTTTCTATAGTGCGTGAATGACCTCATTTTCTGATATTATATTTTTGGGAAATATTTCACCATGTTTTACCATAGAGTCCAGCAGTTTGAAACTTGCTCTGGTAAAGCTCCTCTTTGATCCTGTGTCAGTCTCACAGTCAAATATTTTTTTTCTTTTGTCCTTGGCCAACTATTTTAGTCCTTGTAAGCAACTCTATGTCAGTTTGAGGCTCTCTACTTGAAGATTTCCTTGGCCTGTTGTTTGATTGAAAATAAATAAGAATAGTCTTTTCCACAATCTTGTGTTCACCAAACCAAATATCTGAATTATTCTCAGCAGATTTTTTTTTTCTGGGTTGTTCACTATTTTATCATCATCATCACCACCACCACCACCATCTCAAAACAATGTTTCTCAACAGGGTTCCCTGCAGATATGCTGAACTTGATTTCCCATTCTTTTGTCCATTCTAACTTTTATGATAGTTCAACAGATCAGAAATGAGATGGAGAGGGCTGTAATAAAATATCATCTCCCCAAAATATAGTAGGCTGATACCAGTGGTTGTTTTTACTTACCTTTGCTACTGGTTTGTGCATGCGCGTTTGCTTTGCTCACGCACACACTTCTGCGCACACACCACTTCTGCGCATGCGCTTGCAAGTGGATCATAAGCTTCCTAACAAACAGGAAGCAGCAGGTGAAGCTAAGCAGAATCGCATCAGATACCTATACAATTAGCACAGGACTCCCCCAAGGTTGTGTGCTCTCCCCACTTCTCTTCTCTCTGTATATGAATGACTGCATTTCTAACGATCCATCTGTTAAACTACTGAAGTTCGCAGATGACACAACAGTGATCGGTCTCACTCGAGACAATGATAAGGTGACCAGATTTTAACATTAGTAAAGAGGGACACCATTGTGGGCATGGCTTATTTTGTGGGTGTGGCTTGGAGGTCATGTGACTGGGTGGGCGTGGCTAGCTGGTCATGTGACCGGGTGGCCATGGCTATGTGTAAAGGGACTACTCAGAGGGCTGAAAAGTCATTTCTGACAGGTCCTCACACTTTTGACTGGTCCTCACACTTATGACCATCCTCACATTTATGCCTGTGCAGCATTCTTAACAACCATGTCACTCATTTCACAACTGCTTCTCTTCACCATGGTGACAAGATAGGGCAAAAACATAAAATGTGAGGACAGTCGTAAATTCGAGGACTGGTCAAAAGTGCGAGGACCAGTCAAAAATAACTTTTTCAGCTCTCTGAGTAGTCCATATGCACAAAAGGACTAATCAGAGGGCTGGAAAAAGTCATTTCTGACAGGTCCTCGCACTTTTGACTGGTCCTCACACTTATGACCATCCTCACATTTATGCCTGTGCAGCATTCTTAACAACCATGTCACTCATTTCACAACTGCTTCTCTTTCACCATGGTGACAAGATAGGGCAAAAACATAAAATGTGAGGACAGTCGTAAATTCGAAGACTGGTCAAAAGTGCGAGGACCAGTCAAAAATAACTTTTTCAGCCCTCTGAGTAGTCCATATGCATAAAAGGATACAGCAATAGAGAGGGATGAAGGAAGGGAAGGGAAATTAGAGTAGGAGGGAGGGTAAGAGAGGGAGGAAGAGAGGAGGAGAAGGAGAAAGAAAGAGGAAGTAGGGAGGAGAAGAAGAGGGTGGGGGGAAGAGAAAGTAAGAAGGAAAGAAAAGAGAGGTGGTAGGTTTGAGGAGAAAGATTGCTGTACCATAAAAAAGATGAAAGGGAAGAAAGCCAACCCCAAACAAATATAAAGATATTAATATAAAGAATGAATTGTTAAACTTTAAAGAATAAAAGAGAACAAATATGAATAAATAGCAATAATTAGAAACACACATACAAACATACAATGTATTTTCTTTGAACAGAATATTTGGCTGGTTCACAAATTTAAACAGTGTTTAGTCATTTCAATTAAATTTACAATTTCTATATTTCCTTTTTGCCATATTTATTCCTCATCTATTTTTTTTAAAAAAACAATATTACCCTTCATCCTCATCTCTAATCTTAATCAAATTCAATTTTTCCCTTCTATTCTATTTTATACCCCTTCCCATTGTCATCTATTTTTATATCCATCCTCACATTGGTTAATTATATAATTATGTAATACAGTTGTTTAATACAAATTCAACATTTTAATATAGATCAATTAGTTATATAACTATCTTTTTGTATATTAATCAATATGAACATGAATATTCCAATTATTTCCATGCAATCCAATTTCTTACAAATCAATTAATTATATTTACCAATAATAATAAACCAAATAATTTCCCCCATATATTCCTCCAAACCACAACTTAACCATTTCTGCTTTCAACACAATATACAATTAATAGTATCTCAATTATTACAATTCCCTAGTTAAATAGAGCTTTTTTTCTTTTGTGTTTTAAAATCTTGAACTCTCCTCTTTTGCCCTAAATTGTTTGCAGTTTTGCACCTACCTTTTTTGGTGAGGAAAAAGAAAAAGAAATCTCTCTCTGCCTCATTTTGTCACGTTGCAGCCATTTACTTTCGCTTTCGCTTTTCAGCATAGCTAGGGGAAAAAAAATCTGCTCCAGGAACAGAGCCCTGTGCAAAACAGCTGAGAGCAAATCAGCTGAGAGTGGGGAAGCCGAGCTAATCGGTCTACTCATTTGTTTTCTTTTAACACTGATCACCTGTAGGGCGGCCCTTTGAAGCCCTGCGGCAAGAGTTTAAACAGTTTTTTTTCCCTCTAGCCATCAGCTGGGACTTAGGAGGCAGCCGGGACTAAGGAGGCAGAATGAAAAATCGGGACTTTTTAAAAACGCTGCGGGACGCAGGACAAATTGCTAAAAATCGGGACTGTCCCGCCAAAAGGGGACGTCTGGTCACCTTATACAATGATGAATCTGCATTCAGACGGGAGGTTGAACAACTAGCCTTGTGGTGCGACTGGAACAATTTGGAACTGAACACACTCAAAACCGTAGAAATGGTGGTAGACTTTAGGAGAAACCCTTCCATACTTCCACCTCTCACAATACTAGACAGCACAGTAGAGACCTTCAAATTTCTAGATTCTACCATATCGCAAAATCTAAAATGGACAGCTAACATCAAAAACGTCATCAAAAAAGCACAACAAAGAATGTTCTTTCTGCGCCAACTCAGAAAGCCCAAACTGCCCAAGGACCTGCTGATAGAGTTCCACAGAGGAATTATTGAATCTGTCATCTGCACCTCTATAACTGTCTGGTTTGGTTTGCAACCCAACAAGACAGACACAGACTTCAGAGGATAATTAGAATTGCAGAAAAAACAATTGCTACCAATCTGCCTTCCATTGAGGACCTGTATACTGCACAAGTCAAAAAGAGGGCTGTGAAAATATTTACAGACAACCTCACATCCTGGACATAAACTGTTTCAACTCCTACCCTCAAAATAGAGCACTGCACACCAGAACAATTAGACACAAGAACATTTTTTTTCCTGAATGCCATCACTCTGCTAAACAAATAATTCCCTCAACACTGTCAAACTAGTTACTAAGTCTGCACTACTATTAATCTTCTCATTGTTCCCACCACCCATCTCCTTCCACTTATGACTGTAATTTTGTTGCTTGTATCCTTACGATTTATATTGATATTGTTTCCTGATTGCTTATTTGTATCCTATGACTATCATTAAGTGTTGTACCTTATGATTATTGATGAACATATCTTTTCTTTTATGTACACGAAGAGCATATGCACCAAGACAAATTCCTTGTGTGTCCAATCACACTTGCCCAATAAAAAATTCTGTTCTATTCTATTTTATTCCATTCCATTCCATTCCATTCCATTCCATTCCATTCCATTCCATTCTAGGAATCTAGAATCTGTCCATATTTTTACTTGCAGAGTTTGCTTCACCTAAACATGCTGGTATTTTCCTTTCCAAATCTAGCTTTTATCTATTTATCTATCTATCTATCTATTTATCTATCTATCTATCCATCCATCCATCCATCCATCCATCCATCCATCCATCCATCCTCTTTTTTAAAAAAAGTTATGACCTTAGATTATTTATTATAAGTATAATTGTTCTTTTGTTTTATTTTTATTTTTAGAAATTAAATTCAACTTCCAGAACTCTGTTTTGAATATTTTATATACATGGTGGTATCTGACAAATCATGGCAATCAAAATCATTTTTTTTAATCAGGGAAAAAAGAAAAAAATATCTTTTTAATGTTTAAAGTGTTGAGACCTAGGGAAAACAAAAATCAAACAAAATGTTGGGCTTTGATCTGTTGCCATGCTTACAGCTAAAGTAACAGGGAACACAGTTCTTTCATTTTGTGTTGAAAAAAATTCAATCATTGCAGCTTCAAGTCAAAGGAATGCTTAAAAGATCCTGTCACTTCACTGGGCTTTGCAATTAATAAAGTCCCCATTTTGTATTGGGTAAGTAGTAGTGGTGGGTTTTAGGGAGGGAATATGTTGGGATTTCTGAATCGGCCATATAGCCTCAAAGAGATTGTGTTTTATCTGGAATCCTTCACTGCCTGCCATCAGGTCAGCTTTTTATGTATATATTAACAGTATATCATTTTCTAAGTGTGTGGGCTTGATGAAGAACCATAGTGGCGCAGTGGTTAGAGTGCAGTATTGCAGGCTAATTCTGCCAACTGCCAGCAGTTCAATCCTGACCGGCTCAAGGTTGACTCAGCCTTCCGTCCTTCCGAGGTCAGTAAAATGAGGACCCAGATTGTTTGGGGCCAATATGCTGACTCTGTAAAAAGCTTAGAGAGGGCAGTAAAGCACTGTGCAGCTGTATATAAGTGCTATTGCTATGTGGAATTCACTCAATAATACTATATAGCCCTTTTTGTTTATGCCTAGGCTACTGAAGTAAGCTGCAGACATACAGATTGACAATTTAACTGAGAGAATTAGGTAAGCAAATATTAAACTGTCCCAAATAAAATAAATGAATGCATAAATAATACTTCTATAATAATACATTCTCTATTTAAACTGTTAATCTCACAGCAACACATTTACATTCATATTGATTACATGATGGTACACAGTGATTTTCACAATGCAGATATGTGCACTTCGATGGTTTAGCTTTGTGTGTGTGTGCATTTATTGCACAGTAATTGTAACCTGTTCCAATCCCAAGGACTCAAGAGGATATACAACATCACACATAAAAGAATATAATAAATAACCCAAAGGAATTTGAAGAACAAAGCATAACATAAAAAAGGCTAACCCCCCTTCCCCTAAATAAAACCGAAATAGATGTCCCACTCACTCAGCCAGCTGGGATGGAAAGCACATTGAAAGAAATGGTGGATGGAACTGCCAAACAGTTCCAAGTACACAAACTTGCTTGGGGGTGGGGGGGGGGGAAGGTGGCGGATGAGGTATTGGCATGCAATTACAAGAAAGGGTAGATGTGCAAATGTGTATTTGTCCAGAAGGCCTGCATGTAAGAAGACAATTAGCACTCACTTTTCTCATGTGGAAACTAGACAGGGTACAGCAGCGAGGGAATTGACAAATGGAAGAGCAGAGGAGTTGCCAATCCAGAGCGAGCTGCCAACTCCCTGCCACAGAATCTTATTTTTTGGGCAGAATGTCCTGAATCCAGTTCAGAGTCCAGCCAGCATCAGCTTAAAGCTACAATGTGGATAATTGATATCCGGTAGTGTAGGGCTCCAGGGCAGACTCTTGTTTAGAACACGTAACCCTTTTCAGGCCAGGATCATAGTGTTTTATTAAATAATAGATAGAAAAACATAGTTATTACTTACGTTATTTTTTTCTGTCCACCGATCCTATCGTCCAGGGGTGAAATCCAGCAGGTTCTGACAGGGTCTGCAGAACAGGTAGTGGAAATTTTGAGTAGTTCAGAGAACCGGCAAATGCCACCTCTGGCTGGCCCCAGAGTGGGGAGGGAATGAGGATTTTGCAGTATCCTTCCCCTGGAGTGGGGTGGGAATGGGGATTTTGCAGTATCCTTCCCCTGCCAAGCCCGCCACGCCATGCCCACCAAGCCATGCCCACAGAACCGGTAGTAAAAAAATTTGGATTTCACCACTGTTATCGTCCATAAAGAGTCCAGAGCTTTTTTGAAACAGAAGGCAAAGTCAAGAAAATCTCCAACGTTTCTACAGAATAAATAAGAAAGGGAGGGAGGAAGGAGGGAATGAGTAGCCCAGGGCTGCCACTCTTCCCTTAACTTGATGGGGTGCAGAGGTCTCCCCCTTCCTCTTGCAAAGCCTGCCCTCTGGAGCATAATTCCCCAGAGATTCAGATTGCACCTGGCCTGATGAAGTTCAGGAAGACATTGAAAACTTCACTGTTCCCGCAGGAGTTTGGTTATAACCAATGTAAACTTCTATGCATAACAATTTCTCTTTTTCTACAGGCAGGTGAGTTCTATTCTTGTGGTTCTATTGTTTACTGCATTTAACACTGTAAGTTGCTCCATGTTTTATGCAGTTAAATGAATAAATGGGTCCTTCAAATATGGAGAGCCAAAATAACATTCCAATACGGCATCATTTTCTCTCTCTTTTATATCCTTTACAAAACGGGAAATATACCATTTTTAAACCTTATATTAATTTTCGTTATAAACATCTTGCACATTACTCTGTAATGCAACAATTAGAAGTGTTTTGTTTTTTTTACTTAGTGGGTGTATTCATTTAGTAAATTGATATGGCTGCCCATCTCATACAAAGTAGTTTTGCATGGTGTATAGCCATTAAACATTCATCTGGTCTCTTTCAATACTTTTCTTCATCTCTTTTCTTGTTGCGGAACTTTGTAGAAGTAGCAATAGCAAGGAAACTAACACTGGTGGTCACTCCAGTTGGTCACTGCTTAATTTTCCTAGAATGTCCTAAGTATCACATTATTTCAAGGGATTCTACTGAAAAATGTGTCTGCTTTGGAAAAAGAGTACTACAGGTAGTTCTTGACTTACAACCACAACTAAGCCCAAAATTTCCATTGCTAAGCAAGACAGTTGTTCAGTGAATTCTGCCACATTTTACGGCCTTTCTTGCTACAGTTGTTAAATCAATCATTGCAGTGGTTAAAGTTCGTTACACGGTTGTGAAGTGAATTACTGGTCAGAAGTTCGTAAAAGGGACAATGCAATCGTCATGACCCTGGGACACTGCAACTGTCATAAATATGAATCAGTTGCCAAATCAGTTGCCAAAATCAGTAGCCAAATGTCTGAATATTGGTCACATGAACATGAGGATGCTGCAATGGTCACAAGTGTGAAAAACGTTCATAAGTCATTTTTTTTCAGTGATGCTGTAACTTCAGTCACTAAATGAATAGTTATAAGCCAACATTCCTGTAATACCCTGTTTTCCCGAAAATAAGACCTCCCCGGATAATAAGCCCAATCAGGCTTTTTGAGCACATGCACTCAAAAAATAAGCCCTCCCTGAAAATATTTAAATGCATGTGCAACCAATCTCCGCCATTTCCTCTGGTTGCTTGCCGCACAAACAACAGGAGGTGAGGACGCAAGGCTGGAGGGGGCTAAGGGAGGGAGGCACCCCACATGCCCTTACCTAATGGCTGCTCCATTAGCCACCACACCCCTTCTGTTATGCTAATGGCCGCCACAAAAGCCATTAGTGAAGAACAGGGAGGCAACAGCAGCAATGGAACATCTGGTTGCAGCGGCATGGCCAGGTTGACGACATGGTGCAGAGTCCTGGGAAGCATGGCTGGAAGTGCATACACGGTCTCAGGGGAGAACAGCTGACAAGTGGTGTGTCAACAGCAGCCATGAGGTGACCACTCTCATCCCCTCCTGCACCTCAAAAATAATAAAACCTCCCCAAAAATAAGGCCAAGTGCTTATTTCGGGGGTCAAAAGAAAATAAGACCCGGTCTTATTTTCAGGGAAACACGGTAGGCATTTGAAGGGGAGGTTGGTACAACTTGGAACAATATCTAATGGCATCCCACAGAAGAAATTAACTAAAGTTTGTTTTATATTTGAGTCTCTCCAGCTAAATGGGTACAAAGAGATGCACCCATTCAGTGGACCTATATACAGTATAAATCTACCAGCTGGATTGAAAACAACCAGATGACCTCTAGTTGGCAGAAAACTCTTAATTTTTTGCAATCCTTCCACGGCCCTACAGATTTTTACAGCCCAGCTATGATAGCCTGGCTATTCAAAATATACCACTAAACATGACATAGAGGTAAGAATTATTAAAACAATTTGGTTAATTGTCCCATCTACTCTCAGTGAAGACATATACCTAAAACAAAATAAGGCCCTATTTAAGGATAATAGTACATAGGAGAATTCACATGACTTTTTTCCCCCTAACGGTCTACTTCAATTGTGTAGCATAATCAGCAAAGGTTATAGCCAAAGATAATTGTTGGAGAAGTCCATTTTGATGAGTTTCGTGACCTTATGGGTTCACTGTGGGATCTGCATCCCTTCTGGGAGCTTTTTTTAAAAATATGACTTTTCCTCACATCCTCAACCTTCCTTCCTTCCTTCCTTCCTTCCTTCCTTTCTTCCCTCCTCCCCCTTTTAAGGATTACTCAGCTATGATGAACTCTGATTTGCGGCAGAATCTGTTATGTTGATTCCTACCAGGCAGACATTTATACTGGCTGTTTAATCAACCAAATATAATGTCTTTTGTTGGAAGAATGAGCAAATAGACTGCTGATCAGTACAGGTTTGCATATTAGCATCCCACATTGAACTGGGTCTGTGAGATTACATCAAATGAACCTATAATCCCATGCATTACATACAAATTAAAAGTGACTTCAGTTTGGATGTCAGAATGATGATGGGTGGAAGTTTCTCTCCGGCAAACTCAATTAAATAGCAAGTTTTCATAGGCTCAAATATGTGGTTCTGGAGTACTGTAGACAGAATCAATACTTTGGCCACCTAATGAGAAGGAAGAAGGACTCACTAGAGAAGAGCCTTATGCTGGGAACAATTGAGGACAAAAGAAGAAGGGGATGGCAGAGAATGAGGTGGCTGGATGGAGTCACTGAAGGAATAGGTGTGAGCTTAAATGGACTCCGGGAGATGGTAGAGGACAGAAAGGCCTGGAGGAACATTGTCCATGGGTTGGACACAACTTCGCAACTAACAACATCAGACAGAATCAATAATCCTAGCAAGTCCATTTAATTTCTCTGGTGCCCTTCCTACTTCAGTAAGTCTATCATGGCTCTGCAGATTTGATTTCAAAATCACATCTGCATCCCCTGAGCAGATACAACTTTCGTTTTCTTTTCCAAGTGCAAATACGTTATTTGGTGATTTGCCATTCCCAAAGGCTTAAACAAAGAAGAAAGACCTCTTTGGTTTTTTTTTTTTAAATAAATATGTTAAATTATATACACCAAAGTAAAATAGCACAAATGTAGCTGTTTCCTAAATAGAATGGTTCTCTCCTAGATGAGATTTGATCATTTCACTTCTTTACATCTCACGTGTGTTGCTTTTTTTGTTTGTTCAGTTGTTCCACTTTACACCGCTGAATCAATTACAAGTCCCATGGTGGTTTACAAAACAACCCGTAGTAAAAATGTCCTCAATTTTAGAGGTGTATGTGCCTTTGAGTCAGTGTTGACTTCTTGCTATTGCCTAGGCTAGTCTCTGCAGTTTTCTTGGTGAGATTTAGGAAATGATTTGCCAGTGTCTACTTCCTAGGCCTGAGAGAAAATGACTGGCCCAGAGTCACCCAGCAAGGTGGGAGTAGAACTCTAGGCAGTTGCCAGAGTCAATACTAACTTGAAGTTAGTACCACCCCCAAATCCATAGAACAAATTAAAATATTGGTGCTAGGTATAAATAAATCAAATTTCTTTTGTCCCACCCAAACCCTTATGGGATGGTAAGAGACTGATGTATGGCTGGGTATCATCACACTAATGATATTGCCCTGTAAACTGATTGATGTCCCCACTCAAGCTCTGAGGCATCCCACAAGGGCCGTGAAGATAATCTCTTTTCTCCAATAACCGGACAGGAACTGCTAAAGGGGGACCAAAGGGAACCTCCATAAAATAATCTCATTTCTTCTGCAGGTGGTCCAGCAAGAAACCATGTTTGGTGGTATCAAAGGCAACTGACAGGTCTAACGAGGGCTTATTCCTGACAAACGTCATTCACAAGCACCACCAAAGGCATGTCCCTACCATGTCCAGGCCTGAATCTTTATTGAAAAGGTCCAGATAATTCACTTTCTTAAAAACAACTTATGAAGTTGGACAGCGGAGTCACATGGTGACTTAGTGGTGAAGATGCTCACCTTTATTCGGAAGGTTGAGAGTTCAATCCTAGGTAGCGGCAGATGTTTCTCTCTCCCAGGGTGCAAAGAAAAAAATATCTGCTGTGAACTCTGTGTAGGCACCAGGAAGGGCATCCGGCCAGTAAACATTCAGTTCTATCCAGTCTCCCTGAGTTTACCCTGAATAGGGACTACAGGGTCATAAAAAGGGAGGGTTTTTTTAATGAGTAACTTCCAGAAAGCCTGACTGACTCTGTTCAGATGTTTGCATTGATTTTTATATAACATGGAATTCAGATCTTAATGTAAGGTGACCAGACGTCCCGCTTTTGGCGGGACAGTCCCACTTTTGAGCAATTTGTCCCGCGTCCCGCGGCGTTTTAAAAAAGTCCCGATTTTTCATTCTGCCTCCTGAATCCCCGCTGATGGCTAGAGGGAAAAAAAACTCTTTAAACTCTTGCCGCGGGGCTTCAAAGGGCCGACCTACAGCTGATCAGTGTTAAAAAAAAATGAATAGACCCATGCCTGCAAAAATAGAAAAAACAGCCCCTGTTAACAGCTTCCGCTAGGTTAATTAGCTGCAAAAAGCTGCAAAAAGTTCCTGGAGCAGATTTTCCCCCCCAGCTATACTGAAAACAAAGGCAAAAGCGAAACTAAACCTGCAACATGACAAAATGAGGCAGAGAGAGATTTCTTTCTTTTTCTTTTTCTTTTTCCTCACCAAAAAAGGTAGGTACAAAACTGCAAACAATGGGAAATTTTGGGCAAAAGAGGAGAGTTCAAGATTTTAAAACACAAAAGAAAAAAAG